>CM062649.1:80804853-83662353 GCA_031772095.1 Zeugodacus tau
AAAAGACAATAAAAATGAAAAGAAAAAAACAGTTCTAATGCCGGCATACTTCATTCTTCGAAGCGGAATTCAACCTGTTCTGCCTTATTTTCAAACAAAAACAATCAGCGACTAACAAAGCAATCTCACTAGAAAATAATAGGCAGCACCACCTGGGTGGTATGGCAAAGCAATTGTGGTTAAGCGGCGCAAAAAATTGCATTTAACGAACTACGTTTGCAATCAGAGTTCAAATCACATGTGGAAGACATGTATGTGTGCGTGCTAATAAATGCAATAATAGATTTGTATAATAGCATATAAGCCAGCTTGCAGAGTGAGGCATAGCGCCCGCGATTATCTGGAGCTCAGAAACTGAGGCAATTAAATGCGCTTAATTGGTAGTAAAGTGAGCATAAACTCAGGAAGGCCATAATATTTTATTGAACATATAAAGGATATTGTAGTATATTTGAGAGTAAAAATTCTTTAAGATATCAATATTTTTAGAAAATTATTTGGCAATACAAATTATACAGGATTAATGGACAATATAAATATCAATTTAGCTTGTATAAAAATCTTAAATTTATTTAACGTAAAAATATATATAAATATATTCAATGTTCTCTACACTCACTCACTGTTCAGCCACCGAACATTTTGCAGGAGACTGAGCGTCTGACCTAACCACTTGCTAGATACTTTTCATACCAATATTGATTGTCTTTGGCAGAAACAGGTATTTCTGCATTGTTGTTATCCGAAAACAAATTGTAAACAAAATCATGACATGCTTGACCCAAATTCCTTGCAACAATAAGATACGTAAACATCTGGATATACAGAATTTATATACTAACATAGATATAATTATAATACTAGCATATCCATGATTGTTTGTACACTTACGCAGGAATCTAATTCTTGATAAAAACAATTTCTTGTCATACATGGTGCTTCTTTATTTGTATCGATATGTAAATATAATAAAATAAAAGGTGTGGAAACAACAGAAGTAGGAGCAGCCGCTGAAATGGTAGACAATTCAAAATGCAAATGGGTTTTTAATTTATTTCTGATTCACTCTGAAATATGTCTATATTTGATTAACAGTCGAGATTTTTCTGACTTTGTTGCATAATAAACCCTAACTCTAAGTAGTTCTGCATCTCTACAACTTCAGGTTCGTTGCTTAAGTCTTTTGAATTCAACTCCCCTACATATTTGCATAAGAGGTTTCAGATAATATATTTTACTACCAGGAAGTATTATAAACCAACAAGCAATCAAATTTAGAACTAAATTACACCATTCAAACAGGTTTTAGTTTGATCTATAAATCTACTTTTAGAACAAACAGCCATTTATCAACGTTAATAAAAGCCTATGTGTGAGTATTTTATGACTGATCTGATTTGCATATAAAATTATCAAAATGTCTAAGCGAGGCTATGAACACCAACAGCAATAAAGTTTTTCTCCACGCAGCAACCAAATAGTTAGAGTCATTGTAGAAGTATGGATGTAGCGATTGCCATAACATGATAAATGTTTGAAAAAGTAGCACTTGGGGAGTATGGCGTCTAGACACGCGATATGTAAATTTTATTTGCAATTCGCGTGTTGAATCATTGGAAGTTGTCAACGTGCTGCAAACAGTTGTCTACAGATGTCTCTAAATAAGCAAGCTCGTATATAAGTAAACTCTCCATATCTATGTTAGCCGAAATGTATATACCAATTACAGGTGTGTAGGCCTGTATTCGCCACTTGTCGCATGTTGAAGGTTGAAGGTTAAATATGCAAAAGTGTGAAATTAACAAGTGTCCTAAAGCATGCGAATGAGCGCAAGAGTGTTTTAAAAATAATTTAATTATACTATATAAAAATTTATAAAGACTGTAGCAACGCCAGTTTTGTTGAAAAATAAGATTTTTGAGATTAAAAACCCCCGAGTTAAAAAAATGATTTAAAAGGAAAAAAATGAATTAGAGCATCCCAATGAAAACTTTTGAAAAAAAGGTAATCAACACCACCTAGTTTTGCCTTCTTAACACACAAGTATACATACTTAGGATATCTTAACTGCAGTCAAAGTTTCAGTAAGGCAATCGAAATGCATCTAAAAGCTATGAACATTTCAACAAAAAATTATGGCAAACAGTTCGCAATAACAGTAAATGTTAACGACAACAAATAAACGTATCTGAAATCAGTTGACCGCAGAAAGGACACAAACTTACATTTACATGGTGATTATCGATGCATTCGCCAATGAAGTCTACAAGCTTGGAACAGAAAACTGTTGACATTTTTATTTTAATGACAGTTCGCACTTATTGCCAATCGATGCGATATGAAAGGAGAACCAAATGTATAATATTAAAGATCCTTTCGTTTAAAAATAGTTTTGGCACCGCAACCAAAGCGCTACCATGTAGATTTCTATACCACATCGTTCTGATATTGGTATGTCACAGCGCTCCAATGGGTATTGTCTCGAATCGATGTCGCCTTCTGTATCATCAACGGCTTCGATGATTTGTCAGCAACTTACGTATAAAACTATTGTCTTAAGGATAAAATGCATACGTACCACACAATCAGAAAATTTTTTGTTCGTTTATTGTGCAATAAATTCCTCATTTGAGGGCGCACCTTCGCTGCTCACATTCAGCACATTCTTGTTCATCATTCGTGCGTGTAAATTGCATATAAATGTTTGATTGCTGCCATACATATCGTTCGTTATTTCGATTGCAATTTATCTTCATTGTCATTCTTTGTTATTGCTACGTTCAGTGCTATTATTGTTCTGCAGCCATTACCATTATTGCTGATGGCGTTTGGCGCGAACGATTGATTTCTAGTCTTAAATATACTCATACATATATAAATAGAAGTAAGCCGACGCTTCAGTGTTGTAATTCCACATCGAAATCCGGCTTGAAACGAGTTTGCCCGACTTGATGAACCAAAACCGAGTACTTAATAGTGAGTATTCTACACAAATATTTTAAAAATCGATAAATACCCGCAAATATTGTCAGATGACAGATATCAAATGGATTTTGGATGACAAATGTCTGGTGAACATGCAGTGACAGCTGTCAAATGAATGTCGACCGGTGGTTGTCAGATGAATTTCGAATGTGAGCTGTCAAATATATTTAAGATCCTAACACCATCTGCAGCTCCATATAATTTATATTTCATAGCTGAACCTCACCGAACCCTATCCAATTGATAGATAATATTAAGTTGTTCTTAAGCCTAAGGCAGTAAATTTCTCGTCTAAAAGAACTCTATGCCACGTGTTATCATTGATTTCTCTTAATATTATTCTCAGAATGTGAATTAATGTGTATTCTCAGAACTTCCCACATCACAAACGGACCACCGCCAGTATTCGCCTTGTAATGGCAAATTGCGCTTTCAGCGAACAATTAGTCTCGCCATTTCATGACAAATAATTTCAACAACTTGCACGCATATAGACATACATACATATGTATGAATGACAAATCGAAATTAAACTGGTGTCAAATCAAAAGCAGCGCGCCAAAGGCAACGTCAGTTACATTACAAAACAATTACTTACATGGCCAAATATGCAGTGCAAATGTGCATTAATTGCTCCCACAAGCACATAAATGCACTTGCATTGCACTCATACCCATGTACACTCGCATAAATCCGTGTTATGTTTTTACATACGCCCGCATACCGGCCGTATTAGGTCAAGCGCCAACACAGAAACCAACAAAATCGACAACTCGCATGCTGGCAAATGCATATTGACATGCCTATGTCGCTGAGCATTGATATGCGCTTGATTTTTTTAATTGATTTCCTTTTCTTAGCAAACCAATTACATATTTAATTGTTGAACAACATTTCGAAAAAAAAGGATTTTGTATTGTTGATTGTAATTGAAATACTACAGTTAAAAAGTATTGCTTAATAAAATTATTTTTGGGTCATTGAAGATTTTGACTAACTGGTTGCTTTAAAGTAGTAAAAATGATGCTTGCAATTTTTTCCCGTCATTGATAACCTTCAACTATTTGCATTGCTTTGCTAGCCGAAAACTGCAATGAGGAGTCCCAAAGTGACTAACGAATGATCTATTGTTTCAAATAATTCGATGGAAATACTGCTATTTGCAAGATTTGTTCTAATTTATATTAATTTGATCTAAAACAGTTGTTGTTGTAACGGCACTAAATAAGTCATGAATACTTCCGAGTTAATTCGGATACATTCCGGTAAAGCATAGTAGATCCGAATGTGTGGGAACGTGGAAATGAAGCTGTCGTTTAGAAAAGTACGAATCTGAAAACGAATATCAAAACCTCAGAATAGTGGACCTCTTGGAACTGAGAAGAATTTTAAGATTGTTATTACACATGGAACCGTAGGGATGTGTTGATGTACATATTTATCACTGATAATCCGGTCTTCTATCGTTTTGAGGCTGATGTTACCGAGAGCTTGGTTTTACATGGAATCAGTACATATTTATTATCTGTTTGTATAATATATATGGGCATTTCCGCCATGTCGAGCGGCACAATCGTACACCTTTCAACTAAAATAAAATATGAACTAAAATGTTTTTAAATTTTGACAGTAGGATTTTTTAATAGCTCTTCATTAGCTCTACATTTAGTGTTAAGATTGATTTTGGAACGGTTTTCATTTTCAAGATAATTGCAAAAAACCAAGGCATTCGCACGGGACAATAAATGGAAGTCGTTTTTGGGGACAACGATTCAAACGGCGATTTCAGCGAATTGTGAGGCAATATTCAAATATTTTTGATTGTAAAATGTTGCGAATTGATGGCCTTTAAAGATGCTATGAATTTCATCCAAAAATAATTTATAGTTTTTTTTTTAATTAATTATTAATCACATTCGCACGGGACATGTCGCACGGGACATTTTTTTCCATCATAATATTTATGTTGATTTTGTTGTTATAATACGGAATTATTTAACAACAAGTCCAATAAAATGGCTTAAAACAGTAGTAAATGTATTTATTTATTTATTTTAACTAATATCCAACGAGAAACACAACAAAATTTCTATAGTATGAAATGAAAGTAGTATTATGGATGTGAAATACAGTTTTTTAAGAAAATGTCCTCGGGAATAAAAGTTTTTGGATTTCGTTATCTGCTAGACTTTTCGTTTGATAACTGCTCCCACTCCATCGACGTCTCCTTGCAAAAAAATTATATTCTAATGAAGACTATTTTAATTATTTTATAAAATCAATCAGGCTTGATAATATAAATTTGATTTTAAACTGAGAGCAGTTACACTAAAAAAAAAAATATTTTAGAAAAGCAACTAAATGATTTCTTAATTTTAGTTAAGAGATTTATCAAGAAAATAATATGTCATGCGTTAACTTGTCACGTTTAAAAACAAACGATTTTCTCCTGCCAACCTTGTTAAAATGAGCACTCTTATTTTGATTTGTAAGCCTATAATTTTCCCCAAAATCTATTTGAATAGCTAGTTAGTGGAATTTAAATTGCGGTTTTTGCTCATATGTAAATGATTAATGTAAATGTATATATTTACATACTTAAGTCAATTTTATAAAACAAAAAAAAATTCAATTTTTAATTCCACACCTACGATGTCGCACGGTACCAATTTTAAGTAGTTACCAAAACCACAAATCTGTTTTTTGAACAAGGTTTTTTTATTTGAATTGTATAAAAATTTACTGTTTCTACCCAAAATTTGGCGAGCTTGCTGCTTTTATTTGCGATGCAGTGGGAACAAGTGTTGTTTTTTGATGTCGCACGGGACATTAAAATTTAGGTTAATAAGAGAGCAAAAACTTACAGTTATTTGCAATCGCATGCTTTCTTATGCATTTTATTTTGCTCTTTGTACCCTTATAAAGGTTTTACACAAAGCAAAAAAATATACATGATATGTTTCTTTAACAATTTTGACGAAAAAACAAATGTAGTAGAAAAATCGAAATGAGAAAAATAGCTCCTATGGGACTTGGCTTTCGAATATCTCGTAATTAGTCATGAATTAATTTAAAATTAATTTAATATTAATAAATTTAAATATTTAACTATGAAAATATGCAAAAACTTTGTAATTCTAATAATGTTTAATATTTTGTCTGTGGTGGACCTTCTGGCGGAAATGCCCATATATAAAATAAATTCACTGATTTTTACTTCATATCAAACCTTAACTTCTTGTCAAATATTCGTACAAGTCTTATAAAAAATATATTTTAGCAGAGACCGATAACAAACATATACTATATACGTAACCATTATGCTACATAGGCCTAAACAAAAAAAATATGGTTTAAATTCCCCAAAATTGTTACTCATATGTATATTATCTCCACCTTTATGAAACACCCATTTTGCAATTTAATTACATCGTCACCTGTTGGCGACCTATCAGCCGAGTTGGCAACTGTGTCATGCAACATTTTTCCAGTTGGTAGCGGTGACAAAGCTTCAACCACCGCATGGCTTGCGAATGCATGAAATAATTCAATTTACGCGTATCAAACTGCCAAAATATACGCAGCGTGTTCCCACTGTGTGTGAGAACAAATGCGAAAATATAAAATATTAAACCAACGAAAATTGCTGTGGCGGTTACGCGGTTGAGCGCACACGGTTCTATGCGGCGTTTGTGGCAAAGCGCGATCGCATGAACGTAAATCATTGCAAATTATGACAGCCAAAAATGAAAAATTGCAAACGCGATGCGATTGCGCAAAACAAAATGAAAACATATCTACATATAAAAATGTGTGTTCACTGAAATAGTGTATTTTATAAAAAGCTTGAGAAAATATAATTCACTGTTAGTTGTTTAGTTTTTTTTGTGCGAAAAACTTGTAATTAAAATGTAAATTTTTTACAAACATATTTTTGGCATCATTTTACTTTCAATTAAAAAAAATATTTTGCAAAAAAAAATTAATTGCTTAAATATTTTAATTAACAAACAACTTTCTTCAATTTATTTTCCTTCCAAAAAGCACAAAAACAACACTACTTAAAACGAATATTTCAACAATAATTAATTTTGCAATTTTCCGCAACTCCCACTTACCGCTAGTTACAAATTGAAAAACTCGCTGTCAAAAGATGCTCAATTATGCATTCACCTCTTTGGCCCACATTCTACACATTTACATACAAACGTTTTGAGATAACGGTATATATTTATGGTATATGACGTAATGGATTACAAAACACTGCCCACTTTTTCGTGCCGTTTTGGCAGCTCTATGAGTTAAAATTTTGAAAACATTTACGTAACATCCTCATTTGAGTAGTTTGTAATGCGTTTGAGTTTAATAAAATCTCAATGAATTTTTAATTAACCATTCAAACGCAAACGTTTTAGATGATGCCCACGTATGGTCACAGATGTTCATGAATGAAAAGTGAATCGCTTAAATGACTTTAGTTCACACACTAAATTCTACTAAGGTGAATGGTTGAATCACTGATCTTTCTTGATGATAAAAATAGTGGATATTTTGAAATCTGGAAATAAATTAGTGGTGAGTTTTGCAAAATAAATTTGATTTAAAACATTTAAAATTAAATTCAATAAAAAAATGTTTTTTATTAATTATATTAAGTAATGATCTATACAAATGTTCTGCCAACACTCTATCTATAATATTTTTTATATGCTGCCAATTTGAAAGTGTTCATCACTGTTTCAAATGAAGAATATTCCATGAAACCACAGGATCCAAATGATGCTGATCACTGATAGTAAAACTGAACTACATTTAAGGAAAACCAGATCTCGTACTCCCAACTGAGCAAAGTGGGTGAATAGTAATTGTTCATTCTTTTGTATCTACTTATCGCTTTAATTCAGTGCTTTAATCCTTGTGTTTCTGTCGATTTATAAATTTTAATTGCCTTTGCGTGTTATTTGTGATTCAGCAGATGGACACTGAACAAGTTCTCTAAATAGTTGGACATGACTTACAAGTAATTATTTGGTTACGTGTGCATTACTTAAAAGAACTTCGAAAATATATAGCAAACCGTTCGATTTCTTCGCATTTTTAGAGCATCGAACAGGAGACAGAAATAACTGAAATTCTCATGACAATATTATTGAAGTTTTGCTCCGATAAAATAATAATTTCCCTATAATCTTGTTCGAAGAAGTGCGATTTGTGTTAGTGTTGTTGTTATTTCAGTTGATTTCAAATTCAAATTTGCATCGTCATTTGACATGGAAGCATCAACAAATCCATTTGTTGATGCCATCTTATTTACGGCAAGGCATTTGAGCGCTTTCCATTTCCAACGGTTAGCGTTAAGACGCTTACGTCAAGCAACGGCAGCCAATTGACAACTGTTGAAAATCCAACAAAAAACGAAATTAAATCGTTAAGCCAACAACCGTTAGTCCGTTGACGACTTCATTTTCATCCAAGCTTATTGCTCGTGAGCGAAAGTGCTTAGCGCCGGTAGTTAGTTAACAAACGAGGACAACAGAAACAAGTAAAACGGCCAGCACAGCGACAATATGCATAACAACCAATCTGTTACAGATGAAAAGTGAAAATTCAGCACACGACAACCTGTTGAAATGCATCCACAGCAGCGGCGATTTTTTAATGTGTAAATGTTTGCTAGGATTTGTCTGCTAGTCGCACTTGTTTCGACTTGGGTGATAGGTTGGTCGCCGCTAATAGTAAATCTAGCATTGCGTTGTGTAAACGCACAAATCAACATCGTGGCGTTCGTGTCATACACGACGGGCGGTGCTCCACTGCGTGTTGTAACGCTTCAGCGAGTCACTGCTCCAATTCTGTAATTGAATTTAAATTTGAATTTGAATTTCATGTTAAAAAAGATTATATAAGCTGTTAGGCAAACGCATTTTTAGTCAATTATTTCGTATTAAAAATAATTTTGTTAGATGATGGTGGAGATAATGAAGGAAGTTTGTACGTGATTCTAGAATGAATATTTTAATTTCTAATTAATTTTATAGGTCCAAATAACCTGTATAATGCTTGATTATTCATAACGGCGGTCTGAACTACATTATTGTAGCCAAACGTAACTTATTCTCTTAACTTTGATTTGGAATCATATATCAGAAACATTAGACTTCTCCCTTTAGTGAACTACCTTAGAGTTTCTGATTGCAACACTCTCTACAACTCAATTCCGTCTCCAAGCTAATATCCTCAACTCATCTTCGCTTAATCCGTCGTGTGGCGAACATTATGCGACTGTTGTAAAAAACTGTACCACCAAGTGCGACAGCAACGGAACAATAATCAATGTAACATTTTCCTTGCGATTAGTATCACAGCGACACGACATCAAAGTGACATTTGAAGAGCAACACAAAAACATTATTTGCAGAAGCAAAAAAGCGCACGACGCCACCGAAACGCCGGCACCGTCGCTGCCACTGCAGGCGCAATTCGTGATTTGTGGGAGTGGCAGAATTTGAATAACCAAAAAAAGACGTTGGACAAAAACAACAGAAGCAACAACAAGTGAACATAAAAAAGTAACAACAACATGCGGATAGCTTTGATCTTATTAGCGGTGTTGACATGGGCGCAGGTACAGCTTTAGAGCGTTCGAAGCAGAATTCATATGAAAAAGGCGCGTCAAGTCAAGAAGTTCAAAATTCTTGTACTTTACCTGCTGTTTATACTTTACCTGCTGTTTCATGGCTTCTGTGATATTTATGATTTGCATTTCAAAAAAACATAACAATAATAACAACAACCATAAAACAAGCAAGCAAACCATGTCTCGTTGATTTAAACATACAGACATATATACATACACATTAACAAAAACAGCGGCATGATGATCTTTATAATCACCGTTTACGACCGTTTCCTTTTTCCTGCTTGCCATATTATATTTATAAGTATTCCATATGGATTTATCTGCCGCAGGATTAAAATTTAGTGCGTACGCGGTGGCGGGTTGTAAATCTGATAGTTAAATGCATTTTATAGGTCACTTCATGGCATTTTATTGTTAAGCTTAAAGCGATTTACGTTACATAGCTATTCATGGGAAACTCATGCTCATGAGCATTTTCGTTGGTATTTGACTTTTTGGACTTAAACCTGTGCAAGGCTTAGAGTTTAACTTTAAGACGTTAGTGCATTCGCTTATGGGTTAGTTAAAATGACATCCAGATAATAGCAACTCCTCTTATGCCGAATATATTGCATATTTCTTTAGATTGGAGTGCAACCTACATATATTTGCCAACGTGTGTGAAGTGTTAATGATTTTAACACAACCACTACAGCATATGAAAGTATTTTGTGGTAACATTTGCAAATTTTTCTGTTTTGCATAAACAAATTGAGTTTACAAGCTGCTTTCGACCCAATTTGCATTTGTAATCGAAGGTTTGCTATTAAAGTGTGAACACACCCCAATAAATAAATGGCAACTACTTGACTCACACGTCAGAAGGTTAAAAGGCTTAGAATGGGGACTGTCTGTGCAGATATATATTTGTATCGAAATAGAAAAATGAGTAATGCAAAATGTATCACCTCTGCACGAATTGAGTCACACTACACAAATAATAACTCTGAAGTAATCCCCTAGCAACACGAAAAATATTAAATGATATTTAATACAATTGAATAATACCAATAATTGATTAAAAATGCAAAATATGATTGAATATATTTAAATTAATTCGCTAAAATTCTTATGACGAATGAAGCAATGAATTAAGAATTTGTTATTAAGCACTTATGGTCATTAAGGGAATTTGGTATAGTCAAATTGTACACATTCAAATACCCCGTTACCTTCATCAAAAGTTTCTTCAACTCTTAATACAACATTATCAAATAAAATTAAATTTTGTGTTACATTTCCCGTTATATTATTTCATTGTCCGGATGTGGAATATATTAATATGCTTTTCTCTTATTCTTAACAAACATATTATTTCACTCGTAATCATTGAGTACAGTTATGACCATATATCAATCGAATATTATGCGCTAATTACTATGCAAAGTACTGTGAGCACTACAGTTTTGCATATATAAAGATAGCCCCTCAGTGTTACATTGAAACTTAATACCATTGCTGCAGCAGTTGTGAAGCCATAAAATGGTGAGATTGACTGTTCGATAGATAAACGATCAATTACTCAATATTCAATGACTCTTTGCCGGTTGAGAGTTTTGCACTTGAACGAAGAAGGGTCCCTGATTGTCTGATTGCCTGCCTGCACTTGTAGAGCTTCACGCTCACATTCATGGGAAAATAAAGTTAAATTCAATGACTTTGGCACTATTCATATAATTTGTAATTATAACTAAATGCAGTTTTGTAATTAAGATAAATGGAAGGAATGATTGTATTAAAGTATTACATAGTGATATTAAAGCATTTAACTTACATTTGACATTTCTCTGATTTGTTTGGTTGGTTTGCTTTGATAGTTATCACCTCTGTTAAATATTTAACGAAGTCTCAAATTGGGAATAGAACATATACGAGAACTAGAGAGAATGAGTAGGTTTATAAGGCAAGCTTAGATGTCATTCAGATTAGATATATATCAGACGATGGGGGAAGAAGATTCAAAAGGCTTTTTCACATGCTTAAATAATTTGTTGATTAAAAATGATCAAGACTTAAACCACTTGCATTTGCTTATTGCCCACAACACGTGTACAAATATAATATCTTTTCGCCGGCAAAATTTTCACGGTCAGCATAACAGGTCATACAAAGAAAAACAAATCTTTTTATGTACCATGTAGTATAAAAAACGCCGCAGCCAGAGTAATTTGCTTTGCTCAACGTTCAGCTGGGATAATACTGTGATTAGCCATTTGCTCATTATTGAAATTTATTATGTGCGGTGAGCTAGTGACGACGGCACTTGTCGACTGCCGACTGGCTGATGGTCAGCGCGGCTGCTGCTGCAACGGGGATACACAAGCATAATAATATGATAAACAATGAGCGGAAAGCGAAAATTGCACAGCAGTCGCAGCCACAACAACAACATGTGGTAACAAAAACCACAATGGACATGGAAATAACTTTGTTTTGGTGCTTCCACTGTTGTGAAAGCTTGCCAGCTGATGATGTGGCGGTGATGACGGCGCAAGTAAACCATCAATCAGTGATGCTGCGTGGCTGGCATAAATCAAGAGTACGCCGCATCAGCGTAACCAGAAAGGATCAGTGCCGAGCCGTGAATTTTTGACTGCCTGCCTGTGGCCTGCTGTGGCTTGTAAAAAGTTTGACAGAAGTCTATGTACCGACTGATGTGGGTATATTCTGTTCTACAGCCCTTGGCGACTAGTATCTAAGTGTACTTCAGTGTACTTTGCATAGTGTACTCGTAGTTGTAGTGTTTTCGTTCGCTGATTGCCCTCTGTTGGGTTGCGCAACTGCTGCTTGAAAGGTACTTCGGTTCATTGAGGCAGTGTTTTATTGCTAACGCCTTCGTTTGGCTGTGCCTTTAAAGCGTTTTTCTTCTTCTTTTATGCTCTTTTATCTTCGCTCATGATTATGATGTTTATCGGCGGCGAAGGTAAATCAAAATTCTGCATTTTACTAGCGCATAATAATTGCTGTGATAGTCAATTTATTGTATGTGTGTGTTTGTTATTTGAAGAACACGTGGCGTTCTATAAAGGGATGCCAGTAGCCAAGGTAGAAGGATCGTTAGAAGAGATCTAGTGATTTTTTAAAAATGAAGAGTGAGGTAATGAAAAACAATCTATTGTATTTTATGTTTATCATAGATTATGCAAGAAAGTTCTCGATAAGAAACCGGTGGTCTTAAACTATTGAAGCAAGCAGGTTTGTAGGTAGTATTTGAATTTACAAACATGGTGGTCAATACGTTCTTAAGGTTGTATATTCTCTGATTTTTAGTTGTTATAAATAACTTAGCTTAACTTAACATAACTTAACTTAACTTAACTTAACTTAACTTAACTTAACTTTACTTAACTTAAGTATTAAACAATGCTGGAAACCCCAAACTAAATAAAATATAGAATATAGGAATCTCCTTGAGACTCAACGCCAATAAATAAGAATAAATAAAGACTGTACACCAACAACAACAATAAATAAGAGGAATTTTGCTAATAACAGCGCTGTTTTAGCTTAACCCAAACGAACAGATTATGCCAAAAACCGCACTAATTATATTTACATTGGCAGGTTTGTGTCTTGAGTCTTTTGTGTTGCCGCGCTCAGACAATTTTACACAAATCTCCGACATTACCTGACAAGGCGGTTATTTCAACTTGCTTAAATCAACAAATAATGCCAACTCAGACAGTTAATGTTTTAAAAAACTCACACTTATATAATTAAAAAAAATATTTATATATTCAGCATAGAAAATAGAATTTATTGTCTGTAGCATTATTTCAGCTGTTAACGTGAGAGAGTTATTGTTTCAAAGTGACTACATAATAATTATGAGTTGAATGATTTGCGAAAAATAAGAATTGCAACAAAAACAAATAAGCAACACTTAAGTGAACTTAACCAAATAAAACCACACACACTCCTTACTACTTAGCGAGTGAAAGATGAAATAAAATCGGCGGATTGTATTTATATGATAATTGTCTGCATAAAAATTAATAAAAAAAAACGCAAATAAAGAAAAAGAAGGAATAAATACTTTCGAACCGCGCATTTGAAAGTCTGTTAAATAACATTGACGAAGTGCTCACTTGACGGCGGCGAATTCAATTAATCATCTTGATGTTTGCCGACTGACGAGCGGGCGTCGTGTTAGAAATATAACAATAATATTTGCATTCGCGGAGGTAAAAATGTAAAAATCTCTATTATTATTTTGTATTTTGCTAGCTTATGAGTATTCACTGCCACCGTTAACTTTATACATTCGGCAGCTTTAATGATTTGGCATTAACATCTTTTCTACAACAAATTCTGATCTGATACTCTGTTGCTTCTCATATTCTGTATGATCTATTACCCCTCGAGTTGTCTTTATAAAACCACAAATTCGTGCCAGTGCACGAGTAAATGTCTATCTAGTTCTTATTATCAACTTCTTTCAGTTTTGTTGAATCTCTTTGGGTAGATGTTTGAGCTTTTGTCGGGTTCAATGGATTATGCGGGATATTATCTTACAAGTTTTTGGGCTTGTTTGTTAAAGATGCTTTAACGCTTTCTTTTATTTATTATGAGCAATGTGTCTTCTGTGGTTTGTTTCTAATTTTTTTTTATTTTTTTTTCGATGAGTCACTAGATCACAAAGGGGAAAAGTGGTTTGAAATTATGCTTTCAATAAAAAAGGTGTATACTTTAGGGCTCTTAAAATTATTCGATTAACCTGAAAACCGATTATTCGAATATCCGGTTTGTAACCGTTCGTACGAATATTAACCGGTTAGCACTATTCGGTTAGTCGCAATGTTCCGACTATTCGAATAGTCGTTCTACTGCGGTTATTCGAATAGTTATACTGTCACTATTCGAATAAATGAAAATTCAGTCTAAAACCAGATATATGTCCGTATTTTCCAGATATATACAATGTGCGGTATAAATCGGCTGAGAAGTGTTCGGGCAGAAGGGCACGAGCAAAACCGACCACTGACCGACCCAAAAAAACCGGTTCTTCACAGAAAACCGACTACCCACTCGTCGAAGTTTTGCCCCGAAACGCCCCAAAGCCCCACCCACCGACCGCCCACACTGCCACGAGTGTGTCCCAAAAAAACCGGTTCCAAAAAGTAACCGGTTACTGCAGTACTAGGCATATGCCGCAAAAAACCGAAAAAATTCGGCAGCAAGTGGGTAGGGGTATAGAATAGCGAACTCAAGAAACATACCACGCAGTGTTGTATCAGTCATATTTTAATTTTGCATGCGAAACAACAACAGTGTTGGTATGACAGTCATAAAAAATAGCGAGTTTTTTGTTAGTTTTAATGTTTCACTTTTTTCAATAAAAATAAGAAAATTAATGAACTTGCACTATTCGAATAGTCGACAACGAACGGTTAACCGAATAGTCGAAAATGAGCGGTTAATCGAATAGTCGATGACTGACGACTATCCGAATAGTGCAAACCGAATATTATTATTCGAATAATGCCCTATTCGGTTAATTCGGTTAGTCGATTAGTCGAATACCAAGAGCTCTAGTATACTTCCATTAAATGAATGCTTTTAAATACTTCTTCATTTGTAAATCTTCACAAATATGCCACCATTTT
This sequence comes from Zeugodacus tau, assembly GCA_031772095.1. Lineage (NCBI taxonomy): Eukaryota > Metazoa > Arthropoda > Insecta > Diptera > Tephritidae > Zeugodacus > Zeugodacus tau. The sequence goes on from CM062649.1 coordinate 80,820,124, forward strand.
TATATCCCTTCGATATCTTAGAACCTTTTAAGCATCTTCACTATTTACGATTCTGTGTTATTCTGCCAAAAGCTACCAAACAAGCATTTAGCGACATTCTCAGTCATTTGCAATCCCTTATTTATCTGTTTTTGATAATCAAATACTGCGCTTTATAATAAATGTTTTCAGACGAACATTAATAAGCAATTAATACCAAATGGAGTAGGCGCGTGCATTAATACCGGCAATAAATTTGGCGCATGAGTAGGATTATTTATGACAACGCTAAAAGGATAATAGCAAGGCAGGGCACGATTAGCTTTCTTGAATTCATGCAACATTTTTTATTTTATTCGAAAATATCTATAGTTGGATGTTATGCCAGAAGGGTGGCGAAAGCTTGCGTGTCGCGTGCCTACACCTTAAAATTTCAAAAAATCCGCTAAACAACGGTTTCAACAAGCGGCGAGATCAGCTATGACCATTTGTAAACCAGTGGTAAAGTTTGTATTCTAATTTCTTTTAGATGAAATTTTAAAAATGCTGAACTTTTAAAAAATTTAGCTCTTCGTGATACTAAACTAACTGAACTGATACTGAACTAACAACGAGGAGGTGAGTCACCCAAAGGAGAAAGATATTTTGAATTATATAGAATATCTAGATTTATATCAATTTAAGCATCACATCTCATTTCTGTCTCCAAAGCTCAATAATTGAAATTACCAATATTCTTCTACTCATTAAAAATAGTATTATAATATGTACTTAAATAAAATTTCAAAGGAAATGAGAGACATTACTTAAGTGACGGAACGGTCAATAGCGGTATTTCTCAAATTTGAATATTTGATTAATGAATAACAATTTCATGGTTAGCAGCAATTTCCTAATGCAGCGGAGACAATACAAAGCTGTGCAATGTTGCATACCAAGACGTTAATGAGTAATTAAAAGCAAATTTCAGCTCAGCGAAATGTGAGAATCGACAATTTTTTTGTCTTTCTTATTTTGTTAGAGTAAGACAAGTAAAATGCAGCTGAGTTGATGGGACTTTAATGTAGATAAATTGAGATGATTGTAAATTGTGTGACTTAAGACAATGAGCTATAAAATGTATATATATAAATGTATGGTAATAGGAGAGTATTATCTTATATAGGGGTCCGTAATACCATTTATGAATTCGGTATATTACTACACAATTGTTTAATTAAATATGATTACCTTCAAGTGTTGTTCTCGGTTGGCTATACAACCAGAGACTTCTCTTTGTCAGCTATTTGAGATGTTTTTTCGAATAATATTTTCTGATGGAACCCTCAAAAGTTCTACTTACCACAAAAATTAAATCAAATAATCTCAAATACTTATTTGCATGTCTGTATTTATTGTAATAAACCCCAGAATTTATTATTCCCTTTATTAATAAAAACTAATAAATAAATTGCAGCACGCATGAACATTTCACTGGCAAATAAATTATTAACCTTATTAATGTTCCGAAGCGCTCAAAAGCAAAACATGTCAACAAATAATGCATTTAAATGTTGACCATTAGATAAACATGTCAACTTCTATTTGATATGAGCCCAGAAATGTTTACTTTCAAGTTTGTTGAACAATTTTTTGTACAATAAAATCTCCAGTTTAAAATGAAACAAATAAATCTGACGGTTCAAAAATTGGGTTAGTGCTGCACGCACAAAAATATTTCGATAATTATCATTCCGAATAATTCTCAATCTCACAATAAAAAGCTCGAACAAATTGACATTGTCCGCTTTTAGCCTAAAGGGTGTTAATTGTGAGCATACCTAGTTGCTAGTCAAGCGCGACGTCAAACGTTTCAAGTGACTACTCATGACAGCAAGTGTTGATAGTTATCCATTTATATATGTATATATGTATATCTGTCGAAATATATATGTAATGTGTTGGGAATAATAATGAAATAATAAGCAATGAATAAGTGAGCAAATCGCTGTAAACAGCCTAAGGCGCTAAGAGTACGTGATCTCTTTCTGCGGTGTGAAAATTAAAAATGGATTGAATTTGATATGTTTATGTTTGGTAGTTGACCCATATATCTTTGAAGGATGGTCAGCTTTGGTAATTGAAATTCTTCTCAGGTGATAATCTGTTTGACAATGAGCTTAGAATTTGAGTTTGTTGTAAATATATGTTCAAAATTTTTATTAGTATTAATAAATTGAGTTTACGTTTGGTAATTTAGAAAGAATTATATGAAAGCAGAATTTCGTAGTCATATAATTAACGTGGCTGCGACAGGCAAGATCCAGTTTTTTCAGAGAGTTCATTGCAAATGATCAGTGATTTTATTGACTATAAAAAAGTATGACTGAGCTGAAATAAGACTATCGGAGTTCGATTCTGCTTTTTGATGGCTACATTTAGTGTAAACCCATAAAATAAGTATATTTATCTATTTTTCACTATTTTAGATATTATATAAGCCAGTGACTTTTAAGATATTTGTTCCTTCCTTCAACCACTTAGACCACTGCTTGCTAATAAAACTAAATGTGCTGAAACGCAAATGTATAGATCGCCTAAATGTTTGCTTAGATAATTTATATATGATGTGTTGAGATAATTTCTAGAATGAACTTAATTATCTAAACCTAAAACAATACAACCAACAACAGTATAAATTACCAACTGTATTTTTCGTAACTGTAATAGTTTATTCTACCTTTCTTCAAGTAAACGTTTCTTTGTTTGTTTGTTTTTAGAAAACCACCGTTACTCAATGGTCTAATAGCCGTTAAATAAACCGTGGACAACAATGTCCGCAGCCCGTTAAACTAACAAACATATATAAACAACCAACCGACAGCCGGCAGAAAACCTGATGTTTGTTTGGTATTTAATCAATTAAATCACACCTTTCATTCGACAATGTTGCGCCAATGTGTACGGCTATCATTTATCGCTGTTCGCTCTTGTGTTATCGCTATGTGCGCAGTTATAGCGGTGCTCAGTACCACTTCTTTTTCATTGTCATATGTCTGTACATAAAATACTTGTATATGTCTGCATCGAAGTGTGTATTCTAGTGGAAGAAATAAGCAAGCACAAAATAAACTTACGACTTCTCTAACCTCACTTATAGCGTTGCGGCTGCCAGGTTATTGAGAGAGGTGTGGGAAAATTTATTAGTCAAGCGTAATAAATATAATGTAGCATTGTGCTAAGTAGTTTGTGCGGTGGCGATGTGAACGCTACACAGGAACCGATGATGATCGGAAGTGGAGCGGTGGGCCAATTCTTAAGGAAACAATTACAAACATATATATTTTTGAAATATAATTATATAAAAAATTACAAACATTTCTGAGACATTTTCACGAATTTTTCAAGAATTGCTCCACTGTTCCAACGATTATGGTAACTGCACCCACGTGAAACGGCAGCTTGCATTACCAGAACACCTACTTAGTGAGAATAACATTATTACTATGAGCTTCTACATTGTGTGTGGCAGCCACATGAGCTGAGACGTGAAATAGTAATCACAAAAACTCCAAATTTTCAAATATTAGCCTTTTTATACAAAAATATAGCTGCAAATTCTCACATCACAAATTTCTTCTCTCAGTCTTTTCCGCAAATGAAACTGGTACAAAATTATCTTCTCAAACTCACTACCAACAGTGCATACCATTTGTTCATTTCTAAACAAAAAAAATGCCCATTTGTGCACCGTTAAATGAAATTAGTACACATTTCAGTACCACTTCCGTACAACAATGCTCACTTAACGAATTTTTCAACACTTTCGCCTTCCTGAAGGCAAAGCTGAAATTGTTGGCTGCGTTGTGTTTTATGTAACTCTATTTTACTCGGATTTCTTTTGGACCTCCTTTAACTTGCTCTATTTAACACGCATGCAGCGAGCTGAGAACAATCGGACCATCGGGCGCGCAAGTTCAACAACACAAAAATTCATTAAATGCGCGCAATTGTGGCGCCCTCGACACAAATAAAAAAATTTAAGCAAAATATCATATTTCGTTTGAAAATGAAGACAAAGCATAATAATGCGGAAAAACTTATTTTTACTCATAATGTTCCACGTTTGAAATTCGTTATTAAAATGAAAATTAAAATAATTTTTGCACAAATTCTTCATATTTTGCACAAAAACGTTGATTTCAATTGGACACTTTCACATTTAGGTTAACAAATGTCACTCATTAATATTTTTATTTGTTCGCTGCCATTGTTGTTACTGCATATTTGTCTTTGTTGAAACTTTTGTAATGCAAATATTTGCACATTTCATTATGTTAGGCACTTTCCTACGACTTGTTCCTTTAATGTGATTTTTTATAGCTCAAACGCTCATAACAGTGAATAATTCAAAAATAATTTTAGTAGCTGAGTAAATAAACGATTTACTTTCGTAAGGTCTTTCGAAAGAGTTTTTTTGAATTTTGAGTTTTAAACGTTATTTGATTATAAATATAAACTTGAATCGTCTACTAAATATGTATTTCACGAGCCAGTATTTAATATGATCGAATCAGTATGGTCAAGTCCTTACTATCTCTATCTCTATCTCTATCTCTATCTCTATCTCTATCTCTATCTCTATCTCTATCTCTATCTCTATCTCTATCTCTATCTCTATCTCTATCTCTATCTCTATCTCTATCTCTATCTCTATCTCTATCTCTATCTCTATCTCTATCTCTATCTCTATCTCTATCTCTATCTCTATCTCTATCTCTATCTCTATCTCTATCTCTATCTCTATCTCTATCTCTATCTCTATCTCTGTCTCTATCTCTATCTCTATATCTATCTCTATCTCTACCTCTATCTCTATCTCTACCTCTATCTCTATCTCTATCTCTATCTCTATCTCTATCTCTATCTCTATCTCTATCTCTTTCTCTATCTTTATCTTTATCTCTATCTCTATCTCTATCTCTATCTCTATCTCTATCTCTATCTCTATCTCTATCTCTATCTCTATCTCTATCTCTATCTCTATCTCTATCTCTATCTCTATCTCTATCTCTATCTCTATCTCTATCTCTATCTCTATCTCTATCTCTATCTCTATCTCTATCTCTATCTCTATCTCTATCTCTATCTCTATCTCTATCTCTATCTCTATCTCTATCTCTATCTCTACCTCTATCTCTATCTCTATCTCTATCTCTATCTCTATCTCTTTCTCTATCTTTATCTTTATCACTATCTCTATTTCTATTTCTAATTCTATCTCTATCGAAGTAAGAGCTTAAATTTTAATCTGAATCAAAATATTGTAGTATTCGTATATATGTTTCAAGAAGTTTCCATAACCAAATTTTAATCAAAAGTTTTACCCATTCTCTTCGTTAAATTTAATTAATTTAGACAATTTTTATATTATTTTTCTTCAAATTCGTTTAATATTATCTTGACATCCTTTTTATTCGAGAATACAGAAATGGAGCAGCCTACAAAATTAGTTCATTTCATCAATTTGTCAATTGGATACATTAACTCATTCCACACGTACCCAAACACACTGATAAATATAAAATATATAATCCAAATTGTGTAGCATTTCAAATCGCAATAAAGCAAATTATGGAAATGAAAAGAGTTACCACGCGGTCTGTCAGGTCGCAATCTGCTAGTGACACCGAAATTGATTCATTTATATTGTTGCACCTGCATTAGTGTAACAAATTGTTTAGTCGTGCTTCCAAGCGACCCAACGAGGCACTGCACTTAATGTTATAACTCAAATGCAACAACAAAAGCAAAAAAGTAATGAAGGTAAAAAATAGCAAACAAATAAGCGCAAATATTTTACAATTGGCAGCCGGTTACCCAGTGACTGCCGATAAGCCAAGAAAATGTTAATGGAAAATGATAAATATTAATGCGCATTTCGCAGGAAATTATCAGAGGACAGCTAACTAATTTATTTTCTAACATGCCGCAGTGCATAAATACCTATTTGAGGTATGTATTTAAATGTATGAGACACGCCTCTAAAAATCACTATTATTACGTCTATTTACAGTGGCAAGATAATATTTTATTAATTGAAATGCATTATATTTAGTTTCTTAAGTGTTTAGCTGTTAACTTATGTCAGTGCCTTCGAAATAAATGCAATGAACAAATTATACTAATAAGTGGGTTACAGGCAAAGACCAGCTGAAAGATCAGAATAACTCAGAAAGAATAATAGACTATTAAAACATAATTTCAAATCTAATTTATGATTTATGGCAACACGAAAAATTAAGAAATAAATAATTAAATTATACCAAAATGAAAATAGTAATTCACAATGGCAACCCTAAAACTATAAAAAATATGTTTTTTATATCAAAATTTGCAAAAATTCAAAATAAATTTATGCCTGATGGCAGCACTTAACTCAGAAACTATTGATGCTTATGTAACTACAAGCTAAAGTAATAAAATTTTGATTTACTACATTGACAACCTTTAATTTTTCATCATTTCCGCTAAGACGCCATGACATGATCAAGTATATAATATCAAATAATTTTATTTTCTGATTTTTTTCAGTTAAAATTTACATATTAAATTAGAATTGCTGAACATGAGGCGAGATCAAAACAGCGTTTGTATATTCATGGACAATTTTTCAATTTAATTGTGAACAAGACACTTAATAAATAAAAGACCCAACTAGTATAAAACGACAAATTGAACAGCATTTAGATATGTATATATGTTGGCAAGCGTGTTTACTCTGTTGAATTGAATAAACTGAAGTTCAAAGGAGCAATAAAAACTAAAAACAAAAAATTAAAACTTGCATACAACATTCAAAACACATAAAAATACAAAACAAAAATACAAAGAAATAAACAAATAAAAAACTAAAGAAAATGAAAAATAAATAATAATAGACCTCTCAAACAGTGGCCACAACATCAGCAACAGTTGAAACCTTGTCAACTTCACTTCATCAAATTTCACTGCCACTCGCATAGTCTCGTAAAAAATCATAACAAATTCATAAAAGTGAATTGAAAAGCGAAACTCATATCCGAATTTAAATGTAACTGTAATTGTGCCTATCTGCGTTGATGTAGTGGGTGTGAACAATTTTAACGAATTCGCTTTGTTATAAAAAATCAATTTAAATTGCATTTGACAGCTTGGGGCGTCTGTGACACTTGCGTGATATTGTTCAAGGGGTATCAGGCAAATCTAATAATTTTTCAGGCACAATCATACACACTTTGTGTGGCTTACAGTTGAGCGAGGTGAGTCAGGTTTGTTGCAATTAAACTTGACAGGCTATCATTATTTAGAGTGGTTCAAAAACTTTTATTAAAATTTCTTATACAAATTTTAAGAATATTTCCTAAATCATAAGATCACCATTTCACAAATTTTCTCCATCTAAATCTAATAATCCTGAAACTTCTTGATAGAAAGAAGTCAATAACGTTCTCCAGAATATGGATCTGTAAATCTGTTGTATCGTTCAACATGATAGAATTATTCTATATTGAGACATTATTTTTTCTATGGACCTTGGTGTTCAATAATAAACAAATTTCTAGAACTTGATGCTTTTTCTCATTAGAGTGGAATATTCTCTTCCACAAGCCTTCTCTTTCAATCATACAAACATATACAATCAACGCAAGAACACATCAGCAGATTTAATGTAATGAATCGCCATTATTTCGCTTAGTTGCTAAAAACCGATAACTCTCGGATTAGCTGACTGAAGACTGCTGCTTCTACAGCAGCTGTTTGAAGAAGCGCGGCATACCAAGCACAAGAAATTAAAAAGAAATAATCGAAAGCAAGGAAGCTCCTTTCCGTTTTTGAGACCAGGTGTACCAACAAACAAGAAAATGCGTTGCCGTCTGCAGAGAGCAAAAATAATCAAAAAGAAATATGCATATGACCATCTAAGTAATAGAGGAAAGCAAATTGCTGCAAAAGGTCAAATTATTATTTCTCCATTTCATTCTTCCACTCTTTAGTTCCACAGCAAATTAAGTGAACAGCATCAGTTGGAATATCTGGCAGCATTGGCAGCGCTTGGCAGCGTATTTAATAGTTGAAATTTTAATGCTTGATGTGCTCCCTAACGTGAACATTTCCACTTGGGTTCGCATTTGATAAGGTGGCAGCGAGTATTGTGCCACAATAGCAATGACTGAGCAACTCATAAAGTTCTGTGAATATTTATGTGTGAGTGCATTTGAGTATGCGAAATTTGATTTATGTTATACGATGTTTATCGCACTTTCAGTTAAGCGTTTGAGATCTTAAGTACCCATGTGTTGAGCTGTATGCTTTCGCATATGTAAAGTTTCGAGTCGAGTTGAGCACCAAGTTATACAAACATACATACATATATGTCCGGTCCAAGCCAAATAAATTCCAACCAAATCAACTTAAGAATCGCTTCTTATACTACCTTCCATATTTTTTATTATTAAATATAATTTATTTTTGACAGTCATTCAAACATAACCTTCAATAGATGTTCGATACGCAGGCAGCCATATTTAATATTTACATATGAGAATAATTGTAAGCACTTGACTTCATCGCCTGGCAAGTTGCCTGCTACTCATTGGACTAATGATGCTTTTTCAATGCCAATTCAACCAGCAACGCTGCGATAGCGCTTTGCAAACTCAAGCTGACAGCTGAAACACGCCTCATGACAGTAGCTATGACAGCTAAGCGGCAGCGACATTTCAGCAATTACTCGTTTCATATGCTAAGTCAGCCATTAATTCATTTCTTACATGCGTTACTGCGCTCAAGTGCTTCCTCGCCCGGTACATACAAGTGATCGGTCACGTGCACTTAGCATTGTTCCATCATTTACATTTCCATTTCCAAGCGATTGTGAGTTGATGTTGCGAACATAAGCATCTTGCAATTGAATGGTAATTTACTGGCATATTTGTGCTTCTTTAATGATAATAATACTTCGCTTAGTGGTGAGAATGTGAGTACATGTGTGCTTATGAGCTGAAAATTTGATACTCAAGAGGAGAGAGGAGGGGATATGTGGCTATTAAAATTAAATTCCACTGTCATGGCTAACTGTTAAGCTGAGTAGGTCAACGAAAGGTGTCACTCATTTGTACAATTCAAAATGGGTGAAGCTATTGGTACGGTGGAGAGGTGTAAAGACTCTAGTAATTTATTTAACTTAACTATTTAATTGACATTGCAAATTATATGGACATAAATGCAGATTTGTTTGCCGCGGATAATTTCATTATAGTGCACTTAGTTGGAATGAAATTTATTTGCTTTTTGATTGAAAATTATGTCCATTAAACAGACTTTCTTATTTAATTAACTAAAACAAACTCAATACCTGTACGAGAAAAAATATTTTGCTAGCCTAAGTCTCTTGAATATCGCATATTAATATTTCTAACAGCTTAGGTCTTTTTATACTCTCGCAACAAAAGTTGCTAAAGAGAGTATTATAGTTTTGTTCACATAACGGTTGTTTGTAACACCCAAAACTAAACGAGTTAGATATAGGGTTATATATACCAAAGTGATCAGGGTGAAGAGTGGAGTTCAAATCCGAATGTCTGTCTGTCCGTCCGTCCGTCTGTGCAAGCTGTAACTTGAGTAAAAATTAAGATATCTTGATGAAACTTGGCACACTTATTTTTTGGCACCATAGGAAGGTTGCTTTTCGAATGAGCAAAATCGGACCACTGCCACGCCCACAAAATGGCGAAAACCGAAAACACATAAAGTGCCATAATTAAGCCATAAATAAAGCTATGGAAATAAAATTTGGTATGAAGGATCGCACTATGAAGGGGCATATTTGGATGGGGAAGTGGGCGTGGCCCCGCCCCCTACTAAGTTCTTTGTACATATCTCGCAAACCAATAGAGCTATAAAAACAAAACTTTCTGCAGTCGTTTTTTTTAGCCATTTCCTTATACAGTCCAAAAATGACAGAAATCGGATAATAACCACGCCTCCCTCCCATACGAAGGTTAGGTTGAAAATTACTAAAAGTGGGTTAACTCACTAACGAAATACGTCAAAAACACTAAATTTCACATAAGAAATGGCAGATGGAAGCTACACTCAGATTTTTTTTACAAAATGTAAAATGGGCGTGGCGTCGCCCACTTATGGGTCAAAAACCATATCTCAGGAACAACCGATTTCAATGAAACTTGGTTTGTAATAGTTTCCTTACATCCGAATGATATGTTGTGAAAATAGGCCAAATCGCTTCACAACCATGCCTACTTCCTTTATACCAGAACTTTGAAGTCGATCTGAATCGTTTACATTACAATATATAAAGTAAGCACTAGTGAAGATATCGGTGCAGAACTTTGTACAAATACTACCTTTATAGTGTGGCAGCCCCATTCTAAAAATCGGCGAAATCGGACCATAGGTTTTTAAGGCCCCATATATCGAACACGAGGGCCTCGGTGCTTCTAACCCAATATTATGGTTTCCAACTTTCAATGAACTTTATACACTATATATGACGAATATGTGGGTCAAATTGTGTATTATTAATATAAATAAAGTTAAATAAATAAATTGCGAGAGTATAAAATGTTCGGTTACACCCGAACTTGGCCCTTCCTTACTTGTTATTTATATTTTTTTCTCTAAAAGCTTTTAAATATTATTTCATATTAACCGCCGATCTACTGAGCATCAAACGTGAGATGAAAACCGCAAAGGTCTCAACTTATTTCTATTACTTTATATTTATATCCATATATATTAACCTTACCAACCCCTATAACATATTTCTAATAACCATTACGCATAAGTACTCATAATATTAAGTTCAATAATGATTATTCATGAAAGATATTACCACACTAAGTGCATAATTATCATTGAACTCTTTATGGTGTGTTGACATTGAAGTGCATCATCGCGTGTTCGCCACCGTTTTTGCCAACACTATTTGCAAGCCAAGATTACCGCAATGACTACACACAGATAAACTCATACTTATGTTTTTCAATAAGTTGCAATAAAAGTTACAAGCACTTCATGTTTAAAAATTTGCACAAAAAACTAAAACATAATTTTTGCTGCTGTCATTTGAGTCTGTCAAAATAGAAAAAAATTATCACTACATCACTGTACAAATTTAGCTTCGTAAGCATAATTTGTTTAGCTTTTGAATTGAATGCCAGACACATTGATTGATGGTCACATGTTGCAAATAGTTGTCATTGTATATGAATGCATAGAACATTAGCAATATGTTGGAAAAGCGGATTTTAATTGATGTAATAAGAAATTACATTTAATTTTAAGATTTTTCGAATTTTTTCAGACCTACATACTGACAAGTCGTAGAACTATTGTCGTCCTTGGACCATCTCTGGAAAAAGGTGAATAAGAGGATGGTCTACCTAAGGTGGTCCCCGAATATGTTTGTCGGAGTTGGACTTTTTTACGGGTTCTCGACTGGCCTAGCCTCCTAAGATTTTTCTATGAAAAGTTCGATGGTTTTGTTGTAATGGCAACAAACATTTAAAAAATATTTTTTAATATCGAGTTCTCAGTTCTTAAATGGATACAAATTCGGGAGCTTTATATGATTTCGAAAAATTTTTTTCGAATAATGAGTTCTCTACTTATCAAGTTGATATACCAGCAATATGTATGGTATGGATATTTTCGACTACTACTAACTTCTATAGAAACTTGCTTAATTTGGTTAAAGTTGCTTCTCCTTCAGCACTCACCTCTCTCTCTCCTCACTCTAATTAAAGCGTTCCATCATTAAACTTTCCCATCACTCAATCTGCAGCAACACTGACATTTACAGTTGTTATCCTGAACTTGCCTGTGATTAATGGCAGCTAAAGTCTTAAGAATTTTAGAATAACAGTACGCTTGTCAGCTACTTGCCACTAGAAGTGCTTGATTAATGGAAGGATTAACTGTTCAGTTATCCGCACAGACGCTTCCTCATTCCAGTAAGGCATAAGCTATTTCAAAACAACTAAAAAGACAGGCTGACAAAAAAATTGTGAAGAGAATAATCTCTACCGAAATTATGGATGCTTGAGAGGAAGTATAGACATTCTGGGTCAGTTTTAAAGAATTGAAGAATAATTCTACTGACCCTTTGTACCCTACGGAATTAAAATGATTTATGTAGCACAACTAAATTATAATATGCTTGCTAAAAGTGTACCTAAAACAATGGGACATAAGTTTAATTATGTTTGAAAATTTTCCGCCTCTCATTCTGCTGTCAATTAAATCACTAAAATTCAAAAGTACAACTATAATTAAATATGTCCATATAAAGCCAATTCGAGCAATCAACACAAATATGAGCGAATTTTTCATATCTCGCATAAAAATCATACAATTTGAAGTTATGACAATTTAATTTAAGCGAAATTTGTTGCATGCAACATGTGCAGCAAACAAACAAGTGCCAGCCCACGGAAATGCAACTAAATAATAATGCATTTATACGAATATAAATTAATTACTGCAGGCAAGCAATAAAGCCCGAGTTGACACAACTACACACACTTACACATGTAACAGCAAATACAGGCGACACAAAGGCGGAACGACAAAAGAAAAAGTGTGTGGAGGTAAATGTAACAAATGTAAGACAAAAACTGGTAAAGCGACCTATCAATTGCAAATGTCGAGCAAACGTACAACATAATAGCCAATATATACATATCTACAGATATAGAAATATATATACATATATCGATATATATACAAAAAGTTCATAACTATACAGACATATGTATGTATATTGCAAATATGAGTTTCGCCAACAATGCCCCATGAATGAATGCTCCACAGCTAGATACATAAATAAACAATACAACAAACATACAAAAAAGCATTTGAATTACTATAAATGTGTAACTGTCACAGCATCTGTCTCACTATTCATTGCTTGACAAGTTTTTATTCGTATCTGTGTGTCTCTTTTTCTCGAACATTTCCGCATAAATCAAATAGATGTGAATTTATGACAGCCCGAGAGTGGAATTACCAACAGTTACATATTCATATACATATATGGTACACATACGTATAAATATTACATGGAGGGATGAAAAAATCACGTTAAATAAGACCATTAATAATAAAATAGTCGCAGGTTGACATATTTACTCTCCGAAAACTACATTTTTATATAAAAACATAATCCATGGAAGATATCTAACATGAACCAAATTTATCCGAACGCAGTTGGTATCAGCCTTTTAATGCAAATATTCGCCAGGGTCTTCTGAAGCAACTATTTTTAATTGAATATTGACCAGACTAGTAAGGTTCATTCAGCGGATCGAAATGTTTCATAAATTACATTTTAAATGTACAAATATAGAAATGAGATTATAATAATCCGTCTAGACCTGCTCAACCCAATACTATTATCAACAGTTGGAGCTCTCAGTGAGCTGGTTCATTTATATTCGAAACCATTCTTTCTCGAGTACTATTTTGATCAATAATGGCTATAAATCTTAATCTCCTTAAGGCATCACATTTGTAATCAAAATTTTCCTCTCTAATTGCCCTTAATTAAAAACTAGGTCGATCCAGATTTATCTCTATTTTTTTAGAGTATTGGGGAGAAATGTCATAGACCTTTTATAATTTAGGACAGCATGTATTTAATCTGAATTGCATTATTTTGGTTTATTAAAGTCACACTGAAGAGGCTAAAGATTTTCATTAAGGTTATATTAAATATAGAGAACTTGGTATCTATAAATCGGAATAAAATTCATATTTATAAAAATCTTTACTTTTTACTATAAAGGAAGTCCATAGGTTGACATACTTTTCAAAATGTGAATTTTCCGAAAATTTGTCACAGCTTAATTGCAATTCAGTTTTTAATTTGAATTTATTTGTAATTGCTTCTTTTGCAATGGCGATTTTCACCGACTCATACATAATAACCATGCACCTGAATTTATATTACATAGTTGAGTTCTTCTGCTGAAGTCATTAAATTTATTTACGCTCTGATATTTGTCACTGCCAGATCACAACAATAACATAGACATCTTCAATCACACATATAGTGTTTGTTGCTTCACGAACAACAACAGTGTTCAATTAAAATGGGATCACTTGTACGACGATTTCATTTCAATCTGCATTGCCATTGGCAAGTTGACCGCCGTAATGGGAGTATCAGTAAAATTGATGCAATTCTAAGCGACACAGATGCTTAGTGACAACCATTTGAAATGTAAAAGAGTTACATTGTAGTTGTAAGCGACTGTTAAAAGTTGTTAGAAGTTTTTATTATTCCAGTTTAGGTTTTTTGTTCGAACCAAAAGCCTACCTGAGCTGCTGCAATATACTTGGAAGCACACATAGGCTTAGTGTTATATCAACGATCGTGGCTTTGTGGTCCAATCCAGTTCTGTCAAGAATTCTAGTTGATTTATTTTCGCTTGCATTATTAGTGTCGAAAATTTCGTGGTTGTAGCTGTTCGTCGTCGCAGTTGGCCTCTCTATCGTCGGAATGTATCAGGCGACTGTCGTTCGTTGAAGAACATGTTATCGATCGTTTTTTCAATTTCCTGATAAACACCTGCGCACCTACAGTAGCCGACACTGGGGATATTTGTGCTCTGAAAATTCTAGAATTTAGTCTAAGCACGATCTTGGATTGCACTCTGTTACAACTGAATCGAGAGAATCACAAATGGTATTTATGTCTCAACCCAAGAAGAAATATTGATTGTAGTCGTCGAATCGGAGGTAATCTAATCTAAAAAAATAAGATTGCGAACGCCGGAAATATTTAAGCTCGCCTAGAGACAAGTTTGTCTATAAGTGACTGTTCCAACTCACTGAGACTCTACTTCACCGGCCTTCAACTAACTTCTTTTATATAAAGATAACAGTAATTTCGTTTTAAGCGCTAAGTCCAACACTTCTGCCTCACAGTGTAATCCTTAAATTGTCACAATACACAGAACCATTCAGGTCCACCAATTGCCCCCAAAACCAAACAACAAATGTCGCTCATTCAATTATTCCATGAAATTGAACCCCTGCAGAGCCAAAGACGAAGCAAAAATGCGAAAGCTCCGCGCCGCTGCTGTGATTTACATCTGGTCGCACAGCGGCTCAAACGAAGTGGTCGCGCATCTATACCATGCGACATAAATGGTGCAAGCAAATAAACCGAAACCCACACAACCGTGTTGATTCGGCTACTGCGATGGATGCGCAAGCAGAAAGCCGAAAAAATATTCCTAAACCACATTGCGTCTAGAGATGTCACCGCGCCGTTCACATACGCCAATTGGACTAATGGTAGTCATATTGTTGCTATTGCTACTGTTGTTGTTGTTGTATACACTGACTGTCGCAAATGTCAAACGCTGCTAGAATTTCCGTAACATGTTGACGTTGACACTCGCTGACCACAGCCGGCTGTGAGATGCTGGCAGGTGACTCTGGTTGGAGTTGCAGGGGGCCCTGAGTTGGTGGTGTGCTGCACCGCTTTGTCGCTGATCGACAATTTTATTCAAACTTCAGCTGAGCGCCGTATTTCTCTATTTGATTTATCTTTATAGCGGCATCACAGTTGTTTTTGTTGGTTTTGTTTTTATTTCAATAGGCGTTTTCCGTCACCAAAAGCTATTGCTGTGTGCATGCATTATATAAACCATTTATATAATTGCAGTAAATACACCTGAAACGTGCTCTACACAACGCAATACAGACGCACAACGCACGTTTGTTTGACAGTCTTTGTCTCAGGAACAGTTTTACAAACAATTTTACAAATAGTAGACACCGTTGTTATTGTTGTTTCGTCAGGTGTATGCAATGAACAAGGAAATGTTGCCACAAAATGGGTGGACAGTCAGTGCTCCGTTAGATTTGAATATTCAAATGATTTGACAATTTCTTTTTTTTTGTTGGCGCCAAACTAAAGGAAGTGTATAATGGAAAAGAAAATAGTATACAAACAAAAACAGTTAATGTGAATTGAAAACAAACTGCTATCATTAAAAGCACCGCAGTTGGGTCCATTAATCCATTAATACTTATTACACTTTTTTATTTTGGCACTTTTGGCAAAGTAAATAAAAGTCGGCGTTTATTGACTACCGGCAGGTAAAACAAAATGAAAATAAATATTATCAACTTGGCCATTAGTACATCAGTACTACTGAATTGACTGAACTTAGAAAACAAATAAGATTCAAGTTTTCTCTTATGAAGTAATATTCCTCATGCTGTCTTTGTGAATATGAGTGCTGCACACAGTTCAGTTTTCTAATTACGTCCGAGTTCCATTAGTCTTTAATAATTCCAAATTACATGCCCAATGACGTTTTGGCGTTTTGGTCCGATAACGAGACTAGACCTTCTTGAAACAGTAGTAGAAGTCACAACTCCATCGGGGTTCGTCATAGAATGGAACCATTTTTTTCAGAGGACACTTCATGGTTGTTGTTGATATTTACTTCTTCTGGAATTTTAATAGATACACGATACCAATCTTCTTTTACTTTGATATATATCATATTTTATAAGTGCCTAATGCTATCACTATTTTGATATAGGGAGTTGCTATGAGGACTACACTAAATTGATTAAATTCTTCTTATCACATTTTTATATATTACACCCCCTTGAATTACTTAATCTTCACTCTGACACTCGAAAGTCTCATCGGCTGCTCATAGCTGATCTCCTTCAATCTGAATGAAACAAATAATGTAATGTCGCGGGTAAACAGAGTTTCGCCACCATGACTCAATTTTCATTGCTTTTATATTATAAAAAGGCTATTCGATGCATGTTTTTTAAAATTCCATGAATCAGTTCTTTGATTGTATGGCATACTACTATAATTATAATAATATTCATCAAACTTCTAGATTTCTTTATATTTTTATTATGTCAGTAAATGAGTATTATTATAAAATAGCATGAACAAATTTCAAATAGAAATTGGTCCTTAGCATACAAATTGAACAATACAGCAATGTAACTGTTTTAATCTAGTATGGACTTGGTACATTTCGGACCAAATTATGATGATGACAACTCCGCTGTTTGCATGAAAAATAATACTCCGTTGGTTATTTGGATATTTATGAAGTAGTTGATCACTAGTTCTTTTGAGCGTAGGTATACTTCAGCGAAATCTTATTAATATGAATAATATTTTCAGCAATTTATTATTATCCATTAATTCATATTTAAATACTCATTTATGTTAAACAGATTTTTTATTTCTGTTTCGTAAAATTTGACCTACTCGTAAACTTGTTATTGTAAATAAATGTGCGTATCCATATAAACACAACAACATTTACCATTCTCCCATATAAGGTTTCTCCGATTTCATGTTAACAACAGCAAGTGTGACTGGTTAATTGTGTAATGGGTGTTTACGATGCTGTGTAATGGTTTCTACTTTATTTTTAAATAATTATTCACACATTTATTCGCAACTCAACGGTGCGTTGTTTGCGTCACGCAAAAGACACGCGGCGAACGCTGATTTATTTCCTTATAAGAGATATTACGTAGGTGTTATTTTAGGGGCGTTAGCTAAAAAGCTTTCTATTTTTTTATTAATTTAAATTTAAATTTAATTTTTTTATAATTATTATATAGCTTTCATCGATGAATATCTTTTATATTAGCTATTTTCGGCATATCTCAGAGTTCATCATATGTCGTGAGGGCGTCTTGACAAGCGCTGTCGGTAAGCTTTGAAAGTTTTTATTAATTATGATAATAATTAATGAGAGAATATAAATTTAGGAATAAAGACCATTTATTATTATTTGTTATAAATTGACAGAAAGTGTTTTTAAATAATTTTGATGGAATATAATTTAACAAGCGAATTTAAGGATTCATCATTCTCCGATTTAAATGATTTTATTCAAGAAATTGTCACAATCTAGAAACTTTATATTTCCAAATGATATTAATTTATTAATTTTAACATTTATTGACGTCTGAACTAAAAATAATGTCAGAAAAGCTAGCCAAATTGTAAAACTGCCAAGTTGTAATCAACATTAAGATCAATAGAACCTCTCTCTTCTGACTTATTTCCTCTGGTTACCACAAGATCTGATTTAAAAAAATAAAATTCGATGTTCTCGATATAACAATTATAGAACCCTTCTTCGCAATTAGACATGATTACTTAGAGTAGCAATACCACATCATTACAACTCACTTCGATCTCTGAGTAATTGTATAGTCTCAACTTGGTTAGAATATCCTATTTACTTAGAGGCCCACACGTAAGGTGACGCCGCATAAGAAGCTACGCCACAATAAACAATTGCCAATTTTCAGCTGTCAACACAAAAGAAAATGGCAAAAGCAAAGTCAAATAGGTACAACAAAACAAACTAAATCACAATAACAACAGCAACATTCTAACAACAATAAACGAAGATAACAACGCGGCAAACTGTCATGTCTGCCACATTGGTGCAAGTCGAAGGAAAGCTTGCCCACACACATACAAAAATGTTCACCGGGCATGGAGAGGTGCAACATTATGGTGAAAATAAGTAAAAGTATTTGATTTTCAATGCGCATGTGCTACATATGGGCGCAAAAATGTCAGGAGTGCGACAGCAACGTGACAAGTAACGTGCAACATGCGGCATGCAACAACATGCGACATGTATTGTCAGCGCTTAGAGCGAGCAGCGCGACGGGATGTGGCTGTAGCTGGCCGTGGTCGCATGAAACTCGAGAAGGAAATGTTGCAAATCTTCGACCAGTTTTTATGGCAAGCAAATGCACCACAAACACCATCGCTGATATTTATAGCTCGTGGGCAGCACCGATGACAAGCATTTACATGCGAAAAGGAAGGAACTGATTATTGTTCTCTCAGCAAGTTTGTTGATTTTGACTCGCTTGTGTGTGTGATCCCTCGGATGATATTAGCTTAGGCTAAATCGTAGGTTGAGAGCGGACATTATGAAGATAAAACGTTAATGTAAATATTTTCTGGGGGTTGCAATGACAATTAGGCAGCTTTCACATGATATGGTCAACCATTAGAAACTCTCCAGTTTTTGCTCAGCAGCCGATGTCATATTTTATTTAATTATTTTTCATTTGGATACTCCTTATTGCAGTTGGGGTGCTTCGCGAAACCACAGTGACCATTCCCTATGGTCCGATCAATCGCAATGGACTGCTTCCTGAGACTACCACAAATAATTATTTATTTAGTATATGTACCTATATATATTTTTTTTTAATATATCTTTATTTATTGGATCTGCTTTTTTTAAGCCTAACAATAAGTTATAAAATCTTAAATCTATTTAAAAACTAGACAAGCTCAAACAAGTGATTGAGCTGTATTGTATGTACCTATATAACAATATTTTAAATACCTAAAGCACAATTGCTTTTCAACAAAAACCGAAAATTGTTTAAATGTGTTGAATTAATTCCAAAGGTCGCAAAATTCACCCAAAAATCGTGAGCTTACCGAAATTACCCAAAAGAGTAATGCAGAAAGAAATCAATTTGCTTAAACGCAATAAAATTAAGAGAACTCAGCAATTTGCCGCGCCAAGTGCAATTAGTGTTGCACAATTGACAATAAAATATTGGCGAAGGCAATCGATGGCCATTAAATGGCAATAAAATTTAGTTGAGCGGGTGATCTGCGTTTTTACAGGTCGCCGGTGAGTGCGCGCCGACAAACACACCAACTTTCATAAAATGCTGTAGTTGCCATTAATACTTGCAAAATGATGAGGGATACCAAAGCAGCAACAAATGAGAAATGCAACGGAACGTTTATGTAATTAAGCAATTTGTACAATTCTGTTTATTTTTTAATTTTAATTTTTTTATTTTATTGATTTATTTGACCAGCGTGGCATCTACGTGCTTCGCGTGGTAGGCATTTGAAATATTTGCGCGGCTTCAGCCGTTCAGCAGCACTTGAGGGCCACTTGTACACGGCTCCTGCCGTTGTTATGGTTGTTGAAATTCATTTACTTAATGCGCATTCGTTTGAAAAGTGTCCGTTAATTTTTTTTTTTTTGAGTCGAAACTCTGAACTGTAAGTGTTTATTTTTCTTGCCACAACAGCATACCAGCACTTGCAACATGTCAATGCTGCTCAACGCCATTACATGTGATTTTTGTAATTACCGCAACAGTGTTGCACTGGATCACGCGCTGCTCTGTTCACTTGTAAATCAATCGATTTCCACTCACGCTTATGTTGCAACAAATCACGGATACAATTTGAAAACTATAAAACAACAACAACATCTACTGTGCATTTTAAATTTAAAAAAATGAACAGTTCGAAGTGTAGGCGTTCACATGTGCAACGTGCCAGTACTTGCTCACAAATAAATTTTATACACTAGCATATATACTTAGCTATGTTGTTGTTGTTGGTTATATAAGCGCTTTTCATACATTGATCTGCACACGATTAATTACGAACTGTCGTTAATCGTGTCATTAATCGCGTTTGCCCCGCGTTGATTTTAATCCGACATAAAAAAGCCATCGTAAATTTGCAAATTACTGATATGTGTTGGGTGGCAGGGGTGACGAAGTGATAAATTTTGGAATCTTCCATAGTATTAACATATTTTGTGTCAATATGACTTTGTGCTCAGTATATCCAAGTATCACCAATATAGAAAATATTTTAATGCCGATATTGAAATTAAAATATTAAATAATATCCTCATCAAGCACAAACAGAGTGATGAACAACCACAAATCTCTGGTTAATGCTGGATCAATCAAAATTACTTAAATATCTGTTGTAAGTCCTCAAGTGATCCCGCTTAAACGCCGCTAAATATTTATAAAAACACCTTTATATGCAATAAGCAATCGGCAAGCAGCAAGAGAACAACGCGATACAAACATAAGTGCGGACAGACGTTGATAACCTAAAAATTGTGCATTCAACAGCGAACGTTGCATGCAACACGAGCAGCAGACAGCAGCGACAGGTGTTTTTCATTGATTAAGCGACGACTAAGGCAACGCGATCGAGCAACTAAGACTGTTGAATGGTTCAATCGATGGGACTGTTAATATATACATGGTTGCATATATGCAACAGAAGCAGTAAATCGTGTGGCAAGCACAGACAGTCGGAGATACCTAGTTATGTATGTATCTCGAGATGGTTGTATTGGCAGCGATGTTTACAAATGTTGCAGTTATTAGGAGCACGTTGTTGTTCAAATGGTGTTGCCACGCTGTCATGTTGCACAAACAGAAACGCGACTAAACGATGCCAGGTGGCGGTGGCGCACCAAAACACTTGTACGCGTCTGTAAATATATGAATGCGCCTCGTTTTTTGCATGATCATGTCAGGCGGCAAAGTCATGTTGCATGGCGCATTTATGGCGGCACGGCCAGACGGAAAATATGATTGTTTGATTGATGTGCCAAAATGTGGTTGCACGAATCATACCAGTAAGTGGTAGTGGCTAGTAAGGTAATGGCACCAAATGGGGCACGGCAGCGCACTGCAGCCACACAGTTGCATCGTAGCTGTCAATCATAATCGTAATTTCATGCTACAATATGAGAAATTTATTTGTTTCTTTCTTTTTGTGAAAGCGACTTCCATGCTTTAAATCTGCTTACAACACAAATTTGTCACTAATGCTATGCGGTAAGTTGTCTATTTTGTGTGACTGCATATTAAAGTGATTGCTTTTAATATAAAGAGTGCTTTTTTAGAACAATATAATTTATATTATTTAACATTGTAAAGAACAATATGATTAAAATAGTTGACAAATTCTAGAATTTATATATTTGCCTCTAAAAATTTCTATAACTCTTAAAAGAATACCCTATATATTAACATGAACAGTTAGAGCATGCGAAGACATTCCTCTTACATGCACAATTTTGTTTATTGACACAGCAGTGACATATTGTGACATACTTGTTGCAAGTTAATGTCATGAATGTTGCTTGTGGCGAATAGCGTTAACTTCAAAGTCAGTTGAATGACATTTAAAATGCATCATTATCGCAATAGTTTCACAATTAAAATTAGTCGACATTTTAATGGGTTCAGATCAATTATTCTCATTGACTTCTTTTAAATAGGCTAAATAAGATTTCCTGATTGCATTCCTGATAGCTACTGCCTTCCAATATAGGGGAGCTTTCTAATCTTAGTAATCTGTTTATAATGTGAAGAATTCTGCAGTTTCATGTGAAACTAGAAATTTACTAGAAAATTTTACGATTTCTTTATTATTATAACAATTATAATATGAAATATTCTTTATGATATCCACTTTCTAATTTGTCTTATTACTCAGGGTATACCAGTAGACTGACGTCTTCAGTGGCCATTGCGCAAATTAGTTCTCTATCTTGTATATGAGGAGTCCCTCATGAGATGATAACCACCCTTTTGTGTTTCCAGTGAAACTTATCCATGTAACTCCCTTCTCCCTATTGACCGATATTATTGAAACACTTTCCTTCTCTTGCCTTCCTCCTCTTTTCCTGGTGCTCGCGTTAGATGACTCCATAGACTTAGAATCTCCTTCCATTGCAACAGGATCTCGAAACCATTACAATAGTAAACATTCCTGTATTCCCGTACCTTAATAATACCATAACATACCAATTAGATAAAAATATATCCTGCTAAAATCTCCGATTCTTCTAACGAACAATCAATAAAAGTGTTTATTTGCTAAAATCGACGAAGCAAGAGTTACCTGCCAACCTCAATCGATGCCCGATCCCATTGTAATTTATGCACCCATGTCGCAGAGGGCCAGAGGTCAGTTCATTGCGCACATTTTCACTTTCACTACGGCAAAGATTAAATCTAAAAAAGGAGAGAAGAGATCACAGAGAAACACAAAAAGCAAAACCGAACGTTGATCACCTGTTGTGCGCGCCAACAAGTTGATGATGAGTCCGCGGATAGATCTCCCAACTAACTATGTGGAAAGCACAAAGCATGTTGCATGCAACACCCACCCACCGCACCACACTAGCTGGTCATAATTGGCAAAGCTAACTGCATTCGACATAACTGCAAGCCGTGGCTTCGGAATATTGAAAATCATCACGTTGAGTTATGCTCATTGGCATCTTCAATTGGTACTGCTGGTCTGGCACAGCCCGATTGGACAGCGCGTTTGAAGATGCTGCACCTCATTGCATTTTATGTTCAAACTTTCGTTGTAATTTTATTTTTGGCTTTATTTTTTCGACTTTTTTCACAGTTTGGCTAGCCGTGGTGAGAGTGGCACTTCCGGCATATCTTGAGGTTTAACGGCTCTTAAGATGGGCTAACTAGCTGCTAAGTTTCACTTACAGTTTTACCTGTAAGCACTCATAATGCAACGAAAATATTTCTCGGTGTATATTTTATTTGCCGCAAAACCGTTGCTCACACGTTTTTCTCTGAGAAATTGCTCTGGGTATTGAATTTCTTGTGGTAGCGTGACCGAATTGGGCTGATTGTCGTCGCACATTATTTATGCTTCTTTCTATTTCCTTAAACATTTGTTGTATATGTAAACAGTACTTTTATTATACATTGGTTTAATGCAAGTACTGAGAATATTAGTTATATGATGACAGCGTTATTTACTGTTATATTCAATACATGACTAACCCTTAATATAATATATTGGCAATGACCAAAAAGAAGATTCAGTTGAAAAAGTTACGATAGTTATTTCGTAGCTGCAATAACTTAATTGCAAAGGCGATCAGAAAGATGACTTTAGGGGTATTTCGTGTCCGAATACTTATTATATTTCTAAAATAAGGAATATAACTACAACAAGAAAAGGTAGTCTCTTTTTAATCGCATACAAAAATTTTAATTGTTTTCCGTCCATTCCCTAAGTGTAGGCAACATGTTGTTCTCAATGTAAAATTACAATAGCCTTTCCCAAACTAAGAAAATGTTTTAAGTGGTCATTTTTAAATAAATTAATATTATATTTCTGGAAGTCCTTCGCTTAGCTAAAGTCACACTTACAATACAACTAATTTACAGAAAGGTGTATTCTTAAAAAACAGAGAAATTAATCTGTACTTACGACTCAATCTCCTGAAAAACTTAGTTTGGTACAATAATCTGCCGAGTGTTGTACAGTGTAATTAAAAATAATGAAGACGTGTTTAATTCGACGTGTAATAATCCGGCTAGAAAAGTAATGTCACCCTAAATGTAGGCATCGTATTAATCAGCGATATCTTATATTATATTTGAAAAGGTAAATCAGATATCAATAATTTTTAGATGAGAGCTAAACTTTATTTTAGTACTTTATTTAAGTTGGTTATTTAGTTCAAATTGTAGTTATATTAGAAGTGGGCGTGGTTGTAGTCTGAAAGCTTGAAAGTTGACTTAACTTCACTTTACCCTAGCGGCACTCTGAGTTACTTCTAACTGAAGTCCCTTTTTGCCATACTCGAACGAGGCTTAGTTAAGTTTCAAGCGAAGTAATTTGAGGGTCAAGTGTCAAAATAAGGTAGTCCATAGTCAATAATGGTAATATAGTAGACCACTGTAGCTATTATATGTAATACTT
This sequence comes from Zeugodacus tau, assembly GCA_031772095.1. Lineage (NCBI taxonomy): Eukaryota > Metazoa > Arthropoda > Insecta > Diptera > Tephritidae > Zeugodacus > Zeugodacus tau. The sequence goes on from CM062649.1 coordinate 80,844,722, forward strand.
TTGCTATAAATATAATGTAATTATTGTATCATTAGCAAGAAAGTGCGAAATAAATTAATTAATTTGCATCAATATATATTCCAAATTAATTCTGCTCACTTCAAATTTCAACTGAAATATCATGTTTACTAGCATTCAAAACTCTGCACCGCCATTGAATGTAACCTAAACCTCCGGTTGTTTTTATTTTGCGATCCAATGACATCCTGATTACAATCGAAAAATTGGCTAGATTAGCTATAAAAATAAATAAGACAACGTGTAATGCGTTGATATGAGCAGAAACAACAATGAAAACTGCAGGCAGGTTGTAGGCGTTTCTCAAAAGTTTTAACAACGAAAATCAGTGAAATCCAAGAGATCTCGCGTAGGTTTGGGGCAGAAATAATGTCGCTGGCACAACATAAACTCACACACAACACACGGACACACCGCAGGCGAACAAACAAAGCTACTTGGGTAAATGAAAGCTTTATGCGCACGCGAGTTACGTCGACGTCGATGCCAACCACTATCGGCATGACCGATATGAATGCAACTGCAGTTCATAAGAACTGCAACAAAGAATTAATGCCGACGTCAACGTTAACGACCTACCCCAAAACACTTAAAGTCAATTGGTCTACTTAAGTATTTTCCCTTTTTTGTTACCGCAACAATATTGCGACCACACGAAATATGCATATCATATTTCGAAACAAACCAGGGCACTTACATTAGATCACATTGCATTTCCGCTGCACATTTAATATGTTCAAACGAATATTGGATAACCAAATACAAATAGCAATTAACGTCACAATAAATAGTGCAACATAAACATTTAAGGGAATGCAATTGATGTAATGTGAGAAGTAGGCCACTTGACAAATATCGTCGCAACTACAAGTGGTTGCGCCAAAATAATAATAAGAAAAGAAAGAATGTATTTTGTATTAGAAAATAGAACCTAGCTTAAGAAAATATTGGAAATAAAAGATCAGAAGAATTTTGACTATCAACCGAGAAAGTCACGTCTTTGAATTTAAAAATCGTTAAACTAAAGTTTAACGTATAAAAAAGGAATATTGAACCGAAGTTCAATATAAGGACGAATTATTAATTTAAATATAAATTTAATTAATATTGAACCGAAGTTCAATATACGGGTAAAAATTTAAGTTTATGAACTCGGGGTTCATAAACGCAACTCGCGCGGCACAACACTTGTCGTTGTGTCAATAACAACAACCAAACCAGATCTAAAATATACAACACTTGTTACACTGCAATGAATGGGCCATACGATTTTATTGGCATATTTTATTTTTTGAATATGTTCATTTATCTACATACTTGTTAAATGATTTTCTACAATTTACTATTTATTTTTGTTGTTGTTGCTTTGATTTTCGCATATTTTAATTTTCCATTTAATTTCTTTTGTTTTTGCTTTTGCACCATTTTACATGAATATTAAAGTCGCTTAGGTGTCTGGGCTGTGTGCACGTGCTGCCTACGCAAAACTCGCTGTGACAGCATGTCAAATGACAACAATAACAGCAACTGGTATAGAAACAACAACCAACGCAATGCGACAATTTATGTGTCACTGTGGCAATTTAAAATCATACAAATCTACATTGGAGACAAAATCTACAAAGCAAAGTGCAGCGATTAGGCATTTTTTTATTGAATTTTAAACACCAACAACAGTTAACGGTTATTTATTATGTTTTTTGCGTAAATAGCCGCTGTTAATTGTGTTAAAATATTTCAATTTTCAGAGTAATGGCTGCGTTTAGCAGATTTATTGCAGCACATTTTCGACAAACATGCTAGAAGTTATCTAATTTCTTTATATATTTACACTTATGTACAGTTATATTATATAGTCTAACGCAAATATCGCAAACATATGATACTTATCTCAACTGCGTGCAACAAAATCAATAAAATTTCCTCATTAGTCGTGACAACGACCCACTGCCCCGCCTATGTGTGTGTGCGCATTCGCAGCGTGAAAAGCCAGTGGCAGTCCGCTCGTTAATTAAACGCATTTCGAATACACATGCTGTTTTAAATCACCATCACATGGCATTTCATGTTGTGTGGTCCGCTTGTTTTCCAAATTACCTGGCAACTATGAATAGCCTCGAGTTCTAGTTTCACACACCAATCATTGCAGTTAGTTGTATGGTATATCAATTAATTTGGCATAGCAGGTTGGCAATAAACATTTTATTGAGGTATTAACATACTTCTGAATAACTTCATATAATACTGCCAGGCAACAATCTATAGTATGCTCTTCTTGCATATTTCATAAACAGAAGACTTAAGAAACGAACTTACAAGAGAACATGTGACATAAGACCCTTTTCAGAAGGACGATATATACTTTTCTTCTACTTTTCTGAAAATATTAACTACTTTGGACCTAATTGCAGAATATACCTACATTGTCATTTAAAATCCCCTTTATATATTTGAATTTATGACTAAAAGCTTTATTTAACGTGCTTCAGCCATACAATAGAATAATTCCATTTTGTATAATTCCATATCATTTGATGAACTTCGTCGAAAATTTATGTCATGATAACATCTAATAATTGATCCTTCTGCTGCTTTTACTGAATTTTATACTTCAGTTATTCAGTCCAAACAAAAGATCTTAAAATGTGCTAAAATAAATATAATACTCCAAATTAAAGATTGAAGGAGAGCTCGTCCACTGGGAACAGATCAATTCCAACATATTAGCTTCTATAGATATTTATATAAAAGTAATTATACTCACGTAGTCATTGCCTTGTATGCGTACTCAAAGGATCATTCGATAAAATTGAATAAGCGATAGTAATCAGCTTAACTACTTCATGAAATTATAGACTTTGTTTAGCTACATTAAAATGTATGAGCTACAAGGTGATTCAATACAAAATAGCAAGCTTTAGAAATCATCTTCTCTCATCACAAGCCATCTTCGCTCATTTGCTGGAGCTTCTTCTGCTGCATAAGCACATTCCAGCGCGTGTGACGCAACAGCTAATAACCGTAACTCCGATGAGCAAATACTATTAGCAGTTAAAGCCTGGTAATGGCACAAGAGAAAGGCGCGACGCATTTGTATTTTATGTCTGTCAATTAATTTGCAACAACATTGTTAATGCGATGTCGGGACATTCTGCACGTCTAAAATGTTGGCTGCATGGGTTAAAGTGCGATTGCAGACGCATACTTTGTCGCTGCAATTGTTGAACTGGGCAGTAAGAATAAGCAACGTTTTCCTCCTCTCTTCTCTAACCACTTTCCAGTTCTTTCTCCTCCTTAGATCTTCGAAGTATGCACTTTCTTAGATCCACGAATTCTTTCCTTCCTTATTTCCGGCGTTTGCTGCAAGTAACGGTTAAGAAATATTTGTGGCATGGCCACCTCCGGCTGTCGATTATCATTAATAAGCCTACTGGTCGTTTACGACTGGTCCAATCTGCAAGCTCTTTAACCGATGGATGGTGGCTGTGCCGATATGTTTGCGGTCGCACGTGCGCTGCATTCTTGATAATTCCTTTTAGCTGGTAGACACCTGTTGACTTATTGTCATTTGCACATAGATACATAGTTCCTTACTGTTATTGGTGGACATAATTAACTTTAACTTTTGATTATTTTAACTATAATAATTTTTTACAGTACTAATAAATTTTAAATAAATATAAAATCATTTAACAGCACTGTTTTTGATACATATAATAAAAATAACAATTTAAGTGTTGCCATATCAAAAATATTTTTTTTGTAAAATTCGTAGATCATTATAACAATTTATAGAAATAAAAAAAAAAATTTCTAAATACATATTTTTAAAACATCATATAAATTTCAATTACAGGTTGCCAAAATTTTAATTAATTTTTTCATAAATTTCTGCATTAAAATGAATTATAATTGAAATTGCCAATTTCGAAATATAGAAGGTTTTCAAATAAAAGTTAAGAAGCTACCAAGTTGCCACATTGTAATTTTTATATTTCTTTAAATTTATGAATCTGCATGCGCAAACTTCTGCAACTGCAAATACATATTTTTTTCTTTTCAAATGCCGACATGAGTACTCCGCGACTGATCGCTATCTCTAAAATGCAAGAGACTCCGCGGCACAAGCAACACACACTCTTACCCAGAAGCATCACGAAGCACCTCTACCTACCGCTCAGTGCGAATGTACAATTGGAAGGCGTGCATGAAATTGTGTGACCGCTACTTCACCTTACACTTCTTGCAACATTTTAACTACCAAATAATATTTTCTTATTCGAGTTTTATCTTTTTCTTCTTCTTGCTGCTGCAACACTACGCTTTGTTTGTCATTATTCCGCTTAGTTGGATTCTCACGTCAATTACTTGGAGTTACTTTGTTACACTCGTGTGTAAACGCTTTCCGACAACACTACGCTATTCACCGCAATGCAACAACAACCCTGAAACAACACTCCCATTCAAGCGCTCGTTCATTCATACTCACATTCGTTCGTCCGTGTTTCCCAGCTGAGTTTCGAATTTTATTTGGATTTTCCTATTTGTCACACCGCACAGCAACAACAAAAACAACTTACATACATGCGTTCACCTCAATTATGTTGCACGTTTGCTTCCACGTAATGGCATTCGGAATGCATTTGCAATGCAGGCGTGTGCAACACGTGCAAACAACAATAACTATATGTCGTCAACGCCATTTGTTTTCCCAAAACTTCGTCTTCTATTTCATGTTGTTGTTGTTTCGTTGACATTTGGGTTACCTGCCAGCGTAGCGGCGCTGTCCCGTCTAACTAGTGCGGCGGCCCGAGGTCACAAATTTATTTCAGTTCATGTGCGGTAAGCAAAGGGGTGAACTGTTGCAAGCAGAGCGATTGTTTGTAATTTTCGTTGATAATTCTTTGCTCTTGCGCTATTTGGGGTTTGAGAGCACATTCCGATTTATTAGCCATGCAATGCAGGTCCGCTGCATTTCCTTTTTGGCAACTGCGTGGCATGTTTTTGTGTGTGAGTTTTAGGACTTAATAACATGTCTTTACAAGCCATTTGGACGTACAGACATCGCACTCAAGTGGACTTAAGCTATTAGAGGCTCAAAAACGTAAGTTTGTGTTAATATGTGTGTCTTCGAACATGTAGTCAACATTTCTTAGAATGTGCAGCATTATAGAAGAATTCTTTCTTTAGAAGAGTTGTTGCTTTGAACCCATAATTTATTAGATTGACTTGTGTGACGCACAATTTTGAATTTTGGAATGCCGAAATATATTTCTCACAAACAGACTTCCGGGCGCTGTGTGGCGAGGAATACAAATTTCCGAAAAAGGAATCGCTTTCAGTTCAAGTATAATACTGAGAGTACTCAGTATAGTCGAATTCAAGTCGCTTTGACTTTCAGCGTCTGAGCAGGCTTATGAGAATGAAAGCTCCGTAAAGCGCTGAGAGTTGAGGATCCTGCTTCAAGGGACTGGTCTTCATTTCATGCACAGGATCTAGCGGAATCTTGTAAGAATTTGTATTGTAAATAAATTTCTCCGGATACAAAACAGTGAAGGTGACTATGAAATCTTTTTTGCACCAATCGACCGCAAAGGTTTTTGTTACAGATTTCCACTAACTAGAAATCTCACTCCAGAGCAGAGGTCAGATATCAATACAAATCAAGTAGTTTACTTAGCATCCTTTACTCTAAGAGAAACTCAAAACTTCGGGTCCATGAATGTTTGAGAACAGCTAAAGTTCATCTCTACCGTAGATAACTTTGTTTGCTGCGTAGGACAAAATTCTACTTTGGGTATATTTATATAGATATATTACAGTTTAGAGTAGGCCTACAGCCGCTTCATTGGTTATGGTTAGAGAATATACTCTATAACATTCAGAACTTGGATCTCATATTTAAAGAGTTAACTACGGACCCACGTATTTCCTGACTTCAATAGAGTATAAGACAGCATATTTCATATGGTAGTAGAGGTTCTCTAACAAAAAGACTTTGCTAAGTTTGCGCTAAAGGCTTAGGCTGAGTATAAAAAACTTACAATGCTATTCTTGTTGCAAACATCTATATAACATATATTTGATTAATGTATTTAATACTTACATTTATATTACCAACGACTCAGAGCATCATATATGTGTTTTAACTAAGACTATTTAAATAATAATGGTTAACAACATTCATAAGACCGAGTATGTGTCTTTTAATATACTATTTAGGTAAATGTACTTTAGAGTTTTAAAAGTTATTCCTCAAGTTTTACGCGTTAGTCCTTTACATAGTTCCTTGTTCGTCCTTCAAAGTAATTTTGGGGTTCCAACAATAAAAATGATAATGACAACTTAATAGAAATATTCCGGATATATTGGTTTCATACGCTTTGGCAAATTTAATGGCGATTTCACTTTGTTAAAGCATATATGCGCGGTCCGCTCTTCAGGATCACGACATATATCGCAATCACAAACATAAGCTGGCAAGCAGTTGCTGTTACTATCATCATACATATGGCAAGGCTCATTAATATTACGGTAACAGGTAAAGCGAGATGGGCAATTTGTTTTGTTCCTATTTAAATTAAAAACGCCTAAGAGAGTGAGAATATAAAATTGTTCGAATTGGGAAATTAAAAAAGTTAAATTTGACTCACCAATTTTACAATCATTGGGATCCTCTGAATTGCTGAGGATACAATCCGAAGGCTTAAAACTTGGACTTGAATTTAGAAAGTAGTTGATTTTTTTACTAGTTACTAATATTAATTAAAATAATTATACTTACAATCCGTGTGTGGTGCTCTGCAAGAAGACCAACATGAATACCAGCAGCCAACACAGCTTATACATCCAGTAGATACGCGAATGTGCATTAATACTGGGAGACATCTTAAGCACTTCACACAATACAAGATCTTTTACACTGAACTAGATATTATAAAAATATTTTTAAAATAGCATAACTTGATGCGCTTTCTTCAAGGCTGTGAAAGCTTTTGATGGCTTTCCTTTGAGCTACCATATCCTTTTATAGCTGAAGAAGGGTCTCAAGTTTATGGTTTAAATTAAATTAATTCAAATTTGTGAAAGATAAATTAATTATGCATTCCAAAGCAATAAGGCGTTTAATGAAATTATTAACGGTCAATTAAACAGCCCGACAAAATTTATCAACTGATTTAGTTAATTTGGGCGCGCTCAATTCAAATCTGTATCAGTTTGTCTCTATCAGCTCTAGTTTTCATGATTTTATACCCTCCACTTATTTTTTCAGGTCATGAGTTAAGTGGAGGGTATAAAAAAGGTACTGGTACTGGTATTGTTATTAGTATTGGTATTGATATAGTATTTATTTTTCATTAAAAGATAGAACACCAATAATCTTGTGACAGTATTAGCTCATATATTACGATATAACAGGCATGTAATTGAATATGTTCGTGGCATAATATATAGAGCCTAAAGTGTATAAATCTCGAAATCTTTGCATTGAAATAAATAACATTCTTTATTAAATTTAGCTTAATAAATTTTAATTCTTTAATACACACCATTGACCTACAGCAGTCTCTCCTTGATTGCCTACGCATAAATTCATGTCTTCCACTTCATTGAGCAATAAGGAGCGGTCAAGGATAAGATGATAATGAAAGCAGCGCCACAAAACCAAAAAAACTGTTTGTGATAGAAAGTCAAGGCTGATTGAATTATTCAAAAGCATAATTTTGAATAATTAATTAGAAAATTGTATAAATTAATAAACAAGGATGTGAGGGAGTGAAAACCACTAGCGAGAGAGCTATAAAAGGACTTGTTGCGTAGAGGAAAAATCATCAAAAGTATCAACGGCATAGGAGACAGAACAAAATATAGAGCCGCAAGTTTAAAAGTATTTTTAGGAATAATATTTGAGAATGACTTCTTATCGCAGTAGACGCACACACGTCGGTTGGATCACCAAGCTCAGCTTAACGTTCATTCTGGTGTTGGTTTTGCGGCAACATGGAGCGCAGGGAATGTGAGTATAGAGTTATTAAAAAATATAAATTTTTATGATTTTCAATTCATTTATTTCTTTCCTACTTGTAAAGTCCTTCTTTCAATCAAGTGGTTGATTGCGGCCCCCAAAATGTATACCCAGAAAGTTGCATGCATGGTATGTGGACATTTCAGAACAATTTTGACCTTCCTTAAATTCAATTTGTAATTTCATTGCATTATTTACAGGCAGTTTCGAGTTAAACTTCAACACTGAGTTCTGCCTGCCACGCACACTCTGCCATACCGGTGAGGGTGAGATCTGTCGCAGATATGGTCAAATTAGCGATTGCAAGCCGGGCCTGTACTGCAACTGTGACCAGCGCTGTGGTAAAAATTTGATTATCTGCTCTTCGCAACGGTTTAGTGGATTATGGAATATAAGAAATAAAGCAACGGATCTTGATATTTATTAAATTCGATTTAAGTAATTTTATGCGCATAATGGTTTAGACGGCTCAGCAGCATCATATATACCTATATACTCGGTAATTGTATGTTAGTTAGTTAGTCTATATTGAAAAATTATTAAAATTTAAAACATTTGATATCTAGATATTATAATATACTCAAACATCTATTAGTACCATATTAAAAAGTTCATCGTGCTACTGGATCAAATTATTAAAATGTTTATAAAATTTTATTAAAATTTTTGAAATTTCATACTTAAATAAATGAGCAAATATTAAAATTAATTTTGTGTGTTATTATTATTATAAATAATTTTTAATCAAATTGAACTTTTTTTAGCACTGTTAGGACGACCCATTTAGATCAAATATGCACCGATTTATTTGATAATTTGTTGAAATTTTGAAAGTATGTGCAAAAAATTCTCAAATTTGATTTCCACAAGCTTCTCACCAGCGAAATAATTTGCCATGGAAAGGAACGGGTAGTAATCGTTTTGTGCCAGATCCGAACTATAAGTCTGATGAATATGAACCACCCCACCAAACTGCTAGAATTTCTAGCGAGTCACTATCGATTGTGTACCAATCCCTCCAAACCCACAAGGAAACCTTCCTGACAAACAATAATGCCTTGGTCATTGTTTGCTCCGGCTTGAGTTTGCACCGCGACTCAACCACGACCATTTTCACCTGAAGTTGCCGTAAGTGAAACACTTTTCATCACCACTAATCAATAGCGTCAGAAATGATCAACTTTTTTCTTTAACTTGTGTTAAAGAATCTGCTTTTGGTATCCAGCTTAATTTGAATAATTCCAAGAGCCTTCAGGTGCAATATTTAGTTCGTGGGTAATCATTAAAGTGCTTACATGTCGGTCTGACTCCACGATTTACATTATTCTATTAATATTTTCGACAATTGGCAATCCTGAACATGGTGCATTTTCGACTTCAAAATTTACGGTACATATTTGAAAAAACTAAGCCGTCTGTCTAAGACATTTTTTTTAAGAAATCTTAGCTTTCTAAAGCCATACAAAAGTCACATAAAGTTAAAGTCATCTATTGGAATACAATGGATTTGAATTATTGTTCCAAGCTATAAATAAATTAAAAATATTTGTCAATTAAAATAAGACCCCAAATAGATAGTTTTCTGATAGAAATTTCAATTTATGTTAAATTAACACAATGCCTGTAATCGTAATAGTGAACTGTTTACAGCATTCTGTAAAACCCCACCAGCGAAACTGTTAAATAATACATTAACATTCAACTGTTGCTGTTGGACTACAAATAACATAACAGCATAGCGTTAATAACAGTGTAATGTTAATAAAATAATTTTGTTAATAACAGCATAAAAAATTTAAAATCTCATAATGTTAAAATTAACATAAGCTAATAACAGCATACTGATAACAGTAGCAAACCATTAACATCGCCAACTCGTACATATTCAGTCTTTTCATTTACTTCACTAAATAACAGTAAGAGAGCAAATGCGCACCGGCTATGCACCTGTTAATCCAAAACGAATCAAACAATCGACCAGCCAGACAGTCGAACAAGTTGGCCAATAGGCCAGACCAGCCAACTAGCTAACCATCGAACCGACAACAAACAACACAGCAGGTAAGTCAACTCTCTCTCACCTTAACTCATCGGTGTCTCAACCAGTTCCATCTCCAAGCAAGTCGCCATTCGTTTGTGCTGTTTGCCATTATTCCGATGCCATTGCATTCCGCCATTCAGGTGTTCTACGCCAGTTCGGTCTGCACTTGTCTCTCGTCGACGCGGCGATTCAGTGTTGAACGAACTTTTGCTGTGTCAAGTCAACGTGAATCGGGAGTGTTGCTTTACGTCTGTCTTTAACGCCGTCTAATAAACTAGCAACAAAAACAAAGTGAAGTATTTATCGTTGTCGTGTTTAACCAGAGTTTACGTTACTCGCTCGAGCTGAGTGTTGTTTGTGTATTGGTTTGGCTGCTCGCTTCGGTCGACAGTTCTGCTGCAGTGAAGTGAAAACAAGTTTTGCGCCACAACTTCAACGCGTCCGCCGAGTTGGTAGGTGTTTGTACCCCTCGCGCCGTGCACAGCATCAGTCGTTATTGTTGTTGCTCGCTGATTGAACACAGCACGATTTACCTGCGCCTACTGTTGGTCGGACAGAAAGTCTTGCAGTCGGTCGTACGCGCTCTGCGTTCGGTGTGTCGCTCTCGTTCTCTCACCGTTGCTGTTGCTGCTCCCAATTTGCTTTTGCATTCTCGTTCGTACATTTTATTTGCATCGCTCGCGGTTTTGCAATTGTTGTTGCCGTTACTGCGGAGTGCTGCTGCAATCTGAGCCTTTTCGGTAGTGCTACTGTTGTTGTTGGTGCTGGTGATTTTCGTGTTTTGTGCAACAGGTGAATTCAACTGAATGGACATTTTATTGTTTTCGGTTTTGGATTAAGTTAGCGGACAGTGAAATATATGTTTATTCTTAAGCAAATTAATGTGTGCTTTTGTATATGTGTGTGTGGGTGCGTAAGTGTGTTTGCTGGTGCGAAAAGTAATGAGATTAAAGCACTTGGTAATTCGAGTAGTATTTGGGAAATAATTGTCAACTTGTCTCATGACAACACATTGAAAAGCAAAAGTGAAAAGGGTTGAAGCAGAATATAATGACAGGAACAAAATGCAAATAAAAAACAACAATAATAAAAAAAATTTATTCAGAAAGTGCAAAAAACGATGAATTTCCTTTTGAGAGTTTTTATATAACTGTTTGAGTGCATAAAGTGTGAAGCCAAGTTTTAAAAAGAACGTGTTGAAACAAAATTAAAAAATTTAAGAGCACAGTAATATAATTCACTTAATAATTAATATGAACAAATAATTTATAAAAAAAACTGAAATATAAAAATTTTAAATAAATAAAATATTTTATTTGAGTTTATTTGTAATTTATATTTGTGGAGAAATCGCAGGTAAATGTGTTTGATGAAAAAAACAAAACTGAAAATAATAATTAATAACGCAACATATTACTTTAATTGCTTAACTCAATGAATTAGTAACTCAATGAATTAGCTAATCTCCTCATGCTCATATAACTGTTCTGTCAATTTCATTAAGCTGTGTTTACTATGAATTACCATTAAAGATACGCAAATCTGAAAGCAAATTGTAAAAGAGTATAAGTCCAAAATTAAAAATTTAAATTAAATAGTTACTAGTAAACTGTGCTGGCGTAATCGCATTAAATATCGTAAATCAGTTTTTAGAAAAAAAAAATTAAATAATTGTACAATAAAATTTATTTTGACTTGAATGCAAATATTACTATATTTATTTTGCGAATAAAGGAAAACCGTGTGTTAAGTGGATATACAATACGTATTATTATGATTGCAAAAAATTACAAACAATGCTATTACAAAACGCTACTTAATGGTTTATATAAACTAACCATTCATTTGTATGTTTAAGTGCAAGTGAAAAACTTTAAGAAACAAAATCGTTTATACAATTACGTGAACAAAATGATCTGAAAAATTATATTTCTAAAAATTTTAATGAAATTAAGGGTGTTTGTGCTTGAAAAAATTTTAACATTTCTAAAAACGTCGTTTTTTTGATTTATGAATTTTAACTAATTTCCTAAAATATTTGTTAAGTTAATACGTTAATGAAACAAATTTAAATATATCAAAGAAGCAAAATAATTTATTGACGGTATTTGATTTGGAAAACAAAAGTGTTAAAAATCCATAAATAGTACACAGCTTAATTCATATAAATTACAATTATTAAAGTACATTTAAATTTTAAAATATTTTTTAAGTGAAATTAAAAAAGTGTTTAAATTTATTCTACTTTGTTGGAGCAAGTGTTTCAGTTATCTTTTAATTTTGATAGAACATTTTACGACTTTAATATCCTAAGATAGTTTCCATTTATAAAGAAAAAAATAAGTCTATAAACACTACAATGAGTGGATACTCATACTCCGCACTACTATGACCCACCTTACTAACTGCAAGAAATACCGAAATCACTGCACAAAAGCCCATTTCCCTAAAGAAGTAGATTCTAGTGCAGCCGCAGTGACTAAGAAAGCAACAACAAAATCAGTGAAATTAACTACAAATACAAACAAAAATGGTAAACAAATAAATACAAGAATAGAAAAAAACTAAAACTGCATTGCCACACGTCTATGCACCGCCGCCAGCTACGCGCATGCGTCAGGCAATTTGCGCGAGCCAGGAGCCCTCCAAACGCCGCTGCACGCTAATGATATTTGCAGCATGGCGGTCGCGACACTGTCATGGCCAGTGGTTGTTGGTCGCCATTGCCGTTTGCTTTCTAACTGGATATGTTGGGTTGTGGCTTGTGGCATGCATCGCGGCGCATTTGTTATTAAAAGTGTGCGTACGCGCTTTCTAACGGTCATGCATGCATTTCTCAGTGTGGCAATGAAAAAAAGCTAACGGCAAAAACAAAACCAACAAAACAACGTAATGGAATAAATTGGCTTTGAATCAATACCACAGCAGTTGCTACTTCTTCTTTTCTTCTTATCTGTACCAACCAACTTGAGAAAATTTAATCAATTCTTTTACCAAACTTTTTTGCTGTTATTATTTGTTGTTGCCTCAAAAATAGCCGCATGCACATTATTATATTCTATTTGCATTGTTTCGCTCGTAACTAAAATTTTTTGCTGCGCTGTCGGCTGCCGGCTGACCTCATTTCATGCTGCCACCACTTGCCTGTTGGTTTAGTGTCGTTAACCAGCCAGGCAGTCAGACAGCCAGCTTCAAGCGGCAACAAAAAGTGTGGCAAGCAAACAGCTGTGGTTGTGGCACAGATGCGTGGCCATTGCAAGCGGATTTCGTTGCCACAAGCAACACATAAGATATAGTAGACAAACCGCATGCATAATGCCTAGCTACAACGTCTCCACAGACACCGCGAGTTTTCTATGCTAATGCACCACTCCGCGCCATCATTGGCAAGTACATCTAGTTGCAGTAGTTGCTAGACAACTTTTACTTAACTGCCGTCAATATTTTGCGAATTTTTACCGTTATTTTAATATTATATTTATTTTTTGGTCTTTCGCTTGCTTTTTTTCTCACAGTCACATCAGGCTGACAACAACTCCGTGGAATTTCATTTTACTGTTGCGAATTTTGTTGTTTTTTTCTATTCTCACCGCTTATTCTGTTATGGCCACACCGCGTGGGTGTCTGTCTGTCATGCATTAATGAAATTCAAATTTGGTGTTGAATGTGGAAAATATTGATTTTCATGGAAATGTGATTTTCCGTCACTTTTGCTGAGAGAAAAGTGAAATTTGTTGTTTGAGAAAATTGATTTTTACTTTTCGCAAAGTCTTCATGGCTTAGCAACACAAATTTTGTAACTTTTGTTGTACTGCGTTGCACAACTATAAATAGCCAAACCCATTTTCGGCGCTCATCTTCACCGAGTGAAATTTTTCAAAATTTGTTTATTGATATTTCTTGTGTAGTGTTTGTTGTTAATTTGTTTTGGTTTATTGAGATACAAATATACATATGTATGTATATCCATCAAAATACATAGAGTTATAACACCAAAAGGTTAAAAAAACTATTTACAAACATCAAAAAATCCCAAATCGACTATGTTATCACAAAAACAAGTTTTGTCACAAATTATTTATTTGAATAGAAAACAGAATTTGAAAACAATATCCCAAAAGTGTGTGTAAATAAAAAGCATTTTCAATCTATGAACGCGCAGCAACACTCAAATTCCAATAAAAAATTAAGATTCTGTTGTTAGCTGAAATAAGTCATATCTTTAAATTACATTATGAAACTTTCTTTGCTGTGACACTTGGAATTCCAATGCACCCTTTATCACGCATTTGACGCCAAGCAATTTAGTGCACTCTTTTTTATTGCCTGCCATACGTAATATTGTTGTATCAGTATGTAAATGTGTTTTTTATAAAAAACTAATATAAAAGACCTGCTGTGTGTGACAAATGTATTATTCAAGAATTAACATTTCTATTTATATGCATGTGTATATGTAAGTAAGGTCTGCCGCCGCCATTAAATGTGTTAGAATAAAATAATAAATGTGACTCAAAAGAAAAATGATAATCCAAAGATTGTAAAGAAAGTGGAATAGCTGAGGAGTCAAAGGGAAATATAGTATCATTTGTGACTCAAAATGAAACACTGTCTAATAAAAAGTAAAACGTTTGTGTGTGTAGGAATATTTTAAATGTTCTAGCTACTTAGCGCTTGATTTATTATATTTACTTAACAACTAAATTTATACTTTTGTCATTTTAATTTATGCTCACTTATTTATACAATTTTTACAATTTATTCATTGCAGCCGCTTGTCTTCCATGTAAATGGCAATAAAATATAATATACAATGCACATAAAAAAAAAATATTTAAAGATATAAAGTATTCACTTGTGAAGGTTTATCAAAATAAATATTCAAATCTCGTAAGAAAAATATCATCTTTCGCGACTGTGGATTCAATGAAACAAGTTAAATATCTGCAATAAAATAAATAAATAATTGAAATTAATAAAAAAAAGTGTTTGTCAAAGTTTTCAAGTGCGCTTAAAAACTACAAACAAAACCACTACAACAATACATACTTCTTACTTTGAATGGATTAAGGCGGTTATAACTACAAAAAATAAATATTTATTGACCGGTGAGTAGATATTAAAAAATTAATATTGTCAATAAAAATGGAATATATGAATATGTAAGCATGTATATCGATTAGTAAAGCTTTATTGTTAAAATAAATTTTAAAAAATATGTACATAGGTAAATTTATATATACTAAGATCAATCCTCTTTTGGTTTTAAGCATTTCCTGTTATTAATAAATAGTAAGCGAAGAATATGTAAATTAGGTTGCTTAACGTTTTAAAAATGCACCCACATTATTTGCTTAGTATTCGGTTTGTTGCTAGGTTACGTAATTGAGATCTATATCTACTAGTACATGACGTGAATATCATTCGCTTAATAATAAGAATTTATTAATAATTTTTCCGGTAAGAACAAATTATATAGTCTATTAATATTTTAGTAGTTAGACCTATTGAAAAATGTATTAAAATGTCCGTTTCGATATCCCGAAAAGTTTCTTCTAATAATCTGAGTAAAATTTGTCTTTCATTTCTTATTTTTAATATATTTTTTATTAATTATATTTAATAGCTGGCAATTTAGGAAACGAGTCTCAAGACTTAACCATAAAAGAAGCACGTGGGTATAATTTGTAGCAAAAACCATTAAATTAGTATCGCTTAGTACTACTTACTACTCAGCTTATGACAAATTCATTAGTTTGCGAAATTCGCAAACTAAACTTAATAAAGTTTGCAAAAATAAAAATAATTATAAATCGAATTATGTCAAGCGCGAACTAGTAGCAAGCGTGGAACTAGAAAAACAATGTCACAAAATTGAGTGCCGCCAATAAAGCGCGAATCACGTCAAAACTAAGCAAAATGCGCAAACTGCACTTAACGTTCATTTCCTCCACTCGATCAAGGCGCTCGCCGGCGGGTGCTTAAAGTGCTTGCCAAAAGTGTGCAGTCAAAACGCGTCATTTGCAAATTTTGCATATCTTGATTGTTTTTGATTTTTATTCATTTTACTCAAATCAGAAATCACCTAACGTAGCTATATTGAAACATGGAAATCACAAAATTTGTGGTTTTTTACTTTATCTTCCCGTTTGTTTTTGTACATTAATGCTAATGATGAGTTATATTGGCCTTCAAAATTTCGTATATGCCATATTTTATACGACAACAAATTTATTTAATTGAAGAAAATTGTACAACAACGCAAATTAGTTGTTGTTGTTGCTGGCAGCATTAGCGTTAGGTGTTCAAATCATTATATTTACAAACTTGTTTTCTCCGGCTCAAAACAAGCTGATTCACAACCTGCTGCTGAGCCAAGTGTTAGCGATCGCTGGCGGTGTGAAGATGAGCAATAAGCTGACTTTTTGACTTTTGGGTTTCTTTTATATTTTTGTTGTTGTTGTTTTTCTTTATTGTTATATTTTATATTTAAATCAATTTAGAGTTTTGGCATTAAATGCGCTTTGGCGCCTTTTCAATCGTTAAACGCTTTAAATTGCCTTTATTAGGCGTTAAATTGTGCCACTTGGCTATGGTTGCGCCCACAAAATATTGCTTAACGTCGGCTTTTGTGCCAATGAAGTCTGCTTTGGCATTTAAGCTAGTTTTGAGTACCAATCGGAGAGTTTTGAAGACTTTATCCTTTCTAGGTAGAGATATTGAGTATAGTAGCCGGTAGGCTCTTGAAGATATGGATACACTGAAGAGTTTGATTTTTAAACATAGATATTCTCAAAGTCCAGAAATTCCTTATATATTATATTATACATATATATCAGATATATATAAAAACCGTTATTCACAAACATTTAAAAAAATAACGTAAATTTAGAAATTGAAATTTTACTTTCATTTCTTCAAAGAAATGTGTCAGTTCATTGGCAGCTTTGCAGCGCTGCCACCAACCACTTGCAAGCTATTATAAAAAAACAATTATCAACCTACTCATCAGCGCTGGCGGCGGCGTCGCTGGCAAAAATAATTCAGTCTAAATTATAGAATTCCATGAAATCATTCAAAAGTGAAATGTTCACTATTTTTTCTTCTTTTTGTATGTTCTCATTTGCTCTTTCACTCACTTTCAGCTTTCGAAGATTTCTGGTTTTCACGTTCAGCGCCGCCTCACGCTGTCAGGCGGTTGTTGTGACGGTCGGCCAGTCATTGTGAGGCAAAAGCGACCACTCAAAATTCATTGTTTATCATTACTGTAGATCTCTTTCATAACTACATATGACCATGCGCACATCATGTGTGAATATTCTTGTGTGGTTGTGTGCACTTGAAAGGGCACTTGTTGAACGTGCCTTTGTGCAACAGTTTCTCCGCTTCTGGATGACTTGTGTTTGTTATTTTTATTTTGTGCTACACATCAAGTGTTTTATTTGGTTATTTTGGTTTTCAAAAGCTGAGAAAAGAGAAAATATAAAATAGGTTAAAAAATATTTTGAAAATTCAATTAAAAATCATTTTTAAAATATATGTGTTTAATATCAAAAAGAAGAAAATAAATTTTTTTCAACTCATTGCATTAAAGATTAAGCTGAAATGATTATTTGCTGTCTATAAGAATTAATGAATATAATTATAATTTTACTAAAATCGGCAAAAAAATGTTTTCTCAAAAATTTTGAGTTATTTCCGTTCTTTGGGAACTTTTTGGATTAATTTTAATAGATACATTTCAGTCATTTAACATCACCATCCCCTCAACAAGCACAAGTTCGTGTCTTAAATCTTTTGTCTGCTCTCTACTTTCGCGTGACTCATCTCAATAATGTAATTCCCAGAATGAAGACAATATATTTTTTCAAATTATATTAATTTTATCTTGATTGCTTAGCAAAAGTTACCTTAACTCTTATTTATGACCGAACATCTGGTGATTCGCTGTCCTCGACAGCTGCCCGCTTATACCGTATTTCGTTTGGTCAGTGACAGTACATTAGAAATGTATACTACCCTCTATATAATCAAGTATATTATCAAAACCCTTAAAATTTGTATGAACTGTTCGTTTTTCGCCGATTTTCTTTAAAAAAAAAATATTGTAATTAGGCTTGCAAAGAGCGCGCCAATCATTTTTATACAGTCAAGCAGGTAGCTGTATTGTTCGATAGCTATCTAATGCATCATTAAGAAGAAGCCTAGATAAACTTGTAATATTGACAAAAGAGCGTATGTACATTTATGGAAATTCTACATCGCTTTCAAGGTTAACAATTATAAAACTAATTATTTTAAATGTACATATACAATGCTAATTGAAAGTTGTTAAATATATTCAATTGTAAAATATGTGTTAAATAACGAAGATTAAAGAACATACGCACAGCTCTTATAGCAGAACTCATTATTACTACAATAGGACGTATTGATAGCTTCTCAGAATTGTTCTAAGCAACGCACTGACTAAGTAGAAGTCAGATTAGCTTTATATATAATATAATATTATTTATTATATATAAACAATGGACAGTTTTAATATACAATTTGTTTTAAAACAATATTTAAGAAGTATTTTCAAACCATTGACAACCCTACTAAAAAATATTTTAGTAACACTTTTCAATTATTAAAATAAAAAATACTTTCTGTATCTAGCTTATTTCAACCTAAAATAGTTGACCTAAAGAAAGCTACTGCGTTTATAAAAAATACTATTTTTAATCACTCGAAAATTATTAGATGGCCCAAACTGAACGATTTTTAATTATGCAACAAAAACAAAGTATTTCTAAAACTAAAGTCGGTTGCCTAGCTATGTATTCACATGCAACAGTTTATTTCGACTTCTATTCTAATTAGTTAGAGTTCCCTAAACATTTGCTCCTCATTAACTAAGGCAATAATAATAAATACTTGACAAAACAATGGCAACTCGCGGCTGTTGGAAAAACGTGGAAACCGCTTAATTGTGGGAAATGCTGAAACAGTGCATCACACAACCGGCAGCCACCAGAACTACACACAAATCACTGAGCTGTGACACACAAACGTACACATCAAATACATTTACATTTTTATAAGCGCTTGAGCGCCTAGAAGTATGTATGTATGTTGGTAGTTTATGTGGCTTGATATGTTTTTTCTATTTATGTCCGCCTATCGCCGCTCTAGTCATTGACCGCGACTAAAATACTAATAAACATTTATTCACACACACACAAACACTTTTCTTTGGTGTAATTACTAAATTAGAAATATAATTATGTAGATTTGTTGCGAGTGTTTATTTGTTTTGATTGTTTATGTTTCACTATATTTTATTGACTGCCATTAGCGTCTAAACTAGCTAGCGCCAGCTTTTTTGTTGCTTTTTCACGGTTAGTGATTTTTTTCACAACTTTTTCTATTTCTATTGTTTCGTATGTGTTGTGAATATAATAAATTTATTTGTAATCGGTACTTTGCTAAACTGTTAATTGGATTACCGTAAATTGGCTATAATCAACATATCAGATATGTGAAAGTTAGTATTCATGTTAATGTAGTTGTTGTGATTCGCAACGAAATGTAAAATTAAAAAAAAACTTGACATTTTAAATATTTTAGTTGAACAAATAAATGTCTTTACTTACTTGCTTCCATAAATGGTGAACTGCCACCTCTCAGTATCAAATATTATTATAATCCTTCACCCACTGTAGACTAGTCCCGCTCACTGACAACAAACATCTGCTTTATTGTGCTATTATCAATCACATATAAAAATAAGTAAACGTTTTGTGCAAGCACAATATTTAACTAGAACACTTCGTGTCCGTAACAAATGACCAATGCGTCGTGACTTGTCCTGCTGTGCTAGTTCCTCAGTTGTCACCATTGCACTTGCAAGCTTTTCTAAGTCATAGTTATTAATAAAATCCAAGAATTGGAAAAGCACAGATCTTTTTCAATAGTTTTTGTACTGATTTATAGTATTTTCCGCGGCTTTACCGTATTTAATTGTTGTTTACACCCACGCTGTACAGACACACAGACAGACACAGATTTCTGGCGCAAAGTGAATATATCTTCACTTTTAACATACAAGTTTAATAAATACAGCATAAACTGCATTACCGACCAAACGACAGGTTGCTTACACCCAGTAGGGAAATCGCCAAAAACAAAAAATGGCTGAACCTCAACATGAGGTGACGCCGAGAAATAGTCTAAGTACTTTTAGAGTAAATACAATCAAAGAGTTACAAAAGGCTAACTCTCTAGTAAATGAAAGGCTTAAAACCTTGGAAGCGATGTGTAATCAATTACACAAAGATAATTTAGCACTGAAAAAAGAAAACGAAGAATTGAAAGCCAGTATAAGCAAGCCTGCTAGTACAGCACCAAAACCATCAAATGTAAGTGTTGAAGAAGTATACAATACGGATGAAGATGAACTAGCTAAAGAAACTGAGTGGATACTCAAAAAGAAGCGCTCTTCAAAAAAACGTAAAGCTGATAGTTCCCCAACAATTAATAGCCCTTTGGAAAATAAAAATAATGAAAATGCGGCCATTAAAGATACCAAAATTCATCGACCACCACCTATTATAATAAACGATGTTAAAGATTTCAATAAATTACATTCGAATATTACCGCTCAAAATTCTTGTCAAACGAAAATATACCTTGGTTTAGCTACGAGAGTAAACATAACAGGCCAATAAAGGTAATGGTAAAAAATTTACACCACTCATGTGATACTCAATCGATTTTGAACGACCTTAAAGATCAAGGCTTTAATGTGTTGAATGCAATTAACAAACTTAAGTGGAAGACTAAAGAACCGATAGATATGTTTTTAGTAGTATTCGATGCTACCGAGGACATTAAGAAAGTTTATCAGATCAAAAGCATTCTTAATACCGTTATCAAGGTTGAGCCTATCAAAGCATCTAAATTAATTCCTCAATGCAAAAACTGTCAAGCTTTTGGACATACAAAAAACTTCTGCGGTAAGCCATCGAGATGTGTGAAATGTGGAGGCAAACATCTTACAACTGAATGCACCAAAGCCGAAAAAGATCCTGCCAAATGTTGCAACTGTGGCGATTCTCATCCTGCAAGCTACCGTGGTTGTGTCGTTGCAAAAGAACTGCAAAAAATTAGAGACAAAAAGAATGGTAATACAGTTGAGGAGAATATCAATGCTCAGGCAAAAAACCCCGTTGCGGACAAAGGAAGGAAGGAAGTCCTCCCATCAACTTCTGAACTTACATTTGCGCAAATGGCTAAGCAAGGTCAGAAAAATACAGTTCAAAAAAGTAGTCCGTTATCCCAAATTCTGGATAAATTAAACGAACAAGAAAAATTATTTAAGTCCATAAATGAGCGGCTCAGCGCTCTTGAATACCATATACAATTTATTGATGAACAGTAATTCTTTGAAAATAATGCTATGGAACGCCAATGGTCTTTCCAAAAGTAAAAATGAATTGGAAGTTATTTTAAACGATAGAAATATTGATGTATGTTTGTTATCTGAAACACATTTTACGAACCATTCATTTTTAAAATTCAAAAATTATGACTTATACCACACTCCGCACCCAGCAAACTCAGCACGAGGAGGAAGCGCGGTTTTAATCAAAAGTATTATCAAACATTTCGAAGAAGCCCAGATTAAGACCGAAGAAATTCAGGCTACTGCAATTTCAGTAAAAATGCACAGTCAGTCATTATACTTAATTGCTCTATATAGTCCGCCCAGGCATAATATCAAAACTGATACTTATACGAGTTTATTAAAAAAATATGACGGAAGGTACATCATGGGTGGTGACTTTAATGCAAAACACACTCATTGGGGATCCCGTTTAACTACAACCAAAGGTCGAGAACTATTGAAAGCTATACAAGTTATTGGATGCAATGTCATCTCGACAGGGAGACCCACTTATTGGCCTGCAGATAGTAGGAAATTACCAGATCTACTTGACTTTTTTGTCATCAACAAAGTATCGAAAATTAATTTACGTATTGAAGATAGCTCAGATTTAAGCTCTGATCATTCCCCAGTGTTACTAACTTTATGTGAAAAACCAGTAATTTCGTCTGGCTCGTGTTCTTTATCTAATAAACATACTGATTGGTATAAATTTAAGACTATACTGAATAAAGTCGATTTTAAGCTAAAGCGCATATCGACAGATGCTGACTTAGATTGTGAAGTTGAATCTTTCACAAAAGTAATTCAAAATGCTGCGTGGAACAGTACACCGAATATTCGCGTGAATCTAAGTGGAAACAGATTCCCAAAATACATCTTAGATGGTATCCATAAAAAACGCAAACTTCGACGAAGATGGCAGCAAACTAGGTCGGCTGCTCTCAAGAGCTTAATAGATGTACAGCGGAACTTAGAACAAAAATTAGACAGTTTAAAAAGTATTCCTTCAAAACGTATTTGTCCAAACTCACTGTTGATAAAACTACCGATTATTCGCTCTGGAAAGCTGCAAGGAATATTAATAAACAAATAAAACATGTCGCACCAATAAAATTAAGCGAAACTGAATGGGCCAAAACGAATGCACAAAAAGCTGCAGTATTTGCAAATCATTTGAGAAACACATTTACACCTAACGATGGAGATGAGCTAAACTGTGAAAATAGTTGGCTGGATCCACTCGTCAGGATTTCTCCAGTTACTTGTAAAGAAATTAAAAGTCTTATCAGGAACGCAAGGCTCAAAAAAGCTCCTGGGTTTGATTTAATAACCGGAGAAATATTACGCAATCTACCAAAGAATTGTATAAAAAAAATTGTAAACATTGTAAACAGCGCATTATACTTAAGATACGTTCCATCGCTTTGGAAAGTATCTGGAAGTTATTATGATACCTAAGCCGGGTAAACCACTACATGATGTCACATCTTACAGGCCAATATCGCTGCTGCCAGCTCTATCGAAAGTCTTCGAGAATGTTCTCATAAAGAGGCTCAAATCAATAATAGATCGAAAACACCTTATACCAGTACATCAGTTCGGCTTTCGTGATCATCATTCAACAATTGACCAGGTACACCGATTCGTTAATTTCGTTGAAAATGCTATGGATAAAAAAGAACGTTTGTACTGCGGCCTTCTTAGACGTGTCTCAGGCTTTTGATAGAGTTTGGCATTTCGGGTCTACTGCTGAAACTGAAATGCATGTTACCCAAAACAATATTGCGAAATAATTGCTTCCTACCTAAAGACAGATACTTTCGCATAAAAACAAGAGGATGCATACTCAAACTTGCAACCGATAGAAGCGGGTGTTCCCCAGGAAGCGTGTTGGGGTCAATACTTTACTTGCTATTTACAAGTGATATCCCCACTGACTCAAGTTATGTGACAGCGACATTTGCGGATGACACAGCCCTGTTAGCAGCAGGAGAGTCAACCTCAATATCTACCCTTCGAGTGCAAACAGCAGTCAATGCAATTACTAAATGGGCTTCCAAGTGGCGCATTAAACTAAACGATTCCAAATCAGTGCACGTAGACTTTACTTTAAAAAAAACCATCATACCATCCCATTTATATAAATGGTACTCCTATACCACATCACAATAATGCTAAGTATCTAGGAATCACCCTAGATGCTAAGCTTCGCTGGAAAGAGCATGTCAAGAAAAAAAGGTGCGAGCTTGATTTAAAATTTGCTAAGTTTTACCATCTGATCGGTAGGAGATCCACGCTTTCAATCGCAAACAAGCTGTTTATATATAATCAAGTACTAAAGCCAATTTGGGCCTATGGAGCTCAACTATGGGGTTGCTCAAGTCAAAACTGTATTGCCTGCATTCAACGTTTCCAAAATAAGGTACTAAGAAGTATAGTTAATGCTCCTTGGTATGTTAGATCTGCTGACCTTCACCGTGATCTTGGTGTGAATTCAGTAGTAAACGAAATAACCAAACTTGCAAAGACTCACGAAATGAGGCTTATACAGCATGTAAATGAAGAGGCATCCAGACTCATCGGTACTGCTGAACGAGAAAACCGACTGAAACGTAAGAGGCCTTCAGACTTAGCAAGGCAACTGTAGCAGCAAATGAATTTCTCTAACATTTAGCTTTTAATTATTATTTTTAAGTTAATAGAATTAAATTGTTGTTAGTATTTAATCATTGTATACTAGGTACAATTGTAATAAACAAAAAAACAAAAAAAAAACCCACGCTGTAAATAATAGTATATTAAGAAGTATACTAGAATCGATATGGGGCCCAAATAAAACAGAGTTTCATGAATTATAAAATATTTTAGGAAGTGGTGTTCTTGGAACGTTAGCAATTAGCTTTGAAAATGAGATTTTAAACTGTGTTTTATTATGTTATCATTAAAAGAAATGTAGAAATGTAATTTTGTTACGGAAAAATTAGAATATATTTTGGCTCAAATATTCTTATAACTTATTAGTTCAAACGTTTTTTAATCTTCCTTCTTGCTCAACATTTAAATTTTCTACAATTTGGATAATTTTAGGACCGCCCTAATGTGCAATTATTTTTATTTACACATATACAATATGTAATAAATATTCTTCAAAATCATATTAATTTCAACATATATTCTGGTTTTATTTCCAACGCATAATAATATTATTTACAATACTTACTGCGCTCAAACTGTCAATGCAACCATGCAAACTTTATTCAATTAAGCAAATGGTACACTCAGTACTCCTTCAATTGCGCGCTGCTGCTGGCAAAAACCACCAATCGCTGCGCTTTAATGCCATTGTGCCTGCAGTGAACTTAATGGTTGCCTTTCTTGCCTTCGCTCTTTTTCCACACGCTTCCTTTGTCTGTATGCGACAATCGCCCGCAACAATTCCGAGCACTTTTAATTGACCTTAAAATGTTTCAGCGCGTTGTGACCACAAAAAGCAAGCCGAGCAAAGAGGGAATAGAAAAAAAGAAGTTAACGAAAATAAATGGAAAATAGCCGCGAGGCAGACCGCCAGCGAACGCCAGCGAGTGACAGGTGAACATGCTGCGCACGGCGCTGGGCCATGGCGTCACTTCGTGGCTGCGCATTTTTTTGACTTTTTTTGCTTTGTGGCTGCCACATATTTTATTTACTGCAAGTTGCAACTTGAATTTAGGTCGCACACACATTTATGTACAATATTTGTGTGTGTGTGTGGCTTTTGGCTAACTTTGGCAGTACCGCTTTGTATGTACATATATATTAGAGATCTGTGTTCACAGACATGATTTTTTTTTTGTTTTTGTTGTATTTTTTTAGCGAAGCAAGCGCAGGTTCTTGCTTTTGACAATTCCGGCGTGTGGGAGCCGCAAGGGTATGTGGCAGCAGCTAGTTGCATGCAACTAACGATCGGTATATGCATAAATGAGTGTCTGTGTGTGTGAAACTGTAAGGTACTAGCATAAATGTGTGACTACAGCTAAACGAATCCAACTGTTTAATGGCCGCCTTGTAAATTGTTGGTGGCAGCGTCGACGGTTCGACAGTCATACGCTGACAGGAATTCATTTGCATACCCGTTGCGCGCCGAATTGGGGTCAAATGCGCTTTAATGCTACTTTAATGCAAAGGTTCAATTGCCGAAAAGCGCAGTGCGGCGGTGGAGTTGAGTGTGTGTGCATTTGGCAAGCACAGTTATAGCCAAGTTCCCAGTAGTCAGCGGCAGCTCATTTGCAGTTAGGAGAGGCATCCTGTTTTGCATATTCATCCGCTCCACTTGTAGATGTGCTCTTATAACAAAAATAAATAAAAATTATTTGCATTTTATTGTGGTAAATTTAATGCTAGGCGCATACATTTTTTTTTTCATCGCCTTAGTTGTTGTTGCTCTTTGTTGTTCTTTCGAAACTTGTAAAATCGAGAATCGAGATACGACTGCAATAAATTGCTGAGGAAATAAAATTACTGTTTGTAATACATTTTTTATTGATAATTGTCTGTCGCTATAGACCTTTTTTCTATCAAACAGTTGAGTTTTTAATAGTTATTTAATAACAGTGGTGTCTCAGGGGGTCCTTCAATGTCGTATACTTACGTATCATTTCTAGTGAAGATGCGATGTTACATAATGCATGTGTAATATATGTAATGAGGAAGAACATGTCGCAAGCTAAACTGTAATTTATTACGGCATTCAATAGAAATAAAAATATGTTTAAACCGTTAGAATGCTTTGAAATCAGAAATAATGTCTCTTGACCTCTAGTTGTTTCAAGAAAACTACATTAACATCTCATCTTCACTTGAAATGTTCTTTGGAACTAAAGTAAACTACAAATCAGATTTAATGATTCAAGGTGTAAATCACTTGATCTTATCTAATTTAACGACATGTTTGAATTTAGTGAATTAAA
This sequence comes from Zeugodacus tau, assembly GCA_031772095.1. Classification (NCBI taxonomy): domain Eukaryota; kingdom Metazoa; phylum Arthropoda; class Insecta; order Diptera; family Tephritidae; genus Zeugodacus; species Zeugodacus tau. The sequence continues at coordinate 80,871,187 of CM062649.1, forward strand.
CAAATACAGAACATAAATTGATTGCAGATGGGGTGTTAACCCTCTCATGCCCGAATTAAAATGGGCGGAGCTAACATTTTTTTAGGACAGATATATATTAGTCTTAACTCAAATATGAAGTTCAAAATCTTATGTATTCTGGTTCATTAGTTACAGTTAGTTGTTCATAGGCACAAATTAAATTATTATAACACTTTTCTCATGAATTTTTTTAATAACTCTCTTAAATTTACTTGTTTATATAGTTCACTTTGTTTTAAAATAAAACAATTATTTTTGTGTTTTTGAACACTTTTTGTAAAACAACTTTTGTATCTACTACTTTTTTCGCGAAACGATTTTTTCAAATTTCTCTATGCTGAGAACTCTTATTGAATTAATACGTGCACAGCTCATATCAGAAAAAGTAACTGTAAGCTTGCACAACACATAAGTCTACATAATTGAAAAAACCTCTGGTCAAAAATATTTAAATAACGAGAATTAGAAGCCGGTAAGTAAATACAATATTGCCTATAGGCAACATTGGGCATGAAAGGGTTAAAGAAGAATGAAAATGTTACTGAAGTTCAAGGAACTACGAAAACAGCCCGTATTACAACAAATGTTAAAAATAAGTTATTTTTCCACAATTTAGCCATACAGAAAAAACTAAAACTCTTTATGTTAAATCTGTTTATTTATTGTGTTTTATTTGCTTGCATCAATCTTTTTTTATTCATAACCTACATTCCACACTTAATTAATTTAACAAAAAAATACACAAAACAAAAGCAACAAAAAATTCTCAAATTAGCACATTTTCGCCCAAATTGCAGTTAATTGTTTTCACCGCCTATTATGGCTACAATCTTAAGTACTTTCACACATGTGTAAGTACATATCTGTATGTTTGTACGAACAAGTGGCACAGTTAGCCACGGCACACAATTATTTAAATTACAAGCAACTCATATTCATGAAGTACGTGTCAGCGCACAAAACAAAAATGGGTCAGACATCGTACTTGCTCAAAAGAAACCAAAAAAATACAAAAACAACAACAACACATGTATATATAAATATTGAAGCTGATGCTGCAAGTATATTTGTAGATATGTAAAGTTTTGGCGGTTGAGCTGGCACCGCCTCTCCCTGATTTTATCTATAGATCTGCGGCGCAACCGAAGTTCTTGCGCTGCTTTCACTTAGAGCTTCTTCAGCAACAAGTTGTTGAGACTTTCGTTTAAATATGAGTATGGGAGAATATTGGAGATGGGTTTGGGCACATACATGCCTCTACTTTAGTTACGATGCAGCATTCTTGATTAGGATTAATTAATTTTTTTCCTTCGAAATTCTTAAGTGGCTTTAGGCAGAAGCTTATACAGCTATGTGTGTTTAACGATTTTTATGATTTATGTTGAATAACAGATTACAAAATATGAGTTAAGATATCTTTCCCAATTTCGCCTCAGGCACAAAAGTAAATTAGGCCTTCCAGCTTATAATATCTGGTATTAATTTAAGTGAGGTACTCATACTAAATATGTTTTACAAAAACAACATTTTAATTATAACTTCCTGTACTTCGTATTTTATTTAAAACTTCCTCTCGCCGATTTTATATTTTAAAAAAATTTTTGATATTTTTTAATACTTTATATTTAATACTTAAGCTTTACGAATCATATTTACAAAACGTAACTTGCATGTTCATCATTTTTCATGCCCAAATTGCAGCTAATCAGCTATTAAACAGAAATAATTTAAAAAAAATGAGAGTTCATTCACTTGGCTTGTGCTTGCGTGTTTCCTTTGTTGTTGATTTCCAGGTTATTGCTTTTGTTGTTGGCAGTCAAGAGCCACTGACCAATTTGCGCTACCTAAATTGCCACATAATTCCCAAAACAATAAAATAATAATAGTTTGAGCTGCTGATTTTTCGATTTTTACTCTACTTCGCCTTTATTTCCTCCTGTATTTCGTAATATATAGCCAACTTTTTGTTTTCGTTCTTATTTACGTAAGCAGTTTTATAAGCAACGAGTTGTTTCGGTGTTTAAGTTACTTACACAATCGAAATTCGACCGATTTCCAGAATTATTAAGACTGATGCGGCATTTCCGCAGCTTATTTTTTATTTTTTTGTTTTTATGCTCTTATTTGTACTTTTTTATAGTAAATTGTATATTATTTTTAATTCCGCTGCGCTAAGCTTATTTATTGGTGTCTTATATATTTTTTTATAAAAAGAATTACCGTAGCGAATTGTCTTTGCTTTCTTTTATTTGTTTTGTTGCTTTACATCATCATATTTTCATTTTATTTTTGTGTTTTTATTAGCAATTAGGCAAGATGATAAATGTTTTCCATCAATCAGCGTTTGATCATACATATTTTCGGAGTTTAACGCTGCAGATTAGTTTCGCTTGCCGCTACTAATAATAATTTATTTTTTGTTATTGTGGAAATTAAGCTATATATGTATTTGTATGTGTAGGTTATAGACTCGCACTTATTCTAAAGAAATTTTTAAAATTTTTTAAATTTTTTTTTATTGGAATGATGTCCGAAATTTTCAAACATTAGCATGCATTTTTTTCTTACGGTAAATAGGTGTTTATGTATTTTCATTAATTTTTATGATTTGCTCTTTGTTGTTGTATTTTTCTGTTATTTGGTTTGTTGCTTAGTATTTTTGTTAATTTTTAATTGGCTTGTTAACAAGATACAATCTCAACTAGCCGCACAAATTTAATGTTCGAAAATTCCACAGTTAATTACACATTTTTTCACGAACAAACACACACGTGAAGTCATAAATAAATACATATGTAAGCATGAATTAATGCGTGAATTACTACTTTTGAAACCAGTTTCATCTAAAGAGCCACCAATTAACGCACAAAAAATCAAATTTTGGATATGTTGTGAAACTTACTTCCTACATTTAAGGACCACCCTATTTTATATAATTTATTCACACATTCAATAAATTATCCAATATTAAGCTTTATTTTGTAAACGAAAATCTTCACCACACATCAACGACAATTAAATCCATTTGGTTAAATGGTTGTATATCTAAATTTTGTATGAAAGATGCTGTTGATGATTTATCTATAAATAAATCACAAATTACGCTCATTAAAGCGCACTCTGCGAATATTTAGCATATAGATACTTGTTGTTGCTACTATCGAATGGCAGTATAGAAAAAGTTTATTTATTACATCAACAACAATTATCCAAAACTACTCATGAAGTAAAATGTCAAATGGCGGTAGTAGCAGCACTTTTCCCACTAGCCACATGTAAAAAACAACAAAAATAATGCGAAAGCCGCAAAAAATCTTGGTAGCGTGTAAAAAAGGTGCGGCATCGGCTTGGGTGAGAATCTCTTCGGGCAAAATTTGCACAGACACACATATTTATATTTATTTGTTTTTGCTATGCTTAGTACAGTTGTAAAGTACTGCAAGGGATTTTTTCGATACATTTTTTTGCAACAACTTTTTATATTTTTTCTTATTTTTTTTTAACTTTTTCAATTTAATTTTTTTTCATTTTTATGTATTTTTGTTCATCCCTGCATGCAAGCACATCTTCCTTATTGCTCATAATGACTGCTCATAAATTTTGACATTTATTTATTTGCGCTTGCTGGCCTCTCCTCTTCCAGTATTTCCTTTTTATACGCTTCTTTCTAATTTTCGGCAGTTTTTTTCGCTGCACCAAGTGAGAGTTGTCCAACTGAGCAGTCATTGACTAGACTTTGCGGTTGCTGTGCACCCAACGGCAGATGCGCCACACCGCCAGCCATCAGCAAACCAAATAAATGGCAAACTAAGAGGCAGCATAAAGCTCCCAGACTACAGAAAAAAACAAAGACAAAAAAGTTTATTATTTGACAAGAGGATGCTATAAAAAACTTGTAAAGCAAAAGGTTATGAACTTTGTGGAAAAAAGCGTGGTAAACGGAAAAAATATAAATGTACTCATATAATACATGGAAAGGTGATTTTTTCTATACGTATATGAGCTGCGCTGTGTAAGGATGAGCAGTTGTTAGTTGTGTAGAATGCGACAGGAAGCTGTATGTAAGCTGCAGTGGTCAGACTCCAACAGTTATGTTAGCAGATGGATTGTTGCAGATAAATTTAACAGAAAGCTAAAGTTAAAAGCCAGTTGGTATGAATGTAACTGCATTTTTTACACCCAGACTATTTATTTGCTCACTGCTAAATGAAATGTTAGAGAAATTAAATTCATGCCACAGGGCAAAACACTCTAAAAGAAATGTTTGTATACCTACCACGCCCACTTTTGTGAATATTTTGAAAGGTAGAATTTAAGAATTTTAGCCAGAAAGCCTTTTAATAAAGGCAGATGCATCTTCTGGTACGTTCTTCTTGCTATTTTAACAGTTGATTACTAAAAAAGAGCGAGTCCATATACTAAAATAGCAAAAATCGGAGGTTAGGGCGCACAAATCAATGCAAATATAAATAAAAATGCAGGAAATAGTAGACAAAATTGTCGATAAAAATTTACGAGCTATTAAAGTTTTTACGCAACAATAATAAACTAATAGCAATTTCAAGTAAGCGAGGCTTAGCAATACAACTGCTGGCTTAGAAAATTCGAAATTTCTGATGCAAATTTTCTTCGAACAATATTTTATTGCTTTTTTAGACATAAAAACTATATAAAAAAGAATAAATTAAAATAAAATTAAAAAATATTAAAAAAAAATAAATAAAAATAATAAAGAAATGAAAATCATGCTTTTTGTGCGCGGATTGAAACATAAAAACCACTCAACGCACGTCTGCAACAAAAGCAAAATACAAACGCACAGGCGCACAGACAAAAGACTTGTTACACAAACCTGACAATTAAGCTGACGATTCGGCGACAATTTCAATAAGCTACACGTCCATTATGCAGCCATTGTGGCAACAATGTGTATGCAAAGCTGTTGCGAGTTGTCAATCGTAATTGTTTGGTGAAGCGCAGCAGTCACGTGAGGTTACAGACGTACAAGCAAATGCACAAACAAGTCCATGCCTGTTGCACAATGTACCGTGCGGCGCGAGCATCATTCGGTTGTGGCGAAGAGGGAATTTTATTGTTGCTTTCAGCGAAATTTGCTTTTTGTTTCAGACTTTTTTGTTGTTTTTTCGATTTATGTATTTTATTATACACTCGCAACATGTTGCACAGAGTGTATACTACTTTTGTTCACATAATGGTTGTTTGTTTTTTAAATCTCATATATGGATCTAAATCTACCAGATAATTTAAGTAAATTCAAAAAAAATCTATTCCTTCGTACAATGTTTCTCTATACCAAGAAATGGAAAAATCGGGTCCAAACATCCTCTAGCCCAATATCACTCATATATGGATTTTCGAAATTCCGATGGACTTCATATCATATATAACGGTGAATATGTAATCGACACAAACTTATATTATTGAATGGTTGTTTTATAAAACACTTTATTTACAAACTAAATTTTTCTACACAAGACACTTTTGCTTTTTGAGATTAAAAACTAAAAAAAAAAAAATAATAATACAATTTTTACATTTTAAAAATTTCGAGCGTCTAAAATTGCTAATTTAAACTTATTTAATACATATGAACGTATACTAATGGATTGCTTCAAAATTTTCTTTGTAATTGTTCAACTTGCTGCCATAACTAGAATAAGTGTTTGCGAAGAGATGTCAGACCGTTGCAAAATACTACAAACAACGGAAATGAAACGTATCTGCATTGGCAAATATCCTATGGAAATTAGTTATAGATATAGAGATGCACTCATGGATATCGGCGCGCAATATGCTATATTTCAGTTCATCGACAGCAGTGGCAGCCATTATTACATTGCACATTTTTCTAGTCCGTTGATGAGGTGTGTTAAGGCTAAGGCAATCAAACCACTAAGGTACCGCTGCACTACTGAAGATGACAAAACGGAAGAAATTGAAATTAGATACGGGTTTGTAATGTGCTTAACCGAGAATATGCACATGGTGGATGAACTGTTGACATTTTGTGCTAAAGAACAAATGAATCCATCGGAATTTGTCGTTTTGCAGTATACCATTGGTCCAAAGTCATTGACTGCAAGTAGCACAAATGCTGTTGCGTTTCGAATGCATTCGTATCTCTTAGTAGCAACAATACTATTTGTAGTAGAATAAACAAAATTCGTTATACTTTGATTTCAGCAACAAATAAATCTTTAATGAACTTACTTGAACTCTTGAACTGTTTTAATATACGCCATATGAAAATTAAATTTGTTGCTGTTGTCATCAGAGACTTTCAAAGACAGAACCTATAGCAAGAAGGCAAAAAAGTAAAAAATAAAAAAAATATATATTGTTTGACAAATGAGGCTTTTATTTATAAAAATATTGTCAGTAAGACACAATTTTCTGAGCTGTGTGGAATGATGTCAGTTTCAATATACTATATAGAATGATTGTCGTCATACTAGTGTACTTTATGCCGTATATGGGGTCAAATTGTGTGTTATAGTAATACAATTAAAAAAATAAATTGTGAGAGTATAAAATGTTTGCTTACACCCGAACTTGGCCCTTCCTTACTTGTTCCATTGCATTTTAATTCATGCGTTCTTGCTATATTTTTTATTTATTTTTTGTTGTTTTTGTATTTTTTATTGTTGTATTTTTTGTTGTTATGTGTTGTAGTTGCCTCTTTATGTCATAATCGACAAGCGCCTACCGCAAAAGAATAAAATATTCACCAATTAAAATGCAACTGAGGCAGCGGCACTCTGTAAGCGGTGACAAAAGTCCATGACGACAAAAGACCCAGAGACCCAGAAAACAAAAACAACACCAATATAGTTAAATAAAATAAAATAAAAAAGAATCTGGCTAGTGTTGCTGCAATGAATAACAATATGTTGCCAGCTAACATACATACATATTTACACACAAATAAAGTTCTGGCGTGTGGCCAGGCAACACCAGTTAAGAGGCATGCGCGAATACAGACATATAAAAAATATATATTTACATATATTTGTGCATAAATTTATAGTCTTCTATATTTTTATAGCAAATAACTTTTATTGCCTTTCTACTTACATAGAATATGTATGTATGTAAGTGCCAGAATGGTTTCTTTGGACTTCATACCTTCATATGTAACTACTTTTGTACGTAAGCAGCTATTACATAAATATTTTTTGTGCCTCAACTTGAAACATATGTCAACCCTCCGCAACAGAACCTAAAAATCCAATATATTCACATTTTATTACATAATCATTTCAAAATAAATCGTTTCCGCAATACACGTGGCTTGCAACAAGTTACAGCAAACCATCTACAACAGTCACCAACAACAAACATTCTACGCAGCTCACGCTGCCAACGAGACAAGTTACGACAGCACTTGCCACTTAATACTCGCTTGCGGAATTGATATGTTGACTAATTACGTAGCGAGTGCTCACTTCCAGCCATTCACATGTCAGCAACAAACATTATAAATATGAGCTCAGCGAAGTGCAATTTTAGTAGGTGTGTCCCTTAAATCGCAGCGACTAACCGCCGGCAGCGCGATAGAATTACATTTGCGCACTTGCTAAGCCGCAAGTGGCTAACAGTTAGATGCAAAGTGAGCTGATGTGTGCTTACGTAAGCCCGACCACAGATGTGCTGCTGCTGTTGGCTTCTAATAACACACCGTGAGCTCATGTGAGCGTTCGCGGCCATAATGCATTTGTAACCTCAAGTCAAACAGTTGCGTTAATATTTCGCCTTAACAAACACGATGTGTTGTTTGTTTTTTGTTGTTTTTAGTTTTAATAGTTGCTTTGTGTTGTTGTTGCTTTTGACTCTTTGAACTAATTTTAATGTCACGTAATATATTATTTGTTGTTGGCACACTTCAATGTAGAACAGCGCGCACGAATACACACTCACTTACTTCGACACATGCATCCATGCTGTCCTCGTATGTTACCGTTTCCTAGTAATCACACAACGTGCCGCACTCGACTTGTCTCTCTCGCTGTTGCCAAAGGGCGATTACATTTTGTCAACGTTCGCGCGAGATTGGTCCGCTTTACCAGCACAGTAGTCTACTTAGCGGCAGTTTAGCTGGCAATGATGAATCACGCAGCACCGTAAAATATTGTCGCTCCAGGCTAATAGCGTTGACACGCAGACTTTGGTCCAGTTTTTTATAAAAGCCGATGTCGTTAAAAGAGTTAGTCGCTGGATGGGTTCATTTCACTTTTTCTAAGATTTTGAGAAAAAAGCTAGTAGCTTATAATAAATAGTTTATTTATTATGTGTGTGTTATTTATTATATATGATTATGTTGGTTCTAGCATATCTAGCTGAAGTGAAAACAATAAAATATATATGCAATATGAAAGTGAAGATGAGTGATCAGTATATAACTAGTAATTATAATATTAATGGATCAAATGACGTTCGAGTCCATTGAATACGACTCTAAGATCAGAGCTGATATTTATAACATTTTTAAATTTCTAAAGCCCTCGAAAAATTTAATGAAATAAATTGTCGGATAGAGAAATTCGATCATAATATTTACCACTTCGTACACCAATTTTTCAAAAAAATATGACGAATGATCGATCGATGATTTTATTTAAGACAAATTATACAACATTTCAGATATTTCTTGAGAATTTATATTTTCATCACATGCCATATACGAGCCTATTTTCACATTATCAACTACAAAAATTCACATTCAAACTCATAATGACAAAATTGTCTGTCACGTGACTGCATTCCATTTTGGTATTTGAACAGCAATTACCCATTAAACAGATGTTTAATGTTCAAAGTTTGACATTTCAGGGTCTTACGAGCATCTTCAGGCATCCACTACTACAGTAGAAAAAACAAAAATGTATGATTGAAAAGCAATTGCGATTGGACGACATGACATTTGATGAAATGTCATTGTAAACCGGTTGCATTATAGTCTGTAGAGACAGAAAATTTAATTTATACAAGTTACTTATAATATAATGCAATAGTTGAAGCCTTTTGAGATATTTATGCTCGCAGAGATGCTTAACTATAAAGTTAGTGAAAGTGAGGTTAAATATTTCGGAAGAAATTTTATTGATATTAATTAGGGGATAAAATTATGTCAGTCAGAGAAAATGATCACAACTCCATTGTTAAAGAATTTATTTTTGAAGGCTTTACAAGACTTATTTTGTTCTCAATGTAGCCCTTTAAAAGATATATTGAACCATTTTTGAGTCTATCACGACTAAAGCGACTGAAACTATGATGGGCAGGAGGATAGTGAAATTTGGAACATAAATATTCCTCACAACCCTATATTCAAAGCTATACCAATAAAACATACCTTTAAACTCCTAAAGAGTGTCTAACAGTTTTGAATACCTCTCTGGGACAATTTCTTGTTTAAGAGAAGATTTAAGAAATAAAGTCATAAAAACCCTTGGAATTTGTTAATATGACAATGCAAAAAATATTAATATCAAGACGTAATTAGCATTAAATATTTCTTGTTTGGACTTCGTGCTTTAGACCGCTAATTACCAAGAATCATATTTTGTAGCAACCAATGTTTCGTTAATGTCTTCATTCCTTACATTCCCGAGAATACATATTAACACGTCCTGAAAAATAACAGTTTACAGAGATGTGAAAAATAAATATTTAAGCCATGATTATAAGAAAAGTAAAATGAACGGTAAACAATGTCAAAAACTGTAACCGTTTACGCGCTGCATAGTTACGTGACTTAAACTAAATGTAAGTGATTACGTGGTTATATTTCTGGACACAAGTTTTATAATGTATATCTGCTGCAACTCCACAACTTCTACAATACCAAAAAACAACACTAACTAGCTTCATATATGTTCTCCAAAGATGCGCCCATTTTCCTTTTTCATCGCATTACTTAAAAGTCATCAAATCACACTTAATACGCGCCGATATGTTTTTGGTTGCCTAAGGATGAGACCAACAAGAACTCAGTCTCCAAATATAAACTAAGAAGTTCAGTGACCCTTTCCAGCTATGCATGAGATTTATTATTTGCCTTTTATTATCAAGCATTCGTTTTTTCTTCGATTTCTTCTTGCTTCTTAAAATAGCAACTCAACACAACTCAACCGCGTTAAGCAGCCAAGTGCCACAGACGCTCAGGTGCAATACTAACGTTAGACGCTGCTTAGGTGTCACAACAACAACAACAGCCAACAAAGAAAAGCGTGTAAATATTTACACTTTTGTTGTTGTGTGGCCAAGCATGAATCCTAAAAGCATATGAGCATGACTTATGCGTTGCTTAGCCTTACTTTGATGGAGGTTTATATGTGTAATTGTGTGTTGCTGTGTGTGTATGAGCAATTTAAGGCAAATAATTGTTTTGTATACAAATATTTACTTTTATGTTAACGTCAAAGCAGGCAGTTAACATTTATTTATCTAAACTAGTTGTCTAACCTGATTTGTTTTTCTTCTACAGAGAAGATTAAAATATAAACCTGCCTATCAGTATATTCATAAGTATATACAGAAATTATTTTTTAATTGTTTAATTTTTTTTTTGTTTTTTTTCTCTGCTTCGTTATTCTTTTATGCTCTTTGGTTATCATAAATTAATTGCGTGCTTGAACAAATGCAAATTTGTGCTGGCTGTCGCCAAAATCTTTTGCATATTAAGTGGAAATCGACTAATCACCTTTAACATATACATATGTATATGTATATGAGTATGCTATACATATATATGTATGAAGATCGGTATATGAATATGTAAAGCCTGCTGTTTGGCAGCATGTATTAAGTCATTACTGCGCGTCTAATTTGAATATGAATGAAGTATCGAATTTTATGTCATTGAATTTGTCGATTTTTTGTCATCTTCAATTTTTGGCATAAGCATCTTCAGCTTTTGGTGCTGTCTCGCCAAAATTGTTGAATGCCTTAAAGAAATAATTTTATGATGACATTTTTTTATTGTTAAAACCTTTCACTTTATCGTTTAAAACAATTTGATACATCTAAAAGTATCATAAATCTTAGTCTCACTTCACTTGTGCATAAATTTCCTTAATCTTCTTGGAACTTTAAAATCAAAAATAGTTCAATGTCAAAATTATATCTAAGCAAGTAGCACCAGTATCATTCTTTCCACCTCCTAGACCTTCATCAAATCAATACAAACAACGTCATTGCAATACTACAGCTTCACCACAAAAGCTTTCGCTCCATCAAGATCCTCATTACGCCGCTGCAAATTTCAGCAATATAAAACCCAATCACTCACTTTCACCCGACTGTAATGCGAAAGCGAAACGAGAAAACAGTCTATTAAAATCCTGCTTTCATATCCAGTTTTGAAATTGCACTTTCTACTCAAGCAAACCAGGCATATGTTGCAGCATCCGCTTGCAACATGAAAAATGAAACCAGTTAAAAGACTGACATATGTAGACAACGCAAACAAACACAGATTTTAGGTTCAACGGCAACATCAGCCGAGACGACTGCAACAACTATTTATTTTTATTGCTTTCATTGTTACTTTTTGTTCGCAATTTTAAGCGTCAAGTTGCGTCAAATTCAAGCAAATGATTGAACAAGGCATAGAAAAGACGATATTTGTATTGATATTCCATTATTTTTTAATCATATATTTCTTTATACTGCCTGGTTTAGAGTAAGATCATATTTATAATTGTAATATTGTCTGTCTTATTTTCAATAATTTTGTTTTGTTTTTAGTAATCTAGGCATAATTTTATTTCATTATCCTAAATGTAGGCAAATTGTTTCTATGAAAATTATGTCGTTGCCTACATTTAGGTGCATTGTTTAAAGTTAGTAGAGGCACACACCCTAATGACTAATTATACTGAGTCAGCCATATACGCAAGTCCATATTTACATATCCCAGTAATAAAATTTATATTTTTAAAGCTTAACTTTATTTACCTTTGTTTATTAATTATACGCAGCTTTTTCGTCATCCCTATAATCTCTATAATTAAAAACCAATTCGCACTCTAAAGGGCGTAGAAAGCAAACTCACTTAAAATTCGTGATGAAAATCTTTGGCAATCTCGAAAACAAATAAAATATAATACCATTTTAATTTCTGTGAATGTTCGCTTGCTTTGCTGATAGGATAAACAAATTAACTGAGCTCTCAAGCGTTTACATGCGACACATTAAAATGCTAATGAGATAATTAACAAGCAGCTAATTATGCGACAATAAAGTGAGTTTACGAAAGGCAAATAAGATAAAAGTTTGGTAAAAAGTGTAGCTAAATATAAATAATTTTTTTTAAACCTAAATAAAGGTGTTGAATTTCTTGGTATATGGAGGGAGTTTGATCAAGAGATTGCGAAAATGTGTATGTCACCTTGATTAATCTATATTTTCGTAACAAATGACATAATTTCAATCATAGTTATTAATCTAATAAATACAAAACACTAAACGCTACAGATGATCAAATTGGTAAAAACGTCAGCTGATCGACCGTATGAGTAGCTGTTCAATGAGGTTCTAATAAATTATTGTAGAATTCTTACGACTATATATAAATTCAGCTTTTTATAAAGAATTCCACTCAAGATTAAGGAAATTGAGAACACTTACATGGAATTTATTTATTCTGTTTTTATGTAAGTCATTGAAGATAATCCGACCACTTTAAAGGCTAGAAAAATACGCTCAGAGTAGTATCATTGCTTATTTAAATTCAAAACTTAAAGCAAAGAGATCATAAATTCAATAAATTTATGAGACGGAGCGGGTTAAAGCTTTGACAACTAAACTGAGAAACCAAAAGTAACAAATTTTTAAATGTTTCCCGTGGTCAAGAACTCAACTGGAAAATATATAACGCTGATTTAAATTACGCACATAAATATAAGGCTGAGTTCACACTCTACCATAGAAAATATTGCATATATTTGTATATATTTCACCACAAAAGTGCCTTTTATATTTGTGAAATAATTCCAATTTAATTTATTGACAGCTGCTTTGCATACAATTCCATTGCCACTTGTAAGTAAAAAATGGTATGGCAAGCAAATGTGTCAAAAGCGGTGCAGTTGCAGGCAGATACATATATAAATCAACAAAAAAAAACACATTGAGTGCAGTAATATTTGGCGGGAGAGACATTTATCACTTCAGCGATCACAGATCCTTATAAAGCGCGAAATGGGTTGGCTTCCAAACACATATGTAGATACAATAATGTTGTTCTAATGTTGGCGGGGCAGATCACTTGGGTAGGTTCCGTTCTGATTTCACTGATTCGATGGTAGTGAGGCAAACTCTAACAGAACAGAATCAGAGGGGTTTGGGGGTAAATGGTGACATTATTGATGCCACGCATAGATATGCGCGCCTGTCAGTGGCGGCGCGACAAGCCGCTGATGTCACGCGGCAATCTTAGACACACACACGCAGGCAGATATTTATGCTAAATCAAGCGTGTCCCGTATGAGAAATGTTCGGCTGTCACGTCGGCGCATCATAAAACGATAAAGCAAAAGAAAAAACGATAACTGAACAACAACAACAACAGAGTAACAGCAATAAATGTAAAGTAATCTCAAAATAAAATAAAAATAATAAAATTATCCAACACTTTGTGAGGTGCCGTGGCCCATTGCATGCAAATTACGTTTTGATGCACATGCGCAATCACTACGCGTCAATGTTAATGCGTTAAATGTAAATTGAATCAATTTCGGTGTGGCTTTCGTGTCGCCAAGACAAGCAAATCATTAATTTGAATGGCAATTTTGCCGTGAGTGTTGTGTGTTCTCAAGCGACAAATGATTATTGGCTGATGTCCAGTGAATTGATATCGGTCAACTTTTCTTCCCTTTTTGATTTTGGTTTTTGTTTTGATTTTGGTTTTGGATTTTGTTTTATTTTATTGCGATATGCCAATGTGCAGTAAAAAAGTTGAGCTAAATAATCAGTTGGTGTTACCCAATAGTATGTTACAGTTAGCATAAAAATTAAAAAAAAACTTCGAAAACTATTAACTGTAAATAAAAGTAGAGGAAACTTGTTCTTCCCATACATCATCAAAATAAAACTATTTAATATTTATTTATAAAAAATTCCTGATTTAACTGCATTACGAAATAAAAAACTCTCTGATATACGAGCCGACTCAGCAAATTAGCTTTTCATTTACCATGCATTCCGCTGTCAGTGCAGTTGATTGCTTACATAAATATATTTTTTGTATATTTTGCCGCACACGCTCATAAAATAGCATTTATAATACAATAAAACGATTAAATTTCATTTATCTAAGCGCATAAACATTAACAACAACAATGCAAACAAAAAGTGGGAGGGCATGAACATTTGTAAAAAGATACAGCGATTGAAAATGCAAGCGTTTATGTATTAAAAAAGCTTATGCTTGAGTGTAGATTGCTGGTATGTACACATGAGTGGAAATTAATGTGTTTCATCTATGACGTTGTTTCTTCAGAGGCATTAGCTTGAAATTCTACGCTCTTCGCATTACAACAAATCTGCATTAGCGTTAACGATTATGTGTGGGCTGTCACAACTATAAAAATTAAAATAAATAATAAATAACTAATAATTTATAAATACAACAATAATAAGTCAGAAAGCATCATCTTTCCAGTTGTGAGATTTATGAATATACAAATAAAGGTATGGCAGATCTATAGCTTAAATATGGTCATTAGCATAGTGTTTTGAACTGAAATAAAAATTAGTGAAAGGATTTTAATGAGTATAGCTATAATAAGTTATGAAAAATATTCATCATACAATTTTTTCTCTTATAAAATATGAAAGAAATTATCTATCTCCATTGAATATAATAATGAAAAAAATAAAAGATAAAATTAAAATCGATTATTAATAACTTTAATTTTCGTTTCTTTTATTTCCAGATAAAAGATGTAAATCTACAATAAAACACAAAAAAATTACAATCAAATCCATACGAAGAAAATGTGAAGTTTCAAAACCAAACAAGTCATCTAAATAAATAATAAAACCAACTTACATATACACCGGGGAATGCAAATTAAACGCAATCGCATAAATTAGCAAAATAATCGAAAAATGAAATCGAATGTTGCACGGCGGATTTGTATGTAATTTTGCAATTATAACTTTTCATTTCCACCTACTGAGTGCAGCGAGCATCGAATACAACGCGTTGCCATATCAGAAGTGAATTACCAATAAAGAGATACAAAATAAAGAAACACCACATATTATGAGTGATTGTGCATATACGAGTGTATGATTGTTGATAGAAAACCAAAAAAAAGAATTTGAACATAAGAAATAATTCCAATAATTCGCTCAGTCGAAGCGAATACAACGTCATCAGCAGAGCTTGAGTGCAGCACCGCAAGTTAACCGACAACAAAACAACAACAATCACAACTAGAACTAGTATTTGCTGTTGTTGTTGTGTTGTTCTTCACTGTCAGCGTACAAAGAAAGAATATCTCACCATATTTGGCCTTTCGGCCGAGATTATCTCGCACACATCCTGTTGCATCGCATCGTCGCGGTTTTGCTGATTGTATGGCATTACAATTTTAAATCAACTACACCGTTCATTTTTTTCTCGTTCTCAAAAGGTGAGTAACTGCAATTCTTTTGCTACGCATCGCATTGTTATTGCTCTTTATGTTATCTACTGCAATTGTTCTTGTTCTTACTTGCATTACGTATTACTATATGCTAAAATTCATGTAAGTGTTGTAAAGTGGCAAAATTATAGTGATTTTCGTTGAGGAATTCACTTCATGTGCTAAAGTGGGCATATCTTCACTGGCGATCGGATGGGGTTGAGCAGCATATAGTACAAATTTGGATGATATAAGCTCAAAATTCGTTAAATATTTATTGTAATCGGAGACTTAATTTAAATAGTATAAATTATAGAAGACGAGGGTCAGTATTTGGTCATTTGAATGCAATTTAACTCCCAAAAATATTGAAAAACTCTTCAAAGCACTCCCAAATTTTAATTCATAATGTTTTCTCTCAATATTTCTCCCTTCCGACCATCTAAACCAAAATATAATAATATGCATAATAACACTTATAAGTTCCAGCTGAAAATAAGCAGTTCATTCTCTGCCGTCTCTCTTCCAAAATAGAAATATCGCTATTGCCATCCGAAATTTTTTCATTAAAACTTAATTTATTATTATTCTACCAAGTTACAGTTCAATAAAATTTTCATTATCACTTTAATATCATTTAGATGCAACTACATATGTCATATTCCGCTATTTTTCACAAAAATTACTACAATAAATTACGATACCCTTGAAAATTTAATTAGTAAACCACTAAATCTAAGTCAGCAACATTTGATTTGTATGGAAATACAAATTTCATCTGCACAAACCCACTCCACAATAGTGGCACAAATCAACGCTCGGTTGCCTCGAACTTCCTATGTGGGAGTGTATTTTAACGTTATTAGTGTTGTTTGTTGTACATTTGTTTGTTTTTGTTGTTGGTGGTGGAAACCCGAACTTGACATTTATAACCAAAACTAGCCATTGACATGGTTCACTAATTGCCACAGCGGATGCATGCGAACAAAAGTGCAGTCACATACATGCCGAAGAGATGCCCACAACCAGCAAGTGCATATTCGAGTGTAGATTTGGTTGTGTATGAGCGCTGCGCTATAAATCACCATCAGCATGTAGGTTGCTGCTGTTGCACTCAATTCAAGTCTATGCAACTAAAGCCATTATTTTAATCAGCCGAAGCGCAGCAACGCGAAGAGACGCATATGCACAAGTGCTTGCATAAAGATATACATATATATGTTTGTATATGGTTTGTGTATTGAAAAAGTTACATCGAAATTGTGCAGTAAATGTACGTTGGCCATCATCACTGTCACTGCCGTTTGGCTGCCGGCAATTTATGCAACAAAGTGTTGTTTGGCTGCTGTTCATATGTATAAATGTGTGTACTATATGATTTTCCGCTTACAATTTTATTTTTTTTGTATTTTTTTTTTTTTGTATTTTTTATTTAATTTGCTTTTGCTTTTATCCGTCTTTTTATACTATGATGTTCACGGCTTCGCTTCAGTTTGTCGACTCATCACAGCGACCGTTGGTCCATTAAAGCCCACTTTTTGTTGTAGCGACATTGATCAGCATTAAATATTATCTAGATTTTCACGATCAATATCAATGTTTAGTTGCATCAACGATAGGGGAAATGTGTTCACTTTTTTGTGTATTTAGTTTGCGGTTAAACTTATTGCTTGATCAGTGCGACGCTTTTATACTATTTTTCCTTTCCTTATAATAGAGTTTTTAAACTCTAACTTAGCGTATTTGCGCTAACGCAGCCGCCAGCTGTTGTCAACATTGAAAACTATAGGCACTACAACTCACGGTAGACTTTCGCCAGTCACTAAATGTTGTAACGACAACTTGTTTCGCTGCCACTTTTTGAAGGGAGGAAATAAAACAACAAAAACGCTTAAAACCAAAAGCATACATTTCCGTTTATTGGCACTTAGGACGCATTAATTAGCGGTTATTTAAAAATATGGGAAAAAGTTAATGGATATTGATTAAAGGCACATCAAAATACGATTATATCTGTATTAGTATGTATGTGTGCAGCCTTTAAAAGTGCATAAAAAGGTTGAAACAATAAAAAAAATTAAATATATTTTATTTATAATATTTTTCTTATTCCCTTTTCCATTCACTCCTACTTTTGTTTTTTGTTTCTTTTACTTTCCAAAACCCGCTACTCATTTCATAGCCTCTTGTTGTTGTCCACCCTTTTCGAATTCAGGTTTCTGTTATTTCTTTTGCCTCCATTTACTTATTTTGTTTTCATACAAATTAGCACAATTGTGTTTGTCTTTCGTTTGCTCGCGTCGTCGCAAAGTGCGGCGGCACGCTTTTGACTTTTGTGCTAACAGGAATATTTTAGCAAGGCATAAGCTCACAGACAAAAACAATAACAAAGGCACATGTCCAAAAATCTGGTTTTGACGCTGTTTACGCCTTTGACTGCCCAGCAGACAATAGTTGAGTGTTTTTGGACCTTTCTGCGCGTGTACGCTGCTCGCCATGGCCACGCGATGTGTTGAACAACTAATGAATGTGCTTAAATTTGTTATTGCTTTTCTTCTTTTTTTGTGAATTATATGTGTGGAAAATTGAATTAAAAAGCTAGTCTTTAGAAGGGCGAATACATAATGCAAATTTGTTGCTAACTTTATTGCCATTGTTTTTTCGGCGATAATAAATCCAGCTTAAATTGATTTGTATGATCCTCTTAGTTAAAATAATTGATCGGACAGCTAATTCTGCGCAAATAAATAAGATAAATAAATATTTTTGTTTTGACTTTTTTTTTGTACATGCACATGCATGACTTTATCCTTAAATTGGCGCATATAAACAATTGAATTAATTGCCAAATTAAGCTAAATTTAAATTCAGCACGGGCACCGAAAGCACACAAACACACATGCAAGAAAATAACAAATTACATGCAGCTGAACCAAAACAAGTTCGTTGCTTAAGTCTTTTGTAATGTCATCGCGATTGCTTTGTGATGCACGTTGCATTTGAATGATGGGAAACATTTTTTCATTTATAAAATAAAATTAAAATTAAAATACGAAATTAAAAAATAAAAATAATTTTTTATAATCGTTTTGAGAAAAAAATATTTTTTGTTCAACAAATTTTATTTTAAAATTAAAAAAAAAAAAAAAGTTATTGTAGTTCGAAAAATGGTGCTATAAATATATATATATATCTTAAAATATCAATTCTTCAAAATATAATAATTGAACTTTTTTCAGTTCTTTTATATACAAATTAAATGTATTTTTATAGTTCACACCCACACATTGTCTGCCAGTACTTCCATAGTCAAAAATACTTCACTAGAAAACCCTGCGGCCGCATCACACGCGTCACTTGTCGAGTTCTCTGCAACTCAGCTGCGCTAACTCACTGGCTGAGTGACTGACTGATTATTGACACATTAATCACTTTTATGTGCGCTTGTCATTACTTCACTTTACTTTACAGGCGGCTACAAAAAATAAACTTTACAGGTAAAAATTAAAAAAAAAATGGCTAAAATAAATTATGAGCACAAAATTCTTAAAAAACAACATTAAAAAAAATAATAAAACACACACACATCAACAAACAATAATTATTCGTCAAATTGTCAGCGCGCCAAATTTTCGGGGTGTGTCTGCCAACTATTGGCTTTTAGCATTTATTTACTGTCATATATGTATGTATATACATATGCGTATATAGCGAAAATGCGCCGGTTGTGTTCGTTCTTGCTATTTTCCCGTTTTAGGTTCTTTGTTTATTTTAAAAGTTTGTTTTGTAATTTTAAGGCCAAATATGACAGCATTACAATTTGGCTTGAATATCTTTTGCGTTTTGCTTGTTGTAAATTAATAAAGTAAAAAAAGAACTTGTGAATTCATGTCAGATTCTTAATGGCGCCCATAAATATGTGACGAATGTTTTAAAACTTAAATTCTTATGTTACCCTTAAATAAATTAACACAGGCATTCTTGTAAGCATCTCGAAAAAAATTGGGTAATAAAAGTTTATTTGTTAGTCAAGAGAGCGGTAATCAATTTAGTATTTTTTTTTAATATACATATATGTATTATATAAAGTCTGTTAGCCAGATTTTAGTATTTAAAAGTTATTTTGTCTTTATAATTTTTCATTCAGTTGGTTAAGTTGTTCTGTGCGCACACAAAATGCAGCAATTTCTAATCCTTCCACACACAGCCTGCAAGGTGTGGCCGCTCATAAAATTTTTGATTTATTTGCAAGCAACCGATTAAGTGGCGATATGCGCCCCCTAAAGATACATTAAACACAGGGTTTATATACACATAAAATACTAATATAACTATACACACATACAACAAAATATGGCATGCGTTCATATCAGCCAACAACAATCATTTCGGCTCGAATGCGCCGACAAACTGCCAATTAAGCTTTGCAACAGTTTAACGCGCTTGTTAACTAACGCAACTAAAATCGAAAACCAAATCTCATTTGTTGTTTTTGTTGCTGTTACAAAAAGTTATTTAATTTCTGTTTGACGTAATTAATTTGTTTGTGGCGTGGTGACTTTAACAGTTTAGGCTGCAGGTGCCAACAAATAAATGCTGATTGCCATCAGAGACTTAGTGAGGTATTTTATTTTTATATTGTATTTTAGTTTGTTGTTGTTGTTACGTACTTTTCTGAAACTACAACTATAAAATAGCTATTAACGAGAGTGCTGAGTCACTCAGGCTTGCACTGGAAGTGTATTGCGTGGGATAAATAAAAACGAAAACAACAAATATGTATTTATTTAGTGTTTATTTATTTATTTGAGTGTATTTGCCAGTCAATTGCCACTCTATTTACTAGTAAGTATTTGTCAATTTAATTTGTAATGTAAATATTTGCTTACGAATAACGGTGCACTCACATATCCATCGTACCAACAAGCAATGAGTTAATTTAGATGCATACATAAGTATATTTAAGTAGCTTTGCTTTATGCATTCTTTAACATTTGGGTATGATTATGTGGGTCCATTGGTGTAGACCTGTGCCAACTCAAACTGAGTTGTAATCGTAATATTTACGTGCAAAGAAAAAAATTAATTTTTCTAATAAACATTGCGCACATGTGGCGGTAATTTAAAAACTTTAACCTCAAATCGTTTCATGTAACGAGCAAGCATTAATCGTATTTTGCTGTCATTGAAATGGATTTGCGGTTTAAGTAGAGCACATTTTTGTGGGTTGGCATTTAATAGTATTTTCTTATTATTTATTATTTTTTTGTAATTTGAGTGTTCATGGGCATGTATATCGAATTTGTGGAGTATAAAGTAAATTTGAATAGTTATAAATATATATTCGCTAACAATTGAAAAGAGGACATATACAAAATAATCTAACTATAATTATTCAATTAATATTCGAAAATAAGAAGAAATGCTTGGAAATAAGTTACCATAGAAGATTTGTGAACATTCTCGCTTCAAAACTAATGATTTACCTCCACTTGTTAGGTTTCTGTATTCAGTTTTCTAATTTCTATCTTAATTTAATGAATCTTCAGATCACTGCGCTGAAATGTAGGCAACGATTTTGTTTTGTAAGTTTTCTTAAGCATCTTAGTCTAATTTTCTATACTAAGCTTACAGACAAAGAAATCTTCATACCTGAGGACAATAATACGTTGAATACACTTTTTTGTATATAGTCAAAACTAAATTAGATGAGATGGTAACAGTTAATTCTGTCTTTCTGGCTGAAATATTACCATTTTCATTGCGCCAAAAGGTAGGCAACTATTTAATTGAAAATACCTAAAACCATAAAGTAAAGAATTTTACAACTAATAAACATTGTTACTAAAACAGCTATAAATTTGTAGGGAGAAAAATTTAAACACTACTGCAAAAAATGTTTGTCATTGCAATTTCTAATTGAGTTTCAGATTCAATTTCACGTCCTCCGCTTCAAAAGTAAGCAGTCAGCAAATCAAATAATTTTTGGGAAGCCATAAAATTGTCAGATGTACATTTCTGCTTATTTTCCAATTTACTTCCCTACATACACTGTGAGTCATGGCGGACAAAGTCATAATCCTCGCCGCTTTCAATGTCCAAACTGTATACATAAATACAAAAAAAACAGTAATTTTAAATGCACTTAGTCAATTTGCAGCTCAACGCTTTATTCCGTCACTTCGTAAGTGAAAAACTATTAAAATTTTACCGTTAACATGCACTAAAAGTGGGTCACCTAGACCAGAGAGTACCAGTGATAGGCACTTGTGTATGCGCTGAACAATATAGATTTGTATGCACAGAGCCTATCTAGCGAGGTAGGTAATAATCAAAATGTGTCACGCACATAATTTCTCAGTTTTATTTTTGGTTTTAACAGTTTTTTTACTTACGTACATATTATGTGGCATGCAAATGAGTGGCCGTAAGTTTTTACTTTACACCTTTTTTGCTTATTTTTCACTTAATCTTTATCACTTTGCGTCTTCAAATTACGAAGGCAAATTAAAAATCCATTTTTATAGCGCCAAACCACGTTCCATTTTGTGGTCGAAACCTTCAAGTCTTCTTCTTTTTCCAGCGTTCATTTCTCGAACACATGCGCAATTTTAGGTCAACATTTGATTAGTCAACGTGATCTAAAAATAAGAGAAAATGTCAAAGCCGAAGAAAGCATAAATTTGTAAATAATAGTGGGCATGCTAATTCGCAGCTGGAGCTGATTATAATATTTTTTTTTTTGTGTCTGCAGACACATATGTTGTTATTACACGAGATGATATTGCGAATTTACCACAAAAAAGAGCGAAAAGTTTTGGAAATAAGCATAAATTTCACATTTTCAATTGTCTTTGTTGCTTTTTAAGCTTTAACGCATCTTTCTCTTTGTTAGTTGTAAACAAAAATGGTATACTAATAAATTTATATTTGCATATTTAGTATGGTTTTAAATCTGAATTAATTCATACTGTCAATATATCACAATTTTGATCATGTTATGCAAAAATAGAGCTTCAGGCTAACTTTGTTACAACCATGGGATGTGCTGTAAAGCACATTGAACATTGTGGAGATAATATTTTTTTCACATTTTAGGTATTATTAATATTAGTTCTTTTGATTAATTTAATAAACTGTCCGTTCTATTTCTATATTTATTTGTTTTATTACAAGCAGCACAACTTTATAACAGTGCTCCTAAATGTAGGCAATACTTTTATGATATTTTACATCATCTTCCCCTTCTTCCTGCAAAACATAGTTTTTGTTTGAGACGAAAAAAATCCTCTCGATTATTATAGATTAAAATGAGTCTTAGGTTTAACATGCCTTTGCATTTCAGTAAACCATTTCAATCGCCTAAAAGTAGACAACTCCATATTTTTTATTAAATCAAGTAATTTACAGTAATCTGTGAACATAGTTTTAAAAACAAGCGTAACCCAAGAAGTCTTGTTTGAATATTCGTTAATCTTCCATAAACTTATATCCTTATGAGTAGCATGCACCGTTAGGAAGCACCCCTTGAATAATACCACGTCCAAAGTTCACAATATATACCCCTTTCAAGTAACTTGATATTAACAGAGACCTCACACGTAAACATTTAATTCACATAACATTACCAAAATCGGTATTTGACACACGAAAGTCAGTATAATCCAAATATCGGTCAATTGTAACTGAAAATTGGAGCACGAAAAACATTGAAAGTGATGATAATGCCAAGAAAAGCCAATGAAAAGCAAAATAATTGGTTGAGGAACGTGAGGCACACCCACAACACCACAGCAATGCACTAGCGGTGAATATAACAGCCAGTCACCCGCAACCGGTTACTCTGGCAACAACAACAAACCAACAATGGCATTTCATTGCATTTCCACCGCCAACATTCCTCAAAACTGCGCGGAGCCCAACAATTCCTTAGCGCACACAGAATGCAATGCATTGTTGTTGTTGTATTTCAATTGCACTTTAAGTACAGAAATCATCGAAAGCTCAATCAATTGCACGTGAGTTACCATAGAAAATTATCTCCTCAACGAGACAGACAGTCCGCCAGCCAGCCAACCATCCAACCAGCCAGTCTGACTGTCAGTCGTCGGCGAACACACCCGCCTAACACGAGCGCGCTACAAATCCACACACACACTCAAACAGATAATTTCCAACAAACAAGCAGTGTGGCAAATAATAACAGAAAACAATGTGGATTAACGCTTTTCGCAATTTTCAGTCATTTAATATCTTCATTCACCTCCTAATGGAGTCTTCGTATGACAAATTTGATTATTATGGGTTACTGCCTTCTTTATGTTGTTGTTGTTTGTGGAGTTTGAGTTTTTGGAAAAATTTTTACAATTAGATATTTCGGGCGCCCGTCAACAAAGACTCCATTTTCAATTACAAACTCAGTATCTCTACTTTAATGTATGTGTGTCTGTGTATATGTGAGCTGTTATTGTTCATGCTAATCGCACTGGAGAGGCTCATTTAGCCACTCCCAGTTACTTATGATTTTATGCGCACGCCTCAGATTTCATGCACCTCTGGTCTTTTGTGGTTAAAGTGAATTGTGGAGTACAGCAGATTTGAACTAATGGAAAAAATAATATTTCAAAATATTTACAAATTTATCAAAACTAAAAACTGAATTAAAAAAATCTGAAAATTACAAACATTTTATTTTAAAAACGTTTAGTAAAAAATATAATTAAAACAACCAATTACAATAAAAAAACATTTAAATTGAATAATGACTACAGCGCCTGCCCCATTTACCTTGGCTTTGTCTTTGCCGACTTTCTAACCTGCAGTTGCAAACGCAAGTTTTTCATTGCTCATAAGTAATGTATATAAATATGTATGTATGAATGTGTGCATGTGTAAGCAGACCTGCCCATGCTTCACTTGTAACCGCTAGATAATTGTTATATCAATTTTCATTTGTACTGCGGTACGTGTTTCTTTGTGCCAACCCACAGTTTACCGTAATCATTGCCAAGTGCAACAGCGTTTATGCATATAAACTTACAGACCCACATTTATGTAGAAACATATGTACTCATGCGTATGCACTTGTATACAGGTTTCATGTGCGCGCATTTATCAATTATTAACTTTAAAATGACGCCACGCTTCGTGTATGCCAGGCATAATTAAATGATCAGAGCATTCTATTACAAGAGCACAAGGTAGGAAGAAAAACTCGTTTGGTTGGAGAATTAAAAAAATGTGAAATTTTATATATCAGTTAGTAGAGTTATTAACATACAGCCTGGACAGCATAAAAGGTACAACCCTCAAACTTCTCTAGAGCTTCCTGTTTTATCCCTAACAACTCTGCTTCACATACAGACACATATAAAATAGAAAAGATATTCGTTTATATCAAATCTCAACACTTTGCTAAACTATCGAAAGCAAATGAAATCAAAACCAAAATTTTAACACTTACTTAACATTAATTTCTCTAACTCAAACTCAAACTCGCAAAACAAACAAAAGCGCTGACAAGTTTTGACTTTCAGTACCGTTGTTTTTGATGTAGCCGCTGCTGACATATCCCTTTCCGGTAGCTAAACACTGGCATAGTCCACAAGTTTACATAAGCACGAACTCAATCCTGCTCAACGGTAGATTAGTAAATATTGACAACTTTGAACATATATTTATTGCATTGTATGTATGTATGTATGCGCTCAGGTGCTTAACCTCAATGTGGCTGCATATCAATACTCAAGTGTCAAACGGAAGCGCTTGTCACTGCATCAATAATTACAATAACGGTTGTTGTAATGTTGTTTAATGGAGTACAAAGTGAATTTACAAGAATTCTACCAAGCGATACATGTTTATTGTACAATCTCTGGGATTTTGACATGGAGAATTCTTGAGAAAATTCTTAAATGACATCTCCCACAAAGCTCTGATTGAATAAAAATAGAAACTACAAAAGCTTAATAAATCTAAAAGTATATGGTTTTCAAACGCAAAAATTCCTAAACCTCCTTTTATGGGTATATTAATCATAGACTTGCAATATATATGCATATCAATACCAACAACTTCTGAAAGAAAAAAAAATACAGATTTTTGTTAACCAACTTTTTTATTCCATGTCAAATTAACGTACTTCTTTTAGATAATTTTACAAATGGTTTCTTAAATAAACCATCAACATTAGTACATTTCTAAATCAATATTTATAAATCACACTTACATAATTAACTTGGGCAACGCATAATACATGGAGCGCTTAGGCATTCACCAGCGCTCGAATTCTGTCCAACGCGGATTCTGCATAATTTATAAAGCAAATAGAAAACGCAACAGCCATGAATTGAAGTTGCTATAATCAACGAACCATTTGTTCGTTTGACACAGTCGCTGGCCATTGCTGCTGTCTACGTCATTGCCTGCTTTAGCGCTGTCTCTTGTCAATTCAGCGCTGCTTTCTTGCTTTCTATGAGCTTTCGTTCGAGTCTCTCTATGTGTCGTTGTGTGTCATTATTGACTCTGGCGCGATCGCTGCACAGTGATAAGAATATTTCGTTGGTTTGTAATAAATTCCATTTGGTCACGATGCCATTTTATATTTCGCTATTGCTCAGTTACTTCTTAGCCGAAAAATAAATAAAATATAAGCGCTATTTTCAGCCACAACTCATTGCTTGTATTGTATATGTTATTGTTTTTCATGTTCCTTTTTTTTGCTTTCTTCCAAATTTTCGTTCACTGCTCTTTGTGAGATTTGGCGCATCTGCCGCGTTCTTCGCATACTTTTTCTACTATATTTGTTGTATTTATATATATTTTGCATTTATTTTATTTTTGTTCGATTTAATCTGCATGAAAATCCATTTCGCCTACTCCATTTGACTTATAACTTTTGCAGTTCAAAGTGTAAACAAGTCAGCAATAGGTCAATGTGGCTTCTTAAGTTTGGGTGGGTATAAAGATGTTGCTTAAATCGCATAAGTGAATGCAGAGGAGAGCAGAAGAAATGTATTAGTCATCACAAATACTAGAGAAAAATAAAATACTCAAAGTTGGAGGAGTTGCGTCATCATTAGCCAATAGTACTCATGGCAAGGCAAATCTGCCATCTTTAGGACTTTGAATAAATTATCATAAAATCTTATATGACATGATATCATAAAATTATCATTATATTAATAATTTTATGTTTAATTATATATCCAAAAAATTTGCTAGCTACTGTAATAATACTGTTGCTTTCAAAAATCCACAATTACAACTCATTCACCAATTCAGCGTCCATTAATTATATATGTAAATATCGAAATCCCAATACAAGCATATGTCTGTGTCGCCTACTTATGGTCAAACCCCGTGCCGCATGTCACCGCTGCGTCTCATGTCAAATTATCACAGAGCCTATTCGTCAATATAATGGTCATCCATTCAGCAAGCCAAGCGATGTTTGTTTCAATGAGCAAAACGCAGCGAATGTGGCACAGCGGCGCACATGAGCTCATATACTTGTACATACGCATGAACAGGTATGTATTGTAATTCCCAATAGATTTATTGCACACGATAACGGTACTTACCTATGGAAACTGCAACATTTACCGCAATTTACCAGATTTGTTAACTTGTCTGACAGCATGCTACCAGCAAGGAAAATAAAAAAATAAATAAATATAACAAAAACAATAAAAAATCGCAGCAAAAACGCATAACGCCTCTAAAAAGACGCCTCAGGATACAGACAAAGCCACCTCGCTTTTCTTCAATCAGAACGCTTGGGCCTACTAACCGAGCTGGTCGCGTCACTAACGCCTGATCGATTACACGATCGAACCGCTGCCGACGCGCCAACGTAAATGTCGAATGCGGTTTAACCTGATTTCCGCTACGTTTTCGCCAATTTTGCATAAATTATGCGCCACCATTTTTTCTATTCCATTTCCATCATATTTGTTGTTGCTGCTTTTGTTGCAAGTGAGGCGAATAAAAACCGAGGAAATGCAGCAAAAGCGCTGAGTGGTTTTTCAAAGTGGCGGAATTGCTTGTAGGCGCTTTGTTTCTACACTTTATTATTTGTCTCTCTTCACTGTGTTTTTTGCTTTTGTTGTTGCTTGTAGGAACATTGTTGCATTTAGTGACAGCAACATTTTTATCCGCTTACGCCTGCCATGTAAATCCGAAGCTGGTTTTTGCTTTTGTCTAACCAATTCGAATTAGATCTTTACACTTGCCACCCATCTCCTCACCCTCAAGCACTCTGCTTCAGCGTTTGGCTCTCCTGTGGCTTCTGTAAATTTTTCTAACTCGTTCACTGTCGCCACAACTAAATTCCCTGCTGGATTTAGTTCGGCAATTATTTTAGTTTCAGTCAATTTAAATTGGCAGTTCGGGCAGCGCTCCGCAGTTGCCGTTTGCTGGCAGTGCCACTGCGGCGGTTCCTTATTCGCTGCAAAAGTTTTTGTTACGTTGTTGTTGCTCACTCGTTTGTCGTCTTCGACACATTCTTGTGTCTTTTACAGTCGCCAGTAATTGCTGTTTGAGCAAATGTTGAAGATGCTTATCGTCTGCAAGGTTGGTTCCAGTCAACTAACTAACCAAGCCTTCGGTTGAACAAGTGAATTTTTATAATTAGCAGCGAATTTTGCATGCGAAAATGGTACTAATCGCTTGGGGTTTCTGCTTAATAGCCAAATTTGCAGATATTGCTATTTTAGTGGTAATTAACACAAAATTTTAAGCCTATTGAAAATTAAATTTGAAATTTTAATCTGATTTGAAATTAAAATTAATATAAACTTAAAACTTCTTAAAACTTAAAACTTAAAATTGAAAACTTAAGACTTAAAAACAAAATTTGATAAAAATGTATTCGAATTATTACAAAGACCTACTCAAAGTGGAAGAAAATACAAAACACTAGTCTCCATTAAAACCACAAAATAGTGAAGACTAGAGTATAGAATTCTACAGAATTGCAAAATAATTACTCACAGCAGCGCCGCTTACAACTGTGTAAATTGCTGGAAGCGTTTAATATTGCTACGCTCTGTTAATTTTGCCATTTTTTCACACTTTCACATTCATTAAACTTGTAAGCTATTTATAACAACACTTTTCATGCATTGGCACATACAAATTTACAGTATCGATTTCACACAAAGATAGACAATTGTAAGGCACATATGTATACTCCCATGTGGTATCCAGTGCTTTATTGTCCATTTATTTGACCAGCTCCCATCATAGCCGCTGGCGTTGACATACTTCTTCTCCGCTCGCCTAACTTTGTCAATTGATTTGATTTAAATAGCGAATTACTTTTTCTAACATTTTCTGCTTTTTCTCTGTACGGTTTGCCAGCACAAGTATAATTAATGGCTGGATAATAGTGCTGTGACCGTTTTGTTTACTATTTTATTTAATGTTCATTGAAACGCTTGCGATAATTGCAATTAAATTTTACTTTCTTAGTGTTGTTGTTACTTTCCGATCTAATTTTCTACGCTAATGAAAAACTCGTTTATAAATATCACTTTGAGAAGAAATAATGAAAAAGCTAGTTAACAAGATTTTAAGTGATTTGTGAATATAAATAGATGAATAAATAAACTGAAAAAGTAGACTCATATAATAAGTAATGAAACTCAATGCTGAAATTCTGAAACGTTCAAAGCAATTTAAAATTACACCTAAAGCTTTTAAGCTTTCATTTAAAGCTTTCAAGCTTTCACCTAGAGCTTTCATTTAATGCATAAAGCTTTGCTTTTCAAGTATGTATATCGTAATCTCTCCAACATTTCCACTGGCATCAAAGAATGCGATTTGCTTATTAAAAAAGGAATTATCAATCCATTATTTATAACATTCAAATGCTAACTAATACTCAAATACAAGCACACACAAAAACGTAAGCCTGCTCTTGGCAAAAAAACATCAAATATATCACCATAAGTGCTACTTAACTCACCGAAACGCACACTAACAAGAGCCGCAGGCATCATTAGAACCCAATGAGCCATATTTATACTCTCGCAACAAAGTTGCTAGCAACAAAGTTGCTAGAGAGTATTATAGTTTTGTTCACATAACGGTTGTTTGTAACACCCAAAACTAAACGAGTTAGATATAGGGTTATATATACCAAAGTGATCAGGGTGAAGAGTGGAGTTCAAATCCGAATGTCTGTCTGTCCGTCCGTCCGTCCGTCCGTCCGTCCGTCTGTGCAAGCTGTAACTTGAGTAAAAATTAAGATATCTTGATGAAACTTGGCACAAATATTCCTTGGGATCATAGGAAGGTTGCTTTCGAAAATGAGCAAAATCGGACCACTGCCACGCCCACAAAATGGCGAAAACCGAAAACACATAAAGTGACATAACTAAGCCATAAATAAAGCTATGGAAATAAAATTTGGTATGAAGGATCGCACTATAAAGGGGCATATTTGGATGTAATTTTTTTGGGGAAGTGGGCGTGGCCCCGCCCCCTACTAAGTTTTTTGTACATATCTCGGAAACCCATAGAGCTATATAAACCAAACTTTCTGCAGTCGTTTTTTTAGCCTCTTCCTAATACAGTCCAAAAATGAAAGAAATCGGATAATAACCACGTCCACCTCCCATACAAAAGTTAGGTTTAAAATTACTAAAAGTGGGTTAACTCACTAACGAAAAACGTCAGAAACACTAAATTTCACATAAGAAATGGCAGATGGAAGCTGCACTCAGATTTTTTTACAAAATGAAAAATGGGCGTGGCGTCGCCCACTTATGGGTCAAAAACCATATCTCAAGAACTACTCGACCGATTTCAATGAAACTTGGTTTGTGATAGTTTTCTTACATCCCAATGATATGTTGTGAAAATAGGCCAAATCGCTTCACAACCACGCCTACTTCCCATATACCAGAACTTTGAAGACGATCTGAATCGTTTACATTACAATATATAAAGTGAGTACTAGTGAAGCTATCGATGCAGAGCTTTGCACAAATACTACCTTTATAGTGTGGCAGCCCCATTCTAAAAATCGCCGAAATCGGACCATAGGTTTTCAAGGCCCCATTAATCGAACATGAGGACCTCGGTGCTTCTAACCTAATATTATGGTTTCCAACTTTCAATGGACTTTATACAATATATATGAAGAATATGTGGGTTAAATTGTATATTATATAATATAAATAAAGTTAATTAAATAAATTGCGAGAGTATAAAATGTTCGGTTACACCCGAACTTAGCCCTTCCTTACTTGTTTTTCTTTTGCTTTATTCAAAGAAAAACAAATGCAAATACAACAAAAAAACATGCAACTTTATCACCAACAACAACAACAAACAAGAAAAAGCAGCACCTTAGACCAAAGTGATTCTTTATAAAAACACACACACACACATAGAGACACATCTACTAATGCCCTGGGTGCCTGCCTGCTGCCTGGATATTCGCGCATTCATTAAGAAAAATTACTGTCATTGCGAGTGCCGCACAAGTGTGGTGTATGTTGCAAGCAAACGTCACTGAAGCAGAAGTTTAGACTATGCTAAGTGGCAGCCACTGATGTTGGTCAACAGCCAGCAATAACAACAGCAAGCAGTACAAGAACAACCAAACAGCAATAAAACACAAATAACCAGCAACACCGTTAGGCACATTTTGACAGCTGCTGCACCTGCGTGGTGGCTTGATAAGAGTGACACATCGGCAACAGCAACCACGTCAACTAAAACAACCACAGGAACAACAACAATGAGGGCAACAATGCCACGTTAAGCCAATGCAAATAGCACTAGTGAGTTGGTGGTGATCGCCGTTGCATGCGAATATTTAGTTAAATTAATGTGCAACATTTGCTGCCGCGTGACAACGTCATTGTCGAAGGAGTGGTGTGCTGGTGCTGGTGGAAGAAGCTCCTAATGCATATTGGCGCATCTGCTTTGTTGGGAATGTTGAAAACCTATTAAAATATGAGAAACATGCTTTTTTTGTTTTTTGTTGGTTGCAGTTGAGGATTAACTGAATGCCGTTTAGTTGCCACACTCGTTTCGGCTTTTGACACCGAACTAAGCGAAAAGTAGGTAAACAGTTTCAAAGCGACGACGCATCACACAAACCAAATTGTGCAGTGGGAATACACGAACCGATCACGAGGCAGTGGTAGACGGTTGACTTGAACTTTGCACTTTGTTCTTGTTGGTGTTTGGTTGTTTATGTACAGAGCATGAGTTGCAAGAACGTTTTGAGTTTTATTGAGAAATGGCGTTTAATATCTCATTAGTAGTTACAATTTCTGATTTAAAAATAATTTTCTTTCAAAAGATTCTTCAAGTGTACTCAATCAGAGGTATTTTGAAATACTTGTATCCAAATATTATAAATTAGCAGCAAGAATGCTACAACTCAATACTCAAAAAAATTTTAGTCTCCAAGCGTCGTTTTTACTTAACATTTATTTTTTTTTTATTTCAGACATCACTTACATATCAAATTTCACAGCATTAACTGCATATTAAAGACAATTTTGGGTACCCTTGGGGGAATTGTTGTTGTCAGCTAAGCCTTCTTCTATTATTTAGCTATTTCTTGTTCTACTCCTTTGCTGCACCGGCGAGACAATGCGATTATTTATGCATGCAGCAAAACGAGGTGACGCGAACGTATAAACCAAAACAACAAAAAGTAAACAAATAAATAGGTGATGCCACGAATAGCCAAGCATATACGGGGTTGTTGAATGGTACAAATGTGGTTTTTCCGGCAACGAAGTGACTTTGCCACACAAGTTGGTTTTTGTTGCAAGGCGAATTTTTTCACTTGTCTGCTTAACTGTCGTAGCAATGAAGCGCCGCAAATGCAACTATTTACTATTAATTAACTATTTGATATCTTCTGCGCAGCCGATCAAGTACTAAATGCTGTTCTATGCAACGCCAGTAAATGTCAAATGTGCATGCACAAGCACAATGAGCAAAATGAAAAGTGCAAAGATAAGTAATTTTTAATGAACTTAAGTTCTATGTAATATTTGGCATTTAGTTTGTCGCTTAAGTCTTTTGTATGTCGGTTCATTTGAGTTTTGTAAATTTTATTTTTCGCATTTTCGTTGGACAAGTTGCTTGAGTGTCAGGTCACATTGGCCTTCAACTGCAGCCATTCAGCTGTTTATCACAAGCCAAGCGGCAAAACAACTTTCAATTGCTACAGCGCCACTAACAAAGCTGACATGCACGTAAATAACTGCCAATAAACACACATATTCATATTTATATATATGGTATTTATATGCATATATGTATATATATATTCAAGTACATAGTTACAAGTGCACAATAGTTAGTAAATTAAATTGTTAACTGCTTTAACATCCTAAAACGCTTGCTGACAATGCTGTCACTGACATCGCAAATGAACCGCAAACGGTGTTTGTTTGTTTGTTGTAATCTATGTATGTAGTTGTTGTAAGAGTATGTGCCCCACCAATTTTATATGCTGCCAATTACATGGTTAGCAGACCTTCATGGCTCATTATATTTCTGGTAATGCGTGAAATTGAAATTTCAATTATAATTTAATTAGCCGCTTCAAAGTTAATGTTTTTAAGCCTTAAAGCATTTGTTGTTTTTGTATTATCTCTGTTTTGCTTTTCTAAATATTATTTAATATAATATATGTGGTAATTTTGTTGGCAAACTAGGCGAAGGTTCTCCAGCGCGGCACAAATCGTCTATTGATTAAATTCTTTTATAAGCGAGAAAACAAAAAAATATTAAATAAATATATTTTATGAGTTAAATTTTAGTTTTTAAAATGGAAGAAGTCAAACCTTAGTATAGAAGCTAAACTATAAATTTGAGAAATTATATTAACTATATAGTACTCTAGTTCTTTCGAATAATTTACAAAAATATGTACTAGAACACTGAAAAATTTCATACTTTCTGAATGGAAAATATTCAGATAGCTTCAAAACTTATAGCAGAAATAAGCAGCAGATGAACCCAGCAAAGAACAGTGTAAGACTTCAAATTCTTTTAAAATTGAAATATTTAAATTAAAATCATATATGTATCTATATTTTCTAATACTGTGAGAATTCTGAAAGAACCTACTAATTATTAAATTATACTTTTGTCTTATATCATTGCATTTGTTCTGATTCCATCTCAAATCAATCTCATTTCATTTTACATCACTATATTTTTCTCGCTCTCGACATTGCACTCCACTCTCTATTTATGCTCGTACATAAAACAGAAATATATATTTATGGGAACATTTTCTACATAACTTCTAATTAATTTAATGACACTAAAATAAACTGTAGTCAACCATAAAGAAAACAGGTCTTCTTAAAGAAAAGAATGACGACTCTGTGAACTTCCCATCTTTATTTGCAGAGCCAAAAATGTATGCCTGTATGTCTATATGTGTATTTAATTAAATACAGCGAATTCCTGACACAATTTTCCATACATCAGCGAGAGAAATATTTAGGTCGCTGGATATCATTAGCCATTAGATATTTGTAGTTAATGTACGTAATTTGTTCAACAACAACAACTGTGGTTCACGCAATTAGCAATTTACAAAAGAAATAGTATTATCTTCTATATGTGTGTATAAACATACATACTAGCGAGTGTAAATATTTGCAGTGATTATGACTACGAAAGATTGCAACAATTTGAATTTCTCCTCAGACATGAAGATACGCCTGAGAAAAGTCAAGTAGAATGCATGATATGATGGGAGTGATTGGCAGTTTGTACGCGTGTATGTGTCTTAATGTTGTTGTACATATGCAGAGTAGAATGCGGCAGACTTTACAAGACAGCAAACCAATTTAGTGCAAGCTGAAGTAATGTGATATGACTGGCTTGTAGTTGAATCGTCAATGCCAACAATATTATTGAGTGGCAGCGGCCAAGTGACTACCAACCAGTCAGCTGACGGGCGAGACCCCCAACAAGAACAAGAACAACAACAAACAAAAACAGAAAACACAAAGCAACTAGCTAGAATTGTAATTGGCGCGAGGCAAAAAAATATGACAGCAACAACAACAAGTTCCCGCACCACTAGCAGAAAATTGCGCTGCTCGCCTGTAGGCAGCAGGAGGCTCCGTCCGTGTGGTGTTGTTAGCTTGTAGTCGCCATGGAAACCGTAGCACCGGGGCGGAGTTTGCATTGCCACACACAAACTATTTTTTTCATTTTGTTGTTTGAATTTTTTCGGTTTTTTCATTTCAAACTCCTTTTTATTGTTGTTGTTACACATTGTTGCACTATTTTCTGGTAATCATGGTGTTGTTGCGAGTTTGCTAGC
This sequence comes from Zeugodacus tau, assembly GCA_031772095.1. NCBI lineage: Eukaryota > Metazoa > Arthropoda > Insecta > Diptera > Tephritidae > Zeugodacus > Zeugodacus tau. The sequence goes on from CM062649.1 coordinate 80,906,191, forward strand.
TGCCTGCCTCGCTACCTGCCTCACTGCCTGGCTGAGTGGCTGAGTGGCTTGGGGTTCTCGGCTGATTATGGCCCGTTATATTATGATTGCATTCCTGCTGCCACAATGCTGCAGTCTCCAACGCCCGCATGGCAACTCCATTCGCTCTATTCAAAGTTCAGTTCAGCATAGTGCAGCGAGGTGTTGTTGCTGTCGAGTTCAGTTGAGTTGAGTTGTTCTTGTTAAGGTTCAATTACAAAGAATGCGCTCTCTTTGGCTTAAAAGCGTTTCTTCTCTATTGTTGTTGGTGTTTGTATTATATTTCTTGTTGTTCTTGCATTATTTCGTATTTTTTCTTGCCTTCTGTTTTCTTCATATTTCTTTTTTTGTGTCTCGAAAAAATATGTTTCAACAGAAGTGCTGCACTTTATTATTATTGTTGCTAATGTAAGTGTAGATACCATTTTTGTTGTTGCTTCTGCTGCTGCAGTAATGATCACTCAAGATGCTTAACCTTATTATTTTGATGTTAACAATGAGTTCTTCGGACACCGTTTCCGGGTGTTGTTGGCTGCTGCAAGTAGCTACTATATTCTATGTTCTATTGTGCCTTTGGTGTTGCAAAAAGCATTTTGCTGGATAATATGGGGTGTTACACTTTGTTGCAGTAACGCTTCATTAATATTGCTCACCTCTGAATTAACTAATAATGAGCGGTGTGAAGTGATTGCACAGAGGTTTTTTGTTGCCGTTAGAACTGATGGATTTGGTTTGAGGAAAAATAATATTTTTCTAGAACTGGTTGAAGTAGGTCGAAGCGGTGCGATTACAAATATAGAGTATATATGAAATAAACATATATTTTTAGAAATCTGAAATGCCTTTGCGGTTGCCTTTCAAATCATTGTTTTAGTAAAAACTATACTATACGATAAAAACTACTCCCAATTAATAAATAGCAATGTGAAGTCTAATTTTTAAATTATTGTCAAAGTTACCAAGTAGCTAAAATGGAATTATACTAAGTTATGTTAATTTATGTTATGTAATATCATGCTATGTTATGTCGTGGAATAGAAAAGTTTAATTTTTAGATTGTCATTTTAAATATTTTAAAGAAAATAGAGCAGATATAAATATAACATTGCCTACATTTAGGCGCATAAAGTAATTTTACTACACATTGGCCAAATCACATACTTAATTGACATCTTGAACCACTGAGCTGTTGCTTCGTACTTGATTCCAACATCAGTTGCCTGATTCAAAGAAATAACGGCACATGATCAATAAAAGTGTGCCAGTGATGTCATCAGCACCGAAAAAATGCAACCGACCACGGCTAAATTATAAGCGTTGATGACACTAATGCACCACTTAGGCGTTAATGATGAAGAAAATATAAGAAACTGAATGAAGAGAAGGGAAGCTAAGAAAGAACAGTCAGCCAAAACTGACTCATCACGGGCTGCGCGCAAACCAAGCCGCAATAACAATACATACAGACAACAGCGGCCGTAATGATGGCATGTGCTCTGCACTGAGTGAAGTAACTTAAGAAAACAACAAAAATGGCAAAATGGAAAGAGAGTCTAACTGATAAGTCCGCAGTTGCAAGTATATTGCCGAGTAGGCAGTTTGTGGCATGAAATAAATTCTCCAAACACATAGGCTGCGCTTTCAAATGTTGACCAAGAACATAGGAAAATATTAACAACAAAACAGTTATCTGATGAGCTAACGTGTGTTGCAAGCATTAGAAGCGCCAAATATATGAAAGAACGGAGAAGGCAGAGAAAGAATGTCAAGGGGCACTTTCTGACTGCCACCTAAATAACCGACTCGCTACTAAATTCACTGAGTTACACTGCGAACAACAACTTCTACAAGTTTGTATAACTTAGCGAACAGTTGCTAGCACTTTTGTTGTACTAAATAACTTTACTACTTGTTAAAGAGCGGAGCTTCAATACCAAAAATTGGTGGTTACTAGCTCTAAGTAGCATCTTTAAAGCTAAAAACCAAAAAAAAAATCAACAAATGTTGCAAAGGCTATACATGCAGCTCTTTCTCACTTTGTTCCATCTCAACACGAGTTTCATTATATTAATCCTTTTTTTCTGTATTTTTTCTTCATGTCAAACGCAACGACCAATTGCAACGACGCCTCATAAAGCAGCACAATCTTTCTTTCTCCATTATCTTCAGTTTTATTTATTCTTCCCCTCCAATGTTAAATCATTATTAACAGGCTGCAACATTTAATTACAATCCTAAATGTGGAAACTGTTGAAGTTTAGCAAAAACAACAAAAAGACAACAACATAGACTAAAACTATCTTCTTTTGCTCTCAAACGGTAAGTGTCTGCCCTTTGGCTTTGCTTGCGCTGAGATGTTGCGCCGAGAAGCCAACCGCATGCCGGTGTTACGTGCAACTTTTCATGAGCCAACGGTGAACAGCAGAAGTGGCACAACGGTATAGAATAAAATGCGCGATTTTATAATCTCAAATTCTGTTACCCCATACTTAATACTTTCAAAACATTTTACGCCAACGATTAAATTAAATCTGCAATTCTAAGATTTCAATCTAAGTGCAACTTTATCGCACTGTGCCTCGTTTGCGCACATTACGTGTTGCATGCCGCTTGACACACATCGCTAGCACCGACGGTGAATGTCTTCGTAACAGCAACAGCGCCAGCTGCAACTTTCTGCGCGTCAGCCACGCTCTGTTCCCAATTTGGTTCTTTCTTACACCATCTCTCCTTTCTCTGATATTCCCGCTGTCGCCAAGCAGCTTCAGTTTGCTTCCTTTCACCATTTATTCTTTCTTGCTGCTGATGATGATGAAGGAGCTGACAGGCCGTACATGCAACATGTAATGGCGTTCTCGGTTGCACGAGTGAGTGTCAATTGGTCAGGTGCAGTAGACAGCACTCAACACCAACAACAACATTACTTAGAGCGTCACAGTGGCAATGCAGCAGTTAGTAGAGCCGCTGGAAGCCCGTTATGCGCGCTTTTACGCTGTTGTGTTACACGTGCGAATCGTTGCCAAAAGGAAAAGCAGTCGAAAAGCAAGTAACAGTAAGCGAAACAGTGGCAATGGTGGCGGGTTGCGCTCTGCGGCGGCGGCTGTCGGCCAAGACAGGATGCCGCATTTGTTGTGTCTAGCGCCCTTCATTTTTGTGCCACTTTTCTTGCACATGCCTGTTAGTTCTGGCATCTTTTTTGCTGCTTTTATTGTTTTGTGATTGTTGTTTTTGTATGTGGTAGCATTTGCTGCCGTGTGCGCTGCCACAGTTTATCCAACATCCGCCACTCGCCGGTTTATCTTTCAGTGTCTTAAATTGTTGTTTGTGTTATTTGTTATTGTTTTTGTTTATTTCATACTCCTCTATAACTGTGCTCCCTAACTCTGCTGGCGCATTTCAGCTGTTTGCGCTTGATTTTACAGCAGATACCGTAATTGTGATGGTAAATGCACACTGCAGCAGCAACATTGTATTTGTGGCAACCTCTGTACTGCTTTCTTTGCACTTTATTGGTATTGTATTGCTTTTTCTTTTTGATTTATGTCCACACACTCATAAACTAAGGACTCTATGGTGCACCGGGTCTTAATTCATACGATGTTTGTATGTATGAGAATGTGAGAAGCGTGTCTTCCAGTGAAGGAAACCTATAATTTTAAAACAAAAACCTCGTTCAAAGTTATGAGCTTCTAAGTTACGAGGGACTAGTCCTTGGCTGATCCTAAATTCACTAGTTTCACTCTGAGTGCTATTTTTCTCACCTCGACCTCACAATCGCTCCGTATCAATGAAACAGTTTAATTATTTAAGGTGACATTTGCAAAAACGAGTATTGAACGACGTGACCCTGACAATCAAAAACGCTGCGCTATTTTCCCCCGATTTTGGTCACAAGCCGGCCGGAAGTAGTAAATATTGAAGCCTTTCTACGCTAACACACACATTCCTCCGCTTTTATTCTAGACTCTTAAGTTTATTCCACTATTATTTTTATATTATTTTGTTGCTATTGTTTTTGTTGCCACAACATTGTATCACTCTCCGCTGATGCAGCACAATCGCATTTATGCGCCGAAAATGGTTTGCCACTCTTGACCATATTCGGTGTGTGGCATATCTTTGAATACAAATAAGAGTTTGCAAGGAAGCTAAGCATGCAAAAACCATAACAATAACACACATAGCAACAACAACAGCAAGGAATAGCAAAGAACAGCGTTGGCATTACAATGCTCGCGCTGAGTGGCATTAACGATTAGCAATGCAACAGCAACAGCGGCAAAGAACAGTACAAAAAATGCCTTTGTATTCACCGTTTCATGGGTGAAGTTGCATAAATGCGAAATGCAAAGTGGCTGGCAATAACGATTTGCTGTATAATCGCTGGAAAATAAGTTGCAGAGCAATATTGCAATGGAATATTGAAAAGAAAAAATAATAACAAAAGCAAAAATATATAAAATTTCAGGAATACAAAAGCACAGTTATCAAATCATACACATACAGGGTGCTCAAAAAATATTTGCTATGAAAAAGCAACAAAAACACTATTTTTTATTTCGCCTCGATCACCTATTGGTAGTGAATGCAGCCTATAGAAATGGTTCGCGGTTAATGAGAATCATAAAATCGCCTTGCAATAAGCGAGACTTTTATTCAAATCAATTATTTTTTCAATTTGTTTTACCAGTACGGACATGTCTTTACTCATACTTCCATTCATACATATAACATAAGTCATGCCAATATTTAGCCACCCAACCGGTTAGCATAAGCCTTAGTTGTTGTTGTCCGTGCAAAGTGTCTCTTTATTGTTTTTTCTAGACCATTTATCGGCCAGTGACAGGGTTTGTAATTTATGCAATTCATGCAACATGTTCTTAATTGTTTGTGAACTAGTTTACGGTATTAGACAAACAGTTATGTATTTTTGTATCAGCACTTATTCACGCAGTATTCAAGTAAACTCAAAAAGCAAAAAATACTTTATTTTCAAACACAAGCCAATGGTATACATATGCACTATGTCAGTATATATAGCAACTTGCTTTATCGATTTGTACTTAAAAATTCACACAGTTCTCAACCACCGTTAACTGGCGAATGTATTGTCCTTGAAAGCACATGAAATTGTTCCATAAATAATCACGAAAATAATAAAAAAAATTTCAATACTCTTTGTATATTTTCTAGGTCAAGAATTTTCAAGGCGTGAACTTGCTCATATGTTAACAGATTGATATATAAATGATATTAATATCTAGAAGTTATAAATTTGCTAAAAGAACCTTTTTAGAAAATAAAATTATTTTAATGGAAAACATGATTTTTTGAAAACTTATTTCACATTTAGTATAATTACTTCATTCAAGTAGCCGAAAGTATTTCAATTAGCATAAATTATACTTTACATTTTACATTATTATCCTGATTTATTTATTTAATTCCTTTTTTTATAATTTAATTTTTATTTTCTTTTGAATTTTAGCCACACAATGTCAGTGCCACACACCTCTCATCGAAGTGCCGCAGCAAGCACTACGCGCTCGCTATTTTTATTGCTGCTCCTCAGTTGTCAACAAATCGCCGGAATTTTGGGCAAATCACAGCTTTGCGAAGTTGAAACGGGACAAACAAATATTATATTAGATATTGAAGAGAGTCGTGGAGATTGTAAGTAGAAAATTAATAAATATTATTTTGCACCAATAGAATTTTGAATAAGAATTCAGTTTTTCCATTATATTATACTAAAAGTGATGTTAAACAATACATCGATACACATAAACAATTTAAAGAAATATCACAGAATTAGAAAAAAAGGAAAGCGATCACAACCGCAATAGTCAGAGCTTTATACATATGCCGCAGTCAAGTTCGTTCCTTAAGTCTTTTGTCAGTTAATTTTTTAGCAGACGGGTGATTAATAGACACTTTTACGATGGTTCATTTTTTACATCTGTAAATTTTTTGTGAAGCAGAAAACAACAACAACAACATAGCATAGTAAATGTAAAGATTTTATTCGAATAAACCCAAAATGTGCCTCTTTCCTCTTCATTTCATTTCACATAATCAATTAATAACACCTTTAGTCTTTGTATTTTCACATCTTCAGCTTAATTGTAGCAAACATTTCGCATATGTATCTAAAATTATTGATTTCAATCGGATTTGTATGCCAATCACTAAAAGCTAAGAAAGAAGCAACCCACAGCAGCAGATGTGTTCACTAAATATAGATATGACTATATATCAATTCAGGTTTTCACCAGCATATACAGTACTTTTCGCTACACCTTTATTTATTTCTAGCGATTTGCAGAGTTAATTAAATTTACCAGCGAATTCTACCCACCAGCAGCATAACAACAACATTTTTGCATGCCACAGCCTGCTGAGCCGTGCCGCCTATATGAATCGACTTCCCCTAGTAATATAATTAAATCACTGCCATTTTTCTTCATCACTTTATAGGCTAGACAGTGCAGATAGGGCTTGCATATAATAACTAGCCAGTTCACAAATATTTATAAATCGTTTGCTTGTTTCATGGTTGAGTTTATGCTTTTATTTTAAATTATTTGCCTTTATCGCCTGGTCTCTTGTAGATATTTACAAATACAAACCACCATATTTTTATGTCGTAGGGCTAACAAGCTTCATTAATCAAAATAGAGTGGCATAGAAATGTAGCAGCATGCACGTGAGGGTCGATATATGCCACAAGTGGACAGCCGCTGCAACAAGTTGCTCATATGTATGTTGCAAGTACTTGTGCGATTTACTTAGTGGCAAGCTGTTGCCAAACAACACTTTTCATAATAGTCATAATCAAATACATAATCGTAAAAGGTGTATAATTTTCCATCAACGAGAGTAAAACTCTTTAACTTAGGTCTTTTGTTAATCGAAGAGAGTTAAGTATACGCCCTAGCGGACACACGGCGAAGGGTCGCCGCTAAAATTATCACATAAAATCAGCGCAGCCATTGCAACTGGAGCAATTTCGCGCTGCAACAAATGAACTTATCGCACATTTGTAATGTAAATGCTGCTGCAATATGTAATAATAACAACAACAACAAAAGCAGCAGTTACTACTTGGTCCTGAAATAAGTTGTTGGGTTGGCGTAGCCACCTTGCAACTACATTTGGCCGCCAATAAATGAATCAGTTTCATGGCTATTTCAACAACTGCAACAACAATAACAACACCGAACACCAAGAAGTTCCATACAATAACAATGCGAAGGCATAAAAGCGAAGCAAAAATATGGCAACATAAATGTTTATATACGCTGATGATGATGATGATGATGAGTTGCCAGTTGTTGGCTGTGTTGGAACAACAAAAGTAGAGGCAGCTACATCAAGTTGCACGTGACGCCATTTAAAGGCGTCTACCAATTCGCTGCAATTGCACATAAGCCTTCTTCTTCTGCTTACACACACACATACACACATCCATCCACCTTCCTCGTGTTACTTGTCGTCGGCATATCGTGTTGCAAGTGGCCAAGTGTTGTATGTTCCAAGTATGTCTTGTATGTTGTAGATTATGTGCGTGCCACTGCTGGCACTATTATTAAAGTGTTCTTGCTCTTCATTGTTGTAGCTGTTGTTGTTGCTTGTTTCGCTATAGCGATTGTGTTGCGATAGCAAAAGCGGTTCAATTTACCTTTAGGCGCCTGCCTGTGGCAGTTGAAAGCGCATAGAAATAAAACTCATTAAAAGCATCTAGTCAAAGTATTATGTTTCTTCACTCTTTCTGCGCTCTTCCTCTTCCTTTGGCTGCGCATTTGTGGTTGGTGCTGTCATGTCCTGTAACTGTTTAGTTGCAATTCGGAGATATGGCTTTTGTGGCGGAGATGTGGCACAGTGTTTTGTGGAGGTTTTTTTAAGTAAATTTTGGGAAATTAGATAATAAATAATGTTAAAGGCAGCTCGAACATGACCGAACTCTAAAGGTATTGAATGAAAAGGTCTTATAAAAGATTTTCGAATCTCAAAATGTCTGAAAGGATCCACATTTTTCAGTCCGCAGAACTCACTTTCGTTCATTCAACTTAACCACAGTGCCAAGACGCTGATTCGCCATCAAGTCCTTTTGCATACTTTTTGTTGTTGTCATTTTGTTTTCATTCGCGGCACACCAACTTTTGCGGTTTGTCGGTCGGTTTTATTAACAAAGAGAAATTGTTTTTAAACAATACTTTGATTGTTATGCCATTGTTGAGTGTTACAAATAGATATCGGCAAAAAATAAAATCAACCAACAACAACAATAAATGCTGCTAGCAGATATACAAAGTAATAGCAAGCGGCAGCAATATTCTACCAAACCAACGCATCAGCGCTGAGATCTTCAAATTTATTACAACTATTAGTTACATATGTATATATGTGCATACACATACGGACAATCGGCGTTGCATTTCATTTGTGCAGCGCTGATATTCGCTTTTCGCCTTTTTCGCTTTCCATTTTCATATTGCCTTCCTTTTTGGCCATTACAATGGAAAATTGAATAAGCCATCGGCGATGAAATGAAAAATATTGGCATGATTGCAGTTAAATTAACAATCGCTATTATAGGGTTTGCCAACAAACACACAGACACATTCATATATATAAATACGCACATGTTGTTGTTGCTCTGCATTTGCTCTATCACACATAGTAATAGTTGCTTGTTGCAAGCGAAAACACGATAACCGATAAACGATAACAACTATATCTGCATATATACACCACATAACCTTATGATTCCCCTTCTGCATTTAGTTAGATACGTGAAAATTGCTTTAGCATCTCTCTCTCTTATTCGCTTATTGGCGCCCTCATATTGCCGCAGGCTACTTTAAACAAACGCGCCACATTCTGGGAGGTATTTACTCTTTCATTGTTTGCAGTGGGAAATTGATACCTTTTCTCACTTTTCGCTTATATTATTGCATCCGCTATTTACTTATCGCATTGTTGGCTGGCACTTTCATATTTGTTGAAGTTGTAAATATGTAAATAAAGATATTTCCAAAGAAAGATGTAGATAAGGTTGCTTCAATCGCAAATTGGAAAACGAAAATGGTCATACTATCGTATCAAAAGCTCATTTTAGTTTTAAAATTAATTAATTGTTAATTAATAACGTTTAGACGCCTTTGTGTACAAGGCTTGCTGGAACTTCAAGCTTTATCCATACTAAAATAGGTGTCATTCAATAAGAGCCCTAAAGAGTTCACTCGAATTTCTGTGAACTTCTTGGAAAATTATCCAATTTAAACGGGGCTTTCCGAAGCTTTAAGCTATATTCATACTAAAATAAGAGGCATTGCGCAAGAAACCAGATCTCTAATAACATAATTCTTGTTTGCTCTTGGAGTAAGGTGACAACAATTTTTATATTAGACTGCAATTAATGTAAATATATTTAATGAAGGATTACCACAAACCTCCATAGACTCCAATCCTAATTGGTAGTATTTTCTAAAACCCAGTAGTATTTTTGTTTTGTGTTTCTCATGTTCACAAATACTATCTCTATATATATTTTTATCTTCGTGTTTTTTGTTTTTTCAACTCTAGACTACACTGCTATAATATAACTATCAAGTTAACACAAATGCACAAGCAATAAATACGTCCAAAGCATTCCCTTTTCGTTTGTGCGATGACAATGTCATTTGGTGCGCCCATAAATATGCGTTGCTCGTCGTCGACAACAGTGTCCTGGTTGCACACACTCTTCGCGGTCTACTGAATATGAAAGTGAACTCCATACGTTGCAGTTACAGCGCATTAAATTACACATTGTGCGCCAGCGAGTCGAACGGTTGCGCCAGCACAGAAATTATTATAGCACCAAATGGTGAAGTGACTTGGGTTACGGCCAGACAATTACTTTGTCTCCACATACGCATAAATATATTGCAAGTATCGATGAAATGCATAAATAAGACATTCCAAAAGTCCAAGTGTTCGATGAGAAACTCTAAATTACAAAATCGTTTGCGGTTGCGAATAATTGTAATGAGAATGTTATGATGTAGCACGTTGTTGGTAGTTTGGTAGGTGGTTATGTAGTATTGATATTGGATTTCCTGGTAATTGAAGTCTCTTAAGATGGACTTTCGATTAGTTAAATTATAAAAACTGTTATCCATTTCCTAATAGTCAATTAATAAAATTGTATTTTGCTTCATCCTAAATGTAGGCAACGTTTAACTAATTCGTTTATTAGTTCATGTTATCGAAGACGCACACCTGAACTTTATATTTATTTTCCAATATAAAAGAGTTTATTAGACCTTAAATTTACTTTAAATATATCATACTAAAAATTTCCTCCAGTTAAATCACAAAAATTTAGCAAACATCTTTCACTTGCCGCCGCCACAAAGGCTGACACACAACTCACTTTCTCCAGACACTAAATATTCCGGAGCCTCAACACAAAGCACAGTGGACTTCCACGGCAGTCGCCTGCTCTGCCCATAACTGTCACTTCCTTTGCTGTTTTACATGTTACACGGTCCTCACGAACACTCACCGCAGTTCCAACGCAAATGTTTGTACGTGCAGCAAGAAAGATTAAACATTCATAATGTGAATGCACAGAAGACAGAAGCAAAATGATTTCTTGTCGGTTCTTATTAAAAATGCAAACTACGGTAGTGTCAGTTAATGACTACCGCGCTGGCAGCCGTACCTGACTGCAGCGACCGCCATCGGTGTGGAGAGGCCACCGTTTGTTCTACCATTACTTTTTGCTAACGTCATTGTTATTAGGCACTTTCGCGCGCAAGATACATGCCAGGTTGTACTCTGCCATGCTAAGCTGTGAATCAGCACCCGACTCACCAGAGCCGGCCCTCGATTGGGCAGCCAAGTTATTGTCCTCACCGTCCACTTGCGCTGTCTTCTTATAATTTGTTTAGCTTAATTGTTCTACCGTCCATTGCCGGCGTTGTATGTTGCACCAGTGTCATAGTAATGAAAATTAAGTTGGAGTTAAAGTTAAAACTAAAAAGTTGCATATCATCTTAATTGCTTCAACAGCGGTAGTGATCTTTTGAATGCAATTTATCTCTCGCATGAGCATGCATTATGTGTCAGTGGTAGAGATATACATATTTTCTTTGTCTCACCACAGGGTTCTGGTTACGTTTACTTTTTTATGCGTTATGTCTTACGCAGTTTTATCGTAGTATTTGTTCCGCTTTTTTCTAAAGTTTCATCCATGAGAGTTATATCGAACTGAAGATGTTCTGAGCTTCACTAAATGACGCCATACATCTTCAGTTTTGCAGTTGTGTATGTATGTGATTGGCGTTGCAACCGTTTAGCCGGTTATAGCCGAATCGACGATAGTGCGCCATCTCTCTCTCCTTCGCAGTTCGGCGCCAGTTGGAGATCCCAAGTGTAACCAGGTCGCTCTCCACCTGGTCCCTCCAACGGAGTGGAGGCCTTCCCCTTCCTCGGCTTCCTCCGGCGGGTACTGCATCGAACACTTTCAGGGCTGGAGTGTTTTCGTCCATTCGGACAACATGTCCTAGCCAGCGTAGCCGCTGTCTTTTTATTCGCTGAACTATGTCAATGTCGTCGTATAACTCGTACAGCTCATCGTTCCATCGTCTGCGGTATTCGCCGTTGCCAATGTTCTTAGGACCATAAATCTTGCGCAAAATTTTCCTCTCGAAAACTCCTAGTGTCGTCTCATCTGATGTTGACATCGTCCAAGCTTCTGCACCGTAGATCAGGACGGGGATGATAAGCGACTTGTAGAGCTTTATTTTTGGTTCGTCGAGAGAGGACTTTACTGTTCAATTGCCTACTCAGTCCAAAGTAGCACCTGTTGGCAAGAGTTATTCTGCGCTGGATTTCGAGGCTGACATTGTTCGTGTTGTTGATGCTGGTTCCCAGGTAAACGAAATTATCTACGACCTCGAAGTTATGACTGTCAACAGTGACGTGGGAGCCAAGACGCGAATGCGCCGACTGTTTGCTTGATGACAGGAGATATTTCGTCTTGTCCTCATTCACCTCCAGACCCATTCGCTTCGCCTCCTTATCCATGCGGGAAAAAACAGAACAAACGGCGCGGTTGTTGCTTCCGATGATATCAATATCATCGGCGTACGCCAGGAGCTGTACACTCTTGTAAAAGATGGTACCCTCTCTGTTTAGCTCTGCAGCTCTTATAATTTTTTCCAGCATCAGGTTAAAGAAGTCGCACGATAGTGAGTCACCTTGTCTGAAACCTCGTTTGGTATCGAACGGCTCGGAGAGGTCCTTCCCAATCATGACGGAGCTTTTGGTGTTGCTCAACGTCAACTTACACAGCCGTATTAGTTTTGCGGGGATACCAAATTCAGACATCGCGGCATAAAGGCAGCTCCTTTTCGTGCTGTCGAAAGCTGCTTTAAAATCGACAAAAAGGTGGTGTGTGTCGATCCTCTTTTTCACGGGTCTTCTCCAAGATTTGGCGCATGGTGAATATCTGGTCAGTTGTTGATTTTCCAGGTCTAAAGCCACACTGATAAGGTCCAATCAGTTTGTTGACGGTGGGCTTTAGTCTTTCACACAGTACGCTCGATAGAACCTTGTATGCGATATTTAGGAGGCTGATCCCACGGTAATTGGCGCAGATTGTGGGATCTCCCTTTTTATGGATTGGGCAGAGCACACTGAGATTCCAATCGTCAGGCATGCTTTCTTCCGACCATATTTTGCAAAGAAGCTGATGCATGCACCTTATCAGTTCTTCGCCGCCGTATTTGAATAGTTCTGCCGGTAATCTATCGGCCCCCGCTGCTTTGTTGTTCTTCAAGCGGGTAATTGCTATTCGAATTTCTTCATGGTCGGGTAATGGAACATCTGTTCCATCGTCATCGATTGGGGGATCGGGTTCGCCTTCTCCTGGTGTTGTACTCTCACTGCCATTCAGCAGGTCGGAGAAGTGTTCCCTCAGTTTTGCAGTTACAGCCCATTAAATACGATGGATGTAATTAGAAATAATGATAATTTGTCCGTCCTTCATTGTAAAATGTGCTTCATATACATATATTCACTTTATTCTTACAATCAGGTTATTAAGGCTCTTAATCCATCTTTATAAATTAGTCCTATTTTGGATGCTGTATCGTTGTTTGTTTCAATTTTGCGACCTCAACTTGGCTTTTCGAACTTTCGTTTTACTTTTTGAGCTTTTGTTTTAGTTTGGTTAGCTTTCAATTCTTTTTATTAAGCTTCCATAGCGTTTTATTGAGCTTTCATTTCATTTCACTGAACTTTTATTATAATTTCTATAGCTTTAGTTTCGTTATAATTTATTAAGCTTTCGTTGTGTTTCATTGAGCTTTCGTTGTAGCTTATGAGCTTTCATCGAAGCTTTGTTTATTTAATATAAAGTAATAATATAAATCAATAAATAATATTTCAATCCCCCTACCCACGTGCACAACAACAATTTTTTCGAATTGCTACAATTTTGCTCCATCGCCCAGCACCAACAATCACTTTCATATTTGAACTAAATAGCATTTGCAACACTTGTTGCCAACGATGCACTACCCCTCGACCAATTGGTGTGGCTCGGAAGCATGTTGCTGGCAAGCTTTCATTAAGATTGTTAATTTAAGATCTGTGGCGTAATTTAAGTTGCCACGTAAGATGATGGTGATGCAACTTGCTTCCAACAGTGTGTTGCAAGTTCTAAATACACACGATGTATATACATATGTAAGTGTGTATGTGTTTGTATGTTTTAAATACAAGGAAACGGCAATGATGGCGATAAAATAGTTATGTCGCATTTAATAGACACCGTTTCAGCATGCTGGCAGCTCCAACAAAGGATATATTGCACTTGGAACATTTGTGCGAACACTTTTTGATTAAAACTAAGTAAGTACTTGGACGCTTCGGCGTGTGAAATGCATTCAACTGTTGCAATGTATGGGTGTGTGTGTTGGTGTTGCAAGTATGTTTATAAAGATAGCATACATGCCACATATAAACATGTACATCAATGCGGAATAATGACATGTTGCATGCATTCCAGCCTGCTGGCATTCATATTTCCTGCAGCATGCCACAAATAATCAAGTGAACAATGCAATAAAGGTGCATATCTACAATATACAATTATCATTCGTGTATGTATGTGTCTGTGTTATGTTTGCCTTTTGCTGCGATTTGCGCTTCATAAAACTGTCTCAACGTCCATCATTCCAAAGCATTCAAATTTGATTTTATACTTGCCACAGACATAAATATACACTCTACTCGGCGAGCTACCGCCGGAACAACGCAGCGAAGCAGCTAAATTTCCATCAACGGAAACACAACTCGTCGCGTTATTGTATTAAATGAATTGTGCAACACAAGCGTGGCAAGTGCAACATAAAGTCATGAGCAAAAGCGGCAGCAAAAAATCTTAACTAGCGAATAGCAAAGCAAAAAAACTTTTTGTGACCGACGATCAGCAGGATTGTCGGCATGGCGTCGGCGCAGCAGCAACTTGCAACACGAAATAAGAATCTTTGTGGCATCAACACACACACAAGCTTTCTGATTGTGGCAGTCATTCCGTAAGACAGCTACAGCTACTAACGTTCCGTTCAAGCTGTCCAATGTTAGAATGTCGGGACCGCCATTCCACAGTGCGCCAGCAACCGCCATTTAAACGCCATCCAAGCGGATGGCTCTCCATTGCCGTCCGTTCGTCCATCCGCTACTCCCGTTGCATTTTGCTCTCTACCTTTCTTCCACTGGTGATTACAGTTGCTAAACCTTGTGCATCATCGGTGTGTGTGTCTCAGCCATGACTGCCGCCGTCGCCATTGTTTCTGCCACACAAACACGCCCTTTGCTCAAACCAAGTACAACATTTACATCGCAGCGATGTACAAAAAACACCACCACCTCAATTGATAGAATCCAAAGTGCGGCCGAAAAAACCGAAGCAATGAGCTGACTTGATTCAAAGCAAAAACAATTGTGTCTGCAACAAAAAGCACAGCAGCCGCTGCAGTAAACGCGCAACACATTTTACATGCCACAAAATATGCTGATACAGCTACTGCTGCTTGCCAGTGCGCGGTGTTGCATGAAACAAGTTCCATGTCTCCTCTTTACCCCTCTCAGCTCCTCAGTCATTATATTTCATTTGCTCTTTAGTATTCAGTGCCACAATTTCTTATTTTATGCATTTTTATACACATTTTACTATTGTTGTTGTTGGTTTTTCATACACCACTTTCCGGCGGCACCAAACGCGGGCAAATCTCTTCTTGCCACAACGGCGGTAGCGCTCACCGTCGTCGGTGTTTCATTTCTCTTTTACATCTCTCGCTTTGTTGTTTTTGCTCTTGTTGTTGTTAGCTTGGCTTCCTTTCTGCTGTCAGAGCGCTACCTTAAACGATTTGCTGCTCTTAGCAATATAGTATTATTGTGTTCTAATGCTCGGCTGTCTGTTTGCTTGTATGTTTCTATGGATTTGTGTATTCTGCCGTTGGCTATAGACTTTTCTTGCTGTTGTTGTCTTATGTTGAATTCTCTTTTTATTTGCTTTGCTACTTGTTACAACTTGTGATTTTAGCTTTAGTTTAAGTGTCTGTGTGGCACGAATGGGAAGTTGCACGTGAATTGGCAACAGAAATAAAGGAGGAATTCGTTATATAGTTAATAAATGAAATAAAGCGCAATATTAGCAGATAATGGGAAATTAAAGCAGAAGGCTTTTACGTGACAAGGGAGTGTTGAACACACCTTAGGGACATGGAATTTCAAATAATATAAATAGATTTGGATTGTGGGATAAAAAATATTTGAATTTATTTTAACCAGTGACAACCAAGTTATTGATATATGAGTTGAGATGCAAAACAAAGCTCAACCTGAGCCATTCTCAACTTAAAACACATCAATACTGCAATATTATTTTTATGTTTTCTGCAACATTTCACTCTACTGTCTACCATTTGCTAAGCTTAGGGGATGTATATGTTAAAAATATTCCTGTCTATAGTTCTTAGAAGATATACATAATTTCTAAGCACATCACAATCCATAAATTTCAAAACGTAAAAGAGAAGCACCCTTTAACCAGTTCCCTCAACACTAAAACCGCTTAGTAAACATGTAACTCGTTGATAGTTCCTTTTGTACTCTCAAACGATTAAACGATACTTAACATTACTTAACAATTGTAAGAATTAGAAAAACGAAACAAACTCAACATGAGTCAGGTATTTGTGAAGATTTTAATAACTTCCGCATTTGTGCACAGCGCCGCACACACAGCAACACCAGCAAACGAGCAAACAAAGCAACACCACACATTTTGAAGTTCGTGCCCCCGAATTAATAACTCAATGTTCCCGATGCTCTCGCACATTTTATTGGCCATCAAAAAAAATGTGCACTTAGGCGAGTATGCCACCTCGTTTTTCGCCGTTAGTTTTGTCGAATGGCCACTCGCTGATGCTGAGGGTAAGAAATTCAACAAAAACTAGTATGAGTACTACTATTCTAATAAAGCAGACTGCACTAAAGTCGTCCTCTTCACAAATCATAAACGAATCTTCAAAAGAACGACAAGCTCGGTTAGCGGGTTTATTATAAGAATCCATAAATAGCATCTGATGACGCTGCTATCGCTATATGTTACATTAAAAATTGTATATGGCTTTATCGGCTTTCTAGGCTTTCGGACATAACCTCGACAGAACAACAGATTTCAAATGCATTACATATTTTTAGGAGCATATCCTAAATATTCAAAATAGTGAATTCAAACATTTATTTTCATTTCAACACAAAATTTAAAAAATATTTTTTCATTAATACATTTATTATTTAATTTTAAAAATGTGTAAATATTTTTCTGCTTATTTTTTTAATCATACCGACTGCAAACTTTGCGGCCTTACAACTTTTTTTTATTTTATCTTTTCCTTTTTCATTCTTTATTATCACACTCGCTATTTTTTCAGTTCACTAACTGCTACTTCACCGTTTATTTATGTATTTACAGTTATTGGTCAACAAACCACGCCGCCGGAGTTGCCAATTTACGGTGATCCCCACACGGAAATTGCACTGGATCTAGTCTTCCCAAAGGGGAATCCGACATTCCGGCTGGACGGCAAGAAATTGCAGCTGCTGCAGCCGCTCGATCGCGATGAGGAGAATCTGAGTCACATTGTCTTTCAGGTGAGTAGTGCACGAAGGTGACCACGCTTGCAAGCTCTAAGCAACTAAAACAAAGCTCAGCGCAAACTAAAAAAAGTGAAGAGTGTATGCATATGTGAGTGAGTGTGTGTGTTTGTCTGCATGCGATTTGGCTTGGGTGCTTAAACAACAGCAACGGCAAAAAAGCCCGCTGTGAGATTTGTTTGGTGAAATGCAAATTTTTTATGGCGAAATTTTACAGTTGCACGCCACAAAATGCGCTTGCCACCGCCAAAGTATGTAGAACGCTTAGTTAATAACCCGAAACCAGCGTTTTTATGGCTGTTTTACTTATGCCAGTTGGCGTGCAGCGCAACAAATTCTTAAGAGCATCTTCCGCCTATGCGAACCACCAACTGAATGCCTCAATTGTTTGTTAGTGTATGTGTGTGTGACCAATTCTTCCCAGCTTTAAAAATATTGAGCGCTTTTATACGTATTTACTAATTTTTAATTTTTTCTAAACTTAACTTTTTTGTCTTTCTCTCACTTCGCTGCACCACAGGTCTCCTGTTCGATTCGCAACGCAACCAACAAGCGACGCAGCATTCCGATTATTGTGCGCGTATCTGATGTCAACGACAATGCGCCGCGCTTCATGAACACACCCTATGAGGTCACCGTGGCGGAGGTAAGAAATGAACAAACTCTATAATATCTATACTAATATTATAAAGCTGAAGAGTTTGTTTGTTTGTTTGTTTGAACGCGCTAATCTCCGAAACTACTGGTTCGAATTGAATCATTCTTTTTGTATTGGATAGTCCATTTACCGAGGAAGGCCATAGGCTATATAGCATCACGCTGCGACCAATATGAAACAGTGGTAAATGTGTAAAAAACGGGGGAAATTATTTATCTTTGAGGGCTTCCGTTCCTTGCGCTGCGAAAGCGGTTCAAGATACACAAAAGTTATGTATACAATGATGGACTAATCATAATAGAAGATAAAATTCATGAGATTTGCGACAAATCCCTAACTGATTTTGGGCTTCCTGCATCAAAAAGAAATTATTCGCTTTTGGACCCGTTAGAAGTAGCATTGCGAAAACCATATGATATAAATGAATGAAGTATATTATTCAAAATGAACCAAGATTAGTTAATGACCAGGTAACAGCGTATAATGGTGTTCTGCAAAGTGTTCGTTTCAATGAAGGAAGATTTTTTTTTGGACGCTCCCGGTGGGACCGGCAAGACATTCATTACTATCTTATATTAGCAAAAGTAAGGTCTCAGGGACAGCTAGCCTTAGCAGTAGCGTAGAAGCTCTAGACAGAACTGTTAGAGATCTTAGAAGCTGTGATAAAATCATTGATGGGATTACTGTTATGTTTGCTGGGGACTTTCGACAAACTTTACCCGTAATGGTAAGGGGAACTAGAGCAGACATTGTAAAGTCTTACCTTAAAAGTTCTCCATTATGGAAGTTTGTAAATATTTTAAAATTATCGACAAATATGAGAGCCCATTTGGGGGGAGGTAGTATAACTTTCCCTTCAAAATTACTTTTAGTAGACGGGAAAATACCTCATTTTCAAAATAAAATTGGAATTGACCTCGATTTAGGAGTAAGAGTAGGTAACATTGAGGATTTAATATTAAATGTTTACCCTGACATCAGCGAAATAGAAAATAAAGATCACCAATGGATGTGTCAAAGGGCAATATTGGCGGCGAGAAACAGTAGCGTGGACGAAATAAATGACATAATTTTAAATAAACTTGAAGGAGATATAGTCACATACACATATATTGATAATGTAATGGATGAAGAAGATGTGGTCCATCACCCACAGGAGTTTCTAAATTCTTTGAACCCAAGTGGCCTTCCTCCACATTCCCTTAAGCTAAAAATAGGCGCCCCAATAATTTTACTTAGAAATCTGAAACCACCTAATTTATGCAACTGGACCCGACTTCAAGTCAAATTTCTTCGCAATAACGTGATCGTTGCAATAGTTTAGACTGGCCCAGCGGTTGGTCAAACAGTACTTATACCTCGCACCCCGATGATCCCAAATGATATACCTTTTAATTTTAAAAGAATTCAATTTACCCTTAAGCTATCTTTCGCCGTTACAATTAATAAATCGCAGGGGCAAACATTTAAACACGTGGGGATCGATTTACGCAAAGATTGCTTTTCACATGGCCAATTATATGTCGCGTTGTCAAGATCAGGTTGCGGAGAAAATCAATATGTTCTTCTGCCACCAAAAAATAAAACAAAAAATATAATTTACGCAGAAGTTCTTTGATAACAGAAATTGACGCGGACGAAGATAAAGACGAAGCCCAAAATCACTATTCCACGCGGACGAAATCGCGGCCACAGCTAGTTATTTATATGTGTGTAAAAATTGCAGACAAACAAGAAATTAAAAACTTTCTGAAATCGTCGAAAAAGCATATTTCTTTGTATCTTGTACCTTTAATTTGAAACCACAGGCAGACTCTTCACTGCAATCTTGATAAGATGTTTAGCGAGAAGCCACCTGCGTCGGCGCACTGGCTCTCCATGTTTTTACAACAAAAAACTGTGATCTCGCTAGAATTGAAAAATACAATCATAGTGGCAATGCCCACAATTAAATGCGAATGGTTTTAATGTTCTAAGGCAATGTTGTCTCCCGCTCTGCCGATTTGTTAATTCTCCAACCTTCACTCTCTCTATCTAACAGACAGTTTGCACTGCACACACCAGTCTAGTTCTGCCAACATGGTGGGTGGTTTCGAATGAGCGCAACTGGTTTTTCATGCCCACGCACATTTTTATTTCATAGAAACTACAAATAATGACAACAAAAATTGCGCACAAATGCTCAGAAACACTTATTGAGTGGTGCTACTGTCGGCATTGTTTATGAACAAATACGCGAGATTGAATTGGCTCGAAAATTCAAAAGACTTAAGCAACGAACTCGTTTGGAATACTTTATATGAACCATAACCATACATTATAACATAAAATAGCTTTAAATTTATATAAAGTGTCTGGTTTTCAAATTGTTGAATACTTATTACGACTTACTACCGTTTCCTATCGAATATTTTTGATATATTAATACTAGTGCGCCTCAGTGTAGGCAACATTTAAATTTTCATTGAGAATTCGCCGATATTTTAGTTTTACTATTTGAAGTTTGGAGGAGGTTAGGGCGTATCTCAAACGAGTTTATATATATATATATATATATATTTGTATATACATATCTTTTTTTAAATCATTAATTATAATTCTGAAGTGTATCTTAAAATCTTATTAGAAACCCTCAAATATACAAAAAATACTAATTAACCGGTTACTAAAACCACTAGTATATAACACATACAAACAATTCACAGCTCTTAATAGTATGTTGTGTTTACAAATACAACTGCATTGGTGCAAGCAATATGCAACAGGGAACAGCTGCCAGATTGACAGACATGCAAGCCGAGCAACATCAAAAGTGAGCTTCTCAGCTGTCAGAAATTTCATATGTCAATTCATTTCAGCCTCTACTTGTTGCTTTTGTTTTTCTTCTTGTTGTTTTGTTTTGAGTGAATTCTCCTTTTTATTGCTGTTATTAAGCGATCATCTAAACAGTGCACTGCCCTGGGAAATTATTTTGCACATACTCATACATACATATAAGTGCAATAACTGCATTAAAATTATAAAAAAGGTGGTGTGGGTTATATTATTTCATTTATGTTGAAGATAAATAATTTGAATTTTTGTGATTTTAGGGACATGTTGCATGCAACGGGTTGGTTTTTTGGTGTGTCTTTAAACTAAGTTTTTACTTGGTTTGGTTACTGTTTGGTTATAACAAAATATTTAATGATGTCATTAATGACAATAGCCAATATGATAATAGAAATTTGTTGTGGCTGTGGACCAAAGATCGATGGATCAAAGTAGGATCAAAAATAAAGATTAAGGTGAGAATTAATTTTGCATATATACACGTAAATGTTGCACCCACTTTTCAATCGACAACTAGTTGCTTTCACATTTTAGTTGCGTAGTCCTTAGCAACTGACAATTGCCACCACAAGCAACAAGTAAATCACGTTGAAAACAAGCGAACGCTGAAATCCGGCAACACAGCCAGAGCAATCAATTATATAGACAAGTTGTTCGCTGACGCCGGAAAGCAGTCACAAGTCACAAAACTAAAATATAAATAATAACAAAATACGCAGCGACGTAAATAAAGTTCATACGCAAAAATTAAACTCGAAGCAAAAATCACCGCAATTTTGTGCGTATTTTTATTAAGTGACCGTACGAACACTTGGCCGATCGAACGCTCCGTCGTTTGGACAGTTGGCAATTTGGCGCACTTTGAAGTTGATTTGAGTAGTTGCTGGGGCAGTTAGTCGTCGGCGTAGGTACTTAGTAACATGTTGGTTTTAATGAAGCAAGCCTAGCAACATGTTGCTATGCTGATGGTAAAGCATGTCGCACGGCTCGCAACATGTCTACACGAACGACAAGCGCTAATGGTGACTAAGTTTACTTTATTATTTATTACTTTTTCTTAAATAAAATAGATTTCTTTATTTTTTATGAATTTTTCGTCATACTGATTCTGTTGGCAGCCAATTTTCGTGCGTTAAAAATCGCAAACGGTTAAAATAATGCATTTTATGGGCGCATGCTGCAAGCTGATTTCCCACAGGCGTAGAAAAGCACATTGTATTCCAGCGCAAATACTTGGCAGCACGCATACACACAACAACTCACTCACACACACTAATGTTTGTTTGTGCCCGCAAAGCTTGCAACACGTTGCACTGCTATACATCAATCGTCTGTTGGCAGCAGCAGCACCTGTTGGCACCATTTCAAAGTGCTGTCCATCAAATGCGCATACACTCACTCCACTCCTGTCCAACCAGCATCTCTCTCTTCAGCCTCTTTATGTTCTTACGTTGCTCGTTTGCTGTCAACACAAATCCAGTTCAACGAGAATTACCTAGCCTCGAACATATCACTCAACATTGAGCGCAAACATCTTTTGACTATCGCCTATTGGCCGCTTGGCCGCTTGGCACCCCCTCAACTGCCGTGTTGCAAACATCAAAGCATGCGGAAATTGATTACTACACAAGTTGAGCGAGAGTTTTTTCTAAAGAGCTGCTCTTCTTGCATTTATTATATTTTTAGCTTTTGTTGTTGTTGATTTTGTGTTACTTGTTGTGTCTTGCGACTGCCAACTTAATTGCGCATTTGTAAGGAAATTGAGCTATTCATAAATACATTAGAGAAATCAAATTAAGTTATTAGCTCGACAATGTCATGTACCGCTACTTCGTCACAACAACACACGCCAACAATATAAGAGATTCCAAGCAACGCAATGGTTTGCCACAGCTAACACCGGCTACCGTTGTATGTTATTTATTGAGTGAAATTGCCTTGATTCCTTAAATGGTGCGGCTGCTGTTTGAAGCTTAAGTATTTGCATAATAACTGTGGGCTTAGTGTCAAGTTTCTTTCACTTGACGAGAGAGAGGGAGGGATGGAGAGACAGTCCGGTTGGTGAAATCGACATAGTTGATTGTTGTTTGAGAGGATGTTTGCCTAATAGGCTAAGATTAATTCCTATGTTACTATTAAGTGCAATTGATTTTGATGAGATAATTTTGAGGTATTTTAATTTATGCAACACTTAATTTTTTATTATGCTATTATACTGTATTTTTAAAGTCGTTTGTAAGTACTGAGGAGCAATATTTTATGTTCTATTTTTATTAAAATGTTTTCTAATAAGCTTAGAATGAAGGCCACATTTATGCCATGTATGCAAAATTACATTAAAAACAAGATAAAGTTAGTCAAGGAGCTCAAAACACTTCCAAGAAATTCTTGAAGAACATGTAAGCACTTCTAATTGTTTATGCAAAGTTAAATGCAATTATAGAATTTGATATTTTCCTCTTTTTTGAATGATCAAAATATGTTCAAAGTCATTTTTAATTTTAATTACCTTTGAAATATGTATTAATAATATTAATATTTTTCTGAATCTTTCATATAATTTTATTATTGCTATTGACAAGCGCTATTTATGACGCGCTCTAAAACTGTGTGCAACTAATGTTCGTTTTTCTTGCTGCTGCAAATGACTGCCTGCACTTCAAATCAATTTGCATTCAATGTTCAAGTTATTCGATTTTTGTAATTTTCTTCATCATCACCTAAACTCTAAGTCGTGATGTTGCTAACTATTTATTTTACTATTAAAGATAAGCAAATAAATATGTAAATAGAAATTGTTAGATACTTAAATATCATACATATAATAATGCTGGAATATATTTTTATTTTAAAATATTACTCATACAATCACCGTACTTATATATTCTCTGTATGGTTATACAAAAAAAATATTGAAGAATGTATATATAATACATCCATATATATAAAAACATGTATAAATGCACTTGAACTCCTGCTGATTGTTAACACTTGTATATTTTTACACTTTTCTATAGAAAAAACTTGTAGCTGTCTAAGACACTTTCAATTTTAACCTTGAAATGCGCAACGGTGTCTATAGTAGAATTTTAATTTTTTTTCAAACAGTTGTATGCACGTGACTACACACTCACACCAGCTTTGAATTGTGCATGTCATGCAGCGCACGAAAAGTGGCACACACTTGTCCAACAGGCCCGTTTATGTACATGAATGATTATTCCAATATATATAAAAAAATAATAATAATAAATATAATTTTGTACCGAAATAGTGACTTTTAGTTCGTTTGTTTCTAAAAATAATGGATATTACTCTAATTTTTTTGACTCCACTCAAACTGCCGCGTGCTTAGTCATTTCCTGTGTAAACAATTCACACAACAGTTACCCAGCTCATGATTTTCACATAATATTTCGTTTTTATGTGTTTTGGGCACTTTAACTTAGTCAAAGCAAACAAATCAACTCAAATGCTCTAACAAAGTGTTCAGTGTGGACCCAAAGAGAAAAAAAAATCACAAAAAAATAAGTTCACTTTCATTTAGTACAACAAAGTAAATATTTTTTACAGTCTGAGCTCAGTTTGCGGAAAGTAACTGTGCTATTAGTATTTCCAAGTGTTCAATTATAACTCCTCGAGTGTGGGTTTTGCGTACGCGCTGTATTCTAAAAGTATTAGTTTCCCATATTGTGCGTTTTTTTTTAATTCTTGCTTTATTTTTTCATACTTCGAATAGTTGTTGTTGGATTTTGTACTGACTGGTATGCAAAAATGCATATTAATCTTGTAAGCGGTGATTACTTTACTATTTTTATGAGGTGTTGTTAACTACCGACAGACCAAACAAAAACAACAAACTAGGCAAGTGTGGACAACATTTTCATTTTTTCATTCAAAAATAAAACTAATTAAACCTTTTTTTTCTGCTTGAGAAGGCTTTTAGTCTTTAATTTTTGTACATTTACTTTGGAATTTGGCAGCTTTAGAAGAAATAATCTAAGCTTAAATTGCATTTTTAATGCAAATTGCAATTATTACACACATAATTCTTAATGAATGTGCTAATGTTTGTAAGAGACTGTACAGCTGTTTGTGTCAAAAGTCTTTAGTATTACATCTATAAACAGAAGCTGCTAGCATTTTTAGACATTTTCAGAACTATACTGTAATTATTATAACATTGGCTCCAATTTTTATGCTGATTTGTGTATTATCTTTAATTTTTTGAATATTTTTTTTTAATTTCTGAGAAAACAATTGCTATAGACACCTAATATTTTATTTGGAAAAATGTTAGCAAAGGTTGAGAAACTGTTTAGTATCATCCCCTTAATTATAAAACATTATAATTTTTTTAATATTTTTTTTATTTCTAAACACTATACTTCTTTTGATACAATTTTTCATGAAGTTGTAATAATAATAAATACATTAAACTAGTAAAATGACGACCCATATCAATATATGCGTATAATATATATATTATTTTCTAATAAATCATTTTTATACTCTCGCAACAAATGTTGCTAAAGAGAGTATTATAGTTTTGTTCACATAACGGTTGTTTGTAACACCCAAAACTAAACGAGTTAGATATAGGGTTATATATACCAAAGTGATCAGGGTGAAGAGTGGAGTTCAAATCCGAATGTCTGTCTGTCCGTCTGTGCAAGCTGTAACTTGAGTAAAAATTAAGATATCTTGATGAAACTTGGCACACTTATTTCTTGGCACCATAGGAAGGTTGCTTTCGAAAATGAGCAAAATCGGACCACTGCCACGCCCACAAAATGGCGAAAACCGAAAACACATAAAGTGCCATAACTACGCCATAAATAAAGCTATAGAAATAAAATTTGGAATGAAGGATCGCACTATGAAGGGGCATATTTGGATGCAATTTTTTTGGGGAAGTGGGCGTGGCCCCGCCCCCAAATCGGATTTTTGTATATATCTCGCAAACCAATAAAGCTATATAAACCAAACTTTCTGCAGTCGTTTTTTTTAGCCACTTCCTAATACAGTCCAAAAATGAAAGAAATCGGATAATAACCACGCCCACCTCCCATACAAAAGTTAGGTTGAAAATTACTAAAAGTGGGTTAACTCACTAACGAAAAACGTCAGAAACACTAAATTTCACATAAGAAATGGCAGATGGAAGCTGCACTCAGATTTTTTTACAAAATGGAAAATGGGCGTGGCTTCGCCCACTTATGGGTCAAAAACCATATCTCAGGAACTACTCGACCGATTTCAATGAAACTTTGTTTGTAATAGTTTTCTTACATCCCAATGATATGTTGTGAAAATAGGCCAAATCGCTTCACAACCACGCCTACTTCCTATATACCAGAACTTAGAAGACAATCTGAATCGTTTACTTTACAATATATATAGTAAGCACTAGTGAAGATATCGGTGCAAAACTTTGCACAAATACTGTATTTATAGTGTGGCAGCCCATTTCTAAAAATCGCCGAAATCGGACCATAGGTTTTCAAGGCCCCATATATCGCTCATGAGGACCTCGGTGCTTCTAACCTAATATTAGGGTTTCCAACTTCCAATGGACTTTATACAATATATATGACGAATATGTGAGTCAAATTGTGTATTATATAATATTAATTAAATTAAATAAATAAATTGCGAGAGTATAAAATGTTCGGTTACACCCGAACTTAGCCCTTCCTTACTTGTTTTTTTTAATTTTAAAATATTTTTTACCTCAGCCATATTGCACAGCTGACAATTTAACTTTTTGGAGTTGCGACATACGTTATATATATTTTTTTTGATTGTTACTAAAGTTTTTGCATTGAAAAACGTCATAATTTATACACGCTTACTTGTAACTGATACTTGAAATGCAAAAAAGTGCAGACATCAACATAAAATGCATAGTATGGCAAGTGCTGTGAACCAAGATACCCAAAAAGCATTTGATTTAAAATTTTTGGATTTTTTCATTAGTTTTCTGTTTTTTGATTGTTTATGCTTGTTTTTGGATTTTCTTGTTTTAATATTCGCAATATATATATTTGGAGTTATTTTAAAGCCTGTACATATAATTTTCGTTTAAATCACTATCGAAGCCAAATATTTTGTAATTAATCCGGTGGCAAGAACTATTAAGATAAATGCAAGTTGCCGCCGGTTATACTAAAAATTTTGCAGCATGTAGCATGAGTGGAAACTCCGGTTATTTGGCAAATATTTTTTTTTAATGAGATGTTTGTTTTTCTATTTTTATATTTGGCATATGTCTACTGGTTTTATATAATTTATGCATGAATTGCAGATATGTTATTTAGGAACAGAGATTTCTTTAGATATTTGTAAATATCTAGATAAATATGTACATATGTATGTATAAGTATAAACAATAACACAAAAGCTTCAGCTGCATAGACCAAAGACTTAAGCAACAAACTTGCCAACACAAAAGCTTTGATTTCCGTAAACATTGTATGTGCATTTACATAAATATGGAAAATATCTTTATATATTCTTATTTATAAGTATGTGTATGTGATAGTTGCTGGCTTTATTATCACGACACCATTGTGGCAGCACGTGCAGTCATGTGTGAAGTGTGGCATTCCACACATAACACTTTGAATAAAAATGTAAATTAGCGGGAACAGATTAAGATCATTGAATACAGTCAAATAAAGACATTATTTAAAGCAAATATATAACTTAGAAACTTTATCTTAAGAAATGTGAAGTGTTTTAATGATGATATTAAAGATTTTTTTTATTTTAGAGCCCAACTAGATTATTTATTTTTTTTGTATCAGTGCATTCCTTTATATGCCTCACAAGCACTTCTTCTAACACCACATCACTCCATAAAACCAACTAACCTAATTAGTTAACTTCACATGACAAATTCACCGCATTTCTTGCCACATTCCATAAAAAATAACTCAGTAATAGGCACTAATCTACTAATGCGGCTACTTAAGACAATTAAGAGCTCCTAACAACCCACTGATAACTCTGCAAATATAGCGCAAGATAACTGTACGAGTGAGTGATAGCGAGGCTGATGACTGCAAATATTGAATCAAAGTAAAACTTGTTTAGCTAATTGTGTGTTAAATAAGTCACTAATAATCACTGAGGAATAAAAACTAAACTACAGACAGCCAGAGTCAGCGGACAAACAACCAAAAATGGGAGCAACCATGAAGGCAAAAAAGTCAAATATTTGCGCATATATATAACAACAACAATAGGTGTATATATGTGTGTGTTGTTGCGCCACAAGATTCCAATTAATAAATACATAAATAAACAACACGCACCAAATGCGGTCGCGGTGAAATTGTCTGTCGCTGTTGTTGTTGTTGCTGCTGACGCTGTTTTTACCGTTGCAGTTGTTTTTGTCACTGTTTCTGTTGTTGCCACTGCTGTTGCCACTATTGCTGCTATTTTATTGTGGCGCGCCACCAAGACGACGTCTAAAGCAGCAACAACGAAGAAACAATACGCACATTGTCGACATACAACTACAACAACAAAAAAATGGCACAGTGACAAAACACCAAAGCGAAGTTGTGTTGTTGCCCTACCAAAGTCGATGGCAGCGCATAGCGGATGCTGGTGGCAAGTGTAAGCGCGTGAGTGTGAGCTGGTGTGCGTGTGTTGGGCAGGCAAACTAACTACAAACTAACTACTGCAAAACATCCCGAGATGAAATTTGTGTTTTTTTTTTAATTTTTTTTTTATTTGAAAATTTGTTGCTTTTTTTCCAATATTTCTATGTGGTTCTCGGAAATTGTGCCACGATTCGAAGCCAATTAAAATCCTGTCGCTGCTAATACCAGAAGCGACATGTTTGTCTGTGTTGGCGTTGTTGGTGTTGTTGCTTAGTTGTACGTTTGGTTTTCTCTTTGCTTTTGCCTTTCTTAAAGACATTTCCTTTATTTTTAATGTCTGCGGCAAGTAGAAATGGGTTAAAGTACGCAGTTTATGTGACAGTGGCATTAAAAGACTGCTTTAATACATATACACATACATATTTATGTATTTTTATTTTAAAAAATGTGAAAATAAAAACAAACACTTGACATTACTGCATACACAAATATTCCAAGAAGACATCTAAGACTAAGTAGTAAGTCCTTTCAAGGGCTAAAGTCAGTGCGTTTGGTTGGAAGGGATATTAAATAATTTTTTTTCTCGGGCGTTTACCTTTTTCTTTGTGCTCTTAGCTGCTAAGTAGTCTTCCAACTAAAATGCTGCGTTCAGCCAAATAAAGCTTAGTCCAGCGCGTATTGACATTTGCCGACATTCTGCCGAAAGGGTTTATGGCTATGACTTGATTTGCTGTTTAATGTGCGTCGAGTGTTGTGGTCCAACACCAAGGCGAATGTTGGTGAAGAGATGAGAACACTTCGACAATAGCTCTATCAACTGGGATGTGAGTGGTGAGATACATAAATATATATATGATTACAACTTCCTTAAAAACCATACACTCGTTGACTTCATTGCCAGCGTTCTGAACTCTGCGGCGCACTGACTTTAGCATAATTTATGCGCTTAAAGTTCTTAAGTCCACTACCATGTGCCAGCACTTTGGCACTTCGCAGCGCAAAAGCTCAATATTTATACTCGCCACTTAAGTATTTACGACTCTTCGCACCGCTCTGCACTCCGCAAGTCGATTGTGCGAAACCTGAGTTCACTTCTATTCTGCGCTGCTCTCGTTTACAAATATGGCCAGCCACGCACAACACATTTCACTTGCCATTCAAACCGCGAGTTAATTTATGTTAATTGCTGCAATGGCAACATGTAATTTTCCTACAACTGCACCACCTGCAATGCATAGTAATGTCTTCAACTTGCGCGCCACTGCGTCATAAGCCTGCAGCTACGCTCATATATGTTGCTGGTGCCGCTGTTGCATGTGTACAACAATCACTTTACCATTTTTAGACATTTTCCTGTCAGCATCTCGTTGTGATTTTCTTAAGAGCCAAAGCATTTTTCCCTTACAACAACAGCAACACACACATATTTGTTTTTATTACATTTTTTCTAATTTTTTTCCAAATATTTTTCTTTTAATCCCTTTCATTAACTTTGTTGTTGTTTTTTGTTCATTTCTTTGCAGAGCACTCCCGTTGGCACAACGATCTTCCGTAACATTCAAGCGCTGGACAAGGATGCCGGTGTTAATGGACTCGTCGAGTATTTTATTATGGAAGGCAACACAAACACAACGGAAGATGAGACAATGACAATTGCCGATGGTTATGGTACATTTGCAATTTCCTTTCCACATCAAGGGCAGGTGAGTAGTGTTGGGGAAATTATACAAATCGGATGTGCAAATCAATATACATAGTGCATATGTAATTGTAGTTGCTCTTTATAAGAAAGCATAGACTTGTTGAGATGTGTTTCTTTATATACGTGCTATGAATTTTTAATTTAATATATACTCATATAGTTTTTTATGTATAACATAACTCACATATGGCAATAATGCTTCGAAGATACCTGTTGGCATATTTGTGACCATCTTAAGAAGAATTTGTAACAGACTCTTACATTATTGATATTAGTGAGGTTAGGATGACACATGAAGCGGTATATATGGAGCAAAGAATGTAATGTGAAACATGTGCATCGTTCTAAAGAAAGACTTATTATTCAATATAAATAGTTCACATCGAGGCCGATACAGCGATCAAAGCGATCTTCCATCTCGATCTAATTTTGATAGTAAAATTCTTCTCTTGCATCCAATTGATATAAGTATCCGAGAATTATCTCTTTACTGTAGTTAGTTTTTCTTTCAAGCCACCAATCTCTTGAGATCTGATAACAGACAAATGGTGCTGAAGACCTGAGCTGAGGATATTTTGGATATGGAAGCATTTCGAAACTCAGTTCAAACAACTTTCATATTATTTTCACTAGCTTGTAACGGTTGCAAATCGGTCGACTGTGATCTCGAATGGCCCCTCAATCAAATTAATCCTACGGTCATTCAAAATCATTTTCTGGATTTTTTTTTAATTTTCATCCACAAAAGCATCCTTACATCCACTATACGATCATCTAGACCGAAGAGAAGTTTATCAAACCACAAGAATCAACTCTAATATTGTCATATTTTATTGAAACGTTTTTCTTTAGATATAAATTTCTATGAAATTTTTAAAATGAAATTATCAAAAGAATTGTTTCATAATCTAAATCGTCTTATCATTCATCTAAGGAACACCGGATCATTCTCTTCATTCTATATCCTTGCTATCTTCATCTATATCCCTATATCTATACAAAAAAAATGTTACAAGAAAAGGTTACAAGAAAAAATGTTGATTAGAGATCAATTATATACCAAATAATGTCAGTCGATATGGGCACTATGAAAGAAATATATATAAAAAATTCAAGTTTGTGTTGATTTTCATAAATATTTGAATGTAGAAGATAGAAATAAAACCATAATCCATTTCAATTCAAAAAATCGTATTTGAGATAATTCAATTAAAGACTATTTTCAATCAATAAAAGCATATTAAGTTCAAATTATTTCATATTAAAAACCAAACCCATCTGAGATAAGCGCCAAATGCAGCACTGTGGTGGGTAATAAGCCATGTAAATGCAGGCAATAAATCTTGTCACATTTGTATCGATGAATACTCGAACAGATCGCAAAATGCAGAAAGAAAAAATAATAACAACAACAACATATAAAAATACCAGAAAAAATAAAAATATTTGTATATAAGGTATACGCATACCTTTGCAGTGTCATGTTGCGTTGGTGGCCTCAATCAATTGGCAAATTTATCTACAACTCTGATAGACAATATGAGCGTTGTTGCTGCATATGGTAAAGCTGCCTGGCCTTCCACTGTCATTCATTGTCAGTAATCGATGCAATCAATCAAATTGCATACCAAAATCACTCATACATACATACATACAAATTTTTATTGAACGCAAAATATATGCAACCTGCAACACACCTCAACTATAAAGATTGATAGATTCTTTATACGCCAGCTTTTAATACACATATCACCATAAATTTATCTCGCTTTTAATGAAAAAATAACAAACACTCACCCACATATTTATGTATATTCGCAGGTGACTGTCGCCAAAACGCTGGATTACGAGAAGGTGCAACGCTATTATCTGACGATTGTCGCAGCGGTAAGTTAATGCGCATAATAATTTCCTATAAACATGCCACCATAAATATTCATACAAGCTCAGTAAATAGTGAGGTTAAGTGCAATTCATTAAATAATGTCAGCTAAACAATCGTGTTGACACATAATTGACATAGCGGACAACATACTTATTTATAAATCTAGCAATAAGCAGGAAAAAATAATTAAAAAAACGTCGGAAGAAAATATTTGTGTGACTAACATTTCTCCCTCAAGGTATGTCTACATACTTTTCGTGTTAAACACCCAAAGTCACCGCGCAACTTTCTTTTTCCGCCATTCTTTCTCCAGTCAGCCACAAGCAAGCATTCATTTCCTGCACTCCTGTTCAAATATATACATTCTACAGATTTTTTTCCTCTTTCACTGTAAATCTGAAGAGACAGCCACGCTGCGCGCTTGCAGCGTTAAATTCATAAATCGCTGACTGTTGGAATGTTAGCGCTTCATTGCACCGCATTGCATGGGCATTACAGCGCATTGTATGTGACACCACGGCGCTGTTTGTGGCTTTTGTAATTTGATAGCGACAGCTTGGGCTGTCAAGCC
Source organism: Zeugodacus tau (assembly GCA_031772095.1). Classification (NCBI taxonomy): domain Eukaryota; kingdom Metazoa; phylum Arthropoda; class Insecta; order Diptera; family Tephritidae; genus Zeugodacus; species Zeugodacus tau. The sequence goes on from CM062649.1 coordinate 80,938,693, forward strand.
AGTGGTGAGCCAGTGAACCAAACACGCCATTTCACAAAATCATACACGACTGCATGCAACAGCAGATAGCTGTAATTTTACAAGCCCTTTTTCTTACCTCTGGAGCAATATCTTTAACATCGCATTGTGGTAAGCATGTCTTATTGCACACAACATGATCGTGTAGAATGCAAAATGTTGCTTTGTTTTATGTGAAGAATGCACAGCATTTGTGGTTATTATGAATTTATTGAAAGAAGTCGGCGAGGAAATTCTGTAACGGGAATTATTTTCAATGGAAATCTTATGTTTGATAACATTCTCAAGCAATTACAGATGTTTTTAAATCATATAACAACTTTTCCTTACGAAAGTATCGAAAAGCATCCTTAAACCTCAACTGAAACAACATTTTGTTCACAAATCAACTTTTCAAGCCTTTATTTGACCAAGCTTCTCCTAAGTATTATGGTCTGGTGGTGAGTTATCTGAAACTTACAAGTTTTAAGCTTGCTTCGAGCAGATATTGTATTTAATGAGTCTATTTCTTCATGGGATTTACAAGACGAATAACGATCACAAAAAATTTAAAAGTTAATCGAAACTAATATCGATCTCAGGTCCAAAATATGAGATCAGGTCTAAAGATTGAATATACGAAGACGAACATATTAAATTTTGCTTATATAAAAAATCCCTTTCAACGAGTATCTTTCTTTAAAAATTGCAAAATTGATATGAAATATAAGTTATTTTGAAATTAATTCGCCTAAATGTAGACTTCAGGTTTATGCATTGGATATAGCTAATATAGTATTGCCTCAATTTAGGCTGTAATGACAGCGCAGCTTCTAAATTCGCCAGACATGTTTCCATGTGACTTTTTCCTATTTCCAAAGATAAAGAGAACCTTGGCGCCCCTTGCCAGTTTACAAGCATACAAGAAATCGCTCAAAGATCCAAAGTCTATACGAAAATCGAATCGAGTTTGAGAAGTATTTGGACGATTGGAAGAAACGCTGCCATGAGAGATTAATATTGAAAGGGGACACATTAATATAGACGAATGAGGATATATTTTTTACAAAAACAAAATTCCCGTTATTTTCTGAACCCACCAAGCGCTGCTGGCCACTAATAGAAAACAATTTTCATATATGGGATTTATACTAAAATTACCAACAAATAACAGATGAATAATAAACTACTTATGAATTTCATACATTTCATAAATGAAATAATTATCTCCATTTACACTCACAACTAGTTCTTTAATAGTTTTATTAAGCAGCAGCATGCCTTACCCTAAATGAAAGCAGAAAATGCACGACATAGAAGGCAGTGCGACATCCTGGCATTCGGTAGTCATTAGAAACCAAAAAACAATAGCAAATGCGAAAGTGGCAAATCTCTACAAATATGAAACACTAAAATGCCAATAACGCTGGCAAAATACACCTTATATGAGCCGGTATTATATAACTTAACTGAAGCGACTAACTGGAGTATGTGACAGCAATGCATTAAGTGAGCTGGCAACGCTGCATTCTATGCGTATGATGAGGGAATTGAGATGACAGCAACGAACGAAATTGAATTCAATTTATTTTCCATTAACTACAACTGACTGCAACGGAGGCTATTAGTTGAATCTAGTAGCATTTGAAAGATTCTACTTGGGTATATGTATGCACTCATATGACAGTTGGCTTATGAGAACCGCTACTGGGAAAGAAAATCAATTGCGCGTTGAAGCTGGGAAGCTGGTCAAGTTGCAAATACAGCTTACTTAGAATGGCAGAAATACGCGTCACGTTGCAGTGTAAAAGGCGCGAGTCTATTAAAATCCAATTAAAATGGTGCGATTTGCCGTTAAGAATGGACGGTTCGTTAGATGGATGACGGTGAATTATACGAATATATGACGTAAATATGCTGTATACATATGTATATATCAAAGTATATATCTGTTCAGAAAAATCCATTTGTTTGTGTGAAAATCTATTGCATTGTGGGCTGTCGGTCGCAACCCACTTCCTCAAACAAACTGCCAACAAGCAAACGAGTGGGCTTAGTTATCTCTCTTTAAAGTAACGGGTGATTTTTTTGAGGTTAGGATTTTCATGCATTAGTATTTGACAGATCACGTGGGATTTCAGACATGGTGTCAAAGAGAAAGATGCTCAGTATGCTTTGACATTTCATCATGAATAGACTTACTAACGAGCAACGCTTGCAAATCATTGAATTTTATTACCAAAATCAGTGTTCGGTTCGAAATTTTTTTATCGACAAATTTTGTTCAGCGATGAGGCTCATTTCTGGTTGAATGGCTACGTAAATAAGCAAAATTGCCGCATTTGGGGTGAAGAGCAACCAGAAGCCGTTCAAGAACTGCCCATGCATCCCGAAAAATGCACTGTTTGGTGTGGTTTGTACGCTGGTGGAATCATTGGACCGTATTTTTTCAAAGATGCTGTTGGACGCAACGTTACGGTGAATGGCGATCGCTATCGTTCGATGCTAACAAACTTTTTGTTGCCAAAAATGGAAGAACTGAACTTGGTTGACATGTGGTTTCAACAAGATGGCGCTACATGCCACACAGCTCGCGATTCTATGGCCATTTTGAGGGAAAACTTCGGAGAACAATTCATCTCAAGAAATGGACCCGTAAGTTGGCCACCAAGATCATGCGATTTAACGCCTTTAGACTATTTTTTGTGGGGCTACGTCAAGTCTAAAGTCTACAGAAATAAGCCAGCAACTATTCCAGCTTTGGAAGACAACATTTCCGAAGAAATTCGGGCTATTCCGGCCGAAATGCTCGAAAAAGTTGCCCAAAATTGGACTTTCCGAATGGACCACCTAAGACGCAGCCGCGGTCAACATTTAAATGAAATCATCTTCAAAAAGTAAATGTCATGAACCAATCTAACGTTTCAAATAAAGAACCGATGAGATTTTGCAAATTTTATGAGTTTTTTTTTTAAAAAAAGTTATCAAGCTCTTAAAAAATCACCCTTTACATATGTTTGACTCTATATTATACGAGCCGCTGCATAGCTGTGTGTTTGGCAAAGTAGTGCACCGTTTGTCGAGTTTGTTACTTGGTTATTAATTCTTTTTTTTTTTTAATTCTCAAATATTATTATACCCATTGCCTGTACTACATATGTCTGTAGATTTTGACTTTGTGTATGTAACGGTTTGTTTTTTTCGTTTGTGTTGCACAACAGGCGTTGAGTTGTAATAATTCTGACCATATGTATATCAGATTAATTAAAATCAAGTATTTCACTTCCGCATGCCTACTCGTTTGGGCACTTAGCTGCAGGTTAATGGCAATTTGGTATGTAAAAGCGATAGTGAGAAGTCTCCTAAGACAGTATAGTGAAATATTTCAATCGAAATTAATCCTCAAAATTAATCTGAAATCTGACTTCCCGGATAACAAAATATATAGTTCCATCCGATACTTTCAATACAATATACACATGAATTTTTATCAAGCATCAATTATCTGATCAGAATCTGACGATATCTTTCCAAGTTCCCAGTTTCGAAATATGGGAAAATCGGAGCTTATGGCTGACTTTATACCGAAAATATCGAAGAATTTTTAATGTAACTCAATTATCTAAAAATGGACATATTTTCCTAATAATACCGTTGTATGGTGTCAAAACTATATGAAATCGGTTCAATACTTCCCCTAGTCTCTATATATAGATAGATTTTATTTGAGGATCGCACTGCGACCTACGGTCTATTGTGCCCTCTCCTGCTTATCACAGAGTACCATCCAGTCCTGTAACTCTAAGAAAACTTAGTAACGCTGCAGGGCTGGCGGACGCGATACTTTCCATATAGGAATATAGAGACCCCATTGGTGGCTCCTTAACCCCGCAATCGCGTGACAATTCAGGAGTAGATGCTCAGTTGTTTCCGCTTCCAGATCACAGAATTTACACAGGTCCGTTGAGCACATTCCGAGTTTGTTCAGATCACGCCTTAGTCTGCAGTGGCCGGTGTAAAGTGCCACTAGTTATCTCATTTTGTTTCTTGGTAGCGCAATAAGTTGCTTGAATCTCTTCTGGTTGTACCCCCTAGAAACAGTTTGGAGTGGCGAAGTCCCTGCAAGTGCAGCCAGTAGCGATTACTACTTGCCAGTGCGTTTTCTGGTAGTATATTTCAGAGAACTTGCAGACCAACAACAATGAAGGGCTCCGGCCCCACCGGCTTGGCAGCCGTGGCCTTTCTGGCTTTTTCTTTCTGGTCTGCAAGTTCGTTGCCTTGTATGCTCTGTGTCCCGGTACCCAGAACAAGATTAAGCTGTTGTTGCTGCACACTCCTCCTCTAGCCTCTATATTTAATTATTTTCGAATATCCGCTAGATACCATACGTATCGGTTAAAATTAGCGATATTGCGATCAAAAATTAATGAAATCGATCCAGACTTTGGTCTGACCCGCTCTGGTGTACTCCTAACCACCAATTAGACAAAAATATAATGATTTTCACGGCCCAGAATTTCATAGAATTACAAATATTGGATTCATATGCAAAGTTCTCGAGAGTTTATTGCGTTTGACCACTCCCTAGTTTTATCCTTTCTTACTTGTTTCAAAAAAAAAAATAATTTAAAGGTATCTGCTCTAATTAATTTTAGTTCATAAACCCTAAAATATAAAACTAAATCCGTTGTATTTTCAAAAATACAAAAGAAAAACATAGAATACTGTCCTTGGGTATAACTATCCATTCCAGCAACTACTCGCCAACAAGTTCCGATGCAATTATTTTACTGCAATGCCGCAACATGCTGACTGCCGATGAAATATTAGCCACTCAAATACAAAGCTTGTTGAAAAATGGTCTAACATGTTTTTTGTTGTTGTATTTTTATTTTCCAAGACCACTCAAAACTAGCACACAAAATTTCGCATTGAAAATCGGCAATTCGAGCAGCGATAAATTGCACATTTCGGGCGTATAAATTCACATTAATTATAACAAATTATGTTATTGTCTGTGCGCGATCTAATTTCGCATAAGCGGCGGCACAGAAACTTTTTTTCCTGCCATTCTTTGCCACACTCAATGCAACGCTGTTCATAAATAATTGGAAAATTTGCATTTTTGAAAATTTTGGAAAAAAAATTAACGAAAATTATATGGCTTAAATGGAGCGCATTCTGCATGTAAAATGTGTGTCGTGGCATTGCCAGAGCTGTTGAAAAATTTATATGCTAATTTGCGCGCGCGATTTTTTGGCAATTAAATGTGTAACATTTTTTTGTTGTATTTCTAACCTTTTAGTGTTGTTGTGCGCAGTTTTGCGGGTGTTGATAACATGTTTTTTTTGCTTGTGGAGCGGAAAACTCTTAATCGCAATCTCGATCTAAAGTGTAGAAACATTGTTGCGCATTTTTATTATAATTTTTTGTTGTTGTTATTATATTTTTTTGGTTATGTTTTTAATATTTTTTTTTTGTTTTTGTTATTATTTTTTTATTTATTTTTTTTTTTTTTGTAATTTTATTACCAGCAGCTACCGCTTTTGCGCTGTTTTCAGTGTTTACAGCATTGTTGTGCTTGTAATTCTAAGCCTGTCGAACGGCATTGTGTTGCGCACGCGCACACCGATTTTTGACGAGATCGATAAGCGGATTGCTTTGACTCAATGGGCATAATAAAATAATGTCGAAAACTTATTTCGCTTATAAATGAAGCAAGCAAAAAAACAGCAATTGGCAATTGGATTAGTGTTAATATCGCATGGTGGAATTATAATTCACTACACACACACACATAAACATACAACAACAACAAACACAGATATACAACCATTAACAACAGACTTCCAACTAATTCTCTGCCATTATACAGTTTTTATCTTGGCATATTTGCACAAAACTTGTCGCTATCAGTCAATAAGTTATGCTTCAGTCATGTTCCGCTCGCTGTGAATACCATGCAGTGGGTGTATGATAACCACAACAACAACACATGAAAAACAACAAACGAAAAATATTCATATTCTTTTCAATATGCAGATAAGCTTTGGCGATTGCCGTTACTTGTCAAGTTTAAGCCATATTCGCTGCAAATGGCTAGTCTAATATGCCAGTAGTTTGTGTTTAAACAAGTTTGTCGATCGCTCAATTGATATGGTGTGGTGTGTGCTACATGTGCGCATGTCTAATTGCGAAAATTTGCATGCATATCTAGTTTAACATGTGTAGCGGGCATAATAGAATTATAAGATATGCACATTTGAAAGCCAGTAATGAATGTGCTATTGTGTACATGCGATTCGTGCGATTTGCGCAATTCATAAATATTATAATCTCATGTCCATTTTTTTAGCAAAAAAATGAAATTCTAATAGTTGTAGTGTGCTGTAATAAGATAATCTTTTTAACTTGCTATATGTTGCAAGAGCCAAAATGGCAGCTTGACTAATTCTCTATTCTTTATACATATAAGATATATCTAACATATTGCTAACCAATCAAATTCTAAATTGAGGTTATTTGAAAAGTTTTCTTGTCGAAGACACATTCAAAGCTTTTCTGGATGGTGGATTGTTGTTGCTGTAGCGACCGAATACATTCAAAAAGTAATTTTAAGAAATGCTTTCAACTTAAAATTCTTGAGATTAGCTTAAACTCAAAGGCTGACAGGTGTTGCGATGCATCCCACTTGGACAACTAAAGGTGTCGGTTCATTGTGGTGCCAAAAGACCCCTGAGTATGGATAGTAAAAAAGACATACGTATACGTACGTATCGCCGCAGCGCTTTGAGCCTATCACAAATTTTATGAGGTGGCTAATGTCTATTCTGACATACTCGTATAGCTACAGAGTTGTTCCAACCTCAATCTTGCGAACGCTGGACAGTGGAGAAGGAAATTAAGTGGTGTTTCCACCTCATCTTCCTCCATACAGCTATGGCTGTCCTTGGTTGATTTTAAATACTGTTCTGGTTTTGGTTAGTACTCCCTAAGATATTGAAAATTCAAAATTGAAATCAAACCGGAAAGTGTTAAATTTGACTATTAACTTTTATAGAGCGTGTTCTGATGATGTGTCATTTTATCTTATATTAAAATTTCTTTTAAGTATAATGAAAGAGTTGTTTGAAATCAGTCCATCCTCATTGTTCTAATAATAAATAGCGCAAATTTCATTGATTCTTTTCCATGCTTGAGAACGAAAAATAAATATTGATTGTCAAAAAATGCCATAATTTTTGACAACAATAAAAATACACAATTCAAAAACTTTAAATACGTCAAAAAAGTTCGAATTATTAATAACACATATTATTTCTTTAGAAGTCTCAGAATGACCTGTTGATGGTGAGCATGAACTGTCAAATAATGTCAAAATGTTTGACAACCATAAAAACTCAATTCAAAAGCACTTCATTTGAGGGAAGGAAGTTTGACTATCGAAAGCACACGATAATTGGTTGAATCTTAATTTTCAAATATTGTCAAAAAATTTGACAACCATAAAAAGTAAATAAAAAACACTTTTAATACGACAAAGAAGTTTCCGGTGTGTAAAATATATATTATTTCTTCAGAAGTCTTGGAATAATTGGTAATTCTTGGTAGAGATTGAAGGTAGCAGAACTGTCAAATAACGTCAAAATATTTAACAATCATATAAAGTTTAAAATAATTTTGACGTTTGACAATCATAAAAGGAATTAAGTTAAATATAATATTCTTCAAAATAATTATATTTTTACAAGCTTTGGAAACCATAATAAAATTTTTCAAATACAATGATTTTGAACAAGAAAATAAAAGAAAAATTCTTTTAAAAATTATAAAAAAAAAATATTTAAAAAAAATATATAAAAAAAATTAATAAAAAAATTACACTGCTGATTGACAAAAAAATTCCCATCTTTAATTGCTTCCTCATTCAAGCGCCTTCAATTGAAATGAAGTTATTAATTTTCCTAACATTACTTTACGTGATTACAAGCACTCAAAAAATATCAAACCATTTACGCAAATATTCAAACATTAATTTCCTCATCCACTTGAAGAAGAGTCAATTATTTGACTTCAACACACTTCTGCACACATCTATGGATATCTGTATGCATGATACCAGTTGCTTGTGCCTCACAAAATTTAAACAAATTACACTTCATTAGTGCAAATACGTGTTAGCCCAGAGGCATAAAAGGTAATTGAACTACCAAATACGCGACGCAGAGACAAAACGACAACAAAATGCAAAGACAAAAGAGCATTGGCATGCAAAGCATCCGCACCCAAACACACATACACATAAGCGAAAAGCATGCTGGCAACCCTGCATCCACATGCCCATTAACCATTTTAACTGACAATCTCGAGCGACTATCATTATTTGTTTTAATGATGGCATAATTGAAAGCCATTTGAAAATTATTTGCCATTATTTGCGAAAACGTCGAACGACCGAACATCATAATGGCAGACGCCGTGAAAGGCTTGAGAAATTGAATAGCGCAGCGATTGATCCAAGCGTGTTTGATGCTTTGGTGTTGCTGTTAATGATTGTGTTGCCAGTCAAAGTAGTAATTTTTTTCTTTCTTTCTTGTTGTTAATGCCGCTGATAGTTTGAGGCTGCGGGCATGTCATGAACTCCAACACAAAACTTTACAGCATGTTCATGTAAATGTCAAATTTTGCGCAGGAGGGGCACAGCAAGTTGTCTGCTTTTCCACAAAAATACACATGAATAAACCTGCAAATCGCTGAAAGAGCACAGTGCGGCACAAAAGAAAATGTCAAATTTCATGTGTGGGTTTTGCATCACACTTCAGCGCTCCAAGCCAAGTGGGCCATAGCGTGCCAAATCTCCGATAAACCAATCTCAGACTGTCAATTTGTCAATGGGTGTATGTTGGCATGGGCTCTTTGGTTTTTCTATCTTAAAATATTGACTATTATACATCGATATGTATGCATGTGGTCTATCATACTCGCGTTGATTAAACAAGTTTCTACAACATTTGTGTCTGTGTATATTTGCGCCGTTGTGATGAGTAATCGTCAGCTTTATTCGCGCTAACTGTATCTTATATCTTCCTGTTTGATAGATGGAGGTTTTAATTTACAAGTGTTGCTAATTCTCAAACGAGTTTTCTTTAATGTTGATAGATGTAGACAAGCCCGAACACATGTAAAATATACCCACTAATAATTTTTTACCGCATGCACTCTGTTGCATAGCGCTTTCATATGGGAATATTTGCAAATTTTTACATTTTAATAAAGACAGGTTTCTCCAAGTCTCTGAATAATCAAGTGTTAATTTTTGAAAAATGTGTTAGAGGTATACACATTTATATTGTAATTAGATATGGTATATTGTTGCTATTTTTTCGTGCAAGAATAAAATTTCAGAAGCTGTCTGCAGGTGGCGCTGTAGTGCTGCTATTTCAAAATTTATTATGTTTGCGGTATTGTGGACTAATAGTCTCCTCGCAAAAAAAGCGCAAAAAAAGGTCCTTCACTGCTGCAGTGATTCCGGCCTTCTCCGTGGGTGAAATCTAAAAAAAATAAATTCTCTTTAAAGTAGATAATATTGTCTGTACAATGCCCTACGATAAAAAAAAAATAAAAAATTGACAATATGGCGGCGTTTAAAAAAAATAGTCGAATTTTATCCAAAATTTTGGTCGTTTTTGGCCTGCTAAAATTCGATTTTTTGATCAGATCAAAAATCGATAGGTCATTGTACGGAGAACTATATATAGAACATGTAAAAAAAAACAAGTAATTTGATAGTGATCGGATCAATTGTTTTTGAGTAATCACTGCAACAAATTCGGAAAATGCTGTTTCGAGAAAAATGCGTTTAAAGATAAAACAGTGTAAACGATCACTGTTGCCGAGCGGCAGCTCTTTAAATTGCTATAACTCAAAAACTATTTGAGATAGAAAAAAAATGATTTTTTTGAAATTTCACACTGTGCCCCTTAAAACGCTGAAATAGATCGATTTACCATGCAAAAGAAAAGTCGTATTTTACTAATTAATTTTTAATCGAGTACATATCGAGTTGGTACTGGAATGGTTGGTTTTTCTCCGCACTGTAGGTTTTTCTCCACACTGCAAATGAAACTGACCAACTTATTATGAATAGCAAAAAAATGTATAACAGCTGATCGAGTACCCGCCTGTGCGAAAGGCAAAAACTGGTTTCTCAATTATAATCCTAATGTACTAAATTAATTTCGCTGTGCGAAAAGGCTACATTTGAATATAAATATTTGGCACAAGGTTGCTAAGCGAGTATTATAGTTTTGTTCACATGGTTCAATGGTTGTTTGTAAGTCATAAAACTATGTAAACTAGTTAGATATAGGGTTATCAAAATATTCAGGATGACGAGACGAGTCTGTCCGTCCGTCTGTCTTGAGTAAAAATTAAGATATATTGACGAAACTTGGTACAAAATCGAACCATTGCCACGCCCACAAAATGGTGGTCGAAAACCAATAAAGGATCATAACTAAGACATAAATAAGGTTAGATCGCACTAGAAAATCTCCAGCTTACAACAATAGCTCGTCGCCACGTTCGTTTGTCATGTCTACCAGCCTTTGTGTCCGCGCTGACCTGTGACTCCAATTTTCATGTTCAACAATTTTTGATTTGATTCACGTGCTGCTGCTGCTGTTGATATTGCTGCTGCCGCGGCATTTTTACATTTACTACATTTTTCAAAGTAAATACATGTTTGCTGTTGTTGTTAATGTAGCAGCCATGAATAACAAGAGCTACAACAAACTGTGGTAACATACATATATGCAAACGTGCAACAAAGCCGTCTTCATGCAAAAAACGCTTAACAAAAGGAGGCGGGCATGTGTTGCACTACAAAATTTTTTATTGATTTTGCGCTTTCATAATTTTTGTATTTGTTTATAAACATTGTTGTTTGCTTGCTTTGAAGTGCAATGGCATTTTTGTGGCATGAAGGCAGGTTGTTACTGATACTTGTTACAACCAACTACTTGTTAGCTACCTTTTCGCTGTTGAACAATATTTGCAAAGGGCATAGGAAATTCAGTGCCTCTTATACAATTGTGGCACGAAATTATTGTCTAACTGAGTTCAGTAGTTGTTCAAATATTGTTTGAGTATTGGCTGTTTGCCACATTTCTGCTCACGTACAGTTTGAAATTGTTAACTGATGGCAATTTGATTTTATTTTATTTATTTGGTATACTCAGGGACCACACATGCGTTCGTGCCACATTCAACCGCCACGACACCTGTGCGGCATTTATGTAAAAATCAGCAAAAAATGTTGCATAAACATTTCACATTTCGCAAAAGCGCCAGTAGCAAGTGGCAAGGTGATAAGATCTGCTCAGCAACGCTTTGCGACTTCATTAAACTTAAATAAGTAAAATGCCGTTTAAGCCAAGCAAAGAAAAAAGGAAAACTAGAAGTAGAAAAATAGTGCACTGCTTGCCACACGCCAATTTGCAAGTTGCACATTGCAAGTTGCCAACAGCATTCGCGCGTCCAAAACAGACCAACTTGGCAGCCAACGCGGCTGCTATCCAATATCAGCGCCCCGAGCGGCCTCGACGCCGCAACGGCAGCCACAAGACGCGCAGCGTGTCGATAGCTACCACATTGACGCTTCGTCGCGCTTCGCTTGGCTGGCGGCGGCGCAGCACCAAATTGCAACTTCCAAATAGCCGCGCTGGCAGTCTTGTTTTCTGTGCGCCGCTGTGTTGCACGGCTACTTGAGTAGTTCGCACTAATCAACAGCGGCGTCATCGCCATCACCATCAACGACAGCGCCAAGCAGCGAACAACAAGCACCATGCAACAGTTGCATACACACACTAATGCAACATAGCAGTATGGCCGCCTTCTAAGCCACATTGCGGCACTCATCAGGTTTTGCTGTGGGTCATGTTGCAATCATAACACAGCGACTAGTTACGTGCCACGGCACACAACCAAGCACCCGCTCATTGCTTGCTCCGTGTGACAGGTACTCGTACCTTGTGTGGCAGCGGCGCATATTTTTGCGCAACATCATGCCACACGTACCAACAACAAAATATGAGTGAAAATAAAAATAAAATTCTTTGCTGATTTTCATAATCCACTTTCATGACGTGGACCGTTGAGTTGCGCTTGGCACTCCGACCATCTGTCCACCAAGCAAGGGTGTCTTTTGCGCAATATTTTTCTATTTTCTGCAACATGTTGTTATTGTTTTTGCTTTGGCAAATTTATTGATCAGATTTTTCTTCACATCGGTAGTTGCCAATAACAACAGCAATAACAACAACGAGAGCGTATTTATGCCACAGTCATTATTACTGCGGTTGCACGTGTATACTTCGCTGTGTGTTGCAGTAAGGTGATTTCGCCGCATTCGATTCTTGCGTTGCTTTGTAGCGTCTACTTTGCTTTTCACTGCAATCTATTTCGTCTAATGTTTAATTTTCTTTGCTTCTTTTGTGCTCAAGCCATTATTTTGCGATTTTGATATTGAAATCGTTTGCCACAAATTCTCAAATTGTCTCAGTACGAAATGTAGCAATGGCCCGAGTTACGACATTTGCGCGAAGTTTGCTGGTAAAATTCAATAAACTGCAATTACTGTCGCTTTGGTAGCGACCTAACGGCGATACTTTAGCGAGTTTTGGAATTGTTTATAGAAAATTGTTTAAAGTTGTTGATTGTATGCGTTGGTTTTAGGTATATATGTAGGTACCTGTTGCACGAAATATTTTAATAATGATTTCTTAAAAAAATGTGTACAATTTTTTTTACTTCTCAATCCTTTGTTAAGTAGTTTTATTATGTCTGGCTTGTTGATAACTTATATCAAAGATTGCGCCTATATGTAGGCAACTTAAAGTGAGAATTTGCTTTTCTTTTAAACTTGTTTTCTATATATTTGAACTCCACTTTCAACTATCTAATAAAAGGCATTAAAGAAATTAGTCAAAATACCCTCACTTTTTAAAGCTTCTCACAGCTTATAAATATTACAACCAGTAGCGCCATCTAGGTTTTCAGACTTTCATCTACCGGAAAATTATAATTTCGAACACAAAATACCATGCCTCTTATTAAATTACTTTACAACTACTACAAAGCACAAATCAACTGGTCAGTCGACTATTTTTGTCACAAGCAGTTGATATTGATGATCTAAATCGGTTTAGTTGGATTTCCGACAGGGATTTCAAGTAATAAATTTATATATTTGAAACTAATTTGCTCCTTCATTGAATTTGAATTCATTCATTGAACCACAATTCGCTTTCGAAAGAAAGAATAATTAAAGAAGAATTTGTCACATACTTACTGGAGAAAATTGTCTCAGGATTGTGACGTATAACAGCTATAATAGACTGTCTAGGGTCACATATTAATAAAACTATTCGGTAACATCTTTTTTCTGGCTATTGAACTAAATCAGAGTTTTCCAGGAGATTAAAATTCGAGGAAATATATTTCGATATTGGAGGCTTTCTTCGAAAAACGGAGAATATAATTTTTTTTACTTATAACTCAATACCTCGGAAAAAACTGGTTAGGACCAATACCCAGCCGAGTATACAGTCAATTTTTGACTCCATTTAACCATATATTTTTTCCTCTCGTTTTATGCAAACCTAAATTTGCAGTTGATTTTAGTTCTCAGAACAAACTTTAATGAAGCTGGATAATCTATACTAATATTATAAAGCTGAAGAGTTTGTTTGCTTGTTTGTTTGAACGCGCTAATCTCCGAAACTACTGGTTCGAATTGAATAATTCTTTTTGTGTTGGATAGTCCATTTATCGAGGAAGGCTATAGGCTATATAGGTGTAAAAAACGGGGGAAATTATTTATCTTTGAGGGCTTCCGTTCCTTGCGCTGCGAAAGCGGTTCAAGATTAGATACGCTAAGGATCGAGAACGTTAAGGACCATTCTTGATGAAATGTTCAGAGGTTGTTCGTTGTGGATCTTGGAAGGTTTAGTCGGAAAATTGTAATTGTCCAAAAAGTGACTTTTTTCCATACATTTTTTTTTTCAATCTATCTATAAAAAAATAATAATTCGGAAAAGTCGGAAATTGGCAAGTGGCAACAGAGTATTCAGAATTGCAAATGAACGGTGACATCTACAATGAAGCATTGAAATTCATATGCCATCACCAAATCGTCAAATTAGAGATGTACTAAATCGTGCATACGACAGAATAACTTTGGAACAACAAGTATAAAGAAATGTTCCATTATTTAATGAGCAGCAAAAGACAACCTATGATGAATTGATTAAGGCTGTCCATGATGGAAATAAATGGTGGACTTTAATTTCTTGATACGCACGGTGGAACTGGGAATCCTGATTGATTCTGATATCATTGATTTTGGCAATAATACGATCTCAAAAAGGCATTACGTTGGCTCTCGCATCTACTGGAATTGCAGCAACGCTACTTGAAGTTGGAAGAACGGCACATTCGACACTGTAGCTTCAGTTAAACATGCAAATCTATGAAACATCTATAAGATGAGCGCAATCTTCTACAAGCACTTGACAGAACAATGAAAGATCTGTGGAATAATAATCGTCGCTTTGGTGGCATAATGATACTGTTATTGACAAACACATTCTGTTATTTCGAAAACAACAACGGCGGAGGAATTAAACGAATGTCTCAAGTCATCGTACTTGTGGCGGCACGCGAAAACCATAGATTGACCATGAATACGCGTGTGTTCCTGCAACAGGATAGCACCGCAGAAGATCTGCAAAGAACTGGGCAAATTCTGGTTAATACTTCTAATGGTTTGAAATCAATCCGAACATTAGCCAAATTTATCGTAACTACGATTGGTTGAGTGCACGCAGATTTTTAACTGCCAAAAATACCGATGTCGATGATTTAATCTATACGACTTAAAGTCAACTTCCGGGAGATTTGTGTTCATACACATCGATCGATCATGTTGAAAATGAAGACGAAGCTGTGAATTATCCAGTGAAATTTCTAAATTCTTTGTCATTATAATGCTTTGTCATTTATTATGCTTCGCAATCTTCAAGCAGCTATCGAATAATGTAATAGTTGCAAGAATTTTTTAAAGGGACTTACAAGAGGGCAAAATGCTTGATTCCTTTGAGTTCCAACGATTTGCCATTTCAGTTCAAACGTATTCAGTTTCCAACGAGACTTGCATTTGGGATGACAATAAACAAGTCTCAAAGACAGTCGCTGCAGGTGTGTGGCATAAATTTCATTCACGAGTTGAAAAACCATCTTCTCTGTACATTTACGCATCGGAACAGAAAACAAAAAATGTTGTTTATTAAGCTGCGTTACATTGAAAAAAAATTTAGAAAAATCGCAAATAAATGTTTTCCAACACTATACAAATTCAACTTTGTTTTCAAAACAAATAATTTCACGCAGTGCAACGACTGCGGAGTCAGCTAGTATACTATAAATCCCTTCGGATGTTACTCATACCACCCGTAGCACCCAGTTATAAATAATATCAATGACTAAGGAAGCATTTCAAATGTTCATAGATCTCTGTGAAATTCACGGAATAATTAATATTCAATAATTACGGGACTATACCAGTGTAAACCATGAAAAATTAGGCGATTTTCGTGAATCTGTTTTAAGAAAGTACTCTATCGAATGTTTCGAAGTTTTTTCGCACATAATAAGGTATATTTTTAGCTATATTTAAAGCTTTTTTGTTACAAAATATTGAAAAATAATGGAGTGCTGTCTTCGAAGGTGCCAAAAAAGATATCCCAACTGCTGACATGATTCCGTCTGAATTAGTAGCTGAATCAAAAATATTCAAAAATGTTATTAAAGTTGAATATATTTCTTACACAATGACCTACGATTTTTGAATGATATCAAAAATTAACAAAATGACATAATTCTGAAAAAAAACAAAAAGATAGGTCATTGTATAGTAAATATATTCGAGAATACTCAGTTTAAATTTGAAGTCGATCGTTCAATGTCTAGTTGAGTTATGATGTCAGCAATTTTCAAAAAATGTCGTTTCGAAAAAAAACGCGTTTAAAGTTTCGACTATAAGCAGCTACCTGCGAGCGGTCGCTCTTTAGAACTCTGCCATTCAAAAATTATTCAAGATGGGACATTAACGCTTTCACAGGGCATTTTTTTTAAATTAACTATGAAATAAGCAAAAAATTAAAAAAAAATATATTTTTGGAAAGTGTCGCACTGGTATAGCCCCTTAATATACAACTGCGCTTATCAGGAGAGCATTAAAAAAACTCATAAGAAATCAACAACCGCAGAAATAGTTTGGGCATATTCGCCTAACCTAAATCAACTGACCACTTAGAGATTGATGAGAAAGGCTCCCTGTTCCATTAAATAATAATAATAAAAAATATTAATAAATATCATGCTAATCACACATATACACATACACTTTAAAGCAAAATTAAGGGCATGTAAAATTTATTATACGCTCAACCTCAATATTCTGCAATTAATCTGCTGAGTTCTTTTACAATTCATTAAGAATATAAGCAGGTTTATCTGCATATATGCAAAGCGAATATTATTAATTAATATATTTTATTATCTACCGACTCACAGTAATTGATTTCGCAGACTGCCGCTGTGCAGCAAATATATTTACACACATATCTAGCATTGTATATGTATATGTGGTCTTACGTGATACTCCAAGTGGCAATCATTTTGACTTCTCGCTGCGATAATTGCACTTAATGCTTTTCGATATGCTTTTTATGGCATTACAAAAACTTATTACAAACTTATTTCAATTTAAGCTTAAATATATAACCTGTATTACTAGTATATTTACAACAACAAAAAGATAAATTTTGTAAAGAATTTTTATTGCGCAAACGCCAACAAGTGTGTGCCGCCGCATGCAATCGGTGTCGAAAAATCAAGTAAACGATAAAATGCAACAAAAAAATCAAAACAACAGCAACAACCAGCGCTACAACGTCACTATCGGCAAACGAATCTGGCGTTATTTATGCACACCCACTTCCAAGATAGTGTGACGACCTGTTTTGTATGAAAATAATAAAAAAATAAATAAAAATAATATGAATGTATGTATTCAATATCTCCATCGCGAAATTAAGAAATCTGCCTTAAATGGCATGCGAATAGGCGGTAAATATTTTCCGTTGTTGACTGCCACATGTGGCATACCGTTGGAGTTCGTTCGTTTGCAAAATGTATGCATATTTTCGCTGCAACACCTGATGGAAAATGCAAATTTCGTTGGCAATAATATTTAGCAGCTGCCCGCCGCCTGCTTGCTTGCTGATTGAAATTACAACTTTTTGGCCACGCACAAAAATTTTTTTTTACCTTTAATTTTTTCTATTATTATTCTTTAT
This sequence comes from Zeugodacus tau, assembly GCA_031772095.1. Lineage (NCBI taxonomy): Eukaryota > Metazoa > Arthropoda > Insecta > Diptera > Tephritidae > Zeugodacus > Zeugodacus tau. The sequence continues at coordinate 80,956,110 of CM062649.1, forward strand.
TTTCCGCCTGCTGCCAATTAATATTTGTTATTTGCGCAAAATTTTCGTTTATTTCATGTTTCTTCAACGCAAGGCGTTGGCGTATTTAACGTCTTTCCTGGCGCTGTTGTTGTTTATTGGTAGGCGGATTTTGCGTGTTAATTAGCAGCGTACGCGTCGTGCGCTTGAAGATGAAAAATTAAAATAAAAATATTTAATTTTTTTTAATATTTTTTTTGTTTTTTTTTCTTATTTTTATGTTGCAATTTAGCTAACAAGCGAATCGTGGGTGTTTGTAGTTAACACTTGTGTGCCATTTGTGGGGTGTTAATTTAAGCAGCGATTTGGGATATTTTGTCTTGTCTCTTAAAATCAATTATTTTGCAATTAAACTGTGCTTATGGTGTTAACATATGTTTCATAAATCGCTTACAAAGCCAATTATTGCTAATTGTGTCATTAGCAGAATTTATTATATTGCCAATAATAAATAAATACTTGACTTCACTGAATATTGCAAAATAAATAATTGCCAATTAAAATAAATGTTTTTAATTAACTTTGGTATTTATTTATTTATATTTCGTAATGCCAAAAATTCGTTAATTTTATTATGCTGGCGTAATTCATTTTATTTTGTGTTTAGATAAAAATTTTATGAGTTGCTTAATTGGAAGCCCAAGGTGTTGCAAATATTTTTGAAATTTATGAAAAATAAAATTTTTCGAAAATTTTTAATTTCGCCAAATTTAATTTTTGGTAAAGTTTTAAGGTACTTGTTATGTTTAAAATAAAAATTATTTCTGATGTTTATATATATTTTTCCAAATATATATATATATCCAAATATTTTTGAATATTTTCTTGGTAATTAGTAATAAAAAAATTGGCATGGAAAAAGTAATTGCTGAATTTTTAGCGATTTTTTTCATATTTTAAATATAAATATTTTTATATTTTTCTTTAAAATTTTTTATGAATTTAAAATAAAAAAATTTAAATTTTTTTTTTTAATTTTTTATGAAGAAACTGAAAAACTTGACGCTCAGTTGGCCAACTAATTGAAACCAGTTGCAAATATTGCATAACGATATAAAAATTACAAACCTGTCAGTAGAACCACATAAGACTGCAGCAACACTACGCTTGCTGGCACTTCTTCAGTGATCTAATGTCAGCAATTCGCTATTAACTGTATAAAAAAGCAGCAAACTTGACTCACCAGTTCTTAAACCGTTATGAAATCAAATTTAGAATTAAAATAAAAAAAATATATATTTAATAATCAAATCTCATTACAATAACACCAACACTATACGTTTCGCGTGACCATTAAACAAGTCAAAGACAAAATTCAAAAGACTTAAGACACACACTTGCTTGGCAATGAAAAAAGAAAGCAACAATACATCTATACTAATATTATAAAGAGGAAATGTTTGTTTTTTTGTTTGTTTGTGTCGAATAGGCTCCGAAACTACTGAACCGATTTGAAAAATTCTTTCACCGTTGGAAAGCTATACTATCCCTGAGTGACATAGGCTATATTTAGTTTAAAAAAAAATAGGGTTCCTTACCAAAACTCCGATAATGTAAAAAAATACCAAAAAACTTTCTTTAATCGCGAATGCTGCGAAAACGATTGAAGATATAACAAAGTGATGTACTACAATTTTGTAGAACTTATCATTACCTACAAAAAACGTCGCGACATCATATCTCTAATTATTATAGTTTTGTCACAATAAGCGATTTTATACCTTTATTTATACCTTTACCTTTACCTTATACCTTTATTTATACCTTAGTATTAATCCTTATCGAAATAAATGATTTATTATTTAAGATCGCTTCAAAACCTTTATATAACTTTTTGAATTATTAGATTCTGAAGATATCACGAGTTAAAAATTTTGAAAATTTTGAATGGTCCTGTGCGGAATTAAAAATAATTGTCGCTTGATAATCTATATCTATATCTATACTAATATTATAAAGAGGAAATGTTTGTTTGTGTCGAATAGGCTCCGAAACTACTGAACCGATTTGAAAAATTCTTTCACCGTTGGAAAGCTATACTATCCCTGAGTGACATAGACTATATTTAGTTTAAAAAAAAAATAGGGTTCCTTACCAAAACTCCGATAATGTAAAAAAATACCAAAAAACTTTCTTTAATCGCGAATGCTGCGAAAACGATTGAAGATATCATATCTCTAACTATTATAGTTTTGTCACAATAAGCGATTTTATACCTTTATTTATACCTTTACCTTTACCTTATACCTTTATTTATACCTTAGTATTAATCCTTATCGAAATAAATGATTTATTATTTAAGATCGCTTCAAAACCTTTATATAACTTTTTGAATTATTAGATTCTGAAGATATCACGAGTTAAAAATTTTGAAAATTTTGAATGGTCCTGTGCGGAATTAAAAATAGTTGTCGCTTGATAATAATCTATACTAATATTATAAAGAGGAAATGTTTGTTTTTTTGTTTGTTTGTGTCGAATAGGCTCCGAAACTACTGAACCGATTTGAAAAATTCTTTCACCGTTGGAAAGCTATACTATCCCTGAGTGACATAGACTATATTTAGTTTAAAAAAAAATAGGGTTCCTTACCAAAACTCCGATAATGTAAAAAAAATACCAAAAAACTTTCTTTAATCGCGAATGCTGCGAAAACGATTGAAGATATAACAAAGTGATGTACTACAATTTTGTAGAACTTATCATTATCTACAAAAAACGTCGCGACATCATACCTCTAACTATTATAGTTTTGTCACAATAAGCGATTTTATATAAAAAAAATAATTAAAATACCACTACTTGAAAAGGCTCTTTATTCATACCTTAGTATTAATCCTTATCGAAATAAATGATTTATTATTTAAGATCGCTTCAAAACCTTTATATAACTAAAATTTTGAAATTTTTGAATGGTCCTGTGCGGAATTAAAAATAATTGTCGCTTGATAATAATATGATCTAAAAATGAATTGCTGTTCGTTTGTGCTACAAAAAAACGAGAACGGCCAAACCGATCTGGCTAATTTTAGTCTTGAAATATTCGTGGAAGGCCAGAAAAAGATTAGAAAGTGAGTAAATATGAAAAAATTTCGAGGAAGATAATAATAAGAGAATTTTATTCGAGTTGACAAGAAAAATATTAAAGAGAAAACAAAAAATTATAATTTGAAGGTTGTCATTGTTGCTTTGTTAAAATATTTTTGTTATTGTTCAATTGTATAAGGTTGTGTCGATAGCCCAAAACAATTTGTAACAAATAAGGAAAGGCTAATTTGGGGCCCAACCGAACATTTTATACTCTCACAATTTATTGATGTAATTTTATTTAGATAACACACAATTTTATCTATATATTCGACATAAAGTCCAATAGAAAATCATCATATATAGTATATGAGGGCTGATGTAATTCCAGAACCAATTTCACTCATTTTCACCACCAAGGTTAATGGGAATAGGGGCGACTTGGCACCTGTTAGTAGGCAAACATACGGCGCATTCGGCCTTGAAATTACTCCTAAATTGCAAATGAACGAAACACCAGTCAGCAAAATCGTCAAAAATAGCGCTTTAACGAAAATTTTCCAAATATTCAAGAAGTCGTTGGAGGTACTGCACAGGACTTTAAAAGATCTTGATTGTCGATGAACGTTTTTGGTGGAGCCAGGATTCTGTTAGTAGGTGATTTACGCCAATTATTCCTGGATCAACTGTTACTGACGGGTTATCGCATGCCTAAAATCATTTAATTTGTGGCGACACATAAAGAAGCGCCAATTAACAACTAACATATGAGTGTTTTTGCAACAATACCAAATTGCGATTGTAGAAATAGTTGGCAGTTGACACCTCGATGGATTAATAGCATTTCCAACAGATATCTTTCACTTCATTGACTCGAAAGAGAAGTTTTCCTGACATGAAACCTCAATATGATAACCATAAATGACTGATTGAATGACCTATATTGGTGGTAAAAAAAAATATCGATGATCTTAATGCGACAATTTAGAATTTCGGTCCAAAAGAGTTGACACAGCTACTAACCAGTATGACGTAGTCAATTAGCCCAAACTATGTAAAATTGCCTGTACTTTGCAATTAAAAGTAGTGTGAGTTGTAATCATGCTGCGTAACATAAATCAACCTCGAGTAATCAATATCGTCGCCGAAGCCAAGATTGGACCAACTTAATTTAATGTATACCTTAGCCACAAAAACGTGTGGCCGGGTCTGCTAGTATATCATATATGACTAAAGGTGTATGTTTGTCATTGTTTTACATAAAAGGCAATAAATGCGATAAAGAATTTTCAAAAAATTAAAACAATACTAAGCAAACATAAGAACAATATAGATATAAGTATATAAATAAACAGAAATAGCAATAAATGCCATATCCGCCACCTGTCTATTCGCCACAAACTCATTTATTAGCTATTTCAAAAGCGCAAATGATTGCTGCGGCATAATGAAGCGTTCGGTCCATACTACAAACAGCCACATTTAGTGACAGCCACAATGGCCGGCGAGTGGCAGGCAGCATCATTAAGGTAATGCTGACAAATGTGTGTTGGATGGCTTTCGATTGTGTGAAATGCACACGCGCAGCTGAAGGAATACACACATACATATGTATTTGTGTGTATACAATAAGTGTGAAGTAATATTTCATAGAATCTATTCTTTGACTTGCCTCTGTCTTTAATGGCTGCTTTAATATTTTATTTCTATATTTGCTGTCATTCTTTGTAATTCAAGCTTTTTTTAACACTTAATTATTTATATTTGTATGTGCTTTTTTTCGATTCTTCTTGGCAGCTAAATTACTATTTGCCAAAGTGAGTGTTGATTGTAAATTAAATAACACATTCAAGTCGTCAATTTTAACATTTACTCGAGCATTGTGTTGTTGTAAAGCACTTTTGAGAATTTAACTTATTGAAATTGTGAAGAATTGAAACTTTACTAATGACAGCACATTAGGTGGACCACAAATTCTTTTTGTGCTGAGTTCTTTTTGTAATTGTTTTCTGCTCAATTATTTGTTGAGATGTGAGAAGAGCAAATTGTTAAACTTTTTTTTTTAATTTGTGTATTTATTTTATTTTTTTAATTTTTTTTTTGTTTTTTTCTGATGAGTTCAAAAATCAGTAACTTGGAGAGATGGTTTTATTTGAAATATTTACTAATATTATCAACCATTTTTTTTTATAATATTTGTTGTTATTTTTATAACATTCTCAAAAATTCCAGCTTCAAAGCATTTTCTGTATAGGAAACATTAAAAAATATGTTTATTATATTTTTTAAATAATAATAATTTTTAACAAAAATAATTTTTTAAATAATTTTTTTTTACATATATTATTTTTTTTCTGGAAAATATTAATATAAAAAATCAACCTTCAAAGCATTTTTTACATAACAAATCATTAAAAAAATTATAAATTATTCTTTTTACTTTTGATAAATTTTTTAAAATAATTTTTAATAATAATAACTTTTTTAAAATAATATTTTAATTTTTTTTTTAAATATTTGTTACGGAAAATTATTAATTTACAATATCTATATATATATTCAAAGCATTTTTTGCATAACAAACCATTAAAAAATTATAAATATGTAATTTTTTTCATAAAAAAATATATTTTTTTAAATTAAAAATACTATATTATTATTATAAATATTTATTTTTTTTATTTTTTTTGGTTATAAAAAAAATATTTTTTAAATAACAAAAATTTTGTTATCAAAATATTTTTTTTTAACATTTTTTTAATTCATTACTTTTTTGGAAAAATATTAATTTATTAAAAATCAAATAAAAAACATTATTGATTTTTAAAAATATATTTTTATATTTTTTACATAATATTTTTATTATTACCTTTATATTTATAATTCTGAAATTTTCCAGACTCTTACTAGAAAATATATTTTTTTCCTTTCTTACATAAGAAATCACCAACCAATCTTACTACTTACAATCTTTCCAAAATATAAAAAAATAAAAAAGCAAGTTCGTGCCTTAAGTCTTTTGATTTGGAAATTTTTTTTTCCCCCTCAAATAATTCTCAAGCTGCGCTCGCATGCGTTTAATGCATTGATGAATGTTTTACATAATCCATTGCAGCTAATAAACACACACAGTGTTGCCACATTGTATAAAAATCAACAAAAAAAAAAACCAAAAGTCAACACTAATCCATTAATTTGTAATTTTAGCCGCATGCGGGTTGTAATGAATTTACGTGCGCGCAAAGCACAAAGCACACGAACAAAAATTCACAGTGTATTTGTAATCAACGCTAAGCGTGAATTGATCCATGCTTGCAACGGCGCGCACAGATATTCAAAGCATTTTCACAACAAATCGCAAATCGAACTAATAGTATAAAAAAACGTTTGATTGCAAAGAAGTGTCGAATATGGAGACAGCGCACAGCAGCATACACATCGAATTAGCCGCCATGAAAATCGAAAGCTCCGAAATTGCAAAAAAATTGCTGATTTTTCAACGAAAATGAAAAAAATCAAGAAATTGCGCTTTGAAAATCGATTAATTTCGTGGGATTAAGTTTTATTAGTGTGTATATAAGCATGTGTTCATGTAGGTTTGAGTATAAATATGTAATCGTTTTTTCGTAATTATTGTTGCAATTACATAGTTGTTGCATGATTTTGGCGAAGTCCAAGAAAATAACAACAAAAAGTGTCAATAATTGTCTACAACAACAATAAATGTCAACCACATGGCACTCCAGAGTCAAAGTGTACATTATTCGCATGACGACAATTTCCGCATGTCACAGTAAGCAACAACAACATTTAACATAAAAATACGTAACAAACCGTACATTGCCCTCTGACGCCTGCGAATCGCACCAAAACAGAAAACACAAACAACTATTCATAAACTAAGCTTAATGCTGCAACATTTTTATGCACACATGCATAGACACATGTACATACATATGTAAGCATGTAATCATGTATGTGTGTGACCGCTAGTTCATATAGAGATGACAGTAATTTTCACTGCATCTTAGCGGAGTTACAAGACATAACATATAAGCAAGTATATGCTCACACACACATATTTCTATTCATGACATCTGTTCAACTGTCAAATTGCCGGCCAAAAATGGCGTAAATTTCGTTATGGGTGAGAATTACGCAATTGATGTCAGCTTATGCGAGGAAATTCACTTTCATTGCCTGCATGCGTCTTTGTTGTTAGTATTTCTATATGTACAAGCATATTATTTAAGCTATTACTGTTAGATAATTCCTAAAAGGCGCTTAAAAAGTGGCATTAAGGTTATTTCTGGGGTCAGAATGTCTAATAGCTGTGCAATAACTTTGGTGTGTTTATAGTTTTGGAAGTCAGGGTATTCAAATTTGTTGTAGAGGGAGTCAATATGTTTTCACAGTGATTGTAAACTCTCCTCACAGGGTGACTAACACCTTTGGTGCGATGACTAATGCAATTACACTGAATTTACCGAAAGCTGAAGTGAATAATAGAAACTAACGTTAGAGTCTTATAAATATACAACAATAACAACAACAAGAAAATTAAAACCATAAGGAAAGGGAGAGGGTCTAACTCTATACTATTGTCAAGAAAGATATACGATTCCAGCTAATAACCTAAATATTCAGAAATAATAATATAATAATCGTATGTATACTTTTCGAACACTCCAATTTCATGGTTTCGAAAAGAAAATTTATGGATTGTACATTCATTAATAGCGTTTTCTTTTCTCAGAAAAATTTAACATTTATTCTGCCCTGTACTCGGATTTCAAATTGTGAGCGAAAGTTGACCAGCATAATAGGAAGACATTTCTTTTGTTCTTTTATCATGGAATGGAACACATTCAAAGAGATTGCATTTTCATCGAGAAAAGAAAACGCTATAATTCTTCATATATAATTTGTCAAGGTTACCCTTAATTTGAGACAACAAGTGAAGATCAATCCTCAAGTCAAGTTCAGTTAAATATACTCTTATATAATATATAATATCCTTCGGACCGCCACTTTTCACAAGCCTCTTTTGAGTTCAACTTTACACCACCAAAGGCGTTTGCCATGGATAGGAACAGGTGATAAACAATTGGCGCTATGTCCGGGCTATATGGTGGATGCGATAAAACCTCTCATCCGAGCTCGCGTAGCTTCTGAGGAGTCATCAATGAAGTGTGTGGTCTGGCGTTGTCCTGGTGGAACACCCCCCTCCTGTTGGCCAACTCTGGATGCTTCTGGTCGATCGCCTGCTTCAAGCGGTTTGCAGTAGATGGTAGAATTAAGCGTCTGGCCATATGTGAGCAGCTCATAGTGGATGAATCCCTTCCAATCCCACCAAACACACAGCAAAACTTTCCCTGGCGTCAATCCTGGCTTAGCCACTGTTTGAGACGATTCACTGGCTTTCGACCGTTTTCGCTTGATATTGTCGTATGTGATCCATTTTTCGTCGCCAGTCACCATCCGCTTCAAAAATGGGTCGAGTTCGTTCCGTTTAAGCAGCATATCGCAGGCGATGATGCGGTCAAGAAGGTTTTTTGCGTCAAATCAAGAGTCAACCAAACATCAAGCTAATTTGTGTATCCAGCCTTCTGCAGATGGTTTAAAATGGTTTGGTGACTAACTCCCATCTCCTAGGAGATGATGCCACATGCCTGTCTAACTCGATATTTTTCACGATTTGATCAGTATTCGTCGTCACAGGTCTTCCGCCGGCTGGCTTATCCGTGGTGTCGTTTTCACCCGCTCTGAATCGTCGAAACCAATCCTCCGCAGTTCCAAGTGATACAGTACCACCTTCCAAAACACCATTAATCTCACGGAACGTTTCTCAAGCGGATTTGCCTTTAACGAAGGAAAACTTTAAAATAACGCGATAAGAAGAAAGATCATAGTCAGTGTAGACAACATGTTCTTATAAGTTTAATCACTTCGAAGTCATCATATAGTTCGTATATCATAAGTTGACGGACAAATCTGTCGCAGAATCATTTTTCCAAAACGCTATAGAACGTAAAACTAACGGTATATTGTTTAGAACGAAGGAGATCTATATTTTGCAATCCCATATAAAAGACTAAATTGTCTTATAGCTATATTATCAGTGAAAATTTAAAATCATTTATCTAGAAACTATCTCAATCATACTAGAGAAGTACTAGTGAGGGAGAAAATATATCTATATTTATATTTTTATTATGTGGCGTCGTCCGATATTTTCGAAATCCTTCAGCTGCAGTCGGTGCGAACCTTCCCCGTATTCCTTACATATCACTTTTACAGAGGAGAGTCAGTTTCTAAAAACTAAATCTAACAATAAAAATCAACTCAAAAATCTCATTGCCAGATCTCAGTGTCAACGTAACTTCACCTTAAAGTCAATTACTAAGCAAATTTTAAAGTTAATATCGAAAAAAGCAGACAATTTAGAAACACTAAGCTTGAAAAATTGCATTCAATTAGCGTAGTCAAAAGACAAACCTACACATAAAATGGCTAGTGGTGACCATTGGTCTCGTTTTGCAACAACAACAGCAACAGAAAAAGAATCAAATGTACCAGCTTAGGCAAGAGAGCGCATGCTACAAATGGCCATGACAAGTATTGATTAGACGCGCCACTGGCGGCCACTATTGGCTGCTGGTCGGTCGGTTGCGTTTCAATGCGGCCCGGCCACTAAGCAGCCACAACACGCCGAGCTGTGGACTTCGAAGGTGCCATTCTAGCAAAGCGTCGCCACAACGACCAACAAGCGGCAAAACTAAATTTATAGCATTGCGCATGCGCGCAATTATTTAAATTGCATTTGCCCGAACAGGGCAATAAGCACTACAACAACAATAACTAGAATTAGAAAAAATAATAAAAACAGAAAACTTTTCAGAAACTGCACCCGCTCTCTTGAGAAGCCTTCGCGACGCCGACGACGAGTGTCGCAGCTAAACTGCTTAATTATATTGTCTGGGCGACAGGTTATTTTATGGTCATAAAGTGACGGTTATTTAGCGACAAATTCCATTTGCGAAACGAACGTGGCATTTACATTTTAATTGTGCACTTACGACTATTTACTAGTTTGTGCTGCCGAAGTTGACATTAATTGCGATTGAAATGCGTTAATTTACACACATTTATATTTCTTACCGTTTTAGGACCGCGCACGCAACGTTTCGGAACGCCTCTCCTCGACCACCACGCTGACGGTGAACATCGCCGATTCGGACGATCAGGACCCCTCGTTCATTTATCGCGGCTGTGTGCTGCTCGATGGCGCCTGCATCAACCCTGAGTACTCGGCCTCGGTGCCAGCGGGCTCACTGCAAGGTGTGCTTACTGTTACACCCGAACGCATACAAGCCGTGGACTTGGACACAATCAGTTCGCCGATACGTTACTCCTTCGCCAGCGGCATGCCCAACAACTATGCCGACTACTTCGAGATCGACGAGCAAACGGGCGTGTTGAAGCAGATCAAAGCGGTGGACACCTCGACAGCCAAAAAATATGATATTGTCGTTAAAGCCGAGGAAGTCTCGGAGGCGAAACGTTTTACCACGGCCAAATTGACGATCAACGTGAAGCCCGTCGATGCCAATCCGCCGGTTATAAGTGCCAGCAATATTGAAGGTTATGTCGATGAGAACTCACCAATTGGCACACGTGTCGTAGACGCAAATGGCACGGCGATCTCATTCAAGACCACAGACGCCGATTTAGGTGAAGATGATCCGAAACCCGATTATATTTACGAGCTTACGACGCCATCTTTCGACGTTACACACGACGGTGTTTTGATTGTCAATGAAGAGGGTTTGGATCGCGATCCACCAGCGCCGGGACGTTATAAGTTCCAAGTGGTTGCACGTGAACCACGCACGAATGCTGCCAGCGCGCCACTCAGTCTGACCGTGCACCTGCGCGATGTCAATGACAATCCACCTAAACTCGCAATGGTACCACCAATCACAATTACCGCTGGTGATGGCCAACGCAATGTCACTAAGGTGACTGCAACCGATAATGATGAAGGTGAAAATGCCATAATCACATACTCCATATATCATGTGTCGAATAATGGACAGCAGAAGTTCCACATCGACGAAAAGACAGGTGAGATAGAGACTAGGGGACGCTTATTGGCTGGCGAACAATACAGCATTACAGTTCAGGCCACAGATAATGGTGGTCTCTCGTCGCAAGCTATTGTCGAAATTGCTGTAACACCGGGACCGAATACGAAACCGCCAAAGTTCGTCAAACCCATCTATGAGGTGCAAGTAAGCGAAGGTGCTGAGATTAATTCTACCGTGACCGTAGTGCATGCCGAAGATCCTGAAAATGACCCCGTCGTGTACTCAATCGTTTCGGGCAATGACTTGCGACAATTCGCTGTGGGTCAAGAGAGCGGTGTCATTATGGTGATACGCAAGTTAGATCGAGAGAGTCTTACACGCTACCAGCTTACCGTATTAGCTGAAGATAATGGCGGCCTATCGAGTAGCGCTACCGTGAACATCAAGGTGACCGATATCAATGACAAAAACCCCGAATTCGATGAGTCTACACTTCCGTACGTATTCGAAGTGGATGAAGGCCAGAAAGATGCTTTTGTGGGCATTGTACATGCCACGGATGCAGATGAAGGTATCAATGCAGAGATCACTTACTTCGTGCCACAAGATATACCTTTCGCTATCGACGGCAAATCGGGCGAGATACGCACCGCCGCGCCTTTGGACTATGAGCGTCAGAAGGAGTACCGCTTCGTGGTGACCGCCAAGGATGGTGCGCCGGATGCGCGTCTCGGCACGGCAAGTGTGACAGTGCAGGTGCGTGATCTGCCCGACGAAGTGCCGAAGTTCACCGATGCACGCATAGATGTGCATGTACCAGAGAATGAGGCCGACTACTTGGTAGCAACCGTACAAGCTTTTGATCCAGATACCGTAAAACAGATCACATACGTGTTACGTAAAGGAGAGACAGAACTCTTTAAGATCTCGCCACATACTGGTGAAGTACGCACCACCACTGGACTGGATTATGAGAAGAAGAAGCAGCACGAACTTATTGTCGGCACAATTGAGAATGATGGCGATGGACCCGGTGACACGATACGTATTTTCATCGAAGTTGATGATCGCAACGATGTGCGTCCGGTCTTTGCCGCTGTACCGGAACCTGTTACGGTAAATGATGATCAATCGATCGGCACGCGTATAGCAACAATGGCGGCCATAGATGGCGATGGCTCATCACCGGGCAATGTGGTACGCTACGAGATGGTGGGACGTGGTAAAGCCTTAAAGTACTTCCAAGTGGACGCCGATTCGGGTACAGTGCGCATAAGAGATGATCTGCGTAAGGAGGAGGATACCGAGTACCAAGTGGATATACGCGCCTATGATATGGGTGAACCACAACTGAGTTCCGTTGCCACATTACCAGTTTTCGTACGACATCTACTGATCGATCCGAATGAGAGCAATATGATGGAAGGTAAAACGAATGATGGTGCCATAATGAGTCCAGAAAGCATTGGCTTGGCTTTCAGCGATGACAGTTATACTACCGGTGTACCCGAGACCACAGGCATCAATGCTACGATTAAAGTTATACAAGTAATCAATTCAAAGAAGTCCCGCGATGGTACACCAAGCTTTAAGTGTGAAATAGTTAACGGTAATGATATGGATATCTTCGATATAGTGACTGAAGATCACGGTTGCGGTGTAAAATTGATAAAGCACCTCGATTTTGAGAACACTACTGCCTACACGCTGAGCATACGTCTCATTTCACATAAATACTTCGTGAATCCCCAGAGGAGTATGGCTTTGGTAAAAATTATTGTGCAGGATGACAATGACAATGCGCCCGAGTTCGTTTTCAATCGTGCACACCCGACGCGCAAAGACACATTCTATGCGGTGGTGGCGCCCGAAGTGGACATCGATACACCGATATTGCAAGTGCGCGCTACCGATCGTGATTCCGGCAAATACGGCATGATACGCTACAAGATCTACGATGAAGAGGATAATGTGATTAGCGATGAGCATTTGGTGAGTAACGGCATTTCATTAAATTATTTCAAAATTATAACAACCCCTCTCTCTTTCTCTCTCGTAGCCCACAACCTACTTCGTCATGACCGAGGATACTGGCATTTTACGCACAGCCAAGCTCTTCCAAGATGCCGCCACCTTCCCTATGATGTTCTATGTGGAAGCGCGCGATAACGATGGCCAAGAGCTGGGTTCACATCACACACGCGCACGCATTGTGATCAATCAGATAACCGATCAGCATCGCATGTCTTTGGTCTTCTCCGATTCGGCGCCGAATGAGATACGCAATCATTATACCGCCTTGGAAGAGCTGTTGGAAGAGAAGACCAATGGTCTCATAAGCGGTATTGAGCGTTTCAGTAATCGCAAAATACTAACAGACAACGGCACGATCGTCGAAAATCCCGCCGCAACAGATGTTTGGTTCTACTTGATTGACCCCAAGACGGAACAGATACTCGCGCGCAATGATACCACGGTGCGTGAGGCGTTGCTAGAGCCGACAGCACGCGCTGAACTCAACTTTGCAGCTTCGGGTGTGGCGCATGCGACCGCTGAAGGCATATACGCGCCGATTGAGATGAAGCAGCAAGTGACCAGGGTAAGTAGCGGTTGAAAGTGGAAGCATGTGGATTTTTGTATTTTATTTCTTGATTCATCGCAGGTTAAAGCGGCTATAGCAATCAACGATGACGTGTTCCCCTACACGCTAATCGCCATCTCGATTATCATACTCATACTCGGCACAATCGGCATCATCTACATTTGCATCTCGTGGTCGAAGTGAGTTGGAGCGATAACAATTTAAGATTTGCAACTAAATCATTTTTTTCCTTACTCCATAGATACAAGAACTTCAAGCAACGCATGCGTCAATATGCCGCCCCAAGTCCCACACGCTACGACCCGGTCATCGTGAATTCACAAGCAGCGAACTCCGGCGACAACGTCGCCAATATGAAAGAGTATGAGACACAAGTCCTTGCCATGGCTGTGCCACCAGATGGTGATGATGATCTGCAGTTGGACTTCAGCGCCAAGAACCATGCCTTCTCGCTGGACAATGTCAGCTACATTACACACAAAGAGAACGGCACGAGCGGCGGTCAGGCGAGTCCTTCGCATTCCGATGCGACTACCGCCACGATCACCACATTGCGTCGCAATAACAATAACAACAACAACCTCAATAATATGGCGCATAATAATAGCAATAACAATAACAACAACAACATGAACGGCATGAATAATCGTCAGAACACCTTCAATCGCACACTGGAAATGAACGCACGCAACAACGCCAATCCGCTGGCGGCCGCCGCAAACGGCACTCTGCCCGGCACCTTGACGCTGGGGCGTCTCAAGCACCAAAATGGCGGTACACACTACCAGAATGGTGGCTACAAGCTGGACGCTGTGAGTCGCAATAATCTGGCGAATCTGCAGAATAATAGCTACAGCACAATGGGTCGCAGGGGGAATACATTTGGCGGGCCAAATGGTCTAAACACCTTAAATGGCGGTGCGGCTGAGGGCAGTGTGAATGTCGGTGAATTGATGACAAACACGCTGGGACGCAACAATCATCAGCATCATCATCACAACAGTCGCGGCTATGCGGATGTGCCGATTACGAATCCGCTATTTCAACGGTGAGTTTTTTGTATATAATTTTTGAAGTAGAGAGATAGCTGTTTAAGGTATAGCTGAATGTTGTGTTGTTCAAGAGGGACAAATTAACGAACTCAGTCCTCTTTTGTGTTAAATATAGGTTAAGGCCTTTCTCAAAATACATTACTTCTGACCTATTTTCGGCTAAAATCATGTCAAATACGGTATCATAATTTTTAATAAATATAATTTTGTGGAGTTGCCACCTAACTTCATTTAAAAATAATTAAAAAATATTCGCGAAAGTTGAAAAAATTTAAAAAAATATATATATTTTCAAAAGGAACACTAATATTTGAAAACGGCGTTGCCACTTTATTGACTCCAAAATAAATATTGTTCGAAAATGTAACCAAAATTCTTTATGTGTGGTACTGGAGTCAATTAAGTGATTTAGCAATACAAAAAAATGGCGGTGCCACCTATTGTAAATATTTTAGATAAAAATATGGCAACCCTATATATAAATTTTTTTGATATGGATCACTTTATATTTTTATGTTTTGTACATACTTCGATACTTTACATATATTCATTAAAATTATATTTATTTGCTCTCCTTTCAGCTCCAATGGTGACCTGAGTCACATAAGCACCACCAATGAAAATGTCACTTTCGGCAAACGTGATTACGGACAGTTAGGTTTCTCTTATTTAAATGATTTAGATCGTTCTGAGGTTGAGACCACAACAGAGCTGTAGAAGAAGAAGAAATTTGGACACCAACGAAATCTTACGAAAACTATAAAGTGAGCTACACTGATTAGTGAACTCACTTGAGCAGCTGGAGGGCAGAAAAAAGAGTGAATAATAAGAAAATATTAATAAGAAAAAATTATAGATTTACTAAAAAAATTATTTTTGACTGTTGTTAGAAACTTTTTGGTAACTAATTATCTAATATCCTCTTTAAACCTGCTCATTTGTGTTAAAGAAACGAAAAAGACAATAATAATCAAAAAAATAAACCACACAATGCCAAACTGAAATAGTTTAGGAAAATCAACTAAATACCTTGACTCATAAGTACTGTATGATAATAAAAAGTAATGCAACTGTAATGTTATGTAATTACATTACTTAACCTCCACTACAGACATAACTTGATTTTAGATTTTGAAGAAATGAAAATTTTCATTTTCCGAACGAAAGTATGTTGCGAATTATCATATATCTATATGTTTGTATGTAACGAAATGTTGCCATTAAGCAATCGACTTTAGTTAAGCTCAACATAAAGTAATCTAAAATTAGATTTTGTACTATAAATATATGTAAAATAATAACTAAGTAGTTTAACAGTGTATATACCAATAGGATTACATACGAGCAATTTAAATTTATTAATTTCTTTGTATGTATATATTAGTGTAGTAGTTAAGTCCTTGTAATACGAAGCTGTTGAATGTAATGATTACTTTTTCGCGTCTGAAAAGTATGTTTTAGGTTGAAATACAATTTATAAAGTCATTAGTTGTTAGAAAGCGTGAAAAATATATTGCACAATATGGATTATAATTTTTTTTTTTTTGTGAAATGATTAAACTTAAATGTTCAGGAAATAATCTTTATAAAGGAAAAATCAGCTTTATTATATTTCAATAAATTTCTACTATACATATGTTAATTATGTTGTTCTTAAAGTATATTTCATCAATTTTTTTTCACTTCAGCAATATTACAAATTAATATTTCAAGCATATTCTGGCAAACAACTCTATAAACTCTAAATTTCACTTGTTTGATTGCAATCGTTTTTTTATTAGAATAAAATAAAAAAAATATCTAAGTTAATTAATTAAAAAACAATAATTATGTGATCCAAATGAGCCGATAGTAATGTTTTAGGTTAAATATATATAATACAAATGTGTATAAGAAATATTTAGTGTAAATTAATTAGCTTTAAAGTTGCTAAAAGGAAAAATTTAAACTTATTTAGTGTTCTAAAACAATTTGTTTTTTTCTTTAAAAATAATATTTTTTTCTGTCCACAAAATATGTTAAAACTTTGCTAAAGTTGCGTAGTAAGAGAATAAGTACATTCTCAAAAACTATCAGAAACACAGTCAACATTTGCTAGCTACAAATATCTACGAACAGCAATGTTGCCAGCAACATGTTGCAAACCAAAATTGTGATTACTGTTTGAATAAATATACATATATTGTAGTTGTAGATTGTTTGCAATATCAAAACAAGCTTAATGAATTCTTAACAACATGTTGCTGAAACAAATGTTGCTCAGCCATGTTATTTACATTGCGAATGTTGCAAATGCTGAATACTTTAATAGCGACTAACTAAAAATCTATTTAAAATACTTCAGGAATTCCGTTTTAAAATTAATCTTTGCAAATTAATTATTAATTTTTAATAATTTTCGAAACAAAAAAGACATCAGTTAGAAACTATGTATAGAATAATCAATATCTGTAAATAACGTTTAACTATTAAGTTTATAATAATGTATATTCTATATAACTATAACTAAACTAGTAAATAGCTTAATTTTAATGTATGTCTGTAGCGCATATAATGTATGTATCGAACGAAATTTTTTGTATATAAATGGGTTAAAGCGAGCAATTATATACATAAACTTGGCTAATTAAATAAATATTGAATTAATTAATAATACAAATATGTGTTTTAGTTATCCAAAATATTTTTTTTTCAAACTTTTTTAAATAAAAAAATTTAAATTTTACCTCAAAAACACTTATTAGTGCTTCTACACACAATAAATACTGCTTTGCATGCCACAGGGTGGTCATTCAATATACTTTACATCCGGCGCCTGTGTGTAGGCAACACTTTTACTATTACTTGCTGGAGAAACCGTATATGCGTCACCACTACAAGTGCGCTAAAAAAATGCGTCAGTCACCTCCCCTGCCAGCCAAAGGTGGTGAAAAAGCTGGTTAAACCGAAGTTTTTTAAACCCACAAAAGTGGTAAAAAAAGTGGTGAGTTTGCCATAGGCCAGCATAGCTGCTTGTGAATTTTTTAACCACTATTCCCCTCACACATACGAATACAAAAACAAAAGAACCCAAACGTGTGCGTTGGTGTTAGTAATTGAAGAAACATGAGGGGAAAGTGGTTAGGCCTGGCTGGCAGGGTCACTCGGCATTTATGAGCGCCTGATGGAAATCGATACTTTTGAGCAAACGAAAAATTTGGTTTGTCGGTGCACGCGCACACACACAAACAAGCTTTCACCAAGCCAATAAAATATATATTTAAATACAAAAAGCAAGTACCCATACAATATGGGTATCAAATTAAAGGTAATGAGAAGAGGAATAATTTAAAAATAGTTTTAATAACGAAAAAAGTATTTCAATAAAAAAAATATAAAAATTTAAAAATTGTATATTAAAACAACAAAATAAATACAATTTAATATCATAAATGTTGAAAAATATTATGAAAATATATTGTTATTGTTGATTTACAAATTCAAAAAATAAAAATTTGTTATTAAAAAATAATTTTTTTTTTAATTTTTTTTTTTGTAATAACAGACACTAATCTCCCAAAAAACCCCATTGAAGAATATTTTATTATTATTTTTCATATCAATTAGCTTTATTTAATGCTACAATAATGTACATACACGCTTAAAATTATAGGACTGCTACTAGAAAACATATAAACTACTACATAGTTTTAAGGGTAATAAAACGCCTATTACATAAGAATAATTTTCACCATGGCTTTTCCACTAACAACAAAAAGTAAAATTTCTTAAAATCACTACAAAGCAATATCTTTTATATAGCACTGAGCCTACAATTAATTATCAATTAGAATAGTTTAATACTACTTATTTGAATATATGTATATAATTTATAATTTATAAATAAACTTTCAACAAACGTTAACGGAAATACACACATATACACAAGTATAATAATATTTCGTTACTCGTTCATACTCGCACAAACGGATCTCTAACGAATTGAGCGATTATCCGAAGTATAACCGAGCTTTTCACGAATTCTCTTCAATTTGACTGTTTATTTACAAGCTTATAACTAAAAACCTAAAAACAATCAGTAACAGTTTACTGCTCACACAGCGAACTTCCTATTTGTTGCCACCTAGCCACATTTGTATCTGAGCAGTGCTGCGTCCCTTCGTCTCCAACACCATGAAGGCGACATAAAGTGTCGCTGTGAGCGTACAACAGCCAAAGAACCAGAAAGTCATGTCCGAACCCCAAGCGGTGATCATCGAACCGAAGCACTTGGTCACCACGAAGACTGAGAACCAATTGGACATGACAGTCAACGCTACTGCTGTGGCCTTGACGTCGGGCAGAAAGAGTTCACCCATCATCAGCCATGGTATGGGACCATAACCGATCGAGAAAACGATCATGAAGAGCACAACACAAAGTAGCGGTAGCCAACCAATCGAGGAGACATCTTTGCCGCCATCCTTCATTTGGAAGTAAACACCCAAAATGGCGAGGCAAACAGTCATCATGGCGCTGCTGAAAAGCAAGAGCACTTTACGACCGGCGCGTTCGATCAGCAACGAGGATGTTAATGTCATAACGACCTGCACGAAACCGACAATAATTGAGCAAACTGAGGGATCCAAAGTGCTGCCGGCAGACTGGAAGATGGGCACCGTATAGAAGATGACCGCATTAATGCCGGAAAACTGTTGAAAGAACATCAACAGCATAGAGATGATGAGACCTTTGAGCGCGGCAGGGGTACGGAAGAGATCCAAAAATGAGGCATCGTCACCGGCCTGATCCAAATCGGCTTGTATCTGTTGTATGGCCGAACGAGAGTCGCAATAGCGACCCCAAAGCCACTTCAACGAAAGTGCCGCATCACCACGACGGCCCTAAAAGCATGGAGGGATGAATATTTTAAGAGACTTTCATTTAGGAGCTCCAGTACAAACTCACTTTCTTCAACAAATACGTGGGTGTCTCCGGTAGTAGCAGCATACCAATGAACAATGCAATCGGCACCGTCAGACAGAGCACGCTCAATGTGGTCCACGAAACCAGCGCACCAATAGCATAAACCAGTAGAATACCGATGGTCAACAGCAATTGAAAGAGTGTGCCCAGTGTGCCGCGTATGCTCGTCTCTGCGATCTCAGATATATACATGGGTGCCACAACACAGAAGCTGCCAGTCGAAACACCTAGAAGAGAGTGTTATCGTTAATGGAAATATTTGTGATGCTTAATTTCGTTTCCGCATACCAATTATGAAACGTCCAAAGTACAACCAACCAGCCGATTTGGCAAAGATAATCGCCAACCATGCCACAATGAAGGGCACATCCATAACAAGCGCGGTGTAACGTCTGCCAATCGCATCAGCTATGTAGCCGGTGGGTAAAGCACCAAAGAACGCGCCAATCGCAACCAACGAACTGACCCAGGTTTCTGTAAATGAAGTAGGAAATGTATGCGATTAATATTGTTAGCAACGGAAAAGAAAGGGATGAGTTTCTGGGTTGTTTATGGTAAAGGTCGGAGATGGGTTATCAATTAGCCGACATTAATGAAGTTAGTTTAATATTAGGATCCTCGGTAAAGTCAAGTTAGTGAATCGAAGCACTTGATCACCACAAAGACTAAGAACCGACCCTACAAGAGTGGTCTTTTGACACAATATATCTTTGAGTCGCTAAACCTTAAGGACTGCCGATTCGAACAAACTACTGCTATAAATACAAAAGAATTATCTATATGAAATGAAAGAAGAACTCACTGTTTATAAGAATATTCAAGACTTTATTTTAATTGAAGCAAATTAGTAGCCTCTTGAGAATACACTGTATGTACTTATTTTCTTCATGAGTTCATTCATTACATGTCTATAAAAATATAAGTGTGCAACCGCAGGTGGTTAACCATCGTCAGCTGTAAGTAAACTCTTCTACTTCTCCTCCAACGTTAAGTAAAAGCTCGCATTACCGTTACAGTGCATTGAATTTCTAATTTACCTAATGCAATCTATTAATAAGTCAGAGCAATATTTACTTTTGCTTGTAGTACGGCTATAAATCTATTGAAATCAAAAACCTGTGTTTATTTACAACCTCTACTGAGGCAGCACGAGCTCGATAGTAGTTCTCAGTGGTGGAGGAGGTAAAATTGTGTAGAATGAATAATGAATGGAATGAAATGCATTTTAGTATCAATGACAGCGCCACCGACAAGCACACCTGTCAACAAGTATTTTCAGAGAGGAGAAGCAGAGGGCTACTGTTGGCGGTTATATGAATGACAGCGATGTCATCACCAGTTAGTAGTAAAACGCTGACTTTAATGGTGCCAATTAAGGGCAAATCAATCAATTAGTAAGTAAAATTTACTTAGCATTAAGTTATTAATGGAAAAATCCTGGCTTTTAATTAAAAAGTTATTATCAATAAAGTGAAAGTACTTACGTTGTTCAAGCGTCAGCTGCAAGCCCGTTGAATCCGCTGCTGGTGTCGCTGCCGTCGTGGTTGTCGTCGTTGTCGAAGAAGAATTGGTAATGGCAGTGGCGTTTATTTCCTTGATTACTTCAACGGGTGCGCTTATTTGTGGCAACACAGGTGAGGTCCATGCTAATGCTGTACCAGCGGCTACAGCACCGAGGCAAACTGAAAGGAATTTAGTGAAGAAAGGAACACTTAGTAAATCAATGTTTAAAAAAGGAAGGACATTTTTGAAGAATTTTCATAATTATTATTTTAAATTACTTAATATTTTAAAAAATATTATTTTATTTTGAGAAATTTTAAAAATATTTTTTTGTAAAATTTTTAAAATTTTTAATAATTCATTTAATTAAGTAGAAAAATATAATTTTAATAATTATTTTTTTTTTTTAATTTTTTTGTCTTTGCATTTGCACTATATATGTATATGTGTAGATACTTACCAACCAGCGCTGCAACATATTGCATCTTTTTGGATGTTCGTACCGCTCCATCCTGCAGCGGATCGTAGAGCATTGGATTACGCGAGTTGGGGTCACTGTCCTCTTGACTGACGGTCTGTGAGTGGAAGAAAATTGTATGTTTATATGAAATACATGTCTTAAAATTCATATTCATTAATAAGGATATATGTGTTATATTCTACGATTATATAGAGAGAGAACTATGTAGATTACCCAACAACTATTGTTTTCGTACAAATCAATATCCTCTTAAATATATGTATTTCTAAACAACCTAGCCTACCAACAAATCATGTATAATGAATGATCTTCCTTCTTTGTCCTTAGATCTATGAAAACTGAAGACACCCACAGTATATATCTAACCTAAGACATCTTACAGTGACACTGTTTCGAATATCGATAGCATATGAGCAGGGAATTGCCAAATCTCTAATCAAATGTCCACCGTCATAACCATAAACCAGGGTAATAAATTATGAATGAACTTGTAGAAGACAATGTGGGAAGATCTCGGGTACTTGATACTCGACTGATCAGCTTAGGCTATTCAACGCCGGTGAATATAACTTCGTAAAATCAGACAATTTATTTGGAATCATTATTAACCGCATGAACAGATTTGCAAAAAACTCAAAGCGTTTCGTCGATACATGAGGGTTCTTTGATCTTTTCTAGGAGTTTTGACATTACAAAGAATGGGGGACCTATTATGATACCGTGATCACCATCTAGAGGATAAGCGCCGAAACCTAAACTAACCTAAGCTAAAGGCTCTCTATAAAGACGAAATCAGCGATGCCAAATTTGAAAAGAAGTCCGATCCATTTAGTGTTTTCGAGTGTCCAGACAAGATGTCTAATAGCTATGTGTTTAATTTAATTTATTTATTGGACCATGGAGTAATTCCACACTCTTCTAATGGAATGTTGAAGTGAGTCGTGTCTATGAAGCAATTTTTACTTGAACTTTAAATTATTTTGTGAGACACATGTGTCTACTTAATTGACTCTTGAGTCAGCGCAACGGAAAATACCCATACGACTGCCCACAATTCCACAATTGAAGTAAATTTAATTTTATAGCAAAAATATCGAAGGCAAATCGATCGCTTGTCACTTGTGGAATTCAATAGTTCAAGTTCATTGACGCGCTCGTTAAGTTAGCAACGCTTTACAATAATTTACCGCTTTTCAAATGCACTTGAATTGTATTTGCAATTTTCCTTTTCACGCTATTCCTTTAATTGCCGATTGACTGCCAGAGAGCGACGCCTTCGACGTCTCGCCAGTACATACCTCTCTATCACATGCTGTCGATGGCGCGCCTCACAACCCGCCCACCGCGCGTGGTCTCTGAGTGACGACGAGTTGACGGCGGCTAAATTTAAATTCGCTCGCTGCGTTCCTCACGTGCCATTGAATTAGCGTAAGAGTCGCTGCGGCGCCACCGTAGCAATCGCATATTGGCAGCCCCCAATATGATCACAACAAACAACAGCGGCATTTACCGTTAGCGCTAGCGCTAATAACTTAATGCAATTCAATGGCAGCGGCGTAATAAAAGCGCAGAAGAGCAAGTGAAGTACTTCAGCAGATAGATATGTATGTATTTATGTATACATGCAATGAGAGGTGGTATTTTTAAAACACGGTGGGCGTGTCAAACGCCACATAGGCAAACGGACGCAAGTCTGAATCGTGAACGTGAAAAATTTTTGACGCCTCAGAATTTAATTACCGAGAAATAGTTTGAAAAATGGGTGTAAACCAGAAAAATTTGTATCTTTCATTAGCATTTTGTAAATATTTAATAAGAAGTTTTCTTGGCAACTCGCCATATACGCAAAATATTTTGTGAATATCAACTATATACATATGTACCATATCTCTTTAGATTTTGCATTAATTGCAGTGCGCATCCGCCAACACAATATTTATTCTTTTTTTTTCGATATACATTCTGTAATATATACATATAGACACATGAAAGCAATGTGTAAGTGGGCTAGGGTGGACAAATAATTGATTTTATTTGATATTTTAGGCGAATACTTTAATTTTCGTGCATTTTTGTGAACATTTTAGTGAAAGCTTTTAAAAGCTCTTATGAAAGCTCGTATCAATGAAAGCTTTCGAAAGCTCCAGTGAAAGCTCTTTGCACTCCTTTAACATTTTTAATTGTCTGCAACGGCCCTTTGGGATTGAAAGCTCGTGAAAGCTCCAATGAAAATGTCATATAGTTATTTTAGCTTATTTAAACATTCGATCATTTGGTACTACCATCCGAAAAAATTAATTTTTACTGAATGTAGAATAATTGGCTGTTCAATATAAAATCTACCTAATTAGATATCAAAATTAATATTACAATCTTAACAAGAAAAGAACATATAGTGGTGTAATCCTTCAGTAGCCTATGAAAAATCAGA
This sequence comes from Zeugodacus tau, assembly GCA_031772095.1. NCBI lineage: Eukaryota > Metazoa > Arthropoda > Insecta > Diptera > Tephritidae > Zeugodacus > Zeugodacus tau. The sequence goes on from CM062649.1 coordinate 80,980,279, forward strand.
AAAATATTGACTGATGCTATAGATCATGCATCCAACTCAGTAAATGATAGAGTATAAGAAGAAAAACAGGGTAAAGGGTGGAAAGATCAATATTACTTAAGGATGACTCATGTCGATATAGAAAACCTCCAAAAAAATAGGAAAATATTCAAAACTTTTCTGGAATAATTTTGTAGAATCTTATTACTGCATATACCACTCATGGCCACCCTAATGCATACATAAACATCGATATATACAGTAAAGTTTATATTTATCTTTTGGCAAGATAAATTATTTGTTCCATTTTTGAGAAATGCCGACGCAGGTGCACAGTCATCATAGCTGAAGATTTGACCACAGTGTTGATGTTGTTTTTAAAACCAAATTAAAATAAAAATAGAAAACAAACTATCGAAATTGGTCTTGGTGCATTCTTGTAAGAAGGCATATACGTAAATGTAGACACGTGTGTTGCCATTTCCCATGACGGTTCTTATAAACTTACACTCGTATGTATACTAGGCGTTTGGGGTGTGTCTGATTAAACGTATTTTTTTCCAAGAAAGAATATAAATTAATTACATTTTTACGACATTTACAAAAGCCTCATGTTGCTAGTGTAATGACAGAGAATATTTCACAAATAATTTTTAATTGCTTGGACTTGGGCTCTCCGATTCCGCTGATCCGACTTTCGTGAGATAGATATAATATTTTTTCTTTTTTTTTACATCTTTTAAACCATAAAATTCGTATATCCAGAGGTCTATAGAGAGATTATCGATGAGGATGCTTTTACGATAAGTATAATCATAAATTTGGATCCAAACTTCAAATCCTATGGGATCATAAGAATATAGTTATATTATTCTATTGACTCGAGCTGTTTACTATCAAATATTATGGACCAAAAGACGCGGAGTTTCAGCCTTCGGATTCCATATATTACATATATTATCCGGTTTTCGAAACAATGATCACATACAGGGGCGAACGCAGGGGGGGGTTTTGGGGTGTTAAAACCCCCCCCCCCAAAGTAATTGAATTTTTAAATAATAGAATTTAATTCTACATAGTCATTTGAAAAATTGTAATTTGTTGTTTTCAAAGCAATCTTTCTGTCGACGATGTATGAATATGTAAAATAAATGAATACATTAGTCACTAACCGTTGCCGTTTTGATACAATTGTATCTTTTTTGATACTTTTTTTCTAAATTTTGTGATTTGATACTTTTTTGTTCACAAACGGCCTATTTTGATACTTTTCTGCTGATAGAATTTAATTTTTTGAAACTATGAGAATGTTAAACTAAAAACAAACATATTTTATCTGGATAGTATTAAAAAGTTGTGGGAATGTAGGCCAATTAAAAAACTCAGAAAAATATAAACTGGACAGAGACATTATTTTAATTTGCTTCAAAGTAATGAGTTTGCCTTATAACTCTGTGGCTGCTGAACTGGATTTTTTTAGATTTAAGGGGAATTGTGAGTCGAAAATGAACTTCTTTTGAAAATTAGTTCTGAACTGAAAAGTCACCAATAAGGTTTCTATTATTTTTTTTACAGTTTATTGTTAATCATAATACAGGAAAAATAAAAACTCATTTATTATGACTTTCAGTTTTCGTTCCATGAGCAAACTGTTGTGAAATAAATTTAAATTAAAAAAAAAATTATGCTATTTGCAAAAAAATACTTGAGTGTCTTAACTTAAATGTCTATATTTTTAATAAAAACAACCAGAAAAAACTGGTTTGAATTAGATACACAACTTTACTTATTATTTGTTTTTCAAAATTGAACAATCGTTTAAACTAATTTTTGAATCAGTTAAAACAATAGCCGCAGAATTAGATTTAGAAATCAAAATTCCGCGTTTGGCGAAACAGCAAACTAATCGCGACAATTATGAAGGCGAACCGGAAGAATATTACCGCAGATCAATTTATATACCGTTTTTAGATCATTTTTTGGTCCAAATCAATGAACGATTTTTAAAACATCGAGAGCTGCTTTCCAAAATTGAAAACATTTTGCCAAATAAATGCATAAATCTTGACGTTATTGAGATGCAGAAGACTGTTCGGGTTTTAGAAAAGCAATGGTCCGCTGATGTAGAAGATCCCGATGATTTCGTTGCTGAATTTAGAATGTGGAAAATGTTAAAAATCTTTTCTTCAGATTATATTTTCTAACTAAAATTTTGAATATATTTTCAGGAACTGGTTAAATCAAACAAAGAGATCCAAAACTTTTTTAGACGCGTTGAATTGTTGCGATGCAAAAATTTTCAAAACAGTGCATCGTTTTTTAAAGATTGGAGCAACAATCCCTATATCTGTCGCTTCAAGTGAACGCTCGTTTTCCTCACTTCCCAGGCTTAAAACATATTTAAGAAATAAAACTGGAGAAGTACGCCTGAACGGAATGGCTCTCTTGAATATCCATAGAGATATAGACGTGACGGAGGAAGAGATTTTAAATGTTATGGCCCAAAATAAAAGAAGATTAGGCTTCAATTTGTGAATAAAATAATTAAACATTGTCTTTTTACCTAAAACCCCCCCAATTTTTTTTCCTGCGTGCGCCACTGATCACATATATTCAATTTTTCTATAACTATCCCCCTTTATCTAGCAGAAACCAAGGTGACTTTTTCATGTTTCCGTTATAAAACAAACATTCTAAGCAAATCATCAAAATACATCAGAAAACTGTTTACTCTTCAAATACCCATTAGATTTTAATTTATTTTAGACTTTCTGCACGCATTACCTGCCACCAACGCGCCATGGCGCGCACAACTTTATCCGAATCCATTGTAGACGTTTTCGCTCTCAAATGGCGTTGATGTCGGTGATACGCTACAAGAGCGCTTATATAATTTTCAGTGATAAAATTCTTTATTTGCAACAAAACAAATAAATTTCACACTTTTTTAAGTCTAAAAAAATTATTCGTTGGTTGAGTATTGAAACACAACGCAAAGTTTTTTAATGAATTTCAAACATTTTTCGGCAAAAATTTGGTACAATAACAACAATTTACATATGTGTGGCGATTTTCGAGATTTATTGCACAATATTTCTAAAATATTATTTAAAACTTGCTATTTTTTTCAAATATTTTATTTTCGAAATTTCAAAAATTGAAAAAGATTTTCAAATTTCGCCTTATTTTTGTTTTCCTTTATTTTCTCAGAATTTTATTATTTTGAGTGAACCGTTTTGTGCGAATTCCGCGCGAAGACTGCCAACTCACTGACACTCGCCGTATTGGCCGCTCGAGATATATCATTAAGGGGATATACGCTCTTCGACAAAACACAATTATTTCGCTTTTCTGAACAGTCTTTCTGAAAACATTCGCTTTATTTATATTTTACATACAATTAAATTTCGCATACGAGTCGCCACGTTTCTGCAGATTTTCTTTTTAGTTTCTGTTTGATTTTTTATTCGACTTTGTACTTGGTATTTTTCTCTATTTGCTGTTCCCCATATGACTCTATGTGCGTCTGTTTTTAAATGTATGTATAGGTAAATATCTATATAGATACCTATAGATACACGAGTAAATGTTTTGATTGAAACGTTTCAATTCATTCCTTAATTATATTTTATTCCGCTTCATTCAATTTAGCTAGTGTTTTAATTTGTTTTATTTTGTAAAAATATCAATAGTTTGCTAAATCATGAAGGTTTAAAATTTTCAGCAGTGATAAAATACAGAAGACAGAAGACTTTCATCCGAGTATTTATCGGGTACTAAAGTAGTCCTATAATATCTCCATAGTTAAATAAGTCAGCCTAACTAAACTGAAAAGTCATTCTAAAAATATTTACGTTTAAGCTTTTTCGGATCATACTCTAAAATCATTGAATATTAAGTTTTCCAATAAATATTATGATTTTCAAACCCAGATATAAGACTTCTTAGTTTTCAAAAACTAACATTTTATTCTCTCGCAATTTATTTATTTAATTTTATTAAAAGAACACGCAATTTCCCCCACTCATTCGGCATATATATGGAAAGTTTGAAACCCCTAATATTTAGTATATAGGAGATAGAGGAGTTTTGGACCCGATTTCACTCATTTTTGGTACGGAGACATATTATTACAAGAAAAATATTCCCTCTGAATTTCTTCAAAATATCTGAGAGACTTATCTATATTTTCGGTAAAAATTTGTTAGAAGCACTGATGTCCTCATATTCGATTTCGGTCTTGAAAACTTATGGGCCGATTTCGACGATATTTAGAATATCGATGCCACTCTTTAAATGCAGTATTTTTGTAAAGCTCTGTTCCGATATCTTCACTATATTTTGTAAAGTAAACGATTCAGATCGACTTCATAGTTCTGGTGTATGGAAAATAGGCGTGGTTATGAACCGATTTGGACTATTTTCACAATATATCATTGGGAAGCTATGAAGATATTATGAACCGAATTTCATTGCGATTGGTCGAGCGGTTTCGGAGATATGGTTTTTGACCCATAAGTGGGCGGAACCACGCCCATTTAAAATTGTGTATACCAATTTGGGTGCGGCTCTTCTGTACCATCTTTATAAAGAAATTTAAGGTTTCTGGTGGTTTTCCTTACTGAATTAAAGCATTTAGTAGTTTTCAACATAACCTTTGTATGGGAGGTGTGCGGTGTTATAATCCGATTTTCCTCATTCTTGGACTGTATAAGGTAGTACCTAAAAGAAATGACTCTAAAAAGTTTCCTTGATATAGCTTTAGTAGTTTACGAGATATGTACAAAAAACTTTGTAGGGGACGTGACCACGCCGACTTCCTCAAAAAAATTACATCCCCTTCACAGTGCGATCCTTCATACCACTAGCTCCTTTTACTTCAATAGCGTAATTTATGGCTCAGTTCTGGCACTTTAAGTGTTTTCGGTTTTCGCCATTGTATGGGCGTGGCAGTACTCCGCCAATGCTTGCCAATCTTCGAAAGCAACAAGTGCCAAGAAACAAGTTTGCCAAGTTTCATCAAGATATATTAATTTTTACTCAAGTTACAGCTTACACAGACGGACGGACAGACAGACAGACATCCGGATTTGAACTCCACTCTTCACCCTGATCACTTTGGTATATATGACTATATATCTAACTCATTTAGTTTTGAGTGTTACAAACAATCTTTATGTGAACAAAACTATTATACTCTCTTAGCAACTTTGTTGCGAGAGCATAAAAAAGTCGTATTTTCTATAACTTTATAATAATTGATGTAATGAATTAGGTTCTACAGCTGTGGTACCAAATAATAACTTAGCACTGTGCGTTCAAACAATATAATATTTTATTAGTAACAGACTATCAGACTTTGTGTGCACCTGAGAAATCTAATGAACTAGTTTCTAAACAAAGTTAGCACCACAAATATCCACTGAATTCTAAGTTATATCAATATATTATGAGTTCAGACAATGTTTTAAGTAAATATTGATATTTTATGTCAAAATTAATCGATTTCCGCGAAAATAGAAAAAAGCGATTCGGAATATTTAATATAATTACGCATAAATCTGGAATTTATGAGTTCTAAAGAACATAAAAATAAACAAAAACCAAAATATTATTTTCGTTACTGTTTGTTTAGGGTAAAATTGACTGCAATAAGGTCGAGGGAGTTAGTCTAATTGCCTACCACCACCTTTCGCCGCACGCTCCTTTCCTTATAGTACCTATGTAGATAGTACACTCAGCACCGAGTGCGACGTCAATTCTTAGTTTACTACTTCCTGCTTGAATGCGCGGCAATGCTGAAATTATTGCTCCATTAACGCACAAATCGCGCGCCCTCCACCTTGAGGCACAGTGACGTCAAAAGTTGAACAAACAATTTTACTTTGCACACTCAAATAAGAAAATAAGAATCTTTTTTTATAAGTAAGTGTGTACATACATACATAGTATTTATAGTTGCAACTACTTTCATATAAATGCGTAAATATATACATATTTTTATTGCTTACATAAAGTTAAATGCACCCGAATCTATCGAACGACGTAAACAAATTTTGAAAATTTTACTGAGAAGAATCTGCTATTTTCTCAACTGCACGAGAATGTGCTCTTCGAAATTGCGATTTTTCGATTTATTTACTTTTTTATACTCTCGCAACAAATGTTGCTAAAGAGAGTATTATAGTTTTGTTCACATAACGGTTGTTTGTAACACCCAAAACTAAACGAGTTAGATATAGGGTTATATATACCAAAGTGATCAGGGTGAAGAGTGGAGTTCAAATCCGAATGTCTGTCTGTCCGTCCGTCCGTCCGTCCGTCCGTCCGTCCGTCTGTGCAAGCTGTAACTTGAGTAAAAATTGAGATATCTTGATGAAACTTGGCACACTTATTTCTTGGCACCATAGGAAGGTTGCTTTCGAAAATGAGCAAAATCGGACCACTGCCACGCCCACAAAATGGCGAAAACCGAAAACACATAAAGTACCATAACTAAGCCATAAATTAAGCTATGGAAATAAAATTTGGTATGAAGGATCGCACTATGAAGGGGCATATGTGGATGTAATTTTTTTGGGGAAGTGGGCGTGGCCCCGCCCCCTACTAAGTTTTTTGTACATATCTCGCAAACTAATAAGGCTATATAAACCAAACTTTCTGCAGTCGTTTTTTTTTAGCCACTTCCCAATACAGTCCAAAAATGAAAGAAATCGGATCATAACCACGCCCACCTCCCATACAAAAGTTAGGTTGAAAATTACTAAAAGTGGGTTAACTCACTAACGAAAAACGTCAGAAACACTAAATTTCACATAAGAAATGGCAGATGAAAGCTGTACTGAGATTTTTTTACAAAATGGAAAATGGGCGTGGCGTCGCCCACTTATGGGTCAAAAACCATATCTCAGGAACTACTCGACCGATTGCAATGAAAATTGGTTTGTAATAGTTTCCTTACCTCCCAATAATATGTTGTGAAAATTGGCCAAATCGCTTCACAACCACGCCTACTTCCTATATACCAGAACTTAGAAGATGATCTGAATCGTTTACTTTACAATATATAAAGTAAGCACTAGTGAAGATATCGGTGCAAAACTTTGCACAAATACTGTATTTATAGTGTGGCAGCCCATTTCTAAAAATCGCCGAAATCGGACCATAGGATTTCAAGGCCCCATATATTGAACATGAGGACCTCGGTGCTTCTAACCTAATATTAGGGTTTCCAACTTTCAATGGACTTTATACAATATATATGACGAATATGTAGGTCAAATTGTGTATTATATAATATTAATAAAGTTAAATAAATAAATTGCGAGAGTATAAAATGTTCGGTTACACCCGAACTTAGCCCTTCCTTACTTGTTTCTATTATTTACCGTTTTTATTTGCCAACTACAAAACACACACCCACTTTTGAGAAAATGTATGTATGTATGTGTCTATATAAATTTAGAAAATAGTATGTTGGCCAACTATCAGATGTGTATGTAGCCAGGGTATGAGGCATCGGCTTGAACGAGATGGTGAAACTATGATTATTTAAACAATTTATATATGAACCGATTTAATAATCTCAAGAAAGTTTTATAGAAAACTCGAGAGTATTACTTAGAAATTTAAGCCCGCTAGATGGCGGTTGACGAGTTATTGTGAAAAACCTTGTTTATGAACTGATTAGGCTCATATTCGCATGGTATGGTCGTGATGGTACTGTCATATATATCTGTATATACTATACTATGTGAGGCTAGAGTAATTGTTATACCCTAATTTAGTTTATATCTTAGCTTTTATAGAGCACAATTTAGAAAAATCAAATCTCAACGGATCGTTTGTTTATCCAAAAATATATTTTTTACTTCACAGAAATGACAGATATGACGTCATAAACGAAAGAAGGTGAATTCCTTGTTTACAATTAGAATTTTTGACAGTTCGTAAGTACTGTAAGTACAATACCCTCATTGCAGGGTCTAGTACCTGTTCAAATACGAGTATATTGCAATTCCTGCTGTAAATGCGCACACATCGTAAAGTCGCCACCAACGCCAGTCATCACATGCAAATTACGGTCAAGCGCACGTGGCGTCTGACAGTCGGCACGTCACTTTCTGCAAACGCAAATAAACTAAGAAAATACATACATATATATTTTTAGATTTCTCGTATAGAAATATTCTCATACATATATGCAGTTGCTTCTCCTTCGAATTGTAGTTTGGGGGCTTGTCTTAAATGGCAAATGGCGCAAGCACAATACAAAAATAACAAAAATGTAAATTTTCCCGTTTCACATTAGTGAGTAGTAGTTGAGTAGGCGATGCAACATACATATACATTACGTATATATATAGCTGCACTGAATATATTTTATGGATACAGACCTCTTTCTGCGCGAAATGCGGCATATTTTGACATATGCATTATGGATCTGAGGCACATATTTGTTTGTACTCTATGGTATGTGGTATATGTTGATATATTTGTATATGTAGATATATAATGCTTTCTATTTATTGATATTCGCTTGACCATCAAACAATTTAAAGGCAAATATAAACTGTTGGAAATGAGAAAAGCAATTGCGTTGAATGGATGTAAGCTCCCATACATGATTATATATGTAGCATTTTGAATGTATGTACGAATATGATAGATACTCCTAGATTTTCTATATGGAATATTTACAAAAAGTAACGCTGCTTGTGTTCTCTCATTGAACTTGTTGCAGCTGGAAGGCAATAAGGAAGTGATCATTATTCTTACGACATAATAAATAGGCGCCTATGTACAAAATTGTGATAAGTGAAAATATATAGTTGGCATATGATAGGCTTAATTTGAGTGAAATTTGTGAAAATATTAGGTTGGCAAATATCTTCCTCCCGCTTTTTTGTTCTTTATTCAATGCTTTATAAAAAGTGTTACAATGATCGGATTGCGCCGTTTCGACAATCTATTTCCATCTAGACGGCAACTTTTTTGAGTTCAACTTTGGACCACCAAGGGCGTTTGCCATGGACAGGAACAGGTGATAATCACTTGGCGATATGTCTGCGCTATATTGTGAATGCGATAAAACCTCCCATCCGAGCTCCCGTAGCTTCTGATGAGTTATCAACGAAGTGTGTGGTCTGACGTTGTCCTGGTGGAACACTACACCCTTCCTGTTGGCCAATTCTGGACGCTACTAGTCGATCGCCTGCTTCAAGCCGTCCAGTTGCTCGCAGTAGATGGTAGAATTAAGCGTCTGGCCATATGGGAGCAGCTCATAGTGGGTGATTTCCTTCCACCAAACACACAGCAAAACCTTCCTGGCCGTCAATCCTGGCTTGGCCACTGTTTGGGACGATTCACCAGCCTAAGACCACGACCGTTTTCGCTTGATTTGCCATTTTTCGTCGCAAGTCACCATCCGCTTCAAAAATGGGTCAAGTTCGTTCCGTTTCGATTCGTTCCGTTGATTCGGTCCAAAAGTTTTTTTGCGTCAAATCATGCGGCACCCAAACATTAAGCTTTTTTGTGTATCCAGCCTTCTGCAGATGGTTTAAAATGATTTGGTAACTCACGATGTCACGAGATGCCACATGCCGGTCTAACTCGATGTGAATCGTCGAAACCATTCCTCGGCAGTTCGAAGTGATGGAGAATGGTACCCCCAAAACACCATTAATCTCATGGAACGTTTCTATAGTGAATTTGCCTTTAACGAAGGAAAACTTTAAAATAGAGCGAATTTCGGCGTTACTGAACTCCATGATTACACGTCTATAACTGTTGAACGCAATATCTAAACTAATCATGCATAGCATCGCTGTGTATGTTATGTCAAGACCTTTCAAAGATGTATAGTATTGCCAGATACGAGCTCTGTAGCGCTTTATACATAGCCGTGAAATTCAAAAGACAAAAAGGTGGAAGGGAGACATTTGCCAACCTAATATATAAATATGAACATCTTAGTATTTAACCTTAAAGCCAAGTAACACCACTTTCGAAAGAGAATAGTACTATCAACAAGTTCATACTCAGAGACTAATACACACTCCGCTATTCTGACGTCACAATAGCGAAAATTTTGTATTTTCGATATTTTTAATGATTGGAGCGATACTTCACATCTCTGACACAAGAAATAACCACCAAATTTGCGTTCCATCAACACAATATCTTTGAACAATCATTAAACCGGCTACAAAATCTTCCGAAATGGAAAATTTACTGCTGGAATAATGGAAGAAATTTATTAAAAATTATGAGCGAAGGTCAATTAACATTCATAAGCTTGTAAATCATCAACATAAGATCATAAATCATTACACTATCAACTCCATGACAGCTATATAGCACTTAGGCTTATTTAGACCACACTTATGCTACCAATGTTACAACAATAAATAAAATTTAAGGTAGCTAAATTGTTTATTACATATTGCCCAATTTGATTAGATTAAATTTTGAAATGACGACACGTGAAATATAGGGCTTCAGGTGTGGTTAATATTTCCATAAAAAACAAAGTACTTCAAGAAGAGTTATAACAAATAAGTTTGAGGCCTCCTTTATTCCTGTAGTAGCTATAAATTCAACCCACGCTCGACTTATTAAAACATAGTAGCCATAAATTAAGAATTTATTTAATACTCACACCTCGTACAACTCAATACAAATCACTCATTCAAAGTGAAATTAGAAATTGATTAGAAATGCAGATAATCTAATGGAAAATAATGGCAGCACTGATTTCGAAACTCTTCAAAAAGTATGAGGCACTTATCAGCACAGCAACACAACATTTTAAATGTGAAATTAAATTCATTGATAACGCCAACCGATGTGATTTATCACACATACCTAACAAACAACAAAATTATTGAAAACTACTGTTTATCAAAAAATTAAACGAAAACAAAAGTAGAAATAAAATTTAAATCTCATTATCAATCGATAAGGCAATAAATGTCGCATGCGCCAAATAATGAAAAAGAAATCATAAAACACCAAAAAAGCTTTCTTTGTTTACCTTTCGGCAGATAAGCCATTGCACGCTACCGGCGTGTGAGCCACGGCGTTTAACGAAAGTGAAAACAAATGCATAAATATTTCACGACAATAAAAGCATTATGCATCAAACGGATATGACTGAAATCGGTCAAAGACCAATTGGTGTTTATCATTTGTTTTTTATTTGCACTCCCACTGGGTTATGCGTAATCTATAGGCATATCATGCTTAGGTAATAAAATTTCAGCCTAAAGTTGAAAGTTGTTCAATTAGAGCTGCGTAACGGTACACGCTTTAACGGAATGCCTGGCAGGGTTGCCACTATTATATTATCTTTAAGAGATAGATAACAGACTTGTAAGGTTAGGCATATTTCATAGGTCTCTGAGTAATAAAAGAAACTGTCTATTGGATTTGTTATTATAATAAAATTATAATTATAGAGATTGGATTTAAAATCGAACATCTCGAATATTATACTTGAAGACCTTTCACATACAATCGGAATGTCTTTCAGTGTTACCATCCAGATAATTTATTTCATTCCATATGATATTGAATTTAATTTGAATATATTGGCTACTCGACGCTCTCTGGAGAGAATTATTATTATATTATTAGATTAGCTCGAGAGTTAACCATCATTTCAATACCCTTGATGTCTATTAAAGGTTTTTCACGTAATATTGTTCCTAAAGAACTCGCATGTTCCCTCAGAAATACAGTATTTGAATATTCTATTTGTGTTGAATATCGTATTCGTGTTCTAAACTCCAAAGGGTTCTTCATATCAAATTTCACTACGTTATCTCATATACTAAATGAAATAATTACTTTATCGGTGGCAACCCTGCTACAAATTTAATCGTAATTTTTTTCCTACCTTATTAAATCATTGTTTGTCATCGTCATCATTATCGCTGTTTTATTTCGGTTATCTATCATTACTATTGCTGTGGCCGAATTTGCTATCGCAAAACCAAATCGTCACAAAATTGATACACGAAAAGAATTTTTGGGTGAAATAAAAGTGAAGTGGCAGCAATTATACTTGTTAATGAATCAGTATGCTGAGTAGTGCCGTTATCATTTTTGTTGCTACTAAATTAAATATAATATATTGTTTTTTGGATTTAAAGAAGTTGAGTGCTAGTAACAGTAAATATTTGTAGTGGTTACTACTTGCTACCAATATTAATAATGCATAGTGACATTATTAAGAATTAGAATCTATCACAAAATAATGAAAATAGTTTTACAAGTAGCTCGATATGTTTAATTATCTGATTGTCTGGTCAGTTAGCTGTCTGGAAATTTTAGACAAATGTTGCTGTAGAATCACTCACAAGACACATGCAGCATTTAACTAAACATTTTCTAGTATATCTTTTTTGTCACCCCACATTCAAGTGGTTCGTTGGGAAGTGTTGATACAAATCTGATAAGACTGTTGCGAAACGCATTTAATTTATATAAATATTTTAATGTCAAATATAAATATTTTTATTCATCTTCAAGTATTTGAATAAGTAGATAAGTTTCTCAATTTCATTTTTCTGACCTTGATATGCTAGTTACAGTTGTAGTGTGGTGGTTATCAGTCGTTTTCTGAAGATCACTTCTCACATATTTATCTCCATTCCACTAATTTTTTATAAATTATTTAAAGTGTTTGTGTTAAAAATACTTTTATAGGAGTGTTTGCTCTCAATTGAGTTTTTTAATCAATAATTATCATAATATTTATACAGAAATAATATTAGGTACTCATAAACAACATCTTCAACATTCTTCTTAATTCATTCTTCTTCTTCTGCGATAAGTTTTGTTATATTCAAGGTGTACCTTAGAACATTACTGTTATCAATTTAATACAGAGTATCTTAGTATTCATTGAACATAATATCAGTTGAAAAGACCTTGTTAAAATTATTTGCCTCATAGAATGCTAAAAAAGAGTGCAAAGTTCGAAAACTAGTGGCTAATATTATATGTGAAATGAGATTTCATTTACTAGTCACAAATACTCTCTTTATGAATGCACTACCAGAAGAATAACTAAAAATTTCCCGAAATTTGACAAACTGATCATCTAAAGTTAAATTCCTCTCCCATATATAATAAGGGACCCATATACTCATATGATCAATGAGATTTAGATCCTTTTCTATATCTATTTCAATATATGCTATTCAATTTCACAAAAAGAACACAGGGTTATCTGCTACATACATTAATTTTAGTTAGTATTCGAGTATGGTGCAGAAGCTTCAAATAAATTTAACTATAATGATGGTATAGGACTGTTTCCTTCATGATATGATGATATTGCGAAAGTTCACAAACTATTGAGACCCGATAGAAGTGGAATTTCCATCTAAGCCAGAGAACATATATATATATATATATTTGGCGTAGGAACCGCTTTAAGCGATTATAGCCGAATCCACCAGAGCGCGCCACACATTCCTCCTTTTTGCTTTTTGGCGCCAACTGGAAACACCAAGTGAAGCCAGGTCACTTTGCACTTGGTCTTTCCACCGGAGTGGAGGTCGTCCTCTTCCGCGGCTTCCTCCAGCGGGTACTGCATCGAATACTTTCAGAGCTGGAGTGTTTTCTTCCATCCGTACAACATGACCTAGCCAGCGTAGCGGCTGTCTTTTTATTCGCTGAACTATGTCAATGTCGTCGTATAAATCGTACAGCTCATCGTTCCATCGTCTGCGGTATTCGCCGTTGCCAATGTTTAGAGGACCATAAATCTTGCGCAAAACCTTTCTCTCGAAAACCCCAAGAGTCGTCTCATCGGATGTTGTCATCGTCCACGCTTCAGCGCCATACATCAGGACGGGAATAATGAGCGACTTATAGAGTTTGATTTTGGTTCGTCGAGATAGGACTTTACTTTTCAATTGCCTACTCAGTCCAAAGTAGCACCTGTTGGCAAGAGTGATTCTGCGTTGGATTTCAAGGCTGACATTGTTGGTGTTGTTAATGCTGGTTCCCAGATAAACGAAATTATCTACAACTTCAAAGTTATGACTGTCAACAGTGACGTGGGAGCCAAGACGCGAGTGCGCTGACTGTTTGTTTGATGACAGGAGATATTTCGTCTTGTCCTCAGAACATAGCAACCGCAAATATAATAATAATAATATACAAAATATTATATGAACATTTTACAACAATTTCTTGGAACAATGACGATATATAAGTGTGTTCAGAAAATAACGGGAATTTTTGTTTAAAAAAAATGGATACATTCGTCTACATTAACATTGTCGCCTTTAAAATATTGCCCATTCGATATTACGAATCGTCGAAACACTTCTCAAACTCGATTTTTGGGATAGCCTTTGGCTCTTTTAGCGATTTCTCGTATGCTTGTAAAACGACCCTTAAAGGTTATCTTTATTTATGGAAATAGAAAAAAGTCTGGCGAATATGGAGGCTGAGTATCATTACAGTATTGTTTTTGGCCAAGAATTCACGAACAAGCATCGAGACCTGAGCTTTTAACCAACGAAAATCGCCAAGTTCATAAAAACTTCTAACCTTAGCGGCTGCTACAGACAAAGTAAACAAAGTCAAGTAAGACAAAGTAGTCAATGAAAACGACTGAAAATTTGATTGTGTTTCAGGAGCATAATCGTATGTATACCACCACAATAAAAACAATTTTGACAATTGGACTCTCCAAGCCATATTAAAAATTATTATTTCGAACACCCCTCGTATAAGTAAATATAAACACTACTACTCACAGCTACTCATTAAGCAATTGCCAGTGGAAACAGTAGTAAATAGGAGCACATTTTATGTTAAAAAAATGCATTAATCATTGAAAAAATATTTTTTTTTTTATTTTAAAATATTAAAAAAAGTTAAAAAATTCGTTCTTGTTCAAGCACATTTTCAAAATAGCTCACTCAAAAACAACATACATATATGACAAAAAATAATTATTATTTGTATAAAAAAATAAAAAATAAATAAAAATGTAAGCAATAATAATAATAAATACAATACAAATAATAATCATTTAATATCTATAAAATAAAACAAAAAATCTCGAAACCTCACCTTAATTTTGCCGCTGCCTTTGAAGACATCTGTCGACATTTGATTTATGGTAACCACTTTATCTTGCATTTTGTTGGCTTATCAATTATTTAGCAATGAATTTTATACAAAAAAAAATATTTCTTGCAATAAAATATTTACCACACTAGTTCAAAATATTAACAGAAAAAATGTGCTCATACACTTCTATGAAATAGAACCAAGAAACGAACTGAATTTCATTTCATCCCACACCGAGCGCAACTCTGCACAATAATTGCGTTGCGTGCGGCACAAAAGTCAATGAGAAACTAAAGTTCTTAAGTTAAAAGCGTAACTAAATAAGGAAAAACGATATAATTGATGCTAACCGCATCCTAAAGCCAATCAATAGCTATCAAAAGTGGCGAGGTGGCCGCAAATTGAAACCCTGCGTCTGTTTGTTGTATGTTGTTGTATTTGTAATAACTAGTGTGTATAACAGTAGCACTGGCACAAAGATAAAGATTAACTGTGTTCGGCTGATTGTAACGATCGCCGTTCGTATTTAGTAGGCAGTGTTGTCGTTCAAAATTTGGTATTTGTTTTTGTTGTGCCAATCGTGTGCTCGAAGTGGTTGCATTATCACTACAACAAATGAATCGAAAATATTATGCCTATTTGCGCACACTTTATAACTAACTGTTTATCAAATCAGTTAAGTGCCGAAATTGTCGCTTTATCAGTTGCTACTTGCTTTTACACTCACTTAGCTGCAACCGGGGCGTATACGTAACATCGCATACTTAACTCGTGGTGCGCTTTACAGCAACAAAATGAAGTCTTCAAGCTGTCAATTTGATATTCAGATGCTATTTTATGCAATAAAATGCATTTAGAAAAAAAATTAAAAATTTTTTGAAATTATTTTTTTTTAAATATATGTATAATATATAATTTTTATAAAAAAATTCAAAATTTTTTTAATTTTTTTTTTAATATATGCATAATATATATTTTTTATAAAAAAATTAAAATATTTTATTTTATATAAAAAGTGTTTTTTATTAAAAAAAAATCTTACAAAAATATTATTATATTAGTCATTCCTTGAGCAGATCCTGATAGGTGATAATACAATACATTACTTAATTTTAAGCAGGTCCAGTAAGGCTCTGTTCATCCCTCGACTCAGTCAATTCATTAAAATCACAAATATAATTAATTAATGTCTCCAGAGCGTGGACAAACGTAGGCGAAAGCGCATCGTTTAAGGTCTTCAAAAAGTAGTGCTTAACTTCATTTGCATAGAGCTAGAAAAAAGAGGAATAAACCAGCTTAAGAGCTATGTAAACGAATCTTCAAATGTCTATCAAATAGGTGAGAATAATCATGCAACAGAACTATCTACATATACTCCAATTCAGGAGCTTCGAAGGTTCCAATTACTATAGAATAGGAATGTTTATAGTCTGCTCTCTTTCCAATCCACTAAAGAGGGCTATGTCGGTCCAAATAAGTAGTTGGAAAACTCAACACACACACCTCGCATAACATTTCCCTCACTCACCTGCCACATTGTATTGGTGACCGCGGAAGCTTGATGTCTAAGCGCCAACTCTTTCATCATTGTCTTGACGAAGCGTGCATTATCCAGCTGCTCGAAGATCATTTGGAAGACGGTGAGCACATCTTTTTGATGTTGACTGGCGAACCCAATGTCCAAAGTACCGTTAATGCGAAATATTTCATAGAGATCCTCATGTTCAGTGAAGAAACTGAAAATAAAAATAAATTTTAAAAGATGAAACACAGAAGAGACATCCTCCTTTCTACTACCTCCACCTCTAAAAGACACTTACTTAACATAGATATTGAGTGCAGCACGACGTTGCTTTTGTTTTATTATAGTCCAACCATTCTGCAGTGATTTTCGCTCCGTACTTGTCAAACCCAACTCATTTGCCACCGGTCGTATGTCGTACGGTTCCAAGGCTCTTGGGAATACCGGCGGCGCTTTCTTCACAGTTGCTTCAATATATGAACCTATAGTAGGGGAATGCATTTTGTTAAGATGCGCTAAAGATAGTTTCTCGCAAGTTTACCCATATTTGAAGATTTCTGCCGTTAATTGTATTCTTTAATGGTAATATTTTCACGTCTGCGTGTAGAAGCTAAAAAATATGAAGTTTTTTTATTATTTTTGATTAATATGAAAAGGCAGTGAACTCAAATTAAATGAAGATTGTCAATTATTCTGGTTCAGTATTGTGTCAATATCGTCAAAAAATTATAGCAGAGCACTGTATTTATCTCTGGCATTGTTTAGCTCATATAGAACTTTTTGCATCGCTTCTAAGATCTCACTCTCTCTCTTTCTCTATCTCTCTCTTTCTATCTATCTCTCTTTCACTCTCTTTCTCTCTCTCTCTCACACACTTCTATCTTCATTAGACATAAACATATTCACCTAACATATCCTAACTTAAGGGTTTTGCAAGACCTCGAGACTTACTCAATGGATTTTTGATACTTTTGAGTCCATCATCTACATTAAATCGGATTATCATAAGAAAACTTTAATAGAAATAATGAACTTGAGTTAAAGATTCTCTTACCTCGTTGAACCCTAGAGTAAATGCTCTTTGCAAAGTATATTCAGTTTAATCACGAAGGTGGGAATGACATTAATGTTCGGTCAGATCTTCAAAACTTCTACAGCTAAATCCTATTAGCTCTAGTAAGACTATAAGATAGTTCCGTCCCATTATGAGTTCATTTCACAGAAAACTTCGTGATGTCGTGAATGACAGAAGTTTGACAGTTGTTTAGTTTAATAAAGTACTTTATCATTATTGTACTGTCATACTCCAATTCTTTCTTATCATTCGACCTCTGAGAATTCGATAAATAAAAAAAAAAATTATATAAATAATTACTGCCGTATTTATTGCTATGTTTTGGAGGTTTTTCGAATATATATTTTGATTAATCTTATTTGACTTATTATGCCTGAAATTCACGTTGTTAAGTTTTTTATGTTATTGTTCGAGTTTTTGCAAATCCTTCCTTAAGGTCATCTTAAGCACCTATTATCATCTATTCTACCCACATATGCTCCTAGTTTTTTTGGTTAAATAAGCTTTTTATGAACATACTTGACGATAGTTTGGTTGAGTTTACTGAAGGCCTCCACGGATGTTGGCGATATGGAATTACGTAGTTCAGCGAATATATATTTTTTAGTGCAATCCAACTGGAGCTGCCATAAAAAAAACACACAGACATTAATAAATAATTGAATTAAATTAACAATAAATTACACACACATTTACGGAATTCACATCCATCGAGTACATTTTCAACTTCTCTATCAGTGGCTCCAGTATTTTCTTAGTTTTAAATGGATCCACTTTGTTATTTATGATCGAGCCATAAAGGTGTAAGAGCCAAATTGAGTGATTTATCAGCTCATAGTTACACAATTTGCCGTCTTCATCGCGAAACTTATCCATAATTTCGTAATGCTCCGAGTAGAGGCTAGTTATGAAGTAATGCAAAATGTAATTAAGTAATTGCTATAATAAGTAATTAAGTAATTGCTATAAGTAAGTACTCCATAATTATATCAGTGGAGAGTTTGCGCAATTTGGGTTCCAGCATTCGCCACGCTTTCTGCAAAGCTACCAATTCCAAATTGGACAAACCATGATCAAATGTATCGTGGATGGGAGAGGATCGTCGGGAAACTAGAGACTTCCCTTTGCTATGACGTAGCGACGACGACTTCATGGTAGAACATAGAGGTCTGCACTTTTTCTATTTTTTTTTTTTGAGTATTTGCACTATTTTTGTATTTTTTTGTAATTTTGTCGCGTACTTAGCTAATTTTGTGGACTTTACATAGTTAACGATTATTTATTTCCAAATAATATTGAAATTATTTATTAAAAATTATGTTTTATAAAAAATATATATAAAAAAAATATTTTATAAAAAATATAACTGCTCAATAAAACACATAAAAAGTGTGTGTTTTGTAAACTTCTTGAAGTATTACACTTGACAATGGACCAATGAGCAATGGAACAACAAGTGTATGAAGAATTCAGATTTTTATTTTTTTAATTTTTTTATTTATGTTATATTTTTTTATAAAGAATTTAAATATTAAGAAAACAAGCCACAAATGACTTTAAGAACGCTGTCGCATTGAACTTGGTCGCATATAAATCTGGGATCACTCTAATCTCACCTACCTCTATGCCTTTATAATGAATCCGACTGTCCTCAGAACAGCTGGGTCGAATCGATTTTACATTTTTTTTAAATTCTTTTGTAATTTTATTTATTTTTTATTTTTTTCGAATATAAAATTGTTACATAAATAATTTCTCTTTCCAGCGCATACGCCCTGAAATAACTCATACTAGTGTCAGTTCAAAGGTGCCCACGGTGCTGCTGTCGATAACACCACACTCCTTTGCTCTGTTAACCTCAAAAAATAGAGCATCGTTTTATACAGTTTCTCAAACCCCGAATATGTTGTTGGCGACAAATGATCCTTCAGTTCATTGTATATACCGCGCTCCACATACTCAAGCAGAAACTGGAAGAACAGACAGACACATAAATACGAGGGAAAAGTAAAGTATGCCAAATGAATTACCGCCAGATGTGGCATTGGCAGAAATTGACTCAACTGCGCTTCCAAGATCGGACGCACTATTTTGGCGACCGCGTAATTCGTGCACAAATTGGACTTTATAATATCGCCGTAAATATTTAGCAGCCACAATGGATTGAGTATCATAATTTTACCATCGATTTTGTTCTCAAAGCGAAAGAATTCGACCCATATCGGGTTATCCGTATAGGCACTAAAATAAAAAAAGAATAAATGTTATTTAGTAAATAAAAATAGCTGTAAATTCAAATGATACTCGAAAGCAATATTTCTGGAGATCTTCTTAATTTTCGGTTCGATCAAAGTCCAAGCAGCCCTTAGGGCGGCCACTTCCACAGCGGTAAAATTTGTTTCGTATAATTGCACACGCAAAACGATTTGTGGCAAACTGGCACGCGCACGACCGGTAAAACGATGTTCTGACTTCATATTCTATTTAAATTTGAATTTCCAATTAATTTAAGCAATTAAAACAACGCTAAAACAATGACGAGTGCTATGGAATTTATACAGTATGTTGTGCTAAAGCAAATATTTTTTCGAAACTGAAATTGTTTGTGAAATTGTACAGAAAATTAGCTTCAAATAAGTTTTTTACACAACGTCATGGCTAACTGCACCATTGAAGTGTTTTTTCCCATGAAAACTCAAAAAATAAATCGCATGACACTTTTTCACAGGCCCACAAGAGAAAATGCAGCATATTTTTTTTTATAAATTCTATATTCTATAAATGTGTTTGTACATGAGTTTAGTTGAAAAAAAAAGATTATATAAATGTTTTGAAAAAAAAAAAATAACTTATGTTTTACTATTATCATTACACACATGACAAACTTAACTTCCTGAGCAAATAAATGGTTCAAATAAATTATGGAATTTTTATGAAAAGCAATGAACATTCTAATGATTACGGTTAACAGTTTAATTTATAAGTAGTGTTTTAGTTTATTAATAAATTATTTAAATATATATACGGAATAGCATGCTTGGTGTGATTTTTGTGTTACACATGGGACACTTGCGTGTCAGACGCAAAGCCTCGCGTATGCATTTAGCGCAAAAAACATGACCACACTTGGTGGATGTGGGCTGATTATTAACATAGCTTTCCATGCATACAGCACACATGCATGGTATACGCTCACTTTCAACAGTATTCGAATTTTCAGCTTGCGCACCAGGCGACAATGCATTCTCTTTGCTTTTATCTGCATAGTAGCCAATGTTTGTTGTTGATGTTGTTTTTGAGATGGAACTACCAGACGAGCTGCCTCCATTTTGCAATGATGTTGAAGAAATTGAACGACGTGTTGATGCTCTATCACCGCTTATAGAACCCAAGCGGCGTGATGCCGTCAAACGTCGACGTGTTATATTATCTTCAGTGGCATTCGCTGGTCTTCTACTATTAATACTATTTCTTGAGCGTGCATTATTTCGACGGAAATTTGGTGTGCATAGATCAACTACCTCTTCATCGTTTGGTGTCACTAGTATGACATCGTCGCTTACATTCAATAGATGAGCAGGTGGCGGTAGTGGAGGGAAATACATTGAATCACTTAAGTCGATTACTTCATCTGGTGTTGGAGCACGTACGCGATTTGTCCGCCTGCCGCCTAGTTTGTATAATTGAATTGAACATTAGTGTTTGTATAATAGCATACAATTGGATCTAAATGACTCATTTGAACGAAATAACAAATTCTATTAGTGATACAATGAAATAAAGTCTTAATATATACTTTAAGTTTTAAGTGGTTTATCAACTTTACTTACGAGCACTGATCAGTGGTCCACGGCGCGGACTAGTTGGCGACATTGCCCCCAGACGCCTTCCAATGAGTTGCTCTTGTTCCGATGCTACAGTGCGTAAATTGTGTTCCAACATTTCACAAAAACGATCTACTAAAAATGCAAAAAATTATTTTGAAAAAAACTCACAAAACGAATTGACATTTAGTATTAATTTACTTCGATTGACTTCTCGGTCAATTTCTCTACTTGATGGCGTGGGCACCGTTGCTCTAGCGGGTAAGCTTAAACGCGGAGTTTTCGGCGATTTTGGCGAGCTGGAATTGGAATGTGCACCACCAAGTATTCCGCTACTGTCGCTGCTATTATAGGATCTACGCCCCAGCGATGTCGTCGTGCCTTGTGGTGTGCTTTGAGTCTGATCCAACATATTGTTTACGGATGCTATTAGCAAACTCGTGTCTTGGATTAGTTCATCCAAATCGCCACCCTAATATACGAACGTAGCAAATATATAACCGTTACTATTAATTATTTGCAAAGAGAGCGCCTTTTCATAATGAAAGCTATACTTACGTTAGGCGATATGTCGAGCCATTTCGTGTAATTTGACATGTTTTATTAGTAGACAATGAATTAATACGCTTTCTTAAAAAAATTTCCAATCTTTTTTAACTAATCTAGTATTTATAAACTGAGATATATTCCAAACGGAGCGACGAGGGAACATAAATTTTGCAATTACAAATTTTCCAAACGACAAGAATTTTTGACAAACACAAATAAGTTTTGTAATAGATTCACAATTGTAAGTATCGATAAATGTCTGCCTAAAAACACGAAGGTTATTGTAATTATCCGCTAAATTATTTTTTAAATATTTAACTCTTAATTTTTTTTTAAACTGAATAACTAAAATGTTGTTTGACATTTGCCGAATTAATATGCGTGTTTTATAATTTTACTTGACTTGATAATCGTCATTAAGATATTCAGTGGAAGTTATTCTTAATTAAATCGAAATAGTTTAGGTTATCGCTTAAATAGTCATACAGTAATCGACGATTCTAGAAAAATACAAAAGCCAAATGGCGTGCTTCCACTAATATAATAATATGTATATATTGAATAAAATTGGATAAAAAAGAGACAAGAGTTATAATTTATGATTAAATAACTTACTTTTTTCTCCATATTATGCACAACTATGAGCTCTTGTGTTTACTATCGATTTGTCGATTAATTAATTTGTACAGTTGAAATTGTAGCAACCCTACAAGTGGTGAGTGGTGAATTTTTATTAGCTGCTGCTGTTTGTCTGTGCCAGAAATAATTAAATAAAATCTTTATAAAAACATTTAAAACCTATTAAATCAACATATTACCCGAAAAAATCAGAAATATTAAGTGTATTTAAAAAATCGGGAAACAGTGTAAGTGCTTTTGGTATTGAATATGTTAAGAGATATCTTTCTTAAATTGAATTTGTTGTTGCAATTTGCAAAATGGATTATTTGTATTTGGTATTGGTTAGTGCACTGTAACTGGGCACAATTGTATGCCCTTTAATATTTCATAGTCGTACACGAATTAAATTTTAATAAAATATGTGCATAGAATGAGCTACCGCTCGATGCAATTTGTATTGATTATTACTTACAATTATTCTACACAATCTAAATAAAAGCAAGCTTGCACCTCTGCCATATGCTTCGTGAGCTTTGAGCAGAATTGTGCCGAAATAAAACGGTATTTAAGCCTAATTGCAGTCTGCATAGTTTTTGTTTTTAGCTGATTGTTAACATTCTATTAAATATTGTTAACTTATTGTAATATAAATCTATTTTATTTCAGGGACTACAGTTATATCGTGGGATTACCAAATTCTGCTATATTTACATACAATTTTGAAGGTAAGACACTATATTTTTTTTAAGTATTACGTATAAATTAAATTATATTTCTTAATTTCTAGGTTTGCATCGCCTAAATTCACAAAAGATAATTATCAAAAATCTAGGTAAGTACACACAAGTCAACATTAGGTTATAAATCTAATATAAGCTCTTACCAGTAAGGCTCCCCGTTAATATATTTAATTTCTGAATCTTTCTAAGTTAAAAAATACATTGAACCGTCTGTTATAAAAATATTTACTATTCTTCTCTTTTGATCTCAACATATTTTATTTTATATCAATTGAGTGAAATGTTTTGTATGTGGTTGAGGATGATGCTTCCCTTATCATTTCGAAATTAAAAATATTTTTCAACAAAGCGTGCATTATTAAAAAGATCTTAATATAAAATCTAAGAGTTAATAAAATGTGATATTTCTACTACTATTATAATACGACTAAACTGGCTGTCAACTGGTAATTATCATGAAGCCTCGCTCTGTGTGCAAAATAAATAATAATAAGGTTAAAGCAATCTTATTTCTAATATTAAAAATACTTATTTAAAAGAAATCAAGTATTCCAAATTAAACAAAATTGCTTTATGTTTTAGATGCTGCTTCTGTGTATTAAAAAATAATAAAAATAATTAGAAATCAAATAAGTGTCGAAAAAACAGTTTCATATCATTAGTTAGTATCATAATATAATATATAAAATATTTTTTATAACGGTTATGAGTGTTTTTTACAGTGCCAATGACATTTATAAAATTGATGAAATTAAAAATGCAACGTTGCTGTAATCAATAAATGATATTTGTGCATACGTATCGACGATTTCGGGGTCAATATCAGCAATATAAATAAATATTACGTACGTTATGCAAATTAACCCGGATGTAATGCAATATTCGTTGCACGATTAACAAACAAACATACATATGTATCGACTTCCTAGGTCGAAATTAAAATTGTTGCAAACCGTAAAGGTCATCTTATGTCGTTTTTTAAACTACAATTATGATGAATGACCACAAATGTCTATATAGAATATTTATGAAAAATGATACCCTTGAAGTAAAATATTCTGCTAACGGCAGAAAATATTCCCCAAAACTACTGTCTCTGTTGACGATTCTGGGCCAGAAACAAATTCGGATCCGTTCTTATTACGGTACCATACTCGCAAAGAACCAGTGATGACGACATTGTTCACAACCCTTCATTTTGAGTGGCTGCGTTTCGTTTGTACACCGCAGCAACAATGATGAGTAAATGCTTCAATTTCATTAACTTTATAACTACATTTTGTGAAATTTCGCACATTTAATATATCATTTGTTTATATGTCAGCCGTTGACAGTAAATGCTGCTGCCCCTACTACGAGGCCTTCGGTTGTCAGTTCAACGGCTTAGCTTGGTTAACGCCTCTCTGTCAATTTGGGCCAAAACAAGTGTAATATTATTCAGTCGATGGGTCGTTTACCTGCGTCGTTGTATGCCGTTTTGTGAATTATACAAATACTCATAAGTAGATCTGCACACACAAATATACAAACCGTACATATGAGTGTATATTGCCAAAAGCTTTCAAGATTATTGCTTTGTGTTGTGCGAAAATGTATGCGTGTTTACATACATACATGTGAATTATAAGTGAATATTTGTGCGTTGTGCGAATTTACATTTTGGTGTGCTTGTATGGTATTGTAGTATTTAATGTAGTGCATATAATATATTCCGCTGCATTATATGAACTCTGACCTTTTACTTGTTAAAATACGCTCAATGGAAACAGAACATTTTCTAAAAACGCTAAATAGTTTTTTAAAAGGTCACCGGCACCCATTGCGATTAATGTAGGTGCAACAAACTATTGAACATTTTTAAATGGAAGTTGTGCATGTTCTTAATGTTATTGAAAATACTCAAGATACCATATTTTTTTATAGAAAATAATGTCAAAAATATTGTCGTCGAACAGATTAATTCTATAAAACAGTTTATTTGTGTTTTTTAAGCTTTATTTAATCTTTCAAAAATCATCTGTGTGTTTATTAAGTGTTTTTAATATATACCCACGCATTAATACTAGGAATACTAAATTAATTGAACATAACCTTAAAAATTAAAAAAAAATGTAAAATATGTTTCATCGATGCCAGCGTATATTAACCTATTAATTTTATCAGCAACTCCTCCAGATTGCTGTATTAATTAATTGACCGCCTCTGACCTTAACTCGGTTTTTGTCAAATGTGTTGGCTATTGTTGCTTGTTGTTGCTCACACAGCTGTTTGTATGTGTGTGTTGTCATGTGAATTTACGTAAATTACATTTGGCACGCACATAGAAGCTTAGCTTTGCCCTTGGTAATAGCGGTTTGCATGCAAAAGCCAATTGCAATTCACTCTCCCCCAGCTCCCAGTAGTGAGCGGGTGTGAGGCGCACGTTGTTAAGTGCTGGGCAAAACAGATGTTGAATTGCTGCAACAGCTGTTCGATTGTGCTGGTTGCAATTCACTTCGCCACATTTCTGGTTAACAGGAGTCACTATGAAAATTTCCACATTCACGCTTATTTAAATTTAAATTGTTGCACAAGACTCGACTCATTGGTATGAAAAATAGTTCATTGTTTTACATTTTATTATGCGCTCGCAATATGTTGTAGTGAAATAAAATAGTTTTTTTAATGTGTATTGTTTTTTCACCACTTTTTGCGTAGTTGATTTTCCTGTTTCCCGTTTTCAGTTTGGAAAGCATAGAATATGCGACATAAATACATCACGTACACGAGGTAGTCTCAAGGAAGCCGCTTTAAATGGGTATCTTCATACATTCAATATATGACCTTGCCTAACCGCATGAGAATTAATTTTTCAAGATATTTATGTCGCTAGTATTGTGTTGCTTTGAGCTAATTGATTTTTTTTTTGTAAAGTAAAACTAAATCGGCTGCTTCACATTGTATTTTCATATATGTATGTATGTTTGAATATTAATGGTAAAACGTGTTGATTTGTTGTTGGGAATTTTCATGCGTGCTTCAACCAATTGACACGTGTACACTAACAATTCCACATACTTATAAAGAAATATTCGTTGGTATACCAAATACATAGCTAACTAGTTAAGGGAAACTGAGAGTCAGTTGATTTATAAGTTATTGTTATACCCTTGAGCGAATTAATAGTTTTGTGTATAGTTTTTATACTCTCGCAATATGTGGCAAAGAGAGTTAACAACCACGTCTACTTCGAATATAACTAAATTTCAAAAATCCATCTGATTCGTACCTTTTTTAATATATAAATGCATAACTAATGAAAATAGTGGAATAAAACAGTTATTGCATGTGCGGTGGGCTCACTTATGGAAAATTTGTCAAAATCGGACTATATCTTTTCAAGACCCGGATATCGAATATAAAGAACTCAGTGCCTAATGGTAATTTTTTACCAAAATTCAGAGTTTTAAAATACCAGTTATTCAGAGGAATTCCTTTTCTTCTAATAGTGCGCAAATTTATTTAGGAATTTTGTTGTTGTTGTTGTAGCGCCATTAGACATTCCATAAATAATATGAAGAAATGCTGCCTTGGCCTTGGCCGAATAAATATCCGGGTCCATTCCGGTTACGTAGAACCGATTGTCATGAGAACGGTATTTAGGGAGGTTTTGGAAGGTACTTAGAACCTGATGTATAGATCTATACATATAAACTCTACTACTGCACGATATACAGTTCTTGACATAGACTAGACTAACTACGGTCGAGCACATGCTGAATTGAAGGAGAACTACAGGAATTGAAGAAGGATGCAGATTATTTTAGTCAGCTGGGTGATGAGGATAAAAGGGAATTTAGCTACAGTAATCTCTATTTGATGTTCTTATTGTGGAGATTATGTCTTTTTAGCCATCTAGAAGTGGTTAATGTTTGGTGGAGGGACTTGTACATGATATGGGTTCGTCGGGGTTAAGTCTGAAGAAGTAGGGATTTAATGTTATTGTTCTTGTAGCTGCGAAGAGCATTCCCCAAACAATGTAAAAAAAGGCAGCAGTAGAAATTTGATCTCTGGTATGGTTTGAAATATATTATTGTTGTTGTAGCGGTATAAAACATTACCCAAATAATTTAGAGATAAATAAATTATTATTTTTTTTTTATCAAATCTTCAGCTGACGTATTGAAATATTGTGATGCAAATATGACGAACGAATGCCATTTGCTGCGCCAACAAACGCTTTGAGTGTTTCCAAGTGTTCTAGTTATTTTTGGAGAATTGCACAAATTTGTTGAAAATAGAAAAATTAACGCCATTGTTGTGACATAGTGCATACACACGTACATATGTACGTACGTTTTTACGTCTTTACGTATTTGTTTATAAATACATTTATTGTATTTATGCGAACATATGACTTTAGACGTAGTAAATACATATGTGAACGTGTTGCTATTCGCTTTTGTGATAAACAAATTCATTTGTGATGTTTACGGGCCGCCACCCCCCTCTCTACGGGCCCATTTGCTGAGCGTAGTGAAGTGAAGTGATTGTTGCGTCACGCCACGTTGCGCTCACTGATTGTAGTGCGTTTTTACGTTGTTCTTTTTGTTGTTGTCGACTTTGATTGCGTAGTAATTATTGTGGATTTGATGCGACATTGAATTTGTGTGTTGCGTCGCAGTTATCAGGGCACAAACCACAATTGCCACATATGCTCGCGTTTGGAACGACGAATATGCAATCATTGTTGTTGTTGTTGGAGAAGGTCACTGAATGTTGCCCGCAGCGGTGTGAATTTACTAGTTGTAATATTTAACGAATTTCGAAATTTTTTCATTCTTTTTCATAAAATATTTATCTCCCCCCTCTCTCTCTCCCAAAATACTAACTGCGTGCGTAAAAATTTTCAGAAAATGAGGCGGCATCAGGAAAATCGCTTACGATTGTCGACCAGAACGAAAGTAGCCGAAACAGAGCATAAACTCGATTCGAAATTGGCGAGGACAAATGCGAATGGCCAAATTGATTGCATCATTTGCAAGGTCACTGTGAAATCGGCCACGCTATGGAAGGTGCATATGAATACGAAGTTGCACAAGGAGCGCTTAGCGATGATTAAACAAATAAAATCCGCCTTTATAGGTGACATGCCCCAAACAGCTACGAAGTTGCCGACACCAACAACACAAGCGCCAAAACCCTCGACCAAAACAGTGGAAACGCCGAAGGGCGCGATTACAGTACAACAAAGCGCATCACAAATAGTGCCAAAAGCAACGCCTACACCTGTCTCCACCGAAAAAGCCACAAGCGCCAATGCTGTGGACACACTGTTGCCCGAGAAGTTCTTTGACGATCCCGTGAAGGATGCCAAAATTCGTAATGCCGAATATAAAGATCCACAAGCGGATGAGTGGGACCGTTTTCAACGTGAGATTCGCGAAGCATCCACAGTATCGGTTGCCATTATTGCTGGTGAGCAGATGGAGTCGGCATTCGATCGTGATTTGGATGAGATTAACGATCAAATGAAACATTGGTCTAGATATATGAATATGGAGGCGCGTAAAGGTGTGCTCAGTGTAAAGAAAGACCACAAATCGGAAACACACAGCTCTGACGAGAATGAAAGTGATGATGAGATGGCAACAACTTCAGAATTTTCGGACTGGCGTTCGAAGTCATTTCTGTAATTGAATCTGTGGAGGATTATCTCATCATTTAAATGAAGTTACTTATGTTTGTATAACAAATATGTTATGTTCTTTAACATCTGAATGATTGGAATAAACTATTTTTAAGACTTATCAAAAAAGTTTCGAAGTTTTGTTTTTACGCTGCGGACATTAAGTAATCGTGAGCTGAGAGCCAAGAGAAACTGATTTCGAGCTTTCGTAAGTACTAAAATAGATTTAAAAAGTTGGAATTTCTTAATAGAGTTATATTTGGCATCACAATTGGAGGAAAGCATTGACGGGACGTTCGTGGCTCCACTAAGTTTGGCGCACTGCTGAGGTTACTAGCAAATAAGTGAAAAATCAAAATAATATTGCGATTGTTTTGATTGGGATCCTCGCCTATGACCAGGTCGAGTAAAAAACAATATTCAGAATCCTTGAATTCGAATCGAAGTAAAGAGAGAGAGAGAGAGAGGGCACAGATTTATTTCCGACCTAGGACTGCTATCAAAGGATATTTATATATTTTAATGTCTAAAACATTTGGAATTCTTTGAAATTCGAGTCTTCGAAGCGTCTTGAATTTCCATTTGATTAACAAACACCCTAAATGTAGGCAACATCATTTGCAAATCAGCAATAAAATATAATAATTGCCTATATTTAGGCGCTTCACTTAAACTTCATAGCTTATCTTATATTAGATATAAATATAAAATAAATTGAACCCATTATTGGTTCATCTCGCCTAATTGGTCCCTTTGACCCTTAAGTAATGACCTATCAGCAGCTTGTGTGTTGTTGCTATGCGTTTTTGCTTTCAGCTCTCTGTGGCATTGTCTGCTTGTGTTGTTGTTGTTTTTGTTTGTATTTCTGTTGCTCTCACTTTCCGTCACGAATATTTTTGTTTTTGTTGTTTTCTTTTTTGCTTTACTGCATCGGAGTAAATTTCGTTGACTTTTCTTGAAGGCCAGTGACCCACCCAGCCAACAAGAAGAATCGTATCTACAAGAACAACAACAACAACAAATATTGGCAATATTGCACACAGCTGCACAGACAAACATTTGCGCTTATTGCCAACAAAGTAGCAGTTGAACGCATTTATTGCACATAGCAATGCTTTGGTGTTGTTGTTGTTAAGAAAATAGTAAGTAGTAGTGGCGTAGAATTTGATTCTTCGCACTAAAGCTCCGGCGTTGTATGAAAAATACCTCCCTTGGGGGGTTTTATGCTGCCTTGGGTTACCTTCGTTCCCACTCTCTGCCCCTTCTCTCTCTCACTCTTTAGTTTGATCTGCTTCTTCTTTGTTCATGTTGCTCCACTCTGATTGCGTTTCTGCTGGCGTTATTCGCAATTCATTCTGCTTACATATGTATGCACGTATATATACATATACTTGTGAGTATATCCCCAATATCGGCGTGTGTCTCAATTTACGGTACTGCAGCAAAGTGTTTAGCAATTTTCTTTGTGCTCTTTGTTTGGTTTAGAATGTTGGTGTGTGGAAAATGCGTGCTTATACATAGACCCCTTAACATATACATATGTACCTCGTGTACTTTCTTTATATAATCTTATACATATACAGTTATAAGTCTTTAGGTGCGAAGTGCATTGCAGAGCACCGTTTTTGTTGTCTGTGCTCTCTTCTTGGTGCTCATGCATAATGCAGCAGGAGCAGCAGCTGCGGCGGCGGCGGTGGCAACAGCATCAGCCAGTCGCCACATGGGCGGGCGCGTGTCTGGCTGGGTTGCCTTTTTGGGCTGACACACGCATGACTCGGGCGGGTGTCAAAAGCTCGTGTGCTTACACTTACATACATACTGAAGTACATATCTACATGTACATATGTATGTGATCTGTAGAGCTGGCGCATCGCCTTTTAAGCCACAAGTTCAGTGGCGTCTGTCTGTTGTTACATCGAGCTCTGCTTATTTCATTTATTATCATCCATTATTTCGGTTTTGTCGCTGATTGTTGTTGTTGCTGTTATTTTTGTGGTTACTGATGAGTATGCTTATCATGAAGGCGATTATAATTTACAGTAGCTTCAAAGACAATTCGGACTTAATTATTTTTGCATATAATCAAACTCAATTATCTGAAGAAAAGCTAAATTTACTCGCGCTCTCTTCGTACCTCGAATGCTCCAATATGGATTAGAATTTATATTCGGCCAATGATCGGAAAGTATTCGAAAACTATTTGAGACCTGTCTCTACAACAACAACAACAAACTCGTTTTAATATTCAATTCCGTAGAGGACGATAGAGGACCAC
Organism: Zeugodacus tau; assembly: GCA_031772095.1. NCBI lineage: Eukaryota > Metazoa > Arthropoda > Insecta > Diptera > Tephritidae > Zeugodacus > Zeugodacus tau. Next base: position 81,011,631 of record CM062649.1, read on the forward strand.
TTCGGGATTTGGAACACCAGTTACAGAGGATTCTTTGAGATTGTGTTGATATTAGACAAGCGAAAAGGCTTCTACTTAAAGGAAAGAGGTTAAGCAAAGAGGTTGGCAAAGTCGAATCGGAAGAACAGGAGTGGAGCATAATGAAACTCTAGAACAATCCCTTTTATATTGCCCAGCGTTCGATCGATTGAAACGTAATATCTTCCACGGATCCCAAAATTACAATTTCAAAGAAATTGGACAGCTAAGGCTGAAAAAGTTGATATATGTATATAATTGGGTATTACTTGGGTATTACTTGTTCATAATTATGGCTTAGGCGGGGTCTCTTGAGGCCGGGTGATCTCGCGATCTCCATTTTGAACCAACTAAGATTCGAGCGTATTTCTGTCGAAAAAGAATTTGGGATTATAGAAAAGAATCCAGCAGAAGACAGCAACTGGCGTCCAAAAATCAATCAACCATTTGAACGCGTTCTAAGAAACAAGTCGGACTTTAATTTTAGATCCACTTATCAAACAGAAGAAACATCCAGTAGTTTACATGAAGTCCTATCGACTTTCCGATCGTTTTTGCAATGAAATTTTGAGAATTGATTGTGACAGTTTCCAAAGTTATTTATTATTTTCCTTTTCGACTCAAAAACACTTCACAGTTCTCTACATTTGTTAGTGTGGCTACCACACCTTACCGCTTTTCGGCTGCTTGTAGCTGTGACATTTGATTAATTGCATTTACTTGGTTGCTGCTATGTTTGATGGTCTGCATTCATCTACCGACAGACATACATACATAAGACGCATGAAGCGGACAATAAATGGCAGACGACACAGCGGAAGACATTGCAAAAAGACGCACTATAAATATGTATGTGTGTGTGTGTCTGTAAGAATATGCGTTCCCTGCCAGCCAGGCCTAACCACTTTCCCCTCATGTTTCTTCAATTACTAACACCAACGCACACGTTTGGGTTGTTTTGTTTTTGTATTCGTACGTGTGAGGGGAATAGTGGTTAAAAAACTCACAAGCAGCTATGCTGGCCTATGGTAAACTCACCACTTTTTTTTACCACTTTTGTGGGTTTAAAAAACTTCGGTTTAACCAGCTTTTTCACCACCTTTGGCTGGCAGGGTTGTACCGTACGCTCATAGTGCTCTAGCCATTCTTTTCACTGCACTGCTGCATATAAACAACAACAGCAACAACTGAGGTGTATTCTTCAGTAGAATTGCAAATATGCGCCCCGGCTAGTCTTCAGTATAATTTAAGACTGCCTCCGTTTAACTTTTGCATTGTGCGGCGCGTTTATTCAGCGCTTGTTATCGCCTCGTCGTCATCATCTTTTCTTCACAATTACTTACATATGTACATATGTATGTATATATGTATGTCAACGAAGTGTCGTCTCCGCGCTCTCGTCATATTGCGTCGCCTTGTAGAATTGCGGAGGAAATGCAAATTTATCGTTTCTGTTACATTTAAGTGGCTTCAATTTCTTATTTCACTCCCGAGTCTTCAATGTGGTGACGTGACGGAAATGCCGGTACACACTCCCATACAATCTTACATATAAACATTCAATTATAAATATTTATCAATTACTAATGTGTATACAGTCACTCGTCTAGCTTCGGCGTATCAATTATTCCAATAGTTTGTGTTCTTATCGATTTTTTACTTCCACCAGATCAGCTGTTCGCAATCGTTTGAGTTTTTATTGATCGTAAATTAAATGAGGCATCCGAAATGATTTGCAATTATAAAGATCACTGAAGACTTAATGTGTAGCAGGCAAGTGATGCGGAAGACCCTTATGTATATTTCATGATCTCTTTCATATTATCATATGGTTTGATTTCGAATTGGATTAAAGATAACCTCAAAATATTCGTATATATTTAGTTGCATACATTAATTGAAGAATTCTCTATGTATTTATGCATTTGGATAAACTTTTATTTTTTAATTGAGTTAGGTTTCAATTTTTTTGTGTATGTCATTACTGCCTCTACATTATCTTTCTGTAGGTAGTTGAAAACTCTCATCCGTTAAACTCTGTCGGGACTATGGCTTTATCTCTGTTCGATTTTGGTGCAGACAATACAGTTTTTGTCGATAGTTTTCACCGATAGATATTACTACTGAAAGACTTACATAACTTAGAACACGTATCTCTTATAGTATATATTTTATGATCTTTCCCTGACTTGCATGGGATTTTGAAATTATATTTATGTACTATGTAAGGGCATTTCTAAATCAGCTTCAATTATCACCTTAAATAAATGACGTTGATCTTGAGGCCAACAATTTCATTATATTTCTGTTTAAAACGTCAATTGTTGTAATTTGTTGGATAGATACATTGATCTGTACCAGTTCTAAATATATTTTTGCTTAAAATGTTTCTAGATCTAGACGCTAGATGCATTTATATTTAAGTTTTGTTGATCATAAATTGGGTTAAAATTGCACCGGCCTATATAAACTTAGAAAATCCTCGATAAATATTCTTGAAAAATTATAGAGAGATTAGTTAAACGGTATTTGTTTAGTCCCTTTGTGTTTATGAGGCAATAATTTGATTTGACTATGGAAAAATAGTTTTATTAAAAAAATCGTTCGATATATATTTTTTTTTGTTTTTAATAGCTTTATAGTAGTAAGCATTTATAGCAATCATTGAAAAGTGGTGAAAGTGCTTTGAGGAGTCTAGTTTATGAAGATCGCAAGTATCTAAAAGTTATAAAGACTTCATTAAAGGTCGTGTAAGATCATAGAACATTTATTCCGTTCGCCTAAACGACAATCTTATCGCAAAAGTTAAGAATATTATTCTTAAAAATCATTGTTTTAGGTTGAGAAAAGTTAGTAGGAGCTCTAAACAACAACAACAAAGTATAGATCGCTTCGAAGAAATCGCTTTGTACTATCACAAACGTTTCTGGAAAACAGCTGACCACAGAAACTATCGTTATAAATATTTACAGAAGTAAGTCAACCACATACTCTTGTCATTTCTAAAAATGTTGTTCTGCGTAGAAATCATTTTATTTCCAGCGATCACTTACAGTTCTGTGTTACAATTTTGTTTCTCAGTCTGCTGAACTTTGAACCTTGGCCTCGACATTGCTCTCAAGCGCCTGTTGTGTGTCTCATGCAATGGCCCATATAGCAATATGTGGGTAGTTCTATACTATCACACGATATTCTCTTCCACAATATCATATGTGTATTTATGTACCTATGTGTGTGTGTGTTTCTGTAACGACGTAATGGCGCTGTTTGGATTATTTGCGGTAATTGTATACACTTTGTGACGCTTCTGTAAACAAACCAAACGTTAAAACACGCTTATTGCCCTTTTTGTAAGCACTTACAGCATACTTACATACTTACATACATTCATACATATGTACTTACATACATATGAGCGCAATTCGTGTACAATTAGTCAGCAAATTGCATTACGTTAATTCATTTTTTTCGCGGTTGTTGTTGTTGTTGTAGCTGTAACAAAGAGTGCGACAATAACAGTTCATTACACCATCCATTATATAGATATATGTATGTATGCAACAATGCAATAAAAGCAACAATAACAACACGGTAATTATGATTAGCAGCCACAAGAGCTGTCACATATGGATGTATATACATATATACACATATATACACACCTCACCTCAATAGTGCAATGTGTAAAATGCATTCATGCAACAGCATTTGTCCGTCCGTCCTTCTGTCCGCTAGCTGCATAGCCATTTGGTTGTTTGCTCGACTGGGCAGACGGCTTTTCCTGCCTCTGGCTGGTTGGCTGGTCGACCGCGTGTCTGCTTGCTGTTCGCTCCTGTTCCGATATTGTTGTTGTTAGTCGCTTGTTGTTGTTGTTGCTAAAGTATCAAGCGTGAAATAACTGGAAAAAGTACCCCCAACACTAAGACCAACTCACGCGCTCTCAGCTCAGCTTCACCCCCGTTCGGTGCAACACTTGTGACTTGTGCATGTTTCGCTTCACACGCTTCTCTTCTTTAATGTGGTTCAGGTGTGTGCACTATATACTATGTAGGTGTTCCTATATATATTTTTCTATATAGTATATATGTATGTTTGTATTTAGCTGCAATTTTCGATATTGCATTGTACATTTACTTCTCCGTTTTGCCACTGACTTGGCACCGTTTTATAGTGAAGTTCTCTTGTGGGAAATTCAATTTATTTTTATTGGCATTATGAAGTACATACTTAACAATTAAATTACAAGCACTAAATATTGATGACTTGGCAATTTTCCAGTCTAAAACAAACTTTGGAAAGTCATTGTAATGGAATTTTCATCTATTTAAAACGCTAAATGGAGGTGTAAGCTTTTATAATTGCAAGTTTCGGACAAAACTCATCTCTCTGGATACTAAGGTTTCAGAAGACTTCTTTAAGAAGACTGTACTGTGTGTCATGTACTTAATTATGTCATTACTTTTGTCCGATATCTATCGGAGAAGATCTGATTTCATAGTTAATTGGAGTGTTCCCGTTCCAACGTGGAAACTACAAACCAAGTTCTATAAGATTTAGCCAATTGTAGGTTAAGTTAATGAGACTATTTACATATTTAATATAACTAGTGGAGGTGTGTTGAGATCGTGCTTAAAGAAATCTAATCTTTAACGATAGCCAATCTGTAATGAACCCCAAGAAATTCGATAAAATTTATGTTGAATTAAAGTAAACACGATGGATGTTCTTTGATGTCACTCTCAGAATTTTAGCGAGTTTGGAACTCTTGAGCTATTTCGATGTAAGGAGAAAGGAACTTGAATTTTAAATCTAATATCTTTCGATGGTAATTGCGATATTCGTACTATTATCAGGTTTCATAGAACCCCTCAGGTGGAAATAATGTTATATCTTGGCTTGAGTGACTCGGGCATTCATTTTGAGAAGTTTGATGCAACACATAGGGCTGGCTCTAGCTGTCCAAGTGAGATCTCCTGTTGCACAAGCATCAGCCATTTAACCTAACCTAACCTAACTTTACTGAAATGGCTCTAATCGGTATGAACTCATTCCAAAAACTATAGGTTATTTCTTTAATATGTGGAATGATATCTAAATGGTTTTGATCGACTTCTCGCCTTTTAACGAAATCCCTCTCCAAAATTTGGAATTTATCATTTCGATTCACATCCTGTATCTGCGTCCATATTACTTCGAAAAACACTTGTATTTAATTGAAAGCAATTCAAGCACCTTCAATTCGAACGGAAGGAATACACATCTGCCTTTATTGCTCTGCATTTTGGTGATTATTCTCCAACACTTGCAGATATCCAGTTTGCTGCACAGCGAAATACTGTATACCAACCGCTCGTTAAAATGAATTTGGGGTCCCTACGTCCTTCGTCGTAAATCAACTATCAAGTTCTTTGTCTAAGCGCACGTTGCAAGGCCAACTATAGCTCCCTAGTGTCATACACACACACAAACTCACCTATGTACCTTTACATATATGAATACAATAGTAACAAAACTCTCCATGTGCGTATTTCACTTCTTCCGCTGTTGCATTTATTCGTGTTTGGCTTATGTTCTTCGGTATACCCCTATGTAGTTCTTCCTATCATATACTTAATCCGCAAGTTCTTTATCCCACCTAAGCGTCCATATACATATGTACTCGTGTATATTTGTCTATATAGCTTCTGCATCTACTCTATGCTGCACTTTGTTCATATTTGCGCCACACTTTCTCTCCGCACTCTTGGATCCTGCAGCGCTGCATGTGTCATCCCACATCCACATTCATTCATCCAATTATCCTCACTCCGACATGTTCGTCAGCCAGTCGCTCACCTTATGTTTGTTGTTTGTCATTTGTTTTTGCCAGTTTTGTTGTTTTCTTTTATTTTTCTATTTTTTCTCCTCTTTATTTTCGCCTTGCACTTTCGCTCTTCGCCTCTGCCTCCCCCACCTTACTCATTCGCTCGTGTCGCTGTTTAAACTTTTCTCTCTACCTCCAGTCAATCATCATCCGTTCCATGCTGCACCACCTTTTTCGTAAACAACACGAAAGTGCAGCCATCGCCCAGCTTGTCGTCTCGCCCCAAACGTCTCCTGCTGCGCTTCGTTCAATAATGCGAGTAATGCGCCCGAATAACACGTTACGTTGTTGTTAATGTTGTTGCTTTTGCTTTTCTGTTTCTGTTTTTGTTTTGGATTTCTGTTTTTATTACTTTTCTGTCTTTTGTTTTGTTTCCCATCATTCACGGCACACGATCCAGCGGCGTCGTCGTCTTCGGTTCACCTCAGCGCTGCTCAACACAACAAACAAATTCTCTCCTCGCCTCCGACTACGCTTCGCTTGCATGGAGGCATCGTTGTCATGCAAGGCACCGTTGTCAGCAGCATTGCAGCCGCGTTAAATGGTGTGTCTTCGGCACAGCGTCGTCTTTTTTATGCCATACACTATATGGCAAGCCCCACACCGCAACAGTCCAGCCACGAGCCTAGTTGGCTTTAGCTCGCGGATTGTTGGTCGTTTTGTCGGTGTAGTGGCTGCTGCTGGCCGCATGGTTGCCTGGTTGCTGTTACCACGACATGCGACTAGGTGCGTTGCCGTTGATTGCTGTGGCCTAAACCACAGTTGATTGCGGTCGGTTGTGACTGTTTTGTTTGGTTCGTTCGTTTGTTGCCGTTGGCAGTTCGCTTGTTGGCTTAGCCATTGTTGCAGACAGTTGGAAAACCCACAAGTTGCCGCAAAGCGTGTGCTGTGTATATAATACCAGTAGATGTTGGTCTATATACCTGTATATGTTGTTTTTGTATATATTTGTGGTTTATAGATGTTAGGCGGTGAAATATCTGTTCACATTTATTTGGAATTCCAACAACAAAACGTTCGAAAATTCAGTCGACCACAATTCGTATAAAAATTAGGTTCGTTAGATGACAAATGAAAGGTACTACACATTTTTAAATGACTTGGATTGGTAGTTGGGTTTCAAAAGAGATTTTTTTCATGTTAGAAATTTCAGTTTCTGAATCTTTTTTTAGACAAATTGCTATTCATTAGTTTCTATAAAAAACAAAATAAAAACGTTGCCTACATTTAAGCGCCAATTGAACCTATAAAGCTGAAAAACGTTGCCTACATTTGGGAGCTAATTTAATCTAGAAAACCGGAAAACGTTGCCTACACATTGACGCTGCTTGAATCTATAAAGAAATTTAATTATATTAAATTTCGAAATTCAAAATTTTTCTGAAATAAAATTTTATCCGAGCGATCATCTTCATCCAGCCTATAACTCAAATTCTAACTTATACGAAAGATCGGCTTGTGATTAAATCAGTATCCAGTATCCCAATATGCAAGATTAGCGTTATCATTCCTCCGTTATCATCTTCTCTTTCTACTTTCCAATTCTAATTCAAATCATGTATATTTTAAGCTAATATTTCTTATCTTATTTGTTCGCTTCGCAAGCGATTAGAATTTTAAATATGTGTATGTCTGCTATCAAATATATTCGGGTTTTCAATTAAGTGACTATAAATAGATTTATGAAGACACATTCGAATTTGCAATTGATATTAATTCGATCGGATTTTGTTTGTTTGTAGACATTTGTTTTCATTAATATGGCAAAAACAACACTTGATAGAGCCACCGCTATCTGTTTGATAGAAATGCTACATATGGCTTTTAAGTCATTTTAGATTCACTTTTATCGCTTAGTCTCTTTGAGTGTCTAAGTTAGTGATAAATTTGTTGACAAATGAAGTGATATTTCAACGAAGTTGTTTACTTTCGAAATCTAATAAAGATTAACGGACTTGGTATAGAAATTGAACTGGACTGGTTTTCGGTTTTATTGAGACTTGTGTTCGATTTGTTCTTATTTACCTTTGATTGCTGTTTTAAATGGTTAATCACTCTAGACTTTAGACTAAATTGGAGCGTTCGGTCATTCAAAATGTAATCTGCAAAATATGTTCCGCTAAATTTAGGTTAGTTACTGGACTGGACTCTTCATATTTAACTTTAATAAGGCGAGATATGATGAGATCAAGCTACTATTTTAAAGAAATCTAACTTTATACGGTATACCGGGGTTAAAAAAATCCCCTGAGCAAACGCTAATACGAAAAAATTCTTTCAAGATCTTATTTATTCTGTAGACCTGTGTTAATTTTGTAGATAATTATGCAAGATCTGGATTATTTTCTGATCTATACTTCAAAATCTATCCTCAGAGATGCGAAAGATCTCATAAAACTCATTCATCCATTTCGACACATTTAACTTCTGGAGTCGATAGTCTCTAAGATTGGTGTTGAGATAGATGGGAAGTTGGTTCTGAAACATCCAGATCCAGAGAAATAGATTTAAATATTGTTCTCATTTATAATCTAAGCTAAATTGAAGATCCAAATAAAGAACCAATAAGAGACACTTTTCTTTCTTCATTTCGCTTTGTTCTTCTTTGTTTTCATAACTAATGTTTGCCATTTCGTATTTCAATATGTGTTTGTTGTTCTCTCTTTTCTTTGTGTTTCTTTGTTTTTATTTCTAATGTTCGTAATTTAAGATTTTTTATTGTTTCTTTCTTTGTTGTTTCTTATTTTTTTTGTTCCTTGTTTTGGTTTTTTTTTCTTTTAATTTTTTTTTTGTTTTGTCCCGTCTTTATTTGCTGTCGACACCTCTTGTTGTTTGTATGAATTTAACATTTATTTTGTATTGTCCATTTTGTAGATCGTTTTGATTTTTAGAATTCTCCGAATCCATGAAGAAAACCACAAACAATCGTCAGTAATTGGTCCCACCACCACATTGTTATTGTTGTTTTGTTTTCTACCAATGAATTTCTCGAATTTTGTTATGCCCTTTGCACGAGTCTCACATTTTGGTACACATAATACAGAGTCGCTGCTATGTACAAGGGAAATATCATACACCCCCTCCCCCTCCTTGCCGTTGTTTTTGGGCATTGACGACGTCACTAACGCTGCTGGCGTCGTCTGCTGTCTGCTTTTCACCATCAACAATTTGTTATGCTTTTAGCTTCTTTTTTTTCTTTTTTTGTTTTTGTTATTTCCTCTTTTTGGCTTTATTGCTTGTTAGTTTTATTATAGTTCTTGTGTTTTGTGTGCGAGTATAAATGGATATTGTCTGCTTACTCTGTTCGTACATATGTTTGTTTGTGTTATCAATTTCGGTAGTGCTCTGCTATGTTGGCAGCGATCTCTGTCCTCTGTCGGTGGATCAACGCGTTGGCCGACCGACCGACTGTTTGCCATACATTTAAAAAGCTTTATTTTTAGGGAAAAGGTTGTATCAGTGGATGTTAAGATTATCTGGTTGTGTTGCTGTTCGAAAGGGTGACCATATAAGAAAATTAATTTTTTTTTCTGAAATTTTGTTTACCTTAATTTTTTTTTATTTCTTATTTTATTTATATTTTTTTATTTAAATTTCAAATTTTTAAATATTTTTTTTTTTTTATCAAATAATTAAAAAAAATTAATTTTCTTTTATATTCGAATTTTTGTTTTTTTTTTTGGTATAAATTATCACCTGAAAGCCACAATTATTATTAACCCCAAAATGTCCACATCTGGCCACCCTACCTACATTTGGGTCTCCTCTCCACAGCCATGCTAATTCGGGCAATCGTACGTTCGTCCGTTGGCGTCAACAATTTCTTATTTATTTCAATTACATACAAACAAACATTTGTACCTTTTTGTATGTATGTATGTCCGTTGCAATTTATTTTGCTTTTACGAGTATTATTGTTATTAGTGAGTTTTTATTGTGTTTTGTTATTAACTTGTTTTTGGTTTTTTGTTTGCGTGACGAACTCACCACGACTCTGAAATGACCACTGTACGTTGTGGCTACAACTGTGAGTATAACAGTGAAGGCCGCGCTGTCGCTGGCTCCTTCAGCGTTATGTACAATTTGTTTTTTACGGCTATGTGGGATTTTTTCTGCTCTTTACATTCCTACATAATCATTTAAGTGCTTGTTGGCGTTGGCTTGTTGTATGACTCTCGAACTGTGTGCTTGTTTGTCTATTTTTTTTCGTTTTTTTTTTCCTTGAGTACTCATACCTTCGTTGTAGTAATCCCAGAACAGCTGCGATGATTGATTCCTCAGTAAGCTGTCTGTTTGGTGGAGAGTTTTTTTGTTTCTTCTTTATTATTATTTTTTTTTGATTTTATTTTTATGTTTTTTCGTTATTTTGCTATAGAAAGTGAGCTACTTTATTTTTGAATTAGAGTATATATTTTTTTATGTAATTCATCGCAGTTTAACCTTATTTTGTTTAAGTTTCAATATGTTTATTTTTCATTTCATTCTTTTGCAACCTTTGAGGTTAGTTTTCTTATCCAACGTCACTCTAGCCATGTATTTTTTTATTATTTGAAATATTTTTTAATTTATTTAATTTTTAACCTGTTTTTTTATTATTTTTTTGTAAATAAATTTTTTTTATTTAATTTTTCTTTATATTTTCTACAAGTAATTTATTTTATTTTTTATTTTGATATATTCATTTTTATTTTTTTTTAATTTATTTTTATTTTTTTTTTAATTTATTTTTATTTTTTTTTTAATTCTTATTTTTTTTTTAATTTTTATTTTATTTATTTTTTTAATTTTAATTTTTTAAATTGATTTTTATTTTTTTAATTTATTTTTTTATATTTATTTGTAAATTAATTTTTTTATTTTTTTTAATTTATTTTTTTTTATTATTATTATTCATTTAATTTTTCATTACATTTTTTACAAGTAATATCCTTGAAATACCTTACTTTTTGCACTTCATGTATACGTAGAAGAATTTAATTATTTCTAGCTTACGATATGGCAACACGTTTATAGCAGGAAATATTGTCTTATATTACCGACTGCCTAGTCATCGTAAATAAAATGTAAAACTGCAAAAGCAAAAAATGTTAAGAATTGCTGTCATTCAACCTGAATTTTGCCAGCGCACGCAAAAAAAAATAAAATAAAATAAGTATGTAATCATTTAAACTTTATTTGCTGCGTACATGAGCAAATAATCACATCTACATACATACATATGGACATACAAATATCATTTTGTATTGCTCATGTGTATTTGATTAGCAATAACCTTGCGTTGTCGTCGTCGTTTATACGTTCTGTCATTTCAAAATTTCAAAGTTCGTTAACTTGAAGCGCAAAAATTTAAATAATGAAAAAGTAATAAAGTATTGTACACAACGCACATCCATACATATGTTTATATGCAATGTAGATATATACTATATTTTATGTATATCTATATCATTAATATGCTGCAAATGGCGTATTGCTAATTTTTTAAATTTATAATATTATAACACGTTTGTGTTTTTATTAATGTTGATCTATCACCATATCTATCTATTTGAAAGGGGAAATATTTAATTGTCCATAAAAATGGCATGTTAGCATAAATCATATAAAACAACTGCAATAAAAAAATAAAATTTTATCACTTCTATATATTTTTAAGAAATATAATTTCTTATGAAGAACATTATTATGGTTTAGGTAAATTTTTATTTATTTATTATTATTTTTTAATTTTTCTCTTTCAGTTTCTTAACTAAAAACAGTTGTCAAATTAAATTCTTAATTGTGATGATGATTTATCATACAAAACGCACATCTCGCATTTTATTTCAAAATTTACTCGCAAATCTATCTTAATTTGCTATTATGACGTCATAGACTGTTCTGTATTACAAAAGTCTCTGATATGTATATTAACTGTGGTGTTTTCAGTAGTTTTTTTCTGGAGTTTCTGCTCTACAGTCGAATATTTGTGGAAATCATGGGTAGAAAAACACCAATTATTCAAATAATGACACCATAAAAACACCTTGGCGTATCTTCGAATATTTCCTCGTCTTTTTGATAGCATTTGAGAAGCGCATAAATATGACTATTGGGGATTTTTCAGCGAGGGGAATCTTTTTCGATCGTTTAAAAGTAGTTTCATATTTTTTATTGGCTTTTCGTTACCTTTTTCATAAGTTTCTTTTGCAACTTTGCCTTCTAACAAGCCTGGAACACTCCATTTTAATTTTTAAATATTTTTTTTTGTTTTAATTCCTATAAAATATACCAAAGACAAAAAATATAGTTGAACTACCTAACTACAATCACTATAATCCACAAAAATACTTTGAGTTAGAGAGAGTTCTGAGTTACGGAAGGTAGTTTGTATGAAATTTTACTTCTATTGTCAATCCAAGAGTTCGAGTTATTGAGAAGTTCGAGTTATGGAACTTCAACTGTATTTATAAATCAAAATGTTGGTTGAAGATTGGATAGAATGATTAGATGATATATGGTGTAGATCGTACTATGTAGTTCTTTAAACATATCGGAATTTGATTAAATTTATTAAAAACAAGTAAGGAAGGGCTAAGTTCGGGTGTAACCGAACATTTTATACTCTCGCAATTTATTTATTTAACTTTATTTATATTATATAATACACAATTTGACCCACATATTCGTCATATATGTTGTATAAAGTCCATTGAAAGTTGGAAACCCTAATATTATGTTAGAAGCACCGAGGTCCTCGTGTTCGATATATGGGGCCTTAAAAACCTATGGTCCGATTTCGGTGATTTTTAGAATGGGGCTGCCACACAATTAACATAGTATTTGTGCAAAGTTCTGCACCGATATCTTCACTAGTGCTTACTTTATATATTCTAATGTAAATGATTCAGATCGACTTCAAAGTTCTGGTATATAGGAAGTAGGCGTGGTTGTGAAGCGATTTGGCCTATTTTAACAGCATATCATTGGGATGTAAGGAAACTATTACAAACCAAGTTTCATTGAAATCGGTCGAGTAGTTCCTGAGATATGGTTTTTGACCCATAAGTGGGCGACGCCACGCCCATTTTCCATTTTGTAAAAAAATCTGAGTGCAGCTTCCATCTGCAATTTCTTATGTGAAATTTAGTGTTTCTGACGTTTTTCGTTAGTGAGTTAACCCACTTTTAGTAATTTTCAACCTAACTTTTGTATGGGAGGTGGGCGTGGTTATAATCCGATTTCTTTCATTTTTGGACTGTATTAGGAAGTGGCTAAAAAAAACGACTGCAGAAAATTTGGTTTATATAGCTCTATTGGTTTCCGAGATATATACAAAAAACTTAGTAGGGGGCGGGGCCACGCCCACTTCCCCAAAAAAATTACATCCAAATATGCCCCTTAATAATACGATCCTTCATACCAAATTTTTTTTCCATAGCTTTATTTATGGCTAAGTTATGGCACTTTATGTGTTTTCGGTTTTCGCCATTTTGTGGGCGTGGCAGTGGTCCGATTTTGCTCATTTTCGAAAGCAACCTTCCTATGGTGCCAAGAAATAAGTGTGCCAAGTTTCATCAAGATATCTTAATTTTTACTCAAGTTACAGCTTGCACAGACGGACGGACGGACGGACGGACGGACGGACGGACAGACAGACATTCGGATTTGAACTCCACTCTTCACCCTGATCACTTTGGTATATATAACCCTATATCTAACTCTTTTAGTTTTGGGTGTTACAAACAACCGTTATGTGAACAAAACTATAATACTCTCTTTAGCAACATTTGTTGCGAGAGTATAAAAATATTTATAAATATCAGAGATTACTTTAAGGGGTTAGGGGTAGTCAGAGACACGAAAAAATGAGAATTTTCAGTAATTTTTTTGCTATTAAATCATGTTATTTTAAAAAGTAATAATATGGTCACGAAAATTTGAAAAAAAATTTATAATTTCCAAAGTTATAGCTGCCTGTGTTGACCCAGTTTCAATCATAGGTCCTTGGGAGATTCATCTAAAACCAATCGGATAAAAAAATTTGTTTTATAAATAGATAATCCTGGGCCTGATCCGAAGCTTTTTTCTTCAAAAATTAACAAAATGGAGGCCTCAGAATTTTTTTTTTAGATTTTCGGGAACCAATTAACTGGTCTTAAAAAATCGAAATTTTTGAAAAAAAGCTTCGGATCAGGCCTGAGTTTATTATGTATTCTAAAAGCTGTATGAATTAAATTAAAATCTACTGAACGGTTATCGAGTTACAGTTGTCACCAGTTCAAAAAACAAAGTTTATAGATAAAGGCATTTAAAGTTTCACACTAGCATGTTGGATTGTCTGAGCGCTTTTTCTTATTTGTCGAATAACTCGAAAAGTTATTATCGGATCATCTTCAATTTTTCAGAGAATATTTTTAAGATATTACACTTAACGAAAATTTTTAATTTTTTGAAAATCCTGACTACCCCTATCCCCTTAATACTCTAACTATTATTTTCGATATTATTAATATTTATTTATGTTTAATTTTTCTCTTTTAAGGCAACAATATTTGGTGAAAAACATTTATAATATTTAAACACGGTATATGGGAACTATTTAAGTGACATCAACAATCTCGATTGATTTACAGAACATTAAGGTGAGTAAAATGAATTGATCCCTCAGCGTCCAAAAATGTGGTATGCCATATTTACCCGATATTTTTTTTTTTATTAACATCGAGTTGTAGATAATATAAACTTTCCAGATATTTTCTGTTCAGACAATATTTTTTAGACATTAATCACATACCTATTCATTTCTAAATCTAAATAGTTAGTATTAGTCATACACCACTACTAACTATTTCATTTAATATAAATTTCTCCCTTCGTTATCTAATCAGTTACAATCAATATCACCTGTTCAACACACTTCGAGGACCCTTAAAAGGCTTAAAAGTAGCATCAGCTACTATTTTTATTTCCAACTAAATTAATATTATTCATAACAATACTTGTAAATAATTACATGAACACTTTAGTATGACAGCCAAGCAAATAGACACATCGATTTGCAAACAGGCAAATATTATACGAGTTTTGAGTTTCGTTTGAATTGTATAATTACTCAGCGATGATTTCAATCAATTCCATGACATTTTTTCAATATATGTAATTACTAGCTGACCCAGCGGAGAAGTTTCTTCCGCCTTAGAGACAATAAATGAGGAAATTTTATTGAGTTCATTTTTGTATTAGAATAACATAAGAAATAAAGTATTTCAATTATTCTTAGTTTGTTATTAATTTTTCAGCATTGGTTTGCACTCTCCAGTCAAGCACCTTGTGATAGACGGCATTTTTCGTTTAATAATCGACTTTCAAGGATTGGCCTGTCATTTGTTAATATTTATAGCGAATGCAAGACGAATCGGAAATTGAAGTCGTTTAAACCCAAACGTCATATCGGTAGGGATTATCGAGATCCTCGAAATGAGAACTTCTTCCTTTTTACCATCAAATGCGTTTCGGTGCACAGTTTATGTTTCCCAATATGATCACTACGGAGCCAATCTTTAGTCGTAAATTGTACGGCGGCAAGCCAAGCACATCCAAGGAGTTTAAAAATTCAATTGAATAGTTGGTGGCTTCATCTTCATTTATTACGTAGTCAATAGATTTGAATGAATGAGGTGGACCAATGATCCCATTCTGAATTTTGTAGTTTAAGTCATCTATGTCTTTATTCTTAGAGATCCGTTCCGAAATTCAGCAATTGATCAGAGTTATCTTCAACAGACATACATATATTTTAGTAACACAACTCTCATGTCAGTTGTCATTGTGTAGATCTTTTACTGTTCGGTTAAGTGCTTCTAATGCAGTTTTATGCATTATTATGCATTCGTCCTATATGAGAACTTTTGATGTCTTTCAAACTTGGGCCATCACGGATTGTTTTGCAATATTACATGTTGAATTGAATTATAGTCTTGAATGAGCCGTACGTCATCTTTCGAACAATGTGGCTGCTATTCACGCGCAAACAATGGCTAAAACTATTGGCATGAGGAATGTCTTTTCAGAACTGTCCCTGGTATATGCAGGATATATCAACTACCATTTCCTTTATAAATTAGTGTATCATAAACTTCTTTTTGTTGGGTATTCAGCAGGGGTCATTTGAACTATTAAATCTTTCTGGAGATTACATTCCCGTTCCCGTTTATGTTATATCCTATCTCATGTTAATAAATGTTACGTTGCCCGTAGAGCGAAGAGAATAACAGTAAGAAAAATTTTACTCAATAAAACGATTTGTAACATAACTATCACACGGTTAGATAAAGGGTTAAATTCAAAATTTCAAATCTTCAAATGTTCAACCATAGGCAACATTATTTTTTTTTGTCAAAATGAAAATGTTTTGACTGAATTTTTTTCGTTGGCTATCATTTTTTTTGTTTTCATTTTTATGAAAAGAAAGCCTACTAAGATGTTTTGAAAAATAAATTTGTGTTTTATATGGAATGTCAGTTGCGTTTGTTATACCACAGTTTATTCACGTTCTTGTCACGAAAAATGTATAAAATGTATCCTATGTCCTGCCCCCGGTGCTAAGCTACCTCCAAACCAAATTTAAGCCAAATCGGTTCAGCCGTTCTTCAGTTATAAGTGGTGTAACTAACACGACTTTCTTTTATATATATAGATATATATAGATTGCAACAAATTTCGTTTTCTATACAAAACCTACAATAATGAATTTTCTACACGAACAAGCAAACGCTTTTGACAAAAATTGATTTTTTCTTTAGAAGAAACAAATTAACAGCTGAAAGCTAACGAAAACGTCAAATCGAAGGCAACAAATAGCGAAAACGAAATATTTAAAATTAACAATGAAATGCTGCTACATACAAAATTAAACGCAATTGATGATTTCCAATACAAATGCACACACATACACACATACAATTATATACAAATGTTGTATGTAGACAATACAAACTCACCACAGCGCACTATCACCACACACAGCACACCTACAGGCGTTCAGCATTGGTATTGGTGTGCAATACGCGGAATAAATGATGATTGTAACTCGATGTTAAATTCGTCATACACACACTCGCTCTCTTTCACTCTCTCTCCGTTTTTATTTAATTCTTTTACGCTCAATTGTAATTAACATACTTCTTGTTGGTTTCATTCGTTGGTGTCATGTCGTGCTGTTGGCAGTATGAAATTGCTCTTTTTCTGGCTGCGAATGTGTGGGTAACATGCTTGTAAGTTCGTTAATTGTAATTGCTTTGCCGTGCCGTGTCGTGCGAGTGCAATGCAATGAGTAATGAATTCCGCGAAATGCAGTGAGGCGTACTCCCTTAAAATTCGCTGCTTACACTACAAGCATGCTTGTGCCCTT
Source organism: Zeugodacus tau (assembly GCA_031772095.1). Lineage (NCBI taxonomy): Eukaryota > Metazoa > Arthropoda > Insecta > Diptera > Tephritidae > Zeugodacus > Zeugodacus tau. Next base: position 81,028,904 of record CM062649.1, read on the forward strand.
AAAGCACCGTTGTGCAACAGCAGCGACGCACAGAAATAGTGAATTCATTTCATTTTTTATTTTATTTTATTTTATTTTATTTATCTATTATACTATGTACAATTCACCACACTCGGTTTCGTAAGCCCCTATGCAATTGAAGGGATCATGTTCTGGCATTTCGTTACGCTCTCATGACTCTCGCATTTTCATATGTCTGTATCTACGAAACCTTCAGAGCCATTATATCGCACCAGTGCGCCGTCGGTCGCCAGTCAGCGTTGAAAACAAAATGGTAATAATCAACTTTTGAGTTGGACAGCTGCGCTGCGCTGCTTTGCTCTCCCATACAAGTTGCTGGCTCATTGCGAAATGTTATTTCACAACATTTTCACCTTTTTACTCCTATGCTCCCCTTTATTTTGAAGCTTTTGTTTATTTTGCTTTTATAATATTTTTTGCTTTTTTTGTTTTTTATTTAGTTTAATTTGCTTCCTACTATTTGCTTGCCGTTTGTATGTATTTTATTTGCGTATGCTTGTGGGTTTTCGGTATTTTCGCCTCGCATATTTGCTTTGTGTGTTGCTTCTTCTTCTATCTATTCTTATTGAATTATGCAGCAAGTCGCTGTGGCTTTAGCTTATATGCTTGGCAGCTAAAGTGTAAAATACAATATACAAAAAATGTTAATTCCTTTGTGCAGCGTCATGTAAGTGAGCGCTAACATCACATTACACATGTAAGCGCACAGTGTGTCATAAAAGTGTGGGACACAAGTGGTGATCCTAAATTATACTGATTATTTCTACAGTAAACAGAGTTGAAAGAGTATCAGATTTTTTGGATTTTTTTTAAATTATATTTCAAAATTGTGACTACACTCTTAAATTATATTCACCATAAAATTGTTTTTTGTAAAAAAATTTCATAAATCTTATCACCAATAAAATAATATTTCATATTTAACAAAAATTCTATAAAACATTAGTAGCCACTTTCCATATTTACAATCACCGCCATTGTCATATAACAACACCACGTCATATAAAAATTTCAAATCTGCGAGAGAAACTGTCATTGTCAAGCTGAGAGCAGTGCTATGAGAAAAATATAAAATTTGTTTGTCATATGAGGGTTTTAATGGCTTCATGAGTTACATACATAAACGTATTTTTTGAATTTCGCATAAAAATATTTTGAAAATACTTAAAAAAGTGACCAAGAATTATCCCAATAGTTTCTGACTTCCTAAACTTTATACAGTGGAACTTCCATAACTCGAACTTCTATATTCTAAGATCTCCATAACTCGAACTTTTGAATTGGCAATAGCGTTTAGAAATCAAATTTCATACAAATTTCTTTCCATAACTTGAACTTCTATAACTTGAAGTTCTCTATAACTCGAACTCTTGAAGTGGCAATAGAAGTAAAATTTCATACAAATTTCCTTCCATAAATCGAACTTTTCGACCAGGGCATAATACAAAATTTAAAATTTTACTATCAAGGAACAATTTTAAAGGAGTCGTATTCGTATAGAGGTGAACAAGAAAAATGATATTACACTTATAGATTTCATAAGTCTGTGTGGTAAATCTATATTTTACACCTTTTTGAAAAATCCATGTTTTAATTAAAATTTCTATAACTCGAAGTTTTTTGTGGATTATGGTGATTCGAGTTAGAGAAGTTCCACTGTATATTCTATACTAGCAGTATGCAGTTGGCTCACACCTGAGTAGTGTTTTTTTAACTTGAAATGGAGTCAGCATTTCAATCCATATGGAGTGCTACTTTTTGGTTGCCTAAGATAATAGAAATTGGTGTAAAAGCCATACAGCAAGAGAAACCATTAGATACTTATTATTTAGACGAACTTCTGGTGACATCACATTAATCGGGTATTGTTCAGTGAGTTTAGATATTTGATTTGACCTCGTAGACTACTTTTTCTGAAGTGCAATAGTGTTGCACCATTTTCTTAGGTGGAACAATACTTAAATCTGCGCAAAAATATTCTTTTTATTCCTTTGTTTCGAGCTGCGTCTATACTTACGTTTAATTTAATCAATTAAAATGTATTTCAAAGTAAAATCAACAAAAATATATATTTGTATTGTCATTTTTGTCAAAAATGTGTCATTTTTTCAGTCGTTTTTGCCATTGTGTATAGTAGAGTAGTGTAAAACAAAATTTGGTAGCACTCAGCAAGCGGCGATAGAATTTTTAATGAGCTATCCGCATAGTCTCTTGCACGAATTCAATTGGATAACTTTCACATGTAAAATTTTTGGCAAGCCAGCAGAGAAGTGACCTATCGATTACAGCTAATGACTGCCTAAGTTTAATAAAGTACAAAATTGGATTTTCAGGTATCCTTAAGGTGAAATTAAATCAAAATAGCCTAATGCCCGAATTTTTTTTCAAGCCATACAATTTATGGTCTAGGTAAACCAGAATAATTTTTGTTTTTCTATATTTTATATTTCTAAACTTCTAGAAAACATCCGTTATACAATTTTACCGCTATACTCTACTGTAAAATATAACGCTACATACTTTTGCTACATACTGTATGTACCCAAGTGCTACACTAGAGTTCGTATATGCCGTACGAGCGTTGAGCGAGTTATGCACTGTTGGCACTTGGCTGTAGCTAACTTTCCGTCTGACTAGCTGGCTGGCTGGCTGGTTGGCTGATTGACTCGCTCTTTGCTGTTGTTGGCGCATGTTGAAATTTACTCTTTTCATACGATTATATGTGAGCATATGTATATACATATTTCTACTGCGTACATAGCACTGTGTTCAAGGCATACAAAGTACCTAAAAATGTACGTTTTATGCGCAGTACTCTCTCTTTAAAAAAAAGTTGCAGTTTCTTATGCTGTCGATGACGCAGCGCATAACATTTGTAGAGGTTTTAAGTTGATAAATGTGCTTTACAATTTGTTAAAATTTGTATAAAAATATATTATTTGAATTTCCAACACCAATATATTTACGCTCAGCAAGTTGAGCTCATACGCTTTTTCGTACTGTCATTAAGGCCGTCGCCGCCGCCATCTTGCTGTTTGCCATTGATAAAGCCATATTTTATGTACGTTGTGTCAATTAAGCTCTCTTTTTTCAAAGTACGTACGTATACAGTTTGTTGTCTGTAGTCTTGGCTTGTCTTGCTGTCAGCGCCTTGTGCACTGTGTGTGATTACTTGATTACTCCCACTTGGTAATTGCTGGGAGATTTCCTAATCAACTACAAAGGGCCTTCTTCTTTTTACTACTTCTTTTTTTACGTAAAATTGACTTGCCTTGGGGAGGTTTTATAACTACACATATGTATATAATATATTCACCACACCTAATTGGCACTAAACTCTCTCTCGCACGTTGCTCTCTTTGCTTACTTACGTTTAAATTAATGCTGTTATCTTTTATTTTTTCTCATGTGTATGTGTGTGTGTTTTATTCCACATAAAATTGCTGGTGGGTATGCATGTACTACTAACTCACCACAGCTGTTACTAGCATTTCAGCTTAGCGCTCAACCCACTTAAGCAGAAAAACAAAAGCGCAGCCAACGTCATCGTTTCCTGTTATGCTCTTTGTTGTTAACTTCAAGTTTATTACTTTTTTTCATGTGTGTGTGTGTTACCCTGTGTGTGTGTTTGTGTGGTGAGTTGTCTCAATTTTAATGGTATCGTGCACCACTACACAGGAGAGTTTTTATGTGTATTTTGTGTGTATTTTGTGTGTGTGTGTGTGTGTTGGTTGCTGTTAATTCAGTTTGTTCGCACTTTGTGCTCAATGCTGATTTCGCTTACGTTGTTGTTTTTATTGTTAAAAATATTGAATTTTTTCAAATATATTTTTTAACTTAAATTTAAATTTTTTTTTCTCAGTAATATAATTTTAATACAACTATATGAAGACATGTATGTTTTTATGTAAATTTATTCCAAGTTTCTTCTTTATCATCATTCGTTTGCTTCCTGCTTTACAAGCACTTCTCTGCATTGCGTAGTACTTTGGAAGACTGCGCTGCTGTCTTCTTTGTTTTTTTATTTAACTTTTGACAGCCGCAACGTTAAGAATTAAGTCAGTTTTTAATAGCTATGCTTTGTTTGCACACGCTCTACGTACTTTGTTTGTTTTTATTTTTATTATTCTTTTTTTTTGTATTTTGTATTTTAATACTCTTGCTTTAAGTGCTTGTTGACTGTTAAAACGACGCATTTGTCTATATGTACATATATGCAATCTACCACGTCTACAACTCACCACAGTCATATAGTGAAATATACAGCTTAACATATTCACCGACATACACATACTTACCTACATACATTTATAACATGAGTACTTTGCTGTCATGTCTACATGAGCACCTTCTTTCATACAAATCCACCCATATGCTTTCATATATGCTCCTACATATCATACATGTACATATATGTACACATGTATTTCCATACTTACATACATATAAACAGTGTTAAGCTTGTGCTCTGTCTGTATGTGTTTCTACGTCGCATAAACGTTTGCTTGCGAGTCCAAAAGTTATTTATCTTTACTTTATACTTTTTGAGTGCCCGTATGTTCAATTTTATTAATGCGATTTCCTTTTTCTTGGCGGCGCTTATATGTACATATGTACATATGTATGTAAATGAATATGTTATTCTCTTAATTAAATAGGTTTTGTAGTGACCCTATGTATTTTGAGTAGGAATACTATATATGCTATTTACATACGTCATTCATAGTTTATTTAACAGAGTGCGTGATTCCTACTCGGTGGATCATGGTCTTAAATCCCTGTCGAAGAAAATTCTAATGTTTCCGAATAATCCAGAAAACTTTTTTAATAGAGACCGTCTTATATTCTGAGGAATTAGTGATGTGTGTGATAATGATATGTAAAATTAACTTTTGAAATCAGTTTAGATGATAGATTGCAGTCATACAGTATCTATATATTTTTGGTTTTCAATATTGATATCTAGATATATTTTTATACTCTCGCAACAAAGTTGCTACGAGAGTATTATAGTTTTGTCCACATAACGGTTGGTTGTAAGTCCTAAAACTAAACGAGTTAGATATAGGGTTATATATATGAAAATGATCAGGGTGACGAGAAAAGTTCAAATCCGGATGTCTGTCTGTCCGTCCGTCCGTGCAAGCTGTAACTTGAGTAAAAATTGAGATATCTTGATGAAACTTGGAAGACGTATTTCTTGGCACCATAAGAAGGTTAAGTTCGAAAATGGGCGTAATCGGACCACTGCCACGCCCACAATATGGCGAAAACCGAAAACACTTAAAGTGCCATAACTAAGCTATAAATAAAGCTATGGAAGTAAAATTTGGTATGAAGGATCGCACTATGAAGGGGCATATGTGGATGTAATTTTTTTGGGGAAGTGGGCGTGGCCCCGCCCCCTACTAAGTTTTTTGTACATATCTCGCAAACTACTAAAGCTGTATCAAGGAAACTTTCTAGAGTCGTTTATTTTAGGTACTACCTTATACAGTCCAAAAGTGGAGGAAATCGGATTATAACCACGCCCACCTCCCATACAAAGGTTATGTTGAAAACTACTAAAAGTGGGATAACTCACTAACGAAAAACGCCAGAAACACTAAATTTCACATAAGAAATGGCACATGGAAGCTACACTCAGATTTTTTTACAAAATGGAAAATGAGCGTGGCATCGCCTACTTATGGGTCAAAAACTTTATCTCAGGAACTACTCGACCGATTTCAATGAAACTTGGTTTGTAATAGTTTCCTTACATCCCAATGATATGTTGTGAAAATAGGACAAATCGCTTCACAACCACGCCTGCTTCCTATATACCAGAACTTTGAAGACAATCTGAATCGTTTTCTTTACAATATATAAAGTAAGTACTAGTGAAGATATCGATGCAGAACTTTGCACCAATACTACGTTTATAGTGTGGCAGCCCCATTCTAAAAATCGCCAAAATCGGGCCATAGTTTTTCAAGACCCCATATATCGAACATTAGGACCTCGGTGCTTCTAACCTAATATTAGGGTTTCCAACTTTCAATGGACTTTATACAATATATAAGACGAATATGTGGGTCAAATTGTGTATTATATAATATAAATAAAGTTAAATAAATAAATTGCGAGAGTATAAAATGTTCGGTTAGACCCGAACTTTGCCCTTCCTTACTTGTTATTTGATATATTTATATTCGAAGGGAGATCGTGAAAGACGTTTTTTCGGATCATGCTACATTACAATTATTTTAAATTTAATTTTGATTTGGTAATCTTATTCTTTATACAATATATATGACGAATATGTGGGTCAAAATGTGTATTATATTAATAAAATTAAATGAATAAATTGCGAGTGTATTAAATGTTCGGTCACAATCGAACTTAGTTCTTCCTTACTTGTTTTTTATTAAAATTGTATTGCAGTAATCAACTAAGTAAGATAACCCTACTGCTAAGGTAGGTTATGTCAGCTGACAAGGATTAAAGGTTTTGAAGACCTCCCTTTTTCCTGAGCACTAAAGGCTCATTAATATATTGTACCTAGAATAACCCTGTTACCTATTTTCAGAGTTGAAAGTTGGAGTTTCTAATCTAATGAGCTCATTATGCGTAAATTTCCATATCTGTCCCCTTAATTGAAGGTTTTAACCAGAGCTCTTAAGGAATGCTATTATTCTACTTGACCTAGATAATGGGCTAATTCTTGTAGATCCGATGATCTGTCAAGGGATCAGCTGTTCAGTTTAGACATGGAAAATTAAAAAAAAAGCAAAAATTGTATACGAAAAGTTGATGAAAAGTAGAAATGGTTCTAATATCTAAAATTTTGATAATAAGCACAATTTCGAGATCTTTAGAAAAATTTGTATTTTGAAATTTTTTTAAGGTTTTGAACATTTGAAATGCTTGTATTTTGTCATATAACTACATATTTCCAACTGATCCAACTGTGATGTTCTTTTGTTGGTTTAGAAGCTCATATAATATTTAATAATGATTTTATTTATTTATAAACAATTCATTAACTTTATTAAGTGTAGAGCATCTTCAAAGATTTATCAAATTTTTTGAATTTTTTAGAATTCAAAAAGAAAAGCAAAATTTTCCTCAAATGTCGAGAATTCGACTCAAAAAGTGACATTTTCAGTTGAGAATAAGTTTGGGATGCAAACAGATCTCCACAAATATTTTGTTGGGTTAATGTTGACACAAATGTCCAAGATCGATATAAAAAAATCAATTTAATCGACTAGTGCTTGACTCTAGAGACATCTATTGGAAAACGGTGGAAGCAAAGTTGTAGACCTATATTATTTTAAACCTTTTTTATATATAGAAATACTTAAATTAATTTATAATATTGTTTATTTACTTTTTTTATTGATTTTTAATATTTTTTTTTTCTTTTAATATTATTTTTTTTTTCTTAATATTATTATTAATTTTTTTAATAATAATTTTTTTTTAATATTTTAAATTTTTTATTTATTTGTTTTTATTATTATTGATATTTTTTAATATTCTTTAATATATTTTCCATTTTTATAAAAAATCACTAAAGTGCAAATGTAGGGTGTAACCAGTCATTTACTAATATGTACATATGTATGTACAAAAAAACAAACAGACAGATATTTCGCTTATATTTAGCGTATACTTTCGTCATTGTTCACTGCTGTTGCGGATGATGACATTTCAACGTTATTCACCCAAATGAGCGGGCCAAGTCCGTGAGATTGAGTACAACACGCTCTTTCAACAAAAACACGCATACATGAACATACTTCCTACATACATAGATATCTCCTAAGTGAGTGTGTGTGTGTGTACATGCTTGCACGTTCACTTCGAACAGTACTTTCCCCTTGTGGGCTATGGGTTATTACATATTTCGTTTTTCGCTGAACTTAATCACTCACAATGCTGGCTGGCAATGATCACAGCAATACCCACACACACGCACGCCAGCACACAGATACACACACACATACACCTGCGGCAACAGCAAAACAATAGCGACGTCAGCAGCGGCAACAATGGCTGACTGCTGCCTCTTTGTAAATGCTATCAATACCACTCGCTCAGCAGCTGTTAGTGTGTGTGTGTTTGTGTGCGGAAGGGTGAAGCGTTGGACTTGTACCTGCCTCGGCCTGCTGCTGCCAGCTTATCTGGCTGGCTGGCTGACTGTCTGTTAACTGGCCCACATGCATATGTTTGTGGTGAATAACAATGCCACTCACTCACTCTCACTCTGCTTTGCTTGTGAGCGTGTGTGTGTTATGCGTTAGTGTGCGTGCAGCGCTGCCTTCTGTCCTGGCATTAGCAAAGTTTTTCAAGCCATTTCAGTTTTAGTCGAAAACGAGTGCTTGGAGACTTCACATATTGGAGGATCAAATCCACGTTGATTTTTCTACTTTGAACGTTTGAATTTTTCTGTCTCGTTCACTCTTCGTGTGTCTGCGGTGTATAGTACATACATACAATTCTAATATATATATATATATATGTGCAAGTGCATATATTGTATATTGAAAATATCTTTTCATTCGCTTAATTGAGTGCCCTAAAATTTTAAGAAAAAACGAGCACAAAAAATTGTAAGAAACAAAAAAATATTGAAATTTCAAAAAACAAGCAAGAAAAAAGGGCGAGAAACGAGCATATTTTTTCCGTTCGAATACATAAATGAGAAAAGTGCGATTCGATTTTGGTGAAAGAAGGCGACTGATGTTGAAAAATTTTTGATTTTTGTGAAATTACGTTTCGTTTTGTGTTTCCTTTCGTTTGTTGCGGCGTTAGAGGACGACGACGACGACGACGACGGCGAGGACGTCAAGTGCGATAATTAAATACATATATACATATATAACAACGACATAAAGGGAAATCGAAGCAAACAGGAGTGGAGTGTGTGCATATTTCCTAACTTCAATGCTTCGTGTTGCGACGAGATTCTAAAGTCTGAAAGGCAAACAGACACGGTGCGTGCGTGTGTGTGTTTGTTTGTACGTTTGTGTGTATGAAATCCTGGTCCCTGAACCCTGTGTAAAAATCTAAAACGGTACGATAATTTGGAGTGCTAATCATTATTAAAATCAATTAATAATTTTTGACCAACCAAAAGGTTTTTCGGAAAGCTAAACAGAAAAAATCTCAACGTGTGTTTTTGAGTGCAATTTACATTTACATTTTACATTACATACAAACAAGAAACGTAAGCAAACGTCATCAACTGACTGAACTTTTTTCGAAGGGCAAAAATTTTCAATTTCGTTTAAAGCAAAGAAACACAAACAGCGCAGAGGAAACATATTTAAAGCAGTGGAAAAAAAAAACAAATTACCGTACGCAGTTAAGCAAAAAAATACAAAATAAAAGTTAAAGTTAAAGAAAAAAATTATTTAAAAAGATTATCGAAACGGCAAAAATTCTCGTGCATAGCAAAAAAGCAAAAAATATAAAATATAAAAATCAACTGTGAAAAAAAATTTTCAATTTCAAATTAAAAATTTCGTATTATAAGCATCTGTATATAAGAGAAAGCATCAAGCAAAGCTAAACTAAACAAAACTGTGATCAACAAATAGAGATTTTCGTGTAAAAGTCTAAAATTGTTGCGGAACGAGTCATTCTATCAACAACAACACATACAAATAGCGACCGAGGAGGCGCTACAGAAAAGTAAGTCTCAAATAAATAGTAAATAAAATAATTGAATAAAATTATAAGGACTTTCCTGCTTGTGTCCTTGCGTCAAAATAATTTGCAGTTACATTTGCTGTATGCACGTCAAAGCAAATTCAGGCAGAAAATCGTTGTGCATATGTGACAAAAATTTCAAAACTAAACTACAAAAATTTTTACGAGCACATTGTAGTTGTTTTCGAAAAAAAATTATTTAAATTGAAAATAAAAATCGAATTAAATGAAAAATTTTAAGTGCAAGTGAAAAAAATCCATATGTTTGGCAAGCCAAGCAGCAGCGAAAGGACATAACAGTGCAAATATATATGTATGTAGGCAGCAAAGAGAGCGTGTGTCGTCTATGCAGTGATGAGCGCGCTGCTGTGGTGAATATGAGGCAAAGTTTCGAAATTTCACAAATATTAATTTTTTTCGAATTAAATTTTTTTTTGCAATTTTTCTTTGAAATTTTGATTCAAATTTTTTTTTTGAATTTTCGAAATTTTGAAAATAGTCTTCGCTCTTCATTTTCAACTGCTTTGACTTCAATTGACATTTCCACACGCAGTTAATTTTGGTGAATTTCACTTTGTGAGCGACGCATAGGTAGGTAGGAGCAGCGCAGCGCACAGAGCGCTACGCATTTACACCAAAAGGTTATAAAGATAATGAGACAAGTGTTAAGTGAGCAGGGGCGCAGGGGGTTGCTTAAAGCCTCAGCTATGTAAAAGAAAAATACTAAATTATTACTCAGCTAATGGTAGAAAATTTAAATACGCAAAACGCACAAGCGTGTCTGTTAGTTTTTTAGGGTGATTATTATTTTACTATTATTTTTTTTTTAATTTTTTTGTGTAGAGAAAGCGCCTGTTTCTGTAGTGACGTAGCGTTTATAAAAAATTATGTATGCAGCAGTATATAATATTTCCACGTACATAGTCAGTTGGTCTGCTCATTTGTATTGCTTGCAGCTTTTGCTCGTTTTTTTGTGGTCTTAAAGCTGCTTGGCATATACAAGCTATTTGTCTTTTATGAATGCCGTCAGTTTGTATATTATTTAGTTTTAGTTTTATTTTTTTTTCTGTTGTTGCTTTTATATTTTCATTATTTGCTCGCTAAATTTTCACATAACAATATGTATCTTGCCAAAAATGCCAACTCTACTCGTACGTACTTCCTGCCTGTGCACGCGCGCTCATTTCATTTCGTTTTATTTATTTTACGAAATAGTATTATTTATTTTTTTCTCAGCCTTGGTTATCTTTAGTTTTCGCTTGAGTGTCTGCTGTTGATAATATTTCAAAAATTGCAATACCTTGAATAGGTGCTCGGTAAAAATAAATTTGTACTGAAGGGTGTTTAATTTTGCATTTAATTTTTTTTCTTTTTATTTTTATTTTCTAATATCTTTATTATTATTTTTTAATATTTTTTATAACTATTATTTTTTTTGTTTGTTTTTTAATTAAAACAATTTTTTGATTATTATTTAATTTTAATTTTTTTTAATATTTTTTAATTTTTTATTTTTTTTTATATTTTATTTTTATTTATTGTTCTTTCTTTTACATAAAAAAAATTTAATTTTTATTATTTTATTTTATTTTTATTATTTTTATTTATTTTTATCTATTTTTATTTATTTTTATTATTATTTTATTTATTTATTTATTTTTTAATTTTTTCCATGTTTTAATTGATTTAATTTTTTATTATTATTTTAGAATATACATCTCAAATTAAACACATAAATATGTATGTATATGTATTTTTGTATATTTTCATAATTAATTGTACACCTACTCCTTGTGCTAGTCAATGACTCATCCAAATATTTACGCTTGTTTGTTTTCCCTGTCATTATTATTGTTGTTGTTGTTGTACTTGTCGCAGTGCAATTTTTCACTTCGTATAAATATGCCTGTCACATTGCTAACGAACAACACCTAAATATTTTGTTTAAATTCTGCTGTTGTGCCAGATAACTAACAGCCATTGCAATAAGGCTATTTACTTTCATATAAACACAGACATACATATAGATATAGACACATGTACTTGATATGTAAGTAATATAAGACATTCTGCGCATGCAATAACAAGCGAATTGCTGGCTATTTGAGATAACTGCAAACTATAAATTATATTATTTAATAAATTATCTTTGTATATATGTAAATATATATCTGCAAGACAGCGGATATGGGCGTATTGTTTGTCACCATATGCATAACTTTGTGATTCTCACTTTGCATACAGACAATTGTTTACTCGCATATTACATATACATACAAATGTATGGCTGTAAGTATGTACATACTGATAATATATGCACATAAGATTAAATATATATTTTTTTGTTTGCCTATACGTGGCCACAATAGTCAATTTGTCACTATCAACACTTCTTGCTTATCATTTCATATGAAAAAAATAGTGGTATATACTTGTATATAGGCTTAGACTATGTACTGCATATCGAAAATTCACTGAGATTATTCATATTAAGTGCTGATAGCAATATAGTTATTTGGGATTACCAAAGTTTAACAGAAATCAATTTTCTAATATAAAATATGATAGCTTTAACTATTGATATTCAGCGTTATTGTATTGTAAATACCATGTAAAGTGTGAATTATCTCCTCGTTATAACAGTAATTTTATATATTTTCGTTATAAACCTGCTGTTATTCAAATAATTACTATGTTGTTAGTTAATAGCAATAATTTATATATTTATAATGTAAATTCACACAAATGAATTTATATCTCATGCTGATGTTTCAAGTATTTTGTACGACACGTCAAGTATCTGGAAATAATATGACTTCAACTATGCCTTAATACAAGTATGACTCATATTTTAGCAGTAAATATTTATTGTTTTACAGATAAACAATTTTGATAGTCAGCTTTCACTGGCTACAAACTTTAGCTGTCACACAGTTGTAAACTTCATTTAGTAAAAATAAAAAAGTTTTCCACAGGTTTTCTTATTTAAACAGCCGAGCAAATATGAATTGAACGAATTTTATATAAGCTTACACGTTTTTCAAACATAAGCTTTCACGAGCTTTTATGCTATTATTTAAACAGCCAAATACGTATAAATCAATAGAATTCCGTCCTTTCATTTTTTGGCGCATAAGCTTTCACGAGCTTTTATGTTTCAAACTATAAGCTTTCACGAGCTTTTAAGCTTTTACAATTTTCTCTAGTTTTGTGTTAATCTTCAAGTTCATTTTTTATATTTTCTTGCACAACAGCCATTAAAAACAAAATATTCCGTAAAGCTTTCATTGAAACCGCGCTCTTCGCGGTAATTTCATTCAAGTGTTTTTCTATTTTTTGCTTATCGTATGAAAAACAATTTTATTTTCGTACGTTTTATCTTTAGCTAACCACTTAAAATCTCGATTATTCCGCATTGTTATTGTTATTACTGGTTATTTGAAATTGTTCAACAACTACAACAACAGCAAGTTTCTCAATAAACATACTGAGTCATGAAAGTATCACGCTAGTAAAAACAGCTGACTCATCAAATTTATTAGCATAAAACAATACAATAATCGCGAGTGGTTGGTGAATTTCATTTGAAATACTGAAAGATTAAAGTAAGAAAAAAATATTTTTTTGAAATTATTTTTTCGAAAAATTTCTTTTAGCAGCTATCGGTGGCGTTTTATGTGGTTTCAAATATATCTTTTTCTAATTTTTTTTTTGTTTTAATCTCTAATTTTCAACCACAAAATCATATCCAAATATCTAGTAAATTGTGGTTAAAGTGATATGATGAAATGGTTTTACAAACATACATATACTACAGTGTGTAAATATTTAATTTTATATATAAAAATTACTGATGCTTCTCCAGATAATTATTTACTATAAAGCAGCAAACATTATTGTTCCAAAAATACTCAAGTTATCTCTTTCGAAAGCTGATGAAATAATACAGTGACTTTTCGTTGTGCTAAACTCGGCATAAGTAGAATGTATTTGTTTTGTAAAGAAAGCTGTTTAAAGTAATGAAAGACTGCTCAAGATATTTTATTTTTATGTATCCGCATTCATTAAATTTTACACCCATGTTAGTGTTATGCAAATGCGAGGTGATGCAAGAAATGCGTTTGCTGAGTGCATGCACTCGCTGCTTATTGGCTCTTTCGTGCAGATATTTTTAGTGAGTGTACAAATACTTTAAAAAAAAATGTATTTTAAAAAAAATACTTAAAATGTGATTGCTTTTCTTAAAATGACTTTGATTGTCCCAGTGACTGTAAAGTTGAACTTTGAGCGCGTTTTCGATGTGAAAAAATAAATTAAAAAATCTTAATTATTATTCCTTAAACACAGCACCAGCAAAATAATAACACGCAATTTGTAAAAACAAAATTATAATTTATTAAAATTATATTCATTCATATTTCCTGAACTTGCGCGAACTCACTATCAGCTAGACGACACATTGATAAATTGTCAACTTTGTTGATATAAAATTAGCTACATTTATATGTGTGTTTACTGCTGTATAGGCTATTTAAAAAAGATAAATTTAATGACGCTTAAAAAACGTTCAAACACACGTTTAATATGCGTCAAAATTTTTAGTTTACATATTTACACACGAAAATACTCACACATCACCCGAGCAAAACCCACTCAGTACAAACTGAAAACTAGCTGATTGCGCAAAAAAATTATAAAACAACTGTACACGTGTAACATTGTGGCGTAGCGCGGCTGAAGGGGCGCGAATACAATTATTTTATGAAGAAAAAACGCAATAGTTTCACTACACTCATGGCACAGCTGATCATCAGCCCTGTAGGGAATGCGAACATTAGTTCCTAAAGTGCTGTGACGAGCTCAATGAAAAAATAAATTAATATTATTCAAAAATTAAACTAATTAAAAGAAAAAAATAATATAAAAAATAAAATAATAATAAAAATTATTGTATTGTTGTTATTATTTTTAATAATAATAAAAAAATCATAAAAAATACTAAAAAAATAAAATTAATATAAAAATATTTTATATTATTTCATAAAAATAATTAAAAAATAATAAATTAATAAAAATAATTAATTTAATAAAAATAATTAAAAAATAAATTTAATAAAAAAAATTAATAAAAAATTGAATTTTTAATAAAAAAAAATATATATTTTTTTAATAATATTTAAAAATATTTTTATACTCTCGCAACAAATGTTGCTAAAGAGAGTATTATAGTTTTGTTCACATAACGGTTGTTTGTAACACCCAAAACTAAACGAGTTAGATATAGGGTTATATATACCAAAGTGATCAGGGTGAAGAGTGGAGTTCAAATCCGAATGTCTGTCTGTCCGTCCGTCTGTGCAAGCTGTAACTTGAGTAAAAATTAAGATATCTTGATGAAACTTGGCACACTTATTTCTTGGCACCATAGGAAGGTTGCTTTCGAAAATGAGCAAAATCGGACCACTGCCACGCCCACAAAATGGCGAAAACCGAAAACACATAAAGTGCCATAACTAAGCCATAAATAAAGCTATGGAAATAAAATTTGGTATGAAGGATCGTACTATGAAGGGGCATATTTGGATGTAATTCGGTTATTTGTATATATCTCGCAAACCAATAGAGCTATATAAACCAAACTTTCTGCAGTCGTTTTTCTTAGCCATTTCCTAATACAGTCCAAAAATGAAAGAAATCGGATTATAACCACGCCCACCTCCCATACAAAAGTTAGGTTGAAAATTACTAAAAGTGGGTTAACTCATTAACGAAAAACGTAAGAAACACCAAATTTCACATAAGAAATGGCAGATGAGAGCTGCACTCAGATTTTTTTACAAAATGGAAAATGATCGTGGCGTCGCCCACTTATGGGTCAAAAACCATATCTCAGGAACCACTCGACCGATTTCAATGAAACTTGGTTTGTAATAGTGTCCTTACATCCCAATGATATGTTGTGAAAATAGGCCAAATCGCTTCACAACCACGCCTACTTCCTATATACCAGAACTTTGAAGACGACCTGAATCGTTTACTTTACAATATATAAAGTAAGTACTAGTGTAGATATCGGTGCAGAACTTTGCACAAATACTATGTTAATAGTGTGGCAGCCCCATTCTAAAAATCGTCTCAATTGGACCATAGGTTTTTAAGGCCCCATATATCGAACACGAGGACCTAGGTGCTTCTAACCTAATATTATGGTTTCCAACTTTCAATGGACTTTATACAATATATATGACGAATATGTTGGTCAAATTGTGTATTATATAATATAAGGAAAGTTAAATAAATAAATTGCGAGAGTATAAAATGTTCGGTTACACCCGAACTTAGCCCTTCCTTACTTGTTTTTATATTATTTATAATTATCAAATATTTGAATATCAAACATAAAAGCATATACCCAAAAAAATTATAAATTTTTTTCCACTACTTCAAGTATTTCCTACAGGTCATATTCAACCTGCTCTCATACAAGCACGTAGGAAATAGTAAATGTATAAATAAAACAACGACACGTGCTGTATTCTACTTTTGTAAGATAAAAATTGTTTTACAAAGCACACAGGCAAACATACCTGTAAGAATATAAGATATTTAAAACTGTTGCTAAACATACAAAATTAATTTATTTTTATAGACAGCGAAAAATAAGTAAAAAAAAATACGGTATATTTTAATACTGATATTATTTTTAATACTGAAAGCTATAAAAATGTTCCATAAACCGTTATAAATAAACAGTTTCACATTGTAACTGGTGTATAGGTTACTTTTAGCTAATTAGTTGCCTACCTATAACCATCAGTGTCACTTTCTAATGCTTCATTAAATTTTTCAATATTTTTTAATGAAGTACAAGTTCATTAATACATAAATACATTGTGCTAATATTTATGATTATTTATAATTAGCGTTTTGAACGTGTAATTTAACTTAACGTACACTTAATTGATGAGTTTTACAGCGTCATTAATCTCAATTGTGTGTGCATTTGTTGCAATTTATTTTTTTAATTATTTAAAATGTGATAACTCAGTCTGTAACTGTTATAAATTTCATTTTTACAAGTGTCTTTGAAAATGATTGCGAGTTTTTATATAATTTGTTATTATATATTTATTTATTTGTATAAACTTCCGTAAATAATTCCTCTTTAAACTAAATATTGCACAATTGTTTTTTTGTTGCGCAATTTAGTTACATATTTCTAATTTAAGACGTGGATTTACTGTTGAATAATATTTTTTTTATCTTAATAAATAAATAAATAAAGATTTGTGACTTTTATTTGAGACTTCTCAAGGTGTTGAAGTATATTGTTGAGTGGATTTGGTGTTTAATCAGTTTAACCCGGTACTGCCCAGAATTTTTTACGTTTCACAGCTTTCTGAAATGAAATACACCTATACCTATGCCTACCGCCTGAGCACGAAAATGAAGTCTGTTTTGCGATTCATTATATTCAATATATAAATTCTCCGGAAAATGCGAAAAACCAGCGCAGTTTGTAGTTTTATAGTGAAATTTTCAAGTTATTTATGAAAATATAGGGATCAATTTGGCGTTACCATATGGTAATAGTGGGTTAATTCGGGTTAATGTGTCGTGTACTATACGGAAGCTTTGATTTGTGACGGTGTTTTACTAAGAATTTTATTTTTTTATTGTGAAATAATGTCTAATTATCAAAATGTCTATCATTTTGATAAAAATGTTCAATGCGCCTAAAGGTAGGCAATGATTTTCAATTTTATTTAATAAAGTATTAAATACTGCCTACATTTAGGGTGCTATAAACTCAATTTCATTATTCTAAGCAAAACAAAGATTTTGTTATATAGAAAATAAGTTTTATCTGGAATTAATATATTTTGTCTATCAAAAAAATTAGGTTCTGTCCAAAATTTGTGCCAAATCCAACAAACTATGTATATAAATCTGTCTGCATAGATATCTTTGATGTCTTCCATTTGTTAGTTTTCCATATTATCATTATTATTTATACCCACTCACTGTGCCACATTAGTTTTTCGGCCTCAAAAAGTGCCTAACTAATGACAGCAGGCAGTGTTGTCCCCATTTCTCTTCACGATCTCTGCTTTTAGGCTACTTTTTGTGTATATTTTGTATATCTTTTCCGTAGTTTCATTTGTGAACGCATTTGAAACTGCTGTTATATTCCGGCTGCGCTGACAGTTTTTAGGGTGCGCACTTTTTATGTTTGGGCGTAGGCGCGCTGTGTGTTGTGTGCGTATAAAGTTTGGTGGCATTAACGCTGGCATGTGTGGGCCTAAGAAATTGCATTTTTAGTGTCTTTTATTTATATACTCTTATTTTTAAACTTAATTTCTGTTACTTGTGTTCCGAGCTTATTACAGCTTAAACTCATTTCTGGTCTCCTTTTTGAAGCCACTGTTTTGCGTTGCGCTCGTATGAGTGCCAAGGTTACTTTGCTGCACTCGTTTTTTACTTAAATACTTACTTACTTTTATAACTGTATATGAGTATGTGATGTTTCTCGCTGTAGCTTGGGTCAAGTGGTGCTTCGGTTCGAGCTGTGCGCCTGTTGCCGTACAAGTGACTTCGTGTAAGTAGTTCCTCCTTCTTCTGCTGCTTCTTCTTCTTGTGCCTACTTGTCGTCTCGTAGCGTTGGCTTGTTTTATTTTAATAAGTGACTCTCATCATAATAAATATACATATGTACGCTTGTAATGGCTTTATGAAAGCCCCGCTCGCTGCTAGTATGCACGTTGTACGTGTGGCGACAAAAATCTGCTTAACGGCGTTTGACTTTAATACGACGATTTATTGGGCGTCTACGTGCGCCTAACGTACATATAATGTGTGTGCCACATTCATATATAAATTTTATATATATATGTATGCGTGTGTATGTGTGCACCCTACTTTTGGTATGCGGTATTAAAAATAAAAATTTAGGTCAACACACGCAGTGAAGTATAAAAATATCAACATTACAATTTGATTGTATGCCATATATAATACATACATATTTATATTTATATGTATGTATTTGTGTATATTTGTTTTCCATATTATCATTTGTTTTTATCAATTTTCGTCGTCGTCTTCCTTCTCCATATTGCTTTCTTCTTTGTATGTATATTTTTGTATTTATTTTGAAAATTTATTGAACTTCTGGCCTAATGCCTTTTAGTTTTATTCTTGTATTCTCGGTATTTTACTGTTTGGCGTTTTACTCTCTACGCTCATATGGGTACAAACATATTTTTTTTTTGTTTAATTAACAACGTCATTTATTTCTATATATACATACATACAAACAAATATATATCCATAAAGTTGATTGATATAACCACGAAAAATCTACTCAATCTACACACGCTATACGTGTATGTATATATATGTTAATATATATGCATTTATGTATTTTATTTACATACAAGTTGAACTCGTATTTGCTTGCTGCCATTTTTGTTGCTACATCTCTCATATCTCTTTACACACACCACTGCATATCAACTCTATAGTACAATTGCCTCTGCTTTGCGTGTGTATTGAAAAATAATCGAAATGTCTGTCACGCGCCTTCGATAATGTACACCACCACGTCGTCGTCGTACGTTGCGAACGTCTGGCCGATTTCTCCCTCTCTATCTTGTATCTTTATCTCTGCGAAAAAAAAACACACAAAACGTTTTTGCTCAATTGGTATTTTAGCGTTTGCCTTTCCAACAGCGTCTTTTGTATTTCTTTTATCATTTTTTCACTCATTTTTTGTGTGACTATTTCGCTCTATAGTCAGTAGATTTAACTAGAAAACGAAAATTTCGCTTGAAAGTTTGACGCATGAATTGTCACTTTTTGTTTGTGTTTTTCATTTCCGTTTTTTATTATGATTTTGTCTATTTTGTGGCAAATTTCACAATTTATGTTTGGTTTTGCATAATTTTTGAAAAGTACTATCGTTTTTTTAATTGTGAAAGGCAGGGTTTTTAATGTTTGTATACCAAATAATTTATTTATTTTGCATTCACTTTACTTTCAAGTGAAAAATAAGAAATAAATATTAATTTTTGACTCAAAAATATGTACAAAAGTTTATAAAATACTTGTTGGGGCACGCAAAACTATTTCACAATTTTAACAAAATTATATTTGTCGTTCAAATTGAGTTTTGGGTGCGTGATGTTGATAAAAATGAGTATTGCGCCTGATTGTAGGCAACGACTTTTTAATAATTTGCTTCCTATTACTATACGGAATGTTGCCTACATTTAGTTTGCTTGAAATATGTGTTAAAAAATTATTATAGTTACAAAATATATATTAAAAATAATTTAAAAAAATTTATATTTAATTTAAAGATATAAAAAATTTAAATAATTAAATTAAACAAGTTTTTTAGTAAAAATAATTATAAACGTATATTTATTAACAAAAAAAAATAAAATTATTATTAACTAAAAACAATTAAGTTAAATTAAAATAAAAAAATGTTTTAAATTTAAAAAATATTATTATTTAATAAAATATACTAAATACAAATATTTAAGAAAAAGTACTAATTTTTTTATTATAATTATATTAATTTTTAATAATAATAAAAAAACTAAAATTAAAATAAAAAAAAAATTAAACTATAATAGAAGTAATTTTTATATTTTAAAAATTTTACTATTTAATAAATACTAAACAAAAATTTTTTATTAAAAAAAAATATTAACGTATTTTTATTAACAAAAAAATTAAAAATATTACTAAATAAAAAAAGTATTGAAAACAAAAATTTAAGAAATAAACACTGAAAAGATTTTATATTTTAAAAATGTTATTATTTAATAAAAAAAATACTAAAAACAAAAATTTGAGAAAAAATATTAAATTTTTTTTATTACAATTGTATTAATTTTTATTAATAATAAAAAAGCTAAAATTTAAATAAAAAAAAAGTAAATTAAATTAAAATAAAAAAAAATATTTTAGTAAAAAAAATGAATAAATAAAACGTAAATTTTATTTAGAAATAGGAAAACAATTTTGATTAAAAATATTAATTTTTAACATTTTTAATATTAATACCGTTAGCGGCACATTTTAACTTAAAAATTCCCCCAATTTTTCATAAACAGCTTATCATCGAGCTTTCTAAATGCTATATCACTACATTTTGTCATTTTTATGGCAAGACTACGGCTAGTGTGGCGTCACAGCTCATGTACTTATCACCTTCGAGTGCATCGTTATACAATACTTGAGCGCTTCAGACAGTTGGCATAAGCACCAAAAAATGCCAAACACTTCTAAACAGTGTATTTATATTATATTTGTATGCAGATTGTTTGTATGTATTTGTATATTATCGCAATACTACTAGTGCTAGGCGCTCTGACGTCAGCTTTGACACTTCACTCTCAAATGTGACATTGAAAAATAGCACTTGATAAAATATTTAACTCAAGACACTTTCCATGTACTTTTATGCAAGCGCAACTGAAATTTATAAAAGGTACATATTTATATACAGTTATATACATATGTATGTATGTAAATGGCAGCCAACCTTCATTGTTCAATTTATTTATTTATTTTTGTCGACTTTTATAGTCGACATTTGAAATGGCAATAATCAATACACTACTCAGTTCCTGTAATGGACTCCTACAAAATGTGCATTAATTCAGCCGAAGGTTGCCAGTGCGACACGGCATATAAATTAACAGCGCCAACCAGGGTGCGAACAATGAATTCGCATAAAAATGGAAAATCGCATTATTGTTAATGCTGTATAAATGGCAAGCAAATATGTAGCTGAATGACTTGTTGATTAGTGAGAGAATCTACTTTGTTTAACAAATAATGCTTCATTCTATTAAAGGTGCTTATTTACTTACGTATAGTGCTTGTCAGTGGATGTTTCTTTGTTTGTTGTTGTACATATTTCAACGCTTTGCTGTGACAAGTTAACCTTGTTGTGTCTTTAAAAAGCCGCGCTAATCAAGTTTCCTACTGTTTAAACAATTTGTTGCAACTTAAAGCGCGCTATTTTGTAATGCTTACATACTGATATGTTTATATATATTTGTTGTTGCATTTACTATACGTCATATAGCATAAGAAAAGCAGCAATTATACAACCATATTTGCTATGCTACTGCAATGTCACATTAAAAAACTCGTTTTTCATGTCAATTTTATGTTGCCATAATTTCTTTTTTTCCTACATACATACATACAAACATACATTATATACTATATACATACAAGTAAAGAGCGCCTGTGTTAAAGAAAATGCAATTAAAATGAAAATAAAATCAAATTCACATTGTATGGACAATATATCAGTCAACATAAGCTTGCTATTTGCGCTGCACAACAACAATAACAAGAACAACAACAATCGAGTCTTGTAATTTTACAACACAATGTAAATATTCATAAATCGTTTATGTTACTTTTAAAGCGTCTTAAATTGCTATATTTTTCATAGTCGATGCTTAACTCTGGCTCGTTAAGTTTTATGGAGCTCAGCAGCTTACCAACATACAAACCTAAATATATGTACAAGCATAAATATGTACATATGTATGTACTTACTACTCAACCAATGTACAATGTAGTACTAAAATGTTTATGTTCTACCACTTTGGCTAGCCATTTATGGTACATTGTACAGACATCACACATCCCTCGGCACTCATCTATCCCTTCTTTCGTACGCTGTTTCATTAAAAACTAGCTGCTATTTTATTATAACCATCAAAGCGTACAGCGCAAACATTGTTTTCTGCACTTAATAAGCGTAAAAATATGCTGTAAATCTACCAGTTAGTTGCCGCATAGCAAGGGCTACGAGTTCAACAAACCCTTTAATTGTATCGTAAAATACCCAAGTCTGCTCGCAGCTTCCTAGTTGATTGCTGAAGGTAGTTATGCTTATGTGCGACTCAAAATTGGTTGAAAAATAATCGAGAATTGATTTTTGTTGCATATAAATAGAATTCTTTAGGTCTAAATGAGTCTAAAGTATATTTTCGCGTTCATGTTGATTACATTATATTGATTTTCGAAAATTTTAGTCATGCTCTGAAATTATAAACCGAAATTGGCGGACGGAAGGCCAATTGTGGAACTTTTTTGGCAGAAATCGATGTAGAAATATCACGGACACCTACCCAGCTTGTGAAATACTTTCGTTAAAATACTTTCAAGGTATCCTGGGTAACTTTCTGGGATCGAAATTAATCGTCCCAACACATTTGTAAAGCGCTTTATCAAATTTTGGAGGCTCAGATCCCTCTTTTAGTGTGTTTTCTCAGCACAAAATACCGGTTTACAACTGTTCTGGTGTGATTTCTTTCACTCCAACCTAAGCTAACCTGGAAATCTATCTCAACACATTTGTAAAGAGTTTTAACGATTTAGTGGTTCCACATTTTAGTGGTTTTCCTTTCCCCAAAATACCGGTTTACAACTGTTCTGGTGTGATTTCCTTCACTCCAACCTAAGCTAACCTGAGAATCTCTCATAGGAAAATGTAACAAGTCGGTAATTATCATAAAGGTGTCAAATTTGTACTCTGGATCACGTGTACTAAGCGTTTTATTGTACGTCTGAAATTTTATGGAGCATCAGTACTCATACTTATCGATTTACGATTTTTTGTGTCGTCTCTAGAATCTGAACCCATACTTTATAGAGTTCACAAGTTCAATAAATTAAAAATTTATATTTGTGTTGAGTTTATAATGAGTCTACAGTAATTTTTCATAAGCTTCAAGTTCAGTCTCGAGCTACAGAGTCAAAGTCTATATAAAGCTTATGAGACATACATGTATCACATTCAATGCTTAAATTACTGCCTCATTCGCGTTAATTGCTAGCTATTTAGCCAGCTTGCTTTTAATTTTCCTAAATACAGCAGACTACCTTTACTTGAAATAAAAGTCTACAAAAATTATTTTTAATACGTACGAGATACACACTCTCTACGTACGCTACGCTATTGCGTAGAACGTCAAGTTCTTGAGTTCAATGGTCTACGAAGTCTATGAACGGCCTTCAGCAGCGTGCGAGTTGAACGCTTCTTTTGCCAATACTCGTACAGCAGACAAAATCTATATGAACTCTACTATTTTTAGCTACTTTGACTGCGTTCAAGAGTCATTAAATTATGTTTTATTTTTTTTTTTTTTGCTTTTTCAATGAACCTTCTAGACCATTGACTCCGCTGGCGTTTTGCAAACTCTGTTTTATGGCAAGCTTTTTCGTTTCACCTTGTAGGCTTTTTAGCTGCGTACGCGTCTAGTTATTGGCTTTAACTTTCAACTGTGTGGCATCCTCCCCACCGTTGTTGGCTTACAATAATTTCCCGAAATGAGTCAATAAATTATTTTTGCACCGCACTGTTTGGGTGCGTCTTCTACCAATACCACATACATATACATATATAAGTATTAACTATGTGTAGCTAAGTTAGTGGCTATCAGTCGTTGTGGCCTGGTCCATTTTTTCGCATTCACAAATCGCACACGCTCTGCGGTTCGTTTGTGGCTCATGGTGCGCGCTTTGTAGTTTTCGCATTGTACATTTAAGAAATTCCTCGAACTGGTTTCATCTGCACTATAATTCGTTCGGTTTTCACTTGTATGTGATTTATTTTGTTGTTTATACGCCGCTGTGCATGCCGTCGGCACATAATACAATGTGTGCCTCATATGAGTACATACAGTGCATATATTTTCATTTTTTCTTAATTTCTTACTGAAACGCTTAAGAAATTATATTTTGAAAAAATAATGCTTAATTGGAATTGACTGCTTCGACTGCTTCGCCAAGCCACGGAAGGCAGTCCACTCGAGTGTATAAGTCACAACCCTGCTGCCATGCAATAACGCCCCTTACGCTGCGATTCATAAATTTCGCCTCAGAATTTATGATGTGGTACGACGCACCTCCTGCGGACAATAACTCTTTAGCACTCTTTGTGGCACACACACACACAAACACAGTCTCGAAGTGCCACATATGTTCGTGCATATGTACAGTTAGTTAAATACTTGTACTTGTTGTGCCTTTAATTTCAACCTCATCGTCTTCCCAACGATCTCTCATATTAGTTCCACTCACAGCACTTTATGGCCACCATCACCGCCAGCGTCTGTCGTCTAGGCAGCCAACCCAGCCACTCAATCACTCCCGTCCAGTAAGCGGCGCGTATGTATGCCAGTTACGTTCATGGCCGGCCGGTGTTGTGTTACGACGTCGCTGCAGCCTCAGCTCAGTTCCAATTTCAGCACCATTCCCGCTCCTATCGCCACCTCACACAACCAAACCAGTGCAAGAACTTGTCAGGCCCGTCTGCCGAATTGCCTGCTGCCTGCCCTACTTCCTGCCTACACAGCGCTGCTGCGAGTGGCTACCTCCAGGTGCCCGTTTCGCCTTAATTTGTGTAGCTGTGCTGTGCTTGCTTGCATATTTCATGTTCCCATGCGGTGCAACATTAATCTTGATATTTCTTTAAACAAAACGTATAAATAATGCGAAATGAAAAATGATATAAATATTCTCGAAATGGGGGTAATTTTTTTATTTATGTATGTGTGTATTTTCATTACTGTGAAAGTTGTCGGTATATATGCTTTAACATATAATTTTTACTCTACAGTAAAGTGGAAGCTCTGCTGCGGAAGCATTATGGTTATCATGCGGTCTTTATTTCTATAATTATTCTTGAAATCGCCTTTTGATCGCTAGCTAATTGCGTTTTTCTCTCCTTCGTGTAATGGTTCCTTTTAATCCTGCTTCTATTGCCGGTTTAGCTTTAAATTTAATCGAATTATTAACTGAAAGTCAACCAGTACTTATGATTACACCTTTTCAAGCTTTTTTGAAACGCCTACATCGATACTAAGTATTTCGACTGCTAAAGGCTACTTTGACTGATAATGTAGCAAAGAGTACAAAAGTACTTTTCAATTACTTTGAAGCTTAAGTACTTTCCAATGACTTTCGATTACTTTGAACCATTACCGTGTAGTCTAAAGTAATGAAGTTTTTTTCAAATGACATTAACATTGAAGTCGAAAGACCACTTTTCGCCATATTGAGTATATTTAGTTGGTAATGATTACATGATTACATACCAATAACACAGAATAAGAAGTAATCGGAAGTTCTATCTTGATTATAGGCAATATTGTGGTATATTGAGTACTTAAAACGAATAGAACGAATGCGAATATACATCAAAAAGGAAAATAATTACTTTGAATTACATACATACCTGACATGATTACATATCTTCCGAAAATACACCTACTTAGTTTTCTTATATATGAATTCTAAGTGAATTTTGCAAATACAAGAATTTAAAAATACATTACGAAAAGTAACCATTACTTTTCTACGATTACTTTGTATGTAATGTAATATATTATATTTTTGTTTCATTTCATTTCGTTACTTGAAATTTCTGTATAAGATAGGTTAGGTAATCAAAATGGCCTGAGTAATCACATTAAGTGATTACTTGTAATTACAACAACAACCACACACTGTTTAAATAAATATATTGAATGATTTCGAAGTAATACCGTTGAGTGTGGAATATTATTATTTGAATCTAAATGTGGATTTCAAAATTTGTAGAGCTTAGATTCTTCACAAATAGAACTCTCTTTAGATTTCTAATTCTAATGATTGTAATATTTTGTGGATATTTTTCTGAATTTAAAATATTTTTACCGTTGGACTATTTATACAAATGAGTCAGCATACCGTATATATGAGTGCATACATTTCAATAAATATACATTTCCTTTCCAATCAGCGCTAATTTCCTACGTTAACAGCATTCAAAGCCCACAGCGACTACACTTTTATGCCATTTTATTACACATACCTGTGCGCAAACGCACACATGTGAATGCGTCATAAGCGTCTTTCGCTAGCTGTTCGCCTGCTTACCAGCCCACGGTGCTTCGTCACAGCTTCTTGCAGCTTGACTTGTGTGTCTCAAAAAGGCAGTCAGTCTGCACAGTCTACATACAGTCTGCAGGGGAGCCAACTGAGACGCTCGCCGTCGTGTGTGAGTTTACCAAGCAATAACGAAACGGTCGAATGCATAACACATGCGTTTTTTATTATTATTGTTGTTGTTGTTGGTTTTTGAGTGTATGCGTAAAGCAAGCAACTTGGTATGCCAGCCTTTTGTCGCTGCTCAGTGGTATCGGTTCCGATGAGCAGCCTGTTCAAAGTGTATAACCATATAAAGTCACCGTATGTGCACTTCGAACTTCGAATACCGTTGATGGCGGTGCATGCACTGTGTTTATACATATCTTTACGTACAAGCGCTTCCCAGTCGGTTCCCAGTTAATCTCCACCACCATCACCAGCAAGCCTCTTAAGTAGTCAGTCCCATCGAAATCAACAACTTTGTCGTTCGCATTGATTTTTGCCTTTTGTGCGGCGCTGTTTATGCGACAGCATGCATGTTTTTTTTTTGTTAAAGAAATGTAAATAAAAAATAAATAAAAGTCATGTACTCGCCTATATATTATATATATGTACTGAAGTTTGTATATAGCAAGTACATAAATGGCCTCTGTGTTAAGAGTTCAAGGAGAAATCTGAGTACGTGCGTGTTCTTTATTATATTATTGTTGTTTGGGTTGTTGTATTTTTTTCGGCTGTTTATCTGTCTGTCTTATTCGCATGCAGCGTTGCTATTTCTGTTTGCGACCTAGCGCTCCTTTTATTTTTTGCCTTTATTTGTTTTCTGTTTTTTTTTTTTCATTTCCACTTTGAGTCTTTCAACGCATTTGTTCGATTTTCGCCTTTGCCATATACATACATACATTGTACCTCCCGCAATCAGCACATGAGACGAGCCTTCGCTCCGGTTCGCCACTTAAACGCTCATGCGTGCTGCTTAAGAAACCCATGCACTTTGCTTGTGGTCTCTGCTTCGCCTTTGCCCGCACACACATGTTCACTTCTAGTGTATGTTCCCTGCTTTCACTAGAAAAATGCGTCATTCCAGACACCACCTGAAGCGCGTTCTCAAATTCAATGCATATGTTTCGCATTGCTGCAGCGCGTAGGCCATGTGTTTCAAATTACTATAATCTTTCCATTACAGCGATAAACACGTAAGGAAAAAAAAACAAAAACACTTGTATACTTGCGAGTCTCCTGCTTTCCTTTTGCTCTACGCACTAAATGTAAAAATGGCTATTAGGAAGCATTTCCCACATTTATCACACGGCAACTACTACTTTTCCTGTAACATGTGTTTAGTTTACTGACTCTTGTTCTAGTTACTTTTACCGTTTTGATGTTTTTACTTTTCCGTAACCACATGAGAACGTTCTGTGTTGCCGCTATACAGAAAAGTGGCAGCCAATCCTGCATTGGGGTCTTCCACACCTGCCGTGAACTAATTTAATACCTTTAGTTACACTGACTACTTGATATAAATTCTTTACAACTTGTTTCAGATATTTAACTGGGCTTTTAAGATTTAGAGTGAGGAAAAATACTTTTTAATTATTTAAATTTGGATTAAAGTTTTTTGTCAAAACCTATTTTATAGAAAATATCGGTAATATATCTGTCCACTTCAGCTGCCTCTATCACTTTCACCTCCTAAATGTATGCTATATTTTATTGTAATCATTAGCATACAAAGCATATCCAATAACTTTGCCTACATTTGGGAGCGATGCCCTTTTTATCATAGGCGGAAACCTAAAACAGTCCTATCTTGATTCGAATAATCTTCAACTAAACTATCTAATTTAAAGAAGCTTTAAAAATAGAAGTATATATTAAAATTTAATAAAGGACTTACTCCCTGAAGTAATGTTTTTTCACGGTTTTGCCAAGTATTAAATTTCATATTATTGTTTGTTTTCGTACTTTGTAATATCCTTCAGATATTTTCGCAAATCCTTTATAACTACATCGTCCTCTCTGGCTTCAATTTCAGCCTCCATAAACGGATTATAACTGTCGAACTCATCCTTCGGAGTTTCATTTTAACTCATCCTTCAAAGTAACATTTAAACTCCAAAAAAATTATATTTCCCAGCGTTTTCCACTCTCTGCATTGCACTTCGGGGCATTTAAAATCGGCTGTGTTCCACTTAAATTTTAATTGATGTGCTCATATGTTTAAAAAATAAATAAAATAAAATTGAATTCGGCCATTTCATTTCTACTCACTGCAAAACAACCGGAATTGGCTTCACTCGAAAGGTCTACATATTTTTGTGTCGCACTGTGTCGGTGGTTTGGCGATTTGTTGTGTCCGTTTCCTTGGCGCTGGTCCAACGCCAGTTCAACTCCAGCATCGCTTACACACATCTACACTTACAAATAAATCTGATTTAACTGCTTTTTCTATCATATTCCTCATATCAAAACAGGTGTGCTTCTTTTTGCCGCTGCTGCTGTTGCTGTCTGCCTACCTGACTGCCTGCACGCTCGGGCCTTACAGCCCGTTGCACACACCTTAGAGATTCTCATTTATCACAAATTCCACTCGTTAACGTCGTGTGGCTTTGAACGGCGGCTTTTGTGTCTGTCTGTCTCGTCTGTATTTCTCTATGCCTCGCGCTCTCTTCGCAACGTTTTGGTATTCCCTGTCGTGTACAACTTTACCTGTACACTTTTCCATATATTCAATGGGACTTAGTTGCAGTTGTTGTTGTTGCAGTGCCTTCAGTTTTTGGGGCGTTTCAGTTTCGTTTAATATTTTAGTTTTTACGTTCATTTTTTGGGGTTTCTTTTTTAATTGAACGTTTCTCTTGAGTGGCCAGCTGCGTGACCGCTCGTTCGACTTACGGAAATAGTTGATAATATATGGTATAAAATGGGTACATCGGTTGTTGCGGACATGCCTTCTGCGGAGGGATTTAACATCCGCTGATGTGTTTTTTTTTATTTTTGGTTACTTTGATGGTTGAAATGTTCACTGCGGGAGTCTGCATCTTTGAAAGTCTTTGAAATCTTCAAATTTAAAAAAAATAAACGTTTTATATATTTTGGGCATTTATTTACGACTTTCGCTTTACTTTTTTCCATTTTTGCACATCTTTCTTGTTATTTCTATCATTCTTGTTATTTTTCATTATCTGAGTGATTTTGGAAAATTTTCTAATTTATTTTATTTTTAATTTTAAGTAATTTGTTGTACTTTCCACAAACTCACTGTAATTTGCGAAGTTATTGATAGAAATATTTTTTTTGCAATTGTAATTATACTCTCGCAACAAATGTTGCTAAAGAGAGTATTATAGTTTTGTTCACATAACGGTTGTTTGTAACACCCAAAACTAAACGAGTTAGATATAGGGTTATATATACCAAAGTGATCAGGGTGAAGAGTGGAGTTCAAATCCGAATGTCTGTCTGTCCGTCCGTCCGTCCGTCCGTCCGTCCGTCCGTCCGTCCGTCTGTGCAAGCTGTAACTTGAGTAAAAATTAAGATATCTTGATGAAACTTGGCACACTTATTTCTTGGCACCATAGGAAGGTTGCTTTCGAAAATGAGCAAAATCGGACCACTGCCACGCCCACAAAATGGCGAAAACCGAAAACACATAAAGGGCCATAACTAAGCCATAAATAAAGCTATGGAAATAAAATTTGGTATGAAGGATCGTACTATGAAGGGGCATATTTGGATGTAATTTTTTTGCGGAAGTGGGCGTGGCCCCGCCCCCTACTAAGTTTTTTGTACATATCTCGCAAACCAATAGAGCTATATAAACCAAACTTTCTGCAGTAGTTTCTTTTAGCCATTTCCTAATACAGTCTAAAAATGAAAGAAATCGGATCATAACCACGCCCACCTCCCATACAAAAGTTAGGTTGAAAATTACTAAAAGTGGGTTAACTCACTAAGGAAAAACGTCAGAAACACTAAATTTCACATAAGAAATGGCAGATGGAAGCTGCACTCAGATTTTTTTACAAAATGGAAAATGGGCGTGGCGTCGCCTACTTATGGGTCAAAAACCATATCTCAGGAACTACTCGACCGATTTCAATGAAACTTGGTTTGTAATAGTTTCCTTACCTCCCAATAATATGTTGAGAAAATTGGCCAAATCGCTTCACAACCACGCCTACTTCCTATATACCAGAACTTTGAAGACAATCTGAATCGTTTACTTTACAATATATAAAGTAAGTACTAGTGAAGATATCGGTGCAGAACTTTGCACAAATGCTATGTTAATAACTAGTTTGGCAGCATCATTCTAAAAATGGCCGAAATCGGACCATGGGTTATCAAGGCCCCATATATCGAACACGAGGACCTCGGTGCTTCTAGCCTAATATTATGGTTTCCAACTTTCAATGGACTTTATATAATATATATGACGAATATGTGGGTCAAATTGTGTATTATATAATATAAAGTTAAGTTACACCCGAACTTAGCCCTTCCTTACTTGTTAAATCTATTTTTTGTGATATTTTCAAATGAACCTCAATACTAATATACATATTTTCTCTCTTTTACAGGGTATGTATCAACTCCAAATCGAATTTGTTCAAATATATTGGATAAGTCTATGATTTTCGTAAGTTTTTCATACAACTTAAATATATTAATATCACATTCATCAACTAATGTTAATACTAGTTAATCAAGAACAAGTTTATTATTTTCAATTTTAATGAATTTATAACTCACCAACAAATAAGAAAAAATAGCACACGCGTACTTCTATAGTAATCATTACTATTCCATCATCACTCGATTTCATAAATTATTTCATTTCAACACACATAATTTACCGCAATTCCATACCAATATTCGAGTTTGCTTATCTACTCATCAGCGCTGGTGGGTATAATTATAATAATCGTCTTGGCTTAAGCAACTTTTTCTGGTTACTGAGTCATCATTAAAAAATTGGCATTCTAAAGAAGAAGCCGAAAAGAAGTTAGCAAATTGCAGAAATTAAGTTTTCAAAAACCTGTCCACAGCATTGCCTCAAGGCCGCACGAACTCGACATGAAAGCGGCGTCGTGTGTGGGAATGAGTGCTAATTAACTTCATAGAAATTGAAAAAATATAAAAAATTAATTGTAAAATGTGGTTTTGACTATTGCAAATTGTAGAACCAGTATAGATAATAATTTTAATTATTGTTAGAAAAGGAAGATGAAATAGTTAACTTCAACTTGAAGTCACTTTTGCAGAGATCGAGAATAATAAAAAACATTAAAAAATTCAATACAGTTGATTTTTTCAGTTCCTCCTTCTTTCACTACTTTAAAAAAAAATCCATCAACGAATTTCACGCCGCAACTAATTTCCATTTCAATCCCAACTGCCGATGACTGCGCGTTTAATCCACTCGTAATCCCATACACATCACTACCGCAGCAGGTAGAAAGAAACCTTTTTAATTCAACTTATCTCATAACAAATCTCACACCATAACACTGTATTTATGTATACCGTTACTTTAGTTTACTTCATTTCCCATTCCCTTTTATTTCAACATAAATTTTCAAGCCTCACCGCCCTATCCGGTTTTATGCTATAAATTTCCAAAGCGTTTGCTTGCATGTCATTGTCCAATTTAATGTTGAAGTAGAAATTGACTCACAATGAAAGTATCAATTTTGAGAATTTTGTATTTAAGTGAGTCGAACAAACAAAAAAGTAAAACCTACACTATGCAACACAATTAATTGCCCGCTATTTTTTAATGCTAGTGATTTGGGAATTTATTCGTGCGATTTTATGTAAATTTTTCACATTTTCTGAGAATTTTCTGCTTTTTCTATAAAGGCATGTTGTGTTTGTGCTTCTGTGTATGTGTAGGCTGCATTATTTTCCCTCAGAGGTGTTTATTAAAATGCGGGTCAATTGTGCTACACTAATCTGCCTCCTTCTTTGTTGTATTTTATGTTTGACTTATATTTAGAGTGCGGCACTAATTGTGTTTTTGTTATTGTTATTGTAAATAGCTTGTTATTCAGAGTGAAGTGTATAGATTGTAGAATTAGTTTTTTTTTATTTCGGAATTTCATATGTGAAAATATTGTTACAGAAATATTAACCGAAGAAAATGAACAAAAAATATATTTTATTGTTTTTTTTGCAATAAAAGTTTTTTTAATTTATAAAAAATTATTACTTACAATTTATCTTTTTATTTATCTCTCTCAATCAACAAATTAAAATTTTTATTAAAAAAATTAATAATAATTAAATGTATAATAAAACTAATACATAAAATGAAAACTGAAAAAATTTTGTTTCTAATATTTTTTTAAATGAAATTTTTTTTTTAATATTCTTTCTATATTTTTTTGTAAGTTTTTTATAATTTGTTATTATTTTTTCTTTTTCAAAACTTTTTTTGTAATTTTTTTAATATTTCATAATAATTTTTGAGACAAATTTTCAATAAATTTTAAAATAAAATTAATGCATAAGGTGAAAAGTTAAAAATTTTTTTTAAATATTTGCTGAAATTGTTTTTAATTTTTATTTAGTATATTTTTTTCAAAATATTTTTTTTGTATATTTTTTTTTTCAAAATATTCTTTTTTATTTTTTAGTTTTTTAGTAATTTTTTTTTTAATTATAATTCTAAAATTTTTTTGTTTAAATAATTTCAAATTTTTAAATTTATTTTTTATAAAAAAGCAAATTTTCAGTTTCAATTTGTAAATTTTGCTTCTTTAAAACTGGCTAAAATTCAATTCGATTATAATTTTTAAATAAATTCATAACTGCTTTTAAATATATTTTAATTGTCCTCCTATTCTTCCATTTACACTGAAAAACACTAAAAATGTACACATTAATATAAATATTTATTTATTTTTCAATATATATAAACAAAAGTGTTGTATTTGTTCTCCAAAAAAGAACACGCTTGCAGCAAACCACTTGACGGAAATTATTCTAACATAATTTCCGGTTTCCTTTTCAACCATTTCCAATACATTTAAGCGCAACATGTGTGCTTGTGTGTGTATAACCGTGACGTCAAAATTTGCCAAATTAAATCGAACAATTGAAGTCAATAATTTTCAATTCTATTGTTGCACATACATATTTATATATATACATACAGACATACAATGTACTTAAATGGTTGTGGCTATGAATATGGATGTGTTTATACAAATATATAAATATGTATGTAGCCAATAAATAATTGAAATTGGCGTTGCATAATCGAAAACAAATTAAAAACTAAACGATTGTGCAAACATTTACACAACCATTGCCATTTTACATATATATGTATATACAATATTTATTTATAGTATGTACATATGTATGTGCATGCATTGCCAATTATTTTCTGAAGTAGCATTTAAAAATTAACGCTCGACTAATTGTGCAAACCAAACCCCACCGCTTGCTCTCTCTCGACAACTAGCGCAAACTAATAGAAGCACTCAAGCGTGGAAAATACATTATTATATACGTACATTTATATAGAGATATATAGTACTTATGCAGGGAAAAGCAGCACATCACTAGAATATTGAAAAGGAAATTGCAATATAATCGAAATAAATTAAAAGCAAATGTATTAGTAAATCATATGAGACACTTATACAGCTAAATAATAGAACAAATTATTACCTTCTAGCCTGTTTTACATCACTGCGCTAATTTTCTATATACATACATATAACTATACAAAATGTATTTTTGGATTTCTTCCACCTCCGTCTCGCTTGTATTTATTTCTCTAATTTGTGCTAGTCGTCATCGCAACCGTTGTCATAAGTTAGAATGGCGCTCATTACTTAAATGCTTGCACAAACACACATACCTAGGTACTTGTCTCTGCTGATATTTGCTTGTATATAGTAACCTAGACATTATATATACTTATATATATTTACGACATTTTTAGCCGCTAATAACGTAACGCTTAATTGCTTCGTGCTGGTATAGTTGCGACAATGTTTGTTTTTATTTCTACGCAAAAAGCACAGCTGACATATTATTTTATGAAAAGAAAACATTTAGCCACTGACGTCAAAATATTGAACAATATGTGGAGAAGTCATAAAAATATTTTTAGCTATGAAGATCATCAGATAAAATATAAGCCGACTTAGATATTGCATATTACCTGTATTATAACCGCATCTAAGTGCTTTATAATACTTAAACAAGTGAAAGCTCTTCGTTAAAAGCTTTTTTGAGCTTTCACCAAGAAATTAAATGCTTAAAGTACTTACAGACATCTGCTAAAAATGAGAAAGTTATGCTATTTTTTTTTTAATTTTAAATGAAAGCTCTCGAGCTTTCACAAATAGTCGAAATGTTTAAAATATTTACCAAATCTATGGAATACGTTCAATTTAATTTCTATACGTTTTGAATGAAAGCTCTCGGCACATATCCTTGAAGCTTTCACACAAAAACTCTCGAGCTTTCGCACAGAAATTGAAATTTTTAAAATATTTGCAACAGCTGCCAAAAATATCAAATTTACAATTTTAAATACATTTTTAATGAAAGCTCTAGGCAAGCATCTTTGAAGCTTTCACACAAAAAGCTTTAGGTAGCAGCTTCTGAGCTGTATTTTTAAGAATTTTAAAACGTGTATATGTATTATACAACTTTAATAATAAATTCTACCTGAAATTTAAGCGAAAAGCACGTATGATAATTACGTTTACTATTTTCAAGCTAACCAGTATGTAAAGGGTGATTTTTTTGAGGTTAGGATTTTCATGCATTAGTATTTGACAAATCACGTGGGATTTCAGACAT
Organism: Zeugodacus tau; assembly: GCA_031772095.1. Lineage (NCBI taxonomy): Eukaryota > Metazoa > Arthropoda > Insecta > Diptera > Tephritidae > Zeugodacus > Zeugodacus tau. The sequence goes on from CM062649.1 coordinate 81,064,406, forward strand.
GGTGTCAAAGAGAAAGATGCTCAGTATGCTTTGACATTTCATCATGAATAGACTTACTAACGAGCAACGCTTGCAAATCATTGAATTTTATTACCAAAATCAGTGTTCGGTTCGAAATTTTTTTATCGACAAATTTTGTTCAGCGATGAGGCTCATTTCTGGTTGAATGGCTACGTAAATAAGCAAAATTGCCGCATTTGGGGTGAAGAGCAACCAGAAGCCGTTCAAGAACTGCCCATGCATCCCGAAAAATGCACTGTTTGGTGTGGTTTGTACGCTGGTGGAATCATTGGACCGTATTTTTTCAAAGATGCTGTTGGACGCAACGTTACGGTGAATGGCGATCGCTATCGTTCGATGCTAACAAACTTTTTGTTGCCAAAAATGGAAGAACTGAACTTGGTTGACATGTGGTTTCAACAAGATGGCGCTACATGCCACACAGCTCGCGATTCTATGGCCATTTTGAGGGAAAACTTCGGAGAACAATTCATCTCAAGAAATGGACCCGTAAGTTGGCCACCAAGATCATGCGATTTAACGCCTTTAGACTATTTTTTGTGGGGCTACGTCAAGTCTAAAGTCTACAGAAATAAGCCAGCAACTATTCCAGCTTTGGAAGACAACATTTCCGAAGAAATTCGGGCTATTCCGGCCGAAATGCTCGAAAAAGTCGCCCAAAATTGGACTTTCCGAATGGACCACCTAAGACGCAGCCGCGGTCAACATTTAAATGAAATTATCTTCAAAAAGTAAATGTCATGAACCAATCTAACGTTTCAAATAAAGAACCGATGAGATTTTGCAAATTTTATGCGTTTTTTTTTTTGAAAAAAGTTATCAAGCTCTTAAAAAATCACCCTATAGTTGTTTGTAGCCACACGAGGCTTTAATTGACGTCTTGAATTAAAAATAACAACGCTGTAATCAATTCATAATATTAAATAATAATTTTTCTCTAGTAATAATAGCCACTTTTGAGTGGGTTTGTATGAATGTACTTACTTCTTACTGCCATTGTGGTTGTGGTCTGTGCTTAGCGAAGCGCAGCAATCAGCCAAGCAATATTTCCGAGTGTCCATCAACATTTTCATAGTCATGCATACATATTTATATGCCTGTTTGTATATATATTTATGTGTGGGTATATATGTACATATGTCTGTTCATATGCGAGTGTTGTACTTGAATGATAAAAAATTGTTGACTAACTGCAGTCGCTTTGAACGCAATAAATCAAAGAAATATATTCATGTATGTTTCTACATATTTATTGAGCCAAGCTTTTTTCTGGTCCAATTGCAAATGTGGTTGCTCGCTGGCTTTATGGCTTGATGAAGACCACATCGAAAGAGGCCACTCAATGATGATGATGTTTTTGCGCTGTCAGTTACTAAATAAAAAAAAAAACAATTATTTTATGTGTGTGCATGTGTATAAATATATATAATTGTATGTACATATGTACAACAACTACAACAATATTAATCAGCTAACTGGTCGGTGCAGTCATTAAAACCTGCTGTTCAATGAGACTATGTAGCGCTATTGATGAACATGCATTTATTGCTTTTACAATACAAACATGCAAACAAATATAATATACATACATACATATATCGTATGTACATATCTACATTTAAATAAACAACTTGTTAAGCGAAATTATTGCTAAAAATGAATTATTGCTAAACAAGTTTAAAAGCGAGTCAAAATAAATACAAAAATAAAAGCAAAAAAATACAAATAAATAAAAGCACAAGCATAAGTAAATATATACCACATATGTACATATGTATAAATACACACCTTTTTAGTCATATACCTACATACATACTTATGTATATCCACACAACAAAGCGAGAAGTTCAAAGTGGCTTTAATGGCGTACTAAAAACGCTAAAGCAACAGAAAGCGAATAAAAATGTAAAACGAAAAGTAAAAATAAAAATAAAAGTTTCTGCAACAAGCTAATGAAGTCAACATACATACATACACTCAGACATATGTATATATGGATATGTTGTTGTTATGCTTGTATTTTATTTTCATTGCAAATGTGCATGAGACTATGCAGTTATAAAAGCAAAATATTCAAACAAGTCTATATACATACAAGCATACACATACAAACATATAATCTTATACAAACAACTACTTTCGGAAGGGAAGTGTGCACTCCTTTTCACTCATACATACATAGCTCATATACATACAATACGCCCCCATAAAACACTGCCAACTCAAAGTCAGCTGCCACAAGTACCAAGCAGCACAACGTCAGCGCCGACGTTGACGCCTACGCTACTGCAAAAAACAGCAAATGTAATCTGACAGGCAAAATAAAAGCAGAAAATGCATTGACTGCGTCAAGTCTTTAGCTGCACTCACATATTTACTCCTTGTACCCAGTCAACCATATGGTTGTCTCAGTCAACCACATAGAGACAAACCATATGATGTGAGTTGGAAGTGAGGTATGGGTGAATGACGCATGTCACGCACTCTTTTTATTAAAAGACACTTCAAATCTCATATTTTATAGATTTTTTACATATTGGGGCATTCAGAATTTTATATTCTATAGATCCTTCATATTTTCAGAATTATTATATTCGTAGACCCTTATGTTGATTGTTCATAATCTAGTTGTCTGTGGTGTTCCAGCTACTGCCGCATTAAAGATAGATTTTAGGCGAAGTTTTTTGAGAAAATCATTTATTTTTTTATGTGATATTTCAACGTTGTCCTGATTAAAGCGGTAAATCCGTCGAAGTAATCTCTCTAGTTCTCTTAAGTATAATATAATATTAATAATATAATTTCTTCTATCTCAACACCTATTGGTAGAGGTTCTTGTCATTTTTAGTCGATTGTGTCCAATAGTAATCTCCCTAGTTCACTTGGATAAGAAAAAAAAAAGATAGATTTTAGGCGAAGTTTTTTGAGAATTTCTTTTTTATAATTTTTATTTCAACTATGGCCCAATTAGAACCAAGATCTCCACGACTTATATCTAGAAATGGCTGTACCTAAATCATCCATTGGTCTAGAGCGATCTCAATAGTCCCCAGTAAATTTACTATATTTTTTTAAAACAAAATATTTTTTAAAATAGTAATAATCTCCCTAGTTCACTTGGATAAGTATTTCTTTTCACATATCACACCTCTTAAATTATTTTTTTTCTTCGCTTGACTTCCACTGTCCACATATTAAGTTTATCGAAGAAAGAGAACTCAATATCGAAGTTAAGTTTCTTAAATAATATGAAATATTTTTATAGAAATATCGACTAGGAAACTGTTTATAAGAGGGGGGACTTGGCTTTCAACCGATTTTACCGATTTCAGATGGAAGTGCTAACTATAAAGACAGAAGTAGAGAATTCTCCACTTTTCTTGCTCAACAGACCCCAATTGATTTACTACATTTTTTAGAAATATATTCCCATTGAGTCTATGTATACATATCCGTACGTCAACTATGTATACAGCCAGAACAAATTTTCCAAGCTGATTGTCTAAGTCACTTCATTCCACACAGCTGACAGGCAACAATGACTACTCGCCACACACAAACTAGCACACAAGCTGGAAAGAGTGTATACCCGTATGTACTCATACGTGTATGAAATGCTAAAAAACACACCCTGTAATTTAAAACGTGACTTGGCCTTAGTTGCCATGCACGTACAAATATAGATATACTGAGATATATCCAAATGTATGTATGTATGTGTGTGTATGTTTGTGATTTTTCACTTATATTTATTTGGAGTGAGACGTGGAAAATCAACAAACTGTATTGTGCAATGCCAACGTTGTCGAGCGTTGACGAGCGCGCGTGCAGCGTCGTCATAGACAGCGACAGCGTCAGTGTGAGCGTAGACCCAACAACGGCGGGGGTCCCCAGCGCCATGTCTGCCTTAATTATGCTGATGTCTATTTAAAAATGTGCGTGCACAGACGAAATACGTACATACAAACAGCCATGTAATATAAATCTCGTATATACATAAATTGACACCACAGCAACTTTTCACCACACACCACAAGCTGACTGCAGTTGACAGCAGAAAAACTGTATTCTAACCACTCATATACTTGAGTTTCATAGAAATATACGTTTTTACTCTGAAACTCAGTAATTACATACATGAAAGTGGCGCTCCTGCTCACTGCAGTTATGTAAAGTGAAGGGTATGCGAGAATGAGTGTGGTGTATACACTGCTTCTCTGCGCTCAAATGCATTCCAGCTCATTTGTCAAATGATATTTAGAGCGGGTACATACAAATTACTTCGTAAGAAAGTTGTAGTTGTAAGTGTATGTGCGCTAGTTTGCAACCAGCTGTTAGTGGTGAGTTTCGTTCCTAACATATATTTACCTTTAGTAATGTCATGCAGTTTCGCTGTCAACAAGCAATGACTTTGCTCTTTCTACATTTGACAGCTTAAACTCACCACACGGCAATCAATGCTGCGCCACTACTACTACTGCAACTAACATATACATATGTAAGTGTGGTGAAATTGTGGTTTACAGTGAAATGTTAGTTTTTGCAATTTGTGAGTGTGTATGCGTGCGTAAATTTACTCAGTTCATTTTTCTTTTACTCTGGTATTGAATTTCTGTCAGCCGTAAGGTCACATGTTAGTGCGCATGTCGCCCACTCACCGCCAACAACACACCACAGCATGAAATGCATTTTTCAGTGGTTGAAGTTTATTCTTCACGATTTTATTTATTTTATTTTGTTGCCTTTGTTTTACTTCGCAAGCTTTTCACATTTTTACTTTCGTAATTTCTTGTTCTATCTTTCTCACCACCAAACAGTGTTTTTCTCACTCTACTTTTTATACACTTTTCATTTTTGTAGTTTACCATATGTTTATATCCGTCCGTATTGAGTTTCATGTAGTTTTTGTAATGCATTACTTTCTTCAGTAGTCTGCGCTCCCAGCGTGGTCTCAAGCACGCAAGCCAGCCAGCGAGCGAACTAGTCAGTCAAGCTTGTTGTATCCGTGCATGTTTGAGCGTATATACCGTTATTTTTATTAGCGTGGGTCCTCAGGTGTCTTCTTGGTATCAATTTTATATTTATAAATAATTTTTTATTTATTTTTGGGATTATATGTATGAACGGGCTAAGCAAAAAAAATATTTATTTTTGATTTTACTTGAAAAAAAAAAAACAATTATAAAAAACCTGCTGTAAATAAGTGTTAAATTCATTAATAATTTGGTTATTTAATAATGAAAAACACGAAACAAAAAATAATTATTAAAAAAAATATAATAAAAAAATATTTCATACAAAAAATTATGAAAAATATTTAAAAAAATTAAAAAACGAAATAAAAAGTAATAATAAAATAAAATATTAAAAAAAAGTATGAATAATATTTAAAAAAACTCAAAATAAAAAATAGTTGATAAAAAATAATAATAATAAAAAATAAAAAATTTTATTATGATTGTGAAAAAAAGATTATGAAAAATTAATTTTAAAGAATAAAAAAAAATTTGAAAACAATTTAAATTTAGTTTTTCATCAATAATATCTCAAAAACTTAAAAAAACACAAAATTAAAAACAAAACAATTTAAATTGTTTAATAATAAAAAATAAAAATCATTAAAAAATTAAATTTCAAAAAATAAAAAAAATATTAAAAAAATTTAAATTATTTTTTTTGTTTAAGAATAAAATTCTGCTCTCCAAAAATTCCCACTCCGACACAGTGCTACCCCAGTCATGACTCGCATTTACCTCATTTCCAACTCAACTCAGCCAAGAAAATTCGTGGTGAATTTGCATAAAAGTAAAACCAGTACATAGCAGCAATAATGAACATACGAAAGACATAGTAAAAGGCAATGGCAGAAAAAAGCTCATTTTCATTCTTGTCAACAATTAACACCGTTAGGTAAGACGTTTAAGCCATGCACACGCAAACGCACACCAGTGCAGAGCGCCACAAGCATACAAACGTACATAATTGTTTACCTGCTATGACAACAAATATGGCACTGCCTAACCCCCACTCGACGTCTAGACAACAACAACAACAAAGAATGCAAGTTTGAGTGCTGGCAGCAAGAAAAGCACTCACTGCTCCAGGCATGAGGCATTAAAGTATCAGCTTATATGTACTTACATAAATGAGTAAATTTATATTAGCATAACATAAACAACAACAACAACAATAACAAAATGACAGCAACTGTAGACATGCATAAGAAACAACAACAAGCGGCAATAAGAAGTAGTTGGAGAAAAACTCAATAAATAACAGCAAAACTGCCATTACATTACGAAAAAATTGCTCCCGCTGAGGTTTTATCAGCAGCGCAGCAGCAACGTTTACAGGCACTTGTATGCACTTAGAGGCATACATACATACATACATACACACTAACATATAAATATGTGCGCTTGTGCGTGTATGTCACCACCGTCAGCTAGAGTTTCGGTCTCCAGCACAATCCGGTTCAGTTGCTATCGTGCTGCGCCAGTTGCGAGCTTGTCTGCTGTGCTGGACGAACGCGGTGTTCATACAAACCTTAATACATACATACAAACAAATATAACAGGCTCCATTGCCAATTCGTTCGTTCGATCTCGTTGGAGCTTGTGTTCTTCTTGGTAGCGAGATCACAATCCAATCGTTGTGGCCACGCGAAATTGTCATTATTTTGTAAGAAATGTAAGAATTCCATAAATTTTCGTGTCTCCGCCGCGCTTTATCTCAAACGCGTTGCTTGTATTTTGCTTTGTACATGGAATAGTTGTTGTTATTGCAGGCGCTGACTTCTGGTCCAGCGACGACAGCCTTGAAAAACATTTGCTTGGCAATTATTATAAAAGCGCCCACTTTGTGTACATGAGCAACAATAACAACAACAAAAATTGTGATTTTTACAGCTTCTTTTTGCAGCAATTGTGTTGTTGTTGGCGGTGTTGTCATTAGTGTCATTTTTTTCGTTGCATTTTTTGTGTTGGCGCGCAGCTGTTGCAATTATTGTTGACTTCTTTTTTGTTGTTGTTGTTATTTAGTATTTGAGATTTTTTCGCAGATTCTTGCGAGTGTTTGTGTGTGTGTGATTCGTGGCTCCATTGTGTGCGCTGATTTCTAATGGCGGCGGCTGTCAACTTGCGAAGAATTTGAAAAATTAACAATGCAAATAGCAGTGGAAAAGGAGATAAAAAATATAATAAATATTTATTAAAAAATTAAAATAAATAAAAGTTTGCGTTTTTTGTGTTGTGAAAAGAAAAATAATTATATTCGTCTGGCTTCTAATAAATAATTTAAATTGTGTGTTTCAGTTGGAAGTTGGAAATATTTGTAATGTTAGTAATAAAAGGAATAAATAATGGCTGGCAGTTTTTTTGTGAAAAAAATAAGATGAAAAGAATAATTTATGAAATTATAATTGTGTAATAGATAAAAAATAAAATAAATGAAAAAATAAAAGAAAATAATATTAAAAAAAATAATAACAAATATTAAAAATATAAAATAAAAAAAAAATAAAATAAAATAAAATAGAATAACAAAAAAATTAAATAAAAAAATTAATAAAATATTTAACAAGATAAATAAAATATAATTTGAAAATATATCGTCTAAAGATTCAATATATATTTTTTTAATTGAAAGAAATAAATTAAAAAAATTATAATACATTTTTTAAATATTAAACTCATGAAATAAACAAATTACATTATTTCAAATAAGTACCCGGATTCTCAAATTAAATTGAGAAACATATTGAATAAAGGAAAAAATATATAAAATAATATAAAATTAATTTCTAAAATTCCAAAATAATAATTTTTTAATTTAAATGAAATCAAAATCTATTATAGATTTCTAAAAATTTAAAAACATAAAATAAAAAAATATTAATAGTGATGTTAAATAAAATATAAAAATCAGGCAGGTTCTGTAATTCACTACCGAGTGAAATTGAAGCAAATTCGCTTTCAATCCGATATTTGGTATATTTGGTGTACTGAATTTCGATTTTACTTCTCAAATTCCACATTTTTTTTTAGTTTTCACTTTCACACGGATTGCAGAACCTGCCTGAATATCTAAAATTTCAAAATTATCAAGTTTTCTAATTTAACCTGAAAATAAAAAATCGTAAAATTACAAGAAAATATATAAAAACAAGTATGGAAGGGCTAAGTTCGGGTGTAACCGAACATTTTATACTCTCGCAATTTATTTATTTAACTTAATTAATATTATATAATACACAATTTGACCCAAATATTCGTTATATATATTGTATAAAGTCCATTGAAAGTTGGAAACCATAATATTAGGTTAGAAGCACCGAGGTCCTCATGTTCGATACATGGGGCCTTGAAAACCTATGGTCCGATTTCGGTGATTTTTAGAATGAGGCTGCCCCACTATAAACATAGTATTTGTGCGAAGTTCTGCACCGATATCTTCACAAGTGCTTACTTTATATATTGTAATGTAAACGATTCAGATAATCTTCTAAGTTCTGGTATATAGGAAGTATGCGTGGTTGTGAAGCGATTTGGCCAATTTTCACAACATATTATTGGGAGGTAAGGAAACTATTACAAACCAAGTTTCATTGAAATCGGTCGAGTAGTTCCTGAGATATGGTTTTTGACCCATAAATGGGCGATGCCACGCCCATTTTCCATTTTGTAAAAAAATCTGAGTGCAGCTTCCATCTGCCATTCCTTATGTGAAATTTAGTGTTTCTGATGTTTTTCGTTAGTGAGTTAACCCACTTTTAGTAATTTTCAACTTAACATTTGTATGGGAGGGGGGCGTGGTTATTATCCGATTTCTGTCATTTTTGGAATGTATAAGGAACTGGCTAAAAAAACGACTGCAGAAAGTTTGGTTTATATAGCTCTATTGGTTTGCGAGATATATACAAAAATCCGATTTGGGGGCGGGGCCACGCCTACTTCCCCAAAAAAATTACATCCACATATGCCCACTCATAGTGCGATCCTTCATACCAAATTTTATTTCCATAGCTTTATTTATGGCTTAGTTATGGCACTTTATGTGTTTTCGGTTTTCGCCATTTTGTGGGCGTGGCAGTGGTCCGATTTTGCTCATTTTCGAAAGCAACCTTCCTATGGTGCCAAGAAATAAGTGTGCCAAGTTTCATCAAGATATCTTAATTTTTACTCAAGTTACAGCTTGCACAGACGTACGGACGGACGGACAGACAGACATTCGGATTTGAACTCCACTCTTCACCCTGATCACTTTGGTATATATAACCCTATATCTAACTCGTTTAGTTTTGGGTGTTACAAACAACCGTTATGTGAACAAAACTATAATACTCTCTTAGCAACTTTGTTGCTAGCAACTTTGTTGCGAGAGTATAAAAAGTTATAAAACAAAAAAGAAATATAAAATTTCATTCAATTATAAAATTATATCACAAATAAATTTCGAAAATTTTTAAATTATCCATTTTTCTAATAATATAAAATACAGTACATGAATTATGTTTTCATGAATTATTTTTTATAAATCGTTACCAAATTAAATTTAACAAAAAAGTGTATTGTTTTTTTTTAAGTGTATTAACAAAAGTTGTTATTATTTTTCGGTTTTTGTATAATTTTTATTTTATTTCTTGAAAATATCATTTTAATTTTGAATTAAATTTTCACTTGTATATTGTGTTTTATTTAATTTTTAATTATTTTTTGTCGAAATATTTAAATATTTTACACTTTTGTTTGTTTTTTATCTCGAACTTTCCACACTTCAACGCCAGTCCCGTCATTAATCATCACTGATTTGCATGCATGAAAGCAATTTTTTATTTGATACTCACATTTTGAAAGTAATTTTGTGTAAAAATATGATATCATTTTGTGTAAAAAATACAACAACCAATTGTTGATGACTTACAACATGTATTTCTCAATAATTTTCATATTCGATGATTGTATATTTTGTAATTTTCCCATATTAATTTGACATTTGGTTTTGCTCACTTATAGACTTAGTCACATACTATAAGTTGTTGTTTTGAATATCGTGATTTTCAACTTTCGAAAGTTTTCCCATGCACATGCGCCAGTGCTGCCAAGTGCATATCACAACAATTTGCAATTTCATATGAGTAATAAATTTTTAAATTACCCACACAACACACACACAATTGTTTTGCTCACAATTCACTGTGGCTCATATTACAACTAAGCGCGCTAGTAAACATTTAAATATTCATATTTTTATAATATACATTTTTTCTATAAAATAAATTTTTTATAAATTTTTACAAAAAAAAAACTTATTTTTTTGCATTGCATTCACATGTAACTAATCAATTCTCGCATTTTCTTTCTTCAATTACAGTTCTATTGAGCATTAAAAAGTTCACGCCCCAACAACAACAAGATCAGCAGTGCAGCAGCAGCAACAGCGGCGTCAGCATTCAATATAATAACTGGGCAATAGCGAAAACGCGAGTGAGTTTATCTGCGCTCAGCCAGAGTGGTAATAGCGGCAGCATCAGCGGCTATCGGTGAAGAGAAGCGATAAAATAATAAACGAAAGTAGAGTCAAATCAGCAAAAGGCGACACTGTGTGCCAGTCACCGGTCAACAGTCAGTAACACCGCCAAATACAACAACAAAACAGTTGCTATTCGACTTATTGCTCTTCTAAAAAAGAAATATATTAGTTCTCCACACAATTGCAAGTGCAATTGTATGCGCACAACAACAACAACAACAAGAACATTGAAAGCAACAGCAAGAATAACTGGCATAACTAGCTACAACTGGACAATCAGTTCATAAAGTCTAGCACACTTGTGGAACTGAATCTTCAAAAAAGAAACTCAAATCAAATCAAATTCTTCAATTGTTGTTCAACTGTTGTGTCACTGGTGAGTGTGTGTGTGTAAAAATAAAAATATGATTTTTGCAACAATTTACTGCTAATGAACGCTTGTACTAATTTTGTTTTTGTGTTTTCTCTTCACTTTATTTTCGCCAGCGTCTAGAACGAGCGTCGTGTGTTGTTGTTATTATTAGTGGAGTTATTGAAACACAGCGGAGCTCTCACTACTCACTCACACACACCTATTATTTTTTTTGTATTGAATTTGCTATTCGCTTAAATTTAAATTGAAAGCCAACAACAGTTATTTGCAAATTTTCTTCGGTGTTCTTCTAACAAACGAGTTGTGTTACAAACGAATATAAACTGTTATTAAAAACTTCAACTGTTCTCTAAATTTCTCAAAAACGTCAACAACGCATAAACTACAACAACAACAACAATAAACGGCAATCAAGCCCCGTGATTAAAGCGTACAGCCTAATTATTGAGCGAGCGGTGCTAAGCAGAAGTGGTGATAAATTCATAAAGCGACGAAGGCAAAGTTAGCAAAGTCGTACAACAGCAACAACTACACTACTAACTAAGCAAATTAACTAAAGTACAGGAATCAACAACAACAACAAAAACACAAAAAAATATACAATGGAACGTGAATCCAATCCAATGCAACCTATGTGCCGCTCCGGTTGCGGTTTCTACGGCAATCCAGCCACCGATGGTCTCTGCTCCGTGTGCTATAAGGTAAGTAACACACACTCAAGAGATTTCAAAAACTGAGAATAAAGAAAAATATTGTTATTAATTGATTTATTTTCATTTTGTTTTAGGATTCTTTGAGAAAAAAGCAACAACCACCTGTTAGCAGCACACCTGTATCAGTTCCAAGCCCACAGCCAAGTCCCACATTCAGTCCAGCCATCACAATAACCAATACCGCACAGCCGACAGTGCAAAGTTTACAGCTGCAACATAATGAAATAAAAGAGGTGAGTAGCATATGAAGAAATATGATTTCAAACGTCAAAGTCAGGCTGTTTCAAGCCGACTGCAGTTGCGTATGGTGATTTTAAGAGTAGGAGAGGAACTTAATAAAGGCAGGTTATATTGAAAATGTATAGAAAGCTGGAGTCATCACATAAATAGGAAGCATACTAGCCCTGTAGTTGAGAAAAATTTAATTGAAAATAATATAAAATATAAAAAAATAAAAAATAAAAAATATATAAAAAATAAAAAATATAAAAAAAATAAAAAATATAAAAAAAAATAAAAAATATAAAAAAAATAAAAAATATAAAAAATATAAAAAAAATAAAAAACATAAAAAACATAAAACATAAAAAAAATAAAATAAAAAATAAAAATAAAACAATTTTCAAACAAAAAATCATCAATTGCTTTACCGCACTTGTGCTCGCCGTAAAATAAAAATTCCATCAAACCAAATATTTGCTGTGAAATTTAAATCGTTTTTTAAGTAAATTTTCAATTTTCCGACTTCAAAAAATTAAAAAAAAAATCTTTTAAATTTTAATAATATACTTAACAACAAACAAAATCCGACGTATGTCCATTAAATTTGTTCAAGTGGCCGAAGTGGTGGTAGTGCGGGTTGTACCATAAAATGTCTCTCTAATGATGCAAATTTACATTCGACCACAAACGTTTAATTCGAAAATTATTAACGCAAATTTTTCGGCAACGTTTTTCCAACGCCCAACACAAACCATATTTTCAACAATTCCACCACAAGTTGAGTAAACTCATTCAAAATCAAGCCAACGAAAGCGAAAACTATGTCGGCCGCTAAAATGAAGACTGCACCCAGTGCGGCCACAACAGCCACCACCGACGCCAATGAGCGTATACGCAAGCAACAGCAACAACAACAGCAGCAAGATGATAAAATTGCAAATAACTATGCAACGTCGTCAACATCGGCGGCGGCCGCGTCTGAGGCACTGCCCAGCAGCGCCACGACGGCGGCAGCAGCTGGCACGAGCGCAGGCGCAAGTGCCGCCGCCAACAGCGTGCGCGGTGCACGCCGAAATCGTGAGCACAAATTAATAAAGTTAACCAATTGCATATTGTTTCATATACCTTTCCTTTGTTACTTGTATTTCACAAGACACTAGAAAAATACACTCTGCCAGCGGCGACGATATCAAACGCAGCACAACGACTACGAAACGCAAGCGGCATGTAAATTTCACTTCACCAAATACCAAGTCGAAAATACGTCTAACAACGACGGCGAAAAACAAAACACAAACCACCGCTGTGGCGACTGCAAAAGACATGGTTGTTAGCCAACCGCTGCAGCCGACAGTGGAGAAGTCCAAGTCGATATTGAAAGTGAAGCATGTGGCGGTGGTGAAACGTAAAGCGGGCACAAATAAAGTCACCAAGAAACTTAAGAAAGTACCGCAAGGTGCGCAAGCTGAATTCGAAGCGGCCGAGCTGTCCAAGTTGCAGCAACAATATGCCACTAAGCTGCCAGAGCCACCCACCGCGCCGGTAGCCATACCAAATGAGCTGTCAACAGAGCGCGCGAACTCCGCCAATGCTGCTTCAAGCTCAGGCGAAATTGGCAAGCGGCGCAGCAGCAGCAAGCGTGTGCTCAAGCGTCGACACAGCGGCAGCACCAAGCATTTGGCATCCGGTGCTGGCATTGTCGAATCGGGCTCGGTTAATGTGCCACCGGTGCGTCGCTTCAGTCCGGTGACCGATAAATCGGCGCTTAAAACACCAGCCATCAAAGTTTATGATGGCGCTGATATGTTCACTGCCAAAAACTTGAAATCATTTGATAATATACCAACGACCAGCAACAATATAACAGTGGCTATGGTCAAGGAAGAACGTAAAGCCAAGCAGAAGAACGCAAGCAATGAAGAAGTGTCAGCGAATGCAACAACAACAAATGAAACAACTAATACAACTGCTAATGAAACAACAGCTAATACAACTGCCGAAAATACAGTTGTCACTGACTTAATAGTTCCAGCCGATGTCGAAAACATTGTCGTGAACAATAGTGGTGTTGTTGGTGGCGTTGTTATTGCTCCTCCGGCTGAGCAGTTGCAAAATGCAGTAATACCGCCAACGGTTGTGCCAATCGCCGAACCCATTTCTACTACGGCTCCCTCAACTAGTAATAATAATTCGTCTAAAAAAGGGGTAAATGTCTTACCAATTAGCTTCTTGATTAAATTGTTTATTACAAATGTCGAACACTTTTGATATGCGCGGTGTTTCGTTTCCATTTCTTACCCTATACTCTTCTCGAGGCATATATATACGCTTATATATGTATAATGAATTTGCGTTGTCCTCTTTCGACTAACTTTTACGAAACATATTGCAACGACTTGAGTTACAAAATGTCATGCATTTGCTCTTGATTTATATAAATACATTACATGTGGCAAGAACTATTGGTTTCTCATTTGCCCTTACTTAACTAATATTTATTTTCTAATTTAGAATTTTATATGAAACAAAGTAAAATTAATTTCTGAATCTATCTTTTGGTTTAAGGTAGAAGTTTAATATCTTGATTAAGAACAGGCATATTAAAGGTGGTTTTGAATAGTTTACATCTGAGAATTATATCATTTAATTATTGAAAATTTGAATTCTAACCTATTTGTGCTCTGATTATATAATAGTGGCGTTCAAGCCAGCTTTCAAAGTTCCATATTGGCATTCATTCCCTTCAATATGAGTGATATAATTATAAAAATGAAAACTTAAATCCCAAAGCTGGTATAAGGAAGCTGGAAGAAATATAAACTGCATAATTTGATCAAATTTGTCTGCTCCTAAATGTAGGCAAATATTTTGCAATATCGTTTATATTTTTATACAATGAAAAGATTTTTTGTTTAGCAAATAACTGTATTTTAATTAACTACAAGTGGTTTATTATTAATATTCGGTTTATGCAGTTCAGCTCACACTAAAAATAATTTTTCTTTTTAATTTTCGAAAAAGTTCGTACTCGAAAACCGTTTTTTTGTTCATTTTATTTTATTGTTATCATATTTGCATAACTTCGAAATATTGACAAAACTTTCGATTTTCGAAAAACATTCGAACTCGAATATAAATATTACTTTTTTTTAAGTTTTCAATTTTCATTTCATGTCTAAAAAATTTTATCTTCGAAAAAAAAATCGAAATCGAATATAAATATTTTTTATTTAATTTCATTAAAACTGCATTATAACTTCGCAATATATTTAAAAAATTTGATCTTCGAAAAAAATTCGAACTTGAATATAAATATTTTATTCAATATATTATTTTTTATTTAATTTCATAGAAACTACATTTTTATATATACCACTTTGTGACTTCCGCATAATCTTATAAAAAATCGCATGAGATTACATAAAAGTCACCTGAATAAGTAGTATGCAACTCGCTGCTAAAGTACATGTTCGAGTGCTTAATTAAATTTCATGGGCACTGCACTCGTCTAGGCGGCAGCGCCAAATAGCAGGGCACAATTTGTATTAGCAATAAAAAAAATTGGCATTAGAGCAGAGGAATTTTGGCCGTTAGCCACCTAAAATGCGCGAGGCTTCTACTCTGTATATGCATACCTAGTTAAATATATATGCGCTCGTCGCGGAAGACATTGAATGACATACAGCTTAGTATTTTAAATAGTTCTATGTATAGCAAGTATTAGCGACTGTTCTGAACTCATTGATTTCAGCTTATCGTGTCAGTGAATGCAGGTTACATTTTAATATATTTTTGTATTTTTATAATTTTTTTTTTAAATTCTCAGATCTTTGTTGCTTTGACATTGTATTTGAATTAAAATTTATGTTTTTATTCTTTTGCTTGCAGAAAATAAACGAAGAAAGCGCAGCTAAGACTAGCACCGAAGCTGCTGCCGTTGCCGGTCCATCAACATCCTCCCAAACAGCTGAAGATGATAAAGACAAGGAGGAAGATAAAGATGCAAAAAAGAAAAAGAATCGTTGCGCTGAATGCCGCAAGAAAGTTGGTCTTACAGGTGAGTGGTGAATTATGAAAAGGAAATAATTATAATAGAAAGAATATTTGGGGAAGCGTTAAAATTTATTTGAGGAAATTGGCAGACAAATGTGAGAGAGCGAGGAAGTTCTTATACGATTTGCGGCATTTGACTTGATCTTTGATAGTATAGATAGATAATATAATACATGCTTCGCTAATTGCTCGCATATCTTGCCTTTTCTTCGTATACTTTAGACGCTTCTCATTCTTGCTATTTACAAATTCGATTTTATCATCTCTACAATTTCATGAAATTCTCTTTTCGTTTCGCCAGGTTTTCAGTGCCGATGTGGTGGACTCTACTGCGCTGTACACAGATACAGTGACAAACACGACTGCACATTTAACTATCGGGAACATGGGGCCCAAGAAATTCGACGCAATAATCCTGTGGTAGTTGGCGAAAAAATACAAAAAATTTGAACTTTTGTGCCATCAACTTTATAATATAAATATATATATATATAAATATAAATATTAAATATATACATAAAAATTAAATATAAATAATAATGATAATATAATTAATAACTATATATATATAATAATAATTAATATAAACAAACATTACAAAAACAAAATGGAATGAGAGAACACAAAAAAAAATGCCGAAAAGAAAACATAAAAGAACTCAGCTAAAATATGATAGTTTATAGCGCAAACAAAGAGCAGAGAGCAAATTAAAAACAAAACTTAACTCCATAAATATACACAGGCACACACGCAGCTAAACACACACACATACACACACACGCATATATGCATATATGTATGTATGTATGTTGAGAAAAAGACAAGTAACATCAACACAAGCGGGTCAAAGGTTAAACGCCACAACTGCAATGATGACAACCGCACCCGCACGCGCGCACGAGCCAAACGCCAAATACGACGAATGTATGCTGGAACATACTGACAAACTTGCAACGAGCACGGCCAAATGTAGTGAATATTAGAGAAAAAACAAGCAGGCGTCCAATGTTTGGCCAAAGCGCACGCGGGGCCTTGGCTGTGTATATACCGCGCTCGGCGCATGCTGTTTTGACGCAAGCAGCTGATGCAGTCGCTGTTCATGCAGCAGTAGCGCACGCTTGGCGGCAACAACAACTTGTAAAAACATGACTATATCTACGCAGCGCTGCGCATACGATGCGCTTAGTGACGCGGCAGCACAGCGTTGCATCCACACAGCGCACTTCCAGCAGCCGCGCGCAGCTATGAGCAGCAGCAGTGATGATGACGGCGTTTGCGAAGATGTAACACAAAACACGAAGCTATCCAAGCACTCTACAAGCGAGCGGCAACTGCAGCATACAGCACAGCAACAACACATTGCATATGTACAGTACAACAACAGCAAACAAGCACTCACATGCGCGACACACGAACGGTAGAGTCTTTAGGAAGCTGGTTTGCTTTTTGGCTGCGTTTAGCGTTTAAGCGATTTCAAAATTCATACAGTTATCAGAAAAAAACAAAAACAAAAAAAATAAAAGAAATTTCAATTTACTTAGAGAACAACAACAACAATACACACACACACTCACTCACTTGGCAATCCACAAACAATAAGAAACCTATAGAACTTTATTAAAATACTAATTTCAATTACAACAAAAACAAAAAGTAAATACAAACGAAGTAAATAACAACAAAAAACAAAAACAAAACAAATATTAATTATTATTAATACTATTACTATTACATTATATTATTATTATTACCAACACAAGCGAGACAGAAAATGAGCTAAAAACAAGTAACAAGTAAAAAATAAGAAAAAAAGCAAAACGCAAAAAAAAAATGAAAAAAATCATAAAACAACAAAAAAAAGTACTTTTACCTAGTTTACTATTAAAAATTGCGTGCAGGAGTAAACAACATATTTTAATTAAAAAGAAGAAGAAAAAAAACTAAAAACAAAAAACAAACTTAGTGTATAGTGCAGTAAATGAAACGGTAAACGAAAGGAAAAATAAGTAAATATTAGAAAACAAAAACAAAAGAAAAAAACAAAAAACTATAAATAAATGGAAGTTCGAAGCTGCAGATGTAAGCGTAAAAAATAAATGAGAGTAAATGCAAATGGATTAATTTAATTTAATAAAATATACATATTACCTACATATATATATATATAATAATAATAATAATGATAATACATAGAAGCGAGTGGGCGAAAGCGGATAAAAGTTATATTTTAACTGACCTAGCAATATAAGATTATCTACTATCTCACCACGGTTCGTTCTATACAAAAGAAAAGAAAAAAACAAAAACAAAAAATTAAAAAAAAAAACAATTAAAACGCATTCTTCCTTTTGTTGCTTTTTTCACTTGCTTTTCCAGTATGATTTTATTTGAGTTGAGTTGAGTTTAATTTGATTTATTTTTTTTACTTTAAGCGTTATTTAGTTTCTTCCATCAAACTATGATAATAATTATTAAAATATTAATTACACTTCTTCCTTGTTTTCATGCTGTAAATCAAATTGGAAAAACGTAACAAAAACAACAACAACAAACAAAAAAGTGTAGCAGCAAAGCCGTAAAACTGCAATTTTATTGTTGAAGTAGAAGTCGATTTTACATTTTTTAGTTAATTTTGAATAACTCTAATTAATTATTAATAAAAAATATACATTTTGAAAAATCACAATTTGTTTAACGTATGTTATGTAGATGTGGCGTGGCGTGGCGACTCTGCTGCGGCAGTGTGTGTTGGCAGAGTAAAGCTAAAATAATGAGAAAAGAAAAAAATCATATGAGATAATCAAAAAAGCTTATGAAAATGGTGCGCACTGACGGGGGGAGGTATGTGTAGCAAATTTCGTGAAATTGATTTGTTGTACAACAACAATTTCGGAGCTGTTTATTGCATTAGAAAAGAAATGCAGAAACCATCGAGAGCTTGAAAAGTAGTCAACAACAAAAATAAGAAAAAAAGCAACAACAAACCAGTTGCATAGTCTACTTTTCGGCGCTTAACAAATTAAAAAATTATGTAATTTCTAGCGATATACATAAATATAATATATATATTTTTTTGAATTTCAAATCGACTTTCTCTCCCTCCTCCCCCTTCACCCTAGTTGCTTAGTTTGTTTTCACACACACACACACAGACACACATGTTTCTTCGCTTAATTTTAGTTAATGTAAAATATTTAGTGAATTGCAGTTGACGACATATTGTATATGTAGTTTTATAAGTTGATTAGTTGTGGTGAAGTAATAAATACATAAATATATTACAAAAAAAAAACATTAAAAACCATTTGTTTTTGTCGCTTTTCTTTTTTTATTTCACTCAAATGTACGAGTATGTAAGGTTTGTGTGTCTTTAGGGTTTAGCGTAAAAGGCACACAGTTAACGCAAAGTGTTGCTTAAATTTAAACTAAAACAACTACAGCAACAACTTCGTAAATTGGTTAAGCGCAGTAGCAAGAGCTAAGTAAAATGCAAAGCTACTGCAAACTGTAAGTGAAACAATGAACTCTTTATTAATTTAATGTGTATGATGGTAATAAATGCGTAAAAAATAAATAAAATTTAATTGATAAACAACCTAACAACACCAATCACTGTAATTATTTGATGATGAATAAATGAATGAAAGAATTATAATAAAATCTACTCGAATGTATTTTAATGATTGTAAGCTGGCAACTGATGGTAGTGTTGCTAAGGCCTCATAGGGTGGCGAAATGCATAGGTTTTCGAAAAATTGTTGATGAGTATACTCTTAAATGAATCCACTTGCGTAATGGTTTTATGGAATTTCTTGACATTTTGGTGAATTTTCATTGTTGCTGTTGTACTGGTTCCTTTCATAGAAGAATCCTAACTATCATACCATTGACTTTTAAGATGAGCTTTTGATGTCAGAAATACTCTTCGAGATTTGGTAGTGCGATTGCCTTTTTTGTAAGATAACAATGGTATACGTGCCCATTGATTCAATACTCCCATCTGCTTGCGGAAAGTCATATTGAATTTAACATACACGAAAAATTATTCATGTAGGGAGGTCGACATTCCAGGATCTTGCTCTCAAAGTTATGGCTATGCACATTTAATGAGATCTTAATTGAAAAAAATTGGATTTCCTTTTTCAAGAATAATCCACACATTTTACGCAAGAGCTGTATCAATTATCCTATGAATAAAGAGACTTTGAATCTTGTATTTGGACGATTAACCGAATTTGTGAAAAGATATTTCATACCAAAAAAACACTCACAATTATCTAACTGATGCGATTGCTTATAAGGAAAAGGCCTTTTGGAATCAATTGAAATCTAGAGTGAACTGAGGTCCTACCAAGGCTCTTGAGGTTTGAAAAGGCAAAGGGCACCAGATTCGTAGAATATGATGGATGCGGAAGTAGCTCGAGCCCAATTCGTGCAATGGTCATTATATACCGTTAAAAAAAATGATTTTTTTGCGTGTTTTCAATTTTAAAATTGTGTTTCATTAACAAATGAAATTCCTTTTTAATAATTTTCTTAACACCAAAACTTGCGTCACTAAAAATGCTATATTGAACGCCTAAAAGTATGTTTCGATATTGTATTGCTTATTTTTTATTGGCGGTTTCTACGCTTATGCGGTTATAGCCGAGTTAACAGCACGCCATTCATTTCATTTTTCCTTTTGGTTGTTTGGCGCCAATTGGTAACACCAAGTGAAGCCAGGTCCTTCTCCACCTGGCCCTTCCATCGGAGTGGAGGTCTCCCTCTTCCTCGGCCTCCTCCGACGGGTATTACATCGAACACTTTCAGAGCTGGAGTGTTTTCGTTCATTCGAACAACACGACCTAGCCAGCGTAGCCGCTGTCTTTTTATTCGCTGAACTATGTCAATGTCGTCGTATAACTCGTACAGCTCATCGTTCCATCGTCTGCGGTTCTCACCGTTGCCAATGTTCGAAGGACCATAAATCTTTCGTAACCATTCTCTCGAAAACTCCTGTTGTCGTCTCTTTGGATATAGACATCGTCCATAAAGCAGGACAGAGATGATAAGGGATTTGAAGAGTTTGGGTTTCGTTCGTCGAGAGAGGACTTTAGATTTCAATTGTCTACTCAGTCCAAAGTAGCACCTGTTGATAAGAGTAATTCTGAGTTGGATTTAAGGGCTGGCATTGTTATTGGTTTTAATGCTGGTCCGATATTAGATATATTTATGTATTAAAATTAAGGATGCAAACGATGTATCGATGTTTTTGAAACATCTATGTTTTCGTCAAAGAGCATCGAAGTTAGCCATCGATGTCTTGAATCTAAAAATATCGATGCATCGATGTCACTTTCAACGATGTTTTATGTCGATGTTTTATATAAAAATTTGACTTCACACCTTCACACTTTTTCGGGTATTAACCCGAAACCATCTATTTGGATACGCTTTATTACATTGGAATTAGATTTTTGTAAAATACGGAGAATTTAAGGTTAGTTAAGGTAATGTGCGCTTGGACCTGCGGTACTTTTATGATTTATTTATACAATTTACATAAACTCGAAAACTACTGTGCCGATTTCAAAAATTCTTTCACCATTGTAATGCTACATTCACCCCGAGTAACATAGCCTATTTACTGTTAGAATCTCAACTTTCTGGGAATAGTTCCCAGGTGGAGGTATCAAAAAGACTCCGTGATGGAGAATCTTAATCTGAAACTCAAAATCGTCGCATCGCAATCGCATGCCAGAGAGTCGTGTAACGAGCGCTCGCAGCTGCTTGCTAAACAAAATTTCAGAACCTCCCAAGTACGCGTTTGAGAGTCGAGTATTAGGCGCGTGCAGCGGCTTGAGGAACAAAATATTAGAAATATACAAGCTCGCAGTAGAGCGATCAGAGAGAAAAACAGCGGACACCAAAGACTAGAGTTCGTAATCAAGTTTTAGCTCATTGCAAATAAAAGATAATTTCGTGTTCCGATTTTCCTCATTCTACATTTTTAAAATGAACCCTCGCAAGAAACGGAAAAGTTCATTCATATGTATGGGAGAGTGTGTATAAGTGTGTAAAAACTTATAACTATTGAAAAGTCTTTGAAAGGCTTTAAACAGATATATCAGCTAAGCTAATAAAAATAATTGATTGTTGATTATAAATATATTTTAACTTATTTATATATTTCTTTATTTTTATTTAAAATAAATTTATTCAAAATTATAATTATTAAATATTTGCTGTTGGAACTAGAATAAGTGACCATTATTTATTTTTAATTTCACTAAAATCTAATATTTGTATGTATCAAGTCAATAAAATATAGTAAATAACATAATAAAACTCAAGTGAATTGCAGGAAATTAACGAAATAAACTATAATGGAAATCTACTCGGCTTGTGTGCTTGTTTCGAAATATTAAAAGTACTAAAATATATTTTTAGAGCAAAAACAATATTTAAATGACGTAAACAAATAAAAATAATAATATGATTATCATGGAATTCATGCGGAGCATACTAAGAAATGTTTAATTTCTTTTTTTTAATGAAATATACGAATATGCGTGGATAATTAAATATGACAATAACTAAAAACTCTTAGAGAGATAGAGCTCATATCCTCGCACTCTATTCAGTAGTTCAGGCTACTTAGCAAAATAATAATGATGATAATAAAATTAGCATAGCTTAACGCCTGCGACCAAAATACACAAATGATAATGAATATCATCGTATTTGATAACAAAATTTATTTACCGTTTGCTAGCATGCCACGCCTTCTTTTTCTATTACGTAAATAATCTAATTAAATTATACATGCATTAGTGCTTATCACCATCCTGTTGTTAAGGCATTCTAATATAACAATTAATTGCCTATCAACACTCAACCAACCGGAGTTATTTATACCAAAATCGCTGAAAGCACAATAATAATACAATTTTCGAGTCACGCGATTGATACGCACTTTGATCTTATCGTAAAGTGCTGTTCACGAAAAATATTGATGCAAAAAAGCACAATATTATCAATTAATAAAATGAAAGTGAACAAACAGAGAAAACAGAGTACAGGTGGACTCATATTGGCGCGTGTTTGAGCAAATAAAGACATTTGTTTGTTATTGTTGGACACAAATTAATAAATGGTTTGGGTTCGGAAATTAATACGGTTAAAAATTATGATTAACCTTTTTCCAAGGCTTATTGACATAGAGGTGACCTTCATCAGCTTCCCTTCGGTTCTTTTACGTCGACATCTAGTGTCGATACCATCTTGAAATACCATATCTACTGGTTATTTCGAAGACAACCGGGGCCTGCGGACAGATCGACATAAGTCCGACTACGGGTTGACAACATTACAGCAAAATTTTTGGTTTAACTTTTTATGTCTCTACATTATCTATGTCTCACTACCACCTGTATTTGCCATTTAGTTCTTCTATCAAAGTGATCCAAAAGTAAAAAATACCAACTGGGAGTTGCTTGCGTTTGTTGTGCCTTCATCGTGAGAATGTTTGCTGAATTTTTTTTTTTCAGAAAGATGGTTATGTTCCGGTATTTTGGGGCTTTTTATTTTGAGTTCTAGGGATCCCATTGAAGTTACTTTATTCATGAAAATGGGCATAATAGTTGAGCGAGTGTCCATCGCATACATCTAATCTCCGTTCTTCTCGCAAGAAAAAGCTTATTATAGAAATCATCGAAAAATATCAAGATACCTATCAAAAACTCTGGAAGAAATTCGGCCTAACAACTACCAAATGGCTTGCAATGTTTATGATTATTATTATGACGTCATCGTTTCTTTAAAAGAAATGTTCAAACAGTTTTCCCGAAAGTATAATAAGGGAGCAAGCCGATATAATCAATTTACATACCTACAAACATACATATGTATGTACCACACTTTGTCATATTAGCCTCACAAAAAATAGTGTCATATATTATTTTGTTTCGAGATAAGATTTTTATTAGCAACGAAATTGCCAAATGTGACAAAACATGTCAAATTTAAAAACAATCTACAACACGAGTATATATAGTTCGAAGTATTTATAAAACAATGAGCGTGTTATCAATGCTAATTGATGATTATCGGTAGCGCCATTAATCGTTTTAATAATTATTAAAATACGTACAACATTCATATTTTCATATAACAGAAGTTATTCTTTAAAATAGAATGGGCACAAGATTGGTCTATATGGATAATTATAGTTCCTGATAATAATCAAAAAATATTTTTTATATATTATAATTTGCGGATTCCACTTTTTAGGCATCACTTAACTTTGAGAAAATTATTTAGGTCTATATATAGTGGTCAAGGTCCATAGCAAGAAACTCAGCAAAGAGAGCTCTCCATTTTGAAGGTATGTAGAGTTAGGAAACATTCCACATACATATAGTTAAAAATGAAGTTCCAACTTATTCATCAGGAACTAAGCGCTTGATTTAAGAGATTGCAAGGAAAATTTTCCACTGCTGACAAAACTTTGTTTAGAGCCTTAGTTTGTAGTCACTTGATATTGGTCGCAATTTCGACTTAAGCAATGCGCCTACTGGTGCTGTCTTATTCCCTTATCACTTTCCAAATGGCAAACAAAAATGTGTCGAGCACTAATTTTCCTTATCAGCATAATTCAATTATAATGGCTGGAGTATGTTTTACATATGTATGTATACTTAACTTTATATACAGGGTGAACTCGTATTTGTACAGAATCAAGGAGAAGAGTCAAAATATGTTAAACATATTTGAAATATTACATGTATGTAGGTAAAGAAACTAATTTCCAAACAGACTAAATTTGGAGCAATTAGGGTAAATTCTGCAAATTAATCACTAATGGTTCTCAATTTATCATGCAATAGAGCAATTAATAACGATTTCCATGCCAAAAGAATTCTTATTACAATTGGCTACTCTGATAAAAGATTGCCGGCTCTATAATAATATAATTTTCGTAAGAATACATGAAAATTATATCTGTAGGTATTAAAAAGAGTTAAAAGTTAGAAAATATAGTTAATTATAAGATAATTGAACTCATTTCAAGTTTAAGTTTTTAAATGAAATCTAAATGATTGACTAAATTAATACTATGTACTAATTGTTTTGGCTAAATTGAGACGATTTGAACATATGTACAACATAATGAGTAGATTTCTATCATAATAATTTGAGTTAATTAACCTGTTTGAACAAGATGCTAGTCGCTTCGATACTTAGGTCATCATAATTCAAACTTTCCTACATTCATGCTCCTCACCCTGTATAACAATTATAGACGAACATATTAATCTGTCGGTTAATTTAATTCGCCAGCGCCATTGTTATTGTACTTGAAATTAATAGTTTATATTTTGTTAATACTCGCACAGAATTCGATCAGTCGTATTAAGTCGAAGGAGCCATTAAGTGCTAATATAACGGAAATAATACGCATTAAATTTTTTACAATATTTCGGTAGTGCTACGCTAAAGATTAATTACTTTGGAAAAATGCCTTCGGGAGAGAAAAATGGTGAAACACCTGTTAAAAGCAGCACCACAACGACTGTACCAAAAGCGGTTGCCAACGACAGTGCAAATGGCAAACTCGATAACAGTAATAAACATATAAAAGCCAAATATGTAATTGAAAATAGCGGTACAGTGCTATTACCTAATCACGATATACCAACGCCAACGAAATTCAATTCTACGGATGTTGTGCTTGATCCATTCTGTGATCCCGAGAAACCACAGAAAATATCCTTTCGTGATGTAACTTCGGCGGCCTTTCTCATTAAGGATGGCGTGGCGAGAACACCATGTCCGGTGAGTAATAAGTGATTTGAAGGGCATTCGTTATATTCGTGCATATACAGGATTTTTTTATAACACTCAATTAAAAATATAAATAATATAGAAAATATAATTAGCAAATAGTGGCAAAGTTTAAAACGCGTTTCATAATATTTTTTGATTTATAAATATAGAAACATTTGCCCTTAATTAGTCTTGTTGATTGCCTTAATATGTGCTAATATACTCTTAATGCGTCATTGTATTATATAAATTGAGTTCGAGAAATTTAAGAACGCATAAGTTCGGTTATAACGGCGCATAATTTCAGATCCACTAATGAGATAGATGATTTACTTTCGAAAACGGAAAAATATGAATTAGATTCCAGATTCCAAATTAATAAAATATCTGGCAAAAAAATACCCTGAGATTTGATCCAGATCTTCAATAAAAAGTTTAGATAATGCTTCACCGAAAAGTTGATGAAAATGGTATAGACTATTAGATTATTATAATATTTGTAGTACCTTAATGAAAATATAAAGGCTATTTGAGTTCTTCAATCCATAAGTTCAAAGCTCTGTTTGTGATTATGAAGATTTCTGGCAGATCTGGGTAAATTTCTTAAGGATCAAACGAAGAATAACCTCTTTTTAGTATTTTGATATTATGAATCGTGCATAGATAATTGTTTCTGAGTACTTAGTGTAAATCTTTGGTTTTTAGGCACTTATGTACTTATGTATACTCTAAATATATAGATTTTAAATATAAAATTTCATTATATAACATATATACCGTTCTTATTTTAATATTTAGCGCTCCACCTCATCAGACTCTTATGGCATGGATTTGTATTTGAAGAAGGACTTTCTACAAGTAACTGGCAGGTAAAAAAATAATTCAAATAGTTGATAATGAATAATGATTATAAAATTAATGTCAGCAGCAAAGCTAATCAATAATCACACTTTTAATGATTCAATACTCATGCAAGCAGAATGAAATGCGCAAAAAGTCTTAAAAATACAATTTTTTCTTGCTTATCTTTATAATACGTATTCGAAATTAATTAACGCTATCAATATTTGTCCATTGCCGGCACCGCACAGTCTTCCACTAATTATTTGCATTTATGATTGGCAGGTCCAAAGTTCAATCTATAGTTATGATTGAAATATTTTCCGAAGTTTTAGTTGTATTTGAAAGAGTCGCCTTGAGTTGAAACATTTTCTTGAGACATTTTCTATGAGATTCACGATATGTATTTTATATTTTACAGTTTCAAAGAACGTGGTGCGCGTTACGCGCTTCTCAGCCTCTCCGAACAACAAAAGAAGACTGGTGTAATTTCCGCCTCGCTGGGTAATCATGCACAGGTTGGTTTACCTCACTAAAATTATCCAAACAATATCACTAAAAAATTCAATTATTTCATTCCTAGGCCTTGAGTTACCATGGCTGGAAACTAAATATACCCGTCACCGTCGTCATGCCCAAAGCGGCGCCCATAATGAAGATACAGAAATGTCGCAATTACAAGGCGACCGTAATTGTGGACGGCAATGATATGGGCGAAGCCAAGGTGATCGCCATGCAAATGGCACAAGAGAAGGGACTGCTCTACATCAATGGCTACGATCATCCACACATTATGGCTGGCCAGGGCACTATCGGTCTGGAGATCTTAGAGCAGGTGCCCAATCCAGATGCTGTGATTATACCTGTCGGTGGTGGTGGTCTGATAGCCGGCATTGCGACCGCTATTAAAGCAATATCTCCAAATACCACAGTTATTGTAAGTAAATACAAGACATTTAGAGAAGATTGTGTATACATTTTTGTACTTCTTACATGCGCCAGGGCGTTGAATCTGAGAAGTGTCCCAGCTTTTCGCAAGCCATAGAAAATAATGGACCCGTACACACACCCATCAACAACACGCTAGCTGATGGTTTGGCGGTACCCAAAGTCGGCTATAATGCCTATGTAACGGCATTGCCACTCATCGATAAGATGGTCGTGGTGAAGGAGGAATGGATTGCATTGGCCATTCTACGTTTGGTGGAGGAGGAGAAGTGTGTGGTGGAAGGCGCTGGCGCTTCAGGCTTGGCGGCCGTACTGGCTGGGGAACTTAATGAATTAAAGGGGAAAAAGTGAGTTAATTGTATGAAGTAAGCTCGTAATATAACTCTTTAATATTTGTATAGGGTTGTTATACTCTTATGTGGCGGTAATATAGACACAACTGTATTTGGACGCTGTTTGGAGCGTGGTCTAGCTGCCGAGGGTCGCCTGGTGAAGTTTCAAGTTGAGGTTAGTGATCGTCCTGGCGGTATACACGAACTCTGCAGACTACTCACACATTTGGGTGTCTCCATCAAGGACATAATGCACGAACGCGCTTGGCTCAGAGATATCTACACAGTGGCGGTGAGTTTTGGGGAAACTGTTGTTTAATTATGTTGTACTAATCGCTATCTTCTCGTTCAATAGGTTAAGGTCGTCTGTGAGACTCGTGACTGGTCTCATAGTATGGAATTGCGAAATGAGTTGAAGCGAAACTACACAAATGTTGAGTTCTGTGAGGAGCCTTTGGCCATACATTACAATGCATCTTCCTAAGGAGTTTACTTAAATTATACACTTATTAAAATACTTTATCTATTATTTATAAATAATGCATGGGAATACGAAGCTTCTTATATATTATTTTTCAAAATATTTTTATAAAATTATATTGTAAATAAATTCAAAAATGTCGGGGATGATAAATCTCAAAATAATAAAATGTAATCTGTAATTTTTCTCAATATCTCTGTGACTTTCTTGCATCGAACTCTTACTCTTCAGCTGTCAGCTTTTAAAAAATAGGAAAAACTCGAGAATTTGGTTAGATTAAGTTCGGACTGATCCATGGATATCACGGGAATCCCACTTCAAAATTAATTAAGCAAATAGTATTTTTCCAAACTACTGTACGTACTCGATTTACAAATACAAAGTTTGAGTTTCCTATAAAAATCATATTTTTGGCTTTCTGTCAAAAATCTTCATTTTTTTAATTTTTCCGGTTTAATTACCAACATCATTATTAATAGAGTAATTTATGGGTAAATACGTGGACTAGGGCGCTTATAATGGATGACGATATAGTCGACAGCCATTGTGATCCGCAAAAACCGCGTGGTATTTCCTATGAGAACATCACCACTGCTGATCTGCTTTTGTTGGACGAAGTGATTAAAACGCCATGTACGGTAAAGTTTACGAAGCATTCTTATGCTATTAAGAATAACATTTTCAAGCAATTTCAACTATTTTGTAGCGCGCTATGAACTGTGTTGAATATAATATGGAGATATTTTTTAAGAAAGAATTCATGCAGACGACGGGCAGGTGAGTTAAGAAAGGAACTGTATCTTTAAAGTGTAAACTTTTATTACGGTAAAGTGAAAAATTTAAAATTAAAGCATTAGATGAACTATCGAAGTGGATAATTCCCATATTAACTGATCTCATGATCTCATCCTTTCCACAGTTTCAAAGCACGAGGAGCACGTTTTGCCTTACTTTACCTCTCAGACAAGCAAAAACAAATTGGTGTTATAACTGCCTCAACGGGAAATCACGCATTGGTAATATAAGGCAACATTTAAACGAATCTCTGCAACCGCAGATCACAATAAAACCCCACCTCGTTACAGGCCTTAAGTTATCAAGGTAATCTACTCAAAATCCCCGTTACAGTTGTGGTGCCAACTTGTACCGCCCCGCAGACTATTGTAAAATGCCGTTCTTATAATGCGCATGTGATTACTGAGGGTCGCGACATTGCTGAGTCCAGAGTGGTTGCTTTGGTTTTAGCTAAGGAGCGGCAACTAGAATATATCGATAGTTATGATCATCCACATGTAATCGCCGGGAATGGCACGATAGGCTTTGAGATACTAAGGCAAGTACCAAAAATAGACGCTATCGTTGTGCCTGTTGGAGGTGGTGGACTCATAGCGGGTATTGCCACAGCAGTTAAGACGGTATCACCACAGACACTAATTATTGTGAGTACATGAAATAAAAATGCTCGAATAGTAACTAGCTTTCGCACTACAGGGTGTGGAGTTGGAAAAGTGTCCCAGTTTCCAACGTGCCATGCAGAATGAGACGCCGACTTATACGCCACCAAATAACTCGCTAGCTGACGGTTTGCTCGTGCCCAAGGTGGGTTGCAATGCCTTCTCCATGGTTGCGGTTTTGATTGATAAGTTGGTGTTGGTGCGCGATGCTTGGGTGGCGTTGGCAATGCTGCGACTGGTTGTCGAAGAGGAGTGCGTAGTCGAGGGCGCCGGTGCTGTGGGCTTGGCGGCGATACTAGCGGGTCACTTGAATGAATTGCATCTGAAGAGGTATGAGAAGGTTGGAGGAGAAATGCTTCTGTTTCACACACTATTTTTTTCACGTAGAGTGGTGGTTTTACTTAGTGGCTGTAATACCTATGAGGCTGCTTTCGGACGTGCTCTTGAGTGTGGAATGGCTGCCGAACGACGTTTATTGCCAGATGAGACTGAGCATAATGTCTGCAGCGCACTTACACTTATCGAAAAGCTTACTAAAATTGGTCTAAATGTGAATGATATATTATCAGAATGTGTATGGTTGCCATTAGCATATAGTTTGGAACTTGGTAAGAGCGGAGAGAAAGCAGATTCCATTACGGTTTAGAAAAAAAATCTTTCAAAACTTAAACTATCTAAAATATGTCTTCAACACAATTCTTTGCTTTTTAGAACAACGTGCCAAGGCTGTAATTCAAGAACTTGCATTAGACGAGATGCGAAAACCACCAAGTGACAACGAGGAAGGCGACGTACAACCAACGACATCGGCACGAAGTCAAAACGAAGTCGCAAGAGGTCAAAAGGAAACTGCAAGAAGTCAAAAGGAAACTGCAAGAAGTCAAAGTAAAGCCGCAAAAAGTCCAAGAGTAGTACCAGAAGCGAAACCCGAAGATACTAGCAAGGAGACGCAAAAACAGGTGGTTGAAGATATCCAAGCCAAATCAGCTCCAGAAAAATGCGCAATGCCTGTGCATGCGCCATTAAAAACCAGAAAATCTTCCATAACAAACCGAAAGTTGATCTTCAAAAGGTCGGCTAAATAAAGACTTCCCGTACCGCCGGTTTTCTGAATGTCTAAAAACCGGAAAACTAAAACAAAGCCTCAAAGCCCTTAAGAGGCAACAACAAATATGTAATTCATAAAATTTCATTTCATCTCATTTATAAAACGTTTGCAAAAATTGTTGCACTAAAAACCAAAAATATTTCAATAAATCATGCTTCATCTTCACCCGCAGTTTCGGCCGAAAGTTCTTCGTCATATTCATCCAAAAATTCATCATCCACCTTCTTTACTTTCTTGATTAAGCTCAAACGATAGGCTTCCTCCTCCTCCGGCGTTGGATCTGTCGTCTCGATGAAGTCTTCATCCTCATGTGGATATTCTTCCAAAACAGGTGGCAGGTGTTTCAATGGCATATTACGTGCCACATATTTGTGACCCCAACCTACATATATCGACTCGCACATCTTTTCAAAGGTGAAGGTGTAAGCACCCGGCCAGATATTCGATTGTATGATGAGTATACGTTCATTGCGATTGGTGTACTTACTGGTGAAACGTGTTACCCACGGCATGGTGAATTGATCACTAAGATCATTTGAGCAGGGATGCAGTATCGGTGGTCCTTCTTCGGGTACGGAAAACTCCTCACCCTCAATATCTTCATCTTCCTCCTCTTCTTCTTGTTCCAAATCCTCTTCTTCCTCGCCCATCTCTTCCATACGTAGCAGTTTCCGTAGACGCTCCAATTCCTTTTCACGCATCTTATTTGCCTTCAATTCATCATACCAAAGTACGCGGCCCTGACGCAATATATTCGGTCTTACATGTAACCATCTATGTAATTTTGTAAGTGTCTCTAGGGGTTCCGGTTGATATTTTTCATTCTTCAATAGCATTATGTCATTATCTATTGAGTTTGAAAGTTAAAATTAATTACATACAAAAGTTATTTGACATCAATAAGGTTAAGACTTACCAATAATGTCTTCCTCGCCTTCGCCTAAAAGTGATGGTTCCTCTTCCTCCTCCTCTTCATCATCTTCTATACCATCGTACATACGTCTCTCTCTCTTCGTCATTGTTCTATAGTAGCCATAGGGTGCAATGTATGTACCGGCTGTTATTCGCGCAATGAGTGCACGCAAATAATGCTTCTCTTTGCCCGGAAAGCATGGATACGATTGAATGTCAGATTCAAGATCGCCCGTTAGAAATTTCTTTATCTCACGTGATATTTTTATTTGCGAAGGCGTTACCATTGGCAATTCCATCCAATCATCTGAGACTGAGTTCACCACAAAATACGAAAAGCGATTTGCGCCGGTACCGACAGTCTCTGGTGGTATATTGAAAGTTTCTTTAGTTTCAGCCAATGGTATGGGTGCAGCTTCTGGCACCATTTTTTCAATTTCTTCAATCGGATGATCATCCCAACCTAATTTGCCGGGCGTTAGTTCGGGCCCAACAAATGTCGGTAGCGGCTTTGTACCCGAGACCATGCGATGAAGCATTTCCTTATGTTTTTCTTGTAATTCTTCTGTCATTTGATCAACGCGCGAAAGCACTTCTTCATGCGATAATGACGCCTCTACAATGTAATACGAAGCTTTGAGTCCATTTATCATACCCCAAAAGCGACATTGCATTATAGAGGGATGTGTCTGTAGGCGATCCATGGCACAGGCGAGTTGAAAGATATCATCCGAGTTTATGCCGAAACCACATTGATTCCAGAAAAATTGCAAATGCTGCACACGCTCGTCGAAGGTTATGAAACGGCTCAAGTCTAATATGTCGAGTTTAATACCGTCTAGAATGGCAGATTTGGACTCCTCGACAGTGGCCATTTCGTCAGCGACCTGCAGCTCATTCGGTTCTGGTACGGGTAACTGGAAGAAGATGAAGAAAACGTGCCATAATAATTTTTTCCGGAAAATGTTACATATTTTAATTTATCTCACTACATTTCAAGAAACTCTTTACCTTCATAGACAAAAGAAACTTCTTCGCCACACGATAAATGCGAGATTCTTCAAAGACTCCATCCGGTGGAAAACGCTCTGGTAAATGCAACTTCTGCTCACGTACATTGCGACTGAATTCTTCAAAGAAATCTATTACGTTCGGCGGACGCTCGTCAATAACTCGTTTGATAATGTCCGATAAGTGATCAAATCTGTAAGATGAGAGTTGAGTTCATATAATTTTTCGAGACTAAAAAGTGCGCACTTACAAATTATCTCCGCTAATAGTGCTATATTGTTGCATAATAGTTTTGGCCACATTCAGCTCATAGCCTATATTGGGTGGCTCTTTACGCGTATGATCGCGTTTCTGACACTCGGAACCGAAATATTGACTCAACATTGTGTTGGTCGACGAGGAAGATGACGTGGATATCAGGTGCGCACATGGATCGTCTGATTCTTCTGATTTCTCTGGCTTCTCAATGTGTTCAGCTATACGTCGCGGTTCAAGATCACCGCAGGGCACATTAATTTTCGAACTTGAGGTGGTATCGAGCGTAAAGCCATCACACGATTGTTTTGCGCCCAACTCCATCAGAATGGCGATATTTCGTTAAAGTCTGAAGGCGTAAGAAATTTTTTTTTATAATGCGAAGCGAAAATTCGTGTGAAGCCTTTTTTGAAAAATGAAAAAAATGAAGCGCTCTGACTGAAAATAATCCTATGAAAATTTTTGAAGTTTCATACAATTTACCTTCGGATAAATTTTCTTTTTAAAGTTTGAATGAGATAAATTTTTGCTCAGTGTTAATTATTGTTTTAAAACTTTATATAGTGTGATGTCTTAAAGAATATTTGAAAAATCGGATTAGTGTTCGATGATGATCGGTAGATACCTTCAATGTGGATTTCGTCGATCGGAATTGGCTTAGATCTTCTTAAATCTATATTTCCGTATAAATTGAATCGTTCGATAATAATAAATCATTAATAATAATACTACTATCGAATTAAAATCATCGAACTTTATTAGTATCTGTGGACATTGTTCATAACATATGGTTTCAAGGCCATGAATTCGAAGACAAATTTTGAAATTAACAATTGATCGCATCTTTAGGGGTTTAAAGCAAGATCCACCTCTTATTAATTTAAGTGATGATGAGTTTAAAGCGATAATCACTTTAGCATATATGTAAGTATATATAATCCATTAACTTCATGATTTCTTTACTTTCTTTTCTATGCTGTATGGAAGAAGACCAGGTGAAATCATCTAAGCATTTCCTTCCCCACTGTCCAGATTTTGCCAGAC
The DNA here is from genome assembly GCA_031772095.1 of Zeugodacus tau. NCBI lineage: Eukaryota > Metazoa > Arthropoda > Insecta > Diptera > Tephritidae > Zeugodacus > Zeugodacus tau. Next base: position 81,098,513 of record CM062649.1, read on the forward strand.
TGAGGTTGAAACACCTCGGAAGGCCCTTTTTCGGCGATCCTAGCGAATTGGCTAGAATCGACATTAGCCGACTAAAGAAATTCGTAACAGGTTCCAAGCGTTTTGCTGAATCTTAAGGGTCTTTAATCCACCGGGAGTTTTACTAGTATGACAATGGACAGCGCTCTTAGCTGTCTATGTGAGATCTTCTGTATTTGCAGATATCTGCCTACAAACCTAACCTAACCTAAACTTTCTAACTATCACTTTTGTATCAGATTAATTTGGAGATCAATATTTCTGTCACATTTTTAAAGTGAGATTACGACAAATACCGGCCTGTCACTATTTCAAGTCCGTTTGACAGATACATAAGTTCATAAGAAAGACGGCTTTAGTAAATTGCTTTTTTATTATAACTATAGAAGACGTTAAAAGCAAGTCTGACGTAGTGTTAACACCTTTATCTACAACACCATGTACATATTACTCTATAACAGATATGACTGAAGATTTATAATCTATCATACCCTAAACTCATAAATATTAAACTAAGTATATGAGATTGCATTTTAAAAGATAAGACTACAAGTATCTAGTAAGATAAAATAACTCATCTTGAGTTGTTTGGATAAATATTGCACATTAAAAAAAAATAAATAAATAAGAAAAAACAAGTGCTTTATATTGCTGACTTACTTAGATATCAACATATGATCGTTTAATTTAGAGGGCTTTCACCGCTCACAGCGCTGACAGCATCCACCCCCTTTTTAGATGAAATTCTTAGCTTCCCATAGGCTTGACGAAAGTTCGTATTTATATACGGCGCAAAATACCATCACAAACAATTATATATTCTTGGCTTCATTTATTATTTACAATTTGCAGTCTGTTGTGAGATTCTTTCGAATCATATGATTATGACAAGTCTTCAGATATGAATAGCGAGCGCTGAGTGCAACTGAAAAGCAAAATAACAATAATAATAGAGATAATATTAAAAGGAGCGTCTTCCAGTACTTGTAAGTAGTACACTGCTCAATGTTTTGATATAAAAAGAGATTCTAAAACAAGTAAGGAAAGGCTGAGTTCGGGTGCAACTTAACATTTTATGCTCTCGCAATTTATTTAGAGATTTACCTATATTTTCGGTGAAAAATTACCCTTAGGCACTGAGTTCTTCATGTTTGATATCAGGGGCCTTGAAAAGTCATGGTTCGATTTTGACAATTTTTCCACAAGTGATGTCACAGCTCAAATACAGTATTTGTGTAAAGTTTTTCTTCGCTATCTTTATCGGTTCCTTATGTATACATTATAAAGTGAAAGAATCAGATGGAATTCAAAATTGAGTTATAAGGAAAGTAGTCGTGGTTGTGAACCGATTTTGCCCATTTTTGTCCGTATTATCAGGGTGTCAAGAAAATATTATATACCGAATTTCATTGAAATCGGTAGAGTAGTTCTTGAGATATGGTTTTTGACCCATAAGTAGGCGACGCCACGCCCATTTTCCATTTTGTAAAAAACTCTCAGTGCAGCTTCCTTCTGCCATTTCTTATGTAAAATTTGGTGTTTCTGACGTTTCTCGTTAGTGAGTTAACGCACTTTTAGTCATTTTCAACCTAACCTTTGTATGGGAGGTGGGCGTGGTTATTATCCGATTTCTTTCATTTTTGGACTGTATAAGGAAACGGCTAAAAGAAAGGACTGCAGAAAGTTTGGTTTATATAGCTTTATTGGTTTGCAAGATATATACAAAAAACATATTTGGGGGCGGGGTCACACCCACTTTTCCAAAAAAATTACATTCAAATGTGCCCCTTTCTAATGCGATCCTATGTTCCAAATTTTATTTTCATAACTTTATTTATGGCTTAGTTATAGCTCTTTATGTTTTTTTGGTTATCGCCATTTTGTGGGCGTGGCAGTGGTCCGATTCCGCCCATTTTCGAAATTAACCTTCTTATGGTGCCAAGGAATACGTGTTCCAAGTTTCATTAAGATATCTCAGTTTTTACTCAAGTTACAGCTTGCACGGACGGACAGACAGACATCCAGATTTGAACTTTACTCGTCACCCTGATCACTTTGGTATATATAACCCTATATCTAACTCGTTTAGTTTTAGGACTTACAAACAACCGTTATGTGGACAAAACTATAATACTCTCTTTAGCAACTTTTGTTGCAAGAGTATAAAAATAGTTGAAATTTAATTTGGAAGTAATATAATATATTTTTCAGGATATATGTCTATAGTTCTATAGTTCTATAGATGTAGTAATTTAGTTTCTCATAACTGGGCAATACTGTATATCATTTACCATTAAAATTTCTCATATCAATAATGACCGTTTACTCTGATCAACAAGATAGATTCTAGCTGTCAATTTGCATAAATAGAAAAGTAATTTGCGTGTAGTCTCTAATTAATTTTTCGGCACTTTCATATAAACGATATTCATAACAACATTCTACCGAGTGGTGGGTGGTCAGGAGAAAGGTGTAAAGAAAGGTGTACGTGACTTATTTCATGGGATTGACGTTGTCTCGATATATGTATACGAAAAGTTTATTACTACCAAAAATTATTTATCTCTAAAAAGTATAAATTATTATTTTATTTTTCAAAATTAGTTATGGTATCTTCAGGGTGTATAGACTCCTTCAAACATAATATATTAAAGTTAACGTTTTATTTAACTTGAATCGGTTACAAAAGTAAAATCAATTGTTTTAGAATCAAAATGGTGTTACATTGAATTCGAGATCTTTAGTATATGTATAATATATATCGACTAATATATGTTCGATACCCACTTCTTCCAAAATTTCGTCAGCCTTGGCAAATCAATCCAAACCTCAGAGTGTATTTCTGCCATGAGAAAGGTTCTCAAATTATCCAACCGTAGTTAGAAGAGAGATTAAAACTTTCGGGACCTCTCAGTGGTCGGTTAACACCAAGAAAAATATAAAAGGGAGAGAAAAAATATATTTTGTAAAATTTCTTCCAGTCCCAAACGTCATTAAATCACCAAAGTCCCCTCTCTTAAACTGTACCTTCCTCTATTCACTCTTTACAAGTTCCCAATTTCCTACTGGAACTTTGTGAGGCAATATCACACATCTAGGTATATAAACTTCTTATCAACGAAATCTTAATAAAAACACACAGACCCCCACACATGTAGATATACTCGTATAAACATCATATCAGCAGTGCAATGAGTCCAAATACTTTCGCATGTATTTGTGTCAAACAATATTTTATTCTTGTTTTAATTCGTTATTTGCATCTTGCTGCTTTAATCTATGGTTGTTTTTCTGTTTTTGTATATTTGTTTTGGAATTTCATTCGTTCGACTGCTTGTCTCACCGTTTAACTTGTGAGACCGTACCTCATTGAGCGTTGGCGGCTGAAGCCTTACAGTATTATAGAAGCGGCCAAAGTGATCACTTCTCCATTAAATTCTAGTGCTGATAAAACTAAGTGTTAAAGTGTAAATTGTTTGTTTGTTGTTGTTATTGTTGTTTTTTTTTATTGAAAACAAGTGAAAATGTCAATTGTTCAAACTGGTGAGAGAAAAACTGCAGAATTCAATTATTTTGCGTAGTTTATTGCTATAAAATTGCTATTTACAACTCGAATGAATATATTTTACATATATGAAAATGAATGGGTGTAAAGTTAACTGTCACATGACGCGCAGTAGTATCATGTGTAGCATTTAATTACAAGAGTTATTTATGATTTGTTCTATAATATTGAATTACTATTAATTTTTTTTAATATTTTAAGATTTATTCAAACAAAAACTAGAACATAAAAAAAAAAAATTAAAATTATCTGGATTAACTAAGCCAAGAAAATTGTGATCTATGAATATCTTAAAATCAGTATAGTCTTGACCAAAATCTTGAGAGTATAATGGGTAGAATGAAGACAAAAAAATAGTTTTTAATAACTTAGTCCTCATTCAAAAGAACTAAAATTTTAACGGACGCCAATTGTTAAAAACCAGCGAGAGCGAAACAGCTAGCCTCTTACCCCTTTACGGTATACTAGGCTCGAAATAATCTAAATACCTTCCTTCAAGTAGGCGAAGAAATGTCAGCCAATGAATACTGGTTCTATAGATAACAACTCAGAATATGAGACAATAATTTTAGTTTCTGTTGATAAAGATTAAAGTCAAAGTGGATATACTCCAAATTGGAAAAGTTGGTCATATTTAAAATCATAAATTGTCGTGTCGAGTAGTTTCGTCCAATTTACTACTTACGAGATGAGGTCTGCAATTTTGAACAGTGGGATGAGCGAGCGGTAACGACTACCTAACCTTAACTAGTTTGTTTCTTAAAGGATTCTTTTCGATAGCAAATTGTATCAATTTTAAGTGAATGAATTCAGAAAATATATGCATAGCCTAAACAAAAATACGGGAGCTTGTTTTGGAAAATATATCGAACTGCATAAATACACACATCTATTATTTGAACAAATATTTTCGTATAACGTTAACACCAATCCATTAGCTCCATAAGCAACAAACTTCACACTTTCTGACCCTTTAGAAGGCAAAATATTTCCCCTCATTAAAATATATATGAGTGTACTATTTGAGTTACAACATTTAATGTTTACTCTCTTACAGTACTTGGAGCGATCGAACCCAATCTATTGGGCCGTACGCTCACCCATGAGCATCTTGCATTGGATTTTGAAGGTTTCTATTGTGAACCACCAGAGGACTTCAAGCCATTTCTAAAGCAAAAAATCAGTCTTGAAACCGTGGGCTACGTGCGTCAGTATCCCTATTCATCGCACGAGAATATCCACTTCCACGACGAGGAAGCACACGAAGCGGTCAAGAGAGACATACAATTGTATAAGAAATATGGCGGTGGCTCGATTGTGGAGAACAGCTCGCATGGACTGAAACGCAATCTCGAACATATGGTCGATGTAGCGAAGAGTACGGGGGTGCATATAATTGCCGGCACCGGACACTATGTGCATAATTTGCAGGAGAAGGATAATTTGAGTTTGACCGTGGAGCAATTGACCGATTTGTATTCGAGAGAAATCATTACTGGTGTTGAGGTGGAGGGTGTGGGCATGGTCAAGTGCGGTTATATTGGTGAAGTGGGCAGTGTTTATCCACTACATGGTGAGCTAGAGAGCTGAGAGATAGTGCGAGAGAAATTATATTATTCTTAATTTTTGTACAGATTTCGAGAAGCGCGCCATACGTGCCACCGGCGAGATACAGGAAGTGCTCGGTTGTGGCGTTTCTTTCCATCCTGGACGCGATGCAGAGGCGCCATTCGAAATAATGCGTCTCTATTTGGAGGCCGGTGGACGTGCTGACAAGGCCATCATGTCGCATGTGGATCGTGAGTTTGATGTGGATGTGGATTTGTAAATTAAACTCAATATGATTTTTTACCGTTAGGCACCCTCTTGGACATCGATCAAGTGCTTGAGTTCGCCAAGCTGGGCAGCTATATTCAATACGATCTCTTCGGTACTGAGTGCTCATTCTATCAGCTGAATCCTACTGTTGACATGCCTTCAGATGGTCAGCGTATTTCGAATGTGCTAAAATTGCTGGAGGAGGGTTTGGTGAATAGAGTTTTGTTGTCACATGATATTCATACGAAACATCGTTTGGTAAGTAGAAAGGAATTTCAAAATATTTATTGTGTTATTCTAATAAAATAAATACATATTTAATTTCACAGACTTCCTATGGCGGTCATGGTTACCACCACGTTTATATGAATATTCTGCCACGTATGTTTGCCAAAGGTGTTTCTGTTGAGGATGTCGAACAAATAACCGTTACGAACCCGGCTAATTGGTTGCAGTTTAATATTTAGATTGTAGATAACTTGAGGAAAAATATTCCTAATTCGATTAAAACTTAAACTAAAAGAATTTGAATAGTTTTTATTCATCATATTATGTTTTTTTTTTGCATTTCAATTGTCTCATAATTTTATTATAAAAAGTTATTCTTATAAAATTATATTTATTGTATTTTAATTAAAGTTGTTGTATGATATCATGTGAGCAAGTTTTTTTTTTTAATTGGGGGTGGACATATTTTGTTGATGTGGCAGTTTGTAAATGTTATAATTTAGTGGAGACTTCCCTTTGCCTTAAAAACAACCATTGTAAAATCTATAATCAATTTACAATGTTATTGTTGTTCATTTAGAAACAAATAGATGAAATTGTTCATTTTCACTAATCTCTAGAACATGAAAACATTTAGTACATACTTCTTATTCAAATTCTTTACTGTTTTAAATATCTCATCATAATGTGAAAAAAAAATAATATAAATATTTTAGTTTTTTGAATATCCATTATATTATATTCTATATTCTATAAGTGTTCTATAAATAAGGATGTTTTCAATAGGGACGCTAAAAAAGTAGACAGGTAGGGACAGCAAAAGGCGCCATATTTTTCTCCGCTCTTTTGACATTTCTCTTCAGCAAGGTTTGCCATTTCATCAATGATGATCGATAGCTGACTTGATTGGACTTTCATACAGATATAACATAGGTACTGGTGGATACCGTATTTCCCCCCTTATATCCATACTCCTCACTAATGTTCGAAGATATTTCATTTAATTATTATTACTTCGTTTATTTATTTATTTATAATTTGCAGTTCATATACACTTTTGCAGTTTAAAAAGTACGCTTACAAGTAATTTAAATATAATATAGATGCAATAAAAATTAACTTAATGATAGGAGTAACAACATTTTGTGGGAAAACTGTGTTGCAACTGAATATAAATATGTATTTATATGGTAGTTTTGATAAAAAATGTAAACGCGCAAATATACATACATATGCAGATAAACTTTTTAAATAAAAAACAAAATAATATCCAAATGAAAGCTAAAGCTAATACATACAAACACTGTAAACTTAAACGATTTTATTATTTTATGTAAATTATTCAACTTAAATACTAACTGATTTGAGTAAATTCGTGTGATTTGTTTAAAATGTAGTATTTCACAAATATGAGTGTGTAAAAACAAAATAAAAAAATTATAATAATAAAAATAGTAATGAAAAATTAAAAATAAAATAATACAAGTATATAAAAATATTTAAAAAATAATAAAAAATATTTTATAATATTTTTTTTTATAATATTTGACATTGTAATGAGCATCGGCAATATTTTCTTTTAGGCTCAACCAAAATTGACGATTGTAAGGATAATAACTTACGATAATATTTATATTTTACAATTTCTTTTGCAAAAACAAATAATTTTGGAAAATATTACACTAACAAATTATAAGAAGTTATTAAAGCAGATATACTCATATTCGCATATTAGATATTCCAGAAGATAAAGCATAATTGAGTATGAGTGTAATAAACATAAGGTTTTAGTCTAATAAAAATAAACACTTTGCAAATCGACGCTTGTGAATTGTTTACATTAATTAAATTTCTTGTTTTTTTCTTTTTGGCACATCGAGGGTACAGTAGAGCAACGAAAATTTATTAACTAAACGCTATAAATTTTCGAATAATAAAAAAATAAATTTACAAAATTGCCGGCGAATTGTAAGCGCGAACATTTAATTGCATACACTTATCGACATACATAAAAGCGTAAATATGTATGCAATTCAAGTAAAATATTTACACAACTGCACTTAATCATTGCAATTATTAAGTGCTAGAGTATTCTAAAGCGGCTACGCCATATTACATACATACAATTATGCCGTTAATGACGTGCATTTTATATCGAGTGTCTGTGTGTATATGTCTATATGCAAAATATGAGTTGGGGAGACAATATTAAAATACATATGCTTAGAAAATATATAATTTGATTCCTCTGCTTCATATATGTACTTAATTTCGTTCTTTTTGTTTTTGTATTATGCAGTTTTTTATATAATTAAATGTATGTATGTATGTATATCACCTTAACTGTATGCAAACATTTATGAATTCTAGCATAATTTAATATTTATTTTTTTCTTAATTTATTTAAATATATATGTATGTTTATGTATATATGCAGTATGAAAATATGATTTATTTTTTTGTTTTGTTTTTTTATTGCATTAATTTAAAATTTTTGCTTCCTAATGACTATTATCTAATCGTATTATCAGTGCATCGACAACGTTGTAGATCTCATCGAAATGCGGTCGTGCTTCAGCTTCGGCGCACCAGCACTTCAACATGAGCCGATACATTTCGGGCGCTGTGTTTTCAGGTGTCGGCATGCGATAGCCTGTAAGAGAGGGAAAGAAAGAGAGAGGATTAAAAATATGTTATAAATTAAACATTTTAATAATGCTTGTGAATCTTAAAAATTTGTTGGATAATTTGCTGAGAGACAAAAAGTCAAATTATCTGTTTTCCTAGAACAACTTTGCTATATCTTGTATATATATTGGGTATTTAAACAAACAAATTTTGTTCCGGGAAATTGAGTCAAACGTAAAAAAAAAGTGTTTTCAGCTATTTTCGAAGTTAGCCTTTAAAATCGATTATTTGGATTCGAAGTTCGAATTAAAAAATTATTATTAATTACAGGATATTGCTACTAAAAAAATCGAAATACAGATGTAATCTAAATTTTCTTCTTAATTCAATGGTATATAAAGCTTTGTCGTCAAGCTTATATGACAGCTGTTATAAGGGGTCCAGTATTTTTCGATACATAATTTTTTTATATTTTTTTCGAAGATCAAACTTTAACCCTTCATAGTGTATCTGTTATATAAGTAATTTATACACCAATGAATTAAGAGGAAAATGTTTATAAAATATCTTAAAATCATGTTTGTTTCTATAACTTACCTGCATCGATTCTCTCTCGTGCCCGTGAATTACTCATACCCGAGTAGGGTGTATCACCTTTGGAGAAAATTTCCCACATTAAAATACCGTAGGACCAAACATCACACAATGAGGTATATTTGCCAAAATTTAATGCCTCCGGCGCTGTCCATTTGACAGGGATTTGTTTCATGCCATCGGAAACTAAAAAATACAATATTTATAAAAGTGACTTTTATTAAAAATACCACAAAGGAACATTTTCTTAAATCCACGTTTTTGGTAATAAAAAATACATAAACAAATTTATAATTTATCGCTTCAAATATTTTTGTCAAATGGTCGCAAAAAGCGAATCAAAAAGGTTTTCGAATTGAAAAAAAAATATTTTTTTATTTAATAAATTTTTTTATAATTTTATAATTTCATTTATCATTATTTTTTTAATTTTTGCATCACTTCTCTCTTACTTACCAATATACTCTTCTTCTTCACGTGACATTCCGAAATCTGAGATTTTTACCGAGTTTTCAAAATCAACCAAGCAATTACGAGCGGCGAGATCACGATGTATACAGTTTTTAGATTCCAAATAGCGCATACCTGAAGGGCAAGAAACATATTTACAGTATTATAAAATTAAAAAAAAAAATAGTTTTATTTTTAAATTCAACTCACCAGCCGCTGCGTCGCGACACATGCCCATCTGCTGACGTGTCGTCAATGAATTTGAGTTCTTGCGCAAATAATTTAGTAAAGAGCCACCTGAAATTAAAGAAAGATTTTTTTGAGAATTTCAGAATATTAATGATTTAAAATCAACTTGGTCATACTATATAGTTTCAATTAAAGTTCACAGAATCAGCTATTTTGCTGACGTCACATTTGCAAAGTAAAAAAGTTACAGTTTTGATATAAGAAAACCATTTTTTTTGTATAACTTAAACCGTATTTTAGAATCATTTGAATCATAAAAGAAGAAATTTTGAATCAAAAGAAAAACCTCCTTCCATTTCCACCTTCATTTCACCCACCTGGCACGAGTTCCATGACAATCATAATCGGCTGTTTCTGCACACAAATACCAATCAATTTGACAATATTCGGATGATCGTACTGCTTGAGTATGCGTCCCTCTTGCAGGAACTTGCGTTTCTGTTCATCGGGCAGCGTCATGCGGCAAGTCTTCACAGCGACATCCTGTTTCGTAGACTTCAACTTGGCTTTATAGACATCACCGAAGTTACCCTGTAAAGTTAATAAAACAAAAAAATATAAAAATTATTGCATTTATGTTTAAAATGGCATGCACACTCACCCGTCCGATCTTCTCCAACAATACGACATCATCATTGCTCAGCTCCCAGCGTTCGCGGCAAATGGCACGTCGCAAGATGGCACCCGATTTCACGGTGACCGGTAGCTCCGATTGATACTGATGCATGATGAGTTCCTGAATGCTGGGGAATGGCGGACCTTCGAAACGGAAATGTCCATCGACCGTAGTTTGCACGATGAAATGCTTGTGACCATTCCAACAAACACTCAACACAATTTGACTCTCTTCGTTGCGTATGGTCTCACGTACGAGGAAATCACCGTCGTTATTGAGCAAGCGTACGACTTCTTCGCGTGGCAGCACGCCATGGAACCATTCTTCTTCGTAGAGTGGCCGATTGGTAGACAGTGACATCTGTGGAGTAGATTTTGCATGTGATTATTAGATAAAGGGTAATGGGTTTATATTATTTGCTTAATTTTAGTAATACAAATTATTAAAAAACATAAAGTCAGCGAAAGCAGCTGTTTACATAAAATCTTTTTACATTTACATGCCCAGAGAATTATAAAGAGTTGAAGAGCGAACCAAAGGAGAGTTTATAAAAAAATATTATTTTGCTGAAAATAGCGTAGTAACTTATAGTATATAGAAGCGTTTTATTTGAAACTAGCTTGCATATTTACAATATTTTATTTACTTAGTTGTAGCATATTAACTAAATTATATATAAAAAATAAAATTATGAAAATGTTTAGTATTTTTTATTTATTAAAAATAGCCTTATAAGTATGAAACAATAGATTGAAGAATTTTTATTATTCATTAACATTAATTAAATATAAATTTTACAATAGCTTGCGTATAATGCAACAATTTATTTCGATAATTATCGGTTACTATAACAAGTTTATATACCCAGCATTTATTATATATAGCGACTAACTAACTACAATTGAATTTCCATAACTCAAACTTCTATAATCCGAAATTCTCCATAACTCGAACTCTTGAATTGGCAATAGAAGTCAAATTTCATACAATTTACATTCCGTAACACGGGAGTTTCTCTAACTCGAAGTTTTTTTTTGTGGATTATGGTGATTCGAGTTATGGAAGTTCAACTATATTACTATATATTTTCCATACATATAATATTATGTATATATTAAAAATATCAGGGATGTGAAAAAGAGTCTTTATAAAACAAAAAAAGTATGAATAACCCCAAATTGTATATTTTAATATTTTATAACATTCCCATGATGACACAAATAATAATAGTATTTGGATGGACGGTAAAATCGAGAGAGGTATCGGAAATCACTTTATATAGTTTAATAAGATATAATATGAATCTCGATAAACCTTATCGACTTTTAGTATTGCAAATATCAGCTGAGAGCTCATTTTGCAGTTAGCTGCGTCTGAAAGAACTCAGTCTAAAGTGAACTCCATGACCTAGGTCATAGGATGAAATTATATACCGTTTCGGGTAGGACTTTGGCCCAATATGAAAACAAATACAGATTCAAATCTCAATTTTAAAATAATATAAATCTTTAACAACCTTCATCCAATTTACTCTAAGTAAACTATATTTGATTAATCGGTTCATCAATCAAACAAGGCATACATCAAAATGTTACACTAACTATGTGCTTGTCTTCAATTAACTCGAGAAAAAGTTACATATATGACTTATATTAAAAAATATGCAGCCAATCTCAAACTGTTTATTTTATATAAAATTAATCTATCGATTTCAATGCTGTGAGTATCGATTTTTTCTACCCATCCCCGAGAACGTAAACAATATAAATATTAAAATATATTACTTGACAATCCTAGGTGACGCTATAAAATGTATATGTATGCCTATATTCAGCTATATTTAGCGATTTTGGGCGACTTTATTTTTATTACAAAAAAAATATAAAAAATAACAATAACAACAGAAAAATACAGTGAAACAACACACGCGCTTATGTCAATATATTGCATGGAATATTTCATGCTGTCAAAATTGGTTCGAAGTATATTTCAAGTATATATTATTTTTAGGCGATTACGTGTTTAGTATGAACTAGGTATGTAATTTTTATGGATTTTTCGGCGATTCAATTTTAAAAAAATACTGTTTAGGCATTAAACGAAGCGTATTTCACATCCGGTTGGCCGCAGTGTTATGGTTTGCTTTGGATATTTCAGATTTTATTATATTTATTGAAATTTATAGCACCAACATATTTTTGTTTAGTCTTCAATTGAGAAACTTTACATGTTTTTTGTTAGACGGAGATATATATTTTTGCACAAGCCAAAATTTTTTTTTGACTCTGGTGTTTTTTATTGCAACATGAAATATTTGAACATTAAAACAAAGCAATAAATCTTTTGTAAAACATTTAAGAAGTCACGATCCTTACAAGCATAAATGATTTGGGTCGTTTCTTTCTGGCTGGCGCCACCGGCGGCCCTACGATTTCTGTCGGCGATGTCAGTAGTTGTGACGAACTACAACTACTTAGACCCGAAGAGCTCATTTTGAAGAAGCTTAAATGCTGCAGGATGCCCTCCGTGTTTGATATTTATTATTTATTAATTCTCACACTTGAAAAAGCACGGCAGTTCAATATTTATCACGAAATTTGTATAAAAAATCTGTTGATTTTCACATATTCAAGAAAATATAGTATTTTTCTCGGCAAATGTCGGCACAAAACGCGGCACTTGTAAGCGACCGACGATTGACTGAATGCGGCTGTTATTCAGCAATATTAAGATGCTAAAAATCGTTTCAATTTGAAAATGAAAAGGAAATGTGAAAAAAGAAAAGAATGAAGATCGCCTATACTTTGCATGTTTTCGCTGCGCACGCTTTTCACAGAGACGATATACTACTATATAATATATGTTCGCTGCTCTTGAATTTTCGCTCAATTAGAGCGCATTGGCCTATTTAGAGAAATAGAAATGGGTACGCGGCATAATTTGGTGCTCTGTTTGATTGCCTAACATTCAATTTAGATCATTTATGTCTTTTTGTTTTGATTTTTTTGGTTACACAGCCTCAGCCTTTGCTATTTAGCCATACTATTTTGTGGCGTATTCTACCAGAGAGCACTCTTGGTTTAGTTTATTTGTTAGTCCCATGGATAACTGCTAATTTTAGTTCGACCGCAAAATTTTTGTTGTTCTTTGAAGAGAATTTCCTTGCTCTTCGTTTCCTATATGAAATGCCTGCTTGCCTGCCAGTCTCAGTGGTTGCATGACTCAATGTTGGAACGCGTCCAAAATTCGATTTTGCTTGATTTAGTGCAAATAACCAGAAGTTAAATTAACCGGCTGCTTTCGCATATAGTTGTATTTATTTGTAATCAATTACAGTACATTATGGCGTGTAACAGGTGGAGATGTGAGCAGTGTTTATTAACTAAAAGTTTTGAGTAGATTTGTAATGAAAATAGGTCGAAATAATAAAGTTCACATGGCAGATTTTGAACTTTCGTCAAACCAGCTAAATAGAAATAGACTCAAACTCTGGTTTCAAATATATTTGGTATACCTTCTTGATCTCATTTAAATTTATATCGTTCTTGAAATATCTACTTTTATTCTATGAGATCGGTATATCTCCAATACTTATAAGAATTATCAGATACATCATGGAAAGTTAGAGCTAATTTTAATTTTTACAGGTGTGAGCCTTTTTGTCCTTCGCTCTGCCGGTTACTCGATTAACGATTAGCTGTTGTTCATTTTTGTTTTTGCTGTTCATAAGAAATTGGTAAGTTTCATTACCTGATTGTTATTTTATCAATAAGCAGAACAAAATTTTCAGCGTGGACAACAACCCGAAGAGTTACAACCCGGTTTCAACTCGATTTGTATTCGATTAAAAAATAATGGAGTAAATTAAGATTTTTCTTTTTTCTTTTGTATGGTAAATCGATCTAAATCAGCGATTTAATCGAGCAAAGGCTAGTTAATTGATCAATTAACTACTGTGCGAAAACGTTGTTAGATAAAACAGTAGTTCGGTTAATTAACAAACAGCCTGATTGTAGGCAACATTTCATTCACATTACAGAAATGCTACGATACTTCGAATACTTTTAGGATAATCGATATTAAATTTGATATTTTCAAAAACTAAATAATGATTTTCTTGAAATATAAACAAATTCTTTGTATGCACTTTGACAACAAAAATATTTGATTTCAAGTTTAAGAACTTAGCCTACAAATATGTGTTAATTATGTATATATAATACAATTATGATTTAATGAATGAGTAGATAAACATGATTATTTACAATGATTAAGATAATTAAAAAATTGAAATTATTAAATCGAAACTTAATACAAATGCCAAATTATTCACATTGCAATTTCCAAGCCTAGGAAATTCTCAAAATGTACGAAGTAGTATCTAATTATTTACAAAGCAACTTCAGCAAATCAGAAAATTCTCAGCATATTTTAGCAATTAATAATCAATATTATTTACAGCAGTCTAACATGCAGAAAACTTCATACGCAAAACTATATATACACTCAGTATAATCACTGGGTAATTCCCGTTAATTAGGTGAGAACTTAAAATATGCGAACACGTAGGCGCTCAAGTGTGTAAAAAACAACAATAAATAAATGCGGAGATACTCCAGTGAATGTTTGTATAAACTTAAAAACCCCGTTAACAGCAAAAAAACTTAATGATTATGAAGGTCAAATAAGCTTCGCGGAGAACGCGGAGATGCGCTAATTGCTTTACATTACGAAATAAAGAGGTGGCAATATGTGATATTTTATATTTTGTTGATGCGCTTTTGGTGCGTAGATGACATACAGAGAGTGTGTGCAGAGTGCCAGAGAGTAGTGGTCAAAATCAAGAAACGCAAAAGAGATATAGAGTAAACAAAATGCTAAATTCTGGTCAAAACACAGCTACTTCTATATGGTATATTGGATGCATGATCAGCTACAGTTGCGTGTAATTATAAATGCAGCTACGGATGCAAAGTTGATATAGATACAATATGGTTTATGGTAAATGCTTTTCGGCGCTTCCTTTTGTGCGCCTGCGCTCGTGCAACTGCGCTGGCGGCGGCTGCTACTACTTCTATGTACTACAACTACTCACACTCATCGCCAAGCTGGGTACGCTGTAGCAGTGTTCCTTCAGGCTGAGGTGATCCTCACCACCGCTACCCTCATCCTCGGCCTCGGCAGAGCTCGTCGAATCGAAATGTGTTGCGGGCTCGATGAAGGCGATCTTGTTCGTGCACTTCTCGGGCGGACATGTGCAGAACTCCTCAACGCCACCTGCATCGCAGTGCTCCGCATTGACTTCGTCGCGCTTGAAACCGAAGTCTTTGCTGAAATCGAACATATTCTTGGACGGATGTACGCGTCGACGCTTCGTGCATTGTTTGCATATTTTATCGCGTTTAATTTGGAAATTTAGCAACTTGGCGCGGAACGTTTGTCGCAGCGCTTTGGACTTCTTCTGTATCTTTGGCACTTTTAGGCGTAGCTTAGCGGTCATGGCTAATGGCTCGGTTTTGGACGGATTCGTTGTGCCATCAGCAACTGGCGCATTTGATGCCGGCGTTTGCGTTGCGGTACTCGTTGTATTGTCTGTGGTGTTATCATTGTGGTTGTTGTTATTGTTAGATGTCGTTTTCTCCTTCGTCGCGCTGCCATTACTTTTTGATTTGGTGTCCGTATCGCTTGTGATTTGTGTAGCTCCGCTCTCCGCCGGGACGCTGTTGGGTTTCTCAGCGCCATCATTGGCACGCCCATTGCTCTGCGTTGACTTACCGAGCTCTGGATCGATTAACTCGAACTGATCGCTCGTCTCTTTGTATTCCACTAATGTAATGGTTGTCTTCGGTACTTTCGGCGTTGCGTTCTTCTTCGTGAACTCCTTGAGATTGGTCATAATGGCGTTAATAGATTTTTGTGAAAATGAGACGGAGCGTTTCTTTGAGTTGCCACCAACACCAGCATCACTGTCCTTCTCCTTACGCGTCGCACACGTGCGGCAGTCTGAGCTCGAGCTGGACGAACGTTTCGAAGAGCAGTGCGCCTCTTGTTCTTCGGCGGTTTTCGTGCGTGTTGTGACGCCAGCGGTATCCGCCGACTCGATTGCGTCGAAGTTCAATTGCGGTCGTGTTGTAGCAGTTTGTGGCAACTGACGTTTCAAGCGATCATCCAGTGTACGATTCAGTTCATCGATTTTATCCAAATGCGCGTCAATTGAATTCTTTACGGCTGCTTGAGTATCTAGCACCGATGTGGGCCCTGCCACTATTGTCGCACTGCTATTGCTCTCCGAAACCACATCCAAATCCTTCTTCTCCACCACCACCACATCCGTGCGCAATTCATGTGCCATCTCCACCGTTAGTCTTGTGCTGTCTTCGCGATTTATTTCGATTTTCACATTCTCCTGTCGTCGTAAAGCTAACTCACCACTTCGAACACTGTCACAGTCACCCCCCAATGATTCACAACCCCCTAACAAATCGGCATATATATTAATATTATTATTGTTGTAGTTCGTGTGATCGTTTAACTCTGACATTGGCTCATTCGGGTTAGTATCAATGGATATAACAAAAGCGGTTGGCGTCTCCTCCTCATTCAGACACAACATGGACAGTTGCGTGCGTCGCAACTTGGGAAACATTTTGGCATTAGCGGCGCCACGATCGAACATGATCACCGAATCGGGATCGATGTCATGCAGACCGTAGCTAGTGTTAGCTTCGAGGCTGGTAGCCATGCGCAAGGGGTTAGTAATGGGTTCATATTTCGCAGGACTGGTATTTACCGACAACGATCCGAGACTTTGGGAGCGCGGCTGTAGCTTGTTGAAACGTTGCGTGCGTATACGATTCGCGGTGGGCGTGGTCGGTTGCGGTGTCGATTTGCGTTTGAACGGTCTACCACGCAGTAGTGTGAGTACGCCACCGCGTCGCCGCAACTCGTTGATAATACTTACGCCTGTGGAATTAGTCGAGGTTGCTGAGTTCTGCGAGGCGTGGTTTTATTTGTGTCGAATTTCAAATTTGTATTATTTTTAAATGATTTATTTTGCAATTTATTGTTTGTATTGCAAGCGTGTGTTTGGGTGTTTATAGAAATAAAGTAGGGTGTATAAGAATATTTGTATATGGGAGAAAAAGAGAGTTGAATAAGTAAAAGTACATAAGTTTATAAGCTTAAGTGAAATAGTGTATTTAGTGTACCGAAACCGTAATTAATTCGAAAATGAAGTGAATATAAAAATCATTTAAAATGCTAGACAGATGTATCAAAAAGTAAAGTGCTTTCGTGTGATTTGTAAGAATAGCTTCTACTTGAAAGCCCAATATTTTTTTTATTTATTCTAACTAATTTTGTCTAATTTTTATGTATTATAAGAAAGAGCTTTACACTCTTAAATTCCTTAAAAAATTTAGGGTTGCATTTTCAAGTCTGCAAGTTTTCGAAGTAAGTGAGCTTTTTTATTCGAGCTTTTACGATGAAAGCTATAATTTTGTGACCGAATGTTAATCAAATACAACTTTTTAGGCTTAATAATGCCGAAAAGATGCTATTTTTCTAACCTAATAGCCTTGTAAAGTGCTGAATCGAACAAACAATTGCTATAAATCAGTTAGACTAACATTATCCATGGAATAGAGAATATGAAAGACAACAACTCCATATGCCCTCTCAAAACCAGCTGAATAAATTTATTGTTGCTTTCATCCGTATTTTCTTTATACTAGACTTCAAATATAGAGACCAGAAGTAGCGAATCAAATACGATTATTTTCTCTATACAAATAAGTATCATATATAGATTGGTCTAGTTCTTTGAAGCTTCTTTTACGATAATAGGATACTTATGTAGAGTATTGTCTTCCAGAAATCTTTATACTTTTCGATACATCTATTACCAAAACCTCCTATTTTATTGTCATTTCTTCAAGTGTACTAAAAATTACTCAAAACCATTGCCATCAAGCGACATGTATTGTACTTAAAAATAAATCTAAGCTGTTTAAACCAATCACCATAAGGTGCTAATACTTAGTCCCTTCACCTGCTTTTTGTGTGTGTATGTTTGTAATATAAATTTCTTGGATATGTTATAAAATATTTTTTTCGTAGAACATCCTAAAACACTTACCTGTTGGTCGTTGTTAAAACTATTCTCTATGAAATTCTGTTCTAAATGATCATCACAGCCAGATGGCAACTCTTCGCAGCCAATCTCATTCAAGGCGCACTTTATCATGTCCACCAACTTTTGTTTTTGCTTCTCCTGACAACGCAACGCATTTAGGTCCTTCGATTGCCTGCTGTTTTTTCGAAAATCAAAAAAAGTTACCATTGAAATTTTGTTTTCTAAAATCAGATATCTCCACCTACTTCTGACTATCTTTGGGCGACTGTATGCCATTACTGGCGGTGCTGCCATTGCGTGTTATGCTGCCATTCGCTATTGGTGAACCACCATTCGCATGTTCGATCATCTTCAGCTGCTTCTCTTGGCAATCCTTCACGGACAACTCCAAGTCAATGAGACGCGAGCGCAGCCAATCGACTGTGAGATTATCAACGGTGAGCGTATTCGATTGCAATTTGCCGGGTATATCCTCGATGAGTGCGTCGTCAAACTGGAATACTAAAGGTGTGGTGGGGGAGGTTCTATAAAGTTCACAAAAATTAATATTGAAATTCAGAGAGTCTTGCAGTTCAAGTGTTACTTGTGTTTCTCGGTGAATTCCCGATATTCCTCACTGGGATTTATGCTGTTTATCACATTGTCGATGCGTTTTTGTATTTCCTTGAATTTGTCGGATGTGAGATCTCCATGCTGGCTTGTCTCTTGTAGTATATTCTTCCACAGCAGTATGAAACTCTCTTGCACGGATTGTTGATGCTCCAATAGACCGGGTAGCAATACTGTACGGAAATCTTTCTCCACCTCGACGGCTTCGGTGATGGAGAGTACATATTCGTTGTGGGTGAGATGCAGTTTGCGGCAGGCTTTCTGATATTTATCGCGTACATCATCCAATTTACGACCACCACGACCGGCTGGAAATTATTAAATTATTTATGAGTGGTTTAAGCAATAAAAGAGTGAAGATTTATAGATAAATTATACAAAAATAACATGTCACAAATGTTATGGATTAATATTTGTTTACACAATTATTTTAGAAAGAAAGGTATATCTTTGTGTCAAGAAGATCTTAAATGCAACACATTTTAGATATTTTTTTGTTGGCTATGAAAACATTTAGATCAGAGAGTTCAGAAAGATTACATATTCAATATAGGCAGTTATAAGTATTTCTAATCTTAATAAGCGATACATTCTTAAATAAATATGTAAAGATTCGTTATCATAATTACATTTAATGTAGTGTTCCTCAAAGCGTGTCCGCAGTGCCTTATAACCCTCGAGATGTTTCTGATATTCGGCTTTTTTACGTACTACTTCGTCTGTGAGCTAAAAAGAGCCAAAAAATAAACAAATTAGTAGAAATGTATTGTAATTTTTTTGTATAAAAGAGTTTCAATAAAATAATGTGTAATGTACTTCAATCTATTAAAAGTTGGGGGACATTTGTAAGCCCTTCGTAAGACACAAAATGCTTTCTACGTACTTTATAACACTGAAAAGAGCAAAGAACATAATGAAGACGATTCATCTATACATTGAGCAAAATACAATTTAGAAAAGTCCAAAAAGTTAAAATTAATAATAAATTAATATTTAAACAGTAAAAATTCGTGCAATTTAGAAGGTAAAACAGTCTTAAATATATACATGATATGTTCAAAAAATAGCGGGAATTATAAAATTTCACAGTACCTTTCAAAGAAGAAAGATCGAAACAGAATCCGAAAGCTATCACAAAAAGAGTTTGAGAAGTGTTTCGACGATTGTAGGAAGTAGTGTATAATATCGTATGGAGATTATTTTAAAGACGACAACGTTAGTGTCGACAAAAGATTTTTTTTTTTTTTTTCAAAAAACGAAAATTATGCGGTCATCAAATCTACCATCTTTAGAGTAAATATATAAAATTTTTCTTGACAAAAGTTTTCAAGATTTTAGAGAAAATCTCAAAAAAATCATCAAAGGTTTCAGTTTTGATAACTAATCGAATGTACTTCGCAGTTTATTTGATTGTTGACGATAAGCAGGTAACCTGAACTATTGGATGGACTTCTAAACTTATCTCCAATGTACTTTTTGGGATACCTTAGAAGTAAAGTTTTCAACGGCTATTTAATGACTATGTATTAAAGGAAATTATTCAGGTAATTTATACTAAAATTTCATGGAAAACCTGTCAAGTCTTTATTGAATATTTTCCCTTCAGAATATTGTCGTGTTAAAATATTATATATGTAGGCGATGTTTGAAAATATATTTCTTCTGGTGGTATGGTAATAAATATAGAGTTTCAACATTATCTGTATGAATATCGAATTGAATAAAATTGAATATATATTTTTCTTGACTGGCGTAGGCAGCGCTTACGCGTTTACAGCCTAGCCCACAACAGCGCGCCATTCATTCCTCCTTTTGGCAGTTTGGCGCCAATTGGTAATATCTAATGAAGGCAGGTCGTCCTTATCCAACTGGTCCCTCCAACGCTCAACTCCGTCTTCCCCTTCCTCGGCTTCCACCAGCGGATACTGCATAGAACACTTTCAGAGCGGGAGCACTTTCGTCCATTCGAACAACATGACCTTGCCTGAAGTATGTCAATGTCGTCGAATAACACATATAGCTCATCATTCCATCGTCTGCGGTATTCGACGTTGCCAATGTTTAAGGGGCCATAAATCTTCCGCAAAACATTTCTCTCGAAAATCCTAGTGCCGTCTCATCGAATGTTGACATAGAATGCGATGACTGTTTGTTTGATGACAGGATATATTTAGTCTTGTCCTATACATATATGTACATATATACATAAATAGCCTAAGATGAAGGCTAAAAAGATTTTTCATGGTACCAATTGAAATAATCTAATATTTGTTACAAATACCTAATAATACTCTCGTAAACCAATATATTGAAGTCCCTTTAATTATTGGTAAAATATAAACAATGACGTAGAGAAAAATATATATGTAACTAGTTATTTGCAATATTTATAAATAATTTCGGCTAACATAAAACTGGTCATAAATACGACAAAATTCAATTCTCTCACACAATTATTTTCCCGGCACATAAAACCAAATCATGGCAAATATTTGCCACCAACTGATTACAACATTTGTATGTAGGCTCCTATATGGCCAACAGGTACTTATGTATGTATGTACATTTATTTGCATATTTACGCCGCTGAACGCATTTGCTTAGCCCAAATAGCGAGAGAAAAGCGTGTGTAACTATGAGAAAGTGTAAGTTATAAATAGCAAATGATATGTACACGTATTTCAGCATTAATTTTATTGGCGTCACCGATTGTTAATAAGCTGGTTGTTGTTATTATTACCTGTTACCATTTGCCGGCATTTCACAACGGAAACAACACAAACAACTCGCGACAGCTGAGCAGACGTGCAAGTATGAAATTAAGCGGTGATAAGGCAATAGCCGGTACAATAACAATAACAACAACAATAACACTCTATAACACTAACCCACAAATTGAACGCAATTTTTATGACAACTCACACACATACATACATTTATATATAATATATACCAGTGAGTTTGTGGTATGCACAACACATTGCCTCAATTATGGTAAAGTCAAGAGACTTTTAATTGAAACTCACTTTTACTTGTGCATACCAATTGTTTATAAACTCCACATACCGTTATGTGCATATATACATATATGTATAGTGGTAATGTAGCTTTAATTTATGTATGTATGATACACGTGTATGAATAATTGAGAAAATCCGCGCGGCATCTTGTACTGTTTCACTTTTTTATTCCGTCCATTTGTCTTAAAACAAATTGTATTTAATTTGTTTGTATGTATGTATGTACGCTCTGCACATATTTATAGCGGTATCTAGCGTGTAGGCATTAAATTTGTATTTGTCTTTTAGCTATTGTAAATTGGTATCTTTGGCGTTGTCGCATTTTATACCGCACCGTACGTGATGAAGACCACGTAAAATTGCAACAAAACGCATTCGCCGATTTTATTGCGTTTTTAATTGACTACACGCGAGCACAAAGCTTTGGCACAGCGTCTTACATTGCAGCTTATTTAGGCCAATTGTCGTTGAGCTTTTTTGCGGCTTATGCAAAATGTTGCATTGTTGTAGGTATCTATGTATATAGTATAACGGTGAATGTTTATGTTCACATATATATTTTTAAACCTGCCCAGATGAGTTGAAGAGGGTTAACAGTGAAATATTTTACTGCTATTTTAATAGCTTATGCTCAATTATTATCTCATAATGCAGTTAATGAATATTTTAGATTATATAAATAATGACAAAAGCTTGCTAATACTATTTATTCGCTTCAATATACTACTTAAATACTAAATTATACTAAAGTAATAGAATTTCATAAAAACATTTTTTTTTGGTAATTTTCTTGTACAATTTGATATTTTTAGGTTGCCACATATGTATATATAGGTCTACAACTTTGCTTCCGCCGTTTTTTTTTGTAAATTTAAGGCTTTTTTCCACTTAGGACAGCCTCACCGTACGTTTCCGAAAGCAATCGATGAGCCTCAGTCGCATTTTTCTTGGAATTAAAAAAGAAAAGCAAAATTTCGCGGAAGTGTCGAGAATTCGATTTAACTGAACCCTCATCATCGCAATACATATTTTTGTCTAATGAAAGAGGATGCCCGCTTAATGAATGAATTAAGGGCTAACCCCTAGTCGTAGTCAGGATTTTCAAAAAAATCAATTTTTTTTTGCATTTTCGTTAAGTGTAATATCTTAAAAATATACTCTGGAAATTTGAAATTTATCCGATAATTGCTTATCGACAAATGACAACACTCCAACACGCTAGTGTGAAACTTTTTTTCAAAACTATGTTTTTTGAACTGGTGACAACTGTAACTCGAAAACCGCTCTAATGGAACCGCTTTAATGAAATTTCTACAGCTTTTAGAATGCATAATAAACTCAGGCCTGATCCAAACTTTTGTTTTTCAAAAATTTCGATTTTTTAAGACCAAAAACTTGTTGACTTTTTCCCGAAAATGTAGAAAAAAATTTTATGAGGCCGCCATTTTGTTAATTTTTAAAAAAAAAAATTTGGTTCAGGCCCAGGATTATCTATTTATAAAACTAATTTGTTGTATCCGATTGATTTCATATGAATCTCCAAGGACTTATGATTGTCACCGCAAGGACCTTTTTTTGAAACTGGATCAACACAGACAGCTATAACTATGGAAATTATAATTTTTTTTTTTTTCAAATTTTCATGACTTTAAGTCAAAACATTGTATAATAATGCCATATATTACTTTTGTAAAATAACATGATTTAATAGCAAAAAAATTACTGAAAATTCTCATTTTTTCGTGTCTCTGAAACCCCTAACCCCTTAAGAAATTCTGGAAGGAATTTTCATATAATAATATTTTTAAAGGTGCTAAGGTAGATAGTAAACATTTTTTTTTAAGTTTAAATTTTACATGAACTTCACCTCTTTAAGGTCCAAATAAGAAATGTGTAAAATATAAGTTACAAAAAGAACGAAGCAGAAAAAAATTAGAGACATCTGGAGACATATAATTTCCCGTAATTCTCAATAAGAACTCGCCAAAAATCAATTTGGAGGTAATTTTCTCCTAAGATGTTCCAAGAAATGTTATAGAGTTGAGTATTAGCTGGAGTTCAGCGGTTAGCGGCCAGAAAACAGATGAATAGTGGCTAGTAATAACCAAATCCCCTCGATAATAAAAAATATAAAGAAGCTCTGATTTTCCTAATGGTAAATACTCTGAACAAATTATTATCTTTATATTAAAAGCACACTTTCTACATTAAATTGCATAGTGGACGGAATTATGATTTTCAAGTGCGGTTCAAGTAGATTATGGCAGATGCCCTCAACAAATTAAAAAATTAAAGTGGCTGTATGTCTATGAGCATATTTGTGGTATTTATATATGTACTTATATAGATATATAAAAGCGATTGCAGTTTCAGTGAAAATTATTAGAATTAATTGATTTCCTTTTATAATGTTAAAAGCATGCTGATAACTATGTAAGTACATACATACCTAGTATATAGTTATAACTGTACACAATATTATGCTCTTTCAAATCATAGCTAAATGTATTCCATTTAGCTAAAGTGCCTCTATACTCGTATGCACACAACATAAATAGTTTGCATGCAATTTCACATCATATCACAGCCGATCTCACCGCAATTATTTTTTGCTATTAGTTAATATACTTCCGCAATTTTTGCAGTTATCGCACTTAATTATGCATTCACCGCTAACATAACTGCGCTGCACCACACCGAGCAGCCACAAAGAAATTTGCTAAAGCGAAATGCAACAATGGCCGCGGCAATCACAATATTATGCACTGCACACAACATCAACACAACATAAGAGAAAAACCGCACAACATGCTCATGTGATGATGCACCCTCATCATCGCACTCATCAACATACTAGTCATCCGCATAATCATCATTATTATCGTTGTCATGTCTGCCTCGAACTGGTCATTACCGACTATCGCTGATTTGCACTACTGCAACGAAACACCGCAAGCTCCACTCTCAGCTCAAATGAATATATGGGGGGACTGTGCAACTTGGTGCTGCACTTACCACATGATCAGCAGACATACTTTGCTGTCTGTTTCACCATTACCACTATATTCGTAGTTTCGTTCCCGCAAACACAGAATTGAGTAAAAAATTGCATGCTGCACCTACTGAATGGCTCATCTCCGTCTCTTACGCCTCTTGCTCCTCATCATCAGCGCACACTTAAGTGACCACAATCAAGCATTCAATTAAGAAATCTAAATGGTACACATTTTCCTGGCTGCCAGCTGTAGGAATACCGCGGTGCATCTGGCCGGCGGCCAAATGAAACTGACCCATTCGTTGATTCTTTCGCTCTCGAAGAAAAACGAAAAGAACGCAGGAAAATTCAAAAATGGCATGCCGCAACAGCAACGATGCTTAGTTGAACGAGCGTGCTGCTGGCAGTGCGTGCTCGCAAGTGTAGTTTATTTTACATTACATTAAGGCTTATTTGATTTTTGTTCAACATGCAAAGTGCAGTTTGAATCGAGCCGATGCTAGTAGCGAGTAGCTAACATCGCTTGCAGCCATGCTGGTTGCAATGACTGGCTGACTGTTGTACGGTATGCAATTGTTAATGCATGTTGATAATGGCGGTTTATTTTTTTTAATTTTATTTTATTTCATTTCAGTTCAGTTCAGTTCAGATCATTTCATTATTTCAGTTTTAATTTATTTTATTTTATTTTTATTTTTATTTTATTTATTTTTTTTTATTTTAATTTTAATTTAATTTAATTTAATTTAATTTAATTTAATTTAATTTAATTTAATTTAATTTAATTTAATTTAATTTAATTTAATTTAATTTTAATTTTAATTTAATTTAATTTAATTTAATTTAATTTTATTTTATTTTATTTTAATTTATTTTATTTTATTTTATTTTATTTTATTTTATTTTATTTTATTTTATTTTATTTTATTTTATTTTTTTTTTTCTTAATTGTATTTTTATTTTATTTTTATTATTATTCTTCAATCGCATCTTATCATCCATCCACAAGTATTTTTTGTTATACCGCTGACTTTATTTTGATTTTCCTACTATCTCAAAATTTTGTTTTCATTTTTACATACCTACACATAAAAATTTTCAGTTATTTTCGCATTGTTTTTCAACGGTTTTGTGTTTACTTGGTTTATTTTTAAAATATTGTTGGCCAATATTTACATATGTATTTACTTTTATCCTCGTGCTTTTGATAAATTTATGATTTTGTGTGATCCCCATGCCACCTTCAGCTTGCGGCAAATCTTCTCTGTTATTGTTTATTATTGACCTTTGTAGTTGTTTTCTTAAGCTTATCTCTCGAGCACATGATCAAGCAATCAAACTTTCGTTGTATAAATTTGCATTTGAATCAGGTGTTTCTCTAATACGTAAGAAGTAACATGGTATGATGTATATACATATGTATAATAAGTATGTCTCTGTGAAAATATTTGATTCATTTTTCGGTTTAGTTTGGTTTGGGTAGGGAAAATTAACACAGCTTTTGAACTTTCAGGTTTAGTTTGTTAAGTTACTAAAAAAAAAAATGATTTACTAGTGTGTCCCAAGTGCTATGTTGAAATTATTCGGTATTTCTATTCTTTTATCAGAACAAATTGTTTTCATATTTTCTATTGAAGCTTTTCTACCAATCTTTGCGCAATGGATTATAGCCTTCTACGAACTCAAGCTCATTGTAGGTACGCGCTGAAATGTAGGCAACATTTTTAAACTATTTGTTTTATAAATAATTTAATTATTTCAAATGTGTTATTAGGAAATAATTTGAGAAAAAATTAAATATTGGAAAATTATTTATTTATTTTTATAAAAAAAAAAATATTTTTAATACAAAAATTGTTGTTTTTATATGTAACGAAGTACCATTTAAATAATTACATATTTCTGTCTAAATAAGCACTAATGAAGACCACACAGAAAGTGATGATGCGACAATTGTTGCAAACCCGTTACTTAAATATTAGAGACATTTTGCACTGTAACTGTTGTGGATCTTGATTTCTCTTTCCGTGTTTGTCACCATGAACAAGTATCAGATGGCGGAGGCCACACAGTCATAACAAGTTGAAAATGAGGTACACAGATTAACGCCTCGACAGTAAGTGGTGCAGAAGAAAACAAGACAATTAAGAGAAAGAAAAATGTAATAAAATAAATTATAATAAAAAAGTTAACTAATTATAATTTTAATCCAAAAAAGAGATTCAACGCAAGAGGCTGTAACAAACGGTATTGGCGTGCACGAGAATACCTATACACCGGTATATATATATGTATGTCTACATATATGTATATAGATTTACAAATTAAAATATAATCGTAAAAAATTACAACAACAACAAACGAAGTAGAAACCTTCAACTAAACCGGAGGTACAGTGACTTGGCGACCCAATGCTAAGTATGTGTCTTCATAATTTTCGACATGACATGTATCGTCTGACAACACACAGTCAATGTGCTCTTCGTCACGCCATAAGTAAACAGGCAGGCGAACAAGTTACAATCAAACACACACACCCAGTATCAATATTTACAAGACGACATCGGTTTAACTTCAATACAAAAATATATGTATATCTTAACGCGCAGGTTTTCGAAAAGTCAAGCTCGCAAAGTCTCATCAACAAGCCCAACTATGACTGTGACTGTGGCTCAGCTTACGCCGCTGTTCTTTGGAATTGGGTCATTCGTGAGTTAACTATGCATAAATTTACAGTATTTTTCTCACTTGTTACGTCTGTTTTTTTTTCGTTCGCCGGCGTCTTAATGCATCTTCAAATTAATGAGTTTTTATTGTTTTAATATTAATTTTCTTTTCTCTTCTCCCTTTTTGGTTTCATTATAATGTTTTTATAGTTTTTTATGTGTTTTTTATTTGCTTATTTAATGTGTTGTTGTGCCCCATCCCAAATGACGTTAGCAATCGAGCTTAGGTTTGTTCTCAAGCTGTAGATTGTGTTGTGCTGGCTTTGTACTGTGTTAGAAATGTGGCTTCTTCATTAGTTAGTATGGAAAAAACTGTGATGTCATCATAATTTTTTGTCTAAGTGTGCATAAGTTTTTGCTCGAATGATTTTATAGCTCGATAAGCAGTAATTTTATACAAAGATTTAATGGAAAATTTTTATTTCAGAGAAAATTATTTAAGCGCCTAAGATAGCCTATAAAACAGTTGTATAACGTTAAAAATTGGATAGATGTTTACTATTTTAATAATGCTCCCAAATGTAGGCAACAATATATTTTTGCTATTCAATCATTGCCTACCTTTAGGAGTAAGCTGAATATTAGGAAACCTCTTTCTATAATAAAAGAGATGCCTAAAATCGGTAAAAATTACTATTACAAGTTAAGTCAATAGTTAATAGATGCTTTTCGATATCGAGATATTAGTCTTCATATTTTTAAAGCTCTGAATTTTTAAATGAAAATGAACAGAAAATATATTCCTCGTCTTTTCTTCCATATGCGGGACGAGGAGAGACAATATATTTGTATGTATTATGCGAGAGAAACAATATTTAAATACATTTATCCAGGTATATGACATTGACTCATGCGCCAATTTTAAAAACCTTGAAAAGCATCCATCAAATTGACCTACATTCGACAAAAGTCTGAATGACTAATATTGACTTGAAAAAGTGAAAATTTTTCTTTTACACACCATACATAACTATGCATCACGTTTTATCCTTCAACATAAATTCGCAAACCATGCGTGCCTTTGATATTTCCACAAGGTCGACGCTTTTGTTTTCGCACAAAAGATTGGGGAATTCTATGAAACAAGTTTTAAGGTCGAAAGTGAATAATTACAACCATTGTATTATTGGCAACAGTGGCTGTTGTTGTTGTCATTGAAACATAAATAACTAGCGACAATGCAGAAAAATTTGCATGCGATATATTTATGTGAATATATATCACAAATGTGCAATATATGATATATAGAGCAAAGAAGCACTCGTTCATCATAACTGAAACCGGCAAACCTACCTCAATAGTAATAAAAATTTAATTCATAATTTTTACATAATACATAAAGTCACATAAAAAGTTTTTTTTAATAATTGTTCCCTCATTTTATTGTATTTTAATACTTTCAAATGCGAGTGTGTGTGCAGGTCGTATGAGTAACTTTCAATTTCACATCAAGTTTAAAGCTCATTGTGTGTGCTACAAACTATTTCAGTGGCATTCCAATTCTATTATTTGCTATTGTAACTAGTCATTTTTGTTGTTGTTGTTTTTTATGAATTTTATGAGCGCTAATTTAATCATTACTACACAGTTGGAAGAATCAAATTGTGAAGAGAATAGTGTGCTTTGTGTAGCATTTTTTGTCGAGACGACAATAGTGGACTGGTGTACTACAACAACACACAACAAAAGGCATACATTACAAAAGCATAGTAAAAGATAGTAAATACAGATTAGAGACAGCAAAACTCTATTCTTTCGCTGTTTGAATTATGACCGCAATTGCAGGCAACAATGCAACAACGTCACACGCTGTGCTTGGCCGTGAAGTTGCCGCATGAAACACAAACATACTTTCAAATAAAATTATGGATTTACCGGCATGTGTGTATTGTGGCAGCCACACACAGAGCAGTGATACTTTCAATTTTCAGCTGCAATTTACATAATCGAAATTGGAGTATTACGTCAGTTGACTTTGAAAATGCTGATTTTCGATTATTAATTTTGTTTTTCGAGCTGCTCACTTCGTTTAGCGGCACTTGCGCTGATTCGTCATAATTTTAAACACTTCGCTCCAGTTAAACGAGTTAAATGAGCTAATCGTGTGTGACGTAAAGAAATTTACCGTTCATGCAAATCAATCATAATGATGGGTGAGATTAGTTAATTTGCGGTTTAATTTTGGATTTGTAGTGTTGGAATTAGTGTCTCTGAATTATGGTTTCGATTTGTTATGAAATGTTGAATTTTTAATGGTTTTGGTAAGATTTAAGTAAAAGCTTGAAAATTTCAGTGTAAAATTATATTTTGTTTTAAAAATGTTGACTAATTATTTTTCTTCTGATTATTATAAATGCAACAAATATTAGCAGAACGACCGAACATCATATATTTTTGGTCTTATAGAAAAGCAGCTTAACTC
Source organism: Zeugodacus tau (assembly GCA_031772095.1). Taxonomy (NCBI): domain Eukaryota; kingdom Metazoa; phylum Arthropoda; class Insecta; order Diptera; family Tephritidae; genus Zeugodacus; species Zeugodacus tau. Next base: position 81,128,585 of record CM062649.1, read on the forward strand.
GAGTTAAGTGAGATATTGGTAACTGTATTATTAATGGCCTGCACTGTGAAGTGCATATTATTTTTCAAATATTATATTGCGCAATAATATTCTTGGAATTTAAATTTCACTTTAATTTGAATATCATTAAAAAATTATCAATAAATGGTATAAATCTTAAAAAAAATTATATTTGACACATGGTATTTTTGCATATAAGCAAATTTTATATTTCATTTTTTTCCATACTTGAATATAATCTTTATATTTTAAAATAATTTATTTTTTTCCTTACCTGAATATAATCATCTCTTATGAAACTTCTCAGAAATATATATATTTTTTAATTTTTATCTTCTTCTGTGCTATTGTCTATTCTTTCCATTATATATTTTGCCATTTCAAGCGTACAATGAACTAATCGGTTTTTGCAAATTTGTTTTAAATATTTATTTTTACATTTTTCTACGCTTGTGTAGCGAAAAATTTACATATTTGATTTGTTTAAATGTGGTGTAATTTATTTCAGCGAAAAGATGAGTCAGAAATTGTCTAAGTAGCGGCAAGGCGCTAAGCTTTTGATAATCATTTTAAATGACGGAAGCCATTAGCGGTGGGGAAGATTTTGAGCGCTAGATATAAACTGGTTTATGCACAAAATTAATTACAAATGAAAAGATTTGTGTTTCAATGTGGTTTTTATTTGGGATTTTAAATTCAATTAAGTAAAAATATTAAAAACAAAAATATTTTTTTTTTTTTATAAAAATAATTAATTTTTGTATTTTTAGGTTATTTCAACATATTGTAGAAATCCAATTCAATGACACCTTTCAAACAAACTTTTAATCAATCAACCAGCTCAACTATCCAGTGAAACTTAACTGCAGCAACACTACATAATAGCCGTTATAATGCAATCGCCATAGAAATTCACTATTATCAGCCAAACATTTTGCATAATCACGTGTCAAACTGAGTCAAGCGCCGTTTCAAATTTGGCTACCAAAACCGAAAAGACAACAAAACGAAAATGTAAAGAAAGCAAAAAATAGGCGCGTGCTTACACGAATTTGGCAGCTGACATTGGACTAAATAACAGCTGCTTGTAAGGCTGTATGTATATACTATTGGCATTAACATGCCAATGTTTCAGCAATTCACACCTTTTTCTCCACTTTGCAAATCATTTCTAAACACTTTTTAACTTCAACAACTTTCTAAGTTGGTTAGCTCATGGATTTTGCTGTGAAAGCTTAAGCGAATGATGTCCACTATACGATTACGAGAGTGATAGAGGCAGGTAGAAAGCAGAAGTGTATAAGTAGTTGAGAATCAAATAAGAAAAAGTAAAAGTTTCACTGAGGATGTTGCCAATGTTTGCTGCTTTAGGCACACAACTTGTTTACTTTCGAACAACAATAACGTGCAGGCGAGTCCCTGTAACGAGTTTGTTGCTTAAGTCTTTTGTTCTCGCAGCAAAAGTAAAATGAGGTCGGGATGTCGAACGGATATTTGTTAAGAATTTAAATTTATTTATTTTTAAAAATATTTACCAATCTTTTTCTGTAAAATTTGTTTGCCTAATATGAACCTAAACATATATAAATTTATTTAATAGCATCCAAATGGAATTTAAATCGCTTCGCTCAATATATAAACATTCAGATATTTCCTAACCGGTTTGGCAATAAATAAAAGATATATATTTGTTGATTTTTATAAATATTCAAAAAATTAAAAAAAAAACGTTAAAAAATTTCGATTTCAAAAATGGAGTATTATCATCTTTGGTAGATGACTTGGCTAAAATATACCACAAAGTACGAAATCTTTTTTTATTATAAATATCTAGGTCCAATAGTGTTTTGTTATTAATTTTAAATCAGTTTTTTACCATTGTATAATTTCTTAGTTTAAAACTTAAATAAAGTTATAGATTTTTTATTTTATATTTATACCCTGAACAGGGTATATTAAGTTTGTCAGGAAGTTTGTAACACCCAAAAGGAAGCGTCGGAGGCCCTATAAAGTGTATATATAAATGATCAGTATGTTGAACTGAGTCGATTTAGCCATGTCCGTCTGTCTGTCTGTATATATACGAACTAGTCCTTCAGTTTTTAAGATATCGTTTTGAAATTTAGATAATCAGATGTTATTTTCTCTTCAAGAAGCTGCTCATTTGTCGAAACTGCCGATATCGGGATATATCATATAGCTGCCATACAAACTGAACGATCGGAATCAAGGGCTTGTATGGAAAACTTCCGCATTTTACTACATATCTTCACGAAATTTTGTGTGAGAGTTTGTTCATAGATATAATTTAATCTCCAAAAAAATTGTTCAGATCGGTTCACTATAGCATATAGCTGCCATACAAACCGAACGATCGGAATCAATGGCTTGTATGGAAAATTTTCGCATTTGACGTGGTATCTTCTCGAAATTTGACATGTATTACTGCTTAAGGTAATAATATAATCTCCGAAGAAATTGTTCAGATCGGTTAACTATATATCCTTAATGTTTCTAGCAAACAACCCGGCTAAAAAGAATTAGTAAAATGTTTTCTTTTTTTTACTTACTTTTTCTTACGTCTTTATATTTGCTTAAACACATAGTTACTAAAAGAAATGCACCTGTGAAGGGTATATTAGCTTCGGTACAGCCAAGTTAACGTTTTTTCTTGTTTTTATTAATTTAATTAATTTTGTTCATGAAAATGTGTACGTATTGAATTATATCCTTTTCGCGCAGGAGTTAATTGATCTATTAACGGATTTGCTCCATTAAAGCGCTGATTTAGATCGATTTATCAAGCAAAAGAAGAATCAGTGTATACTACACTAATTTTTAATCGAATACTAGTCAAGTTGAAACTGGAATGCAACTCTACGGCTTGTTGTCCACTCTATAAATTTCGTTGTGTTTATTGATAAAATAGCACTCAGCTGATGAAACTTACCAGCTTCTTATGAACGGAAAAAAATAAAAATGTATAACAGCTGATCGTTAATCGAGTAGCCGGCTATGCGAAAGGCAAAAACTGGTTTCTCAATTATTACCTTAATGTACTAAATTTATTTGGCTGTGCGAAAAGGCTATAAATTGAACAGATATATATTTTTTAGAGTAAAAAATGGGTTTAGATTCTATAGCATTCATATTAAATTATATTTTAAGAAAGAATAAATTATTATCACCAGAAAATAAGATCAATTGAAGGCAAAATTGTTTTATTATAATTTAAAATATTACATTTATAATTCTTTTATCAATTAGCTATAATAAATTATTTTCTAATTTTAACTTTAATTTATGTTTGACTGTTGTTCCACAAGTTATGACTAATTAATCAATATTAAATTCTTCAATAAAAAAATCGTGGCATATTTAACATGCTAATTAATTTAATTATATATTACCAGTAAAGCATTGCATGTAGCTAGAAAGCAGCATCTAATCTTAATTGGCCTTCGCCAAACCCAGACTTGAAGTAGGAAATTAGAGCTGCTTTATTTTACTACTTCGAGGCAATTGAATTAGTCAATTAGTGCATAAAATAATTATAGTACTGTGTATAAATACATAATAATTAATAAAATATGAACAGCTAGGAAAATATGCTTAATGGGCTAATGACATGGAAAAATTTTGATTGAATGAAGCAAAGAGAGCGTGATAAAAATGTTAGTGGTTTATGTTAGGCGTTCAGGAATCTCATAAAACAATTTTTTTTTTAACAAATGCATTTTTTTTGTAATTTTTTAATAAAGTTTATATTATTTTATAACTTCAATATCAGAACAATAACAAAAATTAACTGTATCTCCTCCATCACACACTTCACTTCAGTTTTGACGATGATGGATTAATTTTATTTTATTATCGTCATATCTGCTCTCAAACACAATTCAGTTCATTTTACCTTAATTGTTGTAGCCAACACTTTCAGTCAGCGAGCGGCAAATGCATTAAACGTAAATTTTCTATTAAAAATAGCCTGCAGGCAGATAGCGCAAGACAAAACATAATAATAAAAGTGACTATTTAAATGGTTTTACAATAAAGGCAAGCACACATACACATATAATACACAGCAAACATAAAAAAGTAACACATAATAAAAATCAAAACAAAGAAGGGAAACTAAAAAATAACCGAAACGAATTTCACTGCATGGATAGAGCGAGCTATCCGATACACAGCTGCAGCAGCAAACATAAACTCGGTGCGCGCATAAAGAACGGGCCACGAGTGAGCAGTGTGTGGTTGAGGGGTTTGCGCATGCGCAGCCAACTCACGAGTACTTTATTCCTGTTACGATTGTTTGTTGTTATGCTTGTATTGCTTTTTTCCATTTTTTTTTTTAATTTTTCATTATTTTTTATTATTATATTTTTTTTCTGCTCATTTTGTATATTGGTTCTCATTTTCTTTTATTTTATTTACTTCTTATTTAATTTCATAACTGGTCCATGTTTCTTGGAATTACGAACAAAGAAGCTGTGTCGACGCCAAACAGCGAGGTAGCAGTGAGCGCAGAAGCGCTGACTGGCGCTCGTGTGCGCAAGTAAAAAGTTGAAATGGATGTTGAAGTTTAAGCCAAAGCTATGGTTCAAGCTGAGGCTTAGTGCTAAGTTGGAGTTTGGACTGTGGGCACATATGTGCCTTCATATTATATTTGTATCTGTATGTATGTCTGCAGTGGATTTTGATTTTGACCGACAAACGCGAAGAGTATTTATTATTTTTCAGACACTTACACATACAAAAAAATATTGAAAGCCATACGTCTGTATGTGTTTTGTTCATTACCTGCATGCGCTTGCATAAGTGTCTGGCGTTGTGACAAGGAGCAAGCGAATGAAGGCACAAGCTTGTGGTTGTTATTGTTTTTGCTTTTGGTACAAGAAAAGAAAAGGGTATCAACAAGTTAATGAATATAGTAGTACCACGTCTATGTCTGCTGCTGGTGCTTGCTGCTGTTGGTTATAACATATTGTTTTATTTATTATATTTTACTTCGTTTCAGTTGGTCTCTTTTTAGTTTTAATGTGAGTGTGGCAAACTGATTACTTGTTCGTGGCGAGTGTGTAATAAAGCAAGTTTATATGTGACAAGCGAAGGTAGCAATAACAACAATCACGATTATATTTGTAGATATATTTTTAAAGCTTTTATACTTCAGATCCTTAAGTTAAAAATCTATAGACATAATAATTACCCAGTAAGCAAAACTTATCTGGCAATATAGAAAATAGATTAATGAAAAAAATATATGTTTGGCATATTCAAGGTTTTTTTTATAAAATTAAAGTGAAATAAATATTTTTTAAAGCAAGCAAATTTCGAAAATTTTACATTATTAGTTGGATATTTTACCAGGAAAAAGACTAAATTTAAATTACTAAAACAAAATCAAGAATGAGATGTTCTTTTAATTTTTGGCATGATACATTTTTATTGGAACCAAAAAATTTATTTTTTTTTTTTAGATATTTCAACATTTTTCAAATTTCCTGAAAAGGAATAAAAACTACTAAAACTCATAAGAAGATATTTGAGTGAAAATTATAAGATTCACAGCTTCATTGTATCCTAAGTTACTACAAGCTGCTATTCATTAAGACTACAGAACATATATATACAATACATATATTGAGCTTCTAAAAATTAAGGAGGAAGCCATAAATTTCAACTTATAACTTATTTATTGACATTGTAAGAACACAAAAAAAATAAGAAAGTAAAAAAAAATTGGCACGTGACCATACCCACATTTCTTACTCTCCTAGTAATCTGAACAAAATAAAAAAAAAATTATAATGCGTGTTGTCGTTTTGGTTGAGACTACGAAAAAATTACAACAATTTTTTTTTCACAAAATGGCGACTGCCATCTTCTTAATTGAGTTAATTAAAGTCTGTCATAGCCTTTTCGCACAGCCAAATAAACTTAGTACATAAAGGTTATAATTGAGATACCACTTTTTGCCTTTCGCATAGCCGGCTACTCGATTAACGATTAGCTGTTATAAATCTTTGTTTACTGTTCATAAGAAGTTGGTAAGTTTCATCAGCTGAGTGCTATTTTATCTACAAACACTGGTACATTTCCAGCGTAGACAACAACCCGCAGAGTTGTATTGCAATTTCAACTTGATTTGTATTCGATTAAAAATTAATGTAGTTAAATAATATACAATTTTTCTTTTGCGTGGTATATTGTTCTAAATCAGAGCTTTAATTGAGTAAAGACCTTTTAATTTATGAACTAACTGCTGTGTTTCTCATTTAGCAGTCGAAGAATCGATTTTAATCTCAAATACTGATCTAGTCAAATTCAAGACCACTATTTCTAAAATATTTGTGGAACACGAGATGAATTTGCTTGAGAATATAGTTTCAGGAAAAACCCGATAGCTGAAGTCGCCTTTGTACTTTTATGCTAATAGATTTCAATATCGTTTAAATCAAAAACTACGTATTGCTCATCTGGTACATATATATATATCTGGTATATATATATATTTTCTAAATCAGCGCTTTAATTGAGAAAAAACCGGTTAATTTATCAATTAGCTACTGTGTGAAAATGTCATTCGCTAATTGTCTAAATTAAGGATTTCTTATTTCTGTAGGTGAACCATTTAATATCCCAATCACTTTACAACCAATACTTAATATCTCACAATTTATAAACTTTCGCATACCTTTTGGTCAACTGGGTACATGCTACATATATTTTAGAGTGTGACACATATACATATGTATACAAACATAAATATCCGACAATCAGGTATTAAACGTGACGCGTAGTCGTTCGTATCAGCAAGTAACTGCATTAGCGAGGAACGCCCTCGGCGGCCACTGCTGCAACCATTACGCCGCGTTAAACGAGCACTGGACACACTGGAGGATCACTGCATCCGTGCTGGCAGGCAATTATCATTGTTCTTACGTAGCCTGGCAGGTTTCAGTGTTGCTATTTTTGCTTAGCTTTTTATTTGTTGCTGCAGCGTAATGTTGAACCTGTTTGTTGTGTGTTGTGCTATTATTTAATTTTGGTTGCAGCGTGGGAACGCAAACAGGTTTGCGCGATTTTGCAAGCGAGTAGTACCGATATATATACATAGATGTATATGTATGTATATATGTATATTGTGTAAGTATATATAGATAACTTTCATTTAACTACTCATTTTTGTTGCCAAGCGTTTGACACTACTTTTTAAGCATTTTTCAGCAGGATAATAGAAGTCTGTTTTAATGCTTTTACAGCAATAACAAAAACTGTTTAAACTATAAAGAGTCTACAAATGCACAGGCGCTAGCAATACTGTGATACATAGTGTGAGTCTAATGGTCCAGCGCATTCCAATCATTCTTAATTTAACGAGATCGTAAAAATGTCTTTGAGGCCACTAATGTCTATCTAGCGCTTATATTCTCAGCTTATATTTGTAGGTGTAACCTATACATACATACATACAAGCTGACTTAACCATAAAAGCTCCAATGTCGGCGCGCAAGTCAACTTATGGCGTTTCATTTTGTTTTTATGTTTTCATTCTATCTCTTTTTTTCAATTTTATTTCGCGCATAAAGCCACACACGCTTTACGCAGCAACTAGCGTTTATGGATGCTTACATATGTACATATGTACGTGTGACTTAAGTGTGGTCCAGTGAACTGCGTCGAAATACTTTTGTCATAGACGCATTTTCGCTCAACTTCACAGATGTACACAGAAACATTTGCATAGAGCTATACATATAAATACAGTTGAACTTCTGTAACTCGATTCACCATTAACCACAACAAAACTTGGGGTTACTGAGAACTTCGAGTTATAGAAGTTCCACTTATGGAAGTTCAACTGTATACATTCTTACTCATATACCCGCACACACACTTGATTTCATCTTATTACTTTCCTTATTGCGTTTTACTACTCTCCGTATATTACCATTAATTTTTATGGGTTTTATACCAGTTCGCATCAACGCTAGCAGCCGCCGTCGCCATTAACTGTGGCATCGTCACGAGTGACGTTAAGAAGCCATTCAACTTTGACGCCAGCTTCATAATAATTACGCGCATCACCATTAGCATCTAGTTAGGCTCGGCCTTAATGCCTTTAAATACTTGTATAAGCTAATTTGTGTCGATTTATTTAAGCGGTGCCAGGCACTTGTCCACTTCGCACTTTGTTCTACAATTTATTTTTATTTATTTTATTTTTTTGTTTTATCAAAATATGTATTTTTCCGTTCATTAAACTGGAATACCGCGGTTTCATGAAATACTCGTAGGAGCAAATGGATGCTTACTGGATAAGAATGTTTCACATTTAGCAATCGAACTCGAGAGCTCAATTGATTTTAATCTCAATTAAAGATCTGATAAGATTTGAATACAGCTCCGTGAAACCCGAGAATAATTTGTTTGAGAGTACGGTTTCAGGTAAACCTCGATAGATGAAGTTGCCTTGGTCCATGGATCCCATTTGGACACTTTGAAGACTGGTTTTTAATCAGATTTGTATATCGTTTATATCACGTCAATGTCTACGCCAACGATCTTCAACTTTTAAACCAACTCCGAACCGCAAATGGATGCTTTATAAAACCTTTTGATGCAAAAAAACCCGATTAAGGACCGACTCTTATTCGAAAAAAACCTCAAACAGTGTTGAAACCAAGACGTAAGTAACGAGAGTAAGCAACTATATCGACTTTATCTTTAAAACAACGACCGACGACTTAGATCAGACACTTTCGAAAGCTTTTTCAAGTTAAAAGCTCTTCAGTTGTGAAAGCTCTGGTTGAGACAAAAAAGATCTCTGGTGGATCAAACCAAAATTGTAGTCAAAAACTTATCTGGTCTAAAGATATAAAAATTTAAATAAAATGGCACAGCTGTAATCAATACTCAGCCTTAGGCATTGATTAACGATTATGCTCCGTAGAAGTATTCAAATTTCACAAAAATATTCAAATAATTACCATTTGATTTTTATCGACTCGATTCATTATTGAGGCTATTTTATTGATATACGTCACTTTAATTTCCAAATGTAAACAGTTTCCACAAATGAAAGCTTTGCCATCACACTCTCTCTCCAGAAAACAACTGCAACTTTTACTCCCATTAAGCTGCTAAACAAAGTAGAAATGCAGACTTCTAATAACACAAATCTCCGGCGTAAATAGACAGGCGAGTTATTAGCTTTCGCGCAAACAAATTGAATATTTCCGCCTGCGCAGAAAACGCGCAAATATTGAATCGCCGCCGCGTTAGACAGATAGTGAGAGCGAATGCGAACGACTGCTGATGACTGCAATGAGTTGTTAAAAAGTATTAACATTCTTGCAGCGTTGATGGCGCGAGGTAAACAGAATTTCTCTTTCATATCAAACACAGTTGAACGGCTGGACAATGGGTATGACTGGCTGTTGTAGTTTGGAAAAAACTACTGGATTTGCCACAAAAGTGTGCTAAAGAAGCTAATAAATATTTTCAATGCTCATAAATATCAAAAACAACTATGGATTACAACAGAAATGACAAGCTGAAAGTAAGATAAACAGAAACCGGTAGCAGCAGCAACAGAAAGTCGAACGACAGTGAAAAGATAAAAAAGTTGTTTTCATTGCCTGAGTAGGATATGCTCTACTTTCGCAAATTAGCAGCGATGGCTTTTTGATGGAATACTACTGTTTTTGGTGATGGATGCATGCAACATTTGTGGCTGGTTGAATAAATGAAGATTTTTTAATGAATTCTCATAATTCATGTAAGGGTTACAACGGTCTATGAAAGAAGGCTATTCTCAACGTCTTCATGGAACCTAACCATTTCAACGAAACTTCGATAAGATTAGACTCGGAAAATACCTAAGCTCCTACAAGTAGACAGCACATAATTGTTGCCTACCTTTAGGCGCAATAACAAATGAAATTTCGAAAGTTTATATTACCAAATTGTACAACTCTACTTGTTATCGGAGACTTTTAAGTCCATTTCGAAAATACGAAAATACACATTATACTCATAGTTTTTCGAATTTCAAGAAGTCCATCTTATAACAATATTTCAATAGTGAAACATCTTGCTGCCTGAACCCTTTGTGTAACATCGAAGTAATGAGTATTTTCGTAAACACCCAGAGTTGTATGCGATAAAAGTTCGTCCATCGAGATAAACCCGATAAAAAGCAAAACCTGTAGTGACATTACGACCAGGTAATGAGGTCACCACCGCCAGCGTAAACACATACGACAACAACTACCGTAATTACCAAATAACTGAGTAGATAGTTGCAAATTTGGTGAGTAACAAATTTTCGGTTCAACAACTCGACCGTTTTGTAATCATCACAAATGTGGAGGCAGAAATTGAAAGAGCAAAGCAAAACAAAGATTGTAACCAGAAGCCAAAGCAGAGTCAAGTGCAATGTCGTCGCACACAACACACAGCAACTCGAGTAATAGCCACTAAGTATGTTATGTTTGGTCGTCAAAGCAGCCGTGGCGTTTAGCGCGCTTCTGCGCATGCGCCACTGGCTTTGAATTTGTATGTTTTGTTCGCTTTCAACGCAGCGAGGCGTCGCTTTTGGTCATTGACTGTGACACAAATTTTAAGCCAAAAGCAAAAAAGCGAGAAATATCTGTCGCTAACGTGTAAATTAATAGCGGCATATGAATGGAGACATACGTAATTACATGTTCGCCAACTGTTGTGGGTTGCTTGACCTGCGCACTTACTTGTTAGTGGCAAATGAAAATGGTGGCAATTCATTTGTTTGCTATTAATTGTTGTTGGAATTTTGTAGTTTGAAGCGTTTTTGTGCATTGAGTTCAGCTATAAGTATAAGTGTTTCTCTTCACCTCAGTTCAATGCCAAATGAGTTGATAATTTGCTGATTTATTTTGTGGGATCAATGCATATTTGTATTTAAGGCCATGATTATGAGGGGTCACGATTTCTACACGTGCCACTTATGCATTTATAGACACAGCTTGAAACAATTTTGTATGAAATAGCTTTTTGCTATCAGAAATATATGCGACCGGTATCATTTTTTATATATTCTAACCTTAAAACACAGCAGAAAGATTAAATTTATAAAATATAGTATATAGTATTAAATAATGCAAAAATATAAATTCTAAAGAATTTTTTAATTTTGATATTTCAAAGTAATAATATTTCAGTTTGAGGGTATTGGTTTAAAGCTCCGCCTTATCGTACTTCTCTGTTGGATCCGCATCTCAATCTGTTAACCCAAGTCAGAGATATATACCACAAGATGTCACAGTACTAAGTGCATAATTTTATACTTGAATTTTAAGGTTATATTCTCCCAACTTAATTTTACTTCACTATTAACAAAGTTAGGTTATGTGCATTCCTTGAACAAACTATGGGGAACTATTTTTGTGTTGTTGATTTTAAGTAATCAGTTATGTAGGAAGATACAGTGGATGTTAGACTAAGTACCAAACCCTTTAAGAAGCCCATTGTGAATCCATCGGTACTAGAATCCCCTCACATTAAAAGATCCTCTCTGAACCACTGAACATCATGGGAAAAGACTTATTTACCAAATTCTGGAGTCGAGAAAGGTCCTTGTATACTATCTAGTCGCAGTTGATGAGATTATACTTGTAAAAAAAAGACAGAAAAAACTATCGAAAATGTAATGATTCATTAATAGAATTATATATCGTTTGTTCGACAAGCACACACTTTCCGAGTTTTGATTTTACTTCCTACTTTTTCTTAAATGAGTTGTGAAAAATATGACATAGATCTTTTGAAAGAGCGAAAGTCCTGTTAATAAATCTTACTGCTTCTTAATTTAGATTTGAATTTCCTCTTTTAGGATTATATTAAGTGTCACTTCTATTCACTTTTGGCAAGTCATTGACGGCTGAGTGATGCCTCTCTTGAGATAAGATGATAGATGTATTTTAAACTTCCATAAGCTTTTATTTAATCTTAGGAAGATTCTGAAAAAAATATTTTTTTTTATTTAAATTTATTTGCGATTTTTTTTACTTTCAGGGATAAATCGCTATTTGAAAAGTGATCTTCTTGTCACCTTTCTCAACACAATTGGGATCTTTTAAGCATTGATTCGGACATTTTGGAGTACTATACCATATTTTGGTGGAATATAAAGTGAAGACATAAGCCTAACAATATGGCTGTTCGTTCAAATTTATAAATTTTTGAATTTTAGACTGCACCACTACATCAAAAACCCTGCAACGGGCTCAAATTAAATTTCCAAACAGAAAAATCGTATAAAAAAAAATATTTTTTCTGCATTTACACATTTTCACACTTTTTATGCTTCGCTGGGCACACGCTTGCGATATTTCTTTAAAAAACTTTTTGCGTATTTTCCGCGTTTATTTTTTGTTTCATACGTTCGTCAGTCGTCAATTCGATTTTTGTTGCAGCAAAAGCATAATGCAACAATGTCACGTTTCTGCAGCACGTTGCCGCGCGCAAATGCAAATATGTACAAAGCTTGCACTTGTGCAAAGAACATACACGCGCTAGTGCGTTTGCCTGTGTGTTTGTATCTGTGTATATATGCATCTATGTGTGTGTGTGAGTGCACGCTTTGGCTTGGCTTGGCTTGTTTTGCCTTTGTGGCACGCACGAGCACCCACTTTCGTTTAATACCGCTGTTAAGGTTATGAGCAAATTCAAGTACATTCACAGTTCAATTGCTGCGCACAGCGTCAAAGGTAACAACAGCGGCAGCAACAACAATAACAACAACATCAACATATTGTTGGAAAACGCCCTAAAGCTAAGAAAGCAAAAGTGCACATATTCTTCTGGTTCGTTTGCATTAATGGTAATCAATGTGAAAGTTGTTTTTGTTATTGTTGTTGTTGTTTTTGTATAGTGAAGGTGATTTATGTGCCTTTTTTTCATTACACTATATTTGTTTTTTCATCTTGAGCTGTGGCACATTTTTATGGTTTCAATATAAACATGAACTAATTTCACAGACAAGTATTTCATATGCAGTCTTAAGTGGTACGTGCCTGTATTTTTATAAATGCTTGTGCAAAAATAATATTTTATGGCATATATATGCCCCTGTGTTGTATTTATAGCCCTAAAACACATAAATATACTTAGTTAGTAATCTGGAGCCCCACCCAAATACTAAAAAATATAAATTGCTTTCTTGGAAGCCGTTATAAGTTAAGCGATCTACATGTCTCTATTAAAATTCCATACCTTTTAGGTTATGTAATCAACTCATTTCTGCAGTATCCAATCACTGAGATTAAGCTCAGCCAGCTAATCTGGTCCAACCTTTAGTGTAACCTTTATTAGCTTTTCTATTCTAATATAGGTTAGGTTATGTTAGTCTGATGGACCAACAGGCCCCGCATAGACCAGTTATGGTTCTTACCCATACCAGATGGAGTCTCGTCACGTATTCCCTGAGTAATAGCCATCAAATAAGATCCCAGCGCTTAACGAGAATTTTAAGAGATGATGAGGCCTCACTAATGATATCTCCATATTTTAATATAACCCAATTTATTTTTTTACGTTTAAACAAATCTGAAGTAATTTAATCTTTAAAAATGAAAAATAAAAAAAGCGAAGCGTATGGGTCTGGTGGTGAACGAGGACAAGACGAAATATCTCCTGTCGTCAAACAAACAGTCAGCGAATTCGCGTCTTGGCTCCCACGTCACTGTTGACAGTCATAACTTTGAAGTTGTAGATAATTTCGTTTATCTGGGAACCAGCATTAACAGCAATAACAATGTCAGCCTGGAAATCCAACGCAGAATCACTCTTGCCAACAGGTGCTACTATGGACTAAGTAGGCAATTGAAAAGTAAAGTCCTCTATCGACGAACAAAAACCAAACTCTACAAGTCTCTCATCATTCCCGTCCTACTTTACGGTGCAGAAGCGTGGACGATGTCAACATCCGATGAGACGGCACTAGGAGTTTTTGAGAGAAAGGTTTTGCGGAAGATTTATGGTCCCTTAAACATTGGCAACGGCGAATACCGCAGCCGATGGAACGATGAGCTGTTTGTGTTATTCGACGACATAGACATAGTCCAGCGAATAAAAAAACAGCGGCTACGCTGGCTAGGTCATGTTGTCCGAATGGATGAAAGTGCTCCAGCTCTGAAAGTATTCGATGCAGTACCCGCTGGTGGAAGCAGAGGAAGAGGGAGACCTCCACTCCGATGGAAGGACCAGGTGGAGAGGGACCTGGCTTCGCTTGGGATAACCAATTGGCGCCAAACTGCCAGAAGGAGGGATGCGTGGCGCGCTGTTTTGGACTCGGCTATAACCGCGTAAGCGGAGTCTACGCCAGTCAAGCAGAAGAAGAAAACCTTATATCATCTCTTCTCACCACAAAAATAAAAATATTGACTGAAAATAAGCTCTTCTAAACTGACCTAATGTTACATAACCTAATTCCAAATTTAATTCCGAACTTATGTCCGACTAACTTCAAATAACATAACCTAGCTTAACCTTATTAAAGCTAAGCTCTTTTCAGCTTATCTTATTTAACAGTTCTTTAGCTAATATAACTTTACCAACTAAGCGTCTAAGCGTCTCAACATAACATAACCTCACTCAAGTAGCAATAAGTACTAATTCTAATCAAAAGCTCTCTAATATTTTCAATTTTTATTGCACTTTTGATAAACTAAAATATTATGGACGAAGAAACTATGCATATGAAAGCTATATCAGCTGTAATTCCTTATAACGTTTGCTATCTGATTCAGTTCTATCAATTATATTACAAGTAACTGCAGACATTTCAATTTGAATCACAACAAAATCAACTGATGACTCACTTAACTGAATGGAATACCTTTAAAAAAAAGCTGTTATTATTAACCACAAAATGTGTAGACATTGTTGAGTCTTCAGTTAAAGAAAGTGTTTTTGTAAAATGAAGATTTGTTGTTCTAACGCATACCACAGATAAAGTCCCGCATATGAAAAATAAAGCGAAAAGTACCTCAGTACATATATATAATTACGAATGTTTACAAGAATAAATGCGTAATTTTAAAATAACAGTAAACAGTAAACATATGTTTTTTCGATTGATTAGCGGTGAATAAATAACTTCAAGCATGCAATGGTAGATGACTCACAAGCATTTTGATTGAATGAGCGATAAGCGGATTCGCTAGAAAAATAATTTCTCGATAAAAATGTTTGTAAATATATACAAATAGCTGTAAGCACGTAATCGACCGATTTTGTGAACAATTTTTGTAATAAAAATAATTTGAAATAAAATTAGAATGAGGTTAATAAAAAGGCTAATAAAGGTTTATATTGTTTAATAACTCTAGAGAAAGCATTGCACCACTAATGACGTTAATTTGTTCTAAAATTTTTTCAGTTGATTTTTTTTACGATTTTAATATAAATATTATATACATACATATGCACATATATACTAACCAAAGCCATAAATATCGGACTTGCAAGCGCAACTCACATTAATTTCAATTTGTTACTTTAAAAGCTTTCAGCCAACCACTCATGTTTCGAACAGAAATTATGTTTCAAATCGAAGGCGAATCGAACAGTCCAGGAACTGGGGTTGGTTGGTTGGCTACGCGCCCGCATGCATTCGTACATATACAAATATCTATATATGTGTGTGTGTGTTTTTGCGCTTAATGTACCCCATAAATTTTCCGTTTGGCAGTCAGCGATGGTCAACATAAATTTCACTTTTGCAAACAACAATCATGACGTTGACAACGACAACAACAACAACAAAACTAGCGTGCCGCGTGCTTAAATGTATTAAATTGTATGAAATATTTGAACCCCAAATGCACTAAATGAAATGATTTTTGTTTGCTCATATATATCTAAGTTTTGTATATGTTTATAAGCATGTATGCTATCACATAGATACTATCTCGTTAGTATGTAAAAATTATTAGAATAAAATTGCGCGCAGAAGGAGGCTATTCGAAACATTTAATGCGCCATATTGCTTACATTTTCGCTGTGGCATGTTGCCAAATTAGCAAAGGAAAAATAACAACAAAACAACAAAAATAAAAACATAAAGAGAAATAAAAATAGATGTTCATATCATAAGAGAAAATGATAATGTTTCGCTTAAGAGCAAATTTTAATAAATTTCATAGATTTTTTTGAATAAAAATATTAAAGAAGAATGCATATATGAACCTTTAAAAAAAATTGAAATTTTTTATTTATTTTATTTAAATCATTATTCGAATATAATAATCTTTATGTTTAAACTCCTGAGTAGTAATTTCAGTAGAAAAAATGAGTACGGAAGAGCTAAGTTCTAGCAGAATTGCATGATAGTTATTCTTGAAGTAGATACATAAAAACTAAAATAACATTTCAAGACGTCTGTCCAAATTTTATATAGATGTCTAACATTTTGTTATTATAGGCAGTAAGAGTAAGCTTTACGAATATGTCTAAATAGCAGTATTTCCTAAATCGAAGCGAATTTAATATTTTCTTCTATCTGAAAAAACAACAACAAATTAAATTTTTGAAAACAATTCGTCTCATATTAGGTGAAACAAGTTTTTTCGTATATTCCTACATATAAAACTTCCTTTTATCCAGTTTTGAATATCCTATAAATCATATGAAATTAAATATTCGGACCATGAAAATATTCCCAGATGACGCTGAATTATATATGAGTTCATATTTACAACATGATTGGACATACATTTTATAATAGGGGAGCACTAGACTGCTACGCTGGCTAGGTCATGTTGTCCGAATGGACGAATTCACTCCAGCTTTGAAAGTGTTCGATGCAGTACTCGCCGGGCTAAGCCGAGGAAGGGGAATGTCTCCACTCCGTTGGAGGGCCCAGGTGGAGAGCGACCTGGCTACACTTGGGATCTACAACTGGCGCCGAACTGCGAAGGAAAGAGAGGAGTGGCGCACTCTCATCGATTCGGCTATAACCGGCTAAACAGTTTCAACGCCAAACACATACATACATACATACTAGACTGCTGACTAATAAGTGGTTTTTATTATGTCAAATTTAATGACACAAACAACATCGAAAAAAAATTTAAATTTTCATTTTGATGGTGGTGACATTCGTGGTGCCAACTTGATTGACAACTACAAATTGGAATAATTTGGGCCGAAAAATTGGTATACAAATGAAATGACAATCAATTTGAACGATTTGCCGATGACTGCCATAAAATTTGACATATTGCATCAATCAATTTAGTAGTAACATCTCAGATACAAATGACAATACTTGACACTGTCCCAGACTACATATGTAGAAACTGCAGACGACTGCAGAAAAATTAAAGCTCACGTTCCGGCATTCATAAACTGTTCGGATACTGGTGGTAACTGGTAGATATTATATAGTATTTGTTATATCTCTTCTAACAGTTCAGTGATTTCACCCTCCAAAATTAACATAGTTAATCGTCAAATAAAATATAGCAATGAACATAAGGCAATTTTTTTAATGCGATTTGGAGAAACCGAGAAACCTCTAGAAATTGTATTTAAAAAAATTATTAATTTCTTATTAAAATAAAATTTATTTATCCTAACAAAAGTAGTAGAAATTAGCAATATTTGTATATTTAAATATTCAGGGCGACTAGTACTAGTAAGTCTGCCTAAGGGGAGCCTGCTTTAGAGGCTTAAAAAAATCGATTTTTTTTGCGTAAATAACTTCCTAAACCAATTTTTTGAAGAGTCCGAAGGGCAGTTATTAGAGCAAGAATAGCTGATTAACATATTAATAGGGTAAGTTCAAGAAATTTACGATTTTTTGTGAACGGATACTTTGACACGCGATTTCTAGGATTTCCATTTTTATGATTTTTTCAAATTGGCGGGCAAGATAGGAAATAAAGTAAACGTCCTATCGAAACGAATCAAAATGCGTTGTATTTGGAATTAAATTCTCTTCTAGGTGAACCTAAAATACCTAAATAAAATAAATTAACATTAATCCGGTTTTTAAACGATTTAAAGTAATTTTTTTTAAATGCATTTTCTTTTTAATCTGCGAAATATTGTTGAATTTTTCACTTTTTGTTGAATTTTCTTGGTTCACCTAGGAATTACACTATTGAAAATTAAAAATTTCTTTTGTTTTTTTATTTCAGATGAAAATTGCGACCTGCATCTTGGCCGCCACACAGAAATTTCACACTCGAGGCGCCTCCGTATATTTCTTCAAACATGAAGAATATCTAATGTATAATAATAAAAAATTTTGTGAAGACTCTTCAAATATATAAGAATAAATCCAAAAAGTTTCATTTCAATCAGACATTTCTTTCCTTTCTAAAAAAATCCTTGAAAATATAGATTTTTTGAAGCCTCTAAAGCAGGTTCCCCCCTTAAGTAAGAGAACAAAATAGCTAATTTGATATTTATAAACACAGATACCCCGTACGAATATTTGCTTTCTCTGCAGTGCACATGTAGATTTTATTGTCAAAATAAATGTATTAAAGAAAACTCAAGGAAATTCCGCAGACAATGTGCCGAAACAAAATATAACCGAAAAGACTTAATACGCAAAGCGTGTAATTAAAAATAGAAGCGATGATAAATTGCAGAGAAAAGCATTTGCTGTCTGCCTACGAGCTATCTGACAACCACTGCTGCTGCGAGCCGAAGTACAATATGCGATATATGTGCATATGTGTGTGAATGTAAACATGTGCCAGAGAACAAATCAAAATAGAATCACACTTTATGCCCACACACAAGTGGTTGTGGCGCGCCAAGCAAACAAAAAAGGGAAACTAAATGCCCAAGCGTTGTGTTGTAGTAAAATGCGTGCATGTGGGGTTGCGTATACGCCACGACGACGGGCCGTTTTGTAGGGCAATTCAACGCATTTAATGCGTCTGGCTGATTGCTGTCTCACTGTCTGCATGCCGGCGTAGATAGCATGCCATGGCGCTTCACACCACTCAGCGCAATATTTATTTATTTCCTCTTTTCTTCGCTCTCTCTCGATAGTGTGTGCATTTATTGGCGGAACTTTCTTCGTCCCTTCCGCCGTGCAAACTGTGCGCCACTCGCTCCCTTGTCGACAATAAATCGCTTTGTTAATGTTGTTTACATTTTGCGTTATCGTCTTCGCTGTTACGGTTTTTGTGCATATTTTTTTTCTATTTCAATGGTCGTCGCGGAAATGTTAGAGCGGTTTAATGTGCGCCCGAAAAAGGAAAGAATGAATTTGTGCAAAACATACAAAAGCGAGAGAAGTTGACAATGGTAGCGTTTGGAAGTATTCAATGAAGGTTATGTATCTGCTATGGGTGTGTTCGTGGCATTATTTTATTTTTCTTTTTTGGTATAATATACAACTTTTATAAATAATTTGTTTACTTTTTGCGTGAATTTCTTGCGTACGTGTGTTTTAGTTAAGTTTTTGGAAATCGAAATGAGGTTAAATGTTTAAATAAATACGCAAATTTAGGTGCTAATTTGTTGTGAGGTGGGCGTGAAGCTATAATTGTACGCCGTTAGGGGTAGTATTCGTATGCTCATATATAGTTTATACATATTTATACAAATGAGTAGAAAGCTATCATATGGCGGGCTTGTGTTTACATATCTATGGCCTGTTTATAAATTTATAGCGACGGAATGAAATTGCGTTTATAGAATAAGCAACTCATATAAATTTAGCTTAACACAAAATAAATATTATACTAGATAATATAGTAATATACATCGAAGTAATATCATATAAATTTTTAGGTAAAGGGAGTTCAATATTACAAAAGTGTGACGAATCGTTTATTATTTCAAAATTTATACGAAAAATTAATCCTAATTGCTACCTATTATTTTTGTTCCACAATAAATAAATAAAAAAGTCTTTGCCTACATTTAGGAGCATATCAGTTGTGTGACTTTGGTAATATTATTCAACCAGCTCCAGAATGTAGGCAACATTTTTTATATCCGTTTTCACAATTATAATTTGGTATTTTGCGATCAATTCCTTCTCGAGCTTGAGAAAAGAATAGTCTTGACACAAATATATTAGAAATTTAATCCATAATAATATAATATGCATATAGTATCCATTATAAATATCATACATTTTTGGTAAAATTTTTCTTTAACTTAAATTACGTTGAAACATAAAAATTATAGCACAAAAAACAAGAAAAATAAGCCCTATATCCGACTATTTTAAAGTTAAAAAGCTTCAATGCTTAATTCGCCAAAATGTAGGCAACGTTTATGTCTTTTTTTACCCCATGGATAAGTCAACTGACAAGATGGTATGATTCTAGCCGGAATCAATTCTCACAACAATAGGGACCATATAACCGAAACGTACGCGGATTTATATCGATTAACATAATGTGAACTCCGAGGCATTTTAAATATCATCTAAGCAGATCGAGATTAGTTACTAACAAACTATCCATCATTTCTTACACATTTTAGTAAAATTTAATATAATTGTCTTAATATATAATTATTAAGTAATAATTTTTATAGCTATTGCGCCAAAATGTAGGCAACATATACGCTTTTTTCTGTGATACATAGCGTTTTCAAAAGCAAGTAAAATACTAATTAAATCAGCAACTTCAATATGAAATAATACCATAGAAGCCTTTTAAATTCAAAGAAAAATAAGAAATAAATTGTTTCATTAAATTTCTAACAAAACAGTGATGCTATCCGAATAATCAGCCAACATTGTGCCACACAGTAAGCGGCCAAAAGCCAACACGACACTGTTAATCCGTTAACAATGCCTAAGGCTATGCGCTTTCAGTGCTTGCTATCAAAATAAATGCCAGTGAAAAGGCAACAAAGCAGCCATCTAATCTCCAGCTGTCGTTATGGATCTGACAACGTGCAGAATGTGTGAGGAAAAAATTGAAACGACATATCAAAGTCAAGCCGTATAATTGGGGATGCTGCTGGACATGTGATGAGGAGTGTTAGCCGCAACGTGTAACCACAAACGCAGCCGCCACACAACCCGAACTCCAACTACAACTCAGGCGACATCATACCAACGCAATTTATGCCGGTTGCCGGTAGACACTGGACATGGAATTAAACGAAACCATGGCAACAGGGCCGACTAAACAAACAGCACGAAGCACGAACCACGAATGGGGGGTTGCAAAATACAAACGCAAATTTATTTGCCGAGTTGCATGTGTGTTTTTGTGATTGTGGTCGTCACCCTCTCAGCAGGATGTAAGCGCTATGGAAGAATTGCGGCGACAATCGCAACATGTTGCCGGCAATTTTCGACGACACACCACGAGGAGGGTGACCAAAGTTTGATTTTGCTGTATTTTCTTCTCTTTTTTTGTTGTTCTATGTTGTTGTTTTTAGGGCAAATTTTTGCAAAGTGCCGCAGAAATTTGCAAATTTCAGTAAGTGTTAATACACGAGTGTTAGCCATGGCATGTGAGTAATGTTGTGTGTGCGACTGTTGTGTCCATGTCATATACTGTCTAGCCAGGAAAATCATTTTCCGGCGTCCGCCTTCACTGGACGCCTAACAAATTGGCATTGTTGCTTGGAATTTTGGTGGGAAATTTTGGAGGTAGCGGTAAAGCAGCAGCAGCCTTGTGGTCATTTTTGAGGCGGTGGTTAAATTGTAATTTCATTTATGAAATTTGTGGTGAATGCGGGTTTGTGGTTTACCAATGGAATAACCAAAGGATATAGTAGTAAACAAGTTTTGGAAGGTCACTTAGTTTTATGTGGTGGATAAAATTGTTAGATTCATACTCCATAAGAAATTTTAAATTGATTTTTAATTATATGCTTATACCGATACTCGTACTCATACTCATATTCATACCCATATTCATACTCATACTCGTACTCATACGAATTCGAGTACATTTTTATATCGAGATCTTAATCGTATATTCTTACGAATAATTGCATTTCTACTCATAGTCATAAGTATACTCATATTTATATTCATACTTCTACTCTTACGTATATTCATACTTATATTTCGAAATACTCATATTCGTACGCATACTCATACTCATATCCATACTCGTACTAATATCCATACTCAAACTCGTACTCATATACATACACAAACGCATACTTATACGCATTTGAGTACATTTTTATATCGAGTTCTTACTCGTATATTCTTACGAATAATTGCATTTCTACTCATACTCATAAGTATACTCATATTTATACGCATACTTCTACTTATACGCATATTCATACTTATATTTCGAAATACTCATATTTATAAGAATACTTATACTCACATCCGTACTCATATTCACAATTCTTTAAGTGTCGCACATCAATCCTCGCCAAAATTGTTGACACTCTTTTATAACTCTTAACCCTTAACCACTGCTGACATTAAGCTCACAAGGAAGCCTTTCATATTTTTTATGTAATCAAAAAACTGCAAATTTCCCGTTGTCATAATGGAAAAAAGTTTCCACCGAGCGTACAACAGCTGATGCAACAAAATGTTTTCCTTTGTTTACACTTTGTGCAACTTGTGTAGCTGCAGCCTGCAACTGACAGCCAGTTAATTGCGTCACAATATTGGCGGAAAATCCATTGACGCCATTCCTCTCGCGAAGTCACTGCGCTTTATTCATTGTTGTTTGTTTTGTAGGCGCGCACTGTCAAAACGACAAAATTCGCTGTCACAATTTTGCAATGCGATTTTCACTTGCAATGCGCTTCGCTGCCTTGCCTACTCTTTTTCACTTTTTCACTTTTTCACTTTTGTAATTTTAAATTTCAGTCAGTCAGTTGTTGGCAACACAGTGGTGGATTGATTGTCCGACAGATAAGCAAACACACACACACAAAGAGACAAGTTGGCGCAAAATAAACAATCCACAAAGCAGCCAACAAGCGATAGAAAAGATAATGTGTACATTGCCGGCTTTGTCGCCGAGAAGAGAGATGCGCTGCAGAGGTGTGCGACGGTGTGTTGCAAGCAAAATGTAAACAAATAAGCGCATATCAACATGAATACACAGCCACACATTAATTTTAGGTACAGTGACAGGGTGACGATGTGGAATGGTCGCCTCAACGGTTGGCTGCCCAGCTGTACACACTCAGAGTTGTGGACAAAATTGCAGTGAATTTATGGTAAAATCCATTATATCGCAATTATATGTTGGGCACGTTCAATGGAACGCACATACACACTTATAAATATATACTGATATAGATTTGTGTGCATTTCTTTCAAAGGGTCGCTGGACATGTTCAACACATATAATAGATATAGCATAGGCGCCAACAACATCCATGACTGCGTTGACACCGGCAGTCGGTGAGGTGGACAGCCAGCCGGGCGTGCACACTAGGCGTACTGCTGGATATGAGTGTGTAAACATTTGTTGTTGTGTCATTTATGTGTAGAGCTTTTTGTATGAGTTTATAAAGCTGCGAAATTGTAGCAATATGTCGCAGATATGGATATATATAAATATGTACTCAATTTATTTTCAATGGATATTATTGTAAGGCACATTGCTTAGCAGAACAGTAGGGCATATAGTTCCAATGTGAAACAGTGAGACTTAATCACAAAAATAATAATAATAATAATTTCAAGTACCTGTCTCCATAGTAATCTATATCTGATGAGTTTAATAAAAAATATGTTAATGAAATTGCTCCCTGTGGCAACTACCACAATTTTTCGATTGAGAATCAATCCACATATTTTCAATGACAGGGAAATCGATGTTTCGATGCCCGATCAATCTCTTCTGAGAAATATCGAATTCTCAAGAGGTAGAATTGCTGCATTAAATTACCTTGAAACATCAAAATGATTAGCTCTATTTTCAACTATTTAAAAATGATGTTTCAATGCCTAATGCGCCAAAATGTAGGCAACGTTTATGATTTCGAAACATTTTAGTTTACCAGCGGGCTGGAAGGGTAATCGAACTCAACTATTAAAGGTTAATAGTACACTCAAAGCCATGACAGTGGACGTTATTTACTTTGTCACCCCATTGATAAGTCAACTGGAAAGAAGGTATCATTCCGACGTAATCAGTATCCACAATAGTGGAGACTACTTGACCGAAACCGATCCGTATTAATATCGATTCAAAGAATGTCAACTCGGAAACATTCCTTAATATGATTCGGGGAATATTTACTACCAGTACTACAAAAAAAAGAATGTCGAATACAAAGGAAAGGCCTAAAAGATATGGTTTTCTGCTAAAATATTCGAAAGCTTCTTCACGGAAATATCGATCAGACGTACATATAATTACAATGTATTCTTTAATTTGTATGGACTGTAGCTAATTTTGAATCAACAACAATCTTACAATATCAGACAGACCTAAGCCCTAGTGAGCCCTCATAACTTCAACAAGTTATTCCGCAAATTTGCATCTTCCACAGTATAAAATATCTCTTACATTGAGAAGGGTATAAAAAGAAAGTAAATAAAATCCAAATTATCGCTCAACCAAACTAAAATATTTCCTCAACCCTCCAAAAAAATACAACAAAACTTTTGGCAATATATTTGCCATGTTTATTGGTCCCACACACATAATTTGAGTGAACTATTAAAACGGCTGCAGTTGGGCGTATTTCGTATATAAGTAACTATGATAGTAGCGATAGTGGGCGTACTAATGTGGGATACTCCTTACATTTAAGGCAAATAAAATGATTCTCGTTATTGTTGTTGTGTTGTTATTGCAGCACTTACAAACACTTGCCTAAATATGTAAGTACCGCTAACTGGGCGAGAAGCTCAACCCAAACTTATAACTAGTGAATATACATATATGCACAAGACAACTACTCAAAAAAACAACAAAAACAACAACAAAGGCAATAGTTTTGAAACAAAGTTTCCTTTTATTACAGTTACACAGAAGTTCAAAGTTCACGGCGAAGGCAATGTTGCCTACTTACTTTAAAGAAGCTACAAAGAGTCTGGGCAGCGACGAGCATTCAACTTCAAGCTGCTTGGATGGCGGTAATTTAGGACTTTTGTCGCAATGTCAACAAACTTTTCCTTTGGCCGATGCAACATGCAACTTTCGCTGCCAAACGCAAAACGATAATCAACAATGAAGTTCTCTCTGTGTTTAGTGGGTGAACACACTCAGCTCGATGACGGAAACTTTCAATAGAAATTCCCCCTCACACACACACACACATACTCACTTACTCAAGTTCAGCTCAACCGCTGGCACACCCAACACACTGACACGTTCTTACTGCGCTGGCACTCGCTGTCGTAACGGTGCCGGCAAAAGTGAGTGAAGTTGATAATGACAGCATTTCCAGAAATCATTTGCATGAGCTGGCAATCGGGTTTAATTTTCTTTGTTCTCCTTTGGGTAGTTGCGAAGTTGTGAGATGAGACAACCAACTGATGATTCTTTGAAGATGAAGTTTACTAACTGTACGCTGTGTGCAGCTGCAGCTTAATTGGTGTAATTTCGCAAACATTTTTGCGGGTTGTGCGAAAGCTGGCTTAATTGTGTGCAAAACTTGCTTGAAAGTGTAAATAAAAATTGAAAAAAATAGCCTGCAATAAAATTGCTTTGTCTTTGTATTTTACATGTTAGAAGTGATTAGGTGAGATTGGAATATTTGTTGTAAATAAAAGCTGATATTATAAAGGAGAGCTTAAGAATTATAAAAATCACTGAATTTTATTAAAATCATTAAATTCTTTAGAGAGCTTTTTAGAGAGGGTGTCTAGATCAGAGGTATGATATTTCTTCTCGGTGAGAGAACTTTTACTTGTTTTGAAAATATTCTTTGAGGAGTCTACTATTTCAAAAACGTGCCATTTCTTCAACAAAAAGAAAAAAACCGTGAACCACACGACGATCCTACATCATATCGTTAACGACTCATGATATAATGAAGCAAAATGGTGTTCAATATCAACATGTACCATTGAATAAAAGATGTTTAGACTTCGAATATTTCATGCATGAGGTGTGTTCAAAAAATAACGGGAATTGTCAATATTTTTATTACAAGCCTCTGAAATTAAGGTTAGACGTGTTTTTATGAGCTTTTTTTTGTTCGTGAATTTTCGACCAAAACCAGACATATGCTCCAGACATGACTACGAGTGACTTTTATCTATTTCCAAATATAAAGAGAACCTCAAGGGAGGCTGTTGTTTTACAAGCATACGAGAAATCGCTGAAAGATTCAAAGTCTATTCCAAAAATCGTGTTCGAGAAGTGTTTCGACGATTGGAAAAGCGATGACATAAGCGCTTGATAATCGAATGGGGACTATTTTAAAGACGACAACATTAAAATATACGAATGAATAAATATTTTATTCCAAAAACGAAATTTTTAACACACCTCATAATGCACTTAGAGACATCAAAATAAATTCGTTAAACAAACGAAAGGCTTTTAAGAGAATGGTTTTGCTTTCAGAGCTATAAAAATAGCGATAATAAATATTTTGGTTTTCTTTGAAATTTTGCATCAAATCAATGAGATTATAGAATATTATGAGAACAAAAACATAACCCATCTTTGTTTGAGTGAGCATCCTAGAAGAATAGATCGCGAATATACATAACTGTATATTTATCACTTTAATAAGCTCAAATTAATTTGGAATCGAAGGAATTGATTTTCATAGTGACAGTTTGATTTCAGACTTCTTTGCCTTCAAAGATCTTATAAAAACTGTTAGATTCTGATATTTCCTAGATAATAGACTTCTTTGTCTTCAAAGATCTTATAAAAACTGTTAGATTCTGATATTTCCTAGATAATATAGTACTAGCTACCTTACAACAGATGACTGTTATATTTCTTTATACAGATATAGCTTCTATAACTTTGTTATTAAGGAAAAGTCACAAAAACGACTCCACAGCTTTCTCTCAAAACAAAATCAAAACACTGTTGAAATCAGTAAAAATAATGCATAAAAACTATAAAAATCTAAACACAGATAATATTAAAGCACTTTAAGCACGTTCGAGTGTAGCTTCCGGTTATTTGAGTTAATACTAATGTATATCGCATGAGATAATGAGTGAAAAAATATCAGAAAAAATTCTGAATGAACTACTTCAAAAGTATTAAAAACAAAACAAATTCTGAATTGTGCAATATTTTCACTTTCCGATGAGATTAATTTGAAATCTCGCCCATGCCACTACTTTCGCTTTTATTAACACTTCAGAAAGCACTTGAAACTGTTTTTCCATTTTTCGTATTTTAATTGTGAATTTGATCATTATGCAAGTTTGCATTTGAAACAAAATTTCGTGTGCATCCACACACTTGAATGGCGCTGAAAAAATAACAACAAAAAGGACAATTAAAAAGTGTATGCAACAACTACAACAATAGCTGCTAGACGCCCACTAAAATATCGAAGCGCCCTAAAGCATGCTTCTCTGCTGGCACTTTGCAACAGTTAGGCGACACATACACATACAAACAAATATATTTAAACAGTTATACAGCTCAGCAGCGCATTGTAAGCATTTGCATTTGCCGCACGCTTCCTCACCATGTTGCATGCCACAACTTAGTTTTAAGTGCACGAACGACAATATATACTGAGGTCTGTGAATAAGGTGGCCAAAGCGCAGCTGAGCAACGCAGACGCACTTAATCTCCATTACCAATGACGCGTCTGCTGCTGCCGTTTGCTGTTACTTCGCACGCAAAGCACTGCTGAATGCTGAGCAAAACACAAAACAACAAGCGCGCTAAAAAATAGCACCAACACTGTTGTTGCAACACACAGACAGACACACGCCAATTACAGTTATACAAATGGTGGGTCTGTGCTACAGCGCCCTCATTTGGAGCATTATGATTAAAACTTTGGCGCCAGCACTTGAAATGCATAAAAAGCATTTCTTTATTTTCGCCACAAACGACAACAGCAACAGCAACAACAACAAGACGGGGAGCTCCATACAATAGCACAAAATATGTATGTAAGTGTAGTGGTAGTAGACTGTCCCCATTTTTCCAGAAATTTTTAATCAAGCATAACTCCATGACCGCAAGCTAGCTCCGCTTGGACCGCCTTGGTAAAGGGGAAGTTTATTGAAGTTGCTGGCGCTGCTGTTGAAGGGTCCGCTTCATGGACGTGTATCGGCACTGAAGTGGCATATTAGTTTTGTCTGAAATTATGCATGCTCGTCCATTTGCAGATATAGATAAATTTATGTTGAAGCGTTTCTCGCCAGCAGCTAGGAGTTCTTCTACTCTTCGCTACTTCTTTTAAGTTCATTCTGCTTCACTACTATTGTGGAGATTGAGTAATAAAGTAAAGTAAAGTAGTAAAAGTGAATTGCTTTCAATTTATGTTGCAACATTTCATTGGCTTTGTATTGGCACCCCAACAGCCCCAAAACAGAAAGTTTCGATTATTCATCGTTATTTGTAAATGTAAATATACACTCAGATACAACAAAGCAATGTGTAGAAATGTATCTAAGTACTTATAAATTTGTAGCCATGCAAATATTTGCTTACCTCCCCCTCCTTTTGCTCGCTTGTTGAAAGCAGACATTTCTCATTGGTTTTATGCCCTTTGGGATAAGCTTTCATGCAATTAAACTATTCAGATATTAATTTCAATGCTTTTATAGGGCGGGAAATTTTTTTATACCCAATATGTGGTGAGTTTTCAAAGGTATTTTGGGATACTCAATTTCGTTTTTGCATTTAATTTAATTTGAATTTGGCTCGTATCCGGCGATAATTTAGTAACGATCAATGATAACTCTAAAGAATCCTAATTATATACCATAACTCATAGTTTATCCTAGACACCTACCTTATAAAACACTCTGTATTACCTGTGAGGGCTATCAAGAATCTATTTCATTGAGGATACAAGATAAATTCCTGAAACTAATTTAATTCTCCAAAAATTTAAAATTCCGAATCCATATGAGGTGTGTTCAAAAATTAATGGGAATTTTCGTATTTTGAAAAAAAATTTATTCATTCGTCTACGTTAATCTTGTCGCCTTAAAATAATCCCCATTCGATATTATGCACTTATGACGATTCTGCAACACTGCTCTGAAGTGAATGTTCTTCTTAAACTCGATTTTTGGAATATTCCTTTAAGGTTCTCTTTATTTTTGGAGACGGGTGCATCGTTAGAAAATTTGTTTTTGGCCAAGAATTCTCGAACAATTCAAACAATTCAACAAATTTTGGACACTTTGATTTTTAAACAATTGGAAAATTTAACATTTGCCTTATTTTTTTAACACACCTCGTATATATATACTACATGACTATACATATTAGAGATACTGCTTTTAGCGTGTTATTTTACCAATCTTAAGCCGATTTGATAGCTTAAAAGTTAATCGTTGCCTACATTTAGGTGTTTGTTATTATAAAATTGACTAGCTCATATTTTACCCGAGTCACATATCTAAAATTATCGAGAACAGATTTACAATAAATTTTATTATTATTTCTTTCCTAAAAACTTAAAGAATTAGAAAATATTTTTTCGATTTTTTACAAGGTTCTCTTAATAAATAATAAGAGAATAATAATAAAAGTACACATTTTTTGAGAAAATTATTTTGATTTTGTAACTATATTATAACCATTTTTTAATCAACTCTAAGTCGGTCTAAAAGTTACAATACAAACTTTCTGCGTTGGGTATAAAAAGTTTAATTTCATTTGAACTTCTCTTTTTGCATTTGTTTTACTGCTTCCACTTGTACAAAATTTTATTAGAATTATTGCGGTTTTCAAACTGTCTTACATACGGCATTTCCTACGTCATAAGCAAATCTTACTTACTTAGTACAATTTTCTTTACTTCGAGAAAATTCCGCTATTCTTGCCATCTTTTCCCCTCACACCTAACATATAGTTTTCCAACTGAATTTGAATAGTCATACGCACATTGCCCCTGAGTGTCAGGGCATTTGTATTGATTCTAAATAACTAACTCGCTTCATATATATAGACACAAGTATGTAAGAGTGTAAGCGTATAGACCTTTCTTATACGCTTAATCTTGATTTAAATCAATGCAGCTTGGTCACAACAAAATTCTTTAACGAATAATGACAAATGAAGCCATAAAAATACGCATACTTATACTCATACTCAAGTGTACGTATTTATGTAGTGTACGAGAATCAATACACGCCGCCGTCGTTGAGTCTCACAGTTGTCAATGAAAATGCGCAAGAAAACCTAACCCGGAAGATATTATGGCGTGGCAAACGTGTCAATAATATAAGCGGATATTAGTGCAAATCGTTGCTTGAATATATACGATACTAAATAGTAATTTGTATGTAGCGTCATTATAGGCGGTGGAAAAGTTGCGAAAGTTCACGGTACTTTTTTTATAACGGGCTCGGAACAACATAATATATCGAGAAGTATGGTTAATATGGGCGCCCAGATACTAACATAGCAAATCGTACTTCTTCTGAGGATTTTGGTAAGAATATGTTTGAGGTTTGGTTCCTAATCCATCAATCATTTAAAGATAGTAACTGACTTAAATGCTTCAGATATACCTCAGTCGCAAAAAAAGTACCAATCAATCTGCCGATAGTCGAAAAATGAATGTGAAAGGTCAAGTTTATTCGTTATATCTTTGCTCGCTGTTTTTAGTGTTTGCGAGTTGTATTCGATACGAGACTGTATGTGTATACTAACTGTAGTATAATGTATTCGGTTCGCTACTCTCTAACTCTTGGTGAAGAAAGACAACTAATAAGAAGTTTGAAAATCTTTCATAATTATCATTATTCTGGTTCTGTAATTCGAGTAAAAGTGAAAATTTAAAAAAAAAATGTGGAATTTGAAAAGTAAAATATGAAATTCAGTACACCAAATATACCAAATATCGGATTGAAAGTGAATTTGCTTGAATTTCACTCGGAAGTGAATTACAGACCTGCCAGACTATGTTCCTTTAGGAACAATAAACTCCTCTACAATAATAATAATAAATATACTTTATAGGAACAATAATCTAGTGGATGTATAAGGATTGTTACATACTGGTCTTCAGAACAAAACACAGGTCGAATAGCTCCGAAGAAAAAACCCTGCAAGTCAGTGGATTATAAGCAAATTTTGTATCGTCTCATTCATATCAGATATTATGAGCAGATATTATGGCGCACTATCGTCGATTCGGCTATAACCGGCTAAACGGTTACAACGCCAATCACATACATACATTATGAGAATTCCAGAAGCAAACTAACCTCACTCTCATGACTTATAGAAACCGCAGATTTTATTGTAATTATTTACTGTACCCCATAACGAAACCTAGACCTTACTGAAGTGCAAAGTCTCATGCACAAACTTTTATCGCACTTCCAGCTTACAGTTCCAGATTTCATTTTCGTCTCTTTTGCAGTAATCCCATACCTCAAATCCCTCAACACAACACCACTCCAGTTGGAAACAGTAATATAATTCCCTCATTTGATTGGCTTCACTATACAATTTATGAACTTCTAATTGTCTACAGCTGCAGCAGAGTATATAAAAATGAAAATGGCGCCAACGTCAAAGCCAACAAATTCGAATGAAACTATAATTTAATAAAGTCGGTGGAGCACGGTAGTCGGTGAAAAATGGATTATACCATGAGCGACCAAAAAAGGGGTGTTAAAGGAGTACAGATACTAGAGGAAATATGAAAAATATAGAGTATAAGAAAGAAGCAAGCATGTGTAGAAGCTCAACAGTTATTAGCGGCAAATGGAGCTGGAGTTGGAGTTGGAGTTGGAGTGCGCATGAAGTTCTGATTATTTTCTACGCGGCGGGGAGTGCAACAGCAGAAAGCCATGTGGATGTGCAGCAAATTGCTGAAGAAGCCACACACAAGCAGGCAGCAGCAGCAATAAATATTAAGTGCTTACATGCCGTGGCATACAGATGTATTATATTTACTATTTGTGTAACTGACAACGGCAGCTTTCGACGACGATGAGGTGTGATGGAAAAAGCATAATGCACTGCGTATCTCGCATGCAGCAGCGGTTGTTATAGTTACATACACACATACATACTTACAAATTTTCATGCTCAAATATGTACTGTTACTATATATGTATGTACATATATATGCATACCTTACACTTGGCGTACCATAAACATGTGTTTCTAAGAATGCATCGATTTGGAGTTGGAGTTTGGTTGAAGCTGCACCGGCGCACAATGACTTGTGTGTGGGTACACAACAACAAACACTGTACTTGTATATGTGTTTGTTTGTATATATATCAACTTAAGTGCCTGCTGTACTGGCATTTTGTGGCGGCATGCATGTAAGTTACTTAAGCTGCATAAACATCTATCAAGAACAACTATAGCAGCAACAACAACAATGTAATATAGTTTCAGTCTCTCCGAAGACGTGCATTGACCATGAAATGCAACAAGCTGCGCAAGTTGCCAACATACAGACTTTATGATAAATGAGCTGAGCTACAAACTGCTGCACAGACATACAAATACAATTTTATGTGAGAGTGTATATACACATCATGCTTTGTTTCGTTGCAACATTGTTGGTGGCGGCAACATGCTGTTACATTTTGCTGCGCTTAAACTGCCACACAGTCGACTTGTATATATGTATGTATGTAGATGCATACGGCTTGTAGCTGGTGTTGAAATGAGTTCCTTGACTCCTACAAAATTTCTTACAACAACAAAGTTGTAAAAATTGTAAAAAAAACCTTGAAATTTGTGGAAGACGTTACAGAGATTTTTTTTAAGTTTTTTTTTGTTTTTTTATTATTATTTTTTTTTTACTTTTATTTTTTTTCACTCTCTTCTCCTTTAACGTCTACACTTTTCTTCCAGGAACTATCAAAGGTTAAATAACCACAAATATTTGGGCACGTTTCGTGGCGTTGATCCGCAAATACACATAAAACTGTCACTTGGCCAACAACTTTATTACTTCAAGTTTTATTTATCGCTTGGCAATAAATTTATACATATTTACATACATACATATGTACCATACATAAACCCCAAATATATTTAGTAATTGAGTTATTACGATCCCTGTAGTTAATACACTAGTTGGGGTTGCTGGCGAGCATAATGCTTATTGAAATTCGTAATTTTGGCAACTAAACACTCAAAAGTACCGTTATTTGTTAT
Source organism: Zeugodacus tau (assembly GCA_031772095.1). Lineage (NCBI taxonomy): Eukaryota > Metazoa > Arthropoda > Insecta > Diptera > Tephritidae > Zeugodacus > Zeugodacus tau. The sequence continues at coordinate 81,161,812 of CM062649.1, forward strand.
AATGCTTGATGTGTTTTATTACACTGTGCCTACGCATAATCACATTAGTTAATATATAACTGTGAATATGTTTCTGTAAGACCCCATTAATTAGCTCTATTTTGATTGCATGCCTTCAAAGCTGTCAAAATATTAATTGTTGTTTTTGTAGGCAAGCCATATGCTTCCGCAGGAATGAGCTTGCTATCCACATTTTACGATTGTTTTTGCTAGAAGCTGTTTCACAGTTTTATTCATATACATACAGTGACAGCAAAAAAAAATCCAAGTCCAAGTAAAAAAATTATAAACATTTTATAAAAAAATAATAATTTAATTCATATTTTTTATTTCATAAGAAAATATTTTGTAACGCTTTGATTTTTAGAAAACAATTTTTTTTTTTTTCAATTAAACAATTCTCTAATTTTATACAACAATTTTTTATATTTTATTATAATTATAATTTTATATTAATTATATTTTTTATTTGATAATCAAACATCACGTATTAATTGGTTTGGTTTGAAACCTCTAATGCAAAAAAAAAATATATTTTTTTATTACATCAAATTTTTTTTCTTTCGAAATTTAGGATTGTATACAAAGAATTGATCGTAAACAACAATCTTAAGTTGTTTGGCTTTTAATTAACATTACAAAAACTAGCGCAGATACTTTACTTACACAATTTCTCTTTAATTTAAAGATATTGCCTACATTTAGGATGCGAACGAAAGAAATCGTAAAAAAACAAAGAAAAAGTAGAGATCAAAACGTAAAAATGACATATTTTACTGATTGGACAAAGTAAAAAGCCTCTTAAAACTATTACACATCAAGTTGGATCTTATTTAGCACGCCTAAATATAGGTCAAAATTCTACGGACAGAAAACGTTGCCTACACTTAGGCTGACATTAACAAATTAAACTTAATTTTATTGAGAAATAAACTCAAAAACCATAGGATATAAGAAAAATCGAATGTGGAGCAGGTTGTATGATATAACTCAATCATAAAGCCATTAAAAAACAACAACTTTACATTCTTACAATGCCCAATGTTCGTGACTACACTGTTTCTACATCCATCTCACTTTCTGATGTTATCTCAATATACGCATGCATTATAATTATTTATCTACATATCACTTGTTATTTGTAGCTATCCCCCTGTTATATGATTCAGCATTAATCAGGCTTAAAACAGATTGCATATTGCCGTGGGTTTGGCAATGAGCGCCAGCCAACTTCACACAGAGTCAATATTGTATATTGGCAACATAAATTAAAACGCTGCGGTGCGCCTAAAATAACATAACAGCAGAACAAAAAAACATAAACAAAAACCGAACTGGTGCTCAATATTAATTGAAGGTAATTAATCGCCATGCAAATGGCATTATACAGACATTGTATTGAATACTCAAATGGATTTTCACAATGGCGCCGTGAAGTGGTTGGGCAAATTGGCAGGATTTTCACCCACAGTATTGTTTTTTTTATTATTGTTGTGGATTATAGCAATGGCAAATTAATTTAAATTATGTTAATGGGGAAATTATTAAAAAGAATTATAGAATTATATGGGATTTACCGGTTAAATTTTTAATTTCGTGATTTTCAATCAAATACCGAAATAAAATTTATTTAAAATTATTTTTGAGAATATAAATAACTTGAAATAACATATTATCCATCTCTTTTGCACTAGTATGAATCTGATATATTTCTGATAGGAATCTCATCATTGACATCTGTTAGAACACCACATAACCTCAACAAGACTTTATGAGCATGGCGCCCAATCAATTTGCTGCAGCTACTAAAATCTCAATAAAGCGCAATTATTACAACAAATTACAAAAAAAAAATAAATATATTTATTTAAGCATAACATACACAATAAAAATTAATAAATGCGGCACATCGCAACAGTCTCGTAAAACTATTTCAATTAACAATTTCTTGGCAATTTGCGACAAAGCGCCCAATAGAAGAGGCCACACGCCGTTTGCTGCGCGCTGATTCATGCGAAGAGTAGTCGCAACAGCCGCCTGAGCACTCAACAATTGTCACAAAAATTCACGAGTAAATAATGGGTATGTGTGTGGAGTGCATTCGAGTGATGCAATTCGTAAAAATAAACAAATGAAATTTTTGTCTCAAAAGTCAACCATAAAATTTGCTTACATATGTTGCTGTATTTTGTTGTAGTTCAAGCACGGCAACAGCGGCAAAAGCATAACGGAAAATTTGTCGAGCGCATTTTTCTTGCGCCTGACGGGTCCATCAACAAACAGACCACGAACATATGTATGTTTAAAGTCACTGGGAAGTGTGTCAAAAAGCGGCGACAAATGTGCTTTGCAGATGTCGAAAGCTTCGTGGCAATAAGCTAATTTCTATGTAAACATTTGGGGAGAAATTAATAATTTTGATTTTTATTTGGTCATAAAAAGAATACTACATACGAGTACATAGTAGAATTTATGCGCTAGCTTGGCAGACGCCCGAATTTCAACCGGTTTGTAGTGGATAGATGGATTGCTCATATGTATATACTATTATATACTATATATATTTGTATATATACATATTTCTGCATGTCTAAGCTCATTTGCTGGCGTAGCAACTTCTTCTGGTGGCTATTTTGTTTAGAATATTTCACATTCGTATACATTTATAAATATTTTGATTAGCTCATATTTCCGCAACTCAAGCTCCAACGCATTGGCAAAGATAAGCGAAGCTATCAAAAATCATGAGTAATATTTTACTTTTCAAGTGTTCGATAGGCTATATTACTTTTAATGGCATAATTAAAACTTAAGCATTTCAGTAAATTAAAAATCATTCTGCAAGATAAACAAATAAATTAATAAAATATAAATAAAGCATGAATTTTGTTTAAAAAAAGCTTGAATTAATGTATATGAGTTTTAAATGTCGAAACTTATGACTCACTCAAGTCCTCAAAGATTTGCTCATATTTAGTATTGTATAAATTAAGTGAGATATGATTCTAAAAATTATAATAGAAAAGTGAAAGCACTGGTAATTTTTTTGTAAGCTTTCACACCTTTGAATGAAGAGCTTTCATTTGAAAATAATAAAGTCCGAATTATATTTGAATATGATACAGCTTTAAGTAAATTTTGGCGTTTTAAAGAAATCCCTTTTTTTTTATTTGAATAACAAAATATGAGCTTTCACGTGAGCTTTCATATTTTGGAAATTGTCAATGTAAATTTTGAAGCTTTAAATAAATACCTATTTGTTTTAAACATATAGCTTAATACATTTTTTGATGAAATATGAGCTTTCACTCAAGCTTTTATGCTTTGAATGTGTTAAAGCTCAAAATACATATTTGAAATGTTAAAACCTTTACCTTTTTGGTTTAAATAACATATAATTTGAAGATTTTAGATGAAATGAGCTTTCATGCTATAAATATCTTACATCTTAAAATAAAATTTGAAGGAATATCGTTTTTTTTAATACATGATTTGATAAACATTTTTATCCTTTTTAGAAGATATGAGCTTACACTTGTGATTTCATGCTTTGAAAATATTAAAGCTGAAAATAAGTTATTGAAATATTAAAGGAATATATTTGGTAAAGCTTTTTGAAAGTTATAAGCTTTCTCTTGAGCTTTCTATTATTCCACATGTTTTAATATGTTAAAGCTCATAATATAATTTTTAAATGTTAAAGGAATATCTTATTAATTTAAATTTTGAATTTAACAAAACGTTTTTGGAGGTATGAGCTTTCACTTGTGCTTTCATGCTTTCAATATTTTTCAATAAAATTTAAAAATATTGAATGGTAAAGTTATACCGTTTTGATTTTAATGACATAAAATTTCTTTTTTTTAAACTTTAAACTTTTTTTGGAAAGTATAAATTTTCATCTATGCTATATTCATCTATGCTTTCATGCTTTCTCATTTGGTTTAGTATTTCAGTACAAAGTGAAGTGCAAAATTTAGCAGATTTTGTACTAAATTTAGATTTATACAATTCCAAAATGTGCTTATCTATGTTCCTATCTATACGATCTATCTACATGAATTATGAATTTGCAAAAAATATTAGAGTTCAACGGCATTTGAATTTTTTTTTATTGGCACTCAGCAGTACTCATAATTTTAGTAGTAGTAGAGTAGTTGGCAATAAAATCCACGCACTTTCATTATATACAATTTTATCAGTTCGAGAAGCAGCACTTCAACGGTTAAATACCTCGCCGTATTTTTGATGATATCAACAGCCATTGGAAAACGCATAAAAATATATATTACATTGTTGCCACTTATGATATCGAGAATTATAGCCATGTAGTACTCTTCTCGTAACAACAACATAACTCGTCGCGCTGTCTGTCTGTCGACGCAATCAATTTTTTTTTCGTTTATGTCGAAGCACACCTTTAAGCCGCTTAAGTGGTTATGAATCTTTATGATTTTTGTTAATGTTTACTATAACCTTATTGTTGTTGTAGCCAACTCTTTGCGTACATATGTTCAGTAAGAAATCAGTATTGTATTGAGGTATCTTTTTCAATTATTCTTTATTATTGATTTTTGTATTGGTTATTTTATTAATTTGCCACTTTATGTGAGCAGCATGAAGAATTGTTCAATAAGAGTGATCAAAAATTGCTTCAAACCCTTGTTGGTACAATGGAACTGTGTATACTCATACTCGTAAGTGCATGTGAGTCTCTCTCAAAAATCCTTGTCAATCAATGGCAACAGTTGACCGGCTAATTGTTGGGTGCTTGTTGCAATATTATCGGTGCCTCAGTGAATGATCGAGTGTTTGTATGAGCGCTTGACTGACGCTATGACGGATTGAAACGCCAACTGACTGACAATGAACCGGCTGCGCGTTGCATAGGTATAGTCTATGCGCGTCCACAATTTTTTATGTAGAAAAGCACTAAATATTTAATACCCTACTCTTCTTTTTCTTTTTTTTTCGCCTGATTGTCAACATATCGCATTACAATTGGCCAGCCAGGTGTGCGGCATAGAAGCCACAGCGAAACATACATACATACTTATATGTTCATATGTATGCTTATGTTTACGTGCTGCGTTATGTTCAACGCGTTATGTGGTTTTCTCGAAACTCCCGGTGCTTCAGCGCTAGCATACTAGTTTATGACTCAATAAAATTTTTCTAGGCAAATGTGCGTGTAAAAGGTTTGCATCGTTAATGTTTGTGGTTAAAATGAAAATAATAATAAATTTATATTTTTATACGTGCAATTTTTATGCATTTAAATTGTACGCGACTTCAAAGTTTCCCACATTCGCCATAAATATTTTTATTGTTGTAAGGTTATTGAGTTTTAATGGGGTTTTAAAATATTTAACAACTAAAGTTTGCTTGTAAGTAGATAATGTAGTGATTTGCATGAAAATGTGTAGTATCATAACCTATAAAATACTAAATTTTTTAAAATCAAGGTTAAGGTGAAGCTTGTCTCCAAACCATACTTTGATATGAAATAAATTTTATGTTAAAACATATCATAGCAAAACAAGTGGTAAAAAACAGACTTCAAAAGAGTTTTGAAGCTCTTAAACCCTATGAATGTCACTATTGGTCAATTTGACCCGACGTCATATATCTATTTGAGTGAAACTTAAATTGACAAATATTTGAAACCAATACTGATATTAAATAAACATAAATCAATACTGTGAAGCTTCATTATTTAATATGGGTCACAGTGCCCACTTTTCTGCTTTTCTCGTCATTTCCGAATGAATAATACTTTCACAAAAACATATATGCTGTACCCTTCACTTCTAATAACTTTTAAACCTTTTCAATAACATTATTTTTTTTTACAATTCAATTTCATATCAATTCAATAATCTTAAATAAATTTAAATAATCTTCAATAAACTTACATGATTAAGGCGCGCTGCAATCTTGGCATGCTCCTCTTGATAAGCTTTGCGTGCTTTACGTTTATCTTGTGATAAATGTGTCAGCTTATCGCAGACAACTTCAAGTAGTTCTGCATTGCTTTTGAATTGTTTAGCTTGATGATCCAATTCATCCATATAGGAGCGCCAGGCTTTCGTTATGAGGCTGCCTGAAAAGACGATTTAATAAAAAATAATATAATTATTTTATATTTTTCAAAAATTATAAAAAATAGAACAAATCGTTAAAGTGCAGAGGAGTAACCTTTGACCTTTGACCTTTGACTATGGTGGATAATACCGTCGAATGTTTATTCAGTAATGCCTGGTTTTCAGGCAAAATCATTAAATAATCATAAAAAAGGAAGAAGATCGTTTACAATATGAAGCTCTATTGATATATATTTAATCAAATTATATCGAACTAAGTAACTACAAAACTAATAGATTATACAGAGGTATTTTAACTAAAAATGTAATGACAAATCTACTGAGTACGACAACAGCAATTTTGATCAAATAATTTCAGCTAATATTGATATGGCTTCAATAGAAATTTTTTGCGAATACTCTACAAAGTATAGTATATGTTTCGAAACTAGATTAGTCCTCTGGATTTTCAAAACCTACAAAAACAATGTTTTCAAATATCAACCATATTAAATCCGAAATAAATCGATGATAGAATGATCATGCTCATTCATTATATTCCTCTCAATCTAGAGCAGAACTATGAGAGACCTCTAGTCTGTAAAAATATCAGATCTCTGGAGTATTCCTAACTTTTGCCGCGTGAGAGTATTGAGTGAATTTCTTCAAGAAAAGGATTCTTTAGCAAAAAATTGCATTAATATTGATGTTTATCTATATTGCTATTATTAAGAGGAAAGTTTTGTATGTATTGAATAAACTCGAAAACTATCTACTGTGCCGTGTTCAAAATTTCTTTCACCATTGGAAATCTACATGTACCCTGAGTACATAGTCTATATTTATTGCTAGAATCTCAACTTTCTGGAAATAGTTCACAGTGATGGAGAATTTTAATCTGAAACTGAAAATCGTCTTGCAAGTCATTCTCTTCGTATCGCAATCGCGAACCAAAGAGTCGAGTAACAGGTGCTCGCAGCTGGTTGCTGAACAATATTTCAAATCCTCCCAAGTACGCGCTTGAGAGTCGAGTACGGAGAGAAATATACAAGCTCGCACTAGGGCGTCGAACTTTGAGCGTTCCCAACGCCTTCATAATCAGAGAGAAAGACATCGGACACCAAAGAATAGAGGTCGTAATGAAGTTTTAGCTCATTGTAAATAAAATATAATTTCATGTTCCGATCTTCCTCATTTTACATTTTAAAATGAGCCCACGCAAGAAACGGCAAAGTACATACATATGTATGGGAGTGTGTGTATAAGTGTGTAAAAACTTATAACTTTTGAAATGTTTGTTTAAACTCGTGCGAAGCCGGAGTGGTCTGCTAGTCTGGTATAAAGAGGCTATCCTAAGATTTTTAGAATATGTTAACTTTCCTCAAGAAATTAAATGTTTCATAATATATATATTTTTTTTTGAAAATACCAAAATCCAATACACATGAAAGAAGCTTATATGCTATTGGTACCAATTTATAGACTCTTATACAAAGGATTTACTCATGACCCTGCTCACTTTATATTATTTCACAAGGTAGAAGATCAAATATATATCATTGAAATTACAAGATTTATATATTCTTCTGGTTTAATTTTAGCCTAAGCCACATTGTTTTTGCTTCAGAAATGCGGAAAATGATCTACAAATCATAGACAAAGCGTCGCACCAACAACAATAGAAATTACGGCAATAAACAGGTTAATAGTCAAAACATTTGCTATTTGTTGCTATTGTTGTGATAAAATGGTCGCATTAAATGTTTCATTGAAACTATTTGATGTGGGAAAATTTTATTGTTGCATTGGCAGAACAATTAAAAAGACACTTTATTGCAATTGTAGACAAATGCTATAATGTGAAATTTTTATGAATTTTGTCTGCAAATCATTTTCCTTAACAAACTGAAATTATAGCTGATTTTTGTATAATTTATTGATATCGTTCTATTATTTATTTATTTATTTATTAATTAATACATATTTCTTTTGTGGTTAACGTTTTGCGCATTTAGTCACGCACGCTGCGCGCGCAATGCCACAACATAAGGAAGCAGGCGAAAAATTGTAAAATTGTAATAAATCGCTGTTGGCCTGAAAGTTGTGAATGGAAATTGTAATTAATTGCAGTTGCAATTTGTTTTAATTGCCAGCAACAACTGTGCAAATTATGAATGCAGAAAAGTACATAAAATACAGTTATAAATACAAACATTTGTGTTTGTGTGCTCGAAATGCGAGCGAAGGCGTTGCGGCTGCCAATGAAAAACCTAACCTAAAAACCCGTAATAAACAGTAGCCAAAGGAAATGTGCGATCGATCGTGCGAAATTGGTGCAAAGCAGCTGCTTGAATGCCTCAATTAAATGCTACCGATTATATAAATATTTAGTTTAACACACAGACATTTACCGTTAACTTTGTATTTACATAATTCCCATGAGCAACAGTGGCAACAACACAAACGCACTTTTTTAACTATTTATTTATTTCGTTGTTTTGTTGTGCGTTTTTGGTTTTTACAGTCAAGTTCGTGGTCAAGGTTACCATATTTTCACGCAATTAAAAAAATATAAAAAATAATAAAATGAAATATTCATAAAAAAATGTAAATAAAAGATTTAATAATTTCAAAAACTATACAGTAAATGAAAATAAAATGAATAAAAAATTTCAAAAAAAATTATTTTAAAAATATTTTTGAATTATACAGAAAATTAGTAGAAGTTCAGAAGAAGGTAAGACGATAAATATAGAATTTTCATCAAATTTAATTAAGTCATTTACATATTTTAAAAATCTGAATTTGACTGTAAACTGTAACAAGAGATGGAGAATACATGATACGAGGTGTGTTCAAAAAATAACGGGAATTTTCGTATTTTGAAAAAAAAAAATTCATTCGTCTACATTAATGTTGTCCCCTTCAAAATAGTCCCCATTCGATATTATGCACTTATGCCAGCACTTCTTCCAATCGTCGAAATACTTCCCAAACTAGATTTTTCGCTCTTTTAGCGATTTTTCGTATGCTTATAAAACGACGACCCTTCGAGGTTCTCTTTATATTTGGAAATAGAAAAAAGTCTCACGCAGCCATATCGGGCAAATATGGAGGCTGAGGCATCGTTACAGTATTATATTTGACTAAGAATTCACGAACAAGCAACGAAGTGTGAGCTTTTATCAACTATTTTGCTGCTGTAAGCTCTTAGCTCACTTGAAATCACAATTTTGTACTACAAATTGATTATTTTTTCTTGAATTCCACACCATAATTACCTAACAGCTTGAATAAATAACCAACAGTTTAAATTACAAGTACAACACTTAGCACACTTCAACTACATTGTGGCTACAACGAATCACAAGCCAGCAAAACGATAGTTGTACCTGCTACTAGAAATTAATTGCGCGAATATTTTCAAATTCTTTTTTAAATTATTTAGTGCTAGAAGTAATGCTGATACTGAGACAGGCATTGAATGCATGTAATTTGGAATGCTGCTGTTGCAGTGCGAGCGATGGAGGGCAAATGTAAGTGGCGCATGCGCAGCAGCCATGGTCAAGCACGTACAAACACAACTTACTAACTAAATATGCAGTTCTTTATGTAAGTCTTTATAATGTTTATGCACATATTTACAAATTTCTGAGGTGCAGTAAAATTACTGTTAATCACTGGCAATTGCCGCGATAAATTCAACAAAGTCACGCGAGAGGGTTTAAATTAAAGTGACTTTTAGACAAAAAGTCTACAAGTGCATGGCAAATGAAAAGCGATTTATTGTTGAAATTTGGTGATAAATAACGGGTAATTGAATTTTTTTGCATACTTTTCTGATGTAATTTACAGGCGCCAAGAGTTCAAGTGTTCAAGAGAATTGTGATGGAAGTTGCCAAAATAATTTAAAAACTTTGTGTGATTTTCACTTGTATGTATGTATAAATACTAGAAGAACTTATAATAATAAATAAGAATTTCTAAAAAAAAATTTGAAAAAAAATCAAACTATGTGGTTGTTCAAAAAATAACGGGAATTGTAAAATTGAAAATTTCACTGGAGAGTCCAATTGTCAAAAAAATTTAAACGATTGATTTTTTTTCAGAAAATGAAAATTACCGTTATTTTTTGAAACATTTCATATATTAAAAAAAAAAAATTGTAAAAAGTAAATTTTTTGTGAATTCAGCCAGGTGCTTTGTGGTGTGAGTTGCCAAAATAATTTAAAAGCTGTATGTGGTTTTCACTTCTGTGTAAATATTAGAAGAACTTCCAAAAAAATTATACGTACGTGATGTGTTCAAAAAATAACGGGAATTGTAAAATTTAAAATTTCACGGGTTTGGAGAGTCCAATTGTCAAACAAATGTAGACGATTGAATTTTTTTTTTCAAAAGGAAAATTCCCGTTAGTTTTTGAAAACATTTCTTATATCAAAAAAATTATTTTTTTTTTTTCAAAAAGTAAATCTTTTGTGAATTATTTAAAATTTCTATACATTTTTTAAATATATGCAGACTTTCGAATGAATTAAAAAATATATTTTCGAAATTATTAAATCTAGATGTTTTTGAATATTCAATTAGAAAGGTCCAAACTTTTCTTAAGTACCCATAAGAAGCCTCAGAGCAACAATAAAGTCATCAAAAAGTTCGACTCTAAAATCTTAAAGTAGTGAAAGTACATTGAACATAAATTACATAAATTATCGTTATTGGCCAATGATTGCAGTCGCAAAAAAAACCGAAAATGCAACAACATCGATAACTTAACAACAAAGTTAAATAAATATCGAAGTACAAGCATAAATTTGTAGGCACATTTAAAGTACATACATACATATACAGACTTCACATTTAAGCAACATTGTAATGCCTGCATAAATCCATATCGCACCGTTGGAAAAGGCACACAAACGACCGACCGGCCGGTCGCGCAATAACTCTGTCGATTACAGCGTTAACTCAACATGCATTTGTATGTATGTAAATATATATTTATATATATGTATGTGTGTGCCTTTGCTTTGGCAGCCTGACATGTTGCCACATTTTACGCTCGTGTGAGAAATTAAAACGTTTGGCAAACCATAAAGCACTGCACTGCGCCACCGCGACCCCATTCGGACGGACGGACAGACAGCATGCAAATGTTACATCACGCAGCAACCAATGCGCCAGTCAGCCAGCCTGCCAGCGTGCGCGAGTGCGTATGCGTAGATTGCAGTTATAAATGAGCGTGTAGATAATCGGCGACATGGTGCGATATTGGTAATATTTCAGCAGCGAGACAGTTATGTATGCTAATATTTATCGCTACAGAAATTTATTATTGTTTTTGTTTTTTTTTGCTTGGTTTATTCAATTAAGAGAATTATAACGATTTCTGCTGTTCTCTGATATTATCTTTGCGACGAGAAAAAGTCGTTTGGTATATTCATTTTAGTTTTAATTAACATCAATAAAGCTCTGGGAGACTCTAGGACCATTCTTAAGTCGATTACTAAAGGTACTTGAGATGAATATCGGATATTTTTCAATCTTTCATTTCTTACTTCCTACATGGACGGTTAAGTCTTATATCTGACCAAGAGATTACAACAAACCAAAAATCTATTGTCTTGTTGTAGAGTTCTATTTTAAGGGACTATACCAGTCTATACCAGTGTGACTCTTTCAAAAAATCAATTTTTGTCCTTACTTATTCGATAATCTATACTTTCAAAAATAGAAATATAGAGTGGCCTCTCACAAGTATAAACCGCTATAGTCGAAACTATTGAAAATTGTTGACAGCATAACTCAACGAGAAATTGACCGATCGATCAAATTGAAACTGAGTATTGTCGAGTATTGGCGTTGAACCGTTTAGCCGGTTATAGCCGAAACGACGATAGCGCGCCTCTCCTCTCTTTCCCTCGCAGTTCGGCGCCAGTTGGAGATCCGAAGTGTCGCTCTCCACCTGGTCCCTCCAACGAAGTGGAGGCCTTCACCTTCCTCGGCTTCTTGAATATATTTACTATACAATGACATACGATATTTTTGATTGGTTGAAAATTGTAAATTTAGCATTAAAAAAACAACATTTTTTTAGCCAAAACAATCTTTAAATATAGCTGAAAATATACCTTATTATGTCCGAAAAAACTTCGAAACTTTACTTTCTTTAAAAAAAATTAACGAAAATCGCCTAATTTTACATGCGTTACACTGGTATAACCCCTTAATCCAATGTTTCATGAAATTTCATCCAATGGTTCTCAAGTTATAGGTCTCAAATTTAAGTCACACCTCTGAGTCCAATTGAAAGAACGTTGAAAGGTTGTTTTTTAGCGAAGTCACGACTACCTCGATCAGTGGAACAATATTTCTCGATCGATTGGAAGTAGAGCTCAAAATTGGGCCGAAGACTTTTCATCCAATATTCTAAGATTTTTTTATGATAAGAGTGTATATTTTTCACAAAATTTCTTGATATCTAAGAGATCTACCGCATTTATTTGATTTTGTGCATGTTTTGCCACCAACAATGATCAGTCTTATACCTATTGTTTTTCGAAATTCAAAATCAGTTCCGCAAATTGGTCACAGTTTAAAACTGAAATGACACATGAAACCGCAAAACACTGTCGCAAAACTAACATAGAAATACCAAGTTTTATTGTTTTGGTTCAAAGTTTCAGAATGTGTGTATGCGATTAAGCGATGAATGACGCGCATTGACGTCTTTACACACGCTTTCGCCTACGCAAGAGACTTCTCATTGGCTTTGTTTTCATTATTTGCTTGGCAAAGTAGCTGATTTCATGCAAATCCCACATTAAATATGATTTCAATTTCGATTTATCAGTTTGTATTTAAGCAGAAATTAAATTATTGTATATTTTGCAAAAATAATTATGTAAATTCGCAGCAACCGCGTACACTTGTGCACTAATGTGTTAGCATGCCAGTTAAAGAAAATTAAAAAAAAATTGTCATTGTAAGTCCCCTTGCTCGTAGAACTTGCAATAAGTCTCTTGCTGGGTGACACTTTTTATCTAACTTTGTTGTTTCTTTTGCATTTCAAGAGCATAACAAAGAGTTTCAACTTTTTTCGTGTGACGCAAATGTAAAGTTTCGCTGATAAGCGCTTAAACTGAGGGAGCTGGCGTAGCGAGCGTGCTATTTTTATCGTTGTATAATAATAATTTTTTTGTTGTTTTTGTATTTTTTGTTTATCTAAACTTATTTTTATTTATAGTATAATTATTTTACATATATATTTAATTATTTGTTAGTTGATTGCATTTAATACCATTTAATACCATCTACTGTTTTATCTAAAAAATTTTTATTTATTTTTTTCATTACAAATATTTATTTGAATAATAAATATGTAATTGTTTACAAAGTTATATTGCATTGTATAAACTATGTGTCAGAGAATTCTCAGGGACTTTCATAAAATTTTCTTTAAAATTATAAATTATTTCTATTAACCTTAAAGACAAACAAAATTTATTCATTCGCGAAAAGTCGGTACTTATTTGAAGATTAACAGCGGTTTTCTAAAAGTATTATTAGAAAAATTCTCTTAAAAATATTTTCTCATTAATATCGTAGTAAACAAAAAGAATCACCAAAAAATCTCTTTAATGAAACAATTTTTAATATTTTTGAAAGATTTGTTCCGAAATGTTTTTAATATCCCGAAACAAAAATATTATCTTCAAATCTAGGGATCCTAAGAGCATAATTCCAGATTTAAAAGGTCATTACTTTAGGATTGCAACTAGGCTCTGCATCCAAGTATACCATATTTTAATAGCTGATAAAATTATGCCGAACCAACCAAAACTTCTGAATCCAATTAATAAAAAAATATAATTTTATTCAAGAAATTGTATTTAAAAACTTAAAAAACGTTCTAAAATATTAAAATATTAAAAAAAAAGTTTCTGGTTAAAATATTTTTATCCTCAAAATTTTTATTGTGAAAACAACAACAAAATTATATAGTAAAATTCAATTTAAACTCAATATTTCGATGTCAGTCTCTTATACCAGTCTCTTTATACTAGAAGTTTGTTCGATTCGACACAGTCCCTTATTTCGATGTCAGTCTCTTATACTAGTCTCTTTATACCAGAAGTTTGTTCGATTCGACACAGTCCCTTATTTCACTTGTTACTCTTTCTGCATTTGATTATGGCAATATCCTATACCAGTTGTTTGTTCGCAGTCTCTTATTTCGATGGCAGTCTCTTATACCAGAAGTTTGTTCGATTCGACACAGTCTCTTATTTCGATATCAGTCTCTTATGTCAGTCTCTTTATACCAGTCTCTTATTTCGATGGCAGTCTCTTATACCAGAAGTTTGTTCGATTCGACACAGTCCCTTATTTCGATATCAGTCTCTTATGTCAGTCTCTTTATACCAGTCTCTTATTTCGATGTCAGTCTCTTATACCAGTCTCTTATTTCGAAGTCAGTCTCTTATACCAGTATCTTTATACCAGATGTTTGCTCGATTCGACACAGTCCCTTATTTCAATATCAGTCTAATTTAGCAGTCTCTTTATACCAGAAGTTTGTTCGATTCGACACAGTCCCTTATTTCGATGGCAGTCTCTTATACCAATCTCTTAAACCAGATATTTGTTCGATTCGACACTTTTAAAAGTTCAGTGAATCGAAGTCAGCTAATAAATTATTGCTAAGGGAAATACAGGGTTATGTCATTCGATCATATACGAATACAACATTACAACAGAATTAAAAAAAGAAATGTACTCAGTCAGAATTTCATCACCCTTATTTATTATAGTTGAATAGCTGTATTCCCCTGCTAGATGTAATATACTTGGGCTTTCATGTTGTCGCATAGAAAAAGTGTTGGCTCAAAACCACAACAAAGTAAGTGAACTTGCGTATTGATTGCACGAGTCAATACTTACATACAAACATAAGAATAATATATATTTTTATGCGATCGTATATATATATTTTTTCATACTAGAACAATATAATTATTATTATTATTTTTTTTATACAAGTAACTGGACCCCCTTTGGCACACTCACCTTGCATTTCATCGGCGCGATCGGTTTTCATACCCTGTTGTGCAACCGCAGCCAAACCGATCGCATATTCCCGATCGCATTTGGCTTTCAATTGTATGGAACGTTTCATGGTCTCCATTAAACGTAGTTCGGCATCTTGGCGCACGATTAATGCCTCGTGCGCGGCACGGCCCTGCAGGGCCGACGAGAAACCCATAATAATATGGCTCAATTGATAACTGTTTTGTATTTGTTTTTTTTTTTTACTTTTTCACTGATTTTGAAATAATAAAAAAAATATATATATTTTTTTTTGTTTTGTGGTCTTGTATTGCGGTTGGTATTTTGTGGTTAGATTAGGCACCGGTTTTAAATATATTTTTTTATTTTTGATAAAAACACATTTATTTCAAGTATTTTAGAATTTGCTGTTCACATGGTTTTTCGTTTAAGATTTCACACGGATTTAAAGGTATTGTTGGGTAAGTGTAAAAATTATGATTTTCTGGAAATTTAGTAGAAAATTATTTTATAAGTTAGGGGACACATATATTTTTTAAAATAATTTCTTTAAAAAAAAATAATAATAATAAAACCAGAATGAAATTGTTGTTGTTTTTGTTATTGTTGTTGTTTTGGGAATTTATTTAAAATCCTTCGTACATCAATCACTGGTTAATTAATTGGTTATTTATCCGTATTTTCCAACTAGTTCTTATAGCATACCCACAGTAGAATAAAAGCATTAAATATTCGCGAAAAAAATACCAAAAAACAACAAAAATATTTATTCATGTGGTGCTCAATATAAACATCAAAGCGCAATATTTCAAAAACATTAAATCATTCCGAAAACCACTGACTACAAATTTCGTATATACAAAAATTAGCGTAGGAAAATAAAAGATTTCGAAACAATATAGCAACAGTGGAAAACAGAATTGGCTTAATGAAACAAACACAAAAACAAAACACTGCCAATTTTTAAATGCGATTATACAAGCAACACACACATATGTGTATAAATATGTGAATATATATATCTGCAAATTTTTGAAGACTTTCACATTTCTTGCTTTTGCTGATTTGCATTATTTTCATTTCATTTTTTTCAACTCGCGCAGAATATTTCGACACTTCATTTCATTTCATTTCGTTCAATTTCATTTCATTTCATACGCTTTGCACTCCACTTTCTTGCGAATATTTGCTGGCATGTCAGTTATATGAACTCTACATTTTGTTGTTGTTGTTGTGATTTGCGAAATTTTTATGGCACATTTGTTGGCCAAGTCAGCGGCGACTGGAGCTTCATAATGTTCGAGCACATGCCAATTTGCAAATTTTGCAAAACAAATTTTTACGCCACACCACAACACATTGCAGAGTGATGTACTCGTACATGCCGACAATTATGTACATATGTATGCACTATATTATATGTGGAAAACAACAATAATAATAATTGGCTTTGGTTAAAAATGCAGTGATGTAAAACTATTTTTTTTTTACTAATTATTTGCTCTTTTTGTGAAGACTATTTTTTTCTGAGTAACTGTTTGCAGTGAAAATTATATAATCGAGACTATTGCATATCTGGTTAAGTGTTCCATATTTTCGGATTTTATCTTGTGCTTTTCCAATATTATTTTAAAATTCTGTACGAACCAAACATTGCCATTATTATTCGGCTTGAGAATGATAGATAAAGATCACTTCCAAAACTTCTCGAAACCGAACCTCACTATTAGTAAAAGCTTATCTAAGTGTCTACATATTTAAAAGTCAATCTCTTATACATATCCAAGTCCAGAACAACGAATTCATCTAAACATACAGATTTCATATTCAACTTTTTAGTAGGAAACTAATAACATCATCTAGTTCTGGACCAATTACCATGAGAGGCCAGATGATAACCGAATATTGTTAAAACTCACCTATAACAACAGCTAGATGACTGGACTCGAAGACTTGAGAAAAGGTCATACTCGGTAACCGTACTTCTCACGTCGCCTAAACCTTTCAGTATCGAAGATGAGATATCAATGTAAACACAAGATCATATCAACTGGAGATAGTGCCAAGCTCTCACAAAAACTTTTTGGATCAAGAACCTAAACGAGTTTATACAAAAGTATGGACCGTACCAAATCTAGCTCACAGTACTATCTATATTATTTATTTAGAAATCACATTAGTCTAGGAGAGGGATCTAACGGGTGATTTTTTTGAGGTTAGGATTTTCATGCATTAGTATTTGACAGATCACGTGGGATTTCAGACATGGTGTCAAAGAGAAAGATGCTCAGTATGCTTTGACATTTCATCATGAATAGACTTACTAACGAGCAACGCTTGCAAATCATTGAAATCATGGCCCTAGAAAAGTTGGCAGAAAATCCGCTTTTTTATCGACAAATTTTGTTCAGCGATGAGGCTCATTTCTGGTTGAATGGCTACGTAAATAAGCAAAATTGCCGCATTTGGGGTGAAGAGCAACCAGAAGCCGTTCAAGAACTGCCCATGCATCCCGAAAAATGCACTGTTTGGTGTGGTTTGTACGCTGGTGGAATCATTGGACCGTATTTTTTCAAAGATGCTGTTGGACGCAACGTTACGGTGAATGGCGATCGCTATCGTTCGATGCTAACAAACTTTTTGTTGCCAAAAATGGAAGAACTGAACTTGGTTGACATGTGGTTTCAACAAGATGGCGCTACATGCCACACAGCTCGCGATTCTATGGCCATTTTGAGGGAAAACTTCGGAGAACAATTCATCTCAAGAAATGGACCCGTAAGTTGGCCACCAAGATCATGCGATTTAACGCCTTTAGACTATTTTTTGTGGGGCTACGTCAAGTCTAAAGTCTACAGAAATAAGCCAGCAACTATTCCAGCTTTGGAAGACAACATTTCCGAAGAAATTCGGGCTATTCCGGCCGAAATGCTCGAAAAAGTTGCCCAAAATTGGACTTTCCGAATGGACCACCTAAGACGCAGCCGCGGTCAACATTTAAATGAAATTATCTTCAAAAAGTAAATGTCATGAACCAATCTAACGTTTCAAATAAAGAACCGATGAGATTTTGCAAATTTTATGCGTTTTTTTTAAAAAAAAGTTATCAAGCTCTTAAAAAATCACCCTTTAGTATCGAAATTAAAAAGCCTCTTTAGTAGTGTTGAAAAGGGGCAACAAGCTTCGATACAAAATACTTTCAGAATACT
Source organism: Zeugodacus tau (assembly GCA_031772095.1). Classification (NCBI taxonomy): domain Eukaryota; kingdom Metazoa; phylum Arthropoda; class Insecta; order Diptera; family Tephritidae; genus Zeugodacus; species Zeugodacus tau. The sequence goes on from CM062649.1 coordinate 81,180,173, forward strand.
TTATATATTATTTAATGTAGAAAGCTAGATAATATTAGTGGTGGAGAGGGATCTAGTATCGAAATAATCTCTTTAGTAGTGTTCAGATGGGTCAATAAACTTCGATACAAAATTTCGATGATATTTCAGAAATTATGATATCACAAAAAACATATTTGAGATCAGCAGTAACTAACCTAACCTAACAAAATTAACGATTCTAAAAACAGGGGTTGGTACAAAGACCTGATCTGCTCAAAATTCTGGCACATGATTATTTTCACTCAAGTGGTGACTTATTTATGTTGGCTTTGAGTATAGTGGTGTTGATAAAACGTGGGATCCTTCTGTGACTTGAGTTTAAAGGCTGCTTAAAATAGTTCATTGTACTCTTGAAATAATTAGTATAACAACGTAATATAAGAACCGAAGACCTCTGTAGCCTGCGCTTCAAATTTAGTGGAGTAATTCTTTTATCTCTTGTGAATAAATAAAAATATTTCTAGCAATATTTTTCATGTTACAATAACAAGAATAACACGCAATCATTACAACAATATCCAGAGTTGCATTAATAAGCCGACCAAACAAGCCAGAATATTCGAAATATATTTTAATATTGCAACATCAATAGAAACATGAGATCACTCTAATTCCATATATTCTAAGCAATTAAGTCTAGTAATAGTATACTATGTGAGACATTTCTTCTAATTAAAAAACAATAAAAAATTTAGACCTTTTCTTTCATGAAACTTTGACTCCTACAAATTTTTATTAAGAAAAATTTTAAATCTAATCCACAGCATCCGCAAAAAAAAATATTCTTCAATATTTTCTTTTTTTAATTTCGAATAAATTTTTATCCAATTTCGCAATAAATAATTAAAAAAATAATAACAAATATCTTCACTAATTATCTGCACCTCTCCTTATTTAAAGCATTTCACTTTATTTATTTTTATACACAACCCAAATAAGCTACAATGGCACTTGAACTTTAAGCCTTTTACGAATTTTTATTGCTGTTTGTTGTTGTTATTGTTTTCTATTTTGCTAAACCCATGTTTAGCTGCAATATTGTTCTTAACACCGATATAGTTGGCATCGGCGCTGTTGTTGTTGTTGTTGTAGTTGCTATCTTTGTTATGCGTGTTGCTGATGTTTTCGAAAAACTAGTTTTTCCAGCATTTAAACAACAAAAAAGACAACTACATACAAGAACAAAAAACAAACAATGCCAGGTTGTGAGCTGGTGCAAGTAAGTTAAGTTAAGGTAAGGTAGTGAAGCCTGGATAGGTACCGAGCGATGTGTGTGTGTGTAAGCAAACAAAAATAAACACAGAGAGACACAGACAGACACACACACTTTCGTGTTTGAGAGTAGAGTGTAGTGGCAGGAGCACAGCTTCAGCATTGCTTGACTGCTGACTTTTACACTGGCACTTTGACTGCTGGCGCGCTGGAGTTCCACTGGATTTGAGCTCACTTTGCCGCCACAGGTCGCTGCTGCTGACTGTGTGTGTGTGTGTTTGTATTTGTTGTCGTATATATGTGTGCGTGTGTGTTTGTGAAAACGGGTTAGGCTTAACAACAAAACAAAACTCGTTGGAGGCAACAACAACTACAAGCAGACCAACAGCGGCGGCAATAAATATACACAAAGCACCGTAGACAACAAACGACAGCTACAGCAACAACAACAATAGTAACACTAATAAGAACAATACGACGCGGCGTTGCAAACGCTGTAAGGTGACGGCGCATGAGGTACACACAAACAAACAGACACAGAAGAAGTGTGTAGAAGAGTAGAAGCAGGCGAACGCCGCCACAAACCGAAAAAATATCAGGCAGCAAATAAATCTTGTGCTCAATCAGCGATAAAACAAACTTTTGAACACTAAAAGACCGCAAAACATCAAAAACAAAGCGTCGTCAGAAATAATCGGTATCACGTTGTGAGATAAAAAATTAAAAAAGTCATATATATCATAAAAAAAAACAACAAAGCAGAAAAGACGAGTTCACGTTTAAACAAATATTTTTGTTTATTTTAATTTTTTTGTTTATTTAAATTCTTTTTTTGTTTTTTTTTTTTGTATAAAAAAAATATTTTTTACGATCTCATCTGCTTTTAATCAACGCTGTGTATATATGTTTGTTTGTATTCACGTACAAATTTATTCATGCTACGCACTGTGCTGCCAATATTTTCGTTAGCGTTTTGGGGGAATGCAAAACAAAGAAAGTTTTTTCACAAATAGCAAAAACAACAACAATTTAGCACAATTTTTAATATTTTTTTAATTTTTGTCTGCCTTGCACGGCATAACAGACGGTTGCATTCGCGCTTATAAACACAAAAAAATTAAAAGTTTGCCAAAAAAAAAAAACACGCGCGTGATTTTCTTTCTTAAAATTTTTTTTTTTATTTTTTTATAAATATTTTTAATTTATTTTTTATTTTATTTTATTTCATATTTTTTTTAATTTTTATATGTTTTTAATTATTATTTTTTATTTTTTTTTAATTGTTATTTTTTTCAATTTTAATTTTTTTTTTTTAATTTTTAGTTTTTATTTTTTATTAAATTTATTTATTATTAAATTTTTGTTAATTTTTGAATTTTTGTTTGTTTTTTTAATTTTAATTTTTTTTTATTTTATTTTTACTTAATTTTCTACATTAAATTATTTCATTTTGTCACTTCTTAGCTTCTTTAGCTACTCCATAACTGTTAACATTTTCGGTGGCTAAAATGTCACATTCGATTTGCGCATTCACGCGTATAAGGAATTGCAAGGCAGTGCGAGCGTAACCCCCCTCTCAAGTTATAAGCGCGCACGGGGCCACTCACACGCCTCTAACGTTGCTAACAACAACAACAACTCACTTTGCATAGCACTTCAATTTATCAACTTTCAATTTGTTTTACACTTCAATAAACTTGGCGTTTTGGCTTCACTCCTTTCCCGGCCAATTTCTTTGCACTTGAATTTTCGCGATTTTTTTGTAAATTGATATTTTTATTAATTTATTTCCAATTAGTTTTTTCATTTACACATTTTTTATTTCTTAGCATTTACTCACACAACTCGTTTTCGTAAACTTTTTAACTCTTTTCAATTTCACAAACACACACAATTCGACTGAGTGGCTAATAAGGTATTTTTAATAAATAAATAAATCCAAGAATTGACCGACCGGCCGCACTTCCAGACTGCACACGTACACGCTTCGAACAAGACTCGCCGCAACTGTTGGAGGCCCAAACGAAAATAGCTGGCGAACACACGGCTCCCCAACTCAACACCAGCCGAAAGCAACAAACAACAAAAAGTCACTCAAACATGTTTGAGCGCGCGCCCCCCTGCTGCAAGCACTCAAACTCAAAGACCGACGAGTGTTTCGCAGGCATTTCTCTATTTTATTTAGTTATTTCATATTTTTATCTTGTCAACCTAGTGAGTCGCTGCTGTCATGCGGCTCTTTAGCTGCTGGTGTGCCATAATTTTGGATCTGATGTTGTTGTCTTTTTGATTTTTGTTGTTGATTTTTTATTTTTTATTGTTGTTGTCTTTTTGATTTTTCTGTTTTTGCTGTCTTTTTTATTTTATTATTGTTGTCTTTTTGTTTTGTTTTTGTCTCGCTCGCATCACAAGGCACACAATGGCGTTGTCTGAATCAATTGCGTTGATTGTCAACGAACGCTGGAAAATTGTAGGTATCGAAATGAGGTCAACCACCTATGACAATTTTTTTGGGTGTCTTCAAATTGAGTGTTAATTAATGATTGGCATTGTTCTGCCATCCCTGGAGTTTTATTGTGTCATAGTCTTATGATATTGTGCAATAATTTTTATGAATTCTCAGCGGCTGATAGTGGTGTTGTTGTCCACTGTGATTCTAATTAAATTAATTAAGAAAACTTTCGTTAAATAATTTTTAGCGTCTGGTATGAGTTAATTGACATGCCATCAGATTAAATTTCACCCACACTGGTCCATTTAAATGGCGTGTGTGTTCGATTTTGGTGAATCTGGGAATTTGGAAGAAATATTTTCAATGAAATTTTGTGTTCCAAAAGAGATTTACTGCAAAAAAACTGGAAAAGTATTGTTAGACTCTTTCAACATAACCTCCTACATATTAAAAACCTTCCAGGGAAACGTCTTGAGTGGGTTAAGAGCATGAAAACATGTTCGACTTAAAAGGAGTACGAAGTAGTTATTCATTCGTCTAGTACATACGTCAGCAGAGCGGAAATACTGGCCTTGGATTCGATGACAGTACTCTCTAGGCTATTTAGGGAGTTTCTAACATTGTCTTATCAGCTTCGAAATACTTTGCAAAACGACTTATGTCAGTACCCGATCACTGCGGAATCGCTGGAAACTGCAGAATGGACCAACTTGCAAGAGATCGAACCCTAGAAACATTAACAACCGGTTGGTAGTCCGTGGTCCACTTGCACTAGAGCACTGGACTTCGAGTGAGCTCGTCAGCACCTGTGCAGTTGCGAAGTCTTTCTGATTCCAGCTGCAGTCTCTTAGGAAGGCTCATCTCGCCGCAATCATTGGTGTGCTTACTGGCCAATGTCGAATAGATACGGTGAGAGTAGAGATCAAGTCAGATTTTTGGAGGAAGACGAATAGGAATCATCCAAACACTTCTTCCTTCAATGCCCAGCATTCGCTAGACTAAGATTAAAACATCTCGGTGGGCACACATTCAGTGAACTTACTGGAATCGACATTAGCCGACTTTGTACTCTATTACACTTTGCGCTTTGTAGACTAATAGGGGTCTTGGCGATACGTTAGAAGTATTTGATTGTCATAAAAGACGAGTCGTGAGACTCTCTGTAGTTGCGGAGATCTACCCCTTGACCTAACCTAACCTACATTAATGTTGTCGACTTCACAATAATCCCCATTCGATATTATGAACTAATGAACAATCGTCGAAACATTTCTCAAAACCCAATTTTTGGAATAGCATTTGGCTTTTTCTTCTATTTCTCCTATTCTTCTAAAACGACGACCCTTTAAGATTCTCTTAATTTTTGGAAATAGGAGAAAGATACACGGATCCACGTCTGGCGAATACGGAAGCTGGGGCATCGTTACAGCATTGTTTTTGCGCCTTTTAGGATCTATACCAAACTTAGGACAAATCTATAATTTTCAATACCGTCATCTTCCATAAAATTTTAGCACCAAAAATATTAAAATTTTGGTTAAAAAATCTATGTTCGAAAACAAACTCAATACTGAAATCCGCTCAAATTCTGAGTTGCAACATCGAACCGTCAGCGGCGTGTCAATTCCAACAGGCAAACCAACAACCAATCGAGCCCAATTGAGCCCAACGAGCGCAAATCAGACGCTCAACCTGTTTCACATACTTTCGGCTCAGCTGCATTGATATGAGTGTATGTGAGTACGCTCGTCTTGTTCGGCGTTGCAGCTGTGCTGACAATCTGGCTTGCTAAGTGACTTGCTGCTGGTGGCTGCTTTTGTTTACGAAAATGTGTTCGCGCTGTTGGTGTGTGTTCTTGTTGGCATTTATTATTGTTTACCTCCCACCCTGATGACAAATGCAACAGCGACGATGGCGAAGTCACAGCAAAGCAGCTCAAATAGGCAACACGCTTCGGCCGACAAATGGATAAAAACAGATGAAAAACGCTTGAAGCAAAATCTATGTACTTGTGTGTGTTTGTTGTGTTGTTGTGCATGTGGCACAAAGAATGCATTGGAAAGTGTAACAACAACAACACAACACAAATTATGCCAAAGTCAGCCTAACAAAGCCAAATTGAATTGAGCTGCTGCATCGAATGAGCTAATGTCTATTGTTGTTGTTGTTGCTGCTGCTGGCGGCTGCTGCATGCGGTTATGTGGCGGACATGAAAAGCATAAATGAAATTGAAAAATTTCAGCAAAGAAACGAGGCGGAAATTCGCCAACGCTTGCGTTGATTGCAGCGCCGTTAAGCGACTGCCCAGCTGAGCTGACGACCAAGCGCTGCCGACTGACTACGACGACTGCCTTTATGACTTATTGGCAGTCAGTCAATTGACCGTAAAACGGCGACTAGCGCCCATTATCGCCGACTGAACGAACGACCAACTGTCCGACGCACTCACAATGACAACACACAGCGCGTTGCAAGTTCTTATTGTTTTTGTTGTTGCATAAAGGATCTGTCTGTTGCGCCATTGTTTGCACAATTGTGCGAAAGGATGAAAAAGTCGGCTCGTCGTCGGCTTATGGACTCTTCGGCGCGTTGTTGTTGTTGTTGTGGCTGATGGTAGTGGTTGTTAGTGTTAGTGTATTGTATTTGCCGGCTTGCTGCGTTGTCTGGCGGTCATTTGAGTGCATAAATCCTGACACGCACCATTAACAAGCCATTAAGCGTTGGTCAGTGCACGTGCACTCAGCGCATATGCTTCGGAGTGTGTGTGTGTAAATTGGCAAAATGACCAAATTGAAGACATTAGCAAGACAGACGTAACAACTTTCAAGGTCCAGATGCACTCTAAACTCTGGAATATGTCATTATAATAGTCGGAATGGTGGTGATAATTAAAATAAGCAATTTATTTATAAATATTCTTAATTTTCCTAGAAAGATAATATTATAAATCAATTAAGACAAGTGGCAGAGTGCCTTCTTAAGATCGTCTTGAAAAAGTAGCGATACAATTTTTACCTAAAAGGATCCGAAACCCTACGAAAATTAAATAAAATAAAGAAAGCAATTAATACAATATTCTAATAAATAAGGAAGCGTAGATATTAAGAGAGTTTCATCCATCGATACCGTTTTGGAGCACGTTTGATAGAAAACAATCATGTCGTCATAGAAGAAAGATGTGTAGGAGTGTAGGAGAAGAGGCGCAGATAGATTTTTCAAGCAGAGGTAACAGCAATCACACTGTTCCAAAGCGTCGGCTCCGTCAGAGAGGTGGACATTCACTCGGACATCAAGCGGTAATACTAGCAATGGAATCGATAACAGTGCGCTCTATGCAAGTTAAAGAGTGTCTGAGTTCTTTATCAATAGCTTCAAGCTACTTTGCTATCCGACTTGTGTGGGTAACTGGTCATCGCGGAATCGCTAGAAAGTGCAGAGCGGACAAGCTTGCAAAAGAGAGTACCATAGCAACATTAACAACGGAGTGAAAGCGGATTGGGAGCCTCGAGCGCTGGTCATACAGACATCACAGGAGCTCGTCAACCGCTGGACTACAACCTGCACCAGTGCAGTTGCGATGTCCTTTTGGCGTCAAAGGCAAAACCGCGAAGGGTCCTTCAAACTGCTTTCTCTGAACAAGGTTCATCTCAGCGCTATCGTAGGTGTGTCCAATGGGTACACAGTCAGTGAGACTAGAGACTAGGGATCCTGGCAGATGCGAGTTGCCAAAGCTGTTTGGAGGAAGGCGAGGTGAACTCATCTAAACATTTCCTCCTTGAATGTCAGACTGAGGTTAAAACGCCTTGGGAGAAACATCTACGGCGAACCTAGTGCATTAGCTAGAATTGACATTAGCCGACTCAAGAGTAACATATGTAGTGATTCTAAGTGAATCGTGAGGGTCTTTCTGATCCATTAGGTGTGTTTGATACCACAAATGACAGAGCTCACAACTGCCCAAGAAAGTTCACGTTTTTTTTCGAGAAAAATATTCAACTATCAACGAAATCGAAAAAAAATAAGTGGATTTGTCCTTCAGCTATCGTATTGAGCGCTATTAATCAACTAATGAGAACAATAAGACACTCAAAAATAATATTTCAACTTCAAGGTGCAGCAAATATTTGCTACAATAAGCCTACAATTCCTACAAACCTTTATATCTTAAGAGGAAAAATTTCTAAAAACAATAAAATCTAAATTTTATTTTAATATGAATAATATAGTAAACATTTTTCCATTTCTCATTCAAACTTTTAAAAACTCGTCATTTCCTTGAGAAATATTTGTATCTTTGAACTATTTTGAACTACATAAAATATATTTTTGACTGTCCAATAAATATTCAAGTTAATTAAAAGTAAAACTTAATTTATATTCCAAATAGTTTCCTATGTTTTCAACTACACACGCGCAAACTATTTATGTACTTAAGCAAAATCAAAATATACATTTTAATATTTGAACCATTCTGTCATAAGCTGACATCTTAATTAGCCCACCAGATTAGCTTTTTCACATTGAAAATGACATCATTTGCGCGCATTTTTATATTTTTATTTTAAAATGCCAACCAGAGCGGCGGAGGAATTTTCAGAATACGGAAAACGTACCGACGCAACAAAATATGTGGCTATTAGTAAATCATTGCTGATGAAAATAAATAAATAAATAAAAGCTTGCGACTAAACGAATGCCTAAAGGTTGGGAAAATTATTTTTTAAATACATGCGTAATATTTAAATATTTACTTACATTAGGGTCGCCCTTAATAATTCAGAATAAATAATTTCCAATAACTGCCATATTTTGTATTGTGGGAAAATAAAATCTGAATACAAAATCCAAAATTAGTTTCAATTTCTTGAATCTACATAGACGAATCTCAACTATGACTCATCTGTAACACGCCAGAACCTTCTCCATTCATTTAATTAAATTAATAAGCATATACATTCAACTAGATTAACATCAGCTTAGGTTCTAAATTTTAAGAAATCCGATCTAAAAACCTTTCCGACTTTAAAGAACCCCCCTAATGTGTCCACATATACTCTCGGAATGTCCGCATTTTCCCGAACAGATTGAGTATAACGCCATCACCCATTGTTTCAAGTTAAAGTCTGAAAATCTACTTTCCATTTCGCAAGTGTCGCATGTTGTTTATGTATACTTGTACAACAACAATGCATATTACAATCTACATACTAGAATGCATAATAATTAGGCTAAAATGTGGCCGATTTGGCAAAAAGACAAAGCAGAAAAACACAAATCGCCGGATTGCGTTGCTTAAATATTTACAACCGAGCCAAAATAACAACAAAACCAACAATTAGAAACGTATAGGCGCAAAGAATGTTTACGAAAATAGCAGCGACGAAATGCAAGAGATATTTTCTAAATGCTACATGCACACAGACATGCCTATGTATATATATAATCGGTGCAAAGTAGATATATTTTTATTTTTGAGGTGCTTGTGTAGCCAAATGGCCGCCCGGCGAATTGCGATTTTCAACTATTTAAGAATTTGGCGCTTACGGAGGTCTATGGACATATGCAAGTATATAATAAGTATATGAGTGGAAAATAGTAATAAAAGATTAAACACCAAACATTTAAATACAATTAAATTTAATTAAAAACTAAATTGAAATAATCAAACTTTCATTTAAATTTTGCCAAGACAAGAAAGTAAGAACCTGCAGGGTGCCTGGATCTTATGCAGACACCATCCATGACCCTTAACTCCACAAGTTCATTCACAGCAACGCCATTAAATTATAACTCTTCAAGGTCAATATTTTCCTACTTCAATGCTTTCACTTTCTTTGTAATCCAGCGCTTAAGTTTATTTCATTTATTGACGGACAATAGAAATTCGCAATGCATAACAACAATAAACAACTGTTGTTGGCATTTAAATTGTGCAAGAAAAATTCTTACGCTTGTCGAACAATTAACTTCAATTAAAATTAATTGAAAACTTCGCATAATCAGTTGCTTACAAGACGAAAGAAAGTCAGTTGCGGATGTTTATTACTTGAAAGGAATAATAAAAACGTTGATTTTTGCATTTTTTTGTATTAAAATTTCAGAAAGAAAGTATTAAACTGTAGACGGACTTAGCAAAGGAATTAAAATGTACAAATACATACATATATATGTAATTTGAAAAAAAAAAATCATAACCTAACCTAACATTCAATTTTTTATTTGAAATTATTTTAATAATAAGTAATAAACCTAACTTGAAAGATTTTTTCATTCTGTAAAGCATATCTGCTATATATTGAAGATTAAAATTAAGCATTTAATCTGCAAGTACTTTATCTTCTTCTTCAATATATGTATATATTTATGTAACTCCTTCCGTCAGAACAATATTATTATTATTCTTTAGTAAACATATCTACATCTTCATATTTATGCAGCGACAATACATTTCTTTCCTCGCCATTGTGTATTCACTTAAACCACCAACCATTTCGTCAAATTGAAAATAATGAATAAATTATAGAAATTGATGAAAAGTTCAAAAGCGCGTTGAACTTATTTATTGTTGTGCAGCTTTATATGCCATTTAGCAAGCATACAATATGCACGTTGTCACTGGTGTTGTTGTACAGTAGTTAACTTTACTTAACATCAAGATCTTGCTGCTCATAGCAATAACAATAAAGAAAGCTGGCAGTAACGTAGGCACAACGATCAGCACTACGTCAGTACGAGCCCAATGAATGGCAAACAATTGAGAATTTCATAACGCAAACAAAGTAATAAACTAATTTATATGTAGAATAGAAGAAGAATTGAATGAACTATGGTGCGCGGGTTTGAATAATGGAAGTAGAGCTTTATTGCAGTTATTTGTGTTTGCATAAATGCCTATAAGAATAGCATAAGAATAGAGAATTCCAAAAATAATTAAAATATTAAAATTTTATCACGAATAGAAATTTAAAATTTTATAGACCAAAATCAAGCGCCAGATTTATAATACCAAAACAACAGCTACACCGTTCATGTATGAGATACTCTCTTACGCACTTTATGCTATAGAGCGTCGATATTATTGGAATATTTGCATGCGCATGCAACCAATTGTGGTTTTCCGCCTCTCACAACCAACTAACCGCAATGCACCCACATGTCTACCTAGTACAAGTGCATGCGCTGAAATGAGGTATTTACAAAAATGAAAAAAAAAACAGCCGAACACAAATACCGCACACACCCACTTCACTTACTTGCAGCACATTTTGCTTTCGTATGCAAGTCAATCGTTCATTTACGAATCATTTACCCAGCAACGGCAATTGCACTCCGCAGAGCTGAAGGCAACAAGTGTGCAAGAATTTCTTTTGTCAATAGCGAACAATGTAAGTAGTAACGTACAGCAACGATATATATGTACATACATACTTAGTAGACTTCTGTATATACATATCTACATATGTAAGAATGTAGTTATATGTATTTATGAATATAGCACTACCGTACCTTTGTTTATGATATGAACAAAGTTTTTGTAGAGGACTCGGGGGAACACAAACGATTATTAATGATTTCATTGATTTCGGCTGATATCAAATTTTATATAGAAATACCCTGAAATATATTTTTAATCAAAAGTGCAACTATAACAAAAAATATATAAAGTATTTAGCTAGAAAGAATTCGAATTTTCAAACCAATACAATACTAGTACTTTACATAATTCAAATACTATGTACTACTACTATACCAAAAAGCAAAAGTACAATAATTGAAAACAAGCTTACCTCAAAACACTTGCCAAGACTAAATACATAATTGCTTTCACAGAGTAAACTGTTACATTGCTTTGGTATTATTGAATCCAACAAAAAACGATATTCATTTCAAAATTACGCTAATATATCTATACTATATAATTTTCATTCATTGATATCCCCAGTTGCGTTAACATTTTTCATAACATAGCTCCTCTTAATTCCTTTACTTCGGATCCGTAGGCAATTTGAAGCCGACCAAATCGGCAGTCTCTTTCACGCTGCGCTCACCACGTCCATGGTACTCTTTGTACAATTCATTGTATTTTCGCAAGCTGGATAAATAGGTTAAATAAGTTTGACCCAAGAATAGCGCCTCATCTCGCGCCTTACACAATTGCAGATCTGTGGTGGAATACTTCTTGTACTGCGCTAAAACATATCGTGCGGCCAGCGAATTTTTGATGCAGCCGTTAGGTGAAGCTGTGCGTAGCTCTTGCAATAATGCGCGCAAAGTCTTTGTGGCAGCCATGCTGTAATTCAGTAATATAATTAAATTAAATATATAAGTAGGTATTAAATTTTATTTTTATTTATCACCTGAATTACAAAACAACTTTTAAACGAATTTTCACACGCCGCTAAACAGCTGTTATTGACAGCTGAAACTAGTTGCCGGCAACTCGTTGTTGTATGGTATTTACTCGCTACTCTTATTATCGTAAATTAATACAACAAATTTATCGTAAATTTTTATTTTATTTAAATGTATTAAAATTCTATGTGAATTATTTTTTAATATTTGCTTTATGGAGACTTAATCTGAATCAATAACGAGGTAATCTAACTGCTAGGGAACTGTCACAGTTTCTTCCATTTTCACATCATTCTCGTCTTTATCAATACTTAATTCTAATATAGCGTCCTCGTCCACTGACATATTTCCCTTCGAACCATTCTCATCTGTAGGTGAATCCTTTTTTAGAGACTTTGTGTCCAATAACTCTATGTTATTTTTCTCAACGTGCACGGGTATTGCCTCATCTTCACTTAGATCCATTGTGTCTAAACCATTCAATTCCTCATCGTCACTACTCTCACTGCTACTATCATCTTCCAACTGTGCTTGTAGTTCTCGTATCGAATACATGAGTAATGTAAAATCATTACGTCGCTTTTGAAATTTACGCTCCAATTTAATTTTCTTCTCCATTAATTCAGACAGGTCTTTCTTGAGTGTATCTATTTGTTTGGTAGTATCCTTGCGGTCGGGTTGTTCCTTGATCACCTTTGCCAGCATATCGTATTCCATTTTGTTTTTACGTATCTGTTTTGCTAAAACAAGCTCACGTTTACTTTCTTCAATTTCATTTCTAGCCAACTCAATGCTCTTTTCAATGGAATCGGAGAGCTTAGCGTAGTTCTTCAGCTCTTCCTGTATCATTTTAGACGTATAGTCTGTTTTGGCTGCCGCAAATTCACATTGCGCCATTTGTGCTAGCAGTCGATCGTAGATTATTTGACTAGGTTGGGGTATACAAGCTGTTTAACAAATATACGTAGACAATTAATTTAGAAAGACTTACTTGTTTTCTGGAGAATCATTTTTGGAAAAGGTCCATTTTAGGAATTGCTTAAGCAACATATTTAGACGCCGGTCATCGCCTGTGCCATCGCCATCAATTAGTAAGCGACGTTTTATGATTTCCTCTGTAAATTGAAAGATATTATTGTTATTCTCGTAATAAATATTTTATTTCACTACTCACCGTCACTCATTGTGGAATTATTATAAGATTTATAAAAGAAATTAACAAAATTTTACACTCAAGCAGCTTTAGGAATAAAATACAAATTTTGTCGGAATAACAAACACGAATGTCAAACAAAAAGAGAGACCGATGAAGCATGCTCTATAGCAAATTTTCGATACAAATGTTTTGGAGATGTGAGGCGAAAATGCGGCGAGTTACTTAATGCTACAAGTCCACTGATTGAACCAGGACGATTTTGGAAATATTTCCACTATAGACAACAATTAGTAGAAGAATATTAATTTTCTTTTTAAAAATTTATTGTACAATGAATTCATTGAAGTTTTCTTAATAATCCAGTTATCGTAAGTGGTTTCTCGATATCGCTTTAATAGCATTTATAATCTCTATCGTTTTTGCCACCATCAGCTGATGAGTTGTTACTGTTTATAAACAAAACGCGCTAAATAAATGAAACTGTGAATTGTATTAAATAGTTAAATCTGCATTCTTCTGTTTACTATATATTTGTAGTAAAATGAGTAGTATTGGGGGTAACCGTCCTCCCAGTACGTTTTTCCAAAATCAACCGCCTTACACACACTTCAATAAGTCATTTGAAGACCCTTCCGATTCGTTATTCTGTCATTTGAACGAAGTGCATCCTGTTTTCATGTCGCCTGAACACCAGGCGAATGATTATATATTCGAAATTCTATTGGATCCACGTACCAAAAAAGAGGTGGATCACATTTTCTATGACTACTCAAGTGGCGTAAAACAAAAGGTTGGGCATTTTCCCATTTTATTGCCTTCAAATATGACTAAAGTGGAACATACCGTGGGATTACGCGTGATAGAGGCATGGCAGGAATATAAAGAAGTAAACGAAGAGGATGTAATACAATGGCGTCAGCTAGAGAGTGCAAGAATGAAAGACAAAACTACGTTTGATCAGTGTGTTATGGACTTCTCAAATACACAAAAGGAGTCGATTTACGCGCCATGTGAACGTTTAGTCAGTCTTTACAAACAGTTATATACCGCAAAACTAACAAAATTATTAGAAGCGTATCCAGAGAACTTGGCATTAAACACATGCGTCGGTCTACCACATCCGCGAAGTTTTAAAGCTAGTCGGACTGAATATTTGCAAATGGAAAATGTGCGTATGGTTAAACATCGAGGTTGGGTGCCAGTGCTAGGAAACTATGTTAATGAAATGCAACGTTTTAATTTACGTATAGAAAACTACATGGATTATTACATTAATAACATAAAATCTATGCTACCAGACGATATTACATGCCACACCAATAAAGAAGCTAAAAAACCGGCGCACCAAATTCATATTCCATTGGAATCGCTGTTATTTCTGTTGATAACTGGTAGCAGCGCCGACCTGCCAACCGAAGTGCCACTCGAAATTTCGGATAGCGGTGCAGAAAATTCGAAAGTTGTAAAGTTTGAAGAACCGTTACCGCCGCGTGTTTGCGGTTGGTTTGCTCACAAACAAGTAGTGGAAAACGCATTTGAAACTTTATTGAGTAGAAATAATGATACACAGTGGCTCTATATGGACAATTATGTAGCCGAACAAGAAAAGACTGAGGAAACACCCGAAATTCGAGCGGTCGATTATACAGAAAGACGTTTCCGTGCTTACAAAATTGAACAGTATTTGGAAAAAATCAGTACGAAAGCGGAAGAGTGTGTCAAAACTAACTATGCCGTTATTGAATGGCAACTCAATGGTAAAATAGACGAGCTTAACACAGCACAGCTGCAATTTTTTACACAATTAAAAATGTCCCCCTCAAATGATGAATATGGCGTGCAATTGTTGAGCAGTCACTCAATCAAATTAGAATATAAACCACAATTCGGTGCTGAACAAATGACTAAGTACGAATTAATAAAGGAATGGTTTCGTATAAAACTATTTGGTCAATGTAAAGGATTTTCCGATTACGCCATATGCCTACGCGTAGCAGCGCATGACTTCAACCAGCAGCTAACGCATAAATTAATGTTGGCAAATATCGAGAAACAACTTGCTGAAGTGCATCAAGTGGACATGCCAAAATTGCTAACAGGACTGGCTGATACTTTAAATTTGTTAGCGAAAATACCCACAGGGAAATACTTCTTGCGCTTCAGTGCAAAATTTCCCAACAAACTCTTGCTGTCTGCGCCAACTAATGAAATCACTTCGAACACAGTTTTCTTGCATTCCCTAACTAAGGTGGAACCCTCCGATTTAGTTTTTATGACCGAAGTACAACACTTGCCAATAGTTGATTCATTGTGCACTGCCTTACATAAGCAACACAAAATTATGCCTTGTGCACTGAAACCACAGCTAAGAGGACAATCACAAACCAAAGTCTTTGGTAAAATACTCAGTGATGAAGAGTTCGTACAGCGACGTATGAGGGCTAAATTGGAATCGGAAAAGAAAAAGAAAGAAGAACGTTCGAAATCAATAAAATCTCGTCGAAAAAAAGTAAAAGCAAGAAAGGCTAAACAGCGACGAAAGCGTAGAATGGAAGAGTCAGCTAATGAAGAAGCTATAGAAAAATTTATAAATGAATTTTAGTAGCTTTAAACATTTACTTTTGCAATTAAAATTAATTTTCTATTAAATATAACATGTGTACTATTTATTAACTTAAGTTACTTATTTGTACCCTGAATTGAATTAGCTGTGTTCGGTTAGGCTGAGTTTTCCAAACTCTTCGGCAGAAATCATTTCAACATCGTTATATGTTGGTGCTTCTCTTTCTGTCCAAAAATCATTTTCGTTTGCAGGAAATGACGCCGCAGGAAATACATGTACTGACAAGTCATTGAAAACATTGTGCGTTTCGTAATCATCTTCCAGTTGATATTCTTTTGTATAAGGCAACACATCCAATATATAACTTGAATCTAACCGTAATAAACGCTCCGGCTTGCTTAGCGACAAGCTTTCGAAACTATTATTTATAAGTACCAAATGCTTCAAACACTGTGGACGCCAATTGCTCCATAGCAAATTGTTGGTCAAGCAATTCGGACAATGTGGTAGATAGAATAGTGTACGTTCATCTACTTGATATTTTGCTTCACAATTCTCCGTCATTAGCGCACAATTGAGACGTTGCAAAATCTGTTTTTCACTCTCACGAAATACCGGGTCAAAATAAATAGCTTCATCGATGCTATAATGCCGTTGTGTACATATAATGAAAGCCAACTGGTGCAAAGCTTGGAAGTTGCGGCAGAAAGGACCAATACCAAAACAAACTAGACGTGAGAACTTCTCATTCTCTGACAGCGACTTAAGGCTTTCGTCCACAGTCTCCATTGCCTGTATAAAGTAATCACTACCCACCATATGTGTACACACCGACTCCAGGCGTCTAGGAATTAAAATAAATTAAATTTGATAAACAACATAGTTCTTGCGAGTAAGTGTACTTCATAAATGTCTCTATATCCACTTCTTTTTCCTCTTTTTCTATGCTCCGTTCCGACAACTTCCGCAATCTGGGGTTTATAGACTTGCGTGCTATCCATTTTTTTCTGGTTACCGCGCGAAATTCTTCAGACATATTTGTATTATTTTTATTTATTGCACTTTAGAAATATAAATTATTTATTTTTAATTCATAAATTCTAATTGGAATTATTCCACTTTGACAGTTTGTTTCGTCATTTAATTCGTAAACACGTTGGCCATATATGTGGTGTGAAGTTTTCACAAAATTCAGCTTTTTGTATGGTTATACATTTCAAATTTGAAGCTGACGTTTGGAAGTTAATTGGTTTAAAATTGAAATTTGCAGTGCATTTATAAAATATTTTAACTAAAAGTGGACTTATTTCAAAGCGAGTTTATAGTTATTATGTCAATAATTTATAATTATAACTTGTTTAAACATTTATTAAACAAAGTAAGAAGTTATTCGGTTTAAATTTCCAAATGCTGGATTCTAGGCAGTCACTGCCGTAGGAACAAATGAATGTGTGGTTTAAGCCGTGTCTTCTAGAATTCACGACTTGGAACAAACATATTCAAAATTCATTTCTTGAATATGCAACAGTCGCACTTCCGTTACTAATGGGAGTCCTGCATATTTTCTGATAAGAACTGCTTGAAATCGTGCATAAGTATATGTGATTACTGCAGTGTTGCACTTCCGATTCCCTGCAGCGCAGTGTATTTGAGTTTTATAAAGAGATCTTTGCATTTTCGGCCAACTCACTTACCGACTCCCAACGATTGTGCGCGCAGATCGAAGTACGAAGCAGAAACTTGTTTTCTTCGGCCCGCTGCTGTGGTGAAACTGACGGCGCTGACTTTCTGGCACACATGATTCTACCATGCAAGTGATCGTACGTCAGTCGCGAACGAGCAGGGCTGCAATTCAAACGTGTACAACGGACAATAAACGAATAAACGGGAAATAGCTTTGATCGTGTACGAATAGTTGATGCACCAACACGCTAAAACGAATTTTCTGCAGTTATTTACAATTTAAAATATACGAGTTGAACAACGCAAAGCGTTTTCGAAGTAATTAAAGCAAACTTATTTATGCATTTACGAAGTTAATTGATTGTTAAAGTGATTTATTGTGAAATATTGTGTGAAACTGATTTGAAGAGAGTTTAACGGTAAATAGTATGTTTTAAATGTTAATTATTATTTTTGTGTAGCAAGTGGAAGTTTAAAAAAGTTTAAATTTAAGAGATCCCTGAGACTCTAAGAGGTGGTGGTGGTTTTAATAGAAAATAAATAAAAAAGATGTTAAAAGTGTTTTAGTTTAGCATATTTGTGTGAGTAAAACTTGAATTTGTAGATCAGACAACTTTCTAAAGTCTAATATATTTATGTGAATTCAAAAAAGATAACACTTAAATAAAGAATAACACTGTCTTCATCAGAAAACAAACACATAAAATGCAAAAAATTTACAACTACCTTTAAAACAATGTCACTTGCAGTCAAACTACCAATACAAAAACAAAAACAAAGTTAAGAAAGTCATCTGCCGTACACTCATGCAATGAAAGCCGCTGTACAAAAGCAGCGCAGCCAGCAAACAGCACATACGTCAAAAGCTCAAGTGTTTTTGTGTAGTGGAGTCATAAAAAACAAAAACAAAAACGCGAATAGTGCGGTGCTAGTGAAAAACAGCATTACCGCGAGTGCACATGTTGACTCATTGCACAAATTGCCATCTCAATTCTAACTACGTATTTACAACGACAAAGTACAACTGGTTATTTATATAGTCGCGCTAAATAAATATCACCTTTAGCATACTTAAACTGCACAAAAGCAGCACAGCTTCGCGTGAGATAAAAATAAAATAAAGAAATAAAACCTGTAACTGATATTCTGTTGTACGCGAATTTAATAGCGCACGAACAACAAAGCGATTAAAATACAAAATACAACGAGTTAGGCAAAAACAAAACGAACAATAACAACACAAGCGATTCGTATACATTACAACGTCTCCATCTCCTTTTACAACGTGCATTTATGCACTCGTCTATCTGTGTGCTGAATTTTCGGCTGCTCCCATTTTGGTGGTGCGCACCTTACTTACATACTTTGCTACTTTTCAAGTGCCTTCAAGGCGTTGATGTTGACGATCTACAGCTGTTGCGCTTGCAACGAACAACAAAGCAACAAACAAAATTTCTATAAGTGTATAAAATACAAAAAATAAAAGCATAAAGTGCAAATTTGGCACAACAACGCCAATAAACAAGAACTCACCTTAAACGGCAAACGCTTGCAACAGTTTTACGTGCGGACGGTCGGTTGTTCGGTTGCTCGGTCGGTCAGTTAGTTAGTTAACATACGGTACGGTACGGTTTACAAAGAATTAGCTTTAAAAATTTCGCACACGTTTGCGACGTTAAAGCCGGTGAGTGAGTGAGTGAGCCGTTGAGCGTGCGTGCGTGTATTTGCTCCTTTAACGTCTTTGAAGATTTCGCAAGTAGAACAAAAAGCAACAAAATATCTAAAGAATTGTGAAAAAAGTTAAGGTACGCTCGCGCAAGCCAACACAAAAGCACAAAAACCTAAAAAATAAAGAGTAAAATATAAGAAATACGCTGTGAAGACAAAAGAAGCCAATTGGCAGCTCGTTTCCTTTTCCTTTTTTCGTAATTTTCCGTTGTGCGCGCAAATCGTTACTTTTTTTTACTCCTTTATGCTTTATTTGTTTTCTCTCGCTGTGTTATGTTAACTTTGTTTCGTTGCTTTGCAATTTATTTTCATTTTTATTTCAATTTTTTCTAGAGTGTAAGCACTTCAATTTGCATAAATTTTTTCGACATTTTGCACCTCTTCTATACATACATATAATACTTTGAGGCAACGTTGAAAGCCTTTGCGATAAAATAAAGAATAAAAGACGCCCTGCAAATAACAATAACAAAAAACAACAACAGTAGCAAAAAAATAAGCACCAAATCGTCGCTAAGAATAAACAGCCGGCTCGTGTAGCCACAAAATATCGGCAATATTACTTTTCTGCTGACTTCAACATTTCATATTTTTTAACGATAAACTGTATATATCGACGGTGAAGGCATAAAAATAAGGCATAAACAACAACAACGACGCAGTCAGGTAAGTGCTAAGCATATCAAATTGGCAATGTAAAGTGAGAACTCTGCTGTTGTGATATGTATGTGTGTGCGTTTATGGCATTGCAATAATTTGCCAGATTCTTGCATGCGCATTTGAGGCGTGGGAATGCCGGTGAAGGTGTTGGAAATTTAAACACTTGCCAATAATGTAACGACAAATAAGACTTTAGGCCATCTGTGCGCCTTTTTTGATGGCGAAATAAGTAAATTTTGTATGACAGTGTTGCGGTAATCGTGGAGATCTTGATTACTGCTACTGAATTTTAAATATATTGAGGTTTCGCGGTCTTGCTCCTTGAAGTGCTGATTGGATCTGTTAAAGTTCAGTGCGCACGGTTGGTGTGTTGAAAAACTGTCGAAAATATATTTAATTAATATGACAAGCTGTTATTCAATAGTTAGAAAATCAATATTTGGTTAGATTAAACTGATATTCAAACATTTTGTTCGTTAGTTTTGAAAAGTTTTAGCTGTTGATGTTGAATATTGCATTAACCTAACAGACAAAATAATAATATTAATGTTTAATGTAAATAAATTGATATTATTCACTAGCTGAGACCTGAAGCTATTCTTGATATATAAAAATATTAGATTTTAGCTATTGATTATATTGTTTATAATTTAATAAATTAATTTTATATAATAATTTTATAATATTTTGAATTTGTTTGACATTTTAATTAAAATAGAAAATCAAAATATTATTACTGATGCGTAGAATATTATATTTGTTAAGTGATAGATTATAGTTTATGATTTCTGATACAAGTTAGGTTATGTACAGACTTCCATAACAAAATCTTTTGCTAAAATGATATTTTTGTTACTTTCTATACCTAAGAGCTGTATATCTGGCATACAAGCACACTGAAAATATAAATTAAGCTCTCAGCAAGCTAATCTCTATATTAATGTCAAATAGTTTTGCATTTCACACATTTTGTGGTTTCACTTTCCACTACAAAAACCTGAAAAAAAAATTAATTTACAATTGCATAACCAAATTTTGGTAATAATCGCTTTAGTAGCATCTTTAGTTGTGTGTTTTCTCATTTTTTATATTTTTTTCTTTTTAAAGTCACAGCTTGACAATTTGTTGCGCTGCAATTTCACCTAAAAACATTTTGCTGTCGCTAGCTTGCATGCCATTCCTTATGCAAGCGACTCTACATATGTACACACAAACATATATACAATAAATATCTATGTATAAAAACCACAAGCAACATAAATGCAAAGTGCCGACAACCAACAATTTTCTCTACGAAAACCACAAACAACAGTCAACTAACCAACAACAAAAGCAACCAACAACAATAAAAACAACAATTTCGAAACAGTAAAACAAAAAACAAACAGCTGAGACGAAAAAAGTTGCTTCAATATTGTTGTTGTTGTTGCTCTTTATATGTATTTATTGTTGTTTGTTGGCAACAAAATCATGGTAAAAACTTCAGTGCAATGACAACAACAACAGCAAACATGGAATGGAAACATTGAAGCTTAGCAGTTGTTGCGGCGTCTGTTTTATTGGTTTGCTGTTGGGTAAACGTTGGCTGGGTGGGGGTGTAGTGTTGGTGTTCAGACAACAGAAAACACTTTCACAAACATTGAAACAATTTTCTTTTTTATTTTATTTTAGTTGTTGTTGCTGTTGGTTTTTTTCTGTACTAAAGTTGTTATGGCTGCTGATTTAATGTATATGGAAATGTATGTATGCATTTTATGTTTCAACTGAGAGTGTGGAAATGTGCAGTTATTTTTTTATAACCTGCTGCATTTATTCAAATGCTTATATTCGTATGTTGGTATTGAAATATTTTCATGTTGAAAACTATGTAAAAACTAGTACCCTTGTTTGGAGTACATACATCTTTTGCGATTTTTTGCAAAGGTTTGTTATTGTTTTGAGGTTAGTTTCTTGCTTCTAAGGTACTAAACTTTTACGAATGACTTCTTCATAGTTTTTTAATTTTATTACTCCAATTTAAACATGTCACAAAATCAAAAATTAAGTGATTAACATTAAGGTCGATAGATAGATTAAGGTAGGATAGATGGGTTCGATATTAAGTTCGACTTTGACACACCATTTCCTAGCCAGGGTTAGTCCTATAATTACGATGTCATCCGCACCGTCCCTGACACCGATTGCCATTCCCTGTTAGTACCTCCAAGAGCTTCTCCACAACTAGACTTCATAAAAGTGGGGATAGTACACTACGATGGGGACATCCCATTGTCGTGCCTAGTCATATAATGCTTCAGCATATCCTTGTTTCCGCAATTCTTTTGCCAAAAACTGCATCCACCCATCTTATGATAGGGCCGCACCGCTTCCTGTTTAGCGATCTGGTGACACTTGAAGGGACTTCGCCATTCCAAACTGTTTCTCGGGGGATACAACCGGAATATATTTAAACAACTTATTGCGCTCCCAAGAAACAAAGTGAGAATCTGTTCGTCGGATCAGTGTAGGTTCTGTGATCTAGCAGCGGAGACACCTGAGCATCTACTCCTTGACTGCCCGCCGATTGCGAGGAAGAGGAGTCAGATAATGGGGTCTCTATATCCCCAAAGGGAAAGTATCGCGTTCTGTGATAACCCAATAGACCTTAGGTCGCAGTGCGTTCCTCAACTCTTAATCTAAACTAATGTAATCTGAGATCGATAGAGTATTTATTATACAAGTTGAAGAAACTCGTATATTTTTTCATATTATAATTTCCTATTCGGTACTAAAGTGTTAAAAAAATATAGTTTGAAATAAAAAATCTTAGAAAATGTCAAAATTTAGGGAAAAATATATATATTTTTATTGTATATATTTGTATATTTTTATTATTTATATAATTTTATTTTATAAATTAAAAAAATTTCAAGATATGTACATTAGAGTGATCGATAAATTAAAAAAAAAAAACATATGGGCATTTCCGCCAGAAGGTCTACCACAGACAAAATATTAAACATTATTAGAATTACAAAGTTTTTACATATTTTCATAGGAAAATATCTAAATTTATTGATATTAAATTAATTTTAAATTAATTCATAACCAATGACGAGATATACCAAAGCCAAGTCGAATAGGAACTACTTTTCTCACTTCGATTTTTCTACTGCATTTGTTTTTTCGTCAAAATTGTTAAAGAAATATATCATGTATAATTTTTTGCTTTGTGTAAAACCTTTATAAGGGTACAAAGATCCAAATAAAATGCATAAGAAAGCATGCGATTGCAAATAACTGTAAGTTTTTGCTCTTTTATTATCCTATATTTTAATGTCCCGTGCGACATCAAAAAACAACACTTGTTCCCACTGCATCGCAAATATAAGCAGCAAGCTCGCCAAATTTTGGGTATAAACAGTAAATTTGTATACAATTAAAATAAAAAAAAACCTTGTTCAAAAATCAGAAGATTTGTGGTTTTGGTAACTACTTAAAATTTGTCCCGTGCGACATCGTAGGTGTGGAATTTAAAAATTGAAAATTATTTTTTGTCTTATAAAATTGACTTAAGTATGTAAATAGATACATTTACATTAATTATTTACATATGAGCAAAAACCGCACTTTAAATTCCACTGAAAAAGCTATTCAAATAGATTTTGGCGAAAATTATAGGCTTCCAAATCAAAATAAGAGTGCTCATTTTAACAAGGTTGTAAGGGAAAATCGTTTGCTTTTAAAAGTGACAAGATAACGCATGAAATATTATTTTCTTGATAAATCTCTTAACTAAAATTAAGAAATCCTTTAGTTGCTTTTCTAAAATATTTATTTTTTTTAAGGTAACTGCTCTCAGTTTAAAAACAAATTTATATTATCAAACCTGGTTGATTTTATAAAATAATTAAAATACTCTTCATTAGAATATAATTTTTTTGAAAGGAGCCGTCGATGGAGTGGGAGCAGTTATCAAAAGGAAAGTCTGGCAGATAACGAAATCCAAAAAAATTTATACCCGAAGACAGCATTTTCTGAAAAAAAATGTATTTCACATTCATAATACTATTTTCATTTCATACTATAGAATTTTTGTTGTGTTTCTCGTTGGATATTAGTTAAAATAAATAAATAAATACATTTACTACTTTTTTAAGCCATTTTATTGGACTTGTTGTTAAATAATTCGTATTATAAAACAAAATCTACATAAATATTATGATGGAAAAAAATGTCCCGTGCGACATGTCCCGTGCGAATGTGGTTAATAATTAATTAAAAAAAAACTATAAATTATTTTTGGATAAAATTCATACCATCTTTAAAGGCCATCAATGCGCAACATTACAAATCAAAAACATTTGAATATTGCCTCACAATTCGCTGGAATCGCCGTTTGAATCGTTGTTCCCAAAAACGACTTCCATTTTTTGTCCCGTGCGAATGCCTTGGTTTTTTGCAATTATCTTGAAAATGAAAACCGTTCCAAAATCAACCTTAACACTTAATGTAGAGCTAATGAAGGGCTATTAAATAATCCTACTGTCAAAATTAAAAAACATTTTTGTTCATACTTTTTTTTAGTTGAAAGGTGTACGATTGTCCCGTTCGACATGGCGGAAATGCCCATATACTATTTAAAAAAAATACTAAAATTTAGAATTTTTACTGGAAATAATAATATTCCAAAAAAATGTTTTTTAAATGATTCAAAGAATTTTCTCTGATAAAAAAGTAGCATTGTTTGTATTTTTGGAACTAACATAAAAATATCAAATTTTTTCATTGTAAATAATATTTTAATTTTAATTTTATTTGATAAATAATGATAAATAAATTCATAAAAATGTTACAAAGAACTGAAATATACTTCACATTGAAAGCGCTAGAAACGAAAATTAATTTTTTTTATAAAAAAAAACAAAAATTTAATTGTCAAGTTTGTTGCTTAAGTCTTTTGTTTTCACTTAAGTTAAAAAAAATTATAGCAAACCAAAACTAGTAAGCTTACTATTGGCAAGTTCATGACTTTAGCTTTCAAAATGTGTAATAAAAAATTTTGCAAGTAAAAGAAACTTGTTTCTTGTTGTTTTTCAAAACTAAAACCGCAAATATTGGAAAAATAATTTCGTTTTCAGCTAACATACACAAATATATGTATGTAGATATATTAACAAGTTGGCAAAGCTGTTTTTCGAAATTTTCAAAGAGTTCGCGTTTTCACTTTCCCTTTTACACCAACTTAAATGCAACAAACACGTTGACACCTCGCCCATCATAAGCACTTGCAGCCTAGACCAGTTACTACTACTTGCTGCATAAATTAGTTTTTAACAAAAATAAAAAAAAACTGAAAACTAAACAACAAAAAAGTTCGAAAAATCAAAACAATTAGAAAACATTTTAATTTCACTTTCGGTAGCAACCTGTTCACTTAGCAGTCACCCCACCTTGTTTCTGCTTAAAAGTTCATTTTAGTGCACACACACATACACATACAAACATAAGCTATCATATATAAATTGCCTTAACTGCATTTGAGTGCCGCAACGGTTTTTTTTCTTTTTTTTGTTTGCTGTTTTTGTTTTTGTGAATCGCAGCGCCATCGCTAAGTGCCTCACGTGCATATCACGTACACAATTATGCAATAAAAGTCAATATAAATTACACAAACAAGTACATATGTATGTGTGTATGTGTTGTATGGTATTTAGTAGCCTGCCTTGTGCCTTCAACCAACAGCTGAAGCGCCTGCGCCAACACCATCTGCAACAGTCGTGGCTGCAGCAGCAGCGGCGCCTTGTTAAGTTTGATGAGTGATGGAGCAGTGCGCCGTTCACCTGTTCGCTTGCTCATTCGATGATTAGCTCACCGCGCCGCAATACTCGCACAATATACCGTTATGCATTTTATGGGCAACGTCGTGACACGTTCGCTGCCAATTTATATGCGCAAATAGTCAAGTTGCAGAGATATTACCTAAATGTTTACTACGTTCGCATTGTCTGGGAGAAAGTTAAATGAAATGTCTATAGCTAAGCGGCCGCTGGCACCTTTACACATCACAAACACACACACATACAAAGCTAGGCATAAACAAGTGTAGTTTTTGTGGTGAATGTGAATGCGAATGTGTGGGCAATCCCATGCAAAGTAAATGAATAATAATATTTTCGCCGAATGCGTTATTGAATATTATTATTATCGTTCATTAGCATTTTTTTCGTTTTTTTTTCTGTTTTTTTTTTCTTTTCTTTTTTTGATTAACCTACTTGAGGAGGTTCGTGATTTAACGTTTCATTGCGTCCGTTTTTGGTGTTGCCGAAATCTGTGCGCTATTTGCAATTTAAGTAGCTTTTGATTGATGATGACGCGAAAAACAAAATGAATAATAAAAATAATTAATAGAAATTTATGGTTGCATACATATTGACACAAGTACATATATGGCTATTAACTGTTACTCCATTTTTGAATTTGGAAGACTTTTATGGTTCATGTTTTAATTCATTAAAAATTTAATTTTTTTCTTTTTAAATTTATTTAATTTATTTATTTATTTTTATTAAATGTTAAAGAATTATAGACAACTATGAAAATCGAAACATAATTTTTATTGAATTGAAAATAAAATAAAATAAAATAAGATAAAATAAAATGAAATAAAAATCATCAATAAATCAAATAAACAAATAACACAAAGTATAAAATAATATTTATATTTATTTTATAAGTAATAATTTATTTAATTTTTAATTTATTAATTATTTTTATTAAATGTTAAAGAATTGTAGATAACTTTGAAAATCGAAACATAATTTTTATTGAAATTTCCAAACAAAATTGTTTTATAAGAAAATCTGTTATTGTCTATTTTCATTATTTTTTTTTTAGTTCCATCAAATTTACAAATAGACAATTTATTTTTATTTAAAACTAAATATTTTATTCCACATAATTTTTTTTAATTTGCAACGACATAATACGACATTGTATGACTTTTTTTTTAATTATTTAACAGTAATAGATATATTTTAACAAAAAGATAAATTTATAAAAAAACAAATGAATTCGAAAAAATACATACATATATGTACATATATAACATAAACAATATATACACTAAAAGTGGTTTGTTTAAAATAAAATTGTTTTTCGCTTGAAAATAAACTTTCTTATTTAAAAAATATTTTATTTAACAAAAATTTGTCTTAATTTTTTTTTTATAAAAAAGATTAGAAATAAAATGGGAATATTAAACACCCAAATTAAAAATTAAAAATATATATTTTTATATTTAATAATTAATATATATTTATTAAAATATTTAAATAATATACATATTTTAATATTAATTATTTTTTACTAAAACAATTTTTTTTATAAGAATGACTTTTTATCTTAAAATAATTTGTATAAAAACGTTTTTTTTTTAATTTTTAGAAATTTTTTTTTTTTAAATCATACTTTTTTATTTAAAAAAAATCTTTATTTGCAAACATTAACAAGCGCTCATTGCAAATATGAGCCGAGACATGTTACGCAAAGAACAGTAAATGTCATTGTTACCGGAAATGTTAACCGTAAATGGCGATGCTCGCGCACAAGTACGAGCACAATCGAGTGTCATTGAATGAACAGTGAACAGCGAACATAAGAAATTAGCTGCTCAGAAACAAGATTTACACAATGAAAGCTGCAAGAAGGCAAAAAAAAAATAAATTACTTAAAAAAAATGAAAATAAAAAACTATAAAGAATTGAAAATAAGAATGAGATTGCTAATGAAGCATAAGTGATATAATAAAAGCGCATTACCAAATAAGAGCATGGTTATGTAACCAGTTCTTTTGAATTTGAGCGAAAAATATTGATAATTATATTTGTATGTATGTATGTATATATGTATGTATGTATGTATATATGTATGTATGTATATATGTAATTGTGTCTTAAAATTAATTCTTTGCCTGCTTTCCTTTACTTGTCTGTATCAACAGGTGGGCGTTCATTAGCCAATACTAACTATATTGTTCTCAGCGCGTTTCTTCGCAGAAAATCACAGAGAAGCGTTCGGTTGTATAATTGCGAGTTTTGTAAAGCTTTAATTGTATTCTTATTGAATTATTTATTTTTTCTCTTTTTTTTTTGTTTTAATTGTTGTTGCCTAGAACAATAGTACGCATTTGTTTGCTTTCGGCTTGAGATTTGTTCGCGCAAAGTAAATATGTTTGAACTGCAAATAACTAGTTATTGTTAATCCTGCACTCAAGGCCATTGGCTATTGCAAATTTCGATTTTTTTTTTATTTTTTATATAAATCCGGGTATTAATTCGAAACAAATTGAAACTTTTAAAAGCAATCGCCGATAATTATATATAATAATTGCCGAAAGTGCGTGTTAAGCATTTAACATGTGTAAATATGAATTTCCTCAGCTTCGCATAATTTTTAATATCATGCAATATATATTTTTTTGATTTTTTTTCTCACGCTACTGGATTATCACACATATTTAGCTGGTAGAAGATATGGAATTAAATAATATAATATAATTATAAAATAAAATAAAACAAATTATAAAAAAATATTTTTTTGAAATAATTGTGAATATATAAAATAAAATTTAAAATTAAAATAAATAAAATTATAAAAAAATATTAATTTGAAATAAAATTAAAAAAAAAAATAAATTATTTTAAAATATTAAAAATAAAATAAAAAATAATATATTATTTTAAATTATTAAAAATTTAAATTAAATAAATATTGAATTTTAGTAATAAATTATATAATGCTATAAAAAATAGGAAACTCGTAGTATCATATCTTATATAATATCAATAATAATAATACTAAACTCAAACATGTGTACGTTTCCGACACTGTTAAGTGAAACCGAAAGTGCTCTGTGTAATTAACCGTGCAAATCGGCTTAATTTGTTTCCTTTTTATAAGTAATTCTTAAATAATTTTAATACGCTCACACTTATTGCTTATACAATCTAAAAAGCTTTCATATCATACATACATATGTGTAGGTATGTCTATGATATCATAAGTGTATGCTTTATTAGATTGGCTCTTGATAATGTAATACCAACTTTTTTTGGAGCGATTGAAATCATTTTATCGAATTGGAGTAACATTAGTTGCCAAATATAGAAGCTTATGTCATGCGCGGTCACTACTCAACGTGTATGTATGTTTGTCAATTGGTTTAGAGAAAATTTGTTACTCAGCAAAATAGCAGTTATTAATATTATAAAAATTTTGTGGTTTCTTTGACGATTTAAAATTTGATAATCTGTAATGACTTGTGATGATTTAAAATTATGTAATTTTAAAATCTTAAATTAGTGAAATTTTATAATTTTTTGACATCAATAATTTTTTTATATTTTTAATCTATAATCTATAATCTTGATCGAAAAAAGTATTGCTGAAAAAATCTGCTTAAAATACCATATTTGAGGTGTGTTCAAAAAATAACGGGAATTTTCGGTTTTTGAAAAAAAAATTTGGACTTATTATATATTAAAATCTGCTTAAAACACCATACGCGAGTTATGTTCAAAAAATAACATGAATGAAAAAAATTGGATTTTTAAAAACAACTTGTATTAAAGATGTGTCTAAAATTCTTTAAACTTCTAATTTATTCTATATATTACTCTTCTTCTTCTTGACTGGCGTAGACACCGCTTACGCGGTTATAGCCGAGTCCAAAACAGCGCGCCACGCATCCCTCCTTCTGGCAGTTTGGCGCCAATTGGTTATTCCAAGCGAAGCCAGGTCCCTCTCCACCTGGTCCTTCCATCGGAGTGGAGGTCTCCCTCTTCCTCTGCTTCCACCAGCGGGTACTGCATCGAATACTTTCAAGCTCAATAAATATTCTCCCTTACCTTAAAGCGAATCTTAAAAAAAAATTTCGGGAAACAACTGCATAGTAACAGCAACTCTGGTTACTAGCTGACCAACCATAACCGATTAGTAATCAATTTAATGACACTAATTCTAAATATCCCTTCCTTATAATAAACTTCCGTTATACCATATTGTTAAGAAACGGTAATTTTTATAGAGAAAACATTTTCCAGCACTCGCCGGTAGATTAAAAACCAGCGAGTGGCATTATGACAAAAGCAAGACATTTTAATTGCGAGAAAATTAAAAATAACGGTAACACTCATATATCAATATATCGAATATTCTAATTTTTCTACGCACACGCGTCACACTCGAGGCATTGAGATCATTCAAAGTCTCAAAAGACACTCGATATCTGACATTTGTAGCGAATTGACAGCCTCTGCGATTGCACGCATTGACGACTAAATCGATCCGATCCAACATACGATGTATGCCGTTCGAAAGCGATAATCGATTGGCAGTGATTTCTAAAAGACCGGCAAATAACAAAAGCGATCACCAAGCGTTGTTCTAATGAAGAATGATGAAGGTGCTCTTGCACGAGTATATAGTAGAATATAAATGTCTGTATGTTTCTGAATTGAAATGTATGTATCTAATGCTGCCATCAGATTTCACTTGGCAGATGAGAAAATCAATTTTTAGCACAAAAGTTATTATTTTGCGCCTTTTGCACTTTGCTACCACTCGCTGTGGTCGCTGGCACCGATGCCATGCGGTGAAACAAAGCATTCGAATGGTGCACAAGTATGCCAATAGTTTTTTAGTTGTTTTTATAATTGTATGTAATGTGTGTGTGTATGCGTTTGGGTACACTGGTGCGCATAACGGTTTCAATGAAGAGAAATAATTAAAATAATAATGGCTTTATGACAGCGGCAAAGTGTGAAAACTGCCAACAGCATATCAAAGTGTCTATTTACTTTATACATATTTACAACAATACATACATACATATAAACAACATAAATGTTTTAAAAAACTTGCTTTACTAAGCGCTTGTAATGAGGTAGAATTTGGAAAACAGCAAAAAAAAGTTGCTGATAATTAATGAAATGGCAAAGTTTTCGCGCTGAAAACTTTGATGTGCTTTTATACTGTAATAGAAGTGTAGAGCTTTCATTATTTCTTTTGATGTTTTAATGGACATCAAATTGAGCACAGTAGGGTATATGGTGAAGTACTGAAAATTTTGGAAGTGTATGAAGAAAATTATTGCAAGGAAGACTTGACGCAGATAGTAGAAAAGAAAAAGAAAAGTTGTCCAATATTTGAAAAAAAAATCCCAATTAGTACCCTTTAACAGTTTTTTGGACTGGAGCAAAATTACAGATGAGTTTTATATTCATTGTTTTTTTTTAATAATAGTAATTATAGGGACTTTGTTGCAGACTGAGCTATTTAATTAATAAAACCAACCAAGAGTTCAGACGTTTTTTCACCTTTTGAAAATTTCCTCAAAATATAGTATTAGATTTGATTATATTCAAACCAAAGTTATTTATTTAAATCGGTTGTAGAAAAAGTGAAAAACATTATGCTTGAAAGTCGTAGAGCTGTTATTAACGGGAAACAAGTGATTTCAACACTTCTCTTCGATCAATCGTTAATATTTAAACGCGTCGTCTCACTTAGAAATCAAGTTTTCTTGTTTTCGAAAATCACTCAGTTCCACTACTATATCCAAATATAGATAATTTAAGGGGTTAGGCTAGTTTAGTATCTTTAAAAAATTTGTTTGGCTTAATGTATATTTGAGGGTCCTAAAAATGTTATTCAATTGGTAGAATAGTGAAAAAATTCTGGTATTTTTGAAAGCTCTAGACTGGCCTAAACTCTAAAAGGGTTATGTGGGTTTCAAAATTTCAAAATTAAAAAAAAAATCGATACGTTTAAAATTCTAGGAGAACCCCTTCCGCAGAAACCCCTTAAATATAAATATTTTCTTCAATGAATGATATAAAAAAACAAGAATAAACGTTAATTTCGGCTGTACCGAAGCTAATATACCCTTCACAGGTGCATTTCTTTTAGTAACTATGTGTTTAAGTAAATCTAAAGACATAAGAAAAAGTGAGTAAAAAAATAAAACATTTTACTAATTCTTTTTAGCCGGGTTGTTTGCTAGAAACATTAAGGTTATATAGTTAACCGATCTGAACAATTTCTTCGGAGATTATATTATTATCTTAAGCAGTAATCCATGTCAAATTTCGTGAAGATACCACGTCAAATGCGAAAATTTTCCATACAAGCCATTGATTCCGATCGTTCAGTTTGTATGGCAGCTATATGCTATAGTGAACCGATCTGAACAATTTTTATGGCAGCTATATGATATAGTGATCCGATATCGGCAGTTCCGACAAATGAGCAGCTTCTTGAAGAGAAAATAACATCTGCAACATTTCAAAACGATATCTTAATTGACTGTGCAAGACTTCGAAGCGAGAGTCAGCGTATTAGGCAGCACACATTGATTTCAATATGTTGAGTACATACATACATATATGAGTAAATAAGATTATATATAAACATATGCAAATTGGCAAGTGCAAATAAGGCAATCAAATCTGTCAACAATCGACAACCGTCAGCTAGCTAGACAATCAGCGTGATAGACATCAGCATTAGAAACAAAAGCGGAATCTTAACTTAAATCAAGCCTATATATGTATGGCACATATTTATATGTATTCTATAAATACATAGGTACATCCATATATTAGCCTAAAAATATAGTAAATTATTTTTATTCACATAAATATTTTCATGAATATATGTATGTATGTATGTATGTGTGCATAAATAGAAAAATAAAAGATAATTCTGTGTTTTCACAGCTATCACTAAGTATGTTTGTAAGTATGTATTTAGGTATAGGGTGTTGATTGCTTACTCCACTGGGAAATTACCATGCCCATTAGCACAATCTAGCATAGGTTGGTGCTGCTTGCCGGGAAATCATATGAGCGACCAAACCAAGTATATAATTTGCATGAATGAATATTTAAGTAGAAAATTAAGTGAAAAATTGCATAGCGCAAGTATGTGGCTAGCATGAGGTGAAAATGCTTGGCGCTAGTTAATGAATTTAGATATTTTTTAATTTTTATATATTTTTGATTTTTTTTATAAAAACTTTATTACTATTTTTTATTTATTTAATTGTACATAATTTTTATGTTTTCATCAGCATTATTTATTAATACTTCATTTTAACAACAATAGTATTCAATTTTTTTTATATATTTAATTTAACTTAACTTAACTTAACTTATTTTTAATTAATGCAGTTTTTTTAAATTAACTTAACTAATTGTAATAATAACTTATGTGTAACTTAAATTAACTTACTTAATTTAACTTAACATAACTTAACTTAACATAACTTAACTTAACTTAACATAACTTAACATAACTTAACGTAACGTAACGTAACTTAACGTAAACTAAATTAATACTTAAATTAACGTAACTTAACTTAACTTAGCACAACTTAACTTAACGTAACGTAACTAAATTTACTTAAATTTATTATATTTAATTATAAAATTCAAAATAAAAAACTTATTTTTTCTTATTCTATACAACAATTTTTTTTTTTAACTTTGCTCACTTACCACGCATGAATATAAAATACAAAATATTTTACACTTGCACACATTGGCTGACAGCAGCATTCGCACATGCGTAAAACATCTACACCACTACGAGCATGAGTACATATTTATTAACATTTCACAGAAAATACCTTCTCGAATATGCGTAATTCCATGCTTTTAACACATGCGTTGATCACCTACGAAAATAAAAGAAATACAAAAACAAAAACAAATCTTGAAAATAAAAACAACTTTACGGCTTTGGCTAATTTTTTCCAGCATTGAATTTTTATTGTTGCTTTTGGTATTTTAAATGCGTTCATCGACGCAACGCGGAGAAAGTTGGCCGACGGCCACTCGCTGAAAGCCACATGCGCGCGGAACGATGGCACAAAGCGATTAAAAAGGAAAACAAAACAAAAAATCAAAAATGACTAAGTGTTAACAAAAAAAGACGACGCACAGTTAAGAAACCTGTATTAAAAGTAAAAAATAATAATAATACAAATTAGTAAAAAAATTAATAATTTTTTTTTGTTTGAAAAACCATGTGTGGATCTCAGAAAAATATGCGGGCGTTCCAACTTAAGTGCAAATGCTTGCAAAAACACACACCTTATTAATTATAGACAAAAGCTACAATAAATCTACAGTTAATTTGCGCAAAGCCAGCGAGCTTCTTGTATTGATTTTTTGTTTTTTATAAAAGCTTTAGCTTCAAGTGCGCTTATTCATATCCGTTTTTTTAGTCACTGCGCTGTGGAGGTGTTGTTGTGGCGCCATGCGGATCGACAGACGGCACTCGATCGGATGCTGTCAATAATGTGGGCTACTGCAGAGGTTTATGCAAATTTTTTTGTAAACAAAGATTGTTAGATATAAATGAGCTTTATTGTAAAAATGCAAAAAAAGAAAACTCCATCATATCATTAAAAAATCATTGAAAAAAAATATTTTTATCCTAAATTTGATTTCCCAACTATCTATTTTCAAGTATATATATTTTTAAAAATTGTCATTTATGTGGGATTCATGTCTACAGACTTTTGTCTAACACTGTGACCTCGACATGCATTTTGTTTTATTGCAAATTCGTGTAATTATAGGCAGTTATATGTAAATATATCCAACAAAAATCGTAGATGACAATAAATATATACATACATACATACATCTGCGGCCAAGCAATCACTTTTAAACTCCCACATAAAAGTATGCTACATACTCATATAAAACCCATCTCTATATATTACAAACATTATGTTTGTATGCATGTTTGCTTGTATTTTGGTCTGTAAATAATCACAAACAAGTATTAATTTACATACAAGTATATATGTACGTAAGGTGTAATAAACAATTGTGGTAACGACATAAATGACACTTGATAATCATCATAATAAAATGAGTTTTAAATTACACGCAAAATTTCATGAGCAAATACATATAACCACAAGCGCAACAATACATACATACATGCATACATATATATGTATATACAAATATCACTTATGCATTATACATAAGTCTCTCGGTATTGCAATTATGATTAGAGTCGCTTTGTGGCGAAAAAAGAAGTTAAGTGAATTTGTGTAACCTTCAATTGCTGTTTAAGGCCACTTTGATATTCATGCAGAGAATTTGATATGCACAGACATACTTATATGTATTTATTGCATATGTACATATTTATTGTATATGTATTTACATATGTACAGCAAGACGCATGCCATTATTTCGAGCATAAGCTTGTTGGTGGTGAAAGCTCTATTGGTAGGCGTGTGTAGGTTTATTTTATTAACCTCTTCAAAATTATGGTTATTTAAGTTGGTTTATTAGCAATGTTTCGAAATTTGCTTCTTTGTGGCTTCTTTATGCCAAAAGTATTGTGATGAATCTCTTGATAAATAAAACTAAACAGTTTTCATATTTTAGAGGACTGTCAACTATCATTATTACCTGTCAACCATACTCGTAGTACAACTTTCTTCCGAAGTTCTTATAAAAGTTGAATGATATTATTTTCAAATTCTTTGTATAATTTTGTGAGTTATTTGTTAGTAGATCCACATGTGACTGACAGATCGTGTAGACTGCAGAAAATGTCAAGAGCAAGGTACAAGAGAAGCAATGAAGGATCTGTTGTGCGATAGTCTTGCATTGGCAAGGCAATGACGCTTTCATTATTTGGTGTGGCCTGAAAATATGAGAAACTGCTAGAGATATTGCTAGTAAAGCCAAAAAAACTTTTAAGCGCAGTTATGCTAAAAGATAACTACTCTATCTATGTGTGGCTTATTGGCCAACCAGACTAATTTAACGTCATCTAACAGACACAAAATGATTAATTAATTCGATTTTTGTGCAAGTGATTTTTTCATTAAGGGGTTAGGGCATATTTAAATAGTATTTTGTGATTTTATTTTTAATTCCGAAAACTCAGACGTTGGTACCTCATCTTCCATGTCTAAAAATAATTCATTTAAGCCCTATAAATCAAAAAATCCCCTTTTTTTAAATTTTCGTAGCAATTATTTTGTAATAAATATAACACAATCCTTGGTTCACTAACTAGATGTTATGTCAATGATGTGTGCAAAATTTGAACAAAACCGCTTTATAACTTCTTCATAACGCTTCGTGTACACCGACTTAAGTAACTTAGTTTTGAGATAAAGGCGTTTAAAACTCTATTTTTATTAAAAATAGAAAGTTCTTGGTGGCGTTTCTTAAAAACTCCTAGTTCTTATTTTTTCAGTATAGTAATATCCTAAATGTAGGCAATATTTTTTGCAAATTAAAGCTTTGCATACATTTTGGCAAATTATTCACACAATTTTCGCTGAAAAGCCTTTTTCTAATAAATTAAATTAGTAATAGTATTTATTTTAGTATATTTAGTTACACGGGTCATATATTTTTTATCCTCTTCAGTTTACTTTCAAATTGCCTTCATTAGGTCAGAAATATCTTGTCTCTTAACAGCGAAATATGTACTAATAATTAATACAAGTTTTTGGTAATTTAAAAAAAAAAATAAAAAAAATTTTAAACATTTCTAGTACCTATTTTCACATTAAACTAACACCCAAATGTAGGCAATAATTTTTTTTTAATTATAGCTTTGTCTACACTTTGGCTGCATCATAATTTATTTTTTATCGTAGTTATACACCT
This sequence comes from Zeugodacus tau, assembly GCA_031772095.1. Classification (NCBI taxonomy): domain Eukaryota; kingdom Metazoa; phylum Arthropoda; class Insecta; order Diptera; family Tephritidae; genus Zeugodacus; species Zeugodacus tau. Next base: position 81,216,697 of record CM062649.1, read on the forward strand.
TAAATAATTATAAGTAATTAAACAATAATAATCATAACTAGAGTATATCTTGTACTGTAAAACTATATTTTGTATTTTTTAAGTTTTTTTAATATTGTTGAATTAAAAAAAAAAAATTCTGTTTTATAATGCCTAAATAAAATCGTTAAATTTTTTTATTATCTTATTTACTACATTTTTTGTTCTATTTTAACAAATACATTTTATTTTTTGTATATCTATTAAAGAATTCTAAAGGACCACGAAACCAACTCAGCGCATAAAGCACTTAGCACTTTTTGAATTAATAAAAACTAAAATTGAGCATTTTCGCTACAAAAATGCTACAAATATTTACTTGAGTAAACAAAACACCCCCCCTACACACATAGTTTCCGGGCACTTCATATGCGCCACCCACCCAACGAAGACGGCAGCTATTTTCGGCGCACTCAAAACTTTAATGAAACAATTTCCGTGCATAAAAATAAATGCATGGGTGTATATACACATTTGTGTGTATGTATAATATGTGACTTATATACTTTCTTGTATATTTCTATATGTATGTGATTGTTAGCGCACCAGTCTACTTAATGTAAATGTGTGATATATGTTCGCTTATCCAAGTAACGAAAGAAAAAAGAAAATAAATAAATTTCACCTTAGCAATGTGTGACGCCACATGTTGAACGGCTGTGTGGGGCGATGAGCAGAACAAAAATTCCCGTGACTTAGAACAAAGGTTCAAGTCTCAGAAACATATGCATGAATACGAGTACTTGTATGTGTGTGCGTGCGTGCCTTACTGTTGGGTGAAAAAGTCCACAATTCGTTCAAAGACACTCTGATTTGATGAGTATTTGTTCGAGACGCGCGGAATTCTGTTTAAAATGTGACTCTTGTATCTTATTGACACGCGGCTGCACAACTTTATATACAGATACGCACATACATATATACAAACATACATTAGCATTAAGTATTCTCATATAGATTTGTGTATACAAAAATAAGTCATACCTGCTTACCTGTGACTAAATGTAAATACGTGCCTGTCTTCTTCAAAATATTTATGTATGTGTGTGTGATTTCATTTTAAAAGGCACTCTAATGCCCTTCTACATACATTCATGTCTTCTCATGGTAATCTTTTGTTGCTTATTCAAGTAAATGTAGGCTGCTGCTGCTGCTGCCATTTGTGCACATCACGTTTCCCTAGGATTTCCCCAGTCAGCTACACCATTCAACCAGCAACCAGCATTGTTGTCGCTCATGTCGCCATGTTAATTACAGATGTTGCGCTTAATTACCAGATAATTGCTACTAAACATTTGCAGCACATTTTCAACTTAAAGAGCCCTTCATCTACCATACTTACATAATTATTTTTTTCTTGTTGTTGTTGTTGCTGCTTTAATTGGCGGTAATGACAAAGGGAAAGGATTTTTGAAGTGCATACATATTTATATGTATGTCAGTTTGTAGGTGTAAATTAGGTCTCGAAATTGCCCACAATGTGCCACGTCTGCACGCTTTAATGGCGTTGTTAGCAAGTTGTTGCAAGAATATGATAATTACTGTTAAGAAATACACTCCCACAAATTAGGCAATGGACAAATTGCATACATATGTAAATAATTAGATTCTTATATATCACTATATGTTTAATGTTTTTTGGTTAAATGATATTTTTTATATAATTAATTACAAATTAGGTTATATTAAGAAGTCGTAGACTACACTTTTTTATTTGTTGTTCTTTTTTTTTAAGATTTTTAGTTAAAATTATCAAGCATATATCTTACTATCTGTTATAAAAATATTTGCATTTGTGTCTAAGAATATGTGAAACCCATGTTTTCGGTTTAGTCAGTTCGAAAAACCAGTTGGTGACAAATTCTCTCACTTCTTTATGTACTTTTGTTGCATAAATTTGTTTGTGAATATTCACAAATACATTTCTATATATTTGTTTAACTGGAAATATGCGGTTAGCGTTAGCAAAGTGTTTTTAAAGATTCTAATGATTTCATGAAAGCTTTTAGCCCTCCGATTTGTCAACACTCGCCACCTATTATTTGTTAACATTTGTGGCTTTGCGACTGTTAGTTGTGCAAAGTGAATTAAAAAATAATACTTTAAAAGGTTATATAAAAAATAATGTTGGAATGCGTTCCAAAAATCTGCAAAGAAACGCATATTGTTAAACTTTTCTTGGAAATTGTTGTTTTGTGGTTGCGTTACCGAGAGGTTAATTTACCATTGAAATTTTACGGACGTCATTATATAAATTTATAAGAAAGGCATTATTAAGTATTAGAATTTGTAATCAAAAATAGAAACATTTTGCATTTTTAATATTAACTAAAAATAAAAAAATCACGGTGTGTTCAAAAAATAACGGAAATTTTAAAATTTCCGATTGTCTAAAAGTCTATTTGTCATTTTATTTTATACATACCTCTGAAGTACGATAAATTTTCCAATTATCAGCTATCATTGCTTATTTTGTCTATAGTGCCGCTAAGGTAAATTACTATGATTAATTTTCGCTTGTTAAAAGTTCACACTTCGTTGCTTGTTTGTGAATTCCTGGCTAAAATCAATACTGTAACGATGCCCCAGCATGCCTATTTGTCTGATAATATTCTGTGTGATTCTTTCATATTTCCTAAAGGATCTTCGTTATACAAGCATACGAGAAATCATTAAAAGAGCCTAAGCCTGTCCTAAAATCGAGTTTGGGAAGTGTTTCAAAGATTGGAAGAAGCGCTGGCTTTAATGGCATAATATCAAAGGGGGACTATTTTGAATTCGACATAACAACAATTTAGACAAATGAAGAAATATTTTTTTCAAAAAACGGAAATTCCCGTAATTTTTTAAACCCATGTTAAATTGTTAAAATAAATAATTTGGGATAATAACGCCTCAAATAATATTTTTTGATTTCTTTATAGAATATTATATTAATTCCTTCCAGTTGGTAGTATTTTCGTAAAGAAAAAGCTTTAAAACCAAAAAGGTGCTTCAGATAGCACCCAGACTAAAAAAAATGCAGTTCATTATTTCCTCATATGTTCGTAAAAAGTTCCAGACATATACCTTTTCATCTATTCTTAAATATTTAAAAAAAAATTTTGGGAGACCTTCTAAGATGCATTTTTACATTTTAAATTCGAAATTTTATATAGTTTATAATAGATCTATGGCATATGTTATTTATCACATAATTTTGTATGATTTTCCAACAATTTAAATGCAATAAAGTCGTTACAGTAACTGTTTCCGTAATATGCATACCAACCCGCGTGTATAACCACCTGTACACAAGCTTTTGTATTTCATCATATTTCCCACAAGTTTTGCCTTTAAATACAAACATTTTCATTTAGAACTTTTTTAACGAGGTAAAAATTTTCAGAAATAAATACGAAACAACAACAAAATAACAACTACATAATTCACAGATTTCCACTTGTGGCACAACAACAACAACAATGCAACGTTTTGCAGCCAACTTCATTGACGGCAAAAAAGCTTTTGCGAAAATGTTTACCACATTTCATGCCAACACTTTCAATGGATTTGAAAAAGGGATTTCTCGGCATTATGCACATTTCCGTGTAAAAAATAAAAAAGAAATAGTTTAGCGCTATGTTTAACACTATCGCAACGATTACGACACCATCTCCCCCCCCATTTCGGCGGCATACATGTACACATCTAATGGCGGTGCCTGACTCCACAGCTGTGGCATGCTGCTGCCAAAAGTTCCGTGTGCCACATACTCAACTATATAGAAATACATATGTATGTGTGCATATTGCAAGCTTGCTGTTTGCTACATGTCAGCTGGAAAACGCGCAGGCATATGGTCGAGCTGCTAACTGGCGGACTAGGCGTCCAGCGTGCAAGCGTAGTACTCGTACTTTGTACAAATTTTTGTAAAGTTGCTATTGTGTAAGCGCCTAGTACTACTTACAGTATATTCGTACATGTGTAAAACGTGGGATTTGGTGCCGCACGAAGTACTACCTTGTATGCATACATATGTAAATGAAAATGTTTCCCATGTGGCATGTGGCATGCAAAATTACGTCCAGTCCTCATATCACACCATTCCGACAATTCCGCACGACTGCATTTACCAGCAGCGCTTATTGTTCCTGGGTAAACATATGTTTTGCAAACAAATTTAAAGCTTTTTCTAAACCCAACAGTTATATAATATTTAAATACAAATATAATACAAAATTAAAAATAATATCTGGTAAAGTTTGACTTTTGAATAGAAAAACAGAATGAACTAAATTCAATAAAGTCTCATTCTTACATTTTAAGCATTTGGAAGCTTAAGGTCCGTTAAATAGATTAACTTTCGTGAAGCTTTCTTAAATTGTTATTTTATGACAATTTGACCTTTTTTAAAATATTCAAAAGGTTCCATCCATCTCTGCATAAAATTTATATCGTAAATCAGTTGTAAGTCGAAGTTATTCTCTTTTAATGCAAATGGATTCTTCCACCATTAACACCCCTTACTATGTACACCGAATTCATTCAGAGCGAAGATTTCCTCGAACAATATTTTTCCAGCGTGTTCCAGTGTGTTAAAAAAATAACGGAAATTTTCGTTTTTTGAAAAGAATATTTATTCATTCGTATACATAAAGGGGGTCAACCCATATTTTTAAGTGATTTTTTAGAATTTTTTTCTACGACAAGTAAATAGATAGAACCTTAGGTTTATTATAATTTATTAACATATATTTCGACAGCATAAATATAAATTTTAAGCTAAAAATATTATGAACACCCCCGCCTCGAAAAAATGGACTCACACTTCTTCCAAGATTCCTGCCGATTGGCTTATCTGAAACGAAAAAAAAAAATAGTTTTAATATGTAAGCTTAAATGGAATTTTTAAATAATAATAGAGCATTCCACGCGTTTACATGTACCTTACGAATTTCAAGTCATTCGGTCAAACCTCTTCTTAGATACGATGGAGGAAAGTGTTTTAAAAAAATTGCGTTCAAAGTTTCCAGCTGCCATGTCTACGCTCCATCTTCTAACTGCTGTATGTTTAAAACGGCTTCGAATTACTGAAAATTACTTTACTACCGTATTATAGACATATTAAATAAGGAATTTATGATTAAAAAAGCCCATCACATGTGTTGACCCCCTTAATGTTGACGTCTTTAAAATTATACAAATTCAAATTCAATTCAATAGTCGAAACACTTCTCAAACTCGATTTTTGTGATAGCCTTTGGTTCTTTCAGCGATTTCTCGTATTAAGGTTATCTCTATTTTATTGAAATAGAAAAAGGTCACAGGGAATTATGTCTGGCGAATATGGAGGCTGGTGCATCGTTACGGTTTTTTTTCCAAGAATTCACGAACAAGCAACGAAGTGTAAGTTTTAACAACCAAAAATCGCTAAGTTATTTTTGGAACACACCTTGTATGTAGCCATCATAATCTTTCACAAAATCGTGCCTTTGAGCAATGTGAGTGTTAGTCTTGATAGTATTTTACCTCTGAATTGTTAACATGTCCTTTGAGCCATTCTTATTGGTAGAACTGGATATCTGAAATCTGTTATGCTAAACTTGGTAGCATTGAAGCTAACATAGTAAAACATGGTCTATTGAACACAGCTAATAAATAATTCCCTAGAGAGCGATCGTGTCATTATGATTTGTGTCTGAACTGTCCACATGGAAGTATTTTCAAAATTAATTGGGTTATAACAACAACGTGGAGTGGTTTCATTATTCTATCTCTTTAAAAAAAATCCATGAGCTACTTAAATCACAGAGTTTGATTCTTATAAAAATGATTTCTTATGGTCATATTGATATATAATTGTATATTTCGTGGTAAATCAGTCATTAGACATACTCTTCTAGAGACTCAGTATCACATAGACTTATCAAGATTTATTGTGTGTCACATCAATTAACACCGACTTGCTAACATATTATCAACATTATAGTATTCAAATTTAGGTTACTGCATATCATAGTTTTTATTCAAATGAATGCATAAATATGCAAATAACCCGTTGTGGCATTATATATTATTTAAACTCCAATCAAAAAGTGCGACTAATCTAATGTAAGATTAATTGTGTGTAATTGCCGACGGCTAAATACGCTGGAATGCATGTGACTACTGCAATTTGACTCAGATTTTGTTGTTGTTGTTGACTTGTATGCAACTTTAGTGCAATTTAATTGCGTTCGACAATTATTGCATTAGCATTTCTCACCAGCTGTCACTCAAAAGTATTTAGGTGCATTAGTTAATGGCATACATACATATGTGTGTATATGGCTCAAGTGGTCGGTAACTACTTCTTTCTGCAAATACCGCTGTACGTAATGCAATTCGAAAGTAATGCTCCAATATCCGTTTATGCATGAGTTTAGTTTTTATACTCTCGCAACAAAAGTTGCTAAAGAGAGTATTATAGTTTTGTTCACATAACGGTTGTTTGTAAGTCATAAAACTAAACGAGTTAGATATAGGGTTATATATATCAAAATGATCAGGGTGACGAGACGAGTCAAAATCCGAATGTCTGTCTGTCCGTCTGTCCGTCCGTCCGTCCGTCCGTCCGTGCAACGGATAACTTGAGTAAAAATTGAGATATCTTGATGAAACTTGGAACACACGTTCCTTGAGACCGTGAGAGGGTTGCTTTCGGACCACTGCCACGCCCATAAAATGGCGAAAACCGAAACTAAGCCATAAATAAAGTTATAAAAGTAAAATTTGGAACAGAGGATCGCACTAGGAAGGGGCATATTTGGATGTAAATTTTTTGGGAAAGTGGGCGTGGCCCCGCCCCCAAATCGGTTATTTGTATATATCTCGCAACCCATAAAAGCTATATAAACCAAACTTTCTGCAGTCAGTTCTCTTACATACTCTACCACACACCAAAATTAGTTCAAATCGGATAATAACCACGCCCACCTCCCATACAAAGGTTAGGTTGAAAATTACTAAAAGTGAGTTAACTCAGTAACGAAAAACGCCAGAAACACTAAATTTCTCATAAGAAATGGCAGATGGAAGCTGCACCCAGATTTTTTTACAAAATGGAAAATGGGCGTGGCATCGCCCACTTATGGGTCAAAAACCATATCTCAGGAACTACCCTACCGATTTCAATGAAACTTGGTTTGTAATAGTTTCCCTACATCCCAATAATATGTTGTGAAAATTGGCCAAATCGCTTCACAACCACGCCTACTTCCTATATACCAGAACTTTGAAGACGATCTGAACCGTTAACTTTACAATATATAAAGTAAGCACTAGTGAAGATATCGGTGCAGAACTTTGCACAAATACTACGTTTATAGTGTGGCAGCCCCATTCTAAAAATCGCCGAAATCGGACTATAGGTTTTCAAGGCCCCATTAATTGAACATGAGGACCGCGGTGCTTCTAACCTAATATTATGGTTTCCAACTTTCAATGGACTTTATACAATATATATGACGAATATGTGGGTCAAATTGTGTATTATATAATATAAATTAAGTTAAATAAATAAATTGCGAGAGTATAAAATGTTCGGTTACACCCGAACTTAGCCCTTCCTTACTTGTTTGTTCTGTAGAGTGTTAGAGACACAATCTCCGGAGATTGTATAAATATTGTAAATTCCAGAAAGAGTGTTGAATAGCCGTTACTCACGTTCTTGTACTCGTTTACCTTGAAAGTCGCATGTAATTATCGATTCGTAATTATTTGTAATGCATTCTTGGTTTATGTCATAATAATGGACTGAGACGTATTGCAGGTGGTACGCTGTGGAAAATGAAGCAAATACATACATATGTTATATATACATATATACTAATTTTATACATTGTAGCAAAAAAATAATTATTTAATAATGGTTAGGAGCGGGCATATAGTAACTTAGTGTAATATTACAGTAGTCTACTTTATATACAATCTAAGCGAATTTAAATTGAAAATAAACACTTTTTAATACAAATACCCACACATACTTAGCGCCAGCGCACCAACATGCAACTAATTTTGCTTAATTACCCCGTTTATATACAAAGATAGTGTGCAACTATGTATGTATGTCTGTCCGTCCGTATAACCATCCGCTTGTGCGTCCCCGCTAAAGTTATGTTTTTGCCAAGTTACAAACAATTTCCTGTTGGCAAGCGCCGTCAGCTGTTTAATGCCATAATTTACTATAATTATTAAGTGTTGTAACTTATTATATTTTATAAACTTGATTGTCTTACCTGTTGTAACGCAAACAAGCTGTAATATTAGCGTTTTTCTTATATACATATTTGTGCAGAGATAATGTTTTCCTTGTGCCATATACATAATACTAACTTCCTCTTTTTCTCTCTCATTTTTATTTGCAGTTCGCAACGCCGCGCCACGTCACTAACAGCGCCGTTTGGTGTCTTTAAGAAGGTAATTATTAATTATAATTCATGTAATACAACCAGAAGGAAAGGGAAATATTTAAAAATGCGGAAAATTATTTTGCAAACAATCAATAATATTACTTAGATTAATAATATTAATAATATTATATTAGATCAATAATATTACTTAATTATTAGCTTTACTTAGATATTTATGTATATATTTTGAGTTTGATGGCACTTCTTAGTATCTGTTCAATAGTCTATATGTTAGTATATTTCATATCTGCGTCAAGAAGATAAAACAACTTATGGAAGGCCGCTCAGAAACGGTTTAAAACTTCTGTATTTTTTTCTCTTGTTACATAAACCCAAAATTGACCCCAAAAGTAAGCTCAAGACTTTGTACCGAAATACAAAGATGGTTTTTGGCACTGTCAAAATCTTCTTCTTCCTTGGGTCGGTTTGGGCCGAGAATATAAAACTTAGCTAGTCCTTTGCGAAGTCACGCAGACAGACCCCTATGCACTTGGTCTTTCCTTTTCTTTCATTGCCCACCCATGAGACCCGAATCGCAGGATATTTTCACTGCAGCATCGTCATATGTACTACCAACGCATTTGTTGAATTTTCATACGCTTAACTATATCCATATCGTCGTAGATCTCATACAGTTCATGTTTCCATATTCTTCGGTACTTCTTGCTCACGCGGACGGCTTTAAAGATCTTGCGGATAACAGTTCAATATTCCAAGTACCTTCTCATCTCGGGTTGTCATCGTCCATATTTCTGCTCATAATTAGACGGGCTTAGCTTAGACGGCTTATAAAGCGTAATTTTTGTTCGCCGAGATAGCGATCTGCTTCTGAATTACCTATCGATCCCAAAGTAGCACCTGTTGAAAAGATATGAAGAATGTTCAGGCTTAAATTGTTGGTGACATTTTCGCTGGTTCCGAGATAAACAAAGTACTGAACTGCCAACAGTGACATAGTTCCCAAGAGGCATGGATTCTTGGTGTGTGGCCTCCAGGTAATTTGTCTTGTCCTGGTTAACCTCCAGCCTCTTTCGCTTCACTTTCTAGGCTGGAAAAAGCTGCGTTGTCCGCTCTGTTGGTAGAGACTATGATGTCAATGTCATCCGTATATCTTTATATACTATTTTATATACATATATATTTGAAATCTCTTAGATTTATTCCAGATTTGTCAAAATCTTATATGTTTAAAATGTGCTAAAAAATTCCAAATATTTCTCTGAATAAAACCTTCACACGCTTCGTTGAAGGATAGTGTATATAACGACATTTATCTAGAAAGTCCCGCACAGCGAAGTTTTACCTTAGTTTCACCCTTAAAGACGATCAGATTAGATAATTAGAACGTTGGAAGCATTAAAAACCGATGTGAAAGAAGTAAATATGTTAATTCTCTGAGTTCTTTACAAAAAAACAAGAGATGGAAACTGGTTTCGGTTTTGTAAGGTTGGGTATTGTAAGCTCTCCTGTTGTGGAAACACCAAGTAATTTCCTCCTGTTCAGCTTTCGCAAGCCTGAGGTTCGAACATCTCGGTAGCCATACTTAAGGCGAACCATGCGAACTTGCCAAATTAGACATTTGCCTCCTCAAAAAACTTGTGATAGGCTCAAGGGGCTTTAGCGATACATAAAGAGTATTCTGGCATCACAAAGGACCGGCTGTCCAAGTGGGATCTATAGCGAAACCTGTCGGGAGGTCAGCCTTTTTAACCTAACCTAAGATTTCCTGTAACGACAATTTTGACGGCGATTTGTTAATCCTCGGTCGGATATAAATTCATGTCCGTTCCGTATCTATGAGCAATTTGGTGAGTTGCTTGCTGACATGCGTTTTTAAACATAGATCCAGTGATTTTTTTGTATTTTATTACCAGACTATGTGATATAGCGAGGTCATCCGATAATATTTAATCCCCAACTGAGTTCGCGGTCCCAAGACAACCAAATATGTATGCAAACGTAATATAAGCTGGACTGTAAGCACCAGCGTAGCATAATCTAGAAAAAAAATTTCTCCAATCATGTATAACGGCACAAACTATACATATTTATGTTAACTGAACTTTATTTTCATTCACAACTCGAGTCAAGTGTCATTGCCGTCACAACAACAACGGCGTGGTATGCAGCGCGCTGAGGTTCATATCGGTTTCCATAAAATAGATTGGCTCTGGTTGCATAAGCGTTTTACGCACGCGCACGCCTAACGGCAGCTATAAATAAATAAAGTGTGGTCGTCGTACATGGCACAGTATAAAGAATGTGCATAATGCACACTTTACAGCTAGCTGAGCCATATATCCATAAATTTTAGCCAAGTGCAAAGCCGCAGTATAAATCGCCATAAATAAGCGTGAGTGCATAGAATTTTCAAAAAGCATTGGAAGTTGGCGTGTCGAAGTTTATGGAAACTGTGCAATGTAGACAGACGAGAGAATGCATCTCACGCCAACACTTGCAACTCACAAGCGGTAAATGATATCGCAGCGCGCGTTGCAACGGTAATAAACTGAAATCAATCAAAATGCAGATGCGTTGGCAGCAGCATTGGTGGCAACAACAACACCAACAAATCTCCAATTGTGTAATGCAAAACGCCAAGTGCGGTTGTTTCTCTAAGCGATTTTGGCATACCCCTCCCATCGTACGAAGTGAATGCATGCACTTATGTGCACCGTTATGTGGGATTCCGGTATTTGTGCGCCGGCTGGCGCATTAAATTCCACAAATTCCACACAATTCGGTTGTGCACTTAGTGGGGGATTTCCGCTAATGTAGGTGGAGATAGATTTGTATTTCGAAGGTTCATTCATAAATGATGGGATAGATACATATAGCATAGCATCATACTTTGAACGGAAACACTGTGCTCCAAGCTAAATTTTAGACTAAAATCGTGCTTTAGAAGGACTAAGTATGTAAAGCTGGAAAGCGAGAAAATTGAGAATATCTTTATTAGGATCTCACTACTCTATTTCTTCCAGTTCAGAACCCATTATTTATCCAAAAAATTAAACCCATTCATATTTAGAATCCGGCACATTCATTTAACTTATAAAGCATAGAGAGGTTTTGTCAGTCCAAGTTCTTCAAAGAAAGTTTTTCTAAACGATCAAAACTATTATAAGCAATCCTTATACTAGTATTGCTAATCCACAGCTTCTGAAGTTTACTCCTTTGCTCTCTAACCAAGCTCATACCATTGTTGTTTCTTTTTAGAATACTCCTTAAACTGCTAATAAAATGTTTTCCTAGTTATGTTGTTTGAGATCTAACAAGAAATTCAAAAGTTCCGAACTCTGGCGTTGTCTTTTTTCCTTCCGTGATAAGCTGTTATAAAAACTTCTTTCAGGAATGAGTATTCCTGAATGAGTCTTCCGAAGCTCCTAACAAAATTTCAAAACTTGGTATCTTTCTGTACTACAGCATTTCATGGAAGGTTCCAACTAGTTCTCTTGATTTCATAAATTCATGCCTTAGCTTTTTCTATGACAAATCTTCATTACAAAACGTCTTTGTTGAATGTTTTGTAGAACTTTTCTAGCTTTTATGTTTTCAAAGAGCTTTGGACTCTCTTCGAACAGCTGATTGATTTCTGGCGCAGCTTTCCATAACCTAGAAATATATTTGAACATTTATGAGGTAAAATCTGAACCTGAGACCCGATGATAAGAGCGATCATATGACTATCACTCACTCAACAGGCTAACTCGATCTCTTTGTAAACGGATATGTCTTCTTCTTCCATCTAAAGTATTTATTAAGCATTAGATACTTATCCGGCCACAGCAAATGCTACGCACTGTCATTAGAATGTTATAAACTATAAATTTAATAGCATAAACGTCGTATTAAATGCTGCCACAGATTATTGCCGCGGTCACTCCAAATGCAGTCAACTCAAGCAATTGAGCTGCCACAACCGCCATGAGCCCGCAGAGGTTAATGCAATCACTTGAGGAGCAGCAGCAGCGCAGCTCACTTTGAAACGCAGCAATTGAAGTCGTTTAAGTGCTGTGACAGAACGAGGGTAAATAACGAATGCAGTTAATATATACTATATAACAGAGTGAGTATATAAAAATGCATAACTGTGGTGATTGAGTGCTCTGGCTACAGTGTGTCTATAATTGCATTTACTCGAGTCCCCTTGCGTCAGTTTCGGAATGGTGTGACAATGCAGCCATTATCTGTCACATAAAGCAGATCGCGTAGATCAGAAGCGCGTGGACGCGCAACTTTAGCGTCAAACTGCAGCGCAAATGTGTGTCGTTCCGCGCAAATTGAGAAATTCAGCGCCCGATACTTACAGCTATATGTACCATACATATTTTTATAGTCGGCTATGTATGCAGGGGAAAAGTAGCGCATCAATGAATATTCTTACTCCACTCCTATATATGTATATGGAATTACATTCAATACTTTCTGCATTTGCGGTCGTTCATCTCCAGGCGATGATGCGTTACCCGCAAGATCGCAGATCGTAGATCGCATTGCGGATCGTTATACATATGTGTATATTTCAATAGTGGTCTGTGCATTGATACACTGTTGATGAGGTAGTGTGCAGTGTGGTGGATGAGGTTTGATTTTTACTAAAGCAATCTCTGGAAAGTTGAGGGTGTTAAATCCAGGATCTCTACAGTTTTGTTAATCCAGTATTTCCGTTTAATGTTTGATCAAAGTCTACTGAGCATAAATTAGATTAGGTTTGATTATATGTCCACAGTTTCCTTTTCCACCGCAGTGGGTCATATATAATTGGATCGGATCCGTTTTTGTATCTGCCCACTGGATCACTCCTTGACAGCGTTCAACAAAACTTTTCCCGGATAGACTTATACCACTACAACAACAATACTAACAACATCCATAGTTACACCTTGACTTCAAAGGGAGCTCACTCTTCATCTCTCTGTTCCCTTGGATCAAATAGAGGACTTCGTCGAACTTCTTTTCCGAAGAAATTATTTAGTTTGGCGTAGAATGGTGAGAGAAACGATGGTCTGCATTCGACCATGTTTTTTTAACGGTTTGCCTCTGATCCCTAACCCAGTGTCTGAGGAGTAGACTAGATCTTCGTGGAATCTAAACGAATAATACATTGTGTTCCTTATATTCAAGTGAATATTTGATATTCGAAGTTTACATATACACCGCTTGTTTCTGAATTCCTCCAATGTCTGAGTGGAATCCTGTATTAGATTGATAAGGATCATTGTGTCTCAGAGAGATTACAGAGAGATTTTATTGGGCGAACATCTTGGGTGAGCCTTTCGGTAGTTTGTAGGTATAAACTCCTGCTGAATCGAAATTTCAAATATAATAACGAATTTTTGGAGCATATTTCCGATACAAAACTCTTCGTTGTCGAATGAAATAGTCATTGATCGCAAGTGTACCTGGTAACTTAAACTATAAATCCATTCATATATGTATACTATATGTATATAAATATATACATATGTATGTAAGTTATGTGAAATTCACTTGAAATTTGAGTCAGAATTTCGCGCACACATACACACATGAACTCATTTGCAAATTTATGCGAATGTTCGGTATTTGCCGGCCCGACCGTTCAACGAAACGCTTTGAGGATGAGTGCAAACTGAAATTCATGTGATTGGGTTGCCAGATACCAAATAGGAGCAATAACTATGTACATACATATGAGATGTGATGGAAAAATAAAATTAAGTAAGCGTACGAAGATACAATTGCGAGTCTACTCAAGTGGTGGTGGCTGGCATGCAGGCAACAACAACAAATTGAAAAAAATACCACAGAAATTGTAGAAACAAATAGTGGTCGGTATTATAGTATTAAGATCTGTGGTTTACGCAAACTAAGTAAGTAATTGTGGTGAATTGTTCAACATTGTGGTAGAGTGAGTTGCGCGGGAAGAGTGTGAGTGTAAAATACAAAAAAAAAAACAAAAGGAAAACTGTAAAATGCTTTTAAAAGCATTTATGCAAGTGTGGGTATATACATACAAATCTACATATGAAATTGTGAGGTTATGCAGCATTTACGTCAATGCAACCACTTGAGGCAGCAGCGTTGGTTGCTTTGCGAAATAAATTTTGAATGAATTTCTTAAAAAATAATAAAATTCGCCTTGTATAACTGCACCAGAGCATACTAATAATCTTTTAATGAATTTTTGTTTTACATTTCTTCTCTCTTTCTTCTTCTTCTTCTCCTTTTCTTGTTGCTAATTTATCTTATCCAAGAAGTGTTATTTGCAAATTGCAATCAAAGAGTCAACGCGCCGCTTTCTGTCGATCTCCAACGATCTCCATTGTGTGGCGCAATCAGGAAATGCCACAAGCACGTACATACAACAAATGCTTAACACATTTAAGCGTGTTTACAACAACAACAACAACAGAAATACATTACAAGAAATAATTGAATTTCGTAATGATATTATGGAGTGAATGAAATTTCGAAAAAGTGTGAAAAAAAAAAGAAAATGGTGAAATGCAATAAAAACAACAGAAACAGAAGCGACTAAAGAATGCGGCGCTTCGACGTAAAAGCGTAAATGCAAAACGTATTGGCCGTCTGTTTATGGCTGCAGTTACACATTTGTGGTAGATACAGGGTGAGCGGTAGATTCCAGCTGTAGAACTACAGTTAAACTTCCATAACTCGAACTACTATAACTCGAAGTTCTCCATAACTCGAACTCTTGAATTGGCAATAGAAGTAAAATTTCATACAAATAACCTTCCATAATTCGAAGTCTCTTTAATTCGAAATTTTTTGTGGATTATGGTGATTCGAGTTAGGGAACTGTATTTTTTAAACAACTTCTGGGAAGAAGGGATGACTGAGTTTCTTAAATCAAAGAATCTGCTGACTGTAAGACGTCTTCGAATGACTGAGGAACTTATATGAGAAGCTTTTTTATGACAGATCAAGCTCAGAGAGTATCCACTCCCTGGAAAAAAACTTTGAAAGAAGTATTACTTTCTCCAATTTAGATCAAATCCGGGCCCTTAATGCCGTAAAATGCTAATTTTCTAATTTTTCTTATAATAACTTATACCCAAACTGAATAACGAACCGATGGCCAAAATTTTAGTTTATATTCCAAAATCTTTTTGTTTTCCAACTTTTTTTTAGTTCAAATTAAATAAATCAAATATTATAAAGATGCTCTCAACGTGCTCTCTCAATTTTGCTAATCTGACGTCACTAAACTTAATTCAAAAGCTAAAACACACCCTGTATTTTAGAAGCAGACGTTTTCAGTCAACTCCACGACCAACGTACGACAAGCTAAGCAAGGCAAACCAAAGCTAAACATCTGCTTTAGTTATACCCTATATACACATTTAACCATAGTACATACATACATACATACATATGCATAAGCACTGTTATCGAGGAAAAGCTAGAAAGCCGTTGTGTGAAAAAAATTAATGAAATTAACACCATTAAATTGCTTATCCAAATAATTTCCATTTTGCAGCTTGCATGCTTTTTGTTGCTGCATAGTTTTATTGCTGTTGTGTGCAGTCTTTCTTGCAACATCAACATGCTTTCTACAAACACAGACACACACTCACATGCATACACATATGTATTTTAAGACATATTTACAACAATTATTTGCTTGTATCTGGCTTTAGTTAGCTTACGAAAATCCATTTGGTTTAAATAAACAGTTGGAAAAATGTGCTAATGAAGATGATGATGTGATTGTGTGTTGTTGTAGATTTAAAGTCGTTTTTGTTGGCCAAGGCGAAATCAGTGCTCGTATTTTATTAAGTTAAATTTCATCACATAAATATCCATTAAATTGCTTATGCGGTTAGTTAAAATTAAATGTACATTAAGTTAATTGGAGATTATGGTAATATATGTATGTTCAAATATACTATTTTGTATATGAGAGAATTTTCTGGGTATGCGTATTCAATCTGTTTTAGAAATTAATTCTTATATTTTTTTATATCGCCATAGATTGGTCATCTATGTATACTAATTCTTGTATATGTATCAGGTGTGTTCAAAAAATAACGGGAATTTTCCAAAAGTTCAATTACCATTTTTTTATTTTTCCTTATATTAATCATTTTTATGAACTTGGCAATTTTCGTTTCGTTAAAAGCTCCCACTTCCTAGTTTTTTCGTGAATTTTTGGACAAAAACAATACTGTAACGATGCCCCGGACTCAATATTCGTCAGATATTACTTCGTGTGGCTTTTTCCCATTTCCAAAAATAAAACGATCATTGTTTTAAAAGTATACGAGAATTCGCTGAAAGAACCAGAGGCTATCCCAAAAATGGAGTTTGAGAAGTGTTTCGACGATTGGAAGAAGCGTTGCTATATGTTTCAAAACCGACTGAAAGAATCACACAGTTGATGTTGTCTTCTTTCCTTAGCATTTATTTTTTTTAGATTAGAAATTGATCTATTTATACTACAGATAAATAAATCAACAGAACTGTGAAGAGAGTGGGAAGAAAACATATCTCAAATAATTTACGAAATTATGCTTCAGTTCTTGACCGGATAAAAGGCCACGTTTGTTCCGTTATACCTATTTCCGGGAACGGGCCCACGCCTCCTTAAGCTCATGTTATTTTCATGGACGATTTTCATTCAGGGTAGCCATTGCACGTTTTTAGACGTTTTGGATAATCTGTAAAATATATGCTGAACTCAAAATTTTGAACCGTCCGATATTAAAGAAATTGGATAGAGTAGAACAAATCATATCTAATATGACAATTAACTTCCAAAAATACCAAATTATTCCTTATGAATTTTTAACTTTGACGTTGAATTTGCACAGTGAAAAATCCCCAAAACAGTATCTGAGCAAATTTGAGTTTCCTACTCGAAGGTAGTTTATGAACGTATCGCCGACAAGAAGTCGGTCCTTCATTAGTTCTAGCATCAGTTCAAGATGAATTGTGTAAAATCCAGGGTAACATGGTAAACAACTCGGCTAAAGCTGGGTACTCTGGGTCCATATTTTCAATTTTCAATTAATTAATTAACAATTATTAATAATATATGATATTATAAACAAAATAGAATCATTTAGACAAATCACTTTTTTCGTCGAGTCTTTAATATCTCACCAGATCTGAAAGTTATATACAGTATGAAGACAAGAAAGTGTTTAGACAAGAGAAATATGAGAGACATATTATATGTTCTCTTGTCAAAACACTTTCTTGACATACTGTATATAAGTTTTTGTTATTAAGTAACACATAAATAATTAATGATAATCTTCACTACAATTAACCAAAAATCGATAAATATTTGAAACAACACCTAAGACTCCCAATTAATTACACAACATACCAGAATTCCAACAAGCTGTCAACCGCAAATCGTAGAGTCGCTGAATATGCCAAAAATCAACAAAAATATCTCCGAATTAACACCAAGCGATTTGAACGTCATTAGCGACTGTAAGTCACGGTCACAACAGCTGCCGCAAAGGCGCAACAGCAGCACGGCTGACGTATTTGTAGTTGAAAAATGTATTTTTGAAATATGGTCTCATGCCAACAACCGGTTTCACCGCTGACAGCTTATCCACTAAAATGGCAACTAACCGCAAGACTACGCAAACAGCAGCAACAACAATAAAAGGCAAGCAAATAGAAGTAAGTAGCAACCAAAAATGGCAATCGCCGCCGAAAAGTTGCAGCTGCCGAAAAGGGAATTGAAGCAAATTTGGCAAATTTTAGATTCAGGCGAAACTCACCGCTACTGAGCACGTGGCCCAGCGGTTGCTAGTGGGACTAAGCGCTGAAGAAGCGCTCAAGTGAGGTCATGCCGCATGCAATACATTTCAAATGGAATCAAATGAAATGAAATGCAGCCACTTGAATGCAACGCTGCGCTGCAGTAGCCTCGTCGTGGTTGGCAACTTATTCACCGGAATTGATTCATATGCCCGCGGGAATTGTGTGTGCGATGTGGAAGAGCTGATGACCACTGGACCCGCTGAAGCTGCTGGAAGACCCACATAAACCAGCGCGTTTGCGGCCGCCATTTGTTGTTGCTTTGTTTTTGCGCTTTGCAGTGTTGCATGAGCTTTACGATTTTTATATTTTGTATCCCAATGACACTTGAAACTGGCCGCACAGTACAATGAAGCTCAGCGCAAATCCTCAGTATGCACGAGTGTGTGTGTTTCATTAACCTTAACTGTTTGCATTGCGGGTTTTGCGCAAACTGAACCGTAACGAGTCTACTTGAATGAAGTTCAGTGCGTCGTTGCACACAAGCAACAGCAACAATAAAAATTTTATTTTTTTTTATTTTTATTTGCCATTTCAAGTGGCAACACTCATTCACTATGCGGTGCATTGGCAATTGTGGAATTCCGCTGCAGCGCACCCTCTAACATACACAAGCACATAACCTGTTCGTTTGCAAGCAGCTTGCTAATGTGTTGCGCATGGCAAATCGTTAGTGCCACATTAGCGCGTATTGTTGGCCTTTTTTATGCGTGTATATTTTAATTGCATTTTTATTTTGCAATTTTTGCAATACTTTCAGCCATATGTGTTGACTAGTTTTGACGTGAATTGATTTATTTTTTCTTTCCACAAGGTTAACTAACGCATTGCGCAGTCGCTCAGCTATCAACTCCCGCGCCACCTAGACTGCAAAGTGCTTTGGGTGGGTGTTTTGGATTTATTTTGATTGATTTTGACTTCATAATTGCATGTCTAGCTATTTAAAAATTTATTAGACAGTAATCGGGGTTTTATTAATTTTTTTGTGCAATTTTTTATATTAAATCATAAAAAAACTATATTGAATAAAGTTAGTGCTATAACAAAACGCTGTTATTGTAATTACGCAATTCATAGATTGAACGATTACAAAAGCAAAAAAGATTAAATCAATATTTTTTTAAATCTAAATTTAGTGAAAGTGATATCTGTCGGAATAATTTGTCATTTTGTAGGCTTTAATAATAATATATTTATAATAAACAAGAAAATTCTCCGAAGTAATCCTATGTTACCAGTTCCAGCTCCGGTTTTATTTGCAGCAATTTATATTATTTATGGAACATTTTAACCTTCCTTTAGATTTCTTGGTGTTAAATTCGTTTTCCACTTTCTCTTTTATAGTAGGTTGTCAAATATATTTTTTGCTCTTTATTCAATGCTTTATAAAAAGTGTTACAGTGATCGGATTTCAACGGAGTTCAAATATGCGCCGTTTCGTTCGAAAATCTGTTTCCATCTAGACGGTAACTTCATAATACCCCCCTCGTAGAAGTCCCCCTCCTTATTTGCGAAGAACTCGGACAGCACTTTTCACAAGCCTCTTTTGAGTTCAACTTTACACTACTGGGAGATCCTCAACAACTTCGTAAAAAGCGCATTGTCGTCTTGGTGATGCGATAAAACCTCTCATCCGAGTTTCCGTCGCTTCTGACGAGTCATCAACGAAGTGTGTGGTCTGTCGTTGTCCTGGTGGAACACTACACCCTTCCTGTTGGCCAATTCTGTACGCTTCTGGTCGATCGCCTGCTTCAAACGTTCCAGTTTTTCGCAGTATATGGTAGAATTAAGCGTCTGGCCATATGGGAGCATCTCATAGTGGATGATTCCCTTTCAATCCCACCAAACACACAGCAAAACCTTCCTAGCCGTCAATCCCGGCTGGACCACTCCCATCTCCTGGGCGATGTCACGAGATGTCACATGACGGTCTAACTCGATGTTTTCCATGATTTGATCGGTATTCGTCGTCGTAGGTCTTCCGCCGGCTGGCTTATCCATGGTTTCGTTTTCACCCGCTCTGAATCGTCGAAATTCCTCAGATTCCTCAGCAGTTCGAAGTGATAGAGTATCATCCCACAAGTTTGCTGAATCACAAAGTACTGGATCCGCTCTTTAACCTAACCTAACCGAACCTAATTTTCCCAAAACCATGATGTATGAAAATAATTTTGCGGTTCTAAAATCCACACCAAACTGACTTTCTCTCAATGATTAATGCATACTGGCTTGGAGGAAAATACGATTATTAAATAAAAATTATTATAGAGGCCACTCTTTAGGAATAGAACAATAAATTAAGCCCCCTTAGTGTTTTCTCGATTGTTTTTGGAAAACAAAACAAATTTGTTTTATAACTGCAATCTGTTTAAGTTTCCGACTGCTCCAAAGCATCTTATATAGTGTCTTCAATTAAAATACTTTACACCAAGCAGCTGCAACAAGTGAAATAAAAAGTACTTTGAAAATAGCGCATAATTAACCGTTGTGACGAAATAATACATTTTTCGGAAGTGAAATTCCTCTAATGTTGCATTGAAGAGAAGGGAAGTGCAGACTATAAATATGCTGTTAATGCGGGTCACTCGGACAGTGGTTGTCAGATGGAGTTAATTAGTTTTCGCTTTAATGACGTACGTAGTACGTAGTAGTACGTAGAGTATACTTTCTTCATTAAAGTTGGTGACAATGTCGCTGATTTATAGTCACCATTAATTTTGTATGCAGAAGAAGATTATGTAAAAAAACTTGATGAAAATAAAATATTTGCATAACAATCATTAAATTTATATGCAGTCTTCAAGATGACCCATTTTAAGTTTCTTTTATCTCGTTGAACAGAAATCCGTACTTTTAGTAAAATCTTTAAGCGAGCCTCTAAAACCTTATGACACTCGAACTTATCTATTGAAGGAATATTTTCACTATGCTGTATTATTAGTATCTTATTAGTATTATGCTGTATCTTTGGTCGATATATTATTTTTTGATTAACTGTACTAACCTACTCTTTCTTATTCTCTTTTCGCTTTGCGGATTATATAATTTTCAATAAACGAAACCACACCAGATAATCTACAGAAAGCTAATTATAATATGACAAGCTTCTAAATTAAATAAAAAGCCAAAAATGTTATATCATCCTAAATGTAGGCAACATTTTATATTTGTGTCATAAACATTGCCTACAATTAGGCGCATTATACCGAAGACACATAGCTCAGTCTTCAAATAAAGAGATGATACATTCATAAATTAAATTGTTATTGGTTATACGAGTATAGTATTTCAATTAAAATTATTTTATTTATGTATATTAAAAAATTAAAAAAAAAACTTAAAATCAAAAATATTATCACAACTCCACTCTTAGCTCTCAAAGTAAGAAAATCATATTCTTTGGTATTTACAAACAAATTTACATGAATTATTTTTAAGTTTAAAATATTCAAACACTTTGAAAATAACTTTCACTCTAGAATTCACGACTTAAACATATTTATTTAAGATTTCTGAAAAGACACACATAACCATAAATTTTTCTAAGCATTTCTCATTTAGCGCTGAGTGCTTTTATGCCGCTCCATTCATAGTATGCACAGCTTTAGCTTTGTGAGTGTATTCTTCAGCTTCACGCACCAGTTCCGCTGAAACCGAGACGATGTCACTGAAACCGAAATATTTCGGTACTTTTATAGTTTTTATGACGTCTTACACGCGCTACATACCCAAGCAGCTGCCCTGTGTGCGCACGATACACTTACTCAAACACACATACACCCATACCCACATGCCATGGCATACCTTATAATTAATTGACCTTCCCAGTTGGTGGTGTTGGCGGTAGTGTTTGCTTCATTGTTATTGTTGTTCTTTTTTTTTACTTCTAATTGTTGCTGCTTTCTTGCGAGTACATTAAGAGCAACAAACTGTCTGTGCTGGCTGCTGTTGCCGCTGGCCATTGCACGCACGCTGCGCATGTTGCTTGCGGCGCTGCCTACACGCCGATGGACGGACAGACGGATCGCCTGGTTGCCTCACTTTGTTGTGCGTTTGCTTGTGATTTTTCCCCCATTTCTAAATGGGAGTATGTGTAATTATACTGTTTTTTCATCTGCTGCGGCTGTTGCTTATTGCTCGTGGGCACTCATTAGAAGCTGCAATTAATATTATGGAGGCAGCGAGCTTGTAATAAAAAAGTAGAAATTAAAAGCGTTTTTTATGTTATTAGAAAATAAAATCAGCGGTTTAGCAGCTAAGCCAAGAATTTCTGCCAGTCTTAAGTACATGTTTATGTTGTTTACATAAGTGCCTGCTGTGTGGGAACTACATATCATATGCCTTGGGGTTTTTTCAAATACTATGTTATCCTCTGCATTCCATTCATAGCAGCGAATCACTCACCATCCATTCATTATTTGGAATTCACTTTCGCAAAGTTGCAGTTCGTTAACCCAATCAACATGGCTCTAACACCTTCTCCAATTGCTTAGATATTTACATATATTTTTCCTTTCTTTGTTTCTTTGTTGCCATTGTCATGGTCAATAAATTGTGCTAAATATAGAGTGCGTAGGGAAAAGCAAACAACCCGTTATTTTTGTTATGAGTTGGATTGATATTTGGACGCATTTGTTATTTACATACATATCTGAGTCTTTGGTCATAAAATATATCTTCAACATAGCGAAGTTTCAGAAACAGAAAAAAATTGAGAATTCTTAGCTTTTTCTAAACTTCGTCTGCATTCATCTACTTCTGAAAGCCCTAAAATAGACATTTATGGTCCAAGGCAATGCTATGGGAGTTCGTTGAAATCGCGATCGGTAACTAAGTTTTTTAAACTTGGAAGCTTTTAAGTCACATTAAACTTAAAAGAGGTATGGATGAAAAAAATTCGACTTTCTGAGTCATGGTCCTCATCTACCCCACATCTCGACGCTAGCGACAGCAACAATCCTTCGTCGTTGAAACAATATTTCAGGAATAAACTAGATTCTTTGTCGACACCCTGGACTGTTTCAGAATGTCTTGAAATCAAAAGCATTATCTCGTTAATATCTTCGAAAGTGTCCTATCTCAACCAATCTTTCATACCTTCTCTGAGGTAGAATATTTCTAACAGTATTTATCTTGAAACAAATTATGAAGACTGTTTCAGAATGACTTGAAATCAAAACATTATTGTCGGATGAATGACCTTATCTCGGTAATTTCTTCTAAAGTGTCCTATCCCAACCAATCATTAACACCTTCTCTGAGGTAGAATATTTCTCACAGTATTTAGAGAGCAATCTTGAAACAAATGATGAGAGTTCTTCGTCCTAATATAACATAACACTTCCTCTACTGCATTTTTTCTATAAACGCTTATTGCGTATTTTTCTGTAAATCTCTCTCACTTCTTTTATCGTTAACGGATATATTCCTTAATTAATTTGTTGAAAATTTATGCCATTTATAAATCGTGCATTCGCTAAGTTGGCTGAGCTTCACTTCGCGAACAACGCGTGAATATCACTGCATAGCATGGCATTAAATAGCCAGTTAAGCCAGCGGCGTATTGTCGGTCAAACCACTAATTTATTTATATTTTCTATTTTAGTTTTTTTTTATCGCTTTATTTAATGCCATTCAACAACTGTGGCGAAGCGAACTTGGGTGAACTTCTAGTTCTACAGAGATTTCACAAGTCGTTACGAAGAAATAAATATGCAAATATATATCTGACTGTATTGTATGCCTTTTATGGCTCTACTAGCTTGAAAGCACGATTTATGTGTGAAATCCATTTGAAACTGTTATTTGCTTTCATGGCATAGAATTTCTTTGTTTATTTAGAGATGTGCGAGTTTGTTTTTGGAAGATTTTGTGAAGGAAGGCTTTATTGAAGAGCGACCATTATTATTTAAACGTGTGTTGAAGAATTCGTCAGATAATTAAATTTTGAAATAAAATAAAGTAATCAATTAGCTGTCCAATCGACTTTATTTATTTTAAATTTATTGGAGAAAATTATGTTTCCACGCGATAGGTTTCTAATAATTTCTTACTCTTACTCATACTTGTTTCAATACTGGTGACCTTGTTGCCATTTCACAAGATCTTTTTTGAACAAAGATTTCAATATAAATTTTACTAAAATTATAAGCTTAATCTGTATTTGTGTGTACTACTTTAGCATTCTAATGGAATACTTCTTTTGGAATTCAATCGAAACTTGATTTTCAACGAGTTAATACTTTTTTTGGAGTTGGTCTTTTTGACAGCTCTTACTTGATTGATACTCATTTCGGGTTTCCATTCCATTATGGACAAACTTCTTTCGGAACAATGTTTATAGCTGACATACCCCAATTGCTGCGAAAAGCGGTTGAAATTAATTCAAAACAATATGACAAACACTTTAGGAAAGTTAACTTCTTGGCCATAACATTAACAATTAAAAAGGGGTTATATACAGTTAGGAGGTCAAAAAAAAGGCATTTTTCAAGGATTTTTTCTAAGAAAACTATTTGGTTTATTGATTTGAAACTTTGCAGGTATATTATGACAACCTTGAACTATATTCACATATTTTTTATTGCCAAAAATAATTATCGGGAACGTTGATATTGCCAATTTTACACGATATCTCTGGACTGGATCATCTAAAATGCAAAAACCCAACAAATTTCATTAATCTAATAAATAATCTAGTAATCGATCGATAATTGATCAAAGGAATTAGCAAAAAACAAATTTTTGACAAAATGGCGGCTACTCAAAGCAAAAGGTACGATTTTCGACCAAAATTCGGGTCTTTAATTGTTTATAAAAATAAGAAATTTTCATCGGAATGGGAAATCCTTCCATTAATTACTAAAAACTATAGTTAAGAAGCTTGTGTAAAAATTTCAGAGCGATGGGTTCAGCCGTTTCTGAGAAATCTTGCTCACTGGCTTTGAAGACACCGTTTCGAGAAAAACGAGTTTAAAGTTTTGAAAGCACTTTACATGTAGTCGGCGCGCCTTCACTAATGTGTCTATAACTTTGAAAATAATCGTCGGATCGACTTGAAATTTTGTGTGTGTATACTCTGATATATATATATTAAGAAAACGTAGAAAAAAATCAATTTTTTTGAAGATCTTAACTCTATATAACCCCTTAAGTTATTTGGCTTGTCTTAAATAATCTCTCTTATATCATTCTGAGAGCCGTATGCCTAATTCTCGGTTTCTTCGCCAAAAAACTCAAAAAAATTATCAGTAGTGAGCATTAAATATAATATAGATATAAAAAAGTTGTTGCCTACATTTGGGCGCATTTTACATTAGCAAAGTTCACTATCATACCACAGCAAAGAAGTCTAAAGTACCGACTGGTTGGAAGATGAATGATATGTAGACAACAGTTTTTAAATTCAAGTATACTTAATTTTGCTTTCAAAATCTTAAAAATAATTGTTGTTTCTTCGAAAGCTCTTTCAACATACCACACATTAGTCTTGCACAAGCCTGGAACACAATAACAAAAGATTAATGATAATTTGAATGGTGCCATGCCAAAAATGGCAATTAGTAGTAAGTAAATATGTGCATAAAAACATAATTTTTTGAGTGAAAAGCCAATTGAGTGTGATGTTTATGGCGATTAACAGAAACCGGTAAAACTTCAAAAACAAGTTTAAATTTTTTCATTGTTGATTTGATAGAGGCATGTTACCTCTATCATATGAATGTGATGCATAGCAAATGAAATTCATTTCTTTTTAATTCAATTCATTTTTTCAGCTTTGTTTGTTGTAGCATTTTTTTGTGTTTTTTTCTTTATTAATAATCTTTGCTTTTCGCCGGCCACACATTGTTTACTATGCGCCAATTGCGTGAGTTGGCGATTTTACCCCGCGCTGCTGTGCTCTGCTATGTTAAGCGCTATGCCGCGCTGCTGCTTTGTTGGTGGGCCGTTGAAATGACCATTTAGCGCGGTGGCTGCCGACTGGCGCTGGCAGTCAAGGTGAAAGTTGTGACATGCGTCGCCTATACGCTTCGACGGCTAGCTTAGCGTGAGCGTGAGCGTGCAACTTGTTTGCTTTGAGAAATTATGCGATTTATTTTTTTTGTTTTTCCATCGTCCGCATACCACACTATGCCACATTGTTGCTGATTGCTACTGTTGGTGGTATGTGCTTGTTGTTGTTGCTGTTATTGTATTCACTAACTTTTATTTAAACAACAGCACTAATTAACGCTATAAAACACATTTCGACAATTTTCACAAATTTATTATTAAAGACAATATACAGACATACATATTTATTGCATACACTGTATGGATGTGTTTGTGTATAACAATTGTTGCATAGTTTAGTGCGTTTTCCGCTTTCCGCATTCCACCCGGTAGCGCCTCCACACGCCACTCAGCGTTGCGTAGAAAGTTTGCAACTAGAATATCCGGCTTGACGGTGTTTTTGCTTTAGAAATAAATTCCAACATTTGTTGTTGCGAGTTAACATTTTTTGCCGCATTTTTGTTTTGCTTTTGTTATTTGCTTTTGCTTATTTCAAAATTTCTTGCAATTTTTGCTGTTTATCTACATGATTGGTGGCGCGCCACGCTTCAATTGGCTGGTCAACACGGTCGCGCAAGCGAATTACGAACTCTTTGCAAAAGTTATTCACTCGCAGCGGTACTGTGTATATATATGTATGTGTGTATTGGTGTGGTATGTCGTTTTTATTTGGCTGTTCACTGCAAGCTCGCTTTAGCGCCATAAGAAAGTCTTCATTTCAACTTGGCAAACATTTGCAGTCAAACTTTTTATCTTTGGCTCGTCGCAAATGTTTGCATGAATGAAAATGTCGAACGGTTGATTGCTGGCGTTTGATTGCCGCGTGCAATCGTCGTTGTGTCAATGCAATTTTCGGCATGCAACGGTGCATGCGTCATTCATAGAAACCCAGTAAGAGCTAGTTGATACTTTCAAGTTCTGAAGAATATCAGAATAAGCGCTATTTCCGGAGATATACAACTATAATGCAGATTTTTGACTTCTAGATCCATTAGATATTTCGGATAGGCTAACATTTTTTATAAAAACCTTTGGAACCCTAATGAATTTAAGATGATCTTTGATATAAAGGAACTTGAAATCAGAAGAGATTGATCCAAGAGCAGATAAAATGCTTTATTGATAGCTTTGACCCGATAATGTCTAATTCAATGAACTGTTTTAGAAAGATCTGTTAATTGATATAGTTAGGAAAGATTACTGATTCGATGACTTTGCAGTCGTCCGGTTCATCTGCGAAGGAAGACTACGGAAAATCATTACATGTATAGCCAAACAAATATGACGCTTCATTAATTGTTTTTCCATCAGATCCTTTCTAACATATTTAAAACAGAGCTCTGTCTGTATAACTCCATTAGTTCTTTTTTCTTAACAACCGTTTCTTACTGATAGTTTAATGCGAAGGAGATAGCTAAAGAGCAATGTGATCAATTCTCAGACGCATATTGTTGTTGTTGTTATACAGCCGATGTGACAGTCCTTGACTGAATTAGAATCGGGTTCCGGTTACGTAGAACCGACTGTCGTAGGAATAGCGAGACACATATTGTCTCGGTACGCCGTCATTGTAATGGCTTTTTATTGGTTCTGAGGAATGGTTTATCGGATTGGAACTACAGAACTGGAAAAGAAAATAATGATTTTGACATTTCAGAGACCATTTTCCAGATTTCTATAAAATTGTCTGCGGAAAATACCAATAATTTGAATATGGAAGGACCACCTTCCTATCTTAAATATATAATCTTGGACCTTTAAATTATTTTCAGAAATGTCATATAAGTCTCTTAAGATGGAATAATCATGAATAATATATAAAAAATTAGACAAGGACCGGTTCAAGAGTTTTAAAGATAGTGCGACAAGCAGTAAAAAGCAGTTGCACTATTCCAAGTCAAGTCTAAGTAAAATTCATTCATTCATCTAATTTGAGATCTACATTTTAGCCAAATGTTTTTTTGATTCCTCCCTTATTTTTATGAATTTATCCAAAAACGGTAAAGGTTAATTGGTAAGGTTTTGGTTCGATTTGAAACTAATTATTTTCCGGATGGAACGTACCCAACGTATTTATTTTAGAAAACCCCGACTATTCATTGGTTTTCCAGGTTAAGATGGGTCTAAGGGACACCCACCTATTCTTAGATGATGTAGTTTGATGAAATTCAAGATCGGGAAGTAGTCTATAATGTATAAAACGATTCAGCAGTATCAAAGACAGTTTTATTACAACGTCGGACTCTTCTTTATAAGGTCCAAATTCAAAACGTACTAAAAATAAACCTTCTACAATCTATTTAGTTCCATTTTTCTGAAATATTATTAAGTGATCCTGTCCTACTAGGTCTTCTCTGTGTTCCTGCTTTATTTCCGTTTGGTGTCTTTCGTAGTTACAGCAGCTTGATGTCGTTGACAAAATCATTCGTCCAACAACTACAAAGTTTTCTGCTCCAATGAAGCATTGAATTGACATTGCATTACAGTTGATGTGTTGCAGCAACAACAAGCAATTGTAGCAATGACTGGCGACTGATAGAGTTGCAATTGCACACACGTATAGGGTGTTGTTGTTGCCACTGTCAACGTTGTCAATGTCAATGCTTTATGCTGTTGCTATTGCTATTGCTGTTGTTGCCAAAGCTGTCACCGAACTATATCTGCCACTACTTGACAGCACGTTCTTATTTCAATTCGCTTTATGCTGCTTCGTTTCTTTTTATTTGTTTTTCATCTTCCTACTGCTTCTACTGCGTTTCCGCTGCACTGCTTTTGCATTTATATACCCCTCCCCCCACATTGCTTAGTGAAACCCGTTTAAATTAAATTGACAGCAGTGTGCCGTTTGTTGCAACTATGTTTATGTACTCATTGCAGTGTTGTTGTTGTTGTTAGTTCTTTTATATGTGTCTTTATGTTTTATTTGTATATCATTATAGTGTTATTACTGTTTCTCGCTTGCTCTATTGCAAGCATTACCGTTGTGAGTTTATTCAACTAGTTGTTGTTGTTGTTAGTTCTACGACTTTTAGTGATTCTCCCGGTGCTGCTTCTTCTTCCTCAGTTGCCACTCTAAATGTCATTGACAAACAAACTGTCACTCATAAATATACAATTTTTGCTCGCAAGTGGGTAGCAAGGCAGCGAACTGTGTGCGTTGCCTTTGGGGGTAGAGCGCAAACATTTGCAACATTTCAGGCGAAAATCGCAAAAAAATGAAGAAGAAGTAGCAAAAACAAAAACTTTGCAAAAATAAAAATAAAAAATGCGTTAAACAAGAATGTCTGCGCTCGGGGGACCTTCGCTCATGTTCGGTTTTAGCATGCAGAAACAACAACAAAAAGTTATGAAAAAAAGTTGAACATAAATGTTTTTGTACAGAACTTTGCGTCTAATGCCACAGCTCAAATGCGAGTTGGCTAAATGTGTCACCGCAGCACCGTTGGGTTTTGCAACAGTTAGCGCTAACCGCTGAGCAACGCCAGCTTAACTCTTCCAACTAACTAACGAGTTGCTGCTGCGCCTGCTTTTAACTGCTTCCGCCCACCACCCCGTGGCTTCTGCTGTGACAACTGTTGTTGTTGTGGCGATTGTTCTTATGCAAGCATTTAAGAATTTAATGTTTTTGTTGTGAAACTGGAGACTTGAACATACAGATATGTATGTAGAAGTATATACCATATAAACTGGGGATTTCATGGAAATCCGTTAATAGTACAGCAAGCAAATACTAGTTTTGTGCGGGAATTCTTTTGCTATGAAAGGAAGACTTTGGATTTGTCAACTAAAATTAAATAACTTGTTATATTATATGTAAAATGAAAAAAAATGTAAATAACTCGTAAGTAAACTAGAAATAGATTAAAGCTCATGATATGGTTGCATCAACTTGTATGTATGTGATTGGCGTTCAACCGTTTAGCCGGTTATAGCCGAATCGATGAGAGCCCGCCGTTGCCAATGTTCTGAGGTCCATAAATCTTGCGCAAAATCGTCTCATCTCATGTTGACATCGTCCAAGCTTCTGCACCGTAAAGCAGGACGGGAATGATAAGCGACTTGTAGAGTTTGATTTTGGTTTGTCGAGAGAGGACTTTACTGTTCAATTGCCTACTCAGTCCAAAGTAGCACCTGTTGGCAAGAGTGATTCTGCGCTGGATTTCGAGGCTGACATTGTTGGTATTGTTGATACTGATTCCTAGGTATACGAAGTTATCTACGACCTCGAAGTTATGACTGTCAAAAGTGACGTGGGAGCCAAGACGCGAGTGCGCCGACTGTTTGCTTGATGACAGGAGACATTTCGTCTTGTCCTCATTCACCTCCAGACCCATTCGCTTCGCCTCCTTATCCAAGCGGGAAAAAGCAGAACAAACGGCGCTGTTGTTGCTTCCGATGATATCAATATCATCGGCGTACGCCAGCAGCTGTACACTCTTGTAGAAGATTGTACCTTCTCTATTTAGCTCTGCAGCTCGTATTATTTTTTCCAACATCATGTTAAAGAAATCGCACGATAGTGAGTCACCTTGTCTGAAACCTACAATCAACTTACTTGGTCATTTTTTGTTTGAAAAACTTCTCTTGGGGAATCATTAAGCACTTGAAGTCGCAAAAACTCACCATATTACTTATTCTACATTTTTCGGATCTAAACCAGCATTAATCGACGATTTATCTGAGATTGTAAAGCCCTAAAATAAAGAAGTTCAATCGTTTCCCCATCATCCTCCAACTGTTGTGGTCTCAGACTTGGTAAAACTTCCATTATCTAAAACCATAGAACCCTTAGCGACAGATATTCATAAGAAAGAATTGAATGAGTTTAGAACACTTGCTCACCAGCTCACTAGAGGCTTTCTATAACTTGGAAATTGTATGAAACGACAAATAGCTCACTAGAGAGTTTCTATGTCTCAGAAATTGTAAAATTGTGACATTTTTGTATGAAATATGCTTCCGTCCATCGTTTTATCTACCTTTCTTAGAATGGATAAACAACTAATAACGGTTGTACAACTCACAGCACTATTATAAATTGATGTCTAGGTTCATCTATTATTGGTTCCGCTTCGTTCGATGACTGTACAAGTTTTGTAGGATGAATGAGCTGACATTTCTTTTGTTGAACCATGAATTCGAAGCTTGGGCTGTAGTCATTGATATTTAAAGCTTATTTCTTGCATTCCTTTCTTTTTAATGTCCAAAATCGTAGTTAGGATTACTGATTTTAAAGATGTCTACCAATCAGAAGTATTTTCGATTAGTGATCTATGGTTTCCTCGAACATTTAAGTTATATAGAGCTTCTCAGCGCTCTGTTGTCTGAATCCACCATTCGGAATACCAAGTTCTGGTTTTAAAATGATATTTCTTTGATCTTAAGCATGGAAGCCAATATGGAGAAGAAAAGATTCCAACGCTATGTGGCATTCCTCCTTAATCACTTAACTTATTTTATAATAGCTTACATTCATTTCGCCTAACTGATATTCGCACTCCATACAATATGCCGTCTTCCACATACCAAACGCTCAAACCACATGGCATTTTTTTTGGGTCAAAAGTTCAAGTTTGAAGCGAATTGCAAATGCCACCTGCTAAAGCACTTTTAAATTAATTAATAATAGGCAAATGTGTATTACATAGAACACAAACAACAACAACAAGCACAATGCAACATATCACAGCATCACATAAGAGTCAATGGTTTGCTGTTGTTGTTACTGATTGCTTACAACACTTCATTCTCCTACCAACACACACACACACGCTCACAGCGGGTGTCCCAATTTCCTGCTGCCGCACATACTGCAAGGCTGTTGGCCGCCGCGTAAAGTTGGTCAAATCGACATTTTCGCCAATCGTAAAAACGAACTGGCCTAGCGGCATACTTTAGCTGGCGGCCATAACACCACTCCAGTGCAATGGTAGCTCCAGCAGCGCAGCGGCTTTGCTATCTGGTCCATACAGCAGCCATTCTGGTAGCGTCAACTAATCAATGGAACGACTAAGAAGCTGCGCAGGCGTGTTTCCGAGGTGAAAAACTAAGCCGGGAAGCGGGAATAGAGATAGGCGAGATAGTATATGCGTGGCACACTTTTCGTGACTGTCTCTCGGCTGTGCGGTCATTTAGCGGCAGCGCATTGCCTACGCTAAGACAGGAATTTCGCCAGCGATGGACCGTTGCGATGATGCCAATGCAACTTACTGTGTATTTGGTTTTTACTATTGTTGTAGATGTTGTTGTTATTCTTGATATTGCTGTAGTCAACGACAACGATCTCGCCAATCGTTGCATCGACTGTTACAATGCATTGCCGTTGCAGTCAATCAATGCTTGTAAGCCGTTAGATTTTCCCGTTTTAATGTTTATATTTCTTGTAAAGCGCTCACCTTTATTTCTCGTCTCCCGCAAGCTACTTGCGCCAATACATATACAAATGATTTGCTTTCAAATACAAGTTATCGACGTTATACCATTAATAGTATCTTAAGATATACCCTGTAGAGAGTTAACTTCATACTTGAATGATGATGAATCAACGGTAATTCACTAAATAAGTTAAGAAATTTGTTTTAAAGAATAATAAAATAACAAAATCTTATATTGTGACGAATCGAACAGTCAATTGGTATAAACTGGTATAATCACCTAGCATAATGAGTTAGTTTTTATACCAGTTTTTCATGTATTTTTTTTATTTTGTAGCTTCTTGATTTATTTAATTTAGTAAATATTATTAAAGTCACAACTCATATTCTCAAACCCAGTGCTTCCACTTTCCTGCTGGGTACCTATGCGTTCATGCTTCTACATAAACTATATATCTTTAATGTATGTTTGTTCTGGTTTTTATGCATGTTAGTATGGTACACATTGTATGAATTGTCTCTTTGCTGCAGGCGAACTGGTTTTGCATCCACTTTATAAATATTTAAAATTGCCAATAAACTATGAACTAATGCTTTTGACATTCTTCTAGCTGGCCTCTGTGGCATGACAACGTTGCCGACTGTGCAGTGGCAGCGGGAATTCGTTGACATAGTTTTGCATTTTAATCCCAACTAAGCACATGAACATTTAACAGACAACGCCCACAGAAGAGCATCTTCATGCACATGACACTGTGACTGAAATAAATTTTCATTGTTTATGGTTCCAATGGGCATTATTATTTTTTTTTAAATAGAAGTCAAATAAATTGTGCGCTCCTATATCTTCGGTATTATAATGTTTGATATTTTGAAAACTAAATAATTCGGAAGTTTTATTTTAAACTACGCTTCATATTTCCTTAATATTATGATATCTAGAGTTTGGAGAAGAGTTGATATAATATTTAAAATAAAACCTTTTCGAACCATAAACTTGTCACGGAAGTCTATGTTTTTAGAAACATCTGACGTCTATATTCGAAGTACATTTTTTGAAAAAAATATTATTCTATTGTCTACATAATGTTATTGCTTTCAAAATAGTCCCCATTCGATAATATGCACTTATGCCAGTGCTTCTTCCAATCTTCGAAACACTTCTCAAATACGACTTTTGGAATAGCCTTTGGATTTTTCAGCGGTTCTGTGAGCTTCTTATCATTTGAGGAAATGGGAAAAAGTCACATGAAGGCATGTCTGGCGAATATGGAGACTGGGGCAGCGTTAAATTATTGTTTTTGACAATGAATTCACGAATAAGCAACGAATAGTGAGCTTTTAACAAACTATAATCTCCAAATTCATTAAAACACGTCCAACCTTAGTCGCGGGTGCAATGAAAACAGCTGAAAATTTTATCGTAATTCAGTGGCATGTAATACATATGTATATCAATGTAATAAATATATATATATATATAAATAAAGTTAGATTTTTTGATAAATGGAAAATTTCCGTTATTTTTTGAACACATAAAAATCCAAACATTCCCAAAAATTTTTTTTTTTAAGTTTTATAGAAAAATTAATTACAGTTTTAATAATTTCTAAAATAAATAAATGCATAATTTTCGCAGACACTGTACAACCACATCTTTATAGCTGTAAATCTCTTATAGAAATACAATGTATCAAACAAACAAGTTTGGCATGTTCTCAGCTACAGCTTATCGCCTGCATCTAACTCTTCGGCCAACATTTATGCAGTTAACCTTTACCAAAATGCGCCTTTAGCATTTGCAAATAATTCAACTAATTAAAAGAAGTGGCTTTGAGCGCATGCGCAGCCGCTACAACAACAAGAAGTCAACACGCCATTGTATGGCCGCTCGTTAAGTGCCGCACGCAAAAATTATTGTGAAAATTTTCATTAAAAAATTACGAATGCGGCTTGTTTCAACTTCTAGCTTCAATATCTATATATGTATGTATGTATTTATAAGCAATTACATTATTTAGTTTGTTGTTGTTGTTTATTTGTTTTATTTGCCACGGTGCCATTCACCATTCTACGAGTAATTTATGCATCAATGCGGTTCTTCATCGTCAAGCCTGATTGTCGAACGACAACCGCAGACCGACGACTCGAGTCAATCTTTGTTAGCTGAAAATGCAGCTGTGTGCAGTCAGCTTTATTAAACTTTATACGCGTACTTAATAAGGCGAATTATTATGACCAATGGCAGTGGGTTAAGCACAACAGCGAGAAGAAAACGTTTTAAAGTCTTTAAGTGCTACTTTTTAGATACGAGTACATACATACGAGTATAAACATATGTCTGCAGTGGCATATTAAGCACATACTTGTTTTCCATACTTCTTCTTTTTCTCTTTGCGTGCTTGCGCGGCCAACAGTAATGACCTTCAGCTGCGCTTAGTAGTTGCTGCTCGAGGTGCTAATGTTGATTCTAATTTTTTTCTACTTTTTATTACTGTTTAAATACTCATAAGTGCATATATATGTTAGTACAGTTTGTGGCTTACTGGCTGTCTAGTGTGCGCCATGACTGTCCACTTTTACGCGTATCAAGCATTTGTTTGCACAATCCATACTTTACGCGCTTGAGAGTAGTCGCACAACTTTTTTCTCGGTATTTCTTGGTAGACTTGCCAAGGTGCTGTTGTTAAGTTGTCTTTACATATTTGTTGTTGTTTTCTTTTACCTTTTATATTCAATGTTGTTCCGTATGTTCAGTGATTTTTTAGAGCCAGCTAGGTTACTTGTATAATTTTATATACGCGGGTCTTAGAAAGAGACTTCGTGGAAACAAAAGATCTTAGCGACAAACTTCTCTAGCATTTTGTGGTCTCTAATACGTGGACGTACATACTTTATCAGCTATGTTTTTCAGTAGCCTTATGTTTTTTCTTTAATACACATAAATTAATGCTATTCAGATTATGAGATTACGCAAAACCTTGACCTTTTGTCAAAACTGGCTCATACAGTCGCTGTTTATGGCATGTAAATAGTTCAAAATGTCATGAGAGAATTTTTTATCAGTTACATAATTAACAAGAAAAAACGTTAACTTCGGCTGTACCGAAGCTAATATACCCTTCACAGGTGCATTTCTTTTAGTAACTATGTGTTTAAGTAAATCTAAAGACATAAGAAAAAGTAAGTGAAAAAAAGAAAACATTTTATTAATTCTTTTTAGCCGGGTTGTTTGCTAGAAACATTAAGGTTATATAGTTAACCGATCTGAACAATTTCTTCGGAGATTATATTATTACCTTAAGCTGTAATCCATGTCAAATTTCTTGAAGATACCACGTCAAATGCGAAAATTTTCCATACAAGCCATTGATTCCGATCGTTCGGTTTGTATGGCAACTATATGGTATAGTGAATTTTTTCGGAGATTAAATTATTTCTATGAACAATAACTCACACCAAATTTCGTGAAGATATCCATCCATGTCAAATTTCTTGAAGATACCACGTCAAATGCGAAAATTTTCCATATCTTAACTGAAGGACTAGTTCGTATATATACAGACAGACGGACATGGCTAAATCGACTCAGTTCAACATACTGATCATTTATATATATACTTTATAGGGTCTCCGACGCTTCCTTCTGGGTGTTACACACTTCGTGACAAACTTAATATACCCTGTTCAGGGTATAAAAATGTCATAAAATTACCAAATTAATGCTCCGTGATATTAAAATTGCTGCTTCCAACTATAGTTACAATATTTTGATTGCAGTAGTTCAATTACTTTACTACAAATAAATATATTTTAAAGTTAATGCCTTTCTATTTCTAATGACTGTCTATTTATGCATATATTTTTTTATTTATCACCATTTTATATTATATTTTATAAAAAAATTTCTAAAAACAAGTTTTTGCAAAACAAAGGGTTTAGTCGATATTTTGAAAACTTTTCAAAACTGTTTTATTTATAGTTTTTGCTTCTAAGGCACTTGAGAAACAGTTCGGAAAGCATATTCAATATTTTTTACAATTATTTCATTAAATTTAGATTTCCTGTGTTTTTTCGGGATGGTTCTTTAAGAGGCTATACTAGTGTAACCCATGAAGAATTAAGCAATATTTTTTAAAGGAAGTACTCAATAGTATGAATTGATGTTTTTTGGACATAATGAAGTATATTGTAAGATTTTTTTAACAAAAATATTGTGAAATAACGGAGTTGTGTGCTGTCTTCGAAGGTGATAAAAAAAGTTCCGCAAACGCTGACATAATTCGGGCCGAATGAGTAGCTGAAACTAAAAATGTCAACAAGGTTATTAAGTTGACGGTATTTCCTAGAGAATGGCTCACGATTTTTGAAGAATATTGGAAAAAAAACTTTGGCAAAATGTTGTTGTTTTGAAAAAAAGTTTAATTTTTTAATGCCACATTGACAATTTTCAACCAATCAAAAAGATCCTAGATAAATTTCACTTTGAGTTATGTTGTCAGTTTGTTTGAAAAATGTCGTTTCTAAAAAAAGTTTTGAAATAAAGTTTAATTAGAATATAACTTAGAAAGACATAATCTTCAAAAATATTTTCGGAACAGCATTTAACATTATTTGGGTCAAAGTACTGCCAATTAATATTTTCATATGTATAAGGTGTGTCAAAGATAAGCAGAGATTTTTTTCAACATTTCCCTAAATGTAGGCAACAATTTTGAGTGTTAGTGAATTATTGTTTTTAAGAGTAGCCTATATTTAGGTGACTAACACTTTTTTAAGGCAGTTGGAACCAGAACACAAATTATGGTTCAAAATCTACTACCGTCTAATTTTTTAGACAAATTGGTAATCAAAAATAATTTTCTTTGGAGCGAACATTTTTAGTTATGCTCCGTTTTTCGAATACAATAATGGCAAACATTTCTAGTCTTGGTTTTGTAGAGAAATATAAAAATATAATGAATCATATTTATATTTAAAATAATCTTCATTTAACCATTTTGATATTTACTTTGCTTTGCTATTATGTACTAGCTACAAAAAAAATTAAATATATTTAAACAAATTGGTAATATGCCTCTTTCAACTATTTATAAATGTGTCACTTTTCAATTCGAAAAAATATTGATTTATGCATCATAATAAAATCGCTGTCAAACAAAATTTTGCATAAAACGAATGTCTTTCCGCAAATTATCGCAGTTTTCTCAATCAATACGCTTTTATTGCGGTTTATAGCTTTTTTGCGCTGCGCTGCGCTGATTATTCGATTTTGGCTGTCGCAAGCGTTCATTGCCCTTGGCATCCCTTCATAAATTGCCCGCATACAAACAATCCATTCAATGTAGACTTGGCCAAAACAATCTGAGTCATCAATTTACCATTTGAATTCGAGACGCCGGCGTCGGTGAGTGGCGGGAGAAGAAGGGAACGAAGTAAAATAAAATTTATTGTGTATTTCGACAAAGCGTCTCAATTTGTGCACTCAATTTGCAGTTATGCAAAATGTCAATTAACCTCAATTCAGCTCACGTAGCGTTGCCCCGACCGCAAAGAGGGCGACCATGGCGCAGACGAAGAAAACGAAGATACTACCATATTTCGACTGCAAAGAATGCTAATCAAATGCCTTTTTCGTAGCTTTTACACTGTAAATATGTAAAAATTATTGGTTGACATTTAATTGTGATTAATCGCTAGATTTAGTGGCTTGCTTCACGTGTGTCCCCTCTAGGCTGCTTAGCTGACAATTTAAACTGTTGCAATGAAAGAGGTTTGCTAATAAATGCCGCTGGGATTATGAGAAATGTGATTAAGCGGGAATTTGTAGATATTGGTTACGGTTGATACATTCATATACTTTATAAATATATACATTATCGCTCGTTTACATGAAGAGTGTCATAACTCAAAAATAACAAAATAATAATATTACTTGAAAAGTTTACAAAACCTAGTTTATATCGAAGCCTCATATTGATATTTTCAATTCCTTTTGCTGTATCATTTCTTCAATTCCCTTCGGAGGAAATATTTAAGTTTCATTTCTTTAGACTTTTTAATATAATTTTATGTTGTGCCCCATATTTAAGGGGCTATACTAGTATGACATTTTCAAAAAATCTATATTTTTTTGTTTATTCGATAGTAAGTACAGTATACTCTCGAAAAGTAAATTCTCAGAAAGTAAATAATGGCGGAAAAGTTTAAGATTACACATGCACCTCGAAAAAGTAAATTAATAAATAAGTACCAATCGATTTACTTTTCGAGAGTATACTGTACTTTCAAAAATATCCTGTGAATGCGGTAAAATTGTATCTTGAATAGTTTTTGAATGACAGAGTTCTAAAGAGCGACCGCTCGCAGGCATAAGCCGCCATAGTCGAAACTTTAAACGCGAAACGACATTTCTCCAAACTGCTAACATCATAACTCAACGAGAAATTGACCGATCAACTTCAAATTTAATCTAAGTATTATTGAATATATTTACTATACAATGACCTATCTCTTTGATTGGTCGAAAATTGTCAATTTGACATTAAAAAAACTACCATTTTTTTAATTAAAACGAAAAAAAAATTTTCAGAACTACGCCATTTTGCTAATTTTTGATATTTTTATACTCTCGCAACAAAGTTGCTACGAGAGTATTATAGTTTTGTCCACATAACGGTTGGTTGTAAGTCCTAAAACTAAACGAGTTAGATATAGGGTTATATATATCAAAATGATCAGGGTGACGAGTAAAGTTCAAATCTGGATGTCTGTCTGTCCGTCCGTCTGTCCGTCCGTGCAAGCTGTAACTTGAGTAAAAATTGAGATATCTTAATGAAACTTGGAACACATGTTCCTTGGCACCATAAGAAGGTTAAGTTCGAAAATCAGCAAAATCGGACCATTGCCACGCCCACAAAATGGCGAAAACCAAAAACACATAAAGTGTCATAACTAAGCCATAAATGAAGATATAAAAGTAAAATTTAGAATAAAGGATCGCACTAGGAGGGGGCATATTTGGATGTAATTTTTTTGGGGAAGTGGGCGTGGCCCCGCTCCCTACTAAGTTTTTTGTACATATCTCGCAAACCAATAAAGCTATATAAACCAAACTTTCTGCAGTCGTTTTTTTTAGCCACTTCCTATTACAGTCCAAAAATGAAAGAAATCGGATCATAACCACGCCCACCTCCCATACAAAAGTTAGGTTGAAAATTAGTAAAAGTGGGTTAACTCACTAAGGAAAAACGTTAGAAACACTAAATTTCACATAAGAAATGGCAGATGAAAGCTGCACTAAAATTTTTTTACAAAATGGAAAATGGGCGTGGCGTCGTCTACTTATGGGTCAAAAACCATATCTCAGGAACTACTCGACCGATTTCAATGAAACTTGGTTTGTAATAGTTTCCTTACCTCCCAATAATATGTTGTGAAAATTGGCCAAATCGCTTCACAACCACGCCTACTTCCTATATACCAGAACTTAGAAGATGATCTGAATCGTTTACTTTACAATATATAAAGTAAGCACTAGTGAAGATATCGGTGCAAAACTTTGCACAAATACTGTATTTATAGTGTGGCAGCCCATTTCTAAAAATCGCCGAAATCGGACCATAGGTTTTCAAGGCCCCATGTATCGAACATGAGGACCTCGGTGCTTCTAACCTAATATTATGGTTTCCAACTTTCAATGGACTTTATACAATATATATGACAAATATGTGGGTCACAAATTGTATATTATATAATATAAATAAAGTTAAATAAATAAATTGCGAGAGTATAAAATGTTCGGTTACACCCGAACTTAGCCCTTCCTTACTTGTTTTTCAATATTTTTGTAACAAAAAAATCTTAAAATATAACTGAAAATATACCTTATTATGTCCAAGAAACTTCGAAACATTCGATGGAGTACTTTAAAAAAAATCACGAAAATCGCCTAATTTTTCGTGGATTACACTGGTATGTATAGTCCCATAACTTGATTCGGCAAGTGTAGGCCTTTAATTTGATGGATTTTCTGAGGAGCTTTCATTGTCACAATTGCCTTCACAAAACATTTTCTGTTATTTTTAATAATGAATCCACAACTATTTAAAGCACCATATTTCCAAATAGTACTAACGTGCCCAAAGTTCCAGGTTATCCATAAAATCCTATTTTCATTATATAGCAGTTCTCGTGGCTTAGTGGTACGATCTTTCAGTCCATCGAAGAAGCCATTGATGATATAAAATCAATATTAAACTACTAGTAAATATTTTAATATGTTTATGGAGAAAGAAATCGAAAGTCGAAATTCTAAGGTCTCTAAAAGTTTTTAAGGGGCACACCTAGTGTAATGGCCAAAAAAGGTGATTTTTGGGAATTGTTATTAAAAAAAACTTGATCAATTATTTCAAAATTTAAAGAATATATTTATACATATTTCAAGAATATACAGTGATACAGCAGTGATTCCGGCCTTCTCCGTGGATGGAATCTAAAACAAAAAAATTCTCGTTAAACTAGATAATATTGCCTGTACAATGACCTACGATAAAAAAAAATAATCAAAAATTGACAATATGGCGGCGTTTAAAAAAAAATAGTCGAATTTTAGCACAAATTTTGGTCGTTTTTGGTCTGCCAAAATTCGATTTTTTGATCAGATCAAAAATCGATAGGTCATTGTACGGTGAACTATATATAGAACATGTAAAAAAAAATCGATAGTGATCGGATCATTTGTTTTTGAGTAATCACTGCAGCATATTCGGAAAATGCTGTTTCGACCAAAACGCTTTTAAAGATAAAATGATCGTTTTACTGTTACCGAGCGGCTGCTCTTTAAATTGCTAAAACTCAAAAACTATTCGATATCTCAGATTTTAAAATTTAATATGTTATTGACTTTTAATTGCTTTTGATTGCTTTCGACGCACAAATGCCCAAATTAAATTCATTGTTTTTTCAGCATTTAATGTTTTCCCCAAGCAATATGGCTTATTCCATTATTTAACTATGAATTCATTAAGAGTCACCTCAGGCTCTTTGTTAAACAAACAAAATCACATTTGTGTCAACGACACCAAAAATTTAGTAGCCATTCGTTTGCACTGTTATTCCATAAACTTAAGAGTGACAAGTGACTTTCATATGATCCTTTTCATTTCAGAAAAACTTGCTTTCAATTGGGTTTATAGGACTGTGACTGATATCTCAGATTTTAAATTTTAATATGTTATTTTTGAAGGTGTAATCTACCGAAATATGAAAAAATTCGTTTTTTTTAATTTCACACTAGGTGTGAATCTGCTATCAATAATATCACATTTTTTTCCTGAAACTACAAGATCTACGGGCTAACTAAATAAATTCTAACTCTAAAACAGTTCTATAATTTTTCCGTTCAAGAACCACAGAAGTTCTATAAATTAACCTATACAATTCTATAATGAAAAATGCGAAGCATTAAGATAATGCAACAGCAAATACTTGATTCAATAGAGTTATTTTAGACTGTGAGAATATTTTACTTCAATCTAGCTTACAATTCAACAGCAGCTTTTCTAACTACATGATACTTAATTATTCTAAACACTTGAACATTGTTTAAGACGATTAATGCCAATTAACTCTGAATAAACCAGGCATAAATTATGATTATGCGTGAAATATTATTGCAAACAGCATAAATGTTGTTAGACAAGCACGTAAATACATATATTACAGTAGAGTATTGAAAAAATAGCAGTAAAAAATGTAGTATTAGTAAACAAAAAGACTACGTTTGCTCGTAAATTACGCTGCTGTTGGCGCTGTTGCTGCTGCTGCTGCTGCACAATATCAAGGTTAACACGTACGGCCTCTTTCTAGGACAACAACACACGGCGAATGAGCGCTTATTTCGTTCAATAGTAAAACTAGAATAAATCACAATTTCGTGCCGAATGCAATTAGAGCGCAGTGGTGATAAAAGTAACAAAAACAAAAAGATATAAATATAAAGAAACAATAAAAGCAACGGAAAAAATTCAGCAATGAATTGCAGGAAAAGTGGTAAAATGCAGCAAAAACTGAAAATCTATTGTCAGCACGAGCAGCCAGAAGGCGGTAAAAGGAGAAAGGAAGCGTTTGCCATCTATCTATAAACAAACGGATTGAGTATGGCTTTCCATTTTGTGACACGTTGAACCAATTCGTGTGCGCTCAGCCAGCCAATTGGCCATGTCCGGACTGTGTCGTGGCCACCTGCAGCAACACAATCGCTTGCCAATCAGCACCAGTCATGTAAATTAAATAAACCGCAATGCTTTTAAGCATGATTAAAGCGCAATTATATATGCATGTACATTTGTATGTGTGTGTGTGTGTGTGTGTGTGTGCTGAAAGCAAGTTGAACTTATAATTACAATCATCAAATCAACAGCAATTTGTGGACTTGCAACACACCTTTTTTTATTATTCTGTGTTGTTGTTTTATACATGTTTACTTGTTTTTGGTTGCCACCAAAAGCACAATCGTGCGCCTCAGCGCTGTGTTGAAACGTCCGTACCACCCCCAATGGTCTGGTTATTGAAAAAATAAAAAACAAAAAACATAACTAAAGCGCCAACAGAACATGATTTACAACTTTTCATTTTCTGCACCAGCTGAAAAACACTATTTTTGCTGTGTTATTATGTGCATTAGGGCGTGCCGTTTTTCCTCGGGCGAAAAAATAAAAAATGAACAAAAATTGTTGCTGTTTTTTTTGTCGTTATTGTAGAATATATTAAATTTTAAGAAATGATATTGAAAAAAAATTTAATTTATTTTTAATAATTTAAAAATATTGAAATTTTATTTTCTTAAAAATATATTTTTATTTTTCGAAAAAAATATTGACATTTTTTCTTTTAAAAAAATATTGACATTTTTTCTTTAAAAAAAATATTTTTACTTTTCGAAAAAATATTGAAATTTTATTTTCTTGAAAAAATATTCTTATTTTTCGAAAAAATATTGAAATTTTATTTTCTTGAAAAAATATTTTTATTTTTCGAAAAAATTATGAATTTTTTTTTTGAAAAAATATTCTTATTTTTCGAAAAAATATTGAAATTTTATTGAAACGAATTCAAAATCATCAAAAAAATCTGGATTTTAATATTTCGTTATAGTTAGTCGTTGTTATTTTTTCCTTCATAGATCCTGTGAGCTTTCAGCTTCAAGAGCTTATTTTTGAAAATCCAAATCTCTCTGTAAAAACTTACAAGATTGGGCCTATTTTATTATGGTAAAACAATTCGTCGTTAGTCTTAGTATAGCATGCATTTTTCAAACCCCTAGATAATCACAGCTATTTTATAATCACCTTAATACACAAAATGTGGTTATGTCTTCTACTTCTTCTAGCATTTTTACCTATTTTTATCTGCATTACTTGCTGTTTCTTATTCTTCATTAACTATGAAATTCTTACATATGCAAATGTGCTTGTAATTCGTTTCTTTCTTCAATCAGACCATTGTTCGTCTAGCTTATTG
Organism: Zeugodacus tau; assembly: GCA_031772095.1. Lineage (NCBI taxonomy): Eukaryota > Metazoa > Arthropoda > Insecta > Diptera > Tephritidae > Zeugodacus > Zeugodacus tau. The sequence goes on from CM062649.1 coordinate 81,260,885, forward strand.
ACTTTTAATTGCTTTTGATTGCTTTCGACGCACAAAAGCCCAAATTAAATTCATTGTTTTTTCAGCATTTAATGTTTTCTCCAAGCAATATGGCTTATTCCATTATTTAACTATGAATTCATTAAGAGTCACCTCAGGCTCTTTGTTAAACAAACAAAATCACATTTGTGTCAACGACACCAAAAATTTAGTAGCCATTCGTTTGCACTGTTATTCCATAAACTTAGAGTGACAAGTGACTTTCTTAAAATCCTTTTCATTTCAGAAAAACTTGCTTTCAATTGGGTTTATAGGATTATGGCTGGAAATAAACATACTAGTTTACAACAAATTTCCTTCTGGGATGAAATAGTGCTCATATATAGATTCCAGTTCCCACTTTTTAATAATACATTAGGGTAGTTTAAGTTTTTCAAAACATACAATTTTTTTAGAAACATAACGGCATTTTCAGTTTATATTTCAAATCTCAATATAATGAAAGTTTTAATTTACAATACTTTCTTCTGTAAACTGATAAAATATATACAATATATTATGTCTCTAGGGTCAAGCACAGGTCGATTAAATCGTTTTATATCGATCTTGGACATTTGTGTCAACATTAACCCAACAAAATATTTGTAGAGACCTGTTTGCTTCCCAAACTTATTCTCAACTGAAAAAATTTCACTTTTTAAGCCGAATTCTCGACATTTGCACGGAATTGCATGCTGCCAGAAAGATGGTCAAAAGTAGTAGCTAGCGACGGCCAATATTTTGAATAACATTTTTGTAACCGTTTTTATACAAAAAAATACTTAAATTTACAAAAAAAAAAACGGCGGAAGCAAAGTTGTAGACCTAATACTATATAACTGTAGTGCTCTTTCGAAACGGGAGTTGATCCAAGTAGAGTAGTAATCTATTGCAAAAACATAAGAAACTTATAAGACTCAGATAGATTGGTCAAGTATATGAAACAAGGGCTAGATTTACGTTATACAATAATCCAAACAGACTATTGGTATGAGTCTTCAAACGACTCTTTACAATATATACTTCAGAAATCAATGAAGATATCGGAACAAAACTTTACACAAACACTTCATTTGAGTTGTGATATTGCTCACTAAAAATTGATTAAATCGGATTATAACATTTCAAGGCCCCAGATATCGGATATGAAGACCTCATTGGATAATTTTGTACCAAAAATACCGGAAATACATAGGAAATCTTTTTCTTCTAATAATGTGTCTCTGTGCCAAAAATGGGTGAAATCGTGTCGTAACTTTCCCTTGTTCGGATATGCCTAATAATACGGATTCCAAACGTCCAATGGAATTTATACCATATATGTCAGTTAATATGTGAGATATCATAGCATAATTATGTGAGCATATAGTCTTGGACATAATGTAGCTTAATGGCGAAAATGGCTGTAAACGGTCTATAAATTGCTCTGGCAATTAACTTTGACCATCCTTTTTCAATATGGATTTCCCTTGTTCAGCCGATTGTTAAAGTATATCTTCCGATGTGCTTAATACTTTTTATTTAAATTTTGTTTTATGTTATTAGAATATAGTATTTGCTTTTTGCTTTTCTTATTATTGATTAAATGTATTAACTTAAACTAATTTTGTACTTTCATTTGTTCTTCTCTCTCATTTCAGCACCATAAGCCAAGAGTGAATACAATTTCAGAAGGTAAGTGAAATATCTACTCTGTATGTACATATGTAAGTTAAACAACAAAATTCCTGGCATTTTCACTTTTCATTTAACTGAAACATAGAAATGCACAAGTGTACTCAGCACAACACAGCATAACACCATCCGCTTAAAGCATAGAACTCTAACGCGATTTACAGTGTTGAAGAGTGGCATTATATAAATAACCACCTAAGTATATATGGTATGTGTATATATGTATATGTGGAAATATACATTTAATTAACTCACCTTTTCAAAAAATAGCAAATTTATGCGCACATAACACTTAAGTACATATTTGCACCGCAATGTACCTATGAGTATGAGTGCACTCTTCTCTTCTAACTAGATGCTACCTCACACTTTAATTGCAAAACTTGCTGTTTCAAGGTACAAATTCACTTTTCGCTTTCATATTAGTCCAAGTAGCAGTTGCTTTCTGTTTGCAAATACGAGTACATATAGACAAATTTGTTTACTTACCACATGTTGCATTTACATATGTAAACACATGCAAATGTTTATGTTTGTTTATGTTTCTGTGGTATTTGGCTGTTTATGCCTTCAACTGCAAGTTAATTTACAAGAAGCTTCGAAGTTGAAATGTGAGCAAATTCATAATGCACCAGCGATGCAGTATCTGCAAGATTGTGGAGTTGTAGAGTGCATAGATGCCTTGATCAGCATACAGACATATATAGATACATATAAACATGATTTATTTTCTATAGTGGAGTTCGAAATTGAATTTGGATTTTACGACTTCAATATTTACTTGCATGAGAAATAATTTTCATAGAAATTAAGAATACCTAATTCTGGTTGGGTCAGGTTAAGACCTTCCACGTGTTTCAAATAGCTTGGAATTTTTGATTAGATGGTTTTGAGGACCATTATGGTCATTGGGAATGAACGAGGGTATAAGTCAATTAAAAACAAGTAAGCAAAGGCTAAGTTCGGGTGTAACCGAACATTTTATACTCTCGCAGTTTATTGAAGAAATTTTATTAAGATAACGCACAAATTTACCCATAAATTCGGCATAAAGTTTAATAATAACGAAAATCGTCCTATATAGTGTATGAGGGCTGAGGTAATCCCTGAACCGATTTCATTCAATTTCACCAGCAAGGTACTCTATATCCAATACTATACGCTCACTTAATTTTGCTAAGATATATCACATATTAACCAATACACACATGCGTAATAAAGCCCAACGAATTTTTGAAAAACCTATAATTAGGTATATGGGAGCTAGGGGATGATATTTTTGAAAAAAGTATAATTATGTATATGCTAGGAGATGTTGTGACCCGATTTTAATAATTTTTGGAATAGAGACACACTATTGGAAGAAAACAATTTCCTCTGAATTACATTAAATTAGCTGAGAGATTTACCCATATTTTCGGTTAAAATTTAACCTTAGGCGCTGAGTTCAACATGTTCGATATCTGGGGCTTTGAAAAGTTATAGTTCGTTTTCGAAAATTTTTTCACAAGTGATGCCAGAGATCATATACTGTATTTGTGTAAAGTTTTATTTCGCTATCATCATTAGTCCCTAATGTATATATTATAAAGTGAAGGATTCAGATGGAATTCAAAATTGAGTTATAAAGAAAGTAGTCGTGGTTGTGAACCGATTTCATCCATTTTCCACACATGTCATCAGGGTGTCAATAAAATATTATATACCGAATTTCATTGAAATCTGTCGAGTAGTTCCTGAGATATGGTTTTTGATCCATAAGTGGGCGATGCCACGTCCATTTTCCATTTTGTAAAAAGATCTGAGTGCAGCTTCCTTCTGCTATCATTTCTGTGGAATTTTGTGTTTCTGACATTTCTCGTTAGTGAGTTAACGCACTTTTGGTAATTTTCAACCTAACCTTTGTATGGGAGGTGGGCGTGGTTATTATCCGATTTCTTTCATTTTTGGACGGTATAAGGAAACGGCTAAAAGAAACGACTGCAGAAAGTTTGGTTTATATAGCTTTATTGGTTTGCAAGATATATACAAAAAACATATTTGGGGACGGGGTCACGCTCACTTTTCCAAAAAAATTACATTCAAATGTGCCCCTCCCTAATGCGATTCTATGTTCCAAATTTTATTTTCATAACTTTATTTATCCGATCCGATCCGATCCGATCCCGCCCATCTTCGAACTTAACCTTCTTATGGTGCCCTCGTCACCCTGAACACTTTGGTATATATAACCTTATATCTAACTCGTTTAGTTTTAGGACTTACAAACAACCGTTATGTGGACAAAACTATAATACTCTCGTAGCAACTTTGTTGCGAGAGTATAAATATATGCTTGCTGATACCAGTTGGGACTGCATTTTCGAACTAGGTTCCGAATTGGCCTATACTTAAGACTTCCTGGTCGCCTTCATTGATCTTGAGACCGCTATTAATTTGTTAACTGTAATATAAATCCGATCTGGAAGTATACTGGACCTTCCTTTTAAATAAAGTGTGTAGATGTTTGACAAATAAACGAAGAGCCTTAAAACTTCAAGCAAACTTAGAAGAGCGGATGGATTCTATGGAAAGCTTTTACATTTGAGAGGAGCTTTTTGATAAAAAAAAAAACAGAAACTGGGCCTTACTTCTCTAGGTTGGAGCCTACTTGACGAGAGACGATCGCTATAGGTAAAATTTTTCTTTGCTTATCGGGAACTGGAATCGAAGATAGTTCGTGTGGGGTGGTAGTCTGGACCTGAAACTACTAAATCGTAGATAAACATGCTCTCAGCATGAAATTTAGCACAAATACATAGCAATGTATGTAGTTAACTTTTACGTGCAAAAATATGAACATAATTTCATTTTCAATTCTTTTTTGTAAGCGCATTATTTGCTGGGTGGCCAACAGAGCACATGTTCGCGTCATAAGCCACATTAATCACAGTTCATAAAGGAAGTTGAGTTAGAATTCTGTTTTTTTTCTACGTATTGTTGTTATTATTGTATTCTAATGCAGATGAGCATGCAAAAACCCATATAAGTTTGTGCGTATGTATGTATGCAAAAGTGTGAGCACAAGTCACAAAATGATATGCAAATTATCAAGATGCACGTACACACACATAAACAAAGCCATATACATATGTATATACTTTCGTCATATTCAGAAATTCATATAAAACTTGTACATTATAGTATGTACATATGTATATATGCACGTGTATCTCTGCGAAAATCAGCTTAAGCGCTCTGATGCAATCGCGTAAAATGCTGCTGAGTCTGGATTGATGGCTGAATGACTGTGAAATATGTGTTATAAATCTGATTAAGCCAAAAAAAAGAATCGCGAAATGAAAATGAAAATTATGACAGAAGATTCGTAAACCAAAGCAGATACTCTGCATGTACATACATATAAATGTGTATTGCAAGAGCTTAAACTACATGCTATATATAGTATATATATACGTAATATTTATGCAATTGTATTTATGTCTGTTTATCTGTCTGTTCGCCAGTGGCAAGCGGCAGTAGCGACGATTTAATGCTTTTCATGCAAATGGGCTAACCGACAACCAGGAAGCATAATTCTTGCAAAGATGCGAAAAAGGCAATAAAATACGAAACGAAGCGAAGCAAAAATTTGCAAACAAAATGTGTACATAAATACATACATATATACATATGTACATGTAATACAACTGGCACGCGGCTTAGTGCAACGTTCGCTTTAAGGCACACGCATACATATGAATGTACTTAGTTTAAACATTCAATTGCAAATATGTTTGCCTCAATGTGTGTAAATGCTAAGCAATATTGCGCATTCATAATGCACTTGTCTAGCTGCCACTATTTAGACATACATATTTACATAAATCTTAAGTATTGCTCTGTCGCTTCCTTGAAGCTTATTGCAAAGCGCATTGCTAAATTGATGAATGACTTACAGCAGGAAGATGCAGTAGCAACTAGCCTCTGAACTTACGCTTAAATAATGGAATAATATGTATATTTGTATATTGTTGTTATGAATTATGTACTTATAAATACATATGTATAGATGGAGGCCTGGAAACTTTTTCGAACAGGGTTCCGGTAGATTTTTTAAAGTAGTGTGTTAGAGATCCCATATGAACCCAACTTTGAAAAACTATTCATTAGGTTGCATCATCATGGGCTAGAAATCCGATCAGAATTCTAGGCTAGAGGTCAGATAGATCCAGTAATGCCAACTGCTCGTACCTATTAGAATAATCACTTTCATGACTTCGTCTTCATGTGAGTTCCTCAATTTCAAAAGCCCTGTCGCTCTACAAATCTTGAAAAGATTAAATCTGTCTCCCAATTCTTTACAAATTTAATTGCTTGGTCCCTGATAGAATAAGGGATATCAGGTAGTTCCTCAACTTTGGACTGAGTAGGCAATTGAAAAGTAAAGTCCTCTCTCGACGAACCAAAATCAAACTCTACAAGTCGCTTATCATTCCCGTCCTGCTTTATGGTGCAGAAGCTTGGACGATGTCAACATCAGATGAGACGACACTAGGAGTTTTCGAGAGGAAAATTTTGAGCAAGATTTATGGTCCTCAGAACATTGGCAACGGCGAATACCGCAGACGATGAGCTGTACGAGTTATACGACGACATTGACATAGTTCAGCGAATAAAAAGACAGCGGCTACGCTGGTTAGGTCATGTTGTCGAAAACCATGGACGAAACACTCCAGCCCTGAAAGTGTTCAATGCAGTACCCGCCGGAGGAAGCCGAGGAAGGGGAAGGCCTCCACTCCGTTGGAGGGACCAGGTGGAGAGCGACCTGGTTACACTTGGAATCTCCAACTTGCGTCGAACAGCGAAGGAAAGAGAGGAGTGGCGCGCTTTCATCGATTCGGCTATAACCGGCTAAACGGTTCAACGCCAATTACATACATACATATGTACATATCAGTAGAGTCTTCGAAGTTGCTTTTATACGTTCTGGATCTGGATCTATTGATCTCACGTGAGGTCAGTAAGCGTTGATCAACAACCAGATTGTTGGACTTCCACTAGTAAGGCTAAACATTTGAACGGACACATATTAACGATAAGTTCTGTGAAGGAAGACGAGATGGAAACACTCGCTGGTGGTCAAAGGTTCACAAAACAGTCAAATTGACTGGAATCTAATATAGACGCCCTAAAATATGTGAAGGGCTCAAGTGTTTGTTGATACATGAGGGTCTTTCGATCCATGTTTTAAAGTATCGGCGTTCTCAGTTGTCCAAGTGAGAATCTTCGTGACTTTTATTGCGAAGATCAGCACTATAAAATACTCTAAATCACGAAACATGTTCATTCACTCTCACAATTGTCCAAAAAAAAGAGTCTCAGACTGATCTGAGCAAGCAATTTATCAAATTTTCAGCTTTATAGCGTTAAATAATATGTTTTTTTGTAACAAAATTACTCGTAGTATTGCTGTTTAATATTCGAATAAATCCATAATCCCTTAAACAACCCGTTCATCTTAATTAATTACTTTTTGTGAGCTTTAGCTCTGTCTGTCTAAACGATATTGCATAATCCCAATTTTTATTATATTTCTAGTGATTAATTTTGCATCAATTTCATTAGCAAATTTGTCTTAAATTACGGCAACAGATACTCAGTTTAGTAATAAACCGATTTACTGCAAACAAATTGAATTGAATGAGTTCGAGATATGAATTTTAGTAGTCAGTCTGTGTTAATTCATTTAGACATATAAATATGGAAATACAATTTGATGATGCGGTTGCTGATTCAGAAATATATATTATAGTTGCTCAGTCTATAGTGTCAAATGCAACTCAATAGCTCCACAGGCGCTGCACCTGTAAATTAATTAAAAATCAATTGTCTTATTTGCAAGCAAAATGTGCCAACAAACAGTGTTCGTATTTATTAGAAAATCTAATATTGATTCATGCACTACCAAACCACAATGCACTTTGCACTGAGTAAATGTAAGATAAACGGAAATAGCTGAGATTTTAATTAAATGCCCATTCAATTGGATTTATTGAGAAATGCATGCCATCACTCTTGTAGCTATTTATTTACGACGGAAATATGTACAACAAACAAACATATATTATTACAAAGTGATTTAGAGAATGCCAAAACAGATGCATACAAAATTTTGATTGCAAATGCATACGCAGCTACATAAGAAACTCTGAAGGTGTGCTGCATGGAAATGAATTATTTTATATTTTTAGATTGTCTTGCGGCAGGCGGCAGACAGCTCAGCTAAGCAGTCGGTCAACCAAAATAACAACAAAAAGCTGTATTGTGTAAGAAAAAGTCCAAAAATATATAATTTTAATCATTTAAGAAGATTTATGCTTATAAAGTGAAAGTGAGTGTCTCCAAACAGAGTCATATGCTTATGAGTGTACGTATGCCTAGTAGGAATTTTGAATTTGAATGTCAAAGTGATGGAGTTAAGAAGTTAACACGAAATATAAATAAATTATCGTTCGTTGCAAAATATTACAAATAACTCTATTTCGTATTAAGGGGTTAGGTTGGTTTCAAAATTTGAAAAAATAATGTATTGTCTTATAGTCTTATAATCGAGCCAATATATGCCGAATATTTGACCCAAAAAGTGAGTTTTTTGGTTTAAGCTGTGTCAAAAATTCACATTCCAATATTTTCTTCTCATTCCTTCGTTCATTAACTAGATTTATCCATATACTATCGAAATGTTTTTAGTTTATTAATTTTGGATGAACCATAAAGAGTTATGATATCCATCGCAAGACACATCATGGGATTTTTAAATAAAAATTTCACAAAATACTGTTTAAACATGTATTTTTGATATGCTGAATATTGAAAAGAAGAAAGAAGAAATTGTAAAAATACCTTTGTTTTTAGCCTCTAAAACCCACCTAACCCCTTATTCAATATTTATATATTTTCTCTGTTTTATAAATTTTCAACTTTATCACTCTTTTTTGTATTTTTCTATAAAAAAAATTCTATTATTCTATTGATGCATTTCAACTAATAGGACTTTCCTCTTTTGTTAAGGGGGGGTAAGATTTGTTTCGTCGAAAAAAGACCTTTTTTCATGAATTTTTTTAGAAAAAATTATTGCTGTAGGTTTATTTTACTTATTATTATATAAAAGTGCAACATTTGAAGGATACTTAAAAAAAAGTTGTATCGAAAAATAGCGAGGAATAACGGATTTATCGTCGATCTTTGCAGGCACCTCGAAAAAAGTTGTTGTGCGGTGACCAGCCTACAGCATCACTGGATCATCCGAAACCAAAAAATCAAAATGCTTTCTTTAGTTTATTAGCTGATCTTTCAATTGACGCCGAGTTTTTTTTAATTTTTAAATTTTTAAATTTTTGGTACCATTTTCAAGCCAAAATGACGAATTTAGACGAAAAAATCGACCTATTTGTTATTGTAAAATTGTTAGTAATTAAAATTTTTGGAAACGACGTCATTCGAGAGCTATATATATGTAGAATATTTGTTCAAAATTTCAAAACGATCGATGCAGTAGTTTTTTCTGTAGGCTGGCCACCGACTTTAAAAATGACATATTTGGGAAAATCGATTCATAGTTTTGTACACTCAGCGCTGTTAGCTGGAGGTACCGTTATTCAACCTCCTGTAACTTCGTTAGTTTTTCTCCGAATGACCTAAAATTTTAATACAATATTCTTGAGATATTGATGGTTCAGAAAAAAAATTAAAAAAAAATTTGAAAAACAAAATTTGTCAAACCTTACCCCCCCCTTAATGCCGCTTCATAGTTCCCTGGAATGTCGCTGTGTCCTAGAACCCATTGCAGATTTATCGTGAAATAGTCAGAGGGCATTCTTTCACTAAAATAAATTTATTTTATTTGATTGCAGTAATATCTGCTTGAAAGGTACTACAGTGATCTGGAAGACGAAAGGCGATTTTGGTGTCTATTTTTTCAGAAAAGACTTTTGGTGTCGTTCATTTCTTTCAACTCGTTCATTTTTTTCTGTAAACAAAAATCGGTTCTGTAAGGATCTTGTACCCCCAAAAAGATTATGCTGAAATATATATGTATTTAGTGAAAAAATATGCCTGAACCTATTTCATTCCAAGAATTTTCAAAATTTTTTTCCAAATATTTTTAGCGAAACATCTTATAAACTTCTAACATTTTCATTGCTGTCAATCACAATAAACAAATTTCCTACAGGGTAACCAAAATTGGAGTGCAATGCGGAAAACGACAGTCAGCTACACTTCTAGCGCAGTGGTGTGTCATACCTAAAAACTCCATTTCTTACTTAAAGTATTCAATTTGAAATGCATTTTATCTGTCACTGCGGCTGCCACTCGGTCAGTCAAGCATCTGTGGCCAATGAATTCGTCGACGTTGTCGTCTACTGCGTTCGTTGGCTTTTAAATGCGCGCAACTCGTTTTATGCTTATGAGTATATGCTGTTCGACACCAAAAACTCTTTAAGAGTCCATAACCTCATACATACAAATTTTGTATATTCATGTGCTTTTGAGTGTTCACATTTCAATGGCCGTGTGCTGTAAATGTGATTGTTGCATGATTTTGTGTCTTTTTTATTGTTCTGCCAGAGTCTTTTTCATGCAAATGTCAACAGTATGTCATTGTTATGTTGCTGTTACTATTGTTGTTGTTGTAATTTACAGCGCTCAACGCTATCTCTTTTTAATGAACACTTTGTACTCGTATAACCAAATTGCTACATTCCACAAATCTGACTTTTTCACATTTTCTCCGTTTTCATTCTATTATTCTTTATTTGCGGTCGCTTATTTGACTTTCAATATCTGTCTGTCCGGCTGTGAAATGGAAAGTTAACTGCCAAAGAAGATATGCTTGAGTAAATAAAAATCCCTTATAGCGGTATATAATGATAATAACTGTGGACCCGTGCTAATCGTCTCTTCCAAGTATTGGATGCAAGTATAATAGTGGTCACGTGGAGGTCTCCTCAGAATCTTAAACCAATAAAAAAATATGGAAAAATGCTCTTTCCCGCCTCAAGTTCAGAACCCAGTCGCTTTATGGCATTTTTAGAGACCCCATGGATCAACCTTTGATAATACTGAAACAATTTCTTTAAGTTGAGCGATAACTTATCTTCTTATCACCTCTTCTACTGTCTTATCAAATATTTCTGACTAAAAATCCAACATCAGCGTCCGCTGAACAAAGCTTTGAATCCAAAAATCAAGCTTTAAACGGATTTTATTCCATTTTATACTCACAAACGGTTCATTGTTTCTGAAGACTACCTTTATTTTTCAAAATTAAACTACTAAAAACATAACCAAAGAAAACAAGAAAACTTGCATTTGTGTCCAAAGCTTTTCTACCGAGTCTAAAATAACAGTAAATTCTCTTATTATTTTAAATTTTCTCAGTATTTTGTCATATTTCCATTTTAAACCTCAACCCCACGTGACACACCAAAAATAGTCATAACACCCATTATTTACTGCCCAAATGAACTTTCGAAGTTTTCGTCGGAAACTTTCGAACAAACTTTGTTGGGGACAACAATTCTGGGAACAAATTTAATTTACCCAAAATCACTTTTGCCAAATTACAATTCAATACACTAACACTTGAATGATAACTACAAAAAAAACAAAGTGCAGTGATGTGGGAGTGCAACAACAACAACAATGACAACAACGATCTACAATGCATAAGTGAGAATAATAAACTTTGCACTTTTCAGAAAGAAACAACAACAACAAAAACCAAACAAAATTCGTAAACTCGCTGACCGTTGCTTGAACTTTGCTTGAACAACAACAACACCAACAACACTGAAAGCAGTACAAAGTGTGAGCTAAACAATAAAGTTTTCAGAAGCTGGCGCAAAAGCGTGCAGAGATTTTCATTTTTTGTTTTTCATTTTCGCTTTTCTGCAACGCAGCCATAAAAGTTATACTGCAGACTCACCCACCACCCTCACCATTTTGTATAACCATTGTGTATTGATTTACCAAAGTTTGGCTTGCAGCTCTCAAAATGCAAATCTTAAAGTCTCTCATAACCGCCGGGGCTTCACAATAAATATGCCGTTTGTTGTTATTATTGCATTGTGTCTGCATTTTATTGCTTCGAATTTTCGAAAATTGAAAACATCCTTAAGTGCAGCGCATACGCAATGAGTTAGGCAGTCAAAGTGGAGTGGAGCAGAGACACAGGTAGTTGTCAGTTTTGATTGAAATGACAGCAGCGCAGCACACAATGACAACAAAAGCGCACTGTTGTGATCAGTAATACATATGTAAGTTATAAAATTGCTACACTTATCTATACACAAAAAATATTACGAAATTTAAGCGAAAAAATGGAAAATAAAAAAAATACCGATTTCCTCAAAATTGTGTCAACAACATCATTGACTGACAACAGTTATAAGTTATAGGTATGTGTACATACTTGGCCCTCGCCACTCGTCGCTTGTCCCTCAAACGTAATTTGATTGCTCCTTAACAGTTGATTGACGTTGACAGCTTCGTTGGCTGCCAATAACTAAGTGTCAATTATAAGATACTAGCAGACCCGGCCACACGTTTTTGTGGCTAAGGTATACATTAAATTAAGTTGGTCCAATCTTGGCTTCGGCGACGATATTGATTACTCGAGGTTGATTTATGTTACGCAGCATGATTACAACTCACACTACTTTTAATTGCAAAGTACAGGCAATTTTAAATAGTTTGGGCTAATTGACTACGTCATACTGGTTAGTAGCTGTGTCAACTCTTTTGGACCGAAATTCTAAATTGTCGCATTAAGATCATCGATATTTTTTTTTACCACCAATATAGGTCATTCAATCAGTCATTTATGGTTATCATATTGAGGTTTCATGTCAGGAAAACTTCTCTTTCGAGTCAATGAAGTGAAAGAAATCTGTTGGAAATGCTATTAATCCATCGAGGTGTCAACTGCCAACTATTTCTACAATCGCAATTTGGTATTGTTGCAAAACCACTCATATGTTAGTTGTTAATTGGCGCTTCTTTATGTGTCGCCACAAATTAAATGATTTTAGGCATGCGATAACCCGTCAGTAACAGTTGATCCAGGAATAATTGGCGTAAATCACCTACTAACAGAATCCTGGCTCCACCAAAAACGTTCATCGACAATCAAGATCTTTTAAAGTCCTGTGCAGTACCTCCAACGACTTCTTGAATATTTGGAAAATTTTCGTTAAAGCGCTATTTTTGACGATTTTGCTGACTGGTGTTTCGTTCATTTGCAATTTAGGAGTAATTTCAAGGCCGAATGCGCCGTATGTTTGCCTACTAACAGGTGCCAAGTCGCCCCTATTCCCGTTAACCTTAGTGGTGAAAATGAGTGAAATTGGTTCTGGAATTACATCAGCCCTCATATACTATATATGATGATTTTCTATTGGACTTTATGTCGAATATATAGATAAAATTGTGTGTTATCTAAATAAAATTACATCAATAAATTGTGAGAGTATAAAATGTTCGGTTGGACCCGAACTTAGCCTTTCCTTATTTGTTACAAATTGTTTTGGGCTATCTACACAACCTTATACAATTGAACAATAACAAAAAAATTTTAACAAAGCAACAATGACAACCTTCAAATTATAATTTTTTGTTTTCTCTTTTATATTTTTCTTGTCAACTCGAATAAAATTCTCTTATTATTATCTTCCTCGAAATTTTTTCATATTTACTCACTTTCTAATCTTTTTCTGGCCTTCCACGAATATTTCAAGACTAAAATTAGCCAGATCGGTTTGGCCGTTCTCGTTTTTTTGTAGCACAAACGAACAGCAATTCATTTTTAGATCATATTATTATCAAGCGACAATTATTTTTAATTCCGCACAGGACCATTCAAAAATTTCAAAATTTTAGTTATATAAAGGTTTTGAAGCGATCTTAAATAATAAATCATTTATTTCGATAAGGATTAATACTAAGGTATGAATAAAGAGCCTTTTCAAGTAGTGGTATTTTAATTAATTTTTTTATATAAAATCGCTTATTGTGACAAAACTATAATAGTTAGAGGTATGATGTCGCGACGTTTTTTGTAGATAATGATAAGTTCTACAAAATTGTAGTACATCACTTTGTTATATCTTCAATCGTTTTCGCAGCATTCGCGATTAAAGAAAGTTTTTTGGTATTTTTTTTACATTATCGGAGTTTTGGTAAGGAACCCTATTTTTTTTTTTAACTAAATATAGTCTATGTCACTCAGGGATAGTATAGCTTTCCAACGGTGAAAGAATTTTTCAAATCGGTTCAGTAGTTTCGGAGCCTATTCGACACAAACAAACAAAAAAACAAACATTTCCTCTTTATAATATTAGTATAGATTAGTATAGATATAGATATAGATTATCAAGCGACAATTATTTTTAATTCCGCACAGGACCATTCAAAATTTTCAAAATTTTTAACTCGTGATATCTTTTGAATGGTATGTCAGAATCTAATAATTCAAAAAGTTATATAAAGGTTTTGAAGCGATCTTAAATAATAAATCATTTATTTCGATAAGGATTAATACTAAGGTATAAATAAAGAGCCTTTTCAAGTAGTGGTATTTTAATTAATTTTTTTATATAAAATCGCTTATTGTGACAAAACTATAATAGTTAGAGGTATGATGTCGCAACGTTTTTTGTAGATAATGATAAGTTCTACAAAATTGTAGTACATCACTTTGTTATATCTTCAATCGTTTTCGCAGCATTCGCGATTAAAGAAAGTTTTTTGGTATTTTTTTACATTATCGGAGTTTTGGTAAGGAACCCTATTTTTTTTTTTAACTAAATATAGCCTATGTCACTCAGGGATAGTATAGCTTTCCAACGGTGAAAGAATTTTTCAAATCGGTTCAGTAGTTTCGGAGCCTATTCTACACAAACAAACAAAAAAACAAACATTTCCTCTTTATAATATTAGTATAGATTAGTATAGATATAGATATAGATTATCAAGCGACAATTATTTTTAATTCCGCACAGGACCATTCAAAATTTTCAAAATTTTTAACTCGTGATATCTTTTGAATGGTATGTCAGAATCTAATAATTCAAAAAGTTATATAAAGGTTTTGAAGCGATCTTAAATAATAAATCATTTATTTCGATAAGGACTAATACTAAGGTATAAATAAAGAGACTTTTCAAGTAGTGGTATTTTAATTAATTTTTTTATATAAAATCGCTTATTGTGACAAAACTATAATAGTTAGAGGTATGATGTCGCAACGCTTTTTGTAGATAATGATAAGTTCTACAAAATTGTAGTACATCACTTTGTTATATCTTCAATCGTTTTCGCAGCATTCGCGATTAAAGAAAGTTTTTTGGTATTTTTTTTTACATTATCGGAGTTTTGGTAAGGAACCCTATTTTTTTTAAACTAAATATAGCCTATGTCACTCAGGGATAGTATAGCTTTCCAACGGTGAAAGAATTTTTCAAATCGGTTCAGTAGTTTCGGAGCCTATTCGACACAAACAAACAAAAAAACAAACATTTCCTCTTTATAATATTAGTATAGAAGTATAGATATAGATATAGATTATCAAGCGACAATTATTTTTAATTCCGCACAGGACCATTCAAAATTTTCAAAATTTTTAACTCGTGATATCTTTTGAATGGTATGTCAGAATCTAATAATTCAAAAAGTTATATAAAGGTTTTGAAGCGATCTTAAATAATAAATCATTTATTTCGATAAGGATTAATACTAAGGTATAAATAAAGAGCCTTTTCAAGTAGTGGTATTTTAATTAATTTTTTTATATAAAATCGCTTATTGTGACAAAACTATAATAGTTAGAGGTATGATGTCGCGACGTTTTTTGTAGATAATGATAAGTTCTACAAAATTGTAGTACATCACTTTGTTATATCTTCAATCGTTTTCGCAGCATTCGCGATTAAAGAAAGTTTTTTGGTATTTTTTTACATTATCGGAGTTTTGGTAAGGAACCCTATTTTTTTTTTAACTAAATATAGCCTATGTCACTCAGGGATAGTATAGCTTTCCAACGGTGAAAGAATTTTTCAAATCGGTTCAGTAGTTTCGGAGCCTATTCGACACAAACAAACAAAAAAACAAACATTTCCTCTTTATAATATTAGTATAGATGTAACAAGCTGCCAATGAAGCGAGCGTTACTTGGTTTTGAAATATTTCGCTTTGAAAATTTTTTTTGAATTTTGTCTCTTCGATTGTTCATAGAAAATAATAAATTTGCCATAAATAATAATATATTTGTATAAACTTTTATATGCTTCATATTTTTTATGAAATTTTTTTAAAAGAAAAAAAAACGTGTTTGGTGTTCTATTGCGATCTCAAACTTCCAACCTTTCGATTAAACTTTTTTGGTACGATCGGTCTTTTGCATCAACATGGACCTTAGTTTTTAGGTTATTACCCCTTCATTGTTTCTCAATCTCTTTCCATCTAGCTATTCGATGAGATTAATGTCTGCTTTCTCCTCATCCTTAGTCCAAATATTCATGAATATGTCCTACACTCTCTGTGATATCTTTAGAGAGTCATCTATCCCGATTGACCTCAATTTACGATCGCCCAAAACCATTTTATCGATCCTTTTGATATTTTCGTCCGTAACCACCTTTTTTCTGCGTTAGACCAGATAACACTCATATCTTTGGTGAATCTGAAACTTAAACACGGGCCATTTGAATGTTAGGCCTACTGCAGAGAGTCTCACTTACACAGCATCGACTGTCCTTTAGGACACCCAGATACTTCTGACGTATCGCCACGACTCTTATGATTCGACAAAGCGCTTGGACTCTTTTTTAAAGTTCTTAAGTCGGCTAATGTCGATTCCAGTCACTTAGCTGGGTTCACTGAAGATGTGCCTTCCGAGGTGTTTTAATTTTAGTCTAGCGAATGCTGGACATTAAAAAGGAAAGTGCTTGGAGGATTCCTCTTCGTCTTAATTAAGAAAACAGATTATGAAAAAAAAATATTTTCTCAATAATGCAATTTACATTTCAAAAATTTTACAAATCATTAATAGTTCGATCACCTACTATAATCTGACTCCTCCAATGATAGGCACTAAAGAAAGGTTTAACTAGTTCCAAAACTTGGTTTAAAGACTGCCAGAAATCGGGAAATTATTGATCATCATACATTGTCCTACTTTTTATGGTTTCGAATTAAAGCTACTCCCTTTACCTTTTTCCATCAAAACCTGGACCCAATGATTAAATAATACTAAAGATAACTCCCCAAATTACAAATTTTCACCACTTTATGGATTAATCAACACTCAAAAAGTACTTTACATACATTTAAAAACCTACACAAATACAGTTATGTATATCTGAAGGGACCAAAAGGCATTGCCAATTGAGCATTAAGAGCAAGCTTTCTCATGGATTTTTAAGGTCACCCGCTGGCGTTACAAACAAAAAGGCTGTCAATGCACATGATTTCATTGTCATGATACAAATTTATTAAGTGCCCAACAGAGTACGCCCATTTAACAACGTATACACGCCCACTTAGCAACTGCGCCAAAGCGCAAAAACAAGCAAACAACAAAAGCAACAAAAATAAAATAATTGTGACATGAACTTTGCGCGTCAATCATACGCCGTGTACACCTCCACCTAGATGCACGAAGCTCATGAGGTACGGGTTTGTTGGTGCGCCACTCTACTTTACGCTATGTGAGTTGCTGTTGTCATTTTTTATGTATTTATTTAGCATTTTCACTGTGACAATTTTTCAATTTCATTTTTCCGACTCTTTTTTTGCTTTTTTTGCACTTTCATTGTCACATTGTTGGTTGAAAAAAAGAGAAGCGAGTACACGAAATGAACGAGAAATTTCTGTCGATAGCACAATTGTGCCGTTATAAATATATACTTATACACACATATATTTTTTTTTTATTTTTGTAGTGTATATGAAATGCAGGCCACTTTTGGCTGTCGCTTGTTGCATGCCACAAAAAGTTTGTGCTGCCTGCGACAGGTTATACGCCACAATGTAGCAACTGAAAGAAAAATTGCAAAAAGAAGAGAGAAAAATGTTTTTTGTACAGCTTCAGCGAAAAGCGCAAGCAATTTTAATTGCAGCTTCAACCACGCCAAAGTCAGTTAATTGGTTGCTATGCATGGACCTGATTCAAAATACAAACAAAAACTTTTCTGCGTATGTGTATGTGTTAAGGCTGAGCGCTGGTAACTATGGCAATCAGTGCGCTTGCAACAAATTAAATTTTGCACAAACCTACATACCGTTATCTGTTATGCAGCTTCATGGTCACCAAGGTAACTCCTTTATGTCTGTGACGCTCATATCCCCCGACGGCAAACGCCACACAATCCGATTCTGACAACTGTCAATTGTATCGACTTTCAAAGCAACAGCTACAATGTAGACAGGCACATACATATACAGATATACAGACATACTTGATATATGCGAGATAGACAGTCACTAGTTGCAACAACTAAATTACAGTGCAAACAAGGTAGCGAGAGAAAATGAAAACGAAAAAAAAACAGAAATAAAAAAAAAGTAAAAATAGAGAGCAATAAAAATTAAAAGACACTTAAGAAATTAAAAAAATAAAAACAAAAACAAAACACGTTGTGTTGGCAACTCTCAGCGCCACTTAGCTGATGAGCATCAGGCGACATTTTAATTCAAGTGAAAGTTTGCTCGGCTTCACTTAAACTTTCGTGACGAAATAGTGAAGGAGCGTGACGTCGAAGCGTCAAATAGCGAGCGACACGATAAGCGGCATGAATATTGCAAATAACAACAACAACAAAGCTAAATTGAAAATGACTAGTAAATCACACGAATAAGTAAATTGCTACAAAAACTACAAAGCAACATTAATTGAACTATAATAATCGTGGCTTAAGCGCTAACTAAGACTACATACTTATATAAGCCATACAAATACCAGATTCAACAAATTAATTGTCTAAAATTTCAACTCAAACATTTGTAGATTTGGTCTCACTTTCAGCTGCAATTCAAACTGCCTACTTTTGCCGCTATAACCGTAATAACGGTAATTCATTGCCTCTTTGGCGGACTAAGCACTCAACTGCCGCACATTTATCTTATTTTAATGGCCATTCATACGAAACTTTTGCACTTAACTTTTTAACGGTAGTTCGCTTGTTTCAACTATTAATCATACACTTTTACTTTCGTGAAACTTTGTTTGGATTGATAAATATTACATAAATAAATATCAATGAATTATTGCCCATTACAAATTCACACTTAAATGTATAACTCTTATGCTTCTTCTTCTAATTAACACTTAAGCAGTCTAGACGAATATTGCTGAGTAGACAATAGTGAATTTCAAACGTCTCCAATTATACTCTCAAACACCAAGTGGACCACCACTCTTCTAAATTTTAATGGATGGAGAATTCATATTAATTAAATATTAGGTTGTCAAATATCTCCCTTCCGCCTTCTTGCTTTTTACTCAATGCTTTATAAAAAGTGTTACAGTGATCGGATTTAGTTAAAGAATACGCCGTTTCGTTCAATAATCTGTTTCCATGCCTCTTTTGAGTTCAACTTTACACCACCTAGGGCGAAGCTCCCGTAGCTTCTGACGAGTCATCAACGAAGTGTGTGGTCTGGCGTGGTCCTGATGGAACACTACACCCTTCCTGTTGGCCAATTCTGAACGCTTCTGGTCGATCGCCTGCTTCAAGCGCTCCAGTTGTTCGCAGTAGATGGTAGAATTAAGCGTCTGGCTATATGGGAGTAGCTCATAGTGGATGATTCCCTTCCAATCCCACCAAACACACAGCAAAACCAACCTGGCCTTCAATTCCGGCTTGGCCACTGTTTGAGACGATTCACCGGCCTTCGATCGCGCCTGTTTTTGCTTGATATTGTCGTATGTGATCCATTTTCCGCCGCCAGTCACCATTCGCTTTAAAAATTGGTCGGGTTCGTTCCGTTTCAGCAGTATACCGCAGGCGTTGATTCGGTCCAGAAGGTTTATTTGCGTCAAATCATGCGGCACCCCAACATCAAGCTTTTTTGTGTATCCAGTCTTCTGCAGATGGCTTAAAATGGTTTGGTGACTAACTCCCATCTCCTGGGCGATGTCACATGTCGATCTAACTCGATATTTTCCATGATTTGATCGGTATTCGTCGTCACAGGTCTTCCGCCAGCTGGCTTATCCATGGTGTCTGTTTCACCCGCTCTGAATCGTCGAAACCATTCCTCCGCAGTTCGTAGTGATAGAGTAGCATATGGCATCCCCAAAACACCATTAATCTCACGGAACGTTTCTCTAGCGGATTTGCAAGAAGGAAAACTCTGAAATATCGCGAAATTCGGCGTTAATGAACTCCATGTTTACACGTCTATAATTGTTGAACGCAATATCCAAACTCAACATGCATAGCGTCGTAGCGACATGCCCAAAAAGTTCATGAAGCTTTCAAGCCCTTTTTCCTTTAATCATTTTGTATTTCTCTCAACCTTCTTATTGAAGCAGGAGTTATTCGGCGGATCATTTCACTGATTAAATGCCCACTACGGCAAAAAATCCATATTCAGCACTTATTCAGCTTCAGAAAATGTTGCTTAATAAGGGATTGAATAAGCATACGGACAGTTTGATATGTAATTGCACTCTTAGTTTGGCGAAAGCGCTTGCAAGATTAACCTTTAAGTGTAATTTTTAACTATATTAAGAATGGATACAGAAAGCAAAAAAATACAGGATGAGACCTTTTGGTATTTGTTGGCTACATAATAGTTAACTGGATTAACTTTCGAGTTCATACTCATATTTCACTCCTGTAAACTTGGATAGGAATAATAAATTTTGAAAAAGTTGACAATGAATACTTTTCATCAGTGTCGCCAACAGAAAAATGTGAACCCATAAATAACTCACAAATCAGGCGCTTTGAGCTCGTCTACAAGTACGCATAAAAAAATTTACTTTTACTTTGCATTGCAATGCATTCAGCATTAAAAATTATCTGCTTTCGCTTAAATTCGCTTAAAGCTTAGGAAAATGCGAATGCGACTAATCCCACCACAGCTAAAGCCACTTATAGACGCCACATTTAACCCAGACAAGTAAAAAGTCAATTGTAAATAATTAACAAATCTCCAAGCATATTTCGCATGCTTCGGGGCGTAAAAGTAATCACCGAAAAACCAGAAAATTTCTACGAAACTGCAACAACAACAACAAGAGCAGCAAGCAGTTCAATGCACAAAAGAGCCGAAATGTGAGAGTTCAAATGACTAAACGGCTAATTAACCCACGACAAGCGAAATGTGCGCTGGCTCAACTACTACGACTGACTGTGCGACTATGTGAGTGAATGTTAGAGTGTCTGTGTGTGTATATACCGTTGCATTGGCTGAAAGATTGGCAAAGAGGAAGCAGAAAATCCAAACGAAAATTCCAAACGAAGACAATAGACCAAAGTGTACTGGCTGGCAGTTGGTTGGCAGCAGTGCAGTGAAAAAATACAGCAACAATAACAACCAAACGCTGCTACTGATGTTAAACGTCAACTTTCGGTTAAATTGATTACAGCCGGGTCGCAAGGCAGCAGCACCAGCAACAGCAGTAGCAAAAACAATGGCAACTCAAATGAGTATAAAAACGCTTGTGGATTGCAGCAAAACGCCGGCGCTGAGGCACAGTTTTTTCACTACATACATACATATATACACAATATATATGTATGTGTGTTTTTGTTTGTTTGTGTTCATTTATTAGCATGAATAATTGTTATTGCAACTATGTAATCGCCGCTATTGTTTGTAATGGCGCCCAAGTGGCATTGCAGCAGCGTCGTGGCGCATCACTTGTGGCTGCTTGCACAACATTTTTCACATAAACACAAACACACACACACTTCTCTATATATATCTATGCCAGTGCTTGGCCCTACTTTGTAATGAAGGCGCTCGAGTGTGTGTGTGTGTGTATGGCCAATGAACCTTGGCATGACTCGCTGGCAATACAATACGCGCTAACTTGCACTTTCCACAGTTTGACAGTGAAAAAGCAGCAAAAAGCAAAAACAAAAACAATCAAATAAGAAGAAAAAAGCTCACGAAAAACTATGAATGAATGGCTGAAGCAGTCGGTGTGTGAGTGTGTGTGCTTATTTAGACATACTCTACACATTGCTGTATACTCTACAATGTAGTTGTGGGTGATAATAAGCAGCCGTCGCACACTCGAGCATGCAAATTTTGAAATGAATTAAGTTTAAGAAAACATACATATATTCGGTGCATTTAATGTGCATTGAGTGCGTGGCTGTCAAATAATGGGTCATGTGTTCTAGTTCTGGATAAAACAAAAATATAGGTCCTTCTCGTTGTGAAAAATTAGTAAATTTTATAGAAATTTATCTGTTTGTTTATAATATAGACTCTTATACAGTGATTGTCTGACTAAGAATTCTTGAAAATAATATTCCCATAAATACGAGGGTGCGTTTATGGGTTCGAAGGATGGATTTATATAAGGATTATTGTGAATAGAAATCGGAAATTATTGTGTTTCAATTCTTCATAGAGTTTATTTGGCCACAATTTTGATTTGTTTACTTATTTACTGGATTCCAAAGCTTTTCTGTGTTCTTAAACATACATTGGCGGCAGAATAATAGGGACGGTCTATTTTAGCATAGTTTTTGGTATTTTTTCGTATCTATTTCAATATGAACTAAATTCAACATTTATTTTAGTTGATATTGTATATCTTCTTACTATCTTTGTTGGAATTTACTAATATTATCAATTTTAACAAAAACAAAAAATTAAAATATTAAAATATGAGTGGCAAAAATAATAGGGACAAGAAACAAAGTTGTATTATATTCGAAATCCACAACACAAATTTATTAACTTTTAATATTTTGTGGTAGATTCTTTCATTTTTAGCATTTCCTGATATCGTTGGGCACTGGATTGACACTAATATCCATCAGAATGCTATAGCAAGTTTCTTGTATATTTTCCCACATTTGGTCCTTATTTGTGTACTTGAAAGCTTCTAAAGGCCGCTATAAAACACTCGGTTCTCTATGGGTTTCAGATCCGAATATTGTGAGAAGTACGCCAGAACGGAAATGATATTCTTGACGAGATTCGTTGAGATGTGTAAACTTCATAAACTCCCAATTTAATGGGGTTTCTTCTTCAACGTATGGTTTCATCGTCGTTTTGAGAATGTCCAGATAGCCTACTGCACACATTCCATCCTTTGTACAGAAAATCGTTCCGACACCAGATGATGATAAACAACCACATACCTTAATCGAGCCGGCGCCGTCTTAACTCTCTTAATAGTGTATGTAGGCTTACACAATTGTCTTTCAAGACGCCTATTATTACATTTTCCATAAGATCCAAGCAAATTTGGTTCCCTTTACCTTGGTTTTGTCTGACCCACGCAAGTTTCTTTTCGTCAAGCTTGTAACAGAGATGTTATACGGGGTTCAGTATTTTTCGATATTTCGAAATTATTTTTTTTTTATTTTTTTCGAAGATCAAACTCAGGTCATTCATAGCATCCATCATATAAACTTGGCCGAAAAGTTTTAACCACAATTGAATTAAGAGAGAAATGTAAATGATATCCATATTTTGAATTTTTTATTAGCTATATCCTATAATTAAAAATATATTTTTAAAAAAGCATTTTTTGGAACTTCGAATCCAATAATTTCGATTTTGGAGGCTATTCGAAAATCGGAGAATAAAATTTTTTATCTCCTGGAAAAAATTAGTTTGGTCCAATACCCAGAAAAAAGTCGATTTTGCCGTATAGTTAATAATATAACAGGTAGTTGAAGATTGAGCAAGTCTTTTAAAGAATAAGTAGAAGTTATGAAACCATTAACCAAAATATGAAAAATAGCGTAAAGAGTGATGAGATCAATTTAGGATATTTTTTGCCATGATCCTAAGCTAACAGGGTCAGGTCAGGTATTGTGTTAACTGCTCAACATATAATGGGTTACGATATTAGATTAGATTATCTATACAATACCTTTTATCAACTTAAAGAGATCATAAGATATTTAAAAAGGTTCAAGAATAATTCTAAAAACATTTTGAAATATATTTCGATAAGAACTATTAATATCCTGAGCATGTATTAGTGTTAAAAGTAACGGTATTTAAAAATTTAAGTGTTTTCACTATTTAATCGCCATTCCATGTACTAACCAACCCACCCTAGTAAAAATAAAAATACATACAAAGTTTATTGTTTATTGTATTTTCCAACATTGTACACTTTTTCAAAACTAAAACCATCTATTACAACTTTTTCTTCAACTACAAAGACAGCAAGAGTGCCGAGTGCCAGCGGCATTATTGTGATTACATTTTGATAGCAACATTTATTTTTATACTTTCTTCACTCTTCGCATTTCTTTCAATTTCTCACTATTTTTTCAGCACTTTTTTGCAACTTTTTATTGTTTAAAAGTTTTTGCAACAATTAAATTTTTTATCTAGCTTCGCTTGGTGTGTGGTGTAGTTTAGCAACGTGTGAAGTTGAGTTTAAACAACGCATTATAATTAAGTCGACATATTACCGTTATATTTTCTTTTTTACGCTCACTATTACATTGTAAGCTGCAGACAAGCCACGAAAGGCATATCAATAGCACAAGCCAAGTAAATAAAAAGCGGCAAACTGAATTTCCTCGTTTTATGCATTTCGTAATAATTACCAATAAAGTCCAACGGCTGTGCAGCGCATATATTCCCTGAAGCAACGTTTTTTGAAGCATTAACACGACACGAGGCAAACTTTCAGGCGAAAAAAAATTGGCAAAAAATGAAAAAAGATGAAACAAAACAAATTACTGGAAAATTGTCGAAAAGAAAAAATATCCCTGACAAAGCTGCCTTTCAGCGTAATTTTTCATTGTTGTTGTTTTTTGGTATTTTTTTTTTTAGGTTTTCGCGCGCGGTAATTTGCGTCTTAAAAAAGGTAAAAGCTTGCAAAGCATAGTAAAGAAAATGATATCACGTAGTAAATTTCGAGCAGACAAAAAACGCAATTTTTTTCTTCTTTTTGCTTTTATTTTTGTTTTTGCCGCTGAAGAAAATGCCACGAGAAATTACAGTGAGACATGAAAATTGTATCTTGATTTATTGGCGTTGGCATGAGGAAATTACGCGCGCACAAAAACACTCACACAGGCACACACACACATAAACAGTTATAGCAGCAGAGCCTCACTCCACAAAATAAATACCCAAATTAGTCCACAGCCGATTCACTCTACCGACAGCCCACCCCTTCTCCAAAGTGTGCCACACACAACTTGTCAGGCCGACAGTCAGCCATCACTAGCAGCGCCGAGCGAAGTTTTCGAAATTTAATGAAATTTGCAACATTTTATTGGTCCCCGCCAACAGCGACGCCACCACCCGCGTTTAGTCGCTGCCGCCTCGCGTTATTGGGTTCACGCGAACTTTGTTAACTAAACGATGGGTCATTCATGTTGTCTGAGGTTAACGTATGTAAGTGCCGTTGTGCTTGTTAGTGGCTGTGTGCGTGTGTGTTTGTGCGTTGGCGCACACCCAAAAATAGTTCATGTTAATAAAGTCGATATACATGTATTTGTTGTTGTTTGTTGTATCACCTATTTATTATCAACTGCGTCTGCTACCGATTGTTCATTAAAAATCCAATTTGTCACACAATCTAATTAGAATTTATCAGCGTTGTGATTTTGCGTAGATGGATACGAGGATGGGTGCGTAAGTCAGTGGAAAATTTGTATTTTTTCGACAAGAATATACAAAATCTCTATCATATAAGAATATACAAAAAGTATACATATAATGAGCTAAAAAGAAAGCTTGGTGGTAGAACAACGTGTGTTCAAAAAATTACGGCAAATTTGTTTTCTGAAAAAATATTTATTCATTCGTCTCCATGAATGTTATCAGCTTCAGAATAGTCCGCATTCAATATTAAGCACTTATGCCAGTGCTTCTTTCAATCGTCAAAATACTTGTTGAACTCGATGTTTGGGATAGTCTTCAGCCTTTCAGTGATTTCTCATATGCTTGTAAAACGTCAGATCTTTAAGTTTTTTTTTTTTTTTGAGATAGGAATATTTCTGGCGAAAATAGAAGAATTCAGAAACAAGCTACGATATGTGAGCTTTTAACAAACGAAAATCGCAAATCTCATAAAAACACGACTAAACTTAACTGCTATAGACAAAGTAATACAGCTCCAACGATTACACCTCAAAAGGTTACTACCGCTGGGTCTTCAATTGGACGCTCTGATACTGAATTTTAAAATTCCCGTTATTTTTTGAACAAACCTTGTATGTGTTCATAATACAATCTGATTCTTTCTAAGCTAATTAATAAGTATTTTCAAATCTCACTGACTTATGCAACCACTCTTGTAATAATGCTGAAGGTGCGTTCCATATAAAATATGTAAATAGAAATTATTTGTAAAATTTTAATTAGGATTTGAAAAGTATGAGAACTTGAAATATTTTGTAAATTTTACAACGGAATACTAATAAATTTTTAATAAGCTGATCAGATTGAAAATTTTGAGAAACTTTACTCTTATTACATAATAATTTCCACTCTTACCCGAATTCCTACTCAAATTTGCGTTGCGTTTTTGGTATTGAAAAACAAATGCTGAACCATTAATAATTAAGGGAACGAATTGCCTTACTTGAAGTTTTCCATATCAGAAACACGCTCAAATAATTAAAGTTGTCTGTTTCTTTCATGTTTTTAAAAAATTCTTATTTGTCATTCGAACTGATTGTGATTTACCGAGTGGTAGTTACACATAAGTTGATATGCATAATTCAAAATATCCATAATTCACTTCATTTTATTGCTTCCACTTCTTAAAGTATTCGTAATTGCGATTAATTTTATTGGCATTTCGAATAAGCACACATGGCGTATGAGTAATCCGATGCGAACATACCGTGAATACATATGTATTATGTCCATGTAGATTTTTCAAAGTAGAAACAGAGATTAGTCATCCAATATTGTTTTCAAAAAAATGAAAAATATCTATAAACATAACCTATAAAATATTCCTTAAGAGCATATTATTCAATTTTGAATTTGAAATAAATATCATATTTCTGTATGAAAGCTTCTCATCAATTAAAGTGATTTTGAAAATTCAAAAATTTCAAAAAAAACAAATTATTTTTCTTATTAAACAATACACTATGTTTAAAATATTCTCCACCGTTTCTTTCAAAACGATCCGAGTAAAATTCTAAGAGACCCTTTGTAAGTTCCGCCCATCAGGGCATGGTTAAATATTTACAACTAATTTTCGAGCCAATACATGATAAAAATTTGACCCAAAATTGTATTTTTTTTAAGTCTGTCGAAAATTAAAATTTTCTGTGTTTCCTTCGTTCAATAACGAGGTTTATCCATGTATTATCGAAATATTTTCGATTTATTGATTTTAACTGAACCTATAATGAGTTATGCTGTCCACGGCAAGAAAATTTTTTTAGACTACAAGGGACATGAGATACCAACCATTTTCTGAATTTTTAATAAAAATTTCACAAAATACGGTTTAGATATTATATATCTTTGATATGCTGAATTGTTTAAAGTTTTGGACCTCTGAAACCCACCTAACCTAAAATATATTTTCATTCACTTACTTCAGACAATTCCTTCTTATAACCCAATAAAATAATAATATTTCTCCATCTACAAAGTCCCGCATAGGTGGACCAGCTGCATTTAACTGGAAAATTAGCCATTTCTATAAGTTGGAAGAAGACTTTGTAGCGCCCATTGTTTCAAACGTCCCTTTTTATAAATCCGGTTGTTTGCAACACCTACAACTAAATGATTGCGATGTCTGTCTGTCCGTCCGTATGTCCGTACTTGAGTAATAATTGAGATATCTGAATTAAACTTGATTGACGTGTTTCTTGGCACTATAAGGAGGTTGTTATTGCAACCACAGATAAAGCTAATGTATGAGATATCTTAGCCAAATTAAGTGACCGTATAATCTTGGATATAATGAAGCTTGGTGGCCAGTATGAGTGAAATCGGTTCAGAAATTAAGTCGGCCCCATACCATACTATATGAATGTATGGGTCAATTAGAGTGATATCTTAATAAAATTAAATAACTAAACTGCGAGAGTATAAAATTAGCCCTTCCGAACTTGTTTAGTATGACTTTTTATCTATATAAATTAATAATACTCACATTTTGTATGTGCTGCGATAGCTTCGGTCTTGTAGCCAGAAAAATGCTATTTTCTACTAGAAATTCGAATTATAGAGTACTACAGATGCGAAAGGGAAGTTTGTTATGCGTAAATCGCATTGCATAGTACCTTTCTTGCGAATGTGAACAACATTTCATTCGCATCGCAATACAGAGTAAGCCCCCTGATGAATATATTCCAGAGATATGAACAATTTTATATTTTAATGGCAAGGATCTCCTTTGTAAGCTCGCTATGAATATTTTTTGGGTAAAAATTAATTTTTATCATGAATACTTCAACCAAAAAAATCTAGTTTTGTCATTAACAAATATTATACAACGGGTTTCGATCCCAATTTCCTTTAATTTCCCGATGTTATCTTCATTAGTAAATGATCTCAAATGAACTCACAGAGAATGTCGCTTCTTTTCAATTCAGTTGTTTTTTTTTTTTTTTTTTTTCAAAAAAACAATATAAATACCATATATATATTTATAATTTCTAATTAATATTTTAATAAAAGAAAAACCATCCTAAATAGTTATCTGATTTGCTACTTAAGATCTACTGCCTACTGCTGCCACTCACATAATTGAATCATACACTTTTATGGTCATGTCTTTCACACAAAACAAGAAAATATTTATGCAAATTTTGCGACCCAAAAGCAAATTAGTAAGCGAATTCTGAATACCAAAATACATATTAATAAACCAAATTACGAACAACACGCGTTGTCATGTCGAGTCCACAAAACCAGCTGGTTTGGGCAATACACAAGTCTGCAACATGCCGGCCGGTTTTCGTGGTGACTCACCAACCGGCATACGGCATAGATTTAATGGAACAAATCATACGAAAAATTTATTATTAGTATGCATACTCGTAGACCACAAAAACCCGATGAATGAATGGCACTTGTGTCGAGAGCCTGTCATTTGAGCACCGCTGATTTGTCAGCTGAAACTCATATTGATTTTCAGACTATTATTTCCCAATGAACAAGCAAAAAAGCGAAAATGCGAAAAACGAGCGAAACGTCGAAAGGGGATTTGCGGAAAAGCACGAAAAACTCCCACGATTGCTGTGCTGGTGAATGCTGAGCATTGCTGAAATATGAGTAATTGCTATGCGAAACTGCCAACGGCACAGCTGGCGGCCGTGCGCAGGCAAAGTGGGAGCAGCAGCGAAAGCGGCAAACAGATTGCGAACAAGTTGCCCGCAGCAGCGATTTTTAATATTGGTCAGATTCGAATATGCTGTAAACACACACATCCAGCTGTACTCTCATATGTTAAAATATGCACTGCAGCAGAATTTTATGACATTCTCGCTGCATTAATATGTGCTTGTATGTAAGTGTTCGAGTGCCCAGCGCAGATTTTTATGAACCTGAAAATCCACATTTGAGTCGTAAATTTTCATGGCGCCCACACCATTCAGCACTACAACAACTCACCAACTCTGGCTATGGATTATCAGGCACTTGGGTACATTCTTGCAACAATCAGCTCAGTCTCCGCCTAGCTGATGGGAAAACAAGCATCGATTGTGGTGCTCATTTGCGCATGCAGTCAAGCAATGCGTTTATGGAGAGGGCGGAGTGTTGATGAAAAGCCGCAGCTCATATGGAGCAACCGCAACCCATTTACCGCACACACAATACGGCTGTCAGTCAGTCGACGCGTCTGTGACACATATGCAATAATTCTTCACATTCAACATGAATATGAGCAGCCTAGCATCTTCTTCCACCACTATCCACCACCAACCATGGCAATCCGACTTGCGCTTAATTAGTATATGACAGTCCGGGTGCCGATGCGGCGTAAACATATGTTGCAGTTGCAATTGCCGCAAATGAAAGAGTAGTCGCACAGAAAAAGAAGACTTTGCATATAAAATTACAAAAACAAACAAATGTGAACTGAACTATTTCGAGACGTAATCTGCAGCTTAATGCTGTGAAGTGCCGGCAACAGTGGAGTTCTCTGGAAGCCAAGCCCATCAGTACAAATTGTCCATATAAATGCAATGTGTAGTTGTTTGTGCTGAAATATTTCCTGCATTTGCCACATCGCTAATGTTGACTTGGGAACTGAGGAGAGCGTAACGACTTGGTTTCCAGTATTTGTGGTGTGGAATCGCTATGTTGTGGCATACATACTTGACTCCATTTACTAGAAGCCATATGAATTGTTATAATTTTGCATTACTGCTGCTTCATTTATAATTGCTTGGTTACTTGCATTTCTGCTCTTTGTTGTTGTAATTTCTACCAGGTGAGAAAATAACCTTGAATATTTTCTATAAATATAAATATTTGTAGTTATACTTTTCTCCAACTTCAAAGTATTATATTTGTTAGAAACATACTGATTCATTGGCGAATGGGATCGAAAGTGTCACCTACATGTCCTTAGAATTAGTTCTTGAAGAAATGGTAATGCAAGATATTCTTGAATCATCAACCATATTTCTTG
Organism: Zeugodacus tau; assembly: GCA_031772095.1. NCBI lineage: Eukaryota > Metazoa > Arthropoda > Insecta > Diptera > Tephritidae > Zeugodacus > Zeugodacus tau. The sequence continues at coordinate 81,291,399 of CM062649.1, forward strand.
TCAATAATTTCTTAATTTGTCCCGTTACGACCAGGGTTATATTTCAATATCTCTCCTCGACACCAATGCTGACATGGAAGCAATTTTATATTATCAAATTTCCTGCTTTAATTTCCAAAGTAGTTCAATATGAGTGTTCCAAATTGCAATCAGATCTCTAAGATTCTGCTTGATTGGTGTAGTAACCATCTACGTTATTTGGGCGAGACTACAAATGTGTGATAGTCGTTCTATTCTACACTAGATTTTTTCAAGTTCATACAGTCAATCATTTCCTCTTAAATGATATTCGGCTGTACCAAGGGTCTAAGTTCGATATCTGGGGCCTTGAAAAGTTATAGTCCGTTTTCGACAATTTTTTCACAAGTGATGCCACAGATCATATACTGTATTTGTGTAAAGTTTTATTTCGCTATCATCATTGGTTCCTAATGTATATATTATAAAGTGAAGGATTCAGATGGAATTCAAAATTGAGTTATAAAGAAAGTAGTCGTGGTTGTGAACCGATTTCATCCATTTTCCACACATGTCATCAGGGTGTCAATTAAATATTATATACCGAATTTCATTGAAATCTGTCGAGTAGTTCCTGAGATATGGTTTTTGACCCATAAGTGGGCGATGCCACGCCCATTTTCCAATTTGTAAAAAGATCTTAGTGCAGCTTCCTTCTGCTATCATTTCTGTGAAATTTTGTGTTTCTGACGTTCCTCGTTAGTGAGTTAACGTACTTTTAGTAATTTTTAACCTAACCTTTGTATGGGAGGTGGGCGTGGTTATTATCCGATTTCTTTCATTTTTGGACTGTATAAGGAAACGGCTAAAAGAAACGACTGCAGAAAGTTTGGTTTGTATAGCTTTATTGGTTTGCAAGATATATACAAAAAACATATTTGGGAGCGGGGTCACGCCCACTTTTCCAAAAAAATTACATTCAAATGTGCCCCTTCCTAATGCGATCCTATGTTCCAAATTTTATTTTCATAACTTTATTTATGGCTTAGTTATAGCTCTTTATGTGTTTTTGGTTATCGCCACTTTTTGGGCGTGGCAGTGGTCCGATTCCGCCCATCTTCACCTTCTTATGGTGCCAAGGAACACGTGTTCCAAGTTTCATTAAGATATCTCAATTTTTACTCAAGTTACAGCTTGCACGGACGGACAGACGGACAGACGGACGGACGACAGACAGACATCCGGATTTGAACTTTACTCGTCACCCTGATCACTTTGGTATATATAACCCTATATCTAACTCGTTTAGTTTTAGGACTTACAAACAACCGTTATGTGGACAAAACTATAATACTCTTTTTAGCAACTTTTGTTGCGAGAGTATAAATATAATAGAAGTTAGTTCCAGAGAGCTTTGCTCTTACTTGTCACACTGTTTTTTTTTTTTAAATTATTAACCCAAACGATTACCCTCCTCCCGCCCAACCGACGCGTGGGGCGCAGTCCGCATACGAGCGGAATTTGCCGAGTCTAGAAAGGCAAGAGATTTTTAAGCGTCCGGTTCTCAAACTGCTCAGCTACAGAAACAAACATTTCAACAGCTGAGAATTAAAAATTTATAAAAACAAAAAGTTAAAAATTTCTGAATATTACTTATTAAGAGAAGACAAAATAGTTTTTTTGATGCTAAATATTGAGTCAGATGGATCAAATGTGCTGGAATGCGAATTAAAATCATGACATATTCGGCGGAATGGTTCATTTAACTCAAAATTTGTTCTAGAAGATTTTAGAAATAATGGTCTAAACTGCCTGGATGAACGCAATGGGACATTAAACTTAATATCAGACAAAAGGAATGAACTACAAACTAAACCATTCAGAAGTTTTACTAGGAATATTATACCTAGCATTTCTCTGCGACTAGTGAGTGTGGGAAGATTTATAAGTTTTAAACGACTAGTATACGGGGGAAGATTCAATCTTGAATCCCAATGTTAATTGGTATTTGACTTTTATTAAGTAAGATTCAAAGATTGAAGTCAGGAGCTATCCTCCTCTTCAAACTTTAGCATATTCTTTATATCGTACAAACTGCAATAAAACACCCTTCAAGTTTCAACATTAGTGATTTAAATTACTACTGCTTAACCCAAAGCATGTACTAACACACCACTCACTGTACCCTAAAAAATACTCCCAAAAGTGTTAACTAAACATTACCAAATTTTTTAGCAGAAAACTAATGTTTAAATAATGAGCTGGAAGACGCTTGAAAACACATGTTTACACACACTTAAATGTATTTTCTGCACTCCACTATTATTTGGGCTTGACTGACGGACTGAATGACTGGCATATGAACTTGTGTATATGTATAGAGATAGTTTTATATGTGAGTGCTACTTACAGCTGACAAACACGTTTCCTTCTAAAGTAGCAACCGAGAAAGGAGAAGAAGCAGTGTAAAACCAACAAAACCATCACCACTTGCATAAAGAAGTAGCAAAAGCAAATACGAGTTTGTAGTAGTTTAGTTGCTGCAGCGGCTAAATAGATTGCAATGGATTGCAATGCCAGAGTTGCCAAACTGACAACTAAAGAGCATGTCTAATGTGGTAAGTGACAATTACATGCTGACATTGGCAGAAGTTGTACTAAAGCTCACTAAATATATATGTATGTATAAGATGAAAAAAGTATGGGTGAACATTTTTTAAATGTAGTACAGATAAACTAGTTTTTAACTAGTTCATTTTGGACCAGTGTTTATATTTAGGTTGGGCAACTGGATATTTATTGATTTATATTTAATTATTAATTTTAGTAAAAAACACATAAAAAATTACTGTATAAACCATATTATTGATCTGATAAAAATTTTAGAAAAATATTATTATTATATTTACGCCAAAAAATATAAAGAAATGCATAACAAATATTCTAAAATTTTTAAGATTTGTCATATAATGCTATATTTTTCCCTTTTTCTTCGTTTAGTTTTTGTAAATATTGATATTGATTTATATTATTGTATTCAATTTAAAATTTTGTTCCTTTTCGGACCAGTTTAGGGTTAGTCACAAAATATTCTCTATTTGACAACAGCGTATTCGTACATATATAAGTATGAATGTGTCTAATTCTGGAATTGACTTGAAGTGTATATACTTATATGTATGTACCCTCTACATAAACAGACTCGTGCTGTAAGACTAAGCACTGTGCGCTTGTATAATACTTGATGTCTTGCCTTACGCTGTCGCATCCGGTGTGACACTCGCCTGCTGCAAAGACAATAAAGTGAACAACATATAAATACATATGTATATACATATATATGTATATAGATATGCATGTATTACCCTCTTAGTGCGCAAATGACTTTGTCAAAATATCATTTTGTCTCTAAGCTTACCCCTTTACTTCTATACATATACATAATATATACTTATATATGTACTTAAGTATATTCATACATACAAAAAAATGAAATCATGCCACCTTCTAGCGTTTGTTGTCATTAAATTCATTAAAATCATGTCAGGGAATCATCAAAAGCTCATATGGTGCACACAAGCAACATTTAGCTTTCAAATTGCACAAAGAATTAACTTAATGAATACACTTAGTTTAGCTCACTTTTGTCTACGCTTATCGCTTACTTTTGCCATAATTAAGTAATTAATTTTAATTTTTACTATTTTTTCGTGTTATTCTTTGCAGATTTCCTCAATAAAGCAGCGGCGTTTAAATACAAAATCAGCATATATTTGAGGTGAGTTGTGGCAGCGGTATAAATTACTTTTTAATTTGCGCTACTAATTAAAAAAACACACGAATTAATTATTTTTCAACACAAAATTATTGCTGAAAAATTAATAAATTTCAGCAATTTAGCATTTTCCTTTTAAAATTTAATATTTCACACATACAGATGCACGTCGCTGCGTTATCAGCTACCTTCTACGTAAAGTGCGCTACCGAAATAGCCTTTGACCTTTGCGGTGTGCTGCTAAAAATATGTGTATTTATAGCCATTAGCAATTCGTTTAAAAGTGAATTTTGTGTGAAATAGGTTTTCAAGGAAAATGGTCGGCAAATTGGCTGGTTATATTTAAACTCGACATAAATTTAGATAGTGAAGGCAAAGGCAGGCAACATATAGACAAGATAATACCAAGCTGTGCGCCGTTGTTTATATATACACAAAATACAAATTTCCAAGAACAATATTGTTGTAAATTTACACCAACACATATATATGTAAATATAAACCCAAATTTAGCTACACACCTGCACCTACATTCCTTCCCTTAATTCCCGCGTTACTTATACGGCCCAGCCACATTTGAGTGTTCTAACGCCTAAAGTGTTAAAATAACAACAACAACAACAATAATGTAATATGAGTAAAGTTGGATTTGAATTGCTCAGCAAGTAAGCAATTTGAGTCTTTAAGCCAATTATATTCAATTAAAATGCGTGCGAAGGCTTTATATAGCCATACAAATATACCATAGTACTCTAGTCTATAGTAGTATATATGAAAACTATTATACATAGCAAGTAGTAGAGCAAACCTTGTGTGGGCGGTTTCACATTTTAGTTAATGAAAGCTCAACGCTGAGTGTGAGAGAATTTCTGCGAAAATAAATTTTGAATTTTCCTGGATTTTATTAGCATGTTTTATGCATAGTCAGCATTATTCTGAACAAGTGTGGATTAGTAAAGCTGAAGTTGCTGAAAAGTTGATTTCATAATTTAAAAAACTTATTTTCTGAAAGCAGACATAATTAAAATTATCTTCTATTGTTAAATTATTAAAATATAAAATCACTTTCTTGCTCTTACCAGCCAAATTTATTAAGTATTTATTGTATAATTTCTTTTGTAGCTAGTTCTTATATCCCATTGCACACACTCTCAATCGGGTCGCCTTCACTTAAAGCATTTTCTTTTATAGTTTATTTGTATCCTCCAAAAACCACATGTGTAAATAAATAAATATCTTCCTTCATTCATATATCACTCAATAAAAAGATAGATCCATTAACGTTGTATTCAAAATATTTTGCATATTCCACAGTCGGAAGGTGTAAATCAAAGCATTCTAAATTGACGCGTGCATTTATCTTGATCAAAAATGCTTGGAGCAAAAAAAAAAAACGCTCTCAAATTAGGGCAAACATATTTCAATTGAGAGTGAATTGATCACACCAGCAGCGAGAATGGGAGGCTGCCGGTATACGCTTGAATACCCTGTAGGAAATTTTTTTGTTTGAAAATTTTTGGTGAAAATGATGAAATTGATATTATTAATGAATTTATAGGAAATATTAGTAAAAATAATATAAAAACAGTTTAGTAGTAAACAGTTAAAAGTAAGTAAAAAAAAAGAAAAGTTTTCCATACAAGTCATTGATACCGATCGTTCAGTTTGTATGGCAGCTATATGCTATAGTGAACCGATCTGAACAATTTTTTTGGAGATTAAATTATTTCTATGAGCAATAACTCACACCAAATTTCGTGAAGATATGTAGTAAAATGCGGAAGTTTTCCATACAAGCCCTTGATTCCGATCGTTCAGTTTGTATGGCAGCTATATGATATAGTGGTCCGATATCGGCAGTTCCGACAAATGAGCAGCTTCTTGAAGAAAAAATAACATCTGCAAAATTTCAAAACGATATCTTAAAAACTGAAGGACTAGTTCGTATATATACAGACGGACATTTCTAAATCGACTCAGTTCAACATACTGATCATTTATATATATACTTTAGAGGGCCTCCGACGCTTCCTTCTGGGTGTCACAAACTTCGTGACAAACCTAATATACCCTGCTCAGGGTATAAAAATCGACTTTTGTTATTAAAGTCAGGTCAGGATAAAGTATTTTTTATTTTAATTTATTAAAAAAAAATAAATATATAAGTAAAATAAAATATTAATATTAATGAAAAAAATTCGATAAAAATTTTTTTTGTCAAATATTCTAAGCACGATTTTCAGTTATATTTATCGTTTAACTTCAAGAATACTTGTCTGAAGTACTAAATTTCCTGTTAGGCTTAGACTTTAGTGAATATTAAATGCAATGGGGGGAATTTTATTTATGCACATATATTACAATGACGTTTAGATAGCAACAACCCCAATAAGCGATATGGATCGAAAATCGAATGCATACTTATAAATAGAATGGTGATAAATGCAGGCTCAAATACAATATTTAAATATTTTCACGTTTAGGCTAGGGAGCAATAGTTCTTTTTTAGGCAAAAACTACCAGTAAGCATTTAGTTTACCCAATCAGCCATAAGATTATAGATAATGTGATAGGTTAGTTGCGAATAAAAATTTATGATATGAAGAACGATATACAGTCAGTCTCCCAGTCTTAAATTGTCATAACCTTCGCTATCATTTTCAAATACTTCAATATCATCACTGAACCTCTCTCACTACTTTTCTCAATTCTCTATCGTTTCATAAATTCTTCACTGGGTTAGGCAGCATGTTACATCCAAAGCTAATCAAATATTCCGTTGTATAAATACTGTATACTTGGAAAAACTCTGCTGTTCGTTTGTTTGTACCTTAGTTGATTTTATTTTTATTGTTGTTGTTATTCAAATTTGAGCGTGTTAAATTTGGTACGTTTATATTTTTAGAAACAAAAATTGTGCTGGAAAAATTAAAGTAAAGCAAACGTCGATGGAAACCAGACTGCGCGGCGGTTGAGGTCACTTGAAATGCACACAAACACAAAGCGTTGCATTTGAGAGACTATATATACGTGTATATTTCTATTTTCGGATATATTTAATGCGCTCGGTGTTTCAATAAATTATTGCGTGCGCTCTCCTTTTAAATTGCCGTTAATCGTTTAATTTCTTTGTGTACATTTAGGTCTTTGCTTTTTGGGTAGAAAATCCGTTGCTTCACCGCTGACTGTTTTAAGGGTTTCACTTGGATTTAATAGAAAATTTATTATTTTTCCTTTTCTTTTAACGGATTGCAATTATAAGTTAATGTATATATTTCAGTGATATGAGGTGGGAGTCTTAATGGAATCGATTAACAAATGTAGATATCGATAAGTCAATAATGTTAAGTTATCGATTTGTAGCTTTATCATGAAAGAACTTTCCATTCCTTTCGATATTCGAAGTGTTACAGAAAATTTGTTTGAAATTTCTATCGGGAGGGTAATTTTGTACCAAATGAGAAAAATTAAAATATTGTATTAAACTAAAAATCTCCCCTCGATTAGAAATAATATCCTTTTTACGGCCTCAGAATTAGGGAAATTTTGGCAAACTAACCTTTTATTTACATATTACATTTCTCTCTACGTTTTTTTGTAGATTTTTCTCTTCTCATACCATTCACAATATAAAATTGAAATTACAGGTAAAATTGTGGTTTTGGTTTATAGCAACTATTCACTTTAATATTAACATCAACTCCCAACCCCCAACCTGCTTTTATGAACTCACGGCCAACCAAACCAGAAATAAAATGTTTCTTACTATAGAAATTAGAAAAAAAAGAAAAAACGTTAAACGCTCATAAAACGAAATCTCACAATAGAGATTTGATTTATGAATTTATTGTCACAATAAACACGTATTCCCAATGCCAACAACAACAACAATGCAAATACAAAATGCAAACATTATCCGAAGCGGCAATCTCTTAGGGAAACATAAAGTTGTGACAGCGTTTCCCAACTACAATAACATATTTGACACATTTTCACAATGACAAAAAAAACGAAAACTAAAACAAAAATAAACAAAAAAGAAGAATACAAAGCGTCGATGGCAACGCGCCATTCACCAGCGACCACACATCGACCAAACACAAGCGGAAGTTGCCAACTGTCCTTGCGATTTCCCAACTATTTTTTTCTGCTCGCTTCCGCCAGCAGCCAACAGCCAGCAGCGTGCAGCGATGCAACAGTTTCACTACACAGCTGAGAGCCACGACTGCCCTCGGCTGCTGCTGCGGTCTTTTGGCCAATTTAATGTCTACATTTACCCGCCAATTTGGAGATATGAATTATAGATATTAATATTTCGTGGAAGTGCGCCAGTTTGTCGGGCGTTTAGTTGCTCTCTTTTACTTTTTCAGCAACACAAATGACAACAACAATTGTAGGTGCAGTCTGTTGCTTTGACTTAGACATTGTTGGCTAACTGCCGCCTGTTGGCGGTGAGAGTTTTAGTCTGGTGCTTGGAGTGAGTACCACCATTCGATTTTTTCGTTTATTATTTATGTTATTACTTTTTGTTTTGTTTCTTTGGTTTCTTGACAGCCGAATTTATTGTTACTCGTAAATGTATTTATTTGTTTTAGTTATTGTAGTGGTCTTTTGATGAGTTGACACAGTTGTTGTTTGCACAGTGCAATTATTTTATTGTTTTTTGGGTTTCGGTTTCACTTATATCTTTGCAATCTTTTGAGTTTGGATATACAATTTCAAATAACGGAGCAAAATCACCCACCCATTAGAGGTATACATGATATTTATAATTTAGGTAATTGGTTTCAAAAATCGGGTCAGTTAAGCTTGTCTTCTGCCAGTGTGGTTGTTGTTGCTTACGAAACTGGATTTATGAAAATTTGGTCTTATATCTTATAAAATATTTTTCTAAATTTCGGAATTGAAATTTGTTTTGTAAATGCCTTTAATTTGTTCTAAAAGTGGTTGATCTAGAGAGAGTATTCCAGAAAGCTTAACTTCTCACTAAAAAGAAGAAGAAAATATGTGATATTAGCTCGATTTTATGAGCGATAAATATTATTTTGATGAAATCGCAATTGTTCTAAGTTTTCTGTCCATATATTATTCAGAGTGTGCTTATGGAACATTTCTTTCATAGATCCAAATGAAGATTTTGTATTCTGAAATATTATCCTTTATAAACAGATATTATTATTTCGTATATATATACGATGAAAATTCATTCTTAAAGATTCTATGTTGAAGGAAAACTAATTACTGTGTCTCTCTATGAGTCAAAGTTGAGCATAAAAAATATTTCGAGTCAAAATACGTGGGAAATCCTCTTTATTTGAAGCTGATAGAGTGATGGACTTGTATGGAAAACATATCCCTATCAATTCCAGGATTTCAATTACCATGAGACTGAAAATACTGATGAACTTGGTTTGGTTCTAAAGCTAGGAGCAATTTGTAGAAAATGAACCACAGAAAAATTACAGCCACCTGAGGCATTTATTCTCCACAGTACCTATGTTCGACCATAAGACCAAAAAATTTATTTTAAGAGCATCAACTTGCGGTTTTCAAAGAATATATCAGCTGTTCGATTTTTCATATATACGAGTATAATATATCGAATCATATCCGACAAACCATCATAAATAATCTCTGTCTATTTTGTATGCATCTATACTACTATTATAAAGTGTAAAGATTTGTATGTATGTTTGTAATGAATATACTCCAAAACTGCTGTGCCGATTTCCAAAATTGTTTCATCATTGGAAAGCTACATTCACCCAGAGTAACACAGGCTATATTTATTGCTAGAATCTCAACTTTCTCGAAATATTACCCAGGTGAGGGTATCAAAACGACTCCGTGGTCGTCTTGCAAGTCATTCTCTACACATCGCAATCACGTGTCAGAGAGTCGAGCAACGAGCGCTCGCAGCTGCTTACTGAACAAAACTTCAAAACCTCCCAAGTACGCACTGCGGAAAGTACCGTTAATAAATATTGTTGAAAGGGTTATGTTAAATACCATCAAATCAATGCTTTGTGTACATAACCTTTCTTTGTGACAACTTGAAATAATCGAGATAAGAAGGTGAGGGGAAAAAATGGACTAGACGTATCGGACTATCCGTTCAACAACAAACTTCTTGTTCACAAAATATTTCTCCGAATCGAAGAATGTCTCACAAAGTTGATAACCACACCGTTATTATAAAAATTGTCGTATTACCGCTATAATTTTCATTAAAAACAATTATTTCAAGAAATACAAGTTGGAATGTGCAATAACAATTTCAGCTGTAAAATATTAGACTAAAAATTATATTGTTGAGTATCCATAAACAACAACTATTGGGGTGCAATTTATAAATAAGCACGAAGTGAAGGAAAAACAAAACTAACTAACAAACCAAAAATATAATTTAATTGCAAGCAACACGTACAACAAATACATACACATATTTCTGTATTAACAAATACAACTGACCCAAATCGCAACTCAAGAACCCATCTAAGCCAGTTTGACGGCATTGCAGCAGCTATATATACCGTAAGCAAATAAATAAGTGGCTTGTATATACATATGTTATATGGGTATGTATGGCATTTGTATATATGTATAAGTAGTTGCCACTATTTTGGCCTAGAGTGGTAGTAAGCTAGCAACTCAAGTAGCTTTTGAAGACTACTGCCGCTGCTGGCCATGGTTGTGGCAAACATGAGTGTCAAGTGGCAAGTGGAAAACCGAGATTTCCGACAACAAATAAAAAACAAAAATTAAAAAAAATACAAAAATACAAAAATAAAAACAACAGCGAGACATAACAAATAAGTCATCAAATGTGCAACCAACCGCATACTTGAGGCAATCCAATGAGCTTCAGCTACAATTTCAATTTGACGTCTCAGCTGCCGCGAAAAGGAAATAAAAATATTTGTTGTTTTTGTTTTTCTTAATACTTTTATAAGATTTGTTATTTTGATTTTATTTCTTACAACCACTTCATAACTAATAATGCAGCGGTTAATAATATTGTTGCATGCATCACAAGTGCAAGTTGAAATATTTTGTGCCGCCAACTTTTTCCCATTTCTCTTCCCTCACCTTTATACATGCTTCTTCTGTGTTTCAGCGTTGAACATAAACTGAAACTTTCCAAATCATTGAGGTGTGAATGCGCTGAGTTGCCACCCACCCGCGCACCGCCTCTTCCTGTTGGCTGTTGGCATCATTCGGTTTCATTAACATTTTTTCACACCTCCATTTCTTTCATTCTGTCATTCCGCCATTCCCTTTCTCATTCCACATTTCTACTATAGGCAAGCGCATGCAAAAATCAAACTGTTGTTTATCTATTTAATTTGGTAAGAAATTTTGTATTTTTTTGTTGTTCTTCTTTGTATCTACTCCAGTTTTAGCATTCAACATTCATGATTAATGAATTTATTTGGCATTGTTAACTGTTCTGGTTTCTGTGTATAGTATTCTATTTTTTGGAAAAAAAATAATTTTTTACGAGGATTGTTCTATAAATTGGTATCGAAGTCTTTCAAGGAAGAAATATTTTTTTTTCAAATTTTATATAAATCAAAATGAGCCTACCTTCCTGGAACCATGGAGTAGATTTATGGACAAAAATCCGATGACGAATATTTGAGAATTATCCTGAAATTTCTTCACGAAACGCACAATTTTCGGTTCAAATCCATTGAAATCAAATTGACTGAAGAAGTCTTCCGATTAAACTTTAGTGTCTATTTTTGGCTCACTGTTTCTATTCCGAAGCTTATTTCGAAAATAGCTTCTAATGTCTACATATTGTTAAAAAAATAAAGAAGTTCACATACCTGGAATATATTCTACTACATTAATTTCAGAGAATTTCATCTCTCGCCATTTAGGTTATGTTCGACTAGCTCCTAAGGTAGATCTTCAAGATGGGCTTTACACTCGGAGTATTGAGGAAAAATACTTTGTGAAGTAGGAAAACTCCTGTGGCTACAGATAATAGGTAGTGACAAAGATATTGATCTCATCATAAATTTCTTCAGGCGTTTTGCTCTTCTCTCGTGAGTTCATTTTAATATTTTTTTTGACAATTTAGTTGATCGCCAACTAAAAAGTTGAGGCTTACAAAAAGTGCCGACTTTATCAAACCACCCTCGTAGCATTGTCTGCTCACGCAAATCTGTCTATTTATGGTCACTCTCACAGAATAATATTCACAGACGTGGGCGAGCATGCTCCATCCATTAGCCAGCATTTGCTCGTTTAGACTTATTTGGTGGCGAAAAATCTAAGTTAGCTAATTTCGTTTGCTATAATCATATTTCCGGATTAGTCGTAGTGTGTTAAAAGTTCGTGTGTAGTTCAAGCAAAGCCGCTGTAGGTAGATAAAATTTATTTCGAAAGACTTACTCACAGAAGTTGTTGAACTCTAACAAAATGTGAGATTTTTTAAGCCACTTGTGGCGGTTGTGATGGTACAAAAACGCATATATTAGTGGAAAAAGAACATAAATAAATAAATTCATCAATTAGGAAACTTTAACAAGATTTTCTCATGCCCATAAATATTCTTAATTCATAGGAAAACTGCAAAAAAATAATAATCTCACTATGACTGCTTGTTAAATTCAAGAAAATAGTATCAACCACTTAATCTCACATTGGCACATCTTTCTGGAATCGTTTAATCTCAACTTAATTAATATTAATCCTGAATATTACAACATTCTAGCTTGCCTACCGTTCTCAGCTGGTGATTTTCAGATTATTTCACTCAAATAAATTTCTAAACTTGTTTTCCCCTCGGTGCTTTCCAAACGAACTTTCACTTTATCGAAAGTGTGTTCGATCAAACAAAATCACATTCAAAGCGCTCGAAAGACAGAATGCAGATAATTCTAATTTCATTTTTTTATTGTTTCTCATTCTCCATTCTCTCAGAGCCGGCGCAAGTCAGGCGCATAAAAGCCTTTAATGACCGCTTGGCCTGTGGCAAAAAGAGCTTTTGTTTATCAACACAGTTGTCTGGTGTTGATTGAAAAATTTTTATGTATTTTTATCATAAATTATTATCTTCAGCATTTTGTCTTAGACTTTCGTTCAATTCTTAAGTCTTAAGTTATATTGTCCAAAATTTTGATTATTCATTTCAATTTATTACTCTTTTATAGCTTTTAATTACTGTGACTTTTACATTAACCGTTATCGATGCATTCAAACATATTTCCTTTAGTCAGCAACATCTTTTGTTTGCTGAAAACGAGTTTTCTTTTATTGACAGCGCCAGCTGGAAACAAATTTCAGCTGACTGTGAGTAAAAGTTAATTCTTCAAAGATGATGAGACATGAGATTATAAGCGCTTTTGTTGCATAACTGTACATTTATTTTCCATAAAACTGGTTATTAAAATAATGGTGAATATTTCTTTCGAATTTATTTTATTGCTTTTGAAGCTTACTGATGACAACCTCAAATTTACTGCAGCTGTTGCTATATTATTTTATTAAATTATTATATTTCCTCATTCCAGACTATGGCCAGAGAGTTACTACAATTGTAAAGACTACCTTCACTTGCAACGCGTGCATAGAATCACAAACGAATAAACGGTTTCGACCTGCACCACAACATGTCCTCTTCGATATGTCCACACTTCACGCAGAACGCGTGGAAGAAGGATCTCTGTTCCAATTGCTTCAAGTCTAAAGACGAACACAAGGCCGGCAACTCAACTTACAAATACACCAGCGCCATGGATCGTTCGAAATTCACCACGAATTTATTGTCCAAAGCGGATTTGGATGCTAAAAAGACTGATTACCCCAACAAGTATAAATCACCCGCAAAAAGCATAATGAAGAAGTCCTTTGCTTCGCTGAAAACCAAAACCAGTAAAGGTAAAACACATAAGGTTACCTTTCCGAAGACCATCTCCGAGGTGATTGGCGTTGGCGGCGAATGGTCCGACAACGATTCGGATGACGATGATGATCACGACTTCATGAATATCGGCAATGAGCGCGACGATAATGCCGCCACCAGCACCGACGACGAGGAAACACTCGAACTAAAGCGCATCACACGCGCCAATACCGACTTCAACATGAACAATGGCAATTTGTTGGGCGATCCACAAGAGAATATTAAGCGTTCATTTGCGGCGCTCAAGCTCGGCGCACCACAGGTCGATAAGGAGGGCAAGAAGCAAACGCTCAAAATCAATGTTACACCATTTGGAGCCACAGCGTCCACGGACAGCACCAAACAGGCAACATCATCGATAACCGCCACAACGGCAAAGGCTAAATTTGAGACGAAAGTGAGTGAACCGAGTGAGCCGACAACGGTGGTCAAACAGTGTGCAACCGTTGTTAAGTCAATAAAGAAGACAACAGCGTCAGCACCGCCGGCGACAGCCAAAGCGAATGCAACGAAGATAACAACAACAACGTCCACAAAAACCACCACATCTTACATGACAGCCAGCGCGAACAGTTTGTTGAGCTCGACGCGAGCTAAGCAAGAAGCTTTGGCGGCGAGCGATAGCGATGGCAAAAATAGTCCACCCATCGAACGCGCTATGGAGAAATCGCTGTTGGACGAGATTTCCGAGACGTTGGAAAAGAAACAGAGCGAATGCAAAAAGCTGGCCAGCGAAAAGGAGGTGTCCACCGCTTCAACCACAAGCAGTGGTTGTGCAAGCGCGACCAGCAACACAAACGGCACAGCCGCTTTAGCAGACGCGCCGTCAAAGATTAAATTCGAGATTAGCAGCTTGAGCGATGCCGTGGAGAATAAGCCATTTCCTGACCTTAAGAAGCCGATCGCACGCAATCCACCTATTACAAAGGATCATGCCAAACCCAAAATAAATGTCTTCCATAAATACTCGGACAGCGACAGCAACTGTTCGGACAACGAGAATGGCATCTCGGCGTACTATGATGTTGTCGAAACACAAATAAGCTACGAGAATCTGCCAGACGGCAAATGTGATGCGCAAGATAAGCCAAGTGCGGCCAATATCGCCAGCACAGCCACAGCTACAGCGGAGAATAAGTGCAGCAAGTCTGTAAGCAATAAGAACGACACTTCGATCTTCTCCAGTTCGCAATACATCACAGACATGTTGTTGTCGTCGAAGACACGCGCTGCCTCTTACAATCTGCACGAAGGCAACTTTATGACCAGCAAAATAACATCGGATGGACTGATTGTAACCAAGTGCAGCTCCGACGATGCGCTTGACTCGACGGGCAGCAGTTTCGATGGCAGCAGTGATGAGGAGACCTCATACAATATGATACGCAGCGAATCGGACTCTGGCATCGGTATCAGCATTGGTAATGAGTATAAGAATTGCGGCGTTGAAAAGGAACGCGTGCGTGTCGAGAAGAAGCTAAGTGTGAGTACCAACAACTCGGACTACGAGGATATTCAGGTGGCCAATCAAGCCAACTCAACAAATTCCGCCAAAACCACAACAAAGGTGGCAAACACAACAACAACAGCAGCCACAGCGAAGACATCCTACATATTGGAGAAGAGCAGAGAGTTACATGGTGAACCAGACGGTAGCGCGGATCCGGATGGCAGCCTGGAAAACAAAGAGTCACAGCAACAGCAACAACTGCCAGCATTGCCTAAATCACCGCCACCCACGAAACTGATCGACGCACGTCCCTCTTTCTTGCATGGCCTGCAGAAGCAGCAACCACCAATTTTGCTGAAGAAACCGGATCTTCCCGCAAAGCCGTTAGTTTCGCCAACTTGCACACCACTTAAGACATTTGTCAGTAAACGCACGCCAACGAACGCCGAACAGCAAGTCATCAATCAATTACACTTGGTGATGTCAAAATCCAATGAAAACCTGAACTTGAGCGCTGTGACACCAGAGGCACTGAAAGATGATGCCAAACTAAAGAAGGGCAGAGCGCCAAATCCGCCGCCCGAGCAGAAAACTAGCGCGCCACCAACGCCAGAACGCGACTACAATGTTGCGCTAGAATTCGAGAAAGCACGCGGAACCCCAGCCGATGTCGTTGTGGAAGAGAAGATTACCAAAAAAGTCGCCAATGCAGAACAACAATCGGTGCCGCCAACTGCTAAAGCACAAACTGAAGTCGAGTCGAAGGCAAGTAATGATCCGAGTATTGACACTAAAACGTCAGTTGATCGTTTAGAAGCAGACAAGTCGAATGTCACATCTTCGCAGTCGGCAAGTGAACAGACAGCAACAGCCATAGCCGCCACAACAGCCGCTGCCAATGCGGCCGTCGCTGCCGTGTCCAATGCGAACAGCATTTATACGCGCAAAACAGCGCCAACTGCAACGAACGCTACACACAGCAATCTAACGAATGGCACCAAGAACGCCGCATCGCCGGTTATACGAGAGAAGGACAAACGCGAACGCGCCACTGTCAATCCGAAATTCCGCAGCCTCAATACATTTGTGACGCAACGCAGCAATGCGCTGAAGAACATGCAATTGCAAACGGCTACATCATCGCTCAGCCTCAAGCAATCGCTTACACCGGAGCCACTGCCGAAGAATCACAAGAACCTGTCACTGTCCGAGGAATGTCTGCCCGATGTGACACAGACCAATACGACGGTGAATCTGCCGACATTACCGTCGACAAGTGACAAAAAATTGGCATTGCAACAGCAACAACAACAGCCTACGCCGCCACCAAAAACCAAAACGAAATTTTCGATTAAGAAATTCTTACGTATGGGTGCCAGCAAAACGACCGACAATCTACACAAAAAAGATGGCATCTACTCGGAGATTTGTACGGGCGAGGAGTCGGGTGTGGTGGGCAAGCCACGTTTAGTGATCATTCATCCGATCGACATTAATCCGACCGCCGTGGAAGTGGTCAAAGATATAACGAAGACCAATGATGCTGTCACAGCTCAAACAGTGGCCGTAGTGACGGCCAAACCACCAGCGCCACCATTGCGCAATATGGACGCACAACGCTCGCACGAGCTAAACAAACCGGCACGTCCGCCGCCACCAAAAAGCGCCGAATTGCGTCGGAAACAGGCAATCATCGGTCTAAATGCCGTGCCTATGTCGGTGACAGACTCGCCAATTGGCCGCAAGGCAGGCGGTTTAAGTATGTCCGAAGCGGGTGGTTCAATAAAATCAAAATCGGACAATGTTTATGCCAATTTAGGTAAGTGTCCATACACATTTTTAAGATTATTTCTAGATTTTGTTTTTAAGTAATACATAAATCTATACTCATGATATGATAGATTGTTGTTAGATTTGTATTTAAATTGTTTAATTTTTAGACATTATAAGGAACTATTATTGTTATTTTCCGCAGAATATGTATTGATATAAATATATCAACATTAACGATTTTATTCTCAAAGAGAACGCTCAGAAATAGCAGAACATTACTTTGATTACATTGTAAAACTTTGATTTTAACCTCTTTATCGGATCCTTGTCTTCTCCTGTCATAGACCAATACAAAACATGAAATTTAAGTTAAAGTTTGCTTTTTATTTGCGATTCTTTATCGGTATTTTTTGAGATTAAATTATGAAACGAAAACAAGTCATTAAAAATTAATACAGGGTGCCCCCTGTCTCAGTTTGGAGGGAAACATTTTCATATAATTAAACTTTTTACAATTTATTTTTAATATTTTTGGCTACAATCTCGAGTATGTTGAGCTCGTTTTGCTTACATTTTCCATTACTTGTTCCAGAATATCGGGCGGTATAACGATAATTTCGGAGCTTGTTTAACTTGAGCGCGTCAAAAGTCTGAGTGTTGCTATGGGGATGGATGAGTACCCTTTCCTTTGCAAATAACTCGACAAAAATAAGTCAAATCGGTCATGTCAATGTCGTCACTTTTTTTTATTATTTTGGATCTATCACATTTTCTGACATTTCTGAATAACTTCATTCGCAGTGTCCAGTAACCAAATAAAGACTTTTAACACTCATTTGTGGACAAACGTAGAGTGAGCCAATATCCTCCGATTGCGATTCCTTTGCACTGATATTGGTATTGGTCGTTATTATTTTTTTTTTTTTGATCATGAAAAATCCATGGATCTCGAAGAGATAGTTAATTTGATCCTCAAATATTACTGTTTTATTTCTGACTAGACAGTGTGAAAGGCTTTCGTATGTTGCGAGGGGGGGGGGGATATAAAGTTGTTCTTTTTTAGGACTTTGGTTCGGCTTGGAGCGACTAAGATTCTTCTAAAGTGAGGAATTTACAACAAATAAAATCAACTGCATCGGTCAATTATATTCAAATAAAATACTGACATGATGATACACCCTGTATTAGTATAAATATTTTTTCAATCATCTTTAGTATATATGATTTCTTAAGGAAGGAACTCGACACATTTCTGTGATCTCTTAAAATTTAGTAGTTGGCGATTTGGAACTACTAAAATCATATTCTAGTAAATATTTTTCTCAAACTATCTTTCATCCATTATTCTTCAATTCGAATAGTTAAAACTCCACCATTTTCAATAAGCCACCAGAATATTTAAGTTCTTTAAGTTTAACTTGCATTGCCGAACAACAAAATATGTGGCATTAAATTACTTCGTGTACGATATCGAAAGCAGCGAATATTCGCATAAATTAAGCGACACACATAATACATACATACAAACATATATACATAAGTAAGAACGATAGATATTTACTGCAAAATAAAATACCGATGAAGAATTTCGGTTGCAAATAGCATTCGAATACGAAATTTCAATCGCTTGTAGACAAACAAATATTAGGAAATGTTCATGTATTGAGGCGTGTTTCCCTTACTACCTCGGTGAAGATGCACGTTCCATAACTGTGCTTAGCATTCATGGATTAGAGCCCAAAAAAAGCAACGAAAAAAGCGAAATAGCATTCCAGTCACAGGCGTAGTAAAGACGGCGGAATTGGTGCTGCAATAAGGCGGAACGCGACACCACGCAAGCAAAATCTTCTCAGAAAAACACATCACGTTTCAACACACACAACAAAAGCTCAGCCGTAGCACTTGAGTGTAGCTAGACACATACGACCTTCAGAGTGCTAAAAACAAAGTATGCAATAAGAAGAAAAAAACAAAAATAACAACAAAACTAAAAAAAACACTAACGATAATAGTGATCCCAATTCAAATTCAGGCGCAGTAATGTGCCAACTCGAGAGGAAAATAGAAAAACATTGAGTCCGTCGTCAGCAACCTATTTACCTACAAAACTACTGAAAACACGACCAAAAGTAAAAACGAAATGAAAAAACGAAAAAAGTAACCTCAAGTGCAAAGAAGAAGCAGCAGCGAAAGGCATATGAGTACATACTCCATAACATAGATGCATAGCTGATTAGCCGGTACCCAGGGAACTTGGATCGATCATCAAAGTCATAATCTACCATAAAATACAAAAAACATAAAAATGCAATGGCATGAAGAGAATTTCGACTGCTTACAAGCATACTTACAGGTGCACATACCTACAAGTATACATGAGTAGATTCACTAGATTGCTGGAAGCATGCATATTATTTATGTGCTCTCATATATGTAGGTACGATTGACTGCCTACAGGTTTATAAAGAATTACTTAAGTATTCTATATGTAACGGCTAGCCACACATATTTCCCAAATATAACGGTAAATTGGTTGTATATAACGCTGAGTGTTGACTGGATTAACTGGGTTAAGAGCACAGTCGAACTGGCATTACTCGTCGCATATAAGCGCACCAGTCACATACACACGCAAACGAAAATTTCGGTTTAAGAACATGCCGAAACCAGCTAGCAACATTGAGGTATTTATTCAAGCAACATTGTGGCAGCGCTTACATAGTATATGCAGGTGTTTGTTTGTATGCATGTATACATGAAAAGCTATGCACGTGAATTAATAATAAATAACATCGCTACCTTGAAGAGATGTGTATAAATTCAGAATATATTTACGACCGTTGTAAATGCCAAGAATCGAAGCTTCGGGCATACATATGTAGTTGGCAAGTGATTACCGGTAGTGGATAACGAGCCGGCCGGCCGGTCGATACGGTTCATCAGCGGGCATAATTACAACGGAAACGACAGTGTTTCGAACGCTACTAACGGAACTGAGGTTTTAATTGATGGAAAATTAGAAAAATATTTAGAGGAGATTCAGTCATTTATATATTTATTAGATCAGTAATTTTCTGGAGAATTTTTAGAAAACAAGAAAGCAAGGGCTTAGTTCGGGTGTAACAGAACATTTTATACTCTCGAAATTTATTTCTTTAATTTTATCAAGATAACACTCAATTCGACCCAGATATTCGGCAAAAATGCCATTAGAATAAAGAAAATAACCAAATATATTGGTCTACAACTTTAATTCCCGCAAACGTCGAGAATTCGGCTCAAAAAGTCAAATTTTCAGTTAAGAATAAGTTTGGGATGCAAAAAGATCTCTACAAATATTTTGTTGGATTAACGTTGATACAAATGTCCAAGATCGATATAAAACGATTTAATCGATTTAATCGACCAGTGCTTGACCCTAGAGACATCTATTGGAAAACGGCGGAAGCAGAGTTGTAGACCTAATAGCTCATATATGGGGATAGAAGTAATTCCTGGACCTACTGCACTCATTCTCGCCACCAAGCTACATTATATCCAAAACAATATGCAAATAATTTTCCTAAGATATCTCACATATACACGGTATATAGCTCACCGGATGTCTGAAACCTCTAATAGTAGCTTGGCTCCCATAGAAGAAGTTATTTTTCGATTTCACCCATTTTTGACACAGAGACACATTATTAGAAGAAAAAATAATTCGTCTGAATTTCATTAAATTATATGACAGATTTTCCGATATTTTCGATAACAAATTGAGATATTCATGTTCGATATTTGGGACCTTGAAAAGTTATAATCCGGTTTCTACAAATTTTAGATAAGCAATGCCACACCTTCATTTATGCAATGTTGTATTCTGATATCTTCATTTGTTCTTGATTTATATATTGCAAAGTAAACGAATCAAATTGGTCTTAAATTTGGGTTACATGGGATGTACCCGAGGTTGTGAACCGATTTCGCCCATTTTAGCCCGTAACATCAGCGATTCCCAAAATCACACAGTAACGAGTTTGAAGCGATTCCGATGAATTTTTCAAAAAAGGATCCGCCATATTTGATCCGCCATTTCAAATTTTGAAAAACCGACACCGGATTCGTAATCAGCAACTCTGAAAACCTTCGAGTACCGAGTTTCAAGCAAATCCGATGCATTTTTGCAAAAGCTGTGCGCCATATTGGTTTTTTGGGGTTATGTCAAAACTCTGGTTTGATTTGACAGGGTTTAAAGGACCTCGGATTCGGATTCAGCGACCCCAAAAATATATGGTACATAAAGTAAGACCCCCAGGTCAGAAGCAAATTTTCTTTATGTGGCTGTGTAATCAGTTTCAGTTTCGAAAATACATAAATAGCCCACTGTACAGCCAAAACATCAAACTTCTTGTAATTTCGTAATGCAGTAGAAGTGAAGAACTTTAACTTTATGTACAAATGTTTACTCATTTATATGCTTGTGTGTGTGTGTATTCTTGCACCTGCAGCACACGACCTCTGAGTTCTGAGTGCCACTTCCATTTTGCCGCAATCAGCGAAGCGTCCACTTGCCAACACTGGTCAGCTATTAAGCAAACAAGAAATCTTTAAGCTCGACTTAAAGCACACATTCTTCGTCGTTGTCGTCGCTATTTGTTGTTGCCGCATAAATTTCGAGAACTCATTTCCATAAGCGCGAAGCTGACATCAACCACTGTATGTAAATGTGTGTGCTTGTGGTCAGCTGACTGAGCGCTCATCTTTATGTGATTTGTTTCGAATTTGGGTCACAATTACAATTAGTTTGCCTTCTTCTTTGTAGTTGTTGTTGTTGTAGTCGTGCCTCTAGGTTTTTTTTTCGATTTTCGATGTTTTTATTACTGTTATGCCACTACCGGTGCTGCTGGCACTGCTGATGTTGTTGTTATTATTGTGGTTGTTGTACCGGTGTTGTGTGTTCGTGCTTCTGCTGCCACTTGGCTAATTCAAGATTAATGATTCTTGGTCAGCAGTGAGCACCAAACGGACAGTAGACGTACCTGGTTGTTGTTGCGTTTGTGTTTGCATGCTGTGGCATTTGACGTTTGTACCGTTCACACAAGGTTAATGAAAATAACTGTACAGGCATACACGCGTGGTATTTCTATATGTGCAATTCACATATGTACATACATATATACTTGTACATTAGCAAAAATTAAATATATGTACAGTTGTACTTATTTGCATGAACACTCGACTGAATTCGCATTTAGATTGAGGTTAAATGAATTTTCAATTGCATTGAATGCAAGATGTACTACACGGGGGACTATGCATGCCTCTTGAGGCATCTGTAGATACAAATATACATATGTAAGTATAATATATGTACATATATACAAATTACTCGTTCATATTAATTTTATCTCATGCAATATTTATCAGAACATAATATCGTAGACATAACATCAACTCCTGAGTGGCTGAGTATTATTACACCTAAATATCCTCAATAGGTTTGTTTAGTGGGGTGAATGAAACACCTAAGTCTAACATTCATATAAAAAGTGTGTTTTAAGAATTGATTTTTTTTTTATTGAATTGAATCATAGTTCTTCCAAACTCATTAACTTCTTTTCTTTGTTAAAGTCAATTCAGTAAATCCGTTCGTTGACCCAATTCGGTTTTGCCTATATTTAATAAAATCCTTAAGATAATTATTTTCCAAAACTGTAGCTGATCACCTAATTTTTCACTTCAATAATTTTCAATTTTGTAAGATTTCGAAATTGGGAACTTATTGAAGTAACCATTTATCGAATGTTACCAAGGGCCACGGTTAGCCAGGACCTTCTTCACCTGGTCTTTCCAACGGAGTGGCGTTCTTCCTCTTCCTCGGCTTCCACTTTCAAAGTTTGAGTGTTTTCGTCCAATCTAACAACATGACCAAGCCAGCGCAGCCCCTGTCTTTTTATTCGCTGAACTACATATGTCAATGTCGTCGTATAACTCGTACGGCTCGTCATTCCATCGTCTACGATATTCGCTGTTGCCAATATTTAAGGGACCATAAATCTTCCGCAACACCTTTCTCTCGAAAACTCCTAGGGCCGTCTCATCGGATGTTGACATCGTCCACGCTTCTGCACCGTAAAGTAGGACGGGAATGATGAGAGACTTGTAGAGTTTAGTTTTTGTTCGTCGATAGAGGACTTTACTTTTCAATTGCCTACTCAGTCCAAAGTAGCATCTGTTGGCAAGAATGATACTGCGTTGGATTTCTAAGCTGACATTGTTATTGCTGTTAACCCTGATTTTAAGATGTACGAAATTATCTACAACTTCAAATACAAAGTTATGACTGTCAACAGTAGGTTAGGTTAGGTTATGTGGTTGTCACGCACCTAGGCCTTTTGGAGGCCCATTGTGACACTGTCAACAGTAACGTGGGAGCCAAGACGCGAATGCGCTCACTGTTTGTTTCGTGTCGAGATATTTCGTCTTATCCTCTTAAAATTAATCCCAATTCGATATTATGAACTTGAACTTAAACTGGCCACTAGATCTTTCATCGATTTCTCTACGGTCCCTTAAGATTCTCTTTATTTTTTGGAAATCTTTCTGGTATTGTTTTTGGTCAAGAATTCACGAACAAACAACGAAGTTTGAAATTCAGGGGCATGTATATAAACATAAAGTATGTCAGTACAGTAAGAGCCTCTAATTTATAATTGAAGCCACTGTTAGAAGCATTAGTATTCTTCCTACTCTTTCTAGAAGGAGTAACGATTTTTTTGACAATAAATCTTATATGTTATATCTCAAATCTCTTATGTTTCACCAAATCTTGTTTGAAAATGGTACCAAAAAAGTCGCCCAGAGAAGATTAATAAAAACAACACAAAAGAACAAAAACACACTAAAGTCAGTCCATTTCAAAAGCCAACAATACGTGGTATAAAATTTCATAAACATTGGTCATGCCCATTGAATAACCAGCTGACAAAGAAAATCGCAGTACAATTATATAATGCGAGTATGACAAAAGCTTACGAAGCTTAACGCATGCGGATTAAAACTAATAGAATGCTTGAAGCATACTTCAGCTGCTTGCAAATTAGATTAATTTATTCTAAGCAGTTTTATATAGTCTCAAGTGATTCCTAATATTGTGTTAATATATGCGAACCAATAAAAAAATTGTGATATATTTGTGCCGAAGCGCACATTCTAAAGAACTATTTGTATGTAGATCTATAGAACAATTTATACACACCATTCACCAACTTTTGTATGCTGCTTTAGTTATCAACTCACTGTTTTGAATGCGAAATTCAATTCTTTGTAGATTCTTAAAAAAAAATATTTACGAAAAATTCCCATTTCTTAATTATATGGGTCAACTAAAAATAGTGGGGAGAGAGAAAGGCTTTTCTTCGAATTACAACTGTGAATTATTTTAGATTGTTATGGAACTATTATTTCTTTCCAATTATACAAAAAAAAATGTAACCATATTAAACCTTCTCCTTCTTGTTATTTCTTTGCAGGCGAAATTCGCTCATCGATTGCACCGCGCAAGCCAGAGCGTACGGCCAGCATGCGGGAGCGTGAAGCACAATTGGAATTGGCACGTAAACGACATGGCGGCGCGCGTAATGAGAACGCCGATACTATCTCGATTTGCTCGTCAAACGGTGATAATGTATCGTACGAACATAGTAGCAATCACAACAACAGCAATAACAACCATACACACACAACAACCAATGCAAATGGTGCAATCGCCGCCAACACGAACAATAACAACAACAAGCGAAACACAAACGCAACTCAAGCAATGAGTCCACTACTTTCGCCAGCCGATCGCGCCAACACGCCCACAACAGCAACAACAACAACCACAGCGGCGTCGGTGGATGGCAAACCGCCAATCGGCAGTCGTACGAGTACCTTTGAACGTCGCAAAAGCGATCCGAAAATTGCAATCGCCAATAAATTGGAAATTTTCGAAAATCGCACGGGTGGCAACACCACCGGCAGCAACAGCGTCACGTCCACCGGCGAAGTGCGTCCGACCAGTTTGAAGGATTCGGTGCGTAAAATTAACAGCACAATTGACAGCTACTTGAAGGACAAACGCGATTACGAGAATATGTATGAAATGGTGAAGAGTCCATCGTCACCTCCATTGCCACCGACGCGTTCCGTCGATTTGAACGCGGGTCAGCGTATGCTGCCGCCACGTCGTAACAATAATAACAATAGTAATATATATTCGGACACCATGTCGGTGGCGAGTTATACGCGCAGCGAATATGGACCGGGACGCAATTACGGTTTGAACAATAGTTTGGGTAAGTTTTAGGGTCTTGATATTTTTTATAACTGTGATCTTCATATTGTTCTCTTCTCTGCAGCCAACATTCCACGCATTATTTCTGCTTCTTATTGTGGCAGTGAAGCTGGCGAATTCGAGATTTACGCGCCGTACAGTTATTACGGCAGCGAGGCAGGCGGTGATGTAGCCACAGACATCAATGACAGCGTATGGGGCATACCATCGGTAAGTGGATACCTCCTTGAGGGGATTGAAATTAGGCAATGTTTTTTGGGACATTTCGACCATGGGAAGAATGGTATAACTTTATTTAGAATTGGTTTCGAATGATTCTGCCTGTTGGACCTTTTCGGATAAGAAAATTTTAATTCGACATTTAATATTTAGAGCTTAATCTCTTTCCGAAAAATCTTCCATATTAATTCTAATCCATACTCTGCTTCCCTCTCCACTTCAAGGCCATCAAACATCGTGCAAAGGCTACAAATCGTTTGCGCATGCGCAAAGGACGCAGCGTCGTACACAAAACCATAGAGGACAATTACACTGCCGTGGTTGTGGCTAATCATGAGGCCTTAGCGCAGGTGCTTGATCAGGTGAGTAACTATTCCGACTAGTCTTACGTTAATTACAACAACACAAGCAATCCCCTACATTTATCCCTTCCATCCATACACGCACAGCTCCAGCAAACCCCCGTAATACCAGCCGCGCTCCGCCCGCTAGCCAATGCCATCAATTTACGTTTCGAGGATTTCACCATACTGGAGGGCGCACAAGCATTTGTAGTCGGCAAGAAGGCTTTCCATGCGGCGTTGTGGACCACATCACCCGTAACATTGGCGCTCTCGGCCGATTGCAATCAACTCTCCGGTGTCGGTGGCGAACTCAGCCAGCTTTCGGGTGGTGTCAGCGGTGTACTCAACCCAATAACGGAATTTTGCGATATCGTGCCCAGCTATCACTTGCCGCTCATGCCCTCGACGGCGGTGACTTTGCTGCAGGCCACCATTTCAGTGCTGCCGCGCTTGCAATTGGACACACTGCAATCGATCGGCGCCATACTGAAGGGCAAATCGCACGTGCTCGACAAGAGCAACTTCAATTTCCGCGGCTCCATACCGAATTTGGCCGCCGCCGGCTTGAAGGACAGCGCCGGCGTGAATGCGCTGCGCAATGTGATGTCCGTGCAGAATTTGAGCACACTCAATGAGGAGTCTTCGCTGGAGAAGTGTGGCGGCGCTTCGTTGGAGTCAGCGGGTGACAACAGCGCCACAACGGCGGGCATGCCGGCATTTGACGATGTCATGACACGTGAGGTGTCTTTCATAATGCTGCAGCTGGTGAATGGCATGAAGAATTTGCAAGCGAAGGCGATCGAGGAGATGCCGCTGAGCTTGTCCAATGTTGTGCTGTCGAAGGATGTGGAGAATAAGGATGCGCAGGCACGTCTCTGCGTGTTGCAAGGGTGAGTACCATTGAAGAGTTTCTGAACTCAAGAAAAGTTTTTTATTTTACATTCCGCTATCATTTACTTACAGCAACAACAACGACGAGGAGGAACCTATGGGCACACTCTGCAAGTGCGCACACATCGCACTCACCGAACTGTTGCCGCCCACCAAAATCACGCCCATTCTAGCTGACATACTCCAGCAAGAGCGCGCTGAATCTTTATCCAAATCGAAATCCGTCCTGGAATTCGTGCTCTGGGGTCCATCCGACGTCGTGCTCTCCGGCTCCACAAAAGAGCGCGAATTGGCGCTGCAGCGTTGGTTGGACTTAGAGCGTGCCACCGTCTTGCATGGTCTGGTGCGCACGCGTGTCGAGCTAACCGTCTACGATGAATGCCATCTGATGTTCTTGGTGCGTTCGACGGCGAAAATGATGAACGATGCGGCGAAAATTGTCTGCAGCTATCAGAAACCGACGACGGAGCAGTCGCAGCGGCAGCAAGCGGATTAGTGTTTAGTTATGTGGGTATGTAAATATATAAATCGTTAGCTGAAGTGGTTGTTGTAGTGTGAATTAGGTTAAAAAAATAGATTTATCAAAAATGTTTCACGAAAAAAATATGTATGAAAATGGTACAACAACAAAATTTCGAAATTATACTTAAAATTATTCTGAACTCGTGTGGAAATTCGAAAATATCTTTAACTGTATTTGTATATATATTCCTGTTCGGCTTTGGCAGCTGTTGTCACAGTGTTGATTTCAACAATTTTGAAATGTTCTTGCAACATTTTTTGTCCGAACAGAAAATTCAGTCCAAAATTAATGTTGTGCTTGGAGCAAAACTTTCGAAAATTATTTATTCTAAACTGAAACCCGAGGTAATATTTCTAATAATTTTTTTCAAAAACGAAATTCGAAAATTCTTAAAAACAAAATTCGAAAATCACAAAAAAATTTAATACCGTTATTTTTTGTGCTAATATTTTTTGGCAAAGTAATTTCTTAGTATTTAATATGTATGTGGTCCATGGTATATAAATTTTCGAAAATTTCAAAAAAATTCGAAAAATTTCGAGCTTTTGAGAAACCCTCGATTATGAAAAAAAATAGGTAAAATATTTGTATATTAACGTAACTTTATTAGGAGATTAATTCTTTTTAGAAAATAACATTTGTTGTTGTTGTATGCATACACAAATAATCGTTTTGCTACAAAAACAAAAACGAAAAAAAAATATTTAGAAGCCTTTCGCTTATGTAAAGTGCCAAATTTACAAAAAGTTCGATTGCAAGAGAAAAAGCATAAGTTAAAAATGTATGTAATGAAAAAAAAAACAAGAAAATTGAAATTTAAAAAATTCTATATGTAAATCGAAATGCTCTCTACTTTCCACGCCTTAATGCATTATTAACAACTAAATATAATAAGTGTGTCATTGCAAACCAATTTTACATAAAAAGCACATAAAACGATATACGATAATTTTTGGCAAAACTACTTATCAGCTTTATTTGTTAAGAAAATGCGTGAAAATTGTAAAAAAAATGCAAATCCATGAAATGAAAAAAAATTTCAAATAATTTTTGTAAAAAAAATAATAATTTTATGTAATTTTGTGTACATTTTTTTCGAATATATTTTTCTTACTTTCTTTTTCATATTTAATTATTCCACGTAAAACTATTTGTTTCGTATATTAATTAAAATTTTTTATTTCTGTTGAATTTTCCAAAATGTATACATATTTATAAATGTCTTAATCGAACAAATATAATAAAAATAAGCACTTAAATAAATCTATATATAAAGAAAATTGTAATTGATAAAAACCTTTTTGTATCGTTAAATTTTGTATGCAATAAGTTGGTGTTTGAAATATCATAATAAATTTAAATTTATATATTATCTATATATATATATGTTATTATAAATATTAAATATATTGTATAACAATTTACTGAATAAATGAATATTTATGAATTTGATATAAAAAGTAAAAATAAATGTTTTTTTCATGTTTGTGTAAGTAGCATTGAAGATCACTAAAATATGTAAGTAAACACCCTTTGCCATATTCAATATCCGGTGCCTAAAAGTATGCAATATTATCAGCGTAAGTGTAGTTTGCGCATTTCTTATCATCTCACGCACCCTGTGCCTCAAATCAGCAGCTACCTACTGGCTTTTCTGGGTGCCTGATAGAAATGCGAACATTGAGCAAAATGACTGAAGCCACGAACTTCACGGACATGTACAGACATACAATATATGCGCTGGCTTACACGTGAAAAATTGATGTGCGTTATTTTGATAATACTTAAAATTTTTGTTAAACTTTTTGGTTTTAAAATATAATATTTTTATTAATTACAAATTATTCATTTTATTTTACCAAATATTAAATAATTTTTTTGATTATATTGAAGTAACATTTCTGGTTTATAAATATTTACAAAAAAAGTATGGAAGATGAATAAAAATATTAAATTATGTAAAATCTGCAAAGGATTATTATTAAATAGATGGAAATTATTAAATTACAATAACTTGTATGCTCATTATCAATTATTATTGATATTCTTTATGTTTTCTTAGTCTTCTTAATTCTTTTTTAACTTTTCTAACCATTATTATTTGGAAATATTTGTAAAGTAGCTACATGATAATTAATTCTAGAAATATAAACTCTTTTTAAACCTAATTTTTTATACAGTAATCCCCGCTTAAGTGCCGCTTCTTAACTTGCAAGACTTTTAAGAAACTTAAGCGGGAAAGGCACTTAAGCGGAGGCTATTAGCGGGAAATTTTATATGTAAATTTAGGGAAAAAAGCACGATTCCGCAAAATATTGTCACTTAAGCGGGAAAGGCACTTAAACGGGTGGGCGCTTAAGCGGGAATCACTGTATTTTTTTATTTAATTTATTTCTATTGATGAGAATTTTTATATACGGTTTAATATACTATATTGTATATAGAACGTATGTACATATATAAATATGTACTTACCTTAATTCCAAAAATCAAACAATGAATGTATGTATGTTTTTAATTATTTTATTTTATTTGCAGTAACCATGAAAATGAGTTACAATACATTGATATGTATATTCCTAAGAAAACGTCATAATTATAACACTTTCATCTAAATATACTTTCTATAATAGAATTTCAAAAGTTGGTTTGCAGACTGATTACCTTTGGTTGGGGTTAGTCTTACAGTCAATTAAATTAGGATAATCGGAAATACTTAAACCTAAGGTTAGTTGGAAAATATTATATTATATTCTCAAACTACCCTGCATAAAACAATTTGAAATTTTTTCAGAATATCTTAAAGCGAAACTAATCTGAAAATCTTTAATGATCGATAGTTAAAAAGATCGCCAACAATAAGAACCCAAAGGTTAAAATGCATTTGGTAGAGATTAGAGAATTTTATGTACGTGATCTGTTAAACAAATAAAAGCAATTTTCCTTTTTTGAAAAAAAAAAAAAATAATTTTTCTATATTAATGTTGTTGCCTTGAGCAAAGTTCCCATTCTATATTATGCATTTATGTCTGCGCTTCTTCCAATCGTCGAAACTTGATTTATGCAATACCGATTGGCTCTTTCATCGACTTCTCGTTTGCTTCTAAAATGTCGGTCCTTTGTTGGTTCTCTTTATTTTTGGAAATAGAAAAAAGTCACACGAAGCACATGTGTGGCGAATATGGTAGTTGGGCATAGTTACAGAATTGTTTTTGGCAAGAATGCACGAACCAGCAAAGAAGTGTGAGCTTTTAACAAAAATCGTCCAGCTCCAACCTTAGTGGCTGCGATCGAAAATAGCAAGTAATGGATACAGCTGAAATTGTATCGTACTTTAGCGGAATGAATATCAACATAATAAAAAAATGTTGACAATTGGACTCGTTAACCCGTGAAATTTTACAATTCCCTTTACATTTTGAACAGACCCGTATAAATTTATTAAATAATTAATAATAAATTAGAAGTCGAAAATGTAGACGACCCTTCAGCGAAATGCACCGTGTGAATGCTTTACGAAAATTTAGTATTTACTCTGGGGAAGTCAGTATGAATTGATCAAGGCGGTAAAAATAAATTAGCTAAAGATAATAAAGACCACTCCAAATGGTCTTAGAGAAAATGTGCCGAAAATTGGATTATACATTGATTCGATTTTATTTGACTTAAAAGGTGTTTAAAACGATGATAACAGCCCAGATCAAATTGGTTTACAGCAAAAACTATTTTCGAATATTTATCGCTTTCACTACCCTTGTACCATTGCGCCCGCCCTCGTACGTTGGTTCGTCATTAAAATGTTTACCTCTTTCACCACCGCAAATACTGATTTTCATTTAATAACTCAAAGAGCACGAATCATTGTTTGCTGATTACGAAACTGAAGCGTCCACATTTATTTTTAATATGAAAATAAATATTCGGCAACAGCTCCAACAGGAATGGCAATCAGTTCGCATTCGATTGCAGCAGCGACTGGACAGGGACGGATAAACAGAAATAATGTACGCAATACGAAGACCCGGGTGGTTGCCGGTATTCAAGTTGAACGGAGTGCCACAACACATAACTGCGATAAAGTGGCTGCTGAGTAAAGAACAGGTAACAAAAACAAAATTAAATAATAATAAAAAAATCGTTGATTTCGGCGGCTATTCTTGGCGGGCTATAAAGTCCAGATATGAGAGCACAGAAGCTTTGCTTTTGTTTTCAAGTCAACATTCATTTAAAACACGAAGTGAAGCAAAACCTATCTCAACCCATTTGGAAGCACTGCATAAGTGCATGTGCACTTGACTTTGTGTTTATATCTCGTCAGCAAATTCTGATAATGCGACGCTTGGGTGAATAACCGTCAAAAAAATAAGAAAGCAAAATTGAGCGAAAATAATAAGCAAAATATGCAATTCATTTATTACAGACACATTATGGGCACACAACAACAAGTGCAAACGAACAGACAGCGCTCAGTAGCGAGAGCAAAGAGTCACTCTCAGAATGGCAGAAGGCGCGTCCATTCAGTGAAATGCACCGTGAGAATGCTTTCCGTCTCTTATTTAAATTTCTGCCAGGTGGACGTTACCACAAACTGGATTCCACACAAATGCTGAGAGCGATGTTTGCCGAGCATTCGGATATCTTCATTATGCCCGGCATGATGGGGCAACCCGATATAATTTTGACACAGAATCCCAATGATTTTGAGCAAATCTTTCGCAACGAAGGTGTTTGGCCGAACAGACCGAGCTCATCAACTTTGGACTATCATCGCAGCGAGTTGCGCGCAGATTTCTATCAGGGTGTTGAGGGGATTATAGCAACGTGGGTTGAAAGATTTAAAACTTCTTAAAAACTTTTCTATAAAAAATACTCGTTAACATTATAGACACGGTGAGAAATGGGCCACATTTCGTTCGGCTGTCAATCCGGTACTTATGCAACCCAAAAATATCCGAATTTATCTCGACAAGATGGCGCAAGTCAATCAGGAATTCATAGAGAGGTTTGCTCATACACAAAACAAGAACAATTCATTGGTGCAACTTATTTATTTTAGAATCCGCACAATACGCGATCCCCAAACACTGGAAATGCCCGACGACTTCGAGAAATGGCTGCATCGTTGGACTTTAGAATCTGTTTCCATCGTCGCATTGGATCGCCAACTGGGTCTATTGCGTGAGAATAGCGCTGTGCCGGCCGAAGTTTGGACACTTTTCCAGAGCATGTCTGAGTTCTTCACGATTTCCTTTGATTTGGATTTCAAGCCGTCGCCCTGGCGTTACATTGCCACACCAAAGTTCAAGCAACTCATGCGCTCACTGGACAATATACAGAATACGACACTGAAATATATCAATGCAGCCATGGAGCGTTTGTCAGAGGAGCAGCGACAAGGCATCGTAAGACCCGAAGAGGAACAGAGTGTGCTGGAGAAATTGTTGCGAATCGATAAGAAAATTGCGACAGTAATGGCAATGGATATGCTTATGGCTGGCGTCGATACGGTAAGTTCCAAAACTAGAACTTATGGCAACCAAAGAAACATTTCCTCTTTATTATAGACCACCACAGTCATCACAGGAGTTCTGCTCTGCCTGGCTAAGAATCCCGAGAAGCAACAGTTGTTGCGTGAGGAAGTCATGCGCGTGCTGCCACAGCGAGATGGCAAATTTGCCGCCGACACTCAAAGTCGCATACCTTATCTGCGTGCCTGTCTTAAGGAGGCGCTACGCATCTATCCATTAGGCACCGGCAATATACGTGTTATACCAAAAGACGTGGTATTAAGTGGTTATCGAGTGCCGAAGAATAGCTGGGTCAGTGTGGTGGCTACGAATCTACTTATGAATGACGATTATTATCCACATGCACAGCAGTTCTTGCCGGAGCGTTGGTTGCGATCGACAGAAACTGGCGAGGGTGCTGATTCTCTCAAACCGACTAATCCTTTCATCTATATACCTTTCGGTTTCGGTCCAAGAATGTGCGTTGGTCGGAGAATTAGTGATTTGGAACTGGAATTGGGTATTGCGCGATTTGTTCGTAACTTCCACATCGAATTTAATTATCCAACGGATAATGTATTCCGTACAGCGATGATTAGTTTGCCAAATGTGCCACTTAAATTTAAATTCACTGACATTGAATAGATTTTATATTTTAAGCGATGTGTTATAAAAATTAATAAATTAAAAAATTAATAAACTTAAATTTAGTAATTTGATCTTAGAGGTTGCGAGCTTGTTTTCTCTAAATGTTTTTTTTTTGGACGGACGTTTTAAATTGTATTACCATTTGTTCTAAGACATTGGACTACTGATGGAACTAACGCGGATTAGAATCGGGAGAAAAAATTCGGATTATTATATATCTTCGATAAGGTGGCAATGCCATTTTAATTGGAAATCATTGCAATAGTTAAAATCGCTCAAGAGAATTAAGAAAAACTGCCACGAGGCATTGAATAGCACTCGTATCTCTTTAAAGACAATCTAGGAATATAAGCTCATGTTAAATTCTGAAACAAAATTGGCTAAAACGGATCTTTTGCGGATACGTAGTGGTGGAAGAGAAGACATAATGGTATACTATGAATCAGTAAAGATACTAATGATTTCACAGATTGTGGATTAAGTCTGGTACGATCTGTCAATTAGATTAAAGATAATTTGAAAAGAATTGACAATAGAAGAATAGATGGACATTGATAAACATTTCGAAAATGGCGGAAAAAGAGCTGAGAGTTGTGATGGAACTATAATCAGAAGGTTATTATATAGGCCACCACTGGTATCATCTGAAACAGGTACCTTATATAGGAGAAAGGAATTGTAGAGTATTTCTCAAGGATTAAGGGTACGAAGGCAACGCATTTTTGAATTTATAAATGCTACTAATGTACAGACCGTCGGCACATTTATCTCTCCTATCGAGCATAAATGTATTGCAAATTCCAATATTTGCGAGCGATTTCATTCAACTTGAGAAATCTGGGTAGATCTTATGAAAATCATAACTATTATTAGGTACATTAAGAAAACTCTTCAAATCACATATTCTACAGGCTGTCTGGCTTTGGCTATAATTAACCATACTTTAAAAAAAAGGAATGTAATGTGTAGCCATAAAAGTGAGGAACCGAAATACCTGCATCGAATATTATCACGAAGTATACATACTTACAAACATTGCAATGAATATTTATATTCGGAAGATTTGCGTTTATTGCTCTTCATATACATATACATACATACGATATACAATGAAAGAGCTGCAATGTAAAGATTAAAGAATTTCAGTTCAAGTGAAGCAGCGATTGTGTCAAGTTTAAAATGTTTTTCGCAAAAATACAACGTAGAGGTGGCTGTGCGATAAAGAGAGTTTCGGTTATTCGTTTGCTAGTGACAGAACAGGTGAATTTTACATATCAAGTACTACAATAGTACTTCGGCCACTATATGGTACCTACATATTTCCTCAATCACTGGGATCCATTTGAAAATGTCTTCTTTCGTGCCTTTCGAATCATCTAGCTATAATTAATGTATCATTTATAAGCAATTATTTTTATACAAACGAAGTGAGAGAGGGAGAAGTTGTATTCTCAGCATGCACTGATAACCCTCAAAGTGGCTCTCTCATAAAAAAATCCATAAAAGTCAGAAAACATAAAACTTATTAGAATCATAATATAATATCTATAATCAGTGCAATTTAATTTCGACAGGAACCACTCCAACCACAGCATATCAACACCATCTCTACTACAAATCAACCTGCAACTGCGAGCCAACAAACCGATCCCAACTTAGAATGGCAAAGAGCACGCCCATTCAGCGAACTTCCACGTGTTGGTGGACTTAAGTTGATTAGTAAATTTTTTCCTGGCGGCGCATATGCCAAACTAGATTTCAAAGACTTGGTGACGGCTATGCGCAACGACTACGGACCTATTTTCATGATGCCAGCCATGATGGGTCGCCCCGATATCATAGTGACACACAATCCCGACGATTTTCCAAATATCTTTCGCAATGAAGGCATTTGGCCCAATAGACCCTTCTCCGAAACTATAGGTTATCATCGGAATAAAATGCGCGCAGACTTCTTTCAGGGCGTCGAGGGCACAATATCAACGTAAATTAAGATTTGTGAAAAATGAAGAATTTTAATGAGTTTAAAATCATCCTTTCAGGCAAGGCGAAAAATGGAACACATTTCGTAAGGTCGTCAATCCATTGCTAATGCAGCCGAAGAATATTGAGATGTATACCAACAAATTGGCGCAAGTGAATCAGGAATTTGTCGAGCGGTAAGTCGGGAGAGATATCATGTCATGGAATTAAGATTATTGTTTGTGTCTCCGCAGCATACGTTTGATACGCGATCCGAAAAGCTTAGAAATGCCAGCTGATTTTGAGGAATGCTTACATCGTTGGACCCTGGAATCGGTGGCTGTTGTGGCTTTAGACAAACAGCTCGGTCTGCTGCGTGAGGGCAGTGAACATTATGCTGATGCCTTGAAACTCTTTGTTGCGTTAAATGAGTTTATGGCGCTCTCTTTGGACTTGGATTATAAACCGACATTGTGGAAATATATAGCCACACCGAAATTCAAACGCCTCATGCAATCAATGGATGATATACAAGGCATAACATGGAAGTATATAACCGAAGCAGTAAAAAAGCTTGAAGCGGAAAGTCAACAAGGTATCGAACGACCCAAACACGTACAGAGTATATTGGAAAAATTACTAAAGAAAGATAAGAAAATCGCAACCGTGATGGCTATGGATATGCTAATGGCGGGCGTTGATACGGTAAGAAGAAAGAAATTCGTTCCTCTCCAACTAACTAACCTCAAATAATTTGATTACAGACTACCAGCTTAACTGTTGGCGCCCTGCTCTGTTTGGCCAAAAATCCCGAAAAACAAGAGCTGTTACGCGCAGAGGTGATGCGTGTGCTGCCACAAAAAGACGGCGCTTTTATAGACGATCCACTAAAGCATGCACCTTACTTGCGCGCTTGTCTCAAGGAATCTTTACGTGTTTACCCCGTGGCTATAGGAAATATGCGTGTGCCTGTAAATGATTTGGTTCTTAGTGGTTACCAAGTGCCTAAAGGCACATACGTCAGCATGATCTTCGCTCCACTGCAATCGGATGCGCGTTATTACTCACGTCCTTTGGAATTTCTACCGGAACGTTGGCTCCGCTTGAACTCGGAGATGGATGAACCACAGAAGAGAGATACAGAGGAGTGTCCGCAATCAATAAAAGTGAGCAGTCCTTTCGTTTATTTACCATTCGGTTTTGGTCCAAGAATTTGTCTTGGTCGCCGAATAAGTGAATTGGAAGTGGGCTTGGGTATCGCAAGATTGATTAGAAATTTTAAAGTGGAATTTCATTACCCTACGGATAGGGCATTTAAAGGCATGTTAATTAATATGCCAAATATACCGTTAAAATTCAAATTTACAGATATTGATTAATCATAGCTTTGGAATATAAATTAGTTGCAATTTTACAATATATTATACCACTGTATGTAGTAATCATTAAAAATAAATAATTTCGCTGACAACGGAATGACACCAAAGTTTCCGTTTATTAACCACAGAAAAACTATATATGCCACATTTTACTCTCCTTCGAGTAACTCGGACGGTAAAGCAGTCATTTTTTTAAGATTCGTTTGGAGCTCATTAATGGCCAATGACGAAGTGTCCAGGGAATTATTTCTCAAAATACCGCAGTGTAATATGGAGCGCATAACCAATAACTATCAAGACCTTCTTCACCTGGTCATAATAAGTTAACAGCATTGGGTTTCCCTCGACTGCTTCGTTTTGTTTGAAAATACGTGACCCAATAATAAAACCATTACCGAATATTATTTTCATATCTCATTGTTGCATTGAGAAACAGGGAGCTTTCGAACTCAGAGCAAAGATGGACAGTAAGTGACATTAAAGCTCCTTGGAAGCTTTGACCTGCTTATCATGAAATATTATGATTTTTACTGACCGAGATACTCTTGTCTGATATCATTTTAAAAAAACGTCGTCATTATCAGTGCAAAGGCAAAGTTGGTTTTAGCTTAAAGGAGAGGATTATTGAAAGAAGATCCAAGAAGAAGATTTTTGTCTTTTACAAAATTGTTATCTGGCTATTATCAATACCGTATTTCGCTTAATTTCAAATATTGAGTATCAAAAGAAGCAAAACGTAGAAGCTGAGGACAATAACCCCATAAAAATTAATAAATGTAGATAATTAATTACGAAATAAAAAAATAATACAATATCAATTTGTTTACAAATTTCATTAAATATTTTATATGCAGGCAGATGTAGAAATTAGGTTCAATGGGAATGGATGCTAATATGAAAAATCAGTTTAGCTGCATTGGCGCTCGTGTTAAGTTCAAAAAATTCGAAATTCAAAATGATTTATGGAAAAATGAATTATCTTGTGCTCAGAGAATGCGGTAACTTCACTAAAAACTTTACGGCGCACAGCAAGCGTTTACTGGCAACAAAGCAGGTCGATCAAATTAATAAAAATATAATTTAAATTATTTTGGTTAACTTTGTTTAAATGTACAATGTAAGAAAGAATAATAACTATATTAACAGCTCGAGGAACCTGTCTGTCCATCACAGCCAACCATTAACTTAGAACAGTCCACAGAAGCAACGCTAGAATGGCAACAAGCACGTCCATACAACGAGGTACCTAGGGATAGCGTTTTCAGACTGTTAACTAAATTTTTACCCGGTGGTCGTTATTACAACTTAGACTCCAATGCATTGGAAATGGCAATGAAAAAGGATCATGGTGATATATTCATAGTGCCCGCGGTTTTGGGTCGTCCCAACACAGTAGTGACACACAATCCAGAAGATTTTGCGCGTGCGCAACGAGGGCGTATTGCCCATAAGACCCTTTGCGACATTACGTTATCATCGCCATAAATTGCAAGCAGATTTCTTCAAGCAGGTCGAAGGGGTGCTAACGACGTCAGTTCGTAATTTTTTTTTCATGAAATTAAATTGAACGATTATTTCATCTTAATATTGTAGACAAGGTGAGCGTTGGAGCACATTTCGTTCGGCCGTCAATCCACTGCTCATGCAACCCAAGAATGTACAAATGTACCTCGGTAAAATGGCGCAAGTGAATCAGGAATTTGTCGAAAGGTAGTCCAGTAATAATTTTATATACTTAATTGGTCTAATTTTATTCTCCTATTAACTTTCCCAGAATCCGTTTAATACGCGATCGCGAAACTCAAGAAATGCCGAACAACTTTGAAGACGATCTACAGTGTTGGCTGTTGGAGTCGCTCTCCATCGTCACACTGGGGAAGCAACTCGGTTTACTGCGTGAACACAGCGAAAATTACGAGGATGGATTGAAGATAATTGCCAACTTAAACACAATATTTACACTCGCCTATGATCTGGAGTGGAAACCATCATTGTGGCGTCGCATTCGCACACCGAAATTCAAACGATTCTTGCAAGCGTTAGATGACATGCAAACGATAACTTTAAAATATATAGACGAAGCCATCAGCAGCCTGGAGGTCGAAAAGCAACAGGGTATCGTGAGGCCTGAAAATGAGTTGAGCGCATTTGAAAGACTACTGAAGATCGACAAGAAAATTGCGACGGTGATGTGTATAGATCTCTTTCTCGCTGGCATTAATACGGTAAATATTTAGAGCACTTTAGCAACTAAACTTCCAATCAATAGTTTCAACATTTTCATTAATTCATTGTGTAGAGCACCTCACTGGCGACGGCGATTTTACTTTGCCTGGCAAAGAACCCAGAAAAGCAACAAATCTTACGCAAAGAAGTGATGCGTGTGTTGCCACAAAAAGATGGCGATTTCACTGCCGATGCACTCAACAGCATACCCTATCTGCGTGCATGCATCAAGGAAGCCATACGCATCTATCCGCTATCTGTCGGTATAGTACGCGTGACACAAAGTGATCTGGTACTTAGTGGTTATCAAGTTCCAAAAGGAGCTGTAGTGAATATGGTATCGACATCTTTATATGCAAATGTAAAATACTTTGCGCGTCCACTGGAATACTTACCCGAACGTTGGCTACGCTCGGGTGCAATGGAGGAAGGCGGACAGCACGCGTCAACCGAAGCGTGCGCACAAGCGTTGCGTCCGAGTAATCCTTTTATATATTTACCCTTCGGTTTTGGTCCACGCGTGTGTTTGGGCCGTAGAATAAGCGAGTTGGAAATCGAATTGGGTGTTGCGCGTTTGGTTCGAAATTTCCAAATTGATTTTAACCATCCCATCGATAAGCCATTCAAAAGTATGTTTGTTAATATGCCAAATATACCGTTAAAATTTAAATTTACGGATATTGAATAGATTCTATAACCAATTTTTGCTGTTTTTATCGATTTTTTGGTATTTTTAATGTAGCAATTTACATTCAAAGCTACACTTAAGAGTCTAAATTTTGTTGTAAATATAAATTAAGATTATATATGTATTTGATTTTGTATATAAACAATTTAGAAAATACATGAGGAATTTCATATTGTCTTTGCCCCAATTTTTATACCAAAAATTATTTTATTAATAAAACAAAAATTTAAAATAAAGTACGAAAGATGTCCGAAAACTAATCAAAATCTGGAATCAGTAGGAAATTAATGAAGGAGACTCATATATCAACTACATGAAAAATGGGCTAAAAATGTAGTTTTAACTGTTGGTACACGCCTTGAAATGTTTAACAAAGTTTAGAATCTTCAAAAGACCATAAAGTTTATGACCATAGTGTTCAATATCCAGCTGATTTTGCTCCTTTCAACTTTTTCGTCATTAAAAACTGGGGAGACCTATGTCAACGGCCGAGGGGAAATATCTCATCACTTTCTACTGGAATGTTCAGCCTTTGCGAGATCAAGAGAAAGCTTTCTTGGATCTCACTTTATTAAACAACCGCCCGAACTAGCGGATATGGATGTGAAAAATGTCTGCAGAGATGTAGTAAGTTCTGGTCGCTTTGTCTAGTGTTAATATCTAATCAAAGGGGGTAATCCTGACTTCACAACGGACTACCTTTCATCAACTAAGTGTGTTTCCCTCTGGGAAATAGCTATGCAGACTAACCTGAGCTAACCTGAGCTAACAGAGATTTCCTGTGTTTATCAGAATTAAGAAGATGAAGAATACACCGATAAAAGAACTCGATATAAACTAGCTTTTGTAAGAAGTTCTTTGAGGATAAATATGTAAATATTTGGGTGTAAAATATTAAAAAGGACCCTCAAGCTGTATTGAGAGGCTCAATAAGCTTTAATACACATATTGGTTACAAACGAATTTAGAGCATTTCTCAATTTTTCTTTTACATATTTACATTGCGTAAGCATACTCTCTTCGACTACTATATAAAAGGCATTTTCTGAGTGTTACCCTCGATGGATTAAGTTGCTCTTAAGAAAAATATGAAAGAAGACGCGAGTTTTTATAGCAATCAACACGCTGTAACAAAACATCAGTTTAGTCTGTCTGAAACTGTGGTAAGGTGTAGTACAACTGAGAAGGAAGAAGAAAATTGCAAAATGCATGTTTACAATTTAAATTGTGTGTCACTCGGGAAAAGCGTCATTGGAGCAAACACAAGGTGTTGGTCAAAGATAAAAAATGTGAGTATAAAGCGCCGCACAAGAAAGAAGAATAAATAAACTGATATAATATGCATGTTTATATTTAAATCTGAAGAACAAAAATAAAATTTATAAAAATAAAGAAAAATAATAATTTGCATGGTTGAATAAACTCGACAATCATTACAAAATGTTTAACACGTGCCGTCTCTCATTATCAAAACAGCATGCGCACAAATGCACTGCCGCTGCCGACACAGCCACCAACACAACCGTGGACAAAGCAAGCGATGTGATCTCGGAGTGGCAGCAAGCGCGTCCGTTCAGCGAGGTGCCCAGAGATGGCGTTTTAAAATTTGCACGGCAATTGCTGCCCGGTGGCCGTTATTATAACTTGGACTCGGCGCAATTGGTGAAGGCGATGCAAAAGGATTATGGCAACATTTATATAATGCCTGGCATGTTCGGCCGTCCTGATGCCTTATATACACACAATCCAGCTGATTTTGAGCGTGTCTTTCGCAATGAGGGCGCCTGGCCGATGCGTCCCAATTCGGTGACTTTGCGTTATCATCGCAATAAACTGCGTGCTGATTTCTATGAGAACGTCGAGGGATTACTTGCAACGTAAGTATTTAGTATTTAATTTAATTAGATGGGCGGAAGGTTTCGCGGGTTGTGGTGAAAATGGTTGAATTTGAATAAATAATAATAAAATAACCAAAAAGAATAGAAACAAAAAGTAGAGGGAGTAGAAGTAGAAGAATATTTCCAGCCGATTTCGGTATTTCAGGGGTTTTTAGTCCCTTCTCTTAACTCCATTGGACCACCTAAAAAGTGGAATAACTATTAATCTGTAGTAAGAACATTGAGTAAACAGTTCTTGTCGGCGAAATAATTCCTGCAGACATTTGCTTGAAGCAGAAACGCTTCATAAGAATATCAAAAGTTCGTTTCTGGGCCACATTTCTGGGTCACATGACAGCCAAGTTCTTGGTCTACATCCATAAAGTAGGTATCAAACCCTTCACAAACTCTGTTCCGATGTATGGAGTTCTGAGAGTGATGAGACCTAATCGTATGTCCAACATGCAACAAATTGGGGGTTGTAAAGACCGGATTCCCTATGGACCCACCGAATTACTACATTATGTACTCAATTCCACAGGAAGAAGAAATTCAAAATTAGGTCCTATAAGTACTACCGAATTCTACCCCAAATAACCTTAGAGCAGTGATCTTTTTCAAACTAACTTATAAAAATCCACTTAATTATTTCGTCAAATAGCCATGGTGAGCAATGGAGCTCATTTCGGACGGTCGTTAATCCATTGCTACTTCAGCCGAAGAATATTAAAATGTATCGCAACAAAATGTCGCAAGTTAATCAGGAATTTGTGGAAAGGTAAATATTTAGAAAAAGAACTTTCCACCGTTATTTAAAATATGTATTTTTTTAACCACCACAGAATCCGCTTGATACGTGATCCCAAAACTTTGGAAATGCCAGACGACTTTAAACAGTACATCCAACGTTGGACACTGGAATCGGTGGCACTTGTCGCACTGGACAAACAGCTCGGCTTGCTGCGTGAAAATAGCGAGAATTTCGCGGATGCTTCTAAACTTTTTAAAGCCTTAACGGAGTGGCTCGCACTCACACTAGACTTGGAATATACACCATCATTGTGGCGGCTTGTGGTAACACCGAAGTTTAAACGACTCATGCAAGCATTGGATGACATACAAAGTGTAACATGGAAGCATACGACGGAGGCAATTGCTAAGCTAGAAGCGGAGCGCGAACTGGGCGTAGAGCGTAAAGAGAGTGAAAAAAGCATTTTGGAGAAATTACTGAAAATTGATAAGAAAATCGCCACAGTGATGGCTATGGATTTATTGCTAGGCGGTGTAGATTCGGTAATTATGGAAATTTCAAGATATTCCAAAAATTAATTTAACTTACCACTTTTGTAGACTACTTCACTAACGACTGCTACACTACTGTGTTTGGCCAAGAACCCCGACAAACAGGCAAAACTACGCGAAGAAGTCAGACGTATACTACCACAGAAGGATGGCGATTTCACAGCTGATACGCTTAGTAAGGTGCCATATTTGCGCGGCTGCGTAAAGGAAGCACTGCGTTTGCATCCTGTAGCTATTGGCAATATGCGTGTGCCACAGAACGACGTTGTGCTGAGCGGTTATAGAGTACCTAAGGGCACTGTGGTTAGCATGATCTACTCAACTCTACTGAAAAGTGAAAAACATTACGCACGTCCATTGGAATACCTGCCGGAACGTTGGATGCGACCGAGTAGCGATACTGTTGAAGACACTAAGCACTTGAAAGCCAGCAGCGCATATACCTTTTTGCCATTTGGTGTCGGTCCGAGAGGTTGTTTGGGTCGTCGAATTAGTTATTTGGAAATCGAATTAGGTATTGCTAGATTGGTACGAAATTTTCAAATCGAATTTCATTATCCAACAGATAATTTCTTTAAGAATATGTTGATTAGCATGCCAAATGTGCCGTTAAAATTTAAATTCATTGATATTGAGTAGCTAATTTGAAGACGTACTGAACGCTCAAACTCACTCACATATGTATTAAAATTTAATATAAAAAAATATATTATACATATACATAACATAATTTAATAAATATTTCATAACCAGAAAAGTGTTAAAAAATAAGTTCAAATAGTAAATCGCCCTTTATGAAATCATAGTAAAAACTGCATAAAAAATCTCACAATTTAAAAGAGAATGCTTCTCAAATAGGTTATAAAAAAGCCATATAAAATTTCTGACATGATTTACTTTGACATTTTAACCTAAAATAATTAAATAATCCTTAAATAAAAGTGTACGAGGGAGAAAGATTCGGGGTGTATAATCCATATAAAAGATTCTTCGAAGCGTCTCCATAAAAATGTTGCTTAAGAAATACTCCTTGAGAGGATCCAAATACATACTATACATCTAAGAACGTTCGTTGTTCGTTGAAACTGTTTCATGGCTATCCTTCTCTCCTTAAACTTTCTCTAGCTCTATGAGCGGAATCGAGAGAGTCTGCTTTCCTCTCACCAAAGCTTGACGTTTGCAATGCCACTTATTGCACGATTTCTGGTTATTCCAACTTTTCTTTAGCTACTCTGTTTCTCTTGTTAGATGTTAATTCATATTTAAAAAAAAATAAATAAAAAATGTTAAATATACCGTAAAACTAAGTGTGGTGAAAAATTTTTGTAAGTCACCTCTGATTTTCAGCATTTACCAGGCGAGTAATTTACTTATATTAGATGCTTGTTGGCACCCTGTAAAATCAGCTAAAGTATTTACTTCTGATTACACACTTTAAGCTTCAATAAGAATAATTTTTAACTATTTTTGAGATAC
The DNA here is from genome assembly GCA_031772095.1 of Zeugodacus tau. NCBI lineage: Eukaryota > Metazoa > Arthropoda > Insecta > Diptera > Tephritidae > Zeugodacus > Zeugodacus tau. Next base: position 81,335,633 of record CM062649.1, read on the forward strand.
GATCTAGTGTACATATATACAAAAATTAATTGAATATAATATTTTTTTTATTTTATTTTATTAAAGCTTACATAATAAACAAATTATTAAATAAACTAAAGTACGCAGCGCTAGCATCATAGGCTTTCGGCTGATGAATATAATATATATTAAATAAATATATGTAAATATTTTTCATTTGAGTCTGAGTTGAAATCAATAAACTTTTTCACTTTCATTTAAAGCTCGTTTAAATCTTTATTTATTTCATATATTATTTGTCATTTTACATGCTACACTTTACAACAAAGTTACTTAGTACGCAACTAATTACATTTGCTAATATTCATTTTACGAGTTTTTTTCCCCCCACACGTACATACAGTTTACATACACAGTTTTACAGACATACATACAACGTGTTTTGTGTACATTTTTGTTAGCAAACAATGCCGTTACAATTTAATTACAATTTGTTGTTGGTGTATTTTTTATTTTGTATAATTTGAGTTTTTTTCTCTCACTTTTACAATGATTATGTGTGTACATACATATACATACGTACATAAGTACATATATAGTAAGTCATTTTTTTACAGTAAAGCTAAATTGTGTTAATTCCTTTTAATTACGATTTTGCCATAATTTAAGACCAATTCCACATATTCTCTTTAAAGAGCTTTGATATTATATTCTCTTTCAATTGAGAAACGTATAAATTATGTTAAAGCATAGTGCTTTCGAAGCCAGTTTGCAGCAACAACACATGGTCTCACAATTTGATTTACTTAGAATTTGCTTAGCAATTTTGATATGAAATACTCGTATAAATATAATACATATAAATACATTTATGGTTGTGTTGGTGTAAAAGCAGCGAGGAATCGTTCATAGCATGAAGGATTACATCGGCAGTAAGAAATTAAGCAAACTAAATAACCGCTAAATGTTAATTACATAAATGCAGCTGCATAAATATGAAGTTAAACTTTCAACTTTTGTTAAGGATTACAATTTTTTTATTACGAAAAATATAAATTAATTTGAAACAAGTAAGGAAGGGCTAAGTTCGGGTGTAACCGAACATTTTATACTCTCGCAATTTATTTATTTAACTAAATTAATATTATATAATACACAATTTGACCCACATATTCGTTATATATATTGTATAAAGTCCATTGAAAGTTGGAAACATTAATATTAGGTTAGAAGCACCGAGGTCCTCGTGTTCGATATATGGGGCCTTAAAAACCTATGGTCCGATTTCGGCGATTTTTAGAATGGGGCTGCCCCACTATAAACATAGTATTTGTGCGAAGTTCTGCACCGATATCTTCACTAGTGCTTACTTTATATATTGTAATGTAAACGATTCAGATCGTCTTCAAAGTTCTGGTATATAGGAAGTTGGCGTGGTTGTGAAACGATTTGGCCTATTTTCACAACATATGATTAGGATGTTAGGAAACTATTATAAACCAAGTTTCATTGAAATCGGTCGAGTAGTTCCTGAGATATGGTTTTTGTCCCATAAGTGGGCGACGCCACGCCCATTTTCCATTTTGTAAAAAAATCTGAGTGCAGCTTCTATCTGCCATTCCTTATGTGAAATTTAGTGTTTCTGACGTTTTTCGTTAATGAGTTAACCCACTTTTCGTAATTTTCAACCTAACCTTTGTATGGGAGGGGGGCGTGGTTATTATCCGATTACTATCATTTTTGGAATGTATAAGGAAATGGCTAAAAAAAACGACTGCAGAAAGTTTGGTTTATATAGCTCTATTGGTTTGCGAGATATATACAAAAAACCTATTTGGGGGCGGGGCCACGCCCACCTCCCCAAAAAAATTACATCCACATATGCCCCCTCATAGTGCGATCCTTCATACCAAATTTTATTTCCATAGCTTTATTTATGGCTTAGTTATGGCACTTTATGTGTTTTCGGTTTTCGCCATTTTGTGGGCGTGGCAGTGGTCCGATTTTGCTCATTTTCGAAAGCAACCTTCCTATGGTGGCAAGAAATAAGTGTGCCAAGTTTCATCAAGATATCTTAATTTTTACTCAAGTTACAGCTTGCACAGACGGACGGACGGACGGACGGACGGACGGACGGACGGACGGACGGACAGACAGACATTCGGATTTGAACTCCACTCTTCACCGTGATCACTTTGGTATATATAACCCTATATCTAACTCGTTTAGTTTTGGGTGTTACAAACAACCGTTATGTGAACAAAACTATAATACTCTCTTAGCAACTTTGTTGCTAGCAACTTTGTTGCGAGAGTATAAAAATATTAGAAGATTATTTTAAGAACGTCATACGACTTTAAAATAATCAGCAACTTGAAATTTTATATAAATCAAAGTCTGGCAGCACAGATAAGGAAGTGTTCAATAACTCAAATAAATCGACTGAAGTCTGACAAAATGAAATTATTATCGCAAGTACTTTCGATATCGATATCGAGTTACTTTGGCTACGCTTTATGCCGAAAAAATCAAAAAAATATTCGTGTACCTAATTTTGTGACTGTGACTGTATTTTATAGGAGATTTTTTAAAACAAATGCCACAGTGTAATTTATGAAGTTTGAAATAATATAGTTACCAGCAATAAATAATAATGAAATAGCATTTTACATACATATAAACATGAATCAGTAGTAACCCTATATTTAATCCATTCGCCAAAACATTGTCTTACTTTAAAACACTGTATACTTTTGATATCTAAAATAAAATTACACTGGCCTGTTGCACTTTTGATCTTCTTTTTCTACTTTTATAAGTATAAATATGTGATTGTTCTCCAAAAAGTAGCTAAGTAAAATGTGTGAAAGTAAGACTGGCTCAGAAGAAGACTAAGCGGAATCAAGAAAAAACCTGAATATTTTGTTTTCACTTCAAAGCGAGTAGTCTACGCTTTTTACAAAAATATTCGCCGCAATATGAGAAATTAAGAAGACAGTAATAATTCGGGAACCATTTTTGAGCAAGAGTTCCAACTTAATATCAGACTACGAGGATCATCGAGGTGAGAATCATTTAAAATCAACAGCAGAAATACAAATAGATAAAGGTGTAAAGAATAGAAAATGATCAAGAATTGGCATAAAAAGTTAAATTTTATGTAGGTATGGAGATGAAGAAGACGAGTCTTCGAGCAGAAAACACGATTTTTAGCACTCAGATGTTTCCTTCTTAATTTCTACTAGTTTTCCGTTTCTTTACATTCGATTGCTGTGAGAATAACTTGACAATTCCTTGTATCCAGGAACTACTAGCAGTTAAGAAACACTCTTAAACATTTAAAAACAGCGAATTAAATTTGAAAATTGATACTTAAACAGATCTGCATGCAGAATATCTGCACATTTATTTCCGGCATTACTTCCTTTAATGAATCTGCCTCAACTCAAAGCTCCTCTATTTGAAACTATGATTCCACTTGTCTCTATGAAAAAGTAATACGTGGCAAATAAAGAATACATACTCTAATGTTTCATTATACATTTGTACAATATAGTACTATGTATGTATGGTTAATAGGAGGTATTTTAGGGCGTCAGATATGGGTTGTATATAATATATATATATATATGTATGTATACTACAGATGTATGTAAAAAATATGAAAGTTACTATTAATCTTATATTGTTTCACTGTTGCATTCTTATTGTATAAAAATTATATATGTATGTACTTTAATATCTTTCATATGTTATTTTATTTATATTATAAACTAATTGTGATATAATCCTCAATCGATGCAATTGCCTCTGTTGCTTTTCAAATAACATACCCCCACTTTTTTATTATACCATAGATAAACATACATACAGTTGCTCACTAAATTGTGCGTACACTTTGTGTCTTTTTTTACGAAAATAAATTAAAAAAATATATTAAACTATTGAGCATTACAACTTAAGATATTCAAAGGTTCAAAAACTGAAATCAAATAAATTTGCAAATGAAAGAAAGAGAATTTGGACGAAAATTTTTCCCAATGACTTATAAACCAAAGCCTAAACCAAAGGATATAGATTTAGCCGTATCGAAAATGTATAAAAGAGACTACAAGGTGTGTTCAAAAAATAACGGGAATTTTTGTTTACGGCTTTGGGAATCAAAGTTATGAGCTGTCTATGGCTGCAATAGTATCTAAAACTATATGTAGTTCAGAAGTGGCTGCTAAATAATGTTTCAACACCATTACAATCTTAAGGGGCACACCTAGTGTGAAATTTCAAAAAAAAAAAACAATTTTTTTGGTTCATATTTCTGTAGATTACACCTTTAAAAATAACATATTAAAATTTCAAATCGATGTCTCAAATGGTTTTTGAGTTCTAGCAATTTAAAGAGCAGCCGCTCGGTAACAGTGAATATGATCATTTTATCTTAAACGCGTTTTTCTCGAAACATAATTTTCCGAATTTGCTGCAGTGATTACTCAAAAACAAATGATCCGATCACTATCGAGTTTTTTTTACATGTTCTTTATATAGTTCTCCGTATTAAGACCTATCGATTTTTGATCTGATCAAAAAATCGAATTTTGGCAGACCAAAAAACAACCAAAATTTTGGCTAAAATTCGACTATTTTTTTAAAAAAAAACCGGCATATAGTCAATTTTTGATTTTTTTTATCGTAGATCATTGCACAGACAATATTATCTAGTTTAAGGAGAATTTTTTTTAGATTTTATCCACGGAGAAGGCCGGAATCACTGCAGCAGTGAAGGACCTTTTTTTCGCGCCGTTGGAGATCGACTATAACTTAAAAAATATTTAATTTTTTCTTTTAAATTTCACTGTATATTCTTGAAACATGTACATATTCTTAAAATTTTGAAATTATTGATAAAGTAGTTTTTTTTTAATAAAAATCACCTTTTTTAGGCCATTACACTAGGTATGTCCCTTAAGATATGAACCCCATAGAGCACTTATAGACAGAAGTCAAATTCTAATTCCAAAATATTCATCAAAATTTAAGTTTCTTTTTAATGTTGTACGCCCAATTCAGAGAGCAACTGTATGCACTTATATACTTAAACATAATCATTTGATAACGTTGTTGTATACAGACACACACATTTACCTTAAATTAATATTTACGGCCGACGCCTGGTCCTGGATTCAATAGACGACAAAAATGTGGTGTTGTCACGCGACAGTCGACCTGCATGTGACGTCTTTGCCGCAACGACTGTGGTCATTGTCGATTCGTTGATGCTCCGTTTATGTATTCACTGTGCCTTTTCACCTGCGAATGCGAATGAAAGAAATATGCACATAGTTAAACGTTTTATTATACATATATAGATATAGAAATAGTACCCTTTTTGCATAGTAAAGTGAAACGATTTTATTTTACAATAAAATAATATTTGTTAGACTTTCTAAAATCTATAAATACTTTTAGTGTATAGAGAATGAGCGAAATAAAAGAAAGAACTAAAATTGTATGTACCGTTAGTTCTGAGGTTCTGAGTTTTGATAAGCTTTGGACTCTTGTCATAACCTTAATCTATCTAAAAACCAGCAACAGAAAACAGAAGCAACATCAAAACCTTAGAATTCAACGTAGATTCTTGCCGATAAATCTAGATCTCTAGATTGACTAGACTAATAAATTAGCCTTCATGTCACTTAATTGTCAATATACTTTCAAAATCCGTTAACAATCCTTCCCGCTTTATATGCGGATTAAACTTCATCCCTATAAATTTCAAAAAATGTTCTCAATTGTTGTGGAAAAAAGGAAACAAAAAAATTAAAATATTCTGATATTATTTATTTAAGTTTATCACATATGAAATGAAATTTACATATTTTTAACGAGAACAGTGAATACTTCAATATTTTTGCAGTAACTACAAAAGTGAGAATTCCCCTCGTGAATCACATAACAATTTCACTTTTTCTCATCATTTTTAGACTTTTTATTCGAACGTCGTAAGCGCCGTTGCGCCAATAATTGTTTCTTCATCTCATCTATCACTTGCTCGCCAAAATTAGCAGTCGGTGTGGCAGTTGTGGGCATGCGAAACGGTGCCGTTGAATATAAGTAATCAAAATCATTCCAATCGCTATCACTGTCATCTGTATCCGTATCACTATCGCTGTCGCTGTCTTCCTCCTCATCGAGCCGATCCTGAAAAGCAATTATAGCGGCTAATATGGACAGACGTTGCAGTGCGGTTAATTGTATACGTTTCGGCATCTCCGACACATCGGCGGTGTGTGTTGATAAATCGGTCTCAGCCATATCTGCAACGCCGTTGGATTCGTTTTCGTTGGTCTTCTTAATGATTCCAGGCATTTTGTGTGTTGTATTTTTTGAATTTTTCAGGACGACTTTTGCGTTGCGTTACTTGCTAGCTGAGATAGAGCGAATGTGCCGAAATGCTGACTTCCTCGGCTTTTTATCTTCGTTTGACGACCAGTAGGTAGCCGAAAGCTTGACTTGACATTTATATTGACTTCAAAACTCGAGCAGTTTTGATTGGCGGACAGCAGCAGGTAGGCGTGCACAGGTAAGTTGCTCGCGCCTTTATTATGTGGTAACCCTTTAAGAACAAAGGCTACTGGGTATTGTTGCAAAATTAACTTTGACCTTTCCCCCGTAGGAAAATTATTTATTTGGAAGTCGTTATTGCGCTACTTAGCTGCAATAACTCAGCGTAACAACAATGACAAAGGAACAATGGATTTTTAAGCTTCCGTTTTTTGTGCAAAAATTTCGATGGAGGACCATTAGTAGTTAGGATTTCCAGGTAAAAATTAAAACTAGAGCAGAAATATAGACTTTTTACGTGCCATTTGCCAGCATAAATATGGTCAAGAGAATAAACATACGTAACATTTTGGAGAAACTTTTCTAGAAACCTTGAGACTCACGCGTGATATGGGGATAACCCTCTTCTGGGTGAAAGAATGCTTCGATATCGAAAGAAGTATAGATTTATAACATATAAATTATAAAATAATGAAATAATATATCTAGCGAGGTAAAAGGTGTAAACTAGGCAAGAATATTCGGTGAACCCATTTCCAATAAGCTAGACATCAGTTGGCTCGTTTACTCCAATTTTTTTTACGCATCCAATTTTGAGTCTCCAGAACATATTTTTTTATTTTAGTGCTCCTCCGTTCAGCTGCACCCTATATAAAAAATATAATAATAATAGCGTGGGCTTGACGACTAAAATCATAAATGAGTCCTTGAAAGAAATTACTAGTCCTTTCGAAAATATACCGAAGACACAAACCTAAGATCTATGCACATTTCGATTCTCTATTGTTTTTTTTTACGCCGTCAATATAATCCCACCAATTTTTAATGTCTTTAACTTAACGTGAAACATTAAGTTAACTTAAAAGCACTGCAATCAAAAGGTCGTACCATTAACCTCACTTTTTTCTACAAAGTCCACAATAAACACAAAATACGGATGCAATAAAATACAATGAAGCAAAAAAAAATAAATTAATATATACATATATACGAGTATATTCGTGAAAAGGAAACAGTCAATTAGTGTGTAGTAATTGAATACGGCTGCGTAATTAAATAAATTAACTGGTGAATAGTACTTACGAGATCGGCAACAATCGGCTCCTCAATTTCGAGTCCTTGCAGCGCTTGCTCTCTGCTCAGATGCACTTCGTACGACATGGTTGGCGTAACAAAAACGACGCGATGTTTACGTGTTTGTAGAATATTCGCAATAACCATCTGTGGGGGAGGAGAGAAAAATGTATATAGTAAAATGTATAAATGAATACAACAAAATGGAAAAAAGGTGAAAATAGTGGGCCAAAAAGGAAAATATGAAACGACGCCTAAGTGGTTAAGTGTACTTATTTAGTTTGCGACATGCACATAAATATTGTATAAGAGCGCAGAAAGTTGTTTTAAGGCAATACTGCAGGAGGAAACCAACATTAGGGTGTGTCAGTTTGTAAACAAATAATAATTGAGCGAAGGATTGAGTATTCTGAAGTGTCTTTTTATAACAAAAATAAAAATAAAAACCAATTTTATGAGGAATTGAGGAGTAGGATCTTTCAGTTTCTAACACAAATAATTGCAAGAATAATAAAAAAAAAAACAATTTTACGGATAATTGAGTATTGGATAATGGGGTTAGGTGTGTTGAAAACAAAGGCATTTTTACATTTTTTTTAATATACGAAGAAAAAAAATAATTTTTTGGTGAAATTTTCTTTCGCCATAGTACATAATTCGTAAACTATAAAAACTATATCAACCAAACACTCTAAGGTCATTTCCTTTAGCCACTTTCTTATCCTTTCGGAAAAGTCAAAAAACAGCTGGTATGATGAGGATTGTCGTCTCGAAATGGAGAAAAAACAGACTGCCTACCTCGCAATGTTGCGATCGACCGGGATGGATAGATACCGGGAGCTGGATAGGGAAGCGAGACACATTTACGGACAAAATAAGGTCTATGGTTGATGCGGACGTATTAATGCTTCCAGCTGGTTTCCGTATGACGGCACGCGACCTATCATGTAAGCGCCGAATCATAAATTTACTTGCTTAATTTTATTGGGCTGTCATAATCGAATGAAACATCAAAATATGGAAGCGACTGTTATAAAGTATATCATATCGACATGTCTTGCCAAAGTACCGATTAACCATGGGTTATATTACTTCTTCTTCTTCTTCTTGACTGGCGTAGACACCGCTTACGCGGTTATAGCCGAGTCCAAAACAGCGCGCCACGCATCCCTCCTTCTGGCAGTTTGGCGCCAATTGGTTATTCCAAGCGAAGCCAGGTCCCTCTCCACCTGGTCCTTCCATCGGAGTGGAGGTCTCCCTCTTCCTCTGCTTCCACCAGCGGGTACTGCATCGAATACTTTCAGAGCTGGAGCACTTTCATCCATTCGGACAACATGACCTAGCCAGCGTAGCCGCTGTTTTTTTATTCGCTGGACTATGTCTATGTCGTCGAATAACACATACAGCTCATCGTTCCATCGTCTGCGGTATTCGCCGTTGCCAATTCTTAAGGGACCATAAATCTTCCGCAAAACCTTTCTCTCGAAAACTCCTAGTGCCGTCTCATCGGATGTTGACATCGTCCACGCTTCTGCACCGTAAAGTAGGACGGGAATGATGAGAGACTTGTAGAGTTTGGTTTTTGTTCGTCGAGAGAGGACTTTACTTTTCAATTGCCTACTTAGTCCATAGTAGCACCTGTTGGCAAGAGTGATTCTGCGTTGGATTTCCAGGCTGACATTGTTATTGGTGTTAATGCTGGTTCCCAGGTAGACGAAATTATCTACAACTTCAAAGTTATGACTGTCAACAGTGACGTGGGAGCCAAGACGCGAATGCGCTGACTGTTTGTTTGACGACAGGAGATATTTCGTCTTGTCCTCGTTCACCACCAGACCCATACGCTTCGCTTCCTTATCCAGTCTGGAGAAAGCAGAACTAACGGCGCGGGTGTTGTTTCCGATGATATCGATATCATCGGCGTACGCCAGTAGCTGTACACTCTTATAGAAGATTGTACCTTCTCGATTTAGCTCTGCAGCTCGTATTATTTTCTCCAGCATCAGGTTAAAGAAATCACACGAGAGTGAGTCACCTTGTCTGAAACCTCGTCTGGTATCGAACGGCTCGGAGAGGTCCTTCCCGATCCTGACGGAGCTTTTGGTGTTGCTCAACGTCAGCTTACACAGCCGTATTAGTTTTGCGGGGATACCAAATTCAGACATCGCGGCATAAAGGCAGCTCCTTTTCGTGCTGTCGAAAGCAGCTTTAAAGTCGACAAAGAGATGGTGTGTGTCGATCCTATTTTCACGGGTCTTCTCCAAAATTTGGCGCATGGTGAATATCTGGTCTGTTGTTGATTTTCCAGGTCTAAAGCCACACTGATAAGGTCCAATCAGTTTGTTGACGGTGGGCTTTAGTCTTTCACACAATACGCTCGACAGAACCTTATACGCGATGTTGAGGAGGCTTATCCCACGGTAATTGGCGCAAATTGTGGGGTCTCCCTTTTTGTGTATTGGGCAGAGTACACTGAGATTCCAATCGTCAGGCATGCTTTCTTCCGACCATATTCTGCAAAGAAGCTGATGCAAGCACCTTATCAGCTCTTCGCCGCCGTATTTGAATAGCTCGGCCGGTAATCCATCGGCACCCGCCGCCTTATTGTTCTTCAAGCGGGTAATTGCTATTCGAATTTCTTCACGGTCGGGCAATGGAACATCTGCTCCATCGTCGTCGATTGGGGAATCGGGTTCGCCATCTCCTGGTGTTGTACTTTCACTGCCATTCAGCAGGCTGGAGAAGTGTTCCCTCCACAAACTCATTATACTCTGGTCATCAATAACTAGATCACCTCTGGGGTCCTACAGGAGTGCGCTCCGGTCTTGAAACCTTCAGTTAGTCGCCGGATCTTTTCGTAAAATTTTCGAGCATTACCCCTGTCGGCCAGCTTGTCAAGCTCTTCATACTCACGCATTTCGGCCTCTTTCTTTTTTTGTCTGCAAATGCGTCCCTCTTCAGCTCTCGGTATCTTTCCCATCCCGCTCGTGTTGCGGTCGATCGCAACATTGCGAGGTAGGCAGTCTGTTTTCTCTCCACTGCGAGACGACACTCCTCATCATACCAGCTGTTTTTTTGGCTTTTCCGAAAACCAATGGTTTCGGTTGCAGCTGTACGTAAGGAGTTTGATATGCCGTCCCACAGCTCCCTTATACCGAGATGCTGATGAGTGCTCTCAGAGAGCAGGAGTGCAAGTCGAGTAGAAAATCGTTCGGCTGTCGGTTGTGATTGCAGCTTCTCGATGTCGAACCTTCCTTGTGTTTGTTGACGTGTGCGCTTTTCTACACAGAGGCGGGTGCGTATCTTAGCTGCTACAAGATAGTGGTCCGAGTCGATGTTGGGACCACGAAGCGTACGCACTGTGGTTATATTACTACAGTGGCCAAAAGAGGGTGTTGCGTTCGTCGTTAGAGAGAGATTCCGTGATTCACCCCAGTAGATGAACGTCTAGCAAAAATACGCATCAAAGAAAAAGTTCTTCAAAATATCGCTGATTTGCGCGTTTACCACGCCGCAACGTAAGAGAGGGATCATGTGACCAAAGATATTTTCTATGAGCGCCTAGAATTTACTTAAGAGCGCTGTCCTTGCCACGATGTCAAAATCGTGCTTGGCGACTTCAACTGTTTAGCTCTGAGGCTCGTATTTTTTTCTCCTGCATTAGGTGAAAGAAGTCACACGATAATTGTCTGAAACAAGGAATGGGAATTACAACGACACCTACCTCCCAAACAAAGGATATGTTGAAAACTACTAAAAATGCTTTAATTTAGTAAGGAAAACTCCAAAAGCCTTTAATTATATGGTAGAGATGGCACAGAAGGGCTACACTCAAATTTATATACAAAATTTGAAATGGATGTGGCTTCAACCACTTATAGGTAAAAAACCATATCTCAGAAATTATTTGATCAATTTCAACAAAATTAGGTTCATAACAGTTGCTTGGAATACCAATAGCACAGTTTAAAAATGGGAGAAATCGGTTCACAACCACGCCTATTTTCCTTATACCACAATTTTGAAGCCCATATGATTCGTTCACTTGGCAATCTGTAAATTGAGTACTAGTGAAAGTAGCGGAATAAAACATGGCACAAATATTGCTTTTCTAGGCCGACATCTTCTTCTTCTTCTTCTTGACTGGCGTAGACACCGCTTACGCGGTTATAGCCGAGTCCAAAACAGCGCGCCACGTGTCCCTCCTTCTGGCAGTTTGGCGCCAATTGGTTATACCAAGCGAAGCCAGGTCTCTCTCCACCTGGTCCTTCCATCGGAGTGGAGGTCTCCCTCTTCCTCGGCTTCCACCAGCGGGTACTGCATCGAATATTTTCAGAGCTGGAGCACTTTCATCCATTCGAACAACATGACCTAGCCAGCGTAGCCGCTGTTTTCTTATTCGCTGGACTATGTCTATGTCGTCGAATAACACATACAGCTCATCGTTCCATCGTCTGCGGTATTCGCCGTTGCCAATTCTTAAGGGACCATAAATCTTCCGCAAAACCTTTCTCTCGAAAACTCCTAGTGCCGTCTCATCGGATGTTGACATCGTCCACGCTTCTGCACCGTAAAGTAGGACGGGAATGATGAGAGACTTGTAGAGTTTGGTTTTTGTTCGTCGAGAGAGGACTTTACTTTTCAATTGCCTACTTAGTCCATAGTAGCACCTGTTGGCAAGAGTGATTCTGCGTTGGATTTCCAGGCTGACATTGTTATTGCTGTTAATGCTGGTTCCCAGGTAGACGAAATTATCTACAACTTCAAAGTTATGACTGTCAACAGTGACGTGGGAGCCAAGACGCGAATGCGCTGACTGTTTGTTTGATGACAGGAGATATTTCGTCTTGTCCTCGTTCACCACCAGACCCATACGCTTCGCTTCCTTATCCAGTCTGGAAAAAGCAGAACTAACGGCGCGGGTGTTGTTTCCAATGATATCGATATCATCGGCGTACGCCAGTAGCTGTACACTCTTATAGAAGATTGTACCTTCTCGATTTAGCTCTGCAGCTCGTATTATTTTCTCCAGCATCAGGTTAAAGAAATCACACGAGAGTGAGTCACCTTGTCTGAAACCTCGTCTGGTATCGAATGGCTCGGAGAGGTCCTTCCCGATCCTGACGGAGCTTTTGGTGTTGCTCAACGTCAGCTTACACAGCCGTATTAGTTTTGCGGGGATACCAAATTCAGACATCGCGGCATAAAGGCAGCTCCTTTTCATGCTGACCGACATCACCCATCTTAAATACACCGAAATCGGACTATAATATTTAAGGACCGAGATACCGAACACGAGGACCTCAGTGCTTGTGACCTATTGTTTTTACCAAAAATATACTTAGATCTGTCAGATATTCTAAAGAAATTTAAAGGAGATCTGTTTTTTCTAATAGTGTCTCTGTGCCAAAAGTGGTGACACTTAACTACTTTCTATAACAAAATGAAAAATTTTTTCAACCACCCTAATAGCTATATTTACACAGTTATATATAAATGTGCGGCACGAAAGCGAAATAGAATGCTAAAAACTACGCACATCCATACAGAATTTATTGTATTTGTGAGCCATGCCGCAGGGTTTTGCATGCCACACGTGATTGTGACAGTTTCAGAAAAAAAAGAAAGAGTAGAATATAGGTATGTATGCAAGTAGTGAAAAAATATTAATTTTCATACAAATACACACACACTCACACACATACCGACCGAAATGAAGGTCAGCAATGCAAAACAGGTAAATAGTAAAAAATAGCTACGCCTGTAGGTGCGAGTGTGTGCGTGTAGTAGTTAGTATTGTAAATAAAGGTGCACAGCGATGTTTGGCATTGAAAACGCACTGTGAACTGTGTGACAATTTCAGAATAAAAACATTTGCTACGCTTTTCACCGGCAGCATTATTGTTGGCGCGCACGAAACTTAACCTTAGCAACTGTCATAAACTAAACTGATATATTAATTTTCGACGATTTTTCTGTACTCCCTTGACAATTAGGCCATTGTCTACGAGTTTAACAAGACAGCGAGTGTTCACGGTGTGTTGCAAGCAACTATTTATGTTTTGTATTTATGTTTGCTAAATGGAGGGCGGTTCAGCCACGGCCGTAACATTATCATTGTATTGGCTATTCGTTAATTACAGAAAAACATGATTTTGCCCCCCACAACACAAATAGGTAAACAATTTCAACGTTAATGTGTAGCTGCCACACCTTAGAGGCTGGCACTTTTGGTGAAGATGCATTAACATGAAATGTTTAAGAGAAAGGAGAGACATTTGAATGTTGACAATAAGCGGTGACACTGAAACCAGTTATATGACATTTTGTTGTTGTAGTAACATAAAATATAGATAGTTTTAGGGAATAGGAAAATGTAAATAGTAAATAGTTTTAGAGCACGCTGCTGATAGTACAGTCTCTGGTGCGATATTATGCTGGTCACATTGATATGTGTCATACAGCATTCTGAGTGACGGAAATTTTATTTTTTTTTTAATTTTAACAAAATTTTTGGTTAAAAAAAATGTTGAAAAAATCAGCTGACATCAAAAATCCTTGTTTTCGACCGCACTCCGAAGATCATAAACGCAATGGACGCCTAAAAGACGGAGGAAAGCTTCAAAAAAAAAAGTTCGATGAAGCGTTGATCGTTACAGCTAAGGCCTATTAAGAAGCAGTCGTACAACAAAATAAATAAAATATTTCAGTTAGTGAGAGTTTTGAGAGAAATTTGAGACATCTTCAGAAGACATCAATGGATTTAAGAGGATCCCATTTTCTCATTTTTTCTCTACGTTTCGATTGGTGGTTTTTCACATTTTCCCTTTAAAATAGCAGAGATTTTACTTTTACTTTAGCATACCTTTCTTGAAATTCAGATTTCTGTTAACCGAAGTACCTTTCAAAATTTGAAAAAAAAAGTTTTATTAAATAGAAAAATATATTTAAAATATTATTCAAATCGATCCGAGTACAATTCTAAGAGATAGGTACCTTGAAAAATCTATCCATCAGGCCACATCAGTTTGAATGTAAAAGGGGGTAAGGTTTGACAACTTTTTTTTAATTTTTTTTATTTTTTTTTTCTGAACCATCAACATCTCAAGAATATTGTGTTAAAGTTTTAGGTCATTCGGTGAAAAACTAACGAAGTTACAGCAGGTTGAATAACGGTACCTCCAGCTACCTGCGCTGAGTGTACAAAACTTTGAATCGATTTTCCAAAATATGCCATTTTTAAAGTCGGTGACCAGCCTACAGAAAAAACTACTGCATCGATCGTTTTGAAATTTTGAACAAATATTCTACATACATATAGCTCTCGAATGACGTCAAGTTTTTCCAGGTCGATTTTTTCGTCTAAAATCGTCATTTTGGCTTGAAAATGGTACAAAATATTGAAAAATTAAAAGATTAAAAAAAACTCGACCTCAATTGAAAGATAAACTAATAAACTAAAGAAAGCATTTTGATTTTTTGGTTTCGGATGATCCAGTGATGCTGTAGGCTGGTCACTGCACAAAAACTTCTTTTCAAGGTGCCTGCAGAGATCGACGATAAATCCGTTATTCCTCGCTATAAGTAAAATAAACCTACAGCAATAATTTTTTCTAAAAAAATTCATGAAAAAAGGTCTTTTTTCGACGAAGCAAACCTTACCCCCACCCCCCCTTTAAACGCGTTTATCTCAAAACTAAATTTTTCAAGTCGGTGTACACGATTTCTCGAAAAGGTTTGAAGCGATTATGCGCACTTCTTTGAAATAACATCAAGTTATTAAACGAAGGATTTTTATTTTTTATTACTACAAAATTTGATGGCGAAAATTAAAAAAAAAACTAGTTTTTTGTTCAAAATCTTTCAAAAATTCAACTTTCAAAATTTTCTCTTTTTCTTCGTGCATTAACTGGATTTATTCATTTAATATCGAAATATTTTTGGTTTTTAGACTTTGGATTAACCAATTATGTCCATCACTAGAGCATTTTTTTGAGACGTCAAGAGAGATGAGGCACCAACGGCTGAGTTTTCGGATTCAAAAAAATAAAAAATACAAAATACTGTTTAAATATGTACCTTTGATATGCTGAATTCTTTGAATGTTAAAAAAAAAAATGTAAAAATAGCCTCTTTTTCAACTTTTAGAACCCACCCAGTTCTGTAAATATTATAATATGAACTTCAGAATTATAAATCTGAACCAACTACGGGATTACGCGACCTCATTATCTACTTAAGTGATATTTGAGCGGACGTCATTAATTTCTTTTACGATATTATTACACCGGGAATACCCTAAATTCCAAGGAGCTGCATGGATCTCTAGCAGATGTTAGTTAATATTGACCTACTCATTTGTTAATTGCTTTTTAGTGCTACTATAAAAAAACTAACCCTAAAACGACTGTCACCATGACAAAGCAATTTCTACTTTATCAAGGTTTATAGATTCGAATTCAGTGTCACACTTATAATAGGACTTTATAATTACGAAAAAATCCACCAATATATCAAGCAATGCAAATTAACTGTTTTAAAACCGAGTGTACTATGTCCACATGCCATAAAATTCCCATCGTTAACAACATTACACACATATGTGTATTTAACTGTATTCACTTATGAACGAACAACTATGAGTATTAATAAACTAACTGCACAACGATCGAAGGCTTGTGGTTTGTGCCTTTAGTTGGCATGTCAGTTTATTTGGTTGTCGTGCTGCCACCGACCATTGTCATTACCAACAGGCCACCAGGCCAACAGAGTTCAGGCCACAAATGCAAATATTGATATTTTAAATTGCACAACACGTTTTCTAGTGTTTTTGCTTTCTTTTCTTTGTTTGTATTATTTTTATTGTGTTGGGTGTGTCAACGGTGTGTTTGAACGGGGGTTAATTCATAAAGGCAACTATAGCAAATGCAAATGACTGAAGTTGAAGGGCCATACGTAGTAACAAGAAGGCAAACACAAAAGCATGCCAATATGATGTGCCTATAACGGTACACATATGTATATACATATTTACTTGGTCACATATCCATAATTGTCAAGTGCACGTGTACTCACCTTATGATTGTACTTGTATAGACTATCGCGGGCCTTGGTAATCAATAAATTCTCGTCTGTTTCCAGCTTGAATGAGACAACAAATGCATGTGGCACCCAGAGACTTGCCAATGGCGCTAGCATTTTTGGCACCAACTGCAACGAGATTGTCGGTGCACCTTGACCGGACTGTATTTTGTGTGTAGGCTGCAAATGTAAATCAAAATAATGATAGATTAATATGACAAGTAATGAAAAGGGATTTACAGCATACAGATTATATACTAGCAATGATTACAATAATAATTATGAGTATTAAGAGATGAGAAATGGCAAAATGCATATGAAAATGTATTGCGAAAATGAAAATAGGGTTTTAGTAGCACTTTGCTTTGATGAAGCTAACCATTTTTTTGCATAGGCTACACTTGGCTTGATTCTCTGCAGTGAAACATCTACACTCATAACCTTACATATATTACACATATATTTTTTTCAAAACAAATCTCAAGCAAAACAAAACAAAAATTAATTTTCGCGATTTACAGCTCACATACTGACAGGCAGCAGCAGCAGCAAAAAAATGCTCTGAGAATTTCCCATAAATTCAGTGTCGTCAATTTTGTGTTACGGATGACTGATTAACCGTTGTATATGGAATGATTGATCGATTTGTAAATTGTTGTAATTTTTCCTTTATATTAGTATGTAATTCTCAATGCGACGATTTTATGTGTATTTGGAAATCTTTCTTTAACTAATTTTTCAAGTGAACCTTTGTGATATATTAATAGTTGTTCTGCTTTTTGGGGTGGAGAATTTGTTAAATAAGAAAACATTAAAATAAATATTGATCTGTTTTTAAGTTATAAGTGGTGTAACTAATCTGGTTTTATATTATTATAATTATCTAATAAACAATATGTGGTTGTTATTACTTTTTTTTATAAAAAATTTACAGCTATTTTTGGGTAAAAGTCTGCTTAAATGTATCTAAAGCTAGGTATATAATTACTTAATATGCAGATTAAGATAACGCAGATTCCCTCGATGAGCTGCTTCTGAAGATTGCACCAAAAATTTAATTCAAAATATTTTTATACTCAAATACATGCTTAATAAAGGATAAAAGGTAGGTAGGTAGGTAGGAAGGTCCTTACGCTCCCATAATAATCTGAACAATAAGAAATTGTTTATAAATAATATACAGTGGAACTTCCTTAACTCGGATCACAATAATCCACAAAAAACTTCAAGTTTGAGAGACTTCGAGTTATAGGAAGTAATTTGTATAAAATTTTACTTCTATTGCCCATTCAAAGGTTCGAGTTATGGAGAACTTCGAGTAATAATGTTCGAATTGTGGAAGTTCAACTGTACTTGAAGTTTTTAGACATCTCTTTAAAATAAAAAATAACACTTTCCGTGAATTATTGTTAATACATTCCATTAAATGATTAACTATAGTAAAAATATATGTTTATAAAACATGCATTCATTTTCCGCGTTTTTCTCGAAACAGCATTTTCCGAATTTGCTGCAGTGATTACTCAAAAACAAATGATCCAATCACTATCGAATTTTTTTACATGTTCTATATATAGTTCTCCGTACAATGACCTATCGATTTTTGATCTGATCAAAAAATCGAATTTTGGCAGGCCAAAAACAACCAAAATTTTGAGTAAAATTGGACTATTTTTTTTTAAAAAGCCGCCATATTGTTAATTTTTGATTTTTTTTTCGTAGGTCATTGTACAGACAATGTTATCTAATTTAAAGAGAATTTTGTTTTTTTTGATTTCATCCACGGAGCAGGCCGGAATCACTGCAGCAGTGAAGGACCTTTTTTCGCGCCGTTGGAGATCGACTATAACTTAAAAAATATTTAATTTTTTTCTTCAAAAATTTCACTGTATATTCTTGAAACATGTATAAATATATTCTTAAAATTTTGAAATAATTGATAAAGTATTTTTTTTAATAAAAATTCCCAAAAATCACCTTTTTTAGGCCATTACACTGGGTGTGCCCCTTAAAGAGGTTACTCATACGCCCTGGCGATCGCACTATGGCATTAGCAATTCTTTGACATACAAGAGTATACACATAAGTATTTATGCATTTATTAATAAACTTTCATAGAAATAGAATTTCTTTTCTTCACATATATATACATACATATACATCTACGAAACAAGCTTATGTTTGTAAAACATTATGATAAAATTGATGTTATTGTATGTTAATACAAAGAGTCAGTGACATGTCGATAGCGTAAATATAACTTCTTAATGCTTCAGCATATAAAAATTAGGGAAATTGACAAAGAAATAAGGAAAACTCTTAATTTGCTTTGTGCTTAAGTGAATTTGTATGCAAAGGAGTGCATGAAGTTATGTTAATCTACTAATGCAAATGCAATATGGATGGCCGTTGACATTTGGAGACAAAGGAATCAAGATAAAACTATTTTTTTTTACAAAATTACCAAAATACAGTTTCGCATGTGCTTCTCAAATATCTAAAAATTCATAATTTTCTTTTTTGAGTATTTTTTGGTACAATAATTTCATACGAAATTCCATTTCAACTAATAAAATTATCTCTATGAAGACTCATTTAATATTACCTTCACTTTTTTAATACATTTACTTTCTTTTATACATGTTTTCCAACACTTTCAATTGCTTTTGACCCTGTTAATCAACATAGCTGCTATCAAATTACATTATTTGAGCTTTAATTAGGCTACGAAACGCAACAAAAATGAAAAAAGAAAACATGAAAAGAATGCAACAACAAAAAGTAAAAAAAAAACGAATGTTTACAAGTGTTTATATGTATTTCATTCATAAACGCCCGTTTGAATGACAAGTGATGACGAGTGGGCAGCGCAGTTAGCCTTGCTATCACATAAAATCCTTTCAACAACTCGACATGACGGCAAATATATATCATAATGTTAGGAGCCAAACATACAAACAAACATATACGAGTGTTTTGTATAAATTCTATGTAAAAAGTAGTGATAAACAGTTCGTTGACTAGACGAAAGTGGGGATGCCTGTTTACGAGCCAGACTGGACTTGTCAGTTAGATGAATTGTGGTTGAGCGAATATAACAAAAAAAAATAATAACAAATTTGTGGAAATTTGTGTAATAAAGTGCGAATAAACATACATATTTTTGATAAATAGTTGTACATTTGTATGTTGGTATGTATATATTAATATTATATGTATGAAGTTAATAAATGTGTTGTGGTTGACCAGCTCTTGAACAAATAAATGCCATTGAGTCTGGTAAATATGCTAAAATTTCGCTAATAAATATTTCAAAATTTCGAAATAAACACACCAAGAGAGAATAATCAATCACGCACAGACACACACACCCAGACAAACAAACAGTGAGTAAAATCATAAATTTTTCATAAAATATGGATGAACTGCATAAACGGTAATTTCAACAAAGGCATTGTCATGACTGTCATTTTGATTTTGACATTTCAATTATTTGCATTTAATATTGTCTGAGCACACATCCTTGTGAATGCGAACAAACACATTTAAATGCGATTTAAGCAACGCACACAAGCACAACTAAACTCTTATAAGTACATATTTATGTACGTATGTATGTCAGAAACACCGCTGCACAAGTGGGGTTTGCACTCTAAAAGGTATTTGTTGCTAAGCGCTTTGGAATATAAGGCTTCTTCGGAGTTTACAGCAGGCATACAAGCATTACTCACACATTCATATATGTAAATACATATATACAAAACATACAAAATAATTCAATTTCACTTATGTATGTATGTAAGCCGCCATGCATGATTTCCAATAAATATTAAATATAGACGCACACCTAAATGCTTGAATAAATATGGTAAATACAATATGTATGTATGCGTGTGCCTACAAATCAACCCACGTGGCTGAAGCGCCAATAAGCAGCGGCTTAACAACGTAAAATAAAATAAATAATGAACCTCAAGTGCGGAAAAGGAAGCACATGCGAGTGAGGAAAGGAAGGGAAGGTAAAATAAATGTTGACTGCTTTGAGCCGTGCGCAATTTGGGGATTTGAAATTAATTTCATTAATTTGTGATGCTGATGGAGCCTCGATATTTAATGATGTAACGGTTCCACGAACGCGTTAGCAGCAACACAGAGCGCGATGTAGTGAAAAAGCGCTTAAGTCAAGTTAGATGATTTTAATAGTTCGAGTAAAGAGTCAAGGTATACATATGTACTGAAACAGGAAGACCCAAATTTATAAAATAAAAAATTAAGTGCGGTGTGGTAGAATTTTTTAAAAGTAATTATTTTTGCAAAAGTTATGAGGTTTTGATTTTACAAAAACAAAATTTGACCTTGACCCGCACACGTGGGTTTAACTTTAAAATAACATTTGACCTTGACGAACATAGAAATTAAAGACCATTAAAGATAGATTGATGTAGACAAAAAATGACAAATTTTAAGCTATAATATTTAACGTTGATTGCAATAGTTAATAATAAAAACTCATCAAATTTTATAGAAAATAACACCTTCCAAATTATTACAAAAAATTTGTTTTAAACTTTTCCTCCGATATATGCATATTTAACAGCACATGCAAAATACAAGTTACTTGCCGCTTACATAAACAATTTCGAAACACTTTCTACGTATACTATATTACTACAAACAACAACAACAAAAAACGCTAACATCTTTGTCTACATCATCGCCAGCAATCTATTTATAGCATCGTAAGTTTCTTTCTCTCCACATTTTTTGTTGTAATAAAAGTTGTTACATCAACGGTATTGTTGTTGTAGTCGCCGCCCTCCAGCCAGCCAGTCAGTGTCGTTGTTAAGTAATTTGATTTGCATAATTTCACTTGTAAATGTTTGTCGCTCCTTACATTCAGCTGCAACACGTTCCACACGCTCTTCACTGCTGCTGCCGCTGCTGCTTCTTCTACTTCTGTGAATTAATGCGATGATGAGTTTTTTATCGCCTTGTGGGCAACAGTTGGTTTTTTTATATTTTCTTGCCTATGACGTCTACTATAACCATCGTCATCATGTGGCATTGTCACCGTACGGGCTTTAAGCCAAGTAAATCTTCGGAGCAAAAGGAGATGGTAACCTCCTTATATGTATATATGTCCGTTTATACATTTAGTTGAAGGCAGCTCCGACAATTACCTTCGTATATCGGCAGCAGACTTCCTACGCTTTCATCGGTTAAGTTTTTAAAATAAAGATATTCTCTCTCGTTAAAGCTTAAGTCATTACGTGAGTACAACAATTGTTATTGAGTTGGTTGGACTTAAAAAGGATGAAAATGTCAGACATGACTGAAGATGTTATTATAAAGTTGAAGGTATATTTTCCATACTTTTGTTTATCGTATATTTAATGCAGATTTTTATTGTTTATTTTTAAGTTTATATAATCATAAAATGAATAATAAAACTGTAAAATGGACCTGGCTCCGCTCTCCCTTAGATAATATCTCCTGTTTCCTGGAAGTCAGTTACTTAGCGTGAGTACCTGCCTGTCTCTGGCTAACTTTATATCGCTTTCATGATGACTCGAACTTCTCGTTGATTATAATCGATTTACAATTTCGTCCAATAAAGAATCTTCAGTTCATATAATTTGACAATTTGGAGTTGATACTTTCATAGAGTTGTATTATTTATGCGGGGCTGGGGTATTCACTATTTATTTCATTTACACACTTTTCGAAACAAATTATTTTATGACGATCATCACTTGCAAAGAAAATAAATTTCCGCTAACAAAGGCGTCGAACAACTGCCACTACAAACTACAAATAAAAGTTAGTTGGCCATAGCAACAAGCTGCAACAAGCTGCAACAGACAAACACACATACATACATTTCTATGCTTATATGCCGCACAATGACATGACTTCCTTGTTTCATTCACAAGCCCCGGTCCAACGACATCAAGGCAAAGAGAATTAGAGCAAAAACAACGACGACCAAGTATTCAGTCAGCCAGTTTGAGTGCAGAGCCAGTGAAGCAACTAAGCTACGCTCGTTTGCACCGCTGGTGGCGACAGCAAGACAGTGGTGAGCAAGGACAATGTCAAGGCGACCGTCACCCAACATCTAAAGCAAACTTTTCACAAATAAATGACAGGCAAAAGCAGCAGACGCACATACACTCATACATACTCTACCGAGCGTCTTTGTAGTGGCAAAGTTATCACACACACACACAGACATCATTTCATAGTTGCGGGCATCGGCTGAGGGCATGCATATGCAAGAGACCCTGGCGAGTGCTGCTGGTGGAGTGGCACATTGACGCAAAGCGGATGATAAAATTAAACTGAATGGAATATTGAAAATGATAATAAAGTCATTTACATATACATATATGTATGAGTATGTGCATTTTGTACGAAGTGTGATCAACAAAACAGTGCCAAAAGTAAGAATATAATGTTATATGAGTCCTTTTGAGTCGATTTTCTTTTTAATATAAATAAAACAACAACTATTTAAGACCAACATAGGAAAATCATGATCTTCATATTCACATAGAACACATTTGCTGCCTTAGTAGTTATCACACCGTTCAACTTAATATTAAAAAAAAAATCACAATTTACTCCTCCCGAGCAACCCTCGTACAGTGAAGTGTGCATACAACTAAAATATTGTGTTAAAAACCTTGTCAAATCAGCTGCTATCTGTGTTTGAGCCTGCTGCTGTCGACTGTGGAGACTGTTGAAGGAGGCGGCATTAGCACCAGCATGTTATCACCGTGTTGCCGCAACACACCCATTCAATGTGTCTATCTGTCTGTATGTAAATGGTTGCTCAGGCTTTGTTCTAAAAATTTCATTCATTTTCACTAGAGCCGGGCGCCGCCAGCAGCAATAGCAGCAAACGATCGAAGAATGCCAGCTGCTGAGTTGAATGTGTACAAAAGACCTTGCCAATGGTCATAGGGATAATAAAGATAATAAC
The DNA here is from genome assembly GCA_031772095.1 of Zeugodacus tau. Lineage (NCBI taxonomy): Eukaryota > Metazoa > Arthropoda > Insecta > Diptera > Tephritidae > Zeugodacus > Zeugodacus tau. The sequence continues at coordinate 81,359,289 of CM062649.1, forward strand.
GAAGATGAAAATAGTAGCGCCGATGACTGTCGAGAATATGAAAATGTCGAGGCTAAAGATAATCATTGCGCCTATATGTTGTAAGTGGGGCAAGTAAGTTTAAATGTTGACACCACAAGCGTGAAAATCGTTTGCATAAACACTATGTACGGTTGCCAAGAGAAATATTCTGATATTTCACATATGGACGTGAATTTTTAAATAAAAAAAAAAAATGTTAAGAATTATCACAATTTTATTAAAAGCTAAATGACATTTCATTTTGATTGGAAATTCTAAATTCTTATTGGATTTATTTTTGACAACAAGAATTTGCAAACATAGAAAACAGCTGATTGTGGTATGATTTCATTTAACCAATCAGAAGCCGGAAATTTAATCTCTAATATTTAGTTGTTTGCTATTATGTACAAACTAATTTAAATAAGCATAAATAAATGCGTGTCATTATAAATATATATATATCAAAGCCTGTGACAGATAAACTCACACACATAATTTACTTACCATCATATCCTGAGGAACATAGAAATCCGACACTGCCGCTGCTAAATATAGCAACGCTCTCTCCTCGAAAGCCGCTAAGCATTCACAGGCGGCACGTAATAGCCACAAATAGTCCGCCACCGTATTAAAGTTAACATATAAAATCATTTGGGATTCGCGGGCTTGTTTATATTTGGCTAATATTGGTGCGAATACATCAACTGAATCCGGTTTCACCGTAATCGATGTACTCTGCCCATTGTCGGTAATGTCGAGCATATCAAAAAATTGTTGGCCGGTAAGGTGACGTGTAAACGGTTCAAGTGACTTGACGCGATACATAAATATAACAGCGTAGTCATGATCGAGGAAATATTCAGCGGATGCTGAGCCACGTGTGCCCGCACTAAAATTATCCACAAAGCGTACGGTATTGTGCTCCAGAGGTACTGTGGTCCCACCTGACTGAAATTAGAGAAAATGTAAACAAAAATCAAAATATATATTTTTGGGGTTCGATAATAAAATATATGCCGACATTAGTTGGGTAACTTAAAAAAAAATATTTCACACTTACCGTAATAAGGACGATACGGTTCTGTAGTTTATTGTGTCGTTCACAAAATTCTTTCAATAACGAACGATTATCCTCGAAATCAGTTGGCGGTAAATGTGTATTATAAAAATCCTCCCAGTGCGTCATGTTGAACAAATTTTTAATAGGATTATATGTATATATTTATATAAACTGTGCCACGTATTTGAAATGAGTTTTCGTAGTGAATTTCACGGTCACAAGCGTTTGCAATGTTTGTGTAGCAAATATAGTTTTCTGTTTGTAGATTTGCTTTTAACTGTAGTTGGCTTGGTTTTTCAATTTCAATTTTGATTGAATTATATATGTTGCATTTGTGTGCACTTTCAAACTCGTTGCCGGAAATTAAACTTTAACGATGTTATCTGTATGCGAGTTGTTATGAGCAGTGTTGGGTTTTAACTTAGTAGGTAAACGGAAATAAAGGAACTTTTAGCTTTTCTGTGTGAAAAGAGAAATGAAGAATTGATTAAAATTGAGTAACTAGATCGTATTAGAAATTTATTTTAGAATAAAATGGAATTTAACACTTTTGTTTTCAAATGAAACGGTTTCAATCAAAATATTATACTTCTTTATTCATATTAACAGTATATTTGCACTAAATTGTTTATACACTTTAAATAAACATTGTATAGAATATATATGTAGTATGTTTATATCCGCAGCTGACATTATTTTAGTTCATTTAAGTTCGTGTTTATAATTCACATAATAAATTATTAAAATATGTAATTAGCACTTTAAACATATTTGTTTTGAAGCTATGAGAAGTGAACACATTTTAGAAGACAAAAAATTATCGGTTGTTAAATGTTTAATATTCGTCTAAGGCATCCCATTCGAAAATGTTTGATATTTTAGTCAATGAATTTTAAACTGCATTTACTCACGGTAACCGTCGGGTTCCCAAGGCAATCAGATGCACGTAAATGGAATGAACAAGGTTTGAGTGATACTCACTTAAACTTAACTCTTTCGCAAACATGATAAGTTGACATAATAACGATTAGAAAAAATAATAAAATGAATCAAATTATTTCCAAACAAACATAAGTTTGTCAACACATACGTATGCCCAAGTTTCCAATTAATTTTTAAGACCATTCCCATTCTCTCACTCAATCACTTCGTTTCTTATTGCAAGTAATAATTTATTGTCAAACGGTCATCAAATGCACTACACTTACTTTTAACTTAAAATTCTAATAGAAATTAAAAATATTTGCTAACACTTGACGGCGTATCACGAACGTACCGAACAAACACAAACATTAAAGCGAAGCAATTAATTCACTTTACTTTCGTTATTAAATTGTTAGCAATTCCGATGCACTTAACAATAAACCATATTACATTCGAACCGCGCTGTGTTCCAAAAAACTCTGATTACACTCCAAATTCATTTATATTTTCTATGTCCACCAGAATTTTGACGAAAATCACACAGGCGCAGAGTGCAACGTTCAAAGTCTACATATGGGAACATGTCAAACCAACTGGGTTGCCGCCAGTATGCGCAAGTATATCAGATGTTCGCATAAGGTGACTCGAAATTATATTTTTATACACATTGTTGTTACAATATGTCAGCTAGAACTCTATACAAAAAAAATTAATGAAAAAGAATTAGAAAAAAGTTAAGATTTAAATTGATGAAGCATAGCACAAAGCTACAAACTACTAAACTACTAATATACAATTATTAAAGACCTTTAATATAAAACTATATACAATATGGCATCGCTCTAAATGTTAAGGTGTCCAGATTATTTGAGCGATAACAAATTGTAAACGTCAAGATATTTGAGAAATTGATAATTGCGAATTGTTGTTTGTTGTTAGCGAGTGAACAGTGCAGTTCGGTTTGTTTTGGTGGTGATTTGGTTGTCGGTGTACGAAGTTGTCATTTACATAACTTATTGGAGGAAGGTATACAACTTCTTACAAATTTCCTCCAGCGTTATACGCCATAATAGGAATACGGCTAAAAATTTTGTTTTAACAATTTTCCTCTGCTGACATATGGACATTTAATAAATAACCTCTCTTTTTGTATTACTTCAAGTATCCTTACACATCCTAGAAGTGATAACAGTTAGTATACAGCAAATACATAAGTAAAACAAAATATCAAGATGGCTCAACCAAACAAAACTCTGGTCGGTAAATTGATGAACCAATTGAAGAGTAAAGAGTTCCGCCAATACCTGATGAGGTTTGTAGCATTGCTTTTTTCTTTTCTTGATTTGCATGTTAAATATATTTTGCCGTTTACAGCACTCATTTCTGGGGTCCTGTGGCTAATTGGGGTATTCCACTGGCAGCAATTGCAGATTTCAAGAAGGAGCCAAAATTCATTTCAGGAAAAATGACACTTGGTAATTGTATATTTATTGTTCGCTATTTTATCTCGCGGATGATGCTGCTAATTTTCTAATGTGTTCTATTTGTGAATCTGTGCCAGTCATCTTGCACGCTTAATAATATATGTACATTCACAATCATACTGTCACATTCATTAATGACGGCGTCTCCTAGCCACTATTATCAATGTTAAAAGCTTTATGCGGTTATGTTTTTTGTTTTTGTTTCGTATTGGTTAATTAGTTGTCTGGCCGGTCTAGATTCAAGAGTGTTGTGATTTCATTAAACGCGTGCAAACAATACACACTATCGCTTTAGCCAAAAAGCTTAAGTAATCAGCATAATCTTTTATTTCAGCTCTCACACTGTATTCTTGCGTGTTTATGCGATTTGCTTGGAAGGTACAACCAAGGAATTTACTCCTATTCGCTTGCCACTTCACAAACGCCACTGCCCAATCAGTACAAGGAATACGATTCATCAATTATGAATTTTTAGAAAAGAAGAACGCGGCGTAAACGCATATTGCAATCTACATACATATATACGTATTGGTGCTTTTCCATGAGCTGCTGTTAAAATAAAGTCAACTACTTATATACAAATGTACACAAATTAGCGAAAATTGGAAGATAATGAGGCTAAGAAAAGCGCGGCTCATGCACTTAATAAGAATTTATGAAATTAAATATTGAAACAACAATCAATACGCTACTTTACTTCGTGACACTTGTGATCGTGCAAATATTTCATAAGCTGTTTTGTAAATAAGTAGTTATGCAAATTTTGCATATTTATCTAAAAGACCTAATTAACAAATTCAATATTAGCAATAAATACATAAAACAAATATTTATGTTATTAATGTTTTATTTACAACTGATTAACCAGCTGTGCTATCTAACGACCTTTAAATATCTTTCACTGAACGACGTATGAGCGAAGGTGCAATTATTTAAAATGAAATACTATAAAAATTCAGATATGACAACAACTAGACTTGAATTGCGGTACTTAAGTGTACGGATTTTTTTTTTATAAAGCTAATGAATGTGATTTGTTGTTGATAACAAATTGAGAAGGCGGTCTCTGAGATAAGATTAGCTAATTTTGTAGTGAAATTTTTTCCTATATTAATTTTTCCTTATCAAACATGAGTAGTTAGCTAGACGACGGCATGAACAGGCGAGTGCGTTAATAATTATATAGCTGATATACGTGTGTGCATGTAATTATCCACACGCAAATGTGGTTGGATTATTTCAAGTACTTATCTACAAATTGACATTTAGTTGTACTTAGCCTAATTGGAAATGGTTCCATATATGTTCATATAACATTTAAAGTGAAGAAGTTGAAAATTAGTGAAAATATTGGTATGAAAATGCTTTATATGTACCTATTATACATCAACGTTTTGACCTCCATGAAATGAACCAGTTTGTTTGAATAAGGTCAAGTTAAGAAATATTTATTACACTTGTTGCATTCTAATATGTAAATACGATATATATACACTATATCGTCCCCTCAATATAACAATAGCGTATGTGCTCATACGCCATTATTTTTTTATTGCATATTTAGAATCTCCATCATTGATTCTATGTCTGGTCAAAATTTCGTCAAATTCTACTTCCACAAAGTGGTTCAAAATGTCATTGGAAAAAATTGTGTATAATTTCATGTTCATGTTTTCTGATTTGACAAAAACTTTAAACTCGATTTTCTCAAAACCCAAAAAAAATTATACGCTATTGTTATATTGAGGGGACGATATAGTGTACGAATATATTTCACTTACCTTTTTAAATCGCCTCCGAAATGTTGGATTTTTATTATAAGTTCTTGCAGGCCGAAAATTTACCGGAGGACTTGCTTTGCCTGTTTCTACAATTGATAACATTTCCACTTTTTATTTTAAATATTCTATTCAAAGATAGAAGTAACAGATGTTTTTAGTACCTTGCGTTTAAATTTACTATATTTTACTTGTACTTTTCAATTATTTGAAATTAATAGGCGGCATTTTTAGCGTCAACCAATAGTTTGATAGTCGATATAGCACAAACTACAACTTATCGATATTTTTTATCGAATTTGAATTTGATAAACTAACTAATTGGAATTTGCTTTTGATTTGATATATTTAAAAAATTTAAAGATTTTTTCCAAATTTTATTAAAAATATTTGTTAAAAACAAATATTACCACTTAAAAGAAATCCCACAACTTTCGGAACTATCAACTGCGCATGTAGTTTTATTTCAAAAAAAAAAAATTTTTTTAAATATTGTTAAACATTTTTTTTTTGAAATATTGCTCTAGATTTGTGATCAATTGTGATAGAATAAATTATTCATTACATGTTATAACTTTTATGACTTACCCGTTTGTTTCAAACACAATAAATAAGAAGAATATTTTGTTTTAACTATATTAAATTTGTTTTTTATTTTACTGTATTTTTATTTATTTTCAGATTCATTATTTTTTTGCTATCATTACGCATTACATAATTATTTGTTTACAATTAACATATTTATATTTCTCATTAATAATTTTTATTTATTATTTATGTTTTGTAGTTATAAGGTCATATAAAGTCATAACAAATTAAATTACATGTAAGAACATTAAAATTAAACAAATATTTGTATTTTTGCCAGGGGAATTTGTGTGACTTGCATTTGCTGGTGAGATAAGAAGGGTGTAGTCCAAAGTTTAGTTCAATAATTATTAAATTACTTATCGTTTCTTACGTAGAAATGTGCCGACCCCTTGTAAAATAGTAATTTATGGATAAAACGTTAGAAAGCGGAAATAAATAAATTTAAAATAAATAAATTTAATAATTCTATTATATCAATATTGTTGTCAAATATGGTTTTCGGATTATTTATTTTTATTTTCTGCATTAAAACCTTTCTACGATCAAATATAGTTGTTTATATGGATAATAATTGGTTCGATTAACGGTATTGTGTTATGTCATCAGTTCTGTTTTTTGTTTTTTTTTTGTTTAATTTTGAAAATCTGTTTCTCTTTCGCTTGCTGTATTTATTTACTTTTATTGTATAATTATAATAATACTAAAGTGTGCTTTATTAAATTTTTCATTTCAATTTACAATTTGTTTAATTTTAAAATTCAATAAAAATTAAAAAAATAATAATTACAAACTGTAACGCAAAAGGTCTTCTCTGAATGTTGATCAATTTAGTTGTTTAGGATTTTCTTAATGCTTGAAGGAAAAGGCTGAAACAATATCACGTAAAATGATTTTTATTACTATCTTCTCAATTTTAATTTTTTAAATATTTTTTGCCGTCCATAACATTTTTTACTTTTAAATATTATTAAGAATATGAAAAATAGTAATTGAAAAATAAATTTAAAACTTTTTATCAAAATTTAAATATATTTATTTGGAATAATATACAGTAATAGTGTATTGTTTAAAAAAGTCTAGTTTATTTTCAAAATTAGCTCTTTTTAGCTCGCCTACCAAGAGTAAAAATATTTTATTTAAAAGAAATAACACTACAGTTTATTAAATTTAAGTTATTTTATTTATTGTATATAGTTCATTCTTTTATAGCTCTTTTAGTAATTCCATTATATTTCTTAAATCTTAATAATTAACAGCTAAAAATTGTAGCAATTTTAGAAAAAGGCATACGTTTTCAATGTAAAAAACGGATGATACATTATTCTTGTTCATTTCTTTTTATTTTTATAAAGTTTGTTTTTATATATGTAAGTTTTGTATGTTCGGTTACGGCGAGTGAATGTGTAAGCGACGTTACGTTTTGCGGTTTAGTGTTGATGTTGTATGGTAAAAACTGCTTGTTGGCCAACACTATTTTGGCCGCGGCGACTTGTGCATTCGCTGTGGACGCCATTCTGTGTGCGGTCTTGACATTAACGGAAATTGCACTTCACATTCGTCGGATGATTTTCACTGCTTCCGTTAAGTCCGCGTACAATTTGCATATTTCTTATGAGTTTTCTTGTGTTTTTATTTAAAGTAATTGCGCTGTATTCTATTTCGTTCATTCAGTGCGTTCGAGACCAAGTTTCAATACAAGATTTGTTCTAAATGTTTATGCTTGAAGAGGAGAAGAGTTCTGACGGAGAGTGATCAATTGCTTGTTTTGGCATAAAACTTGTACAACTTAGAATATGATTAATTTGGAGTTGAAATTGAGTTGCGACAATTGAAATGTTTTTTATAAACAAGTCAAGAATGTATTGTGAAAATATTGAATCAAATATTGCTCCATTTCAGAATAGAAGAGTTGGATTAATTAAACGATTTATGCTTGTAGCTGAGAGCGGGGCTTCTCCTACATTTCATTTTTATAAAAAACTCAAAGTGAAGAAATTATAATAAGAGTTGATAATTATAATATATTTAAAAAACTACTACTTTAGCTCAACATCAAGCATTAGTAAATATGAATGTTGTGTAGTGTATATAAAACGCTTACAATAAGTACATAAATACCTTATTGCTGTATATAAGAAAATTATAACTCCAAATTTCTGACGAAAATCCATTGCTCGTGATAATTATCACACAAGTAAGTCCTAAACGCCATAAAAACACAGTAATGTGTTAAGTGCATGCAGCCTAACTAATTTAGAAGAAACTAATTTTACCAATTAAAAAAATATAGCTATCTTTTGTATTTATTTTTTATTCTTTATTTATTTTATTACTTTATTTGCCAATTAAAACTTAATGATTTACACAACAAAAAATCTACCTTAATGTTCGCAGTCTGTTTTTTCTTCGACAGAAATTACATGTATGCCGTTGTTGCAGCTCATTTTGCATTACATTGCGCCACTTTTTTGTTTTTATTTATTTTTTATTAAATATGTAGTTACTTAAAATATGTCTGTATGTATATGCCATTTCTTCTAACTCAACGATTCCGTTACTACTTTTGCGATCACATTTTTCTTATAACATATTATTTATGTTTTTGTTTTTTTATCAAAACATTCATTTTATGTTCGCACTATATATTTTTATGTTCATACATCTTTTTGTTTTATATTTTTTGTTTACTTCCTTTAAAATACAATTAGTTAATTATATAATGCGTAATTTTAACACATTGCTTAAATTTAATATACACACGGCATGTGTATAAGCAAAATATATATGTATAATATATGTTATTAAAATTTAGATTTAAGCACTAAAACAAATTTTCTTTTTTAGCGCTAAATACAAAAAATGTTACAATAATCAAATGAGTGTTAATCCATATGTTTAGTAATTTTATATAAAATAAGATACAAAGTAAATATATTTTGCTACAACAAAACGAAAATCACGTGAAATAAAAACAAAAATTACAAATGTTTGAAATTTTAAAACACATAATTTGTTATTTGTCAAAACGAAGAATTGAAAAAAATGCCAAAACGCTGTTTTTAATTTAAACCACTGAACAATTGAAACTGTATAAATTATTTGCCAAACGATTTGCTTTCCCGTTCTCAAAAGTACAAAATAAACATAACATTTTACAATTAAAACAGTTATAAATTTATGAAACAAAAATTAATCAAATATCAAAACAAAAAATTAACATTTTCAAATTTATTTGATTAAACACTAGTTTTTTTTTTATGTTACCAAAGTATATTAAAATAGAAAATATAATTTTAGTGACAAAATAATAATTAAACTTAATTTGCACTGCTAAACAAAAATGTTTAAAATAACGAAAAAATGTGAAAGAAATTACAAAGAAAAAAATTTAAACAATTTTGCATATAACCGATTAATAATAAATTTTATTGCTAAATATACACTCAGTTAATGTACAGTGGTTTATTGTTTGATTAAATATAGTTTTTAAAATGTACTCAAAATATATTTTAATATATTTTTATTACTTTTTTGTTTAACAATATAACTTAAAATACATACATATAACATAAATCAGTACAATTTCATTTCTTGCAAGTTAAAATTTAAGTGTTAATTATAAAACAATAAAGTGTTAGACTAAATAAAATAAAACATATGTTTAGAGTAAAAATACAAAATATTTGCAATTCGTTTTTTTTTTAAATGTAGAAGTGGTTTTACATACATATTTATATGCTTTAAAGTCACCAATTATAATGTTTTTGTTTTTGATAAAGTATATGCCAAAAATTTGCTTATTAGTAATTAAAATGTGTCATTAGTAATTGTTTTTAATTTTTCACGCGGCTTTTCTGGGGCAGGCATACGTAAAATCATTATTGAAATTTTTAAATTTAATTTTCAAGGAATTTGCAAATATATATGGTGTGTGTTTACAATTTAATATTTTTTATGTGCGTACGTGTATTTTTTATTAAAAATAATTGTAGTTTTATTGGAAAAAAATATTGAAGATATATATTTTAAGTGTGTAAGTTAATTTGTATAGATAAAATGTATGGTATAAAAATTAAAAAATAATAATAATAAGTGCGCAAAAGTTAATGTTTGTATTCATATTTTTGTTTAATTTCCACTTTACTCTTTGTTATTTTAATTATTTTTTTTCATTACAAAAATGCAGCAGGGTTGCATAGGCTACAAGGCTCACTCTTTCTATTATAGTTATTGAAAGGTATAAAGTAAAGATACGCTTGAAAGCAAAAAAAATATTTTATTGTTTTAAATTATTTAATGATTATTCAGATTATTTTTTATTTATAAAAAAATTTTAAGTGTTAATTAAAAAAATCCTGATTGTTTTAAATTATTTAATGATTCAGATTACTTTTTTCATAAGTTTTATTTTTTTTTCTGAAAATCAAGTGTAGATAAAGTACTGAGAAATAACTTTTTTAAAGAAATTTTGTAAAATATTTTTAGTAACTCTCTTAAGCTGTATGAATGTTAAAAATATTTTTTTAAGAAATTCTGTTGTTTTTCAAAATGCTAACCTCACATTCCGCAGCAATCCATATTAACTTTACGCATAATATTATGAAAATAATCTGTAGAAACTGCAATTAATTATTGTATAGTTTCGCTACTCTCTCTCTATCTGTCACACTTCTCTTTCACTTTCAAACAATGGAACACCAGATACCCTGTATTATTGGTGGACAGCTACCGAAATGTGTTTGTGGCGTGCGTGTTCTTCAATTGATTCTCTTCACTATTTCACTTTTGCTATTTTATTTTAAGAGCATTTATGCATGAATATCTCTCTTATGAGTGTGTTAATGTTTATGTAACTTGGGGCATAAATAATTCTAGGTTATGTTAGGTTAGGTTTTATTTTTATTGCATGTGGATACTTGAATTGTTTATTTCCTTTTTTATATATAATATATATATATGTATTATGTTAATTCCGATTTTGCTTTATGCATTTTATACTTTATTGATTAGTCAATTGTATTTAGGGAAATTGTTTATACATACATGTATATATGTATATATCTATAAGAAGTATATGTGTTTATTAGGTTTTATACGTATTCGCTTACTTTTGTAATATTTTAAAAGTTTCATATTTTTATCTTTTATTTACTATATAAATATGTGACACTGTTGTTTTTTTATTTCTCATTAATGCATAATTTTTCACCGTTAAGCTTAATTTTTGCTCTACATATGAATGTCTTCATTGTTTTTGTTTAGTTGTTGTTTTCTTACGGGAAATTGTTTGTTTTGTTTATTAAAATTACATAAATATAAAACCATAATGTGATGTTTAATTAGTTCGTTGCCGTGTTTTATGATAATTTGCTGGTTCATTTAAGCCAGTTTATTTTTCTTGCCTGTATGCATTTTACACACGAAAAGTGTTTATTTTTCATGCGCCTTTTTTCTTTAGAATTATTGTAATTTATTTTTAAATATTAGCTACACCTCCCAATATTATTTTTTTGTTTGTGAAATAAAATAGGCCTAACTGTGTTCGCTTTTAATATTTAAGTTAATATTTTATTTTGCTTTGCCAACAATATACATGTTTTTGTTTTTGAGAAAATATAATCCAGTTTTTGAAAAATGTTCAGAGGCGGCTAAATTTACAAAAAAATCTAATTTACGAAATTGTTTTAAAATAATTTTAACTTTTTTTTAACAGAAGAAAAAAATTATATTTTTTAATAATTTTATCTTTTACTATTCCTTTAATTTTTACAAAAAAAATCAATACAATATACAAATTGCCGAAATTTCGTTATCAACTATAAAACTTAATAAAGCAAAAATATTTTTTTGTTAAACAATTTTTATATTTTTGTATTTGCTGTTGTCATTAAAAATTTTAATTTATATTTATTTTTTTTTACACACAACATGCTGACATTACACAATAATGCAACATGCCGTCGTCCATTTTTTGCACAAAACAACCGTTCATTGGTTATTTTCCTTAAATTGCATCATATAATTGCAAACGTTTTTTTTGTTGTTTGTGATTTTTACTTTGTTTTTGTAATTTGCTTACTACATTATGCATTTATCATATTCATTTGTGTCCATTATAATCGCATAAGTTTGCATATACATACATATACTCGCTAATCATGTATATAATTTTTTTTTAAGAATTTTCAATTATCAGTCAATTTTTTCGCCAAGCTTAGCTTTTTGAATTTTCAAAGTAAATATTTTTTTATAATTTTTTTAAATTTTTTTTTTTTTAATTTTTCTTGCAAATTTGCATTCAACACTCAAGACGTATATTGTTTTTGTTCAAATTTAAGACGCTTTATTTTTTAAGTTTTACTAGTCTTATATATATTTTTTGTAATTTTTATTCATTTTTTTTTAATTACTCGGCAACATATTTACAAATTTGTGTGTGTCCATTACATATTCTGGGAGGGTTTTGCTGCAAAATAATGTTTTTTCTTGTTTAATTTTTTAATTTTTTTTATTTTTTGAAATTTATTTATATTTGACTGCATTTTGTATATAATTGTGTATAAAAAGTGCTTCTTTTTTAACAATTACCGTTTTTTCAGAATTCTGGGCTACATAAGATATTACTTGGCTTTCTTTTGCTATTTCACGCTTTCTTTATTATTTAAATTTTAATTTGAATTTCACTTTAATTTCTCAGAATTTTGCATGTCAGCTGTTGTTGTAATATATGATAAAATGCATTTTTATTTCAATTTACTACTACTTTTTGTTGTTGTTGTTGTTTATGGCGTTTAAAAGTGTTTTATTGTTGTGTGTTTGCAATTAAAAGCGAAAAACTGAAAGCGCAGCTGTTAAAAATTGTCTGCCGGTTGTTATTTAAACAAATTTTATTGAAAATCTATTTTTTTTTCTGCTTCGCCGAATTCAGATTACTAATTTTTCATTAAAATTTCTGCAATTTTTTGCATTTTGTTTTATAGAAAATTTCCTTTTTAATTGCGAAATTTACGGACGTGAATCTTCTAATGTGTAACAGCACTATGCTTTTGCTATTGTTTTTGTATTAAATTTTATTTTTTTACTAATTTTCGATTCGCAATGGAGCATCAATATTTTTTTATTATTGTTTAATTATTTATTATATCTGGATGTATTAGTATTTAATTTAAAATAACAACTTCTGCCTACCATTGTGTATACATATCTACATATTAATATGTATGTTTGCAGTTGTAGTTGTTTTTTGAGGGCTACAAAGCTGTTTGCTGTTTGTTGTTGGTGTGTACATATATGTATGTATGTATCTATGGTTTATTACAAAAGTGTTTGCGAATTCTGTATATGAAATGACAATTTGTTGTTGTAACTTGCTTAAGAATTTACAACCACATTATTCTTGTTGTTGTTGTATCACTTTCATGATAACGGCTTAGCTATATTTTTATTTACATGCAATTAAAATTCTTTCAATTATATATTGTTGTTGTTGTTGTTTTTGTCACATGTTTGTTTACATATTTGTTAGTACTGCTTAAAATTCTGTATTATTATAATCAAGTGTTGTTGTAGTAGTTGTTAATGTTTCTTTGCTTCATATTCAGTATATTATTTAGTTGTTGTTGTTATTGCTAGGTGTAATCGCTGTTGTTGTAATAACTGCTAATGCACGCAGCTGCAGTCGCAGTTGTTATAGTAGTGGTTGTTGTTGTTGTATTATTGTTGTTGTTTATTACTGTTGTTTATTATTGTTGTAATATGCGCTTGTTGTTGTATTTTGTTTTTATATATTATTTATTATTATTATTTATTTCTTTTAATATTATTTAAGCCCAATTTGGAAATGAATCTGTGTACCATTGCTCGCCATTGGTGCCCAGTGGTTGTTGTGGTAACGGTATACTGCCCCAACTGCCATTGCCGATTAAACCGCTCGGGTAACGTCGCTTAATATCTGCAGGATTTTGGTGACCTCCATCGAATTTACGTTTACCGACTACTGCGCTCGTTGGAACAGTAAACAAAATCAGGGTTGCCAGATTGTTGTGTAGCAGTTGTGTGGAAATTTTAATGTCGACATTTTTTATTTTTTATTTTTTTTTGTGGTAGTTTGTGTGTGTGTTTTTTATTTGTTTATTCAAAGAGAAGAGAGAAAAGTAAACGGTATTAATTTATGTTCAAATAAATTTGTAGTTGTGTTATATTAACAGTTCGAAAGTATATTTTTGACCACTGAAAGGCAGCTTGACAAATTTTTTTTCGGTATTTATTATAAAAACTGCTTGCAAACATTTTTTTATTTTACTTTTTATTTATTTTATGCATGGAAATGTGAGAATTTTTTAAGAAATTTCAGGGAAAAAATATAAATTTTTTAGTAAATCCTATATCGTATCTGTTTCTTTTCATTTCCATTCATAAAACATTCGCCTTACTTATATAATTTCTTGCAATATTCATATTCCCAATTGATAAGAGAAATAATAATCATAATTAGGTACATAAAATATACATACATTACGGTCGGGTATTTAAAAATAATTACAACAAATAATGCATGACAAATTAAAAATACAAAAAAGGACACTAACTCATCAGAGGCAACCTGTTTGGGAATGAAATTATATCTAATATATATGATTTCGATCGATGTAAACTGGTAAGCGGATTTTGGCAAGCGGTTTGGAAAAAATAAAAATAAATGAATTTAAATGTAATTAAATAAAACTACCTTTGATATATTTTAATATTGTATCATTACACAAGAAGAAATTTATTTCCAGAATTTGACAAAATTTTGCATTATACAAAATGGTTTTTTGTTTTTCTCTCGTCAAAAGGAAATAATATGATAGAAAATTTACAATATGTGAGATGTACGAGTATTTAAAAAAAAAACAATCAACGAACATAGTAAATGACAAAAAACAAAATACAAAAAATTATATGAGTATATTATTACACATACATATTAAAATCATATATGCATACTATATCTAGATGAATCAATCAAGTGCAGATATATACATAGTTGATAGCTAGTTGAATGTATAGATAGTTAGTTAGGATAGATAGCGGTAGTTTAGAGCGAGAGAAATGTAAAGAATTGTTGGCAACGTCGATAGTTGTTGTGGTTAGAAATTCGCGTAGGGGCTTGCTTCTTGAATACGTTCTCAAAGCGTAAGTATATCATATAGAAAAGTCGTGCTCATTTGGTTTGTGGTTGGATTCTCATCTTTTTCATGTACCATTATAAAAAGGTTTCTTGCAATATTTATCCAACAAAAGTGCTTGCAAATAATTAATTTTTGTTTGAAGTTCTCTTCTCTTCACTTCGGCCTGATAAACGTACGTCAAGTGTTGATTTTTCTTTGAATTTTGGCTTGATTTTGAAACGTTATATTGTTTGAAGTTTTTTGCTAATGAATTGTTAAATAGTAATTTTGCGCACTGGTTATGGAGTAATTGTTTGTACTGATATTAAAGTTCATTCTTTTGCTAGATTTGTACTGATTATTTCCAGAAATTCGATATTTTTTGTCAATTATTTGCATTATTAATCATAAATTTTGTCGATAAATTCATTTCACTTGTAGTCGATAATTGTTATTGATGTTCAAATTTTTACGCATGTACTCCGATGGATGCTAAGCAGACAACGATTTTTTTTCAGTGCAGAAAAGAGAAAAAAGTTTGAAAAGTGAAATGTAATTGGAAAAGAATGAAAAATGCTTAAAAACAGATACACAAAAAGTGCCAAATAACAATAAACTACTTTATGGTGTCTGCCAAAAAAATTCTACAAAAATGTTTTTCATATTTGAAGTATGTATGTTTCTTAGGTTATGGTTTTAAATGAAAAAAAAAAATATTTTATTACAATTCTATTTTTGATCTAATTACATTTATAATCCCAATAAATGGAAAATGCGCTATATGTTAAGAAAAATGGAAATAAAATGAAAAAATTCTGATTTTCATGAAGAGTAACTAGTATTATGGACGTTGGAAACACATTATTTGTTGCGAAATATAGACGGTGAGGTGAAATATGATATAATATAGAATATATTTTCACTAGAAGTCACTTAACAAATAAAGCTATATGACAAAGACCTAAACTTTCGACGTTTTTTAAATAAATGACTTCAAAGATAATGTTTTTGATAATTTGTCTAACATAATTTGAGATTAAATTGACCTTAAAACTTCATAATCTTGAACTAAAAACTCTTAAAAAATTATAAAATCAAAACTATAAGCTGATATAGCCAAAATATGCTTTTATATTTGTTAACTGACTATAAGCAATGTGAGTGAAACAATGAAACGAAGGAAGTGTTTTATTAGACCTTCAGCACCTTCGCTCAGGCTGATTTTTGCCTGTCAAGAAAAAAGGTTTCACACTTCGTAACATGGTATTCTATCATCGTGAATACTTATACCTAAAAAAATATTAGAAGCTTTCATTTATTCCCGTCAAATAAATCTACGACAAAGTACAAGACACTCTTCAAAAACTAACTAAGTTAAACATTTATGACAAGCACAGAGCACGTACATCATATATGACTACCTTAAAAAGAAAACTGAATGCAGTTACAACAACAAAAACACTAATTTTTATTGCTAATGATGCATTTTAAATAAAACTAAAACTACAATATAATATATATTTACAGTTATATATGAATATGCATGTATGTGTGATTTTTTATGAGCTATAGATACGTACAACAACTATTTATACATATGTATGTATGTATGTATATAATTTTAATAGAAACTAAAGCTTAATGAAACATAACGAATCGATTAGTATTTTCTTATATTTTTATAATTAAATTCAATTATATCCATATTAAAATATATATATGTATATTTGCGCGCATTATTTAAATGAATACATACTTTATGTACTATATGTATGTATGTAAGTGAATATGCACCAAAAATTATATTTTCTTAAGTTTACTCACTCACTAAAAAACATAAACGAGCAATATTTGTATAAATTACATGTTTGTGAAATTTGTGTAGCGAAAGGGATAGAGTATGTAGTAGTAGTAGTAGTGGTGGTGGCCGTGATGCATTTTTGTTTAGTTAAAAAATGTTTAAAGATTGATTTTTATGATTTTTATTATTAAAATTAGCTGTGTAGAACTGCGTGTACTATGAATATTATGTATTAGAATTGCAAACTTATTTTATAAATATATTAAAAAAGAGCATAAATCAAACGAACACACATATTTAAATTTATTTACTAAATTACTTGCGTTAATTGCTTAAAACACGCAATAAAAAATATTATTTCTTTATTTTCGAAATTTACAAGACATTTACTTCTTTACTCTTCTATTTAAATTATTATATTATTCTATTTACTCTTTTATTTAAATAAAGTAAATTATATACAAATATTTTTAAATTAAATTTACCGTGTAATCGCAACAAGAAAATTGAGTTCTGGAATTTATACGATTTTTGGAATTTGTTTAGTATTTAGTTTTAAGGTTATATTATTTTCAATATCAGCTTTCTTACATCCATTTCAGTAAGTATTTTGGGTTATAAATTCGTAGAAGAGGGATAATGTGAAAATTCTGGTTAAATCCCACTTCATTTCTCTTCAAAAATTTGCTGCTGTTGCAACAGAAGAAAAAAAATATTCCGAAAATAATTTTGAAAAAATGAGAGAAAGAGAGAAGTTGACAGATATTGGCCGGATAAAAATGCATAACCGTTCCGGTTACGTAGACCCGATTGCAGAATAACATTTATCTATATTGAGCTTTATCTTATTTTCTTTATATTTATTCATTGCTGCCACACTTTCTACTTAAATGTATATTTCCAATGGACTCTAGATGTCTTTCTTAGTACAATTGGAATGGTGATCTGATAAGTAATTTGAAAAACTTTTTGAAAATCTCGAAGATTATATTTCGTGGATTAAAGTATGAATATTTTAACTGTTTTATTGAACGAATTTTTTAAGTAAGACCCGTATATACTTATTGCATCCACATACGTATAAATATTTCTGACCGAGAGTATTTCTAATAGGTTCCTAAAACCATCTCATTATACTTTCCAGCCGTACGAATGTTGGGCTTTTAGAACATTCCACTTAGGTTTTAAGGGACACTAGAAAAAATGTTATCTGATAAGATCAAATAGGAAAAATATGGGGTTTCTTCTGTTCGACTTCATTACTAACTCAATGTAAATTTTTTTATTCACAAATAATGAGCTTGAAACGATGAATGTGATAATTATATGGGAAGTAATTTGTAAAAAAAATTGCTTAGTAATTTTAAATTTTTATATTATTTATTTTAATAAATTGTTACACGCTGTAATATAAAAAAAATATAAAATCATTTATATAACACTTTGAGTTCATTGACTTTCGGTTTTTTTTTAAGTGTCAAATTTTGAAAACTTAAGTCAATAGATAGTTTCAATAATTTTTGTTGCATAATTTCTTGTAAGGTAATTATTTTAAAGTAATGTTAGTATGTATGTATGTTTGCATGTCAAAAAATATATATTTCGAATCAATACAAAACAAATATCGAATCTTAAAAAAATTATATATACACGTCAATTGGAGAAAGAGGAATTTTGTACGGTGTTTGGTTTGAATTTTTATTTGGGTTCCGTTTGTTTTTGGTTTTCATAAAAAATAACCGTTAAAACTGTATGCCGGGTGGTTTTAGTGTTTTTGCTTGATAGATGTTCGTTCTTTTGATTGTTTCGAATATGTTTTATTTTATTGTTGTATATTTATTCATTGTTTTTGAAAACCGATTTTATTCACGCATATAACCGTGCATAGAAACATATTTAGATGTAATAAATTTTGAACTTATATGCATAAGGTACACTATATAACTAAAAAATATGTACACATAACAAATGCAAGTACATAGTATATAGTTTAAAATTAAATAACCGTATAGAGAGGGGGCGCTTAAAAGTAATTGGAGCCATAAATGCAAGAAAGTCATTGAGGAGGCGGAGCAACTCATAATTATATATACATACAGATGTGTATGTAGCATATTTTTTTAGTTATAAAGTTTCAGTTTTCACTATTAAATACTAATCGATTCATTATTGCCTTTTACACCAAATAAAAAAATGAAGAGTGTAATGAGTAGAGAAACAACGAGCAAAAGTTAATTATGAACATACATGATATATTTGTATGTCTGTATGTTTTCTAAAAAAAACTGAGTGGGCCTGGGTTGGGTCGCTGAGTATTTGCAATACATATGTATGTGAATTTTTATTAAAAAAAATTTTTTTTTTTTGTATACTAACAACGAGCATTACCAAAAAATGTGGAAAACATTTAATAAATTAATTTAATTTTAATTTATCTGCAAAATATATGTACATACATATCTAAAGACACAAAGTGCATGCAGAGCATAAAAATATATGAAATATTTATACGACAGAGAGTGAAAGAGAGAGTGTGGAAGAGAGTAAAAAGTAGTAGACACAAGAAGCTGAGATGCAGCTATAGCGGCACACACACGCATACATATGCATTTAGATGATGAAGAAAATGGCGGTACTTTTAGATGGCAGTGTTACAACGTGCAGACACTGTCGCATAGCGCACTCAAAAGTGCAAAGAGAACGCGCAAATTTTCGCGCCGTACCCAACCAGCAACCCAATGGAACCTACAGCACTACAAAATCGCCTCAATTAGCGCAAGTGAAATCGACAAACCAACAAAAAAAAATCACAAAAAACAAGCAAAAATATATTTTCGTAGTTGAACTACTGCTAGCAAGAGAGCACACAAGACAGATAGAGAGAGAGAGAGAGTATTTCGAGTGCGAGAGCGCAAGTCTCATATTTATTTAAATGTTTTTTCTTTCTTACAAAATGCGAACAAAATACAATATTTTATTTACTTATTTAAAAATTAAATTGTGTGTTATTATTAGAACAACAAAATTATTATCGATATCAGTTAACGACTATATATCAAGTAATTAATTAATTAATTAATTAAATGTAATGTAAAGTAATGTACTAAAATTATGCATAAAATAATTACATTTTGCAGTTTATAATGAATAAAAAAATTTCAACTATATTAATAATAATAATTCACATTACTAAATATTACTTTCGACAACAAGTGAGGGAAAAAGAGATAGTTACAGAGAAAGAGAGAGAGTGAGTGATTGAAAGAAATACAGTTTTACACAAATCATACAGCATACATATGTATGTAAGAATTTCGAAAATATTATTGAAACTGAAAGAGCGAGTCATATATCAAAGCGCCAGAGAGAGCGGGTCACAAGAAAAGAAAATTTTAAAATTTCAAGTGTTTTGGATTTTTACAAAGAAACTATTGTTAAAAGTGTATTTGTGTGAAAATATTCAAAGAAAGAAAATTAAAATAAAATAATAATTAATAATAATATCAAACTTGTATTTTAGCAACTATTGTTTAACTTAATTACAAGAAACAGTTACAATATATATGTATGTATATAGGTTTAGCAATAATTATGATAACAGTAAATTTGTTTTTCGTTTTTTTTTTCATTTATTTTCATTTTTAAACTAATTAATTAACAATTATAGCGTAAGTGTTACTAGTACGTATGCATGTATGCAGTAAAAAAAATATCGTAGAAAAAAGTATATTCCGCTAGCACAATAACACAACATTACACATGTACATATGTTTGTATGTATGTATACTCGTTTAATTATATAAAAAAAAGTTACTTAAAAGTAGTAATCGTAGTAGCACACTTCTAAGGGAACTTTCGCTAACACAGTAAATAACAGTACAGTACAGAGCTGACTTCTTACAATGCTCATGTTGTTGTTGTTGTTGTGGTTGTTGCAACAAATACAACAACGTTGTATTTTTATGTGTGTGTATGCAATTGCTATTGAAATCTCTTACAAAATGCAACTCTAGGCTTTGCGGCTTGCAAGTGTGTGTGTGTGTGTACGAGTATATATGTATGTATGTGTGTTGTTGGTGTTGGTTTTGTTATATAAAATTGTATTTTAGTTGCTAATTCTAATTATATTGTATGTATGTATTTATGTAGCCAGTTGCAACAAATTCGCTTCATTTGTTGTTTTTGTTTTTTTTTTACTTTATTACTGCATTACTGTTATATGGTAAATTAAGCTTACACACACTGACTCTGCTGTGCTTGTTGCTGCTGTGGTAATTGTTGTTGTGGTTTTGTTGTAATAGTTGTTGTTCTTTCATAATTCAAATTATTATTGTTTTTTGTTGTTTTTATTTTTTTTTTACTTTTTTGATAACTTCAATGTTGTTGTTGTTTTGTTGCACAATTACTTATTTTTGTTGTTCTTGTTGTTGTTGTTGTTGTTTTACTTTTTTCTTGTAATAAATTTGGTTGAAATGAATTTCTCACCTGGTAAATTTTGTAGCGGCTTGGCGTGCTGGGTGCCACGAGCGTTGGGACGCATTTGTCCCACCCCACGGACCCCCCCGGTTGCTGCCTGAGCCCCCTGAGCGGTGGCCCCCCGCTGAACTGCCACCGCCGCCGCCGCCACCACCGCCGCCGCCGCTTGAGGGGCCCCCTGACGGTTGATGTTGCCACGGAGCCCAACGGCTCGGCCACGCGTGGCTGTGATTCCACGTCCACGACCAACCCCCTGTTGTTGTTGTAGTTATAGTTGTGATTGTAGTTGTTGTTGATGTTATAGTTGTCGTTGTTGTTTGGTTGTTATGGTGGTATATGTGTTCATATATAATATTTTATGTATGTGTGTGTGTTTCGTATGATTCGTGTATGTGTGTGAAAAAGTTGGTTATTTTAGTTGTTCGGGTTTGCACAAATTTCATAAGATTCAATAGAGAAGAAAACAAATTCGTTGGTAGTTTGGTCGGTTGTTTGGTTGGTTGGTGGTTTTTGGACGATTGATTAGTTTGCGTTAGATCCCGCATTGGATTGTTGGCACATTCCGAGCGCCGTTGTCGTTTCGTTCGCACAAACATTATGTATTCATTTAATACATTATGTACACAATATATATGCATGTAGTAGTAGGAGTTCATATAAATTCATATACATGAATCGCCAAAGGTGGTAGCCAAATTAACAATACAATTTATGGTTTTCGTTTTAGACAATAATGCAATGGTAGTATACGGTATACGATTTTAGTAAAATAGGTTTTCGTTAAACATACGATTTTTGAGTTCCGGTGATATGGTTCAAATTTTCATTTTTTTTCATTTTTGGAGGGGGTTTCATAATTTTTTTCCGGCACATATTTGATCGGTTCAAATGTTATAAAAAAATGCAATTCATTCATTTAGTAAGTTTGGAAAAAGATAGTATATATAAAAAATAGGTTTTGATTTCGAAAGTTATAACAGGTGATTTCGAAACGGTTTCATTTTTAAAACAAATGGTTTGTGGTGGCAGTTTGAAAATTTCGCAGTTGTTGTGAGCATTTTTGCAAATGTTTTTTTTTGTTTTTTGGTTTCATTCAGATTTGTTGTTGTGATTGTTAAGTTTTGTTTTGTATTTGGTATTTGTGATTTGACGAACATATATATATAATTTTTTTAAGATGATATATATTTGGTATTTACCGAAACATAAAAAAGAAAAAGAAAGAAAAGAAAAAAATCGAAATTAACGCGTTAGATTTTCATGTCATAAAAATCAATTAATATGAATAATTATAATTATAATTGATAAAAATTAATGTCTTCATAAAAAACTTGTGAAAAGTATAAAAGCTTAAAATTAACAATTCCAAATTCAAAGCGACACAATTTGTACTTGGAAAATATTGTTATATGTTATATGTAAAAGTCTCGCTAAATGTATTGCCAGATATTTGAATATAAAATTTCAATTTTTGTACGCTATATAACTGTAATATTCATTTAAATTTTTCGTAGATTTTTGGTTTTAGCAACTTTTAAGCCGCCAACTTCCACAAAATATGAATATACTTAAGTATATACATATATATATACATAGGCATAAAAATATATAGCATATATGTAGTCGAAATAAATGTTTGTATGTATGTATGTAATAAATGCATGAATAGAACTTACGTAAAACATAATTTCCCCATTTTTGTACTTTTTGCGCGCCTGCAGTTAACTTGTGTGCGTAATCAATACTTTACAGTTAATTGCAGGCTTTTTAAAAATAAATAAATTTTTTTTCAATTTAAATATGTATGCATATTTTTAAGTTTTAACCAAAACAAATTTTTTCGAGTTTGCGATTGACACATTTGGTTTTTGGAAATCTCAATTTAAACGCTAACAATATTTATAAAAATGCTGAATTGTAAAATTTCGAAGTAAAGACATTATACAGTTATAAAATTTATAAGCGTTTTACCGAGGCCATATTACATACAATGTTTTTTTTTGCTAACTTATGCCAATATTATTGTCGGTATTTAAATGAAATAAATAAGCTTAAGGTTAGTTTGCTTAGGTTAGTAGGCAGCAGTGAGCACTTATCTAATGTAATAAATTATAAAAATAATTAACAACAAAAAGCGTATAAAACAATATTAAAAATAATTATTTTTTTTGTCTTTTCAGTTGCAGAAACTTGAATATCGTGTGACGAGCTTATATCTTGGTGACGGAGAGAGTCATAAGTTTTGTAAGTTTAATTGATTATGCGTTGCATAAATCAGAAGTGGCATACAAAAACAATTATAAAGTAAGCAAATTAGCTTACACTGATTATAAATTTATTATGAATATTAATAATTTATGAATACTTCAAAGTCATACAATAGATCCGCAAGTTAGAAAAGTAATTCTAATAAGAATTGGGTCAGTTAACAAAAATTAAAAGGCTGAACCACGCTCGAATCTTCAAAAATTATATATTTTCGCCTTAAAGCTACATAGGCGTCTACTAAGTTTCATTATCTATAAGTTTTTTGAAGCAGAAGTCTTTCAAATTTTTGCGAATTGACCATTCGCGATCATTTAGACAGTTAGGAAAGCAAATTGTACTCAAATATCTACAGCTTTAGCAAGAAGTAACATTGAACTAACGTCTACCGTGAACCTTTTTATGAAGCTAAAACTATTTTATAGACTTTTTTCGAGTCAGAAGTGAATCCGTTTCGACTGTCTCCACAGTCATTGACAGCAGTTTACAGTTAGCCAACTGTCTTGTTATCATTTTTGTTAAATCTCAGTAGAATCATTAAGAAACACTTAATTATTAGGTCTCTAAATTGTTTCGTAGTCTTTCTGGAAACAAATATATAAAAGTCGAGGTTCGAGGCCCCTAAGTTGTCTCGTAGTCTTTCTGGAAACAAAACTTTAAAAGTCGAGGTTCGAGTTCGTGGCCAAGCCGACTGTAGCTCACCAAACACAATATCCAAGTTCTGCAAACACAAAACTTTAATAGCACACTTCGTTCAGCTCAATTATTTTAAATAAAGCTAAATAAACTTAAAACAAAATGAAGTTTACTATGCTTGGTTGTTTTGTAGTTGTTGCTAAAGCTTTTAAACTCGAAAAAAGAGTTTCAACTTTAAATTTTATAAGTCAAAATATTATATTATTGACAATATTATACATAATTTTATATTTTTTGGCACTAAAGCCAACAAATCAACAACGAAGCATAGCATTAACTCACGTGTATATTAATGAAGCAAATTAGCAGTAAAAATAAAAAAAGCTTACTAAATTAATGAACACAATAAGCGATTTAAGCAATTGAAAAAATCAAAATAAAATGTTTAGTAAAAGCATGTTCAAATGAAAAGTGTTGAATCGGTTGGTTTGTTGTTAAGAGAATATGCATTGAGGATTTGAACGAAAAATGTAAATAATTGAAAGTATATTTTAATTTTTACTATTGTCGGTTGAATTTGTAACTATGGCGGACTCTTTACGTTGCTTACTTAGCTAAATGCGGGTGGATGCACATAACGGTTAACACTCACAGGACGGTACAGCAAAAATGTATTATGTTCTTATGTATTATAAGGATTTAGATTTCGATAAAACTAAAACTAGCGTTAGGGATTTCAAAACAAAACAAAAAAAAGTATTCCTGAAAGCATGAGTGAGGCCAAACAATTTTGATGCCCGTTAGTGGCAGTTTCGAAATTTGTGTTGATGTTGTCTTCGCATTGTCGTTGCAGTTGTTGTACACAGTGTTGATGAGAATGGTAAAAATGTGTACATGTAAGATTTTGACTTTATTTTTATCCTTTTGTGTGTACTTTTGTGATTTTGAGTTTAAAATTTTGTGCATTCCAAAAATCAACAAAGCATAAATAAACAAAAAAGCATGAAAAGAAAAGATTAAAAATTAAATTTTGTTCCATTAAAAGCAAAAGTTGGTTAAATTTTCAATGATCTACGAGAGCGCTTCTACAAGAATTTGGAAAAAGAAAATTTAATAATTTGTTCACCACTAAGTGTAAATATGAAAGATGAGACATTTCACAGTTGTTTTGTCGCCAAAACAGTTTTGAACGTATGCAAAATGCAAATGTTTTTGAAATGCCAAATGTTTCCAAATACACATATAATTTTTAAAGTGTACACAAAAAACTGCGTTTAAGGCAGGTTTGCGGATTTGCGGGGAATTGTATAGTGTAAGGGGTTGTGGTATGATAGTAGTAGTGGGAACAGTATGTATTAATAGTAGTAGTAGTAGTAGTAGTAAGTAGTAAGTAGTAGTAGAAGAATGTAAGACCCACCACATTATTTCTGGCCGTTCTCTGCAGTCCACCAGCGGGTCCACCAGTTGGCAATGGTGTCACACCGCTCGGTGGATAATCAAAGAAGTACTCTCCATCATAGGTGCGATAAAAATCGTCATAATAGGATTCATTGTAGCCGCCACGATAATCCGAATAACCATAAAAGTCGTAATCATAATCTATAAATTGGGAAAAATTTTGCTGTGGTATTCTTTTCGTGCTTCTTTCAACTTTTTCTTCTAAAAATTATTAAGAAATGTTGACCAAATGTTCGAAAATTACAAAACAACAAATTAGATTAAACAAAAATATTAATTTTTCAAAAAAATTTTCAAACAATTTAGAAGTTTTGTAAATTTAATTTTTTTTATAACTATGCATATATACATTTGCTTGTATGTATGTATGTATGTATTTGTGGGTAGTGCAGCGTAATTTTATAGCGTTAGCCTCTCTATATACAAAATCAGACGTTACGATATAAAAGAAATTTCGATTATTTATAATCTAGGTCTGTTTTACGACGTTTGATGCTATATTATTTGTGGATACTGTAGTATTGCTCATTCGATATAGCAAATATGGATCACAGATCTATTTTCCGATTTCATTTGAAAATTAAAATTATACTTTCTTTCAACTGTATGTGCTGATGTTCTTCTCCCGAAACCTGTCTTATGTCTGTCTTATAATTCTTTTCTCAGGAACATCAGTTTATTCGAATCCGATAAATTTGTTTCGAGTTATTCTAGCGTATTCTTTGTACAGATTTTATAAAACTGATCCTAATTTATTTCATTAAATAAAAATCATAACCTAATAAATCGCCAAAAAATTGTATTCAAATAAATTTAAACTTGCACTCATAACCTCAAAAGATATCAGTCAATAAATATATTCATGACCGATCGCCTGAAGTACTTCATATCAACAAAAATTTCACTAAATGAACAAAGGTTTCATAGCCTCAAAAATGAAATGGCTCCTAAATATACCTTATTCATGATAAGTTTATGAGAGTAACTTATAAAAATATATCAAAGAGGCTACGCTATAAAATTTTGCTTTCATACCACTTTATCGAAAACTTAATTTTTTATTTAGTAATTAAAATGTAAAAACTAACTACTAAGAATTAAAAAGAAAATCATAAATACTCCAAACTAAAATCAATGCTATAGTAGACTATAGCTACAAATTAAGTGTGTGTGTGTACTGAGCGGTGTGAGAGAGTAGCCTTAAAATTGTATGGCGGAGCATAGCGTACGGTTTGTTATGCATAGGATACAGGGTGTTGGTCAAGACGTTTGAAGACAGACCTCGTTGCGATTGCTCAGGAACGCTTTCGAATTTCAATATTTTTAATTGGGAACAAATTTTAGGTTGTGGAACGCAATAGGCTTTACTTTTAGAGGGCACAAATGAGGGTCGTATTCAATTTGCGTGTTAGGGTTTTAATAATTGTTGCAATTTTCGTTTAATTTTGGTAAATAAGTTATAAAATATGGCAATATTGTTGTAGGTTTATTTTGTTTTTATTCCATTTTCTTTGTAGTTTTTGCGCATTTTAATTATTTTTGTTTCTTTTTATAATTTTTCGCAAGTGTTTTTCTTTGCTTACGTTACTTTACGGCTTTCTTAGGCAAGCGTACACTAGCTAATGGTGGTAAATCGTACTGCAAGTGCTATTACTTACCGCTGTTATAACGTCATATAGTAAACGGTGTGCTTAAAATTCACTATACGTTGAGGCATTTGCAACATTTAATATGGTAAAAAAGAAATGTATCACTAAAATTACTAAACACATTAAATTTAAAATATATTTAGTCACTATTATTTTTAGTTTTTTTTTTTAATTTGAATTTTAATTGCATAAAACACATTTGGAAAATAATGTTTATAAATATTTTTTTTAGTATATTGCTTTATAGAAAAAAATGGAATAAAAACAAATTTATGCAAAAAGGTTACACAAACTGTAGTAGTCATAAAGAGTAAATAACACCAAGAACATGCAGTAACTTTTTGAAACAAACACAAAGTAGTACACACATAGATGATGAGAAAAAACAACAATAAACCAACATTGATTATTATATAATTGCTGTTTAATTTAGAAAATATGTCTGAGAAACTATGGAAATTGTAATAGAAAAGGTGCAACATTAATTTTGATAACACAAATTATGCAGTAGTAGTACTAATGATTGCTTAGACACGCATTAACACACACCGATTACAAAAAAAAATATTTTATTATAAATTTGTTGAATAAAAAATTTAATTTTAACAATATTTTATTATAAAATATCTGATTATAAAAAAATGTAATCATAAAAATATTTAATTATAAAAAAAATAAAAAGATTTTATTATAAAAATTTTTTATAAAAAAGTAATTATAAAAAAATGTTATAAAAAACTTTATAAAAAAATGTATTATAAAATAATTTTATAAAAAAAATTTATCAAAAATTTAATTATGAAAAAAATATTTGATGAAATTTTAATATGAAAATAATGAGTGAAATGCATGATTTTTGTGGGTTAAAAGCTATTTGCAAAAGCTGGGCTTTAAAACGGTGTGAGAAAAATGGTTAGGAAGTAGACAAACAAAACAAACTACGCAAAAAGGACAATGGTAGGGATATTTCATTGTTAGTAGTAACTTAAATATAAAAAAAAAATACTTTTTGGAGACAACTAAAGTATAAAATAGAAATAAATTTGAAAACTATATATTAAAACTATTAGTTGTAGTAGTTTAGTTTAGACTAATACTCAATATGAAATTTTAGTTTTGTTTTACACCCATTTAAACGCGTTTGGGGGCTATATGCAGTTACAATCACAATAGTGAGAAAATACTTCATACGGTTTTGTAAGTAGCTAATTTGCCTAGCGAAATACGTGTATATTTATATTATATAATGGCTGTTTACTACATATTTTTGTATTTACCAAAAAATTTACAACGCTTGCTTTATTTAGAAAAAAACATTACGTTTCCAATCATTAAATGGGTAGTTATGTAGTATATACAATACAGTATTGCGTATGTCAACTGCAAAACTAACTTGACGCCATTAGCGTGTACTCAAATGTTTTTAGTTCAAATGTCTTTAGATAACTGTTTTTGTTTTTTTTTTTAATTTTTCTTGTAATTTAATTTTAGTTTTTTACGAAGTAATTCAATTTAATATACATAATATAAACCATTCAAAAAAGTACATAGTTAAATATATATGTATATATGTATTTATGTATTTTTAGTTAATACGTATATTAAAGCTAATTTAAGTGAATTTTCTTGTATAAAAATCGTTGTATGACTTACCGTAATCACGTGGTATTGGTGCGCGCAACGGTATTCGTGGACCACCAGGCAGGCGCATTGGCGCTGCTAAGGACATCATATTGGGATGTGTAGGCGATAAGTTTCTGTATGGAGATAATTGTTCATAGCTAGTATGAGTTACGACAAATTTAGATGGGACACATGGGACACAGACACAGACACACACACATAAACACAGTGGACGACGGTTGCGCCGATGTTATAGCAATTGTGTGTGATTGGAATTATATGCGTTTATGTTTTTATATATTGTTTGCATTGTTGTTGTATTGTTTGTTTTTTAATTATTTTCAATTGTTGTTGTATATTTTTCAAATTTTATTTTTTTTTTCAATTGTTGTTGTTTATCACATGTTGTAAATTGTGAATAATTAACGCAAATTGCGCATTTCATTGAATGATTAATTGAGTGCGTGCAGTTATTGAGATTGAAAGAGAGTGGGAGAGAAAGAGAAAGAGAGAGAATACAAAATTAATTAAAAAAATTGTAAATTGTATTTAAAAGGAATTACGAGCTCAAAACGGTTAAGGACAAGTCACAAACACCAAACACACTCATTGAGTGGTGGTGGTGAACTTCGTTTTTGTAATCCGAAACAGCATAAAAAAGCCGATGCACTTTAGGGAACTTTGTTATTGTTTGTATATACAATATATTGGTTAGTAATATTTTTGAATTTTGACACGCCAATAAAGGGGTGGGATTAGGTTTTTTAGTGTATATGTAAATTATTTATAAATTGTATGCTTGAGTTAATGTAGAGCTTGCACTTACCCAACAAGACCGGGACGTCCTTGCATCATTTGCATCATGCGACGTTCACGTGCACGTAGTATTTCCTCCTTCTTCTTCTTGTCCGATGGTGGTTTGGCAAGTGAGACCTGTAACTTTCCAGATTTTGACTTTAAAAACAATTTCATCAAGTGCATTTATGGGTGCAAAGTGTTTATTACCTCAATATTAGAAGAGCCAATCTCTTTGCCGTTAAGGCCGCGCATTGCAATTACGGCACTTTCACGATCCTCGAAATGCACGAAAGCGTAGTCTTTGATTTTCTTAACGCGCTCAACTTTACCATATTGCTCAAATTGCTCCTGTAATTGGAGAGCGGATGAAATGTTAGAAATTAATATATAAATGTTTGAGTGTGTAAGTCACATTACCTTTAGTTTCTCCTCGCTAACGTCTTGCGTTAAATTCCTCACGTACAAGACCTTCACCTTGGACATTGTTTGCTCGTCTGGTTCCTCCTGTGGATCGGCCCAATCGACAATGATATCACATCCCCAGACCTGAGTGGAATAATACAGTGGTGATATTTACGTAATATATAGACAAATTTAATAGATTCAATGGTTTAAAAAAAAAGTAATTAAATTTTGGTTAAACAACAATTTTTTTCTTATAATTTCAACTGAGAGTAGACCAATAATCGCTTAGTTGGTCTTCAGAGCCAGAGTTGCCACTCCCCACTCAAATAATACCAAAATTAATGTACTCTCGTTTATTTCTGTTTAATTGTGATTGAGCTCTAAATATTTGTAATTATTTTCCAAGCCTTCACTTACCTTAATTCGTCCGGTGCCAAGTCTTCGTTTTGCCAGCGAGGCAGCTTTGTGTGATTCATATTCGAGGAAGCAGAATCCACGATTTTTCTTCTTATCATCGGGTGAACTGTAGATGATCACTTCAATAAGGCCAGCTAAATGTGTGTGTGTGTGCGCATAACAATAATAAATATTTGAACAAAAACAAAAACAAATTGCGAAAAAATCATTAGTAAAATTGTTAATAATTTACTAAGTAAATTCAAGAAAATTTCTGGGTAATATTCGTGGAAATTTATTAAAAAATACAACAAATAATTTATGATTATATAACATATGGAGAGGATAATAGCAAATAACGGGAGTAGCGCTTAATGTGTTACTCCTACTTAGTCTCAAATTGCTGTTGAACACATACTCATGAGTTGACTTCATGAGTGTCTTTACCAAGGATTAAAGAGTAAGAAGCACCGAAAATTGCAAAATTTCACATCACAAGCATTAGGACGGGGGCGTTGTTATGCAAAATAGTGAATTTTCACGCATTTCATTTTGATTTAATTCAATTTATGTACTATATATAGACAACAATCAATAAATTGCACATACAGAGCAAAATACATTTATGAATGTGCAAAATGCTTAAAATAATTTTTTTTTTTAATTTTTCGTTTGCTTTTAATTATTGTTTTTTTTTGTACGTGTGAAAAACCAATGCCAAAATTTGTTTGTTTAACATTTTTAAGTCTAAATTTTCCATATAATAATTTTTTAGTTTTAAAAACCTAACCGCAAAATAAAAAAAAAACATAATTCACAAATGCACATCTAATCAAAAATTGATGTCGAATTATATTGCCTAAACAAATTTACATATATGCTACATACATTTATTTTATTTTTTGGTTTTTGCTTAAATATTGTATATAATATAACCATATACATAGTAATATTTATTAAGTGGTGTGTTCGTGTACATAACCAAGTTGAATTTTCGTTTAAAACGTTTAAAACTAGAGACACCAAGTGAAACCATAGTATCCAAAGAAAACATTTATTGATATATATCGTATATAATAAATATATGTAGGTATTAATGTATGTCGTATGTACCTAATATAGATAAAACACAGATGAGTCATACAAGTGGTTTAGAATTACGAATATGTTTCATATGTATTCAAATAAGTTCGGGAATATCATATATATATTTATATTGTATACAAATGGTGACACATTTAGGCATTAACGCAAAAAAAAAAAGAAAAATAATTTTCGAATATTAACTTGAAGTATTTTTAGTCCTTGAATGCTTTTTGGGTATTTTTGAACTTTTTCCCTAAATTAATATACTGAATTAAATTTTTTTTATTATTTTTTTTTGTATTGAATTAAAAGGTTTTAATGAAAACGATTTACTTTGTATTTTCTCTGTTTCTAGTCGAAATATTTTTTAAAAAATCAGTTGAAAAGAAATACAAAATATTTTATATATTCGAAAATATTTTTTATAATATATTCGACTCGTAAGTAGTAGACGCTTTGCATTTAAGGACTTTTTCATAGAATTTTTTTTTAA
The DNA here is from genome assembly GCA_031772095.1 of Zeugodacus tau. Lineage (NCBI taxonomy): Eukaryota > Metazoa > Arthropoda > Insecta > Diptera > Tephritidae > Zeugodacus > Zeugodacus tau. The sequence goes on from CM062649.1 coordinate 81,391,367, forward strand.
ATTAATTTTTTTTCTTTTTTCAAAAACAAAAAAATATTGAAATTTATGCGCACTTTAAGAACAAAGCGAATTTCGATTGCCAATTTGTATATCTCTTTGTAAGAAAATAGCATTAACCTCAAAAATTAATTTTAATTCTTAATAAAATTTTCTCTTGATTCGGTTCATAATTTAATGATTTAATATCAAATCTTCGAATGTTACGAATAATGTACAGAGGTTTGTTTAGAGCTATACTAATCGTCTGATTTGATTGTGGACAAGGAGTTCATTTGGGAGTTTATGGGTTAAACACAAATTGTTTTGTTGTTTTTTTTTCATATAGTACTAAATAGTATTTCTCCAGTCATTACCATATGTTTTTTGCTTTGAGTTAATTCACTCGAAATTAACAAATTTGCTCAATGGACCGAATATTCAATATTGTTTAATTATATTTTTTAGTTAAATAAATTCATGTTTAGTTATATTCTTTGACATTCTTATTGTTGTTGATGTTGTATTTACTACTAGGTATGTGGCAATTGAAATGCGAAGCTGGCAATCCTTGTTGTACTAATTAAGTAACTAATTAGCATTAACGCTTTTGGCGCTCCTTTTTTTCTGATCTGCTTTTCATGAATACACGAATGATGTAAAGTAACGCATAACAAAATCAAAGTGGGGAAGAAAGACACAAAGACACAGTGGTAATAGAGATAGAGAGAGATATATAGAGTTATAACTAAACAATTGGAAATGTGAAACAAAAATATAGTTTCATTTGTCATTGGGTAATTTTACAGCTGTAGCTAGACAATTATTTATTTTTTTTTAATAATTTGTTTTCATAATAAATATAAATTTATTTCTAATTAAACACAGTTTTCCAAATAAATATTTTGCTAGTGTTTTGATAATAAACAAACGTGGCTCGATAGCGCGAACTTTTTAATGCTTTTATGTTTCCAAAGTTATTTTCATAATAAAATTCTAATTTCAATTTTTGAGGTTAAGTACTAGTGTTCAATAAGCCAGTTTCCGCTTTATCGAGCAACATTTATTTGTATTTTTTTGCAGGTACTTGGTGTGATGCAAAGTCTAATTCAAGCTCAATTTCTTTTTTATGAAAATGTATATTAATTTTTATGCCTTTATATTTTTAAACAAAATTATGTAATAACGTACATTGTTTTTTGTTATATTTCTTAAAGCGCAAGAACAAATTTTTTCCTTTCAATATATTACATAGTTCAAATATTTATTTTTATTTTAAAACGAGAAAACAGGTATTTTCATTCATTCTCTTTATAAATTTGATTTTAGTTACATATTTCTGTCCTTATACTGAAAAACAGAAAATAGCACAGCATTTGCAACAGAAACAGAAACCGTATCACTGCAATTACTTTATGCTGTTAAAATCTCTGTTACTGTATATGCTATTAATGAGTCTGTTAATGTTAAAAGTTGCATTAGGATCTACTTCAGGTTTATGCTGAGATGCATTTCCAAATTAAAATTACAGCAGAACTCAAAATAGTTTTATAACAGAAACAGAGACCATACAACTGCTTTCTGTTTTTAATTCTGTTACTATGTTGTAGGCGCATCTGTTGCTGTAAGTGTTTCTGTAGCAAATATTTGGCGCTGCTTTGGTGATGGCTATGTTATTTTCGAACACTAAAAATCGATTTTTAGCATTTTTAAAACAGTTTTATATAACTTTCATCAAGTTAGTTGATTACAACTGTATATATAGAATTTGTTCAATAATTTAACATTATTAAATGTGCTTGAAATGGCGCTTTTTACACCGTTTTCCATTATATAAGTTTTCAAAATTAATTTCAATAAAAATTAGACTTTCTTAATGCGTAATTTTTACAAAAATATATATAACAGAATACAAAATAATTAATTTTTGTGCATACTTTGAGCTTTTACCGTTGCATCACCGCGTCTGCTTATTGAAATCGGGGACCAAACTAAAAACACAGATGACAAAGTGTTTCATAGCGTTAGACTATAATTTTTTCATAATTTTAAAATTCTAAATAAAAAAAAAAATATTCAAAAATTTTGGCAATGATTTTTCGATGTTTTGTTTTTTTTTTTTTGTAGAAATTTTTCATTTCAGATTTTGCTTAAACTCAGCGCACTGATTGTTCCATATGTTAATTGTTAGCTACAGTTTTCAATTTCATAATTGTACAATTTAAAAAGAAAATATTCATATAATTTTTGTTGTATTTTCTAATAATTTCGCACATAATTCGTTCATGTGAAATGGAAGGGATCTCGTGCTGTAACAAGCACACACACACGCTACTAATTTTGGTGCCAGCACAAAAGCGCAAATGCAAGGGAACTAAAATATTTTTATTTATAATAATTTTTTTTCGAAATTTTTTGATTTGCGCTTTTGTTTTGGATTTTTTTTCTAAAAAAAAAATTTTTTTTCGATTTGTACGCAGCATTTTAAAGCGAAAATTGCAAAACAAAAATCCAATTCGTTTCAATTTGTACAGCTCTATGTTTTCCAAGGCGACGCTTTGTAGAGCCTCTAGTATGGCGCTTACCCAGGCTTAGTAATCTTCTTCTTATACATTACACACCAATTTTAGTTTTTCACATTATATTTTTTCAATATTTTATTTCAATATTCTGCAACTGACGCTAACAAAATGTGCTTTTTCACTTTTCGATATACGCCAATTATAACGGTTAACCAATTCATCACAGTTTCAAAATGGTGTATTGCGAATTGAAGGTGAAGTAAGAGTATAGAAAGTCATGCATGGCAGAGAATATTCATAATTTCTTCACTATATACTACACACGCTATGCATATGTATAAGTGTCTGTCTGTATGTATGTATGTATACATAGCGTGCTTTCAACTCACATTAACCATTTTCGAATCTTAAAAAAATCGGATTTTTTTTAATTTTGTTACTTAACTAAATTTAGCGCTGAGTAATACATACATTTAAGGAGTTTGTTTTTTCGGTGGTTTAAGGAAGTTTTACTACTAATGCATATCTGATTATATATTGATAATGGTTTTGGATAGGATAAGTGGTAGCAGGTAATTGGGTGTTGAATTTTATTTGAATTTAATTTTGTTGTTTTTTTTTTTTTGGTTTTTGGTTATGATTTTGAAATGTACCACTTACGTGCGTGTTTGGTAAATTCCTCAATTAATTCGTCACGATCTCTATTCTTAGGAATATTGCCGACAAAAAGTCGGTGATTGTTAAATGATATCGTAACACCAATCTTTTTGCCTTTCCGAATTTCAAAATCATTTAGCTGGAATTGTCAAAAGTTCACACAAAAAATATTGAATTTCATTTGTTTTTACCAAATAATTTTGTAGCTTTTTTTTATGGGGGGTTGTTGTTGTTTGGGAGAGTGGGTTTTTATTATCTTGCTAATTACAATTTCGAAAAAAAAAAATGTAATTTGAAATAATAAATAGATACGTAGAAGTTTATGAGATTACATATAATATACATATTTGATTTTGCTTTAGCTTTTGAAGTATCGTGCCAAATATAACTTAATTAAAGTACAAAAACAATTTCAAGTTTCAGAAAAAATCTAATTAATCGTGTTTTTTTAAAGTGATTAAGGAAGGATAATATTTTAAGTAAATAAATAATGTATGATTATTGTATGTATGTACTTCAAAAATTTCCAACAGTCTCAGTTATATATTTTGTAACAAAAAAATGTTTATATAATTCAAATAAAACAGTTTAAGTATTTTTACAATTTCTCGCTACTTAAATACGAACTTCGTAGAATACACTCTTTTATAAAATACGCTATTTATGCATTAATTATGAAACGCATACATATTAAATATTGAAATTTCTTGCTTTTCGTACATACATAGAACTAATGATTTTCTAAAATATTTTCAAATGCTTTTAAATGGAAAATTTATTTCAGTATTTTCGCTTATTGCCGACTTCAATAAGTAAAGAAAGGCGGCAATAATCACAAAAAGTCAGCAATGAGCGTATTATAACTCAAATTATCGCAAAATAATACATTGCTGCCTTAAAATGTTTCAAAATTATAATATTTTTTAAGTACATTTCAGTTATGTGCATTAATTTTTTTCGAAAAAACATTATTCATCTCATACAAATTAACCACAAAATGTAATTTTTTAAACAAAAATTATGAAAATTTTAAAAATTTCTATTAATATTGTATAACTACTACCGTCAGGCGATCAGCATGGCGTATGAGTAACATCATTTCAATCAACTTTGTATGCTACTACTTTCTCATTTACTTAATTTCGCTATACAAGCTATGACGCTTGAAACATTCTATGTATGTATGCATAATTGTTAGCAATAACATTTTCAAAAAATAATTCCATACAAATTTTATAAAAAAAATACTTTCGAAATGTGTAAATATGTATGCATTATACAAAAGAAAATTCCAAATGAATGAAATGAATGGTGAGCATAATTTTTAGTTAGTATGGCGAGTTTTCAGTAGTCATGTTAGATTGTATTATTTTTAATATGAATCAATAATTAATTCAATGAATTGATAAATTTTGATTTTAATTTTCATTAGTCACAATTAATTTAAAGGCTATTTGAAGCCAGGCCCTCGAGGGGTTATTAGAACATGATTTGTTAACAAAATGTAATTATTTTCTGTAGTAAAGTAATTCCAGAATTATCGAGTGATAACTATATACCTAAAACATATTTTTTAAATTTAAATAATTTTTGAAAATTTAAAATGATTTATTCTCATAGTAAACCTTTTAGCGAGTTTTAGTTCCCAAGCGTGATCTAAACGAAATTTGATACTCTTATGTTAAATTCTTCTAAATATATTTCAAAAATTGTAACCATCGGATCCTTATCTGATTTCCATATTTGACTATCATCAGCTTTTGCCTTTGTCAGCTCAAAGTCAGTCATCAGCAAAGATGTCGAGTATAAAATTAAAAAATTATTAATATTATTTCTTATTTGTGAAAACTGTGTTCCGATTACTCCTTATATCGAATATGACTATCTCTATCTTTTCGGTTCACTTTGTAACATATAAATATATCTGCCAATGTGCTAGATATCTTAACAAAACTGAATGGACCTATTATCATTAACTATATACTGATTCGATATTAAAAATTGAAGAAATCTATCGAGGCGTTCGCCTTGTGGAAATGTTTCGTTGAGGTTAAAATGGTTTGGAGGCGAAAATGGATGGAATCAAGATAGATCTTACCTAACTTTTGATAATCTGAAGTATATACTAGTTTCTGCTAATCAAGTTGGCTTCAAGTAGATATTTTCGGTACTCCGATATCCAGAATTATAAATTTAGAAATAATTACATATAACTGAAATTTAATGAACCGAAAATATTTACACCAAATCAAAAGTAAATCCATAATTTAAACCAAAAACAAACTGACTGCTGAAAACTCGATTGCTTAAAGATTTACAAATATCTATAAATATAATGTATGTATGTATGTAGTTTAAGCTAGTTAATATGAACTAAGTTAGGAAGAAAAATTGATGCAAAAATTTTGTAATGATTTTTTTTTTGTTTTCTGTTTTTTATATTTAAAATTTTAGCATTTCTTTTATATTTTCCATAATTTTTTGTCTTTTTTTGAGAGTTAATGACTGGAGATATCTTTGTCGTTGCAGAATTTCGTTTGCTTTTTGTTGTTGCAGTTTTTCATGGTGGATTTTCTAAGCTTTCACAAGAAAAAAAAAATTTGACGAACTTCAAGCGTTACATAGCCGTTTGCACAGTGAACGCGCTAACATTGCATTTGAATTTGAGTGGTGCGACACAAAGCCAGTGTGTGCATGAGGTGTGTATTAATTTATGTATGCTTGTATGTGTGCGTTAGGGCGTGAGATGTGCATTCGCAGCATAATTGCAAGAGTGTTTGCGTATGTATGTGTATGTACATGTGGCAGCTAGCAATTGCATGCCAATGTGTGAGTGCGCTTCTTTTCTAGTATTTTTCGTTGTAACTTAAAGCTTTTGAGGTGAATTACATAGAAAAGGTGATTTCGGTTAGGTACGCATTTGAAAAGAGTCTCAGTGGTTTCAGTAAAACAAAAAAAAATTAAAAATATACAAATATATAACAAAGTGATAATTGGTGATTTTGGACGGTGAGTATAACGGTTAATTCAATGTACGACAATCAATGTAAATTGTGATATTCATGAGTGAGGTGATTAAATTTTTTATGTGTTATGGGTGGGATTAAGGTTTAAACAATTTTGATGAGGTTTTTCTTAAAAATAAAAATAATGACTTAAATATGTATTCGAAATTAAATTTTAATTTAAAAAAAAATATTTTTTTTTTATAAAATTATTGTTATTATTTTTATAACAACCTCGTTGATTGCTTTTATAGCATTTAAACACTCTTTTATTTGCCTTTTAATTATCAATTAACCCCCATGCTTCATTTGCACATGTTTCATTTATTCTTTAGAAACATATCTACATACACTTTGTTGTAATTTATGTTCGTTGTCGCCGATTTACACATTCGCCAATTGGGTGTGAGCCAATCTTAAAGCCAATTGGATTTTTGTATTTTACAAGCCAATTAAAATTGAACGCTTTTGCATTCTCGCTACGCGCATTTATGCGTTATTGTAATGGAATTTGTTGTAATAATATGCAAAATTGTGTGTGTTGAAAATGAAATATTTGATATTTTTTTAAATTTTTTCTTTGTTTTACAGATATTTATTTTAAATTTATTTTACTATAGGTGTTATACTAAATATTTTGTCATGATTTGTTATTTACTTCAGAGTACGAATATTTGTACAATACATATATACATATATTTGAAGCTACATATATACATAATGAATTTCAAGACACATAGAAGTTGAAGCTTCTTTTTTATTTTATTTTTTACTAGTAGAGGGTTACCCCGAAAAAAGTTCAAAATTCCTTAGAAAATATTATTCTAGACTTCTCAACCATGTTATGAACATTTTCTTGCTACTCAAAATTAATTATCCATTTTTTTTTGTATAAAATTTGAATATAAAAATATTACTAGAAGGCTGTTGATGACTTGTATACATTCAGGTAGCTTATATATCCACTCATTCAATGATTTACACTATTTTATTCATTATGACCTTTCTGAGGCCAGTTATAGCATATAGCATTGCATCCAAAGATGACTGATTTATTGAATGATTAAAGAAAGAAATATATTGTATATGGTTGAATAACCAGCGATTCTTTTATATTGGTGTTGCGAAAAAATGGAAATTTACACAAATGAGGTTCCATAATTTGTACAAATATGATATTATTACTAATTTCATACTAAATTTTTGTAAGGTTTTTATTTTTTATTATTTTTTTTTTTGTAAATATATTTTTTTTTATCGTAGCTGATATTTTATTTTTTACTTCCATTTTTCATTTTTCAAAATAATTTTTTTACTTAAAATTCTTAATTTTCTTATTATTTTTTCTTTGCATATTATTTCTGACCAAATTCCACCACATACGCATATGTACTTACGGTTAATTTCAAGTTTTTTTTTTTATACAAATTAAATTTTAGAAAAAAATTTCATTTTGAATTTACCTGTTAATTTACCAAATTCGTCTAAAATCTCCTCTTTGCCTTTCGACTTGGGTATGTTGCCTACAAATAGGCGCAGGTTCGGTACGCTAATGTTAATTTTTAGACACTTGCCAGGTTTTATTTCGTGATTATCGAGCTGTAGATGGGGAATATGTATACAAATATTTATATGTGTTTTTTAAGCGTTTGTTGTTGTTTGTCATTGTAGTTGTTTTTTTTCAAAATTTTTTTATTTTGTAGTAGTTGTAGTAAATGTAAATGTAATGCAGTTGTAGTTGGTAGGATTTTTTCAATAATAATAACAAACGAGATACAATAAAATAAATAAATAAATAATTATTGAATAAACAAAATGGTAAAATAAAAAACATTAAGAAATGATAATGAAAATACTGAGCAGAAATGGTAGTATAATAAATTCATAATGTATCTTCTAGTAATAAAATGAAAAAATAAAAAGATTTCAAATAATGCAAATGGAAGGAAGGAATATAAAGAGGTGTGGGGAGATAAAGGAGTTTTGTGATGCGTAGGGTTGCCAATAGAAATTAAAATATAATTTTAACTGTGAAAATAATTGAATAAAGATAGGGTTGCCAAAAATATTAAAAATGTAATTTTTATGGAATAAAAAAATGATAACGACAGGGTTGCCAATAGAAATTAAATATAATTTGTACGGAGAAAACAATATAAGGTTAGGGTTGCCAATAAAACTGAAAAGGTTATTTGTACGAGGGAAAAAATTAGACAATGACAGTGTTGCCATTTGAATAAAAATTTATTTTATGAAGAAAAAAATTTGGTTGGAGCTAAGGTGAATATGGTGGGGATGATAAGTAAAATAATTTCTCTCTTAAATAATTTATAAAAAATTGGAAATAAACTACATAATTTAATTTATTATAACGGAAATTTTTGGGATATTTCGGGAAGAATGTATGTGTGTTTTGTAAAGTGCTGAACGTACACAATTACCAGTTCTGTTCGATTTGTATAGCTGAAGAATTTTCAAGTTTAGGTGATTTGATGAGGACAGTGCCGAAACAAGTTGTAGATGGTTAATATGTTGGCCGAAATGATTTAATTTCCTTTTAGAATTTTAATTTCACTTTTTTTAATTTTTTATTTTTATATTTTTTATTTTTGTATTTTTTTAACACTTTCGAAAACCAACTTTTCATTTCCAAAGTGAGCGTAATTTTGCTTTATTCGTTAGTTTTGGGAGAATTTTAGGGGAAATAAGATAAACAAAGGGACATTAATAATATAGAATTTTCTCATAAGTTGTTACTTTAGTAGAGGACATGCTCGCAATTGAAAAAAATAAAACCAGACAATTTTTCTTTAACTACTTTATGAACGGCATTTAATTATGTTTAATTAATTACTTAATCAATTACCATTTTCGTAGCAATTCAAAGTGGCAGAAATTGTAAATTAAGCACAGCAATAAAATACTAACCTAATAGTAAGTATGTAAGTATGAATGTTTGTTTGTATGTACGCAAGGAACTACACAAGCTTAAGAAATTTTGTATTCAAGTAAAATGGAAGAGATGCAAGAGGCAGCAACGTTGATAGGGTACGCAGAGTGGTTGCAAAGAGGAGAAATCGTTACTACAAAAATTTCGAAATATAATTTTTTATGTTTTTGATTTTTGTTTTTATTTTTGAATTTTGAATTTTTTTCACTTTTAATTTTGAATTTCGTCGCTTTTTCGTTTTTATTTTCGCCAGTTGTTGCAGTCGAAACTTATGTTAGGCCCCAAAATAATGCTAATTTATTAATTATTTAATATTTATATGCATAATTATCGCAGAAAACAAAAATTCTATGAAATAATAGTAAAAATAATAAATATTTATGAAATTGAAAAAAAAAAATTATATTCATTAAACTACATTAAGGTTAAAGTGGGGTTTGGTAGGGGGTCAGGCAACTAAACTACTTAAACGGAAGTGGCGAAAGGGTTGTGGTTTGACGGCATACGAGACTTCTTTTCAAATCGTTGTTTTTTGGTTTCGTTTAAAAAATTTTGTTTACTAAACTAGCACTTTAAATTTAAAAAAAATTAATTTAAAAAAATTGATGGATTTTTTGCTTTTCGTCGTTTTTTTTTTGTAGTTGGGAGACTTTTATTTCGCCACTTGGTTTTTGGTTGCATCCAATACGCAATAGTTGCACGCGCAAATTTTCGAAATTAAAATAAATTACGAAATGTGGCAGTTGATCTCATGTATTTTTTTGTTGTTTTTGTTTGTTGCTTCGTTTTTTTATTTTTTTAATAAGAAACAGCATGCAAATGCAAGTAAAAAAACAACTACTCGGTATTGTAGAATTGAGAGAACAAAGATTCCAGTAATAAAGTACAACTTAAAAGTACAGTAAAGTACAGAGAGAGAGAGAGAGAACGCGAAAGCAGCTACAAAAATAGTAAATACTTAAAATTTACATACGAATAAATATAAATAGCTTAAAATATATAATTAAGTACATAACGGTATAGTTAGAGAAAAAATAGAACTTTTACGTATAAATAATGTATACAGCGTGAGTCGCTAGACGTGGACTCTATGCCGAATTGCATGAAAAATAATTAATCGTTCAAATTCAGTGTGGCCGGAAGGTAGATAATCCGATTAAAATCATCCAAAACATATATATTTTTGTTTGGCAACTTTTTGCAGAAAACGTATTTTTCTGCTTTCGTTTTTTGCGATTTTTTTTTTTGACAATTTTGTGTGCGCATTTTTTGTCACATGAATTTCGAAGCATAATTTTGTTGGGTCTCGGTCTAAAGAAATGTATTTTGTGCCTAAAATTATACTATTGAAAAGAAATTATAGTTGAATCGATTAAAGCGTTTTCGTACTGATTTTTGTTTACTAATATATATAATAATATGAAATACAATAAATAAATCAATAATAAGTATATATGCACGTATGTATATAAATAGTAAATATATACTGCTTTGCTAAATAGTATATAAGCTTTTGTTTACGCAACGACTCTTATGAAAGCGTTTGCCAACAAAATAAACTGTATTGCTTCTGCTGAAGTTAACGTGTTTTTTTTTTAATTGTAAGGTATTGTAATTAGCAAATGAATTTCAAACTACCTGTCGTACGGCATTTGAAGCCGCCTCACGCGTCGTGAAGGTAACAAATGCATATCCACGATTTGTACCCGTCATCGGATCCATCATAAGTCTAAGGTCCCATATTGTACCGCATTCCTCAAATAACGGTATGATTTCATCCTCAAACATATCTTTTGGAATTTTCCCACAGAAAACTTCGCAGCCATTGCCGGGTGTCGGGCCATCCCAATTGGGTGGTGGTCCGCCATATTTGCGTTGACCTTTAAGTTGATAAAATTTAATAGAGAATATAAGAATAAAAATCTCTTAAGCTTTTCATACCAGTGGTCACATCTAAGGAGTAGCCAGTTCTTTCGAGTATTTTCTTGATTTTCTCCTCATCCGGTCCCTTCACTTGAACTGTGGTCGCTGGCGTTGGTACTCCCTGTTGGCTGGCGCGGCTTTTTTGTCTATAGGTTTTCATAACACCACATAAATACGCAGACTTATTCGATACATGTTCCAAATTTGATTCGAGGAACTGACTCAATACATTCAAGGCACCATCAACCGGAAACTCTTTAAGCGCATCTAGCGCACGTTCATCTAATTCGACATGCGCTAATTTACCTGTTTTGTAAATATCATCAAGTTTGCCGGCAACCTATAAAGTGAGAAAAAAGGTAGAAAATATTAGATCGGTATGATTCAAAGTTTTTTAAAAATATTATTCTTATTATTAATAGTTTTTTTAAATAATAATTTAAAATATAATTTTTCTTAATTTTTTTCATTAAAATATATTTCAATTATATAATTTTTGTTTAAATTTTTTAGAAAATATTTTATTTTTTTATTATTCTGTTAATATATGCCTTAATATATAGCCTAGGGGCATATAACACTCCTACTTTTTAAATAAAATGTTGTTTGAAAAAATGTTGCCTACATTTAGGATGCTGTTGAATTTGATATCAATATCAATAAACACACAATTTTTGCGACTTTAATCTTTATTATTATATAATTTATACTTTTGTAATCTACTGTACTCACTTTTTTATCTAAGCCATATTCCAAGAGTTTTGGGTAATCTTCCGTTCTTTCACCATCGCCGCGATCTTCTGATTTTTGATTGATGTCATCTACCAGTTCGCCATTGCCTTCCGCCATTTCTATAAAGCAAAGAGGAGAAAATAAAATTAAATATTTATTTTTATAAAAACAAATTATTTAAAAAATAATAAAATTAATTAACCACAAGAAAAATATTTCAAAAAATAATTAATTTATTTCACAATTTAAAAAATTATTATTTTTCTCTTCAGCTTCACTTTCTATAAAGGTTTTATTACCGTAAAAAATTTTAAATAAATTTAATTAAATATTTTATTAAAAATACATTTTTTCTGCATCAAAAAAAAATTATCATAAAAATCGTTGGAGAGTTCATTGAACTGACACCAAAAGAAAATTACACAAAATTCGCAAAAACACACACACTCCCACTACGAATTGTAGTACACACATAAATAAATAAATAAATAATAAATAAACTCAACACGTGAACACGCAAAAATGTGCAAAAATGAAAGCGCAAACAACAGAAATCATGAATTATGCGTAGCGTCTACACAGAAGAAGAAGCCACGCGAATCACACAAATCTAAAGCTGTTTGTATGTGTCAAAAAAGTAGAACACCATATCACCAGCGTTGATCTGACAACCACTTGCGAATCTTTGCACGCCGGCGAAACACGCTCCCCCCGCCACCTACTAAACCTACTAAGCAAGCAAACGCTGTAGTAAGCCCGCTGTCTACCTTTCACACGCTCGCTGCGCAGCGCACTGATGAACTACGCACGCCTAGCTATGCGTAAACGTTGCTGGTAAGCGTTTGCGGAAACGCTAGTCAAATTTACCTTGAGCCAGAGTTCAATGAACGCTAAATAGGTTAACGCACGTTTCAACGCACATTCAGTGCGAAATTCACAAAAAAATTCGCAATTTGCGAAAATTTTGCTGCCGACAAAGAGAAAAGAAAGAAACTACAATTTGGACTAGCGCGCTCTCCTCATAGAGGAGGCTAGTTCATATGCCGCTTTAGCTAGCGGTAGAGAGTGGAAAAGAGAGTGTGTGAGAGCGAGGGAGCGCGTGCGTGAGCGCATTTCAGCGCTGCTCAAATAGAAAATAGTTAACAAAACAAAAGAAAAATTGCAGAGAATCGAAAAAAAGAAAACAAAAATGATGAATTTGGCAAATTCGCAAAAATTACGCGTACAAAGTGCGTTGACTCCGCGCCGCCGGTAGGCGTTCGCGCGACGCTTCTTTTATTTTTTTTTTGTTCTTGTTTGTGCGTTTGCTTTTCACACATTTCTTTATGCGTGCGTTTGCCGGCAACGTAATGAATGCCGCTTTGCTAATGAACGCTACTCAGCGATCGCTAATTTGTGTTGAGCATAAATATTCGTTTGTATGTTTGTATGTTTGTATGTTTGTATGTATGTATGTATGTATGTATGAGGAAAAGTGCGTGCCGGCAGCTGATTGCCGCTTTTGTGTGTATGCTTTAGTAATTATTTTATGCTCTCACGCACCATGGGCTGGCCGGCCTGCAATAAGAGGCAACAGCTGCCGCGTTGCGTATACGCCACCAACAACACTGCAGTCCACCCACACTCATACTCTAACACTTATATATATATATAAGGTTTGCTGTTCGCGCAGCTGTTTGTTCGATTCACTAATATCTCACTGTCTGCCATTCATGCAAAGCTATTTCGAGACCTTTTTTGAGTTTTCCTTTGTCTTGCTGTCCAATGACCGGCTGCCGACTGCCGGCTGAACTTTATACTTTTCTATGTATGTTTGTATGTATGTATATGACGCAGGAACTATGACGTTAGGTTTATGTATTTTTCCTTAATCGTCATAAATTTCTATAGATTTTGAGCATTTTGCGACCTTTCAAAATTAATATTTTTTTATATTATTCTATGGTAATACAATATGAAATCACATATACGTATGTACAACATATATAGAATATCCGATCACCCTTTTTTCGCACTATACAAAATAAAGCTGTATTTGTATGTATGTATGTATACATTTACACTGTTGAGTATGAAAGCAAAGCTGAAATACTTTCGCTGTTATTCTCTATTCTTCTATTGATTCTCTACTTTTCTAGCACAATTAGACCGGACATTATTTCCTATACACATACAGATGTTCATATTTTATTTCAACTTTTTTTATTATTTGCAAATTTATTAGATCCTGTAGGGCAAATATAGACTATTCAGATTAGAGCACATTGAGCACTTATCGAGCGTAATAACGTCAGCGCTTTGTTGTTGTAGTCCAGTTTTAAAATGCAACTGATAAGCAGTTGACGAACAGACAACTTTTGTAAACAATTGTAGTGTTAATCTCATTAATTAAGTATAAAATTGTATATATTAAGCACAAAATTCATTAAATATGAAAATAAATCTTACATATAATATTGGGTTAGAAAAAAATTACTTGAATATAAGTGTTCTGTAATGAATTTAAAGAAAACTAAAAAGTTATAAATTACACTGTACAACACTTGACTGTCCTAAAGTAAAATAAATTATTTCTCCGTTTTTCGAAGTTAAACTCCTAATTCGAAATATTTGCATTCGAATTTCGAAGTCCGATCGAAAAATTACCATAGAGATATGTTTAGATCTTAACTGCACCTAAATGTAGACGGTGTTTCTTTCAATTATTTTTATCCAGTATATTTATCGAAACTAGAACTAATTTATAATACTTTTAAAATTATAATCAACAACTTTTGTCGAAGAGGAATTGATAGGTACACATCCATAAGTATTTAAAACCCTCATTCAATGATGATGTAATTAGAAAGGAAGTAATTATGGCCTACTTCTAGGCAGCTGTGATATTAGAAATAAATCTTTAGTCATAAAACACCTCAAGAATCTATGTAAATAATGATATCATCTCAAGATAATTATGTATTCGTTCGAAGCATGCACATATGTACAATTTTATGCTTTTAATCTTTGCTAGGTATTTCTGGCATATTATTCATAGTCAACATTAATTTCACAAACATTTCACAATAGCAAAGACCTGGCAGCTGTTCATCTATTTTTTACCTCAATTATTATTAAAAAAGGAAAAACGTGAAAATTAATGTTTGGAGAGAAATATTTGGTTTAAATATAGCATGATATTTTTTGTATATTAAACAAATTTTGGTGTAAAATACCTAGGAGTCAATATTGTAAAGATTCGTCACGAAAGACGATAACTTTTATCTTACTCAATGAATTTCTTGTATTCATTTATAGTATATACTATATATCTACATATATAAATTTACCACTAAAAAGTAAACGTAACTGATAAATTTGCTACGCGCTAATTATAAGATAACAAGCCCCAGCGTATTTAAGCGGCAGGTAGAAACAGCAAACTATTGAGAATGCTCTGCAGCATGAAAGAGAATTTCGCGAATATAATTTTTTTTGTTCCAACAAACTTGTTCAAACTGGGTTAGCAGTGCAAATAAATTTAGAACACATAAATAATTTTATGAAAAAATTTTAATCAGCTGCTTTATATGACAAACGAGTATATCTATAGGTGTGTGTGTATGTACATATGTGCAATAGTTATACATTAGTATGCTGGCAATTAGTGCTTGATGTGTAGCCAAAGCGGCGCGTGAACACTTAAGTAATATGAATATGAATACTGTATGTATACGTAGATACAAATATATATAGTTTTTTTGCAAATGTACAGTAGCTGCAAAGAATAATGGTATACATTTTTTTAGTTGATTTTATGACTTTTTTTGAGTTTATAAATATTGAAAGACTTAATGAAAAACCTAGTGTGTTGTTTAATTTTGTTTTATTTTATTTTTCAATTTAAATTTAATACATTTTTTTCATTTAGAAAATTGTTCAAATAATATTTTTTTTCATTTTTAATTTTAATTTAATAATTTTATTTTTTCATTTAGAACATGTTTTAAGTAATTGAAATATGATTGATATAAAATATTTTTTTAAAGTGTTTAGTATTTTTTAATTTTATTTTTATAATTAAAATTTTTTTATGTTAATTTTTTTTTTATTTTTTAATGTACTATTTTTATTATATAGCATCTTATACAATTTTTTATACAAATTTTCTAATTTATTTTAATTTTTAGCTTTTGCTATCCAGCGTACACCATTACTCATCAAACCCACTGTAAACATACATACATACATGTCCGCGTATATTTAGCTATACATAGCTAAATACATACAATATTTAGTTAAATATCAAAATAAATGAAGGTAGAACAATGTATGCTAGAAAACTAGCCATAGAATTAGCTGCTTTGTGCAAAAACAAATAATAGAAAAGTGCCAACTGTCATCGAAGCTTGCTTCGAACATACATACACTAACACATTCGAACATTTTTTATGCGTTTTTGAATTTTTTTATATTTATTTTTTATTCAACATTTAATTTGCATTTTTTTCTTTGTTGCTGCTTTTGCTATTTATTTCGGTTATTTATTTTTTTTGTATTTTTTTGCACTTTCCTTTTTACTTTTATTTTTTTGCGAATTTTTGTGGTGAGTGGGTTCAAACAATATTCAACAAATGTTGCTTAAATACATACGTTTAAAATGTGTATCTAAGCACATGTCTGTCTTTCTTTTGCCCCTCTCTGCCACGAGCGCTTATAGCTGTGCTTCGACTGCTTATGCGAATTCACGTTTCCCATACAATGCACGTATGTATGCATGTATTTATTTTATTTTTGCTCAAATAGAATTTGCAAATTTTAATTTAAAGAACTTTCAAGAAAAAAATCAACAATGCTTAGCTAACGGGTATGTTTATTTTTGCTGTGTGTGCTCTTTTGTGTGTTATACGTGTGTATGTGCCATTGATGTATTGATGAAGCGATAAGATATTCAAATCAGAGAGCAACGTTTATAAATATATATAGAGTGTATATCTGTACTAAAAATATATGTGTGTTCTAATAAAAAAAACTAGGCGAAATGTTTGCTCGACACACATTTGTGTATTTCGTACGCTACAAACGATTGCGAAAAGTTTTTTTCATGACTAATTTATTTGTCAAAATATTCAATTGGCTTGCTTTGTCGATGGGCAGCGCACAGAAAAAAATGCAAAAGCTTGCTTTTGATCAACTAAAGTTCTACACAAATACACACATACATATTCAATGTGATTGTACAAAATAGTGCAAAAAATAAATACAATAAAATAACAGCAACAAAAAGGAATGCGAAAAAAAACTTCGCACGTGTTTGCACACAAATGAGCCAAAGCATATTCAAATTTTGCAAACTCAAATAAAATTCGAAATTATTTTTAATTTTTTTTTTGTATTTTAATTCTCTCTTGCCAACTAAAACGCTCATCAAAGTAAATATTTTCATACATATATACATACTTAGAATATATATATACACAGCACATAGTAGTTTGTGCAAAGCATAGCAGTCAGTTTGCTATCAATTATCGTCAAATAAAATACAAAAACAAGAAATAAAAGAAATAATGAAAATAAAATAACGAAATAATATATGTATGTAGTAGAGTATTGTTAATAAAAAGACAGTTGTGCGCTTGGAAGTAGTATTACCCATAGAATAGAGATTGCGTAATGTCAATCATAAATTAAATTAAATAAGAAATGAGAAAAAAAATTGACAATTAATTTAATATTGTTTGAAAGGGAATAGAAGAAATGGAATTTGTTTTTATTTTAGCAGCACCGAAATATTTATTTATTTTTTTATGAGCTTCGTTATGCTGTTTGGCATTGAACTTCTTACGGATTATCGTTTTTATTGTATTTTTGTATTTCTATCAGCTACCTTCGGGTGAGAAATATTAAAAATAGCCCAGAGCAAAGGTAATAAAATGGCATTAGAGATGCAAAATTAAATGCATTTTGCACAGCAAGCAAGGTGGAATATGCTTGCAGAGTTTCGTACAGGAATATATATATATACATACATACAGATACGGTACTATATTATATATTTTAATCTACCTGTTGGAATACGTTCAAGAATTATTATTATTATTATAAAATATAAAACATATATTTATTATTTTTGTTGTTGTTAATATTCGAAATAAAGCCTGATGCATATTCCAAACTTTTTATTAATTGATAACACAGCATTATTGCGACAATTTCATACAAAAATTACAATGATTTATTGAATGTTGAGTGTTCTCCAAGCAGCAGTTAGACTGCTTAATGTTGACTTTGATCAAATACAATTTATTATCAGTTTAAATATTGTCGAGAAAAAAATGTATAAAAAATTTATAACAAATGTTGAGTTTACATCTTGAATATATTTTTAAATTATTATTTTTTATATTTACATAATTTTTTTTTATTTTGTTTTTATATTTTGAAAATAAATCACTTTTACCACACCACTTTTCTCTATTTTCTAAGTGATTAATGCATGAACATAATGAATATAAAATAATAACATAAAGTGTTGCCTACATTTTGGCGCCAATACGAGGGAGAAAACATAATTGTGGCTTAAAAAACAAGTTAAAATAGTGAAAAGTAATAAAAACGATGTTATATAATAAGGGTGTGTCAATAATTATTATTATTATTTTCAATATTATATATTCGTTAAAATTGTGGTAGAGCAGATGAAGAAAGATTAGTATATATATATACATATATATATATATAAATATGAAAAATTGTATTGTTAAAAACTTAAAAATATTTTTTTTTATTAAATAATAATAAATATGATTTATTTTTATATTTTTTATTTAAATTTAATTTTTTAGATTTTTTTTTTAGATTTTTTTCAGTTTTTTCTTTTAAATTTAGGATTTTTAGTACTTTATACCTTAAATCAAATAAATATTAGTTCTTAAACTATTTAACCGCATTTTCCATACATATACATTAGCTAAATACCCAAGGCTTTTAAAGCTTGAATTCACTGAAATATGCACTAAATCTTCCATGCGAATAACCGCAGTGTGCTACTTTGCACATTCCCCAAAAAACTTTGCGCATAAATTGTTTGCAACTGCAATTTAAATCCATTTTATGCCACAAAAGTGCATTCTACTCATGAATTCAACAACATAACCACATACATATGTACTTGCGAATGTACATAAGTGCAATGAAGCTTGACAGTTAACATGGACACACGTTACAAGCTTTGCCCGGTAGCGCTTTCATTCATTAATTATTCAAAACATGACTCAGAAGATACAAACACACGCACACACATACAAATTAAATGCATTAAATAAATAGCAACACACAGTTATAAATATATACAAATGTATATAATATGTGTATATGCAGCATGCAAAATATTGCAACGCATCGTTTTGGCATGCCAGTATACATACCTAGACACATATACATGCACAAAATCCCAATACAATGGCAAATAACAAATGCGCCAAGCCCAATAGGGCTGCCCGTGGCATTGTACGGGTGTGTGAGGTGTCTCTGTTGGGGATTTTGTGAAATTTTATTAAAACACCGTATTGTCCAAGCGCACGTATAATATATTGTAGATATAAATTGTATTAATATATCTATGTATATGTATAAGCTAGTGCAAATTGCGCAGCAGCACATGCTCTCGTGGTGACTTTATGGGTGCATTGTTACATATAATATATTATATATTACATGGTGTATGCAATTATAACCGCAAATGAAACCACAACACAACTATTTTGTCAGCTGTGACAGTCAAGGATGATTACATAGGTGCACTCAGCGAAAAACGAGGTGTGAAATTTAACAATTTGAAAGAGAAAATTAATTCGAATTTAATTTAATTAGAATTTTATGACAAAAAAAAATAATTATTATATAATAAAATATTTAATTTAGTTAAAATATTAAAAATCAAATATTTTTTAAATTAATTATTTTATTAAAATTATTTCACACAATATTATCAGTGAAGATTATTCATCAGATATTGCTAAATAACTAGAAAAAGTAGTATAGTTAAAGGCAATGTGTCTAAAAGATCAGAGAAGTACCACATAGATTTTATTAAAAAAAAAAAAAAAAAATTAATATTAAAAAAAAAAAAAAATATGCCAGTTGAAAATTGCAATTTTTAGTGACTAATCGCTGAGAAGCAGCACATAAAATGTTTTTGGATAGTAATTAAGAACTTATAAGGCTCACTTCTGTCACTATCACATTTCATTTTATGTTAGCAGAGTTGCCAACTTAAATTTTTTTGTGAGTTTTTGGGCTTCATTTTCGTAATACAAATTAATAAAATTTAATATTATTTTTTTTTAATTTTAAATATATTATTTTATATATCAATATTAATATTTTTCAACAAAAAACGCATAAGTACACATTAATATATTTTGAAAAATTTAGTATTTTAATATTTCATATTTTTACAAAAAATAATAAAAAAATGTCTTTCAAAATCTCCCTTCATAATCTTGATTAACTGCAAAATTGATGCATTGGCAGCGCTATAAATCATATTGGCTCACACAACAGAGCCATTTTTAGTAAATTTCGTATTGTCAAACACTTCAAATCGCAATCAAATCTGGAGCACATGTGAGTATTTCACAAATTATTCAAAAACTAGCACAATAAATCACTTCAAAACTATTTGAAAATACAACATTTTTTTGGAAACTGTTGATTAAAAGCTTTTCGGCTGCAGCTGCAGCTTAGTACATCGACCGCTGTGACCCATAAATTGCTGAAATTCTTGGCAAGCTACACAAACTGATTGTAGTTTCCAGTTGGTTTGTGTAAGTGTATGAGTGTGTATGCACGATGGAATGCCACTAAATTTATAGCCACCGCATAGGCACTTCCGCTCGATAGGAAGCCACGACTGCCATTAACGGTGCAAGGGGGCGGAGCGGAAAATGCAGATTGTCGAGTTCAACGAAGCGTTGCCAATAACGAAAAGAGCAATGCAACTGTGTATGTGTATGCATGTGTGCGAAAGCAAAATAGTGTAATGGATGCCACACAGCGCTTGCAAGTGTAAATATGTATGCTTGCAACAATTTATACATATGTATGTGTTTGCACAGTTGCAAGTGTCGCTTGTCTGTGTGTTTGCTTGTTTGTTTGTTTGTTTGCTCGGCTGTAAGCGCTATGCT
Source organism: Zeugodacus tau (assembly GCA_031772095.1). Taxonomy (NCBI): domain Eukaryota; kingdom Metazoa; phylum Arthropoda; class Insecta; order Diptera; family Tephritidae; genus Zeugodacus; species Zeugodacus tau. Next base: position 81,412,299 of record CM062649.1, read on the forward strand.
TTTGGAAATGTCAAAATTGCACACACACAGACACCTGCATACTTGACATGCCGCACACAAGCGCCACACGAGCTGCTGTGTCTATGCAAATGCGAAATTGTCAAAGAGGAAATGTGCAAATGGGGTTAAACAATGCAAACAAAGTGGCTTGGCTGCACTCTCACCCCTGCCAACGCCTGCAACCGCCCGGCTTGCAACAACAAACAAAGTCAAATGCTCCAAAATGGCTATCATGTAAATTAACAATGTTCAAGTAATTGAATCGATGCATGGGAATACACCAAGTGTGGTAGGTATGTGGCATGTGGCACTAACCAACACATGCAACACTTTGTTGCTGTGGCATGAAATGCACTTTTGCAGCTGCCAAATAAATGCCAACAATGTTGGATCAAGAGTACAAACTATGCTATTATTTCAGGTGACAAGCCAAATTTCACCGCAAAAATTATAAAAAAAATTAAAAAAAATAATTAAATTAAAATAAATAAGTGTAAAACCCCGAAAAATTATATACCAACGATTTCATTTACAATTTCATGCAATTTGCACTTCATGCTGTCTGTTCATTTACATATATATGCCTGTTTGTATGCCTTTATTGCCAAATATTCATTCGTTCGGCTACCTCAATAATTTCTGTGTTGTTTCCACCAGTGCACAACAACTCCCACACCACCACCAAAAAACCTAACTGTGTTTATTTTTATTTGGACATTATTGTTTTTATTTTTTTTGTTGTGTCTGCGTGTTATCCTTGCAACAAAAGCAACCAGCATTCATGTACAAGCTCATATAACATCCGTGTGGGCGCAAGTGTTGCAAGACACACCCTCAGAGAGCTTAAAGCGGGTGTTTCAACGCCAGAAACGCATACTGACACATTTGCAATGGCGCACACACACTCACACATATGGTTCATATACAGTGTTTCGTATTTTATTGGCAAAACAACAAGTTCAGCGCCTTGTTGGGGTGTCGCGTCTTGCTCACATATTTGCACTGCCGGCATATGCAGACACATTTGAAGTTGAAAATAGCTTCATAATTTTTAAGGGTGGCATTTTGTTTGGTGTGACAATGAAGTAGGAATTTATGTGTTTTATTACACTTGTGGAGGAATATAAATATGTATATATTTTTGCATGTAAACGTTTTTAATTTGCAATGTTGTTTTTGCATAAAGTAAATTTTCGGATTTTGTTATCGATAAATGCAAAATTATCGATGTAATTATTGACATTCATCGATTAAATCAAATTTAATTGATAATTATCGATTAAATATATTTCTTAAAGTACTGTCTTATAGTTAACAAATTACAGAATATAAATTTAAAACGCTAATAAACATTAATTTAATAATTAAGAAACAAAATTATCCAATACTTTAAAACAATTCTTCAAGAAAGCCGATTTTTTGCAATCGAAATTAATGACATTTTTGATCAATTACTTTCCCTGTGCAGATATATCGAATGCATAAAGAATTTTCATAATCGATAACTTTTAAAATTCAAAATTATCGAAAATGTCGATAAAGTTTATCGGTAATATCTAATAATCATTTATCGATAACTTTAAAACCGAGAAATTTAAAAATAAATAAATTAAAGTTAAAACAAAAAAATCTTTTTCATTTTTTTCGCAAAAAAGAAAGTTCCGACGTGTCTACAAACAAAGTTTTCAACTGTTTTTGGCATTATATAAAAGCAGGAATGGCTAACGAGTATGTAATTCGAACAAAAATGGGTACTTTGCAGAAAAAAGTTTTAAAAATTTCAAGGATTTCCGAAAATTTTTATTTTGGAAGCCAAAAGCCTAAAAAAGAAAACAAAAATTGGAAAATGAAGCTCCAAAGTGTAAATCCTTACTGCGCAGACGCGTTTCGTGTACAATTACTTGACACACTCGACATGCATACATATGCTTCCTGCTTTTGCTTTTCCTGCTTTTCTTTTTTCTCAACCAAGCTCCACAACCAGGAAGTTCGACAGCGGAGGCTTTCGAGTTCAGTTGTCCTTACCAGGCACAACGAAGTAAACATCAAAGCAAAAATGACGACTACAGTCCAAAATGCCAGCAAAACACAATAAATAGAATACGCGTACATACATATATGCCATGTAAATAAACTTTCAAATATACGACAATAACAAAAACACTAAATTCGCGCAAGACGCCTGGCATGCTTTCAAAGCAGACGCTACGCAACGCCAACAACAACAATAAAGCGCGACATACGCAGTCAACATTCTCACCGACATTTTTGCAATGTTTGTTTATAGACGACTTCAGCGTTGTTTGGGGCGCATAGACGCTAGAAACACACACACACACATACACACTTGGCAAATGATTGCGCCACGACATCAACAAATAAATCCTTGACGACAGCAGTTTGGCGCACCGTCCGTCCGTCGGCTTTGACAGCCCAGCAAGCCACGTGCAGCATGGGTGTTGGCTGAGCCCGGGCGCGCTATGCGCCAAGTATGCCGGCGGACAAATATTTCCGGTATGAAGTCAAACAACAACAACAAGCAGAGACTAGACAACAACAACACAATAAAGTAGAAGTAGAAAAAACAATATTAACAACAACAACGAGGAATGCCATGGAAACACCGGCAGCAATTTGTTGTTGAGACACAAGTTGGGCGCGCCAAAATTGGGGTGTTGTTGGTGTGGCATGAGAGGCTTGTTTGTGAACATATATAAACACACACATATATATTATAAATGCAGCAAGGATACCACCATTGGCACTGACTGCTGCTATGCAACTTGTAACTTGAATATCGATTTTTGAGTGCTCACACACACACACACACACTTAAAGATGTGTGAGCTTTTGTTATTGTTTCTTTAACCATTTTTCTGCATTTGCCTTTGCAAGGATAACAACATTGAATAACACCGATATGCCCAGTCAACCATAAATATTATGCAGCTATACATATGTGAGTGTGCTTGGGTGTGTGTTTGCACATATTTGACTATGGAAAAATCTCTGTTTAATCGTTGGGGTGAAAATATTTATGGATTCGATAACGCTTTGCCGCAGAGTCGACAGCAGGCAATGCAGCAGAGGTGCCACTCGGTGACATAGTATAATTACTATTTGGAGCATGGCGCTGTTGTGGGTTGGGCTTACATGCATGCTTGTAACTGTAACTGCAACTGTGTGTGTGTACAAGTGTGTGTGTGTTTGTTGGTTGGCCGGATGGCGTGTCGTTGACTATTCACCGGTGCATTGCTCGAATATCCTAGTGATTTATGGTAATAGCCATGCCTGGCAGACAGGCAGGTACTGTTGCTGCAGTGGCTAAATGCAATATTATGCAGTTATTTATAACGAGCATGAACTTATTAGCTTTAAGGACATGTTGGTGTGACCATGCTGTTGGCTTGCAGAGAGTTGAGCTATTTGAGCTTTAAGTTTAATGTGGAAAATGAAAATTTTAAGTGATGTGAAAAAAGTTAAAATTTATTTATTATTTTATTTTCTTGTTTAAATTTAGAAAAAAAAGAATAAAAACAATAAGCAATTTTTATAAAAAAAAAATATGTTTAACTTTTTTGAAGTATGGAAATTAAATTATTTATTAAAAATATTATTTATTTTTACTATTTTTTTATTATATTTTTTATTAAAAATTATATTTAATTTTATTATTATTTTTCCTTATTATATTTTTTATTAAAATTATTATTAATTTTTTTTTAAATTAATATTTATTACATTTGTTATTAAAATTATTGTTTTTTAATTAATATTTATTACATTTTTTATTAAAATTATTATTATTTTTTTAATTAATATTTATTACATTTGTTTATTAATATTATAAGATATTTTTGCTTAATTTATTATAAACCAATAAATAATTCGTGTTTAGAATTTTTATTATAAAAAACATTTTGATAGAAAAGCTCAGAGAAAATTTAAACTGAAGAAAAATTTATTTAAAATAGTCTAAAATATTAAAAAAATAACAATAAAAAATTAATTAAGCATACAAAAAAATAAAAAATAAATATTATTGTAAAAAAAGTTCGAATAATAAAAAATATATTTTTCGACATTTTTACTGAAAATTTTTAAAGCGATTAAAAAAATTTAAATAATTTTGAAAAAAAAAAACACTATAAATGATTTTATATTTGTTTGTACAACACATTCTGACTCAAAAACGGCGCTTAAATAAAATGTTAGAAATTTTCAGTCGCATTTAATAAATAGCTTTTGTATTGCAAGTGTCAAAAAGAAAAAATAACAACAAAAGTGCATTAGTCGAAAATGCTATAAATAAAACAATTAAAAGCAGATTTATGTACAAAACAATTTTTTCAAAAATTTTCAGCTTTTTTTAGCATTTTTTTCAATTCATGTCACATTCACCTGCCTGACCCCATTTAATTTCAACTGCTCACTAAAAGATTATATAAATTTTTAATTAAAATGTAATTGCACAGCCGTTGAAACGTGTCAGCTGCACTGCGCCACCGCCCCACCTCCCAGCCGCAGCTTCACGACCCAATGGACCGCGGTGCACACAAGCGCATACCGACTTACTGGCCGTCCAGTGTAATCGTGTAAGCGGGTCAAACACGTGTCGTGTGCGCACTTTAGTCTTGTAAATAATGTATTTGCTTTTTCGTATCCTTTGCATTATTCTTTTGACAATTTGCTGCATTGCGAAATTGGCGTAGCGCCATGACAATCGAGAAGGAAATGTACAAAAACAAAAACAAAAAACAAAATGAAATGGCATGGCATGAAATGCAGTCCTGAGACTCATGTTGATGGAATTGTGTGTGGTGTGCTGAGCGCATTGCAGTAGCTGTCTGTCTGTCTGTCTGTCGGTAGTGCTAAGTACAAGTGCAGCAAGGAATGTCTGTGTGCACTTTACACATTTGCCGGCATAAATACGTGCAAACATTGCAATTTGGTAGGCTCGCTACATTGCCATGGATATTGATTGCCTTGGATTGCCTTGTCTGTGAAAATAATTTCTTGTGCATATTTCGTAGCGACCAAGGCAATACTAAGGGGAAACAAATTTGGCATTTTAATGCAGGCTGACAGCCGAATTGAGTGAAATGTTTGTGACAACGAGATTTCAATGGAAATCAATGATAAAATTCCATCCTAGATGTGTGTGATATGTAAGTTGAAGTAAAAATCACGTGACAGCGCCGAGAGTTCCAAGTAAAAAATTTATAAAAATAAATCAAATTTAATATAATCCTCCTCAGTTGTTATGCTTAAAAAAAATTAAATTTTATGAAAATACAAAAATAATAATTTAAAAAAAAATATTTAATTATTTAAAAAAAATGATGAGAAATATTTTGATTGAAAAAAATAATTCGGAAGTTTTTTTGACTATTCATAATAATTTTAATTTCTCTTCTTGATTTCTTGATTTTATTTTAATTACATAAAATTATTTTTATTAAAAAAAACTATCTCAAGTAGAATTAATATTTTTTTTAAATATTAATAATTAAAAATTAATGGTAAAAATGATTTTTTTTTTAATTTTATTAATTTTTATTTTACTTTGATAAACATATTTTTTTATTTTTATTTTTTTTTTTAAGTTTTGAATGATTTGGTAATTACATTTTGCTTTGCTTTTATTTTTCTTAAGCGATTTGCATGCCAAATATAAATTAAAAAAAGCTCAATTTTAGATCCTTGGCATTTTAAGTCCCTTTGCCCATCTCTAGTTCGATTAATCATGAAATAAATAAATAGAAAAGTCTGCTGTGAAAACACAAAAGTGTATTTTCAAGGAGCGAATACCAGTTTTTCTAAAATTTGCTACGGTCAGGTGGCTACAACACTTGAAGGCCAACTAAAACCTTAACTAGAAATATACATACAAACATTATAACGAAGCACACGTAGCGAACTCGCAAGCATAAAAATGCTTTACACGTGAATTTTCCACTTTACATGGCCAAAAACATGTTTCTACGGAACAAGAGCACCACACTTCACCACCACATACTCGCCATAAGCATATATGTACGTATAATATATGTATATATGTAAATATATTTGTATGTGTGTATAATCAAGCAACCGCCTTCCGGCTCAATTGCAAGTGTAGACAAATGGCGAACCGCCAAAAAGTGCCGGGCAGTTGAGTTGGCAATGCTGTTGTAAAGCCAAAGCCACTGCAACGCATACAAACAGACATATTCTCATGTACAGCGATATGTATGTGTGTGTGTGTATGTGAGTGGGCGCTGCAGTATGCATGCGCAAGTGTTGGTAATTGAAATTGAATTGCTGCCGGCGCTGGAGTGGAGAGCACAAAGCGCGCAGTGCTCTCGTCTGCTGTACAGTCAGGCCGGCGATGGCGACGACGACTAAAGCTTTTTGTAAATTTTAAAATTATTAAAGGAGAATAGCAATGCAAGCTGCAAATGTATGCAAATACACACACACACATACTCACTCTCGAGCAAAAACACAACCACAAGCAACACGAAGCGCGAAATGGGGAGCCACAAATCGGTGGCGACGGCGATGGCGTGTAATAATGGCGGCAATGTGTTAGGCGCTGCAGCAACGCGCAGCTGGGCGGCAAGTGAGGTGAAGGCAACGGCGGCGGCAGTAACAGCAACCAGCTAAGCCGCAGCAGTAAAATGACGACAGCGCAGCAGATTGCAGCGACCACAAAGACTTGGCGAAAGCCCACGGAAAACCGAAAAGGCAAATGCAAGCACGCGCAGCGCCAAAAAGGAACAACAACAACGGCAACAGCGAAATAAAACTAAATAAACTGCAGTGTAAAAGCAAACGTTGCACAGACCGAGTGAAGCAACGAGCAACTGCAGCAAAAGCGTGACTTTGGGCGGCTGCTGTTGGCAGTAGTAGGAGGAGGAGTAGGTGGAGGCGACATGCAACGTGAATGTGCCGCAATTGTTGGTCGCCGCCAACACAAAGGGCGTTGATTGTGCTTTTGGCAGCGCGCGCGAGATTCGCAATCTCGTTTTTGCTGTTTTTTGTTGTATTTTTTTGGTTGTTTTTGTTAATTTTTTTTTTTTTGCCTTTTCGTTTTCTTTCACTTTTTTGCCTAAATTCGCGCAGTTCCTCACATTCGCTATTGTCAATACGCCAACTAATGGGGCGTAGATACATGCATATTTACAGACATGCCCTGCCAGCCAAAGGTGGTGAAAAAGCTGGTTAAACCGAAGTTTTTTAAACCCACAAAAGTGGTAAAAAAGTGGTGAATTTGCCATAGGCCAGCATAGCTGCTTGTGAGTTTTTTAACCACTATTCCCCTCACACGTACGAATACAAAAACAAAACAACCCAAAAGTGTGCGTTGGTGTTAGTAATTGAAGAAACATGAGGGGAAAGTGGTTAGGCCTGGCTGGCAGGGTGTATATTAGTTTACATATACATACAGGTATATATGTATATGTCTTTAGTGCAGCTATTAAGTGAGTGCCTATGTATGTATCCGTGAAAGAACTGTGAAAATGTGCTGCATAAGGTATGCACTATATGCAATTAATAATTATCTGCGTGGGGTATAGTTATCGTTGCAAATTCCCTCGTGCAATTTTTCTTTACTAAAATAGCAGCATGCTCCCTCCCCTTCTTTAAATTACCATGATTAAAAGTTATTTACAATTATCTGCATTATCATTTCAATTTTATGACAATTTAACACGCTTCTTGGCTTTGGTATGCCTTACAAGTACATATATGTGAATACATCACTGAGTATGTATATATAAATATATACATATGTAAATATATAAAAAATAATCGCCTTGATGCGAGTAGTCAGAATATTCCAGACGTTGTGGAGTCATCACAATGGTTGAGATTACAAATCGTGCGGACATTTTATGAAAGTGCAAAGATTGCCCCCAAGCCAAGCCGAATTGCAATCAAAACCGGCACACGTGCATGCCGCTTGATAAGCGAGTATGCGAGGAGTGTAAAAAAAATTACATTTTTACATATATAAAAATTATATATGAGTTGGATTGCATTAAAAGTACATCAGTGAGCGCTGATAATGTGCGCGAAGTTTGAGAAGAGGCAGAGAGAAGTTCTTTAGCGAAAGCTTCATTTGAATAATCTTGAGCGAATGACCTCGTAGCGTTTTCTGCATTATTTCTTTGCAATTACTTAGTTTTATTAATAATAAAATTTTATATTGCTTATGTCACACTAAATGAAGTACCAATACATCATGAATGGCCTCATCTAACCTTTAAATATGAAAAATGAAAAGTCCATAAAATTTTGCAGAAGACATTGATTTCACAGACAAAATTTCTTTTCGCACTTTTTTTATTGCTGTTTTTTTGTTTTAATGCTATTTTCGTACTACTCATTGTTTATTTGCTCTAGAAACTTTAATAATCATTATTCTATATTTTCATTTCTCAAGCTGTCACAACTGTCAATGCTTGTTACGAGACTTCAAATGCAACCAAAGGCCATTTTCTCGGCTTGTATATATTTTGCATCTTTTCTTTGCAAATTTTTGGCACAAATTCTATGCAAATTAGATACATACATATATATATATCTATGTCATAAATGCTGTATTTTACTATGTGGAAATCGGTCTTTGTTTACATGTTTATCTTGGCAACTAAAACGAATATAATTTTCGAATTTTATGATTTTCTTACAGCGCTGATTTTGCTCAAGTCAATTGAAAAAATATTGATTCTCCATGATGAATTGTTCGTATATTATTTATTCAAAAAAATGGGGGTCTAGTGTGCCCAATTTTATTTAAAAAAAATAAACATAAGATGTAAAATAAACCATATTCAAATCTAAAGTAGTATTGAAAAGTAATTTAGGCTTTAGTTAATTATTATTTTTTTAACAATAATATAACCTATTGCTGTTTTAATAAATTAAATATGAGAATTAGAGGTGTACATATCAATAAACCTATCCGTATCGTTTCTAATATGACGTCACAATAGCGATATTATATCTACACAGTGCGCTCTAACAACAAAGAACACGATTTAAGCTTATCAAAAGCCCGACGGTAAAACTGCTTCATCAAAAATTATTTAATTTGATCTAAATATAAGCTCACTGTGTACTCCCGGCAATTCTAGAGCCTAAGTACATAATGACAAGGACGATGAGAGATAAAAGCTTCGACCTAACCTCCAACACCTGGGCTTTTATTATTCCAGGATTCAGTTTTTCGTAATCTAGGGTTAAAATTAAGTCCAGTTTAAGACTAAAATACAAATTGACATATTTTAATAAAAATTGGCAACTCTAAATGTCTGAATTGCTGTGAAACACTGCTAAAAAGACGTGAAAATCAAAAGTAAATAAAATTCCTGAAAGCACATGTGCACATAGCAATCCGCTTATGCTTTTGGCTTCCTGCCTAACTTACGAACAAACCAAAGTTTTGTGTTGAAATTAGTTTTTATTTCTTCTTCTTATTCTTCTACTTCTACTTTTGCAATGTGCAAGTCAAACTGGAGTTCTGAACTAAGGCGAAGCAAATGTTTCTGTAAATACAAATATATATACAAACATCTTAAGTACAAATATATGTATGTATGTATGTCTGTGCGTAAATAATTTTAGTCGATTAGTCTGGCAGAGGGTCAGACGATCGCTTACTTCTCCGTTTAGTTGGTTGGTTGGTTGTTTGGCTGGTTGACTATTTGGTTGGTTGGTGGATGTCTGGCACACTGTTGTTGTTTGTGTACTTGTGCATGTTCGCAGTTATGTACGCCTCTGTGTGTGTGTTTTTGTTGTTTCTTATGCCTCTTGGCTACCTTTTTTTTTGACTTAGCGAATTTCATTAAATACATTTCGTGCACAAAACTTTGTGAAACATGCGAACAAAGTAAGAAAGGAAATAACAATAATAACAACAACAACAATGTCTACAAATTTTATCGAAGACATTTAGCAAAACAACAGCAACAAAAACATTGCTTTGACTACAATTTCGTGGCTGTGACTGCAATGAGTGCTGCTGCTACTGCTGCGACGTCAACTGCGCCAGCGACAGCGTTGACAAGGCAGCAAAAGCAACAAGACAGCACAAGTACAAGAACAAAATGGTGGACAAAATGGTGCTCCCCACGGCGCGTTAATGCGATTGTGACGTGAATTGCAGTCGCAATGCAAACGCAAACTAAAAACAGAATAAATAAAAAGCAACAACAACAAACATATAAATACAACACAGCGCTCTATACAAGTAAAGATACCCGAAGAAAGGCAAACAAAAGCGCATTTTGGGGCCATTCGCTTGGTTGTCTCAACTCAACTACATATCTGTGTGTGTTTGTGTGTAAATATGTATGTATATGTATGAGTGTTTGTATGCACGTACTCAACTTGCCCACCGGCCGGACAAAAAGTCGCTGCTGCGCCAACAAGACTGTCAGCTAAATGCACATTTTTCGCGAATCTACTTATTTGCCGAAGATACGAAGCGGGAATAATTTATAAGTAGGTACATAAATAGATAGTGAGCCGGTAAATATGTGCATGGAAGGCATGTGAGTATGTAGTAGAGCAAACATTTCTTCTTCTTTTTTATGGCGTTTTATATCAGCGCTTAGGTTTGTTTGCATGCTACTTTGCTGTTCATGTATGCATAATATTATATATGAATGTTTGTGCTCAAGTTTTAGCCAGCCGTTGGATCCGCTGTCAGCTTGCAGCTTGGAGTGTCCCAATAATAATCAGCATGTCTTCAAATACATATATATATAAATATATATTTATGCATATATATGCATATATATGTATAAGTATATGCATTCGTTGGCATACAATTGCATGTCGCGTCTGTGGGCGTTGATCACTTGCGAGAGTTGCTGCTCGAATTCTCTAATATATTTATTCGCATGTCGCTGCTTGTCACGAATATAGAATTTGCTTTCTATTTCAAGAAATACTTGATTTTTTTCATATATAAAAAGTAAAAAAATTTAAATAATTTTTTGTCAAAAAAAAGCAGTTAATAAAATCCCGTTATTTTGTCTAATTCCAAATTAAGACTTGGATTACTTAATAATAGCGCTTTAAGAAACTTGAAATTTTGGCTTGTTGCTCAGACACACTCTTGCTTTTGGCAACACGTTCACCCCTTTAGTGGTTATTTTGCGATTGCAATAACTTAAAATATAAAGAAATCGCTACAGAAAGCCGTATCTGCTAGCCGGTGTAAATTGTATACCCTTTACACACACACACCAACAAAACCTCGTGAACTGATAGCACGTATGACAACAATGGCGTACATGTTGGAGCTGTAATTGCAATTGTTGGCAAACATTTCTCGGGAACACCAAAAGTCAAAAACAACAACAATTGCAATCGAACAAGCAAAAGCTACTAAACTAATACAATTGCATTCTGCACAACGAACAGAAATTTATCCATTTTATTTTATGTACAAAGCAAGGCAGCCTTAGCAACGAGCGCATAGCGATGTACAAGCGAGTGAACAGACTTTATAGCAAATCCAAAGTGAAATAAAACTAAAAGAATTACAAATGTTGTGGAAATAAAAATAAATATAAAGAATTCGCACTGCAGCAGGCGGGTCGCGCTGAGAGTCAACGTTTGGTATGCCAGAAGAAAAGCGTCCATACAACAACGAGTAGCCGGCAAATTTCAACGAATTGTGTGTTGGCAAATGACGATTTTAAGCGAGTAAAGTGGCTAGTTACTGCTTTATTGCAATAAATTACAAAAAACTGTTCAGATTTCAAAAGATTGCTTTATATTTTATGAAAAATACGAAAAGTGGAGAATTAAACTTAATAATTTAATATTTTTCCAATTAAAATTTTTGTAGAGTATTAGCTTTCAAGAATTAAAAGTCTTATCAATAGCTACTAAATATTTATTATCGTCTAACTAATAATTGTATAAAGCCTTAAAATTCTTAAAAATGTTCAAATCAGTCTCACTTCTCTTTAAGTTAATTTGTAGTTCTACCTTTAAGTATAAATTTCCGATTTTGTTAGAGTTGTGTTTCAACGAGAGTTGAGAATTGTTACAAAAAAACGATATTAATTTCTATTGATCTCCGAAAATGTTGTGGATCCATATTATTCTATCGAATAATGTAGGCATTACAGCTTCGAATGATGTGAACGTAATTATACAGGCTCAGAAAAGCAAACCTGATTCCGATATTCATTCGATAATTATTTTCTAGTTTATGTTGGCCAGTGGGGCTTCTTAAATTAATCAAAAAATTGCAAATTGCCTAAAAAATTACTAACTATTTGAACCATTCTAACCATCACACGAGATAACATGTTAAATGTCGAATGTCTCTTACAGGTAGTAATATCAAGAATATGGCTTACTCAACAATATAATTAAAAGAAATTACTATTAGATTAATATTTACAACTATTAAATATTCACTAGTTATTCTGAGTTCCTAATCCCTGCTTGTTGTTCATCATTTCATTCTTTCTATTTTTGTAACTCTCTTAATTCTCCAGTAGACACACGAGTAAAGTCACCATTTGTAATGTACGAGCTGGAACTCTAATAGGTATATATAGGGCAAGACTACTGTAGTTTATATATTCCCAAACTACTTTTATTTGCAAGGTTGATTTTTTTTATATTTTTATTCCCTGGGTAAGGTAAACCTATAATTCTATTCGTAAACTTTTTTAATTATAATTCTAAAATTTCAAAATTTTATTTTTATGATGCTTTTAAAATTGTAATTAAGCTATTTAGTAAAAAAATATTCGAGAAGAAAATATTAAAATTAATTGACACGCTTATATATGTGAAATTTAATCACCATAATTTATATAAACTCCTTCGCCCTCATTTTCCTTTTATATACTATTTTTATTTTCTTTCTTATTTTCTCATTTCATAAATTTCTACGCTCTAATTTTCACTTAAAACACACATTAATCACCTTAATTACAATTCATAATTTTCGCTGCACTTTTTATGCATTTAGCACCACTGTAACGAACGTACACAACGCCAACTGCAGTCCCACTTGCTGACACACACACACACCAATGCACTCATCACTCACACACAAACACAAGCAAACGAGTGAATTGCGACTAAAATTTACGTTTGACTGGATTTTCGTTGGCGTTTTTGGGGTTGCACGAGAAGTGAACGACGAAACAAAATGGAATGAAACAAAGAATGATGGAAACGATGGGGACGATTGCGATGATGATGATGATGATGATGGCGGCGACGACGACAATGAACGGCGCACTGACGGACAGCTAACAAAAAGCAAGCCACCAAGCAGCCAGACAGCCAGCCAGTTAGCTAGCTAGTTGGCTAGCGTGCAAGGTGAAGGTGAGACAGTGTCGGCGAGGAGGTGTGTCGGCAAAAAGCGGTTGTCGGACGGACGGCAGATCGGCTGGTTGGTTGGTTGGTTGGTTAGCCGGTTGTCAGGTTGTTGCAGTTGAATTTGTAGTGCTTTGTACGTTTGAATTTTAATATCTCATGTTTGCACTTTCAATTGCACGCATACATATAAAATACGACATATATACAGATGTATATATATGTATGTATTTATATAGCTATTTATATATGTATAAATACACTTGCAGTCGAAAACCAGTGGAGCAGGAGCTGCGACGCATTCTGTAGACGCAGAGTAACGCGAATGGAAGAAGTTGAATGCGAAGTGGAAATGAAAATGAAAATGGAAGTAGACGTTTGCTGTGCAAAGTCGCAGTACAGCAAGTGCATGTGTATATCTGTAGGCGAGTATGTTGGGAGCTCCAAAGCGCGGCGCACACAGTCACAAATGCACTTTTGTAGCTGTTTTATATGTGTATATAAATATATATATATGTATTAATGTATGTATATATACGTGATAATGGCGTCGCCGGGGCAATGTGGGGGCGCGTGTGTTAGGCAGTCAAAACGCAGACACACACGCACACAGAACAGTCTTTTAGCGCAGTTGTCGACGTTTGCTTGTTAAATATATAAGTATAATTGTGTCTAAATAGCTTCGCTGTATTTGCATGGAATTTTTTGTATATTGCAAAAATTATTTTGTAGATATTTTAATTTTTTTTTGTTAATTTGAGCGCGCTGTGGTTCGTAAAAAAGCACGTTTTGTGAGTTTTTAAATATATTTTGTTAGTTTTTAAATATTTTATTTATTATTATTTTTTTATATTTTTATTTATTTTTTATTTTATTATTATTTAATTTTTTTCTTCTAATAAGCACTTAAATAAGTTCTTTTTTTGCAATTTAAATTATTTTATTATATTTTTTCGATTTTTTTTAATTTTTTTTCTCACTTTCTGTAGTTAGTACTTGTACTTTTTCCGTCACTTTAGTTGCTTACTTCATATTTTATTTTCATCTGTTCATTTTATTTTTAATCTCTAACTCAATTCATTGTTCAATATTTTCTGCATTCCGTTTCATTAAGACTTTCGCTTGTGCTTTGGCAAATATTTTTTCAGCAAAGCACACACACAAACACACAGCCATAAACACAAATACAGCCACAGCCACAGACGACGACACCAATACACACACACGCACAACAAGGCAGACACAAAGTTAAAATATAAAATTTTTTCGCTTTTCGCCTTTCGCTGCACGCAGTCACAATGCAAAATTTAGCAAAATACTTGTACAACACAGCCACAATAATTTTAATTACCTTTTGAATTTATATTTGGAATTTTGTCACTTTTGAACTGCAATTTCTGTCACCGCAACACTGCTGCTTATATATGCTCTCTACTGGCTTAGTATTACTTTTCAGATATTTCTATTTTATATGTATACCGCCGGTAATATGCATATACTATATATGTATATATTTTTTTTGTATTATTCACTTGCTGCGCGCGCGCTTATAAATTTTAATTTTATAATAATAAAAAACAGTATAACGCGTGCACACAATTGTCGGCGGAGCGCGTACACACTTTTGCTTTCCTTTTGATTGAGATCACGTATATTTATGCTTAGGCGTAACAAAATTAATTATTTTTATCATATAAAAAACATAACGAAAATTATACACAAAAATTGTTTAAATATATTTATAATCGCTGTAACTTAATTATTTGTTTCCTCGCATTTATTTATTTGATTTTATAATTTTTTATGCTCCTGTGTATGTAGAAGATATTTTTGTTTTTAAAAAATATATAATTTTCTTATTGTTGATTATTGGAAACTGTCGCGAAATACCGTCTGCTCGCACTCAGCACAGCACAGTCACAGCGGAGCACAGCACAGCGTAGTCACAGTCAGAGACGGTCTGGTTGGTCTTGGTCTTGGCCGCCGCATTGGTTGGCTGCGGCGGCAGCAGCGGCAACGGCAGTTTGCCTGGTCGCGGCAAAGCGCGCTCAGCATGCCAACACATAGGAAATGGGTGAGCGCGCCGCATACACAAACACACACACACATATAGTACACCAAACAAGCAAGAGCGGCCAACCGCCGCTGCAGTGGCAAAATTAAAGGGTAGCGCAAAAGCTAAGACTGCAATGCGCTCGCTGCAACACGAGCGACAAGAGAGAGCGTCATCGGCAAAGCGGCAAGTTGCAAAAAAAAGCATGCGAAAGCGCTGCATTCGTGAGCGCGCCTAAATGCATTCAACGCATACAAATGCAGCGCGCACGTACGCTACGCCATTGCTGCATTGAAAAGGAGTGCGCGCGCTCACGCGCTCTCTTACATATGTACATACATGTAAGAAGTGCGCGCTTGGGTGTGTGTGCGGCGCGCAACGATAAGCGGCAGATATTTTTGCAAATGGCAAAGTTTTAAAAGGCGCAACCCCACACACACATACACATACAAAGCAGACTCATTGACTCTCGCGCCACATCATAGCGCGCGCACATACACAGCGCACATACGTGCTAGCGACAATTGAGTACAGTGCGTTGGTCAGGGTAGCGCTGTAGAATTCGCAAAGCAAAGCGGAATGCGAAAATACAAAATTTTGCAAACACACATATGGCTGAGCAAACTTCAAGTGAGAGGCGCGCGCTCACTAACACAACTTCCGCTTGCGCTAAAGCTCACAGCGCAGCAGCCGCCGTCAGCGACAGCCACAGTGTTTGATGAATAAGTGCTGGCGGCGGTGCGGGGAAGGGGTGCTGTATCTGTGTGTGTGCGAAAAGAGTGCTCAAGCGCTAAAGTATAAAAAGATAACAAAGAATATGCAAACCATAAGCACAACAACAAAGGCAAATATACAAAAGTTTGTCGCTCGCACGATCATCGCCTCTCCAAATCGAAACGAATGTTGTGTGAATCAGCAAACGAACGAAAAATGTCTTAGCGATTTCTGTTTTCTACTTTGCGAATATTGGGCGGCTCAGGACCGAAATTGCAAATATCATGCATGAGATGTAGTAAAGCAAAGTAGCGGAGAACTGTATAAAACAGCAATATGCAGCACAAGTAAAATTTGACATTTTGCACGAATGTCAGGCACAGCGCAAAAGCACAAGAAAATATAAGGAGCGTCGAAGATTTGCCGATGTACTCATGCATATCTGTGTGTATGTATGTATCTAAATAAATATATATACATATATTTATATCAGAAATTAAAAAAAAGCCAACAGAAAGTGAAGGTATTTTACGAGTTTACTGCAGCTATCACGAGTAGACACTGACAAGCAAATATATATTTATTATATGTATGTATGTATCTACAACTGATTTTTGCATTTTTTTTTGGGAATATTTAGGAGTGTGTACAAGTATGTGGCAGCATATTTACATATATAATTATGTGCATAATTCTTTCGTATATTCATTGTCGTTTTAGCTTGTTTTTCCGTGCTGTGGGCGGCATTAAGCTAGTGAGCTTTAATTAAACGGTAATGTTCTAAAGCTTATATTTTTTTTAATTAAAGCTTTAAAGAAAATACTTCAAAGGTATTAATAATAATAATAATGACAAATAAATCATTTCAAATCAAGCAAATTTTGATTATCAAATTTAAATATTGGATATCAATTGGAAATTTTTAGGTTAGGTTTGCCTTGAAAATCATTACAATGAGATTTTGTCATTATTTGTGACCTTTTTGCATTACTATCTGAGTTTAAGCTCCCTGTATATCCCGTCTTAATGATTTTTGGAAATCCCGGACCCACCTTCGGAAGGGTATTTGTATAACAAATGATCTAATCAACTACTTTATTGTATATATCACTGCTCTCTCGCATAAACTAGTGTCGTCTTTGGTCGCAGTATTGTTTTCTTCTCCAAAAAAGATAACCTCTGCTATTCTAACATTTTCTTAGTATTCCTACATTATTTCACTGTTTATTATATTAAGATTTTATAGCTCAAATTTGCATTGGGGTTAGATGGACCCTTTACAGGCAACTTAAAAGGCATAAGGGTGGGTTATACCATATTACCTAGGTATTGATTTTAGTCCATCTAGTTGGAGATTATGTATTTTTGTAATAATTCAGGACCTTATCGATATATTTTGATTTTGGAATCTTTAAACATTTGTTTCATCTGATAAATATAATTATTTTTATAAGCTAAGCTTCACGATCTCTCGAACAACTCTTTTGTGAATATTATCGTTTTAACTCTCTTGTTTACTCACATTTTTTCTTTGCAAAATTTACAAAATAACTATATTTTTTGAGTAACTAGTGGGATATAATAAACAAAAATATTTTTCATTTTAAACATTCATTATGTTAATATTAAAAGCAACAACAAAACCTGGCAAATCGTTAAATTGAAATATTCATAAAACCAACAATCATCCTGTGACAATAAAAAAACTGTTAAAATTTCCTAACTCGAACTCTTTAATTGGCAATAGAAGTCAAATTCCATACAAAATACCTTCCATGACTCGAAGTCTCTCTAGCTCGAAGTTTTATTTTATGGATTATGCGAATCATCATCATAGTTAGGGAAGTTCAATTGTATATCTATAGCTCATCAGTAAATAGCCATGATTGCATAAGAATTTCAAACCAAATTGCGATAGTTATCAACCACCACTTGTCATGCACCCATGACCCGCGCAACTAACCACCAACACATGTCACTCCCCAAAAATAGAAACAGCCAAAATCGCACCCACCACCACCACCGACATTGCGTTGAATACAAAAAGGCTCACAGAATACAACAAAGCTTACTAAATACAAAAACAACAAACAAGATGCCGCAACTGTCACTGACTTGAAACTAACGACAAACTATTGCGGGTTACCCTAAAGCTAATTACAACCAACGAAAATTAGCTGATTGAAAAGCTCAGCAGAGGTAAAGCACCAGTAGAGGGTGGTGTGTATGTTTACACATGTTTGTAAGAAGAGTTGATGAGCTCAAACTGATGACTGATCAGTAAGTGGCTGTGAAAAAACTAAATTTCACCATAAACGCTTTGTGATCAAATGCAAAGGAAGTCATATTTAAAGATTAATTATCTCCCTGCAGGCGGAGAGGGAGGGACGACTACTGGAAGCCAACAACAATAAATGACAATTTCCAGTGACAACGTCAACACGTGATGCCAGCGACTCTATGAGTGGCTAAATGACAACAGTTCGCTATTTGCGGTGAGAAAATTACGTGCGCATGTAAGTATATAAATATATATATTAGAGTATATGCAGTTATGCACTATTTGCAGTAAGTAAAATGTGAAAAATATATAAAATAAAAATTACTATAGGTATAGATATCAAGTGACTTGTCATGCTTTGTTGGAAATTAATCATCGCCATTGCTTAAAGTTGAAATTTAGCTGGTCGCGGTGGCGATGAGCGCACACTTCGCACGAATGCCGGCGATCAGTGCGGTCACAAAGAAGCACACCGCTTAGGTATTTCACCCATTGATGGGCATACCGAGGCACGTAGCTCCGCTGGTGGTGCTGGCAGTCAGTCAGTCTGTCAGTGAGTCCAACGGTCCCAAAAGGGTGGTCGTACAAAAGCCATTAGATGATTAAAGTTACTGAGAGGAGGCGGCAGGGTAATAAAATAAAAAACTCATTTCGCTGCAAATTGCAAACGTAAATGCACAGAAATAATAGATGATGACGTTCCTTTATATTTTAAATAAAATAGTTTCGCAAATATCTTTGTTTAGCTTCGTGTATATTTTATTGTTAAGAGATGTTTCATCATTTATTACTTCGTGGCATTATTTATGCATTTTGCTTTGTTCATGGGAAATAAAAGTATGGTATGCACAAATAAAATGTAATGGTTTCCTAAAATATACTAGAAATTTCCACAAATGAATTATTAGTTTGAAATATTGTCCTTGTAAAAGACACGTTTCATCAATAATTGAAAATTCGTTCGTGCTTCTCAACCATTTTATATAAATTCACACAATTCTGTTGCTAAGCGGTTTACTGGAAATATTCTGAAACGTTTGCAAGTCGTTCAAAAAATTTTAGTATATCTAAAATATATTTTTAATGCAGAGAACATTAATTTAATAAAGGGGAATATAAATTTCAATAATGATCAAGATATTGTAATTTGTCTAGAGCAAAAATTGTTGAATTATTCCACTACATACATATACTTAATACTAAAGCTTGCAGTTTCATACAGATCTTTTAACTATCAGAGATAAAAACAGATAAAAATGCGAGTACTCGTTTATCAGAATCTGGTTTTTGAATACAATTCTCGATATCTGATTAGTGGCATATATTATTATTAACCGATTATTCATATTATTCGGTTTTTCAGCGGATAATCGGGGTAGAAATCAGATACTCGATTAGACTGGTATTTAAGTACATATAAATCAAATTTTTATTGGTTATTTATAACTTTCATAACCAATCTCAAATGTTTTTTTTTTATAAGGTCTATGAATTTTTGATAAAACAACAATTTTTGACTGAAGCAGGTTTACGTTTGACGTCTTTTATTTGAATTTTTAAAAGCAAATTAGATATTTTAAATATATTAATATGAAGTTTGTTCATTATACGACAGAGCCGCTTAGTTAATTGGTTGAAATTTTATAAAACTATTTCAAATCACATTATGAGAGGGTAAAAAATATTAAATCGAGATAAATTGTTTTGTAATCACCCATAGTCGATATATCAATTTTCAATTATTATGAATTTTAAAATAAAGAAATCTTACTATATAACCGTTATTGGAAATTTTAAATTAAAATATAATATGCGCATGTCTAATGTGTTACAGAAATAACCTGACCAGAAATAATTTCCGAATTATATTTCCTACAACATTTTTCATCGTTGTAGTATATCATTGTACTAGTAGATACCATATTTAAATATATTCTTAATGACTATACGTAACAGGCACAGAGTTGCATTTGTTAACGAGAATTGAAATCCGAAAAAATAAAAAAAGCTAAACTAGCTTCTGCGATAATATTATTATCCTTACAACACAAAAAACTATGGAAAAATTGTCATAACACTGAACAATCATAAGTTATAAACCTTCAACTATTGTGAATATCGAATTTGGATTTAATTTGAAATTTCTGTTTTAACTTAACATGTGGTTTCAAAAAAATTTTCCTTATTAAGTACTAATTAGCATGATAATAAGAAACAAAAAACCTAATCCCAAATATTAATTAGCGTACAGTTTACACTATCTTACCTAACCAATATAGCTGATACCTTGGAACATATTTAACGCCTACCTATTTATCGCTTGTCATAAAATTTCACTAATAAGTTTCGCTGTTTACACTAATTTACGAGGCGATTTCGAACAAATTGTATGAAATGTACTTAATGAGCTGAACGAATTACAGTAGTCGTTTTTAGACGGAATCATTTTAGAAAATTATATTTGCATGTCTATTTTCTAATGTATGTATAACAACCGTTTCTAATTGGAGCGATAGTTATATAACGAATGTGGTTATATGTATAGGAAAAACTTTTTAATAAATATATATCGATGGCTTAATATAGAAAAGGCGTATCTACACTTTTCGTTACTTTTCAGGAGAAGGAAAAAACTGAATAAAACCTTAAAAACTTAAGATGCAAAAAACATTTCTATTGCAATTTTTATTCAAAACAGGTAACAAATTCAATTGTGGTATAATTTTGTTATTATTTTTAATTTCTTTGAAGTTATGTTGTTATTGTAACTTCGAATGAGTTAGGGCTTTTTTTATATGACTATAAATCCGTTATTTACGATCATAGCCCACTAATTTTTTAAGGGGAGGAGTATTTGACAGTGGTCTAACAGAATACATTAAAAACGCGATTTCGAAAAAAATGTAGATACGCCTTTTCTATATTAAGCCAACGATATTTAAGTTAAAAATTAAGTAAGTTAATTTTTTTATCCGGTCTGAACCAAGTGCAAATCCTTTCTTCTATGCTTAACGTAAGCATTTATAGATAGATGTAGTCTAATAAACACAGATTTAGCCAGCTCATTCCAATGCTTCTAGTTGTTTTTAATACTTTTAATTTGAATATAAGTGAAAAGGCTATGTGCTTAAGGTTCTATATTTCCTTTTTTTCAAATACAGATCTTTGATCCCTCAGACATATTCTTGGAACAAAATAATATTCCATTTAAAAGTTGAAATAATATTTATTAACTTGAACTGGATATGAAAACATTAAAAAAATTGTAAGCAAAGAACATTACAAAAATTATCAATTTAATTGTAATAGCGAGAAATATAATTCAAAAATATTTTGATACGAGTAAACCCGGACTTAATCCAACTTGATACAAACAAACATTCTGCTGGCAGTATTTGCGCAATAATAAGCTACAAAGCTTAAATTCGAGGACAAGTTTTACAATAGTCCCTCTGTTTAGTGTTAATAAAATCTAAAATTATTCTGAGATAACAGAGTAATAAAATGCTTTTTATGCGATCTATGAAGAGAGAGCACTCATAACTTTTCGTTGAAACAGTGTCTGAAACCTGGAAACAGTCGATTTCACGAATAGTTGGACTTAAGCATAATATTTCGAAACTAATTTTATGCATTGAGAATGGCTATAAAATAATTATTCCTCAAAAGAAAAAAAATTAAAAGGAAATCGCATTTTTTGAGAATATAGATTTTTAGCTGGATACCTTTATAAGCAACAACTACAATATTTATGGAAAAAATATTTAAGAAGGCACTTACTAATTGTTTAGTGTTGTTTTATCCTTAATGCACGTTTGAAAAATTGTAGACAGACTTGTTGTTGCTGTATTCCTTATATACTGCTGATCCTAGTTGTAAGCTAATGTAATGTAGAGGCACGTAGAAACACTACCAAAAGAAGTTTGGACTGCGTTGTTTTTATGTTTTATGTTCACTTGATGTTTTTCTTGTTGCTTTCTTGTTGTTTTTTTAATAATTATCAATGTAAATATGTAATGTAGTCGCTTGTTCTTATTAGGTTAAATAAGTATATATTTATGTGATGTATTGTAGTATTTAACAACAAATATAGTATAAAACTAAAACAAAAACGGTCAATGCACACAAAAATATTCAAACAAATGTATAAAATTTCACTAAGAGAACACACGTTGATGGGGCTTTTTTTCTGCTGCTGTTGCTACTACTACAGCTAACTTCACTCCGCCTTGTTTGTAGCGATTACTTTGCACTACGAAATTGTTTAAAATTTAAGTTTTTTTCTTCGTTTCTTGTTTATACAATTTGTTCTAGGCTTTAATATAATTTTTCTTTATACACAGTGTATTTATTTTGACTCCCTTTTTGTTAGAAAAGTTCAATTAAATTTTCGTAGCACTTGTGAACACGTTTTTCATTTGCAGTTTTCCTCAACAATTTGCCGTTCGTTGCCAATTTCGTTGAGACTCTAATCGTGTTGGTTGCAGACGCGAACTGCACGTTGCCACGCGGCGATCACACGAAACGAAACGCGAATCTGGAACGACGAGCCGTACGTAGTATATGTATAAGCTTGTGGTACGAGGGGGTACACGTCACGGATCGCCACAAGTAATGCCAATGCAATGAGTGCTCTACAGCTAATGCCGCTACTGCTGCTGTTGCTGATTCTCCTCAAGTGCGCTTGTGCTCGCGGCTGAACTTTGCTGAGTGCAATGTATGGACCTCGTTGCACTTGGCCGTCGTTGTGAATATATATATTTTTTTTTGCTAATTTTCCACTTTGATTTTGCTGCTGCACTTTTTTCTTCCGTTTCTCGACTTTTCTTTCTTCGTTCACCACATTAAACACGTTAAATATTTTGTTTAATTAGCCAATTATTTGCTTTTCTCTCTCTAATTATATTAATTTTTCTATTAAAATTTTGATTCACTGCAATTCCGAACGTCAGTTTCGATGCCTTCCTGCTCCGGATACTACTTATTTGCACACTAACCGACTGTGTCTGTCGTCGCCGTACCAACACCGGTTGGTTGTCGTATGCGAAATCTTTACGAGCGCGCTACAATAACAACAACCATTGAATCGGATGCACTTTCTCGGCTCGTTGCAATCTCGGGTGCAGTGCAAAAACTCACACAGTCACAAAATCAAAGAGCTCTTCGTTCGCTCCACAGTGAGTCAGTGTGTGTGTGTGTGAGCTGCGTTTCGACAATGAACTGATCGGAATTCAATATGTCGTAGTGCTTGCTCGCTTGCCGCCGGCTTTCTTGGGGCCGGTTTCCGTTGTAAAGCGTCGTAGTTCGGCGCGATGGCTGCACTGGTGGTAGTGTTCGTGGTGCTAGTGCTGCTGCTGGTGGTGGTGGTGAGAGCGCTCAACACGAACGTGAAATGCAATCGAATGCAACGTTGTAATTACGACTGCTGCAGCGCCGACGATCTCACAACGACGAACATAAACGAGTGCGCTGAAGAACCGTCGGTAAAGCTAACGCTGATACACGCAAGTGTTGTTGTTGGCGACTTGCAAAAGCAAAAAAGCCTGCACTCGATCGTCGCAGTGATTAATACGATTATAGTGTTGGTGTCGTTATTGTTTGTTTTTTTTCAATTCTACTCGTATTTCTGCTTGTTAGAGGTGTTCGTGTAGTTAACGATTGTACGTTGCACCAACACTAATGTGTCCAATGCAGCTTAAGTCACGAACTTGCAACGACTGATTCTAATTCGCCCCAGCTATCTAGTCTCACAATGCAATTTTATTCCCCTCTTCGTTGTTGTTGCGAAATTGCATTAAGCACTTATGCTGTTTGGCGAGAGAGTGAGTGAGCGCGCGCACACTAGAGTGGGCGTGTAGTAAGTAAGCGAGCTTATGGAGCTTTGCTTTTTGCAAAAGCTGTGCTGTGCTGTCGTCAAACTATTTTCTCGCGCGCGCTTGTTGCTAAGTAATAAAAATTGTTGTTGCTTGCGTGATCTCAATACTTGCTCCTCGAGTTCTAAGTGCGTTGTACTTTCTTTGATTTGTTTCCTCACTTTTTTTGCAAACTTTTGCGCTTTTTACCGCCTTTTCTGCTGCGCTAGACTAGCTAGTAGCTTAGAAAGTTATTGTATTTTAGCCACGTGTGCTGATTGCAATAAGCAACTTAGCAACTGCTGTCGTTCAAGCGGAATACACTGCCGTCTCTTTCTTTGAGGCTTCAACTAACTTTTTAAAGCAAGTTAGTTAACTTTTTTTAATTTATAACTGCACTTATAAATGCGTCATAAGCGTAACGAGTTGCTGTAGCAGTCAGTTCGAAGTTCAACGAATAGAAAGCGTTATCTTTTCAGCTCTCCTTCTTACTTTAGGCACACAATAATGAATTTTTATAGCAAAAATCAGCTGTTATTTTTTATAGCGTCGAACTGCACTTTTATAATTTTCACGCACTATTTTTTACAGTGTACTTTTTTTTTAATTATTTTAACTGTATTTTATTTTAAGTTTGTTTTGCGAAAATTTGTTGTTGTATTTACTGTTTTTATTTAACTGTAGATTTGTAATAGCCTGTGTAGCATATGTAGTAAAACAATCAGATTTCTTTGTTCCAAGTTGTCACAACCTTTGCGTTTCCACAAATGTAGAGCTAATCCGTTGTTTCTATGTCTCTATGGTAAGTACGAGTATATGGGTTGTGAAACTTAATGTCAAGTTTATTGCTTGTATTCTTGTAGATTTGTGTTTGTTGTTGTTTAATATTTTTTTTTTCAAATGTGTCACTTTTTTGTTATTGTTATTATTTATTAATTAATTTTAATTAATATTTATTTATTAATTTTTTTTCTTAATTTTTTCAATTGCTGTTTATTTATTTTTCTTATTATCCTGCGATTGTCACTTCGTTGCTTGATCTCACTCTCTTTACTTCAGTTTTGTTGTTTATTTTTTAATATTTTTTATTTGTTTTTGGACTCTTATATAGTATTTATTTCACACTTGCATTTGTGTTTATGCCTCTCACACGTTTTTTTCAAGTATTATTTTCTACACTCTTCGCCAATGTCTTCATATAAACATTTAGGTGATTTGCGCAAGCCGCGTCATAATGCTGCATTTTTTTAAACAATCATTACACGCACTTGGGGGGCACAGAGAGTAAATTGGCGACGGCAAAAATGCAATTTTTTTTGGGAAAAAATGTATTTTTTTTTATTTTAAAAATATTTTTTTCAGTTTTGAAAATTTTTTAAATCTTTTGTTTTTAGAAAATATTTTTCTTTATTTTCTTTGTTTATCGCTCTCACTAAATGCGTCCTTCAGCGCTTAAGTTTAGCATTTAAATATTTATTTTTTATTTACTGTTTATACAAACTGTTTCTCACAGTGTACTTTTCACAATTGTGGTCTTATCAAACACTCGAAAACATTTACAGTCTTTAAACAGTTTTGCTCACGCACTCGACTTATAAAATGTTTTCTTATTTATTTTATATTTTTATAAAATATTTAAATTGTTTACACTTAACAGAATTAACTTAAACGCGCGTACTAATGTTTATAGTAAACAAAATTATATTTAAAACATTTATGTTCGTAAGTAGAAAACGTAAAAAAGTTTAAAAATTAAGTTGAGAAACTTAACTTAAGGCGTAGCTTTAAAACTTATTATTTATTTATTATAGAAAGTGAAAAAATTATTTATTTGTTGTAGCTTAGTTGTTTAGCAAAAATTATTTTTCTCCTTAAAATTAGTAAATTATACACACGCCGCTGTTGTTGTTGTTGACGCCGTGTTTTGTAGACTGCGAACTGCTTACTGCAACAATTTTTTTATTTTATTGTTGTTGTGCAAATTTAATTGAAATTTACTTAATTCCACGTTTACTGCTGCATTTATGTTGTTGTTGTTTTTTGAAGAAATATAAATCGGAAAATTTTCTGTTTCTGTGTTGAGTATACGCGGACACTGCTGTATTTGCGCTGCTGCTAACTAACGGTTCTTGCCGTACTCTGATAACGGTAAATTAATTTTATTAAATTAAATTAAAATTTTTTCCAAAAAATTTCGTTTTTTCTCGAACTTGGAAATCGCGCACTTTTCGCTCCTTGCGTGTTGCATTTGCTGCGTCCAAATTGTTGCTGTCTGCCTGCGTTTTTGTTTTGTCTTTAATATTTATTAATGCTGCTTCTTGTTTGTTTGTTGTATTTTTATTTTCGCTGTTGAATTTTGAAAATTTCCGTATTTTGTACTGCAAAATTTGAAACTTTTTTGTTTTGTTTTTCACGGTTTTTAGTCAAAAAATATATACGAATTGTGCCGCAATAATATTTTGTGTTGATGAGGTTTTATCCAATTGAAGTTGTGAAAATTTTTAGATATTTGTGCCTGCGATATCTTCTCATCGTCGTCCGTCCGCGATACTGTGGCTAAGTGTAGCGGTTGCGTTGATGTCTGACGTTTTGGCCAGCGACTCTGTCTCATCGACGTCTCTATGCGGTTGGCTCAGCCTCGCTGCTGCTTTCTGCTGCTGATTTCTGCTCTATCGACAAAAAGTCCAGAGTGCAGAAAAGTATTGCGTTTGTAGCGCAGTAACAGAGAAAAAGAGTGCCAACAAAAACTCACTGAGTGTATGAGTTGCTGCCCATGCAAGTTTGTGTGTGTGTCTGTGTGTGACTTTAATTGGCACCGGCGGCGTTGGATGGCGTTTTTGTCGCTGCAGCAAAATTGTAGCGCAAAAATGTATCTGAATTCCTTGTCTGCCTCGCCTGAGTGGCTGCTGCTTGGTGTGGAGACCACACTATTGAACCCTTACTCCTAGCAGTTTACCCCACCTCGCTTGCAAGGCGGCGCTGCAGTTTCTTTGTATGTCCGTGTATTTTTTCTTCACTTCCTCGCTACACACACACATTTTTTGCTGTCGCTGCCGGAAAGCTTATGCTCAATACACGCTGTTCGCTCTCTCACGTCAGCTGCATTCACGTAGCGTTGCATTAGTGTGAGTGCATTTTGACTCGGCGGCTGGGCTTTACACAGAACTGTCAAAGCTAACAGTGTGTGATATGTGTGTCTAGCGAGTGTAGTGTGGATGTGTGCGTGCGATTGCCGGTCTCACCATGCAGCGCTCTAAAGTTTACGACAACCCTTATACTTACTAATTGTTGTAGTTGTTGTTGTTGCTTTTCAACTTGCGTCTTTAGCCATTTTCTTAGTTCATCTATCATCTTGTATGCTTTCAGCTAAGTTTGCTAAATTTCAAAATTTTGTTTTGCTGTGCTCTTCCGTAGCTCATAACCATGTACAGAGTTGCATTTTTGCACTCACACAGGCACTCACAATCGTCGTTCGCACTCACTTGGCCAGCCAGCCAGTGCAGCGAAGTTGGACATACACTGGAGCACTTGCGCTTAGCTGCCGCTCAAACTACATCCATATATGTTTCTTTGTATGTGTATGGCAATACTTTGTCGCTATGCAATCGACTTTGCGACCCGCACAGCGTTGCATTTTGGCTCCTGCGCTCAAAAGTTCTCCGAAACTTTTTGATTTGGCTTGCTCTCGTGCAGCCAAATGCAGTTAGCGTCGCAAAACCGTCACAACAACAACAATAGTTTATCTGTATTGTAGCTCTTCCAGGTTCATCATACGAGAATCCACATGCAAAGCGCAATGGCTATTTTTGACTCTCCCAACACTTTTTTTTATATTTTTTTAATTCTTTTCTTTATTTTTTCAAAGCAAATCTTCTGCATTGTAACGCAGTTAAGTACTCTTTTCCGCAGTTATTTCTTTTTTTTCGCATCGCTTTAGTGGCTGTTACTCTCTGTTCGTCCATCCGTTCATCCATCTTACCCTCAATTTTTTCAATTTTTGTTGTGTGCAGTTATACTAGCGCTTAAGTATCGCCATCAGATATGCCTGTGGAACATTTCAATTAACTGCATTTTTTAAAGCGCTATTCGCTTGCCTCCCTGTCTCCCCGCCACCCTGCCTGCGCCTACCTCTGAAGCACACAATCGCCCGACAATGCTCTTCTTCTGCCATTAATTAACTTTCGGCCATTCGTGACAACAGTTGGCTACGAGTGCGTGTGTGTGTGTGTATTTGGTGCGCTTGGAGCGTCACGATAAGCGATAAGATCTCGCATGATTTGCCTAATCGTATCCCTCTAGGTCGCCTCAACAATACCAACACTGACTGACTGCTCCATGTCTTGTTGTCATTTTGTGACTGATGTCTTTTGTTGTTTCGGCGACGAACAGGTGTGTACGGCATGAAGTCATACGGACTGTCGAAAATTCATCATCATATAGTCATAATACGGTATTGTCCTCACTGTTATAATCTCTTCCAAGTGAATGATTTAATAAACACAGTTATTTTTTTAGACGAGGTTCCTTATTTCTTATAAAACTTCATTTAAATGAGAGGTTCAATTGTGATTGAAATGATTCGAGAGGAAATATGAATATGTCGTGATGTCTTTCTTAATGAAATGTTTAAACCGTTTACATAATGAAAATATTAATAAGTAACAAAACGTCTCTAGTTGTAGTAAAAACATCAATACCGAAGAAAAATCAAGGCATTTATAACAGTTGAATTAAAAAAGCTTAATTAGTAAGATCCCATAGTGTTTTTTGTTCATATATGGTTTAGATAAGTTTGACTTATTATGATGTCGGCTAATAAGCTTGATAGCTTGGCTTGGCTAGGTACGTCAGTCTCACCAACAGTGGAATGGGAACAAGTAGGGGCACCACTATTCTGTTGTAATTTACTACTGGAAGGATGGGTCTCAACTGAACTAAGAAAGCGTTGCGCAGCCACTGGTAATTGTTCTGCCGCAAGACCCTTCTGGCCCAAAGTTATTCGCAAAAAGGTCTAGTGAACTCTTCAATCTTATTCATAGGAGTTCTATGTAACTTTATCGGTATACACGCGATCCAAAATTTTACCGGACGCTGGAGAAGCTGCTTGAAGGAGGGTGATGGGAATTGGGATCTGACCCAACATTTCCTTTAGTAATGCGCGCATTTGCTTGGATCTCACATATTCATATTACATATACACAAAACCTCGGGGTTCGATATATATTTTATTCAGTTGGATCTAACGTTCGAAAGGCATATGTATAAATTTCAAAGCTGTCAGGTAATCGATTCAAAACTTGTTATCTGTACTCTGAACAAGATGAAATGATTTCAGATAACCGTAAAATAAAGTTTTTCAAAACATCTGACGTTCCAACGATCTCAAAATAACGTTGTGGACATATTGATCTTTGAATGTGGGTACCTAGCGAGTTCACAATTCGATTATCTTTATCTGACCCAACAACTTCTTTCTCTCCTCCGAGATCCATAGAATGAAAGTTGGAAAGAAACGGTCGACACTGAGACCGATTTTCAAGGGAAATGATTATAGTAACATTAAAATGGTATCAAAAAGTTGGAAGAACGCTATAGTTGGTGCATTGCGATCGATGGATAGTCTTATTTGGCCACGGCTGAAGTTTCAAAAATAACAATTGGCATTTATTTATTTATGATCGAATATTAAAATTGGAGCAAGTCGTTGATTTCATCAAAAAAGTATGTCAGACCGCATAATCTAAGTCATAATTCAGATCTTAAATTAATTCGGTGATGCCAATTGTTCGTCTCGGAGTTTGAAAGAGCGGATGTTGTGGAACAATAAATATCATATAGGTTAGGTTAGGTTTGTAGTCTGCAAATATGCAGGAACATCTCACTTGGACAGTTTTGAGCGCTGACCTTTCTGGTACCAATAAACTCCTATTGGATAAGAAAGACCCTTATAATTCAGCTAAACGCTTGGAATGTATAACAAGCTTCTTGAGTCGGCTAATGCCAATGTCAAGAAAAATTTCAAAATAAATCGAGTTAATTAGACTTAGCGACATCTAACGGTTTTAGAACGAGGAAAGCGTATTAGGGCAAGGTAAGACTCTGAATGAGTTGGCAATTGGGCAAACCAGAACCTTAAAGTTCCTCAGCATGACTTTAAAAATACACCTAACAGATTTTATTGGCATATATTCAAGTATAGAATACTAGTACATAGATTTTAAGTAATGCAGTTATTAAGTTCAAAATTAGTTAATTAGTTAATTATTATACTTATAATAGATTCAAGACTTAATAGGTGTATATGCTATTTAAGGAAAAATGGAAAACTACATTGAAACCTAATCGATCCGTATTTTGAAATAGACCAACTGAAGGTAACAAATATCGATCAGAAGAAACAAATATTGGCACAAATGCAACTTTTTATTCTAATTTAATAACAAATCTTTTTAGGTAACTCTATTTATTTCTATCCCAACAGTTCATCCATCATAAAATTATATCATATAAAATTATTTATTCCAATAAAATGAATATTTTATATTATACATGAGCATAGCTACCAACATATGTAGTACTGCGGAGAAAATTAAGCGAGGACACACGTCGTCTCTTAGTGCCTGTAAGTAAGTACCCCTGCACCGCTACTGTGCCGGTGTACCGATGTACCGGTGTGTCAGTACGAATATCAATGCAGATGACGATGCTGACACACAAGATGACCATCGTAATTTTGTCGAAGACGAATCCTGTTTTCATTCCCACAGTTTTCGTTTTGGTACCCAGCACTTACGTCGCCATACAAACATACCCACATATGTAGACCGCGCCGCCGCTTGGCATCGCATCGCATCCGTCCATCTATTTGATATAATAAAATGACATTCAACACTTCGTTTGGCGAGTCGGCACCGCAGCGCCGCGACTCAGATCGCGAATCGAGCAACTGACGCTCCACAAATGAAATGTACCCAAAAAAAAAGGGAAAAAATCGCAAAAATAATGCACACAACAACAACACCAACAGAGGAATAATAAAGTTTTTTTCCTTATAACAGAGATTTTTTCCTTTTCATGTGGCGAATCTGCACCGGCGGCGGAGGGAGGGATTGTCACAAGGACTTGTCTGCATTCAATGCTTACACGTACACACAAGACGAACGGCGTGCGGCAAGGTAAGCTTGTGGCGATGATGCGGCACACACACACCCAGCAGGGTGAAGTGAGTGCCACCACTCAGTATGTTATGCCGTGGAAAGTGGTGGCATGCACAGGCACAAAAGGGATGTTGCGGATGGTCTGTGTTGTCCAGCAATTGCAAAAGGATTGTTTGTGGAAAAATTGCGATGGTACGAGCGGCATTGCGGATGTGTGTCAAATATTCTTGCATGTACTCGTACCTAAGATGTCCACATGTAAATAATTGATTTACGAATTTTTAGATTTTTCTGTAAAATCAAATTTCTTGAAGTTTGTACATTAAATTTGAATTGTACTTATGCTTTTGCAATTTTAATGCTTTTATAGACAAGGTCCTTTGAATTGGTCCTTGAAATTGAAATATTTTTTTTAGTGGTACTATTTAAGTTTAAGGCTCTTCATTTTACGTTTTGCATTTCTTCCGATTCTTAAAGTAAACACAAGTAAAAAATTGAAAAGGGTGGCAACCCAATCGTATATTTTTTCCCAGCTACATATATGTAGATAATACCATACCATCATTCCACTTTAAATTTCGAATTCATAATTTTCACTTTATTCCTACTCAAAAATATCCGGCAATTCGTTACAATTTTTTACCATAGATATACATATCATATTTTAAAACCCCTTCAACTAGAAAAGCATAATAAATGCGTATATTTATTGAGTTCTATAGAGTCGTAAATGATTCAAGGTATGACATTTATATACCGATGAGTAATCTCGTCCTGGGAATGAGTGGATTAATAAAGAATGTTTTAAAAATCTCTTTTCTAAATTATAATATCTCTTCTCTCCTCTTTACTCGTCACAGTTTTAACATAACAGGGCGTATAATTAACCTGGGTAAAAACATGGATCTGTACGCTGAAATTTTCTCTTGGCTGAGCTACTTCTTCATTAGAAATAATTCCCTGGTAGTTGCGGTTCTCGACAGACCGACCGACCTCGGCTTTCAGTGGTAAGTGTATTTACAAGCCACCTCTAGCCGCAATTTGTCAATTTGAATCAACGTTCCTTCACGTTACGTGAACTAACTAATGATATTTAGAGAAATTATAACCTCTCAAATGTCTGGATAACTTTACTTCTTATCTTTCAATCACCGAAAAAAACCGAGAAAGATCTTTCGAGACATTAAAAAATAAGAAAAACTAGTCTCGAGTCTGTCTAAGATTTGTTTTAAAATCAGTTTCAACCCCTTGGAAGCTCTTTCAACAAAACAATTCTAAGAATATTAATTCCATAAGCATTATGATCAACTAGATATTATTCCTCTACTCAGATTTCCCTAGCAATATATATGTTTAAAATGATGAATGTCTTTCAACAATTAAGATTTACAATCGGTATTCAATATCTTCTACCTCCCAACAACCATAAATCAATGAGAAAATGTATATCTCTAGGAGGCCAACTTAGAATAACCTAATAAAACTAGGCGAGATTTATAGAAAAAGTCTCCACGTCGCCAAAAGTTATTTGACTTGATGATGAATGGAATGATTCTGGACTTCTTGCACTATTCGCAATTTAGATGCTCTGAATAAATAGTGAGCTTCACTTTTGCCAAGTAAAGGTCACTCGATAGTTAAAATGTCTGTATATAGGTAAATTAAAATCAGCATAAATATTAGCCATGGTCGAAAGAAGATTGAAACACTTAGTTAAAATCGAATATCTAGAGTATACAATGCATTATTGTACTGTTTCATAAAATACTATTGAGTACCGTATATCTAACTCGGTTGGTTTTACCCCCAAAAAGCGACATAACCTCACAAATTCAAATAACACGCATTTTTTATTTGAAAAGAGAAACGAATAGTTCTCTACACCCTCTATTTCTAAAGGATTACTTAGGAACACCATTATAAATAAAATAATTATGAATATTTTTGGATTTCAGAAAGAGATGAGAATTCTGCTTAACCAAGGTCGAATATTTTTTACGAACTTAAAAATCTCTTAAATACAACTTTAAAATTGGTTGGTTTTGGCGACCGATCCGTTCTAATGTACATACATACATAATTAATAGAATGCAAATGGCGATTATGTGCACAAAAATTACGCAAGGACAATGATTAATCGATTTCTTGTGACGAAGAAAGAACACAGTAAACCGTAAAAAGACACCAACCCACTTCCCCCCTTGACACCCCTTCTCCTCGAGAACTGCTCGCTCAAAACCTTGTGAAAACACATAATTCTATAAATTCAAATGTATGTATGTGTGTATAGAGAAGGCAACACCACTTCAATGCAAATAATGTTTACCTAAAATCTTAAATTCGGCGAGCAAACAAAATCAACAGAAAAGCTGCGCATAAAAATTCTACAACATTTGCATTTTTAATGCATAAGCAGAAGCGCACACATAGCAAAAAGCATATAATATTCAAAAAAAAGTTCTATAAAAAATGTTTTTTTTTGTGTGTTTTATTAAGCAAACGTTCGCTGTTGCGCAGGCGCATCCTTGCGCGTCTCTGTTTCATGCAATCATTTTGGCGTTTATACGCTATCATTCCATACGCCAAGCGATCGCGATTTGAAGCGCGTTGTTGTTGTTGGTATTTGATTTTTTTTGGTGCGCTTGATGAGGCCGCAGCTAAGAAAGAACGCCAAGGCGGAAGATGAGACTCGGCTTCGGGTTCGGCTCTTCAATGCGTTTGGTGTCACATTCAATTCAATCGTCGCCGATGGTCACCATCATTATCTTCGCCAGCAGCAAGCAGCAGAAGCGGTGGCAGCGGCGACCAAGCAATGAAAAACTATGGGCGTATATTTTTGATAAGCGGCAGCGTATATCAAAGACGCTGTGGCATAATAAAAGCGCGCACACACACCCTTACAGTTACATCCTTTTGTGTGATATATGAGTAAGTTGTACCTCGCGCGGCCGTGGAGTCGCCAGCGTCTTGAGCTGAGCTGAGCTAAGCGATTCGATGGTGGCGGTGTACCGTGGGGTGGGGTGGGGTGGCTTGCTTACCCCTCTTTTGTTCGGCGCGTTCACTGAGCTTTTAGGCACACACAACTACAATTGCAAAGGAAGTGGCAGTGTGTGTGCCTGCGACTCCTTGAGGCGCATATTGTAATAATAAAATGACCACACGTTACCTCATAGTCCGCTGCAACAATAACAAAACGGCCGCGTAAGGGTCGCGAAAAGTTCGATTTTTTTTCGATTTCGCGTATATGGACACCCTCCTCAATGAGACAACACATTGGAGCGCACCCCTCTATTGTATTGGCTAGCTGCTGCTGCTGCTATTGTTGTTGTTGTTGCCAATATTGCCGCTGGTGGGAAAATTTTATCTAAATTGACGCTGGTGCAATATAGCTGCATATTGCTGTTGTTGTTGTTCGTTTATATTTTTTTATGATTTCGATTTTTTTCCGAAGTTCTATTCATTTTGAAGACAGCGTGCTTTTTGTTTTTCGTTAGAATGCAAAGTTTTTGTCATATTGTGGAATGTTTTGTCGTCACTTTTTCAAAATGAGCGAAATACTTAAAGTCCATAAATTAAAGATGTGAAATAGGTACACCCATAAGCACACACGCACACACAAGCATATGCGAAGTTGTATGTTGGAAGAACAATAATGAAATTAGATGAAGGTGTTAAAAACATAAAAGGATTCCCAAAGTCTATGAGATATTCAAGCAAACAGATGCTTACTTAATACGCATTCAAAATAACGGCTGCATATGGCTGTGGCTGTGAGTTTTTTTTTTTAATGATGCCACCAACTGTCAAGATACGAAAGTAGTAATTGAAATTGAAGTACACACAATGCATAGCCAATACTCCCGATTATTATAATAAGGCTCTCATTCTTACCTATCAGAGCCAAACATTTCAATGAGAATTGAACTATAATGCTTCACTTAGCGCTAGTCTTAAAACTAGAACCCACAACAGAACACAGAATTCTAAGTAGCTCTCGGCCATTATTCAGAAGGGTTTCACTATCAATTAAGTTCTTCTTATATTGGTCCAGCGAATACCAAGAACCCAGAAGGATTACCACATTGTAATCTATGGACCCCTAGATTTCCTTATCTTGTTTAGAGTACCATAAATAGATAGTTCATCTACATTACAATTCCCGATGTATTCAATGTTAAGTCCTGAGTCTATATTCAGGCGCTACAGTTAGCTTTTGTCCAACACTTTTTAACTAACTGTACTACTCTGGTACCTGGCTAATTGGTTTGATTGAAATCTGGCAGCCTAAATAACTATAAACTGATATTTTTATAAAATAATTTTTGAACTTTTTGCAAAATGATATCCAGTCAATCTTGAAATCAACCATTATTATACAGTGGAACTTCAATAACTCGAACTTCTATAAGTCGAAGATCTCCATAACTCGAACATTTGAATTGGCAATAGCGTTTAGAAATCAAATTTCATACATATTTGCTTTCATAACTCGAATTTCTATAACTCGAAGTTCTCTATAACTCGAAATCCTAAATTGACAATAGAACTCAATTTTAATACAAATTTCCTTCCATAAATCGAACTTTTCGACCAGGGCATAACAAAAAATTTCAAATTTTACTATCAAGGAACAACATTAAAGGATCCCCTATGTTCGTATGGAGGCGAACAAAAAAAATGATATTACACTTATAGATTTCATAAATCGTGTAACAAAGGCATGAGGTCATGACGTCATGAATACATGTTTTAATATGTTTAAATAAAACTTTTTGCGAAGTAAATAACTAAAACTGAGGGTAAATCTATATTTTACAGCTTTTTGAAAAATTTATGTTTTAATGAAAATTTCTATAACTCGAAGTCTCTCTAACTCGAACTTTTTTTTGTGGATTATGATGATTCGAGTTAGAGAAGTTCCACTTTATTTCTAATATAACCTGATCCAATCTTTAAAAATGCATAAACTTTATGTTTACAACTTTCATACTGAGGAAGCTCGCAATTATCTTCAGTTATCTTAATCAGATTCACTTACTCGTATGAAGTTCACCAGCTTCTAAGGTGAGGACACCTTCGATTCCTTAAAGAAATTACTGGCAAATTTAGTAGTAAATCCGCAGTTAATGTACTTCAAATTTCAGAAATTTAAGTCTCCCGCCATGAAATGGGTGAAAACTCTCTCAATATCGTACTACTCGCAGACATTTGCTTTTTCAAAATTTTCATGATCTTTATACACAAATCAGATCACTTCTAGACCTTTAGATTTTATTCATGAAAATTTCGCCATTCTCTTCGATTACAACGGATTGATAAATAAATCATTAATTTCTTAATTTTATTGATTTGAGTCTTTGATTGTTTGTCCAGTAGGAACTATTATATTAAAATATATTTTGTTCTTAGCTGCAATTTAGGAATTTGTTTTTATTACAAGTTCACCTTTTTACTTATTCGTACGTCTCTGACAATATCACAATATATGTAAACTATAGTATACGAGATGTTTTCAAAAAGTTTCGTTTTTTGAAAGAAATATTTATTCATTCGTCTGGCTAAAGTTGTCGTGTAGCTTCAAAATCGTCCCCCATTCGATATAAGGGGTTATGGGTAGTCAGGATTTTCAAAAAATATTTTTTTTTACATTAGAGTTAAGAGTACAATCTTAAAAATATTTTCTGAAAATTTGCAGTTGATCCGATAATTACTTTTCGAGTTATTTGACAAATAACAAAGAGCGCTCAGGCACTCCAACACACTAGTGTCAAACTTTAAATGCATTTATCTCAAAACTATGTTTTTTGAACTGGTGACAACTGTAATTCGATAATCGCTCAGTAGATTTTAATGAAATTCATACAGCTTTTAGAATACATAATAAACTCGGGCCTGATCCGAAGGATTTTTTTTTCAAAATTTCTATTTTTTAAGATCAATTTTCCTGAAAATTTTTCTAAAAAAAAAATTTCTGAGGCCGCCATTTTGCTAATTTTTGAAAAAAAAAGCTTCGGATCATGCCCAGGATTATCTATTTATAAAACTAATTTTTTTACCCGATTGATTTTAGATGAATCTCCAAGGACTTATGATTGTCACCGCAAGAACCTTTTTTTGAAACTGGATCAAAACAGACAGCTATAACTTTGGAAATTAAAAATCTTTTTTTTTCAAATTGTATAATAATGCCATATTATTACTTTTGTAAAATAACATGATTTAATAGCAAAAAAATTACTGAAAATTCTCATTCTTTCGTGTCTCTGACTACCCCTAACCCCATAAAGCACTTATGCCAGCGTTTCTTCGCATCGTCGAAACACTTTTAAAACTCGATGTTTGGGATAGCCTTTGGCTCTTTCAGCAATTTCTCGTATGTTTAACCTTTATATTTGGAAATAGGTAAAAGTCACGCGGAGCAGCCATGTCTGGCGAATATGGAGGATGGGACATCGTTACAGTATTGTTTTTGGCCAAGAATTCATGAACAAGCCCCTTCTAACAAAAAGAAAACCGCTAAGCTCATAAAAATACGTCTAATCTTGGTATAACAACTCATCTAGTTATCCTAGGGGAACTATTCAATTAGAAATATTTTAGAACCTATAGTAGAGTATATATTCGCAGATGATTTCTAGATTCGGTTGAAAATGAGGTAAATTTTTTTCTGTTCGGAGCCCAACCTTGCAGTCATACAAATTCTCATAATTGTGTAGTGTCTTTTAGGACAAGGTTTTAGAGCAGCAGAATTGATAGCTGGACGTATCGCACACAGTAAAGCTGTAAACATATTTATGCATAGACGATTATGAAAAGATTGTATCAGACATTGGCACTGCAACAACAACAGAACAATACAATAAAAAGCTCTTTCTGTGAAATTAAAAAAAAAACGTTCGATGTGTAAATAATTGTGACTACCTTTGTATATTTTAAAACTAAAGCCATAAAGCAGAAAGGTATCTCAGCAATGTCATAATGGGTACTATTTACTGTTAAGCTCTTAGCAAAAACTACTTAAAATTTTTTCAAAAAAAAAGATTTAGTATTTTCTAAATAAGTGAGTCTAAGAGTGAATATTTGTTTTCAAATTAAAAAAAAATTCTTAAAAGATTTAATACAGATTTTTGAGTTTCAATTCAGAAAATAATAAAAAAATTATTGTGTGAAGAGAACTAACATAATAGTTACGCCAATCGTTTCTTGTTAACGTACTGTTTTTTTTATTTTAATAAGATTAACTTAAAGCTGCAACTTTTGCACATATGCAATAACAACTCACATACAATATATACTAACAAACCATACACCTTGAAGAAGAAGCTAAGCATTGCATTG
This sequence comes from Zeugodacus tau, assembly GCA_031772095.1. Lineage (NCBI taxonomy): Eukaryota > Metazoa > Arthropoda > Insecta > Diptera > Tephritidae > Zeugodacus > Zeugodacus tau. The sequence goes on from CM062649.1 coordinate 81,451,041, forward strand.
TTCTGCTTGCCATTTCTTCGTTGTTGGAACAGAGAACATACGTATGGGCAGCAGGCAATGCAACGCCATGTTTTTTTACAACTATCAAACGAAAGTAAAGCTGACTGACAACAATAACAACAACAACAACAATTGCGAAATCAACACCACAACAACACGGCAACAGCAGCAATGGCAGCCATTGCAATGCGCGCTGCACTCGCCACCGAATGCCTTTCCGCCTTACATGCTAAGCCCCTTTCTCTTCGCACATGTGTGTTGTGTACGTGTGTGATTTGATTGTTCGCTATAACGCTATTGTTGTTGTTGTTGCTGTTGTTTTGCATGTTTGTTGTGTGCAGCTTAAGACATCATCAGGCTTCCGTGTGCAACGGCACACAACGCTCTCAGCGCAATGCGGCACCAACGGCTGTAATTATGTTGCACATAGCCAAAGACAACAACAACAATAACAATAACAACAGCAGTGATGGCAACAACAATGGGAGCAATATTGGATATGAACGAACGAACGAACGAACGAGCCCAAGCGCAATGTTTGAAAGGGTGCTATTGACGCTGACAACGACGGTGGTGGTGCCTGCTACCGCTTGCGGCTGTTGGTTGTTAGGTCAATGCCCCAAAAAACCTTTACTTTTGCCTCGCACGACATTAGCACCGTATGCACAGTGCCGCATAAAGCGAATGCAAAGCACAGCGCATGTGACAGCGCGCCCGGCAGACAGTCAGCGCCGAAGATACACGGGCGAGCAAACAAACAAATGCAAGCGGCGGCGGCGCGTCGCCTCGAAGTTCCATTGCACATTCGCAAAAGCTGCGCCTACCGACAGCCAAAGCCACTGCACGTGTGAATATGCGATTGTATGCGTGCGTTTGTGTGTGTGCAACTCTGACTTGACGCGGCAAAGTAACACACAGTCAGTCAGCAGCACATTTGGGTTAATTGGAAGCTATGCGTTTAGCTTTTGTTGGCGAAAAGAAAGTTGGCGCTTTGTCATTTCGCTTTGCTGTCATGTGAAGAATCTAATTTTTAATTTAACTTTTTCGCTGAAATGCTTCTTCTATTTGCCGCTAAAAGCGTCTAAAAAATGGCGCGAAGATGTGTCAACAGTTCATGTCTCCATCAGCGTTTATTACAATTTAATTCGGATTTGCTTTCGATGTGCCCTACACAGCAGAATGTGTTTAAGTATGAAATATGCAGTTACATACACTGTCTATTTGGAAGTGTTGAAGTTAAAACACCAAAATCATTCTCAATATATTTCGTTCTTTGTAACATTATACTATATCTTAAATAAAAATGAAGTAAAAGTTGGGACAAAATAAGAAATTTAGGAAATGAGGCAATCGAGACTACCGAGCAACTCTGAGATCACAATTTTTTGCACGTTCTTATAAATATCTATCGAAGGTAACGAAAAAACCAATCGAGTTGATCCGAACCGTCTCTGTCGAAGATTTGTTCATTTTACACTGCTCTGGATGATATGCAGACTAGTAAATTAATATTTTTAAGAAAGAGACTGTATCGTAAGTGGAGTACCACATACAGCATTCAGGTCTGATGCCTCAGTTCAAAAACTATTTATATCGGAGTCGGTAGAATACATGACTTGCACTGGAAATGCCTACCATTCAACCGATTGAAATGTAGTATCTTTCAAGGCACCCAATGTTCAAATCTAAATGATCCCTGGTATGGTAAAAGAAAATTCGGTCTCTCTATACACCCAACTGAACAACCGAACAATGAATAAATTTACTGTTATTACGTCCGTTTATTCAGACGCGCGATTTTCACTAACGGAATATTTTTTTCGGAGTTGCTCTTTTGCGAGTTTGGTTTGCCATTTCATAATGGACACGATTACTCCCATCCTTTTCCTGCAAAAAAATATCGAAAATTGAACTCTCGGCAAGAAATTACTCGAGCCAGCCGCGCCGATCACTTTCCCGAACTCACTTTTAAAACATAATGGAAAACAGATAATATAGATAAATTATTGGTCATAAAAATAATTAATATGCGTCTTATTGTATCTTGAAAACCTCTTACCTAAATTAAGGGGCACACCTAGTGTGAAATTTCGAAAAAATCAATTTTTTGTTTGTTTCATATTTTGGTAGACTACGCCTTTAAAAATAACATATTAAAATTTCAAATCGATATCTCAAATAGTTTTTGAGTTATATCAGTTTAAAGAGCAGCGAGCTCGGTAACAATGAAAACGATCATTTTATCTTTAAACGCGTTTTTCTCGAAACAGCATTTTCCGAATTTGCTGCAGTGATTACTCAAAAAAAAAATGATCCGAGCACTATCGATTTTTTTTACATGTTCTATATATAGTTCTCCGTACATTTTTGATTTGATCAAGAAATCGAATTTTGGCAAGCCAAAAACGACCAAAATTTTGGGTAAAATTCGACTATTTTTTTAAAACGCCGCCATATTGTCAATTTTTGATTTTTCTTTTTTATCGTAGGTCATTGTACAGACAATATTATCTAGTTTAAGGAGAATTTTATTTTTTTAAATTTCATCCACGGAGAAGGCCGGAATCACTGCAGCAGTGAAGGACCTTTTTTTCGCGCCGTTGGAGATCGACTATAATTTAAAAAATATTTAATTTTTTTCTTCAAAAATTTCACTGTATATTCTTGAAACATGTATAAATATATTCTTAAAATTTTGAAATAATTGATAAAGTATTTTTTTTAATAAAAATTCCCAAAAATCGCATTTTTTTAGACCATTACACTAGGTGTGCTCCTTAAACACCCTTTACTTAGTCATGTATTCGACCAATTTGAGCTAACATCGAGAACCTTTTTTTAATAGCGTTCGCTTCTCTATAAATAACCACTAAGCATCACCTAAAATCTATTAAACGTGCCTGGGTAACTTAAATTTGGATTGGAGAATATATAAAAGTAGTGTAATCAATAACATCGAGCTTAAAGTATATTAAGAAATGAGTCTCGTATCTCGCTCAAATTTAAATATTTTGATTTTTCCTTCGTTCAATAACGAGAATAACTATCGGAATATTTTTGGTTTATTGATTTTAGATGAACCAATAATGAGTTATGATTCCACGACAAGAGCATGTTTTTTTGAGCCGTCAAGGAAGATGAGGTACCAACGTTTGAGTTTTCAGAATTATTAATTATAAAATGTATCTTCGATATGCTGAAATGTTTATATGAAATATATGATTGTATATATAAAAAAAATTAAATTCCTTTGTTTTCAGAGTCTGAAACGTGCCAAACCTCTTAAATTAAGGGTATATTAAGTTTGTCACGATGTTTGTAACACCCAGAAGGAAGCGTCGGAGACCCTACAAAGTATATATATAAATGATCAGTATGTTGAGCTGAGTCCGTCATGTCCGTCTGTCTGTATATATACGAACTAGTTCTTCAGTTTTTATGATATCGTTTTGAAATTTTGCGGATGTTATTTTCTCTTCAAGAAGCTGCTCATTTGGAACTGCCGATATCGGATCACTATATCATATAGCTGCCATACAAACTGAACGATCGAAATCAAGGGCTTCTGCATTTTACTACATATATTCACGAAATTTGGTGTGAGTTATTGTTCATAGAAATAATTTAATCTCCGAAAAAATTGTTCAGATCGGTCACTATAGCATATGGCTGTCATACAAACCGAACGATCGGAATCAAGGGCTTGTATGGAAAATTTTAGCATTTGACGTGGTATCTTCACGAAATTTGACATGGATTAGTAAAATGTTTTCTTTTTTTTTACTTACTTTTTCTTACGTCTTCAGATTTGCTTAAACACATAGTTACTAAAAGAAATGCACCTGTGAAGGGTATATTAGCTTCAGTACAGCCGAAGTTAACGTTTTTTCTTGTTTTTTTTTTTTTAATTTATATCCAAGTTATAGTTGAGATCACCTGATTTGAAAGTTTTAAAATTCATTACAGCATCATTTACACCCTCAAATTGCAGAGGGAATTTGTGAAAATATTTTATTCTCATATATTGCATATCTAAATCCCTCGAAAAGAAGTCACTAAAATTGCATATTTGATTTATTTAATTCAAGTAATATTAACTAGTCGTTATCTTTAAAAATAAAATAAAATCTTGATTTTAGAGCTACATTGCGTTTCTTTCAATAACGTGATGAATTAGCATACAGGAATATTAAATCATTTTTAACTTGGCCTACTTTCGAAAGGCAAACATTACGCAGCAGCAAACAAAGTGCTGTTCAACACACACACTCATACACACGCATACGCATATTCAAAAACAAAAAAGAAATAAATGCAACGAAACGAATATAAAATGAGAAACGAAAATCAAAAACCCTACACCACAACAGCAAGCTTTTCTCAAGCGTCCCACGGCAGTCACAATGCAGCGAGTATTAAGGCTGCAGCTCAAAATGCAGCTTGCAACGGACACATGGTGCATCACACACAAAGACATATGTATGTAATGTTTTTCTGTATGCGAGCGCATTGCATTCGGGCACATTTTAAGTAGGCTAAATGTACAGTGCGTGCAAAGCACTGCTGCACCACGCAACGCAACACAACGCAAGGCAATGCAACGCGCAACGCATCCTATCCCATATCTGAAGGCTACAATATCGGGAACAGGAGAGGCAAGCGGTTGTTGCCCAGCAGCTATGCAGGGCACAAGGGGGGCAACGCCAGGCAACAATTGGAAATCATTGCAGCATTTGCCACAGCTGTGCGGCACTAAATCGCAAAATGCGGTTGCAGCAGGCTAGCGAGGGGCGGCGTGCAAGCGGCTTTTATTGCCCGATCAAGCGTTGTACAGCAATGCTGAAAACGTGGTAAATGTACATACAGATATGTATGTATGTAATAAAAATAAAAATAATGGAAAATGTGTCTCTACTCTTAACCCATTATGGGCCAGTAGCATGTGTTGTGTGTTGCGCCAACGCCGCTGCCGTCGCCGTTTTGCATTCATTAAGCTGCAATATAAAACAAAAGCGCATGGTGTGCTCTTGTGTATATATGTATCTGTATCTGTGTGTGTATGCGTGAGTGAGTTGCAACCTGGAAAGACTGGACCTACATCAACACGCGGCGCTGAAGTGCATTTAATGTGCGAAGTTGTTTTTTTTTGCAGAAAAATACAAAAAAGTGGCAGTGAAGTGGAAGAGCCACAGCAAAAAATGAGCGCACACACTCAAGCAAACACGCGTTCATGTATTCCGAGCGCATTGCAACCCAGTTGCAATCGACGCCAATGCAACGCTGCCTGGCTTCATACATACATATATACTTATATATGACGCCGCCGCCACCCTCCGCTTAGCCGCGCGCCTAGTGCTTGCCGGTTTTAGTCGCCTGTGTCTCTTTAGTCGCCATAGTCAACGCTGTTTCTAACCGCCATGCGCGCTGTTGCCATGCCGAGTTTGCACGTTGCAGCTTTGCACACCAGCGCAACCGCAAATGCTTTGCGCATTACATATATACTTGTTGTTGTTGTTGTTGCTTTTTAATCATAAATTCTCTTTTAGTTTTGCTCTTTCTTTGTTGCTTAGCTAAGCGCAAACACTTAGCACGAAATGCCACCGGCCGGCTACATCGGAGCAGCAGCAGCAGCGGCAGGGCAGCAGAGATGGCAGCAGCAAGCGTGTTGCTCAAGCTGTCTGCTGATGGTTAAGCGTTGTGTCTGCGACAACAGCTTACAACAAAATACATATATAAAATTTAAAATAAGTACTTTTTTTATTTTACCTTGCCGCTGACACATTTGCCTTCGTCGTCGCCGTCAGCAGTAGCCAGTCACCAGTACGTCGTCGCATCTATGTAACTCTATACTCGATCAGCAACAGACGCCGTCATGTCACACCATATGCACGCACAGAACACATACATACATACATACAAAAAAACATATATGTAAGCCACTACTGAACTACTAAAGACAGTCTACGAAATAGTTGCTTCCCTCAACCCCACACTTCTCTCTGCCATCCATTCCACTGCACAGCGGTTTTGCAACGCTTCAACGCCACAGCAATTTAGTAAGGCCCCCGTTAGCCCTTCATACTGTCTTCTGACTCCGCTGAGCGTGGCCCGATATCATGTGCTGCCGTCAACGACCGACCACATTCGGGCAGCCCAAAAGTCCTTGAAATGCAGTAAATGCAGCATAACGCATTTCAACTATCTGTTGTATGTTGTGGCGTGTTCGCCAACAAGCCAATAAAAACAATCAAGAGTGAAGGCAAAAAAAAAACCAAAAAAAAATTGCCATCAAACTGGAACTGTGTACGTGTATTACATACTATATGCGATCGCCGGCGTAACTCGTTTCGTTTGGCTGCTTGTGATCGTCATTGAAAATGCACTGTGTCCAACTAAACTTCTTAACTTATGTCATCATGTGCGGTTGTGTCGCACTCAGCTGGCACTTGCAACAAACCAGAATTTACATCGGACACACCCAGTGGTAAAACGTCGAAATACCCTTGGGTTCATACAGTCTTTAAGAACTTACTTGATGTACTGTTTATAGTGAGATATTCAGAAGACCCAGACCAAATACCCGAGTATCCAAAACAAACACCATTACACCCGGCTAAAGTCTAAGTAGGAAATTTATATAATACTATATTCTGTCTATCCACTTCTGTGATAGACTAGAAGATCTCCATCTACTCTATTATTTAACGACCTAAACCAGTCCCTTTATATTCTTCGGAACGTTTTTCAGAAGACTTCGTTTAATATGAAGACATTCTCTCAAATTTTTATTTAAAGAACTATGTACTCTTGTTGATCTAATTACGTTGGGCCGTAGATGGATTAATCTTATCGCCCACATTGGAAAACTAACATGGTTTCGAGGCTGATCTCGGAGACGGATCACCGGGATTCGACTTGGAAAGTTTTAACACTGATTCTTTATAACCTAAGCATGGATGAAGATATCCAGTGCTTTGAGCTTACCTCGAGTCTAGTTGTCTAGTTGGATGGCTAATGTCGATTCTAGCCAAATCGTCCGGTTCATCGAATCCCAAGATGTTTTAACCTCAGTCTAACAAAGGATAAAGGACAGCTGATGAGAATGTGTCTAGGTGGTTCCGTCTAGCTTCCCTCTAATAATTTTTAACAAATGACATACGTCAAAATGTTTAGCCCCACCAATGCCTAAAGAACAGAATGCGGCTAAGACACCTACAACTGTTGCAAGATGAATAGCAAGTAGTTCAATGGAACCCTTGCGGAAAACATCTTTGTCTACTTCCTCAAGGAACCGCCTTTTTTATGCCTTCCTCATCAGCCGTCAATTATTGCAATTCAATTGCAATTAACGGCTTTTGGATGCTTTTAAATATCGGCTAACAATTTGTGACACAACACTACATCATCTTTAATCTCCAGTAAGCTGAAGATTATATAATAAAGTGTGGTTACCAACACTAATCACTCAACACATTCAATTCAATCAACGCATCACATAACATATTTTATTGCTGCCTAGCAACAACTGCAACAACAACAGCAATTTGAAATTGCATCCTCTTCTCAGCTGCTTGCTTTCACGAAGTGTCTGTCTACACTTGTCTATGCGAATTTATTTCTAAATTTACGCTTCGCTAAATCTGTTAGTTACTGAGTGGCTGTCATCCACCCCGACCACCTTAAACTTCTCCGTAACCAACACATATGAAAATATGTGCACTTGAAGCGGCAACAGTAGCTGATTGTAACACTTTATGTGCCACGCATTCGCGCGGATATATATGTTACATGTTCTGTGAAAGAGTATGTATATTCATATGCGCTGTGTATGTTTCTGCTTCGGATCTCCCAACATTTTCGAGTGCTGTCACTAAGTACTTGGAGTAGGGCGCTATTTATATTGTTCATGGCGTAAATTTGCTTGTGAATAGAAAGAGCACCAGCTGCAGCTGCAAGAAGTCAGCTTAAATAAAATGTAGGGTCGCCCTGCTAACAGTTGGCAGCTTGAATTTTATGTGGTTACTTCATATAAATAAAAGATTTTTATTCCAAATATATATATAGTATATTAAAGCCAAAAGTCAGTTCAATCCTAAGCATCCTGAAAACACTGGATGCAAAATTCAGGACTGTTATCCAACTCACTACAGAGAACAAATGACAACATCATCGGGAAGAGCTTCCTTCAAAGAGTGTATGTTTAGTCCCTACAGTTGTGAGATAGAAATCGGTGTTATATACTAAATAATACCCTAAATTTTGAGGGTTGAGTTTCTTTTAAAATTACTTGTCAAATTTGTCTTAACCAAATCTATATTACCCAGTTTTTATTAAAATCAACTATAGGCGGATGGTCCATGAAAGTATTGGCGTCAAGCCTGATATTCTCAGTAATCGAATACCCGTTGCCGAAAATTAATCGGGATATAATATTACATTAATAATCGGATATTCGATTTCGGATTAACGAAGATTCGATTTATTTTCGTATCTGCTAGTCGGATACATTAAAATTTAAATACGAAGAACTTAGTATTGTTAATCACCATAGAAATCTACTGATATCTTGAAATTACATAATTATTTATTTTCAAAAATTTTATTCAATTAAATTCTTCTACGTGTATCTCTAAATCTTATGTCGGGATCCAACTGTTAATTCGGATTTTTCAGTTTTTCATATATTGAAATCGTTGGATAAACCGAATAGTTAGTAAACCAGTTTGAAACACCGAACATCAATCCTTATAGCGTTTTTAGACAGGAGCTAATTGATCAATTAACCTGCCTCTGCTCGATTAAAACGCTTATTAAGATCAATTTACCATACAAAATAAAATCTACATTTATTTTTTATTGAATTCTAATCGATTTGGAAATCAATTGCAACTCTGCGACAAAGACGCACGGTATAAGTTATTTGTCTGCGATTTGCTGAATTGTTTGATAAAAAAAGCTACGTTAGATGTCGCTACTAAAAATATTAATCAGCTGTTGAAACTTACCAACTTCTTATGAAAAGCAAAATCTATAACAGCTGATCGGTTATCGAGTAGCCGGCAGTATAAAAGCCAAAAAAGGGTTTCTCAATCAAAATTTTAATTGATCAATTAATTTGGCTGTCTAAAAACGCTATTATATTCATATCTGTCCGGAGCTTGTATGAGCTTTACCCTCGCTTGGTTCAAGTTGGAGATAAAAAAGCTTTTTACTTCAAAATTTTACAAATATTTCTCGAAATGATCAGTAATCTTACCAAGTGATAAAATGGAAGCTCTTAAAGTTTATTTAAGTCATTGAAGCTTTTGAGCTTTAAGCTTTCAAGCTATAGAGCTTTCGAGCTTTTGAAGCTGCTTAACTTAACTTTACTCAAAATTTTAAAATATATTTTGCAAATTTCAATAAGTAGTATTTTACATATTTACAAAACATTATTAGAAATGATCGGTAACAGTTTTACTAAGGCGTACCTATGAAGTTGCCACTTCAATATAATGTGTGATTACCACGCACTTCATTCGCTCAAATTTTTCAGATTTTTTTTTAATTATTGGGAGACGTGCTATATTTTTTAGAAAAAAATTCAGATCCATAGACTGACCTCTAACGGTAATTTATTAGACGATAAATTTACGCAATGAGCTTCGTCAAAAATTCTGATTGCAACTTCCCGCCGTCAACCTTACTTGCGCCGAACAAACATGCCTGCACAGCAGCATGTATTTCATGTATATTATTACGAGTATATTATATGAGGAAAAAAATAAAAAATTATGCACTTGGCTGCATACATGTGGTATTTACATTGCAAAATATGCGCTGATGTTTGTTCACTTGTGCGCTTTTTGCCAGCATATGCTGTTTGTAACTTCCACTTCAGTGCCTCGCCAGCGGCAAATGCGAATACGAATGGGGGGTACTCTCATTGGGAGCATAAAAACCCGACTTACATATATTTTTATATATGCACTTTCTATATATATATTCCAACAACTTAAGTATGCTGCATTTTGGAGCAATTTTATATATTTTTATTCTTCAGTGCCTTACAACGCTGTTGAAACTGCATTTTATAAGCCGAGTGCAGCAAAACACTTTTATTTTCATGTAATATGTTAAATAATTATGAGAAAAAAAGTAAAATTTTTGTGCAGATTTTTTGCACCTGCTTTTACATGATTTCCATACAGATTTATGCGTATCAAATTTTGACATGCGTTTTGTTGTAAATGAATTTCACACCATTTTATCTTACATGCACTTACTCTTTCTTTGGTATTATGAAGGAAAAAAGGTGATAAAAAATAAATACGAAAATCGATATACGCGCAGAAGGACAAAAGGGCAGAAGGTTAGCGGCATTAACGACGACTCAACTCTCCAACACCTCTCAACGGCATTAACGCATTAAAAAGAATGTAAGTGTGAAGGAATTAAATTACAAATGCCAGGATCTGTTGAGGAATAAATCCAAAACGAAAAAGTATAAAGAGTGTAATAACAAAAACAACAAAAGTTTGCGTGTTTTTTTTGCAGCACTCAACTTGTCAGTCAGGACGTCAGTCAAGCAGCCATAAGCAAGCGGCAAGGCGTGACAAAAATCATAAGATATAAATACACACACATACATATGTACATGCAAACAAACAGTTATGCATATGCATGCACTTCGTTGGCCGCAAAATAGTGGCTTGGAAAGCACTTCACTCACATACAAACAATCCAGCGTGTGTGTGTGTGCTTGTGATGGGGCACAGGATCCGTGAAGCGCTTGCATTCGCACGCCACACCGTACCAAGCTCTACATACATGTCACTCGTCATCTCGCGCGCGTTGACAGTTATGTTGAAGAACGAGCACTAAGCACCAGCCAACAGAGGCCAAAAAGAGAATTGGAAAACTAAAGCAAAACAAAGAAGACAACAACAAAAACTCCTAACGCTCAACATTTATGCTATTGCAGCTAAGCTGTGAGCTTTCTTTGCCCACAGCCCACTTGCAGCACTAACACAACCGCCAAGCGTGTTTCCGCGCCAAAAAAAATGCTCCACGGACACCTCGCAACGCCACAACGCCACCGACTCGCTATTCATTTCGAACTTTTCGAGTTTCGAGCGTTGGCCACGAAAAGCGCGCATACAACAACAGCGTCATACGCGCTAAAAATGCACTTTTAATGACGGTTTCCGGTTACACACAAATGCAAAAAAACGCATACAAACATACTCACGAATAATTCAAAAACCTCAGGCACTTACAAATGTACTGGCTACTTTGTTGTTGTTGTTGGGCGCTTACAAACATTAATATGTACTCATATACATATACATATCGATGGCTTAATATAGAAAGGGCGTATCTACACTTTTCGTTACTTTTCAGGGGAAGGAAAAAACTGAATAAAACCTTAAAAACTTAAGATGCAAAAAACATTTCTATTGCAATTTTTATTCAAAACAGGTAACAAATTCAATTGTGGTATAATTTTGCTATTATTTTTAATTTCTTTGAAGTTATTTGAGATAGGGCTTTATGTTGTTATTGTAACTTCAAATAAGTTAGGGCTTTTTTTATATGACTATAAATCCGGTATTTACGATCATAGCCCACTATTTTTTTAAGGGGAGGAGTATTCGACAGTGGTCTACCAGAATATATTAAAAACGCGATTTCGAAAAAAATGTAGATACGCCTTTTCTATATTAAGCCAACGATATGTTAGTATATATGTATGTGTTTGCTTCGCAATCGATGAGATACGGCAGGAGCCGTGCGAGAGCGCATTGCTTGGCACAAACTGTACACACGCCGAGCAGCAAGTAAGCAAGCAAGCAATGCAGTTGAAAAGTTTTCCTTTCTTTTCGTCAAGCACATGCATACATACAAACAAATGCTTGCTGCATGCAAACGCACACACTCAAAGCCACATGCTTTTGCCAGCAAACACGCAATATGTAATTCTACTTAGACGTTTACACTTCGTGCTGCCGTTTGCTTTTGTTTTTTTTTTAATAAAATAGTTTATCAACACTCACGAACACATACACTTTATATGGTATTGTTGTTGTTATTACATCTTATAATTAAGTGTGATTTATTATGATAGACGGTTGTCCGAGGCGTCGCCGGGAAGTTTGTAATGAATGTTTAAGGGGTTATATACAGTTAGAATATATCGTTCCGGTGAATGTTTTCAAAGTTACAAGCAAATGAAAAATTTGAAAAGGCGTTTCAGAGTGCTTTTAAGTACAAGGTCCAAACTTTAAACGCGTTTTTCTCAAAATGGTGTTTTCAAAGTCGGTGACCAACATTACTCGAAAACGGCTAGACCGATTAGTCTCAAATTTTAACACGACCTTCTTAAATATATTTTTTAGTAATTAATGGTAGATTTTTTCTCTCCGATAAATATTTTTTTTTTTATAAACAATTTAAGGCCGAAATTTCGGTGAAAAATCGATTTTTTTTTTGAGAAACCGCCATTTTGTCAAAAAATTTTATTTTGCTTATTCCTTCGATTAATTACTAGATTTAACATTATTCTAACGAAATCTGTTTGGTTTTTTAATTTCGGATGATCCAGTTCCGAGATATAGTGGTCACCGCAAAACGTCTTTTTTGAGAGGAGCTCCTGGAGATCAGCTGTAGCTCTTTTTCAAATAAATATTTTTACTAAAACTAAGTCTTAAAATACAGTTAAAAGATACCATAATATGTGTATAAATTTTTGGATCAATAAATTAAAAAGTTTTCTCAGAAAAAATTCTGGAAAATTCACTTTTTTTCGGCCGTCTAACTGTATATAACCCCTTAAGGAGGAAAGGTGAAGAGTTTTCTAGAGGTCTTTTGGAACCTAGTTTGGTGGGGGGCTGAACTGTAGATATGTATATTAGTGGGGATTGAGATATAGACAAGAGATTCCAGGAAGTCAAATCCACGTCCTTCAAGTGTGATTATAACTTCATTTATGACTGAAGGTTATATAAGTTTGATCGAGTTTGAACATAAACTTGTGGGATACGTCTTGTGATCATACGATATGTAGAATCGACTTAAAGTTTATAGAATATTTTTTTTATCGATCATTAGCACGTGTGTAGAACATTGCCTGTTCCAAAACCAGTGTTCATTAGAAACAATTTTCCAGAGTAATCTACACTTGGAACACAACGAATGGTAGTTAGAGAACAATCTTAGTATACCTCATACTTGACAAGAAAAATAATGGGCTTTAAATTATACTTATATAAACGTATGTTGGTCAAAACAGCCGTAAAATGAATCAGTGAGAAACTTAGATACTGCCCGAGTCAGTTATGAAACATTTCCTCAGCTAAAATATAGTTTTATAGTATAGTAACTTATGAGGTTTCTAAATGCTGATTTAGATTAAATGTATTTTGTTCGATCTGGACATTTGCAGGAATATATATTTAGACAAAGTCGGTAATGTTGCCGTTTCTTGTTTTCTCGATGACTCTCTCATTACGCTCAACCCACGCCGGACTAGTCAAAAACGTCTTTGACTAATAATAAGTCACAAAAACGAATTTTGCTCTAACCCACATCAAGCGAACATGCGTTTTTTGTCTCGTCTTGTTCGATGTGGGTTGTCACATATGAAGCTATGAAATGTTGTCGTATCAGACAAGAAAAGACGTCTGGATTAATCCGGTGTGGGTTGGGCCTTATTTAGCCATATATATCATAAATATACATAAGTCTACAGAGAAACATCAAACACGAAATACATGTATGCCAATTTATATCTAGAAATATCCGACTGAAATGCAGAAGGTTGATTCTTAAATAACATCCCGATGATTTGACTAATGCCTTTGTTCCACAATCCAAGCTATTTTTTATTTTTCAAACTATAAAACCGATAGACTCCTACAACACAATAAAGCTATATGATTTGTATAACTATATAAAAATCCGGAAGTTATTGCTTTACTTCCTAATTTTTTCAAGCAGTCAACCTGTAGGTCATGTCTGCTACTTTTCCGACAGCCTTCGTAAGCAAATTGTATTAATGAGTAGAAGGAGTGTGTAAATTACTTTATTACAACTTAACACTAATTGAATGCTCATTAGCTATATAAAAAAAACTGTGTCGGAACAATTTGAGTGTGGAAGTAAAAATTTAAATGGTTATACTCGTATGTAATTCTTGAGCACATCAAGTTGATTGCAATTACGTACATATATAAAGATTTACCTTCAGAGTTACACATACAAACATATCGATCATTTACTTGAATAGTGTCACAACTCAAAAAACACGATTTTTGAGTTGGGTATGAAGAAATGTGCGCAATTTCAGCGTCCATATTGTAAAAAAATTTCATTCCTATCCGTAGAAAAATAGACCGTGAAATAAGAATGTGCCGTTATTAAACTTGTTATGTTGCATTATTTTTTAATCACAATAACGACACTTCTCAGTTGTGCCAGAATTAGGCATGGATTTTTTTCTGAAAGAGAGACATATTTTGTGTTACAACACATATTGTCATAGAGTGAATTTGGTTTTCTTTTCAGAAAGAACGACATATTTTGTATTACATCGATATTGGTGAAAAGTAATTAAATTTTTCGTATTGATTTTTTTCAACAAAAACGACACGTTTGATTTATGACGGTGAAATTGAATTATTTTTTTCACAAATAACGACATAATTCAAAGTGGGTCACATTTATGCCCAAGAAAAACCATTAGCACACTCTATTTGGTCCATTTATGCTCAACATTGTATTTAATATATTACACGCCACTAGATTTGTTAATAAACTTATGGAATTTTTCTATATTTGCTAAATAAGAGACAATTGAAAACTTTAAATCGCTCTCCTGAAAAATCGACTTTTTTGAGTTGTGACACTATTCAAGTAAATGAGCGATATATACTTATACACACGTACGTATGTGGATATATGTATTTTCAGTGCAAAAGTCGAACTGCAAATTAAGCTAAGTAAGCGCAAACTAATTTTATGATAATTAGTAGTGATTTAAACGTATATAGCACATGTACGTGGCATGTAAGCTTCTCCAACTCTTGCGCTAACTTTTGTCTAATGCTAATTTGAATGAAATAACAATCTGATTGTAATTTTTCTACATTGCATAACTAAGCTCCTTCAAACTATTAGCGTTACTAGGAAAAGTTTCAATGCGAAGTTTGTAAAGTATTTGCATGCACGAGCGCAACGGAGAACATGAAGGATTTGAGGTAAAATATACATATATGTATTATACATCTTGATCGTACAACAGGACGAAATGTTTTAGTTAGTCATACAATGATTTATGTAAAAATGAGATGAACGTTGTATTATTGTTCCAAATTTTAGAACCGGATATTTTACTACATGTCAGAACTAGTCGTTGGCAATACCATGTTTCCTTGGCAGTATATTGAGCTTCTGGATAACGTGCTTACAGAATCCTAGAAAGAGCAACATGTATCTTTATACAGGAAGGGAAATTATGTCCTACATCAGTTAATTTGGTGCTATCTAGGATATAAAATTAATGCTCAAAGAAGTGTAACAGTACCATTATTTGTTTTTACATATAAGAAATTGACTTCGACAATATTGTGAAACATTTTTTTTTTAAGTTTCGGTGAACCAGATGAATTAGCTCGAATAGATATTAACCGTCTCAATAAATTTGTAACAGACTCAAAGCGCTTTGTCGACTCTTGAAGAGTTTTGGTATTCATATGTACTATATATAGAAGTTTGGCATCACAAAGGGGTGGTATTTTAGCTGTTCAAGCGATCCCACATTGGATCAGCCCTTAAACTTAACCTAACCTAACTTTGGCCATAACACAAAAGCAAGCGCTGTACTGCTGTCCACTGTACAACAGTCAAAGTTTGTTTTATTAAATCAGAAAATTACAAAAAATTGTAAGTAAGTAAACAAAATACATTTTCTCACTTGCAATAACGTCTATAGATTAGGGTACTTGAAAGCTTCAGAGGAAGTGCTGTTCTTTTGTGATGATCTCACACTAATTTTACAGGGTTGGTTCGTGGGGTTAATTTTTGTTGAATACCAAAAGAAAGTTCTGAAACTAACAAAATGTAGGTCACCTTCTGTTATTTCAGAGAAAGTTATTGCTCAATTTCCAAAAAATCAATTTCTTATAGGTTTTCTTACAAAACTAACAAAATTTTCCAACGAGTAAAACTAATCTATACTACTATTATAAAGAGGAAATATTGGTTTGTATGTATGTTTGTAATGACAAAAACTACTGTGCCGATTTCAAAAATTCTTTCACCATTGGAAAGCTACTAGGTGAGGGTATCAAAAAGACTCCGTGAGGTATCAAAAAGACAGAGAATCGAGTAACGAGCGATCACAACTGCTTGCTGCACGAAATTTCAAAACCTCCCGAGTGCGCGCTTGAGAGTCGAGTACGGAGCGTGTGCAGCGGCTTGAAAAAAAAACTAGGGAGTCAAACTCTGAGGGTTCCCAACGTCTTCATAATCAGAGAGAAACACAACGGACATGAACGACTAGAGGTCGTAATCAAGTTTTAACGCAATACAAATAAAATATAATTTCACGTTCGAATATTCCTCATTTTACTTTTTTTAAATGAACCCAAGCAAGAAACGGGAAAGTACATACAAATGTATAGGAGAGTGTGTATAAGTGTGTAAAACCTTACAATTTTTGAAATGTTTGTTTAAACCCGTGCGAAGCCGGAGCATTCTCAAACATTCTCCAAATGATTATGAGGAATTATGTCGGATTGCCAATAAAACTTTACTATATACTTCTTGTCGTGCTAATCGTTCTAAGATAAAATTTCACAATTCTATTTAGATCTGTGTTATTAGTGTGGTCGAGACATAGATTATCCATAGGAGTTATTTATAAGAGTCTAAATCAACATCCCTCCTCCCAAGTTTACAGCGTCAATCAAGAAGAATAATCTTCTCGCATAAAGCACTGTAATAAAACAAAATGGCGTCCGTTATATTAATTTCTGCCGCTAAGTGCCGCACTCACGCTTGAATGGCATCAAATCATCGAACCATGAAGAGCTGAAACCAAACGAGGTCAATAGCATTTACTTATGTTTCAAGTACATTTATTTAGTACAAAACTGACCTATAACAAATGAAATACGAGCGAGTGCAAACGCATGTGAGTAAGTGCTTATGAGTGTGTAAGTACGTGTGTGTGTGTTGTAATATTAGTGGCAAGCAAATTGCACAACGGAAACATGATAAAAATCATGTAAAAGCATAATTGATTACAAAACGATTAAACGAACACGCAATTATGCTTATTATTGTTGTTTTTTTTATTTTTCTTTTCTAGTCAAATCAATAAGTGAGTGAAAAACAACAGCTGCCAATTGCGGTGGCAAGCAGCAGCATCTGCAAATTGCAGCAACTTGCAACGAAGGGGTGTGTGCGTGTTTAGTATTGAATTTAGGATTTTTTTCGAATTTTTTTTTTTTTAATTTTTTTATATTTTATTTTTATTTTTTACTAGTAGCTCGGCGCAGCGCTTTACACTTGAAATGCAAATCTTTTCACACCATCTCTCAAATTATTTCCATAACTCTAAGCGCAAGCGACCGCGCTGCCGACGGCTGTCAAGCGCAATTGTATTGAAAATGCCAATAATATAATACTTGAAATTAGTGCTCGAGCACAGAGCGCTGGTATTGGTTTTGTCGCGCAGCAGCGGCGTTGAGCCGGTAATACCGCAATAATTACTGCATTGAATAGGTCAGTTTTTTGTTGTTATTGCCATTTTTTCATATTTTTTATTGTTTTTGTATTGCGCTTAAAACGCATGCGTGCCTAACTATGCACGTCACAACAACAGCAGTAGCATAACGTATGCGCAATGCAGGCGCAGCAGGACTAAAAGGACGAAATGTTGCGGGCTTATGTGCATATGTTGCATGCAACATTGTGCGTGTGTCTGTGCGCCACACTACAACGGTGCATATTAAGTTTCGAGTGGTGTTTTTTATGCAGTTTGTGGTGTCAGCAGCCATTGGCTTGACTGTTAGCATGTCAGCCAGTGTTTGTCAGGACGACGGCGATGGCGATGGGTTCAATGACAGCGTGGAAGGCCACTCATCATAGGCAGGCACCACTAAGCTGCCGCGCACATACACATATGCATAAGCATGAGTTCATATATGCAGTTGCAAAAAGCCAGCGGCAAATAAAAACAACAACAACAATTGCAAATAACAATAAGCTGTCGTGCATTTTTGCTATGCACTCAGCTGTGCCTAGACTCGTTTGAGTGTGTGTGTGTGTTAAGCATTTGAAATGCATTTTTTCTCAATACATACATATGTACAAACATGCATTCACACATTAGTACATACAGTTCATTCACCAGTCAGTCAGTCAGTAGTAAGAAGTAGCATCCAGGATATCGCTTGCAGGATATATGCTTTCTAAGCGTCCATTACTGCATTGCATTGCAATAATTGCTGGCCGCCAGCGCTTGTTGCACTACTATAGTCAGTTCGGCCAGCTTTCATTGCATTTGTAACGCGCTTTTTTTCTAGCTTCTTGCTTTGTGTCTTTAAGCTACACGCTTGCAGAACTTGTTTTTATTCCATTTTTTGTATTTCTTATGCTTCAATTGTGTTTGTTATTGTTGTTGTACTACTTCCACTCAAAAAACAGTCTAGTAGGGGTGAGTTAGTAGTGCAGTACCAACGGCGACCAGCTGCAACGATCGCTGCATCATTTCCACGCTCCTGCATTTTGCATTCGCGCTGGTGTTACGCATTTAACCCCTTCGCAATGCCACACAAACACACGCATACAATAACACTCAGACATACATACATATATGTATGTATGTATGCATACCTCACTTCCTTTGGCCACCGCATTGTTTTGGCTTTTGTTATGGGCAACACGGGCATTTTTCGCCATAAATAAATCCAACGTCAGGCCCAGTTCCGCATTGTCCGCACGCTGCCAGCAGCAATAACAAAAAGTGAAATCAAACAATTAAACTAACAACAATGCGTATGCAAAACCAGCACGCACACACACACACTCTCGCGTCTATATCATTTATTATCCTTTCTTCAACATCTCTTGCAGTCAGCGTCGTATTGGAAATCTTCAACTCAGCCACCATTGAGTGCATTATCCTCTGTGGCCGGTTGCAACAACCCCTAAACTGCATGCAACTGCATTCGCTGGCAACAACAATGGCGGAAAATGCATTTCCGCGCGCGCTTTTGTGCTTTGCTGCTTGTTTGCGACCAGCGACCAGCGTCCATCCAGGCAGGCGCTTTGTTTGTTTTGCCTACTTTATTTAATTTATATTACTTTTTTTTTGGTTTGTAGCCCCTTGTCTGCGATATGCAGCCAGCGAATTGCATCTGCGCGTCACTCACCCATACAAAATGTACATAGACCAACGCAGATGAAGAGTTGTAATGAAAAAAAATGTTCCCATCCATCTTAAGTGAATTTGTTTTGATGAAACCTTCTTCTTGCAAACAAATGTTTTTTTTTTCGCTGCAGCTTGCAGGCTGCATTGCATGGCCTACTTTTGCGCATAAATCGAAGCTTATATTTGCACTTATCCCGCAAGCTGTAATACTCATAAGTACATGCTTGCATAGTACAAACAGCTCACATGAAGTATGCCTTGTATGTTTATAGAGTTAATATGCACAACAAAAGGCACAAGGTGTACGCAACAATAATAACGCAGCACATCCGTTAAGAAGCCACTGCGTGCACTGAATTCATAAACAGACAGCCGACCGTGTATACCGAAGAGATACACACATAGAAGGCTCGACGGTCCTTCCATAGTTTATCAAACCCATTCAATACAGATTAGCAAGTAATAGGATGTCCCAAGTCAGGATCTTCTTGTTTAATCTTAATCTGTTCCTGTCAGCATCTTATCTTAAAGCCTGTCGCAATTTCTTTACAATTATTCTCATTTATAAATATACAATTGAATACGGGAGCAAATTTTTAAAATATAAACCTTTAAAGCATCAGGTTTAAGCGGTCCAATCGACCGCTTTCAGTTCCATCATTTAACTTTTCACTTAACTTTTTACTTCTTCGAGATGAAGCTCCCTTTTAAACTATAGTTTTTAACTAAGTACTATCTCTGTATGTCAATATCCAGGTCTTACCTTTGGATCGTTTTCGGATCAATTAGGTTATCATTTGAATTTCGCGTCTATGTATAAAGCGCTACAAAGCTCGTATCTGGCAATACTTTACATCTTTGAAAGGTCTTGACATAACCTACAAAACGACGCTATGCATGATTAGTTTGGATATTGCGTTCAACATGGAGTTCACAATTCACGCCGAAATTCGCGCGATTTTAAAGTTTTCCTTCGTTAAAGGCAAATCCTCTAGAGAAACGTTCCGTGAGATTAATGTTGTTTCTTCGAATTGCGGAGGAATGGTTTCGACGATTCAGAGCTGGTGAAAACGACATCATGGATAAGCCAGACGGCGTAAGACCTGTGACGACGAATACCGATCAAATCATGGAAAACATCGAGTTAGACCGGCATGTGGCATCTCGTGACATCGCCCAGGAGATGGGAGTTAGTCACCAAACCATTTTAAACCATCTGCAGAAGGCTGGATACACAAAAAAGCTTGATGTTTGGGTGCCGCATGATTTGACGCAAAAAACCTTCTGGACCGAATCAACGCCTGCGATATGCTGCTGAAACGGAACGAACTCGGCCCATTTTTGAAGCGGATGGTGACTGTCGACGAAAAATGGATCACATACGACAATATCAAGCGAAAACAATCATGGTCGAAAGTCGGTGAATCGTCACAAACAGTGGCCAAGCCGGGATTGAGGAAAGGTCCAGGAAGGTTTTGCTGTGTGTTTTGTGGGATTGGAAGGGAATCATCCACGATGAGCTGCTCCCATATTGCCAGACGCTTAATTCTACCATCTACTGCGACCACTGGAGTAATGTTTTCCTTAGTTCCGCTTATAAACACCGAAGACGATGTACTCAGTAGACGTTCAGAAGACAGAGTGGTCTATGTAACCAGAATAGATAGAGCATTTATTTCTAATCAAGGACAGTCAGGCGAAAATTGGTTATTGGTTTTCTATATTCCGCTAGAGTCAAACGCAATCGATTTTGAATTTATATTAAGCCAAGGACGGTCATCGATGGATACATTCCTCAACATTATTCAAAGAAACGCGGCTGAGATTGATTCCACATGATTCCACAAGCAACATAAACCAAGAAATCCACAAAATGATTTTGGATGTACGTAAAATTAAGTTGTTCGAGATAGAAAAGATATAAAAAAATGATGGGCTCTCTTAAATAGTAGAAATGAGAAGTAGAAACAGCAGCGAATTGATAATTCTCAGCAGTGTTTGGAGTACAGTCCCAAAGCCTCAATTTTAGCGAACCGAGTTCATGGTGTGGGAAGATCAATAGCCAGATGGTAAAGTTCAATTTTTTAGAGTATTTTATAAGTCAATGAAAATAACTATTATATCGTTGGCTTTATATAGAAAAGGCGTATCTACATTTTTTTCGAAATCGCGTTTTTAATGTATTCTGGTAGACCACTGTCAAATACTCCTCCCCTTAAAAAATTTGTGGGCTATGATCGTAAATAACGGATTTATAGTCATATAAAAAAAAGCCCTAACTCATTCGAAGTTACAATAACAACATAAAGCCCTATCTCAAATAACTTCAAAGAAATTAAAAATAATAACAAAATTATACCACAATTGAATTTGTTACCTGTTTTGAATAAAAATTGCAATATAAATGTTTTTTGCATCTTAAGTTTTTAAGGTTTTATTCAGTTTTTTCCTTCTCCTGAAAAGTAACGAAAAGTGTAGATACGCCTTTTCTATATTAAGCCATCGATATGCAGGATGCAATCGCAGAAAAGTCGTGCCATTTAAAGATAAACAAGTAAGGAAAGACTAAGTTCGGGTGCAACCGAACATTTTATACTCTCGCAATTTATTGATATATTTTTATTAAGATAACACACAATTTGACCCAATTTGAAAATCCTATAATTAGGTATATGAGAGGTAGGGGAAGTTACACTATTAGAAGAAAAATATTTCCTCTAAATTAAATTAAGATACCTGCGAGATTTACCGAAATTTTCGATGAAAAGTTACCATGGGACACTGAAATCTTCATATTCGGTATTCGGGGCTTTGAAAAGTTATAGTCCGATTTCGACAATTTTTTCAAGTTATGCCACAGTTCATATACAGTATTTGTGTAAAGTTTTATGTCGCTATCTTCATTGGTTCCTTATGTATATATTATAAAGTGAAGGAATAAGATGGAGTTCAAAATTGAGTTACATGGGAAGTTGTCGTGGTTATGAACCGATTTCATCCATTTTCCACACGTGTCATCAGGGTGCCAAGAAAATAATATATACCGAATTTCATTCGAATCGGTCGAGTAGTTCCTGAGATATGGTTTTTTACCCATAAGTGGGCGATGCCACGCCCATTTTCCATTTTGTAAAAAAATATGAGTACAGCTCCCTTCTGCTATTTCTTCTGCAAAATTTAGTGTCTCTTACGTTTTTCGTTAGTTAGTTAACCCACTTTTAGTAATTTTCAACCTAACCTTTGTATGGGAGGTGGGCGTGGTTATTATCCGATTTTAACTATTTTCATGGAGTGTGGTGGGGTACGTAAGAGAATCGACTGCAGAAAGTTTGGTTTATATAGCTTTATTGGTTTGCGAGTTAAATACAAATAACCGATTTGTGGGCGGGGCCACGCCCACTTCCCCAAAAAAATTACATCGAATTATGCCCCCTCCTAGTGCGATCCTTTATTCCAAATTTTACTTTTATAACTTCATTTATGGCTTAGTTATGACACTTTATGTGTTTTTGGTTTTCGTCATTTTGTGGGCGTGGCAATGGTCCGATTCCGCCCATTTTCGAACTTAACCTTCTTATGGTGCCAAGGAATATTTGTGCCAAGTTTCGTTAAGATATCTTAATTTTTACTCAAGTTACAGCTTGCACAGACGGACAGACGGACAGACAGACGGACGGACAGACATCCGGATTTCAAATCTACTCGTCACCCTGATCACTTTGGTATATATGACTCGATATCTAACTCTTTTAGTTATAGGTGTTACAAACAACCGTTATGTGAACAAAACTATAATACTCTCGTAGCAACTTTGTTGCGAGAGTATAAAAAGAGATCTTTCATCAATAAAATGGATCGCAAAATAGTTCATTAAAATCAATAAAAAATTGCTTGTATTTATTTTCGTAATAATATAATATTATACTAGTTTCAATTCAATTAATTTGATTAAAGGGTTCAGAAACTGAAAAGCCAGTTAGTGCCAACATTGGGAAAGAGACTAGCGAGTAGATTTACGTAGAGCCTCTTACCACCAGAAAGTGTTGTAGTGAAACAATGCAATCGAAAAAAGGCTCTTAAGAAAAGGGAAACCGTTTTCATTCTGCTTTCATTGCAAAATACGCATAATATTATTTCCGGCGAACGTTGTTTTGAATCTTAAAAACAAAAAACTACGGCGCAGAACCTGAGTGTATTGCAATTACAACACCTTGGCTAGCGCATTGCAAGCTCCCCTCCAGCGACGAGTGGTTGATCGAGCGATGACCTCATTGCAGAAATTATAACGCTTTCGCGCAACGGCCACTTTGATTTATCTACGAGTGCTCGTGTACAAGCCCTCGACCGCTTTTATTTATGCACAACGCGAAGATGACATCAGTGTGTGTGTGTGTGTCTGTATAGGCATAAAGCGCTTGGACCCCTTTCGCGGTCGGCTTGCGAACTGCAATGAGGAGCAATGAGGACATACGCAGTTGCACATGCAACTGTCTGAGGCGACCGAAGCCACAACCGGCAGGTTTAAATCAAACTATTGTGTAATTAAAGGAGCAAAACAAGGATATGGAGAGGAGTTGCATATGAAAGGCGAGGCTCAAGAAACACGTGTGAGCTACTGAGATTTGCATTTGCAGCATGAAGGTGAGGTGGTGGTAGAGAGCAAAGGAGCCTCGATGAATACAAATGAGGGGCACAACACGTCTATGTGTCTAAGGTACACCGTGCAATTCTGAGACACTACCTTCCAAGATGTTGTTTTTTGATTTTTTTCGTCTTCTACCTTTCCCAATCGGCATTATGGCTTTGTGTTGTTATTGCTTTTGCATTGTTTGTGAATTAACACAATGCAAATCCTTTTTTTTGCATTTCCTTATTCACCGTCATTCGTTTTGGCGCAGTTTAGCGCAATTGTTTGTGTCGACGGTTTGAGCATAAATTTAAATGCATTCTTTCACTGCCAGCGATGCAAAACAGAAAAAAAACTCGCAAACAAAAATATTCAAATTCCATCAAAACAACAACAACAACAAGATGATGCAATTTTTGCGACAGCGCACATAACTATAAACAACAACAACAACAACAGCAGCAGCAATAAGATGCAAATCAAGCATATATCACATTTGATTCACACACACTTATACAACTGTAAACACATGCATACATACACATGTCGAGTATGTAACTGCAGCATTGCCGTTGATTTTAATAAGAAAACAGGAAATGGTTGAAATTTAGGCTGCATTCATAAGAAATGATGCGTATGTAATTAATATGCACAGTTCTAAGAAATCTTCAATCGTAAATAATTGCAAGAAGACGGGAGAAGACTTGCATTATTGTATTCTTGTTTTTGTAGAATTCATCCTGTGGCCATACAAATAATAAAACGCACATCCTTTGAAGCATCAATTGATCAATTGCCATGAAGAAATGCAGTTTCTGAGTATCAAGGCTAAATATGAAAAATATCACTTAGTTATCCTTCAAAAGATATTAGTAAAAAGAAATCTACTATTTTTCTAAAATATGACTTTAGTTATTTGTATCTATAAAATCAATCGGGTTATGCTACATGGTATTAGAAATATACGATTTTGTACTAAAAAAAACTTTTCAAACAGTTATTTGATTGCTTGACTCAGTACTGTTATGGATACAAGCAAAGGGAAAATAAGCCATATTTTATAGTTTTTCTTCGAAAATGATGAAAATGCAAGGCATGTGGCTGCAAATGTAGGTTTGCGTATGGTATCGATACAAGAGCAATTTTGGTTTCGTGAATTCAGCTCCGGTTTTTTGTATGTCAAATATGCACGACGATCGAGAGAACCATTTGCCGAAAATATGGATAAAATAATGGAGATCGTCATATTCGAGCATCAAGTAAACAATGTTTCGTTTGCCTAGAAGTTAATTATATTATATGACACCAAAAAGCGTTTGGAACCATTTAAATAAGGCTGGATGCAAAAAAAAAGCTCGAGGATCGTAGTGAGCCGAAGCAAACGGAGGCCAAGCCAAGGTTGACGGTCAGGAAAGTTTTGCTATGTATTTAGTGAGCTAAATACTGCGATTAAACTCTCATTTCGTGAACGGTTATCATGGGCCAGAAGTTCCGTATGCTTGGTTGAGTGGTTCTTATGTATGCACTTCATAGTCCGGACCTAACACCATGTTATTACTACTTGTTCCTGCCTATGGTGAAGGATTTTGTTGATGATTAGCCTCAATTGAAGCTTCCGAAAATCGAATAATCGGTCTCTTTGACCGACATATCGACTAACTGATTGAATATAAATTAATTAATACAAGGACAATCTGGCGAAATTATGAAAAAAATATATATACCGAACATTTTACATGGAATTATACTCATTTGATTAAAGTTTAAGTTTTTTTTAATCCCAAGTTTTGATAAATTAAATAATCGATTACAATATTGAATTAGCGATATTTTACTGAGATAATAGAATTGTTAATCGATATTACATGTGTTAATTTTGAGGTATCGAAGTTTAAATGAGGCAAAGCCTTTAAAATTATATAAATAAAATATTTCTAATAGGCATCGATCGATTGAAGAATACCAAATACCATTATGGTGGGTGCACTGGGATAGAGATCAGTTAGCAGTAGAAATCATTTGTATAAAAGTAAACAAATGCTAGTTTCATCTGAGTATTACTTGCTTAAACCCAATTTACAAATGAGCGAATCTTCATCTACGCCTTTGAATATCTCTTGGTCGGAGTATACAGCTATTCCCTTTTCCTTAGAAAAATATGCCTAAGTATCGTAAGCGTATATATTTGCAAATCATCTAGACTACTGATAAATTTAGAAATATATAGATAAAGCACACGGTTGCAGCTAGAAATATGTATGTTAAACAGTATGTTAAAACAGTAATCTGTCATCCAAATATAATCCTACTATCTTCGGTCATAACTATAAATTGATGATTAACGACTCTTTAAGATGACTTAATTATTGAGCTCGAAATGATTTGTTGTTACTAATTTCTCTTGAAAAAGTAAAACTTTTCAATTATAGCATTTTTTTAGGATTAACGCAGATAGACTACCTAAAATTATACAAGAGGACCAAAAATTTCAATATCTAATACTGTACCATATGGAATAAAGAGCATTATTATTTATAACATGCGATAATTTAATTTTTGAATTGAATGAATTGATTTTGAAAAAAGTGCAAAAACTAGCTGTAAATAAATAAATATAAATTATTTCATAGTCGTCTTACATTCTATTTGATATCCAGTTGAATTCAACTCAAAATGGTTCTATGAGAATATTTCTCAACGGAGACATATGCACTCAAAAACTCACTGTTGACAAGTGTAATAAAGTGTATTTAAAATTTTTCGAAAAGCCATATTTTTCACACACCGTCAAATCGAAATCACATATTCATGAATTTTTCTAAAAACTCTACAATTTTCCCGCACTAACAGAGCGGAGAAGTGCAAATATTTTAATTAACACATGAGTATTTAGTGAAATATTTTGCAAGAATCACGAAATCAACGCGGCCAAAAAGTCAACACAAATTTTGCGGAATTACTCAAAAATGCATACATAAATCAACAATATGGAATTTGTTGTCACAAATCATCTTTCGCGATTGCATTCCCGCACATCAGTTGGCATATGAACACACTCAATTCAAATTGGCGGCGAAATTTGGGGGTATTGCCACCGAAATCGTGCGCATGAATTGCGAAAGTTCAAAAACCAAAAAATGCATATACATACAAACATATAAATACAATTACTTATATACAATAAAGAGTTGAATAAAAACCAGAAGAAACGTCAACAATAAAAAGCAACGATAAACACTGACAGTTGGAAAAAAATACGCCAAAAAGCTTCCTTTGGATGATGCGAGAAATTTAGGAAAAAAAGAGTAAATATCGAAAGTCGAAGACAAGCACAGCGCATAAACGTACATACATACAGACAAACAGCGCTAACGCAGAAGGCAGACAAAGTGCAAACAGATCTTCATACAAATGCACAAATTTGTGCAAACATAAAAAATGCAAACAAAAAAAAAATACAATAAAAAGCAATAAAAAATAAATATGCGAAAATAAAACAATTTAACAACAATATGTCTGTCTGTCTGCCCATCTGTTTGTGTGTGTGTGTGTGTGTTCGCATGCAATGACTGTTACTTGGCTGCCAAACAGACTCAATGCTGCTGCTCTCCAAAAGATATTTAGCAGACAAATGTGCATAACTTCGCTTATTTATATACATATGCGAGTTTATATGTTTGTTTGGGCTCCAAAAGAAGAAAAAAAAGAAGCAGAACTTCAAAGAAATCAAGCAGAAGAAATCTTCAAAAGGCGAACAAAGCAACCGCAAGTTAAAAGTGAACGAAAACAGGGAAAGATAGAGGAGTCCCTGAACAGAGGAGCATGTGGGGGAAAAGTTTGATGGCAGTGGTAGACAAGGGAAGCTGAACAAGTTGCGCGAGTCAGACATTCGGTTGGCAGCTAAAATTTTCGTCCGCTTCAAGGCAATGTATTGGTCAGTACTTGCGAAATTTCGGTCACGACTGATTACCACGTTAGAGATCACAACGCAACATCTCGCTAGGGGCCAGCCGAATGGGGAATAAAGCAATGTTACGATATTGTTTTTTTTTTTTAATTTCCACTGTCAATTTTGTAATAACACGACTCTAAATTGAGAGGGGCGCAAAATAATTGCAGTAAAAGGCAGGTTGAAAGTAGAGTTGAGGGCAGAATTTAAAGGAAATTATTAATTATATGATGGAGATATGTATTTCTTTGATCTAATATGAAAAAATGCAAATTTTGAATAATTTATGTAATGAGACCCGTTATCCCACGAGACTGAGACCATTTTCGTGGTCTTCTATTGTTTTTTCATTTCACTAAATTCGTTTATTATGGTTGGTATACCTAAGCTTAATCCGTGGTAATAAAATTCTATGCACTGAATGGCTAATTTTAAAATTGAACTTTGAAGTTGTCATTGGTATTGAAACGTACGAGGCGTATGAGCAATGTATTTTCAATTTCCATTCACATTCAGCGTTGACACTCATTTCGAGAATTATTTCTTTTCATTTATCAAAAATTTCTAAGTATAGGGGTTAAGAACAGACAATATCTCAAGCCATCCAGTTCCAAGACTCAACTGACGGTATGCGATACTACAACCTGGAAGTTACTAGATTTCTAAACCGGTCGTATCAAAGTCTAGGCGATATACGTGTTTAGTTATAAAAATAACGGTAATTTTCGTTTTTTTTTTAATATTTATTCATTCGTCTATATTAATGTTGTCGCCTTTAAATAGTCCCCATTTGATATCATACACTTCTTCCTTCCAGTCCTTCTTACATTCCTCGATTTTTTTCAATTTTCAAACTCGATTTTAGGGATAATCTGTGGCTCTTTCAGTTATTTATCGTATGCTTGAAAAACGACGGTCCTTTAAGGTTCTCTTTATTTTTGGATATAGCAATAAGTTACACGGGGTCATGTCTGGTGAATATGGAGACTGTGGCATCATTACAATATTGGGTTTGGTCCAGAATTCACATCTAACCTTAGCGAATTAATTCGACAATTGGAAATTTTAAAATTCCCGTTTGTTTTTGAACACACCCCGTATAAGTATAGCGTACTGGAAGCTTAAACCTACGATCAACGTATCTGAGAGTATGACCACAACATATCTGTTCATACATTCCTATGCCAGTGGTTAAAAAAGAAAATAATGATATAAAATCGGACATCCATCAGCAGTTTCAAATCTAAATACAAATTCTTCAAATTCGTTTTTTCCTACTACTATCTCATATCTGGATAAACACGGATAAAAAATTCCCCTCTATTTGAGAGCACAATTTAGACCGATTATCTGACTTATTTCGGCTCTATCCAAATTCCAAAATTTTGATTTTATCATCATGTTCTCAGCAATCAGTGAGGCCTAAAGGATAGAAATTGTCCAGATTTTTAAGTCCCGGCCTCCTATCGGATGACGTAACTGCGATAGTCTAGTACAGACCCATATGTTTTATCGGCCAAAGACGGAACCTGAGTATATGTATGTCGTTGAAGACTTCTTTCGGATGCTGGCACGGCAGCTTAAAAAACAAGTGAAGTCTAACTTTTATCAAAAGATACTAATTTGTACTTGTTAAACCTCTTCAGAAGCATACAAATTAGGGTCATCAAAAGAAAATAAAAAGAGCTGACATCACTAGCTTCACTTTACATCCACATCATAGAAGATACTGACTCCAGTTTAGTATTTTTTTGGTCGGTTAAACTTAATTATCATGTTGGAATGCTCTGCTCCAAAACCTTGAAACTCCTTTTTTATTGCACAACACTGTTAAAGTGAAGTGGAGTGCAAATTCACAATAACAATGGACTCCACCAACAAAGGCTTCAAATCAAAACAGAGAAACGAAATTTGAAAAAAACCAAAAATTTAAGCAAAAAAATACAAAAACAAAATAAAAACCAAAAAAACGGTCGCATTAATTCGTTGCATTAGTAGGAGGAGAAGGCGAGTGTGTAGTGGAGCCCGCGCGCTCTGACTGTGACGGGGAAGAGAGGAGTTTATGTTATTATGGCGCAAATTGAGCGTTGTTGTATTGCTGCGGCTCAGCGAATACAATTTAAAAGAAAAACAACAACAGCAACAACACACCGGGCAAGTTGCTAAAACACACCAAATTCGCCAAAGCCTAAACAGCGCAATTTTCGTTAAGGGTGAACGACCGGCCGACAAGTCGCTGGCTGGGGGCTGGTGGCTGCCAACTGGTGACTGGCGACTGGTGTCTGACGGATGACGGCATCGACAATGAGCATAAGCATGAGCATGAGCATGATAATGACGACGAAGACTAACTGCTTCAATGCTGCTGAGCATACAAATTGTTGTTGCTTTTTTTCTGTTATTGGCATTGTTGGCGGTTGAGGTTGAGGTTGCCGTTTGCCGTTTCCACATTCACCATCGCCGTCACTGTGGCTGTGGTCTGTCATGAGCGCGTCTTTCGTTGTCATGAACGACGTCATCATTCATGCCAACAGCAACAACAACAACAGCAGCAGCAACATTCCACGCTTTAAGCTTACCATTATTCTGCTATTATTATTGTCAGCTTTGTGTAGACTCGTACATATTGTCTCGTGATTCGAGATACAATGCAACGTTCTATAGGCGGACTAGGAAAATGCACATTTGAATTGAATTGAATTCACATTGCCACAACCGCCAGACAGTTGCAACAACAACACTCAGCCACAACCGATTTGATATTCAAGTACTATGCATTGTTGTTGTTGTTGTTGTTATGCATTGCTGCTGACTGCAGTGCAGTGCTATTAGCCAGACACCTTCAACTTAGACACACTGAACACTGAACACTGAATGCAATCACAACACACAATCGTGGACTAAATACCTTGAAGGGCATGGAATTTGCGGCAACAACAACAACCGACTGGTAAATAGTCGAACAGCGCGCCGGAGACATTGACAGCGCCTGCCAGTGGTTGGTTGGCTGGTGGAGTATGTGTGTGTGTGCGCCATCGAGCGGTGGCGTCAACCGACACCAAGCAGTCGACACATCGGTGCTGCATTGAGAGGCAGACTAAAGTCAAGTCGAAGTCTTCAGACACCCAGCACATCCGGTGAGCGGGTGTTGGGAGGACAAATATATGCTGTACTTTCGCATATTGTTACATAACGGTTCGCACATGTCTGCACAAACACACAGACACACAGACACACAGACATTTTCTACTGTCTGGCACATGTCTGGCGTGTTTGGCATGTCTGGCTCGCTCACCTCACAAGCCAAGCTCACACACATAAATATTTAGAAATATTCAAATGCCTATTTGCTTGCTTGGAACCTGTGCGTCGCACACACACTTTGCTCGTATATCTATTCATCATTTGCTTCATATGTGAGTGTGTGTGGCAAGGCATATCACATACATAAATATGTATTTGTATTAGTGTTTAAGTGTGCTTATTGCACAACAATGAAACAAAGCACAGGAAATAGCCCAAAACGACACGACTCGAAAGTCGTCCTCTCGCATCACCACCTCCACATTCTCTTATCGTGTCTTGTAGCCAATATAAGAAGCGTACAACAGAGTACAGGTACAAAGCGTTAAATGCATTTAATTGTGTTTTCTGTATATTTGCATCGTATTCCTTTATATATGTATTTAATATATCAGTACTATGTTCCTATAGCTTCAGGTTGACTGTACATCGATTCTTGTAAGCAAGTATGGAAGGTTTCTCATCACGAAATGACTTTCCAATTTCCAAATAATTATTTAAAATTCTTCAAACGAATGAATCGTGGATGAAATTATGAATAACCTCAAATAATTTTTAAAATTGCCTAGAAAATCTTTAATTCGAACTCTTATCAAACACTTAAGTCCAAATAATTTACAAACATCAAGAAATCAAAGTCTTAGGAACAGATTGGCTTTATTTTGATATATATAGGAATGCTTTTTCTCTCATGCTTAAAAGTACCTTGTAATATACCTTCCCTCGTGATTCATTCACATTAAAACAACTCATTTCGTGATCTTAACGGTAGATGACGCTGTCGACAAAATCTAAAACTTTACAAAATAAGCGAGAAATTTTCGTAATTAAAAAGTATTGTGGGTAGGTGAAAATGAAAACCTTTAAGAATCCTGTGTATTATTCTCCAATACTTGCAGTTAAGTATGAGAATGACTGTGAATTAATAGTTAATTTTGAAAACGTCTTTCGTTGTCGGAAAAAGTTCAAGTGAGTACTTATTTCATGTGTATGCCAAAAACTGTGAATTAATTAAAGATTAGTTGGTTCCATTCTACAATGACTTCGAGGTAATGAACGACTTCGTCTATTTTGGATCCAGCATAAAGATCAACAAAGACTTCAGCCACAAAATCGATCGAAAAATATCTCTTGCCAATATGTACTATCATCATAGGCACAGTACACAATTGAAAAGTTGAGCACTCTCTCACAAAACCCAACTAACGCAGTATAACTCACTCATTATAACCGTTGTTGTTGTTGTAGCGGTTACCCAGGCCTGCCAGAAAGCCTAATTGTCATCGAAGTCATCTAACGGGAGGTCCAGGAAACGAGCTGTTTCGATAGGGTCGGACCAAAGGGAAAGGGTAGGGTTAAGGGGCATGCAAAGAGGTGGTTAGTGTCATGCGGGGACTCTTTGCATGCCGGACATATGTTGAGTATGTCACGGTCTAGTCTGGATAGGTGGGAGTTTATTCAGCTACAATATCTAGAACGAAGTTACGCAAGTGTTACTCTAGTTTCGCGAGGCAACTCGAGCTCTGTGACTGCAACGGTAGGCGTTGTTTCTCCAAGTACGCCATTAACGGGTAGGGAGTCAATGCAGGTGTTAATAGCTCCTCTGTGAATGGCATTCAGTGCTTGTCTATAGTTAGTCGTCATTATAACCGTCCTGATGTATGGTGCGGAAGCATGGACTATGACGAGCAACGATTAGCATTCCTTTAGAAGCGTTCGAGTGAAAATTTCTCCGTAGGAACTTTAGTCCCTTACGCGTGTGGGATGGAGCATACCGGATTCGATGGAATGACGAGCTGTATGAGCACTTCGGCGATATGGACCTAGTGCGGAGCATTAAAATACAGTTTTTAAATCTAGTCTAAAATGTACGAGTCGGTGCCTCTGGCGGCCGTCAAAGAGAAGGACGACCTAAACCCAGATGAAGTGATTAAGTAGATGTAGACCTGGCGAAACTTTAAGGAAAGGCAGAGACGACTGGCGAAGATTATTGACGTGGCCGAAACCGACACCCGGTTGTAGTGCCAACTTGACGATGATGATTGTACAATGAGGAATATGAAAATATAAGTAAAGTTCCGAGTGGGACAGTTAACCTTTTCCGTGTCTTCACAAGTATTTCTAACCGTAGAATGCAACAATTTTATTAGAAAATTTAATTTCAATTCTTTTTTCGGTATATACATATGTATTAACTTGAATAATATAATTTTTAATAGAAACTACTTTCAGTAAAAATGTATTTAAAATGAAGTAAAAATTATTAAAAACTCAAATTGGGAATCACTCGACCAATAACTGTTTTATCTTTAATTTATCGATTATTTTATTGTTATTTATATTTTTTATGCAATCGAGTTAAAGAAAAGTATTTGCAACTTTAAATTAAACCAAAAGTTTTCCAGTGCTGATGAGCATGATTGGCAACCGCCAGCACTTTGCAATTGTTGCAACGAGTATATGCAGGATATTATATGAATGCATGGCTGTACATATGTATGTATGCAACTGTAGAATTTTCTACGAAAAAATTACTCCAGGGCACGTCAAATAGTTATACTTTAATTTATTTGAGTGTAGTACATCTCGTCGGCGCCGTGCCTGTCGTCACATTTGCCAGCACGTGAGTTGGCATGTAAAAGTTACATTTTCTTTTGCCTGCAAACGGCGCGATGCTGCTCAGCCACACATGTACTACATATTCGTTTTATATAAATGAAAACATGTGCTTTGCATTTGTGTATTGACGTTGAACAATGAGCGAAAAAAAATGTCGAAACAAATGCCAAACAACAACAGCAACAATAGTTGTCCCCTTCGTGTTGGAGCACAACAAAAGCCATACCATAATTACTAAAAGCCACAAAGGAATAACAATGGGAGAAACCTGTTTCCTGTCACCTAATTTCCGCTTAAAGTAAAGTTTTTTTTTTACCCCTTCATTGTTTCATCCTTTCGATAGGGCGACGACAAGTAACGATTCTGTATGAATGTCCTGTACACGGAATGAAGAGATGTGCTGATGTATGGGTTAAAATGGACGTTTATATGTATCTTATATTATATGTATAACTGTACAAATAATGCATAACAACTGACAACTGACAACTATAAGAACAACAGTAAACATTAAAGTAGCAATAGAGAGGGGAAAAACAGATTTCGTTGAGAATAAAAACCATCCAGTTCTGTGTTAAATTTTTAAATATGTACATGCATAGTATAGTACAGTATATTTACTCAAAATTATGGTTTTTAAAGAGAAGAATCATGCCACAACTATTAACGAACATATTTTATGGTTCCAAGATTGCTAGAAAATTACAAAAATTTAGAAATATCTCATCAAAACGAAAGTTTTTTTCGAGTCTCGAATGTCATTTTGCCTTTTTTATACTTTTTCGTGATGATCAACTCAAATTTTGAAGTTAGTCTCCAAATGACAGATGTCAAAATTCTAGGTTTGACTGATATGATGTTACTATGACTACGCAAGGACCCGCAGCAATCTCAGAATAACAATGACGATAAAGATATCTCCACGTCCACATTATTATATTGAGAAAATACACTTGTTTTGCATTTTGAGGTTAGTTTAGCCCAGTAAATATGATCGAATATGCATGAATGTGTTCAAAAAATAACGGGAATTTTCGTGTTTTTGAAAAAAGAAACTATTCATTCGTCTGCATTAATCTTGTCACATTCAAAATAATATTTTTTGTTAACATAACCTCAAATGCGCATTGAAACACAATATGTGTTAAAAAAATATCGGGAATTTTCGTTTTTTTAATATTTATTCATTCATCTACATTAATCTTGTCACATTCAAAATAGTCCCCCACATTCGATATCATGCACTTATGCCAGCGCTTCTTCCAATCGTCCAAACCATTCTAAACTCGATTTGTGGGATAGCCTTTAGCTCTTTCAGTGACTTATCGCTTCTATGCATGTAAAACGGCAGTTCTTGAAGTTTCTTTTTATTTTTGATAATTGGAAAACGTCACAAGGAGTCATATCTGGCGAATTTGGAGGCTTTGGCATCATTAAAGTTTTGGTTTTGGCTAAGAATTCACAAAAAAGCAAGGAAATGTGAACTTTTAACAAAGGAAAATCGCCAAGCTCATAAAAACCCATATAATTTTAAAATTTTCGTTAATTTTCGAACACATTTTAAAATTAATTTTAAAACTCCCGTTATTTTTTGAACACGCTTTGTATAATTTCTACATCATCTATATTATTTGTGGCCCCTCCAATATATTATTGAGTCGCCTAAATGTTACAAGCTGTCAACAAGCCAGTTAGTCAAAACATCTTGCTCCCTTTTTGAGCAACAAAGAACATGTTGAAAAATATTATTTTTTTCGATTTTGCCAAGAACCTTTTCACTTTTTACTGCACCGTACAGAGAATATAGAATATGGCTCAACTACAACCACATGCAAACACATTTGTTGTTGTATGTGTAATCAAAAGGGTAAAAAATTTGAAGCAACGACAGTTGCAAGTTTGAACTCGCTGCATTGCAACAAAAACATGTACGAGTACACATGCAAAGCAAAAGCAAAAGTTGTAGTACACTCCAATAATAAAGTATAGTATAACAGGACAAGCAGCAAGGTGCTTATGAGTGTATGTGCCACAACAGCAACAGCAAGTGAACTTTTATGGACCTACGACAATATAAAGGATAACACAATTCATGTGCTTCGCTATTTGCCAAGTGTGCAGTTATTACTGTGTATGGAAGTGTGCGTCGCCCGAAGGTTCAGACAACCGGAAAAGTCTACAGTAGCCGAAATGTGAACACCTAACGGAGGCACATTTGTTTGCATATATGTGTCTACACACATATTAGTCTTTGGCACCCTTTCTTTTGTACTCGAAGTGTAGAAGAAGCTCTTATGCCATAACTATTATGACTCGAACACAATAGTTGTTTAAATAAAAATTCATATGCTCGGGGATAGAATAGTGCTGAGTGGCAGTAACACAAGTGGCTTAATACAGGTCATATTTAATTGTTGTTTTTGTATTATTTTTCTAACTGGTGATGCAGTTTCTATTTTGAGTTTTTGTTGTTGTTAGTCTCCTTCTGCAGCAATTAAAGAATAGAATATGACCCCATATAATTTTGGTGGTTCTTGACCGGTTATAAATACGGGTATCTTCCGGTTTAAAAAAAAAACCCTGATATATGATTAGGAGTCACTAGCAGGTTATAGCAAACCCGTTCACCCCCCATACAGTAGTATAAATATTCTCACTAGATAGCTGTAGTAGTACGAAGCCTCCCCGAGTTACTTACTAAAATAAGAGTGCAGCCTAGAAAGCTGATTTCAGATTCAAGATTACCAACAGTCTGTCCTCCTTACCACAGCAATTACTAGTACATAAATTTATACGCACGTCCAATTACCGAACACTTACATAGTTAAATCTTAACTTGTACTCCTCGCTAATCGGTATCAGCAGGTGAGATTGAAGTAAAATCGAAAAAAACACATGATCTCTCCCTCGTCTGGGAATTTTCGCAAGCAACAACCCAACATCTGCTGCAGCTGATTCAGTTACTTAACCTAAATACGCAGCGCGGCTAAAACCGCTAATTCAACGGATTGACGTTGATCATTGTTTTTTGTTGCAGGGCGGTTGTTGTTGTTTTTGTTGCCGTCACAGTCGCGATATTGTCAGAGATTGACATTTGATGATAATGCCAGGAAGTGAAATTTTTAGTAGGGCAACAATACCCAACAAGCGGTCGTCTCCAGCCAACAACAGAACAGCGAGCACTAACTACCGCTAAGAGCCACCACAATAATAACATTACAACATAAGCGCTGCCAAGTAATTGACCTGGTTTTGCGAAACTTTTACATGTATGCATGCATATATGTATGCAGGATGTGTGTGGTAGAGGGGGTTATTTTCGCCATTTGTTTTGATGATATTACTAGCAATTCGTTTTTGCTTTATAACTCCTTTAGGTCTTCGTCGTTCGGGCTTTGGTGCAGCGCATAAATTTGACGTGATTTAAATAATAGCACCGCAGGACCAACGATACCGGCGCGGTTGACACCTCGGGTACGAAAACTGCACAAATTGTACATACATACATGCAAATGTACATGCAGTTATATGTATGTATATATGTTTAATGTGTAGACATGTTTGCAAGCAGCCGCTAACAGCGCCTCATCAATTTCGACGATTTGGCGTTTTGCCAAAGTCATGGTGATGCACATTTCACATGCATACACACATACATACATACATTAGTTTGTATTAATTGTTTGCTATCCGATTTTGAGGACACTTTTCGATGCGATAAATTGTCGCTACTTATGAATGTTAGCGGAGGCGTTTTATTGCAAAGTGAACTGGCTTACTGGCAGCTACAGACACAATACACAGATGTCTACGTGCTATTACAGTTTTCAATATTGTATCCAAAAATATATGCAATTTGGTAAAAAATAATTTAAATAATGTCAAAATAAAATGTAAATAAATTATGAAATGTGTGGCTGCCACCTGGTCAAACACTGCAGTAAATTGTATTCAATTTAAAAATTATCTCTTCAAAATGCTTCACTAGTTCGGAGACTGGATTTTCATATTGTTTTAAAAAACAAATTTTGCTAGTTTTTTAGTATGATATTTTACTACAAATTTCTACATAGTAGTCCGAGCATTATTGCATTTGTTCGCAATCGAAATTTATTTGTAATTCTCAAGCGATCCACGATATTTTGTGAGGCGCTCTTTGAAGGCAACCCACAACCGGACATACGTAAATATGTGTCGGTTATGTTTACGTTTCCGCCGCGTTCACTGGCTTTTATTTTTGTATTGACCATTGTAAGTACTTTCATATACATACATTTATACAACTATCCCCCATTTGTGCACTTACCCTATCAAAAGACGAAATATTTTGGTCCAATAGAGTATATAGAAATATACCCTTGCTTATGTATCTTTCAGCTGAAGATTCTGCTTAAGCATGTTATTATTGCAAAAATAGACACCTGTGACGAAAAATTATATGTAGTACATGCATACATACTTATTCACATTTAGTATGGACAAAGGATTCTTACCTAGAGCACCTAGACCAGACACTGATGGAATTAGGCTAGTATAGAAAAATATGACGAATTCATATAAAACATAGTAAATACTTCTTTTTCTTCAACTTTTTAAATATATATTTCATTAATTTCACTGAATACTAACAAACTAGAAATTCACTTCAAATTCGCTGACTTGAGTAGAAAATTAAAAATCAGCTATTGATGTCAAATTATAAAAAATAGAATAAAAAAGAAAGAAAGCAATAAATGTCGGAGTAAGCAAATAAAAAAGAGTGAATTTATTTATCTCATAGCAACAACATTTTTGCTAATATTATACACTCACACATAATGAAGATCTGTAAAGCAATTATGTGGAGGAATATATAAAAATAATTAGTTATATTACAATACTCTCTTCTCATATTTTCAAATTTAAAATAATAAATAAATTAGCTTTCGATATTGGCAACGCCAACCAAACCATAGAAATCCAACAACAAATACACAAAACTGTTGGTAGCAATAAGAAAAAAATCACCCTGTGTTGATGCGTAGAGAAAGAAAGTGCAGTACAACAATAAAAAATCAATTTGCAATATCAAATAAAAGTAATATATGTATCATTATACTTCATTTATATTTTTGTATCAAAATAACTTTTTTAATTTTAATTCCAAATATTTAACACGATTCTAATTTCAAATATGTAACCGCCGTCATACCAATTTTACTGCTGACGGCAACACTGTGCGCTGACACTTGTACGCCATTTCATTTCCATTCCGTTTCACGTCATTCTTTAACAGGGCGTAGTTCGACAAGTGCTGGGATTAGTAATCTGTCTTGTTGTGGGTGCTGTATTTTTGTGTTTGTACTTTTGTTTTATTAAATTTTAAGTATATTTTGTGTTCATACAACAGCAGCAGTTTATAGTATTTCATTTAAGTAATTGGAGAAAGTCAGCGCCAACATGTTGAGCGCAAAATCTTCGATTTTAGTGCGGAGTTATACACTATTTCTGCTGACGCTGGTGGTGGGTGTGTTCGCCCAATTTGAATGGCAGCAACGCGATGCTTTTGATGAAATAAAATATAGATTTGACAAAGTAAACGGCGACAATTGTCCAATACAACATGTGAGCGACTTATATTTGCCAGAGGACACGGTTTCCCATAAGCCAGATATCAAGGAAATCAACATCAATCCGATATTTCCCAATCGGACGGCACTGCTGCATTTGCACAACATGGCAATGAGTCGTAGTTTCTTTTGGAGTTATATATTGCAGTCACGTTTTATACGACCAGCTATAAATGACACCTACGATCCTGGCATGATGTATTATTTCTTGTCAACAGTCGCTGATGTCTCTGCCAATCCCTATATAAACGCCTCTGCCATTTACTTTGCGCCAAACAGTTCGTATACATCCTCCTATCGTGGTTTCTTCAATAAGACTTTTCCGCGTTTCGGACCACGTACATTCCGTTTGGATGATTTCAACGATCCTATACATTTACAAAAGATTTCTACTTGGAATACATTCGATGTACAAGATCTGGGTGCGCATTTACCGAATACAAAATCGAAAGATTACACATCGGATTTGTATAAAATAAATGAATGGTACAAGACATGGTTGCCAGATGACGTAGAGGGGCGACACGACACGAAAACTACCTATCAAGTTGAAATACGCTATTCGAACAATACAAACGAAACATTTACATTCCATGGACCGCCTGGTGCCGATGAAAGTCCCGGTCCAGTTAAATGGACACGCCCTTACTTTGACTGTGGTCGTTCTAATAAGTGGCTTGTTTCAGCTGTTGTACCCATTGCAGATATTTATCCACGCCATACACAATTCAGACACATTGAATACCCCAAGTATGTATCAGTAGCAACAACAACAACTGCATTGTGAAGCGTGTTAATTTTTTGAATTTCCACCCTCTTTTCAGATACACTGCTATTGCCGTGCTGGAAATGGATTTCGAGCGTTTAGATATAAATCAATGTCCGAAGGGCGAGGGCAATAAGGGGCCAAATCATTTTGCCAATACTGCGCGTTGCAAAAAAGAAACTACAGAGTGTGAGCCGCTGCACGGTTGGGGCTTCCGGCG
This sequence comes from Zeugodacus tau, assembly GCA_031772095.1. Classification (NCBI taxonomy): domain Eukaryota; kingdom Metazoa; phylum Arthropoda; class Insecta; order Diptera; family Tephritidae; genus Zeugodacus; species Zeugodacus tau. Next base: position 81,491,551 of record CM062649.1, read on the forward strand.
TGGCGGCTACCAATGTCGATGTAAGCCCGGTTTTCGATTACCGAACGTTGTGCGACGGCCGTACTTGGGTGAAATAGTAGAACGCGCATCGGCAGAGCAATATTATAACGATTATGATTGTCTCAAAATTGGATGTAAGTGTTGGAAATGTGTAAAAGTGAATAGGTCATTGTCATTGTCAGTGGCATAGTGTCTTATGTAAATTCTAAAGTGACTCGTTCTTTTTGTGGCAAATTTTTAACACTTCCGCTAATGACCGTTCTGTTTTTTTGTTGTGCATAGGGGTGCAAAAAGTGCCAATACAATGGGAACGCGAATCATATGACGTGCGTGAGAAATACTTGGACTTGCATCCGGAATATCGCAACTATTCAACGGGCTCGCGCGCTTTGCATGAGGAACACATTAATATCGATCAAGTGCTCAAATTCATACATGGCGTGAATTATCGCACGTGTAAAAAGTAAGTGGAAATTTTATATTTGATTCCTTTGAGGAGTGTTAAATTTTCATTGCATTTTCGTTCTAGTTTTCATCCCCAAGATCTGATATTGCGTGGTGATGTGGGTTACGGTGCTAAGGAGCAATTTGAAAACGAAGCTAAAATGGCTGTACGTCTGGCGAATTTCGTCAGCGCTTTCTTGCAGGTAAGGAAATTATTTATATTTGACAACTAAGCTTGGCTAATATTTATATATATTGAAATAACTAATTTAAAACTTAGTAAAAATAGTATATTAAAAGCAGTCTAAGCAATTTTAGTAAATATAAATATTTTTTGGGTTTTCTAACAATTTATGGATACTTCAGAAGTTAATTGACTTCTTTCCTTTAAACCGTGAATTATCAAGTTTTAAAAATCCGTTACGCAACAGCTGTTCACGTCTCTACAAAAAACAGCATTACCTAAGTAACATCATTAAAGTTTATGAATATTCCTTCAAGTGTGAACTATGATTTTCCACGCCTAATTCAAGTTGCTCAAATTTCCAACGTGTCCACAGGCATATTGTCGCCTCGAAAAGTTCATAAAATTAAATATTCAGTGTCAAAGCAACATCATCAAAATGCTAAAATCATTAGTGCAAGAAATAATGATAAATTCCAGAAAAACATGTTTGCCACAATTTTATTTGCACAAGTTGCCGCAACAAATGACGTTGTCGTAAGCGCAAATGAGTGTAAAAACAAATGAAAATTGTGTAAAACCTGCATATTTTGAAGCATAAAGTACAAAAACAATTGCAGATCCTAGAAATCAACATGTTATGCAAATAAAAGTACAATAAACGCCAGAAATTAGAATGTTAGCTATCGCATTTAAGCGCAACAAGCGTAGGGCCAGTGGAACTAGTTTCACTCGCATTGAGCACTTTGTTGTTGCAGTTTATCTACTCAATATGTATGCGTCTATTCTAACACATTCCCCCTCTTTTATTTTATTTTTATTCTAACAACAGATCTCTGATCCCAACGAAGTGTATACCGGCAAACGTGTGGCCGACAAACCGCTGACCGAAGATCAAATGATCGGCGAAACACTGGCCATTGTTTTGGGCGACACAAAGGTCTGGTCGGCTTCTATGCTCTGGGAACGCAACAAATTCACCAACCGCACATATTTCGGTCCGTACGCATACAAGACGGAATTGAATACACGTAAATTCAAAGTTGAAGATTTGGCACGCCTGAATAAAACACACGAAATCTACACGGAAAAGAAGTATTTCAAGTTTTTGAAACAACGTTGGTCCACCAATTTCGATGACCTAGAAACGTTCTATTTGAAAATGAAGTTGCGTCACAACGAAACAGGTGAATTTATGCAAAAATACGAACATTATCCGAACTCGTATCGTGCGGCAAGCCTGAAGCATGGCTATTGGACACAACCACAATTCGACTGTAATGGTTATGTGAAGAAATGGCTCGTGACCTATGCGGCACCCTTTTTCGGCTGGGATAGCCTTAAAGTGAAACTGGAATTCAAGTGAGTAGAAGTGTGGGGATTCATATTGAAATGAGGATATTGACGCACAAGCGGGACAACCGGATTTCTTTTGTTGCGAGGTTGTGTTTTTTTTTATATACACAAGGATATTTGTTAGGCTATTTGTATAATTTGAGCAGCCGGCTAGACAGTTATGAGTAATTCTATTTTTATCTTTTGTTTGCTTTTTGCTTCGAATTTTTTGTGCGCTTTTGAAGTCATAGAGTCACTTGCGCAAGTGTAGTGCGTTAAACCGGGGCAAAGTATGAAGTTAATTTCAATAACAATTGTTGAATTTATAGGTCACCAATTACAAATGTGTTGTTGGTTTATTTATTATTTGCATAGCTAATAATTGTTGGTATTTTTTTTCTGGTTTTAATTGTTGTGTATTTCTTATATTCATTTTAATTGAGTGTATATTTAAATTGTTGGAAGTATTTACATACAAAATTAACAGTTTTTGTTTAATTTTAACAAAAATATTAATTAATCAGCATAGTTTATAAAACGAAAATGTGAAAATCGCTGTGTAAATAACGCAAAGCAAAAACTGTCAGTGCTCGCACAGGGTAGTACAAATGAAATATTATTTCTAAAAGGAAAATTAATTAATAAACAAATATTTAATATATTCTTCTTAAACAATTTATTTGAATTCTCGAAGTTGACCGATTAATATGATTGTTTAAAATTGTTTAGGGGCGTCGTTGCAGTCTCTATGGATATGTTGCAACTGGACATCAATCAATGCCCCGATTCGTACTATGAACCGAATGCTTTCAAAAATACACACAAATGTGATGATCTCACATCATATGTAAGTAAAAATTAATTAAATAATTAAATTGCAAGATACGTATGTGTAATATTCATTATCTGCACATAATTTATTTGCATATTTTCCTTGATATTAACCCCGTATTTTCCATTTCTGCAGTGTGTGCCCATTATGGGTCGTGGCTATGAAACTGGCGGCTACAAATGCGAATGTCTACAAGGCTACGAATATCCCTTCGAAGATTTGATCACCTACTACGATGGTCAGCTGGTAGAAGCAGAATATCAGAATATTGTTGCCGATAAGCAGTCGCGTTATGATACATTCCACTGCCGTTTGGCTGGTGCATCTGGCCTACAAGTCGCCACCTCACTAGTCGTATCGCTGCTTGGCTTAACATTGATACTAATGTACAAGTTTAGATGAGCATGCGAAAGCGCTAGTGGTGTTGCACTTACATAACAAGTGCCTTGTAACGCTTTCCAAAAAAATAACACAAACAACACGTCCATTTTCGTTTAAGTACTAGTATGTAAGTAAAAATATTTGATAGCAATAGCTGAAGAAAGCAGCAAACACATACGATTATCTCTTTTCCAAAGCAGTGTGAATGCCAAACATACATTTACTACTTTATTATTATTTTTTTAAGAAATCAGGAATCTCAAATGACATAAATACGAAAGACAACACATACATTCCTTTAAAAGACCACAACAAAAACAACAACAGTATATGCAAATCATAAGTGAAATAGCTAGCAGCAGCAAGATTGTGGTATGAGCAGCATTAATGTCGGCATCAACAACAATAACAACAATGTAGCAATGGCATCAGCAAAAGCCGCACAACAATGCTAGTAATGTGAGGAGCAGTGAACAGTGTCATCATTTATCCAAGGCGATTAAGTTGTAGACATAATCTATTACAATGCATCTAGTTATTTGTCATTTGTTGTATAATAGCTAGTTGGCTGGTGGGGAGGCAGCGGCAAAGCAAGCAAGCAGTGGTAGCCAGCGCAGCACAAGAAAAGCGCAAATGTTCGTTGAGCAAGTAGCAACTACACAGTGTTGTCTTATTCCGCCTTCAGCGCTCATATTACACACGGCGAATGTAAAGAACGGAAATACCAACGGACGAAATTTTGCAGAAACTACATAAATTGGCAGAGGGAGCATATGAATTACAACAACACTGTGACATGGCAAAAGCGACAAAATCGCAATAAAAGAAAACCTGTTCAATCAAAAACAAAATTTACCGCACACTCTCTCCAAGCGCACGCTACAATATTTGGCGATAAACTCTCGCTCACTACACATGCTGCTGCTGAGTTGATTCGACTGAGAGCTGCTACCCCAAAGGGTTGAATTTTACCTTTGAAGACGCTTCATGCTGCAGTGCGATGACACTGCTGCTGCCGCTCACGGATATGCACATGCCGATTTACTGCTTTACTTCACACTAAACACATTTGAAAGCGCTCATTTTTTATTTGGCCACGCTATTCAACGTTGTGGTCGCAAAGTCTTAGACATTCAGAGGCGATCAAAGTTGAGTGTGCCCATTGTTGTTGTTGTTATTGGTTTGTTATATGCGATGCACCCTTTTTGTGTACGTATTTCTATAAACTGTCCACAAGGATGCGCATATTGGCATGCCAAATCGCCAGTCCGTCCGTCCATTCGCCGTTGTTTTGTACCTTAGACACTTTTTATTGTGTGCTTTCCTGTGGCCTCCTGTGTTGCCTGCATCATTTATATTATTTTTTTCCTCTCCGTGGCCTCTATCTTTGTTTTTCTATATATTTCATTATTTTTTGCATGAATTAATTTTTTCTAGTTGATTATCAAATGTGCCTGAATTTTTATTATTTGCAACTACACCCTGAGAACCTTTTTTCCACTGCCGCTGGAGGTTATGTTTCATGGCGTTGCAAAAAAAACCAGTTCAACACTTGGACGGGCAAAAACGCCGTTACTTTTTTGAAACATCACAAAAAATCGGACGCATAGCAGCACTTTGATATCAAAAAAATATATTTAGAAAACAGAAAGTAAAAAAACAACACGAAGACGTTGCGCATGATTATGTCTCTGTGTAAATGCGTGCACGTACCCTTTAGGTGACCAGCGTTTTTGCAGCAAAATATTTTCACACATTTTTCATAGTCAGCGCGAGCATGCTGGTATGCTGCCGTTGGCCGCCACAGTCAGACAGACAGACAAACAGGACGGTGGTGAGCGTTGAGGTGGTACCTCCTCCTGCTGCTTTTCTTTATTATTAAACTTCAGTGCTTATTTTTTAATATTAGTTCACGTTTTTTTTGCTGAAGATGCGCTCCGTGTTCTATTGTATACGCGCCACCAACGTGCGACGTCCTTTGTCTGTGCCACACAGCTGTGCGCTATGCTCAAGCAGACCAATATGCAGATGATTATAATGTGCATATGCTGTTGTTGTTGTTGTTGTTAATGGTTTGGCAGTAATATCATTGAATCTTTATGAACTGAATCTCTACATGTATATTTTTTTAATTGCCGAACTTATAACCACAATAATGTTGCTTTATGATATTTGAATTATTTTTAATACATTTTTGTTTACAAAAAATCTGACTTGCCACCTCGGCACAATCGTATCCGTCCAAAATAGTGATTAAAAAGTAAAATCACTCGAATACATATATAAATTATAAGAAATATATTTAAAATTTTCCGCATTCGCTTTTACACTTTTACATATTTTTATGTAATGCTCTCGTGTCTTTTTAACGAAAATCGTAATAAATTAATATAAAATTGAATTCATGTAAAATATGCATATCAATTTACATACATATATACATACATAAGTACAATAGTCTACATATGAAGTATATAAGCTAGCGTTTATTTGTAAGTCATTTTGAAGCAGCTAAATATGTAATGCTAGACAAATTTGTATCTTTTTTTGTACAAAACGTGACTTACAAAGCATGCTCCATATATTTTTAATTCTAAGCTAAATCACTTTTTATACCAACTTGGAATCGATTGAAAAAAGAAACACAAAGACATTTTTAGTACAATAAAATTATTGAAATAAATATTTAAAAATGTTTTTTTTATAACAATAATTTATATTAAATTGGGGAATATTTAAAAATCAATAAATATTTGTCTTGGAGATGAGAAGATTGGTGTAGAGCGATAGCTGTCAAAAAAATATAATCCATGATACTGGACTCTTTCGACCACATTAATTGAATTTTGGATCTTATTTATGGTGATTATTTTAAAAATTTTGTATTCTCAGAAGTCGTCTAATTCGTCGTATTTCCGTAATCATGTTCCGGTTTTATTTTACGTTACGTATATAATTTATATGTAAAATTTTTAAATATCAATACCACTCTGTAAGGCGAGTTTTTTTTTGGTTTTTGTGTATGATATTCGATCAGCTGTTTCTATTTACATTAAATTATTTAAAATTGTGAAAAGAAAATTGCAAATAATTTTAACAACAATTGAATTAAACAAGAATTAAATTATAGTCCAATAAAGAATAAAATTGAATCAAAATTATTCCATCATATTAAAATAAAACTACTGTGCATAAAAATGTTTTAAAATGCTGTTTTAATAAATTTCTAGTTCAAATAGGACAAATAAGACGACTCTTGAGCTCCTTATTTATATATATATGTGTGTGAATAATATTAAATTTAAAGCCTTTATTGCCTTTCAGACGATTAAAGCAAGGACAAGGTGGTCGCACTTTAAATTATAATTCTTATATTCCAACATTTCATTCATTTACAACGATAAAAAATTGGAACAGAATTATTTTCAAATCTTATCGGCAATCAATCGTCCGTTCCGTGAGGCTAAGGTAAGCTTTTAAATAAAATTCAACTTTTTCAATAATTTATTTAAACATATTGCAAATTTTCACCCATTAGTTGCTTGACATGCTTGTAAAGTGGTTAAAATTTAAATTCGTCAAATATCTAGCTCATATAAAGGAAGTTTTGAAGTAAGCTGCGCTTTAAATTATTCGTTGCTTAAAAAAATTGTATTGTAAAGACTATTATTGTTCACTAATCACAAAATCATTACAAATCAATAAGGTAAGCAATACAGAGCTCATTCATAGTCACATAACCTCAAATTTGAAATTAACATTTCTTGATTTTTTTATTTCTGCTTTAAAACCATAAATGAGAGGGCTTTAAAATATTCATATAAAACAAAATCACTTACCGTACTTATTCATTTTGTTCTTCTTAAAATAAATCTCTTCCAAAGCGGTTGTCACAAATGTTGATTGTTAATTATAGTTTTTAGTTCTTTTAAATTAAAAGCTTAATAAAGATGTTTTTTGATATCGGTGGTGTTTTTGCAATAGTTTAGTTAAAGTGCTAGTGCGCTTATTTGATTTTTATACCAATTGCTTTGCAGCTTTCGAGGCGTAGAGGATTTGAAAAAAATATTAAGTAGAATTATAGAGATAGTTGTTGTAGTATTTTTAAAAGGAAAATTTGCAATTTGTTGTATATATATTTTTATATTTCGTTGAAGCTGCGCTCTGCTGTTAAAAAAACTATTTTTTCATTGATTCTTTTGTAACAATTGTTTAAAACACAATACAGGAAAAAACGCTCAAAACAACAACACCAAAGAAACTGCACAAAAATCGTATTTCGTATTTTCTCGTTCAATTCTCAAATTGGATATGCCTTCTTCCTTATTCCGCTTATATATCCATATAATTTGTTTATAAATTTGGCGAAATTTTGATATATATATATATGTATTTTTTTTAATATTTTTAAAGCGTTTTTGAATTTTAATTAAAAAATTTATTTGCTTTTGAATTTATGAATATTTTTTCTCAAATGAAACGTTTTTCTCATGGTGCACTATGCTCTTTGTGGCAGTTACAAAGGCGGTGATTTTCAATAAAATTTTGCACAAGTGTTAATTATCGTATGTAGACCGTTATATGTGTAGTAAATAGTAACGGTTTTTAAATTTGAGGTCTGTGGAATTTGATGTAATAGGAATATGAGAAATCTGGTATCACATATTGGCATAATTTCTTATTTTTATTCTACTAAAATAATATTTCTGGGAATTTTTTTAAAACAAGTATTTAAATTTTTCCTTCATTGCGATTATTTGTTATCGTTTCTAACCTTAAAATTGATAAATAATTATAGTCAGAATTAAAAATATTTATTAAATGTAAACCAATCAAAAACGTTTTAGCAAAGTTAAAACAAAGTTCGAAATTTTATAAAAAATAAATTTTTTTATTAAATATAAAAAAATAAAATTTCGATTTTTTTTCAGGATGTTGTCTAAATTTAGACAATTAACTCTTCCAGCGTAATCCTTTCTCTAGTCTTCTAAACACAAAACTCAACTTTCCATTTAATTATCATTTATTTTCGACATTATTCATTTTATATTTTTTACATATTTCTTATAACATTATTTATATTTTTTTTTGTAATTGAACAATTTTCTCACACATTTACTGCTTCACTATTTTTAAAATGTACTATTTAATTATAAATATGTGTTGACAATACAAGTACAGTTAATTAACATGGAACTATACGATTACATCTCATCATCCATCTTACATACATAATTCTATATAAAAACTCATAAGAAAACTTAAATTGTACTACATTAACACATTTTCAAGAATTATCAACAATTGTATATCGATTAATCGATAAATTAATAAACGATAATTACATATAGATCAATCGATAAATATGTAATCGATAATTATGAATCGATTTCATGAATTATCAATAATTGCATATCGATTAATCGATAAATTTATAATTACATATACATAGACCAATCGATAAATTTATAATCGATAATTATATATCGATATGTTTAACAAACAAGTTCATATTGTCGCACAACATTATGAGCAACATTCCGTGGAACATTATAAGTGTTTTGAAAAAATTAAAATTTCGAAGTGTACAGTTTATTAAATGTATGCTGTTTGACTTTATATAGGGTGTGATCTCTAGTTTTTTTCTATCGGGTGATTCGGTCGATTGGCCACCAAAATCGTGCGATATTACACCTTTAGACAATTTCCTATGGGGATATGTAAAGTCTTAAATCTATGCGTACAATCACGCTTCGATTCAGGCTTTGGAGCAAAACATCACTCGTGTCGACATTTGAAAGAGATAGTCTTTAAAAAATAAATGTCAAAGAATGTACTTTCGAATGATAATGAACATTTCCCATTCGATTTGAATTTTCTGTGTTTTAGGGAACCTCAAAAGGGATCACTCTTTATAACAATGCGAGTTCTCACTAAATTTCGATTGTTTTTAAATATTTTATCGAACTACTAGTCTCCAGGTTGTGCAATTGAAAAAATGGAAGGAAATATCTCGCATTTTTTGTCAGTTCCTTTAGAAATACTTAAAATAAATTAGAAATACTTTCAAAAATACAAAATTTGAAAAAAAGAATTTATCTTATTAAATAGTGCAATATGTTTAAAATATTATCCAAAATATCAAATCAATCCGAGTAATATTCTAAGAGATATACCCTTTGGAAGTTCCGCCCATCAGGCCACATCAGTACGAATGTAAAACTTTAACCGCATTTATCTGAAAAACCAATTTTTCAAGTCGGTGGACACGATAACTCAAAAAGTTATGAAGCGATTTTGTTAAAATTTTGCATACACCTTTGGAATACCATCATCTAGTTAATGAACGAAAAATTTTTTTACGCCGGGAATTTGACCATAAAAGTGAGTTTTTTGGTTTAAATTCTGTCAAAAATTCAAATTTCAGTATTTTCTTTTTTCCTACGTTCAGTAACGAGTATTATTATTACTATCGAAATATTTTTGGTTTATTGTTTTTAGATGAACCAATCATGAGTTATGATGTCCACCGCAAGACCTTTTTTTGGACACGTCATGGGAGATGAGGTGCCAACGGCTGAGTTTTCGGAATTTTTAAATAAAAATTTCACAAAATATTGTTTAAAATATCCTTGTTTTTAGCCTCTGAAATCCACCTAACCCCTTAAGGCCTTTGGCTTTTTTGTGCCTTTGGCACGATTCTCGAGTGCGACCTCTTACCCGGAAAGGTTTTTTTCTAGGAATTTTTGTTCTCTTTACTCTTTATCATACAACTTATGTGCTCTCTTTCGGAGTTACAATTATTATAGTCATTTAAAGAGTTCTCGATTCTCAGTAAAAATTTCAGAATTTTATAATTTTTATTTCAACGCATATAAATAACAACTGTGGTATGATTATATTATTATTTTATTTTTTATTAATTAATAATAATTATATTAATTAACTTATACACATATTTTTCATTAAAATTATGTAAATTATTCTTTTTGTCATTTAGAACTGCTTTTATTTAGTACAATGGTGTATGCAAGTGTTTTAAAACTGTTTTTTAACTATAATTTATTTTAATGTATTCTCTATGAGATACATTTCAATTGAGCAGAAACAATTTTAGATTTTGTCTTTAATTTTTTAATAATTTTTTATGCATATCTGTGGTCACAAGGCTCCACAACTCAGTTTTATTTCGAGAAATTCTTTAAAAAAAAATATTTTGAAAAATTTGTAAAATAATTTTTTATAGCAATAAATTAAAAATATTACAATTAAAAAATATATATATATTTTCTCTAATAAGAGCTTCAACTCCGGTCTTGCGCCCACAAATATGCTTCTAAGTATGTGTATGTATATTTATGTGCAACTCATTTCTTATAAGAAGAAATATAGTTTGGTGTATATGTGTGTGAGTGTGCCCACCTTAAAGGTGTTGTATTGTGATTAATTACATTATTAGTATGTATACTTATATTATTTAGACCGCAGCACTAATTCTCAATTCTTCAATATTTCCACTATATTCTTCTCCCAAAAGTGTTTGCTGATTAAATGTTTTCCGCTAAAAGAATGCTTGTACTTTAATAATTCAACAGACACATTTATTAACTAATTTGCTTTTGTAATTTTTTGTTTTTGTTATTTTTGTTTTTATTTTTACTGTTAATTGCATAAATTCTTATACTCGTATTTCGTTTTTCGTGTTTTTGCAAATTCAAACCTCATTTTCGTTAATTAAATTCATTATTTGCTCAGCAACACACTGCACAAGCGCCAACTAACCTTACTTTCTATGATTGTAATGTCAACAAGTCAAGAGACACAAGTCACACGCCAACAAAGTGCTTCTAAAAAGCTCTACTTAAAAGCTTCAAAATCCCTCAATCAGTGGAAGCATAGTAGACCACAGTCGATTTGCGTCGAAAGCCCAAATTGAAGAATGACGTTTCGGATTTTTTACGCTCACGCTCGTGATCGCCACCAAAGTAGGGGAATAGACGACCGCCGCCACCGCTGCCGATCGGTGGTGCGCGTGTTGTTGAGCTGCTGCTGTGACTGTGACTGCTCGAGTGTGCGCCCGATGATGTTGAATAGCCGGCGTATTGTTGTTGGTGTGCTTGGTGTTGTTGTTGTGGTTGATTGAGTAGAAATCCAGTAGGCGACATATCAGTCATCTCACACGGCCAGATGGTGACCGAAGATGGGACCTTATGTATCCCGTCCGATAATCGATAATGGTGGGATGCTGACCGGCTAACGATCCGTGGCGAGGACCTCGACCCCATCTGTGTTGTTTTTATTTTTCGATTGTTTTTAATGTTTTTTTTTTCATGCGTGTACGTTTTTGTGGAAAATAAAAAAAATGCTATTAGTCATTGTCGCAAGATGGGAGGGTGTAAGAAGTATGAGTTCTCTACACGAATTTTGTTACATTGCTAATAAAAGATGTATGTAGGCCTTGTTGAAATGGAGCACAGTTGGGTAAAATATCGGTTTTTAGAAAGTGAAAAATAATTTGTAATTTAATTTTGGATCGGGAACAGCTAAAAATTACAATATTTCAGATAAAATGCTCTGGAATTCCAGTATGTTCCACTTTTCGTGGTCTTATGATCGTACTTAAGTCAAGGTCATAGCTAAGTCAGTCTAAACATCTTCTTTACTAGACACCAATGGCGCCCATAGAAGGCATCTTTTGTCACATCATCCTTCTCTCTCTTTAGCGATATGTTGAAGAACTTCGCTTTGATGGGGATTGTGGCTAAACGTTCATCCACCGGAGTGAATGCTAGGACTCGACGTCTGAGTCCCTCTCCCACCACGAATTCCACACCGATTTTGTGCTCCTTTATATGGCCGCTGTAGTAAATGCTACAAGGACCCACATTCTTCTGTCCTTGTCCCGTCCATCGTACTTGTATGGGGGTGATGTCAGCAACCCAGAGAATACTTGGTCTAAGACCGGTAGTCTTGAGCCATATGCAAAAGAATCGTTCCTGGCCACTCTTAAGTGAATGGTAGTCAGGAGGCCGTCTAAATGAAGGTCGTATAATATGTGGAAGTATAAAGTGACAATTTTAGATGTCATCATATTATGACCGTGTACTTCGTAAATGTTAATAAATAGTTCTCTTGTTGTTCGGTGCCAGTCGAATCCAGAGACTTCGAGTCTCTAATCTTACTTTTCTATAAGATCTAGTCAAAATTTTGGTAAATTTTTTGGTAAACTTGTTAAGACAACAAATTAAAAGACTTTTTTAAATCAATTAACTGTAAAATATTTCTTTCTCGTTCTTATATTAATTTTTTTAAAACTGTAAATTTTTTTTCTCTTTTTAAATTATTTTTTTTTATTAGGGTCAATTTCAACAAGGCCTACATTTGCTATAATATTTTCAATATAATTTAAGGGTGAGTTCACATAATTTTCGAAAACAAAATTTTTGTTTTAAGAACTCTCCGAAGTGAGTACAAAATTTGTGTGGTGAGTTTTTCTTTTTTATAATATTTACTACGTTTTTCACCACACTAATGTGATATGCAAACTCACCCTTAACAAAGCTACGTGATTTATATTTCGATTTCGCTAAAATGTGATTTTATTTCAAATATATATTTTACGTACACATACATATGTATTATATTATGTATGATTGACTCGCACAATATACATATGTATATACTATATGTATGCTATATGCAACTAGTTATTAGAATTTTTACTGATTTACTGATGAGAATTCGAAGTTCTAACAAAAAATCGTATAAAATCTTAATGGAATTACAAGTAAAATGAATAAATAAAGGAAGAATAAGAAGAAAACAGCTTCGTACAGCGTGGATATAGATTAGGCGTAGTGTATGTGAGAGAGAGAGAGTGAAAAAGAGAGTGAGGCAGACATTTCTTTTTTGTTTTTGCTTTATATTATATAATAAAGGTATGCAAGGCAGGACTGCGTAAGCCAAAGAAAAAACGCAAAGTAGTTTACGAAATATGCATTACGTTGTTACGGTGTGAGGAGAAAGCGCCAAAAAGCCTGCCGAGCAAGTGAGGTTATAATATTTTACAATGGCTACGAGTAGAAAATTTACAAAAATTCAACTAGAAATATGTTTGAGTCGAACGAGTGTTGTTTTTCCAATATTTATAATTATTACATGCAACTTTATTGTTTTTAATTTTGAATAATTACTATAAAATGGTAATATTAAAATTTTTAATGCAGCAAATATAGCGTTAGCACTAGTGAAGCGGTGTATTTGCAGGCGTGAGAGTAATAGTTTACGAAAATTTTAACAATTTACGCTTTACCTTCTATAATTTATTTACAAAACAAACGAAAAGTGAGTGAAAGTAATTATATAGTAGTAGTAGTAGAAGTAGAAGTAGAAGAAGCGGCCAATTCGAGAGACGTGCAACCAGAGTAGTAGTGGTGAGTACTTGCAAATGGTTTAAGCGCGCATTTAAAGCGAGAGAGAGAAAGAGAGGCAGAGCGTGAGAGCAAGTACGCGTTGTACTGTTAATAACGTGTGGTGAGTAGTGAACAGAGGTGTGTTTTTACTTAATTACGTTAATGGTTACGTTATTTTACTGTTTTCTAATTTCAATTTTCTTTTTAAATATTGCGTCGATTTTACTCGGCAAAGGCGTTAAAATTGACCGTATAATATTTTTGACTCAAGTTGCAATCGTACGCGTGTATTTGGTGGTATCTGTGAATTACGAAGTAGAATAAAAAAAATCAAATATCACGCCAAAAAAAACGTACAAGTCTTTATCAAAACTAGAAGTAAATTATGTAATAAAGTAAAGTGAATTATATAAAAAAAAATTATGTGTACGCAATCAGAGCATTACCCAGCAGCAAATCAGCGTATTTTAATTTTTTTTATTTTTCGAAAAAAATTTTAATTTCAATTACATTTACTGATTTTTCAAAAAAAAAAATTAAATTCTTCCTTGATTACGTACGATTTTGACACTCAAACGTTGCGTAAGCGGCGTTCGGCAGCTTATCAGCTGTACATTTGACACTTGTGTACTTACCAAAGCGGCTGGTAGCGGCTACGTTTACGTTAACCATTTATGTATTTACGTTTGACAGCACGTTAACGCTAACAACAGTTACAATATCAAACATTTCATATAACCTCTCTTTAATACACTCTCTATTTAATTACAGTTATATGCTCTTGTACAGTGAGGTGAGTTACGTTTACGCATGGTGTATACTGTGCAATTATGCTGTGCGCTCATTTGACATTTGTGTTTTGACATTATTTGACGTTTATGAATTGACATATGAAATTGTGCGTAGCGTGAACGCCTATCTTGTGGTGGGCGATGCGACCACAACATCTCTTCTACAAAACGCTGGGCGACTGCAGTTACGTAGCGTGTTTTACGTTTAGTTACGTCATTGCGTGGTACAGTTTGTTATTGCATTTACATATTTATATAATTTTTTTTTATTTTTTTCGTAAGCATTTTAGGCGTTTTAACCAATTTATATATAAAATGTACATAGTTGAGAGAAAAATTTTGAAAAGGAAAATGAGAGAGTAAAATTTGAGTAGAAGCGATAGTGGTGTGTTATAAACTTTTGATTCAAAAATTTTTAATAATGTGTAATTTTAGTTACTCGTATAATATATTTGTTTTATGAAATATTTTCAATATACAAACAAAAAACTTAGTGCCTGTGATAAAAACAGAATATATTTGGAAGCCACAAAAAGAGAACTCAGTTTACGTACTCATAAATACATAATTGCAAATAGTAATTTTTAATCTTTAAAATATATATAAGAAATAATGGTTTCTAAAGCAATAAAATAAAAAAGTATGGGATTTAGAGTGTCATTGAAGAGTTAAATCAGAGATCGTAAATGCTCGTCGAGGAAAATGGGTACTCATAATTTTTGAAAAAGATACTTTTAGATACTCGAGAGAGTGTTTCAAATGTGCGTCTCTTTTTCCAACGAGATACCTTTAGATACTAGAAAATGAAATCCCCAAGGCAATTGGGTATAATAATCGTAAAGCATTCAACACCACCAGCTGTTCGTGGTGAGAAATGAGTTCCCAATTATGCTGAGAGAGAGAGAAAGAGACTATTGTGTTAACAGTCTATTAGCATTTTATTACTTTACGAAATGGTAAATATTTTCACTTCATGAATAAATTTTCTGAAATCGTAAAGCTTACGTGGATAAATTCTTAGAATATGTTTATTTTTAAGCCTTTTGTTGAAGTCTTTCTTCACTTAATGAGCCACATTTTGTCGACTCTCTCATCAGGTTTGCTTTAATAATTGGTCAACGTATCTTAGAAATAATCGGTGGTGAGAGTATAGAAAAGGTCTCTTGACATTTTGAAATAATTAGTGTCCGACCGATACCATGGTAGGTTAATCGGTCGGACTCTAGAAATAATGTCTGTTACTGTTCTTTGGAGATCAAGCTCCGAGATATAATGAGCAAATTACGAGGTCTGATTAATATTATCTGAAACTTAAATTTCAATTATTGGGTATGTGTTTTTTTATATACACTTAATATATTGCATGCAAACTTTTATTACAAACCTATTTTATAGTGAAATTGTTGTACTAATATTAAAACAATTGATGACCTATTGACCTATTTGTAGAGATGACTGCTGTTTCGTTCTGTTTTATTACATTTTCCGTCAAAATCACAGATCTTAGTTCTTTAACAAGTTAGTTCATACTACTGCTAAGCTCGTTTCATTATTATCCGAATTATTTTTTGGTTTTGAAAGTCTTCTCTGGACTCGTTAGACATAAGTACGATTTATGAGATATGGATTACTGAGATCTCAGTCGATTTATGAGAAATATGGTCTACCAACCACTGAATGATTTTTACAATTCTTGTTTTGTTTTGAATTTAACCCATTTCATTATTTCAATGTATACTGGATAAAACTGTCATTATATATATAGTGGATAGTGGACAGTATTCCAACTTCGAATATTATAATTCTCGTTCAAGTTTGCAATTATGGTATTTTTAGTGATTCCGAAAGAGGCCGTAATGTGGGCGAAGGGGGTGGTTATTATGCGAAGTTGTTTGTTTTCTAACTAAGGTATGAGTTTGGTTTGGTTAACTGAAATGTTTTATGAGACATGTGATACTTCTCATATCGCGAGCCCTTGCGAAATTTTTTGCTTAATTAATTAGTGAGTTAGTTTTTGGTTTCTTCAATACCCTGAATTATCGAACAATCCTTATAACCCACATATATTTATATTTATTCTTCCATCGTTTTTCTTTTAGGAAATGTGTATAAAATATGAGAATTTGAGAGAATATAAAATGTTTCCAAAAATATTGTTTGAGAGTAATATAGAAGGTTTTAAGAAGCGAAATAAGTGGAAATTTTGTGAAAAAAAGTTTAGTGGGATGCTCTTAAAGTTTGAAAGCTACGAATAGAGTATTATTGGATATATTAAAAAATCGAGTGATCTTTGTTTTCGCAAAACATAATTATAAGCCATAACTGATGCCGGGTGTTTGTAAATATTTGAACAAGTGAGCACAGCTAAGTAGATAATCAAAAACATTTACACAAACATATTTACATAAATACAAGGCTAAACTAAAGCTATTGCAAAGATTTTGCTGAAATGGATAATTGTTTTATATAGAACAAGTAAGGAACATGTTGCGATAGTATAAAAATGCTTTTTTTTAATAATTTGTGAGAAAAAAATGGTGAACTCGTTAATCGCAATAAAACATATGAAGGTTTGTACCAGGATAATAGTTTGTATATCTGCTGATCCGCATTAAATATAACGATTTTTGATTTTTTTTTATTCGATTACAGTTATACACATATATATATGCATATGATTGATTGATTTATGTAGGTTAAACGAGTACGAGTATATGCAAAAAAGTAGAGAAAAAACACACAATCAAAAAACATTAACTCGTTCATCAATACAATATCAATATGTGGCAAGTATGTATGGTATGTATGTACTATGTATGGAGGTAGTATAGAGCAAAAAACACATTTCAAAAACATTTTGCAATATTCAGAGTATTTATGTATTTAAGTTTGAGTAGTTATGTATTATATAATGTATTGTAGGCGAGTTGTTTTTGTATTTAAATGTTTATAATTATTAATGGTTTACACATTTATGTATGGATTATATTGGTTATTTCAAGGCCGTTATATAATATATTCAAATTACAATAACAACAATGACACTCTCACAATTGAACTTTGGGTTAGAAATTAATATTCAAATAGAATTGAATGCAAATAGAATATACAGTTAGGTAGAAATGCAAATTAGCTGAGAAGTAAGGTGTAACCAATGGAGAGCGAGAAGAAGAAAGACAAATTAATATATACACAGAAAAAATTATGTTCGAAGTAAATAAAATTTTTGCGGAGAAATTCGATGAAAATTAATTAAAAATGGGAATTGAGAAAAAAAAATAAAAAAGTGTTAAAAAAAATAAAAATAAAAAAATAATGGAAATAAAAAAATTAAAAATTAAAACAATTTTTAGAAATAAAAAAATAAAATAAATAATATTATAAAAGAATTTTTTTAATAAAAAAAAACAATAATATATTAAAATAAAAAATTAAAATAGTTTTTAGAAATAAAAAAAATTAGTTAATAAAATACTTTTTGGAAAAAAAAATTTAATAAAATAATTTAATAAAATAAATTTTTTTTAATAAAAAAATTAAATTAAATAATATATTCTGATAAAGAATTAAAAATTAAATCAATTTTTAGAAATAAAAAATTGTTAATAATATTTTTTAGAAAAAATAAAAAAATTAAATAATATAATAATTTTTTTAAATAATTTTAATTAAAAAATAAATAAATAATATATTAAAATAAAAAATTAAATTAATTTTTAGAAATAAAAAAGTTAATAAAATACTTATTAGAAAATAAAAAAATAGTTAACAAAATAAAATTTTTTTAATAAAAAAATTAAATTAAATAATTTATTATAATAAAGAATTAAAAATTAAAATAATTTTTAGAAATAAAAAAATAGTTAATAAAATAAAAAAATTAAATGATACAATATTTTTTTAAATAATTTTAATTAAAAAAATAAATAATATATTAAAATAAAAAATTAAAATAATTATTAGAAATAAAAAAATAGTTAATAAAATACTTTTTAGAAAATAAAAGAATTAAAAAATTAGTAAGATAACAAAAAAATTATAATTTTTAAAAATTTAAAAAATAAAATTTTTTTTAATTTTTAGAAATTTAGAAATTTTTAGAAATTAAAAAAAATTATTTTAATTATAATTATTATAAGTCTTCTACTTATACTTAATGTTGGAATATTTCTTATTTAAAACATTAAAAAAGTAAAATAATTAAAAAAATTGAAAAAAAAAAGATTTAAATTAAAAAACACTTTAAAAAATAAAAAAAAATATTTAAAAAAAATTATTTAAAAAAATATATTTTAATAATAATTGTTATAAAATTTTGGCTTAATTCTTACTCTTAAATTCTTTATAAAATTAAAAAAAAATTAAAAAATTTAATAAAAAAAATTAATTATAATTAATTTAACAGTATAAATCTTCCACATTTTCCTAATTCCAAAGTAAAAAAAAAATACTTAAATTCATGTTGTTGTTGTTGGCTTGTTTATGTGGTTAATTAATATATTGTTGTTGCATCAAATTGTTTGTTGTATTTATTTATTTAAATTAATTTCTTTTTGGTATTTTGTTTTTGGCAAAAAGTAGAAAAGTGAAAATGAAAGCATTACAAACAAAACTCACCTCGCGTTGTGACCCAACAAGATGATATTTCTGCAAATACAATGGAAATATCGATACCGTTTTATACGAGTAATGAGAGGATAACACGAATATAGATAGTTTAAGACTTAAAAAATGAAATTTTCAAAATTAATTGTAATTAAATAAAAATCATAAGATAGCTTTACATAGGATTTAATTTATTTCAATTAACTTGTGTGTTTTGTTTAATATGCAAAATTGGTGAGTTTTTTACAATTTCATTTTTAACAATATTTTTTTAGTAAAAAATACATGCATAAATTTAATTATGTGATAAAATTAATTATTTAAAAATTATTTGTTAGTATTTTTGTTATTAGTGAATTTAAAAAAAGTATTTATTTCAAAAAAATATTTAATTATTTTCACGCAAATAAAGAATAAATGATTTGCCGCATAAAAACGAAGCATACATTTAGGAGCAGCGTATATTCTATACTATCAAAGATCGGTGTTGCTGTATGTATTTACTAAATCTGGTGTAAAATCATTTTATCATTATGTTATGAGATCTCAGACATTATTATTAATTGTCGCTACTGGCCAAATTTAAATAACTCTTCCATGGTTGAAGTGAATTAAGTCAAAGCTAGTAATTAAATAGTAATTTAATTTCTTTGATCCGTATCAAAAGTTGGGAAACTATAGTATCTATATTCCATATTTGGTGAAAAAAGTATCTTCTTTGTCGATTTATGTTTCAACTAAAGCAATTTAGTAGGTTTCTAATTATTCAGAAATTTTTCATAATACAAAATTATACAAACTTCTTCATTAATCTGCATAATTTGTTAATTAACTAACTGAGAACTAGAATTTACAATAGTTTTCGAGTTATTGCTCTTTTCATTTCACTTACTTCGGTCTTCCTTTCACGTCTTTCGTCTTTTAGTGATTTTTAAAAATATATTAAACTATTCTATCTACTTATATTTAAGAATTTAACTAAATTTTCTTAATATATAATTATTTATTTTTCTGCACTTGGCAAATTGGCTTAAAAATCATTGAATTTATAAATATATTT
The DNA here is from genome assembly GCA_031772095.1 of Zeugodacus tau. NCBI lineage: Eukaryota > Metazoa > Arthropoda > Insecta > Diptera > Tephritidae > Zeugodacus > Zeugodacus tau. Next base: position 81,511,595 of record CM062649.1, read on the forward strand.
TTAACTGTTTTAGTTTTTAAATAATTTTTTAAACTAAATTAATAATTATAATTTATTTTTGATGTTATTTTTTGTTTTTAAACAATCATAATTATAAACAAAAAAATTTGTATTTTGTTAGTAAATAGAATAGATTTCAAAATCGCTTTCAGCTGCATGCGTTTCTTCAAAACTTTGGGTGGTGCTTCTGAAAAATGCCGCAGAGCAAAGCAATTGGTGCAATTAACAACTCAATTCCATACCGAATATTTTTACATATTTCTGTGTGAGTGTGTTTTTATTACAAAGCTTAATTTTTATAGTTAATTTAATAAAAATCAATTATACTTCAAATGCTTAGAAGTAGCTAAGGATTTGTAGGCAATTTTTGTATTTACATTTTAATCTATTATAATTTAATTTTAGAACTTTTTGTTAAAATTAAATGAATTTAGCAAAAAAATGTGTGTGATTAATTTTAGTTTACAATATTGTGTTTTAAAAGTGTAAATATGTGTAAAAAGTAAATATTAATATATTTCTCTAATATAATTGTCATTATTATTATTTAATTCAAAAATTAATTAGATATAGATAAAATGAGGTTAAAATCAAACAAAATTATTAATGATCTAATAAAAAATGTAATAAAAAATAAAATTATTTCCCTAATTTGCACAAATTTGATTTGAGCGTGGCCTAAACAATAGAGTTCATGTGACGAAAATCCATGAACACCCCCTATTTCGACCACTCCTCTTCGAATAGATAGAATTACGAAACAGTAGTGGAAGTCTTCATAATTTAGTATATTCAGACTAGTGTTCCAAGTTAAACCTACTTTATTTTGGTACTTATAATAAATCGTACAGCGTAAGAGAATATCCTACAGGGAGATGGATCGCAAAAAGTCACTTGGTAGACAATGTGTGGTGAGCCACAGTGTGATCTTATAGCGTTTTCTTTTCTCAAAAAAAATATTGCATTGATTCTGCCCTCATCTGTATTCGGGTTTTCAAATTGTGAGTGAGAGTTGACCAGCATAATATGGTGAAATTTTTTTGTTCTTTAATCATGTAAAAAGTAGAACATATTCAAAGAGGTATAATAATAAATTTGTATAATATTAAAATATAAAGAATCATCGAGAAAAGAAAACGCTATTAGTAAATATCTAAGGACATATCGTTCCAGAAAAATAGTACTCTATCCTGTATAAGGGATGTCGTTTAGAAATTTCATAAGGATAGTGCTTTTGATTAAAGTAGTTCTAAACAAAGATCAAAATTGAGTGGATAGGTACTAAAAGAATCCAATTGTAGAAACTTTACTCTTATGTTGGTACCTCCGAAATGTGATTTCTAAATGACTTCTCAAGGGACCTCGTCAGTTTTTGAACAACTATCATACAAATTTCGTTTTTCAAGACTGGAAAAAGATTAGACGTTAGGGCTATCTATCAACTCATTTTCATTTCAATTTTTTTTTCTTCAACTAATCTTTTCATTTAAGTGCTTTGTAAGGATGATATCATATATTTGCTAATTGCTTGGACAAACAGTTTGGGGTTCTAAGTTATTTATTGTTATTGATAGCTATGTTTTTCTGGAAATCATGTTTACAGTAAGAATTCAATAATTTTTTGGAGTATAGTATGGGATCTAGTTTGAGAGTTATGTTTAATATTTTAAGCACCTGATATGGCTCTTATGGAATCTTAGAAGATGGTTCTCTCTAAAACAGATGATCCAGTAACGAAATCTTAAATGTATTTGAGATATTGACAAAAGTATCTAAATTGTACGTAGTTTCGATAAATGAGTTAGGTTAATTTAGTGTTGGACATCCATGTGGGAGCAAGTTTATTGTTTATGGTAGTTATTTTATTTTGGCAAAACACTATTTATATTTATAATTAAATAAATAAAAGTAAGGAAAAATTAATATAAAATTAAATTTACTCAAACATTAAAGTTTTATTGAAAATAATTTTAACTTTATTTAACAAAAAAATTTTCAAATATTATTATAATTATGTACATGTGGGTTTACTTGTGGTTCGTGTCTTTACTGTGTACAATTTCAAAATTATTGGAATGGCTCATCAACAAGCAAATATAATATGTCTGTTTGTATATATTTACAACTCCAAATACAAGTAGGCTACAGTAAACTCTCAATATATATATATACTATAGCGCCTGGGTAAAGGAAAATGGGTGAGCAAACGCTAGCTTTGTGGTTTTCCAAAAATAAAAAAATATGTATTACAAACCAATCATTTATTAGCCACAACATCGATTAAGCTGGTATATATTTTATGTATGTATATATAATCGTGTACAAGTATATATATATATATATCGATAATCAAATGAACGGGTGATGTTTGGTGTTGGGCAATCCATAAACACTGGCAAATCTTTACGAAAAATGCACAAAAAGCCAGAAAGCCGAATAGAGAGACAGAGGCGAAAGGGAAACACAACAAACGCGGCCCCTAAGCCACCAATATTATGAGGTGTGTGTGTTTGTTGTATATTTTTGTTTTTGTAAACGCCTTCGAAAGGTCTGTGGGTGGGTGGCAACATTGATATTTCATTGTTGAGGTATTATATGTCTGTTTAAATATAGTAATTGAGTAACTGTATATATGTTTGTATGTATATTATGTACATATTAGTAGCTTGTTTGTAGTGTTTGCTTTAAGAATTGTTGTTATTGTTAGTATAGTAGGAAATATATATATTTGATAGTATATAGTTTATAGTATTAAGAGCAGGTTGAGTTGAGAGTAGTAGCAGTTAGAGTAGGAGTAGTTGTGGTAGTAGTAGTATTGGCAGCAGAGTAGAGTAGTAGCAGAAACACAGAGTAGTTGTTAGTTAGTGGTAGGCAACCAAAGTTGGTAAAAAGAAACGCAAAACGCACTTCAGCTCAGGAACTCAGTAAAAAGTCTCCGTTAGCGCTAATTGCAACAAAAAAAACACATGTGTTGTAACATTGCGCCGTTACAATGTTTTTTGAAAAATATAACATTTAGCTCTAAGTAGCTGATTCTCAGATTTTTTTTGTTTTTAACAAAGCAGCGCTAGTGAAAATCAACATTTTGTAAGTCTAATGGCATACTATAAACGTATATATTATATATGTATGAATGCAAAGTAGCGTTTAAATATTGTTTACAGTGCAACACCCTTCTAAAAGGGATTTCGAAAGTGTACGCAAACTTCAAAGAAAAAAACATTTATACAGTTATGCATTTGCGCTTGATCATACTAAAATGACGTCTGCAGCTGCATACGCTAGATTTCTTTTTCGCATTACAGAAGCGTTACAAGGCTAACTTCGCAGCTATTTTTGTATCAAAAAAAAATTACAGTACTCTAGAAAAAAATTCACAATTTTCGCAATTGTCTAGTATGTATTTAAGTAAAATTCATTCATTCATTAAAATGTTTTGGGCATTTTTATAATACTTGTTTTTGCCTACCGCATGGGGATAATGAATTTCGGCTAATTCACAACAACATTGGTAACGCAGTATAGCACGACCACTCTTTCTGAAATATTACGGGCATAAGAATATGAGAAAATTAAAATGTATTAATTTCAATAATTTTTTTCAAATTTTTTTCTTTTTTTTTTGTTTTGTTAAAAAATGTTATAAATCGAAAATTTATGCATTAGTATTTTTAGTATAAAAAAAAAATTAAAAACTTTCAATGCTTACAAAGTAAATATGCATTAACGGTTGTATTAAAAATGGGTTTAAACTTCTTTAATTAGCATTTAAATGTTTAAAGTAATTAATTAATTTAAAAATTAGCAATTTCTTACTAAAAAAATGTATGCACTCTTATTTAAAATGTTTTATTTTTAATGCATTTTAAGTGTTTAGATTTTATTTAGTTTCCAAATGCTATTTAGCTTAATTATTATGTAAGTGTATAATCAAAGTATTTAATGAACTAATTTGTATAATATAAATAACTTTTTGGTTTGGACGTAGACAAAAAATTAGCATACTAACACAAGCACAAATGAACTGATTCGATTTTTAGTTTTTGCTTCATTTACTCAGCAGTTCAATTGAAATTTCGTCTTACCTTAGCAAACGCGTTATGTAGTCTGGCCAGTTTTCGGGAAACATTACAAGGAAAAAGCCAACAGCGATTAATATGACACCAGCCAATTTCATGCCGGCGAAAGTGGCGCCGTAGAGTACAACATCCAGAGCTGGGGAAGATACAGGATAATAAAGTCGAAATTTAAGATATCAAAAAGAAATATTATTTTACAGTAAAAGCTTATTTTATAGATGGTCTTCGCTTGGGCAGTAATGCCGAATCTACAAGAACTTTTCCGAAAATAAATACCCTGTCGTATACAACATAAGTTCTTCGGAGGACGAGTTTCAGAACGGAAATATCTATGGGGGTTACCTACATCCTAGCACAAGATCGTCTCGATTGGAGACGAACCAAAACCCGGAAGTTGCTAAATGGAAAGGATACAGACGGAAAGTAAAGAGGTTGATGTTATGCAGAATTTCTTTACATAGTTAGTTATGGGTCCAGTGCCAGGGTCCATATCTCCCTGCTGAGTATGTCATATAAGGCGGCATCTAAAACATATATGTGTGGTATAGCATACCCAAATACTTCTTAAGAAGTGATGACTAAATTTTTTATACAGCTTTGTCTGCATGCGTGATACTGATTAAAGCAACATCCACTTCCAAAGGGTGGTCATCAGTCACCACTTATGTCAGAACAGGATATTTCAAGATGAAAATCGAAAACTCGGTTAAAAATAAATTCTGTCCTCAATTCTATGCTTTAGTCGACCATTTTTTATGAGCTTATCAGTTTACATTTCGGATTTTTATAAGCTGTATAACCTAAGGCCCTATGTGCCACCTAGGAACTATGGGAAGATATATATAACCAAAACACTTAATAATAAATTAATAGGTCAGATGACTGTAAGAATATTCGAAAGGACTGTTAGTCAATATGGTTCAAAAGGGGGAAGATCGGGAATACCTGGAAACTCTCATCGTGCCCTTCTTCAGACATCCCTTTACTAGAGTGTTATTAACTATTCTATATAGTTAAAAGCTCAGACTTTTCATTTCTAATAAATTATTTCCCCACTCATTTGGCTCTTCAAATTAGGCTAACTAACCTTCTCGGTCTGGAACCGACTATTTAAGTCTCCAACCAATTCATTACTTTGCTTTTGTATAACCGGGGGCGGTATGATGGTAATCGTATCCTGTCGAGGTACGGACCTCTAATGATTTAGACAGCTATAGCTTATGTGTAGAGCTCAATAGAGGCTCAATATCAGGCCCCCAGCAATTACGTCTGAGTGTACGGCCATCTTCTGAGCGGAATTGACCTCAGAGCAATCCAGCTTATTTGTTTACCGCTCATTTGATTCATTCAAAAATCAATACTATGGATGCTAAAACCTTTACTCAGTAGTTCTACATCATCCATTGTTAACACTTACCTCCTGAAACTGGCACTGCGGTTATTAAACCCAGCGTAACAAACATATTATAAGTGACAGCCGCGCTGAATTGCATGAGTATATGGAAAACTGAAATAAAGAAGAAGCATTTAATACTTTTATAAAATTATTTAGCGTAATTCCAAATACCCAATAGCAAAATACTGGCGATTAATAAAATAATCCATGGCATACGATCAGGCGGCATGCTCTCATAGCCTGCTAAATAGAGGCCCACACAGACGGGCCACAAGAGCAAGGCGTTCAGAAACCCAAGAGTGGTGAAAGCAAAAGCAATTTGACCAATCGGTGGATCACCCATCACTTTGCGGAACATAACCTAAAAGCGAAGCATAAAGAGAATAGTAAATGGCATGTGAAACATTTCCGCAATGTTGACTGTAAATATATGTGGGAGCTAACGAGCAATATGCAAATGAGGCACGCTCGTAATACCCACCCTGAATACTGCATAACCGGCAGCGCCCAGTGTTGCCAGCACAACGCCGCTCAGCGTGCGACTCTCGGTAATGCCGTCCATGTAGGCGAGCAGCGCAATGCCCGTGTCGCACAGAATAACCGCAACAATCTAGAGGAGATTAAAAAGCACTTAATTGAATTTATTTCTGTAACAATTTAATGCCATGTAGCATGGCGCTCAAGGCACACTTACCCGTACACCGACAAATTGTTCGTGTAGTATGACCCATGACAGTAGGTAAACACAGGCGACATTGGTTGCGAACAACGCCATGGCATCGGTGGCGAAGAGTACACGCAGCGACATGGTGTACAAGTAGGTGGTCACCAGCCAAAGGATGCAGAAGGAGAGACAACGATTGAGAAAACGACCTGTGTGGAAGATGTGGATGAATTTAAACTTAGATAATGGTCGTCCTTGGGCACTTACCGATGGTGAAACCACGATCGCGGAAACCACGCAACACATCGCCCAAGATCTCCCCCGGTTTGTCACATTTGCGCAACGACACTCGCCCCAGTATGTAGATGGGAAAGAAGAAGAATGAAAAATTCGTGAAGAACCAAGCGGCGAAGAAGGGTGCACGAAATACTGTCGACTCTGGCAAAGCTGGCTGTGCGATATGGAAAAATTTGGTGGCATCCTCAACGTCATCAGCGCTCAAAGCATTATCACTTATGCCCAGAAGATTACGGGGATCATCGTCATCATCCATATTTGTGACCAAGTCCAGATCGATGGCACGATTTGATGTGCTATCCATGTCATCGGCGGTAATACTAGCATATGTGCTGCGATTCAAGTAGAGAAATTTGATGCAATGCGTTGCGCCGACCCACGACGCGGTGACGAGTATGGTGACACAAACACCAAAGTACATCTACGTGGAAACCATGTGGATCAATACAAAAAGCAATAATATTTTAAAATATCACTCACCTTCCGCGCCAGCTCGGAGCAACATGACTCCTTGCATGCTTTTAACCGACGAAACCGCACTTCGCTGCCATCTGGCCCCGCCTCCAATGTGGGTGTATCCGGTTCATTTGCACCGCCACCAGCGCCACCCGGCCCCACACCAACAATACCACTTACACCACAACTACTTACGAAACTACCCCCACCTGCACCGAGTCCACGTCGCAAACCTGGATGCGTGCCAATTGGCGTCGACGCATCACGCGTATCCGGATGTATTGTTATGACCTCACTCGGATCCTGTTGACTCGATGAAATGGAGTCTTGGTGGGCAATTTGTGGATTGCTGGCATTGAGCGCATTACTAAACCCACCATATGGACCATTCGGAGAGTCACCGGTTACGACAACGGAGGGTGTACGCACCCGTTTCGGGTTGAAAATGGCGGGTATCTCTCCGTCACGGGTCATGCTATCGATGATTCGTTGTGCACACACAATGATGACGATACATTATTTTTTGGCTATGGAGTTAGGAGTTGAGCGACTATTAGTTGGTTGATGAATTGACTTCAAGTTGGTTGGTCCGCTGGAAATAAAAAAAATATGAGAAATTAATTAAGGAGTATGAGAAAATATTTTCGCAAAGGATTATTTTGTCTTTGTAAAGATTCTATGCTAGATCTAAATCTAAAATCTGAAGAAACCAAAAGCTTAAGACCCAGTTTCATATGTTTAAGACCCTGTTAAAGTTTCAAAATTGATGCTATATATTTTTATAACAACATTGGTCCCTGTAATCTTAATATTGATTTGATGATTGAAGAACCCACCAATTCTTTGAACATTTGATAGAATACGATTTAAATATAGTCGTATCGTTGTATTTATAGATGTACCGTTAGTCGTTGCTCATAGTGGTAATTTAATAAGTTACTGACTTCCGGAGCTCCGAGGAACCTTAAACGTAAGCTCAGATGGAACTTCATCGATCTACTTTTAGTAATGCTGTTCTTACCTAGACATAGATCCGGATTTGTTTGTAGATCCTGACCTCCTAAGACTACATGAAAACCCTAACAACCTCAAAGACTTTCTTCGAGTTCTGGGGTCAAGCTAAATGTGACGGAGCACGAAAAGTCAAGAAAAACATCTGATTTAGAGAAATTTGCTTTGATTTTGAATATTACTTCTAGAACTGCTAAAATGTAGCGTCTACCAGGACACCAAATCCATTGTAAACAATTTGACTTCATACATAACCTCATCGCTCTTATCACAAGCATGCATCTTAAGGCCTTACGTGTTGAAATTAATTAAGAGAAACTTAACCTCACAATCGTCAAACGTGAAGGGTTTCGTGCGTGCACGAGTGAATGTGGGTAGCACACATGCGTGCATTGTTGGCTGTAATTTTTGCGAAGCGCCAAATTGCGAACGTGCAAATGACGCTATAATTTATTCGCATTACGATTAGGCGAAGGTTCAAGTTCCCGCTGCACCGTTATAAATACTATACACACACGCAATCACAAAATAAACTAGGCGTAAGCCACACAAACCGTAATCACCGCCATGTTCGACTAACGGTCACAAGCCATGCACACTTTGGCTTCCCAGCGATCAACTTGTTGTTTGGATTAGCGAATTGTGTCGAGAGAAAAGTGGGGAAAAAGAAATAAAAAGAAAACTTTTTGACGAACAAAATAAAAATTCGTTAAGTGCTGCACGTCGAAGCGAAGAAACGTCCAGCTGTCAACTGTCAACTTAGAGCAACTTTTTGTGATAAATAAGCGTAGAAACCGCCATTATATGACGGGCACGTGTTTATAATATGTATGGGTGTGTGTGTGTGGAGGAGGAGATTCACTGCCCGCGCTGAGTGCTTGAGTGTTGTGAAGGCTTAAAGAGAGGCCGAGGTTGATTTGAATGCTATGCGACACAGCCTTCAACAGTGTCAAGTGCAACGACAACACACATACATACATACACAAGTGTCACTCCCACAACACAGACACACCCTCACACCCACACAATGGCATCGCGTCTCATTATTATGCGATTTGCTTGCTGGACTAATGAGCGTTGTAACAAAGCAATTTCGCTAAGGCTCTTCACCACGCTGTAGTTGGTCCACGACCTCTGTTGTTGTTGTTGCTCCAAATTTTCGTTAACTACTCTTACACCGCCGAAGGTCACCGGAGGCAATGTCAGCCTAATAATGTCATAATTTACACATTTATGATGAGAAATGTTGCGTTTGCATGTTTCTGCGGAAAATTTGCATATGTCACGTGACCTGCTCCAATCACATACACACCCAACTCACATCCATACATGTATGTATATATATATTCACTATATAACGTTATTCGCTGCAGCTGTATATTTTCGGTGAAAAAAAGCTCGCTCCAAAACACCTGTCAAGGCTGTGTTTGCTTAACTGTTATTATTATAATATTCTTACACTCTTAGTTGGTTTCGCATTGACATTTGCATTTTTTATGCGCTCACAAGTGTTTGGTTCACGCAATTTAAAAAAGCTTTAATCAACGTAAAGCGAAGTTGTATGCCATTATAATGATTGCAGGCTGGCATAGTAGAAAATAACAGAGTTTTTTATTTTTAGATGGTGGTAGATGGAATACATTCTTGTTGTCTTAAAAACGAAGGTTTGTCACCGAAATCACTGATGATAGCTGTTCATATTTTCATATTTTAGAATTTTTTTAGGAAAATAATTTATTTCAAAAACTCAGACCCAATTTCAAAAAATCTAAGGAATCCATCAAAAATTTATTCCAAAGTAAATACAAACATAGATTTTTCTCATATTCTGTCGAAATGATATACGAAGAGAGAATGAAACACGATACTGAGAAGAACTGAGTTGCAGAAATCGAGGTAAATATGTTTTTACCATCTTGAATTCAACAAAGAATTTTAAAATTATGTCACCTAAAATATTTATCGGCTGATCCAAAACACTTTCATAAACTATAAGCGACATTCCGTCACAAAGACAATGTGAAATACTAAGAAGGTTGTATGGATAGCCAAAAAACATGGTTATCTTACGACAGTTCTATACAATATACGAATAAATTGGTCTTCATATCAGTACTCATCTATTTTGAGAACAAAAAAAAAACAGTTGAAACAATCTGTTGAAGAAAACTAATGACAAAAGGATGGGTTAGGATTACATTTATTAAATATTTTACCCTCTTTTCATATATGTATATGTATGTAGTTAAAAAATAATCGTTATCGAACAACAAGATGAACGCGTCTTTTCAGAAAAATCTGGCATCAGAATTGCCTTTCAACTAATCGTAACTTTCATGCAGAGATGACTGCAATCAAAGAAGGCCCTATCTCTTTAACAAACAGGGTGCTAACAGCGAGTAAAATTATTTATTTTTACAGACAGCCAGGTTTTATTTTTTGAAATAACTAAAGTCTCTTAGAGTCTAATCGAGGATAGTGAAAGAACGCCTTGATCTATTAAGAGGTTAGGGGTAGTCAGGATTTTCAAAAACTCAATTTTTTGTATTTTCGTTAAGTGTAATATCTTAAAAATTTTCTCTGAAAATTTGAATTTGATCCGACAATTACTTTTTGAATTATTCGACAAATAATAAAGAGCGCTCGGGCCAGGGATATCTATCTCTGGCTCGGGCACTCCAAAAAGCTCGGGTGAAACTTTATATGCATTTTTCTCAAAACTATGTTTTTTGAACTGGTGACGAAGGATTTTTTTGATTTCGATTTTTAAGACCAATGGATTTTTTCCTGAAAATCTGGAAAAAAAAATCTAAAAAAAGTTAAGGTTGAAAAAAAAAACTTCGATCAGGCTCAAGAATATCTGTCTATAAAAATAATTTTTCTTATCCAATTGATTTTAGATGAATCTACAAAGACTTATGATTATCACCGCAAAGACCTTTTTTTGGAACTGAGTCAATATAAACAGCAAAAATTTTGGAAATTATTAATTTTTATTTTAAGTTTTCGTGACTTCAAGTCAAAACAATGTGTAGTAATGCTTACTACTTACTGACTTAACACCTCTAGAAAGAGTGCTAAAAAGATATTGCCTGATTGGAAGACATATCAGTAGACTGAGGACACCATGCAGTGATAACTGTAGAAGCTGATAAGAAATAGAAAAGGAGGATACTGTACAGCACCTTCTATCTGGACGAAAGACTTTGCACAGGAAAAGAATGACAACGCGATTTTCTTCTCGTGGTCTCACAGATAAAAACCTGTTGAATAGAAAAATTTTATCAAGGTTAAAGGATAATTCAGAAAGGACATGATACTGTGAGAAAATTCTTGTCCCGGTGGTTTCATAATGGGCTCCTCAAGCCTAAGTGTGTGGTACCACATTCACTTTGCCTACTTACCTATATGAAAATGTTTCTTGACATGTTTAAATATCTCGTTGAGCATTAAATACTTAATATGACTTGTTTTTTTTTTGTGTAAATATGTTAAAATCATAGTTGTTATCGATTTATGAAAACATCTCATCGGTTGTTGAAAATATATTGTTATAATATTATTTCGGTATCAGTAATTTTATAAAATTAGTTTCTGATATCGATAGTACTCATTTCAATATATTGTTAAAATTTTTAAATCTTTTCTGCGAGAATTTGTCCTAAATGTGTGTTGGAGGAGTGTCTAATGACTGTTTGAGCTACCGAAATAATTAGGTTTACATTAAGACCTTCAATAAATAATAAATTATAATTTTCCTAAATATTAGAAAAAAAATCGTTTTGATCATCGATTATTGAATGATTAGTTTTTGATATATTTCTAAAAATAATCGTTGATATTATCGATTACTAAAATGTTCATTTATGTTTCTGTTATTGCCTTCGAATCATTTCCTCTTTCGATATCAATAATTATTTTATTTTACAATTGAATTACAATTTCCGTATTTGGAGAAGTATGAGTTCCCGGAAGGATGAATTAAGATTTCCCTCAAACCTTTTTTTGTTTGGAAGTTGCAATGAATAATTAAATATTTTACGATTACTAAATGTGATATTGTTTTCGATTATGCTATCGATATCGATAGTAATTTTTTCCCCTTTCAATTGTACATTTTTCAAGTTGTCGACATATTTGCTTGTCGGACTGTAGAAATGCATTATTCGCTCTCGATTGCATTCTGTGGAATGAAATGTGCAATTAGGTCAAGTGGAAATTATAAAATTCATTCCGACTAAATTATCTTTGAATGAAAAATGAAGAGAAAAGCCGACAGTAAACGATTAGAATTATTTATGTACAATATATTTACATACATAAACAGATGTTTGCGTCTAAATAAGCATGATGGTGGCATAGACATAGATATAGACATCCAGCGGCGCAAAGCAATCAACTCAAGTGCCGCATGACAGCAGGAGTAGTAATCTAAGGCAATGCAGTGGCACAAAATAAATGGAAAAGGCAAAAAGCAAATAGGAAAAGTTGGCAATAACATTGGCAAGCACAAAAAAATATATATGATTACTAGAAAGAAATGAAAAACAATGCCTGTGAGTTAGAGCGGTTTGCAAAAAAATGTGGAAAATAGAAAGAAAAGATAGCAAACAACAACCAAACAAGTTTAATGTAGCATACATTGAGGCGTCCTGCCTCTTATCTCGTTTGTGTTCCACCAACAACAAAATCAAAATCAAAAGAGAAAACAGAAATCAAGCTCAACAACGCCCACTACTTGTCTGTGCACTTGAGTGTTTGTGTTGCCTTGTGGGTGGCGAAGAGGCGCTCGGTGCTGTAGCGATTGAGGCTCGTGGCAGTCCATTAGACTGACTGGCTATCCAAAGCCACGAGACTTGACGCGTAGCTTGCCTTTGCCTTGTACGCCAACCACCCATTTTCGTGGTCACGGCTGTGCCAATTAATATTCTAAACAGCTGTGCAAGTACACGCGCCTATATGTATGCTAATGTTTTTCAGCTTGTCAGCTCGCAGATGTCTTCGTTAGTTACAGTAGCGATGTGTACAACAGGTGGACCATTAAAAGTGTCAGTGTGTTTGTGTTCTTACGTAATATTGTGTGTGTGTTTTGCGTATATTTTTATACTCTCGCAACAAAAGTTGCTAAAGAGAGTATTATAGTTTTGTCCACATAACGGTTGTGTGTAAGTCCTAAAACTAAACGAGTTAGATATAGGGTTATATATACCAAAGTGATCAGGGTGACGAGTAAAGTTCAAATCCGGATGTCTGTCTGTCCGTCCGTCTGTCCGTCCGTGCAAGCTGTAACTTGAGTAAAAATTGAGATATCTCAATGAAACTTGGAACACGTATTCCTTGGCACCATAAGAAGGTTAAGTTCGAAAATGGGCGGAATCGGACCACTGCCACGCCCACAAAATGGCGATAACCAAAAACGCATAAAGAGCTATAACTAAGCCATAAATAAAGTTATGAAAACAAAATTTGGAACACAGGATCGCATTAGGGAGGGGCCCATTTGAATGTAATTTTTTTGGAAAAGTGGGCGTGACCCCGCCCCCAAATAGGTTTTTTGTATATATATTGCAAACCAATAAAGATATATAAACCAAACTTTCTGCAGTCGTTTCTTTTAGTCGTTTCCTTATACAGTCCAAAATTGAAAGAAATCGGATAATAACCACGCCCACCTCCCATACAAAGGTTAGGTTGAAAATGACTAAAAGTGTGTTAACTCACTAACGAGAAACGTCAGAAACACCAAATTTTACATAAGAAATGGCAGAAGGTAGCTGCACTGAGATTTTTTTACAAAATGGAAAATGGGCGTGGCGTCGCCCACTTATGGGTCAAAAACCATATCTCAGGAACTACTCGACAGATTCGAATGAAATTCGGTATATAATATTTTCTTGGCACCCTGATGACACGTGTGGAAAATGGATGAAATCGGTTCACAACTACGCCTACTTCCCATATAACTCAAGTTTGAATTTCATCTGATTCCTTCACTTTATAATGTATACATAAGGAACCGATAAAGATAGCGAAATAAAACTTTACACAAATACTGTATTTGAGCTGTGACATCACTTGTGGAAAAATTGTCAAAATCGGACCATGACTTTTCAAGGCCCCTGATATCAAACATGAAGAACTCAGTGCCTAAGGGTAATTTTTCACCGAAAATATAGGTAAATCTCTAAATAAATTTCGAGAGTATAAAGTGTTCGGTTGCACCCGAACTTAGCCTTTCCTTACTTGTTTATTTATTTAGTTGTACTTGCTGCGATTACAGTCTGAAAAGGTGGAATTATTTGCATGCGGTTGATTTATTTATTTATTTCTCTTTCTCATTCTTTTTGTAAGGCCGCAATTTCACCGATCCTCTTTAGCGATTCACCGCACTTCCTTTCGCATAAAGCTCATTCTTTATTTATTCTCACCGTTATGTCTGTCGTTCCCTTGACATTTCACTGCATTCCCGCTGCAGTTGTCTGACGATTTAAGTCTGCATTTCATATGCACTTTACTTCAAGTGCTCTGACAGTCGTTTGCTTACACTGACAGAAGTGAATACAGACACATACGAGTACTAGTAAAGTACCTAGAAGGTAACAAATAATCGCGCCAAGGAATGTGGAAGACTGGTGTGCGTATTTCAGCTTTGTCTTTGTGAGAATCAAGGCAGAATATCTGCAATTTTTTACCATGCGTTACATATTATAGTTTTAATTATATTATACATGACAACAATTGCAATAGAAATACTTCAGCCATAGCAATTTAAAGGAAATTAAATTTTAGGTAATTTGGAAATTAGTAGAATAAATATTGTTAATCTCTAGTTACGACAGCAATGAACATTGAAAAGCGATTAGGAATAATTTTCGAAGAGTTTAAGAAATTTTAATTTTTATTTTAGATTTTTATAGTGTAGTAATATTTTTCCTTCCACTGTCGTACAACAGTCTATTTTAGACATGTTAAAGGTAATTTAGTGCATGATAAGTGCCTTATTTCAAATAATTTTTAATGCTAAAACCGAGTTTTCACGAAAACAAGATAGATATGTGTTTTGTGTACTGAATCTACTAAATATTGTAGAAAAATATTATCATACAAAATTCTAAGAGGATGGCTAATGTGTAATTTTTCGAAATTATCTATTTAAAGGGGTCTCTACGAGCGACAGTGATTATAAGAATTTGTGCTTTCTGAAACAAAATAAAAAGCACGATCTAAACCTGATTGTAAATTGCGTATGGTTTCAGCTTTTGTCACAAATTTAAGGGGCTATACCAGTGTAACCAATGAAAAATTTGGCGTTTTTCGTGAATTTTTTCAAAAGAAAGTACTCGATCGAATGTTTCGAAATTTTTTGGACATAATAAAGAATTATTTTCAGCTATATTTTTAAGATTATATAATATACAAAATTATTGAAAAATAACGGAGTTATGTGCAATCTTCGGAGTTACAAAAAAGTTCCCCAAAAAATTGCCATTTTTTAATGCCAAATTGACAATTTTCAACCAATCAAAAAGATCATAGGTAGTAAATATATTCAAGAATACTCAGTTTCAATTCGAAGTTGGTTAATTTCGTTTCGTTTCTCGTTGAGTTATGATGTCAGCAATTTTGAAAAATGTCGCTTTCGAAAAAACGAGTTCCAATTATAACGGTTTATACTTGATCGCGATCGCTCTTTAGAACGCTGCCGTTCAAATACTATTCAAGATAGGACCTTACCGATTTCACAGCATATCTTTCAAAATATAAACTATCGAATAAGCAGAAATATCGAATAAAAAAATATTTTTTTTTGAAAGTGTCACACTGGTATAGCTCCTTAAATGTGTTCGAAAATATCAGACTAACAAAATTTTTAAATTTGTGACTGAAAAAAATAGAAGCAAATTTGTTAAAAAATTTCAACATTAAAATTGGTACGTAGCTTACTACATAATGTTAGAGTGACGCTACAGTTGAATGGATTGGGCAGGACTTTTTCTTCCCATTTAACATGTGTTTGACATTTATTTGGCAATTTTTTTGATTTAAATAATTCTTCACTTTTCCTCATTTCAATATCAATTGTCCAAATGAAAAACGGTTTCAACAAGCCATACAACGTGTGAAACAATTAATTTATTAGGATGAGATATATTTGGTCTGTTGGTTGAAAAGTGAGGCAAAGTGAGTTTGACTACAAGCTGCCTCACGCACCTAAGCTAACTTTAGGCTCCCTGAACTCCCAAGAAATACGCTAATAAGCGTCAACCAAAGAATTCAGTCGATTTGACGAAAATTCTATTTTTTTCCAATCTCAGGTGTTCAATCTTACTTAGGATGGATTATTGAGAGTCTCTTCTTAACCGACTGAATGCTGGGCATTTGCAAAATTCTCCTTATCTTCCGCGCATACCCAGTATTCTGGTGATTCTACTAATCTAATTGTTTTTGCAGGTGGGATCTTCGAGTTATGTGCCCCGTGATAGCTTCTATAATACTGCTTAATTCTCTCATTCTGAAATCGTAGACTTTTTTGGTCTGTCCAACGGATACATTGCTTCACAGTAATGCTGTGTTGGAGATGTTTCAGAACATGAGGTGTTCCTCTTGCATCCATTGCTTTAAACAACGTTTGGGGAGCTCAAAGCCTGTCCCTAAGCGGCCTAACTCATTCGCTTTTTTAATATGTGACATTTTTGTGACACATATGATTAATAAATTAGCATCTCAATTAAAGTTAAAGATCTGTACTGATAAACTACGTAATAATTCTGGCTACTGGGGAAAAACATTCCTAAATTTTACAGCTGGGATGATAATTATATGACACAGTCGCGGGCCCATATACAAAAAAAGAAAATATATTTGGACTAGGGCTCCTTAAAGTTATTCCAATAATGTGAAAACCGGTTGGTCGATGAGTCGAATACCAAGTGCTATAATTTGTACAATATTTTATACTGAAAATGCCCCACAAGTATTATTAACATGTTGAAATAACTGTTTTTCCCTAATAACCATAATTTTCTTCTGTTAGCTAACCATTTATTTTAAATTTAAGCATTCAACACACAAAATAAGAAATCGCCAAAATTACACGAAGAGTAATGTGTTAATGTAATTGCGAGTGAATTTTTGCACAAGCTCAGTACTTGTAGTTTAAAATGATAAATGTGAATTGGACATGCGATGATTGCAGCTATGATGACAACAACAACAATAATAAATACTTAACAAGAGAGAAGAGAAGATGAAGGGGGAAGGACACAGTTTCAGGGTGAGCCAATTTACATTTTAGAAGAATATTCTAAGTCAAGAGCTGGGTGTTATATTACTTCAGAGAAATAAAAAATCATTAAAGATTAACATAATACTTAAAGTTCGGAGACTCTGCTTGATCATATCCAACTTTCATTCAGAAATCTCTCCTCAAACTATCATATTTCGTGGATATTCTTCTAAGATTCTGTAAATTTATAACAGAAAATAGCAAATATTACATGTTTTTTTATTCTAATAATATAACTGTGTTTCATATAGGTACACATGTACGCACTTACGCCTAAATCCATCGATAAATAGATTTACTGCTTATGCAAATATTTGCGAAATAAATATTTTGTTTGCTCAATTGCTAGCGGTACATAAACTAAGCGGTAATCAAACGTGAGTATTGAGACACACACCCACACACATAGTATGTACGTGCATGTAAGTGCGCCTAAAAGCTGCCAAGCAGTCGTTAAAAGCGAAGCCAAGCACACACTCGACATGGCGTATACGCGACATGACAGTTTTATGGAGCTGGTCAAACGCAACGTTAAATGGCCTGTCTACAGAAAAAACAAAAGCAAAGGCAACAGAAAAAAACAACAACAATACAAAAAACGTTGTAACGAGACAGTCAACAAATAATAAGAGACAACAGTGGAAAAAGTAAGCCACAAAATATCACAAGTAAAATGCAAACAATGTTCACTGAAGGAAAAAAGAAGAAAAAATCAGCAACAAGAACAACTATAGCAGCGAGGCAACGCAAGATAAACCACTGCAAGGCCTTCAGGCGTAACACACAAAAAGCGCTTTGTGGCTGTGAGTGGCATAAACAATGAAAACCGAGAGATATCAAAAGTAACGTAAAAGGAGCAGAAGAGTGCCCAAACGAAACGAAAGGTGAATGGAGCGGCAACGGTGCTCGGTTGCTAGTGGCGCAGCTGACAGCTTTACACTTTCATTCATACGATTTAACGCTGAACGGCGGCAAAACGGAAGTAGGAAATGCATTAAAAGCCAATGAGGCGCTTGCTACATGCCATTGAGCGAGGCAAAGTGTACAAAAAACAACAAGAACAACATATTTTTTTGTATTTTTTTATTTTTGATTTTGTTTCTTTGCGCTCACAAGTGTGGCAAGTGCGGTCAGAGCGTTGTGCAGTGGCACATTACTGCTTGTGGTTTTTGCTTTGCGTTTTCCTTTTGAGTTTTCCTTTTTTGTTTTTGTTTTTTTGTGTGAACGCTTAACAGCTGGGTTGGAACACTTTTCGTAATTACCTAAGTTCTACTGTGAGTTGTACAGCCTTCTACAAAATTTTCTTTGCTTTGCTCATTTCTTCATACTTGCTTTGGCAGGCTTATTTATTTATTTATTTTTTAAGTTTTTCCTTTTTTATATGTTTTATTTTTGCTTTCAACAGCTTATCTTAAAGTTCGTTCGCTTGTGTGTATCCCAACATGCTTCGAGTGGCGGCGAATACACACACTTACACATATATGTATGTACGTATATATGTATGCGCATGGTTAAATAGGACACGAAGCTCATTGGCCGAATACATTTATTCCCTGACTTGGCCAACATTGTAACATCGTGGGTTAAAGTGCCCTGTAGGGAAGTGATTGCGTTGTTCGCCTTCTATTGAAATATCTTTAAATTAGAGTAAATGAATAAATTCTTCGTTTATATGAATGTTGAATCTGGTTGTTTGATTCTTCAGCTTTTGGTTTGTACATTTATTTAATTTTTTTTTATATAATACAGTTGATCTTCCATAACTCGAAATCTCCTTAACTTCATGGTTTTTTGTGGATTATGGTGATTCGAATTAGGGAAGTTCAATTGTATCGATTTAGATATTATTTTATACTCTCAGACCCGTTTTGAATGTGTTTTTTTTTAATTCGCTTATCCAGTATTCTGGAAAAAAATAATTATAAAAGCCTCGCTTCACTGAGAAACCAAGTTCCCAGATTTTCAGTTTTGTCAAAAGTAGTTTAAGATACACGGAATCAGACTAGAATATCCTAATATGACACTTCCAAGGAAGATACCATCTTGTCGAGTCCCCAACTTTAACCTAACTCTCTCCTAACATTAGAAAATATGAACCAGTGTTCGAATATTCAAAGGTCCGATGAACCCCTTTTAATGAACTGATCACAGATTTGGTCCTCCTATCTAACTTTTACCATTGGGACAAAGATATCTGAAGATCTATTTGATGTGCTTAATGCAGGGTAGAGGCGTCCAGCTTTCTCACTTTTTTCTATTTTTGGAACGTGTCTGGTCTTTGAACAATTTGAAAATCCATTTGATCAGATAGCCTTGACTGAAAGTTCCACAGAAGAAAATATTAGAGGTACTCAATGTCCGATATTTGTGGGTCCACATTTTCCAGATGCTTGTTTAAGTTCCTCCCTTACCTTATGTTAATCTTGGGTCACTAAAAATACATATCTCTACTGACAGATGTTAAATTTCAACGGTGAGGTTTCTATACCATTTCACTTTTTGGATCTGACTATGACAGTTTGTAAGATATGTATTCTTGCATTTTTTTGGAGGTATGAACTCCTAAAAATAAATTTATCACAGATTTGGCCTTCTATCTAAGTTTAACCAAAGAAACCAATGAACTTGACTTGACTTTTCGACGTTCAATAAATATAGATCGCTGAGTCGAGCAGCTCTGTCACTTGGTTTGCTGTTTTTGAATGTGTTTGGTCTTCGAACCATCTGAAAATCCATTTTATAAGATGAGGGAATTCCACTGTTCCTTAATTCAGTTCGATCATTGAGAGTCCACATTTTTCTGATGCTTTCTGAGGCTCCTCACATATTTTATGTTAATATGAGGTCAAAAATCCGTCGAAAATACTCCTCGCAATGGACAGCTGTTAAATTGCAACTCTGTTGATTCTACATCTTTCCACTTTTTAGACCAATTTGAGGCTAGTAACTTCTTCCACCGAAATCTCTTACTGTAAGCAAACATTTTTGACCCAAAATATCACCGCAGGGCTGGTACGAGGGACGAGCATACAAACAAGAATTATGTGTTCGCGCTTCATGCGTGCTTCGTAGCATACACACAAATGCACGATTTAGTGCGCGCCAGTCAGCTTCGTGTGTATATGTGTGTATGTATATGTAAGCGCGCCTCAGTACACCCGAACTTGGCATAGCGTTTTCAATGTAGTACTTAACTTTTCTCTCCTTATACCTACACAAATTTTCCCTACTGCTGTACAACATACATACACATTTTCCCATTTTCCTTGCTTTTCATGTACGCTTCAAGTGTACGGTATATTCCCACAATCTCTGAGGTCTTGAACGCATTTCATATTTAATTACATATTATACTTATGGAAATTAGTTGGTATGCATTTTAAATTGTAAGCATACCTTAACGCCTTCTGGTCGTCGTCGTCGTCGTTGGGCCTCAAAGTGGCTGCAACATTTTCACCAACAAAAAAGCAAAAAATTATGCAATTTCCTTTTAATTGAATTACTTATGGATTAAATGCACTCTACTGCGTGTAATTTGACATGCATATAGATTTTATTTTATTTCATTTGATTTTTCTTTCACGACAAGCACTCTCCCCTCCGGGGCACACACACACACCCCCTCACTTTGGTGCAGCACTTTTCTTCACTTGATTACACTGGGAATTTGCATTTTTCCACAGCCACATTCCGTTACTATCGCAGGGACGCGTATAAAATTAACGGTAGCCCCCCCCTCGCCAACGCACCAACACCACTCAATACAACAATAGGCGCGTATCAATAAACTGCTGCACAAATAATTGGTAGATTCTTACAATGTGTACACAAAAATTAATTATTTTTATTTTTTCACTTTTTTTCCTTCTTGCTTTATATCTTTAGATTTCCACAAATGCCCGCAGAGTGCCGTTGTCGCGTCGCGTTTCTGTTGTCTGGGGAGCTCCGTTTTGACTGAATTGACCATTCGTTCCGTGTCGTTGGCAGACTTTCTCAAGACACTTGCGCTTGGCGGTCGGCTCTGTGGGTGGCAGGTGGAAAGCTCAAAAGCTCCTCTTCGCCCCCATTGCGGTGTGTGTGTTTTCTCTTGCGTCTCTTTGCCAGCTTACATCTTCGGCTTTCGGCATTTGTTTACATCGGCTCGCTGTCGTTTTGGCGCCAAAAATGCTCCGTTACTTTTCGATGACGTCCTTCTGTTGTTTGTTTATGTTTGGTTATTACAGCAACACTTGTTGTTGTTGCTTGTTGGTGACAACAAACATTCTCGAGACATGCGCACCGTTGCTTTCGCCGATGTTATTGGCACTCGGTGTTCGGTGTCAATGCACTCGTTTGCGTGCCATTTCGTCATTCTTTCAACAAGCTCTGTCAAACTGTTGTTGGTTATTGTTGTTGTTGTGCTGTTTTTAAAAATAACAACTATGCGATACTAATTTTAAATCACATGCATAATGGCGAATTATGAAGCTAATGAAGTGTGTAAAGGTGTACGAGTATGTACCTGCAATTGAAGCGCTTACCAACACTAAACTTTGAAGGGTCCGTCGGAAAAATGGCAGCACAATTTGAGTAAAGCTTTTTGAGGTCCGCAGAATAAATTAGTCCCTGAACACTTCCACAAAATTGGTTCCTAATCACAGCTAAGAGATTAAGAATGTAATATTAGGCTGGAGAGGGTTGTAGTGGTAACTCCATCGAATTCTTGCAATGAAAGAACGTCATCCTAAAATCATCATTCCTATAAAAGGAACCTCAAGGAGTCATCAATTGCCAAATTGATTGACAAATAGAACTCAGATAAGCATTGGCTCTGTGGTCGTATTTGAATTAAACCGATGAAGCTCAATGGACCGACCTTAGGCCGAAAAAGATGTATTCTTGTATGAGTAAGAGTATTGCTAGTGGATCTATGTCAAGATTACATATACATACATCGGTGTCGATATATCTATAGCAATGGGTTATATTGTTAATTCCACGACCAGGACTTTGGATTATCGAACATAAAAATACATTTTACAGATCATTTTGGTAAGTTTCATGATCGGGATCATGTTATTTCCGGTATATATGGGATATTCTGATAATAAAAGATCTTGAAGCTTTTTCGCCTTCGTTCTGAAAGACCCTAGCTACGATATTAGTGCTATTTTGTTTGAACCCTTATTCATTTGAACAGCTCGAAATGCTGGTCCTTTATGATGCCAACAAAAATAACCTTCTTTTTTATGGATCAAGATGACTTTCGCTTTGAATCTTTTATAAATTTCTTGAGTCGGATAATATAGTGCCAGTCAATTCGCTGGGTTCACCATAAGTATTCCTACACAGATGCATCGACCTAGTTAGTGATGAGCGATATTGCTATTTTTGAATCACTGTGATTTCAGTGATTGCTACTTTTAAATCACTGTGATTTTTTATTGCTATTGCGATCACAACAAAAAAAAACGATTTATGAGAATTTGTACTCCTATTTTTTTTTTTAATTTTTTACATTTACATTTTTATTAATTTTAACAATATCCAAAATTTATCTGCTTTTGTAATCACTATTAACTAATTAATACATTTTGGGTACATTTAACTGCTTTTGTAATCACCGTACCCAAAATTATCAAAATCACAACTAAAATTTCTACTGTGACCACTGAACAGTGATTGCTACTTTCGAACTGATATTGGTACTGAACAGTGATTGCTCCTTTCGAACTGATATTGGTACTGAACAGTGATTGCTCCTTTCGAACTGATATTGTTACTAAACAGTGATTGCTCCTTTCGAACTGATATTGTTACCGAACAGTGATTGATACTTTCGAACTGGTATTGCTACTGAACAGTGATTGTTACTTTTCGAACTGCTATTGCTATAGTGATCGAATTAGAATCACTAAACTGCTATTGGTACAGTGATCGAATTAGAATCACTAAACTGCTACAGTTACAGTGATCGAATTAGAATTACTGAACTCGTATATGTACTGCGATCGAACAAAAACACTGAACTTCTCTATAGCTACTGTGATCGAACTCAAATTACTGAACTGCGATTGTAAATCACTGATATTTACAAAAATTGATCACAGTTGCTATATGTGATTTTTCAATCACAGTGAAAAAATCACCGATAGTGAAATATCGCTCATCACTAGACCTAGTACTGTCAAAAGCTGGACATTGGAGGAGAAAGTGCCTAAATGATTCCACCTCGCCTTCTTCCATACAGCTTTAGCAACTTGCATACCTATTTGACAATGCATAGTCATTGCGGCAAGACGAACCTTGTTAAGATAAAGCAATTCAAAGGACCCCTTGAACTCAAGGGCCTTTTGAACTGCCAGACCAGAAGGATCTTGCAACCGCACAAGTGCTGGTTGTGGTTCAGAATTTATCGATCTACCGACTTGTTACCAGTCTTATGACAATGTGGCTAGGATGCCATCTTTTGCTAACTTATCTATTCACAAAGAAGAAACGTGAAAACCGGAGAACTTCTGACCTTTACAAAAACTAGATCTTGCATTAAAATTTATTTAATTAATACCAATCCATCTTATCTTGACGATCATATATGGCAAATTTATTAATAACAATTTAGTGCTTTCTTCTTTTTTATGACGCTTCAAAATCGTTATTATGACTACTACCAATGAATAAATTAAAAACATAAAATTAAATCTTCAGATTTCTTTGATACTATTCTCCAAACCCATTGATCACACAAGAATATGAAATTAATGAAATTAAAATATGAATAAAGACTAATTCACTCGGACACACACACAAAAACAGACAGCGCAGAAAGCGTTGAATGAAAGAGATGAAAGCGAATTAGGTTGCTGAGTCAACTTCCAATATTATTAATATGTATCTATGTATATACATATGAAAGCAAATATGTACATATGTAAATGTAAATAATCGTTAGCAATCTGAATAAATATATTCAAATAAAATTTGAATGCTAAAAATAAATGAAAACAAAAGTCACATCAAAGGGTCGATCTTTTTCTGCCATAGAGACCATCAACCGAGTGCTAAGCTGTCACCATCGACACCTCCAATCTCGATTTGATTTAAAGCGGTCATTAACTTCGCGGTCGACCAGCTGTTTGTTTACGCCGCCAAAAAATTACTAAAAAATTATGCAAATGACAGTTTGTAGTAGATAAAATCGCTTACCATACCATTAATACAAAAACACAAACAAACATAAATACATATTTACATATGGACAGACAGACATACAAACATATGGATGCGCAAAACTTTCCTTGTTACGCTGGTATTCATATTCAAATTTCTTCACGGTGAAAACAGAGTGCGGCGGCGAAAGGTGCGCGACAACACGCTGGCGGGATAGTCAAACAGATTTGCGTTACGGCTACGCTTCTGCTGCTCTGCAACGGTTTATGATAATAAAAATATAAAATTGCATTAATTTCTGCTTGAATGATCTTTTTATAGCCTTTTTTTTGGTGAGTAGTTCGAGTTTTCGATAGTTTTTCGGTTATTGGGCGAATTTCTGCAAATAAAGAAATCAGTTTTTGGGAACCCTTCAAAGTGTTTGCAATAGAAATACGTTCAAGCGCGCAGCTGTAATTAGTAAAAATGTTTTTAAAACAATTGGTGTGTAAATAATATTGAAATTAATTAATTGAAATTAAATAAATTTGTAAAACACTGTGTAAATAGACATATAACGGAAAAATTTAACGAAAAATGTTCAAAAAGTGATACAAGAGTCAAAAAGTGATTTATAAAGATTTCTTTGTTAAATTTTTAATCAGTATTTTTAATGTTCACAATTTTCCAAAGTCCAAAAAATTATATTTCGATTAAAAATAATCAAAAAAATATATATAAAACACAATGAATGACATACATACATATATAAATGAAGAAAGTATATGAAGTTATGACGCTTGAAAAGTTTCTCGACAGGTTTCAAATATACTCCAAAGGCGACAACCTTAAGTAATTGGACTAAGGAGTATATATTTCCTAAGTTTATTAAAATATTTTGCTTAAATCATCGTGACATTACATATGTATCTTGAAAATATTTTTTTTTTTAATTTTAATTATTATAAATAAATACCGAAGCCATTTTTCGGACCGTCTTCACTATCTGTATGGAGAGTCTAAATAATTTTCCAATTTTCATATTATATGTAATCGATGCGGCCATCCGGTGCTATTGCGACGAAGATTAAAATATAACAGATTCTCTAGAACATCGTACTTCAGATCGGCCATTAGGCTTTCTTTAATATCTCCTGAAAACAAATTTTTGCAAAACAATATATTAGTTGGCTTTTCAGATTTTACTAAGTCATAACTGAGCTCTGGATATTATAGTAGACTAAACTCTTGCCTGCCAATACAAAACATATGTCTTCTATGACGGATGAACCCTGTTGTGAAACAGCTTCGAAGCATCAGATATCCTGAAAACATTCTTCGATGCTTTTTGTTCTATCTTCTTTCAAGGGAATGAACCTTTTCATTGTCTGAGAGCTACGCGACGCGTTTACCAATCAAATAGCTTCTGGATAATCCGATTTGAATGACGCATAACCTCTTCATGCAATTTCTCTTTGAATAATTTCAGATATGCCTCTTGGTAATTGTGATTTGCCTCGATTGTGGCGTAGCGAAATTAGTAAAGAAGTCAATAAAGCCATCACGAGATGTTGGGTAAACTTGAATTTAAACACATTCACACTAACATAATAACTGGACTCATTACTCTTTTTGGTAGTTCTTCGAAACATCCCCTTGTAGGCACCGCCTTCGATTACGACTACTTCGCACCGCAGTCCCGCAGAGTGCCGAGTCGCTATCAACAAAAATCCAATCCAACCACAACTCAGCGCCCTTTCATACGCTATTGGAATAATTTCATACGAAATATACGCGTGCCTGTGCCCACGATCAGTTGGAATATGACCAATCCGTTGGCTAATCTTTTCAACACCGGCATTACGAATGTCATCGACACACCTGTGGGCAACTACAATCACCGCAGCACGAAGCGTAAACGCAGCAAAAACACACGCAAACATTCGGACACGAAAGCGAAACACTCCAAGAAACACAAACATACGCACGCCTATGAAGATGATGCGGAGACTTATCAAGTGGTCGCTTATAATGATTTTGGTGAGCCCTACACACTCGAACTCGATCCACACAAGGTTATTTACTATTACGACGCGAGCACTGGGCAATATTATAAAATGCAGACACAATATGGAAACAGTTATACGCAGCCTGAGCAGCAACAACAACAGCAACTGGTTGATGTGGAAGATGAGCAGGAAGAGCAAATAGTTGAGCCAGAGGCGCATGAGGAGCCGGAGGTGCATGAGGAACCAGAAGTGCATGAGGAGCCAGAGGCGTATGAGAAACCTGAAGCTGCACAAATCGAGCCACCAAGTGCAGAAGCGACTGTGGAAGGCAATGAAACTGAGAGTGAAGAGACACCACAAGCAGTTGAAGAGGAGTCACTTAGTGATGGCGAAGAAGTTTCTGGTGAAGTGGATATAATACCAGCAGATGCGGTAAATTTCGATGACTCCGAAGAAGTGCAAACGCCAGTGAAACAACCGGTGGAATCAACTAAAATGAGTAAACTAAAAAATATTAAAACTGTCGAGGAAGTGCGTAATGCAATTAGAGCTTACATGCTGGATGATCACTTCAATAGAATGCGTCAGCAGGCGAATACAGCGGAGCGGTATAAAACGCTGCGCACTAGAGTGAAACCGCAGCCAAAGCAAAAATTCACGCATTACATATTGCAACCAGTCTAGTTGTGTACATATGGAATTAAAAAAATACTATTTATGTTTAATGATATAATTTTGACTTAAAAAATATTAATTCAATAAATGCTGACTTGTACTACAAAAAACGGCAGTTATTTTAATTATACTTATTCACATAAAACAGTAAATTAGCTAAAATTGTAATAAATTAAAAAATCTACACTAGCTAGTAATCTAAGGCGTATCCACAGGCAGTTCTACATATTTCTCGTGCTCAACATCATCGAAGTACGGATGAGTCATTGCATTTTTCGCCGATATACGTTCATTTGGCTCGTAAAGCATCATATTCTGAATAAAATAAAATAATAAATAAATTTAATATTAAAGAGAATAAAGTTTAATATTAAATTAACAAAATTACCTTAAAGAGATCAAAAGCTTCGTGCTTCAACAGCACTTCAGGTATATTCGTTTTCTCCCAACGTGGAAAATTCGCTTTGTAATCGGGTAATTGTGTAACACCAGGCCAGATATTTTCATCCGGTGTACCCAATGTGCGGAATATGCGATATAACTGATCAATTTCACTATCGCCGGGAAACAGCGAACGTTTCATGATCTGCAAGTACGAGAAATTATATTTTAAATTAACAATTTTACTTCATTACATTAATTTTTACTAACCATTTCCGCAAATATGCAACCCAAACTCCAGATATCCATGCCTGTCGCATAGTATTTTGTGCCTAGCAGTATTTCGGGTGCGCGATACCACAGCGTTACCACTTCGTGTGTATAAGCGCGCATTGGCATATTGAAGGCGCGTGCCAAACCGAAATCGGCTAACTGGAATGTGAAAATAAAAATATTAAAATTGAGTTTAAATTTTTCTTAAAGTTAATGCCCACCTTAATGTTGCCCTCGGTATCGACCAATAAATTCTGTGGTTTGAGATCACGATGTAATATGCGATTTGTGTGGCAGAAGCATAGAGCATCCAGCAGCTGGTGCATGTAACTCTGTAATAAATAAATAAAAACGGAAAATTAATAAAAACACGAAATTTAAAATTTTAGTAAACCAATTTTTATGAAAATAGCAGTTTAAAGAAGTTAGGTTAAGTTCTGAACTTTTTATAAAGAAGGCTCAATAGTCACCACTGGTGTGGTTCGAGAAACTATGATGAATCTTAATACCCTAAAGTACCTTTTAACCTTTAAATAACACAATTAACCCAGTAATCAGTCCAACATAGTCCCCAACAATACACACCTTCACAAGCTTTGGCGTGAATGCATCCTTCTTTTTGTCCATCAATTTCTTCATATCCATATTAAGGTATTCAAAGACCATGTACAAACTCGAATCCGCCACGACTATATCGAAGAGTTGTACGATGTTATTGTGTGTCAAATCCTTAAGCAGCGATATCTCACGTATTGCCGTCGATGGAACGCCTTCAGTTTCACTAAAAAATAGTACAAATTATTTATTTCCTTACTATGGCTTCATTAAGCTATCAATTTATGTATTACTCAATGTATCTCCATTCATCATGTTACACTGTGAGCATGAAAAAGAAAGGCGCACAATTTTAGTTTAATCAATAAAGTGTAAATAATTAAATTAACACACACACACACAAAAAGACGTTGCACTCTGCACCGCCCGACAAAGCCGAATCATGTGGTGCTACGTATAGTATTTGATAGCAGCGCAGCATCCACATGATACGGGCCTTGTATGGCTGCTTCATTTTTTTTAAACTATAAACTTGTTTGGCTTCAACTAAAACAAAATACGCCAGTCAACGACACCAACACCAGTTTGTTTGTAATGCTTATGCTTATTTATCAACACTTCCATGTCATCGCAATGGACATACGATTGCCCAAGGCAAATGACATTCATCAAGGACAACTCACCTGCTACCAACCAACATACGCTGCTGCTACTGCGTTATTCTTAACCTGCATATGTGTTTGTGTCTTGTCTCTACACCTACGCCAAGGATAAGCGTACAAACGCAATGTAACAGCGGCGTTATTGGCAGCGCGCAAATTCTGTTCACTGCTAACTAAAAATAATCGCCAATCATAAACTTGATAGCCTAATTGGAATATTGTTTGACTCACCTATCTAAACGTATCTTTTTTAGCGCCACATCCCGACCTGTATTCGTATCCTTTGCTTTGTAAACGATACCATAAGTGCCTTCACCAATTTTTTGCATTTTTTTAAAGTCGCCCACTTCTAGCATTTTGCCGGCCGTCACTTCACGTTCAACACAAGTCTCAAAAACAATAACATTTATAGCGTAACTTGATGGTTTTTATTTAATTTTACACTGTTTTACTTAATAAAATGATTTAAAATAAGCGACAATAATAAACTGCTTAGCGTCAAGCAAAACGAAAATAATGAATTGTCAATGGTAAACGCGCCGCAAAAGCGCGGGGCGCTCTCAATTCAATACACGCTAGATGGCGCACAGTTGAAGTCGCGTTGCCAAAATACACACTCACCCCTGTGTTGCCATATTCTATTAGTACAAACGGTTTTTTAACGATTTTCGAAAAAATTAAGATTTTTATTGATTCTTTTAATATTTATTAAATTTATACTATGTTTATACAATGTTTTAAAGTCCCAATTGTTTTGTGTAGCTGGTAAATGCATTAACAATATTTGGTTGGTCATTATTAACAAGTCTGGTAATTCTAGTAAATGATGACAATCTGGCACACTTGCAGTAGCGGATTTGTGAGTTGTGCGCGAAAAGTGAAAATTTCGTAAAAATTTGTGAAAATGTATTGAATTGTTAAATTTATTGCATATTTATTAGTTTTTCAAATGTTTGGTGACAGTTCGGTATAGTTTGTGTTCTTTATTTTCGGTTTGTGTGTTAGCATTCGTGAGTTTACGTGTTTATAAAGCAAAAACATGCATTTTCAAAGTTTGAGCAGACTGAGATTCCGCCGGATGGAAAGAAAGCGTCGGAAAGAGTGTGTGGTACGTATTTTAATATGAAAAATACATATTAATGTGTTTAATATCATCGGCATGAAAGCATAAGTCGTAGTTTATAATATAAGTGAATTGATTTAAACTGAAGTGCACAGCAATTAATAGTTGCAAGTAAACAAGTGGAAGCGGAAATAGGGGCATGAGCGGAAAAGGTGGTAGTGCGGCTACAATTCAATTGTGCTTGCGTATATGGAGTTGTGTTGGTATATAACAGATAATTACACTGAATATTAGTTATATAACATCCTGATAATTACTAATAATTTCATTTATTTCAGTTGCTGTCGAAAATAAATGTGACATTAAATGTACAAGGTATGTACCTATATTTAATTTTATATTTTGTTTTCATTGCTGAAAAGTTTACATTCATGTTTTTTTTTTAATAAAATAGCATTGAAATCTTGCGTTATATATTCTAGAATCAAAAAGGATTCATTAGTAACGCTCATATTTTGTGCGGCCCACGGCGAAATGTTGCTTTGTCCTGGGCACGATTTAGCAAAGACCCAAACCCTTAAGCGAAGACAAAGAAAATTTGCTATAATTTGAATTTTTAGAGCTTCCTGTGACTATTTTTTTTAATTATTCCATTTAACTATTTTTTGTTGGTTTTCTGCGTTAATTTAAATGATTTTATCAATATTATTTTTATTTATTTTAAGTAATATAAGTATTTGGATTATTTATGACCATCATATCAATATAAGTAATAATATATTGACACATAAAAATTATATACGAGTAGTATCCCAATGCTGCGAATTTATGTAAATAAATGCATATACAGTGGAACTTCTCTAACTCGAATCACCATAATCCACCAAAAATCTTCCAGTTAGAGAGACTTCTAGTTATAGAATTTTCATATAAACATAAAAATTTTCAAAACGCTGTAAAATATAAATTTATACACAGTTTTAATTATTTACTTCGCATAAAGTTTTTTTTGTAATTTTGTTTGTTGCAGTTTACTATTGTTTGGCCCTTGACATCCGTATCCCATGCCTTTGTTACATGCTTTATTCAATTCATAAGTGTGATATCATATTTTTTGTTCGCCTCGTACGATATAGAGGGACTCTTTTAAAATTCTGCCTCGATAGTAAAATTTTTGGTCGAAAAGTTCGATTTATGGAAGGAAATTTGTATAAAATTTGATTTTTAAACGCTAGGGGCAATACAAAAGTTCGAGTTATGGAGATCTTCGAGTTATGTTCCAGTTATGGAAGTTCCACTGTATTTTATATATTATATAAGGTTTTGCATCCGAAACTATCTAGGAAGTTTGTACAATTTAAGTACTATTTTACTGAGTGTAACATAATATAATTTTTATTGTAAAAAAAAAAATTAATAAGTTTCTCGCTGTTAGATGAGAAGGAAGCGATTAGAGATAATAAAGATTTTTCTGCTGATAATTCGCCGATTTCGCCCATATACGAAACCAACCTTCTTATGGTGCCAACAAACGGGTGTACCAAGTTTCGGCAAGATATCTTAATTTTTTCTCAAATTATCCGTTGCACGGTTAGACCAACAGACAGACGAACGAACTTCAACTCGTCTCGCCATCCTGATCATTTTGATATATATAACCGTATGTCTAACTCGTTTAGTCAGTTTAGGACATACAAACAACCGTTATGTAAACAAAACTATAATTCTCTGTGCAACATCTTTCGAGAGTATAAAAGTAGGCTCTGATAAGTGTCTGCGACTTCGGTTGCCTTAACATTGAGTTTATTGGTCATGCTATATACATACATATCTATTACAAGCCTGGACAGTGAATTCTTGCAACATTCTTTTTACTTTTATTTTATCGATAACTATGAAGTTAAAAAATAACAACAACCAATTTTATTTCGCCTCCATATTAACGTCAAACGTCACTGATACAAGTTTAGTGTCACTGCTGCGCAAACAAACCATCCAAGACGATATAAACAACAGTTTGTGACGAAAAAAAATGTTTCTATTGCAATGCACGACAACTTCTGACTTTTCCGACTTGAACAAGTGGGAAAACTGAATGAAGCGAAACCTTATCAAAGCGGCGGCAGCAGCAGCAGCCCTAGCAGTCGAAGTAGTAGTAGTTGTAGTAGCAGTGGTCTAACTAGCGAAAATGGCAATCTGACCAAAAGTATCTCCATTCGGCCAAATGTGGCAGATCAAAGTTGTATTGTGCCACACTCCACTTGTGCAGCAAGTGCAAAAGTCACCTCGAATGAGCAACAAAGCAACAATCAACAACAAACACATTGCACTTGTAAAAGCTTTTTCTTACACGCAGGCAAAGTCAATGTTGGCTTACAATGTGAAAAAGAAGTAACTGCAAAACAAAAAACAACAACGGTAAACTTTGTGCAACAAAATACAGCAGTACAGTACACTGAGAAGCAAGATAATACCAAACACATAAATCTATGTTGCTTCAGTGCAAACAAACACAAAAAAAACAAGTAAGGAAGGGCTAAGTTCGGGTGTAACCGAACATTTTATACTCTCGCAATTTATTGACGTAATTTTATAAAGATAACACAAGTCGACCCATATATTCTGCATAAAATTCAATAGAATAACGAAAATCATCATAAATAGTATATGGGGACTGAGGTAATTCCTAAACCGATTTCACTCTTTTTCACCACCAAGATACAATATATCGAAGACTTTACGCTCACTTAATTTAATATTACTTATAATTAGGTATATGGGATCTGGGGGAAGTTATGACCCGATGTTTACCATTTCAGGTACAGAGAGAAACTGTTATAAGAAAAAAATGCAGAGGGAATGAATTACATTAAAATATCTGAGGGATTTACCTATATTTTCGGTGAAAAATTAACCTTAGGCACTGAGTTCTTCATGTTCGATATCAGGGCCTTGAAAAGTCATGGTCCAATTTTGACAATTTTTCCACAAGTGATGTCACAGCTCAAATATAGTATTTGTGTAAAGTTTTATTCCGCTAGCTTCATTGGTTTCTTATGAATACATTATAAAGTGAACGAATCAGATGGAATTCAAAATTGAGTTATATGGGAAGTAGACGTAGTTGTGAACCGAGTTCGCCCATATTCCACCCGTGTCATCAGGGTGTCAAGAAAGTGTTATATACCGAATTTCATTGAAATCGGTCGAATAGTTCTTGAGATATGGTTTTTGATCCATAAGTGGGAGATGCCACGCCCATTTTTCATTTTGTAAAAAAATCTGAGTGCAGCTTCCTTCTGCCATTTCTTATGTAAAATTTGCTGTTTCTGACGTTTTTCGTTAGGGAGTTAACCCACTTTTACTAATTTTCAACCTAACCTTTGTATGGGAGGTGG
Organism: Zeugodacus tau; assembly: GCA_031772095.1. NCBI lineage: Eukaryota > Metazoa > Arthropoda > Insecta > Diptera > Tephritidae > Zeugodacus > Zeugodacus tau. The sequence continues at coordinate 81,544,928 of CM062649.1, forward strand.
GCGTGGTTATTATCCGATTTCTTTCATTTTTGGACTGTATTAAGAAATGGCTTAAAGAAACTACTGCAGAAAGTTTGGCTTATATAGCTTTATTGGTTTGCGAGTTATATACAAAAAACCTATTTGGGGGCGGGGTCACGCCTACTTTTCCAAAAAAATTACATCCAAATGTGCCCCTCCCTAATGGGATCCTATGTTCCAAATTTCATTTTCATAACTTTATTTATGGCTTAGTTATGACACTGTATAGATTTTCGGTTTCCACCATTTTGTGGGCGTGGCAGTGGACCGATTTTGCCCATTTTCGAAAGCAACCTCCTCAGGGTGCCAAGGAACATGTGTTCCAAGTTTCATTAAGATATCTTAATTTTTACTCAAGTTATCGCTTGCACGGACAGACGGACAGACGGACGGACGGACAGACATCCGGATTTCAAATCTACTCGTCATCCTGATCATTTATGTATATATAACCCCATATCTAACTCTTATATTTCTTGGTGACACAAACAACCGTTATGTGAACAAAACTATTATACTCTGTGCAACAGGTTGCGAGAGTATAAAAACGAATGACAACAAAAAGCATTGATAGCATCAACTAAAGAAAAGAAAATTAAATAAATAAAAATGAGTATAAAGGAATGTAAAAGTTGTAGCAGTCGAAGTTAGCACCGGCAAAGCCTTATTGTTGTTATTGCTATTGTTGTATGCACCAAAAACGCTACCAATGACGAATCAAATGCGAGCGTCCACTTTGGCAACACTATGTGTAGTCACAGCCGGCTCCGTCACTTGGCCACCGGAGCATTGCAATGGCCAATACTATCGTCCTTTTTGTGTGAACTCACAAAAGTGGCTGACGCTCGTTACTACTACTACTACTCGTACTCCTTGACTTGACTTTTCTTTTGCCACTTGGCCACTGTTGCAAATGGCCACGAGTTGAATGGTCAAAGTAAGTGGCAAAGGGACTTGTTAAATATAAGTATGTATGAAAGTGGTGTGTAGATACGAGTATGCCAATCATAATCTTCCACTTCTATACATACATACAAAGTATAACTGCACTTGAGTGTGTAGTCCAAATTTATGTCTGACACATTTGCATTGGACTTGTGTGTTTATTTGCCACTTCTCTTGCTACTTATTCTTAAGCAGTCAACCAAAGTCGAAGTTTTTTGTTGTTTGAGAGAGGCTCTACTTTATGAGTAAGTGGAGCATAGAGTATAAGGAACATATTTTCTCTTTTAAATTCCGTGATTTATATAACAAGTAGCACTGAGGACTTTACTTTTTCTTGATTTTTGAAGAAAAAACTTAAAATTTTTAATTTTTATTTCATTCAAAGCCTTAATTTTAATATAAACTAACTTTAAATAAAGGGTTTTTAATAAGAGCGCAACACAAGTTTTTTTTTAAATAAAACATCAGTGAAATTTTTAATTTCTGTAATAGTACATTCGGAGACATTATGTATGGAACTCAATTTCTTTTGCATGGCCACCACGGGTACGCCTGCAGAAGTCCAGACGCTGAACCCAATTTTCGACGGTTTTCAAACATAAATCGGCCGATACTGCTGCAATTTCACGTTCGATATTCTTACGAAGCTGGCTTGTTGGGTCTATGCCTACACTTGACGTAGCGCCACAGGAAATAGTCTAACGGCGGCAAATCGCACGATGGGGCGGTCAGTTGATTGGACCATTTCGTGAGATATCATGTTCATTCGCTGTTGTCCTGTCCACATATCGTCCAATTCATTATCATTCGGGCAAAAAATATTCGGTTATCATTGAGCGGTAGCGATTCCCATTCACAGTAACGTGCCGGTCTTGATAATCAAGGAAGAAGTACAACCCAATGTCGCCGCCGGCCCATAAACCGCACCAAACCGTAATTTTTCCGAGATGCGATGGTGAGTCATGGAGTATGTGTGGATATATATTTTTGTGGATCATATTTTGTTTATTGACGGAACCATTCAGCCAGAAATAGGCCGGCCATGAATTGGACGTAGCGCTCTTGAAGTTGAGGCCACTGGCTCCGCATTTCGTCAGTAAATTTTAATTATTTCGACTCATTGCTGGATCGTATATCTTTAATGATGAAATGGCGAACCTTATTGAAGAGGAATGTCAAAAGAGTGGAAAAAATGGCGTCATCTGTTGTCCCTATCGGTCTACATTTGTAGCGTCCGTTTTGTAAACCCCTTTACATGCCTCAAAATTGTTTTGATTGACCGATATCCGTGCGTTCCAAAAGTTCATAAATTTAATTTCAGGTATAGTCACATACGAGCTGTTTCACAAGTTCAACTGTCATTTGTTGTATCCACCGAAAAATGTAAATGAATCTGAAATATGTTCAGCCTTTCCTCAATCTTGCGCTAATTGTATTCCGTACAAGACTGGATGACATCCGATTGCAATTGCTCCTGGATTTAGCACACTTTGTTCAGAGATTTCAGATTCAATGCTCATATGACCATAAGCCATAAGCACTCATATTGTACTAGGACAGTTACACAAAAAGACGGCTGGAACATCAGCTACCCATTTGCAACTTGAGGCAACATTGCAATAAAATTGAATGCGCATAACTTAACCAGCGATGAAGTTGAATGCAGAAGAGCGGCAAGGCAAGGGAGTTAGAATGTCTTCTACGGAGCTTTACTTCCTAGTTTTAGAGTATGTGCAAGTAGTGCAAGCATAGCTTAGCCTGTACAAGTGTAGCCTGTACGAGATGTCAAGTGTAGTAAAATCTTCTACGAGTGCGCTACACATTTGGCCATTTGAAAAATAAAGGAACAGCAAAGAAATGCTGCCCAAGCAGATTGTATGCTATAAGCAGCACAAAATTGTGTAAATGCAACTGTTGGCTTGTAATATGCGAGCCGGTGCCAATTTGTAGTTCTTGCTGATGAGAGTGGAAAGGCAGGAGATGGCAAAGGAACTTGAATACCATTATACTGCTGAGATAAGTTGGAGTAGAGGTCTGAGAATGTGCAATAGTATGTTAGCGGTTTTCTTCGGTATGTAGAATAATGACAACAATTGATCTACACACTATTAAGATTCTTTCGAACTTAGTGATAACACAAATTTAAAATCTTCCAAAGCTTGTAAAGATACAATTAGTCATGGTATACCAAGGGTGTATACTTCCTTTCGTAGAAATATTCCATGTAGATATCTTAAATATATCTTGCATATTTCTAATAACACCTTGAAACATCCTCTCTAGCTTTTGTCGACTTCAATGTGAACCACATTACTCAATTTCGAATTCAAGAAAACGAATTCCTAGGAATCTCCGCCTTAGAGTTTGATTTGAGTCAGTATTCTAGGAAATTTTGATAACTTTTTTCCAAGAAACTTTTCACCACATTTCTGAACCTTCGTTTGAGACATATCAAATCTAATGCTTTTATTAATTATGAAAATATAAAATAATATTTTATAAATAACAATTATAAGTTGTTGCTTACAAATTGGGTTGCCAAAAAATATTTTACCCGAGACACACACCTAATGCAATAATCAAATTTAAGGCTAATTTTATTGGTATTATAAAATTTATTGATTCATCTTTCGAAAATATATTTTCGAATACATGAAACTCGAATTTAATACTGAGACGTTGTTATTGGTCTCAAATGGTCCATCCGTTGAGGTTAATTTTCGATGACTCGTTCAATCGTTTCTACTGGTATCTGGCGAATGACTCGCGTGATGTTTTGCTCTAAGGACCGAATCGAAGCGGGATTGTCCGCCTAGACTTTAGATTTTGGTGGCCAATCGAACGGACCAAAACGTGAAATTATCTGCACACCGAAGTGTTCTCTCAATAAATCCATTGATTGATGCGATATATATCAAACATCAAATAGTGGGTTATCATGACGTGATAATGGTTGCCATTGAAGAAATATGGAGAGTTGTTTTTATACTCTCGCAACAAATGTTGCTAAAGAGAGTATTATAGTTTTGTTCACATAACGGTTGTTTGTAACACCCAAAACTAAACGAGTTAGATATAGGGTTATATATACCAAAGTGATCAGGGTGAAGAGTGGAGTTCAAATCCGAATGTCTGTCTGTTTGTCCGTCCGTCCGTCTGTGCAAGCTGTAACTTGAGTAAAAATTAAGATATCTTGATGAAACTTGGCACACCTATTTCTTGGCACCATAGGAAGGTTGCTTTCGAAAATGAGCAAAATCGGACCACTGCCACGCCCACAAAATGGCGAAAACCGAAAACACATAAAGTGCCATAACTAAGCTATAAATAAAGCTATGAAAATAAAATTTGGTATGAGGGATCGCACTATGAAGGGGCATATTTGGATGTAATTTTTTTGGGGAAGTGGGCGTGGCCCCGCCCCCTACTAAGTTTTTTGTACATATCTCGCAAACCAATAGAGCTATATAAACCAAACTTTCTGCAGTCGTTTTTTTAGCCACTTCCTAATACAGTCCAAAAATGAAAGAAATCGGATCATAACCACGTCCACCGCCCATACAAAAGTTAGGTTGAAAATTACTAAAAGTGGGTTAACTTACTAACGAAAAACGTCGAAAACACTAAATTTCACATAAGAAATGGCAGATGAAAGCTGCAGTCAGATTTTTTTACAAAATGGAAAATGGGCGTGGCGTCGCCCACTTATGGGTCAAAAACCATATCTCAGGAACTACTCGACCGATTTCAATGAAACTTGGTTTGTAATAGTTTCCTTACATCCCAATGATATGTGATATATGATCGAAATCGGACCATAGATTTTTAAGGCCCCATATATCGAACACGAGGACCTCGGTGCTTCTAACCTAATATTATGTTTTCCAAATTTCAATGGACTTTATACAATATATATGACGAATATGTGGGTCAAATTGTGTATTATATAATATAAATAAAGTTAAATAAATTAATTGCGAGAGAGTGCGGTTACACCCGAACTTAGGCCTTCCTTACTTGTTTCTGGATAAAATGGCAACTCTTTAATCTTTTCAGGTTGTTCTTCGTCCCTAATGTTCTTCGTCCCAATGAGCCAGAAATCATTGACCATAAGTTGAGCGAAGCGCACGAAACCCATTCTTTATAGAACTAAAAATTGAACTATTGAAAAAAGTACCCCTACTTGGATCACCCTTTATATATAAATATGCCCTGCCCGATTGAGTACTTTTGCCACAGTTCGGTTACTCCTCAATTTAAATCTATATTTTCCAACTAGAACACCTAAATGGCCTCCCTGGAGTCTCGCATGCAAAACTATGTCAGTGCAATAATTTTAAAGATGGCGACTCAATGCCTGAACCTACTAATAAATCTTCGGCACTAAGAGTACGTGTACTTTCACTTTCAACTGCACTGTTCTACTCTCTCTCTATACACTTCGCTCCATATCTACGGACTTGTTTAGGTGCATGCAACTGGATGGATGTACTACACGTGAGCAAGCGGCCGTGTCAGATGTGGTGATTTTTGTGGTACTGCATATTGTTGTTTCTTGTTGGCCAGCATGTAACGGCACCATGTTGGTGCACTTGTGTGTCTGCGGCAGGTTAGGTGAATGTTGCGCTTGGGGACTTGTGTCAGCAAATGCAAAATGCCATGCCGTTGCACTAGTTTTATTTGACATTGCTGCATGTGGCATGAAAATGCCATGTCGGCCGCCGTGTTGCTCGAGCAGTGGCGCACACACTTGACTGCATATACTTAACGGTATAGTATCTGTGTATGTGTATGTAGTTGCCAGATTGTTGTGCAGCAAATGAAGAGCAAGCGAGTGTTTTATGCCACTGTGCATGTGGCAGTTGCATTTAAGCACTGTACAAGCACTCGCCGTTGGTGTGAAGCTTTTGCTGCAGTTTGCAATGCCAAGCTCTTGTGTAAATGTATTTTACGCCGCCATGGGCCTGAAGGCTTCTGCATTCCCATTCACTTGCATATATATGTATATGTGTGTATGTGTGTTTAAGTGAATTAATATGTGCCACACATGTGTAATGGTTGCAACATTTGTTGTGACTAGTCTTGCGAAGCCACTGAGCTCCCTATGCAAAATGTTGAGTAACTCTCTTGGGCACTGAATCGGAGCAGAACAACCATGGAGGAGAGTTGTTAGTAAGTGGAAAGGTGTAAATATACATTAAAATCAGTTTCTTCGGTTAAAATATTGTTGTGTGTCTTAAAATAGTTCTTATTAGAAATATTATAATATCATATGCCTAAAGCAAAGTGAAGAACTAAGAAGGAGATGTCTCTTCTTTGGACTGAATTTTTATGATAGCTGCTCACTTTCTAACCTTTTCGGGTGCCATAGCTACTTGAAAAACTTGAATTGAAAGTCACCGTTAATATATCACCAATGAAATTTTCTACTTTTTTATTTCTGACTAAAACATGAATTTATCATAAACAAGTAAGGAAGGGCTAAGTTCGGGTGTAACCGAACATTTTATACTCTCGCAATTTATTTATTTAACTTTATTAATATTATATAATACACAATTTGACCCACATATTCGTCATATATATTGTATAAAGTCCATTGAAAGTTGGAAGCCCTAATATAAGGTTAGAAGTACCGAGGTCCTCATGTTCGATATATGGGGCCTTGACAACCTATGGTCCGCTTTCGGTGATTTTTAGAATGGGGCTGCCAGACTATAAACGTAGTATTTGTGCAAAGTTCTGCATCGATATCTTTACTAATGCTTACTTTATATATTGTAAAGTAAACGATTCAGATCGTCTTCAAAGTTCTGGTATATAGGAAGTAAGCGTGGTTGTGAAGCGATTTGGCCTATTTTCACAACATATCATGTAAAGAAACTATTACAAACCTAGTTTCATTGAAATCGGTCGAGTAGTTCCTGAGATATGATTTTTGACCCATAAGTGGGCGATGCCACGCCCATTTTCCATTTTGTAAAAAAATCTGAGTGCAGCTTCCATCTGCCATTTCTTTTGTGAAATTTAGTGTTTCTAGCGTTTTTCGTTACTGAGTTAACCCACTTTTGGTAGTTTTCAACATAACTTTTGTATGGGAGGTGGGCGTGGTTACAATCCGATTTCCTCCATTTTTGGACTGCATAAGGTAGTACCTAAAATAAGCGACTCTAAAAAGTTTCCTTGATATACCTTTAGTAGTTTGCGAGATATGTACAAAAAACTTAGTAGGGGGAGGGGCCACATATGCCCCTTCCTAGTTCCTTCCTAGATCCTTCATACCAAATTTTACTTCCATAGCTCTATTTATAGCTTAGTTATGGCACTTTAAGTGTTTTCGGTTTTCGTCATTTTGTGGGCGTGGCAGTGGTCCGATTATGCCCATTTTCGAACTTAACCTTCTTATGGTGCCAAGAAACACGTGTTCCAAGTTTCATTAAGATATCTCAATTTTTACTCAAGTTACAGCTTGCACGGACGGACGGACAGACAGACATCCGGATTTGAACTTTTCTCGTCACCCTGATCATTATACTCTCGCAACAAAGTTGCTAGCAACAAAGTTGCTAAGAGAGTATTATAGTTTTGTTCACATAACGGTTGTTTGTAACACCCAAAACTAAACGAGTTAGATATAGGGTTATATATACCAAAGTGATCAGGGTGAAGAGTGGAGTTCAAATCCGAATGTCTGTCTGTCCGTCCGTCCGTCCGTCCGTCCGTCCGTCCGTCCGTCCGTCTGTGCAAGCTGTAACTTGAGTAAAAATTAAGATATCTTAATGAAACTTGGAACACTTATTTCTTGGCACCATAGGAAGGTTGCTTTCGAAAATGAGCAAAATCGGACCACTGCCACGCCCACAAAATGGCGAAAACCGAAAACACATAAAGTGCCATAACTATGCCATAAATAATGCTATAGAAATAAAATTTGGTATGAAGGATCGCACTATGAAGGGGCATATTTGGATGTAATTTTTTTGTGGAAGTGGGCGTGGCCTCGCCCCCTACTAAGTTTTTTGTACATATCTCGCAAACCAATAGAGCTATATAAACCAAACTTTCTGCAGTCGTTTTTTTTAACCACTTCCTAATACAGTCCAAAAATGAAAGAAATCGGATCATAACCACGCCCACCTCCCATACAAAAGTTAGGTTGAAAATTACAAAAAGTGGGTTAACTCACCAACGAATAACGTCAGAAACACTAAATTTCACATAAAGATTGGCAGATGGAAGCTGCACTCAGATTTTTTTACAAAATGGAAAATGGGCGTGGCGTCGCCCACTTATGGGTCAAAAACCATATCTCAGGAACTACTCGACCGATTTCAATGAAACTTGGTTTGTAATAGTTTCCTTACATCCCAATGATATGTTGTGAAAATAGGCCAAATCGCTTCACAACCACGCCTACTTCCCATATACCAGAACTTTGAAAACGCTCTGAATCGGTTACTTTACAATATATAAAGTAAGCACTAGTGAAGATATCGGTGCAGAACTTTGCACACATACTATGTTAATAGTGTGGTAGCCCCATTCTAAAAATCGCCGAAATCGGACCATAGGTTTTTAAGGCCCATATATCGAACACGAGGACCTCGATGCTTCTAACCTAATACTATGGTTTCCAACTTTCAATGGACTTTATACAATATATATGACGAATATGTGGGTCAAATTGTGTATTATATAATATATATAAAGTTAAATAAATAAATTGCGAGAGTATAAAATGTTCGGTTACACCCGAACTTAGCCCTTCCTTACTTGTTTTGATATATATAACCCTACAACCAACCGTTATGTGGACAAAACTATAATACTCTCGTAGCAACTTTGTTGCGAGAGTATAAAAATTACTCGGATAGTGATTTTACTAAGAAAGTCTATGTATGTCACCGTTAATAACGGACTTGTACATGAATGATTGATGATAAGGATTTACTTAGGAAAAAGTGCGTTTATTTCAATTACATTTCGATGTCTACATTTTTACTCAAGTTGTTAAAAAAGTCAAATTTTCAAAGAACCGATCGAGTTTCAAACTTATCCTCTGCCAACTGTTATTTCTTTAAAAACTTTCGCGATGAGTGTAAAAACTAATTAATTTTTAAAGTTTTTTTTATTTTATAATCTTATTAAATAAATAATACAAATTTACAATTTTCTTTAAATACTAACATATTTTTTTACATTATATTAAAAATTAAAATCAGTACCCAGAGTCGATGATCTTGTGACCCATTAACACCAATAAAGCTGCATCCTCCTTTTCGAATGGAATAAAGAAGGCCTCTGTCCCTCCTGAACCGAGCTGTGGTGTAGATGATCGTTGAGCTTCGCGAACTCGCATTTCCCATTCGGTGTAATCGATTGCTACTCTAGATTTGTACATATTTAGAGAAGCATTTACTTCTATCAATCCATGACCTATCAGCATGAGTAACGCTGCATTCTCCTTTTCGAATGGAACAATCAACAATTCTGTATCTCGTGAATCAATAAGAGGTGTTGATGATCGTTGAACCTCGTCATGGAATCCTCTTTTCCATTTGCAGTAATTTGTTGTTTCAGGCATAATAAAACTATCTGCATCTTCCAATAAATAATCAAAGTATTGTTTTGCACAGAAACCCGTGTAGAATCTTTCCGTATTTAACTCTGACTTAGGTTCAAGTATAGCAGGGAAGTTAGTTGCTGAGTATTTGGCGAGTTGTGTTAGTGTAAATTCGTAAACTTCCATTTTAATATTAACTTGTTTATGATTCGTTGGGGTTGAGTACTTGTGAGCAAATGATAATGTTGCCACATTTGTTGCTTCTTTTATACCTAAATAAGTTATTGTTGCAAGTTAAAAATCAAGACCCAATTAACTACCTAGGTATGTTGTTAAAGGCTGGTAGCCCAGTTCAATAAGAAACCCCTTCTTTTGCACCAAAGCAGGTACCAGAGTGACTTTTGTTATTGTTTTGACCTAAGGTCATTGACTTAAAAAAATAATCCTTTATTTAAAATTTACTTGTTCAAGATGATGAACGATGGTATAGAGTAGGTACAAAAGAGACTAGTTTGTAACTAGTGTAAATATTATTTAAATATGTGATATTCTGGGGTATCTTGTAGATTACAATACAATAAATGTTGCGGTAAATCTTTAGCATAAATGAGCTGTCTGCAATAACTTGCATGGAGATTGAAAATTGAAATTCTCCTGGGTTCAACATGTCGTATGAGTAACTTTTTTTGTAACTCTTACATACAGAATTTCAATTTCCACATTATTACTTTATGAAATGAAATAAATAATTTGTTATGTACTACTTCACACACATGTGATTATATATGCAATATAACATCTTTATGCACATAAATACTTATGCCTTGTCTACTTATGTAAGTCAGTAAAAAATTTGCCAGCAAAATGAGAAAAACACAAAAATGCCACATAAAAATTGTTATCACCATAGGACATGATTATTTCGTTAGCACAATTTGTTCGACACGCTTTTACAAGCACTCAAATTTATCTGTTACATTCGCACATCACTAACACACACATACAAATCAACAATTCGCTAATGTCATTGTCTGAAATGCTGTGCTTGTTGTTGTTGTTGTCGCTGCCGTTGTTGCGCCTTATTGATCATTGCCACGCTGTTGGATAGCAATTAACGCTTTTTTATTGCATTAACAATTGACAATTAAATTGTCGGCATCGGCTGGCGCTGTGCTCTTATGCACATACAGATATAGATAAGTACAAATGTATATGTGTTTACTTAGCCCCTCAGTCCCTTTATGCAACATGTTGTCGTCATTGTTGCCACGTGAAAAATTTAACACTCGTTTTTGGATAATGTCAACAGTGTTATAGATTGTGTTGTAATCTATTATGTGTTTTATATATATTTAATCTTAAAAGTAATTAATTATTTTTTTTTTCGCTTTTTTCATATGAGAATTTAAGGTAAAATCTGAACTTTAGCGACAAAGGCAATGCTAACCCTGTATGAACTCGCAATCTCATCTAAGTTACCCTGAATGCCGTACATTCAAACTAAAGTTTTTTTGATTCTTTGTCGTTCGAAATGTATATTTTAGAAATCTTACTTATGAGTAAATAATCATCAAATATATTATTTAGTTAATCTAGAAAAACCATTGGTATTTGTGTTCAATGAGCCAAACAGATTCGTCAATATTATAAAGTTCCGGTGAGAAAACTCTTTTAAAATTTGTTGCACAATAAATTTCGATTTTTGAATCATATATGAGTTTTAGAAAACATATTTTCTTATTGAATTTATCTAAGACAGCACTTGTGGGAAAATTGTCCAAATCGGACTATAACCTTTCAATGCCCCGGATATCGCACATGTAGAACTCAGTGCCTAAGGATAATTTCTCACCGAAAATATAGGTTAAATCTCTCAGACATTTGAATGTAATTCAGAGGGAATCATTTTCTTCTATTAGTGTGTCTCTATACAAAAAATGGTTAAAATCGGGTCATAACTTCCCCTAGTTCCCAAATACCTAATTATGGGTTTTTCAAAAATACAGTGGGTTATAATATATCGGTTAATATATGATATCTTATACTATGTTTACATATAACGAGATTATCTCCATTTACGAGCTTAACTCGATAATCTGTAATTAAGAAACGAGATTTCCCATCAAAATTCCTCTCTGGATAATCCGAGATTATAAAATTATCTGTTATTCCTAGGTTTATTGATAATTTTGCGATGAAGAGGAGAAATGTCAAATGATAATGTAACCAAAAATGGCCGACAGCGAGAGAAATGTGTGTAATACAACAACAAATGCAACACATTTGACAATTGATAATCTCATTTGGCTATATGTGAACGGTTAGATTATTGAACGAGCTTAGAACGAGACTATTTTCATATGTAAACATACTATTAGCCAAGTTAAGTATAGTGTTGGATATAGTGTACCTTGGTGGTGAAAATGAGTGAAATATAATTAATTATCTTATTCCTCATATACTAAATGTGATGATTTTCGTTATTTTATGGGACTTTATGCGGACTTACATCAATAATTGCGAGAGTATAAAATGTTCGGTTATACCCGAACTTAGCCCCTTCTTATTTGTTTCTTATTTAAAAAAAAAAATATTTTTTTTTGAAAACTTTTTTTTTTGATAATTTTTTTTTTATTGAAACATAATTTTTCAAAAAAAAAATTTAATAATATTTTTCAAGTCAATCTTTATAATCTCAAATTAAACAATGGAACTTCAAAAACACCATATAAGCACCGAGAAAATATCTCACTGGGTGGCATACATACTATACCTATACACACAAACATACATATCTACATATATATATGTACCGTAATATTATTACGAATATTCCTCGGCAACTGCATTTTGTCACCATAACCTCTACCGTGTTGCGTCAACATTGTTGCGTGTATGTCTGTTGGCGCATTAAAAACGCATTAAACCGTTGATGCCCAAAACAGTTAGCGTTGCATAATTAACGGGCAAATATGCAACAACACATGCGCCATCATTATGCACATAACAACAACAACAATCGAAATGCATGCATACGCAGCAATTGTATGAAAAAAATAAGCAACAACAACAACAACAACAGTGTTGCTCATCAATAAACGAAATTGTGTCAGCCGAACGGGTTTTTCAACTGTTTAAAAAAGTATTTTGCCGTTTTTGTTGCATTTTCCGCATTAAATCAGCTGCAACAGCCGTCTCTTGTTGTTTTTGTTGTTGCTGTCGGTGCTGTGGATGATAATCAGCCGCCTGATTGCTGGTCAGCCATGGCTCTTAACCGATCAATTGCCTATACAGTTATAATTCGTAAGCGATGCGTATGTGTGTTTGTGGTTTTGTTGTTCTTGTTGTTGTTGTTGTTGCCTGTTGTGTTGCACACAACATTTCCGTTTGTGTTGCCTAATTGTTTTTACATGAAATTAAAACACGTTTTGAGGCAGTTTGAGTTACGTAACTTTCCAATTAGCAGAAATGCTGATGTCGATCTGTTGTTCAACGGATTTTTTGCGATTTTCTGTTTGGTTTTGGTTTTGTTTTTGTTGCTGTGTCATTTACATGAATTAGCAGTACAATTGTAACGCTTGTAATTGGTCGAAAACAAGCAGTTTTTGTTGTTGTTGTTGCAAAATAGATTTTGTAAATTTTTGTTGTGCTTGCATTGGATTTGACATGCTTGAAGCTCAAAAATCTCTAAATATTCCATATCTTCATGTACCCTCCACATATGCTCCACTTCTCCTTCTTACTCATATGTGCTTCTCGTACACTTTTTGATATAAAACCTCTCTGAGTCGCATGCAGCATACCACTTAAGTGTGATTTAATGCCTTGCTGTGTGGCTGAGGTTCAACGTCGCGACTCCCAAGACCAATGTCGCCGGCTGGCCACTTACTAAAAACGCCATAAATCATCGTCCATTTAACGCGGTCGGCACACTTAATTGATTTGATGTTTATTGAATTGCCATAGCGAAAATACGTTTGCGCCATATGCTTTGACAATTAACTGTAAATTAATATTTTCGCAATGCATTCTGCGCCGAAGTGCATTTTGGCGAGTGGAGATTACTCACAGCATATGTGAGATTATGGCATAAGGGAGTTTTATTGCTTTACTGGAGTTCAAGAAAGTGAAGATACTGAGCCGTTTACTTGTTCCTTAATGTCAGAGGATGACTTTTGTTATGCAATGTTATCTGGTTTCATTTAGAGAGTGGCAGTGATCGAAGAAAGGTATTGGATTGCACCTGTTCGAGGCATATTGATTGGTTATGGTAACACTGACCTTAGGGAAAAACGTGTTTAAGATCTGGGAAAATCAAAAAGTCACTCAGGTCAGCTCGAGCTTTATCATCAATCAATCATATACATACCTCCGTTTTCTTAACAAAGCTTTCTTAGCAAAATTTATGCCCAAGGTATTTTTATGATAAATTCATGTTTAGAACTAGACGCTATTTAGAAGTTTTAATCGGTGATATATCAAAATCAAAAAGGCATTCTATTCCCTTTTCAACAGTGACTTTCAGTTCAAGTTTGCTAAGTTGAGGAAGTGAAGGCATCCGAAAGAGTTAAAAAGTGAAGTAACTCTCCATTCCCCGATTTCTAATATTTTAAATACAATGACCAGATATTTGATCTACATAACAAAGGAGAATAGTAAGGGTAACAATTTACTTGGGATTCTTTAAGTGTGATTCTTATTGCATTGCAACGTCAACTGTCAGGTATAATATATGTTTGGGTTATGCAATTTCTTTTTTTTTGAAATTAGTTGTTGTATTTATTTTTTATTTTTTTCTATTTATTTTATTGTTGTATTTATAAAAAATTATATTGTAAGAAGAGATTATTATTATTTTTTTTCTATTTATTTTATTGTTGTATTTATGAAAAATTATATTGTAAGAAGAGATTGGAAGGTCTTAATAATTTTAGACAACAAAAATTGCTTTATTGTCTACAACATTGCTTCCAAAATGTCGATGAGCCCCGGCCGCACTTTTCTTGGAATTAAAAAAGAAAAGCAAAATTTCCTGCAAATGTCGAGAATTCGGCTCAAAAAGTGACATTTTCAGTTGAGAATAAGTTTGGAATGCAAACAGATCTCTACAAATATTTTGTAGGGTTAATGTTGATACAAATATCCAAGATCGATATAAAACGATTTATTCGACCAGTGCTTGACCCTAGAGACATTCCCGCAAACGTCGAGAATTCGGCTCAAAAAGTGACATTTTCTGTTGAGAATAAGTTTGGGATGCAAACAGATCTCTGCAAATATTTTGTAAGGTTAATGTTGACACAAATGTCCAAGATCGATATAAAACGATTTAATCGATTTAATCCATTTAATCGACCAGTGTTTGACCCTAAAGACATCTATTGGAAAACAGCGGAAGCAAAGTTGTAGACCTAATAATATGCAAAGATGAATCCAGCAGAGGTCCCCTATACGCAAATATATGCTTCAGGGAATAG
This sequence comes from Zeugodacus tau, assembly GCA_031772095.1. Taxonomy (NCBI): domain Eukaryota; kingdom Metazoa; phylum Arthropoda; class Insecta; order Diptera; family Tephritidae; genus Zeugodacus; species Zeugodacus tau. Next base: position 81,559,934 of record CM062649.1, read on the forward strand.
TTTATTGAGGTTATGAAATCAATTTCATTAAAGGAAAAGTTTTTTTTTACCAATTAATTAATATTTGGATATTCGAAAAATATATACATTTCTAAATATATTATATTTTGTTAATTTCATAACTCCGCAAACAACCGTTATTTGAATACTGATATAATACCCGACAGCAATAGCGTTATAAATCACGATAACCGCAACCGACTGGCTTTGACTAGAAATTCGGTGACAAATTATTTAAAATTGTCCTCTTGATATATAAAATGAAATATATATGTACCGTTATATTGCAAAAAATCCATCATAGTTTATCTGCTAATGTTTGCTAACACACCACAGTTTATTTGAGCATTTATTTTAATTTCCTTTAATCAGGGCTTATGACAAATCGTTTACATAATCATAAAATAAACCGAAATTAAACATTTCACTGACCGTGTGTGTGTGTCGGTGTGCGGGCGTTAGCAACCAAAATGTTTTGCAACATTCCACCGCTAACCCGTTGCTAGTCACTAGCGCTAGCGCTGGGTCAAATGTATAAATCAAAAACATGTCGCACACATTGATTGCTGCACTCAATTCGCATCAATCGCTTAAATAGCGCGCGCGCGCTCAGTGTTTATCTATTAACACACACGCGCGTATGTGTGTGTGATTGCGTGCGGCATGCGTGCTCTGCCGTCCTAATGTGACGAGAGTGCGTTGCGGCGTGACATGTCCTGGCATTTAATTAAAAGCGCTAAATGAGATAAATTACACACAGAGACTAATGCGAAAAATCCGCTGCACAAGCGGCCAGCGCCGGCGAAAAGGCCAATCCAATGTGGTTGTTGTTGTTGTCACTGGCACGCATGTGTGTTGTTGTGGCGCAAAACCGCAAATTTATGTGAAAATTTTAATTAAAATTAAAAATAATTTATCAAACGGGGGTGCTGAGGGGGTGGACAAGCATACACGCTGCTGTGGGAGGGGAAGTACTGGTGAGTGTGAGGGGCATTGGTCAGACTTTGCTGGACAAATTGACAGATGCAGATATGGACTAATGGCAGTGTCACCAACTACAGTAGCAACAACAACAACTACAAATAACAAAAACAATAATGATGGGAATAACAACAATAAAAATAACAATAACAACAACGCTGATAATAACAGCTGTAACTGTGAATGCGGTCGCATTGGCAGCAACTTCGGCTTTCAGCTTTGGTTTTTGGTTTTGGCACTGGCACTGGCATGGCTGGTGGCACTGGTGGCAATGGCCACAGCGTAAAGCGCTTTAACAACGCCAGTCTGAGCTGACACCCGCATCAGCAGGTCACTGTCGGTTTACAAAGGATAAACGTTTTAATAAATTTACAACTTGTGTGCGCACATATATACACATATGTACATACATATATATAATATATATATATATATATATTTATGTCAATGTTGTTTTTGCGCAGTTTGACTGTAAAAGCGATATTTATGTGCTTGTGTGTTTGAGCTTTAAATGTATGGTCACTGATAACGCGTCACAATTGCTAAAGTGATACATATATACAAATAAATATATATATATATATTTATCGTGTTATTCATGTTAATTTAAATAAATTGCTAGCTTGTCGTAATTCAAGAGATCTCTGTGTGTGAAATATTTTCGTTTTCGTGGTGAAATTGTTACAAAAAGCCTTGATCCTTTGCTCCAAGTGACATTTAACATTCTTAATACTCATATTTGTGTTAATGGAAAATTATTTTAAGTTTAAACAAGTAAGGAAGGGCTAAGTTCGGGTGTAACCGAACATTTTATACTCTCGCAATTTATTTATTTAACTTTATTTATATTATATAATACACAATTTGACCCACATATTCGTCATATATATTGTATAAAGTCCATTGAAAGTTGGAAACCATAATATTAGGTTAGAAGCACCGAGGTCCTCGTGTTCGATATATGGGGCCTTAAAAACCTATGGTCCGATTTCGGCGTTTTTTAGAATGGGGCTGCCACACTTTTAACATGGTATTTGTGCTAAGTTCTGCACCGATATCTTCACTAGTGCTTACATTATATATTGTAAAGTAAACGATTCAGCTCGTCTTCAAAGTTCTGGTATATAGGAAGTAGGCGTGGTTGTGAAGCGATTTGGCCTATTTTCACAACATATCATTGGGATGTAAGGAAACTATTACAAACCAAGTTTCATTGAAATCGGTCGAGTAGTTCCTGAGATATGGTGTTTGACCCATAAGTGGGCGACGCCACGCCCATTTTCCATTTTGTAAAAAAATCTGAGTGCGGCTTTCATCTGCCATTTCTTATGTGAAATTTAGTGTTTCTGACGTTTTTCGTTAGTGAGTTAACCCACTTTTAGTAATTTTCAACCTAACTTTTGTATGGGAGGTGGGCGTGGTTATGATCCGATTTCTTTCATTTTTGGACTGTATTAGGAAGTGGCTAAAAGAAACGACTGCAGAAAGTTTGGTTTATATAGCTCTATTGGTTTGCGAGATATGCACAAAAAACTTAGTAGGGGGCGGGGCCACGCCCACTTCCCCAAAAAATTACATCCAAATATGTCCCTTCATAGTGCGATCCTTCATACCAAATTTTATTTCCATAGCTTTATTTATGGCTTAGTTATGGCACTTTATGTGTTTTCGGTTTTCGCCATTTTGTGGGCGTGGCAGTGTCCGATTTTGCTCATTTTCGAAAGCAACCTTCCTATGGTGCCAAGAAATAAGTGTGCCAAGTTTCATCAAGATATCTTAATTTTTACTCAAGTTACAGCTTGCACAGACGGACGGACGGACGGACAGACAGACAGACATTCGGATTTGAACTCCACTCTTCACCCTGATCACTTTGGTATATATAACCCTATATCTAACTCGTTTAGTTTTGGGTGTTACAAACAACCGTTATGTGAACAAAACTATAATACTCTCTTTAGCAACATTTGTTGCGAGAGTATAAAAATTATTGAAATTAAGTTTCTTCTTTAGAATGAATTTGGAAAACTTGTTCACAAACGTCTATCTCTCTAAGGAAATTTTATAAAGGGTGTTTCAATAAGACCGTTCTTGCGAAAGTATATTCGATTTCTTTTGCATTGCCACTACGGGCACGCTTGTAGAAATCCAGACGCTCAACCGACGGGTTTTAGGCATAAATCGGCCGATACTGCTGCAATCAACCGTCGCTGGTTTGTTGGCATAGACCATAGACTTGACGTAGCCCCACAGGAAATTGTCTAACGGCGTGAAATCGCACGACCGGGGCGGCCAATTGACGGGGCCATTTTGCAGTGTGGCTTCTGGCGCCGTCTTGTTGGAACCACTGTATTATATCGGTTATCATTGAGCGGTAGCGTTTGCCATTCACAGTAAGGTGTCGGTCTTGATCATCATGGAAGAAGTCGAGCCAATTACGCCGCCGACCCATAAACCGCACCAAACCGTAATTTTTTCAGGATGCAATGGTGACTCATGGAGTACGTGTGGATTGCTGTCTTGCCAATAACGCATGTTTTGCTTATCGACGAAGGCATTCAGCCAGATATGAGCCTTATCGCTGGAGATGATTTTTCCGGATACGGATCATGTTGTTGCTCAGCCCAATGCACGAACATAAGATGATTCTGGTGGTCAAGAGGCTTCAGTTCTTGCTTCAATTTGATATTGTAAGGAAGTTGTGTGCTAAGATCTTTTCGCAAAACTCGACACACCGGCGTCACAAAGATGCCCAACGCCTGATAACGACGTGTGAGAGATTGATTTGGGTCTTCCGCAATTGATGCGTTAGCGGCAGCAATATACTCGACACTACGGGCACTTCTTTGTCTCACTGGCACGAGAACATTTTGTACTGTGCCTGTGGATTCAAATTGGGAATTAAAGTTGAGGCCACTGACTACGAATTTCGGAAGTAAATTCTAATAAGTTCGACTCGTTGTTGGATCGTATATCTTTCCATGTTGAAATGGCAAACCTTACTGAAGAGAAATGTCAAAAGAGCGAGAAAAAATATGGCATCGTTTGCTGTCCCTATCGGTATATTATTGTACCTTCCCATTAAAAACCCCTTTATATATAAATTAAATTTAATTTGTTTGCAATATTGGGTATGTGACTTTGCTTTGCATGTCTAAATGTACGCCAAGTTACTTTCTTCATAATAACACTTTAATTTGATAAATTTTTTTATAATTTATGAAGTGTGTGAGGTTAAAAATCGTTATCATAGATTATTCACAACATTTTCTTTATCAGATTTTTTTATAATTTATAGTTTTACAAGGACCTACAAAATATACTTATCTATAATATAAAAATGAATCGCAAAATGTGTTGCTAAGCGCATAACTCGAGAACCGCTGAACCGATTTCGCAAATTCTTTGTTTACAATGTTTTTAGAGGTACCGGCTGTGAAGAAGGTAATAAAAATCGTCACCAAAGCCAAGATAAAGCCAACTATGAAATTTGGTCATTTGTTACTTTCTCCAATATACGATTAAAAAAATCAAAGTTTTACAAATTATGATGATTTACGCTTAACACAGATCTACAATAATGTCTATCAATCATTTTAAAATTTATTGGCTATAACGTTTTCGTCTTTATGCGTAAGAATTTTTTCTCTGCATTGAAAGAATTACTAATTTAATGTATACCTTAGCCACAAAAACGTGTGGCCGGGTCTGCTAGTTTATAATATATATCATACCCCTCACTATACCATTCAGCAAACAGTCGGCGCATTCGCGTCTTGGCTCCCACGTCACTGTTGACAGTCATAACTTCGAGGTCGTAGATAATTTCGTATACCTGGGAACCAGCATCAACAACACGAACAATGTCAGCCTCGAAATCCAGCGCAGAATAACTCTTGCCAACAGGTGCTACTTTGGACTGAGTAGGCAATTGAACGAACAGTAAAGTCCTCTCTCGACGAACCAAAATCAAGCTCTACAAGTCGCTTATCATTCCCGTCCTGCTCTACGGTGCAGAAGCTTGGACGATGTCAACATCAGATGAGACGACACTAGGAGTTTTCGAGAGGAAAATTTTGCGCAAGATTTATGGTCCTCAGAACATTGGCAACGGCGAATACCGCAGACGATGGAACGACGAGCTGTACGAGTTATACGACGACATTGACATAGTTCACCGAATAAAAAGACAGCGGCTACGCTGGCTAGGTCATGTTGTCCGAATGGACGAAAACACTCCAGCCCTGAAAGTGTTCGATGCAGTACCTGGTTACACTTGGGATCTCCAACTGGCGCCGAACTGCGAAGGAGAGAGAGAGGTGGCGCACTATCGTCGATTCGGCTATAACCGGCTAAACGGTTGCAACGCCAATCACATACACTATACCATAGATCAATACACAAGTTTGCTCCTCAATACATCACACTCCCCAATTAGTAAAATGTGACAAAAAAGTCAATTTATTTTAAAGTTATAATTTATGAACTTCTTTTAGAGTAATAATAAAAACGCTTAAGCATCTTTGGACTATTTTGAGTTAAAAGAATAGAATATCACAAAGGTACCTGGACTGAATTCTTTGTTTGGCGTCTGGTAGGCCACATTTTTCTACTAGCTATTACTCACTTTCAGCGGATAGTTAATAGATAATCATTTTAAACAATAGATTATGAATATTTTTAAATTAATACCTAATATTCTTGAAATTATCACAAAAATCGTAAAATTATGTTAATAAAGCTTTAAAATTATCTTCCACTTCTAACAGTGCTGTTAACCATAAATGTTATCATAATATTCTACTTTACTCTTATTGTACATATGCTAAAAATTCCATCGCTTTGTGCGTCTTTTTTTCTTATTCAAATTCTCTGTAAAGACCACTGTAGCAGACAATTTCACGACTTTCACCAAAAACAATGGAAATAACTGTAATTACTGCGTATGATAACAGCACTCAGTGCAATAATAATGGCAACACTACAATGGTAGAGACAACAATGAGGTCAAGCAAAATTCCAAAAACAAAAAATGTGTGTGTTGGACAAAAAGGGAAGCTGCCACAATATGCGCAATGCAAATTTGCATTTGTCAATTTGTATTTTTTGTTGTTGCCAAAGTGGAACAATATGATAGCAGCAGGGACAATGTTGACTGCCACTGATTGTATAGCCATTGCGACGATGTTATTTCATATGCAAATACAATACTAAAATATTTATATGTACTTACATATATGTACATTGGAGTAAAGAATCCAACATTATTTTCAACTTCATTTGATTACCTTACACCCTTTGCTTATTTCATCAACAGGTAAATTGTGATTAATTAAAAATAAAATTTGAATAAAGTAGTTATTCGATTTTTCGCTCAAAAGGTCAAAAGCCTTGATAGCCTTAACAATTGGTTTATCCAACCCAATCTATTTTGTATGATTTTAGAAAAAAGTTCAGTAGTTGAACTTCCTGATGCTGATGACATATATACAAAACACATGTAAACTTTTTTGGGATTCGTTAAGTGTGATGCTGATTAAGTTTATGTTGAAATTGTAAATAAATTTCCATGATTTTTTAACCTTCATCCAGTGTCAGTCTTTGCTTGGTCCTTTGTCAAATAAATGTCAAAAATATATATTCACTTTGTCAGCAATCACCTTTACAACCTCTATGCGCTCAAAAAACACCCCTTTAAAGATAAATTTATTTAACCACTATGCCACTATTAAAATTCCTTTGACTGACTTTTTCAACTTTGATTTTGAGTGAATGGCAAAAATCCAATTGACTTGCTTTAATTTCTGTTTCCCGATTGTGCGCTTCCTTTGGTTCATTTTGCGAGAGCGTAACCTCAAAAGAGCGTATTGGCAACGGAAGCATTATGCAGCTGACAGAGCGCGTTCATCATTCAGTTGCACCGGAAACACCAAGCGCCACACTCCGCCAGTTTACGGTTCACTGCGGCCAACGAACCGTTGAATATGCATATGCCGTTTTTGTTGTTGTTTATGATCAAATTTATTTCCACATGCTTGAATGTTCCTGTATGTGTGTGTGTGTGTGTGTGTGTTTGAGTGCACATAATATTTATTTTATTTCCACATTTTTCACATATCCGTCCATATCGAATTCATTGCTTCTACACAGTCAACGAAACGTTTTGCAACTAATTGATTTTCACATGATTACGACATTTATGGCGTTAACTTTTTGATATCTCGTAATAAAATGGTATAAATGTATAAATGGCGGTGTTAAAATCTGTTATAAAAAGCGGTTAAAAAATTTTATTGCAATCAATCGGAGTTTTTGTTGTTGTTGTTTTTTGTGTATTTCACAACCGAATTAAGTGTGGTTTCCATGGCTCAAGTGTTATGTGATATGCATGAAGCCGTCAAATGGTTGGACACACACACAGTCATACACACTTGCATACGCTTCCATTAAGCAAATAAATCTATGGCTTAACTACCGTTTAAGTAGCTCTATTAGTATCATTGATTGCTTGGATTGTGGGTTCATTAAATGCTTATTTGTAGAATATCATATGTTGTGTTTACACAGTGAGGGACATAAAGTTAGGAACGCTTTTTATTGATATTAAAAATACTTCTACACATACTTTATTAGCATTTCTATTGCAAGCAAAGTTATTTAATATTATACTTCATCAAGTGTTTACTTTATACTGATGTTAAGTGCTTCTATTTATGTGGTCAGCACAGTTTGTACAAAATTTTTGTAATAACAGATATGTAATAAGTCATCAATATATTTATTATACTTTATTAACATTCTAAACAGTCTGAATTGAACGTTATATTGCTGGAGACTAATGGACACAGATCTATAATTTATGGTAAAACTAGTAAACTTTTGAGTATTTGTTTGCTTTGTTCAATGAGTAGATACAATTCAACAAGTTGTGTGTAAATTGTAAAATAAGTTGTCTGTGACCCGCCTTTAAGAGTGGCCAATCGAAACAACTGCTATAAATTCTGGTATAAACACTTAAATAAAAAGATCAATTGATTAGATCATATATTTATTGAGTCATCTTCATAATATGTTTATTTATTACTTTATTACATTTTTTAGCATGAGAGCCGAATTCAAATTTAGCGAGTACAGAGGTGGTACAGAGGTTGAAAATGACTATTATGACGTGATAAATTATTTTAAATATTCTTATATTCTTCTTACTTCCTCTAAGCATCTGACAGTCTACTGTATTACTAAGACAGCACACGATTTCTCTTTGCAAACATGTCACACTAAAGATTCTTTGGTACAACGTTTCTTCGCATCGGAGCTCTTTAAATCTGCAATTTCAGTTATTTAAACATCTCGAGATGACGAGTCGTCCTAGCCAAATTTGGAAAAGGATACACATTTTCAATAAACCCAAATAAATCCAAAAACCTTAAAAAACAACTAATATATTATATTATATTAATAGAAACCCCCCTCCTTGTTTGCGAAGAACTCGGGCAGCCATTTTTCACAAGCCTCTTTTGAGTTCATCTTTACACCACCAAAGGCGTTCGCCATGGACAGGAACAGGTGGTAATCACTTTGCGATATGTCCGGGCTATATGGTGGATGTGATAAAACCACCCATCCGAGCTCCCATAGCTTCTGACGAGTCGTCAACGAAGTGTGTGGTCTGGCCTTGACCTGGTGTAACACAATTCTGGGCGCTTCTGTTCGATCTCCTGCTTCCAGCGGTCCAGTTGTTCGCAGCTCATGGTGGATGATTCCCTTCCAATCCCACTAAACACACAGCAAAACCTTCCTGGTCGTCAATCCTGGCTTGGCCACTGTTTGGGACGATTCACAGGCCTTCGACCACGACCGTTTCCACTTGATATTGTCGTATGTGATCCATTTTCGTCGCCAGTCACCATTCCCTTGAAAAAAGGGTCAAGTTCGTGCCGTTTCAGGCGTTGATTCGGACCAGAAGGTTTTTTTGCGTCAAATCATGCGGCACCCAAACATCATGTTTTTTTTTGTGTATCCAGCCTTCTGCAGATGGTTTAAAATAGTTTGGTGACTAAACCCATCTCTTGGGCGATGTCACGAATGCCACATGTCGGTTTAACACGATGTTTTCCATAAACGATCTCTGTAGCGCTTTATACATAGCCGCGAAATTCAAAAGACAAAAAGGCGGAAGGGAGTAAGTAAGTCTATATTCTACCCGCAATTATGTAAGTGTGAAAAACAATTTTTGAAATCAAGTCAATTGAAATCAAGCAATTTGATAAGACAGGGTTAATCTATGGACTTCCCATTTGTGCGTATTTTCAGTGGACGAAAACACATTTTTACATGTAAATATTTACTTATATGGAAATGTGTTGTATTTGTGAACATATTAATTGCACACGCAAATATGTTCTCTATTTGTTTACCGTAAGTAAGCCTTTGACCCCAAAAATACCGTAATTAGCATTATAAGTGTAAAAGTCAACAAAAAATTTCACACCTTCAATTTAATATATATTGGCTCATAGATTAGTCTTAATTACATTGTTTTTCATATATGCATTAGGGTTGCACTCTCTCTTGTTCGAAAACTATTAGAATTGGTTAAAGCTCTTGGGGATTAAGCGAGTAAAATTTAAGTTTTATTGAGCAAATGCGACAAAATTGCTTTTCGAGACCACCCTAATGTTTAAATATTTGTTAAAGAAATTAGATACGCTTTAAGGAATATGGTCAGCAATTTATTAAAGCATTTAAGCACTGCTCTACATATTTATAAAAGTATCTATATACCGTATTCTTAATCAATTTTATTATCGACATTCCCACTCTCTAATAATTGCCAAAGTTAGAGCCATCAGACTATTATAATTAATAATAGCAAACAATAAATTACTTTCAGAGTTTCGGAAAAAGTTTTTTTTTGAGATCGTTGCAGCTGCAGACGACAGATAATGAGTTTTGGCTGATTATTTTCAAACATACGAACATATGTGTACATTTGATTGATACTGAAGTGACAACAGTGCTCTACTGAAAGTATTACATTAGTATATTTGATAGCCAGTACTATTTATATTTGTACCACAATTTAATAATAAATAAACAAATATATTATAATCTCTCTTTATTCTCTAACAGCTCTTTATTCTATAACACATTTGCTAAGTTTTATAGTTGCAAATTATTTTGCATTAATAAAAATAGTTGGCAACCCTAAATCATTAATAGTATTTTTATAATCACTCGTAGGCTCCACCGTCAGGTGAAAAAATTTCAGATAGCATTTTAATTTAGTAGGAAAATCTTAATATTTGGAAATGTGGTAACCCCACTTTAAAAATTTATTAAAATGTCACGTAATACGTAGGTATATTTAAATTTTTTGTTAAATATATTTTACAAATTTAACTTTATTTTCAATTTTCGTTGCTAAAAAGTGGCAACCCTACTTTAAAAATATACTATAAGTTCAAAAAAATATGCAAAATTATATATTTTTTTAAATATTTCTAGTCTAGTTTCTAAAAATTTCATTAGAAAATTTTTCGTAGTGGCGACCCTGTTACTTAAACATTCGAAATTTAAGTTCAAATAGTTTAAATTGTAACAAAACGTTTTATGTAACTTTATATGAATTTATGCCACTAATAATGGCAACTTAATAAAAGTTTTCGCCCTATAAATAAACACAAATTCATCACAAGAGCACACACCACTCCTCGCGCATAGTCGACGGTGCCGTGCAAAACTTTCGTTAAGTGCAGAATGATGTCCAATCAATAACGCACCATTTTAGTTATTGCTCCCATTTTAAAGCGAACTTCAGCAGAGTATGTGTCAGTGTCACTCAACGCAAATACACCAACACACACAAATGCACCAAGGCATCCTTAAAAATGTTGCGAATCTCGTTGACAGAGTGTTTGGCAGTGAAGAAATACACGTATTGACCAGAAGATTATTGGTGTAAAAGAGAAATGTGCAACAATTCGTTGATGTGGCCACCGCTATGCTGAACATTGAATGATCACCTTCCTTAAGTACAAACCCTCCAATGGGTGCAACAATTTGTTCACTTTGAACAGCGGCGGCCGCATTCCAACGTCTTCAGTGCCACCATTGTGGCCACACTTGTGGCAATAGCGGCAACGGATGGCATTCCGCCCAATCAGTAAAGAAAATCAGAAAATCCTGACGACCATAAGGCGACCAAGTGCTGACATTATAGGATATAGGAGGAAATGGAATGGATTCGGGCGGAACCGAATTTTAAGAATTGGAACAGTAGTCCTTAAAGTCTAAGTAAAAAGAACTCTAAAACGGATAAATCGGTTAACTCCACAACAAATCTCCAAAAAGAAAGAATTTCTGCTGTTCTGAAACAGCGCTAGTTACTAGTACGATATAAATCCAGTCCTTTCTGGTTGCGGAGACCCACTTTTGGACTGTAAAATCGTCTGCCCTAGACTGATTAAATCCCATTTAGAACCCATTTGACCTTTTTGATATGCGGGACTCTATTCTACAACTCTTTTTTTTCTAAAATTGCTTTTATTTTTAGAATAATGGTGGCATTCTCAGTCTTAGAACTTCCTTTCGGATTGTATGCGTGTATAAAATAGCTCACTCCCAGCACTTCCACACGCACTCAAGCTCGAAATAGCCAAAGAGCGCCGTTAAAAGCTCTGTCGACGTCGATGGCATACATGCAACTCTGTGGTGCCACCAAGCGACCAGTAAAAACACTCGCCTTTGGCTGTGCGGCAGTGATCTATTGATGTAACGTGTCACATAAATTACAATCGGAAGTATGTGATGACTTGTAAAATTCTGTCTCAGCGGAATCTTCAATGCCCCTTACACTGCACACAGCCAACACACAAACACACATGGAGACGCTGCTAGCGCCACATTAGTAACCAATGTGAGCTCTTCTGGTATCCAGGCTCCCACAGTGAAGCTGAAAGTGTATGGGCATGCTGTAGGGATGGGAGCGTGGCTTCTATGTTTGAGGTTGGAGATTAATGGCATGAGTTCGTTGGCTGTTCGCAGTCTTGTCAACTACACAGTCAAGTTTCTGGTTGACTAGATTGTGTGTGTGTTTGTTAGTGTTGTTGCTTTTATTTTTCTAGAGTTACTGGAGTAGCATTGCACTTCCGCTTTAATAGTGGCGACATTTGTTACACTTTGATGGCAACATTTGTTTGTGTTGTTATGATGTTGGCATTGTTGTTATTGTACTTCCTTAGATTTTTATTGTTTTTATTACGCTTTGTTGCCAATTTCACTTTGGTGTTATTATTAGTTGGCGGGGAAAAAAGAATTATTCTGCTAACGATTATCCTTCTCCTTTATCTGCTATTCACTGCATGGCACATTCGCGGTTTATAGGTAGGCTTACTGGGGCACATACTATATTTTAATTTTGAAACTTTATGTAGTAATTTCTACCCGTAATACCAGCTAAATCCTCCAAGTTCAGTTCCAATTCTTCAATATTGGAGCCAAAGATTTTTATAACCATTTTTATAGCTTGGCACCAGTATTGGTGCATCTGTGTCACTGTGTCATTTATAGGGTGAGATGTTGACATTTCTGGGTATCGAATCTTTAAATTGTCTCCTAAAATGCTTCTGTAGCTTCTCGCGGTGGTACAGTTTGGAGTGGGGTCACTGAAACTCCAAAAAGTACTGAATATCAACTCCACGGTCAACAAACTTAAGTATAACAGATTTGACATAAAGTCTGAGGATTAGCTATGTGTCTCGATGTTATGGAATTGTATGAAGACCTCTTTCATGGAAGACAAATTCTCAGATGTTCTTCATTATTTCCATCATCAGAAAAGGTGTGGATGAATATTCTGCAAAAAGTTTTTTCTTCAGTTAGCGATACCCTGTAGTAAATATATCGGGAAATATCGAATTCATTTTAAATTATTTAATAAGCCCTCAGTGGGTTAACGTTCGCATTGTACTACTCTGTGTCCAATGCCAATTTTTCAAAATGCCACTTGGCCTATAAGGATAATTTCGAGGCAGCTGTTGGCATATTCAGCTACTGTGGGGCTAAGTGGAGTACTTTAAATGGCAAGCTTTTCTCAGTTATCTCATTGCGGTTGCCTTTCAATTAATAAATGTAACCCATTCCTAAGGAGCCAAATATAACGACAAAAGCTATATTTTTAAGGACACAAAGACAAGGGCAAAACTAATCGGTTAAGTTCTCCATCCCATTTTGTAATGATGCAACAGAGTTTAATTGAGAATATTGACCAGAAAGCAAAGATTTAATTGAGAAGTGAAGTTTACTTTTAAGAAAAAAATGGCTTCAACTATCGACAAACAATAATATGACTAAATAATACAATGTTCAATGAATAAAAGAATCAAAATTTCCATTTAAAGCTATATTATTTTATAAACTCATTAAACTACATATATTTACAATGTTTCTTAAATACTAATATATTGGATTATGAACTAAAACTAATAATCTGTTTCGATAATTCGGTGACCCATCAACATAAACAAAGCTGCTTCCTCTTTTTCGAACGGAACTAACATCTCTGGCTCTTGTGAACCAAATAGGGGCGTCGATGATCGTTGAGCTTCGTGAATAATCATTTCCCATTCGTTGTAATCATTCGCTGCAATAGTTTTGAACATATTTATTGATATATGTTCGGTCAACAATCCCTGACCCATCAACATGAGTAACGCTGCATTCTCATGTTGCGATTTGTTAATGTTAATTGAAACATTTTCTTCCATCAATCTCTGACCCATCAACATGAGCAATGCTGCATTCTTCTCTTCACATGGCACAACCCACAGCTCTGTATCTCGTGAACCAAACAGTGGTGTTGATGATCGTTGAACTTCGTGCACTCTCATTTTCCATTCGTTGTAATCTATCGCTTCAATATTATTGATTGTAATATCAATCCCTAACAATTCCTGAAAGTCTTGTGCGGCACAGAAGCGCTTATAGAATCCTTCCCGGTTCATAGCTGTAAATTCCTCATTATTTTCAGCGCAGATCATTGCGGTGTATTTGGCTAATTGTGTCGATGTATTTCCGTAGGGTGCCATATTTTGTAATATTTGATTTTATTTACTTTTAAACTTGTTGTACTAACTTTGAAGTTTCCTCTTCGAGGGTTACTGGTTGTATGACTTCTGATCACTTGCGGTGACCCTTTTATAGTTATAATGCTGTTGGTGGCAGCAGGTAGGAAAGCTTACGCAGTTAATCGGTGCAACCTTTCTATTGTTTGGTATAAACCAGGTAACTGTTGTTGTCCAAAATACATCTGTCTTTCAATTTTAGGGCTAGGGTGATTGTATGACTTCTGATCACTTGTTGTGACCCTTTTATAGTTAAAATGATGTTGGTGCAAACAGGTATGAAAGCTTAGGTAGTTAATCGGTGCAACCTTTCTATTGTTTGCTATAAACCAAATTATACCTGATTTTTAATTTTAAGATTAAGGAAGCCCAAATAGAATGATACCTTTTCCATTATTATTCGACATTATAAAAGAGGATAGATTTCGGACAGGTAGATCAGATATGCAATTCGATCGAGGGCTTTGATGCTACTATTTTCTACAAAGTACTACAGAGGAACTGTATATACCCCAGTCAAATAATTATATGTGCATTTCTGCTTTTGTTTATATTTCTTATTCACTTTTATTTTTTGGATTTCGGTAAACGTGGAATAAAAGATTGATATGTTACAGTTACTATGCAACGAAAATTGTTTCATACTTTTCTCGCTCGTTGTACAGTTACATTAAGAATGTGCTTGTGAATTGGGTATTGCATAGTAAATATTTATATGTGCAAAATCAGTTTAGCGGATCTTTCTTACTGATAGTGTCGCAGCAAAAACTTTTTTTGCTAAAATTTGTTTTCAAAATTATTGTAGGTGCATTAACTTAATGAATTATTAAAAATTTGATTACATTTATTTAACTTTAAGCCTAAAATGCCTCGTGGTACTAGTTTATCAGCCGAGGGACAAGTAATAATCATAGGAATGCATGAAAGCGGTTCCAAAATGGCTCTAGACCAAAGCGACATCGGAACTGTTTCTCAAAATGTCTTAAAACCCCACTAATTATGGTATAGTGCGACGCAGCGGACGAAAAACAACATTGATGAGCGGTGCGAAAGGATGATTCGACGGCTAGTAGTTGCGGACTTGATAAGCAGGGATCAAATATGGACCTAGTTAAGACAGAAAATCACAATAAATATAATTTTTCCAATTATACATAAAAATCAGTTTCTGAAACACACCTCCATGGCACCTAAACCAACGCTAAAGAAAGACACAATAAAGCACATTTGAGGTTTGCACATAAATACCAATTCTGTGCCCATGAGTGATAGAATACAGTCTATAGTGACGAAAAAAAATTAAATTTGGTCTGCCCAGGTCATTGCAAGAAATATTGGAGAGATTCGCATCAGGAACGACGGTCCTACTACAAGCGATGTTTTGGAAGCGGTACCTTGATTTCATGGGCTGCATTTTGCTGCTGTGGAAAGCTATCTACATGTTTTATATTCACTCAAATGAATGCTAATATCAGTGTAGATCTTTTGGACAGCGAGTTAATAAAATTTGCTGGCAATATTTATGGCATATAACTGGACATATCGAAAGGACAACGATTCAATACACACGAAGAACATCTTTAACGACCGGAAAATTCCGGTATTACAATGTGCAGCACTGAGTTCGAACCTAAATCCTATTGAGGATCTCTGGGGGAACCTCTATGCTCCTGTTTTCCAAAACGGAAAGCAGTTTGAGACAGTACGTCACCTTAAATTAGCCATAAAGCAAGAATTTGCCAATATTTACATAACTATTCTACAGTCAGTAGTTAATTCTATGATTAACTTGCTTAATTTAGTTTTAAAATATAAGGACAATTCTACTGACTATTAAAATAAACATTTCTTTCAGTTAAACTCAAATGTATAGGCTTTACTGGTAAAAATAGTAAAATGCACATATAAATATTTACCATTAGCCTAAACTTTAATTTTTGTTCTATAAAGTTTAAAAAATATTTTAAAATTTGTTAATTTTTTGTTTTTTTTTTTTTATATCGTATACATTAATAATTACAAACCTGCATACTCAGAAATATTTTGCAATTTTGTAATCTTAAATTTTTTTTGTAAAAAGGTCATGCACATATAATTATTTGACTGAGGTATATCATTTCTTTTACGAGGAACAAAGAGTTACTCAGCTTTTCAGCTATTCTTTATTATATGTTTCTGATTGTTTCGATATGGATTTTTTCCAGCAACTATTTCTTAGCATCTAACACAATCAATCAATATAGAATCTGCGTCAAGTTGAGCAATCACTTTTCAGAATGAATTATCCACTACCTTAAATAACAACCCAGAACAACACTAGAGCTAGCCAGCTATACAATTAAGCCACACACATACACTCACATCCGCACATTCGCATAGTTATGCAGCGCACTAATATCTAGTAAGTTGGTAGTTTTTGCTGATAAGAGAGAATAAGCTCGAACGTGATGTGAATGCGAAAAATCGGCCAGCAAATGGCATTGGTTAGATTGGTGTACTACTGACTACTTCCGCTGCTCGAACTGGTACGGTGAAGGGCAGCAGCGTCGCATACTTTTTTACATGCCACACTGGACGTGCCACTTACTTGTATGTTTGTATGTATGTGTGTGTTTGTGTATTTATTTGTTACAGCGCCACTGTTAGTTTAGAGCTTTTAATATTTTAGCTAAAAATCACGTGCTCTCCAGCTACTTGCACACATTTTTAATTCCTTTCACTTAAAATTCAACATTTTCCATGTAAAATATGCTCCACAACAACACACCGAGGGTCACATGCAGAGTAAGAGCAAAAAAAAAACAATTACAACAACAAATGCACACACCCGCATAATATATTTATGTACAAACACAAACATTTCCATGTAAAATGCAAGCTTTTTCCCTGATCCATCTACATATGTGTGATTGTGTGAGTGCATGTGTGTGTGTTTGTGTAAAAATGTCGCAAATAAATTTGTGGACACTCTGCACGTGTGATAAGAATAATTCCAGCTTTATTAAAACATGGCATCTCAAAGTTGTACCACTCCACTCCTCTCCACTCCACCCGGCATGCAAAGCTTTAGCTGTCCTTCACCGGAACTGGTAGTGGCAAATTTGTTGTTGGTGGCTTGATATCTGTCTGTTTTGTTATAAAAGGGTAATCGACATGTTTTTGAATATAATTCAGTTTACATATCCACACCTAAGTCGGTTGGTCGCATGGTTGTTCGGTAGGTGTCGGTGGGTGTGTTGAAAAGATGGATTGCTGCTCGTATATTTTATGTCTAATGAGAAATTGTGCGTCATTTAAGGTATACACTCAACAGTTTTTTGTACAGCTGAGGTCATATTAATAGTGCTAAAAATTTTAATTTAAAATATGAACACAGGGTAACCCTGTGCAGAATAAATTATAGTTTTATACTATTTAGAATGTTTTTTAATGGGTTTTCACATAAAAAATAATAAAATAAAATACTTCAAGAAAAAATAAAAAAATATGTATTAAATACTCTAATTTATTTAATTCCGTGAGTCCAAAGTAATTAGTAAAAGTTGTATTATAATTTAAGAAGTATTCAATTCAAATGTAAATTTTTGGAAATGATTTGGTTTGGTTGGTTTGTAAATATTTTCAACATAGAACTTCTGCAACTAGCATCCGGTAAGATTTTTAACCTTACAGCGTGATTGCCGATGTGACAATGACCAGTTAGAACCAATGCGACTAGGGAGATGTGAACTTCACTAAGGTCGAAAAAGAAGAAGGCCGAAGAGCTCGTTAGACCTCCTGCGATTCACCGCAGATCAGAAGAATATCGCGACTGCGCAGGTGCTAGTGACTGACCAACGCTTGCCCAGCTCAGCCGAGGCCCACCTGCCGAGTAGTAAACCGCAATAGGACAACGGTGCTCATTTCACTATTAGTGAGATAGATGTACTTGAACTTGCCAGCTCATCAGACATATAATTTCCCGCGATTCCGCTAGACCAGGAACACAGATGAGTCTAATCGAAAAGTAGCACGACCCCACTGGTAGTGAAAATAATTATTCCTTAACCAGGCTTGAGCGCATAGTCAGCGAACTCTAGGCTGGTATCGCCGCTCTATTATTAGAGTGACTCGTGATCTCTAAAAAGATTTCTGCGCTCCGACGAAATATATCCGATGTTCTTTCCCGCTTGAAAAACGCTGCAATAGTTGGGATGCGAGGTGTGTGAGGATTCTTGAGGCATGCCAGACACACACTCTTCTAAAACACAGCTTCCCTGAATCTGAGAATCCACGCACTTTCGAGCTATGTCTATGGGTGCTATATGCAGTAATGCGTTAAGTATCAAGGTCGGTGTTGTCCGTTCATTGAACGCTTACTAGCACTTAGGCCTTTTCAAGCGACCTCCACCACACGAGTATCCCAGAAAACATTATAGGTTTGACTAAAGTTTCATATGGCCAGATAATCATTTTTTCCAATGTCTTCTGTGCAGCAATACAAGGCAATCGAGGCCTTCCTTGCTCTTTCCTCGATGTTGGGTTACCATGATAGCTTTTTGTCCAGGATAAGCTCTCCGTACTTAACTCTGTTCGCGGGACGGATAAAAGTTTTGCCCATCAATGAGAAGGACTACTCCTACCTCCTAGTGAATACAATTTATGATATTGGGTGGCAACTCTGAAAATTTTTTAAGAACAAAGTACTATGGCTTCAACTATTGACAAACAATAATATGACTAAAGAATATAATATTCATTGAATAAAAGAATCAAAATTTCCATGTAAAGCTATATTATTTTCTAAACTCATTAAACTACATATATTTAAATTTTTTCTTAAATACTAATATATTGGATTATGTACTAAAACTAACTAACAATTACATTTCTGTTTCGATAATTCGGTGACCCATCAACATAAACAAAGCTGCCTCCTCTTTTTCGAACGGAACTAACATCTCTGGCTCTTGTGAACCAAATAGGGGCGTCGATGTTCGTTGAGCTTCGTGCACTCTCATTTCCCATTCGTTGTAATCATTCGCTGCAATAGTTCTGAACATATTTATTGGTATATATTCGGTCAACAATCCCTGACCCATCAACATGAGTAACGCCGCATTCTCATGTAGCGATTTGTTAATGTTAATTGAAACATTTTCTTCCATCAATCTCTGACCCATCAACATGAGCAATGCTGCATTCTTCTCTTCACATCGAACAACCCACAGCTCTGTATCCCGTGAACCAAACAGTGGTGTTGATGATCGTTGAACTTCGTGCACTCTCATTTTCCATTCGTTGTAATCTATCGTTTCAATATTATTGATTGTAATATCAATCCCTAACAATTCCTGGAAGTCTTGTGCGGCACAGAAGCGCTTGTAGCATCCTCCTTGGTTAATAGCTGTTAATTCCTCATTCCTTTCAGCGCAGATGACGGCGGTGCATTTGGCTAATTTTGTCAATGTAATACCGTAGGGTGTCATATTTTGTAATATTTGATTTTATTTACTTTTGAATTTGTTGTTCTGTCTTTGAAGTTTTCTCTTCAAGGATTACTGGTCGTATGACTTCTGATCACTTGCGTTGACCCTTTTATAGTTAAAATGCTGTTGGTGGAAGCAGGTAGGAAAGCTTACGTAGTTAATCGGTGCAACCTTTCTATTGTTTGCTATAAACCAGGTAACTGTTGTGGTTCAAAATATACCTGACTTTTAATTTTAAGATTAAGGAAGCCCTTCGAGCTATGTCTACGGGTGTTATATGCGGTAATGCGTTAAGTGCCAAGGTCAGTGTTGTCCGTTCATTGAATTACTAGCAGTGAGGCCTTTTCAAGCGACCTCCAACAAACGAGTATCCCAGAAAACATTATAGGCTTGACTAAAGTTTCATATGGCCAGATAATCACTTTTTTCCAATGTCTTCTGTGCAGCAATACAAGGCAATCGAGGCCTTCCGTGCCAGGCCTTTTGTCCAGGATAAGCTCTCCGTACTTAACTCTGTTCGCGGGACGGATAAAAGTTTCGCCCATCAATGAGAAGGACTACTCCTACCTCCTAGTGAATAGAACTAATGATATTAGGTGGCAACTCTGAAACAGTTTTTTTCTAAAACAAAAATCTTCGAAACAGAAATTTACAGAAACACTTCCAATTATATTTAGAATTGGTTGTACCAAATTTTTTGGTCACATCGATTTTTTTCTCCTCTTCTCGCTTTTCCCCTCTTTGTAAAATTAGCACCAATATGTGTGAGAATAGTGGTAAAAATTTTCAAATTATTTTTGAAATGAAAAATCCATGGATTCAATGGTAAAATAAGCTAAAACATTCTCCCACTTCCAATCATATGCCAACAACTGTATGTAGATGCCATTGCATACAAGTTGCTTAAGTCACTTAAGCTATACAAATGCATCTGTATGAATATGCGCTTCTCTTCGTAAATATGTGAGAAATATAAGAGTGAGAAAGCGAGAGAAATGACTGACTGTCAACGTATGGAACCTGCGAAACATTATAAATGCTTAAGTAGTAGTGACGATATTCATACTTTCACACATGCAAAACAACCGACGAGCAACGTGCCCGTGCGTACCGTCTGAATTGCTGGCCATTTTTTCAGCCACTCCACCGCCCCCACTGCAAGCTTGATTTGCATAAAACAGCAAATAAAAAGTGAGTTTCTCACAACTTTTTTCACAAAACTCAGCAGTTACACACACAGATATATGAAAGTGTGTATGCATGTATTATAGTGTGAACATCTAACTCCAAAGCCACCTAACCTACCAGCAAGCATTATCCTGCTAGCCTTCTTTTTTTTGTCCTTCTCAACTCGTCTAACTTCAAAGGGGTGTTCATTCCGTTCACTCGCTTGGCAGCTGGACTGGCCGCTGGGCTGGCGTGTTTTGGCTGGCTGTTGATCTGAAATGCCGAAAGTGCATGAGAAATTGCTACCCAGTGTTGACAACCATAATTTATTACTGCACAACAAAAGTGTGTGCCAAGAGCAGCGGCAATAATCACACAAGGACAGCAGGAGCATGTCGACAATTTGCGTACACAAATATTGTTTGGGATAATAAAAAAAGGAAAACAAAAAAAAAAGAAAATATTGCACAAAATAAAAATCAACTCTGTCGTGTTAGCATAAACTTTTAGACCATTTGCTTTTTATTCCTTTCCACTTTTTTTTTGCAATTTTTTTGTTGCATAATTCTCTGTCGAAACATGCATAATTATTCCGAGTAAACTTGGCTCAGGGCGCAGCTTTTTAGAGCAAATGAATGACATGTTAAAGTACAGCTGTGTTTGTGGACAGCCGACACGTTTTTGTGAGTCGATTAAATTTATCCTTTCATTTCTGTCTAGTTTTGTTTATCGGATTCTAAAAAATGCTTGTTAAAGTTTGTTTGGAAGCTCTAAATTTTGTAAATTAAGGAATTTATTTCATCAAAAGAAATGTGAGGTTAGTTTGGTTTCAAATTCATTTCCAGTCACTTGAAGAAAGAAGTAAAAAATATTAGAATTTATTTGCAAGAAAATCTTATATTGACTTGAAAGAACTTTTTGAATCCTCTATGATATAATATATTGACGTATATGGAGAGAATTAAGGCGAGAAGAATTATTCGAGAATTCGAGAATTGTATTATAATTTTTAACAAATTTACTTTCTGCAAATTGTTCGAGTAAAATGTAAAATTCCTTGTTAGCAGTTATGCAGAGACGTATGAGATCGTAGGCAGTTTTGGTAAGTCCTATGACGAATTATGAGATAATTGATTGTTCTATTGATATACAGTATAAGAACTTAAAATAACAGCTCGTAAAATATCAATGGTATGGTTTAAGATCCGTTGGGAGTCCATCTGTGAAGGAACCGACTTATAACTAGGTTCGAAAATTGCGTTCTCTGAGCACAATCAGTCTCTTTTAAAGCAACAAATTGATAAATCCATTACCACAACCACTTTCCTTATGTAGCCCTCTTCTTACTTTTGTATGATTAGTCCAGGTTTCGATTACTGTAATTAGGTGTCTATATACTCTATGCCAATTCTGCTTTCGCGGTATTGGAACGCCATTGCTCAACATAGAGAAGATTTTTGGAGAAAATTCACATTAGGTCAGCCGGAATTAAAATGCTCAATCTAGGAGATTATGAGCTACTTAAGGGGTTACATGAATTTTGTCGGGTAAAAAGGCCTATTTTCAATATTTCTTTCTATGTAAAAAATTATTTATTTAATTTAAACTTTTTCTGTCTTATAGATACATATTTAAAGAAAAAATTCTGAAATTTACAAAAATAAATGAAAACTCCTCCATTGTAACATCATTTTCGGTAAAAAAGATGCGTCCGCATAACTCCTGACAGAATCAACCAAAATAAAAAAATCAAAAATAAGTGTTATAGGTAAGACCATAAACTCGTGCTTGAACGAAGGAAAGTAAAAATTGGAATTTTGGCAGACATTTATCCAAAAAATAAAATTTCCGGTCAAATTTGCTTGATTTTTATACCCTGAACAGACAGGGTAGATTAAGTTTGTCACGATGTTTGTAATACCCAGAAGGAAGCGTCGGAGACCCTATAAAGTATATATATAAATGATCAGTATGTTGAGCTGAGTCGATTTAGCCATGTCCGTCTGTCTGTCCGTCTGTATATATACGAACTATCGAACTATCTGCCGATATCGGACCACTGTATCATATAGTTGCCATACAAACTGAACGATCGGAATCAATGGCTTGTATGGAAAACTTCCGCATTTTACTACATATCTTCACGAAATTTGGTGTCGGCTAAAAAGAATTAGTAAAATGTTTTCTTTTTTTTACTTACTTTTTCTTACGTCTATAGATTTGCTTAAACACATACACCTGTGAAGGGTATATTAGCTTCGGTACAGCCGAAGTTAACGTTTTTTCTTGTTTTTTTAATAGTTGTAATTGACCAAAAAATCCTTCGTTCAAGCATGAGTAAATTGTATCTCGAACACCTGTGCAAAATTTCATCAAGATCGGTTGAGCATTTTTCGAGAACATTTGACAACCGAATTTGAAAACACGGTTCCGAGAAAAACACGTCTAAAGTTTTGAGTAACAATAATACCTGACTTGGAGCCCACACCTTCAAAAGGCTGTATCTCCGAAACTGTTATTCGGTTGAACACACGAAACCTATGTAAACCCTTAAATAAACATTTCTTTGTCTCTAAGTAATCTTCTAATCCTATATTTATCTCATTTCTTCTTCATAAATCTCGATGAGTCCGCTGGTTAGCGCATCAGTGAGTGATGTTTGTTTGGATTTTAATAAGTGGAGATCTTGAACTCTCTTGAGATCCAAGAGTTTTTGTAGAGGTATCATAATTAGATATCTTTTATGACCAATGTCTTATCTGATCTTTTCTGCTAAAATTCATATCGAAATAATCCGATTGTCTTTAGAATACTATTTTAAATAGCATGACCATTTTAATTGAGGTTATGAAACCGATTTTATGTTTTCTGGGAAAGTTGCACAAAATATTGTTTTGAAGTCCTATTGTGAAATAATTTAAAAGACTTTCACACATATTTAATTTTAAATGCTTAAAGCTACTAGCAAATATCACCACCACATTTATTTACAATTTGTGCTTTTAAATTGTGCAAATCAACTCGTTGCAATTCGCTAACCAACAACAACTAGCAAACAATTACATCCGCATAGTTTGTGGAGAATGATGCTTTTGCAGTCTTAGCTGCAACTTAGAAATTAAGACGAAAAAGCCGGGCAAAAGTGAAAAAAATATTTATTAAGTGAAAATTGAAATGGCTAAACTGCTAAGTATAAAAGTGCTGGCAATTAAAAGCAATAACTGCCGCTGCCATTGCACCTCGCCGCTGTAGTTGGCATAATGCGGCCGCTCCACTCTCGCGCACCCGCCCTCCCCGGGCATTGCGATGCAAAAAGTTTGCCAAAACGTCTTAAGTGCACTACAGCCCTTTGCTGCGCCGCCCACTGACCGGTCGGCCATGTACTGGCCGCGGCAGAGGCAGCGTTAGTGGCAACGGCAGCCTTCGAAAACTTTCATCTTGGCGGATTGTGGAAGCGTGTAAAAACATTCACTTTAATTGCGGTTTAAGTTCGTTTTATTTCCTCTTATGGCATCATCGTTCTTGCTCTCGTTCTCGTTCCGGTTTTTGTTTTCTTGTTGCCGTTTTCATTTTGCTTTACGCTTGCCTTGATTGCTGGCTGCTTGTCTGTTTGCTCTTTGAATTCTTAAGACTTTGCTGTTTACAATGACCAAGAAACCCAATAGAATTCCGCTTCTTCTTATTATTGTTTTTGTTTGTGCAACTAAAGGTGTGTATTTTTTCAGTTTAATACGAAATTAGTCGCCGTAATTAATCCGATTTATAATTAGAGGATTTAAAATATTCTCGGAAAGTTTGACTAAGTGATGTTGTAAAAGATTCAGAGTAACTGAAATAATACAGTCAGTTATACTTTGTATGGAATAAAGCAGAATCACAATAGTTATTTTCTTGAAAATTAAGGTAAATACTTAATACTTTTATGTTATTCGTTTCCCCAATATCTGTTCTATAATTTATTAAATGAAATGATGAGTAACAAATCTGTCATGAGTCATTAGTCACTGCCTAGGTCTATGGCAAGATATTACTCTGTCCTCAAACGAGCTCTTTTGTGGGATGATTGTCCATTAATTGTTGCAAAAACAACCGCCGACAACTCATAAATACTTCACAACTTGTCAAATTTTTGTCACTAACCAAATACTTGACAACTGACATGTGACACATCTGATCATCTGTAACAGCATATCTGTCATTTGTTTGCCTTCACAAAATTTTATGCATTTTAACAACAACAAATGACAGATAACAGAATTTGTGACAACTCCTAGGAGTCAACCAAGTCTCTACTATATATTTCAAATCAACGACTTTTATTTCTATCAGATAATGTTATTATGACGTAATGACATATATGAACTCCATAAGACAAATGACAAGACTGTAAAATTTAATACGTTTACAATACACTTATATCGTGAACAATTGACTACAGTTTGTTCTTATTCTTGTGATCCAAAGTTACTTGTGTTCATATGTGACTGACCAGTGACAGTAACTTGACAAGTATTTATTTAATTTTATGATTTTTCAGTTGCTATTGATTGATTCATATTTCTGTATTCTAATAAAACATTAAAGTGTCCCTAATTATTCACTTTGCTTCTGTCATAAATAATTACTGACAGATGACAAGTTATGTAAATTTTCCTTAATATGTAATTATTCAGTTTAAGTCCTATAAACAGCTTATTCTTTTAGAACTGTTAAAAATTATGTGTTATTAGACATTTCACTAGAATTTAAAGTTTCATAAGTGACCAATGACACCTGACAAGACATAGTGTACATAAAAATACTGTAGAATTTTTTGACTTTTTAAATTATGTTTTATCGAATATTTATAATTATCTGTACACTGCAGCTGTATTTGATTTGAGAACGATGAATTATTGATTCTTCATTTGTCATAAGTTCGTCAGTGTCACATGACACAGTATCATACAATTGTGACGCATTATTCTTAATAGTTGTGAACACCTATTCTTATTTATTTATTATGTATTTTCGTCACTATAGATACTAGTATTCTTTTTGATATTTTTTATAGATTTTTAATTTGTCATAGCTGATTCGTGACAAGTGACAAGTCATTCAGATACTTTTTCATTGTATTAAATGTTGTTGTTGGTCGGTATTTAAGGGTGATTTTTGGGTATTTTTATTAAAAAAAAATACTTTATCAATTATTTCGAAATTTTAAGAATACACATATTCATAAATGTTTCAAGAATATACTGTGAAATTTTTGAAGAAAAAAATTAAATATTTTTTAAGTTATAGTCGATCTCCAACGGCGCAGTCCTTCACTGCTGCAGTGATTCCGGCCTTCTCCGTGGATGAAATGTAAAAAAAAAAACAAAATTCTCGTTAAACTAGATAATATTTTCTGTACAATAACCTACGATAAATAAAAAAATCAAAAATTGACAATATGGCGGCGTTTTAAAAAAAAATACCCAAAATTTTGGTTGTTTTTGGCCTGCCAAAATTCGATTTTTTGATCAGATAAAAAATCGATAGGTCATTATACGGAGAACTATATAAAGAACATGTAAAAAAAACTCGATAGTGATCGGATCATTTGTTTTTGAGTAATCACTGCAGCAAATTCGGAAAATGCTGTTTCGAGAAAAACGCGTTTAAAGATAAAATGATCGTTTTCATTGTTACCGAGCGGCTGCTCTTTAATCTGCTATAACTCAAAAACTATTTGAGATATCGATTGAAATTTTAATATGTTATATAAAGGTGTAATCTACCGAAATATGAAAAAAAATTTCGATTTTATTGAAATTTCACACTAGGTGTGCCCCTTAAATAAATAATTCACCTTCTCTATTAGTTAGATCATCGGACTGCTATTTTCGTTTACATTTCCCTAGTCACAGCTGACACGTGACATATGACAATATTTATTTTCGAAAATTTGTTTATAACTTTAACTTCCTCGATCGGAAATGAACTGTAGGTTTATTACGTCATTTATTATGACTTTCGACTACTATTTTTGTTTACTTTCCATTGATCACTGTTGACAGATGACATGACAGCTGACAAAAGTTACTTAAATTTTTATAGTTTGTGGTACACTCAATGGTGTACTTTGTAGTACTTCAATAAAATTATGAATTATTTTTATACAGAGAAATATAACACTACTGCCATCCGTTTATTTCCTTTATTTAGTCATGTTTACTGTCATATTAACTGAATTGCACTACTTTACTGTATATATAGTGTATTCAATCAAAATTTGCACTTTCACTCCTTCATTTCACGCATCTCCACACCAAACAATAAATGAGCTGACAATTATGCTCCACTTAGTACAATTTTATTTTGACACTAAATAGTGTGAGAGTACAAGCTTTTAAATGTGTCATGATTGATGTCACGAATAATGTTATTTAAAGTGTTTTCCTTTTTAAGCTGTGATTTTATATAGAACAATGGCCGCATGAATTAGAGAATCTCAGTTTTATCTACTCCCGCTTTAGCACCATGACGGCCTTGGCATGCTTTTCGCACAAATGCTCCAGCAAGGAATACAAATAAACCCCGCGCTTGCTCGCTCGCTCTCTCACTCACGCCGCGCGCATCTCAATTTGCAAGCCTTTTAGTCTCCTTTCGCGTTAATGTATACAATTTATCAGCAATAAAAGCCGCTGGAACGTTCGTGGATTTCCATGCAAACCGCAGAATAACCACACAAATACCCGCGCACACACACACTCATACATACCCACATAGTTGTAGTTGCAGGCGAGCGTTAATGCTTATGGCTGCACAAGTTCGAGTATAAATCAGTGCACTTTGTAGTGGAGCTCTTGACGCTCTATTCCTCTAAACGCCTGCCTTTAATCAAACACCCACCTACACTTACATATACCTTACTATATGTATATATTCTGTGGAATAGTTGCATGCAGGATTTATCAAAGTGCTTGGTGTAGGACAACGCAGCTCGCCTGGAGGTGGTCAAATGAATGTCAGTGTTGGAATTCTCATTTTTAAATCTTTAATTTGGATAAAACTTGAATATAAAAAATTAATTTGTTTGTTGTTGTAATTTAATTATTTAAACAATTTATATTTCTAATATAAGATGATACATTCATTCATTGATTCAGAGAGTAAAAATTTACCTGAGTGTCCAAAATATTTGATGTTCCATTAAAGACCTGATGTATTTCAAGCAGTCTTCATATCCAATTTATTGTAGTTCCATAAGTATTTTTCTAATCAAACCAATAGTAGTTTTAGAGTAGCTCCCTTTTCAGAACCCGATCTCAAAGTAATTTTCCGACCAAGTCTTGAAAAGGTTCCAACGTAATCGCCTTAGGTCTGGTAATGCCAAATCCTTAAAAAGCTCACTATAAACTCTATAAACAATCCGGAAGCGGCTTGGAACTGTTAGAACCCTCTATTTGTTACAAAAAAACACTAACCTCGTGACCTTGAACTCTTCATAGCTTGTTCTATGAGCTTCGTGAATCCAAAAGGTACGAAAAGTATATCTTGCAAACTATTTCAGAAATCTAATAGAATAGTTTTCATTCAGTAGGAATATAGTCCACAAATGAAGATAACAAATAGGAAGTCCAATCTTTTTTTTTCTTTTTCATTCCGTATAATCTATCCCATAATTAAAAAGCACAATCGAAGAATATCCAATAAAGAAGATTTATAGACTTCGATTGCTTTTGATTTTAAGATAAGATAACAGCGCTTGACCAGATAAAAATCAAGGTCGGTTCCATGACTCTCAAAAGGGGCTAGTTCCACATATATTCTTAAGTAACGAAAGTCAGATCGATGAGACAAGAATTGAATCATCAATCTATTTGGGATTTTGTTTTTGATCCACACATATTTTTTTCAAGCAAAAGTACTTAGGACTACCTCCAGGAAATTTTATTTGAAGCTATGCTTACTTTTCTTGGAGGGTGATCTGGACGTAATTGTGGAGACAGCATAACGTTTGGATTTTAAAGAGAGTTTAACGATAAGTAACTAAATTTCCCTTTTTCTTCAAGCTTTCGACACAGCTTTCACGAGCTTTTATATGGATCGAGCTTTTTTGTACATGACATTTTATACATTAAAGGCGAATATGTTAGAGGTCAGTAGAAGATTCAGAGACAATCCAAAAAATTAAAATTGGAGTGAGCTGAATATCAGTGAGATTTTTAATGGGAGCTATATGAAACCAGCTATCTTCCGAAATTTTCTTCCTTTCCCACATATACTAGTAGAGTGAGTACATTTCAAAACGAACTCAATATCTTTACATAAATACATCTGAATTTTGACATTCATATTGCATGTGATGGCCAACGTTATCACACAATATTATTCATTGAATATCAAAATCACATGCTATGAACCACTTAAGCGCGACACTTCATGGGTGAGATCAAGCACATAAATGACTGTTAGTCACAACCAACAACACTGCGTAGCTGCATTTCGCATAAGTCCAACAATGTCAAAGCCACCACCCAAGAAGTGACACTTTTTGTTTTGTCATTTTCTTCTTTTTCACTGCAAAGTCGCCAACAGCACAATTCTTCATGACAATTGGTCTGGTGAGTGTCATTTGAGCGTACCCGCAGAAACCGTATCGGTGCTTTCATTGGAGAGTGAACTTAAGCACCATGTGCCATGCACAGCTATGACAACAACGTGCACATATCCTCGAGCGTGTGGATAAATGATTGCGCGAGCGCTTCAGCGTGGAGTATGATGGAGCATCAGACTTGGTCCGAGCAGACTGAGCTGAAGTGGCTCATCATGAGCTTGACACGCGCATGAAGGCGAAGGCACGCGAGTTTATTGCAAGCGCACTTTACTTGTTGCTTGCTACTCCCTCTTTCTATTTCATTTGTTTTGTTGTTATTACTTTTGTTTTTATTGTAATGTCATGCAAGTTTGTTCCAATTACCCTCGTTTATTACGAATTCAAAATCATGTAAAATATCTTTGGTGTTCTTTACTTGATTTGGGGGACCTTGGGCCCCCATGTAAGAAAGTTCCGAAATTTTCATTTTATTTGAGAGAAACTGTCAGAAAAATCTTTGCAAGGTTAGTTCCTCTGCTAATCATTGATAGTTCAGAGACTGTTAGGAAACCCGTT
Organism: Zeugodacus tau; assembly: GCA_031772095.1. Classification (NCBI taxonomy): domain Eukaryota; kingdom Metazoa; phylum Arthropoda; class Insecta; order Diptera; family Tephritidae; genus Zeugodacus; species Zeugodacus tau. The sequence continues at coordinate 81,589,816 of CM062649.1, forward strand.
AAATCTATTGAGCCTTGCTGGATTGTAAAAGGTTTCGAGATTAGTGATCCCTTAGATCTTCTTCTAAAAATCCTAAAATATTAAATTTTTTGTACAGTTGATTGAAATAATCGAGTCCATTTCGGACGAAAGCTCTTTTGGCGAGCTTTTATAGCAAAATTAAGCTCACTAAAGCTCTGAGACTTTAAGGGTATGAGAACGAGAATTTGTTTTTGATCCAGGGTCATAAGAAGTCACACTAATGAAGCTAATTACAAGACTTCGATAATATAAGATGACTTGGAAAGCTTTCAGTTGTATTTGTAACTATGAAAAAGTGTCTCATTGGTGTGAGAGTGTATCTTCTTTAGTAATTTTAGTTCAGTTATGCCTCTGGGGACTATGGAAACGAACAATAGCTAACTTCAAAGAACTGGTTTGCTCCAAATATTTTTCACAAAAGCTCAGCTCAGTTCCCATTTAATTGCGTCGCTATTTAAGAATAAGTTGCTATTAATAAATATTTGTTCGCATTTCTCCAGTCTCCCCCCTCCCCATCCTTAGCGGCGACTTTTGCTCATTAACTAGCAGTTTCTGAAACAATCGAACTTTCATTTTTAGTGACTTTCAAGTTCCGTTAATATCTTGTGGAGGTCATAGTTTCTCCGCCCAATGAGACATACCTACATATTTTGTCAATTATTAAAACTTAACTATGAGCACTTTAAATAAAGTACAAATTAACTGCAAACTTTAGTTTGGTCAACAGGACTTTTGTACTACTTTACAGTTGCAATGGGAAATGAGAGACTTAAATACATACGTATACTCTCTTACTCACGTATATACCTATTAACTAGCACATAAAACGAGCCAATTCATGGAGACACTTGCAAGTTGGCCCGCCCCTCTTAGTTGGCGTCAGGCAAACACTTTTCGGTGCGTTCATTAAAACTTCGAGACTTGGGCGACTTTTCCCTCTGCTGACAATACTGCAGGCTTGGCATAGCGTTGCCACTGTTATATAGCGGTATATGCATTGGTAGGTATGTCTGTATGTCTGTCTGTGTTAGGTGATAGTTTGTCGTTTATATTTGACTGTCGGCACTGAATTCTCTTCTACACTCTTAATTGATCTTTGAAAATTTATAAGAGTTTTAGTTAGGATTATTTTTAATTTCTTTGTAGACGGAAATAGTTCACTTTTTATGCACAAAGGCAATAATTTAAATGTAGTTTTGTATAGGTAATTATTTTTGTAACTTTTGATTTGAAATTTAATTCCTAAAAATGTTATTTTAATTTTTTTTAGGGTTCATAATGGCTTGTTAGTTCAGGCTTGGAGGTCTATTATTACTACTATTCTAATCTTAAAAAATGGAGAATGATGAAGAAAGTATAGAATTTCTTAAAAGATTATTAAACTAACTGTCAAAGTGAATCTATTGTGTTTGACGTTTATTTGACAAATGACTATGGAAAAGCATCGGCTTGGAAGTAGTTAGAGAAAACGTTTTAAAATTGGATAAATATGTATGTATTTAGATGAGATTTCAATGCTTACAGAGCACTCTGTTTTTTGTTACTGTGTGAAAAAATACATTTCCTGAAAATGTTTCTGAAATGCTGTCGAATTCGCAGTCCTTGACCGGCAATAAATCCGGAACCCTTCCGACTATTTTGACTCAACTGTCGTGTGTTGGATCCACATTACTATAATTTGATTGTTGTATGAAATTTTATCAGAAATCTCGGTCAGACACATAGTTGCTCTTCAAATAATAATATTGGGTGATCCAAGTAGAGATACTTTTTTCAATAACCTTTTTTCGACACTTCACGCTTGAGTCGTCTTAAGCTGTCATGTTATTTTTGTTCAGTATTATTTGGCATTTAATCTTAAGAGAAAGACTTACGTCTGAACATCGACATCACTTTGCTCAATGAACTCTTGAAAAGTTCCAACAAGATCCGACGTTTTCGAGCCAAATTCTGTTCAGCGATGAACAGAATATTTCTGGCTTAATGGGTCTTACATACCATTTCATCGTGTGAAACATCGGTACATATATCTTCAAAAATGATACCGTTGAATACGAACTTTAATGGCGACCGTTTTCGCGCCATGATAACCGACTATTTGATTCAATTTGATCATTTCACGTTTTTCCTGTGGAGATATGTAAATTCTAAAGTTTATACGGACAATCCCACTTCGATTCAAGCCGTGGAGCCGTTCGTACTCGAACGAATCATCGAAAATTGGACTCAACTGATGGATCATCTGAAACGTAGCCGTGGCCAATATATGAAAGAGGTAATCTTTAAAAAATAAATGCCAAAGAATGTTCTTTCGAATGATAATAAACATTCCCCCATTAAATTTGGATTTCCTGCGTTTTTTTTTCTTAAAACGCAAAGTAGGGAATCTCGAAATGGATCACCCTTTATCTATACATTTCTAAATTTTTAGCTGAACTATTCTACTTATTTTTGGTTGTTGTTGTTTTTTGATCACCTAGACCCTGCCTGATGGGGAAAGCGTAATATTAATTGTCATCGAGATCATCTAATTTATATATCATCTATGAGCGACCAAGGAAAAGAGCTGTTTCGATAGAGCCAGACCATAGGAGGAGAGGAAAGTGTTCCTTGGGTATGCAAAGAGGTTGCATGTTGTATTTGTATTTGATATGTCGGGATCTTATCTGTATAAGTAGGAGTTCAACCTCCTTAGTTTTGGTCTGTATTTTAAATTTACCGAATAAGTGGTAGCTCCTGCAAGTGTCAAGATGTGCCTGATTATGATAGAAGCTGTTTCATAACAGAAAAGTCTTAAGAGGCTTATGATTACCTGTCTATTTTTATTCTTAATAACCTCAATTCATACAAAAAGTTTTCAATTATGTTGTTTGGACTCGGCCTGCATTTGAACCTCCAACTCTTCATATTATTTTGTTCTCATACTCAATCTACTCAAGTTTGATGTAATGGAAATCCATATTAATATTATAAATGCGAAAGTAACTCTGTCTGTCTGTTACTCTTTCACGCCTAAACGGCTGAACGGATTTTGATGAAATTTGGTATGGTGATAGATGATAACATAGAAATGGTCATAGGCTATAAATAATCACGCTATCGTTCTTAGGGGGTAGGCAGTAGGTAGATAACTAAATTGAGTTAGTGATTTTTAGTCGTGTTTGTTGGGACTTTTGCTCTTTCAGGTCTAAACGGCTGAACGGATTTTGATGAAATTTAGTAAGGTAATTGATGGTTACCTAAAAACGGTAAGAAGATCAAAATGATCACGTCATCGCACTTAGGGGGTAGAAAGTAGGCAGAAAATTGAATTGAGTTAGTGATTTTTTTATGGTTTTTGCTGGGAGTTTTGATCTATCATGTTCCGGACGAAGTCGCGGGTAAGAGCTAGTATTATAATATTTTTAACTTTATTATTTTAAACTACCCTCTTGTGAACTAAACTACACTCGCCTTATAAAACTTTAAATTGCCATTGCCAAATCCAGTTTCCTCGTGAGCTCCACTAAATAATATTTATGCCGTTTTTATACAATTCCCTCAAATACCGAAATCAATTCATGGCATAAAAATATTAACAGCTATGATCGTTTGAAGTTACAAATTATATACACGCTGCTGCTACGCCAACGTTTTTATAGTCCACAGCAGCAGGAGTCAGAAGTATGCTACTCGCTTGCTTGAACAAATTCATATGCGAATCAAAGCAAATAAACGAATAAAAATAAAGCACACGAGTATGTATATTAAAAGCCGAGTATATGCAAAGCTATCGTGCCAAAGAGCGTAAAAGTTGACTACTTGCATGCATAACCACCACACCTCCTCCACCGCGCGCGGTCAATGTGCGCCAACGATCAACTTGTTGTATGCAAATACACTTAACGCTTAGCAACGCGTCCGGCAACACCCAGCCGCATATGCAGCGTTGATTGCATTTCGAAGCGCGCCCGTGCTGGTTCGTGTATATGTATATGGGTGTGTGTGTGTGTCGAATCAAAGTTTGCGCGTGTTTCTTAAAAGCTTCATAAAATTGAATCAACTGCAGGCAGCCACAATAACGGTGAATGTGAGCGGCACGCACACATACAGAGAGAGAGATATGGTGCTCCGCATATTCAAATGCATATTTATAAAAATCTGTAAGTATGCGCAACGCACTGCATACATGGAGGCGCATAAGCAGCAGCGCGCCGCCTCTCTGCTTGCCGCTCCTCCGCTCCAGCATCGCCATCACCATTGCCACTTTGCGTTACGAGTATGGCTCGCGGTGCGATGGTGCAACATAAAATGAAATTTATATGCGACTTTTGTTTTCATTTTATTCCATCGGAATTCGCCCGGCGGTGATCACATTCTGCTGCTGCTTGCTGTTGCTGCCTTTTCAATTTCGGCTTTTATAAAATTTTATGAAAACCATTGCGAAATGCACATATTTATCCAAAAGCGAACGGCGAAAGATTTCTGAAATATTGCATTTTTAAATAATAACGTCCCACTGGCCCACCGCCCCTCTTTCCACTCCACTTCGCTCAGCACAGCGAGCAGAGTTCTGCTTGAAACACCAGCGAGTTAAGCAAAACTTTCGGCTCGCAAATTCGCTTAGTGAAGGCGGTCCGTAGCGGGTGGAGTGTGGTGGGTGGGTGTCGGCACTCAGCTGTGCACAGCAGGCAACAACTGCCAGTTGCACATGTGGCCGCGGGATAATGCGCTCTGGAAACAATCACACCAGCGTCGGCATCAGCTCCAGTTCTAGCAGCAGCGCTCAAGTCGTCGTTGCAGAACGCTTTTTGGTGCAGTGGCTGTGAAATTTTTCGTAGCTTTAATAAACTGCTGTTGAGTTTCATCTCAGCTTGCGGCCATGACGTCGACGGCGCTGGCGTTGGTGATGGAGATGCTGCTGTTGTTGGCGTCGTTGGGTAACGGTAAGACAGTGCTGCAATTCTTACCGCCCGCCACACATGCCACGCTTGAGTTGAAAGCAAAGTACAAAGTCTTTCGTTTTTATGAAATTTATTGCCGCGATTTCTTATTTCGGTTTTCCATTCGTTTTGGACGTGTTGAGATATTTTTTGTTGCTTTTCGTTTGGGAGAAAATTTTCTTCTTGTCTGCTGGTTGTATTGAAATATTTAAATGCTGCTGAAAAGTGTTTCTTTCTTGGTTCGGTTTTAAGTGGGTATTGTTCAATAATATTGTTCATTTTTATTGCACAATAATTTTTTATTCTCTTCAGGTCTAACTTCACTTAAGTTGTCTTACAATGGTAGCCTTAATAATGTGGAAATCGCTTGAGGGACAGAAGCTTATAAAGCATATCTGGCAGAACCCTTACGATAGACTTCAAACGTTATTCTTCCATGGTTAGCCACTGACTAACTAACCTATAGCCTATCTATCTCTCTCTCTCCTTATTTATCCTCCGAACTTCGAACTTTGTCAGTATATCTCAAGTTTTGTGTCTGAGTAAACGAAATGGATGTAAAGTCAGGCTCTCTCAAGTAGGCTTAAAATCGGAGAATTGAAATCTACTTTATAGACTAGTTCATTTATGTAGAGAGATAGATAGAGAGAGGACTATCTCCTGAACCATAACGATAACAAAAGGAATTTTTTGGATCGAAGGATGCTCAGACATTAGAGAGAGCAAGAAATGAAAATTACCCCGAGAACTACTTATCAATTCTACTAAATAGACCAAACTACCTCTCTGAATTTTTTAGAATGCTTTTTGAATACAAATTCCTTGAGAATAAATGTCAAGTTTTCAAGTGATTTCGCCTAAATTTAATCTCCAAAATACCTTTAAGAGGATTCAAAATAGATGCGTGGTAGTCTGAGCAACCGTAAAATTATTAAGATTTAAGCACATTCGTATCGTGGCGGCACATATATAAAAGAGAGCTGAGAGAAGAGAGAGAAGATTTTCGGAAAATTCTCAGACAAAAAAGAACTGAAATTAAGGCATAATTAGTCTTCTCATTACTGTGGAGACTCATTTTATCATTTTCAAGTATTCATTCACAAAGGCAAGGGGATGTCTGCTTTTAATTCGAACCTAACCCCACTTTTTAACTGAATAATGGTTTTATGGCTCAAAATAGACGTTGTGTTAATATGAACTTTCTATTCACTTCTAACATCCTCACACCATTAATCCACACTTAATAGTTAATTGATTAAGAGCGCTTTCTAATTCATGCCTACTTTACCCGGGGGTGGAGGTGGATCCACTTAGCTGTTCTTAAAATTTTATGGCTCGTAAAGTTCCTAAAATAAAGCAATAAAATGCTGTTGCCAGGCAGACTTCCCTGCAGTTTATAAAATTTTATGATTTCACAGTTTTTATGTGTGTTCTACGGTGTCCAGCTGCTCTCTCCCAACTGTTTGATGTTCTTCAATGGTGGTTGCTGTGTGTGTGTTTGAATGTAAGAACTGCTTAGATCAATTTTAATTGAGTTGTTTTCGGCATGTAGACTGACACCAGCAGGGTTTGAGTAATATTTCAATGCGGTTGTGGATTGCCACCAAAGCAGATGGCGTGTTATAAATGTTTAAATATGTGTGTATTTATTGTATTTGAATACATGTATAGGAAAATAACATAAAATTAGAAGGAAATCAAAGTGCTTTGAACTCTAGTTTGAATATATTATATTTTATTTATTTATTGAAAACAACATTAGGGTGGTTAAAAAAAAAGTCGGAGGAAATGTTTTACAAAAGATTCTGAAAGTTATAAGTTATTTACTTATTATTATTAAAATAACACACAATTATATATTCGATATAGAGTCCACTAGAATAACGAGTATCACTATATATAATATATGAGGACTAGGATAATTCCTCGATCGTTTTTACTAATTTTCACCACCCACCTACATCCAATATTATACGTTCACTTAATTTTGCTAAGATATCTCACATATTAACCGATATATACGGTATAAAGTCCACCGTAAGTTTGAAAATCCGTATATTAGGTATATGGAGGCTACACGAAGTATTGACCCGATTTTGCCCAATTTTGGCACAGAGGCCACTAGTAGAAAAAAAAGACCTCTTTCATGTTTCTTAAGAATATCTGAGACATTTAAGTATATTTACGATAAAAAAGCACTGAGGTCCTCATGTTCGGTAGCTGAGTTCTAAAAATTGTATAGTCCGATTTCTTTGGTAAAATTTCTTTACAAACATTAAATGTTCGTGGCTCCACTCACTTATGGGTCAAAAACCATATCTCAGAAACTACTAGACTTATTTCAACAAAAATCGGTTCACAATCACGATTATTTTTCTTATAACAAAATTTGAAGCCATCTGATTCGTTCACTTCACAATATATACATCAAGAACCAATGAAGATAACGAAACAAAAGCCAGCAGAACGTAAGCATCTGATATTCGGAATCAATTCGGAATTTTAATGGATCGGTTTAAAAATTTGTCCAGACCCCATATACCGGACATAGAGAGCTCCATGTCCATGACTGGCTTTATACCAAAAGTATCGGTGAGTATTTGAAAGATCTTAATGAAACACCAATTAAAAAAAATGATTAATATGTGATACGACGCCAAAAATTTAATGAAAACGGTGGAAATCTATCCTGAAACATATATCTCCCTTCCGCCGTTTTGTCTTTTGCATTTCGCGGCTATGTATAAAGCGCTACAGAGCTCGTATCTGGCAATACTATACATAAAGGGTGATTTTTTAAGAGCTTGATAACTTTTAAAAAAAAAAAAACGCTGCGTCTTAGGTGGTCCATTCGGAAAGTCCAATTTTGGGCAACTTTTTCGAGCATTTCGGCCGGAATAGCCCGAATTTCTTCGGAAATGTTGTCTTCCAAAGCTGGAATAGTTGCTGGCTTATTTCTGTAGACTTTAGACTTGACGTAGCCCCACAAAAAATAGTCTAAAGGCGTAAAATCGCATGATCTTGGTGGCCAACTTACGGGTCCATTTCTTGAGATGAATTGTTCTCCGAAGTTTTCCCTCAAAATGGCCATAGAATCGCGAGCTGTGTGGCATGTAGCGCCATCTTGTTGAAACCACATGTCAACCAAGTTCAGTTCTTCCATTTTTGGCAACAAAAAGTTTGTTAGCACCGAACGATAGCGATCGCCATTCACCGTAACGTTGCGTCCAACAGCATCTTTGAAAAAATACGGTCAATGATTCCACCAGCGTACAAACCACACCAAACAGTGCATTTTTCGGGATGCATGGGCAGTTCTTGAACGGCTTCTGGTTGCTCTTCACCCCAAATGCGGCAATTTTGCTTATTTACGTAGCGCCATTCAACCAGAAATGAGCCTCATCGCTGAACAAAATTTGTCGATAAAAAAGCGGATTTTCTGCCAACTTTTCTAGGGCCCATTCACTGAAAATTCGACGTTGTGGCAGATCGTTCGGCTTCAGTTCTTGCACGAGCTGTATTTTATACGGTTTTACACCAAGATCTTTGCGTAAAATCTTCCATGTGGTCGAATAACACAAACCCAATTGCTGCGAACGGCGACGAATCGACATTTCACGGTCTTCAGCCACACTCTCAGAAACAGACGCAATATTCTCTTCTGTACGCACTGTACGCATTCGTGTGGTTGGTTTAATGTCCAATAAAGTAAACTGAGTGCGAAACTTGGTCACAATCGCATTAATTGTTTGCTCACTTGGTCGATTATGTAGACCATAAATCGGACGTAAAGCGCGAAACATATTTCGAACCGAACACTGATTTTGGTAATAAAATTCAATGATTTGCAAGCATTGCTCGTTAGTAAGTCTATTCATGATGAAATGTCAAAGCATACTGAGCATCTTTCTCTTTGACACCATGTCTGAAATCCCACGTGATCTGTCAAATACTAATGCATGAAAATCCTAACCTCAAAAAAATCACCCGTTATTTGAAAGGTCTTGATATAACCTACAAAACGACGCTATGCATGATTCGTTTGGATATTGCGTTCAACAGTTATAGACGTGTAAGCATGGAGTTCACTAACGCCGAAATTCGAGCTAATTTAAAGTTTTCCCTTGTTAAAGGCAAATCCGCTAGAGAAACGTTCCGTGAGATTAATGGTGTTTTAGGGGATGGTACTCTATGACTTCGAACTGCGGAAGAATGGTTTCGACGATTCAGAGCGGGTGAAAACGACACCATGTATAAGCCAACCGGCGGAAGACCTGTGGCGACGAATACCGATCAAATCATGGAAAACATAGAGTTAGACCGGCATGTGAAATGGGATTTAGTCACCAAACCATTTTAAATCATCTGCAGAAGGGTGGATATACAAGAAAACTTGATTTTTGGTGCCGCATGATTTGAGGCAAAAAAACTTCTGGACCGAATCAACGCCTGCGATTAACCCATTTTTGAAGCGGATGGTGACTGGCGACGAACAATAGATCACATACTACAATATCAAGCGAAAACTGTCGCGGTCGAAGACCGGTGAATCGTCCCAAACTGTGCCCAACCCGCGATTGACGGCCACGAAGATTTTGCTGTGTGTTTGGTGGGATTGGAAGGGAATCATCCACTATGAGTTGCTCCCATATGGCGAGACGCTTAATTCTACCATCTACTGTGCCGCTTGAAGCAGGCGTCCAAAATTGGCCAACAGGAAGGGTGTAGTGTTCCACAATGGTACCGCCAGACCACACACTTCTTTGATGACCCGTCAGAAGCTACGGGAGCTCAGATGGGAGGATTTATCGCATTCACCATATAGCCCGGACATAGCGCGAAGTGAATTACCACCTGTTCCTGTCTATGGCGAACGTCCTTGGTGGTGTAAAGTTGAACTCAAAAGAGGGTTGTGAAAAGTTGCTGTCTGAGTTCTTCGCAAATAAGGAGGGGGCTTCTACGATGAGGGTATTATAAAGTTGACGTCTAGATGAAAACAGATTATCGAACGAAACGGCGCATATTTGAACTAAATCCGATCACCATAACACTTTTTATAAAACATTGAATAAAGAGCAGAGAAGCGGATGGGGGATATTTGGCCATCTTGGTCATATATGAGGACCTATGTAGCTACCAATCACTATTGGAGTCTGATATTACCGAGTGAGATTGCCATTTCACAAACATTCATTAATTTTACAAGTAAGGGTCTTCCCTAATGCACACATCTACATAATGTGGCTTATTGTTTCCTCGTGTATTCTCCTGATTATCGATAGCTTTGCAAATTTTGATGATTATTATTAACTTTGCTGAAATTTCAGACAAATAATCTACAACAACTAACATAGAAATGAGATCATACATACATTATTAATACGAGCATTTGTATGCCTTTATAAAATAATCAAGTTGAGTCAGACCAATTGAGGAAGTTCGATGGACTGCTGACCGACCGAGAAGTACACAAGTGAGCTTGTTGTGGTCGAAGCGGTCAGTAGCAATGAAAAGCGAAAAATGTTGTTGTTATTGTTGTTGTCTTTTGTAAAAGTTTAATCAGTGCCAGAGTCCATGTACACCTCATTAAATGCAGCAACAACAACGTAAAAAGCATACTTGGTAACCATAATAAAAATACTTAACAATAATGGAAAGGAAATCAAATGAAAAGCGAAAAAGAATGAAATGGAAAAATAAAAATGCGAAAAAAGGGAAAATAAATTCACGAACGAAGTGTGGAACTGCAATAAAATAGAAACAATTCGCATAAAATTGCTACAAATGGCGACAACGTCTTTGGCAGCGAGCGCGGGCACACACACACACACACACACACACACAAACAACAATAACAAATGTACAACTGACAAAGCCGCTAACAAATATCAACAGCAACAACAAAAACAAATACTAAACACATTTGGCAGGCGAATTGCGAAATGGCATTGGGTTGTATCCAAAAAGGATTATCAGGAATTGATAAAAGTTTTAAAAACTTCCACGCTTTTGTCGGTTTCCTTTACGCCATTAGCTGCCGCCGAGTCACCACTTCACCGCTCGGCCGCTCTTACTCTCTTCTGTTCACTTTTGTTTACTCAGCTCCATCACTTTCTCACTCTGCGGCCGGTCATTTGCGTCGATTTGTGCTGAGTTTTGTCGCTGCGGCTGATTCCTTCATTACCGTTAACTTATGTTTTGGCGCCGCAGCGACATTCGTTATGCCGCAAAAAGGAGGCGGTACGTCGGCAAATAGCTCTAAACGCACACAACCACACACACATTAAATATACAAATCTATATTGGTGACATCTCGTCGAGGTCGCCGCACAACAATTGAATGGGGTTACGGGGCGAAGGTGCCTTGTAAACATATTTGCGCACATACTTTCTTTGGTGTGTTTGTTGGTGTGGGTAATGCGCCAGGCGGCGCGAGAAAAAACAGCTGTTCGTATGGGAATTTGCCAAAACAAATAAAATTAAATTAAATTGCTTTAGAATCGCGGTCTCATACACAGCCTTCTCCAGCTCTCTGCCGGTGTGTGTGTTTGTCTTTTCGGTAAGTTATCGCATTGGGTTTGCTCTGTGTCAAGTGTTGGGATTTGTTTAAGTGCCATTTTATTGTTTTTGGCTTTTGAAATTTTTGCGAATCTCTTCGTTTGGTGGCTTAAATTATTCGAGTTTTTTATTATATTGGGCTGAAGAGCAGCCTTGAAGGTTTTTCTTCAATAAGTTGTTTTAGTAAAATTTTTTTATTAATTTATAAGCTGGGAGAAACTAATTTCGGAGGAATCTAAGCTTTAAATATTCTCACAAATTTAAAAAATATAATATATTTCGAGATATTGAGTTTTAAAATTTTTAAATATTTTTTTATATAAAATCGGAATAAAAAAATTGTGGTTTTCAAAAACCAATACTGAAAAGTTTGTTCCGTTCTTCCTAAAACGAAAGGTTTGCAACGGAAAGTCAGTTGTCCTTTTATCTGGAACCTCATCTCATATTGGGACCGACTTATACGTGTTGAACAACCTGGGGAATCAGAAACTACAGCCTTTGAGGGAATAATAGATATAATAGGTATGCATCGGACCCGGTTATGAAGCTGTTTATAGTCAACTTATTAAAGTCATTTGAGGACGACAGTACTTCGCTTTTTAAACATTTAAATTATATTCCATAATATTAGGTTGTCAAATATCTCTTCCCTTCCGCTTTATTGCTCTTTAATCAATGCTTTTTAAAAAGCGTTAGAGTGATCGGATTTAGTTAAAATATGAGCTGTTTCGTTCGATAATCCGTTTCCATCTTGACGGCAACGTCATAATTCCCCCTGGTAAACACCCCTCTCCTTATTTGTGAAGAACTCGGACAGCCACTTTTCACAAGATTCTTTTGATTGCCATGGGCAGGAACAGGTGATAAACTCTTGGCGCTATATGGTGAATGCGATAAAATCTCCCATCCGAGTTCCCGTAGCTTCTGACGAGTCATCAACGAAGTATGTGATCTGGTGTTGTCCTGGTGGAACACTACACCCTTCCTGGTGGCCAATTCTGGACGCTTCAGGTTGATCGCCTGCTTCAAGCGGTCCAGTTAATCGCAGCTCATAGTGGATGATTCCCTTCCAATCCCACCAAACACACAGCAAAACCTTTCTGGCCGTCAATCCCGGCTTGGACACTGTTTGATATTGTCGTATGTGATCCATTTTTCGTCGCCAGTCACCATCCGCTTCAAAAATGGGTCGAGTTCGTTCCGTTTCAGCAGCATATCGCAGGTTTTGATTCGGTCCAAAAGGTTTTTTTGCGTCAAATCATGCGGCACCCAAACATCATATTTTTAGTCCATCCAGCTTTCTGCAGATGGTTTAAAATGGTTTGGGTGATGCCACATGCCGGTCTAACTCGATGTTTTCCATGATTTGATCGGTATTCGTCGTCACAGGTCTTCCGCCGGCTGGCTTATCCATGGTGTCGTTTTCACCCGCTCTGAATCGTCTAAACCATTCTTCCGCAGTTCGAAGTGATAGGGTACCATCACCCAAAACAACATTAATCTCACGGAACGTTTCTCTAGCGGATTTACCTTTAACGAAGGACAACTTTTAATTAGCGCGAATTTCGGCGTTAGTGAACTCCATGTTTACACGTCTATAACTGAGAGACATTTGCTATCATGGCTTCTTACTCAAGTGAGATGTCTTTTAGATGAACATAATCTAAAAAATATTATTCCTTTGATATTATTAATAAACGGTAATGCATAACTCTTTATTTATGTATGAAATAACCGAAATTATCGCGTTATAAATTACATTTGAAGAGCAAAGCTTTCAGCTAGTACTCAATGCGGGCTCTCCCTCTCGCTCTCAAGTTTTCGCTGCTTGTAAGTTTCTATCAAAATACAACTAACGGTAATGAAATTCCCTAATGAAAATTGCAAAACCACGAGCTCGATCAACGAAGCTCGTTTGTCAGCATCTTAAAAGTTACTAATTAAATTAGACACTGCTTTTCGGTGGCAGCAAGAGCAAGAGCATTGAGCCAAGGTATTTACTGGCTGCAATGCAATACAATATTCATCTATACACTCAGCCATACATAGAGACATGCATGTGCATTAAATGAGCAAAATTGTTAATCAAACAGTCACGAAATAAAAGTGGGTTGCCAGCAATAGAAGTGGAAGAATAAAAATAGAAATTAGAAACGACGAAATGAAGAGCTACAGAGCTGAAGTAGCAATGCAAGCGAGCGCACAAGGACGGCGAGTTGGATGGCAGGGGGTGAAGTGGGACTAAGAGGCAGCTTATATGAACTTGCATGTGCGATAAATTGTTGAAATTGGTTTCGATGCAAGCTTGCAACTGTACAACAACAAACAACGGTATTCGGTTGCAAGTGCCACACACCAGAGGGCGCACACACATGCACAGTTTTGCGCAACTTCACATTCAATTCACTGCAAACTGTAAGCAGTCTAAATGAGTTGGGCGGTGGGACACACGGCATTAAAGTAGATTTTCGACGGAGCAAAAAAAAAAAACGAGTGCAACAACAAAAAAGTGGAAAACTGGAAACAGCTGAAGAGGAATCGAATGAAATTGGAAAATAGTAAAAGCTTGTTGAGAAACACAAGTATCGGGTTGTAAGTGGTGCAGCAAGCTAGGAATTTTGGCACATTTACTAAAGTGATACAACCGTTCAAACACACGCACGCACACATTTATATAGATATCCGCACACTTGCATTAGAAACTGTTTAGATGGAAAGTGGGCCAATTGAAAGCGAAAAATCGAAATTCTTTAAAACACACACACACACACACGCACATGAAAATCGTTTCACATTACAACAGCTACAATAATAACAACAACAAAGTGATATTAAATAAAAACGCCAGCAAGTGAAGGAAGTAAAATCAACAACACTTTACATCATCAAGTATGGTGGGATAATAGCAATTGCCGGCCATTTGTGCGAAGTAAGCGTGTGAAAATTGAGTCTCTACGTTCTCTAAGCCTCGAGTTGAGTATATTGAACTCTGTGTGCCAATAAATTCACTTTGCTTTCAAATCGACTAATGAAGGGTGTGTCGGTGGTGATAAGTTTAACAAATGTGTTTATAATCGAAACAAATTTATTGCTTTTCACTGCAGCTAATTCGAGAGATTCTTGATAAGGGGATCACGTTCTTCGATTTTGGCAATTTGATCTTCAAAATTCGGTGTATAAACCTACTTCAAAGAAAATGTTTCACTTTTTTAGACATCACTAACTGGTACCATTTTGAAAATCAAAATTAAGATTATGGAATCTGAAGGCTTAATATTCTTCCTCTTTTTCGATTTCGGCAATTTAGTCTTCAAAGAAGGCAGTAGAAGTCCAATCGGAATAGGTTTTTCAGTTCAGAGAAAATGCCATCCTTATTTTGTTCTCAAAAACTGGTATAGTTTCGAAAAGCTTTAGAACTGGATACCTTGATTTTGGATTTACCACTTCCGTGGATGAGTTGGTGCTCTCGGGATCACTGAAGAGTGATCGGCCATTTTAAGTTTCATTCTAAGACACATATAGTCTTAATTCCAGATCTCTAAATGCCTTCAAAAAGCTCTAAGCTCAGAGAAATCCGGAATAATCTCCAACCCCATATAATATAATATAAATAATAATTAAATACCTATTAGGAAACCCATTCATTCGATTCATTCGATATAGGTGGGCTTTCTAACTTTTAAATAAATAATATCTTCTACTGAGAGGCAATATGACGAATTTAATCATTACAAATGCCTTCCAAACCTTTTTTTGTGTTACTTATTTTATTTTCTTCAGAAACTGGAGAAAGAGGAAGCCTGTCGAAGTTTGAAATGTGTTGTTGTTATGATAAATCTTAATGTAATGTTAATATAGATATAAGTTTTTCTGTAAATTCAAAGTTTAAAAAAATTACTGACATTGGGCTATTGAGCTTCTCCCAGCATTTGGGATTTCTTAAATCCTATCTTAAGACTCTCAAATGGTTGTGAGAACTAGAAAGAGATTTACTTAAGCTCTGTCAAGCTTTTTAGTCGAAGCTTTAAGCTTCAGTTTTGGACCAAGGACCATCTCTCAGCTTTTGCGATTTCTTAAAGCTAATCTCAAGACTAAATGGTCTCCAAGTAGAACGAGCCTTATCTAAATCTCCATTTATTTATATGGAGCTTTTTATTCGGAGCTTAAAGCTTTTTTGGAATGAGATCCTAGTGAGCTAGTTTTTGGTTTGAGATTAGAGAAGATGTTAAACTTTTATACTTTGTATCAGTCTAGATGTCTAATAGATAAAAAAGACGGTAATACAAAGTTAAATATTTAGAGTTTCTGAGCGTCTGTCAGAGTGTCCCTACAAGCATAGATAAAGTACAACGAAGTGAGTTACTGTCAACTAACCTCACTTTTAGTTGGAACTATGCCAAAATAGATTGCCATTCAATAGTATTTCCACAAAAAGCGAACAAACACAAACCACCTCATAGCAGCACCTCGCTTTTTGGGTCCACCAAAGCTATGAGCATCATTCCATCCATTCATTTGTTATTACAAACAGAGTGAATCCCAACTATAAATTTGTGCTATTCCCAGCCGCGCGCTGCCACATTGAATGCGGCCCAATATAAGCAAATCTACACAAACGCGCGCTTTCACAGCCGAGCCAAGTGATCTGGTGTGATTGGGTTATTGAGCTGAAATCGTCGTCAACGCCCCGCCACTTAGCGACGGCCACCGCCAATTCACTGCGTTGCTTGCTGTTGCTGGCTGCTTTGCGGTTGCTACTTAGCTAACGGTTGATGACGATGGTGATGATGTTGTCAAACCCAACGCTGCCTGCCGCTATGACGTACATCCCAATCCACTCACCCACTCCTCGCGGCGCTGCTGTTTATGCTGATAGTGACAGTTGAATGCAAACAGCGCTTTGTGCCACAAACACAATACTTTTTTCGTTCCGTTTGCTTTCGCATTTTTGTTGTTGTTGCTGCTGCTGCGCGATTCTTTCGTTATATTTTCGATACGCGCTTTGTTTGTTTTTGTTGTTGTCGATTTTTTATTTGGCATTTAAAATTTTGCTAAAAGCTCGTTGAAAATGCGGTTGGTGTTGGGGTTTTTAGTGGTTATCCTGCTTGCTTGCTTGTTTGTTGGTGTTGTTGGCTGCTGGCGCCCGTCAAGCGCGTTGTGTTGATTTCGTTTGCGTTTGTATTCCGTCAAATCGCATACCTTTTACACCGCCGTTACTTGCCTTGCCACACATCTGCCCGTTTGTCTGCCAGCTGAAGAATTCTCCGTTTGCCACCAAAGCTCCGCACTCGCTATCAATGTGTATTTATGTTGGCGGAAACCGACAGATAAACATGCGTGCGCGTGTTTTCACTGTTGAGTGTCGTTTACGTAAGATTTTTCAATTCATTTCGGCTTTTTTCTCCAATTTTTTTTCATTTCGATTTTGATTTTTTCATTTTCATTTGCCATTCGTCGCTCGGTGTGTGTGCGCTCATTCGCTTTGGCTGTGCGCTCGGTTGGCTCGATAATTCAACGGAAGCACTGGCGGCAGATTTCCTCACGTTTTCTTCAGCTGCTTTATTAAGATTCACTTACAGCAGCAAAGCTACAGCTTGGTTATTAAGCTTTGTACTTTGTTGTACTTGTGTTGCTTCCGCTGAGCAATTGAAGTTAATTTGTGCATATTTGCCAAGTGAGAGAAGGTAGTGACAGGGAGGCAAGGAGACAGTGGAAGTAAGGAGTGTAGTGGAAGAAGGGTAGTGGAAGGAGTGGAGTGTAAGCAGAAGAAGTGCTGATTTGTTGCTATATTTGCTTGTACGTCTTCCTTTGAGGCTCAGAAGCGTTTGCAGATAATTGTGAAACGATCAAACAGCGTGTGCCAGCGGAAGGATAGAGGAAGGAAATAATTTCGCTTTAAAATTAAGCCCATGATTATCAGTTGCTTTACTTATGTACGAGTATACATATAGACATACATTCTAACGCGCTCACAAGTGATTGATTTTGCTATTATATTTATGATTACTGCAATGATTATGTATTCTTTGCTCATTAAGTCTTTATTATTAGAAGAAGTGAAGGTTAGACTGATGGGAGGACGGAAGCGGGACTAATTTAATAAACATTTCTTGTATTTTCATATTCCACAACTGAGTTGGATTGTCAATAGAGCTCTAGTTAGTAAATTGTTGTTTGAGTGCCTTAAGCTGATACTAAAGTCGTGTGTTTCGAGTCAAAGTATCCTTCTTCTTTTTTAAAGCAAGCATTAATTGTGTGAATTTTGGTATGTTTTAAGATTTCTATTACACTTGTGATATCGTGGAATTCTAGTATTTTTATACTCTCGCAACAAAAGTTGCTAAGATAGTATTACAGTTTTGTTCACATAACTGTTTTTGTAACACCTAAAACTAAGATGAGTTAGATATAGGATTATATATACCAAAGTGATCAGGGTGACGAGTAGATTTGAAATCCGTACGTCTGTCCGCCCGTCCGTCTGTGGAAGCGATAACTTGAGTAAAAATTGAGATATCTTAATGAAACTTGGTATACATATTCCTTTGCACCATGAGACGGTTAGTATTGAAAATGGTCCACGTTTTTGGGGAAGGGGGCAGGGCCACGCTCATAAATATGTTTTTTGTATATATCTCGTAAACTAGCTCTAGAATCTTTTCTTTTAGGCACTGCCTTTTACAGTCCAAAAATTGAGAAAATCTGAATATAACCACGCCTACCTCCCATACAAAGGTTATGTTGAAAACTACTAAAAATGCTTAAATTCAGTAATGAAAACCACCAGAAACCTCAAATTTTATTATTAAGAAGGTACAGAAGGGCTGGACTCTGTTAATTTGGGAGCGTGGTTCCGCTCACTTATGGGTCAAAAACCAAATCTCCGAAACTACTCGACCAATTTCAATGAATTTCGGAATTTCTCCCTAGCTTCCCAATGATATGTTGTGAAAATAGTCCAAATCGGATCACAACCACGCCTACTTCCCATATACCAGAACTTTGAAGACGATCTGAATCGTTTACATTACAATATATAAAGTAAGCACTAGTGAAGATATCGGAACAGAACTTTGCAAACATACTGATAAAAGAGCAAACCCATTTAAAGAGTGGCATCGTCCTTCTAAAAATCGTCGAAATCGGTCCATAAGACGCTATATATCGAATATGAGGACCTCGGTGCGAAGAAATTCAGAAGAAATATTTTGCTTCTAATAATATGTCTCCATGCCAAAAATGCGTGAAATCGGGTCATAACTTCACCTAACTCCCATATACCTAATATTAGGGTTTCCAACTTTCAATGGACTTTAACCATATATGAAGAATATGCGGGTTAAATAAATAAATTGCGAAAGTATAAAATGTTCGGTCACAACCCTTAGGCCTTTCTTACTTGTTATAATTCGGTTCATATTTGATGTAAATTGGTATTCTATAGACTTGAAGACTCTGAAGCATAAAACAATCTATATCTGATTTTCATATATTATAGTATGGAGTTGTAGCTTTTTAATCTTATTTATTTTATATTAATAAAACACAATTGAATATGAACACAGAAAATATACATATAAGTATACGTAGCCACATTCACATTTTAATTAATTATAATCATTTTTTAAATTTAATTAAATGCCAGCTGAAATGTTACTCATACGCCCTCGTGGTTCGTTAAATTTATACTACAAACTCAATCATGAAACTGGAACACATTATAGCAGACAGGCTTAAATGTTCGCATCGTTTCTGTGAAAGCATTGCATCCATATATTTTATAGTTTTATTCAATCTTCTATCAAAACGTCTATAAATTTTGAAGCGTTTTAACAATTCGCTTGAAAGATAGGAGATTTTAAGTGAAACTAAAATTTTATATTTAAAACATATATAGTACCTCTACCCCCGGTTGTCTGAATTTCATGTTATGAAAAGCCAAAAACAAAGACTGCAGTGATCAAAATGATTTAAGATGACAGTAAAATAAAAGTGGAAACTCTAAAGAAATCGAATGAAATTTGATATCGTTTAAAGTGATTTGGGTATGAGAAAGCTCTGTTTTTACGCAACTACCGTATCTTCCAGGATTCGTCTTCATCAACAGTTTTCTTTTCTTTGATCCCAATATCACCATACACACTGTCTGTTACAGCTAAAGGTGATTTTTTTAATAAAATACTACAGGTACAAAAATATTATACTTATATTGCACAAACGTATTGTGATTTTGAAAAAAATAACAACAGCTTTTGTTTCGGACTACAGACAATGCTAGATTGACTTTTGCAATCCTCTGACTCCAATCTAAATAGGCAGGTATAATTTGAATAACAACAGTTACCTGGTGAATGCGAAACAAAAGACAGGTCTAAAGTAACTACCTGAGCTTTCCTACTTGTTTCCAGCATCAATATTTGAACTATAAAAGGGTCAACACAAGTGATCAGAAGTCATACAACCACCAACACTCGAAGCGACAACTTCAAAGTCAGTTTAAAAGTAAATAAAATCAAATATTACAAGATATGGCACCCTACGGTATTACACTGACACAATTAGCCAAATACACCGCAATGATCTGCGCTGAAAGAAATGAGGAATTTACAGCTATTAACCAGGAAGGATTCTATAAGCGCTTCTGTGCCGCACAAGACTTCGCGGAATTGATGGGAGAAGATATTACAATCAATAATATTGAAGTGATCGATTACACTGAATGGAAAATGAGAATTCACGAAGCTCAGCGGTCATCAACACCTCAGTTTGGTTCACGAGATACAGAGTTCTTAGTAGTTCCATTCGAAAAGGAGAATGCAGCGTTGCTCATGTTGATGGGTCACGCGTTGATAGACGAAAAAGCTTTAATCGATATGGAGTTCGCGATGAAGACGTTCGATTACAACGCATGGAAAATGTTAGTTCAAGATATTCAACGATCTTCGACACCTCACTTTGGACCACGAGAGTCAGATGAGTTATTTGTTCGGTTTGAAAAGGAGGATGCAGCGTTGCTAATGTTGATAGGTGATGGATTGACAAGAGAAAAGGCTTCATTCCATATGAACAACACTATTAGAGCGATCGATTACAACGAATGGGAAATGAGAATGAACGAAATTCAACGATCATCAACACCTCTCTGTGGTTCACAAGAGCCACAGGTGTTGGTTGTACCGTTGGAAACGGAGGATGCAGCATTGTTTGTGTTGATGGGACACAGGATCATTGAATCGGAATATTAGCTTCAGTCAATAACATATAAAATAAAGTAAATATTTAAGGAAATTGTAAATATAGTTAGTTGATTAATATATATGATTATGAAATAAAATAGTTTTAAAAGAAAATCTTTATTTATTTATTCAGTGAAAATTATATATTGTTTTTAACCAGAAGTAAATAGTCACCAGGCGAAGCAAGAGAGATTATTTGTGTACTAAACGTCAAGAAAGTTCCAAAGATTATTTTGTATTGCCTTTTCCGGTAAGAAAGAGTATGTGTTCCGAAAGATTTTCTGATTTCTTACTTTTCTTATTTTACCCCACTTGAGACTACTCTCATAAAACCTCAAGACTCAATGTTATTATCCAGCATTTAACGCGCTTTAAAGTCAATGCCGCATTTAAAGTGCTATTTAAATTAAATTCCTATAATCCAACATTAAATTACATTGGCGCATATCTCAGATTTCCCAAGGGGAAAAAATTTAAATATCCACCGGACAGTCGTTGTGATAGAGGTTGTGTCAATTGTGAAAATATTTCACTACGTTTTTATTTACCGTTATTTTTACAGTTTTTGATTGAATGTATTTGCCAGGTTGGCAAAAATGAACCAATTAAAATTTTCGCTGGCATTTTTTTCCAGCGCGCCATTGTTTCAACACTCTCTTTTTTACCTCAATTGTTGTTGGCGTTGTTTTTTCTCTTTTTTTGGTGCTTTTTTCGCATTTTTATTTTCTTGCAGCACACAGTGAAATGCAAACATTTTGTGGCGTTTCCGTTTCAACGAATTCCATCCACCTTTTTATGTCGGTCAGTCGGCTTTGCCGTTGTTTGCTACCCCGGTTAAGTGGCAACCTTACGGCCGCGTGATTTTCGTGTGCTCTGCTGGCTAGCGGGTGGAATTTTTAGTTAAAATGTGAAATTAAAGTGACAGGTGATGACGGATCGGGTGCAGTATTAATGATGCTGGGCGACTCAAATGGCAACTCGTCGAATTTGCACGGTATAAATATTAATTAGGACACTATGGGCTGCGGTTTTACATGGTAAGCGAAGAGCGGAGTGCAAGTGATGCGGTATATGAATAAGTTTGAATAACGCAAGGAACTGCTTAAAATCGCCATAACCAGGAAGACCCGTTCAAGGGTAAATAACTGAAATTAAAGTTCTCTTTAAGGACCGAAAGCTATTCTTGGTCGGTGGAGGCAATCAGACAAAACAATGAGTTTATCGGGTCTTTGGGAAGAAAGAGCGAATTCGTTAATTGGAAATATAAGCTTTTTCAAAACCAAAGAAGTAAAATATTTCGATATCTATCATATAGGAAATATGGCTTTATGATACTGGATACTTTTCTCGGTAGAAACGAATTTAGGCAGAATCAAGGCTAAGGCGCTCATTAAAACTGAAGGAAACCTTCTAAGAGATTGGGAAGCCTTCAGAAGGTCTGATGACTTCGTTTTTTATTGAATTCATTGAAAATTTAAAAGGGCAGGGTTTCTCAGGAATAGCTTAAGTGGGTCCTGTTGGCCCAGAATAGAAGACAGCATTCTTCAAGGAACTTCCGTTGGAACTCTACAGCTTTTTTCAGATAAATACCGCACTTTCACACGGCTAACAAGGAACCGTGGACTCAGCTGCGCGGAATGAGGATTTTTATTCAATCCATATCAAATACTTCCAACATCCAATTATCCGATTACTGAAATATCTCCTTACTATAGACTCACCAACTCAGCCGCGTCCTAATTGTGTTCGAATGGCCTCCTTAAATCTTAAACCCCGAACATTGTTAATTGTTAATGACTAATTAAAAAGACGACAAGGAAGAAACGGCGAAAATATTGAAATTAATGAAAATATATTACGACTTGCGGCCCACCAAATGACTGGACGAGTTAAAGTTTATTAACGACGACTCGACAAACAATCGTATCTACGATGGCAGCGATTAATATTACTGCTGGCCATGCGGCACGAACAGCCGGCAGGATGGCCAAGTGATCCCGTTACAACAACACGACTCATCAGACGACCCGCCCGTGCATTTAATCAGTCAACGAGAAAACGCGCCACTGAAGTGTGCTAATGGATGAGGATTTGCGAAATAATTGCTGGAAAGTTGCCGTTGCAGTTGCCGTTGGAGCTGTAGTGTTGCATTGCTGATGATGAGAGACACTGCACTACTGCAAAACCGTCCTTCCTTCCTTTGCTTCTGAGCGGCATAAGCAAGAAAGAGGGCGTGGAAGTCAGACGAAAGTCGGTTCACGTGTCTGCTTGATGAATTTTTGCGCTTAAGTATGTGTGTGTGTGTGTGGCAGCGTGTGTAAATGTGTGAACATGCCACATGCTGTTAATCAAACTTTTCTTACGTGCAACGGCATAGCTTCGATACGATCCTGGTGGAGTACGTGGATGCGTGTCCGTCCGCTTGATGTTGTTTGCCATCCTTAATGAGGAGAACGAAAGAGACGTCGCAATGGAATGAAGTCAACATGACCGCATTCGCTGGCGCATGCACATACTTAAAAATGCATTCCTGCAATGCTCTTGGACTTTTTGCCAATAAAAATTAACTGCTCATTTGTCTTCGCTCGACGAGCTGCAGGAATGTTGCTTACAACATAATGACCTTTTGTGTGCTTTTCTGAAATGCTGCAACACAAAATATTATATATTTACAGATTTAGTAATACTCGAAAAAGTCCTTTACTGGAAGTCCTTTAATGGAAATTTCATTGAGTTGAGTTGGATGACAACTGTATTTTATCATTTACATTTGTAGCCCTCTGTTCGAAGAACCCTTTAATTAGAGACTTGGAAGACAACCTAGAGTTGAAATTATAGAGTTGTTTTCGTTACAGCGATCAGATATTCAGGATGTCTTACATGGATCTTATTCAGTAACGACCTCGACATATTATCGGTTTCAACGATCGTATTATGGATTTACACTTACTAAATCTATCTTAGATCCAGGTAAATTCTACCGACGATTCTTGGATATACACTTTTTGATTGAAGCAGCCGATTTCACAGAATGGAAAATGGGATTTCAAAGATCATCAACACCTCTGTTTGTGTTTACGAACTACAGAGTTCTTAGTTGTTCCATTCGAAAAGGAGAATGCAGCTCAAGAGGATGGGTCACGGATTAGTGGCAGAAAATGTATCAACCAAGGTGAACAAATCACTTTCAGAACACAACTCTCTATCATTTGCGGAGTCACGCCATACCAAGTGCAGATCTATGGACTGGATGCGGCCTTGCTTTCGTTTTCCACCCAAGGGTCTCGAATGTAAGGATCTTTTCACTGAAGCACCGCATTCGTTGGATTTTATTAAACTTAACTATATCCATATCGTCGTAGATCTCTTACAGTTCATGGTCCCATCTTCTTCGGTACTCTTCGCTCACGGGGACGGTTCTAAAGATCTCTCGAATGCTAGCCCCAGTACCTTCTCATCTCGGATTGTCATCGACCATTTTTCCGCGCCGTATAATAGGGCGAAAATTATGAGAGACTTAGAGAATAAGACGTAGTCGAGAGGGAGATCTGTTTCTCAATTGCGAAGAGTTATTCTGCCATTGATCTTCAGGCTTATATTGTTGGTGGTATTTATGCTGGTTCCGAGATAAACAAAGTCATTACCTTCTTTAAATGTGGAGTTGCAAATATTTACGTAGTTCCCAAGGCGAGTGGAATTTTTGTGTGTGGCTTCCAGGTTGTTGGTCTGGTTGTGTTACAAAAATGATAATAGATGATAAATTATTTTTATATCTTGTATTTATGAACACTTTTATGAGACCCTAGACAACTTAAGACCATATTTTATAATATACTAAATTTCGGATTACAGTATTTCGATTCTATAAAATTAGCGATAACTCTGGGAGAGATTGACTATCACTATTTACATATCGATTTACAAACATTGCTAGCAGTAATCTATCAGCCATTTTGGAGCAACCGCACTGCTTCGATATTCTTGGGTCCAAACTTTTCAGAACTGGATTAAACTAGCAGCTTGTAGGGTCATAAATTGATTTACTCGTAAAGCAAAGACTAAATTAACTATTCGGATAAAAATAATATGGAATATGAGCCTCATTAGGGGCTATTTAGTCTAAAAGATAGCAACGGACGATGTTTCCCGATCTGGGCTTCATCTGAAGTAAGTTAATATACTTAAATGCAACACTGCGATGTAATGGACGGCATTGCAATGATTTTCACACATTTAAAAATTCTATACACACACACATTCTCACAAATTTATGTACTCGCAGACATGTGTGCCAGCATGTCCATCGACTTCGGCGCCAAGTGTCACCGCAATGAGTTCCTAATTACTTTTCACTTTCGCCTTCCGTATTTTGTTTTTTAAACTCTCCACTCATTACTCACACACACAAACATACAAATGAATCTGTATCAGTGGTACATATATATTTATATTGCGTTCATTTGCCATTTTATAGGGTTTTATTTTTTTCTGTGTGTGTGTGTTCGTGTGACCAACAAATGGCAACAAATAAATTAATTTTCTTGGCATTTGTCCAAGAAGTTGGCAGCAATTAAATGAAAAAGCTGCCAGGAAATGTGAAATTAGTGAGTTTTGCAGCGTGAAATGCGCCAGCAAGCAGCAGAATGAGTGAGTGAAAGGGAGCGCTGCAAATAGCGGTAATATATGCACGTTGCAAGGCGTTGTAGTAGTCGGTGCCATTGGTGCCACCGAGTTCCTGGCTTCAATGACTGTCTGACTCTTGAGTCTGCGTGTGTCCCTGTCTCTGTGTGCGTTTTTCGGCCAACTTTCATGCGCCTTTTATGGACCAAAGAACAAAAGAAATGCCGCGTGTGTTGAGTTATATGCACAATTTGTTGCATGAAATTTGCGTGACAGTTTTTTTACAACTGTAGATTTATGGCTTATAGTTCTCATAACTACGAAATAAGTGCAATTTTTATGGTATTTAATTTTGGTGATTAATTCTGTACTAAATGACGTTGGTTGTGGCGTCTAGGTTGAGGTTGGGAGTAAATATCGATTGTGCTACCTTTGTGTGTTCACTGTGGGGAGTCTTAGAGTAAATTCAGAGAGTGGTTTATAATAATTCCACGCCAGATTCATAGGTCCTTACGATAGTTTATTTTCACTGGAATCCAGAAAGGTTCTGTCGAAGCCTGAAGTGATAAGGTGGCGTAGGAGAAGTGGTTCCAATGGTTATTTGGGAGTCTCAGAGTAGATCCCAGACTATATTTTTTCTAGAGGTCTGTGATTTATAGATCCATTATATTTATATAGGTTTCAGACAAGGTGACTCACTATCGTGCGACTTCTTTAACCTGATGCTGGAAAAAATTATAAGAGCTGCAGAGCTTAACCGAGAAGGTACAATCTTCTACAAGAGTGTACAGCTCCTGGCGTACGCCGATGATATTGATATCATCGGAAGCAACAACCGCGCCGTTTGTTCTGCTTTTTCCCGCATGGATAAGGCGAAGCGAATGGGTCTGGAGGTGAATGAGGACAAGACGAAATATCTCCTGTCATCAAGCAAACAGTCGGCGCATTCGCGTCTTGGCTCCCACGTCACTGTTGACAGTCATAACTTCGAGGTCGTAGATAATTTCGTATACCTGGGAACCAGCATCAACAACACGAACAATGTCAGCCTTGAAATCCAACGCAGAATAACTCTTGCCAACAGGTGCTACTTTGGACTGAGTAGGCAATTGAACAGTAAAGTCCTCTCTCGACGAACCAAAATCATTCCCGCTTATCATTCCCGTCCTGCTTTACGGTGCAGAAGCTTGGACGATGTCAACATCAGATGAAACGACACTAGGAGTTTTCGAGAGGAAAATTTTGCGCAAGATTTATGGTCCTCAGAACATTGGCAACGGCGAATACCGCAGACGATGGAACGATGAGCTGTACGAGTTATATGACGACATTGACATAGTTCAGCGAATAAAAAGACAGCGGCTACGCTGGCTAGGTCATGTTGTCCGAATGGACGAAAACACTCTAGCCCTGAAAGTGATCGATGCAGTACCCGCCGGAGGAAGCCGAGGAAGGGGAAAGCCTCCACTCCGTTGGAGGGACCAGGTGGAGAGCGACCTGGTTACACTTGGGATCACCAACTGGCGCCGAACTGCAAAAGAGAGAGAGAGATGGCGCAATATCGTCGATTCGGCTATAACCGGCTAAACGGTTGCAACGCCAATCACATACATATTTCCTGGAGGTCTGTATTCTTATTTCTAATATATGATATTCCTCCTGGTTCAGGTAGTACTAATTTTACTGACAGCTCTTCTGATATGGGTGTTTTGTAGTCAATATTATTTCTTCTGTTTCGGATGACACCAAATCATCTAGAATTCCGAAGCATCATTCGTTTAGTGTATAACTCTAGCAGACAATTTGTGACTCCGGATCGGGAAGTAGAAAATGACAGTTTGAGTTCGAGCGGAAGAAATTAAACCGTAACTGATTCGTGCCTGATTTATAACGGTACTTCGGTCTTCTGAATAGCGTTGTCAAAAATCGGTGTTAGGGTTGTTCTGGACTCGTAGTAATATGTATATGATCCATTTCATTTTGCTTTAAACCGGAGTTCGATGGAAGCAAATTGATTTCCCTTCCTAAAGTGGTCGTAACTGGTTGGAACTTGATTTAAAGCGGTATTTTGAAGTTCTGGAATTTATTATCAAAAGACGGTTACCGCGGTTACCGTTACTCGTCGAGTGTTGGTTATAGATATCAACTATAATTTCCACATAAAACGGTATTCGTAAAAATTACATTTTCTGAAAAATTCTCAGCATGCCTATAAACTTAATTTTTTTCAAGATTTCAAGTCTCTCAACACAAAGACAAACTTTCTTAAGGCTTATTGTTTAACCCAAACAATTAAACCGAAAAAAACCTCTTCAATGAAGACGTCAAATCACAAGGTTAGTTAATAACACAAACTTCTGAAGGCTTACAGGCAGCAAGGTCTGCACAGCATTTATCTTACTGACTTCCTCTACTGCGGCTCTACTCATTCTACGTTCATGTTTATGTATGTCCATATTATGCAGGTATCCATTGTCCTGTGTAATGATGTTGTTGTCAATGACAACGGCATCAATAGTGTTGATGGAAGGTGTCGTTCGTATTCAAGCGAAACGAAAGTCATATTGGTAGCTTTGAATAAATTTGTTGTAACTCAAGGCATCGACAACAATAATAACAACAATAATAACAACAACAACAAACAAATGCTGCTGGTATATTAGTATGTATAGTGTTTACGCACGATAGCATATTTGCATACGAAACAAAAGGTAGTTTACTCAATCCTGAGGCAATTTGGTAGTCCCGAAATTGACGAGACCGAAATTTCGGGATTTAATTTTTGAAAATTTTTTTTGTTTAGTTTTGAAAAATATAAATATAGTGCAAATGATCTAAGACAAATCTAATTGTCTCCGGATCCTGAAATTTGTAATCTCAGTAGTCTTCAATCAGACAAAAAATCAGTTCTGTCGTCAAAAAAATAATCATGTCAAATAAAATATTAAAGTTCTATTGTACTATATTCGAGGAAAACTATAATTTAAGAATTTCTAGATAATTTAAAGCTTTCATTTGATATGAGCTTTCACATCAATGAAAAAACGTAAGCTTAACCTGATCGGGATTATCAAATTCAATTGCCGCATACTTGAGTGATTGTGTTCGCTACGAAACAGATGTACTTGTGTGACTTATCTTCGAGGTTTTGCAATTGACAGCTCGAATTACGTGTGATAAGGGACCATAAAGTCCGGCAACGCTGTTGTCATACGAATTTCGCAGTTGCATGTTGTTGTTTGTATGCTGTTTGTAGTGTCAAATGTTTAAGTGAAGACCAATAAACACGAGATTAGGGTTTAAGCGAAAAAATCAACTGTTAATTAATTGAAAATGTTGTTTTTAATATTACAATTGATAAAACTGAAAAAGGTAAAAGAGTCATTTTCGCTGTGAGCAAGTAGAAGACGGTTACCGATCTGATTCTCCTTGGAGCGAGCCGAGATCTGTCATAGATCTTTGGATTAATTGGTTGGCTGAGGACTCTGAGTGTTCAGACGCTGGATGGGACCTTATATGCTATATTCATAAGATCGAATCCACGATTGTTGGATTATTCATTTTTGTATGTTTATTGTTAGTTCTCGTCGCCATATTGTAATAGTTAGGACGGAAATACCTTCTCTTCCGAAGTTTTGTTGTTTTTGCAAACCTATTGTTGCTCTAACTTCTTTTTGATCGTGGTTCTTCTTCTTCTTGACTGGCGTAGACAACGCTTACGCGGTTATAGCCGAGTCCACAACAGCGCGCCATTTATTCCTCGCTTTGGCAGTTTGGCGCCAATTGGTTATACCAAGTGAAGCCAGGTCCTTCTCCACCTGGTCCCTTCAAAGAAGTGGAGGTCTCCCTCTTCCTCGGCTCCCACCATCGAACACTTTCAGAGCTGGAGCACTTTCGTCCATTATAACAACATGACTTAGCAGGGGTTCGGACTATTAATTCTCCTTCAATTTTTTACTGCGATCTACAATCCACATTTTGGAAAAGTACTACCTCAATTTCTTAAGTAGGCTCTAGATATCAGACACCATATCTTGGTTTTTATTTCTCACAGAGGTTTGCTTTTGTCTTGACACCTTCTGTGAGACTCTAAAGATTTTGGTGGAACTCTTGAAGCCCCTAAACTCTGACTGTCTCTCCCCTTTCGGTTCTGCAAAGCTATTTCGAAACATTTTGAAAAAGTTTCACCCTTTTTCTTTGCTAGGTTACAAACGTTCAGCATGAACGTTGTAAGAACTTGTCTTATTAATTGTTATCTCCATTGGAAGTAGCTTACTAGGGTTATTGAATTATGTATTTAAATTCATATGTACATCCACATGTAATAGTAAGCTGTTGTTGACACAGTTCTTTAAGTCTTTTTCCAAATAGTTGAGGTCTTATATTTTCCTTTAGCTACGGGTTTTCGTAAGAATATTAAAAATACCTCGAGGGTTTTGAGAAAATTACATCTATTAAATATTGATTTGAAAGAAATATTTCATTGGTTTATTCTAAGACTGTCTCTATATATGGATCTGCCTAACCTCAATTTCAGCTGAAGTTCTGAAAGAAAAAAGATCTGCTAGATATTTTTGATAACTAACTTCGATTTAGAAATCAATTATTTTATCTTGGATTAACAAGGCGTACAGATTTCGCAAAGTTCGATTGAAATCGATTTTCTCTCTTGCTCATGCAAACATCTTATCTTCACACTCCGGGAAAAGGCTCAAAGAAACTCCGATTGCTTTAATTTGCTATTATAATCTCATGTTCTACCCATTCAGATCCATTCAAATACAACCCTAATAAATTTTGCACAACTAAAGACAAGCACTCAAATGCGTCAGCGCCACTGATAAGCGCTCGCACGCTTACTTCGTTGCGTGTGAAAGCTCGCAATGGCACAAAGATTTTATGCAAATGTCAGTTTACATTTGCAATGTCATAGCTCTTCATTGTTTTGTGCTGATTTGCTACAAAAGATAAACATTTGTGCGCAAATATCTTAATAAATACAAATGTCAGAAGCAATCAATACGAAACTGATAACTATTGAAAGTGCCAAAGCTTTCACACACACAACCGAACTATTTATAATCATTTATTGAATGGAATTTGAAGTATTTTACGCATTGTAGGCGGTTTCTTAAATTTTCTATTGGATTTAAGATCTTACACATTCAAAGCATACAAAGGCAGGAAAGAGTTGCCGATTTCCAAATCATTGAGCAGCTGGAATTACAAAAGCTTATTATTGCTGTGAAAGCTTCACTTTAATTCTTGTGAGCAATGAATTGCTTTATGCTCGGCTGTTTTGTGCGTCGTGAGGCTTTAAATACCCACGTCTAAATAATAGTTTACCGCACATACACACACACACACATACTTGCGCTCATTGAATAAACATGGCCCCCGAGCGTAAGTGTGCCACAAGTGGCCAGAAGCGTAGCTCGAGTTGCCGCGCGCTGCCGCAGCCGCTGTTGGGCGCCAATCTGTTTGACATCTATATCCACTCACCTTAAGTGGTATTTACACTTAATCGCCTATTCAGTGCGCATTGCTGATAGCCATGCCATATCCCAATTGACTGCAGCGGTGTGAGTATATGTGTGTGTGTGTGGGAGTGAGACCCTCAGCAGTTTTGATTCCACAACGCCATAGTCTCATCACTACATACATGCATACATACCTAAGTATAGATGTCCATAGCAGCAACTGTCCACTTGTCAAGCGTCCACGAACGAGCGCACGGTACTCGTCGTGGTCAGAGTCAGTCGTGATGATGACAGCTGGGAGCTTTGTTGCTCTCACTAAAGCATTAAGATGTCTCAGAAATGTTTATTTCGTTTGGTAATGGACCGTTTTGTCTAATGAAAACATTCGATTCCCACATACATGTATCTACTTACATATATGTATCTAAGTATGTCTGTTGTAAGACGCAATTTTATTTATTTGCGGAAATGTTACAATGAACTTCGCTTTTTACACTACTCCTCGGATTATTCTTATGTTGTTTGAATGTGTGTGTGTCGGCGCTGTGGGAATCGGAAACTCTGATTAGTTAAATGAAAAATCTTAAGGCTGTCCTCTGGGGCGGTATCAACGTGAATGAAAAGCTATCAAGCTTTAATGAGAAAGGCATTATTTATTACTTTCTGATTGTTTGCGAAGCTCAAAAGGTGGTGAAACTCCAATGATTTACTGCGTAATTGTAATAAGGTGGGTCATGGATTCTAATAGAAAAAAAAATAATAATATTCTGTCTGTCTTCATTCAAAGATTTTCGTAGGTTTCTTCCTCAAACTTATATTATACTAGCAGACCCGGCCACACGTTTTTGTGGCTAGGTATATATTAAATTAAGTTGGTCCAATCTTGGCTTCGGCGTCGATATTGTTTGCTCGAGGTCGATTTATGTTACGCAGCAGGATGACAACTCACACTACTTTTAATTGTAAAGTGAGTGGTGATAGTAAGACAATTTTAAATAGTTTGAGATAATTGACTACGTCATCCTGGTTTGTAGCTTTGTCAACTCTGATGGTCCAAAGTTCTAAATTGTCGCATTAAGATCATCGATCATCTTTGTTTTTTTACCACCAATATAATCATTCAATCAGTCATTTATGGTAATCATATTGAGGTTTTATGTCTGGAAAACTTCTTTTTCGAGTCAATGAAGTGACAGAAATTTGTTGGAAATGTTATTGATCCGTCGAGGTGTCAACTGCGACCATACCATTTGCAACTGCTTCTACAATTGCAATTTGATATTGTTGCAAAAACACTCATATCGAGCCTTTACCGCCGTTTTAGCGTAAGCGACAAAAACCAAACTTTACAGGAGAAGGTTTTTTTTAAATACTTTTAACCATTAATGTGGTAGTAATTTAAAATTTCTCATACATTAATGCTTTTCAGACATTTACATATATAATTGAAAAAATAATTTTAAATTACTACCACATTAATGGTTAAAAGTATTTAAAAAAAACCTTCTCCTGTAAAGTTTGGTTTTTGTCGCTTACGCTAAAATGGCGGTAAAGGCTCGATATGTTAGTTGTTAATTGGCGATTTTTTATGTGTCACCACAAATTAAATGATTTTAGGCATGCGATTAGCCCGTCAGTAACAGTTGATGCAGGAATAATTGGAAGAGTCTGGCGTAAATCACCTGCTAATAGAATCCTGGCTCCACCAAAAACGTTCATCGACAATCAAGATCTTTTAAAGTCCTGTGCAGTACCTCCAGCGACTTCTTGAATATTTGGAAAATCTTCGATTTTGCCGACTGGTGTTTTGTTCATTTGCAATTTAGGAGTAATTTCAAGGCCGAATGTGCCGTTTGTTTGCCTCCTAACAGATGCCAAGATGCCCCTATTCCCGAAAATGAGTGGAATTGGTTCTGGAATTACATCAGCCCTTATATACTATATATGATGATTTTCTATTGGACTGAATATATAGGTCAAATTGTGTGTTATCTTAATAAAAATATATCAATAAATTACGAGAGTATGAAATATTCGGTTGGACCCGAACTTAGCCTTTCCTTATTTGTTACAAATTGTTTTGGGCTAACGACACAGCCTTATACAATTGAACAATAACAAAAATATTTTAACAAAGCAACAATGACAACCTTCAAAATATTATTTTTTTTGTTTTCTTTTTTACATTTTTCTTGTCAACTCTAATAAAATTCCTTATTATTATCTTCCTCGCAATTTTTCCATATTTACTCACTCTCTAATCTTTTCCTTGCCTTCCACGAATATTTCAAGACTAAAATTAGCCAGATCAGTTTGGCCGTTCTCGACTTTTTGGGAGACTAACGAACAGCAATTAATTTATATATTATATTTATGTAACTGTAAATTAGAAGTAAAACAAAATGCTAATTATTAATATCTCCTAACTAAATTTCATCAAAATCCGTTCAGCAGTTTAGGCATGATAGAGCAAAACTCCATAAAAAAATCACTAACTATATTGAGTTTTCTGCCTACTTCCTACCCCCTAAGTGCGATGACGTGATCAATTTGATCTTATATCCGTTTTTAGGTAACCATCTATTATCTTACTAAATTTCATCAAGATCCGCTCAGCCGTTTAGACGTGAAAGAGCAAAAGCCCCAACAAAAACGACTAAAAATCACTAACTCAATTTAGTTATCTGCCTATTGCCTACCCCCTAAGAACGATGGCGGGATTATTTATAGCCTATGACCATTCCTAGGTTATCATCTGTCACCATACCAAATTTCATCAAAATCCGTTCAGCCGTTTAGGCGTGAAAGGGTAACAGACAGACAGTGTTACTTTCGCATTTATAATATTAATATGGATATTAATATGGATTTAATGTCAACCTGAGGTTTTAATCGATTTTTTTTAAATAAATTTAGATGATAAATTTTGCACTTTCAGTTTTAACTACTATTATTTAAAACTTAGAACATTCAGTGTTTAAAAAAATTGGGTATATGATGACCGAAAGTGCGTCTCATGAAGACCATCACGTTTGTATAATTCTACTACATTTTTTAAACAAAACCAATCTTATCTAGCCAATTTAACTGGAAATGTTGACAATCCACTAGCTATAGATCTACTTCCCTAGACCCAGATATAATATATCTTTCCCTGCTGGGACCATTTAGGTGTTGATTCGAAATCCTGAAAGGTCGTGGATCATTTGTCTGTGGCCCTTATCTATCTTCGTTTTATAAAAGGAATGGACACATAATGCTTTAACAATACAATACACAGTAACCATTTCTGGAAGCAATGGAGCCTAGAAAGTCCCTTCATAATTGCTCGTAAAACTCAACTATACCGGTAAAGCATCAAATTGGCCACCAGTCAGACTTTTAAAGGTTGTTCATCGAAACAGCTTTTGTGTGAGAATTTTAGTTAAGAGGCTATACCAGTGTGTTTTTTGTTATTTTTTACTTATTCGATAGTTAATACTTTCAAAAAAATGCAAGCGGCAAGGTCGAATCTTGAATAGTTTTTGAATGACAGTGTTCTAAAGAGCGACCGCTCGCAGGCATAAGCCGCCATAGTCGAAACTTTAAACGCGTTTTTCTCGAAACGACATTTCTCAAAACTGCTGACATCATAACTCAACGAGAAATTGACCGATCGACTTCAAATTTAAACTGAATGTTCTTGAATATATTTACTATACAATGACCTACGATCTTTTTGATTTGTTAAAAATTGTAAATTTGACATTGAATAAACTACAATTTTTGTACCTAAAAAACGACATTTTTTTCAGAACTACGCCATTTTGTTAATTTTTGATATTTTTCAAAAATCGTAATTCATTGTATAGGAAATATCTTCAACTTGAATACCTTTTTTTAATATTTTTGTTTCAGCTACTCATTCGGCACCTCGCAAGACAGCACTTAACTTCGTTATTTTTCAATATATTTTTTAATAAAATCTTAAAATATAGCTTAAAACATACCTTATTATGTCCAAAAAACTTCGTAACATTCGATCGATTCGATTTCTTTATACGAGTTCTATCATACGAGTATTCATTACTGGTATAGCCCATTAATGTTATACCTAAATGCTTTATTTGACAGTTGGTTTGACAGTTATTCTTCTGGGAAATTCCAAAATCACACACACCCTCATTTCCCCCTTTATTTCAAAACGATTGATAGAAGCAATGTACGAAAGGCTGTTTGAAATCTTGTACCGCTCATTAGTTTTGGCTTCAAAATGGTAGATGTTTTCACTGTTATACGCTTTATAGCACCAAGCTGCTAATAGCCTTTTCACACAGGAGCTAATTGATCAATTAACTGGCCTCTGCTCGATTAAAACGCTGATTAAGATCGATTTACCAAAATAAAAATCTACATACATTTTTAATTGACTTTTAATCGACTGGAAAATGAAATGCAACTCTGCGACAAAGACCGTATTTGTAATTATATATATGTATATATACGATCTTTGTCTGCGAGTTGTTATCCACGCTTCACGACGGTAGATGTCGCTGCTAAAAATAGCAATCAGCAGATAAAACTTACCAACTTCTTATGAAAAGCAAAAACAAAAATATATAATAGCTCATCGGTTATCAAGTAGCCGGCAGTGTGAAGGGTAACAACTAGTTTCTCAATCTTAATTTTAATTGATCAATTAATTTGAATTAATTTGGCTGTGTGAAAAGGCTATAAGATGATGCTTGATTAACTAAAACAAATCGATTGAAGACGAGTAATAAATACCCTTTCGGAACTAGTTCGTTTACAGCATGCAGGAAATATAGCATAGTTCCATTCTACTGACATGCATAAATATAAATAAAGAAATTAGGGTAAATGATGATTTTTCCACCTCAGAAGTACGTCTATTTTCTTTTTCATTGATTTTCTCCACATTATATAAATAATCTTAAAAATTCAGCAACAATTTATTGTTATTTTTTTGAATTTATTATCTAAAATGCCATTCTTGAATTAAAATTTATATTTATCATATTTATTCATTCTTCTTCTTCTTTTTTAGATGGCATGCTGTTATGATAATAAAATGAATATGTAAGTCCATTAAAATTATGCTTGATTTTAACATATTTATATTTTATTTATATACATACATGTCCCTCTGTGTTTGTGTGTTAAAGGCAATATAACCTAAGAATAATTTCCAAAGCTCAAAACATGCAAATTTTAAAGACCTTTTTTTACCTTTTAAGAAGACACATTAGAGTAAATTCTATTGCATTGTTGGCAGAGATGCTTATGAGGCACACATACCAGTCTACTAAAGGACTATTAAGAATATATTTATGTATGTATGTAGAGTTGGGTACGCTTGTGTCTAAAAGGTGTTACGATGTGCCAAAGTTGTTAGATAATGCGTGAGCATATAAGTGTAAGCGTGTGGGTATTACATACATATATATAAGTGCTTGTGTGTACTTGTATGCGTGCGCTTATGTGGTTGTGGTTGTGTATTCGTGTCGATTCTTAAATGTTTTTGCCAAATGCACTTAACAGCTCAAATGCAGTTAGTCGCCGACTACTGTTCTAGTTGAGATTTTAACTTCATTTAGCTTAAAAGCCAACATCTACCACTAACGGTTACAACAACAGCAACAACAACAACAACACAATAAGCAGAGGAAACAAACACACCAGGAGAAAAAAAAAAACAGTAACAAAATGCGAACAACAACAATAAGAACAAAATGGCTGGCAAGTGAGAGGAGAGCGTCGATGTGAAGGCAGATGTAGCAACAACAACAAAACGTGTCAGCAAGTCACTACCACAGCTGGTACATTACGAATACCGACGCACTAAAGCACGCACACGCACATGGATAACGGTACTCACACGCACACTTTACAGTTAGTAAAAATTTATATATGTATTTGTACGCATGAAAGTGTGTGCGCTCGAGCATTATAAAATGTATATGAGACACAGGTGTGGTTGTTGCTGCCACTGTTTTTGCTGTTTTTGTTGTTGCTGTTGGTTGCCGACGTTGCCTTTGAATTACATATTTTGCCTTTCAACATTGGAAAGTGGCACAGTAGACCGGGCGAATGAAATCTAAAACGCAAAATGTATATAAACAAAAACAATAATAACAACAACAACAACAACAACACCAAATACAATAACACAAAAAAGTGAAACAGAAACAGAAAACCCGAAAGCAACGAAAGATTGAAACAAAAACGACAGTCAAGAGAATTTGCACTTAAACCGCGACTATCGTTACAACAACAACAACACAGCTACAAAACCATGCTAACAACAACTTAACGCGGCATAAACAACACCAGCAACGCGGCCAATGTGCCAACTAGCAACATCCACCGCACGCGGCTGCTGCTGGCAAGCCGGAATAACGGACTAGCGGAAAAGCAGCGCTGAGACTGGCACTGCACAGTGGATGGAGTGGGTGGCAGGCGTACTGAGCTGCGCACAGTTGAACGACTCGGCTAAGAAGATGAATGAAAAATAAAAATGTTAGCGATGGCGTTGCCCGTGGGATTTTTTGTTGTTATTGCTATTATTGCTTTTATTTTTGCTTTTGGCACATGCCAGCTGCTTTAAGTAATGCTTTGACTTTGTTAGTATTTGCTTTTGGGCCTTCGGGTGGTCGGTCTTTCAGGTTGAAGGGATAATGATGGCTTACTAAAAGTGTTGATATTAATTTGTTAAATTTCTCAAATAACCGGTGAGATTATTTAGATTTTCAGTGTGCTACTTAAGATTCTGGAAAAAAAGAAACCAAGGGGGGAAATGTAACAACAACAACTAAGCAGCTGTGTAAATGCAATAGCACTTTTAGTAACTGTACCGCGCTTAGTTGGAGGAGCGCTGTTAAAGTGCCTCGAGTTAAATGAGCGATAGATTGCTGCAAAAATCTAAAAAAAAACTTTAAAAAGATAAAAATGCTTTGATAGAGTTACTGGGAAGTTTAAACTTTTTTAAAGAGAAACAATTACGTTCCGAAACCCCTGGCGGCACTACACATCGATTTGACAGTGTACTGATTTTGACTTAAACACTAAACCAAAGCCCAGCCACACCTAAGAAACCTCACGAGGCTCCAAGATCTTACAAAGCTCCCTAAATTTATAGGAATTTCTCATGCCTCATATACCGTTTATTATCTCCAAAACATTATAAAATCGTATTTTTTCATCCAATAATGTTTGCGAGCTTTGAACTATTTGTGCCTCATTTCTCAGAAAAAATATATAGGAAAGAAAGCCATGAGTGAGAATATAATGTTCACATCCACGACATAATTTAATCCACGAATAGGTTACAAAGACCCTTAATTCCTTATTCAGCAAAACGCTTGGAATCTGTTACGTTATTATTGTTATTTCTTTAGTCGGCTAATGTCGATTCTAGCCAAATCGCGAGGATCGCCGAAAAAGGGCCTTTCGAGGTGTTTCAACCTCAGTCTGGCAAAAGCTGGACAGTGGAAAAGGAAATGCTTAGATGACTCCACCTCGCATTTGCCACGATCCTAAGTCTCAACACATGGGTACCTATAGGACAATGTCCAGTAAGCACACCAATCTTACTCCTTGACTGCCCGGCGATCGCGAAGAAAAGGGGACAGACAATTGGGGCTCTGTAACCCCAAAGAGGTAGTATCGCATCCATCAGCCCTGCAACACTGTTAAGGTTTCTTAACGTGACGGGGTTGGAGGGAGTGCTGTGATAACTGGAGAGGGCACAATAGACTTTAGGTCGTGGTGCAATCCTCAATATATAATCTACTCTAAGCACACCAATGATCACGCTGAGACGAACCTTGCCCAGAGAAAGCAGTTCAAAGGACATTTTACGCTCCACAGAGGGCCAAAAGGATCTCGCCACTGCACAGGAGCTGGACCAGCGCTTATAAGGTCTAGAAAATGGCATCGAGAACGAAATTTATTATTGAAAAAATCTTAAAGAGATTTTGAAGAGCTCCTATTTGACAATCTAAGAAGCTGATATCAGAGGCAATTCTTCCAAGATATATTTTTTTGAATCAACACTGGGAAGAGTAGAATTTCCACAAAAGAGAGAATATGTCATAAAATCCTTAAAGCTTGATATTATAATCATAATCTTCTTGCTTAAAACTATACTCTTACATCCCACGTTTACTCAAATTATTCTTTCTGATCGAAAAGTTTTTTGTAAAAAGTTAGTAATTATCCCAAATCGCCGCACTGTGCCACCGCTGAACATGAATAACAGCATGAATGCACCTGCATAGGATGTGTTAATCTGTTGTTTGTTTGTTTGCTGTTGTTTCTATAACACTTTTTGTTCTCATTCAGCGCACGGTTGTCCTCGGCTTATTTGCGATGTTATGGCAATTGTTATTGGTGTTACTGTAACGGCTGCAAATGCCACTGCTAACCTAGACCCAAGTGCGCCGCTCACATTGCCAGCATGCAAAGTGTATGCAAATGCATATGTGTTTGTGTGTGTGAGTGCGGGTGGAGATGGAGATGCATGAGCGATGAACTAATTTGAATGGAGTGGCAAACTGGCATTGCGGTTGTTGTGGAACACTTTGAAGTATGTAGAATGATGCGGGTTCTCGAGCTAAGTTGCACGTTATCGCATATAATATTTGAAGTCCTCGAAAATACTATAAAGCCATGGTTGACACACAATGACTTACAAGAAGGCTCCCATAATCTTAAGTATATAAATATATTTGAGCTATTTGCTTCAGTTTAGAACTAATTTTTTAACTGAAGTTCTGAATTCCTATAAAATTTTGCACCAAAAGACTGTACTCTCAGTTGTTCATTGAGTTTGATTTTTCAAAGCCCGTCTGTGCTCTTTTGGTTGTATAGAAATATACATAGTATATTTAAAGTCGCTTTGAGGAGAATCCATGCCGTCCAAAGATCATCTATATATTTGGATACTCTGGAGTATTATTTTCGATTACGTTGACATTAAAGGGCATCGGTAGGCTTAGCTTACTGGTAAAAGGTGTTCTAACGCAATTCTGAGCTAACCATCAGTGAAGAGTTGACTCATAGAGACTTTTAGTCCTCTTTGGCTTGAACGTCAGCAAGCATTTGAAAGCATTGAGCTCAATTCGCTTGGTTTTTAAGTGAATTTTTTTCCAGATCGAAATTTTCGGCCTAAACAAAATGGATCGCACTACAGGACGCTTCAAACGGAATGTTCTATGAATGATAGGCAAACGAAAAATAGTTGACAATTAATTGTCTTTATTTTGTCGACTTAATTAAGTCTATAGTCTCAAGCTCTTAAAGTTTTAATCAATCAATCTTCAATAATCCTCATTTCGTTTACTATTTTTGGAGATACTGACTGACACGATTTTTAGAACTTTTACTATCAATTTAACTTTTTTGCCATCAAGAGAGCTTTTTAGTGTCTTTTAAGATTTTTTGTTCGAATTTCTTGCTTGAGTTCCTAGATGGCGCTATGCTCATAGAAGAATATCAGAAAATTTAGACTATTACTACTATATATTATAGAATTGGGATCCGAGAAAAATCAGAAGGAGACATAGCTGTTACTTTTTCGGTGGACAATATGTTTTGGATGTAAAAAATAGTGATAAATAAGTCATTGATATCTTTAAAATTAACGGATTCTCCATTAATCAAAGTATCTGAAGGCAATCACCATAAGAAGCAGAACAGTTTTCTTCGAAGCCTTCATAAAAATATTTGGTTTTTTGCTCTAGATATTGACATTTTTTAGCTTTCTACAGAAAATTTATTATGTTAGTAACATAGATAGCTATATAATAACATAAACTAAGGAAAATATGCTTTTTGAATGGATTTAGAGAGTGAATATCAGCAAGGTAAGCTATGTGTATATACTCAGTAGATTTCTACAGAGAATGTTACTGAAATTTTGATAACAGAGCTTACCCTATACTCAGTCATGTTAATTAACATTATCTAGTGAAAGTGACTGTAAATAAAATAAAGTGAAAATCTATATACAGAATTCAACTTGTTGCTTTCATTATAACAAAATGTGGTTTTAAGAAGATTGTTTAAAAGAATTTTTAAAAATTTTGTTGATTGAAATTTATCTAAACCTATTACAAATTACTAAAAAATATTATTTGGTTATAGAAAAAATAGAACCTTTACTTTTTGTGGTATTTTTAGTTACAAAACCTGTCTTTCCGATTTTAAAAGTGGGCATAAACTCCTTGGAAGTCTACCTGCATTCACAGTAAAATTTCAATAAAATTTTTGAAAAAAACTTAGTATAGTAGAACAGTTAATAGTAATTTTCTTACACATTTAACAATAATTTATCAATCACCACTTGAAAAAAATATCTAGACACTTAGATCACAGCATATACTACATAAAAATACACACGTGTAGCATACCTTTAGGCGCACCAACTGTTTTTCCAACATATTTAGTAGTAAACGGAGCGTTTAATGAAGACAAAATATTAAAAGGTGACCCTATACCCTGACCTAAGTAATTAAATAATAATTAAGCACTTATAAGTCAGAGATTAATTGCTGTCTTACTTAAAAATGTATATACACACATATACATATGTATTTTCTTCCTTAAAGAATTGCCACCTTATCTTCAACTAACAGCATTTTTACGCTACTCACGTGATCACGAATGCGCAAACTCACAAACAAGTTCCACAGAATAACTACATATAAGCTTTGCAACATTGTTGTTGCAACATGTTGCTAACATATTGGCACGATTTATATGTATGTATTTTGTTGCAACTGTTGTGGCGATGCCACTTCGAAATTGGCGAACATCATACAAATGAAAAGACCTTCAACGGAATTCGTGTCGCCGAGCGTTTCTGGGTGTAAACGCTGCTCTCAGTCACCATCTCTGCTTCGGTGAAGTTGCAAGTGCCCAAGCGATTGCCGTGCTTCTGATTGTTCTTTTTTGTTGCTGTTTTTTTCATGCACACTTTTGTTTTGCAAGTGACGTGTTTGAACTTATTGAGGTTATCCAACGCATTAATTATCTTCTTCTGTTGCTGGCTTTAATGCGAGAGGCACATATAGAGATATACTTCTGTATGTGTGGCATGCTAAATTGTACGAGTTAAAGATTACTTAATTATTCTTGAATGTCATAGTATTTAGGTAGTACAGAAATATGAATACATACAGGTATACTAGAAGGCGAATAAATTTGTTTTTAGAAGAAAATAATTATTTTCAAATATCCCTTCTATATTTTAAATGTTCTTAAAGAAACAGAAGGTCAGAAAAACGCTTAGGGTTTCAAATTTAAACCAATTGGATTAAGAGCTCATTGGACAGAGTTCGTCAAATAATAATTTGAGGAGATCAAACTGGGGAGAAACTACGGCTACGATCTTACGAATAGATTTGTTTTTTTTTTTCGAAAGGTCCATATAGTATTATGGGAACTTACTGCCTGGGACGTCTACTGGCTTGGTGAATTCACGAACTCTAAGCCTTCGAATATTTGGCTACTCTGACAGTCACGAATCCGGTACATCCTCGACAGCATTCGGTAAACAACTTTTATAACCGCCAAGGTTTAGGTTTCTCCCGATTAGCAGCGGTCCCAGGCTGGCCTATCATTGGTAGATGAGAACAATTGAGTTGATGCGGCCATTTTCACTGCGTCGGTTGAGGCGACTTGGTGTTAGAGAACAAAAGCAGCAATGAAATTCTCTGTTGTCACTTATCAAATATATGAGATCCTAAGAAGAAGGCTCTTTAAAATCTGCCCAGAGTTAGATATGAGAAATTTTCGATCTACGAAAATAATTTTAAGGCCCCGGTCATAAACGACATTTTCTATAGAAGGGAGGTCCGAATATTTAACCTGATAATCTACTTTGTATTGACTTCGTCGAATTTCATCTACCGGGATTCAACTTGGACTTTCAAGCCTGACCTGACTTGACCTCCAAACCATAGTACGCATATTACCATCCACAATACTTCGTCCGTGTCTCGATAACTACTTGGGACAGACAAACAAACAACAACTACTCATACGATTCGTGGTTCGACTTAGAAGAAGACGAGAAATACTAATTCATCAGCTGATTTGCCTCAGCACAACGATAATAGTCATTAAATAGCAAGCACAGCAATTATGATCAACGTAGAACTGAGATGAGTTTGACCTCATAAACAAGATTATACAAATAAGTACTTGCTCACATATATGCATATCTGCACTTTCTCTAAAATCCGTGGATGCCAGCACGAGTGCATCACATAACATACTTCCATTAACGAGCGAGTGAGCGAGTCAAACCGCCACACACTTGACGTGCTCCGTTGAACTTATGAAGTTGCAGCAGCATACATAGTTGACTGCATATTATAGCGAATAACTCGTGAAATCCCCTCCGGTTTTTTGGCGAGCGTATTGAAGACAAACATGCCGCATACCCCGCATCGTGTGTGTGAGTTATGTGCTTTGCAACAGGAAGTAAATATGGCAGATATGCCGTTGCACGGGCATTTGATTGCGCGCTGAGGCGAGATATTCAAAGAAATTTCACGTGATTCCACCCGCACCCCCTTCACCCGCTAGAGTTATCTTTATGCGCTCCTTTCCACCGCTTCGCCAGAAAAGTACCGCCATCGGTTGTGCTCACGCAAATGAATATTCCAGCTAACCGCTTTACGGCGCCGCCAAACTTTAGTGCCGACATCAGACAAGCGATGGACGACGCGCAATTGACTACATAGTAGAAGCAATCGCTGCCACTTAAGTGCATAGCATGGCATGTGAATACCAACACATAGGTATGGTTATTTGCTAACAAACAGTATTGATTCGAAGAAAAGCAGTGAGTTTGTTATTTCTTTGGAAAAGTAGTTAGCGTGGGTGGATATTGAATGTGAGCTCTTCACTTGCTCTAATGAAGTCTATTGTGGTGTGAGCTCTTTAGTTATGATAACTACAACACTGAAATCCTTCAGGAATCAGTAATGGAGATGAAAGTACAGTGATTTCATTGAGTACCGAAGAAATAAGTTGAAATTAAGAAGTTTGTAAGAAAATACTGGGTTGCCGTTTAACAGTTTGAAAGAAGAATCTCTCTTGAACCAAATCTCAATATAGCAAGGGAGAAGTGAGCATCAGAATTAGTATCCGACTTTTAATCTGAGTACAGAGGATACCAGTCTGATTTCACTGACTCTTCCAACTTTTTTCGGACATTTTTAATACGAGTTCAGCTTAAATAAAGCTCACTTAAAATCTAAGTTCACTGATCGAGAGGATGGAGTAACTCTCTTCAGGTATTCATGAATTGTCGTTGTTGTAACAAAAATTTCGCCAAATAATTTTGAGGAATGCTGCCGAATAAAAATACGGGCCCGTTCCGGTTACATAGAAGGGACTGCCGTGGAAACGGAGTCATTCGAGTGTCTGTCTTTTTATTCAATTCACTGAGAAGAAGATAAGAACGAAGAAGTTGAGGTTCAGAAGTCCCTTTGTTTGGAACCCAGCTCTTCAGACTTTGAGATCGTATGATAACCTTAGTTCGGCCACAAAGTCTTTTGGCAGAAGTATTAGCTCAGGCTTACTGGAAATATATATTATCGTTGTCATTGCCGCGTTAAGATGAGGTCCCCAGATCTCCGACAAAATATTTTTGAATACCAAAGCTAAAGCAAATAAATAATTGATAGTGGGTGGAGGCAAGCTCCGAAGATTTTTGGACTTTTGGACTAAAACCGAAACGTAAACCTTCTTTGTGAAAACAAAAAGAACCTCTCGAAGTCAACAGTACAGTGAAAGAAGGTGAAAGAGATATCTCATATAAGGAGAGATACGTGATACAGAGGGGTCCGATCTCCTCAACTTCCATATCCCGCAGGCTGATAACCCATTCATTAATGAAAGAAGTTTTGATAGGGAGACGTCCTTTCTTCCAAGCTCACTTTTA
The DNA here is from genome assembly GCA_031772095.1 of Zeugodacus tau. Classification (NCBI taxonomy): domain Eukaryota; kingdom Metazoa; phylum Arthropoda; class Insecta; order Diptera; family Tephritidae; genus Zeugodacus; species Zeugodacus tau. The sequence goes on from CM062649.1 coordinate 81,634,610, forward strand.
AGAAACAAAATTGTAAAGATGCTACATTTCTTCTCAACACTGTACTTTCATATATAAGTATGTAAAGACAGCTCGCGATTGCTTGGATCGCGTTTACATGGCGCTAAGTTGCGAAAATATGCAATGTATCTTGTGGTGGGCACGGCGAAGAAGGCAAACCGAGTTGATGTTGCGGCCAGCGGAATGCATAAATACCCGAGCACATACTGACATACGAATAATAATATATACACACACATACATACGTACATACTCTATACAACTACAATGTGTACACGCTGAAGCAGCACTGTGTGCCACGTTCCCTGATAGTGCACTCTGCCGCGTCGCTATCTTCGCTCGAGGGCAGTCGACGGGGGTTCGGGTACGCCCAATTTATTAAATCGCAATTTGCATTCATAATTGCCAATTTTCGCAAACTTTTCAGGCAGATAAACTCACACAGTACAACAGACATGTTCTCGCTCTCACGCTCGCTACGTGCTACCAACTCTGCTGTGGCGCCTGCAGCCTGCAGCGTGCAATAGACAACTGTTGGCGGCAGAAATCGATCCTTGCTTCGGCTGCAATATTCGCTTTCGCACTGCTGTGTGCACGTTTAATTACTTTATAAGCCATTAACAGGAACCTGTAAGGATTTACTTGCGGTTTATTGGTGAAATTTTCACTTTGCTACACGCCGAAAATGTCTGCTGACTCGTTAAGGAGACGAACACATGTTCATACATATGCCGTGATAATATAGAATATACATACATATATACATTTTTTTCAGTGTAGAAATGAAATTTTACAGGCTACTGATATTGTGTCATACATACTTTCATCAATGGGTTCATTCATATGTGTACGTGGCATAATTATGCTGCGTATTACTTTTTGCTTGCAATTAAATGGCTTTTGGCCTAAAGTCTAGACTGCTCTTTATTTTGAGGCACATTTAAATATGTGTCATGTGCAAAAATATCGCATGCTATAGATTTTGAATTTGAACAAATATTATTTTTTAGCTCTAAGGATTTCTGTTGATTTTTTAGAATATATAAGTAAAGGAGAAGGTTTTCCTTTTTCATGAAGCTTTTACGAAATTCGATATTTTATATGAGATACCAAGAGAAAGTTCAAGTTGCAGGTAACTAAAAAAGAAAATATAAGATTGTTGAAATGAAAGGGGTAAGTGTGCTAAGGTATATAAGGAAGAAAAAACAAGTAAGGAAGCGCTAAGGTTGTAACCGAACATTTTACACTATCACAATTTATTCATTTAATGTTATTAAGATAGATAAAACACCTTCGGCGGAACTAGCGAATTGGCATCAGCCGAATTAAGAACTAAATAATGAGTCCAAGCGTTTTGTCGAGTCGTGAGGGTCTTTTGATCCATTTGGAGTATTTGGGTGTCACAAAGTACAGTTGAAGCTGTATAAGTGCGATTCTCCAAAGTTCTGAAGACCTATCACTTGACCTAACCTATTAGAATAACACACAATTTAACCTATATATTCAGCATGAAAACCACCAAAATATCAGAATAGCGAAATATATTATATATAGTAAAGGATTCTCAAAAGGGACGCTACAAAAGTAGACCGATAGGGACAGCAAACGACGCCATATTCTTCCCCTCTTTTAGCATTTCTCTTCAGTAAAGTTTGCCATTTCATCATGGAAAGATATACGATTCAACAACGAGTTGGAATTATTAGAGTTTACTACCGTAATTCGGTGTCAGTGGTCTCAACTTTAAGAGCGCTACGTCCAATTTACAATTAAGCGTCTAGTAGAAAAATGTGAATCCGCAGGAACAGTACACAATCTTCCCATACCAGTGAGACAAATAAGTGCCCGTAGTGTTGAGAATACTCAAATCAGTCTCTGACACGTAGTTTTCAAGCGTTGGGCATCTCTGTGACCTCGTTGTGGCGAATTTTGCGAAACGATCTTGGCCTACATCCTTACAATAGCAAACTGACGCAAAAACTGAAGTCGCTTGACCACCAGAATCGCCGTATGTTCGTGATTTGAGCTGAGCAACAACTTGAAAATAATCCGGATTTTCATCGAAAAATCATCTTCAGCGATGAGGCTCATTTTGTCAATAAGCAAAATATGTGTCATTGGTTAGGCCGCAATCTACACGTAATCCATGTGTTTATGGACCGGCCCAATGACGCGGCAGTACTTCTTCCGTGATGAAAAAGACCGGCACGTTACTGTGCATGGAAATCGCTACCGCTCAATGATAACCGACTATTTTTGGCCCGAATTGGATGGATATGGACTTGGACAATATGTGGTTTCAACAGGACGGCGACACAAACCACACAACGAAATGGCCCAGTCAGTTGGCCGCCTCAGTCGAGCGATTTGCCGCTGTTACACTATGTATTTCCGATTTCTACTTGAAGACCGTCGAAAATTGGGTTTAGCGTCTGGACTTTTGCAAGAGTGTCCGTAGTAACCATGTAAAGGAAATCGAGTTCCATACATAATGGGATCGAATGCACTTTCACAAGAATAAATAATTTCATTAATATCCCAAACCGATTTTGCTTTTGTAGCGCTCTTATTGAAAACCTTTTTTATACTCACTTTTCAATAGAATAAAAGTTATATAGGAGAACTGTCGTGAAGCTAAGAATAGATACTACATTTTAAAGTTCTTTCAATTCACTTCAGTTTAAAGACCATAAGCTTACCACAGCCAAAGCGTAATGTAACTGCAAAGAGTTCAATAACTTGCACTTAAAATTTCATTACATTTCCTGAGCAATTGTAAGCACACACACTGAGATACAAAGCACTGCTTGCAGTTGCACACACTCGTATTCCTGCGAACAAAAAGTAGCGTGTTGTCTTCAACTGCAAAAGGTCACCCAATGTATATGGTTATGTGTATATAAGCAAATGTGTGCGTGTGTTCATGAAATGACACCGACGACAAAAGTGTTTCGCATGACGGTATTTGCAGCAACATTGGCAACGTGTCCATTAATATCTGTAGTGCATTTACCAAGTCGTACAAGAGCCACTGGCTTGTATGGTCAATGCACACACGCACACACACATAAACAGACGCACGTATACAACAATTGCGGACATTGCCAAATATCAACGATAATCAACTGGCACTAAATGTGACCATTCGAACGGTCATAACCACGCCATACACGCACACATACACCAATACTAGTAAGCAAAGGGCGCATTGTTTATACTCATTCACCATGGCAAACGCATGAGCGCAACAACCACTCGCCCACTGCCGCTACATACACAACCATACATATTAATTTAGTCGACCGCACACACAGTACGGTGTAACGATGGAGATAATCGTATTAGGAAAAGGACTTGATTTCACTGCACATCCGCCGCACCAACCGACCGACCGAATGCATGCGTGGCAAGGTGTGACACACAGCGGGAGCGATGCAGGGTGCAGCAGACACAGCGCTAAGCTTGCTGGAAGTTAGCAACGAAGACGACATTGTTGTTGTGCGTGTTGTTGTTGTTCAAGTATGTCGAACATTGACTAGTTTGTTGTTGTCTATTGCTTTTGGCATTTGAATGCGTTGAAGCATTCCGGTGCAGTCGATTGGAGTGCACAAAAATGTTCATTAAAAGAAAGTCACAGACACTCATGCATACTCATACTCATACTCACATACACAACAGATAATGTTTCGCATAAGACAATAATGCAACGAAACGGTTGTTCTTTGCACCCATACACATATATACTCATATTCATTCATACTCATACTCACACATACTCATACTCATACATACTCATACTCACACATACTCATACTCACACATACTCATACTCTCAAATTCTCATTCTAATACTCACACTCACACGTTTTTGAACTCACATACTCACACACACTCATACTCATACATATTTATACTCATACTCACACATACTCATACTCAAACACACACACCTGCACCTATTATTTGCCACTCTACAACGAAGGGGCATTGTCATGACGACAAATGCTTTGTCTTTGCCATTCAACGACAATTGTTTTTCTCTGTGCTTCGTGCGCTCATCCATGTTTCCCATTTCGCATTTCACATTTCACATTTTGTATTTCGCATTTCGTGCTGCAGTTCGCAAATCGCTATTTTGCATTCTTCGTCTCGATTTTCGTCATTTAATTGCTGACCATTTGCAACTGGCACTACTTGAATTGCTCTGGCGATTGGCGATTGGCATTTGGTGCTTAGCGATTTAATCGTGAATGCAGCAAGCGCACGTATGCACGTCTAACGGTGTATCAAATTATTCGCATACGAATGTGCAAACCACTCGTAAGCGAGTTGATAACGGTTTGTCTATTATATTGCGCACTTAATGTAAAACTTTGGATTAGCGCAGTGCAGTGGTGGAAGTGAAAGTGTTGATTTTTCATTATTTGCTTCTGAAGTGTTTTTTTCTTTTTCCGCAGTAGAGATTAAACACAGTAATAGTAACTAATTAAAGTTCGAGTATATGGAGAATGTCAGATTACTCGCTATAAATATTATTTCGAAACCCCACTATAAACCCCTATAAAGCTTAAAACCGAATATTCGCGCTAAGGAAGAAGAAGATAGAGGATGACTGTTGCTGCAACTAAAATTCTTAAGTGACTTCTCAACTTTAAGCGAACGTTTCGCGGGTGCTAGAAAAGTAAGGGTGACGGTGCAAAATGCTTGAGGAAGGCAAAGCTATAGGCGAATTGACTTTACCTCGTCGATAATTTGAATCCATGAAACACCGCTAACATCAGTCAAAAACCGTCAGTGCCAGAAAGAAATATAAGAATAAATTTCAGGAGCAACTAATCGAAAGCTGTGGAATTAACATCTTATTAGTTGTCGGTAAGGAACTTCTGAGCTTTCCGAATAAATCACCCGAAAAGTAGAACAATATTTATATCGAAGATGGTCAGTTGTTTGCTGTTGAAAGTTTTAGTTTGATCTTGTGAGTCTCTAATGACCGATCAGGCATTCTATTCTAGCAACCTTGGAAACAGTTTTGCTTCTTTGTTGTTGTTGTAGAGGTCCTGCCTCAGTATTATCAGTATTATCCAAACTACCGAGATGAGTATGACCAATACTTGGGCCTGTTTAAACAGATGTTAATTCTTTCGACTGTTTTAATTTAAATCATATAAATAACACATATGAAAGGAGGTTTGCAAGAGACTTGGCAAACTCGAATCCACTTTATTAACCATTTTGTCGAAATAAATACTGCGTTTTACAAATGATTTCCTCATTAAGCTTATAAGGTTGTGCAAAATGGTATTATGGGATATCAGTAACTATATTAATCTTTTAATTGGTGTAGCTTAATAGTAGAAAAAACATATTTCTCTACCTTTGAGATAGGTTTCTTCGACTGGACATAAGGTCGTATAGGACATACAACTTCAGTTGAATATTTTAATTCAATTTTTTTTGTCTTTTGAATTTCGCGGCTATGTATGAAGCGCTCTGTAGCTCGTTTTTGGCAATACTATAAATCTTTGAAAGGTCTTGACATAACCTACAAAACGACGCTATGCATGATTAGTTTAGATATATATAGAACATGGAGTTCATTAACCCCGAAATTCGAGCTATTTTAAAGTTTTCCTTCGTTAAAGGCAAATCCGTTAGAGAAACGTTCCGTGAGATTAATGGTGTTTTGCGGGATGGTATTATATCACTTCGAACTGCGGAAGAATGGTTTCGATAATTCAGAGCGGGTGAAAACAACACCATGGTTAAGCCAGCCGTCGGAAGACCTGTGACGACGAATACCGATCAAATCATGGAAAACATAGATTAGACCGACATGTGGCATCTCGTGACATCGCCCAGGAGATGCGAGTTAATCACCAATCCATTCTAAACCATCTGCAGAATGTTGGATACACAAAAAAGCTTGATGTTTGGGTGCCGCATGACTTGAGGGAAAAAACCCTTCTGGACCGAATCAACATCTGCGATATGCTGCTGAAACGGAACAAACTCGACCCATTTTTGAAGCGGATGGTGACTGGCGACGAAAAATGGAGCACATACGACAATATCAGGAAGGCTTTGCTATATGTTTGGTGGGATTGGAAGGGAATCATCCACTATGAGCTGCTCCCATATGGTCAGACGTTTAATTCTACCATCTACTGTGAACAACTAGACCGCTTGAAGCTGGCGATCGACAACAAGCGTCCAGAATTGGCCAGTAAGAAGGGCGTATTGTTCCACCAGGACAACGCCAGACCACACACTTCGTTGGTGAATCATCAGAAGCTACGGGCGCTTCCTTTATCGCATCCACCATATAGCCCAGACGTAGTGCCAAGTGATTACCTGCTGTTCCTGTCAAAGGCGAACGCTCTTGGTGGTGTAAAGTTGAACTCAAAAGAGGTTTGTGAAAGGGGCTGTCCGCGTTCTCCGCAAATAAAGAAGGGGGCTTCTACGAGGGGGATATTATGAAGTTGCCGTCTAGATGGAAACAGACTATAAAACAAAATGGCGCTTATTTGAACTAAATCCGATCACTGCAGCACTTTTTATAAAGCATTGAATAAAGAACAAAAAAGCGGAAATGAGATATTTGCCAACCTAATATTAGGATATTATTATTTTTCGAGAAGTTTAAATCATTGCGGTGTAGTTTTATAAACTCGCAGAGCCATTATGCTCTTATTGATGCAAAAATGTATGCATTGTGGGACCGAGTCTGTAAATCATGGAACCTCAACTTAACCGTAGATCATTGAGATATAAAGCAGTTGTTGTGAATATTTGAAAAGCTTTCATAGAAAATGAAAGCTGACCAGCTTTTATACAAGCTTTAAATATATTAACTCTTCCACTGAGCGTCCTTTTTTGTCATTTCCATATGGTTCATATAGAGAAACCCTTTAAAACAGACAATAATATAATGAACTCATTTCAATTTTAAATTTCTTTACGAAAGTCTGCATGCGCTTCTTTTCTTTAATAAAAATTATTTTCTATTATAAAATAAATTTAACTTTTCTACTGCGTAAATTTCCATGTGAACGCCTGAGAATATAAGAAAACTTCAGCACAAGAGTTTGAGCTTTATGTGGCTTCAGCGTAAACAATGCAAATGAAATGATAGAAGCCATTAATAGACCGCAGAAACATTTTTCTATGGTTATGAGGATACATATATATGTACATATGTATGTAAACGAATGTGGGTGATGCTTGCTTGCATGAGTGTATATGTGACTTAAAGCTTCGAGTCGACATGTCAACCTTTTCAATACATTTCCGACATTTATGTCTGAGGATATATACATATATGTGTGTGAATATGTTTGTATGTGTGCCCACCTGGCAACCTGACTTTCACCAGAGGAAATATAAAAACCCACATGCATACACATAACGGTACTACACATGTTTCTTGGTCCCCCACTCCATTTCGGAAACGTTTGACTTGACGGCAGCTGCGTCTATTCATACATGACACCATATTTCATATTTCATTAATAATTTGTGAAAAAATCATTAATCATGCAAATAATCAAATCTTCACTTGCCCCCGACGGCGCACCGCCTCCCGTTCGCCATTGTTATTAGGAGCCTTCATCATTATTGTTTGCCATTCATAGTATCGATTCCATTTGTTTCACACACACACACATTCGCACACATGCAAACTCACTGGAGCTCAATGCGACAATAAAACCAATAATGGCGGCCAAAAACAATAACAATTACAACAACAACAATGACGACTGCTGCGGCTGTGGAGTGCGTGTCTTCCCATTTGGCGTCGCCGTCGCCTTGTCACATTTGTTGCGTGATGAATTGCCCAAAAGCTGCCAGCGCGCAAACACACACACACCCACCCACATGAATGCCAACTCACCAATTTCAACGCGCTGATGATGACAATAAAGATAAGCGAGTTCATGTCGCTGCCATCGACGATGCCAATGTTAGTTAGTTTGCTGGCTTTTCTTTGCGTGGCATTTGTGCTGTTGTTGGTGGTTGTGTTGGTGATAGCTAACGCTGCTATTAATGTTGTTACTGCTGTTATTGTTGTTGTTGTTGTGTGGTTTGCTGATGTTTTGATAGCAGCGTTGATGCGTACACTCAATTTATAGCTTAATATTTGATACTTGACGAAATGTCATATTTCTTGTTGTTGTTGTTGGCAAAATTCGGCTGCTGCCAGTGTCGCACTGGTATATACATACATATGTATATAAGTCTCTCTGTGATGGAATTTGCGTGCATTACATGCTCGAGGAGGTGTGCGTGTACATTCCAATAACTTTACGTTAGACACACGTTAATCGCGTGAGATTTTTACCCCAAATACTTCGGTGTATTATGTTTACACAATGGTTTGCGCAGGGTTGCATTTTTCCCGAGGGATTGTCGTATTAATGAACACCCAGTGCTAGCCTATTCGAAAGCAAGGGAGGTAAAGGTAGTAAAAAGTATCTGTTCGAACGATTCAGCCTTCTTAGTCGCGGTTTTTATAGAAGAAATCAAAGTCCATCCATGGAAAGAGCGAGAAGATTTTTCTTATTATTACTGTTATTAGTGTTAATAATAAACTCTAAGGATCCCTTCAAATCAAAAGATGTCGAAAAAGGTTCATAAAACTTCATTCATAGAGGTCGGAAAGCATGGAGCTCGAAATACCGAACATAGAAATTTTTGTTGTGATATTAGGAGCTTATTTAAAGAGGAAATTAAAAGCTCTCGACTCTCCGAAAGCTCTTCAATCCCATCTATTTAGTAACTGTTTATCGAAACTATGAAGTCCCATCGAATTATGTCCAGTTTCCTGACTGATGATCTCAAAAGCTCCTGGAAGCTTTCCTATTAGTGTAGAGTTGTTCAATTTGTCACGTATAGATTTATGATCAGTTAGTTTCCTTCTGTCCAAAGTATGTTGTAAGTGTACCTTCGTTTTGGGGGCCATAAATATATGACATGGAATACATGAACATGACTTCTCATATCCGAAGCTTTCAATTAAAAAACATTACAAAGGTTATCAAATCAGTTCAATGTCTAAAAGAGACCTAGATTGGTTCTTGAAAATATATCAGATCTATAGAACATCTTGGGGAGAAGAGAAAGCTTAGGCTTACTTATGTACCAACAGCTCACTAGGTCGTATAGGTCCACGCCTTTCCCCTAATAAGCGTCTATATTACTTTACTTGATTTTGGATGAATTGTTCACTATGATTCTAGTCTAAGCAGAATTTTATTACTAGAGTGTGATGGGTGAAATGTATACCTCATAGACCTTTAGAATCTAAATGGACTAATTTATAATTTTATTTTTATCATTACAAATCATTGAGATCATTAAAAACAATAAATATTAAATTTTAATAAAATACCGTTATTTACAATTTTCCAAAGCGAAAAGAAATCATAATGATCTCAAACACATCAGCTGAACACCATTTATTGTGTAGTACAATTCCCGCTAGGATTTCATAGACGTCACCTAGTCACTTACATACATCAGTGTCAAGATGTGTGCGCGTTCGCTTGTTATTTTACTTCGCGCTGATGGATGTATGCCGACGCTGATTCGCGCTTCGGGCAGATAATTAAATTGAATTTATGCAGCAACGCGTCTGGTGTAAAATTTGCGTGCGACTTTTCACTTTCTCCGGCGTTGTATGGGTGTGTGTGGTGGGGGTCTAGTAGCGTCTGTGTGCGTTTTGACTCACAAAAAATTACATTTTTATTCCAAAAGGCATGTATATTTATACACTAGACGCATTTTGACATGTGTAAATGCCAAAGTGTTGTGTAAGGGCGTGCACATTGATTGAACTGCAGACGCGGCACATAATATTTCATTTCGTATTTAAGGTGTTGTTTGTCTTCGAAAGGATATGGATAAATATGAGGCGCATTTGTTACAATTATTTATGGAAAGCGATAAAATGATTAGATTTAGATTTATGTTCATCGAATTGTCGTTTTTATAATTTTTTTGTTGTTTGTTTTTTGTATTAATTTTAATTTTAATTTTAATTTTAATTTTAATTTTAATTTTAATTTTAATTTTAATTTTAATTTTAATTTTAATTTTAATTTTAATTTTAATTTTAATTTTAATTTTAATTTTAATTTTAATTTTAATTTTAATTTTAATTTTAATTTTAATTTTAATTTTAATTTTAATTTTTAATTTTAATTTTAATTTTAATTTTAATTTTAATTTTAATTTTAATTTTAATTTTAATTTTAATTTTAATTTTAATTTTAATTCATAATTCATAGTTCATAACTCATAAGAGCTTTCCTAACAACAAATCATAAATATACGCCAATATATCAGATTTAAAATGTGTGAACATTTCTACCACATTCACTGCAATTACTTTTATGATTACAGTTATTAATGCTGACAACCGTTAGTTAGCCTGCTACACATACAATTTTGTACTCATAAAAGTGCTACAAACTCATACAACATACATACCACAAAAAAAGCTCAGCGAAGGCGGGTGTTTGACTGATTTATCTCTCAAGGACATCATCCTATTTAAATAAAGAGCTACACTTTGAACATTTTGGCATCCTTTTTGACCCCACGCCTTCATTCGCTTTTTTTAAATGACATTTTACAACAACAAAGCATTGCCCAACAATAACACAGTGTTACACGATTTTATATATATTTTGAATGATTTTTTTTTTTCATTTCCATTTTGTATAATTTCTCCTTTTTACATTTTGGTTAAACATTTGCATTGTCTGTCTGGCCGGTGACGCGCTTATCTGGGTGGTTTTGGGATGTGCGAGTAAACAACAGCAACAAAACACGAAATCGCATCGCCCACACGGCCTCCCTTCCTCACGGCTGACTCTTTCGCGGCGCATGATGTGTGCCTCCTGCAAGTGGAAGTTGCGGCTAAAGCTCCGCGCGAGACAATAACAAGCTAATTACGTGAAACCATGAAAGTGTTCACGGTCCTTGGCTTACCAATACGTACGGTTGGCTTACATTTTACGGTGTTGTTTGGGTCTCTCTAGTTGTGAGGCGTCATGGACTTGGACCGCAATTAAATGAATTGTAAGCGAATGTGGCAAAAAGTGAAATCATAATATTGAATTGTTTGTTTGTTTACCCTTTTTTGCTGTTTTGTCGGCTGCGTTGTGACCTTCATGGCTGTGAATAAAGTTGGGAATATTAAATTCTAATTCTAATTTATGAAAATGTAACGGTTGTTTGGTTTAAATTTCTATTTAACTAACGTGTTTATTTAATAAGAATTTAGAAAGAGTTATTTAAATTGTTCAAAATCGATATTTTCGATTTCTTAGAAATGCAATTGATCTATGAATTGCTTGCAAATATAAGGTAAGAAAAATTTTAAGAAGGTCAGTAAATGTTAATGCCTCAGGGAAGATAGACAGTTTCCAATGAATTTTGGGTAGATTTGAAACTGCATTGATGTGAGAATCTGGGAGGCTCAGCTTAATTGCTTAGCGGCAAAAGTTATTTTGGTCAATTGCAACTAGTAATTAGTCCACTTTATAAATAACGAATTCATATATGTTGACGATGATTCCGATGTGTAATCCATAAGACTCTTTAAAAATAGTGTAAAAAACAAAAATTGGTGTTGCCAGATTTTTTGAATATGAAAAATTTAAACTGAATTATGCGCTATAATTTTATTACTGAGAAGTTATAAAACATTTTACAACAAACAAACAATTAAATAGAGTTGCCACCTTTCGAAAACAATGGTATTAACCATAACTTTAAAAGTTTTATTTTTTATTAAATTGGTATTGCCAGATGACTTTCGTGTTTCTTTGAAAATTTAGTCTTGTGTCTTGAATTCTGACTGCAGAAATGTTAAAAAATGTTAATAGTTGTTGCCAGATCATTTAAATATGGAAAATTATAACTGAATTATTCGCTATAATTTTATAATCGAGAAGTTATAAACCATTTGAAAACAGGAAAATAATTTAATAGAGTTGCCATTTTACCAAAATAAAGCTATTACAATAATTTATTTATGTATGCAACCAAAAAATATAAAATATTGCAAAAGTAACTTCAAATTACTTTTTATACTCTCGCAACCTGTTGCACAGAGTATAATAGTTTTGTTCACATAACGGTTGTTTGTGTCACTAAGAAATATAAGAGTTAGATATGGGGTTATATATATATAAATGATCAGGATGACGAGTAGATTTGAAATCCGGATGTCTGTCCGTCCGTCTGTCCGCGCAAACGATAACTTGAGTAAAAATTAAGATATCTTAATGAAACTTGGAACACACATTTCTTGGCACCCTGAGGAGGCAAAAAACGGGCAAAATCGGTCCACTGCCACGCCCACAAAATGGCGAAAACCGAAAACCTATACAGTCTCATAACTAAGCATAACTCGCAAACCAATAAAGCTATATAAACCAAACTTTCTGCAGTATTTTAGCTATTTCCTTATATAGTCCAAAAATGAAAGAAATCGGATAATAACCACGCCCACCTCCCATACAAAGGTTAGGTTGAAAATTACTAAAAGTGGGTTAACTCACTAACGAAAAACGTCAGAAACGCCAAATTTCACATAAGAAATGGAAAAAGAAAGCTGCACTGAGATTTTTTTACAAAATGAAAAATGGGCGTGGCTTCGCCCACTTATGATTTCAATGAAATTCGGTATATAACACTTTCTTGACACCCTGATGACACGGGTGGAATATGGGCGAAATCGGTTCATAACTACGTCTACTTCCCATATAACTCAATTTAGAATTATTTTGATTCGTTCACTTTATAATACATATATACATTAGGAACAAATGAAGATAGCGGAATAAAACTTTACACAAATACCGTATTTGAGCTGTGAAAAATTGTTAAAATCGGACCATGACTTTTCAAGGCCCCTGATATCGAACATGAAGAACTCAGTGCCTAAGGGTAATTTTTCACCGAAAATATAGGTAAATCCCTCAGATATTTTAATGTAATTCATTCCCTCTGAATTTTTACTTATAACAGTTTCTCTCTGTACCTGAAATGGTAAAAATCGGGTCATAACTTCCCCCAGATCCCCTATACCTAATTATAAGTAATATTAAATTAAGTGAGCGTATAGTCTTCGATACATTGTATCTTGGTGGTGAAAACGAGTGAAATCGGTTTAGGAATTACCTCAGTCCCCATATACTATTTATGGTGATTTTCGTTATTCTATTGAACCTTATGCCGAATATGTGGTCAAATCGTTTGTTATATTAATAAATTTAAATAAATAAATTGCGAGAGTATAAAATGTTCGGTTACACCCGAACTTATCCCTTCCTTACTTGTTTTTATTATGTTGGTGTTGCCATGTGACAAAATTAAATTTTATTCAAATGTTATTCTGCATTAATTTATATATACATTAGGGTCTATAAAACTTTATTTTTAATTTTTCTTAAAAATCTCGAACTATTTTTATTAAGATAGTGTTGCCAGATATTTAAAAGTTTTTGTTTTTTCAAAATTTGATAACGTTTAAATATTATTCTGCAAAATTTATACATAAATTAAATTATTTTTTTTTTAATTTCGAATTTTTTTCTATTAAGGTAGTGTTGCCAGTTGTTTAAATTTTTATTTTATTCTGTATTAATTATTATATAATTTTCAATACCTTATTTTGTTTATTTTTTTATTTCTTTGAAAACTTAATATTGTTTAAATTCTATTATGCATTAATGTGTATATAAATTTGAGTATTTATTCATAAAATTTTTTTTTTCTTGCAAATCTTTTTCATTATTTTTTGTAGTAAGTCGACTGATTAATTTTTTATATTTTTTAATTGATATTATGACAGTAATTAAAGTCATTCGTTAGTTTTAATTAAATGAAATGCGATTAAAACGGAATTTTGCTTCGATTAATTAATTAATAAAATTATAAAAGGAAATGGAAGTGACCTCTCTCTGACCTTTCCACATATTTATTTTCAAACCCTCACGCTATTTGTTCACTTGTATTCATATACAAATAATTTATTTTTTTTTACTTGAAAATACCTTCGAGGCTAAATTTAAATTCATGATATTTTTGTTGCAATTTTTTTTCGAATAATTTTTTTTATAAATTTTTTTTCGATAGTACTATTAACAGTTATTAACAAGTATGCAATGGACACAAAGCATACCAACACACAGACAGCCGCTCGAACGCTGCCAGAGACACACAACGATGGACAAGCAGACGAGTGAGAACGGACGGACGAACACAAGTTTCTGGGGCATTTGTGGCGTTTACGTTGATTAAAAAATGTTTTCGTAATTAAATGAAATGGCGTATTTATATTTAATAATTATTATTAATGAGCAAATATACGCCGTTTTATTTGCATATACAACGCACACTCATGCACACACATACACAGCCATTACTTGTGGCCATTAAGTGTAGCCTGCGTTTGATGCTTCCTCCGAGCGAGCGTGCATGCAAACACTGTTATACGCAATTCGTTACGTATTCAATGTGCTGACGGCTCGATGAGTTGAAAATATTATTAACACGAAGCAAATATTATGCAACTGAAATATTATATTATATAATCAAAACAATAAGAATGCCACATGCATGTGTGTGTGTGTGTGTCTGTTTGTATTGGTATGTGTAAAGTGTAAGTGTGTGTGTTCGAAAACATTGTTTTATACATACATACGAGCATAAGTATTCGCATTTATTATTTGTTTACCCAGCACCTTGGCCGGCAGCGGCCTATCGTTTGTTTGCTTTGTTGTGTTGCCAATGGGTACAGCAGCGCCATCTATGCTTGTGTGGTTGTGCTTTTATATCAATATATACATAAATGCTCTTAATATACATATTTAATTAATTATTTACTGACCGTTATGACTAGCGGCTTTAAATTACGTACGTTGCATGCATGGCGGATAAGCTACTTCTTCTTTGTATTTCTCTCTCTGTGTCTGTGTGTGTGAGTTTTTTTGGTGAACATTATATTCGTAATTGAAGTTAATACTAATTATAAACATCAAAGGTATTGTATATTGGACACTTGGCAATTACATTCTGTTAAATTTACATGGAATTTATAATACCGCCAAGTTCGTTTAAAAGAAGTTAATCTGGGAATTCGGATAAAATTATAGTAATACCTTCCAAAATATTCAAAGAAAAATCTAATTTTACTTTGCCTTTGAATCAGAAAGATTCACTGCCAAGACTACCGCTTCAGTCTCTGAGAATGAGGCCACTGATTTCCTGATGCAGAGGCTTAAATTTTACTGCTTTTGCATTGTTTATAGCTCAAGTTCAAGTTCAGGTCCAGGTTATCCAAGTTTAGTAACTTCTTATTTATTGTCTTGAATGTAGTACTCTTTCTATATGGCATGACTTATGACTACTAATTTTTCTGTTAGATCGAGATTATATTATGTATGTAGATCATAATAGCAACTTTCATAATTGGAAAACACTATATAGTATAAGTACTTAAAGCATTTAACCTTAATGGTCACTGTATGTATATATGTAGATAATTTCGCTTATCTTGAAACTATACAAGTCCCTCATATTCCCCGTCCTGCTACATGGTGCGGAGGCATGTACGACAACAGATGAGTCCGCGTTAAGAGCTTTCGTGCGGAAGGCTTAGCGGAGGAGTTGGTCTTATGAAGATTCGCGACGGCATTCCTTGGAACAATGTACGAGATATACGGCGACATTGGCATAGTTTGGCCTGGGTAGATGAGAATATCCCAGCTCTGATACTATATACGATACATTATCCGCCGGGGAAGCAGAGGAAGATCTCCACTCCGTTGGAAAGACCAGGTGCACTTGGTATCATAATTGGCGCCAAACAGTGAAAAGAAAAAAAACGAATGGCGCGCTGCTATTAACTCGGCTATAATACCGTAAACGGTATGGACGCGAGGGAAGAAGAAAGCGGTCCTCCAATATAAATTCCCTAGCACGGGTTACCTAGTTTTCATTTCATACGTCTTAATTAAAGGGTCTTAAGGGTTAAGTAGGTGGATTGTATCTGGGAGACCTGGGCTTGGAACTTGGCTGTGGAAATACATATGATAATTATTAGGGTATATCGATTCGGCTATACTAAGCTGTGAATTCACGGCCTGTGGCAATTAATTGCGACAATGATGCAGCATTAGCCGCCTTCGTTCAAAGTTATGAAGCTTTATACAGAAAGTAATATCTTCACAGTCATTCAAAACGCAAGAAGAAAGCCACTATTGGGCCTTGTTGCGCTAATAAAATGAAAAGAGCAAAACTCAAAGACCATTGGATTTACTTTCAATTAATAATTAATCGAGCAGTATTTATTTAATTGAGTTCAACTAATAATTAATTGAGCAGTATTTATTTAATTGAGTTCAATTAATAATTAATTGAGCAGTATTTATTTAATTGAGTTAAATTAACATCTTATAGGCGTTTGGGCCAGTTCTTTAAGTGAAGTTTTAAAAGAATTGATTAATTACTCGCTTTAAAGTGTTATGAAATTGCCTTTTTTAAACTATACCATTAAATTAAGAACCACCCTAATACCCATAAATAGCACATATTATGCAAGAAAACAATCAGCTGTAACAATCTATGCAACTGCACCGCGGCTGAACGCTTTAAATTCCACGCCATCCTTTGAGATTTCATTTCCGAAAAATTTCGTCTGGGCTTGGCCTTAATGGAATTTCTTTGAAAATACTAAGAGCAAAGTGTTGGCGCATAAACAGCGCGCTTGTGGCATGCAACATTATAGCAGTCGGCGGCGGCAGTTGCAGCTGTTGCCAATATCTTGAGGACGTCACTTCGGCTGATGCTGCACTGCGCTCTAGTCGACTCTATGTTTGTGTGTGGGCATAGCGCTTCGCAGCAGCACGTACGGCGGTCGCGGCGACACGAATCCCATTTTGACAGGCTGCGTGAGTCGGAGTGTGTGTGTCCGCCCCACTGCAACGGTGGTCTTGAGTGTAACAGGCGGTCGCGCGTCAACAAACCAAATATTCATAGCGCACACACTTTCCATATATGTATGTCTGTGCGTGTGAGTGTGTTTGTTCGAACGCTGTGTCTTTTGAATTTTTAATTAATTAGCGCTCATTAAATTGAACATTTTGTGTGACAAGAAAATTCGTTTTGTGGTTCGTCGGTGGCGCAGGAAAAACCAAATGCACAGCCAGAAGAAGAGACCCAGCCTCAGTAACAGCACCTACCTCAGCCGCCGGCGTGGCACAACTGCAAGTTTGTGTTGCACGTCTAATTACAAGCAATGACACTCAGCACGGCACTTCACAGGCAAATCCCCTCAGGAAAATTGAATTCTGTTCTACAGTTCACTAGGGAACACACACAGACGATATATGTATATATGGGAATATAAGTGTCTTGTACCAGAATTACTACATATTTGTAATTATAGATAAATAGTCTCCTTGCAACAAAGTACAAAATTAGCGTAAGTTAAAGATAAAAATGGGGAGACAGAAAAAATAGAAATGCTTCCACTTTTACTTCAGATTGCCATTGGATTAAATGTTCTATATACTCGTATTAAGAACTACCTATGATACTTGAATGAACACGAAATTGAATTGACTTCAGATTTATCTGCTAATTTCATAATATGTGAAGCAATTACTATAAGAAATACTTGGTTGTAATTACGAAAGCAGTACTGATCCCATGACAATAACGTTATCAGAGGCAATAAGGAACCCAGTAACCTGCCCTTATCGATTTTCAATATTGACACGTAATCTCTACAGATTTCATCTACCTATCAATTAGGATATCGAAGAACAATGGGATTCTTGCAATTGATTAATGTACCTAAGCTGTAGTCAAGTGTGATTTTTACAATCTTCTAACCTCAACTCCAACTAGCAGGTATATCTTGAATAACAACAGGTACCTTATAAATTTCTGCACAACAAAAGAAAGGTTGCACCAATTAACTATCTGAGCTTTCCTACCTGCTTGTACCAACAGCATTTTAACTATAAAAGGGTCAGTACAGACGATAAAAAGTCATACAACCATCTACACTCGAAGCGACAACTTCAAAGTCAGTACAACAAGTTTAAAAGTAAATAAAATCAAATATTACAAAAATATGGCACCGTACAAAATTACATTAACCCAATTAGCTAAATATACCGCCATGATCTGCGCTGAAAGGAGTGAGGAATTTACAGCTATTAACCAAGAAGGATTCTATAAGCGCTTCTGTGCCGCACAAGACTTCGCGGAATTGATGGGAGAAGATATTACAATCACTAATATTGAAGCGATAGATTACAACGAATGGAAAATGGGAAATCAAGAAGTTCTACGTTCATCAACACCACTATTTGGTTCACGAGATACAGAGCTCTTAGTAATTCCATTCGAAAAGCAGAATGCAGCGTTGCTCATTTTGATGGGTCACGCGTTGATGGATGAAAAAACTTTAATCGATATGGAGCACCCGATGAAGACGACCGATTACAACGTATGGAAAATATTAGTTCAAGATATTCGACGATCTTCGACACCTATGCTTGGATCACGAGAGTCAGAGGACA
Source organism: Zeugodacus tau (assembly GCA_031772095.1). Lineage (NCBI taxonomy): Eukaryota > Metazoa > Arthropoda > Insecta > Diptera > Tephritidae > Zeugodacus > Zeugodacus tau. The sequence goes on from CM062649.1 coordinate 81,653,215, forward strand.
TATTTGTACATATTGAAAAGGAGCATGCAGCATTGCTAATGTTGATGGGTCAGGCAAGAGACAATGATTCATTCAATATGAATAACACTATTGGAGCGGTCGATTACAATGAATGGGAAATGAATATGGACGAAGTTCAACGTTCATCAACACCTTTCTGTGGTTCACAAGAGTCTCAGGTGTTGGTTGTACCTTTGGAAACGGAAGATGCAGCTTTGTTCATGTTGATGGGACACAGGATTAACGAGTCGGATTATTAGTTTAAAAACAGAATGTATAAAACGTGTTACTAGTTAAGAAAATATGTAAATTAATTAATTAAATTAATTAATGCGATTATAAAATAATAAAGATTTAAAAGAAACAAAAATATTATTCTTCTGTATTTGAGGGGAAGGTTTTTATAAACTGGAGAGGGACTCTTTCAAGTGAAAACACTATATTTGGCGGAGAGATATGTTAAAATATGTTACACAATATTTTGACTCGAAAATTTTAAACAAATTTAATCTCAAAAGTTATAGCTGTTTCCAGTTCCATTTCCAAAAAAAGGTCCTTGTGTTGACAATCATAAGTCTTTGGAGATTCATCTAAAATCAATCGAATAAGAAAAACTTGTTTTATAAATAGAAACTAAATTTTATACATCCTGGGCGTGGTCGAAACTGTTTATTTTTTTTATCAAAAAGTTAACAAAATGGGGGTCTCAGGAAATTTTTTCTAGATTTTCGGGAACAAGTTTAGAGAAACACGCATCTAGCATTTTGGAGTGCCCGAGAGCTCTTTTCTATTTGACGAATAATTTGAAAAATAATTATCAGACCAACTTTTATTCTGAGAATATTTTTAAGATTTTACCCTTAACGAAAATGCAAAAAAAAACGAAAAATTATTTTTTGAAAATCCTGACAACCCTTAAATCAATTCCAGAGGAAATCGAATACTCAGACAAATTCTTAAAAAAGTTATTTTCAGAACTCAACATAACCCAACTTTTTGTATAAAGATAACTTGACGAATTCGAAGTTCGTAAGAGAAAGCAAAATTATTCTAAGAAGATTAAAGCTCATCTCTGAAGTTCATTAGAGGGCAGTGACCTTCTTTACCATATAACGAGAGAGAATCATCTTCATTTATTGCCAGCACGTTTTAAGGCGCTCCATGTACTTTTCCCACGATCTCAACACCACGCATGGAAGTTATTAGCAGGAATATTATTTATGAACGCGGCAACGGCTTGACGGCTGCGTGATGCCGCGTAGTATTAATGAAATGCGTAAATTTCGCCAAATTACCGCCTCGTCGTGCAGAGCGCAAACTTTTTTTCGAGCGCGAAACTTCGGCTGACTGACTGGCCACTCACAAAGGATTATTAATTAATTTTTATATGTTGGCGCATTATTCACACTCGATGTGACCTTCAAGACGACGGCAAGAGACGCACACACATAGATTTCTTCATATGTGGTGCGGGCTATGAGGCACCGACATTAATAACGGTAAAGTGAAAGTCGGAACAAAGCATAAATATAAAGACACACACATAAATATTAGCCGCCTTCGACTGCGAGGCATGTATGTCTGTCTGTGTGTGTGTCACAAGTGCCGTTAGAAACAAAACTTGTTTACACGCGTGTGTAGGCGTTAAGAATAGCTGGAATTCAGCTGCGTGGGTATGCAAAGTAAATAACAACAACAAAAGCAAGTACAACAGTTGAAAAGAAATACGAGAAGTTAGCAAAAAGAAAGAAAGCCACTCGTCTCGGGATTTAATTATAAAAATAACAAGGATATATGAGAAAGCCAACGCCATCGCTGCCGCCGCCAGCCAATGCGGTAGCGTATCGCTTGAAAGCCGGTGAGTCGGTGCGACACCGTATGGGATCAGCGCCGTTTTGTTGCTTACTTGTCTTCTTCTCTGCACTGTTTGTTATCGTGTCTGTTGTGGCTTTTGTTTGTTATTCTAATTTTTTGTCTTTGTCTGTTGAAATAAATAATAGCTTAAACATGTTATTCACTGGATTTGAGAGGTGGCGCAAGAAGGCGCTATGAAGTTGTGGAAACAATAATATCGGTAAGGAAAACATAAAAACATGGAGTGAAATTAACAACAAGACAACATATGTATTCCACGTTGACACATCTTAGACACACACACACACACATGTTCAAGTTCTGCTCTTGGTGTGTCGTCGACTTATTCACGCTCGACTAGTTGACCGACTGCCAGGGTGAAGGCGCGAAGCCTTTCGTTTGACTTTAGCCAACATTTACGGCATTTAGTCTTGCTATGCAGTAAATCAGCAGTTAAATGGGGGAAATACTTTGGAGACTTACATACGTACTTGTGTCGTATATGTAGGCATTAAGTATATTGCTTCTAGGTGGTCTCTGTTAAGATTATTCTGCACTTTTCACCACTTCCGACGGACCATATTCAAATTAGTGAGTCTTGAAAGTCTTCATAGTTAACGAAGGAATAGTGACCCGATCCATTTCTAAAAGTACTGATATTTTTTGGCCCTGCTATGAAAGATATACTGCTTCTCTTACTGAAGCTTCATTAATGAAGTCGACTTTTAAACCCCTTAGGATTTTAAATGTCTACCTCGTCACTATTGATTTCTAAAATATATTCCTTAGGCTCAAAGATCATTTCATCAATATTTATACGCCGGGTGACTCAGTTTCTTTTAGATTTGAACATTGGACATAGTATCTCGAGGCAATATTTCAGAGATAAGTGCACTATGATGACAACTGGCGGAATACGGAGTTCTCTCTTCACTATAAAGTATACGTTTAGTGATGCCGCGGATGCGGTCATAGTACCCATAAGTAATTACGTGGTAGTACTCAGAAACACGAGGTGTGGATACTAGTAGCCATTGCTATAAGTCGTCTTTGAAGTATGAGTAGGTTGTATGTACATATGTAATTGGCGTTGAACCGTTTAGCCGGTTATAGCCGAATCGATGAGAGCGCGCCACTTCTCTCTTTCCTTCGCAGTTCGGCGTCAGTTGGAGATTCCAAGTGTAACCAGGTCGCTCTCCACCTGGTCCCTCCAACGGAGCGGAGGCCTTCCCCTTCCTCGACTTCCTCCGACGGGTACTGCATCGAACACTTTCTGTGCTGGAGTGTTTTCGTCCATTCGGACAACATGCTAGGTAGCGTAGCCGCTGCCTTTTTATTCGCTGAACTATGTCAATGTCGTCTTATAACTCATACAGCTCATCGTTCCATTGTCTGCGGTATTCGCCGTTGCCAATGTTTAAGGGACCATAAATCTTCCGCAAAATCTTTCTCTCGAAAACTCCTAGTGCCGTCTCATCGGATGTTGACATCGTCCCCGCTTCTGCACCGTAAAGTAGGACGGGAATGATGAGGGACTTGTAGAGTTTGGTTTTTGTTCGTCGAGAGAGGACTTTACTTTTCAATTGCCTACTCAGTCTAAAGTAGCACCTGTTGACAAGAGTGATTCTGCGCTGGATTTCGAGGCTGACATTGTAGGTTAGGTTAAGTTAAAAAGGACTTGGACAGCTAAAGGTGCCAGCAAAGAAGATCCTTACATATCGCAGAAGCGCTTTGAGCCTGTCACAAATTTTGTGAGGCAGCTCATTTCTAATTCGGCAAAATCGCATGGTTCTCCTAAAGTATGGCTACGGAGATGTTCTAACCACAGTGAAGTGTGAACGCAGGACAGTGGAAGAGGAAATCATTTGTTGTTTTCACCTCGCCTTCCTCTATACAGCTGTGGCAGTTTGCTTCCGGTAGGATGCCTAGCTACATCGCAGTGTCTGGTGAGTACTCCCACTACTGCAGAAAGGTGAACCTTTTTAAGTGCCTGTAAATCAACCGACATCTAGTGGTCCACTATGGACTAAAAGGAATTCACATCCGGGAAGGTTTGGTTTGTAATCACAAAGCTCGAGAGGAGTCCAGTAGTCCAGTGCAAGAGCAACAGAGCGCCGACTCGTTCCCAGCGTGGTGAAATAGGACGATGGGTGCCCATTCTCGCGAGCTCATCCGCTCTGCATTTCCCAGCAATGGACCTTCCAATGATATCCACAGGACGAAGGATGAGTACGGCTTGAAGGGTTAGTCACTTAGTCAAGTTTTGGGTACACATTGTGACGAAACTTTTTTTGGATTGGTGGTGAATGACGGTGGAACTGATACCGATGTGGGGTCGTTATATGATTCAATAACATCAATACTTGTTCGATATAAAGCTGAGCTGAGACAGATTTATCCAGTCATACTACGAGTTACTTAGGTCATTGATATTGACTCGTAGCTTTGTATATACAGATTTAGAGCTTTTTTGAAACATTCCGGCGGCTCGCAAACATTTCGTTGGAATTTCGTGTTTAACACTAATTAAATGTATTGCAATTAAGGCATTAATTTGCATTTAAAAGGGAAGCAATTTTAATACTCTAAATTAATACGCATTATTTAACCAGTTATTGCATAAGTATGGCTATGCAATAGAGGCTTATATAAAGCTAATAAATATATTTGAGTATTTATATAATATTCAGCTGTGTGTATGTGTGCCTCAAGCGTGATTGATTTACGTAATATTTATAAGCTTTTTAGACAAAATCTATTAATTTCATTTATGTCACACACGCTTTGTTATAGGCGCTTGAACAGTCAAAACACCTTTCATACACCCAGGCCCCTTCCTTTTCCTTGCTGGATGAACACTAAACGCGTTAAGCCGGATGCAAATACATAAATAAATAAACAAACAAGCAAACAGGCAAATAAATAAATACGCGTTTGCAACTAATTAATGCGCAAATGTGTCATTTCATCAATCAGTCGCACAATGATTGACACCAACCAACCAACCAACCGACCGACCGACCGATGAGCTATGATGCAAAAGAAGTAAATTTAATTAGCAAACACCGTTAGCGCAAATGAACGCCAATGAATGGGCTCAGAGGCCAATATGGCCAGGCGTGTTACAAGGGTCAAAGCTAGATTTTGTCAACAAATAACAGTTAAACACATGTGCATGTGTGTATTACGGTAAACATGTGTATTGAGGTATTAAATAAATCCATTTTCACACCAAATTTAAGCAGGACTTGCGGCGCAAACGGAAGTGTCGCTCGTTTTTTGCGTCAATGGAAAAGTTCATTAAATCCAAATGGTGAATTGGTGAGCTCAGCGCTGACAGTTAGCCCAGTTGTTTATATGCTTAGCAATAATAAATTAACGCTGTAAGTGTGTACTAACGCTAATGAATTGAGCTGAAACAATGTGCGAAAAAATAAAAATGAAAAAAATATTGCTTTGTTTCTTTTTCTACGCCGGCAGACAACGCGCTTCATTGTCTGCATTAATTGATGCTTCTGCTCAACGTGTGTTTCAATGGAATATTTCCAAATCGATAGCAAATGAAATGTCAGCGTGTGTGGAGTGAATGATTGTTGGGAGATTCAGATACTGGATGTTTACCGGTAATTGCTGAAAACAACGTAATAATGCGTAGCTACGTGAATAAGTGCGCAATATGTTCCAAATTGTGGCATTTTTCTTGAAAAGAGAGATTTCCGGTATTCTTCTGAAAATCTTTCACATGAATGATTCATTGTTTCTTCCGTATTATTAAGAGGAAATTATATTAAGTATTGATTTGGTTTAAAATCCTCGAGCTCTTTCAAGCGATTCGTATTATTCATTTCTTTATTTTAAGAATAGAACCTTTGCTCAATTGCCCCTAAATGTAGGGAACATTTCATTAACAACGAACATTGTTATACCAAAATAGAAATAAATCGTTGCCTACCTTTAGGTTAAAATAGAATAAGCGAACTTAAAAAAACAGTGATCGAAAAGCGCCTCAAGGAGCGGTGTATTATTGGTCTAATTTGAGTAGAAAAAACCATTTGATTCACATGACGGTTCAACTAAGCTTAAGGTAGAGAGTTTGAAATAATTATTAAATAATTTTGAATTTTTTTTTTTGTCATTCGCTAAAATATCAATAAATAACTTTGGCTCTAACCTCTGAGGAGCCACGCCAGTTGTACTTCCATACGTAAGACATGACCTAAATTTTTATACGTTTAACTAATTCATGTCGCAGGTGATCTCATTCATGTTTCCATCATCTTCGGCACTCTTCGCTCACGGTGATAGCTCCGAAGATCTTGCGGAGAACAGTTCTTTCGAATACTCCAAGAACCTTCTCATCTCGGGTTATCATCGTCCATGTTTCTACGCCATATAATAGGACTGGAATGATGAGAGACCTATCGAGCGTAATTTTTGTTCATCCTATTGGCCTGGCTTGAATTGTTGGTGGTATTTATGCCGGTTCCGAGATAAAGAAAGTCTTTATCTTTGTCAAGTGTATAGCTGCCAATCGTGACGTAGTTCCCAAGACACGAGGAATCTTTGTGTGTGGACTCCAGGTAATTTGTCTTGCCCTCGCTCACAGCGAGACCAACATTTTTCGTTTCTCTTTTGCAGTTGTATGAGGTTGCGTTGTCGGCTCTGTTGGTAAGGCTTATGATGTCAAAGACATCCGAATATCCCAGTGGCTTTGGCATTTTAGAATAGATAGCGCTACTGGGTTCAGATTAGCGGCGCGTATAATTCCCAAATTCAGCACCCACATTTAGACACCTCGTATTACTTGAGCTCCAAAGTGTAGTTATCAACTGCAACACCGTCATGCATTTTGTTTTCTTTTGAGACATCTCTTCCAATTCGCATAGCATAGAAGTGGATCATGAGAGATATTTTGATATCCAAACGTTAAATACATATATTGTAGGGATAGGTTAACTCAATGAAAACCATTTCTAAAACTAATATGTCGTTTGGCTAAAACCCAGACACCTTCTTCTACTGGACCCAACCCTCTAATTAATCATATTATTTAGTAGAGTGGGCACAGCTCCTTCGAGGTGAAGACTTAATAATGTTTCACATTCCATTAGATCTCACGAGAATCACTTTCACCAGATTCTTGTCTTTATAACTGAAGCGGGCTTTTGACTGACGGAAGCTAACACCATTAAAAGTATTCAAACAATATTATATACTGTTACAACAACAATTCTTCAGTAGGTTTTCTGTGGACTGTGGTCTCTCAGAATGTGCCGAAGAGTATGGTTCTAATTATCTTTCAAGAACATAAAGAAATAATTAAGTTGTATCTATTTTAAGAGATAGTGGAAGATCTCACGAAAGTCGTACATAGAGTGGAAGGCATTTTCGAAACACCGAGTACCGTTATATTTCGCAAACCTAAATGATATCGGAGCTCAAAAAATCTCATAAGATCTTCGATACGATCCTTAAATACTACGAAGTACTAAATAGAACCAGTTCTCTCTGCTCTACTCAATTTACCGTTACTTGTGTTCCATTTATGCTAGCGTAAATAAACCAGCACCGATTCCAGTTAGCAATTTGGTACACTCTCACTCGACGAAATCTTGAAAATCAAATATGGGTTAAGCAAATGGATGATGAGCCGAGTGCCAAGTGCCAATTGTGCCCATTAACTATTTATAGACTCAACTGTAAACCGTTACAAATATGCCATCAGAAACGTAACTTCCGCTTATTGAGCTTGCCATACAGTTTACAGACTACAGACAATGATTGAAATTAAAATACATAGTAACTCAATTGAGAGCTCAATCCGCTTGCTGCAACACTGCAACGAGTTGACTCTTTGGCGCGTCAACGGTTGGCAGCGTGTGCGGCAGCATTGTCATAATACCACGACGTCGGTGGAGTGCAACGGAGTGCCGCATTCGCCGCCTGTCACAGACAACAATGAATTTTATGACAAATTTATGCGCTACTTGACAGTCGGAGCGCGCTAACGGTTGTGTGTTTGAGGGGTGTGTGTGTGTGTTGGAACGTAAGTGAGCCCTAAATGTGATTTGCACTATTGCGCGACATGTTTGCGGCATGATGATCTGGCAAGCTGTTGCAAGCAGTGCAAATATGACTCTCGCTGAGTGTGTGAGTGCTTACGTGTGCTTGTGGCAAGTGCAAGTGCTGCGCTACGCTTCCGCAACGTAACTGGGACACAACTTGCTACACACTCACTTACTTACTCGCTGACTTACTTATATATCTGCATACTTTGCTGTTTTTCTTGGCGCGGCTTAAGCCACAGCGAGTTGCATAAATTGTAGCCGCGTCTCGTTGCATGCAACAGATGTCATACCATACATGTGTGTGTGTGTGCTTGCAACTCTTCTTACGTGCGCGCATTGTGGACCCATCCACCGACTAATGGACCCGCCGTCCGCGTGACCGCGTTCGAGCTGAGTAGTCGGGCTTCCACTTGCAGTTCGCACATGAATTTTCGAATATGCCATAAAGTGCAACATCAGTGTTGCAGTGGCGCCACACTTGCAGTGTCAGCAGGCGGCAGAGTACAGAGAGCCGCCGCGCGGTATTACTTGAATTTGTGGAATTCTCGGGTTTATTTGCCACGGTACTACAGCAGACAGACACACTCATACGCCTTGATATGAACGCTACGGACGTGCCCTGCTTATCACCAAGCAAGTAATGGTGTTAGTGTAGTACCGTAACGGTGGCAGACAACAACAACAATGCGAAATTTTTGCTTCGTTGGAGCGCGTTTAAAGCGTGAAGACGTCTTGTGTCCAAAGCAAACATTCACACCAACAAACATTAATGTAGAGTCGTCCATTCGACCAGCTTTCTCTTCTTGCGCTTTTCACTTTCGCCGCGAATTTAATTTTAATTTATGACTTTATTCTATTTTCATTCTTCTCGGTCGCTTCGCTACTAGCTGCTAGCGGCTGCTTTCCGGCATTCTGTCGCTTCGCGCTGCATTCGTCCTCTCTTCGTCCAACTCGTGGCAAGTGGCAACGCGTTTTGCACGCTACAAATAACCTAATTAGCGTTGATTTGATGCGCCGCTATCGCCGCAACGTCGCCTTAATTAGCCAACAAAAATAATTAGGGCGGCAGTAATCATGATGATTTATTGCATTTTCAAACCGCATTGATTTATGCACTTTGACAGTGCTCGCACACACAAACACTTATTTGTTTGTTTGTTTGTTTGTGCATGGCAATGGCTGAAGATAACATCATCGGCGCTCGCCTTATGATAGTTTTGTGTTCGTTGCTCTTAAAAGTATGCTACGCGCTCTATTGTGTCTGGCTAATTGATGGAAAATTGCCAGCTAGAAATATGCATAATAGATTTGGCTGAATTTGAAGTGGTAGACTGTGTTGCGGAAGATGTTGGCAGCTAGTTGCTTGGTTTAGTTGTGCTTTTGGTTGTCCTTCTAATTTTCTCAAGGTTTGAGGCACGAGCATACTCGATTCATCATAATTTGACGATGCTCATCATTAATTTTTCTTCTTCTGTAGAAAAACATATTAGCTATTATGGATATATTAACGATTAATTGAGGAAACCTAGCCCTCAAAAGTAGTCCACACTCTGTGCTTGTAACTAGGATATTCTGAACTTCTCTAGATCAGTCTCTAGATCTAGTCTCAATAAATGTATTTTAAGAAAGTTATTCCATTACTTTTTTGATCTTAAGTCGGTTAATGAAAAATCTATGAATAAAATTCAATGTTCCCTATGAATGGAGCAATGGATCCACCGAATCTTGACTTTGAAATATTTACTCTTACTCATATGCGTGAAGAATGGATGATAGACATACATATATTTACGAACTGTCTATCGTAACTGGTGGCTACAGTCTTTGGGAAAAAATCGAAATGTGACAGAAACAATACTGACAAATGGATATCATATAGCTCAATTTAAACAGTTAAGCGGTCTTTAAAACTCACTAAGTAATTTAATTTTTTATTTCGTAAAACATTTTATAAATTCATTTTTCCATTATCCTCTGGACATTTTCTATGATTTGCATCGACCATTGACTTTAATCCAACCACATCGGTTTCAAGAGTTCTTTCAGGACGTTGGGAATCCTCAAGATCGAAATTGCTGGAAAGAAATTTTGCAAACCAATATTGACATTGGCGTTCGGTCAGCACATCTTCTCCGTACACGTCACATAATTTTCGCTTTGTTTGAACTACCTTTTTTTACCCTTTTGTTGACCCTGTTATCGATCTCCCATCTTCGTTAGGGCACCAAACATAATCTATGCCAAAAAATTTCAGGGGCTATACCAGTGTAACCCATGAAAAATTAGGCGATTTTCGTGAATTTTTTTTTTTAAGAAAAGTATATGTCAAATTATCATTGAGTTATGATGTCAGCAATTTTGAAAAATCTCGTTTCGAGAGAAACGCGTTTGAAGTTTCGATTACAGCGGCCTATACCTACAAGCGGTCGCTCTTCAGAACTCTGCCATTCAAAAACTATTCAAGGGACGAGCTTACCGTTTTCAAAATTAAAAAAAAAAGTTTATAATTTCCAAAGTTATAGCTGTCTGTGTTAACCCAGTTTCAAAAAAGGTCCTTGGGGTGACAATCATAAGTCCTTGGAGATTGATCTAAAATCAATCGGATAAAAGAAATTAGTTTTATAAATAGATAATCCTGGGCCTGAACCAAATTTTTTTTTTAAATATTAACAAAATGGCGGCCCCTTTTTCTAGATTTTCGGGAAAAAAACAACAGTTAATTGTTTTTAAAAAAATCGAAATTTTTGAAAAAAAAATCTATTGATTAGGCCTGAGTTTATTATGCATTCTAAAAGCTGTATAACTTTCATTAAAATCTACTGAGCGGTTTTCGAGTTACAGTTGTCACCAGTTCAAAAAACATAGTTTTGAGAAAAACGAATTTAAAGTTTCACACTAGCATGTTGAATAGCCCGAGCGATCTTTGATATTTGTCGAATAACTCGAAAAGTTATTATCGGATCAACTCCAAAATTTCAGGGAATATTTTTAAGATATTACACTTAACGAAAATGCAAAAAAAAAATATTTTTTGAAAATCCTGACTATCCCTAACCCCTTAACAATTTTGTTTTACAAAAAAACCTTACTATATCAGCAAGTTTTGTTTAAGTGTGAAGTTGGCTGCAATAACATCAGCTGTTCTCATCAAACGAAATTACTTAGTGAACGACCTCATAACTTCACATGAGCCTTGAACTCCAAAATTGTCTATTAATTCTTTTATTTCTGATACTTCAGACCACTTCGCAAGCTAAATCTTATTCTAGCTACTTTTTATATTTATTTATTCGATTTCTAGTCTAAAATAACTCTCTGTTATTCTATATTAACGTAATGTTATATTATATTAACGAACTTTCAAACAATTAAGATTTTGCTTCAGATATATTTTTGGCCTCTATATTATTATTAAATTTTATTAGGATCAGTTTCATAGTTCAATTTCATTAATTTTCCGCTAGTTTATATTAATCACTTCCCCAGTGGAACGATTTTGAACATTATTGGCATCTATGTTTCCTTACTTATATGTACATATATATAAATACATACGAGCTTAAATGTATCCTTATGCAATGTCATTGAACTAAACCAAGGATTTTCAATGTGAAGTAGATCAAAGTTTCTTCAATGCAATATTGCAATGTTTTTGAATTTTGTATATCCACCAAGCAAGGGTTCGTAAACTAAAACAAAAATGAGCGAAATAACAATTTTCCTCTGCAATTACAGTTCAACTACTGAATGAAGAGCTATACATATTACGTTTTATTAAATGCTAGAGTAGTTTGGATACATCCAGAAGTTGACTAGTTTTCACGTTTCCGGTTGTGTTTATGCCTTGAATTTGTTATTTCCGTAAAGAAAACTGTTAATAAGTGACTAGTCCCGCCATGGGTGCATGTTTCTGATAAGATTTAAACATGCGCCTGGATGTAGGCAACTATTTTTATTTTATTTTATGTTTTCAATGGTTTTATGAGCAGAATTATAAATGAGGACTGGGGGAGAAGTAGTTCATCATTATTTATTAAAGATCAACTCAAAATAATATTCAAAAAATTTAATTTTGAGCAAGTAATCTTTTTTGTTGAATTTGAAAATTTGCTGAAAAACTTATTTCCGTAAATTTTTTTCGCCACAAAATTGACTAGTACCTCACCACACCGGATATAGTAAACATTTATCACTGGTTACATAACTCTATATGTATATTTAACGCCACTTACGCGTGTTGCCACATATCAACTGCACCAACGATAGGCTTCTAGAGGCGCCACTAGGTCTGCCGCTGCCAGCTACGTACATGGACCCAGTAAAAATTCGAACTTTTTTTTTGGTGTTGTTGCAACAAAACTTTTTCAATTAATGCACGAAATGGCGCAGCAACAAAGAGTTGTGTGAGTCAAACACAGTGAAGGAAAAGAAGAATAAAATACAACAACAAGTTAATTAATCAGCAATAAACTTTAGCACGTACATACCTACTTATATGCACGCACATACATACATACATACACTCACTCATACATATGAGAATATACCTAAGAGTGCATGCTACATATACACACATACAACTGCAACATAGTGCAGTCGATCAAACGCCCTTCAGTCGTGCTGCAACGCAAAACGCAATTTCTAATGAGCAAACTTCCAGCAGTCAGCGCATAAACACGCTATTTGCGAGCGGCGAATGACTGAACGAATGAATGAAGCAACGTAGAAATATTTTATTTCAGCGAAACGTGCAATAGCAACAACAAAAAACGAAGGAAAGCGCCAACTGTACCGCTGAAGAGATAGCTGAAGACACCAGACTGAAAGGCAGGTGAAGAGGCGCTGAGAGAAACTAACGGTATTTATATTACACTTACTTATGTACAAACACACACACACACACATGAGTGGCTGAGTGTGTGTGTGCTTGTGGCAAAACACCGTAAAGCCAGCGGGACCGCAGCAAAGGCAAAAGTTCGCACACAAAACATCTTCCACAACTCATCAACGCTCCTTAAGTGCCCCGCTAAAAGAGTGTGTGTTCATTTATCATCTAATCATTTTGGCTTGTTTTTGTACACAGCGAGTTCAGGAACGAAGTTCATAAGAATTTATTAACTGTGCAAAGAACCACACGAAATTGTTGTTGCGCACATGAATTTGAAGTACACGAGGTTTTGTCTTTGCTTGTTGCGAAGTTTGTAGTGGAGAATTACATATTTTTAAATATTTAAATTGTTTTTGTGATTCTGTGTGGAAATTGGTCACAGAGTGAATTCCGACAAGTGAGAGATATTTTATTAGTTCAATAAATCTACTAACAAGTGTCTACGAAGATAGCAGAAGTAAGAGAAGGAATATTAAGGAGAAGAGGTCCAAATTGGACTTCAATTAGATGCCAGAGCATCTGAAGTCCTTAACGCTATAAGCTCTTGAATGGAGCTATAACTAACGTAGACTTAAGACTTATCGATCTGAAAAAAGTTAATAGACTATATCCGGAAAAAAGCAGACGCCAGAGAATCCGACGTATCATAGACATATAGATCTGAACAAAGAAGAAGCCTTTAGCCGTATAGAACTCTGTTTCACTTCGGTATAGTATATCCATCCTATATCTGTACTTATAGCCGATCCATTGAATAACATCGATGACAATGTCTACTTCCTTTCAAATAAGATCTAGATAACCATTACAACAACAAAAGTAACCACATCTTAGGCTCTATATTCCAAGTCTATCATATGATCTTGGATCATCTAAAGAGTACACTTGGAGGGATATTTAACGATGGTCTCAGGGTCTTTGCTTCATTTTCGATAAGGAATTATGAAATTATTTTCGGTTTTGTTATTCGAATAAAGCCATCTGACGATGCTGAGACACCAGAAAATAATCTCTGCAAATACTCAGCTTTCAGTAGGTTAAGAAAGGATACTTTCCACGACTCCCAACACTCCAACATAAGAGAAATTCAGCAGCTGGGATGGAAAAAATTTCGTCAAATCGACCAAGTTGTTTAATTGACGCGTATTAAGGGAGCACAATGGGTCTATTGATGGCCTAAGAGCGGCCGCTTTCGTTGGAAACTTAGCTCTTTCTTTCATCTTCTTCGCATGTTTGACATAGTCTGCCATGGTTCGACTGCTCTTGTCCTATATAGCATTGTTGTTGTAATGTCACTAAATATTCTCTTAATGATTTAGAGGTATGTTGCTGAGTTGCGAGTCTTTGGCCGGATAAAAAATCTGTTCTAGTCCGATGACTTTGACTAGACTGTTATGGAGGCAGTGACACTACAGTATTATTTCTGTATTTCTTTTTAGGAGGAGAAGAACTGAAGCAACCACAATTCCTGTGATACGAAATTGAAGCCTTAAATGTACTTCTTGTCTTACTTTGCCTTTACTTCAAAGACTTCCTAGAAATTCAGAGCTTTACAAAATACTAAAAATTGTATTACAAATTTTTTACATGACTACAACAACAACAACAATATATGGTTGTATATATCTATGTCTACATAAACACTTCACCACAATTTACTACTAGTAAAGTCGATAAGTAGATAAATAGCAAATTGTTCAAATCAAGCGCTTTACATTACTAACGCAAACAAACACACACACTTACACTCAGAACGAATGTAATCACCAATACACACTCATATTTGCTTCTTAAGTAGCTTAGAAGTTGTGCAAACTGATTTGTGGCAAGTTAAATGCTCGGTATTTTTAAAAATGATTTAAGCTTAAACATTTTAAATGATGGACTCTCTGTTGAGTAGCACAAGCACACACACACACACACATACATATACACACATGTTCGTTTATGAGCAAGTATATTTATGTAACACCGCATAATAGCATTGCCGGTAAATGAAACCACAAAATTTAGCATTGCACTTGGCAGTGGCGAGTTGGATAGTTGTTGCTGCGTTTGTGTGTGTGTTTGCTTGCTAAGGATTATCCGGCATTTAAGGTGGCCCCGTCCATCCGCTTATATATGCTTATGGAGGTAGATATATATGTATAGAGGTGTGTATGGTATGTATGTGTATGTGGATATGGTATGGTTTGTATGTAAGTCTTGTGCTATCATTGCATGTGTTTGCTCTTTGGTGCTGTTGTGTACTCTGTGGTCCCCTGAGCTTTATAAAAATGCTTGTGGAAGCACACTTTAACACACGGTCAGCTTTATATTAGTATAAAGTTGTAGTCATGCCAGGGATGTATGTATGTATGCAAATGTACATAACCTGTGAATAGTTGAGGCGGTTGTGAGTTGTTGTCTGCTTTATTACTTTCTTACTAGTTTTGGTTCATGACTAGTTTTGAAATTTTGCTCTAACCAAATTATTAAGCATAACATGTGCTTCTTTTACTTTTCTCGGTAGGTCCTTCGTATAGGCCTTTAGGAGGCCCATTTCTGAATCCGCCGGGACTGAATCCCCTTTCACTACAATGTACCCCCAACCATGGTTAGACCTCATCGTTGAATGCTGTGCCATTGAAGAATAACGAACACTCAGCAATAAGGCCAGAACTTAGCTAGACCCACCGACTACAGCAAGTCGGACTGTTCTAGTCCGTTCCTGTTACAGTCGTGGCACTGTGATATCTATTTCCAGTCGGCAACCTCGATGAGGGTTCAGCGGGGGATTTTTGCCATTTGTTACCTTTCTCATTAACAATCTCTTAATTCAGGACCGCATTTGGAGCTTGGTCTTGAGAGTATATGGAGTATATAGCCTTATACCAAAAAGAATATTGGGTACCTCAAGATCGCAGACCATCCGTTCACGCAGGTTTCAAACTATAATAGAACCAAATTATGACGGAAAAGTTAGTATTTGTATCGAGTTGGATGTTCTGTAAAGCCGATTTTTGTTGTCTCTTACCACAAATATCTTAAAATTTAAGTCAATTCAGTAAGGTCCGGGAATGCTTAGATTAGGTTAAATTTTTCTCATCTTCCCACCCAGGTTAGGTTAGATTAGGTCGAGAGATAGATCGCCGCAACTGCAGAGAGCCTCACTTAGACCGCTTCGACTGTTCTTTGAGACACCCAAATACTCCTGAATGATCGCCAAGACCCTAATGATTTGACGAAGCACTAGGACGTTATTAGAAAGTTCTTAAGCCAGCTAATGTCGATTCCAGTCACTTCGTTGGTTTCGCCGAAGATGTGCCTACCGAAGTATTTTAACATTAGTCTGCCGATTGCTGGACTTTGAAGTGGGAAGTGCTTTGATGATATCTCTTCGCTTTACTCCAAGCAGTTTTGGCAACTAGCGTCTGACGTCTCTTTTCACCTAATGTGAATAAAATAATTGCGGTCTTAAATGTCTTCAGTTTTAGATCCATCCAGGATCTTTTCGGATCGAAACTGGAACAAATCCGCCCATAGTTTCATCAAAGATAATGTAATTTTGAAGCACTGTTTCCAAGATGAGTGTTAAGATCTTAAGATCCTTCTATATTAGACAGACCTAAACTGAAGACCTAATTTATAAATGAAAAATGTAATTTACTCTTGACTGCTGGGGCTTAAAGTCAATTTACGATGTGTTATAATTAAAAAATGTCACCGCTGAGTTCGATCTTTGCGACCTCAATGGACCTGTATTTTCCTATATTATCTACTCTCTTTAACTATAAACTATAGATAAAATAGAATACACCCATTTGAGAATCCATATAAGCAACATTTACGGAAAACGGTACTAGTTCCAAACTAGTCAAAATCAATCCAGTTCCGCAAAATTCTGCAAGGTACCGCATATACCGTTTATGGCCACTATTTTGATTCTATGTCGTGTAAATATGTACAGTATATACGTATATGGTGTTATAGTTCTGCGCATTTATGTACATTGTGCTCTCCATAACCCAAGGCATGTGTGAGATGTTCGACCAACAAGCGGATTTGGTGCACCACACACGTATTAGCAACAACAACAACACTGCGATTACATACAAAAAATCGTGTATTTGGTTTTTACGACTGCTGCGGGTACTACACACACACACACACAAACACCGTTATATGTGGCATGTATTGCTTTGCGTTCGCCCGCAAAATAATGCCAAATTTTGCGGTTTTGCTATTACACAGGTAGGACAGCAGCATAACACCGGAAGTTGTGGCAACAACGGTAACAATGCTGTCAAATTCAAATTGCCGTTATGTTTGTACAACAAAACACGCAAAAGCAAAGGCAAAAGCTAGCCGAGCGGAGGCTAATTTGTTATAAATATCTGAACTAAATAAAATCAGTGAAAACAAAACGCAAATGCACAGACCCAGGGGAGGGGGTGTATTTACACTACCAGCATATTAAAATATGCTCATCTGTATTTACCGATAATCATATTTGCATATTTCCATGCAATGCTGTGTGTGTGTGTATGTATGTGAGCATGTAAGTTTATTATTGTTATTACCGTTGTGTATTTATCTACCTCTATTTACTTCTCAGCGGAGCTAAATTAATCAGCGATTTAGTTTGGTCGAGATTTGAGTGTTTTATTGGTCCCCATTGACCGTTAGCTACAACTTAAGCTTTAATACATACATACATACATACATATGCATATACACGGGAGAGTCATTTGTGTTCTATGCTTCATATGTATCTATTTATATGTTTGTAGCTGTGTAAGCATGTAATTGTAAGTGCAGCATGCGATATATATATACTCCGTGTATGCTTGTAATAACCTCTAAGCATAAGCAATATTTTCTATGAAAATATTATCGAGCTGTGTAAGCAAAGTTTAAGCAAATATAACGGTGCATAAATGCATATTTATATGTGAAATTATATTTGTAGATTTATGCAGTTATTCTAGCTGGTGTTTAGTATGTTTACGGATGTAATATTTCATTGTGTGTTACTTATGCTATATATACACTTACAGAGATTGTTTAAATTTTGAGCACTCTTCAGCTTGAGAAAACATTATATAATTTGTCATAAATATACAACCATTTCATATTTAAAATTGTGGAAAATTTAAACATATGAAAGGCAGAAAACAGAATTTGAAGAAATTAATAGCATACATTAAGGCGTTCCTTTAACACTCTTAGCAAAGACACACACCATATATTAGAAATGTGATGAAATAATCGAAAACTTTATATAAATATACTTGGATACTACTTCGGTCGGTATTTAGAACCACTACTAACTAAATGACAAATGCGAAGGGAATATGATTGCTTACAGAGAAACGTTTTGTTTTCTGATAGCAGTCGATTCTTTAGAGTCAGTTTTAAGCTCCGGAGATTTTTACGATATGAGAATCCTACGCTTAAAATCTACAATTATTGTGGAGACATTTTTAAACTTGCTGATCCCATGTTTTCTCGAAAAACAACAACGAAGTTGGATGTAGAAATGTAGCTGACAAACTGCTAAGCATCAATTTGGCGAGAGGTTTGCTTAAATTGCAGCATTTAATATGGTAATAACGGATTTTTCAAGAGAACACTAGAGAAGCAAACTACGCCATATGACATTTCTCATCGCTCTTATGACATTTCTCTTCAGTATCTAAGGTTTGCCATTTCATCATGGAAAGATATACGATCCAACAACGAGTTGGAATTATTAGAATTTACTACCGGAGTCAGTGGATTCAACTATAAGAGCGCTACGTCCAATTTATGATCGAAATAATCGTTCTGTCAGATCAACACAATTGAGCGTCTAGTGGAAAAATTTGAATCCATAGGCACAGTACAAAACATTCCCGTGGCAGTGGGACAAATAAGCGCCCGTAGTGTCGATAATATTGCTGCCGCTGGCGCATCAATTGAGGAAAAACCAAATCAGGCTCTCACATGTCGTTCTCAAACGTTTGGTGATCTCTGTGACGTCGTTGTGACGTTGACCACCAGAATCGTCGTATGTTCGTGAATTGGGCTGAGCAACAAGTGGAAAATGATCCGGATTTTCATCGAAAAATCATCTTCAGCGATGCAAATAGCTCAGTAGATCTCCTGTGATCCACCTTAGGTCAGAATGATCTCGTAGTCGCACACTACCACTGATCCAGTGCCAAGATACATGTGGATAGTGCGGCTCCTACTTATTCCTAATCTGATGAGATTGCAGTTGGAATGTCCTTGCGCACAAGGTCATTGGCTCTGCAGTTCCCAGCGATACCGCTATGTCTTGGAACCCAAAAGAGTCTGATACTAAAGTAGCTGTAGCTATTGACAGTGAGGTCAAACACTCCTTGACTAACTGTGAGCGAACAGTCAGGCAGCACATGACCAGTATTGTCGCTATGCTGTCCGAAAGCTCACCTCCTAACAGAGGTAGCACTTCTGAGTAATCTATTAGATGTTACCTTTATGGCATCCACTTCCGCTTGAAAAATGATGGCGTGGTCTGGTAGCCGAAAGCTGACTTTGAAGTCAAGCTCCTTGCAGAAGACTCCACCTCTAACTTTCCTCTGA
This sequence comes from Zeugodacus tau, assembly GCA_031772095.1. Lineage (NCBI taxonomy): Eukaryota > Metazoa > Arthropoda > Insecta > Diptera > Tephritidae > Zeugodacus > Zeugodacus tau. Next base: position 81,672,613 of record CM062649.1, read on the forward strand.
ACTTGTGTAAACAAACAAACTCTCTCTAAATCGCTAACGTTATTATTAGCTGCATAGCATCAGACAATAGCCACTTGACAGCTTTCTGACGAAGATCAAAGCTCATTGCCTACATTTAGGCGCCCAAACAAATTCTCTAAATGCATTATTTCATATGGATTTCTAAACTAAATAAATTGATTAAAATTATATTAAACCCAAAATGTATTAAATCCCCTACTTAAAAACCAATTACAACAATAACAATAATAGTAAACATTATTGTATTAATAAATGCATTTGACATTTTTCAACAAAAGCGCTTTTTATAAATACGCACAAGCTGCATTTGAGCTTCATGCAAAGCTCTTAATCGAATAACGAACGAATTGCGATGGCATCAATGAGAATGGATTAAGTATTAATTAACTAATTGCAAGCCTTTGAACGGAATGCAAAGCTTTTCCAGCGCTTTTCCGGGCAGCGCGTATAAAATTCTAATACATTAAATTGTTGCGCCAGCCAGCTGTCCCGTGCATTAATTCACAGGTGAATATATGCGCTGTTGCCGGATTTTCAATCACACAAGCGGTATTTTCACGCACACAAACATATATAATCTCGTACAAATATACTCATGTGAGGTAATAAGTAATGCGCTTCAGTCAATATTGCCCGGAGCGCTGAAAATATTTGCGAAAATTTAATTTTATCCAACTAATTTCGGCTCTTGCATATTCAGCAAATATTTAAATATTTATAAACTCACGAAATTATTTTGTCAACGCGCGATTCACGTGACTCCTGATGAGGCCAACTCGAGTGTGTGTGTGTATGGCAGGTGTTTGTTCGTGTGTGTGCGTAATAGATTACTTATAGAGTGTATAGCGGCATTATTGGAAATTCATTAAATATGCTGCAATAATTTTGTCAATGCAAGCAGGCTGGCAAACAGCCTCCAATACAGACAGACACTCACATATACACACAAATGAGCTAGGATGCCCTCATAAACAGGTATGTGTGTGTGCGTGTGAAATATATAAATGCTACGTTCGCTCATAGAAATTAGTTTATATGTACATTTAAGTATATAAAAGTGTCTATATATCCTTCATACATACACCCACATCCATCTATGTTTATACATCTGCATGTTAATGACATTTTTGAATTGCATTCAGCTGTGAACAGGTGCTCAATAAAGCGCATTTTCACATTTTGTGGCTTTCATTGGTTGAATAGAAAATCCGTTATACTATTAATTTATCACAAACATTTGTGTTTTTGTAATTCTCGTGAATTTTGCGCGTTTCTATGCATTGGTAATGTGTCAAAGTGCGTTCATATGGAAATTGGCAGCTATCGGATGCTTTATTAATGTGGGAGGGAAGTATTACTATTAAAAAAATATATATATCATATCAGAAGGTATATATATGCTCCACGTGGATATAACAGCCGTGACCTCTCTGTCTTTCTTTTCCCTTATGTTTGAGCTTTGCTCTCTTATAAAAGGGTAAGGGCCGATTTGACTATATGAGGACTGTGATAGTTTGGTTTGAAAGAATCATCCGCAATCAGTGTCTTAAGTCTCGTACTATTTTGCATTTTTCTACAAATGCTTTACGCTCCACAAAACATAATTATGGTTTGTATTTTAGTAATCATGAATTTAGTTCTTTAATTACACAGGTCCACAAAAAAAAATCGATGAAAGGTTCCTTTGACCAAACATGGTGTATCGTATGTATTTTAGGCCGCTGAAACCGAATCTGAAGTCCGTTTTGCTCCATCACGTCAGTATTTTTTCCTAACCTCAAAATACATGTCGGATTTTACTTGACAGACAAAAATTTGAAAATATTAACGGATTTAGCTTAATTTTGGGATAGAGGGGTCCTTGATTACGATATTAAAGACAAATTTTCAAAATACAAAATAGCCTATCCAATATGACTGTCGGATGTATAAAAATGTCTCTAATGTTCACAAAACTTAGTATATATCTAGAAGTTTTTAGGGCCGCTGCCCACAAATTATATCGTGTGCCTGCATCCAGGGCACCTCCACGTGGTGACGGCGGGCAACGGAGTTGTTCCGTGATCCGGCAGAGTCCCTGGATCACGCTCCTTAAGGTGAGTCTGCAATGGGTTTAGTTGTACGTGTACGTGACCCTAATCCCATTTTAGACTCACCTTTACGCCGTCATGATAGGCACTCGAAAAATAAGTACGATGCAGGGAGTCGGAACCCCAGTATCGGCGGCTGGACAGGGTAAGAAAGCGGACCCGCAGGCGTCGTCATCAAGCAACCGCAGCTCTACATTGGTGGGTGACTTGGCCTTTGATGAGTATAATGCTACAAGAAAAATATTTTGCAAAATAAAAGACAATTTCTGTGTCGTTTGTGGAGAATACGTTATAAGTAAGATCCGAAAAAAATTTACAGATATCTAAAATCTAGCTATACGAAAGTTTTCGGCATAGAAACTAGTGACATCGTCAATGATTGGACTCCAAAAGAGATATGCCTGAGATGTTCATTGCAACCGAAGAAACGCAAGAAACTAACGTTGGCTTCTCCAATGATCTGGGTATATAGCTGAATGCAGGTAATTGTAAAATAAAGGAAGTCCTGAACTAATATTAGCAATTGCTTTTGAAAATCTGATTTCAAAATCATAGTTAGCGAGCTCAAAAACTCACAGATACTAAGTTTTGTAAAAATCCATATTGGATTTTCTATTTTGTATTTTGAAAATCTGACTTTAAATAAGTGATCAGCGACCCTAAAAACCCCTCGATCCCAAAATTAAGCTAAATCCGTTAATATTCTTAAATTTTTTTCTGTCAAGTAAAATCCGACATGTATTTTGAGGTTAGGAAAAAATCCTGACGTGATGGAGCAAAACGGACTTCAGATTCGGTTTCAGCGGCCCAAAATACATATAACACACCATGATTTGTCAAAGGAACCGTTCATTTGTCAAAGGAACCGTTGTGGACCTGTGTTATACAATGATATATTAATGGCATCTATCATTGTTGTTTGAGGGTTTTTTATTTGATCAAAAGTCTTTAAACCCATGGAACGTCAATGATTAAACTTCGTAGGCTTTCAACTAAAAAGTAGTTCAAGAATTACTCAGTTTATTTTGGGTATAAGAAACTTTCGTTTATGGAAAGGTTTCCAGCATAGGACTATACGAGGTGTGTTCAAAAAATAACGGGAATTTTTAAATTTTCGGTTATCCAAAAGTCTATTGTGAATTCTTTTTTTATTTATTACCAAAAACAATACTGTAACGTCTCCATATTCGCAATACATGACGTGTGATCCAAAAATAAAGAGAACCATCGAGGGCCGTCGTTTTACAAGCATACGAAAAATCGAATTTGAGATGTGTTTCGACGATTAGAAGATTTTTGTATAATTATTATTTGTTTAAGTAAATTCCCGAACACATCAAATATTTTGAGACCGAAACATCTCTACTTGAACTCATAAAGATATAATATCAAGTTGGAATGAATTGTAGACACTAATGGCATTCTCAATTTCTTAAAGTTGTCTAATTTCGTCATTTCCTATAGTTTATGAGTCACTTTTACCTTTAATTTTAATTCTAATTCAAATTTAACCAATTTAAACTAAAATTCTTGAAGATATATGAAAACACGATTGTGACAGTGACAATACTAAGCAATTGTGATGATTGCAGCGAAACGGTAAATTCTCGAAAATGCATGAAATCGCTTATTTTGGCACTTTGCAACAGCATTGTTGAAATTAATTTAAAGCTGAGCGAGTACAGGTATCAGCGCTAAATGAGCTAATTAGTGATGATGTATTATTAACTGACGGGTATTGGACCGAAATTTTGCAGCGCCCTACTAGAATAGGTTCTTCTGAGGCTTAGGTTGTGGGTGGTTGTTAAGAAGTTGTTATATATAATATGATATAAAGCCTAATTACCTCGAACAAAAGTGAAACTATAAAAATGTTGGTTATTTTAAGCGCCTGGGATTCGAACTTAGTACTATTTGAGTGCTAGTCATGTACTCAGTTGCATATGCACTTCTGTAAATGCCTGCATGTGTTTGAACATTTATTATTATTATAATAATGCAAAACAAAATGTGCATGATTTATAAACTGCACAAAATACAGCATAGTCTAATTACATAAAATGAACAAAAGGCGCTGGCGGCAGCTCGACTGACATAGCACGGCTTGGCATGCGCTGCGCTGTGCTGCCATTCACCAAAAAGGCAGAGCGGAAGAGCGTAGATATTTAGCAAGAAATTTATAATAACGAAACTGATATTCGCAAATTAACATGTGCCGGGCAATAATTAGTTATGTTGAGATTCTAGCATACTTACATATCTATAATGAAAATTATATATATATTGTATATTTATATATATAACAATTAAGCGCTATAGAGCAATATGCATATTGTTTATGGCTGCGAGTATAGTACATACGAGTATCAATAAAAGCAATAACAACAATGAGTTCTATGCAATTTATTCCAACTAATTACATTGCAATCACTGGTATGCCACCACAGAAGCGACAAATGAGCAACAGACAGCTAAGTGCAGAACTTTAAATACATATTAATTTATATACTCTTATGTATATATGTATGTATGTATAGTTGAATATATATGATAGTGTTATAGTTAAATAATTTGAATACAATATTTTCAAATATGCATTATAGGCATATTTATGGAATATATAAATACATATAACGGTAAATATATATAAATAATATTATAGAAATTGTGGTATATATAAAATAATAATTAATAATAAATAATATTAGACTGTTTTACCTCTCGCTGTATTCAAACACAAGCCTATATATATATTTATATATTAATTCTCTTATGGACGGACATCCTTCCTGTGCATAAAACGAGCTTATAATTAAACATTAAAATTGCACATGTGTTTGTGAGTGTGCGTGAGTGTAAATAATTTGAATTTGTTAATTTCTAATAACATCAATCACCGAGCACCTGGTTAGCGGTAGACAATTTAGATTGCATGGAATTAAGTTTTAGTTGTTGCTGTTGTGTTTTGGTATTCATTAGTGGTATGTCTGCTGAATTTTAAGCGAATTATTAATGCTGGTTTTATATAAGATATGTGGGGTTTTGAGGTCTTGAAGCAATGGCTCTAATAGGAAGTTATGACACAGAAAAAGAGGGGTTGGTTATCGAATTCATTTAGTATCTTAAGATTGCAGTTGTGATAAGAAAACACTGGAGATCAAAGAATGTGGATTTGGACTACCCTGGTTCCTCAAAATTAATGCCTAAAATAGGTATATTTCCAAGGTTATTATTAAAAAGTAATATTTCGTTGTTTCGGAAATTTTTTGTGCTTACTTAGTTTAGGTTAGGTCAAGGTGTAGATCTTCGCAACTATAGAGGGTTTCTTACAGCTTTGATTGTCCTTTGTGACACCCAAATACTGCTGACGAATCGCAAAGACCCTTGTAATTGAACTCTAATGTAAAGTTCTTAAGTCGGCTAATATTGCTTCCAGATACTTCGCTGGGTTCCCCGAAGATGTGCCTTATTAGAATATTTTTATACCCTGAACAGACAGGGTATATGAAGTTTGTCACGATGTTTGTAACACCCAGAAGGAAGCGTCGGAGACCCTATAAAGTATATATATAATCAGTATGTTGAGCTGAGTCGATTTAGCCATGTCCGTCTGTCTGTCCGTCTGTATATATACGAACTAGTCCTTCAGTTTTTAAGATATCGTTTTGAAATTTTGCAGATGTTATTTTCTCTTCAAGAAGCTGCTCATTTGTCGGAACTGCCGATATCGGACCACTATATCATATAGCTGCCATACAAACTGAACGATCGGAATCAAGGGCTTGTATGGAAAACTTCCGCATTTTACTACATATCTTAACGAAATTTGGTGTGAGTTATTGTTCATAGAAATAATTTAATCTCCGAAAAAATTGTTCAGATCGGTTCACTATAGCATATAGCTGCCAGTAGAGTAAGTTTTTTACTTACTTTTTCTTACGTCTTTAGATTTGCTTAAACACATATTTACTAAAAGAAATGCATCTGTGAAGGGTATATTGGCTTCGGTAATGCCGAAGTTAACGTTTTTTCTTGTTCTGCCAAAAATTGGTTTATCTACAATAATAATATTAAAATCACGATTTTAGTAAAAATTTAAATATCTTAACGGATCTTGAAACATAGACTCCAATAGATATAATTTTGAGATTGTCTATTTGATCTTACAAGTTGAGAAAAATCTATTTTGTATAAAGTGTTTAAGATTTTTTGTCGTATGTGTCACTGAATAAGGTCTTATTAAATGAAAATAATGTTCCGCACAAGCTGAGCGGCCTCATTGTCTATTCTTATTGTCTAATTTTCGTTCAAGACAGAGTTTTGAATACTTCGGGAGCATCAATAAAATTATTTCTAACGGTCAAAAGAAGGACCCAACCGAAATTAGATAATTCTCTTGACCAAGAAAACTCGTCAAATTGTTTAAAGATTTTTCAAGATATTCAAGATATTTCATAATGCCAAATAATAGCTTCTTAAGATTGTGTGGCAACTCCATCTTATTGCACAACATTTTATAATTTTACAATAACAACAGCAACAAAAGTGAGTAAATCATATTCCTATTACACTTCATCCACACAATTTTCCACAACTAGTAACTTCAACAATAATTCTAGTAAATAGAGTGCTATAGCAGCGCTTACTGGCGCTTACTGCAAGCTTACAGCAAGTGCACTTAATTTTCGATTACAACAACAACACCAACACACCTACACAATCAAAGGCAAAGCAAATAATAATTTTCCCAACTCCAATAATTGGCTTTTACGCTGCAATTTATAAGATTCTTGCAGCACACAGCTTTTGAGCCAAAAATCTGGCACATAGTACTTCAACAGTAAAACAATAAAACAACAACAACAACGAAAGTGTAGAAATTAATAAATAAAAATAAAGCAAAAGTTACGAGCTAGTCGAACATAACGAGAACAAAGAGCTCCAACTTTTTAGGTGCCGACTATAAATACATAAACGTGCATGTATGTATGTATGGAGTACCGTTAAGTACTCGTACTTAAAAGGTAATGCACCTACGCATGAACACATTAATGCCACAAGAAGGCAACTGAGTGTGTGTGGCAGTGGCGCTTGCGTGCTGTTGTGCGGAAAATCCATTGCCGATGCCGAATTCGCACGTAACGGCACAAACTTCACTTACTCACTTATATACGCTACATACTTGCTGTGTTGGCCCAGTCAACAGTTGTTTCTGCTGCGATTTCGACTGAGGAGAGGCATGAAGTGGCGTGTGGTGGTGCTTGGTATTGACTGCGTGTGCCGTTCACCATAAACGATTGGTTACGCTCGGCTTTGTGGCGCACACCACTCATATATCGGCTCTATTTACGAGTTAAAGTCGAACAGCAACAACAACAATAACAACAAAAAACATATTGACAATAAAAAACGAGCTAAGCGCAATGTTGTGCATATTTTCCACTCAACTTGACTTTTGCTGTAGTGTTTTCCTCGCCTCGCCTCGCCTATCCACTCCACTCCTCTTCTGCTTCTTCTTCTTCTTTTTTTATACATTTTTCTTTGCCTTTTGCCTTGCCGCCTTTTGTTTCATTGCTTTGCTGCCGCACTACAAATATGCTCATTGTTCTTGGTGTTGTTGTTGTTGTTTGCTTGTTTTATGCCATAAGTTGTGCCGCGTCCTTCCGCCATATGACACATGCGCCACCTTTGTGGGTATTGTGTGCTCTTATTTATGTACACACACATACATATATTCTCACATATATTTGTACTAAGAGAGAGTGTGTGTGTTTGTGTCTTGGCTGATTGTAACCGAAAATTTATTTTCTCCAACACTTTTTGGCATTTTACGCCAATTTTTATGGCTTCAGGATGGCAGCACACTGATAAAGTGACTTCTGAATTATGTTGTTTCGCCTCCTCTCCACTCGCTAGCTTCTTCCTTCTTCCTTCTGCCTTCTTGTATTGCGTCCTTCTTATATTAGTCATGGCTGTTTAACGCGTAACTCGTATTTATAGCCGTAGCCGAAGTCGACGGCGAGGCAGCAAATATCACATTTTATTGTGTTTCTTTTAGTGGTAATTTGAATTGAACTATACAAGTTTGGTGGCAAAGTGCAGGCGAAAGTGCAAAGCAGTAAAGTATATAATTAATAATAAATTATTACCGTTATCCGGTAAAGTTTGTTGTGAGTTTTGGAAGCAAAAATCTTCCAGTAGACTTCCGGTTCTGTAGTACAGTTAAGTGAGATGGATACTTATTTTAATAATATCAGAAACTAAGAAAAAATGTATCCAGATGTCGTGAGGCTAAATTATATTATAATTGAGTAGGAATTATAGTAGACTCCTATATGGATACTATATAAAGTATATATAGAGAATATCAATCGGTATAAGCCAATGTGAGATACTTGAAAAAATGTTTTATTTGTCTTCTCTGGATGGATAAAAATAGATAAACAAATAAATAATTGGAATGGCGAATCACCGTTTCTAAATAAAATTATTTGACAACATAGAAAGAAGCAGACTCTCCTAACACCCCACTCTCTATGGTCCCTAGAGTCTGACCTAGAAGACAAATAATTTGCTATTTTCCTTTCGGGCAGGGTCTGATTAATCGTTACAACACACAACTACCATTAGTCATTAAATCTCAGAAATCTCATTAATAAAATCTCAGAACCTTTCGAAACCTTGCCTTTTACAGGTAAGTATTTCGATTATTAAGCCCAAATTCATCGATCAAGAAAGTTCATTGGGGTATAATCACTTCAATGATGAAGTAGTACGGTATTGAAGAAAGTATGGTAAATTTAGAGAATTATCTCAACTTCGATTCAGATATTTTTCGTTTTCATAGGCTCTTTGGTGTAATGTCTATTAAGTTTTTTGCGATAATTTAGATGTAACACATGCTAGTTGTGGGCCAACGAACTTTATATCACCAGTACATGACTTCTTCCTTCAGAAAATCACCGGTAGGTGGCGCCAGAGCCGAATCATTACTGAAAAGCACTCCGATAAATCAAAACTATCAGTTATGTGGTGGAATCCTCGAATACAGCTGATTAACTAGCAATATTGGTTGGTTTCTTGAAAAGGGAAGCAGAGTCGCCTGACGGCAAGCAGTCGCACATAAGCTCCCAAGATCATCATTTAAAAACCATTTAACGACTCATTCGAATTGATGAAAATGAAAAAGTTTTCTTCATCCTAGCTGTTTTATTTCTATTTCATTTGGAAAATTAGGAGCCGTGGAAAGTGTTCCTTTTCAAGGTTAGCAAATGTTATGTTCTAACGTCTCACCATCCTCCGCGCATGCCCTATAGTCTGCCGAATCAAGTCAAGTTTTTGAAGGTGGGATCTGAGAGATAAATGTCCCGTGATAATCTCTCCGATACCGCTTAATTCTCTCTTTCGTAGAAGTAGAAATTTTTTGGTACGTACGCCGATGATATTGATATCATCGGAAGCAACAACCGCGCCGTTTGTTCTGCTTTCTCCCGCATGGATAAGGAGGCGAAGCGAATGGGTCTGGAGGTGAATGAGGACAAGACGAAATATCTCCTGTCATCAAGCAAACAGTCGGCGCATTCGCGTCTTGGCTCCCACGTCACTGTTGACAGTCATAACTTCGAGGTCGTAGATAATTTCTTTTACCTGGGAACCAGCATCAACAACACGAACAATGTCAGCCTCGAAATCCAGCGCAGAATAACTCTTGCCAACAGGTGCTACTTTGGACTAAGTAGGCAATTGAACAGTAAAGTCCTCTCTCGACGAACCAAAATCAAGCTCTACAAGTCGCTTATCATCCCCGTCCTGATCTACGGTGCAGAAGCTTGGACGATGTCAACATCAGATGAGACGACACTAGGAGTTTTCGAGAGGAAAATTTTGCGCAAGATTTATGGTCCTAAGAACATTGGCAACGGCGAATACCGCAGACGATGGAACGATGAGCTGTACGAGTTATACGACGACATTGACATAGTTCAGCGAATAAAAAGACAGCTAGGTCATGTTGTCCGAATGGACGAAAACACTCCAGCCCTGAAAGTGTTCGATGCAGTACCAGCCGGAGGAAGCCGAGGAAGGGGAAGGCCTCCACTCCGTTGGAGGGACCAGGTGGAGAGCGACCTGGTTACACTTGGGATCTCCAACTGGCGCCGAACTGCGAAGGAGAGAGAGAGATGGCGCACTATCGTCGATTCGGCTATAACCGGCTAAACGGTTGCAACGCCAATCACATACATACACTGTCAAAACTACGTGAAAGTTATTTTGTGGTACGTTCCGTGTTACAGGTGTTTCAGAACCTGAGGTGTTCCTTGAGCATACATTGCTTTAAACAGCGTTTGAGCGATCTAAAAGTCTAACAACTCGTAGATATTTTGATTTCTGTCTATACTTATTTATATGTCCGGGTACTCAGATGCTGTTTACCGTGTTAGCCACTTATAGTCTGTTATATGCCTCTTTTTATAAATTTACGCAGTGAGACTTCATGTTGACGCAACGGATAGCCTAAATTCCCACACATCGACACAAGAAGTGTCTCTCTGAAAAGTGATTTCAATCAACTGAAGAGCTCAGGAGGGAATTGAAGATCTATTTTGAATGCCGCGAAGCTCTAAAGAACCATCGAACCGGTATCAAAATGTTAGAAAACCGTTACACCAACTGTCATATGCCATATATATTTGTAGGAACGAAGAAGGGTCGTACTAGAAGTGGACGTACATACGGTGACACGCAACCCTGCCTATAAAAAGAAAGACAACGAATAGCTAGAAGAACGACGAGTAGGGAAACGAAAAGAGGATGCTTTCAGTCAGTTGACGAGCACGAAGAAACAGCACTCGTAATAGTAAATAATTATAATAACTTTTTTGTCATATACATACTTACTAATCTACATATAATAATTATTTAATCCCATTTGCGTGAATTTATCTTTTCTAAACGATCTGGCGCTTTAAGTCTGTCTTTAAAACAAAATTAATTATTCACATCAACTTCCCTACTTTTCAATGTGTTTTTAACCTCATTTATGCTTTAAGGGTTCTTTATAAAATAATTAGTTCAGTGAACTTTTTCAAGGTCGCTGCCATTACTTTTCTTTTCACATATGTTATCTCTGCCTCTCTCCACTATATACTGAAAGAGTTTCACCTCTTCTTGATTGCCACTTCACGGAAGACACTGTTTTAAGTTATAATATAGGTTATGAGTAACATTAAAATAGTGAAGGAAATTAAAATACTAGACCATGCCACCTCTCTACCGCTAACATTTAACGCACAAATGCTTTACTGCCCCATAAAAAAATACAAATATAATGCATACGTACGTGCAGTATTATTTTAATATTTTGAATAAACAAGCACTTAATATTTTTTATGTGCGAACATAAATGCACTTTAACATAACGGTATGCATATACATACATATGTATATACTAGCTTTTGAGTGTATAAATTCGCAATATTTTTGCAACTCAACTAAACTGCATTCATATATTTATGCATATATACTAGTTCATTGCTACGTTTGTCTGCATGTGGCAACGTCAGCGACGTGCAAATGACGTGTTGCAGCTAACTAATATCTACTGCTTTCGTCAATTGGCTGCGCGCCATGCAACTGTGTATGTGTGAGCTCTTGAAAAATTTACAACTAATTGCATTGCTATTAGTGCAACACTGCCATTTACCGCCACCATTTGCTGCACAACAACAAGCAAACAAACAAAGAAAAGGAAAAAAAATCACAAACACACACACACATAAGCACAAATACATACACACAAACATCGAGTCAACCGCACATCGAGCGCAATTCACACGGCGAATATTGGCGCATGTGAAGGCGAAGTGAAGTGAAGTGTGTTCGGCAAATGGCGGCAGCAGCAAATCGCATTTAGGTGAAGTTGTTGTTAATGTCGTTGATGGGCGATTGGTGGTTGTGTTGGTGGATTGGCGGTGATGATTTGAAACATTAGCATGCATGTACATGTGTATGTGTGTGATTGTGTGTTGCATGCAGCCCCAAACTCACTCGCCGTGTTGTGTTGCATGTTGCACGTTGCAGCTAAGCAAGTGGCAATTAACTCTCAATTGCTCTGGCAAAACTACTAAACACAACAGCAACAACTGTATGAAAACATTTGCAAAAACAACAACAACAATGAAACAACACAAATACAACATACTAACTGTATGTTTATGTATATTGAACATGAAATAAACTGTAATTTTGCAAACTGCGGCAACAAATTGGGGCCATTTGCGCCAATTCAGCGGAAATGCGAAAAAATGGAGCATACATTTAAGTGACTATGGCGAAATACAGAGATGTGTGGCAATAAATATGTTCTTACATTAGGGTGGACCGGACATTTTTAGGTGTTTGAAATGGACTTGAACTGCAGCTTTTAAGAGCTCCTTGGTCACATTGAATATATACAAAGAGTTGATAACAAAACAGCCGTCGGAATGAATGGTGTGATCGATGGATCTGTGAGGTCTCTATATATCGCGTAGCTGTATTATATATCTAGTTTATATATCTTGAATATTGGGTCATGTTTGTTTCGTTTTGATTAAGTTAGGTGAGGTTATGTTAGATAAGACTGGAATTTGTCAGTTTAGATTGAGCTCCAATAAATAGCGATAATATTCAACAAAAATATTTGGGTGCATGGATATTTCATAAACATTTTCTGCATTTCCAACTAATATGGAGAAAAGTACTCAAGAGCTGAATGAACTACTGGCAGTGGATCTATTCTTCCAATTCAGAAAACAAAATATGATGAAATAGAGGGCTGATCGGGGTCATCGATCCCCGAACGTAGGGGTTTGATTAATATTTGACTTAAAAATACCAAAGAATCTTAAAAAACAACTTAGAAAAGCTGGAAATTCTACTCCATAACTCAACTATAATGTGATCAAGCTCATATAAATTGTCTGATTATAAAATTTCCACTCTTATTGACACACCCTAATGTGTTAAAGCGCTTAGTTAAAACGTTTTTAAACGTTTCTGACCGCTAGCTATTAAAGTTAAAGTCCTAGTATCACAAGCCCTAATTTTCGAAGCGTTTTGATTTGTAATTAGCGAAGTTAAATTGAACACCGCTAAATTTGTTAGTAACAAAAATAACTCAATTCGCTATGAACGGCCTTGAATAAGCGGAAAATAGATTTTTTGTAAATAGTTTATTTAGACTTGTTGGCAAAAAGAATCAAAAGATGTTTCCAGAAGTTAATAAAATTTTTAGACTGGAGCCTTTTGATCAGCATGTATGTATTTTAAGAAGTCATTCATGAAAAAGAACTAATCGGAATGTCTATGTTCCAAAATAGGACAAATACAGCCTCTGGTCATCGAATTACGAACGATTACGAATAACACAAAAATTACGGTTACAATAATTGTCAGCCGATAACTATAAAGTAGGCAAGCTTATTCGAATATTATACCGTTAATTATACAGTAGAAATATAAGCAAAGGATGCCACCCAGGTTGTAATTTTGTAACTTTCACCATAAATTAAAAACATTGTCAAAAAAATTCGTTCGTAATTCGATGGCCAGAGGCTGTATAAGTCTTACATAGAAGAAACATAGAAGACTATAATAACATGCTTTGTTCTATTTTTGCAGCCCATTTGGAATTGTGTGCAGAATATCTTCTTATTGCTGATTGTAAGGTAAGTAACTCAACTTTTTTATATAACCACATACCTTAACATAATGTCTAAAATGCAACCCTGAGTTGGTCAGCTGTCGTCCGTGGAAAGACTTATGTCCAAAAATGCTAAGTAGGTGTTAGAAATCTTTGCTGATACCCACGTGATCGGTACATAGTATTGTAGACAAGCCATTGGGAAAGCTGCGGAGCTAGCCTCTAATGCACCAATCCGATACTTTAGCCAAGCGGTAATCGTTTCGAATATCGGCCAAAAGTGTTTTGAGAAGCAGGGTGTCAGTAGAGAGTGCAGCCAGGAATATGCTGCTACACTTCTACTGGGTGCCAGACCACAAGTGCATCGAGGGCAACGAAATCGTTGATGGGAAACGAAAAGCGGTGGATCAGAAACATAAATGTTTCCTATTAGCACTGTGCAGAAAGGACGGTAGGACCGTGGTTATCATACTTACTGGTCACAGCCTAGTAGCAGCGTACGCCTATAATATGGGGCTTTCAGATCGGGAGGAATGCAGGAAATGTCAAGAGTATGACACCAAGGAAACAGACAATATAACGCTTCAGGTATCTAGGGGGGTTTCAGGTATCAGTACGATAAGTTGGAGAATATATCATTAGTTAGGACTCATCATCTCTTAAAATCCGCGTTAAGCTCTGGCATCCTATCAGATGACTACTACTCAGGGAATACTTGACGCGACTCCAAGTAAGGACCAATACTGGTCTATGCGGGGCCTGTTGGCACACCAGACTAACCTAACCTAACCTAACAGTAGGCAAGGAAATAGATAGGAAACAAATAAAGTATTAAGCTCCGCCGTTTATGGGTGAACGTCAGAAAAAAGAGGTTAAGGTTTGCTTGCTCCACACCAAAATCAGTTCAGAACGTTTCACTTTTCTAAATAGTTAAATTTAGAACTAAAATCAATGTTTCGGTTCTTTTCTTTTTTTAGTGCTAAGTATTTTCGTAAAGCTCCGTAAATATTAGTTATTAAGCTCTTAAAAGGGTATTGACATATTTACTTAAAAAGCTCTGCTCTTTATTTTCATTATCCAAATTCACATGCATTTTTGTATGAAAAAAATCGAGAACTTCATGAAGCAAATAAAGATAGATGCTTTAAGAACAGCGATTTAACAACTTTACTTACTAGCATACTCATACGTCACGTACCTCTCTCTTTCTATCTATTCCCAACGTTCCAACATAAGTACGAGTACATGCCATATGTTTTTGTGGGTGACCTATATAAGCCGGGAATGCTTTCACTTGTTGTGGGTTAAACTGCACACTTACCCTGCCAGCCAAAGGTGGTGAAAAAGCTGGTTAAACCGAAGTTTTTTAAACCCACAAAAGTGGTAAAGAAAGTGGTGAGTTTGCCATAGGCCAACATAGCTGCTTGTGAGTTTTTTAACCACTATTCCCCTCACACGTACGAATACAAAAACAAAACAACCCAAACGTGTGCGTTGGTGTTAGTAATTGAAGAAACATGAGGGGAAAGTGGTTAGGCCTGGCTGGCAGGGTACCTTCATACATACTGTATGACTGTATGCATGTACATATGACTGTGTGCTACTTGCTTCGCACCATCTGTCAGTCGCACATTTGCACGGTAATAAGCAACGTTATTGAAATTCATATTGAATTTGTGATATATAAAAAGCAGCTCTCATAGCAACTATGCACGCATACTACTCTGCTACAGAGCATATGAGTTGCCAAGTAGAAAATCTGTCTTCTGTGTAAATGGATATGTGTGTATTTATAGAGATCCTGCTGGAAAAGATTCTCAAAAGAGAATGAAAGAAAGATAACTTCCGACTATGGTTTAAGGACAACTGAAGTAAAGTATTTTTACCCAAGCGATTTTGTTAGGTTAAGTTTGAATGCTGTTTCGTGGTAAGATTTGCCTTATTTTTTCTCATCCCAGTGTTTAAAGCTTCTCGAAATAAAATCTCAAATCTTCCGCTAGTCCGCTAGTCCTCTCAATATCGAATGGATATAATCCTAGATTAAAATCGAAAGGAATAGTTTCAACAATTGGCTCAAATCCTTTCTCGAATCATTGCCTACATTTAGGGTTTAACTTTAGGAGAGGTTATGGTACATGAAAATTATTATGGGTATGTTCGGGTTATTGCTTGTATTAAGCACGATTTGTGGATTTGAGTACATAGATCATCAATTTTTTGACAGTTTCATATATTGTCTCAGTTCTCCGAGAGTTCGTGAGGAAATAGAATATTGTTTTTAATTCTTACTTCTGATTCTCTTTATCTTTTGTGCTTTTTTCATAGGATTCCTCAGATATTTCCTTACAGGGTTTGGGTTCTTACATACTACATACATACCTATGTAGCCTGTATATTCCTCAGTGTCTTTGGCGCTCCATATGAGTTGCCGTGCAAACGGAACACCGACTGCGTGACGTACTCAAAGCTGCCACTTTTCACGTAGAAGCGCTGATGCCTCTGACACGTTGACTTTACGTTCAAATGTTGTTGTTTTTTCTACTTTCTTTTTTGTGTTTTGATTTTGATTTGATATCATTTTTTTACTATGTACATAGTTCTTTTGTTGTTGCTGCTGCTGCCTTCACTGTCTGCCATATGTTTCGTGTTCTTTTTTTTTTGCTGCTGACGAAGTTGAAGTTGACTTTTGCTTATCATTGCCGTGGAGACGGGAGCAAAAGCAAACATATATACATACATACTTACTATTTACATATGTAGATATTTGTCTTCTTAGAATATGCTAGAGTGTATGTGTTGCTTTTTTCCTACGAAAGGAAGTGTTGTTACCAAGTATATTTCCAACATCTTTTCAGATGATAATATTTGCTATATAAACATAACATTTCTTTAACTCAAACACACATATATATATTTTTTGCGTATGTATGTATGTATGTTGAGACTTCTTCGTCAAAATATGTGTGGCATAGTGACACTTGACTCGCTTCCCACCAGGAGTTCCTGGCATAACTGTGAAAAAATATGAAAGTCATAAGAAAATAATTTTAAAAGGTGCCGAAAATGAAAGGGAGAAAATGGCGTGCAAACTATGACACTTCTACTTATTGAACCAACAGGAATGCTAAGAAAATTAAAGTCACGTTTCCGGTTTCCGGTTTGGAGCACACACTTGAAAATTTGTATAAAAGGTGTTCGTGAAAGTGAAAACTTCTAAATGTGGCTTCAATTATTCAATAACCTTTAGAAGTCAAAACAAGTTTTACAAGTATTTGCCTTGAACACCCCAAAAAACCAAAAAATTCAAACACGAGGTGTGAATGCAAATCAAGTGTGGAACGATGGAGGACGCCGAAGTCACACCAAAAAATAAATTGCTGAGTATAAAAAACGAAGTGTTTACACAATTACGACAGGTTTATATATACCCAACACATACTTACATAACAACAACAACAATTTCTATACACATACACAAAAACAACGCGTCAGTGAAAGCGCTTAGCACGCGCAATGAAGAAAAAAGGATTATGCCACAAAACAAAAAAAACAGAGAAGTAGGCAGAAAAACAGCAATGGTGGAAAAATGTCGTCTACAACAATAATAGTAATGGCAGCCATAGCAGCAGCAACAACAAAATGACGCAAGAATGAAAACATTTCAATGTGAGGAGAACAATTGTAATTGAGTCGACCATGATTTATGCACCCTACATACTACTTGGTTGAGTTTTGTCATGCTCGCTGCTCGCTGTTGGCTGCTGGCTGCAACGGAAGCGGATACAAGCATAGCAGCGTACAAGTAGATTTCTGCAGGCAAATTCACACGCACACATACACATTCTGATATTTATGCAAATAAAAAAGTAGTCGCGTATCAAACACTTGTGACATCGAAAGTAATATTTATTTGTTTGTTTGTATGCGCTCACGCAACTCACGCCAACATCGTCATCACACTATGCATTTGCTGGGGAGTTACATTGGTGATAAGAAAGAAAGCAATATACAATGCATTTTCGATTGAAAAGTAGATATATTGTAGGAATTGGTAAAGAATTAGTGAAAATCATTGTTCAGAAAATCCTCTGGTGTAGACTTTAGTGGAACCGCTCTCCTTTGATATTTTCAGATGTGTGTCACCAAATACCAGCATTTTACCATATGAGCAATGTAGTATTTTGCTGGAACGCAGCTAAAAATAGGTTGTCAAAATGACTTTTCAAAAATAAATAAATGAAATATATATATTTTTTAACGGCAGGGTCATGTATTGCCGTATTTTGATGGCCCTATATGACAGGCTTTTAAGATACATTTCAACTACTTCTGTTTTTTGTGCGGAAAATACATATTTTTGCCATATTTTTGTAATGTTAAAAATTGCTTTCTCCATTACACATATGTAAATATTTATTGTTTAATTTATTTTTGAAATATCTGTTGTCTGTGAAACAAAGTTGGTATTTTAGTTTACTACAAATCGATGTGTATCAATGTACGTAGTAAACACAATACCATAATTACTTTTATCATAGTATTTTTACCACATGTGTGTCTAGGGTATAAATCGTCAAATCCATAAGTTTATTTCTTTGAATCAAAGCCATCAAATCGCAAATCCATCTCTTGTCTTGTAAAAGTCTCCTCCAAAAAAGCTAGGTATTGCTATGAGTGAAAAGGATAGACATAAGTCTCATATCTCTCTGGAAAATGCTTGAATGTACGATAAATGAATGATCTTATAAGCTTGTAATTTCTTCGGAGGCACCATAAATACAATGTCTTTTTATCGATTGTTGAGGACTAGGATTTATTAGACATATGTATCTTTTGGATATTATGAATGGGTCATATCCACGCCTCTCTAAATCTTAACACAAAGTTACTAAGTGATTATCATATCCCTTTTTATCCTATTCTTTTAATAGACCCATATATCAACTATCTTCTTGATTATCTGGCTTTGGACTATCAGTGCGGCTTAGGATCAAATAACAACTAAAGTTAGTAGTTCATGGTTATTTCTTATGACTTCATAACACATCATATGAGAAAACTATCTCTAAACGAATAACCAATCTCCTGTATTCCATCATTTTTGAAAAATGAGTTTCTGCTGTAGTGGAAGCCTAGAGTAGTAGATAAACCTGGTCCAGAGACTACTCCAATATATTATACTCCACTTTTGTAGATTCTTGTCTAATAAAATATCGTTTACTTCCATTTAAATTTCATTCCGTGTTACTTTTCTGGGGACTTAGGAACGGAATGCCTTCACTATGTGATTGATCAATAACTAGTTCGCTACTTCTCGAGTACTTTTTAATAATATTTATTTAGTTTTCAAGGTGAGCTCACACACTAACTGTAGTTCAAATCTGCTCATTTGTGTTTCAAGTCAGAGTAAGGTTTGGAGGATTTCTCGCAAAGTAGGCGGGGTCTGCAGATTTTTCTTCATTTACATACCTTGCCGAAGAACCTTTAATCAACCATTTTATTTGAGCTTGCTGATACATATTCCTTAGACTACATAACATATATTAGGAAGATTTTCATTCTGTTGCTAACTTCTGTTTTTTTAAATGATTCCCTTACGTTCGCCTCTGAGAACAAGTAGAAAAAGAATTTTCCTATGTAAGTATGCCTCAAAGTTCAATGGAACTACTAAAATTCCGATTCAGACATTCCCACTTTATTCAAGATTCAAGATTCAAGATCTCAGTGCCATTTTTCCGCACATTACTGTGCTCCTCTCACTAAATAAATATACACGAAACATACATATCTACATCTATTCTTGGGCGCTGCAGTCGCGTTCGACACGTGCTGAGTGTAGAAAATCAGGATTCAAATTCAAATTCGTATAAATCGCATCGCTTTTACGTGTGCCAGTGTCAGGACTAAGGATTATGCAACAACAAAGTAGAAAATCATAGCAAAAAAAAAAAACCCTCTCCTCCATTCACACAACACCAACAACACGCACACAAAGCATGCGGCACAGCATGTCGTTTGGGTGGAGAGGGAGGCGCTGTGGCAAAATCGAACTTGCTCCGGTGTTGTTAAATTGGTTTTGTCATATTTTTGTGTTTTTGAAAAGTTGTAGTGGCACTTGCCGTGCAAGCTGTTATTCCAACACCCGCATGTTGAGAATTTGTGTGTGTTCATCTGTATGAGTGCTTTTCTGTGTGTGTGTTTTGGTGTTGTTGGAGATACTTAACAGGTGTAGGTCAATGTGAATGGTATCGTAACTATTGTGTTTACACACGTCACTGGGGGTGCGGGTTTAAGCCACCTGTCTTTCGACAAATAAAAAGAGTGTTGGCTGTTGTATTTGTTGTTATTACTGCCGTTGTAAGCGTTTTAAATCAATACTTTGCTATAAAATGCGCATGAAGTGAGAATTATATTAAACCAGCGGGAAGTTGTTTGCTTTACTTAACACGTGAAGCTGCTGATTTCAGCTATTTTTATGAAAACGAAGGCTTTTGTTGGCAAAGCAATTTATTGAAAGGAGAACTTTTTTATATTTATGCTTATTTTGTTGTAACTATGGTATTAGTAGGAGTTCAAAAGAGTGTATATTCAAAGGAATTACTATTTTTGGAATCGGTAGGAGTGGCAGGAAAAATCAGCAGGTGATATTCACAATATTAGATATTCACAAGAACCTATCCTAAGGGGTTACATACAGTTAGAATTTTCAAAAAATCGATGTTTTTTATTTCATTTTCTTAATGTACATATATTTAAGAATACACACAGAAAATTTCATATCGTTCCGGTGAATATTTTCAAAGTTACAAGCAAATTTGAAAAGGCGTTTCAGAGTGCTTGGAAGTACAAGGTCCGAGCGGCAGCGCTCGTTTGGCGTTTTCAAAGTCGGTGACCAAAATTACTCGAAAACGGCTAGACCGATTAGTCTCAAATTTTAACACGACCTTCTTAAATATATTTTTTAGTAATTAATCGAAGATTTTTTCTCTCCGATAAATATTTTTTTTTTTTATAAACAATTTAAGGCCGAAATTTTAGTGAAGAATCGATTTTTTTAGAGAAACCGCCATTTTGACAAAAAATGTTATTTTGCTTATTCCTTCGATTAATTACTAGATTTAACATTATTTTAACGAAATCTGTTGGATTTTTAATTTCATATGATCCAGTTCCGAGATATAGTGGTCACCGCAAAACGTCTTTTTTGAGAGGAGCTCCTGGAGATCAGCTGTAGCTCTTTTTCAAACAAATATTTTTACTATTCCTAAGTCTTAAAATACAGTTAAAAGACACACATATTAATGTGTATAAATTTTTGGATCAATAAATTAAAAAGTTTTCTCAGAAAAAATTCTGGAAAATTCACTTTTTATCGGCCGTCTAACTGTATATAACCCCTTAAATACCTGAGATTAGAACTCCAAGAATATATCTATTGTGACTTTTTAACCCTTAAATGCCATAAAAACAAACAAATCGCGTTCCCATCCCCAGTCGGATTTCTTGAAGACTCGTTATTTCGGAATATCGATTATAATATACTTGAATTCTTAGACAAACCACAAAAAATTGTAATGAATTGATTCGTGCATAAAGAATGTTTGAAGAGCGCAGACGGACTAGTAATTGTGTGAGTGTCTCTAGGGAAAGATCCGGGAACCTTAGTTCGTTAAGCTCTTTACCGATCCGAATCTCTGATATGTTAGTATAAACCAATCATCCTTGTCGTTGCAAAATATTAACCACACTTGGATATAATCTGGGTTCCCGGTCACATGAACATTATCGGTAACGAAAAAGCAGTCGGGAAACTCTCTGAACAAATCCGAGGTAGAGTTAATACAATGTATCGGTCATGATGAAGATAGAGCTTCTTACACAATTTGCAAAAAGAGCTCAGAATAGGTGGAAATCTAAAACCCAATCCAAATCAGGATAACGAAACAGATATGACCAAAGAAAGGCAAGAATTACAGACATAAACAGCTTGATGGAGAGCTACATTTGAAACCTATTAGGAGTGATCTGGAAGTGTCACCGGACCACAGTATCCGATTCGGCAGATAATTTGTATGACTATGTGAACAGAGTTGTTCTAAAGAAGTCAGTTCCATGATGAAACTGATGTGTTGACTGAACGAGTTGGCTGATTGGTAGTTAAAGATATACTAGGTTGGATTTTTGCAAGAACTGAGGGCCACTTTTTAGATATTCAGAGCTATCATTCCTTCTAGGATTAGACAGATATTTTAGTAGAAACCAATTGCCATGGAACTATGTGAGTATAATTCACTATATACAAGAAACAAGTAACTGAGTAACTATGTCAGTATACCAATTGCAAGAAGAATGCCCGAGAGCCGCTCAATATTAAGATTATTATCTACTCCATCTAAACTGCTTCCAGTCAGTCACTATTACACTTGCTTATATGTAAATACAGCTGTTTTGAGAGCAAACCTTGGACATTTACTTTGCGAAATAAATTCACTGAAATCCTTTAAAGACGTCGTCTCTTGACTTTGGCGCATTTGTTGGCAGGCAAAGCGGAAGTACGAAATTTCTGTCATTCCGATACAATCAGAAATCAGCATCAAAAGCACATTCAAATGAAGGCAACTGTGTGGAACGCGAGTATATATGTATATACGAAGGACTGTTTGAAAGTGGAAGTAGTGCAACAACAACAACTAAACAATGCTGTTATAGGCAGCAAGCAAGGCGAGCAGTCAGGCAGCCAAGTAACTCGTCGACGTCGACAACTACTACAGTAGACACTAATTTCCGGTTGCCGAACGGAAGAGTTGCCATATTTAAAATGCAAACTACACTTTTGCTTGGATTTTAAACAATGAAACGGCGCTGCAGTGTCCGCCTCGTAAATTTTCTCAACGGCATTAGTACTGGTAATACCATATAGTAGTAGTAGTGCACCACCCACTCACTCAAAAACTGAGAACAACAACAACAACAACAACAAGGAGTTTGTTGTTTGCGTGGCAAATGACTAGCGACATGTAACTGGAGAGCTCTACACTCGGCTCGTCTAATGTATACGCAACAACAGCAAATAAAGCATAGTACACGAGAAACAACAACACCAGTGAGACAGCAGTGGAGTAGAGAAGTTCACTCACCACTTTCACTTTGTGATGCCTGACTCTGCCTCCCCCAACACTCCCGACTCACACGCTTAAGGCGCGCCGACTGTCGTCTGGTCGCGTGTACGCGTTGCCATGAGTAGTGGCAGTAGTGACTGTAGTGGTGCTAACGGTACTGTTGGTGGA
This sequence comes from Zeugodacus tau, assembly GCA_031772095.1. Classification (NCBI taxonomy): domain Eukaryota; kingdom Metazoa; phylum Arthropoda; class Insecta; order Diptera; family Tephritidae; genus Zeugodacus; species Zeugodacus tau. The sequence goes on from CM062649.1 coordinate 81,695,694, forward strand.
GGCACATTAAAATGAAAATGAGTTTGCCGGAAATAGAAAATTGCCAGCGAAAGGGCCCAAAAATGGCAGCCGCCATGGCGTAAACAACATTAAAGTCATACAGAGCAACAAACAAGCGCTGGCAGCAACTACAACAACAACAGCAAAAATATATAGAAAAACAACAACAACAACAATGGCAGCACATCAGAAAATCAAAATAAGTTTATGTTGCAGCAAATAAAGTGACATTAAGGGAATGTTTTTAGTTTATGTGCTTTGGTTAAGTGTAAATTGTTGTTTTTGTCATTTATGTTGTTATTGTTGTGCAACTCTAAAACAAGCATTATTCAAGCCAAAACTAATGACAACAACTATACTCGAGCGAGTGTTTGTATGTGTGTCAACCTTTATATTTTTCACACAAATGTAGTGGTGTGTTGTTGTTAACGGCAGTGCCGTCAGGTGGAGTTGCTATTACATAACCAATTTTTGCAAGCGCACAAAGAAATCTGCAAAATCGTTCGGTGACACATATGTATTCACACCCTTTCGTTTGCAGATAAGCTAAGCCGGGACGTAACTTTTTGTTGTTGTTTGTCAACATTTCAGTCCAAAAATATTCATTGTTAGATTTATTTCCTAGTTTATTGCATCTATTAGGTAGGTGTGTGCATTGGTTGCTTGCTTTTTGCTCGTGTGCACTCTCATTTGTTGGCCATTGTCTGTGTAATTTTATTTATGCATTTTTGCCAGCTTCATTTTCTAACTGTGTGGGCAGTTGCCAGTGAGACACAAGAAAGACACACACATATGGCAATATTTAATATTTATATTTGTGTACCTTTATTAAAATATGTTTCCAAATTATCTTCACTTCATTTGTCTTAAAATTCTCAGCAATACATTTTGAGAAAAAATATTAATTTCATTAAAATATAAGCCAACCTGTGTTTTAATTATACGCATTTGTTTGGCTAATAATCTATTTAGACACCCTCTTAAAAAGCATACAATCTTCAAGAGTCTGCATTTGAAACTGAAAGTCAATATTTTTATACTCTCGCAACAAATGTTGCTAAAGAGAGTATTATAGTTTTGTTCACATAACGGTTGTTTGTAACACCCAAAACTAAACGAGTTAGATATAGGGTTATATATATCAAAGTGATCAGGGTGAAGAGTGGAGTTCAAATCCGAATGTCTGTCTGTCCGTCCGTCCGTCCGTCTGTGCAAGCTGTAACTTGAGAGCTATATAAACCAAACTTTCTGCAGTCGTTTTTTTTAGCCACTTCCTAATACAGTCCAAAAATGAAAGAAATCGGATCATAACCACGCCCACATCCCTTACAAAAGTTAGGTTGAAAATTACTAAAAGTGGGTTAACTCACTAACGAAAAACGTCAGAAACACTAAATTTCACATAAGAAATGGCAGATGAAAGCTGCACTCAGATTTTTTTACAAAATGGAAAATGGGCGTGGCGTCGCCCACTTATGGGTCAAACACCATATCTCAGGAACTACTCGACCGATTTCAATGAAACTTGGTTTGTAATAGTTTCCTTACATCCCAATGATATGTTGTGAAAATAGGCCAAATCGCTTCACAACCACGCCAATTTCTTATATACCAGAACTTTGAAGACAATCTGAATCGTTTACTTTACAATATATAAAGTAAGCACTAGTGAAGATATCGGTGCAGAACTTTGCACAAATACTATGTTAATAGTGTGGCAGCCCCATTCTAAAAATCGCCGAAATCGGACCATAGGTTTTTAAGGCCCCATATATCGAGAACGAGGACCTCGGTGCTTCTAACCTAATATTATGGTTTCCAACTTTCAATGGACTTTATACAAACACACAACATTTCAGGTCCTTTGCTATACCAGATGGAGTGCTGTCATGTAGTCAATGAGGAGTAGTCATACTTTAGGATGTCTGCGCTTGACTCGAATTTTACAAAATGTTATGTGGTGTCACTATCGATACCTCTTCCAGTTTCTCGATAGCCCCCAAAAATATAATAATACAAAATTTTAAATTGTTTGTAGAACAAGGTGGCAACACTGCTCAGTGCAGAAAGTAAAGTTATAACAATTTTTTTATCTGAGTGCATATTGTCTACAGAAACCTACTATATCGACGCCTAGAGTTATTTTCTTGTAAAGCTGTATCCTTGCTTTACTTCGTATTTATTTCAAGGTTCGAGTATAGTATTTACCTCAAATATCCTTAAGTCATAAAACTTCTTACTAGTTGCAGTCTACATCTCTTTTCCTATCAAAATCAATACCGAAAATTTTGTACCGATGCATTCTTATATTCTTATATATGGGTTTATTTATTTCCTCTAGGAAATATTAGACATTTTCAAAATCCATTAGCTAATACATTTGATTTTCCATAACTCATAGGTTCTCCCTAACTCGACCTCTTGTATTGGCAATAGAAGTGAGATTTCATACAAATTACCTTCCGTAACTCGAAAGCCTCTCCAACTCGATGTTTTTTGTGGATTATGGTGATTTGAGTTAGGGAAGTTCACTGTATATATTATCTGTTATATCATCTCAGATCATCGAAACCGCTCAGAATTTAAGAACTCCGCAATCATAGAGAGGTCCTTCCAAAGCTGACTTTCTCAACTTTTTGAACAAGAGTATTGCATTTTCCGCCTAAAGGTAGGCAACATTTGTATCAATCACTTCTTATATGGCCATTAAAGTTTATTTGAGATAATTTCTGAGAAAGACTAACATTTATAACTTTGACTCACATAATTTCAAGAATTAAACAAAATTAAGATTAGTTCTTATAATTGGATAATTTTTAATCTAAAAAATTACTTAAATTGAATCATCATTAAATTAACACGCTTTCTACATATAACCTCCTACTTGTAGAAAAAGCAGTTGAGCGAACAAACACCACAAACAGATAAACCATTCATAAATTCGAGCATATTTTGGCCAAAATTGCTGCTGCTTATTATGCTTTGTCGTTGTTTACACAGCGGATCACAGTCAACTCTTGTGTAATTAATTATATGCTCGGCAGCCCCGTTGCTTGCCAGCAACTTTTCTTGCAAGTTGACTTCGTTGCCCTCTGCCAGCTCGTTTAGCGCCGCTGTGAATGTAGATGGCGATGGGGTCGCGCGGGCGGTGTGAATGAGTTCACGTTCAAGTATGCAGTGAGGAAAATGGCATCAATAAATTTTCGCAGTGATTATGCGCACAATTTGACAAACTGTTTGTCATTTCGGGTGGGTGTTGGTATGTAATCACTTCCGCTAGGATGTCTATATGCTCGTATACATGGCTTTATGCATCAGTATAGATGTGGTTGTGTATTGGAAACCATGTTGCGTGAAATGGAGGCAAAGCCCTCTCTAACTGATAACACATAATTTCACAAGCAATTAAAAATCTATTTAATTATACGAGTAAACGTTTTGGCGCTGCTGATTTTGATATTTATCTATGTACGTTGTATAAGTGAGCTTAACTGATTGAATTGATTTTTTTTATCAATTAAATAATAAAATTGGTTTAGTTTTACAAAAAACCAGTAGTTAATGTTATTTACAATGAATTCTTTGTAATGTAATCAACGCCTAATTGTAGGCAATAGATTTCATATATCAATATATATTACAAAAATTCATGTTCTGTAAAGAATGTCTACTGAGCATACTATTCGCAACACCATCATCCATCTTGAGACCCAGCTTTATAGTATATTGGATAATACTCGACCGAAGAGACCTCGTGAAGAAAGTATAGCAGGCGTTGCTGAGAGTGTCCAAGAAGATCGTGGAGAGTCAATTCGGCGCCGTTCGCAACAACTCGGACTGTTAACGTGACATGATAACCGACTATTTGATGCCTGAAATTGAACTCGTGAAACTCTCGGCTTCATTTGTTTTTAATAAGACGGCGCCACTTCTCACACATCGCATCAATCAATGGATTTGTTGATAGAACACTTCGGTGAGCAGGTAATTTCACGTTTTAGGCAGGTCGATTAGCCACCAAGATCGTGTGATATCACACCGTTCAACTTTTTCCTGTGGGGATATGTAATGTCTAAAGTCTATGCGGACATTCACGCTTCGATTCAGGCCTTAGAGCAAAACATCACGGATGTCAAGTTACCAGACGAAATGCTCGAACGAGTCATCGAAAATTGGACTCAACGGATGGACCATCTGCGTAGCCGCAGCCAACATTTGAAAGAGTGAATCATTCAAAAATAAATGCCAAAGAATGTTCTTTTGAATGATTATAAACACTTCCCTTTAAATTTGGATTATCTGTGTGGAAATGGATCACCCTTTAGATAAGAATACATAACGACTAGTATATCTTTACAATATATGAAATGCGAGTTTGGGAATCAACGAAATCATTATTCATTTATTTTTTTGCAAAGTTGAAGACTTGTAGGAGATCTCTTGTAATCTCATATTTATATCAAAATATTCTAAATATATTTTCTCTTAAATTATATATCATCTAAGTGATTCGTAGAGGAATAGGAATCGAAAGAGCAAAGTAAGCTTTGCTTACTTAAAGATATCTTCATACTTTTTGGCAAAATGATGTATTATAAATCAATAGAAAATCGATGACAGGACTATTAGCACTTCACTAGTCTGGCTATACATAAATATTTTAAGCTTTTACAATATATCATTATTTTTCTATTCTGCCTTGAGGAAAGTTTACAAACCTTTTTTCAATGTCAAATATAGATTATACCAATATATGAAGCTAAAGGAAGGTTACGTAGATGGTATGTGATCTTTGCTAGCTTTATTCCCTTTCATATTAAAAGTAATATATTAGAAAGGATTTGATTTAAGATTTTAATATGATCTTGCACATAGTCTGGAATTTTTGACCATAGGCAAGTCGCAACCCAAAAATAGGTGTGTGTCTCCAATGATCATGAGTTACTTATCATCATCATCATTTTGGCACTACAACCATGTGTCGGTTTGGCCGTGTCCTTGAACCTTCGCCAATCGTCTCTGCATTGCGAACGATGGCTGCAGTTGGGGATTTCAAGATTCGTCAGGTCTACATTCACTTGAACTTTCCACGCGAGTTTTGGTCGTCCTTTTCATGGTCGGCCGCCAGGAGATACCGTTTCGTATATTTTACGCGTTGGATTGTTTTCTTCCATTCGGACGATATAACCAAGCCAGCGCAGCCTCTGCATTTTTATGCGCCGCACTATATCCATTTACAGCGTTTTAAGAAAACCAATTGGAACGGGGCCGAATTGCATAATTTCCGCGGTAAAATAATCTAATATTCGCTTGTGAAGCTTTCAATTATTGGATTGATTGAAATTTAAAAAATCCGATTGCTATGAATATTGTGTGTCATCGAATAAATTCATACCAATAATGCTATTTATAAACACACATACCACTGCATAAGTAGATATATGCGATACCTGCTAACATAGTTGTTCACATATTTCCGCGCATATTTGCTCTACTTACGGCGCTCTGCCACGACGGCATGCCAATATATTGCACAATCCTATTATTTTTATCACATTGTAATTGCATTGTTGTTAGCTGGCAACTGTGGAAAATTAATTTAAAAATTGCCTATCCGCTTGATAGGCGCTCAGCGAGAGTTGATTCGAATGAAACTGAAAATTGCGCATATTTGCAATTCAAATGCGTGGCAATTTGCATTTCGCAACTAAATATCAAACATCCATTTACGAATGCAACAACACAATGCCAGCCAGTAGTAGTATCATACAGTGGTACAACAACAACAACAACAACCAAGCTGTTATCCATCAATGTGTCAATACACGTGCAGTGTGGCAAGCTGACTGACTGACTGATTCGCTAACTTGACGCATACAACAACAACAACAATAGCGATTGGCATGTGTCAATTGAAGTAGGCGCAACTATTACATGGTACACACACACACAGCTACAGAGCCTCTAATATTTGAACATGGAAAATGATGTCAACGCGCCACTATGCTGCTTGCAACAGTCGTTGATTGTCATTTAATCAGTGTTGGATGATGTTGTAGGCGCATACGTTAATTAGCAATTTTAGCGCGTGTTTGTATGTATGCATGCATTGTTGTTGTTGTTGCTGTTGCATGCGCATTTTAAGTGCAGCTAAAGCAATGACTTAACGAATTATGCGACTTTCAAGTGGCACAACACTCGCACGCGTGCAACACACACACACACTTACACATAAACAGTTACATATATGTACATACTTACAACACAACGACAGCCACTTAGTAGCCGTATCCGCGCACTCTTCAACGCAAAAACTGTTGACTGCGTCACATGTTGGTAGCGTAGGTGTGGTAAGTGAGCGCGGGAAACGAGAAGGGTGGGCGTCTAAAGCTCGTCAAATTATTTACTAGTCCCGCTATTGACGCACAATTATGCATTTTATGCAGTTACCAACAACAACCGTTAGTATACATATATGTATGTATGCGATTTGCAATGGCAATGAAAGCAACCAACTAGACAAAAATTAAATTCATCCCGTTACTTACGCGCGCGCTAACTGACAGCGCCGAAGGTGATGCGTTGCAATACATACATACAAACAAGCATACAAACACATATACGAGTATGTGCCACTTAGCCACTTGCTGCGCTGCCTCAGCATTATCACCCGCATATCCATCGACACACACATCCATACCCTCCCGCACACACTCTTCACTTGATTTGCGGTTATGTAGTGATGCGCTGACTCAGCTTTGGCCACTTGTATGATTTCATTGCTTTTAAGCGTTGCCATCGAGTGCTGCTGCAATGCATTTCAATTGAATGGCTCACTTCAGCGTGAGCGAGTTGCTGATGGTTGTGGAAAAGAGAGAGAGTTTAATTAAAAATTACTCATACGCCGTGTTGCATACGAATTTATTATTTATTTATATACATGTCACATTTATGTGTGTGTGTGTGTGTGTATTTGCTGTCAGTGCGTTGATCTTGTAATGAAATATGTTAGCAAATAACAGACATATATACATATATACAAAGGCTTTATAAATCAATATATTTATGCAGTTTTTTAATAAAATGATAAAATAATCTAATTTTCAGTGTCGAATAGCCATTAAACCTACAGATTTTCACATATATGTAAGTGTTAATTTCGTTGAATAAATCCGTATTACTGTTTCTTGATGATTTTCCTAGTTAGTATGTACGAGGGCTGCTATATATATTTCTGGCCTAATAATGAAAATTGGAATATTTATCAACGAAAATGGTTTTATAGTTTTTCAAAATATTCTCCATCAAGATTTATACACTTTTGCATGCGCTCAAACCAATTTTCGAAGCCCTTTTTTTGAGCCTTTTTTTGAGCGATTGTCAAATTGTGCGGGATCCAACGAGAACAAACCTTTTTTACGGCCAGGTGTTCATGCAATATCGAATGTATGCTGGTGGGAGAAATACATAGGCATGCCTCTATCTGAAGGTATGTTACATGACGGTCTTGCATTATCAGTTCACGTACGGCAGCGATGTTTTCAGGCACAACGGCTGTTTTTGGACGACCTTCACGGAATTCGTCTTTGAGGGAGCGTCGACCACCATTGAATTCGTTGTACGAGTTTTCACAGTGTTAAAGGATGGTGCTTCATAGCCATACAAACATTTTAGTTAATCGATGCACTCTTGTCGCGATAATCCACGGTGAAAGTTGTGAAAAATGATCGCACGAAAATGTTCACGAGTTAATTCCATTTTTTGGCCGAGATGAATTTTTTAATTCCCTGTAAATAAAAACATTTAACGATTAAATGACAAAACGTTCTGAGTGATGTTATGCTAAAAAATGTCAAACTTTCCAATGGAAATGTCAGATTGCACCTGGCAACACTTAGTGTTGCCTAGGCCAGAAATATATATAGCAGCCCTCGTATAAGCTTGTATAATTATAAAAACACGTAGAACTTCCTCAGTTCAAGATCTAGTTCTCTATATAAATTGTAAGTGTCATCCAATATGAACTGCAAGAACATAAATAAGGTTAAAAAGACCCATCTTCGAGACTTAATTAATAAGCTATGCAATTGGTATTACTAGTCGTTATAAATTCGTTAGTCAGACATTATTTTATATGAAAAATGACTAGGCAAACCTCTCTATGTAAGATATGAATAATTGAAGACTATAAAAATAAACTTCGCTTCTCTGTAGCCATGCTAGAATAATACATATATTTCAACTATTCGGTCGGAAACCTATAAATATATACAGAAAATCAAAATTATAAGAATATTTCATATTCATGAAAGGTATAAAACACACTTCCAAAGATCAAGACAGCCTTATCGATCGCTTAGTAGCTCTACATACTACAAATACTATAATTCTCAGTTAAAGAACAGGAAACTCAGTACATTAACCCTTCGTCGTGGAGATGGATTGCGCGCCTCTCCAGCTTTAAATTTCGGTTTTCGTTGTATGCTCAACCAGTTACTCTAGAAAGCTAGAGATTTCAATGAAACAAATCTGAATCAAATAAGGTTTCAGAACAAAGAAAAAAATCAATTCTAAAAACGTTATAATACTTTTGAGATTTTTTTTTAGTTCTCTAATAGCACTTATGTATATTACATTTCATCCCTTGTAAATTAAATTGAAAGTACTAGTACCATTACTCGAAGTTCTCCATAACTGGAACTCTTTTAGTTTTTACACACTTATACACACTCTCCCATTCACATGAATGGACTTTCCCATTTCTTGCGAGGGTCCAATTTAAAAAAGTAAACTGAGGAAAATTCGAATATGAAATTATATTTTATTTGCAATGAGCTAAAACTTGATTACGACCTCTAGTCTTTGGTGTCCGTTGTCTTTCTCTCTAAGTGTGAAGGAGTTGGGAATGCTCAGAGCTCGACGCCCTAGTCCGAGCTTGTTTATTTCTAATATTTTGTTCTTCAAGCGGCTGCACACGTTCCGTACTCGACTCTCAAGCGCGTAGTTGGGAGGTTTTGAATTTTTTTTCGCAAGCAGTTGTGAGCGCTCGTTACTGCCATGCGATTGCGATGCGAAGAGAGTGACTTGCTAGGCGATTTGCAGTTTCAGCTTAAGATTCTCCATCCTCCCTGATGGATTTTTGGTAACCTCACCTGGGAACTATTTCCAGAAAGTTGAGATTCTAGCAATAAATATAGCCTATATTACTCGAGGTGAATGTAGCTTTTCCATCGCGAAAGAATTTTTGAAATTGGCACAGTAGTATTCGTGGTTATTCATTACAAACATACATACAAATCTTTCCTCTTTATAATAGTAGTATAGATGGGCCTGGCCCTACCCACCTTTCAGTGATCTATGAACCAATCTACTAAAGTGAACCAAACTTTTGCAAGCTATTCGATTAGTTGTTTTTGTGTTTTGGTAAAATTAGTAAATACGTCAAATAAAGCCGATTTCTATATACTTATCTCTAAATACAATCACTTTGAATTATATAACTATTGGTAAGACCAAAGAATAAATCATTAATAAAATTACGTAAATCAATTATAAAATTTTTCTGAAAGGGTAATGGGATTTTATGCATAATTATTTCCGACTTTTTTGGATTCCAAAAAAATCGAAAGCCCTGAAGGGTATTTGAGACATGAAATTGCTTCTAAGAAAAGTCATCTATCATTTGGGACCGGCCTAAGTATGGTAGCGATTCTCATATCCAATTCGGACCACCTAGTGAAGTTACAAATACATATTCAAGTAACCTTATATATGTACATATTTAAGTACTTCTCTTCTTTCACTGAACGAATTCCACATGTTTTTTTCGGTGGAATATCCCCTCGTGTATGCGAAGTTAACAGCATTGTGCGTGTCTTAGTGTGAGATATTTATGTTCTATTTAGATGAAAACATGTCGTACATAACTTATGCCACCAGTCGCACTCTCTTGCTACCCATATACACACCACACAACATAAGCAGCCATGTGAACGTGTGTATGTGCGTACAACACGTGTTACTTGTGAGCACATTACTCGCTATTTGGCTACTATTTCATTCAAAGGACATCACTTTAACACAAACTGCGATGCGAGAAAAAGTGAAAGCGCACAAATTGCGAAAATATAACTTAATTTCCTCGACAACCACGAGCAGCAGCGAGTGAGAAAAAGTAGAGTATTTTTTTTTGTTACTGTTGTTGTTGTTGTTGCACGCAAAATGTGCGCGAAAAATGCGCTCGAAAAGTGCCAGTGACAGAAGTAAATAGGCGACAAAAGGCAAACGTCGTCAACAAGTCAACTAAGCGTGAAAGAGTGGAGCGGTAGTGACACTATGACTATGAGCGTGGATGCGGCAGCTTAACGGTGAGTAAGTGTGAGGTGTGTTGTTGTTGTTGTAGGAAGTTAGTGGCACTCATATGTGTGGGTGAGTGAGTGTGTGTTGGTTGTTTGTAGTGACCAATGTGATAAAATAGCAAAGCGCCTTAATTTACTAATACACGTAGACAACGCTTTTTTTGCAATATGAATACAACGTTATAAATTCACTTGCACACAAGCACGTGCCAGTGCTGCCACATCACATAAAATTGCATAAAAATAAATAACTTGCCACAAACACACGCATACACACATACTTAAAGAAAGTGCATTCTTTACCCAAGCAGCCTCTCCTCCCCAGCAACTTCTCAGTTACCGTTGCTTCTATCTCTTCTTCCACTTCTTCTTCTTCTGCTATCCATTTCATATCGCCTGGCATTTTAGTTGGTTTCTTGCAACGCAATGTGCCACAAAGCGCTTTTTCGTCTGCGCTGCACGTACCACTTGCCACTTACATAGCCACACATGCATACTAACGCACACATACATGCATATATGCTTAGAAACAACCACATACTTACACACTTACACTGCCTTGTCAATGTCGTGCCCAAGAGTTACGAGTCTTTGCTCGTGCTGGAGAATTGCAAAATTGCAACAAAATAAATTCGCTGCCTAACATTGGTTGCCGTCTTTGGACATGCATCATTCTGTGCCGCTCATGTGTGGCGCGTGGCGGGGGGGAAATCATATATCCTTGTTGCCGAAGTTGTATAATGGCAAATTTACTATGCATACTCGGTTCGAGTGTATCCGCAAATAGACTTCTTATGCAAACAAACACAGCCACACAAACATTAACATATGCAAACATGTATTATATGAAGGAAAAAATATATGACTTTGAATATGAGTTGAGCGCACTTGACCAAATTTTATGCAAAGTTGTAATATAGTACATGAAATAATGTTATAAATAAGTGTATATTTTCATATGTATTCTATCCATGACGTCTAGTGAACTATCATTATTTTTGAGATTTAATGTGACCTACGAATTTGGACATCAACATCACAACTACAATAAAGTCGTAGTCTTTAAAACTGTGCGCTCCATTTCTTTGGTCTCTAACCAAAATATTGTCATGGAAAAAAACAAACTATTTGTGTAAGAAATTTAAAATCTAAGAAAAAGGCGCGATTTCATATAACTATTTGTAATATTGTAATTTCTTCGAAGCCAATTTGCTGCCATATCGAAATGATCAAATTTGTTTTTCTAAACTTTTTATTTCACTAAAAACTGCGGTTGAAGTTGATTATGTAACTAAGCTGATACAGGATTGACTTTAGTCAGCCCATAAGCTAACGCCAAATGGTCGTTCGTACGTACCTTAGTCTTCTTCTCGAATAATATCAACAACAGTTGGTATTCTTCGGCAGATTTTCCCAAACAGCAACAATAGTTTAGTCCCTGTTGGGCTAACCTTTTAAATTTATTTGTATAACTCGTATTATGTGCAGCAAATTATAGTTTTTCCCATACATTACCGATCTGGGTTATGTGATCAGAAGCTGCCTGATTTGCAATGGAACCATTCAGCATAGATTCACCAAGTTCCTTAATATACAGAAAACTATTATATCGGGTGTGTTTGGCAATGATTTTTGATTCGGCAAACCCATATTAATCATCTATATCAGATTAGAAATTCACTTAAGAGGCTATACCAGTATGACATTTTAAAAAAATAAATTTTTTAATTTTTTTGCTTATTCGATAGTTTCAAAAATATCCTGTGAAAGCGGTAAGGTCGTTATATAGTTTTTGAATGGCAGCGTTCTAAATAACGACCGTCGAAACTTAAACGGTTTTTTTCGAAACGACATTGCTCAAAATAGCTGACATCATAACTCAACGAGAAATCGACCGATCGACTTCAAATTTAAACTGAGTATTCTTGAATATATTTACTATACTAAACATTAAAAAATTTGTTAATTTTTTATATTTTGCAAAAATTGTATAGGAAATATTGTTTAGGAACCTTTTTGATTTTTTTAGTTTCAACTACTCAGTCTTCCGGAATCATGTCAGCAGTTAGGAACTGTGTTTTTTTGGCACCTCCCAAGACAGCACTTAACTTTCGTTATTTTTATTTTATTTTTCAATATATAAAAAAAATTAAATGTAGCTGAAAATATACCTTATTATGTGCAGAAAACTTCGAAACATTCAATCGAGTACTTTCTTCAAAAAAAATTCACGAAAACCGCTTAATTTTACTGGTATAGGCCCTTAATTTTGCTAAGATATCTCACATATTAACCGATATACAAGGTATAAAGCCCACCGGAAATATGATAATCCTAATATTAGCTATATAGGAGTGAGGAAAGTAATTACACGGCAGACTATTATAAGGAAAATATACCCTCAGAATTATCTAAATAAAATATATACATATACTGTGAAGTTCACGAATCAGATGGAATTCAAAACTGGGAGGTAGGTAGCAAATAGTTCCAATAGGATGATTTAGGAGTAGGAGTAGTAGGAAGTGTAACCATTATTTTATTGGAGCAACTTTTGGGAGATCGAATCATATCGAGAAATATCAATTGGATACATTTATAGGGGATACATCAAGTCAATGATTTATGCCACTATTTACAATGAAAAACTAAAACAAAAACAAGTAAGGAAGGGCTAAGTTCGGGTGTAACCGAACATTTTATACTCTCGCAATTTATTTAACTTAATTAAAATTATATAACACACAATTTTACCCACATATTCGTCATATATATTGTATAAAGTCCATTGAAAGTTGGAAACCCTTGAAAACCTATAGTCCGATTTCGGCGGTTTTTAGAATGGGTCTGCCACACTATTAACATAATATTTGTGCAAAGTTCTGCACCGATTCTCACTAGTGCTTACTTTATATATTGTTAAGTAAACGATTCAGATCGTCTTCAAAGTTCTGGTATATAGGAAGTACTCGCGGTTGTGAAGCGATTTGGCATTTTTTTACAACATATCATTGGGATGTAAGGAAACTATTACAAACCAAGTTTCATTGAAATCGGTCGAGTAGTTCCTGAGATATGGTTTTTGACTAATAAGTGGGCGACGCCACGCCCATTTTTCATTTTGTAAAAAAATCTGAGTGCAGCTTTCATCTGCCATTTCTTATGTGAAATTTAGTGTTTCTGACGTTTTTCGTTAGTGAGTTAACCCACTTTTAGTAATTTTCAACCTAACTTTTGTGTGGGAGGTGGGCGTGGTTATGATCCGATTTCTTTCCTTTTTGGACTGTATTAGGAAGTGGCTAAAAAAACGACTGCAGAGAGTTTGGTTTATATAGCTCTATTGGTTTGCGAGATATGTACATAAAACTTAGTAGGGGGCGGGGCCACGCCCACTTCCCCAAAAAAATTACATCCAAATATGCCCCTTCATAGTGTGATCCTTCATACCAAATTTTATTTCCATAGCTTTATTTATGGCTTAGTTATGGCACTTTATGTGTTTTCGGTTTTCGACATTTTGTGGGCGTGGCAGTGGTCCGATTTTGCTCATTTTCGAAAGCAACCGTCCTATGGTGCCAAGAAATAAGTGTGCCAAGTTTCATCAAGATATCTTAATTTTTACTCAAGTTACAGCTTGCACAGACGGACGGACGGACGGACGGACAGACAGACATTCGGATTTGAACTCCACTCTTCACCCTGATCACTTTGATATATATAACCCTATATCTAACTCGTTTAGTTTTGGGTGTTACAAACAACCGTTATGTGAACAAAACTATAATACTCTCTTTAGCAACATTTGTTGCGAGAGTATAAGAATCGTCCTTTAACTGAGATATAAGCGTCGTTTCTGATGGAATGGTCCTGGCATAAAAGCTATAGGTTTTATTTGTACTGAAAAAACACTATCTTCAGGAACTGATCCACCATAACAAAAACTAGTGTCCAAGATAAACGTAGGCATTACTGTAAGCTTTGAAAAAATTGCCAAAATATGTTTTTTCTAATAGCATTTGAGCTAGTCTCTTTTACCGACTAATTATTATATTGCGATTTAGATAGGTAGTTATGGAGCGAACGAAAGCGATAATTGTTCTCTGGGAAATTAAAAACTATGCTCTCTCGGTCAACACTAAACCACACTAGGAACTAATGGATACAAAATTTGATTTTGTAGAAAATATAGCGTCCATTACTTCTAGAAAAAATGTGACTTTTAAAAGTGTGAGTCAATAACCTTATCCAAGTAGAATGTCTTCAGTCCTTCCCATATACTATATATTGAGCATACTATATTGGAGCCTCAAAACTGACGGGTTTTTAACTACTAGTCGGTCCACATATTATTGAAAACATTAAGAGGAAGACGAAGCGGCAAAATTTAAGCGAATACATATTTTATTTTATTAAAATGAATATTTCAACAAAACTTCTGAATTTTACAAATTACGGTTTGCACTAAAAGGTTAAATCAATTGAAATTAAGCACAATAGTAAGTGTATAAGTAAATTATGATGGTTTTACGCAATGAATGCGTACATAGTCAGATGTACACAGTCAGAGCGAGAGCAGAGAGAGAGCTTAAGTCATTACTATTCATTGCAATTAAAGTTAATTTTTCGAAACAATAAGCAATGTATTTCTGTCTATTTGTGCTATGTGTGTGGATATGTATGTATGCTAGACTTATCTCATAAGTGCTCAGCATAATTTAGAGCTTTGTCTAATTACTCGTTTAGAAGAAAACCCGCATATGAACCCCCTTACCCACGCAACCTCTCCACCCATTCATACATACGCTTAATTGAACAATCACCATTTGTTGGCCTGATTTAATTTTTATGCTACAGACAGCCGAAAGATGTTTAATTTTGTAGTGGAGCTCGGAGCCCCCGCTACCGACTCGCCAACATCTCTGTGAGTATCAATGCCAAATGGGCATTTGTGAGCTCATGCGCCGCGTATGCAATGAAATATTGAGGAAAACTATGAAATTAGTCTGCTATAGCGCGCTATTAGCTCTAAACTTAGTGCTTAGCAAGCTCATTTCATACGCTGTGGCCACATGTGCTCACGTGGGTGGACTTCGAGATTTTTATTATCAGCATTGAACGGTCGCCACGGCATCGGTTGAATGGTTGACCGGCGGTCCGGTGGACTTGAGCGCTCGACGGCCATCGGGTATGCGTAATTATCTCATTGCACCGAAAATGTCCATAAATATTAATAAATTACAGACAATACAAAATGCAGTGCGCGGCGGCGGCGACTATAAAGGCGGTGCCTCGCTGTTGGCGAAAAACACCGGAAAAACGGCTACCATTTACACCGACCAGCGCCATTAAGGCACGCAGGTGGAAATTTGAGTGGCCCTGGGCCGTACGTCGTTGGCCGTTGGCCGTTGGCCGCTCGAGTGACTGCCATTTTGCCTTTGCTGCGTGTTGGCCGCATTTTTTCCGCTTCGTCAGTTATCTATATTACAATGAACTCCAACGACCCAACAACAACGATGTATTCGGGTTGAATACTGCATGCCGCATGCCACATGCCATATTCAATGTTCTACGCTTGCATTCAAATTACAATTTAATTGCAATTTCGAGTACATAGTGTGCACAATTGGCGCTGTGCAAGGTGAAAATTCCGCAGATAATATGAACCCGATAGTAGTTCTGGTAGTCTGTAGTGAATTGGAGTTTATAAGGAGATTTCACTAGTTTATTTAAACGCTTTCAGAAGTTCAAGTTGAATTTTATGTAGGAGGATTCACGTTAAGTTCAAAGTTATGTTGAGTTAAGTTAAGTTGCTATAAGTTAAAGTTGAATTTGATGAAGATAATTGAAATTAAGAGAATTCACGAAAAGTTCAAAATTATAATATGTTAAGTTAAGTTAAGTTAAGTTAAGTCAAGTCAAGCCAAGTCAAGTCAATTTACTTAACTTAGAATGAGGTGCTGTGATGAGTTAAGGCATAACTAAATTTATGTTGAGTTGAGTTAAGTAAAGTTACAGGGTTATATACAGTTAGACGGCCGAAAAAAAAGTGAATTTTCCAGAATTTTTTCTGAGAAAACTTTTTAATTTATTGATCCAAAAATTTATACACATATTATGGTATCTTTTAACTGTATTTTAAGACTTAGTACTAGTAAAAATATTTATTTGAAAAAGAGCTACAGCTGATCTCCAGGAGCTCCTCTCAAAAAAGACGTTTTGCGGTGACCACTATATCTCGGAACTGGATCATTTGAACCAAACAGATTTCGTTAAAATAATGTTAAATCTAGTAATTAATAGAAGGAATAAGCAAAATAAAATTTTTTGAAAAAGTGGCGGTTTCTCAAAAAAAAAAATCGATTCTTCACCGAAATTTCGTCCTTAAATTGTTTATAAAAAAAAATATTTATCGGAGCGAAAAAATCTTCGATTAATTACTAAAAAATATATTTAGAAAGGTCGTGTTAAAATTCGAGACTAATCGGTCTAGCCGTTTTCGATTAATGTTGGTCACCGACTTTGAAAACACCATTTTGAGAAAAACGCGCTGCCGCTCGGACTTTGTAAAGGGTGATTTTTTAAGAGCTTGATAACTTTTTAAAAAAAAAAAACGCATAAAATTTGCAAAATCTCATCGGTTCTTTATTTGAAACGTTAGATTGGTTCATGACATTTACTTTTTGAAGATAATTTCATTTAAATGTTGACCGCGGCTGCGTCTTATTCCATTCGGTGTGGTCCATTCGGAAAGTCCAATTTTGGGCAACTTTTTCGAGCATTTCGGCCGGAATAGCCCGAATTTCTTCGGAAATGTTGTCTTCCAAAGCTGGAATAGTTGCTGGCTTATTTCTGTAGACTTTAGACTTGACGTAGCCCCACAAAAAATAGTCTAAAGGCGTTAAATCGCATGATCTTGGTGGCCAACTTACGGGTCCATTTCTTGAGATGAATTGTTCTCCGAAGTTTTCCCTCAAAATGGCCATAGAATCGCGAGCTGTGTGGCATGTAGCGCCATCTTGTTGAAACCACATGTCAACCAAGTTCAGTTCTTCCATTTTTGGCAACAAAAAGTTTGTTAGCATCGAACGATAGCGATCGCCATTCACCGTAACGTTGCGTCCAACAGCATCTTTGAAAAAATACGGCGTACAAACCACACCAAACAGTGCATTTTTCGGGATGCATGGGCAGTTCTTGAACGGCTTCTGGTTGCTCTTCACCCCAAATGCGGCAATTTTGCTTATTTACGTAGCCATTCAACCAGAAATGAGCCTCATCGCTGAACAAAATTTGTCGATAAAAAAGCGGATTTTCTGCCAACTTTTCTAGGGCCCATTCACTGAAAATTCGAGTAAGTAAGAGTAGTAAGTCTATTCTTGATGAAATGTCAAAGCATCTTTCTCTTTGACACCATGTCTGAAATCCCACGTGATCTGTCAAATACTAATGCATGAAAATCCTAACCTCAAAAAAATCACCCGTTACTTCCAAGCACTCTGAAACGCCTTTTCAAATCTGCTTGTAACTTAGAAAATATTCACCGGAACGATATGAAATTTTCTATGTGTATTCTTAAATATATGTGCATTAAGAAAATGAAACAAAAAAAATAAATTTTTTGAAAATTCTAACTGTATATAACCCCTTAACTTACAATTTACTGAATCTAGAATGAGGTGCTGTGATGAGTTAAGGCATTACTAAACTTAATGTTTTGAAGACCTCTATAGTAAAAAGTACTTCCAAAGAGCCCTCAAAAGGCGTTAGTTGGTACTAGTCTATTCACATAGTGTCTATGATATTCAATATATTATCATACAACAAAGCCTGTTTCACATTTGTTGCCACTCTGTTGCATGCCACATAATTATTTCTATTTTGGACCACCGGTAACTTAAGCATTCAGATTGCCTTCATGTGAATTATAAATGGAGGTGTTTCTGTTTTTGAAGATCAAATTGCCAGCAGACTCGCTCGCTCATGCAACGGTAAATAAATGTTGTGGGCAATTATCTGCTTCAAATTGGCGAATTCGCTCGTTTATTCCGCGAATCGGACACCTGAGCTGATGGAATAGCCTAACGCACGACTGACTAACGCTAATGGCCTGACATTATGCACCCACTGAGGTCACATATATGTACATACATATCCACATATATAGATATCTGTTCATTAGTGCGCTCAGAAATGCTGACTATTAATGCACTAAACTAAGCGAATGAGCCGGCAACACTGAGTGGCCTGCATGCAAACGCTCATTTAATTTCACTAAAACACACATTTTGCTGTTGTCGCTGTTGCAGCAGCAAAGGGTAAGCGGAAATGCCGGAAAAGTCTAATAAATTACAATGGTTTTGTGTTTTTAGCAAAAATTTATGATATTGCGACTAAGTGCTGCAAAAGTGACTTTATGACAAACACACCAACTCTCTTACAATATACAGCATATAACAGTATATAAGTGAGAAATGTACAGCCAAATTGCAGTTTGAATGTGTGTTTGTATGCAACATTTTTCGCATAATTTTATTTTTGCTGTCATCTATGGCAAAATAAACTGTTTATGATAGTAAAATATGCAACATTTAATTAGTGCAAAATAAATTGTTTATTCAATTTGCACTTGCTGAACAATTTAGCTTCACACACCATATATTTTTAAATGGAAATATGCAGGTGAATGTGTATAAACATATATTTTTGTCGGGACTGTATGAAAATAAACATTTTTATTTGATTTTTCTAAAAATTCTTAAAATTATATATATCATAAAAGTGTTGAAACCATGATTATTGAAGAGCACTATCTTCGTTATAATAATTTACCACAGCTTACTGTATTTGTTATTGTAGCTAAAATAATACTGCACAATCATTCTTGAAGAATGGTAACGAATAGATAGTGCTTGGTCAGTCAAAAATCCGTAGACTGTTCCATGACCTACAGTGCACTTCAATAGAGTTTGTCTTCTTCTACAGTTTGTTCCCGGTACTCATAAAATACTTGAAATATCTGGGAGACTTTTCGTATGTAATTATGATTCTGGGCGTTATTTCTTGTAATTTATTATGGATTGGACACAAATCGTATTATTATATAGAGAAGAAGACAGTAAAACATCTTGTATGTGGATGCAAGGCTTTGCACAGGAAAAGAAAAACAACGATCGGATATGATTTTCTTGATGTCTCCGAGGTTGCATTTATAAAACTTTTTGAATTGAACAAGTTTATCAAGACCACATGATGGTTCAGAGAGGACATGCTAGTGAGAGGGGATTATAGTCCGGGTGGAGTCACAATGGGCCTTCTAAAGGCCTATGTGCGTCATGAGACATCCACTTTAACTACCTACCTACCTACCTAATCCATACTACAGTGATTACTTCTATATTGTATACTCCTTTCTTAAATCGAAGCGCATATTAGATCGAACTATCCTACTAGCTTTGTATTGAGATTTTCCATACTCTGATGTCAGAATATAGTTTGGCCTAAAGTATTGAGAGTCCGATTCTTCTATAACTGGTAGGTTCTGTAAGTCACTCTTTAGGTTATTAAGCTTTTGGGCATCTCTTATCAGATAATAATAAAACTCTAAACTTATGGCCAATTTCAAACTATTTATGATACAAATTGGTGGCGGTCTTAGCTGTATTAGGTGGGTGTCTTCAATACAAAGCAATACTATATGCAATGGCGCATAAAGGTATGCTACATTTTACATCCAAAATTTATTTATACATACAAATAGGCATTTATAACAGCATATCGAACGATAAAATCGTGTTTGAATGCTAAAATCGAACACCAATTCATAATATTTTTTGTGGGTTTAAAAAAATAAATAAAATCGCCTCTGAATTGCTGAATTTTCCACTCTCAATTATGGTATTTGAAAAAACTTCAGCTTTCACAACTTCCATTGCGCGCCGAGCGAGGCGAGCGCACTTTTGTAGCTTCAAGGAGTGTTGAAAATTGTTAGCGCTTCCAGCGGCGTAAACTCAATGCAAACAGAAAACTGCGATTCGCCGGCCTTTGTGATGCATTAAAGTGGGTTTTAAGCCCTTTGTTGCACTCGTATGTGTGTGTTTAGATCAATTTTATGGATGCAGAGATGAAAACTCCTACGGCGATTAGTTGGAAAGCAATTGGTTTAGTGGGTTTTATTTATGACGGTTTTTCTTTTTGAATATTTAATGTTTGGCGATTTGCAAAAAGCTGTTTTGAACCCACATATGGGTGAAATCATGAATATTTTAGATATTCTCCTAACTAAAATAAAAAGTTCTACACAATTTCTGCCGTTTGAGCATTGAACATAGAATTTTAAAATTTTTAGTCAGGAGTGTGGTTTTAGATTTTGTGTATTTCAGATTTTAGATTTTAGATTTTAGATTTTATATTTTAGATTTTAGATTTTAGATTTTAGATTTTAGATTTTAGATTTTAGATTTTAGATTTTAGATTTTAGATTTTAGATTTTATATTTTAGATTTTAGATTTTAGATTTTAGATTTTAGATTTTAGATTTTAGATTTTAGATTTTAGATTTTAGGTTTTAGATTTTAGATTTTAGATTTTAGATTTTAGATTTTAGATTTTATATTTTATATTTTAGATTTTATATTTTAGATTTTAGATTTTAGATTTTAGATTTTAGATTTTAGATTTTAGATTTTAGATTTTAGATTTTACATTTTAGATTTTAGATTTTAGATTTTAGATTTTAGATTTTAGATTTTAGATTTTAGATTTTAGATTTTAGATTTTAGATTTTAGATTTTAGATTTTAGATTTTAGATTTTAGATTTTAGATTTTAGATTTTAGATTTTAGATTTTAGATTTTAGATTTTAGATTTTAGATTTTAGATTTTAGATTTTAGATTTTAGATTTTAGATTTTAGATTTTAGATTTTAGATTTTAGATTTTAGATTTTAGATTTTAGATTTTAGATTTTAGATTTTAGATTTTAGATTTTAGATTTTAGATTTTACATTTTACATTTTACATTTTACATTTTACATTTTAGATTTCAGATTTTAGATTTTAGATTTTAGATTTTAGATTTTAGATTTTACATTTTAGATTTCAGATTTTAGATTTTAGATTTTAGATTTTAGATTTTAGATTTTAGATTTTAGATTTTAGATTTTAGATTTTAGATTTTAGATTTTAGATTTTAGATTTTAGATTTTAGATTTTAGATTTTAGATTTTAGATTTTAGATTTAGATTCTAGATTCTAGATTCTAGATTTTAGATTTTAGATTTTAGATTTTAGATTTAAAACTCTTGGAAATAAAAAAACTAAATCATAAATGGAATAATCAGCACAAACAGATAATTCAAACACATATATTTACACTTAGACCCATGAGTAGGAAAGGCATCAAAAGACCAACAGTTTTATCTCCACTCCATGGTCTTTTGTCATATTGTTGATGGCTTTGCAGGCCTTGTCGCCTTCGCATTGTGCCTTTTGGCGGCGCATGGGTGGTGGCTGCGCGTACGTGACTTGCATATAAACTTTAGTTGCAGTCAGTGTTTGACCGACGATTTTTCCACAAATCGTTCTACCACCAAATCCGAATTCATTTGCTTGTTGTCCAACTGACACCTTTGCCACGGGACGCGTCGCACTGGTGTGCTGAAATGGAGAGTGTTGTGTGGAGCGGCAATCACGTCGAGTTTTTAGGCAGTAAATACAAAAGTAAGCTTGGATTTATTTTCCAGTGAGTAACCGATGCCATTGTCACGTGTGTGCTGTTCTAGTGTGAACCACAAGTTGACCCACTTTTGGGGTCAACATAAAACTTAAGTGGTTGGGACGCAACAAACACATGTGGAGCTTATACAAACATACCTTTATGCTATATGTGGGATATACTATGTTTGGGGTGGCAATTGTACGATAAGGCATGTGCCGCTCAAAATTGAAATATCATATCTAAAATGAAATGTGTGCGTTTAAGGTTTCAGGCGTATTTCCATTAGTAAAGGCGAAATGAAATGATGATGGAAAAATTAAAATTTATAAGCAGGTCGGTCATTCAATTTCTGTTTTGGGTAGTAACAGTTTGGTTTGAATTAATTTTTCTCATTTTTGATTTTTTGCAAATTCTCTTTGATGATTAAAGGATAAACTTAAAAAGGATCAAATTAGTATACTTTAGTGTCTTTTAGTTTATTGTGTAAAAATTCTCATTGTGCCTCTCACCATCTCTATCTCTATCTCTATCTCTATCTCTATCTCTATCTCTATCTCTATCTCTATCTCTATCTCTATCTCTATCTCTATCTCTATCTCTATCTCTATCTCTATCTCTATCTCTATCTCTATCTCTATCTCTATCTCTATCTCTATCTCTATCTCTATCTCTATCTCTATCTCTATCTCTATCTCTATCTCTATCTCTATCTCTATCTCTATCTCTATCTCTATCTCTATCTCTATCTCTATCTCTATCTCTATCTCTATCTCTATCTCTATCTCTATCTCTATCTACCTCGATCTCTATCTCTATCTATATCTCTATCTCTATCTCTATCTCTATCTCTATCTCTATCTCTATCTCTATCTCTATCTCTATCTCTATCTCTATCTCTATCTCTATCTCTATCTCTATCTCTATCTCTATCTCTATCTCTGTCTCTATCTCTATCTCTATCTCTATCTCTATCTCTATCTCTATCTCTATCTCTATCTCTATCTCTCTCTATCTAGCCTCGGAACCACTCCATTATTTACTTTTTTTCTTTTCTTTACCCTCCGAGAGTAGGTCATGAAGTTTCCCTCATTCACTTTCTGAAACAAATAAGCTGAAGTTGACTTCCTAGATTTCTTTAAAACTTAAAATATACAGAATTTCTGTTTAAAACAAAACTTTCTCCATTGAATAAACCCACGCGCCCATTAACATCCTTGTACTCAGGTACCGAAATTACCGACATTAAAGTTTACAAACGCATGCGTACGCGACAAAAGTGCACAAAGCGACGAGTAAAAACGAACATAAATTAAACTGATTACATCGATTACGCCAACTGACATAAGACCACGTATCTGCATACATACGCGCACACACACATACATACCTACACCCATTTGTTTTTGTCGCCCAATGCATACGGAGGATGCAGGCGCAGGACATATGCACCGAGCAGCGTAATACAAAAGAAGAATTATCGCCGAAAATGGAACATGCAATAAACACACACACACTCAAGCTCAAGCATACGAAAATATTGTTGCACTCCTCCGAATGGGGCCATTGACCTACATGCATTCGTGCCACACAAATGCGGTGCGTACAGGGACGCCTCTGCGGCAAAGGCATGGCGTAGGGTGCGCGCCGCCGAAAACCATTATCTTTATTATTTCTGCAAATAGTGCATTAATGGTTGCCTCAAATCGTGAGCGACCGGCAAAGTGCAAATACGCCGAGTTGTGCAACAGCAGCATCTGCCAGCGGCCCAGCCACGCAGCTGCCACTCGACCAGTGCGCATTGTCCAGAGCCTGGCTGACTGGCTGGCTGCATGCGTGTGCTACCAAAGCAGCTGGCTGCATCAACAATAATAACAGCGACGACGCTGCGTCCGTGCGCGTTCATGCAACGAGGTGTCCGCTATTTGGTGGCCCAGTGCGTGTGCGTCAGTCCACTGCAGTGGCGAAGCGTACGTGAATCGGTGTCATAAAGCAGCACTGGCAGTTAATAATGCACCCCTGAATTGCGCTGCACTGAATTATCACTGGTCAGTACTGCGTCTGCTGGAGGGTGTGTGTGAGTGTGCATCGGGATCAGAGAGATATGTTTAAACAATAATGACTTTTATGGCAATCGACAGTTGGTGCTTTGGTTAAATTTAAAAATTTAATACTGATTGGTATTGGAAAACATTTTAGTAAGTTTTGCGTGATCTTCCAATATGACGTTCTAGGGTAATTCTTGCAGCAAATGATCCAGATATATATTGCCATTCCGTGGTCATATTTATCGCCCTTTTTATATCGAAATCTTTGGATATGAAAATCACAGTAAAAATTTTAAGGCCTGTAAATGATGCTGATGAAAAGAGATCTAGAACTTATTTAAATCAACGAAGATTATGGTAGATCATAAAATTCTGATCTCTAGCTTTGTTGTCTAGAGACGACAGAACCTACATACATATCCTACAGCTTATAGTCTAAGGCTTTGATCTACATTTGTGTGTACAGTAGCAATGAGATTTCTCAAGTGCTATTGACAGTAATTGATGCCAGAAGAACTTCAAAGTAGAATGTAAAAATTTAATAATCCTGAAAACATGTAACAACAAGTTTGTTTTCATCTGTTTGGAAAATTCGAACAAGACACTTAGTCTACGGACTCTGAAGGATTCTAAACCAACCAATATTCTAATAAGAATATATGTATTTGAGCAGTTATATTGGTTGCCGCTTCTTGTTCGAACTACTTGTAGTTCTTAGCTGAGTTTTCATTGAATTAACACATCGCTTGTAGTTCTCATTGTCAAACAAATCTAATGTTTGAACCATGTTCTACTTTTCTGAAAACTTTCCTTTCACCGAGTAGATTTTACCAAGGAATATTACTAAAACTACTGGAGAATGTCTCTTGCCCAATTTTGCTAACTGGTATTGAATTCAAGATTACCTTGACCACAAAAGACCTTTATATTCGCTTAAAATCCCTAAACACTCTACAGTTTTGAGTGTCAAGTAATACAATTATCTACCTTATATTGAAATGCTTTCATTGGAACATATGTTAGGTTAGGTTAGTCTGATAGGCCAGAAGGACAGACATAGTAGTTGATGAGGAGTAGCTATTCTTTAGGAAACCTGCGTTTGACGCAAATTTCGAAATGTTATGTGAGAGATGCACCATTGTTTCTCTGCTACCTTCCTCTTGACATTTCCTGCCGTCTTCGCGATCTATCAGCCCCATCTTGTAGGCGTGCGCCGCCACCGGACTGTGACCAGATTGTGTGCCGACCATGCTCCTACAATTCCCTCAATCGAGCGTCGGTTGAAATGTTCTGATCTACCGCTTTACACATAACTTCTGCGGTTTTGCATCCCAGTAGATACTTCCAGTGCGCCATTGGTAATAATTTAATTGGCGATAATTTACAATTGGCTCAGACTATGAAATCGTATTCTTTACTAATGCACAATGAAATTTTCTATGATTGCTTTATAAATCTTGAAACTTTTATAATATCGAAAATCTTTATTTAAATTTATTTTTTATTAAATTTTAATTTATAGTTTTAATTTGTTATTTTTTATAAGGATCAATACATTTCGTGAGTTAAAAAGTAGCTGCGACTACGATAGAATATGTATTATCAGCCTAAATGTAGGCAACATTTTCTGCATTCAGTTGCTGGCTTTAACTGTATATATATAATGGTAACATACATTTAGGCGTATTTCAATATATGACAAAAGAGAAGACGAAGAAAAAAGAGAATTAATTTTAATTTGAAATTTGAAAAAAAATATGAAAGATTTTAAACTATATTGATAGTGTCTTAAAGATCAGATATATGGGAATTTGCAAGTGATTAAATACTTTCCTCTCACTTAAATACAACAAAGGTATTTGCAATTGAGCAACTTTGTGCAAATTGACACTTAATTGTGACCGTTAGTGATGCACTAATGACACATCGCTCAAGCAAAGTGCAAATGTCACGTGCAAGCAGCAGCAGCAGCAAATAAACACAGTACATGAGCAGCTATAACAAAAACAATCACACATACATTTGAGAGGAAGTGCTTGAGTTTGCAAGCAACCAATTTTTGCGAAATAACATTTTTCACATTCGCACTGTCAGCACACGCACGCACACAAACACACACTCCGACAGTGAATGAATGCATGTCCGAATGCTCGTGAAGTTACATAAGGTAAATGTGTTAATGCAACGGCAAATATACATATTTACAAGCACGCCAGGCCAGCATTTGTAAGCGCTTAAGTGCATAAACATGAGCAACGCCACACCAACACAGATACAGCGACACACGCGTACAGCAATCCTAACACATGGCAGCTTGTAACAAGCATTGTTGACTGCAAGGACACGAATCAAGGAATAAATGCAATTGGAAAAGGAGTGGCAGAGAAGAGCAAGCAGGAGTAAGGTAAGGAAGAGTAAAGCAAGGAAAGTAGAATTGCTGAGACCAAAGCAAAGCAAGTGCCAAACAATGGCGTGAAATAAATAAATAAAACCGACGACCAACGACCAACGACGCCCCACGCCCACCACCACAACATGTGGAGCTGATGATGAAAAGAATAGTGCAACAACAACAACAACAATGACAACAACAGCAATTACATCAACAAATAGCGCTGCTGTATTGTTGATTGTCCGCTGGCTGCTGGCTGCCACTGCTGTTTTTGCCACTTTTTGTGGCTGCAGCGAATCTGCATTTGCACCCACACACACACACAAATACAGAGCCACTCGCATGTGTGGTTTTTTTTATTTGCAATGCTGTGTAGGTTTTACAATTGGGTCACGCGTCAATAACAACAATTCGTGTGCATGCTATATTTGGGCGTCAGGTGCACACACACACCCATACAAACACACATCAGTGGCACAAAAATGTTGCGCACTCACGCAAAGTTTGGGCCACAGTCACGCATTATTATTGCATTGATGAACGCGCTGCGTACATATGCGAAAAGAACTGATGTGTCGAGCTGTTTGTGCGACTTACAAGCTCAGTTGTCGACTTACACACATACTTACATGCTGGACACACACACACGTATGTGTGTAAGTGTTGTAGTTCCACATGTATTTGTGGATTTACACTCGCCCATGCATGCTGCGCGTGTCCCACTTTCCATTTTCGCGCTGGTTGTGATAACAGCAGGACACACAGCGGTCCGAGCCGGCGTCCGCACTGCGTCTCCACAGGCAATTGAGCTGGCCCGCATTGCATGGGCATCGCTTCGCTTGTGACCCATTTCCTCTTATGCTATTTACACATAAATTATTAATTTTTATCTTATTGCCACGCGGGCTAAGTTTAATTTTACTCACCATACCGCCCTCCCTTGTGTTTGCGCTCGCCCTTTCTTTACAAACATTCAATTTTTTTTGTTTGTTATGCGGTGATTGTCGTGGTGTTGATTTGTGATTTTTAAAGGTATTATTTGGAACTGAGATTTTTTACACTGTAGATTGTACCGTTTTTCGGTACTAGACACTTGAAGAGTAAGAGTCCTTGAAACTGAGATAAATTCAAATTGGAAGAATGACTGCTAAATAAGTATCAGAATCGGTAGAATTTCGGTACCGTTTTTCGGTACTAAGTATTTTAAAGAAATTTCTTGATACTGAAAGAACCTTTAGGTGGAAGAATGTTGACTAAATATCAGAATCCGTACAATTTCGGTACCGTTTTTCGGTACTAAGTATCTGAAAGGTATTCAATGAAACTGAGATATTTTAAAACTCCAAGAATGTCCTATTTCTTTAATTTAATTTAATTTAATTTAATTTATTTTTTATTTTATTTTATTTTATTTTATTTTATTTTATTTAATTTAATTTAATTTAATTTAATTTAATTTAATTTAATTTAATTTAATTTAATTTAATTTTGTTTTATTCTATTTTATTTTATTTTTATTAGATGAGATTAGATACAAATTCGGTACTGTTTCCGGTTTAGGTACTCTGAAATTATTTTATTTTATTTTAATTTTTTTATATTTTTATTTTATTTTATTTTATTTTATTTTATTTTATTTTGTAAATATTTTATTTTATTTTATTTTGTAAATATTTTATTTTATTTTATTTTATTTTATTTTGTAAATATTTTATTTTATTTTTTTTTATTTTATTTTTTTTTATTTATTTTTATTTTATTTCGTAAATATTTTATTTTATTTTATTTTATTTTTTTTTTGATTTGATTTTATTTTATTTTATTTTATTTTATTATATTTTATTTTATCTTATTTTATTTATTTATTTTATTTAATTATTTTATACTTTAAATTATTTTTTTTTTTACAACTTCAGTTCCCTCAACTTTTATTTCCATTTCACACATACTCACAAAACAGTAGTCCAAATTTCGACATCACTAGGTTATGCAGCTCCATTACACCAATGACGTGTCGTTGCGGCTGTTGCACTTGCCATGCTCTGCTGGAGTTGGATGAATTTAACACACCATCTGTGTTGATTTATACACCACATGTTGACACATACGCATACACTGATGGCAACTACAACCGCACGCACTACCACACAAGCCCCTCTACATAGTGTTGTTGTACAAACAGGCGTAAATGGGGGTACACACACATATGGTATTTACAAGCTATTTGCAGATAAGAGTCCGTTATTCTTCTTTTTTTTATTTTTTTTTGCATAGATCTGACAGCAATTAACTTTTACTTCTTGTGTTATTGAGTGGGTGGAGTTCTACCATGCCAACTTCTATCTGTGTTTACATTCATATGAATTCGAGTACTTAAAAGTTCTTGCTGTGTATCTCAAACTTCTGCTGATATCATAGCAGAAGCTATGCTATATATACATAGGTGTGTGAGTAAATGCATTAAAAATAAATATAAATTCCAAAACTAAAACAAATTCAAACATATGACACCATGTGTATAAATAAATAATACCCATTCTTGTAAAGAAACAACAAAAAATTCTAATTTTTTAAATGTGTTTTAAATTCTTTGAATGACAATTTTTAAAAGCTTATTCCAACAATAGATTTTTTATTGTATTTACTAAATATAGGAAAATATTCCTCTTAATGATATAAGCATTTATTAGCACTGTCAACCTTTCAAATATGCCAACCATATATACTTATATAGGTACTTACATTAATTCCCAGCGTGCTATTTAAATTCGTTTTTGTACAAGTTTCCCTTAATTTTAATAAGCGAATTATTCCAACTGGCAGCAATGATATTAGTAGATTAATGTTGAAGATTATTTATCACAATGGAACTAAATACCTTTATAATTACAATTAACATTAAACATTTTTGCTAATTATTTAATAAAAATTGAATACATCATTTCATATTGATATATTTTTGTTTAAACTTAATCGGTTTGCGCTCAAAAGTATGCTAAAAACTAAACTAATCTCCTTTTTTAAACCTTAATAATGTGGCTGAGTTGAAGGGAGCTGATTTAATTTTACATTATACAATATTATAGGAAACGTGAAAAAGCGTTTTATTAATTAAATCCTGTTTATTAATAATAATTTACTAAACCTGTGCCAACAGGTGCTACTATGGACTGAGTGGGCAATTGAAAAGTAAAGTCCTCTCTCAACGAACAAAAACTAAACTCTACAAGTCTCTCATCATTCCCGTCCTACTTTATGGTGCAGAAGCGTGGACGGTGTCAACATCCGATGAGACGGGAGTTTTCGAGAGAAAGGTTTTGCGGAAGATTTATGGCCCCTTAAACATTGGCAACGGCGAATACCGCAGAAGATGGAATGATGAGCTGTATGTGTTGTTCGACGACATAGACATAGTCCAACGAATAAAAAGACAGCGGCTACGCTGGCTAGGTCATGTTGTTCGAATGGATGAAAGTGCTCCAGCTCTGAAAGTATTCGATGCAGTACCCGCTGGTGGAAGCCGAGGAAGAGGGCCAAACTGCCAAAAGGAGAGATGCGTGGCGCGCTGTTGTGGACTCGGCTATAACCGCGTAAGCGGTGTCTACGCCAGTCAAGAGGAAGAAGAAATCTGTGAAGCTTAATTAAGTCGAGCTTTTTAAAGAGTTTTATAAAAAAAAATTAATTAATAATCAGAACTTTGACAATTCTCTTATTATCAATAAAATATTCAGAATGCTTTTGGCTTTAGTCTCATATCCCACCGGATGGCCATAACCGCGCAATGTAGACAATAATGTCCGTTACTGTTTAGAAAGCACTATTCAGAAGTTCAGTTATCCCGGAAAAATTAGAAACTTTCAGTGAGAACTGATACTATATTAAGCCGGCATCCAAAAATCGAATTACTTTCCCGTTAGTAGATTCTTTCAAACTAGAAAAACAAATGTTTAACATTGATGGAACTGGTATTCAATATTAGATCTAAGCATAAAACTCTCATTATTCGGATTTTACTCATATTTAGAGAATTATGTATAATAATTTTAAGAATTAAGTAGAATAATTTACATAAGGGGAATGATTTTTAATTTAGCCCGGAGTATGTTTTATTTGAAGAGCTTTATTTAAAGTTTTTAATGAGCTACAATATAGCCAGAAGTGGTGCTGAGAGAATCCTCGTTGATATTCCTTGGATTTTGTTACTTTTATGATAAATAATAATCCCACATATCATTGGCAGTCTATTAAGACAGTGCTTGGGTTTCGGTTTCGATCTAATAATTTTCTCTACAGGATTCTATTATAGCGTTCTTAGACAGCCAAACTAATTGATCAATTAAAATTTAGATTGAGAAACCTTTTTTTGCCTTTTATACTGCCGATAACCGATCAGCTGTTATACATTTTTGTTTTTGCTTTTGGTTAGAAGTTGGTAAGTTTCATCAGCAGATTAATATTTTTAGCTTTTTTTATCAAAAAATTCAGCCAATTACAGACAAAGGGCGTATATCGTCCGTTTTGCAATTGATTTTCAAGTCGATTAAATTCAATTCAAAATAAATGTAGATTTTATTTTGTATGGTAAATCGATCTTAATAAGCATTTTAATCGAGCAGAGGTCGGTTAATTGTTCAATTAGCTCATGTCTAAAAACGCTATTAGACAATTTATATTGTCTATTTTCCTATTTTCTTAATTTAGTGAAGTGATGCAGTAAACTCGAGCTGTAGTAAGGGATCAAGGATCTTTTAGAGTCGTAACGGAGATAAAAATGTTATTTGTCTCTAATGCAACATTTTTAGCCTCACTTTCGAAACGATCTCGTATATTTATAAGGAGATTCCTAAAATAGGTGTATAATGTGGATAACCTAAAACTCTCATAACCTCCCACAACAATGATCATCTAGAAACTAACAAATATTTCCATATAAGCAGCAGATTTCCCAACCTCTAGTTAACGGAACGCAATTTCAACAGTTATTCACTCAGTAATCGAAATCAGAGTTATTTTTGGAAATCCTTTAACTCGATTGTCTGCCTAAAATTCAAAAGGAAAAATCAAAAATTTCCGAATTATCTTTTCCCTCGAAAGCCATTTGACTTAACACACTTAATTGCCACAAATAAATTCAAATTTTTCTTGACAACTTTTCTCGGCAAATTGCTGCCGCTCGCATAGAGTTGTCATCCTGCGTTGCTATGCATTTCCGTTTCACGTGGGTGAATTTTATTCCATAGTATTTTTGTACTGTCCTACTTCCAAATTGCAGAGTGAAACTTTTTTGCCAGCAATTTGTTTGTACAATTCATTGCTCGTGCATGCAACAGCAAAAACAATGGCAACAACAACGTAGAGTAGAAGTGTTGAAATTGGTGTTGCTGTCAGCATTTAGTAAAGGACAATAATATCAGCAAGGTCATCCATCTAGCCTTTCAACGCATTCGAGTGGAGTATTTATTATGCATGGCGTTGGTATATATGAAGGTATGTGTGTGTTTGTTGATGTATATGTATATGTGTGCCTGCACGCATTTCCATTTTCATTCACTGACCAACCAAAAAATATAACAAAATCACAGCAAAAATATAGCAACAACAACAATGTTTGTGCACTAAAATGCAAATGAAAATATCTGTAATTCAGGATGTAAAATTCTTTGTGACGAAAAATATGCAATGTCCTTTGCAAGTAATTTGGATTCACATTTTATAGGAATGCCCAGACGGGCACTAACACCAACATACACACACACACCTACATATATTGGGACTCACGCATATACCCGAGTGTATATTAAAGACTTTTGTGCAAAGCCAACAACTCAGTGGCAGCAGTTACTTAGCTGGTTTTGCCTTATGCATGTAGATGTTTGCATGTGTGTGTGTTTGTGTGCTTTTAGGAGTGTTGACTTGGTTTACATTTCATTTGTAGTTAATTCCGTTAGTCGTAGTAAATCAAAATTCAGTCTCAGCGCTTCAAAGGGGTTCAAATGCGAGATTGATGTTTTGAACGTGAGTGAATATGAGTCTCTGTGTGTCTATGTGCTTGTGTGTGTTGAGATTTATGTGCTTTTGAGTGCCAGGCGAGAAATTATTTGTTGCTCTCAAAGTGAATATGTGTTTGTTGTTGTGACATAAAGCATTTACTAAATAGTTTTGGTGTTTTCAGTATGGGTTGAAGGTTCTTGGAGAGTTTTTAAAGTGAGTTCAATCCGATTTAGAGGGTCTAACTACTTAAAGCATTAAATTCCTGTTTCAAAAAAAATTTAAATTTCAGAAGACTAAATTTTACAACTTTTTTTCGAATTTCGAATAAGAATTATATTTCTTTTCATGCAGACCTAATACTTCTTGAGTGGTTTGGATATACTTGTAAAGATAAATGTATTCATGGAATAAATTGAGTTTTTCTGATGGCTTAAAGCTTCTTCTACGTCAAATAAATGGAATAAAAAATCCTGGGTGTAGGTTAGTCTGTTTTATATTGTCTGCTACGGACGATCAATTAAAAGTTACACGGTCCATAGTTGTTGTTATGGTTATTAGTACTTATAAAGAGTTTTACAAAAAGCACGCCATATTTTTCCCGTTCTTTCGATATTTCTCTTCAGTAAGGTTTGCCATTGCATCATGGAAAGATATACGATCCAACAACGAGTCGAAGTTTCTAAAATATATGTACTACCAAAATTCGGAGTCAGACCTTAACTATAAGAGCGCTATGTTTAATTTGTGGTCATCATAATTGTCCTGTCAGATCAGACAATTGATCGCTTAGTGGAAAAATTTCAATCCAAAGGTACAGTACACAATCTTCCCGTACCAGTGAGATAAGCAAGTGCCCGTAGTGTCGAATGTTGCTGCCGCTAGCGTATCAATTGAGTAATACCCAAATCAGTATCGCACAGGTAGTTCTCAAGCATTGGGCATCTCTGTGACGTCGTTGTGGCCAATTTTGCGAAAAGATCTTGGCCTAGATCCTTACAAGATCAAATTGACGCAAGAATTGAAGCCGCTTGACCACCAAAATTGTCATATGTTCATTAATTGAGCTGAGCAACAACTTCAAAATGATCCGGATTTTCATCGAAAAATTATCTTTAGCCATGAGCCTCATTTCTGGCTGAATGGCTTCGTTAATTAGCAAAATGTGCGTTATTGGTCAGACAGCAATCCACACGTAGTCCACGAGTCACCATTGCATCTCGAAAAAATAAGGATTTGGTGCGGTTTATGTGACGGCGGCGTCATTGGGCCGTACTTCTGCCGTGATGATCAAGACCGGCACATTACTGTGAATGGGAATCGTTACCGCTCAATGATAACCGAATATTTTTGGCCTGAACAAATTGTGGTTCAAGACAAGACGTCGAGCCACACAGCGAATGTCAAAATCGATTTATTGAAAACCAAATTTGGTGAACGTGTTATCTCACGAAATGGCTCAGTCAATTGGCTGCCTCGGCCTCGCGATTTGACGCCGTTAGACTATTTTCCATGGTGCTATGTCAAGTCTAAGGTCTATGCCAACAAGCCACCGACGATTGATGAACTTCGTACGAATATCGAATGTGAAATTGTACCGCTCTTATTGAAAAATCCTTTATACTAAGACTGAAAAGCGGTCTCCGAGCGATCTCGGACTCTGTTCATATAAGTCTCAGTTTCTCTTTCATTTACCTTAGTATAGAGAGCCATATTCTAACCGGTACAGGTACTGTTTCTCTCAGTTGTCTCAATAATATGAGGATCATACATTTCACTTGTCCAAGTTAAGAGTTGACCTATAGCTATCTCACTCCTTCCCATTGATAATATTGTATAATTTGTTGCAGAACCAATATCGTGCGAAAATTGTCATGATATTTTGATGTAAGTCTCGATATCTCTAATATTTATTATATTGAGCAGAGAAGGCTTTGTCTTGAGTTTAGTGTCATTGTTAGAGCTAATATAGGTCAAAAGCTGGTTGATATTCCTTCGAATAATATTAAAAAGTTCAATATAGAAGTTGTTGTTCTGTTGTGTAGATATTTAAAAGTCACGTTAGTTTGGGCAATATCTTTTATATGTCTAGATAAATAAATTGATTAATTAATCTATAGAGATATTCTAGAATAACAAAAATTCCCAATTCTTCACCACAGGGCTTAATGCAATTTATTGCGAGTACTCACCAGCATAAGTATTAGTGTCACCTTTCATGTTTGCTGTCACTTATTTAGCATATCACTTATTGTAGAGCAACCTGCCAACTCTCCGCGCACCTGCAACATGCGTTTAGCAAATTTCACTCTTCAACTTGTAATCTTCCCTCAACTCATCTACTTGTTGTTATTTGCATTGCAAAAATATTCTTTTGCTACACATTTTTTCGCAAATTCTATATGATGTGGTAAATATTTACTTCACATGCCTTTGAATGCGAGTTATTTTTGCTACTTTCACATATAACGGAAGATAACGGTACAAAAATCTATGCATGCATGCATCCATGCGCTTCGTATTAGAGTGAAAAGTAAAAATTGCATGGAATTTCTATTTTTCACTCGCCACCAAGAACGCTTCACCCCTTCTCCCCTCCATCCGCTGGCGTACACTTTAACTGCATCAAATGGGAAATAGTAATGCTTAGCTTAAATTGCATATTGTCTGTAAATATGCTGAGAATTTTTAATTAACATAAGTAAAATTTGTATGCAAGTCAGCGATGGTTGGGAAATCGCGGCAAAGCGAATTCTTTGCTCGCAGTGGCGAGTAGTCGCAGCTGATGCGATTCGTATGCTGGAACGTGTATGCAATTTTCATATGAAATTTACAGCGTTTGTAGTGAAAATAAGCAAAGTCGAAAGTCAAAAGCGAAAACTAAGAGAACACGTACAAATGAGCAGTGAAAATCGGTTTTCGATTATTTGCATGGAATTAATTAAATTAGCTCTGGAAACATACGAGATCCTCGATTGGAACTTAAAGCTTTGCTTTGGGAGGACAGCACAGCGCAATCGGTGGTAAAACTTTACTTTAATCTTTAATTTACAATGGACCTGAAAACCTTTACAAAGAATCTAATATCACATGTACCCGTAAAATATTAGCAGAACTTACCTCAAGTGATCTCTGTCGAGGGTCACTGACCTCTGCTCAAAATGTAAACAAGCCCGTCCAAAGGTCATTGGCCGACCTATTGGTAAACAAATACCTGTCAAAGGCCTCGACAAAATTTTAAACAAAATCCTGTCAAAGGTCATTGACCTCTGCTCAAAATGTAAACAAACCCCTGTCAAAGTTTATTGACCTCGTCCAAAATGTAAATAAAACCCTCTCAAAGCTCATTGGTCTCGACCAAAGGTTTGTTTACATTTTAAAGGGTCAGATGATGTCAGGTTTGTTCAATTTTGACTTGTTAGATATGTGAGGAGATTTTTTGGCGTATTGAGGTATCGCAGGATGGACGAATATTACTGTGTTAGGGGAATGGGGTAAAACAGGGACCTAGATGGATCACTATACAGGTACAATTTGACCCGATAATTCGGCTTAAAGTCCCTTATAAAGTCCACAAATAACCATTTTATATTTTATACTAGCCCACCGCTCCGGCTTCGCACGGCTTTAAAAAAACATTTCAAAAGTTATAAGTTTTTACACATGCTCCCATACATATGTATGTACTTTCCGTTTCTTGCGTGGGTTCATTTAAAAAAGTAAAACGAAGAAAATTCGAGCATGAAATTATATTTTATTTGTAATGGGCTATATCTTGATTACGACCTCTACTCTTTGGTGTCCGATAAAGATAGCGGAATAAAACTTTACACCAATATCGATAACGTTTACAGGAAACTCATAACGGAGCGGATATGATACAAGCCTAAGCCTTCTATGAACAGGAAACATTTCTGTTAAGCCCTGAAGCTGACGCTGCTTCCTTCATTAAGCACTCTTTGGAGAAGGGACGTTTCCTATCCAATTTCGCTCTATATCGAACATCCAAGTCCGGTAAAATATTTTCGGTTGTTTCATTTCCGGTTCCGGTACATCATTCCCATATCTGGTTCTATCGGTTATCCCATATCTTGTTTCAGTTGGCTCCTTCCGTTTCCGGATGCCCCACTTCCAGTTTCAGTAACCAATATTCAGCCACCCCATTTCCGGTTCCGGCAATATCGATATCCATATCCGTTTCCGGATGCCCCATTTCCGTTTCCGGTAACCAATATTCAACCACCCAATTTCCGGTTCCGACAATATCCATATCCGTTTCCGGATGTCCCATTTCCGTTTCCGGTAACATCATATCCGGTTACCCCATGAGGTCAATGACCCCACACTGATCACGTGATATTTTTGGTTGCAGGTCATTGACCCCGCCCAGATCACGTGATATCATTTCAAGATCACGTGATATTTTTGTTTACATTTTTGAGTGAGGTAAATGACCCCACCCTTATCACGTGATGTCACATCAAGGGCACGTGATATTTTTGTTTACAGGTCAATGACCCCGCCCGGATCACGTGATGATCACGTGATATTTTTGTTTACAGGCCACCCCGATCACGTGATGTCATTTCAAGATCACATGATATTTTTGTTTACATTTTTGAGTGAGGTAAATGACCCCAAACCGATCACGTGATGTCACATCAAGGGCACGTGATATTTTTGTTTACAGGTCAATGACCCCGTCCAGATCACGTGATGTATTTTCAAGATCACGTGATATTTTTGTTTACATTTTTGAATGAGGTCAATGACCCCACCCTCATCACGTGATGTCATTACAAGATCACGTGATATTTTTGTTTACATTTGTGAGTGTGGTCTTTGGTGTCCGATGTCTTTCACTCGGATTATGAAGTGAGCTTGTATATTTCTAATATTTTGACGATTTTCAGTTTCAGATAAAGATTCTCCGGAGTCTTTTTGTTACCCTCACCTGGGAACTATTTCCAGAAAGTTTAGATTATAGCAATAGATATAGCCTATTTTACTCGAGGTGAATGCAGCTTTTGCATGGCGAAAGAAGTTTTGGAATCGGCACAGTAGTTTATTCATTACAAACATACATGCAAATCTTTCCTCTTTATAATAGTACTATAGATTAGATTTCGTGAAATTTATGGACCTATTTTATCCATCAAAATACAAATTTACAGTTAGAATTTTATTTTAATTTTTTTTTCAAATAATTTGTGCAACGATTTTCATTTCTTCTACCCTTTCTTCATGCCGTGTTATCACTTTACTTGTTGCGGACGTTATTTTTGCCAATTTCGCCTCACTTGCTTCCGTTTCCTTGGCGCACGGCAAACAGGATGTTGGACATTTTCACTGACGACGGACAAGTACATTATGAAGCAATAATAAACACCTACACCCCCTTTTCCCCTCTCTGTTGGAATAAGTGGAATATATTCGCAAGCAAAGAAATTGCAAGAATATAATAAAGACACACACACACATACTCATTATTTTCATAGAAATATATATTTATGTACGCACGAACGATTTGCCGTCGAAGCTTCTTAGAAGTGTGTGTATACATGTCCTTCAAGAAAATTATTCTCGATAGTTTGAGACTTTTGAGTTAATGACTGTTAATTCGTGCTAAGTAACCTGTTGGGGACTAGTTGGTAATTACTCGCAAAGTGTGTAGTTTAAAGGAGTATTTCCAGTAGGACCAGTTTTCCTTCCTTCTACCTCTGGGACCTACTAAAGGGCGATTTTTTAAGAGCTTGATAACTTTTTAAAAAAAAAAAACGCATAAAATTTGCAAAATCTCATCGGTTCTTTATTTGAAACGTTAGATTGGTTCATGACATTTACTTTTTGAAGATAATTTCATTTAAATGTTGACCGCGGCTGCGTCTTAGGTGGTCCATTCGGAAAGTCCAATTTTGGGCAACTTTTTCGAGCATTTCGGCCGGAATAGCCCGAATTTCTTCGGAAATGTTGTCTTCCAAAGCTGGAATAGTTGCTGGCTTATTTCTGTAGACTTTAGACTTGACGTAGCCCCACAAAAAATAGTCTAAAGGCGTTAAATCGCATGATCTTGGTGGCCAACTTACGGGTCCATTTCTTGAGATGAATTGTTCTCCGAAGTTTTCCCTCAAAATGGCCATAGAATCGCGAGCTGTGTGGCATGTAGCGCCATCTTTTTGAAACGACTTGTGAACGAATTTCAGTTCTTCCATTTTTGGCAACAAAAGTTTGTTAGCATCGAACGATAGCGATCGCCATTCACCGTAACGTTGCGTCCAACAGCATCTTTGAAAAAATACGGTCCAATGATTCCACCAGCGTACAAACCACACCAAACAGTGCATTTTTCGGGATGCATGGGCAGTTCTTGAACGGCTTCTGGTTGCTCTTCACCCCAAATGCGGCAATTTTGCTTATTTACGTAGCCATTCAACCAGAAATGAGCCTCATCGCTGAACAAAATTTGTCGATAAAAAATTTTCGAACCGAACACTGATTTTGGTAATAAAATTCAATGATTTGCAAGCGTTGCTCGTTAGTAAGTCTATTCATGATGAAATGTCAAAGCATACTGAGCATCTTTCTCTTTGACACCATGTTTGAAATCCCACGTGATCTGTCAAATACTAATGCATGAAAATCCTAACCTCAAAAAAATCACCCGTTACATCTAACCTCTTTCTCCCTCTCTCTCTCTCGAACACTCTTACTGTCTCTTCTTTAGTTACCAAGCGACTTTCAAGTCTCGACTTCCCACTGCAGTTCTAATTTCCCAACAGGTCCTTTATATAATATACTTATACTTATTCCTGTATTTATTAGCATGCAATTGTGTGTTATGAAGCGAGTTGAGAGAAAAATTGTAAACAACGTCAACACACAACAGCCAACAGCGCAGCCGGCAAAAGTATTCTCTATGGCATTGTTTGCAATATCGAACAGT
The DNA here is from genome assembly GCA_031772095.1 of Zeugodacus tau. Classification (NCBI taxonomy): domain Eukaryota; kingdom Metazoa; phylum Arthropoda; class Insecta; order Diptera; family Tephritidae; genus Zeugodacus; species Zeugodacus tau. Next base: position 81,735,135 of record CM062649.1, read on the forward strand.
TTGTTCTAATAATGTTTCCGTTCACATTATAGCGCACGCGAATATTGCAATATTGTCCAACAACTTATGAAGCTTTACTATGCAACAAACTAGCTAGCAAGCAAGCAAGTAAGCCAATGTGCAGTGAGAAGATGGACATCTACTTATATATACATACAATCTGACACACATACATATATACAAGTTTGCTTTCGTTTCTGTTGAAGAAAGCTGTACCATTGATTTGCCTCCTTATGTTTCCATTTTGTTTTTCTTCTTGGAAATATGCTTGTTTAGACAAAATGGAAACAAATATTGTTTATTTCGTATTAAAGTAAGCGAAATGCAGAGTGAGAGATTATTAAGCTGCTTGCAGGGAGATTAGTTCGATACAAAGTTCGTTTATAGTTTAATTTAACTATACAATATCTGAGGTTTCTATGTTATGTTGGGTTGAAGGGCTGATCCAATGTTTACCACTTGGACTGCAAAAATCGCCAGTCCATTGTGCTGTCATAAACTCCTAAATTCGGATTGTGGCGGTTGATATCTATTCGAACCAAATTATCTGGTTCGCCAAAAAACAGGAAACATTTTTTTCGACAGAAAAAATTACTAATCGAGGCTTTAAGAGAACTCTAACAAGCAGTTACAAACTGTCTCTTATCTAATCTTAATTCATGCTGATTTTTATGGCATATTCCATGATTGATATCGGAGATGAAATAAGGTGTAGGCATCTCATGATAGACGTTAATGGACGATTTCACACATACGATTTCGGCTTTTTTGTTCCAGTACGGAGTACGATTAGTTTATCTCTGGACTGGTGAACGTCAAACTAACTTCTTAAAGGTTATCCAAAGACAAATAACTACAAATTGCATATTGGTCGATCAATAAAAATCTCTGCAGTTATACGATCCTGAAATATCCAAGATTTATTCGTCAGCGAAGACAAGGTTATATTTTTAACTGGTGTGAAAGCCCAAATTGCGATTTAGAAAGTTAGATGAAGAGGGAGAGTGTATTTATACTCTCGCTCTGTGAAATAGTATACTAGTTTTGTTCCAGGGCCATGTATGCATGCCATTTTTTCGAAAAGTGGGCCTGACCAGGCCCCAAATAGTTTTTTGTATAGGTATATCACGAAAACTAAATATGCTAATAAAACCAAACTTACTGGACACATCTCCCTTTAGCATCCGAAATGGGCGAAATCGGTTAACAACCAAGCCTATTTTCCATATTCTGAAGTCCATCTGATTCGTCTACTCTACAATATATACATACATATGTACATCAAGAAGCAATGAAGATAACGGAGCAAAACTTTGCACAAATGTGGCATCACTCGAAATCGGACTAAACATTTTCAAGGCACCAGATATCGAACATGTAGACCTCAGTGCCAATGGATAATTTTTTTCAGAAAATAACTGTAAAACTCCCAGATTTTAAAGAAGTTCAAAGGTAATATTTTCGCTTTCCTCTAAGAATTTTGTCGCAGAAAAAATATTTAGCTTACTTGCACTTTTAACACAGTTAATTGTGCCTTTCAACTTCGCAAGCTTTAAGTCTCTTCAAACAAAATGGATATGAATCCGCTGGAACCACATACTGACTCAGCTATTAGGGTGCTCCTAAATGTAAAAAACCTTACAGTTAGAATTTCAATATACGGCTCATATTTCTTAAAGGAAGGAAAGTTCTTCTTCCTATAACATTCTTTTCATCAAGTTTAAAAATAAAAAAATGCATTATTTTTTCTGAACTTTTATAGAATAGTTTTGACTTAGATTCTTCAACTTAAGCTATCTTTGAACGATAATTAAAATTCACACTTTTTATAACTGATTAAGAGAGAGAATCGACGAAAATCTATATCCGACTTGACGTACCACCCTAATATACATACATATGCACATATTATCACACCACACAAAATTCAACAATGCTAAATTGTTGTTATTAATTAAAAGTAATAATTGCAAATAAATTAAAATCCAATAAATAAATTGTGGAGCAAGCATACAAAAAACAAACAATGCGAAATAAATGAGTTTGAGTGAGCTTCGAGAGTGGAGACGAGTTAAAAGAATAACATGGTTACGGAAGAAAAACCCTTGATGGAAAATAATAAAACTGGGTACAACAAAAATTTGTTTTTGGAAACTCTGCCATCAATAGGAACTTAGTCTGAAAATTTGTCGGGACTCCGATAAGTTATTCTATGGATATCGAAATTTTTCAGGAACCCGAAATCATAAATAAACATTCTGAGGTATTTTCACCAAAATTCTGAAAATTTTTTTGTTCAACTAATTAATAAATCCGCCATTAATATTTTTAATTTTTCAAAAGTTTCAAATAAACATACCGAAGTTTTTTAATCAAAAATATGTGAATAAATCATAAATAAATAGTTTCATTTAATTAAATAATATTTATGTTTCATAAACTAGAATGACACAAACTATAAATTTGACTATTTTGACAATATTTGAATATTTCCACACAATTTCCAAGCATAGGAAAGCATAGAATATTTTCAGAAAATAAAAATGTCCACTTTATCAATCAAATTGATAATCTCCATATTTTCCACATCGTTGGAGCACACACACACAGATACACAGACATTTTTGCCAATGCAACAGCGATAAAAAAGCAGCGAACAAAAAACGACGATTGCATTTCCGTTAACAATGGCAACACTGCCAACAATACAAAGCGACAACAATGGGAATAAATCAGCCACAGGAACAGCAACATTGAGGCGCCGTCAATGCCAACTACAGTCAAAGAATGAAAGCAATAAAGAATAAATGCAGAAAAATTAAAAAAAAAATACCAAAAACAACAACAACAAAACGTATATGCAATGAAAAAGACAATCGAATATGGAGCGGAAAAAAAGCGCCGTGCACAAAGCGCGAAGTGGCGAGCGAGAAAAAGTGCAAACATTTGTCGTCGCCCGCACAATGCGCCGCACCCAACCACCGTAGCCCCGTAGCCGATGTGTCAAAGCTCGCCAAAGCAAACGAAAGTGAAATTTACCGTTTTTTCTTAAATTTTTACACTCGCTTTGTTTTTCTTCTAAAAACGTGTAGTTTTCCTTTGTTGCTACACTTTTTATGCTTTTGGAGTCACTGTGTTGCTCTTTCTGCCGTTTTGCAATAGCTGAGGAACACGATTGATGCATATCTATATCTACGAACAAAATTTAAACTTTTGTTTAAAGTGCAGACGTCTTAATTTCGGCGTGACGTCATTGACGATTTAAATATAATTTACTTAGCTACTTACATACATGTGCATCACCACTCTCAGATATACTTTATGTTACCTCACCTTAAACAATCAAACGTTAGCTCGCTAATCTGCTTGCGGTTCGCTGATAAATCATTGACAATAATTATTGCGGTATTTGCAGATTAGACACTCGCTGGCAGCTGAGTGCCACAGGATATTGTCTAATGCTGCGCCAACATAACCTCAAATTGTTCATTGCTTTATTCATTTAAATACACAAGTTAAGACTGACTTGTACTTCTGGGATATTTTGTTCGGGTTTAAAGAGAGGACAGTGTTGCAAGAGTTCCGAAGAAAGGTGAAGACAACAAATGATGAGTGAAACGGAAAATAATATGTACCATACTAGGAAGAGAGCTCTAAGAACACTTGGTAGATCGTCCCATCATTCAATAATATTAGACTTATCATCTCGGCATATTCCAATGACTATTCAAATAGGTTTGTTGAGTCTGAAAATGAAGAACTCCGGTAAAAATAATATTAAATACCTTCGGATATAAATGGTTTTTCAATAAGTTTTTAAATAAAACAAAAACGTTTGGATATCAATGAAATTCTTTATTCCTGTGAAAGTACATTCGATGTCATTATGTATGAAACACAATTTAAGTTCTGACGTTGAACCCAATTTCGACGGTTTTCAAGCATAAATCGGCCAATACTGCTGCAGTTTCGTACCAAGTTCGCAAATCGTAACTCATTTCTTGGCATAGACCATAGACTACACGTAGCCCCATAGGAAATAGTCTAACGGCGTCAAATCGCATGATCGAGGCGGCCAATTGACTCGGCTAATTGACTTGACCATTTCGTGTTCACCAAACTTAGTTTTCAATAAATCGATTGTTACATTTGCTGTATGGCTTGTGGCGCCGTCCTATTGGAACCACATATTGTCCAAGTCCATAGCATCCAATTCGGGCCAAAAATATTCGGTAGCGGTAGCGATTTCCATTCACAGTAACGTGTCGGTCTAGATCGTCACGAAAGAAGTACTGCCCAATGACCCCGCCGGCCCATAAATCGCATCAAACGGTAATTTTTTCAGTATTCATTGGTGACTCATATAGTACGTGGGCATTGCTGCCTGACTAATAATGCATATTTTGCTTACTGACGAAGTCATTCAGCCAGAAATGAGCCTCATCGCTGAAGATGATTTTTCGATAAAAATCCGTACCATTTCCAAGTTGTTGCTCAGGCAAATAAGGATTCTGGTGGTCAAGCGGCTTCAGATCTTGCGTCAAATTGATCTTGTAAGGATGAAGGCCAAAATCAAATCGCAAAATTTGCCACAACAACATCGCAGTGATGCTCAAGTTGTTGCTCAGGCAAATAAGGATTCTGGTGGTCAAGCGGCTTCAGATCTTGCGTCAAATTGATCTTGTAAGGATGAAGGCCAAAATCAAATCGCAAAATTTGCCACAACAACATCGCAGTGATGCTCAACGCTTGAGAACGACGTGTCAGAGACCGATTTGGGTCTTCCTCAATTGATGCGCTAGCGGCAGCAATATTCTCGGCACTACGGGCACTTCTTTTTTTCACTGGCACGGGAACATTTTCTAGTGTACCTGTGGATTAACATTTTTTCATTATACGCACAATTGTTGATCAGACAGCACGATTATGACGACCATAAATTGGACGTGGCGGCCTTAAAGTTGATACCACTTACTCCGAATTTCGATAGTGAATTTTGATAATTTTGAGTCGTTGTTTGGTCGTATATCTCTCCATGACGAAATGACAAACCTTACTGAATTTAAATGTCAAAAGATCGAAAAAATATGGCGTCGTTTGCTGTTGCTTGCGTAGCGTCCTTTTTGAAAAACCATTTATTATTAGGGAGCTCCAATTGGATTTATTAAAACCAAGTATCCCATTCTTCAAACTGCTTAGCGTTTATTCGGATGAAACCCCTTTTAAATCATTCTAGGTTAAGGAGCTCATCCAGTACTTGATGTGGAAAGCTTACGAAATCAATTAGTGAATATTTCTAACACCTTTGAGTAACCGTCAGAACCAAATCTCTCGGGATGCTATTCGAAATGCTTACCAGTTGTGATAAAAGACTTAATTCATTGTAAAGTAGGGTTTTTAAACCGAAAATGTCGAAGTAGCTCAATTCAGGGATCCTTCTTACTATATAATTTTTCTAATATCTTTCTCTCTGGATATAACTATCTCTTCCTCACAAAAGACTTGCCACACTGTTCAGTGAGCGAGCCACTGCTATTGTGACAGTTATACAATTGCTACTATATAACCGATTGAACGCTAAATCCATACATTCACAACAATATTGCCAGTGACTTTTTCGCCTGCAATAAATACCGCGCCGCGCTTTATTTATTTATTATTATACAATATTGATTGAAAAATAAAAATTGCAAACAATAAATTTCCGAGAAAACATATTTATTCGCTTTTCAAATGCCAGGCGCGCGCTCGATCCACAGCCATTCAATCAATGAATGCGACACCTTTTATCCTTTGTTTCCTCATTAAAAATTCAGTGGTTTCATTTTTCACACTTTGACTGCAAGTGGACAGCGGCGCTGGCGCGTAGGTGTGAACACAAGCGATGCGCGCTGCATTGACGTCAACCAGACAGTCAGGCGGTCGGGCAGGCGGTGCGTCCTCACTCGCTAGCACATAGTGGCGCGCTGCGGTGCTGCGTTGCTGACGACTGGCAGTGGCGTTTAAAACTGTGCGCCTGTCAGCGTGACATACGAGAGCGTCATCTGTGTGACTGAGTGTATATGTGTTTGTGGATGCGCTTGTGAGCATGCATGTCCTTTAGCACCTTGTCGTCATACACTTCAAAAAAGTGGTGATGTGAAAACAATACTTAGTTGTAAACTAGACTACAACAACAACACACACTCATGAACTCTTTAAAATATATGTGTTTTTGTAGAAAAATTATGCATCACAAAGCGTGTGGAACACAAACTTATTGAATAACACAACACAAGTAAAACAGATGTTGATGGGCAGGGAAAGTGCGACGTAGTGTGTCCTTGTGCTCCGGTTTGCTGCTCCTGGCACTCACACACTCACTACACACCTTGATAGCTGAGAGCACATTTGTTCGCACTCTGTACGATGCCCTGCTCATTGACTTCGTCCTGTGTCATTTTAGTCTGAATCTGCCGTTAGGGGAATTGTTAGGTGAACGTACAAGCGATCGAGCGTTGCACATAAGGACTACGGTGTTGCGACATGAACGGACGCAGGGGGCAGGCGCACACGCTGACATACATACGTTTACTTCTAATGTGTGTGCCCTGTGTGTTTCTAATATTGCTCACCCCTGTTGTTGTCAGTCAACACGCTCGGGGGGACACGTGTGATGGTGAGTGAGAGCGTGTATGTGTGTTTGTATGCCTTAGATAGCTATCGATGAGCGAAGTGTTGTGAGTGGTCCGCAGGGGAATCCAATGCCCTGTAGGAAAATTCAAATAGTCCAGGTATTTTAAACTCCCTTTTTAACTATATTTTTTATCGATTATCCGCTAAGTTAGCTTGGAACTAATGCAAAAATGGAAGAATAATCTATCGCCAATAAAAAAATTACTCTCAACTTCAGCGAGTTACTGAGAGCTCAAGGTGTCAGATTCATATTTATAAGGACAAGAATACAATCTTCTCAAAGCCGGAAATAGTTTAAAAATTCCTTTAAATCTCGATCCATTTAATCTTGATCTTAAATATTTTGACGTTTTTTTGGAGCGTTAAGATTGTCATCTTGAGAATTGTGGTTTTAAAATTTTCCTGAAATGATTACGGAAGGTATTCTCAAATAGATTACGTTTCTCCGTAGTTCTTCGAAAGTATTTCTGATAAGAAAAATCTTGTCATAACATCAACATAAAATCTTGAAGAACTCTCTAACCTCGACCAAAATGGGCCGAAAGGTCTTCGAATGTATTTCTGATAAGAAAAATCTTGTCATAACAACAATTGAACTTGAAGAACACCCCAACCTCGACCAAAATGATCCGAAAAGTCTTCCAAAGTATTTTTTATAAGAAAAATCTTGTCATAACATCAACATAAAATCTTGAAGAACTCTCTAACCTCGACCAAAATGATCCGAAAGGTCTTCAAAAGTATTTGTGATAAGAAAAATCTTGTCATAACATCAATTGAACTCGAAGAACACCCCAACCTCGACCAAAATGGTCCGAAAGGTCTTCCAAAGTATTTTTATAAGGAAAATCTTGTCATAACATAAACATAAAATCTTGAAGAACTCTCTAACCTTGACCAAAATGGTCCGAATCTTCCAAAAGTTCTTACAGTACCGAAACAAAATCATCTCAGCCTCTTTTTCCTACAGGGTATCTTAGGTATACACATGCATAGATGTATCATCAGCATATTCCACATGCACTCATCGCATACCAGTTAGTAGTAAATACCTCAGTGTCCAGTGTCCTTTTTCTTATCACTGTTACCTTTTTCCCCGCTCTCCTAACAGCATCGCTGTGTGCGTGCGTGTGTGTGTGATGAGCGTACGCGCGTGTGCGTTTGTTGACTTCAATAATATGCTTACTACTATTTTTGTTGTTGTTGTTGTTGGCCATCGCTGCCACTACTGCGGCTGTTGCTGTGCTGCTGCAATGTTAAAGGCGATCAATTATCCATAATTAGCCAAAAATGCCCCTGAAGGCTGTTAATTAGCGCAACAAAGATAATCAGAAGCCAATCAGCTCTTTGACCAGCTGTGCATTGTTTAGCTGTCATTCTATAAATTTCGTACGAAAGCAGCTATTAAATATTGACTCCATATGCTGCTGGTCGCCACACTGAACGGTATACTATGTAGTCGGTTGGAGTGCATTAACCTTGGCTTAGGGCAGGAATAAAACTGTTTTTTTTTTTTGTTTTTGTTATTATTTTATTAGCATAAAGATTAGCTTGTTCGTGCTTGCTCTTGTTGGTCATAGTGTTATACTTTATTTATTGTCGGCATAATAAATTTCGATAAATTAAATTTTAATTTACGCTTTTTATGGCACTAATTAAATTTTGGAAGTAGAAAGATAGTAGAAAGGAATTGGAATGTGTTAAAATATGTTTTTGATGATGTCCGATATGCTTCTTTGGTCTTTCTCTGTTATTTGTGTTTATTTTTCTGAGAAAAACCTACGAGGCGCCGAAATAAATTAAATTTGAAATTTGCTGGAGAAACTCATTATTTTGAAATGTTTGTATGTAAGGTTCTTAGAAGCTTTATTCATAGTAGTTATTTGCTTTCCTTTCTGTCTTTATGAGAAACTAAGAGTGCTAGATTATGATAGGTTAATTCTAATAATCTCCTTCGAACTGAATGACAACAGTTGCTCATCATTCCTACTGAGCTGAAATCTATTTTAATCTGCGAATCCTTAGTTGAATTGTCGTACAGTTATACTCTCTTTCTCTGCTTAACGAATACCGATTGGACCAAGTTTTCCTCTCTTTCTCTCCTTAGTTAGCTTTTATTAGAAGTTCTGAAATCTATAAATCTGTTTCTTTAAAAAATGTCAAAGCTTCTAATTAAATCGAAAAATTTTCTGGGTTTAACATTGTGCTTTTCTTGGGTTCGTTTTGAAGATATTCAAAATTGAAGAGTTATATGTTATATTTTAAGCTTCCACAGATACCTTTTTTGAGATATTTTCTTCATATAATACGTCTTAGATTTAGCTTTGTTCGGCATATTCTGAGTGACAGGCACCCAAATAACACACTCGTTTTCGGATATGTGGACTCTTGATCATCATAGCCCTTGATTACCTGGATACGAACCGCAAAACATATTCTCAAACCTCAAATTATGGATGCTAAAATAAAAGGTCCTGATTAGAAGTTATGAATTTGAAGATCCTCGGATAATTCTGAACTAGCAATTTTAGTAGGATCTCAAAAAAAAAGGATTCTTATACATTTTTGTTTTTTTTTTGTTATTTCTTTTGACATAAGAATTCTGAGAAGTAGTTTCTTAAAACTGGTGTGTGAATAATCGTAATAGCCAATCTGCCAAAACTCCTTTAAATATTCAAGACAACGCCCATATCTCTTTCAAACTCATCTGTAATCGTGGGCTTGTATTATATTTTCATGAAAAAGTACTTTGTTCGAGTTCATGTTAGTACCGAGACACCTTATTATCCACAGAGTCTGTAAGATGATGGGTGAACCAATGCTGGAAGTTTTAGTCGTTAGAAAGTCATAAGAATAAGAAAAATGAGGAATGATGGCATAAGGATTATCTCTTCCTTTCTACCTTGAATTGTCAATATATCATATCTCGATAATCCGCATTTGCCTTCTGGACGACCAACATATATTAGGATAGAAAGACATGCTGCTTCTATTCATCTTTTACTATCGCTCATTGTTGCCAGTTACCTTTATATATTTATACAGTTCCTCTTATTTAGAAAAAAAAGTTGCTTAAAGGTAGCTTTTGTTGATGAAATTTCCAACTAAACTAATACCTAATTTATTAACCCCACACACAAACATCACATTGCACCGCCTACAGTCATCAACTTCAGATGCGAACTCATGAAATATGGAGAATTCGCTTTCAGAAATAGCCACCTTACGTCAGCAATAACATGCAATATGGCGCCGCTGCCTCAACGGACGGACAGTAACATTTGTGTGGAGCCGGGGTGTACGCCCATTAGAATGTGAGAATTGAGTGAACCAGATGATGTTCATAATTTGAATAAAAACGCAACAACAACAACAACGTGGCAAACACCTTAAAGAGCCAACCGAAAGGATACACACGTGTGGACCGCAAGGTTGCACACTCACAACATTTATATATTTAGTTCATATATTTGTAAATGTGTGTATGTGCTTTTAAATATTTATTTATTTATTTATATGGGCTGTGGGTATGCGCCCGTGTGTGTGCGCTTTAGTTTTCCGGTTGGTTTTGGCTCCACAGACAACAACCGCATTTTTGACACCTCGTTTTACCCACACATGACAAGGGTATCGGCAGAGACAAAGTAGCTGGAGTTCGGTTTAAAAAAAATTGAACCAGCTGCTGGGAATTGCTTTAGTTGGCAACTTTATTTTATTCTCACATTTTCGAGTTATTTGAAATTAATAAAGCATGGCTGTTGGTGTAATTTAAAGCGAGGATTGTGTTATATAAGGTTCTTCAGGAAATGTTATGGAGATTAATAAACGCTAATAATAAGTTTTAATTGAGGCTTTGCCCAATTCCTAAATACCTAAAGACTTTATATATTACCAAGTCTCTAGATCGTAATAATAATCCGTTCTTTAAAATGATTCAATATCAATCCAACCATTTGCTCCAAGATAGAGAAAGGAGTATTTGTGGAAACTAAAAATTTTCGGAGTGAATTGAATAAATATTTGTTTCTTGGGCTTGAATTTTCTTAAAACCAAGACCTCACAACGTATATACCTTCATTAGCCAGAAATCATTCTCTTGAGATTTGAGAATAGCAAAAAGTCGCTGGAGACAAAATACGATGAATTTCGAAATATACACTTAATAATTTTGCCAGCTGCCTTTGAGCATTTTCATGTTTCGGAAGCAAAGCTAAAGTGTGGACGATTCCCGATTTCATGTACAGAATTCCTAGTTCTAATTCGTTCTAACTAGTAGTTGAGAAGTTGGAGAACAATAGATAGGGTACCATAAAGGTTCGTTGGGTTTCAGGATCTTACCTGAAATTGAAGATGCAAAAATTGAAATGAAATTAGTAATGAAACTTCAACATCATCAATCAGCTATATAATGGTATCCCAGCTACCTGTTTTATGCACAATAAAATAAAGGTTTAATTTTTAACAACTTCAGCTTTTTTACCTGCTTCCATCAACCACATTTCAGCTATAAAAGGGTCAACACAGGTGAGCAAAAGTCATACAACTACAAACACTCGAGGAGCAAACATCCAAAAGCTTAGTAGTAAATTATATAAGAATTCTTTTAAAAGTATGGCACCCTACGAAATCACATTGACACAAATAGCTAAAAACAGCGCAATCAGCTCAACTGAAAATAATGAAGAAATCACAGAGCTTAACCAACCAGGAGTCTACAAACGCTTCTGTGCGGCACAAGACTTCACGGAATTGATAGGAGAAGACATTATAAACAATAATATTGAAGCGATCGATTACAGCGAATGGGAAATGAGAATTCACGCAGATCGACGGTCTTCAACACCTCGTTTTGGTTCACAACAGCCAGAGATTTTGGTTGTACCATTCGAAAAGGAGGATGCAGCGTTGCTCATGTTGATGGGTCACAGGATTATCGAGTCGGAGTATTAGTTTTAGTTTGTTAATATTTAGGGAGGGAAATTATAAATTGTTGTTGTTAATTAGTGATATTAAAAATTAATATATCTTTAAAAGAAGAAAACAGATTTTTTCCATTTATGGGAAGGTTGAATATACTATATATAAATATGATATAGAGATGAAAAGGTTTTGCCAAGCGGATGGAGTTAAATTCGAGTTATTAACCGAACGATGATTTCAATAGCGGTCGGTTGAATTTAAAAGGTTCGGTTACCTGATTTTTACCTACTTTATTACTAGTGTTCCTTTGTTTAATTTTTATTTTGTGCTTTTGAAGAAAATACCAATTTTTTGGCGAAGTCATTTACAGTCTGTTTTTACCTAAAATCGGACTAAAACAAACAAACATTCGTACCGCCTCTCAGACTAAAACACCATATATTTTACATTTCTCCAGTTCTATTAGACGACATCGTCGACATTGATTTAGCGCCAACAAATTCACACGCTACGCTCGATGTTTGGTGAACTAATCGCCAATGTCATTGACTCAATTGACTATCTGTCAAGCGGCGCATTGTGTGCTCATTAACGCCCAAAATATAGACACATCTAATCTAGCGGCTAAATCCCTGTTTGTTAATCAGGCTCTCGCATACACACACACATTCATAGATGCAGCAGCGAGTCTGCAACGAGTGGCTGGCTCGAGTGAACCCATACACACACATGCAAGAGTGGGAAAGTGTTTGGCGTTAGTCCCGAGGGTGCATTTGTTCGGTTGGCTGTGTGCTCGTTGTCTCGTATGGCACATCTGCAATGTCAGAATCGCCCCAAAGTTAAGCCCCTGTTTATGTGGCCGTTCAATTTTGCTCACTGCGGCTGCGTTCGTTGCTTAGACTGCACATATACATATATAGTATGCAAGAATTGTTTGTTTGTATCTATGTCTGCGCATGGAATTCCCGTGAATTTCGATAGTATCTCGTGAGATTTGACTTTTGCTGCATCATGCAACCCCAGTTGTTGCATTAAATTATTACAAATCAGATAAAAATCTTTTCACTTAGCTTATAGTACCTCGCTAGATTCGCATTGCATTTAACGTTCAATTGATTTTTGAGGTTTGAGTGTTCGTCTCATTAGCACGATACTCTGTGCAATGGATATTTTTCAAAATTACGATGTTGATTCCTGGGTTTAGACCGAACACGAATATTTTTGTTTAATGGCAAACAAATCTATATTCATTAGAGAACCAGTTATAAAAAGAACCCGGTAATCCCTGTTATCAATCAGCTCTGTCTCAATAGTGTGTTAGAAAATCTATGAAAGATTTGTCCTTTAATTAAGGTTAATTAAGGAAAATAAAAATTATTTAATAGGGTTTTATATGTGATGTCTTCATTAAACCTTTTTTGTGGCGTAACGTGATCATACGAAATGTAAAATATTGTATGAGAGTAAAATTTAAAGGAAATTGAAATTTTTGAAGGTCTGAGTTAAAATATAAAATATGTTATAGTACATCTCCAGAAGGATTTCACCTACTCACTAAAAGTTGTCATCATGATTGTAACTATATCTACTACGAAAGGTCCGCAAAAATAGCTATTTTAGTAACTACTCGGTTCTCAACATAATTTTAGGTTTGAAATCAAATACCCGTATTTTTTATATAACATATAAGTCAATCGAAATCTCGTTCAAAAAGTTCGTCTTGTTTTAACCAAGATCTTCCATTTTTTTTATTAACATTCTAAAAAGCAGCCGACGTAGGTGACTACATAAAGGCCTATGTTGACTTTTTTTGTAAAGTTAATCTTTCTCTAGCTTTAGGAAATTCTAACTGACTTGACTGTCCCATCAACATCCACGCGGTTAGAGTTAGATCAAAAATTTAATCGGATGCCAACTGCAAAAGTTGCCTGGAAGATGACGAAGTGGAAACAGCTGTTCTGTGTTCAGGGCGCTTTGTCAAGGCTTAATACCTAATTAAGGGACTTTCACTGGCTTCAAAAAGGTCTGTGTGTTATAATTTAAGTTTCGTATTCTCTTGTGAGGAACAATTATAAAACCTAATCTATTATTTTTAATAATTTTCTCATACTTCTCCCGAAGTATCCTCGGTGATTACTCGCTCACGAAGGAGACACTAATTTTAGTTGATATGTAGGTCTTTCTTAAGTTTTCCTCTCATTTAGATAAGACATTTTGATCTCTTAAACATTGCCTTGGTGACGCAAATACTAAAGTCTCAATCGGGCACATGGATTTTGTTCTACAAATCTCTAATGAGCTGAAACATTTATATCCAAAACATGCTCTAAATTTGACTTAAGAGGTACAATGTAAATAATCAAAACTGTCGCATTTGGAATTTCAATAATTCTGAAATTGCTGACAGAAATGGTTAAGACCTTATAGAAAGGTTAAGTTAAGGTAGTTTGTCTACCCCATATGTTTTGTTTAGTTACAGATGGATGCAATGTCACCGTCAATGATGATTATCGATTTTTATTTCAAAATCAATGCAATTCGTCAATATGTTCTAGGATAATAAAGGGTGTTTTTTAGAAGTGGGGTTGAGGTAATACTTTTTTCGGAGTTAGTTTTTTTCCATTTGCCATTTCATAATGAACAGACTTATTCCGGAACAACAGTTATTGCTGACATACGGCCCCTACTGCTATTGGGTCTCTCCACTAAAATTTCGGCTTCGTCTAGAATTTTTTGAGCCCGGTGTTCACTTGACCGATATGATTTTTAAAATATAATGGCAAACCCTTATCCTTTAATAATAAACCTAAATTCTTGGCCATAATATTAAAATATAAGCGTTTGATTTCTTCTTGAAAACCACATGTCTAAAAAAAAACACCCATACATGGCGGGAAGCTATCACTTTACTGGGTCAAAATTTCTCCAACCCAATTAAGGATTGTCAATTGGCAACCTAGGTCATGTGAGTTGACTATGTTAGGCTTCTTTTTATTGGGGTAGGTCAAGTCTATGGATTATGTTCTGATGAAGTAGCCATTATTTTAAATACGGTTTTTACCTATTAAAGGACACCCACTCTATATAATGAGAATAAAAAATATTTAAATTTGAAGTAAAAGACAACTCCTTGTTATCCTGGCAAATATGATTGTTTGTAATCAGAATGTGTTAATTGATGTTTTCTCCAGTAACCTACTCTATCAACATCGACTATTCACTGCTAAATAAACTATTATTCGCTGTTAAGACTTTACATTTTCAGAGTGAATACTCAATTTAACGCTCACGACATATTTTGCCTTCCACAACATATTATATATAAATAAATGCCACAAATGTTGCAGCAACATTTTTGCCAAAGCAAGTATATTGTTGCTACCACCAAATAAAGTGCTCAACAGCAGAGAACTTCTAACGATTGCCATTCTTCCAAGTTTTAAGACGAGGCTTAACAGTGACGAACGACGCACCCCAAAGAGTCGGAACAGAAATGTTGCGTACCAAAACACGCACACACACATATACAAACGACTATAATCAGCCGTTTGGCGTGCGCATCGCCTGCCGCAGTACGACGAAGTTAATGCTGGTCATGTGCCATTGTGAGCGGAAAATTAAGTGAAAAACAGTGATGAAAATCGAGAAAAACGAGTCAACAAAACACGAAGTAAACATTTGCACACAACGCACTCGTCGTCGTAGTCGTGACGACGCACACGCACTCACACACATACAGAAGCACGCACAAAGCAAACGTCAGCACACAGGCGCTCGTCGTCGTCGTCGGCAGCGCTGCCGAGTTCTCGTGTGTCTTCCTTCGTATTAACATACCCTGATGTCGCTGTTAACTCGCAGTTGCTGTGCATTCGGGCGTCGCTGTTAACGCTGGCAGCGCTGTTGTGTTGCCAACAGCTGACTGTTTTTGACTCTTGACTGCTGCTGTAGCTTTCGTTTTCGTACGCATTCCGCTTGGCAAGCACTGCGCTGCCTGCGTCGTCGTCGCGCAGCTGTTGTATCGTGTCGTGTGGGCGCTCCGTCGCCGAATGTAAATATGTTGTTGATATCACAAAAAGTATCTGCTGGGAGATTCGTGCATCTCAGTTCAAATTCGTGGCTCGTCTCCGTTACAACGTGCGTATGCGACACGGCGATACGGTAAAGAATTTTCAATAACGCATTGCTTACGGGAACATTTACGGTGTGGCGCTACTATTAGCGTTAGTGCGATTTGTGAGCGCAGTGCGGTAAGGCAATTGTAGTCTAATAAAAAAATCGAAGGTCTAATAAAAAAAAAAAATATTTTATGGACTAACGGTAATTGTGTTGGCACAAACAGTTATACAGTTATAAGTGTATGTAGCAGCCTGCGCCTTCACCTCCAACGGAAGCTGTGCTTCGTGCTCTATAACAATATTTTTCGTGACTTCAAAATTTGACAACTCAAAGCAAACAAGCATACAAACGAGCGCGCGCGCGGGTGTCGCTGTGTGTGCGCGTGTGAAAGTGAAAATGTTTATTGTGTGATTTTCGGTGCAAAGGCGAAGAGGTAGACGTAATAAAATAGCAACAACAGTCAAATTGAAAGTTTCCACGCTAAATAGGCGAAATTCCTGCTCTATTCTCGGCAGGTCACAGGCACAGCAGCTGCCGCCAACAAGAAAGTTCAGTGCGTGAGTGCTTTAGCTTCTAGCCAACTTCTCGTTGCTCAGATGTGTTTGCTAACGGTGTAGGCGCTGTGTCGCCGCGATATGGACGCGTCTAAATGCGTATGCCAGCGCCAATTTGAAAAGCGAAGCGGAGCGAAGTGTATGTGTGTGTGAGATACTCGTTTGCGTAAAAATAAACACGCGCGCCAAAGTAGAGTGGAGTGGTGAGGAGAAGAGAGCGCATTGATGCTGGCTGCTGTAAGAAAAGAAATTGGGGCACAAAGTGAATAATGTATGAAAAACAGCAACAACAACAAAAACAAATAAATAAATAAAAAATAAAAATAAATTATGCATTATAAATAGAAATAAGTGAAGGAAGCTGTGGCAGCAACAAAAAACTATTTTTCACAAAGCTTACAACAACAATAATAACAACTACTATAAATATGTACATTAAGTTAATGAATCAAAAGCCAAAACAAAAAATCAAAGTCAAAAAGTCTGTACCGTTAAACAGTTTGCTAATAGCCTGTTTAATGTATGAAAGGCAACAACAACAATAAATATATGATATATATTTTTAGGCAAGTGTATAGAAGCAACTAAATATATGCAACATACCTTACAGATGCGTATAAGTAACCAACAATACACGTACTATCCCCAAATAACCCACAAAAACAACAACTACAACAACACATGTGTAGCACATATAAACGGTTGCCAAAGTTAGTGCGCCTTACGGTCTCCTAAGTGTTTTGAGTGACTGCAAATAAATAAATAAGTGTAGATAAAGTGAAAAGAAACCCCAAAAGAAAAGAAACCAAAAAATAAAAAATAAATAAAAAAGAAAGCGAGCCGAAAAAGCGGCTGATAAGCATTGTGGGGCTTGAATAAATACAATTTGGGCGAATTTTGGCATAAAGCACATTTACACATACAATCTAACGGTACATTTGTCTGTATATATAGAACCACACGACCCATTTACCGTTATTAAACATAAAAAGTGCTTAACTGAAGTTCAACGGTATTTACCACGCATTTCTTGTTGCAACAAAATCATTAATATTCGTTACATACAAAAAAAGCAACAACAAAAACCAAAAATTGTTGTAAAAACGCAAAAAGTGTGGCGCCGCCTTCCTGGCATTTGTCAGCTTCAATAAAATTCGCATTAAAATTTGTGTGCAACATTGCAACAGCATTGTTGTTGTGTGCCGTAGAGTGTGGCTGACCGCGTGCCCGACTGCATGCAACAATAATTTCAATTTATCACAATTTGTGTGCGAGTGATTAGTGTAGTGACCAACTGGCCGATTGCGTTTGGTGGTCAGGCTGCTGATCCACACTCGGCTCAGTGTGGCAGTCAGTCAAAGTGGTGCTCAACGAAAGTGAAACTAATAACAAATAAATTATACTATAACAGCAGCAAGAACAACAAGAGTACAGCTGAGTGCATTTGGTAAGTGTCATTTTACCGTTATGTTTATATACTTGTAGTACTATATGTAGTCAACATCATGTATGCAAATTGTTTTTGTAATTATGGCGTCTTGTGCTTAGTGCCTGCTCCCATAAAAGCCCACAGTTAGGCAGCGTGTGTACGCTAAAAGCGCAGTAAAATGCTTGAATATTTTATGCGCTGTGGTCGCCTGTATTTCCTAAAGCACACACAAAGCACAAAGCTAATAATAATTAGTCAACAGCAAGCAGCACTTTGAAGTGGTTCTTTGCTGCTGTGAAAGTAGTGGAGTGTGGTTGTTGTTGTTTTTGGATTGCGAACATTGCTTTGAATTATGTAGATTATATTTTGCTTTAGAAAATTAAATACGAAGTCAGAAAGGGTGGGTATGAGTTCTGGATTTTAAGAGATGATTTGATGGATTGACCAAATTTTAATTAATATTTAGTATTTTTTGTCATTTGTTAGGGTTGATATCATTTCAATCACTTGGAGATGACCTTAACCGGAAAATCTTGACGTTGGGTCATACTGACGCGTAAAATGTTAAAATCAGTTTCTATTCTTTAAAGAAAATTGTTATAAAAAATCCTCTCGATTTAAATTATTCCTTCACAAAAGTTCTATAATTAAACAAGGCAGAGTTATCTGACCAAAGCGATCTCATGTCATCATACAGGGTTAATACGCTAATTATTTCATCTTGTAGATTTTCACTTAAATGGACCTGAAGAAAGTATTGATGGTAGAATGTCCATTGCCTCACATAATGGAAACACTATCTTAAACTGTACAGGGACATATTTGTTTTTTAATGTTTATTTGACCAATGTTTTTAAAACAGAGGTTCAAAATAATATATTGCCGTAATATCCAGTTTGTACACATAACTCCAGGACCAGTTCCAGGTGATATTTTTTTAAATTAAATGTTAATGTAAATTATTGATTTATTTTGAAAATCTTTTATTGATAGGTCACTAGAGGGTTAAAATCGGGTAGTTAATCTAAAAGCAATTAAAAAAAAGTAAAGGGTCAATTAAATCAATGATTGTAATATGGACATTGGAGTGAAATTTGCTCTTGGCAACATAATTTTTATTGATATTAAATATTTTTTTGTATCATCTGGTAGGCAACCCAAAAAAAAAAACATAAAACGATTTTATCGGCACGTTTTTAAGGATATTTTTTTATTTTCTGATCACTTTTCGTCATTGACTTACCGCACTATTGCGAGAGTCGACTGGATAGACTCCAGTGGATTGAGTATATTATATTTTTTATATTGCTTGTAACTTGATCAACAAAATTAAAAATTGTTTAACTATTGAAAAACATTTTTTTTGTCAAATAAGCGATTGAAAAGCATTCACAGTCGATGGTTGAGCGGCTGATCGACACTTACAATAGCAGCTGTAGTCGGCAATCGTTCAGTAGTCGACAGTCGACACTCGCAACATGGATTTTACTAAATTTTCATTTCAAATCACTGTAAAACCAGAGAAATTCACTATAAGTCATTAAAACGTTTTATTAAGCTTCCACAGGGTTCTTAAAAATATCGAATACTTATCTCTCATTCATAATTGTACCAAATTATTAATTGTTCGACTAAAATTCTTAACGGCTATAAAATCAATTATTTGAATTAAATTCAGTTATAATTAAGAATTCTCTGAAATATAACAAAAGCAATGTTTATCTCTTATTTACTATAATAATATCATAACTCAAAATAATCTGGCTTTTTCTATGAAAAGAATTAGTACAACATGTAAATTTAAGTTTTTTTTGTATAAAAACGGTTACAAATGTCGATGAGCCTCAGCTGCACTTTTCTTGGAATTGAAAAAGAAAAGCAAAATTTCCCGCAAATGTCGAGAATTCGGTTCAAAAAGTGTAATTTTCAGTTTAAGTTTGGGATGCAAACAGATCTCTACAAATATTTTGTTGGGTTAATGTTGACACAAATGTCCAAAATCTATATAAAACGATTTAATCGATTTAATCGACCAGTGCTTGACCATAGAGACATCTATTGGAAAACGGCGGAAGCAAAGTTGTAGACCTAATATCATAACTCAAAAATAAAAGAATTTCAGTAAAGAGTGCATAAATTTCTTTGCATAACTTTTCTCAAAATAATCCGGCTTTTTGTAGGAAAAAAGAAGTCCAACGTGCTACATATTATAAACTTATGAGGGCGACAGCTATTATTACTACTAAAGAGGATATGATACATTGCCATCTGTCGATTTTATTTGATCTTTTTCCTTAAAACGATTTTATTTGCTCGATTTCTTCACCTAATTTCAGACTCTTTTCAGTTGAGGTCGTAGTTTTCTACAAATTTAAAAAAAAATCTAAATACACGATTACAAGTAAGCAGTTTTATCGTTTCTTTTTCTATATTTGATATCAACAAAATTTTGCAGAAATTTCTTTAATCTCTTTTGTTGATATTTTTGCCTAGGATTTTTTGAATGATTCTTGTCAATTAAATACTAATTGCACAATTAGTTAATTGTGCTATTTTATTGTAATTTAAGAGCTGCAAATATATTAATTGCCCAATATGGAGTCCATTTGAATAATAGTAATAAAATATGATTTTACTATCATTGAATTAGATACCAACTGAATACTAATTGGGCAATTACTTAATTGTTCTATAATGCTAAATTAAGAGATTAATGATTATTCTGCAATTTATTTATTGCTCAATTAGGTCCGTTTAGAAATGGTACATTATCATCAAAATATTTATTGAGTTTTCGATTAATATTTATTTTTGACTTATGTCTCTCTTCTGTCAAATATTTAGTAAAGTATTTTGGTTGCGCAACATATAGATTTAAGTAAATATATCAATACTTCATCTATTTCCTCATTTTAAACAAAAATCAAAATAAACAAATTATTATTTGTTTATGAATTTAACAAGCCTATCAATGAGAACACTTTTTGTAGAGGATTTTTTTCAATTTATTCTAAATTTTTTTGAAGCAAAATGCAGTGAACTGTCAACAATGCCATATTTCCAACAAAATTCAAGGTTCACTTCTTTGTGATTTATACAGCAATCAATTCTACGTTAAGCCCTCCAAGATGATGGCTTTCAACCAAATTGCAGATATTTTCGCTATATTTTTTCAAATGTGTGCGTATGTTTGTAATAAAGTATATTGTATATGCCACTGACTCAAAAATATGAATGCCACAAATAGCTTTTCTAAAAGAACTTGATTGAATTCACTGCTTGAAAAACAGCACTAACAATTGAATTTACTCAGTGTACGCTGAGTGAGTAGTAATAACACAAGAACCCCGCTTTTGTTAGTGGAAACTCACTGCCTGATTCGGCTACGCTTGAATGGGTTTCTGCGCTTTAGTGCCACCAACAAGTCATCAATCCTCAAACTATATTTTCTATATGCGCAGGCACACACAAAAATATATGTATGTGTGTGTTGAGCCGCGTTTTTGCTTACTCCACCAATGTTGCTGCAGTAAATCAAAACCAGAATGCCAATAAACTAAAACTATTTACCTATTTGCACATAACGAATGAGTAGTAAATTGAACGCATGCAGGCATAGAAATACAAGTGAAAAAAAAATCACAAAATTCATAGTATATTTTAGGGCGCTTAAGCAGCGCAGCGCAGCGTTGGGGAGACAACAACAAGTTCATGTGGAAGGCATCATGTGCCACTGTGAGTGAACACGCATAAAATTTACATTTCGAAAGTGGCATATAACTATATATGAGATGGATACTAGTACTAATGCATAGACACATATACATACTTACATACATATATGTATATGTATATTAATATATTATATAGTTTGCTTGTTGTATGTGTATCTACCATGTCAAATGCGCATAAATATGAACAAATGAGTAGTAAAAGTGCGTGCGGTTATTCTCATATAAGTCTGTGTATATGTGTATTCTTGAGTATAGATGTTTGTGTTTGTGTGTGCCCTTTATCGTCATAAACGCCAACGAAAGTATGATGTACGACTCTTTTGCAGCGCATCGTAAACACAAAGTCATACCAAAAACTGCCAACAAATAACACAAAAACAACAAAAAGACCTAAAAACAACAATAACAGCAAGAAAGTTTCTATGCTAAGCAGCGCTTGCGTCTAGGACGCTGACTTGGCGCTAACGAAAGGACACACGTAGCAAGTATGAATGCTGGCTAAATCGCATATATACACATATATTTTTGTAAACTATATATGTATGTTGTTGTTGTACACTACATATGTTTGTTGTTGTTGTTGTACACTAAACTCTAGCTCACATTTGCTGATGAGTTAGCGAAAATGTTGAGCCAAAAGCCGCAATTGGATTGTGCCACCGCGCTGCAAAGCGCTATTCAAAGCGTTTTTGAGCGCAATTTTTTTTCTCAAGACGCGCCTAACAACGGCAGAAACACAGTTATATGCATGTGTGTGTGTGTCTTGTGGTCGCGAATTTGCATATGAGCTGCTCTATATATGCTGCTCTACATATATATGTATGCTTGCCGTTGAAATGAGCAAACTTTACGACCACCAAAGTGCATGGTTAAAAATTCAACGCTTACAACTCCATATAACAACATAGTCGTAATAAAACTAACTAAAATTGTTAACCATAAATTAGAGCGTAATAAAACATGCAGTCGCTAAGCTTGGAAAAACCAGGCAACACACAAACACAAACAAACATACATACGTATATACATACATATATGTTAGTATATGAGTGTTACACATGTAAAGTACACAAACTCGAAATGAAATCCATGTAAATATAATAAGTAAATGGCAAAATGCTTGTTTTTACGGCTTTTGAGAGTTAATTTACTTTAGCAACACTAATTGCGCGCACGCGTGTATATGCGTGTGTATGGTTGCGTGTGTGTTTGTCAACTTTAGTACTATTTGCTGTTTGCTATTTGTATGACATTAATTTCCAAATATAATATTTCCGCGAAAACTACATGCCGTTTTTATACGCTGCCGACATACAGTGCGTGCTAAAAAACTGCGACCTTTGTAGGAAAATAAATTGGCAGGAGTGCTGCTGAAGGTTTTTAGCTGGAATTTCAGCAGTTAAAATGCATGAAAGTAATGTTGAAAGCAGCAAAACATAATCATTTTAATGTGACGCTAAAAAAATTGAAGGACATTAATGTAGTGAGTCGAGGAGAGAGGCACTAAAAATACAAAAAATAAAAAATTAAAAAAATATTTTTTTTTTATTTTACAGGCAACTACTGTGTAAAATGTTGTAATTTATTTATGCTTTGTCAGCGCAAATCTATTTGGCATTGTACATATATTTTAGGCAACCACCCACTGTGTTGGCAATCAATCTCGAATATTTACTAATAAATTTAAAATTGCACTGGAAAAAATTTGAAAAAATAAAATAAATTTATTTGCTTTAGCATTAAGTGCATATTTACACAAATTAAAAAAAAATAAAAATTTTGTATGAATTATGATGCTGTTAAACAGATTAATTGCCAACTGTTTTCTCAAAAAAATATTATATGGAATATGGATTCCATTAAACTTTATGAATTTTATGCGTAGATAATCCATATTATTGTATTTAGCAAAAGGTTTGAGATTTAGTTAAAAAAAAAATTTATAAGCGCCTAAATGTAGGCAATGTTTTTTGAACTTAATTACTAATATTTAATTGAAATCACAAGTTTTTATCGCAAATAATGCTTAATGAAACTGGAATTAGATAAAAAATTAAAATAAAATGGTTTGTGGCTGTGATAAAAATCGATAAAATAAATTTATATCATATCTGCGCCTAAATGTAGGCATTGATTTTACATTTTTACTATAATTTAACTAAAAAATATAATTATGCCTCAAATTAAATTTTTATTATAAGAACAAATGAATTGTGTTCTCTCTCTCTTTGAGTTCATTATAAATCTACATATCTAGTAAAAAAACAGTATCAACATACATATACATGGTAGCATAGCAAAATTTTAGAAACAATTTCAAAATATTAAAAATTCTGCATTTTGTCAAAAAACAATTTATTTCTATACATCAAACATTGCACTAAATTAATCAAAACTCAATCAAATTGACAGTAAAAAAACTCAAAAAGAAATTAGGCAGCTTTGCAAATATGATATGATACCGAAAATAGTACAAAAAATATTTAAAATTTAATTACTCAAACCCACAAAAAAATATATATTTTCAGCTCCGTAAGCTTCATAATATTTATTGCTAATTTCACTGGATTTGAATTGAAGCTGATATTTACATTTCATTTGATGACGGCAGATTGCCAGCTTGCATATGCATATTAGCAAATAAGTGAATTACGTGCGAACAAATATATTCAAATACACAGCAGTGAGTTAGCAAAACAGTTTTTTGAAACTAGAATTTTTGGACGAAAAACAAACTGGGCTGAAAAAACAGATTTATAAACAAATTTGGAAAATTAGTGCAGAGAGAGTGTATATTAAATTCAGAATCAATATTTTTTCAATAAAAACACAAAATAATTGAACAAAAATCAATTTAAAGTTGTTAATGAGCATTAAAATACAACTGGTCCTTTTGGTACTAGTTTGTAACTAGTTCATATTTCTTCAAAAATTGGCAATTTATAGCAAAATATTAAATTTTTTATGAAGAAAATATAGTGAACGCACACTAGTTATCAAGTAACTAGTTTGTAACCAGTTAGTCTCACTGCAGCCATAATAAATATCCAATATGCAGCAAATAGAAACTATGCACCTAACGGTAAATTACACACACACAGCTATTAGCTATTTAAATATTTACACTAAAATAGTATTTTCAAACGGCTTATCACACGCAAAAAGTAGAAAATATTGATTCTGCTTCTATCAACTGTGTATGTCGAGAGTGCAAAAAAACACTTGTCACTTCTAAATGAACTTTTGCTAAATTACTTATTCGAATTACATTATTTATTTGATATTTTTCATGACAGAATTTATTGAAATGCATATCTAGTTATAGCTTCCCTATATACATATATGCTGGTCGCTACATACATAACTACCATACAACACAGACAATTAGTATAACGAAAATTTACATTTTAAATTAGAAACACACACATACATTTCATTGTATTTAACTAGTGTCTCGCCTAGTCGCCACTCATCCCCCCAACCACCCACTGAATGACATTTAGCAACGAAATGAACAGACAATCTTCAAATGGCCTTGTACATATTAAATTTTCACAAAGTACACACAGACAAGTAAATATATACACATATATATATATGTGTTTGTAGCAATTCATTGTATTGCGACCATAAAACCGGCTTTTGCGGCATAACACATCGTCTTCACCGTGGCGCATCAAGTGTCAGACACAGCCAACAGCGGCAGACAAACGAAATGTGAGGATAATATTACCATTTGGCTGGCAGTTGCAAATTAATCAATTAATCAAGTCTGTTTGTTTGCTCTGTAGTACATGTCATCATATACTGAGGTATATGTCATGTATATATAAATAAATGAATTAAATTGCAGCTCTGATTTATTTGTATAATTAAAGAAAATTTTGTGTGAAAAAAAAATATAACAATTTGTATTTAAAATGCATGAAGAATTTAATTTTTTTCTTTGGACTAAGGTCAGTGTATGTTTTCAAGGTTTGCAAAGTCAGAGTTATTTTTCACATATCTTCAATGTTGGCTATATTATTTGAATCATATAATTATTAATTAAAGTTAATTAGAGCGCTAGTGTTGTTTCATAAATATTAGTTCTAGTAATTTTCAGATAACAAAGCATTAATGAAAAATTGTATTTTTTATAAATCTGACTCATTAACGGTAACAGGTTTGCCTCTCATTTAAAAAAATATAATTTTTACTGTTTATAAGGCCACATATGATTGATTTAAACTTCATTTAATTTACTTAATTTATTTTCTTATTCGTTAAACAGTTAGTACCTAACAGTTATTATTCAGTTGAATCATTAATACAAATAAGTCAGCCAATTCAATTCACGAACTAATGCATATCTCAGTCTCCAGTGTCCAGAACCAGTTAGTTTATCTAATGAGATTTTGAAAGCGTAAGAGAATCGATACACTTTTCAACACCGTCTGATTCTGATTACAAAGATATAAGCTAATATTCTTTGACCTTAGCCAACTAATACAATATTCGATTTTATAAAACAAATTCACCATATGTATTTGTGTGATTTGAAATCGAACATGAAACGGTGCGAAACGATTTTAATAACATTGCGATCGGATGAGCTCGAGGGACTTCCAACTATGATATTCTCTGTTAGTACCAATTTGAAGAAACGAAGCACTTGCAAATTTGAATCTATGCTTTATATTCTTATTATTTAATTAATGCCTAGTGTTAGCTTTCAAGTTTTACCGCAATACAGATTTCAATGATTTAGAGTTCCGTATATGTAATGGTTGTGAACAAGAAGCTTAATATCCTTTTCGCACAAAAGTTAATTGATCAATTTACCGGCCTCGATTAAAGCGCTGATTTAGATCGATTTCAATACAAAAGAAAAATCTGATTTTACTACATTAATTTTTAATCGAACACAAATCGAGTTGAAACTGGTATGCAAATGTTGTCTACACTGGACATTTCGTTGTATTTATTAATAGAATAACAATCAGCTGATAAAACCCACCAACTACTTCGAACAGCAATAACAAAACCTCATAACAGCTAAACGTTAATTGAGTAGCCGGCTGTGTGAAGGACAAAAACAGGTTTCTCAATTATAATCTTAATGTATTCAATTAATTGAGCTGTGCTATAATAGTTGAAACGGGTTCAAAATGCAAACTGCATCACAGTTCTTGGACTGACTTAGTCTCTCTTTAAATATCCTTTCAAATTATTCTTGAACTAAATTTCATACTATCCACAGCTCGATTAGAGTAGTACTTTGCGGTTTCTATAAAATAATATAGTTTTATAGAGTTTCACTGACTATTTAAAGCTGATTTGAGATTAGTAGGGGCTAGTTTATTCAATAAGGATTAAGTTTAGATCGCTAAGTATTTTATACGTACAGATCATCCATTAGTCAATTTGGTCTATATAATTAGTTGGATGAATTTTCCATCTGTAGAAAGTCATATTACATTACTAAAATTATGCTCAAGTCGGTTGACTAGCCTTATAATACTACGCAGTGCTCTTTGTGAAGGCATAGATTGCTAAATAGTGACTAAGGATGTGATATAACTCATGAGTTTACCTTTTAATAATTGCAATTAGCACTGTGTTAAACTCTGGGCTATTTTTGCCTAGACAAACTACTCCACTCTACACCTCAAGCACTCCAACAATTTTCTCAAAATTTTCTGCAAACACTATTATACGCGTTCCCCGAAAATCCAGTTTACCATTGGATTTGCCCTAAAAGCCAAAGTCCAAATGAAGTCAGGAACTCTGCGCGCAACGCAATTCGCAACGCAATTCGCAACGCAAAACTCAAAGAAGCTTACACTGACTACGGCTGGAGGGTTTTGACTTTGTGGTCTGCCAGCCAGCAAGAAACTCATATCTCGCGCGCGGGGATAATCGCTGGCGCGTTGTTGCGCTGACTAGCTGACCAATACAGCGGTTGATGCGCGGTTGACATTTGGCCAGTTGCCCAGCTTTCGCTTGGATATTTTCGTGAGTCGAGTGTCAAGCGAAATCGTTGATCTATGCAAAATGGCGCCAAAAACTCGAAGCCACGCAAAGCAGATACGTCAGATAGTGGGTATATAACTGTGTATGCATAAGCGCGTATGAGCTAAAAACAATGAACGCCATATCTCAAACATACGCACACACTCACATAAGCGTGGTCATGATCAACACTTTCGGGCGCGTAACTCACAACGTAACGTTAGTGTCTAGTCGCAGGATAAATATGTTTGTGTGTGTGCGGTTATATGCATATTAGATGTACTGTTATAATCGCTTTTGTGTATGCGTGTCTGCGTGTTTGTGTGTTGCTATGCTGAGAAGTTTAAGCTTTACGCTATGCTCTCGTCCAGAGCGTTGTTCATTGTTGTTGTTGCTTGTGCGTGTCCTTTTGAATAAATTAATGTCAAAAGTGCTTTCGCTTTTGATTTTGATTGATGTTAGCAACAACAACGGTAATGCGACGACTTGTGCGAGAAGCTGGATACACCCACCAACGCACACATATAAACACATATGAGTTGAAGACACATATACATACTCATGTATGTGAAGTAACGTCATACAGACATAACATGGCATCGCATATCATCACATAGCACAGCATCGACTTTGCTCTATTTTTTGTCCCAGTTTATGCTACTATTGTTGCTTTTGTTGTTGTTATAACTTTTTTGCATATCTCTGTGTGTGTGACGTCAACTCGCTGCCACTAGCCATCTCTACCCTTCCAGAAACGGAAAAGGATAAGCTACGCTCAATATGTGTGTGTGCGTCTCTTCATCAGTTCAATTCATTGCCTCTTCAGTAGTTTTCGTCGCCGCTTTGGGTGAATGCATTGCACTCTGTTATTGCCGTTGTTTTTGCTGTTGTTATCATCTGTGCTTCTTGTTTTGTGTATTTCGTCATTTTGGGACTTCCGTCCGTCCATGGGCAATGTCCGTCTACTCGGCTGCCTCTATGTGTGTGTAGTATGCTCCGAACGGTTTTATTGAGCTTAAGCTTTGACTAGTCTTTATTCATTGTGTGCAATAGCTGAATATGGTTGTTAGTCAGGGCGGAGCAGCCGTTTGAAGGCTGATGAAAGCGAACATAAAGCAATGTCAGTACGCAACGCAGCCGAGTATAAGTGTGTCTCTGTGTGTAAGTGCGTTAGTATTTCTATCTGTGTGTGCTTTACATTGTCAATGTGTCAGTGTATTGAAAAATGACGGAAATATCTTTCTACTGAATAGTCAGCGCCGATATGAGGCCGTGCCTGCCGAGCAACGGAAGTCTGTTGACATCATAAGAATCGAGAAATGAAAACATTTGCAAACTAAATTAAATTTTAAAACTAATATTAACTTTATAGTTTTGTAGTCAGCTAGTTGCTAGTAGTACAGTACAGTTTTGAGTGGTTTAGTTGGAGCGCGTTGGAATTTAGTTGAAGAACTGCAGGCAATGGAGTATAAGTGTGTGAAATTCAGAAGTAAGCTGAAAAAGTTCATGAACTTTATGAAGGGTGTCTTCGGAAGATTTTTAGACACTTAGAATACTCAAAAATGGAGGGATATATGTACATATATGTTGAAAATCAAAAAACTGCTTAATACACATTTACCAAAAGAGAATTATATTTTTGCAATCAGTGGTTGGGACTCAGGAGCCCCATAATTTTAGTGCGATACAGGTCGGCTTCGGAAAGTCTTTCGAACATTTTGGAATGTTAAAAAATTGGAGTCCTTACCCTCAGTTTTATTCATTTGAAGAACCCTGGCTTTATAGTTCCAGGTGTGTATTCACTCCGAAAGCAGAAAGGCAATACTCTCCTTCGATTCGATGACAATGCGCTCTCAGCTAGTAAGGGAGTGTCTAACATCGTTATCAGTAGCTTCGAACCACTTCATAATCCGACTTGTATGGGTACCCGGTCACCGCGGAATCGCTGGAAACTGCAAAGCGGATCAGCTTGTAAGAGAGGGTACCCTAGAAACATTGACGTTGGAGTGGAAACTTGTGGGTAGTCCGTGGTCCACTTTCGCTAGAGCGTTGGACACACTGACCTCTAGTGAGTTCACCAAACGCTGGAGAACAACCAGCACCTGCCCCTTAGCGAGATTTTTCCGGCCCGCAGTGGATCGAAAACGGTCCTGTTGCTGTCGCTTAGTAAGGCCCATCTATCCGCACTCATTGGTGTGCTTACTGGTCATTGCCCAACAGGCAGACGCGGTGATGCTAGGGATCAAGTCTGACTCTAGATGCCAAAGCTGTTTGAAGGAAGGCGAAGAGGAATCTTCCAAGCACTTCCACCTTCAATGTCCATATATTCGCCAGACTTAGGTTAAAACACCTCGGTAGGCACATCTTCGGCGAAACCAGTGAAGTGATTGGAATCGATATTAACCGCCTTAAAAACTTTATTATAGAGTCCAAGCGCTTTGTCGTATCATAACGGTTTTAGTGATCTGTCAGTAGTTTTCCGGGTTTCAAAAGGGACAGTCGAAACTGTCTAAGTGGGATTCTCTGGATTCTCTGCAGCTATGTAAATCTTCTTCTGAACCTAACTTAAGATTCCAAGATTAGGAAGCAAGCTTTTAAGGAAATCTTATCGCTGAGATTAGCCCTGTTATTACGATACTGTATAGTTTTCTAGAAACTTTACTCTTTCCAAGGCATCTTGAGATTTATGAGACTGCTTGTTTCTTGATTTTGTAGAGATCTTAAGGATGAATATTACAAAGAACTCAGAGAATCGTACTTTTTACTATAATTCCTTATTACATCTCACTTTCGGGAAAGAGTTAAAAATATCTAATAACGATTAGCTGTATTTTTCAAGACAACTAAGTCCGAAGGGCTGAACATATGAAAGCGCAGTAAATTCACAGCAAATATGGAAAGCACCTAAAAATGATGATGGTAGCTGAAGACGGTATTAAGGCGGTCATAGTTAAATGGGACCCAACCTTGGATATGAAAAAAGCTGCCTACTAAACCACTTAGTCCCTTAAAAGCGGTAAGGGAGCAGAATTTAACTATTAGTAAGGTTTCTTACCATATCAAGGGTTCAGGTCCAGGATTTTTTATGTAAAAAAATTTGAAATCAATCAGAAAGTTAGACTAATTCGGTAATTATAATACAAATATTGTTTAATACAGTTATATTTTCAGAGAAAATATATCCAAAATTAGAAATGGTAGCCTTCATACCGTTCTTCATGATCAAAGGCTTCAACCTTTCAAGAGTAAGAGTTGTGTCTACGTTCAGCATTGCTACAGCATTGCTAAAAATACTCAATACCATATAAATTTATTTAAAATTTTCAATATATGCCGTCTTGCGCACAGTCTTCTCCGCACATTCCTCCATCGTGTTCAAAGCAACATAAAATAATTACTTGCTTTCTAAGAATTCTCTCGGCAGCTATTTAAAGCCAACAATTACAGCTGAAAAGCGGCGTTGAATAAGAAACTTCTCATCCGCGCAACTCTGGAATTTGCTTACTCGAATATCAATTGGACGCTGAAAATGCAGCAAATTGCCTCATTTAATATATTTTTCTACAATAACAGCAACAACAAAAAAATTCAATAAAAATTGTGAGAGTACAAAAGAAAGCATTCTATGCATGTTATTGCTTAATATTTGCAGGATTATTATCCTTCAGTGACATTTGTATCATTTTACCTACGCACACATGCGCCCACACAGCTATATACATATTACAATACAGCCTGGCGTTTCGAGTCGAAGTCGAGCGGAGTATATGCGTACTCTCCTGAATGTATAGCTTAATTAAGGCCCCAAAGCGTTTCATTGCCGAGATTTTGTTACATTTCGAATCCACGACTGATTTTGCCTCCTTCACTTCACTTTTTCTATTTCTATTTCTCGTCTATTTCATATTTTTTTCTGGTGTTTTGTGTGCCACAAGCGCTGCTCCACCAACTTGTCTCGAATGAGTAATTTGAGTGCTTTTTGTACGCAGACGACAACGTACACACACTTATACATACAAAAATAACGTTACAATGTCGCTCTGTGTGTGTGTGTGTGTGTGCATGTGTTGTGTTATAAAGGACCACCAGGAGCAATAGAAATAGAGAGAAAGTGGATATGAATCTGCTGAGGCGAATAATTTATGAAATAAAATTCATCATATTTCAACAAATTTATCTAATGCCGGCATAACGGTACATATATATGTATATATAGTACATATCATATGGACAGAAATTTTCATAGACAATAGTGCGTGCGATACAGGGTGTGTGTGAATTATTTTTTGACAACAAGTAGTACTTCTTACTCAAAATTATAATGAACCCTGCTCCTTCGCTAATTTTTTAGAGATTATATATTTTTTTACCTTTTTAAGAAACTCTTATATAATTTACAGTGGAACTTCCATAACTCGAACTTCTATAAGTCGAAGATCTCCAAAACTCGAACTTTTGAAGTGGCAATATAAGTAAAATTTCAATCAAATTATCTTCCATAACTCGAACTTTTCGACCAGGGCATAATACAAATTTTAAAATTTTACTATCGAAAAATTGAGCTTTCTAAGCAGCTTTCTTAAGATTGACTTCCGGTCTTTTGTGTCTTATATTCCACAAGTCAGCGTTGTGACCTCTTTTTCTGCTTTTCTAATAAACGAAAAACGAAATTTAGTTTCAAGAAATCTTGAAAAACAAACTTTGAAATTAGTCGTTGCCTACATTCAGGCGCAATATCTATATATCCTGCAGAGTCAATTAATTTGCTTACAATATTTTAAAATAACAATTTAACGTTAACTCTCTAGCAGAGTTTTGGTGACTCAAGACTTATATCGAAATCTTATCGCCTTAAAAAATAACGGTATTTCTTTGAGTAACTAGCAATAATATTCTACCCACCTATTTGAATGTCTAATCAAGTTTACTTATAT
Source organism: Zeugodacus tau (assembly GCA_031772095.1). Classification (NCBI taxonomy): domain Eukaryota; kingdom Metazoa; phylum Arthropoda; class Insecta; order Diptera; family Tephritidae; genus Zeugodacus; species Zeugodacus tau. The sequence goes on from CM062649.1 coordinate 81,767,491, forward strand.
ATTCATGATAGTCTTAAATATAATCAATAATTCCAAGCATCCCATGGCATTAATATATACAATTTAAAATGTGTTGCCTACAATTAGGCGCGTATATCAAATCGTTTTATTAACTCTTTGTATATTTCTCTTCAAGGAAAACAACCCAGGGGATTTAATATATATTTTTTTTGCTTTGAAAGATTTGAAAGACATAATAGCAAAAGAAAATGAAATTAAAACGTTGCCTACATTTAGGCGTATGTATATAATTGGCGTAGAAATCGTACATTTAGGCGCATGCTTAACGAAATAACACACATTTTCGAATTTTCTCATAAACTATTTAAGGATCTTTGTTCATAGAAAATCGAGAATTTTAACCACATTAAATGGATTTATAAATACACAACACTACTATTATATCAATATTACCGTCATGGATGAGCTTAATGAAGATTAAAGTAGAGTGTCTCACATACAAAAACACCAACTATTTAAAGCAACAAAATTCTAAAGAAATTTTCAATTTGCAAAAATTTTTGGCATATTTTGCCAACAAAGCACCCTGTATGTACGCACAATAGCCCATTGTCTTGAAAACGTAGGCGAAGCTGCATAAATTTTTACTTCAACATTCAGATTTGCCAACAAAACGATAAGCATAACACGTGCGTTACAAATTGTTGTTGTTGTTGTTTTTGCGTTTGTTTTTGTTTTTGCAATATTTGTTGTAAGCAAATAGGCATGTGCATGCATAACAGTAAGTTAGTTAGGCCAGGTTATTAAAGCGCTGAAGAAGAAGCAGTAGCAACAGCAGCAAAATTGAGTAAAGTCTCCATACGCTAAGGCATAGTCACACACACATACATATATATATATATATATATACACACACTCATATATAGATATGTTTGCTTGTGTTAGTATTAGTGTAGTTGTTTTTGTACACTCGAAAAACGATTTAAAGTCTAGAAAATATTTGAAAAATCCTGCAATTTTATTAGTTGCCTCTCAAGGGGGTTATGTGCATTTGTGCGCAGTGAGAGACACACCCACACACACCAATACATACATACACAGTGGCATGCAATTGGACTCGTGCTATTTGCTTGAACTTGCATTTTGATGAGTTCGAATGCCAGCAGTTATTGAGTATTGCGCACGAATACACGCAACAAATACAACAACATATGCAGTTAGCAATGGGTAACTGTAACACTGTGATGCTATGACTGTAAGTGAGTGTGTGTGTGTGTAGTTGTGGATTTGCATTGCACGAGGTCAAATGTGATTTCAGCACTAATACTTGCAAAGTGCTGGCGCATGCAAGCACATACACACACATAGAAAGGCACAAATAAATTTATATATATATATATGTGTGTGTGGCAGAGTAGTGCAGACAAATTTTTCTCGGACCAATAAACACAAATAAATCATTTTAAATCTGCCTGATTCTATTGAGATAGACGCATGCCATTGTGCTGCGAGCGGCAAATATATTCTATTAGATGAAATGTACGTGCCAACACACTGACGCACACACACACACGCTCTCATATAAGCGCATTGATTTACATATGCACTGACCCACCTACAACAATAACAATAAAAACAACAACAACAATAATAATAACAACAACTACTGCTGCCATCAAAGGCATGCATACGCAATAAGGCGACGCTGACGTTGACTGTGGCGCTGACTGCGACGCTAACTTTATGTATGTCGTTGTGGCTGACGTTAACTGTGACGCTGACGACGCTGGCAATGGCAATGGCACACATGAGCGCACCGCAAGCACTAAAGAAATTTCCATATGGCATAATGGATTTTCCATTTACCGGACCGAACCGGCCCAGCCGCAGCAAGCATATGTCCACACGCTTTGGAGAGTGTGTTGATGTGTGGGTGTTGCTGTGTGTGTTGCTTAGTATGGCTTCTTGGTCAGTGTGAGCCACTAAAGCACATATGCTTATAAATATATGTTTATTAAATGTAGTTGTGTGTGTTTGTCGGCTTGTAGGCCATACGGTTGAGCATCTAAACCAGCATCTTGAGAATACTGAAAACACACACACACGCACACATCCACACATAAAGACGCTTACGTGCTTCAGGCCAAGCAAAGTTGTGGTTAAATGGTTATGCATGTTGTGCTCTGCTATGCATGTATTTGTAAGTGTGTGTGTGTGTGTGCTGGCGTGCTTTTTGCATGCCATACTTTTGAATTATTTAAATATAAATATACATACATATAAGTGTATTCAGTTGTGCTGTCCGTCCACTAAGTAATTCGACAATATTGTGAAGCTCTTGACACATTTTGTTTGGCCGAGCAGCGATATAAAACTTCAGTTTGTTACATACATATTTATATATATGTGTGTGTATGTAACGGTATTCTCGGCATTCATATAAATGTAATCTCCATTGTCATATCAAACACTGTGTCACAAAAGTATGAAGCATAGTTAATAATCTGTGATTTAAGCTTTTTTAGGTATTTGTGTGAACTTTTTTTTGAAGAATGCGCTTATCTAATTGTTGTCATGCTATGTGCTCATCTAAACTTCCTTCCTAAAGTATGCTCTAATATGAAACTATATTCATTCTCACTATAAAAGAAATGTCTTTCGTGTTTTGAAAAGTTTTTGGACAGTTGTTGGAATATAAGAAGCTTTTTCGTGTTAAAAATGTCCTCGGGAGTTGATCATTTTGAGCTGATATCTCAAGAAAATAGTATTTTCGAGTTCTAACCGAAGCATATTCGATAGTTTATCTTCACCAACATCTACTTCTGAACAGATTCTTAAAGTTTAATTTGTTGATGCCAAAGTTCGTTACTCTCAAAAACGTAACAGAGTCAAAAACTAGTCAATAGGTCCAAAAGAATCAAGTTCTTGCAGATTAACCTTCCATCAGATATACCAGATTGCCAAACTTTCTGAAACAGTTAGAAATTCCCTATACTTAACAGTTTAATCTTCTTTAAGAAGAAGATATGAGCTTTTTCGAATCATATCGCGAGTTTTTCTTCTTTCTCTAGTGATATTCACCATTAACAATTCGAAATCTATGGATACTTCGAATACCGCCAATAAGTTCAGAGATGATACTATCCAACATCTATAAATAAATGAAAACAATTAATTTTCAAAACTCTCGTCGGCTTTTGCAGTAAATTACTTGAAGATCACTTCAATCCATAGATCACTGAGTACCTCAGATCCATATACATATGTCTATATGTTTCGAAAAAAATGATCTTGTCATCCACTGTCTTTTCCGGCCAAAGGTTCCTCTCTCGTACATAGCTTTAAGTTTGGCAAGTTGTAATAGTAAATACCAAAGTTACTCATTTATAAGTCAATTTGGAGATCACACTATCCATAACCCTATAGAAAGGATCCATAACAAAATTTCAGGATATACGAAGTTCCTTGTCTTCTTTTTGTAAGGAAGGCATTTTACGAGCTTCTTGGAGTGCGATCGTTGTAATGATGGCTTTGAGGATTCTAAGAGAAAAGGTCTAATAAGAAAGTGATCAAGAACCGGACGTTTATTACGAGAAGCTTTGTTGAGGGTTCAATACAGTATACTCTCGAAAAGTAAATCGATTGGTATTTTGGGTAATTTCCTTTTTCGAATAATTTACTTTTCCAAATATATACATAAATTATCTGTTTTTATAATATTAAATGCATTTTTAAACTTAAAAAAATCATTCATTTATTTGCTTCAATAAAACATATGGATTTACATGAAAAACATATTTACATTTACATACATACATATGTATATATTTACAATGAAGAGAGTCTGACACCTGATTTGCATCGTTTTCATTTTTAAACCAGTGGATCAAGTAGGAGAGTTTATTTACTAAAAAGACGCGATAAACAAGAGAGTAAGTGTTTTTGCAACATCGTAAACATCGCTGCTTGCTACGTTTCGAATTTTTTATCACCCTCTCTGAAAAGTAAATTAAAAAATTTACTTTTTCGAGGTGCATGTGTAATCTTAAAGGTGATTAACTTTTCCGCGATTATTTACTTTCTGAGAATTTACTTTTCGAGAGTATACTGTATTATATCACTATTCTATTGAAACTAAAGCTAAGCTTAGGGCGCAGAGTAAAGATGATTGAGACCATTCGATACCCGGTGTTATTAAAAGAGATGATTTGTTGGTAATCTTTTGGAAATTTTTCATATTTATGAAATAAAGACAACTTTGAGCTTAAAAAGGTTAGGTCCATGCCTCTTTGATCTATATAAACGTATTTAACAAGTATATTGAAAGACGCAATGGCTTCGAGTGGGTCTATTCCTCGTATGAATAACAATTTGAATAATAATTTTTCTCCATTAGTTAGGAAAATCAACTTCTCATGAATAATTTTGACGCTCACTGTAATAAAGATCAGGAAGAATGAAATATTTTTCTTTTCATTTAGTTTTTGTAGCCAATGTAGATATATTTGCCATTGATAACGTTCATAAATGCATTTAACTAAGCTTTTATTTCCAAATATGCAAACATACACCCACACCAACACACATGCATATACAGAGTTACATTTGTAGGTGTTCATGTGCACACATTGACATTGAGTTATGATGAAATTTTTGGCAATCGCTCGAATACGTTCAAACACACACACACACACATGTATATAGAAAAATACAGCTGCGCTCAATTGTACATTCATAATTCTAGCATTTAGCACAAGCAAAAGCAGTTGCACTAACACAGAGATAGTTATATATGTGTGTATGTGCGTGTATTTGAGCTAGTGCTCGGTATGCTTTTTGGCACTTTAAATTCAATTTGTGCTTACTTTTATGTTTTACTTTACTTTCTTTTAATTTACAGTTATTTAAACGCATTTCACTCGACTGTCTCTTCAGCTTTATTGCAATGTCGGCATGTGAGCGCCACACACACAAACACACACATATATAGACGCATACAGTTGCACTTACTGCCAACTTTTATGATTTATGGTTTTCTCGGCGTTGCACTAAAAGCATATGCTCACCGACACACATCCATATTACTACACACACACACATACATCCGAACATATTTACTTTCGTGTGTCTGTTTGCGTGTGTGTGTTGTGGGTTTTTATGCTTTGCCAAATTTTAATTGGCAACGTGAAACCTCAAATACTCAACCAGCTGAGTATGCACAAAAACCCGAAAATATCTTAGCACAAAATTTTCATGTGCATTTTCAATAGAAATACACTGTAATCTTAACCCAAATTCAAACCAACATATATGTTTGAATGTGTGTTTGTGTGTATATTTGTGAAAACAAAAAACGTAAAATGAAAATAAGTCTCATGTATATAAGTATGCATGCATGCTTTGGTTTGGCTATATTGTAAGTGTAGCTTTACATATTTGAGCAAGAGACACTGGATTTAGTTGAAATAACTCTTTATGTATGTATGTATGTATGTTTTTAGGCTGTTATATGTGTATATAAATTATTTATCAGAAGCGTAGTGTGTGCTCAGCATTAATTTCCATTTAAAGTGTGATCCATTAGTGAAGATACATTTGACCTAATATCATGAGCACATGGGTGATTTTATAACTTTTTATCCAATAATGGAATTTTTTAACCTTATTTAATCCTTTAAATATTTTAACATTCTTCTAAATCGAGCAGACGATTAACATTGCTAATCCTCCCATATTGTTTAAGCCCCTATTCTAGAAGTCAAATATTGGATTTGAAGATGAACAGTTCGAAAAATTTTGAGTTCTCAAAAATAGCGTTATATCCATTTTATTAATCACAGCAGATTCCGCTACGACCCTGCAAAATCTTCAGGTAGTTACATATATAACATGCTACTCTTCTACATACCATAGTGCTATGGTTTTTCACAATGAGCATATTAAACCATATATAAACTATTTCCTTCCATAAATTACCAAAGAACGATCTACTACTCCGAACTACTCCCGAAATTAAAAATTTAAACGACTCAAGAAAGATATATCTATTAGATCAGTCTTAGTATCTAATAGAATTTGTTTCGAAGTTCTTCAAAATATAAAGTTCGAGATAAAATAAATAAATATTGTATTTGTATGCGATTCTAAATAATAGCGGGAAGTCAAATATTAGTCAGAGCTCTTCTTCGAGCTGAAGTATTTGCACAAATCGCAGAAAGGATCCGTTCAGAGGTTTTTGAGCGTGATTATTAAAGTCCCGGTATGCAAAATATGTTTAATATAACATTTTTGTCGAGTCTAAGACCATAATGGTTCTGATCTGAACATATTAGATTCGAATTCCTGGATCGGTCGTTTGTAGTTCCAAAAATGCATAAATATCCATCTAAGGCCGTATATAGTATATTTTCAAAGCGCCTTGGGTCCATCACAAATTTTTTGCTAATTCGAACACTCTTTGAATAAGTTATGAGACCAGGACAGTCCTAAAGAAAGTGACATGATGACTCTATATCTTGTTCTACTTCCAAACAACTTCGGCGATTGGTATCTTCCTGGAAAGATTTTTAGACTCATCACATGGATGCCCATTGAAGAAATACCTATTAGAATTGCAGACAGCGACGGGTTTAATGGTCTTCTTGTCATCTACAAAGGACCAGAAAGGTCTTGCATTCATCTAGATATTGACTACCTTAATAGAAGTAGCGAGCTTCTGTTGTAATCCGAGTGAGGATAGCACAGCCCCGAAGCATTTTGAGTCTGATGAGATTGGGACGTGACTATAATCTTATCCAGCTCTTAAGCTTTACAGTTTATTGTGAATCCGCTATGACTAGGCTCTCAGGTCACTACAATGAAGTTAAGTTAACCAGTCAGTGAGTTCATCAGGATAATAGAATAGTCAGAGACACCTCTAATCAAAATTTACGACACCTCACCAAAGGATTAAAAATAGTTTCCAGTGCTCTTGGGATCCTTGATCTTCTGAACATATATATGTAATTTCTAACTTCTCGCTTTCTCCAAGGCATAATTATGGCCATATTTGTTACTTGCTATTTTTTAGTATGTCAGAAGTCTTACTGATGTCTTGCTCATATCTCGTAACTCAAATTATTTTCATTATTAACATACAAACATATGTTTTCAAAATAAACTAAGCTCTCTCCCAACTCAAACACACAGACTCGCTTATGAGGCTGTCATGCGTATTTCAAATAAATTTCTTTTTTTTTTTCCTGCGGATGACTTGAAAGTTCTCAGCCAAATGGCAGTCATAAATTCAGCATTGAATTACTTTGAAAAGTTCGGAATTTGTTTGCCAACAATATGGCAATAAAGAAGTTTACAAAGCACACACACGCGAATACATATGTATGCATTTTTATTGCTTGAATAATGACGATAAAATGTCGGAACATCACTTATTCGGCACAGCTCGGTCTTTTGTCACCGACCCCAAAAAAAATGAGTTCGACTCGAAAGCTCAAAAGTTGGAAAAAAAGCAAATGCCAGCGACTGCTTACAAGAGTGACAATAGCGCAATTAACGCATTAGTATGGCAACACTTGTTGTTAATTGCCGTTGACGACAGTAATGGCGTTGGCGCCCAGCAACAACAACAACGAGGTGCAGCAGCTGCACATTAAGCGAACATTGCAAGCTCAATCGATCTCGCTGCTAAACTCGTTCGCGCATTCGAACCATGATTTCCAAATGGTTTGCCATAAATTATGTCTTTTCAATTTCATAAATGAATGGCAAGTTGTACAGCGAAACGAAAAAAAGGGGCGCAAAGCAATGCAACATTTGGTCTTAAGTGGGGTCGCGCACTCGGATCTCGTTGTTGGTTATCCGGCGCTCGTTTGACGAATTCGACCCAAATGTGCATTTGACAGCTGAGGAGGCGGCACTGAAAGAAAAGCGGAATTTCGGTGAATGCTGCACTTCAGAAGTCTTGTGGGAATGTACTTAAGCTTTCTCGCAACTTTTTTTGACAACTCGACACTCCCACTCATACTCCCTCTTGCTGCTGTTGCTGGTGTTCATTAATGTTGCTTTGTTTCGCGGCGTTTCTGTTCCCACATTATCAACGCTTTATTTGTTATGCTCCACGTCGGTTGTTTGTTGCCTGAAACCCTTCCACTGCAGCGAGCTTTGTCATGTTCATCGTACACCCCCGCTGTCAACTTTGGCTGCCGCGTGAGTTGTCAAACAGCAAATGTCATCTGTCAATTTTAATTTTCGTTTCGCTACTCATAAAAAACATGTGTTTACTGCACATTATACTACGCGGCTTGTGAGTGCGCGCTCATTTAAATTTGACTACCAGCGCTCGCTTAAGGCTTAAAGCTGCCTACGGTGCGAACCGCAACGGTAGGCGACGAGACACAAATACACATGGAAGTCTCATGAAAAAAGCTGCCTGTTTATCGTGCGCATCTCGGTTGGCTGTCTGTCTGTCTCTCTGTTTATGTATGTATATGTTGGTCGCCTCGTGTGGCAAGTGCTTGCCCCGCTCAACTTGAGGGTTGATTTATTAGTGACATTGTTGTTGTCATTATCGCCATAACTGCTGTCACGTCGCTGTCATATTTATGTGCGCAAAGGCTCAATGCATGACGGCGGCAGTGGCGGCGCTGTTTGTCATAATTTTATGCTACCGTTAACCAGCCGACTAGTGTGTGTGTGTGTGTGGGCGCGCTGGAGGCTGGTGAAATTTCTGCTGCTGCTGCCGCTAATTTGACAGTTATTGATGACTATTTTCCACCACGCTTCAGTGACTAACACCAGAGAATTATTAAATTTCGTATATTTTTTACGCGCATACAACAACAAAAAATATATAAAATATGATGTGTTTGTGTGTGTTTGTATACAGTTAATCATCTACATAACTTCCTGGTATCCACGCTCATTATAAATGGCATAAGCAGCAATATATAATTATAACTTTCACAAAATGCCACTTTTCCAGACAGCTACTTCACATACACTCTAACATATAGAGATATATGTATATGTGTGCTTTCGCCGTCGCCCAGCTTCCTGCCCAACCATTTGAACCATGCTACAGCAAATATGTCGCCCGAATAGTTGGCAACAAAGACATACATTCACACATCAAGCGCGTGGCTGGAAAACTCCAACGTTCATTGCGCTCACTGCCATACAAAGCGTACGCATGTGAAAAAAGAAAGATAAAACTAAAGCGAAAAATAATAATAAAATTAAAAGAAAAAGAAAAATTCATTCCATTCACTTATGGCTGCGCTGTGCTCTCGAAGTCTTATTTCAATCAGCTATTTTTAAATGAAACGCGTTGCCAAGACTGCAGCTGGTTGTGGTATGGCCTCAGTGCTGTGCGATTGTTTGGGTGGCTGTAGGGCTGGCGAAACGCATTTTGCGCATACTAGTCGCCAATGCTTGTATGTTCGGGTGTGTGTGTGCTCCTTGGAAATGCACTCGTACATTGTGCGGACGATACGTGCACTACACTTGTTGAGGTATAAATTTTAACCAATATATAGATATCTAGAGACGCATGCGGTGCAGTAGCGTAGCTGTATTTTTTATTTAAAAATATAAGTTTTAAAAATATATATATTTTTTTTAATTAAAAAAATTGTTTAGAAAAAATTATGCAAAAATATGTATTTGTTTTAAAAATTATTAAAAAAAAAATTTTATTTTCGAAATTTATTTGAAATTTTTTTTTTAATTTAATTTAAATTAAAATTTTTTTTTTCGTAATTTATATTTTCGATATTTTTTCCAAAATATTTTGAAAAATTATTAAGAATTAATAAAAAATATGAAACATATTTTGGAAAAATATAAATTTTTTTTTTAATTATTAAATTTAAGTTTTGGAATTTATTATAAAAATATTAAAGAATTTTTTAAAATATATATTTTTTAAATTTTTAAATAAAGGTTTTCAAATATTAGTTTTTTAAAACTAATTCCAAAACTTATAAAAAAAAACTATATTTTGACGTCGGTATTCCCAAACAAGCTTTATATTATATTCTTGCATATAGAAGTAGTACAAAATTTCAATTCTTATTATCACAAAATTTCTGTAATATCCTCCATTTCAATTCAGTTAAATTCCAAAATTTCAGCATTTTACATTGTCGATAAATGTGCGTTTAGAATCGGTGTTAGAAGAAATCCCATTTAGAAATCTACCAGAAAGATCTTTCATCTATGGGATCAAACTTAGTATCTAACTTAACATATCTAGACTCAATCAAAAGCTTAGATGCATCAGAAAATGAGACAAAAGGCTATGAGGTAGTTTACTAAATCAGAAAATATCCTTCATGGGTGTGATTTAATCCTAGTCGTAGCCTTTAGCGAGGTTTATTAAATCGGACACTGGGTTTAGGGAACAACTAGCTTTAACTGAGGTTTCTCCTGATAATATATTTATTCTTAAAAATATTTTCTTTGATTAAATATGAAAAGATCACAGAACCTCTCTACGGTTACTTCTACTAAAGACCTATAGAAACTGAACAATACAATTTGTGTTTCTTCAGAGACAAAATGCTCGATAAAGATCTCTGAAATATTGGAATAAAATATTTCTTCAGAGAAGAGGATCTTATAAAATATATAACTGGTAATGACAGCCTACTCGAGGTTCACAAAATAATGACGACGATGATACTTAAATAATCCTCCAAGAAAGGCAAAAAAAAAACATGTTTATGCATATTTTCTTTAAGAAATGGATTTTCTTTACGGAAAAATATTATCATAAAATATCATTAAAGAAACCCCCCAAAGCCGCGCCCTTGCCACATAGACACGGTCGGTTAAGGTCATTGGCATGTAACCAGCAGCTGTTGACAATTTAAGAGATGCCAAGATGTTGCGTGCCACCGCGGCTAAGAATGCTGCCACGAGTGTTGCACGACGCGAATGTGCAATATTTATATTTCCTTCTTTTTGCGGCAGCAACAACAACAAGCATTCTCCATTCCTGTAGGAGGGCGAAGAAAATTTAACAACAAATAGAGGAAAGAAAGCAACGAATTATGTGGCAAGTACGTGCAGTTGCGGCGTTGAATAGTCAAGAAAAAATTTGCTGTTTTCTGATATTGGCAAAATTTAATGGATTTTAAGGCATTAATATTTGGGGAAAAAATTAAATTTTTTAAATACATGTATAAACTGTGGCAGCAAATTCAATAGGCTTACCTAACTTATGTGAATAATTGATTGCACTTGCGTCAAGCTTATACCCATGGTACACAATATTATTATTTTTGCATTCATATATATGTACATATGTATATTTTTTTAAATGTGTGTGTGTGTGTATGTATATGCGTGGGCTCTAGTTTTTCCCACGTATAGCAAGTTTAAATACACTCTCGCCTCGACACGGTTCAGTGGCAGCTGTGATAAATTTTTTGCAGCGCAATAAACTGTGAAGAAACACATATATACGTACATACATATAGAGATAAAAACAACCTGCCTGCAACACACATACATACACACCTGCAAACTGGCATTATTGTCATATCCTGTCCATAGCATATGCAGCTGCGGCATATGCATTTTTACTACACTACATACACTCTGCATATATATCTGAGTGTGTGTGTGTTTATATATACCCGCTCAGTGTAGTTATAACTAACCAAACGTAAGTGCAGCATATTTTCCAAGCGAGCAGCGCATATTAATTGCATACAGAATGCCACTGATGAGGCTTTAACGTAGCACCCAGGCAATGCTGCACTCACACACGCACATGCTACAAAGAGTATAGCATAAAAGCATGCAGTAAAAAGCAGCAGGAGATGGGGCTACAAAGCCACGCTAGTTTATTTACCTGATGTCAACAGCCAAACTCCATGGGTAGTATGTAATAATAATGGCTCGCATGCACATACTCATACAAGTATTTTCATATATGTGTGTGTGTGTGTTCTGTAGGGCAGCTATCTATTGACAAAAAGACGGCACGCTTTCATCGATTATTTTCGCCTTCTGTTGGATTTTCGACTACGGACGCAGCCGGACATCATCGCTGGCTGGCGTTACATGAAAAGCTCTATTTTTTTATTGTTTTTGTTGTTGTTTTATTTGCGCTTTCACTTGACAATAACAAAAGCGTAAAACCTTTTCCATCAAATATAATAAATTCAAAAAGCAACTGATGGCCAGCGCTGCGAAAAATACATATGAACAGACACTCATACAGAGTAATGTTGCGTATACGCCATGCACGGCTCGCCTGTGGCGCTAAAAAGATGCGTTCTAAAAGTGCCACATATGTGAGTGCATTTCTATATATGTGTGTGTGTGTGCTTGTTGTTTTTGCAAGCACCAGCAAGTGCTTCGCTCTGTGTGTGACACTTTAAAGCAGCTTTTCATTAATTTCATATTGAATTTTCTGATTTTCGCACTTTACTTTTTCTCAACCCCTTCACAAAAACATTTTAATTGGATAATTCTTAGTGAAATTGAATTGTATTGTGTCACATATTCACATATTTTCAGCTGACTACCTACTTATGACATGCGGCTTTCAACGCCAATAGTGTTTGATTAAGCTTTGGCATATGCTGTGCTTAAAGCTCTCTTTAATCTATTAAATATTTTATTTAAAATTTTTTCAAAGCGATACTTTTGGCGTTTAATATATACATATATATGTATGTATAAAATATAAACGCCACACCCACAATAACAATCGACAGCGAAGTCACTAGAGCTTTGCAACGCGCTTTAATTACCATGCGTAGGTGTATGATTAAGCAGTTTAGATACCTTTTTGTATTAATAATTCATTGTAATTCCTTTAAAGGCTTTTCTAATATTCAGTTAAGCCTTATAATTGAGTAGGTGGTTCGAAATTTGCGTTCATAACGCCTAAATGCAAGTGTTGGCTAACGTCTGCGCTTAAGTGTTTATTATTATTTTTAAAGTCAACTTGCGAATATTTGGTGTATACAGAAATTTCTAAATAAGCATTTTATATTGCTCCGAATTTTAGCAATTAGTAAACTAACTATTACAATTTGTTAATTGACTAAATTAATTAATTGAATGAATTTACATACTTCACAATTTTTTAAGTGAAATTAAATTTTTTTATTATTTATTTATTGACTAAGTTAATTAATCAATTTGTTAATTGACTAAATTATTAGCATTTTAAACTGATTTTAATTTAGTCAATTAGCTAATTATACCAACTTGCTAATTGGCTAAATTACGTAATTGGTAATTTAACTCAATTTGTTAATTGACTAAATTAATTAATTAACTCAGACATTTTTCATTTTTCAAATTTTTATAAGTCACAAAATTAATATAACAACATCTTAATCGTTAGTTGCCTAAATTAGCAGTCGGTCTAAAGTGTATTTGAAACATTAATTATTCCGCAGCTCATAGCTCTTAATTTGTCAATTAGCTAATTACACAATTAGTTAATTGACTAAATTAATTTAAAAATTTTTGAATTGACTAAATTCTTTTACAACTTTTTAGTTTACAAAATTAATGCATCAAGTTGTTAATTGAAAAAATAGAAAATAGTTTTAAGTGTCTTTGAGACCATATTCATTCCACTACTGAATAAAGTAGTAGTAGAGGTAGTACTAGAGGCCAAGTTTGGACTTTATTTTTATAGCTCTTGCTGTTTGGAGTCAGTTATAGGTAATTTTACACAGGAGCTAATTGATCAATTAACCAGCCTCTGCGCGATTAAAACGCTTATTAAGATCGAATTTTAATCGCCTCGAAAATGAAATGCAACTCTGCGACAAAGACGTACAATATATGTTCTTTGTCTGCGATTGGCTGCATTTTTTGATAAAAAAAGCTACGGTAGATGTAGCAACTTCTTATGAAAAGCAAAAACAAAAATGTAAAATAGCTAATCGGTTATCTAGTAGTGTCAAAGACAAAAAAGGGTTTCTCAATAACATGTTTGATTCATCCATTAATTTGGCTGTCTAAAATCGCTATAAAATTCGAAGTTGTTGAAGATTGTTGAGAATAATGTACTGTATTTGATTAAGACTATGGATTTTGCTTTTTTAACGTTCAAAAATGATTTGTCGTACCACTCTCTTTATTAGTTTCAAATATTGCAAAAATCACTACTTCACTCAATAATATTCAATATAATGAAATTTACCAAAAAGTGATGCAATTAACTAATTGTCAAACAATTTATAACAAATTTTATATGCAAGCTTGAGCCGAGAAGAATTAGAAAACTTGTTTCCATGTTTTCAAATGCTAATTATGTCAACTAAAGTTAGTGTCCATGCACTTTTCACTCATTGACTCAATTAACCACTTAATTGCGTCAACTAATTGACCTGTTTCAGCCAACACATTGTAGTCACTGTATAAAAAGCATTCCATATTCATTGCAGCAACAAAAAATACAAAATGAATTTCACTTAATTTTATTAATTTTTCAAACAAACTGATTTCGCCTCTCAAGTGGCTTACATCAAATTATCGGCTCCCCGAACATTTAAATCTTTGCATAATTTATGAGTGCTGTGCAGTGAAGTTGGCTGCCATTTGCACATTTTTTGTTGTGATTTTGTTTGGCTACGTTTTTATTATGAAATGTGAGTGCGTGCGGCATGATGATTTTTTGCCAAGCAAATAATAAATTTACGCCAAACGCTGGCAACACCTGCGACTGCGGCACTTGTAGAGGTGGCTAGAAGTGAGGTCAGTTGGGGTGTGTTCCACCACATTTCGGCTACAACAATGGATGTTTGGCGTTCTTTTTTCGAGACTTTACATAAAACTTTGCTTGAGTGCGTGCGTTGTTGTTGTTGCTTTTAATTTTTTTGCGCTCCATTAAATAATAAGCGTACACAACAGCGCTGGACCATGCCGCAACAAGCGAAAAAGCGAGTATTCATATATAATTACGGGCGCATAACAGTATATAGCTAATTATGTTGTGTATATATGCTATGTATGTGTTATGTATGTGTTATGTTATGCTACGTTATGTTTGTAATTATGTTTTCGTGTCCCTTGCGTTAACTGCCTGCCTGGCAGCCTGTTGGTGGACCAAAAATCTGATTGCGGCGCGCACCAACACATCGTAATTCGCGTATTCGCACGTGAGCACCGACACTCACACACACACACCCATACAAACATACACACTCCTGTGCATATAATGAAAGCGGTGCGCAGTTTACGATTTCATCGCAGTCAAATTGACCTTTTGGCCTCATTTTCGTTTACCTCATTTTGAAAATTTTCATTTCACATTTTTTTCTTGTTCGACTGTGTTTGTTTTGTTGTTGCTTTATTTTGTATGTGTGTGTGTGTTGTTTTTTCTGTTTCAGTTTGTACGCTTTATTATTCCGTTATTTTTTCGTGAAGTTGCGTTGATTGTATGCGAGGCCAATTTATTTATTTATTTATAAAGTTTGCGTACGCCGGCGTGCCATAGAGCGGCACATGTCCGTCCGTCCGCCTGTCGGACCGTGCGTCCGTTCGTCCATCCGGCGGTTCACTCCGCACAACTGCTTGCTGAATAGCAGCCAGTAAAATCTGCCCAAATTCATGGAACTTCATTAAGCTAAAATATCCAAAGCGCAACAACAACAACAACAAGCAAGAGCAGCGCGCAGCAAAAAACTCATAATAAAATTAAAAATTAAAATTAAACAAAAAACAACGAAAACTTTTTAGGCGCTGCGCTGCTCGGTGAAGCAACGCAGGGGTGTATTTTCAGCTGCAGGCTGCTCAAAGCAACACCTCGGCGCACAGCTGGGCTGTCCTGCCTGCCTGTATGAGTGCCAATACATATACACATACATACATAGCTGTATGTACCCAGCTACTCAGCGCTTAAGTGCACAAACTTTCCAGCTATGATTTAAGCGTCTCTGCAAGCGTTTCTCTGTATGTATGTATGTATATTTTCGGTAATTAATGCTCGCTCTTATCGACACAAATTTCAACTTTTGAACTTACACTTTTCATTGGAATTTCGCTAAATTTGCAGCTTCTCGCATTTCAAGCACACTTTCTCTTGGTTTTTGTGTTAATTTTGTTATTGCTGTTGTTGTTGTTGTTCGTACTAGTAGTTTTCTGACTTTAGCTGCTGGACTTTCAAGTGAAATTTCTGTTTACACTTGCTGTAAGTTTTATCAAAGCACTTAGTTACGCAAAATATTTGTTATACTCAGCTCGGCACGCAGTCACCCCTGTCCCCCTCCCGCTGCTTGCAACACCTGCATTGCCGCTGGCGTATTCGCTTAGACACAGTGCCAATTAAATCGGACAGGCGCTCGGGCAATTCCGCTTAGCATCCATCGCAAACACACTGACATACCAAGCGTTTGTAGTATTATTGTTATTTTTGTTGTTGCAGAGATAATTTTACAGCACTTTCACCGCACTACTTTGGCTGGCTTTTAAAGTTTCGTATTTACAGCCAGTGCGCACTTTTACTCCGAATTTAACAAAATGTTAACCGACTCCTGGTTACTTCAGTCCGAGTTCGTAGCATGCTTTCGTGCGCAATTTCCATGCTACAGCCACAAGTTTTGTAAGTTCAATGAAGCTGGTATTTGATTTGTGGCGTTTAAATAGTCTTCAGTTGGCATAAATACTTAGTGCGTTGGTTTTGAAGAGTTTGCAAGATTTTTTTCCAGAAATTTTGTTTTCATGACAACAGAGTTAGAGTTAGCGTTAGAGGGGATGCTGTTGCTCTTTAATTGTATAATCTGATGCATATAGTGACGGCAGATTTTAATTGACTAAAGTAGAAGTAGCGTCTTTAACACATAATTTATACCACAGCATTTCATACAACTCTTCATTTAGTCAATTAACTAATTCAGTATAATTAGCTATTTGAAAAAATGTATTTCAATTTTTTTTAATAAATTGCATTTTCTTAATTGACTATACTAAAATAGTATTTCCTACAACACTTAATTTGGACAATTACCTAAGCTATTGAAACTGAGCTAATTGACTAAATTAGTTAATTGAAAGAATTTATTTCACAATTTTTGATTTGAATAAATTATAGTAAATTTTCTTATTTAACTGAACTACCATGGTATTTCATGCAACACTTAATTAAGTCAATTAGCTTCTTCTTCTTGACTGGCGTAGACACCGCTTACGCGGTTATAGCCGAGTCCAAAACAGCGCGCCACGCATCCCTCCTTCTGGCAGTTTGGCGCCAATTGGTTATTCCAAGCGAAGCCAGGTCCCTCTCCACCTGGTCCTTCCATCGGAGTGGAGGTCTCCCTCTTCCTCTGCTTCCACCAGCGGGTACTGCATCGAATACTTTCAGAGCTGGAGCACTTTCATCCATTCGGACAACATGACCTAGCCAGCGTAGCCGCTGTTTTTTTATTCGCTGGACTATGTCTATGTCGTCGAATAACACATACAGCTCATCGTTCCATCGTCTGCGGTATTCGCCGTTGCCAATTCTTAAGGGACCATAAATCTTCCGCAAAACCTTTCTCTCGAAAACTCCTAGTGCCGTCTCATCGGATGTTGACATCGTCCACGCTTCTGCACCGTAAAGTAGGACGGGAATGATGAGAGACTTGTAGAGTTTGGTTTTTGTTCGTCGAGAGAGGACTTTACTTTTTCAATTGCCTACTTAGTCCATAGTAGCACCTGTTGGCAAGAGTGATTCTGCGTTGGATTTCCAGGCTGACATTGTTATTGGTGTTAATGCTGGTTCCCAGGTAGACGAAATTATCTACAACTTCAAAGTTATGACTGTCAACAGTGACGTGGGAGCCAAGACGCGAATGCGCTGACTGTTTGTTTGATGACAGGAGATATTTCGTCTTGTCCTCGTTCACCACCAGACCCATACGCTTCGCTTCCTTATCCAGTCTGGAGAAAGCAGAACTAACGGCGCGGGTGTTGTTTCCGATGATATCGATATCATCGGCGTACGCCAGTAACTGTACACTCTTATAAAAGATTGTACCTTCTCGATTTAGCTCTGCAGCTCGTATTATTTTCTCCAGCATCAGGTTAAAGAAATCACACGAGAGTGAGTCACCTTGTCTGAAACCTCGTCTGGTATCGAACGGCTCGGAGAGGTCCTTCCCGATCCTGACGGAGCTTTTGGTGTTACTCAACGTCAGCTTACACAGCCGTATTAGTTTTGCGGGGATTAGCTAATAATACTAAATTAATTAATTCACTAATTAATTAATTGAAAAAATTATTTAAACACAGCATTTCATGCAATACTTAATTTAGTCAATTAGTTAATTAAACTCAATTAGTTAATTGACTAAATTAATTAATTGAACAATTTATTTCAAAATTTTTGATTTGATTCAATTCTTTAACATTTTCTTATTTGACTAAACTAATTTGTCAGCATCCATTTAGGCCGATTATTTTCATAGAGAGTAGAGTTGAGCATAAATTTAATAATTTTTTAACAAGTTTCAAAATATATTAGAAATATCTTTAAAATAAATCGAGCTCAAAAAAAAAAGTATAAAGTGAACAGTTCTAAATGTGACACTTATTCCGTAGCATTTATATTTTTATTTCCACTTAGATTTCCAGTTATTGTTCTAGCAATTTCTTGCTCATAAAATTTTAACTCGAGCAATAAAATAAGGATTGCAAAGAATTTTATGCCATTTTGCACTACATAAAGTAACAATTTTGACTTCTGAGAATTTCTCAAGTGCAAAACTTAAGCTCGTTGCAAGGACTCTGACAAGCAACAACCAACAACAAGTAGAGAGTTGGGTTAGGCATTACACAACGCTCAATAAAAGTCATAAACTTTTCAAATTTCTCACGCATACTTTTTTAAGAATTTTCTATTTTTTTTTTTGCAAATTCTGCTTTTGTTAACTTCTTTCTGCCTTAACTAATTTCCAATTTAAACGTCATGTCAACCGTCATTCGGTGCTTTTGACATTTCTTACGAACATTCAAAACACATTGCCGCCTTAGTTACTTGGGCTTTTGTTAAATGCTCGTATCATATTATTTGTTTATGCTAAATTAAAGTGAAAGCTCCAATGAAAAAAAAAGAACGAAATTGAAGTAGTAGGTGCTCAAATATGGCAACCCCCACTCCACAGCGACCGCTGTCATTTATCAAATTGCTTGGGTGAATTTAAAAAATTGCCTTCATCTTATTAAAAAGGCACTTCAATTTACAATTACTAAGCTTACCAAACTGCCAAACTTTCGCACGCTTTCATACTTGTTACCAGCCGGAACGACCTTAAGCGCCGCGTTTGGCTTGGGTCGACTCCATTCAAATTCGACTTAATTTCACTTTCGGTCGCGCGCTCGCGTGCTCGCTCTAAATCGCTTCCAAACCCTTTTAATTAATAATCTTGTCGTACACTCTCGCTTTTTAGTGAGACGCCACTTTTTATGTGCTTTCATTTCATTTTTATTTTTTTTGGTATTTTTTCATTTTTTTTTGTGTTTTTATTTGTTCGGCTCAACACAAATGTGTCCGAAAGTTTACAAGTGCCGAACCTTTCCTGGCCGCTCTGTGTGTCCTCTATCGCTTGTCTGTGTTCTTGTGTGTGTGGCTTTGCATTTCTTTCGCAATTTGTTTGGCCATGAAAGGCTTACAAAGCAACAAAAAAAAACGTGAAACCCACACTCTATCCCTTCTCTACCCCGCAAACGCCCTACCTCCGCGCGCAGCTCCTTTGTGCCAGTCTAATAAATTTATTTTTTTTTTATTTTTTATTTTCTTGTGTTTTTGTTTAATCCCGCATTTTGCGTTGCATAAATAAGTCCCTACCCCGCCATTGTTGTTGCAAGCGGCGTGACGACTGTTGCTGTTGCTGGCGCTGCTGCTGGTGTCGTTTCGTTTGTTGGGTGATAACATAACACGCCAAAGCAAACAATGCATGTTAAATGGATTTCGGATTTTTTCTTAGACAACTTTTATATTTACCGTATTTTATTTTTCGTTGTTGTTTGTGTTTTTTTTATTTTTTTTTTGTGTACCGCTTTTTCACATTTTTATTTGCGAGCGTTTTGTTTGTTTTGAAAGGATAATAGCTGCCGTGCGCCCTAAAGTAGGCAACAGCTGGCAATGTCGTATGAAACGACACTTTTTCAAAGCGAGCTGCATTAGAATTTCACTTTTATATTGTCGTGCGTTTTACAAAACAAACCTAAAAATAAAAAAAAAAAACAAAAAAAGAAACAACAAAAAAAATTAAAAAAATCGAAAAAAAGTTAAGTGACTTTTTGAGAAAACACTTCAAAGCTCCCTTTTTTGTTTGCACAAAGTTGTTAATCCGGGTTTTCTTCGTCATCACACCTTTCGGCTGCTGTCGTAATCCACTGTATTATTTGTTTATTTAAGCAGCTAAAATGTACTGCAGTTTAAATATGTCGCATATGTTGCGATGTTGCTATGTTTCTATATTTGTGTTTCTGTGCGCTTCTATGTTTCTTTATTTGTACGTGTGTGTGTTTCTTTTCGTCTTCTCCATTTGTTTGTTTGTGTTTTGGGATTAGTTCAAATCCGCTTTAACTTTCTTTTGTGTGTCTATAAAAGCTTTGCTTGCCTTTCTAATTAACAGCAGTTTAAATTGAAATGTTCGGTGATACGCGAGTGATTGCTAATATACTGCTCTTGGCAAATATTGAAAGTCCTTAAACGGGATTAGCATTTAAATGGTATTTATTAAAGGCAACACCCTTTATTTTTTTTTATGCATGTTTTTGACAAGTGTTATTAAGTAGGTCTGCTTTATGTCGTGTAATAGCAATTGCTTGCATAATATTTTTTTTTTTATACTAAAAGGAGTTCGGTAATTAATATCATTTTGGGTACTTGGTATAAATGATAGCGAGCTGAAAAAAATTGAACTTTTTGGCGACATTATTTTCAGACGGTTGGAATTGCATTAGTTTCTACGAGTAAGTCTAATATCTGACGCCAGCTCATATTTCCGTTACCTCCAAAGCGGGGAAATTTATGTGTTCAGAAA
Source organism: Zeugodacus tau (assembly GCA_031772095.1). Lineage (NCBI taxonomy): Eukaryota > Metazoa > Arthropoda > Insecta > Diptera > Tephritidae > Zeugodacus > Zeugodacus tau. The sequence goes on from CM062649.1 coordinate 81,788,457, forward strand.
TTGACTTTAACAATTTAAATCTTCAGGTTACCAATTACTCTCAAAACATCTTTGCCAAGAATATTGTTGATTTTGATGGCCATATTTCTCTTCAAATATTCAAACATCTGGCATCTGATTAAAAACTATATATATAAAAAAATCTATCTTTTTTTGCCAATTTAATTAAATGAATAATAAACATTCTTAAGAGCAGCATTCTTATCTTATAAAAAATATTCCTGACTTCAAGCTTTTTTAAACCTCATTAGTTTGTCTTCTTTTCAATTACTAATCTTGTTTTTTATACTCTCGCAACAAAGTTGCTACGAGAGTATTATAGTTTTGTCCACATAACGGTTGGTTGTAAGTCCTAAAACTAAACGAGTTAGATATAGGGTTATATATATCAAAATGATCAGGGTGACGAGAAAAGTTCAAATCCGGATGTCTGTCTGTCCGTCCGTCTGTCCGTCCGTCCGTGCAAGCAGTAACTTGAGTAAAAATTGAGATATCTTAATGAAACTTGGAACACGTGTTCCTTGGCACCATAAGAAGGCTAAGTTCGAAAATCAGCAAAATCGGACCACTGCCACGCCCACAAAATGGCGAAAACCGAAAACACATAAAGTGCCATAACTAAGCCATAAATAAAGCTATGGAAATAAAATTTGGTGTGAAGGCTCTCACTATGAAGAGGCATATTTGGATGTAATTTTTTTTGGGAAGTGCGCGTGGCCCCGCCCAAATAGGTTTTTTGTATATATCTCGCAAACCAATAGAGCTATATAAACTAAAATTTCTGATTTCGTTTTTTTTAGCCATTTCCTTATACAGTCCAAAAATGACAGAAATCGGATAATAACCACGCCCCCCTCCCATACAAAGGTTAGGCTGAAAATTACTAAAAGTGGGTTAGTTCACTAACCAAAAACGTCAGAAACATTAATTTCCCATAGGAAATGGCAGATAGAAGCGATTTTTTTACAAAATGGAAAATGGGCGTGGCGTCGCCCACTTATGGGTCAAAAACCATATCTCAGGAACTACTCGACCGATTTCAATGAAACTTGGTTTGTAATACTTTCCTTACATCCCAATGATATGTTGTGAAAATAGGCCAAATCGCTTCACAACCACGCCTACTTCCTATAAACCAGAACTTTGAAGACAATCTGAATCGTTTACTTTACAATATATAAAGTAAGCACTAGTGAAGATATCGGTGCAGAACTTTGCAGAAATACTACGTTTATAGTGTAGCAGCCCCATTCTAAAAATCACCGAAATCGGACCATAGGTTGTCAAGGCCCCATATAGCGAATATGAGGAACTCTGAACTTCTAACCTAATATTAGGGTTTCTAACTTTCAATGGACTCTATACAATATATATGACGAATATGTGGGTCAAATTGTGTATTATATAATATAAATAAAGTTAAATAAATAAATTGCGAGAGTATAAAATGTTCGGTTACACCCGAACTTAGCCCTTCCTTACTTGTTACCTTAATAATTTTTTTCTTCAAATATTCAAATATAAGGCATGCTTTTTTTATTTTATTTTATTTTATTTTATTTTATTTTATTTTATTTTATTTTATTTTATTTTATTTTTGATGGAAATTCCACCTTTATTTTCATTTTTTTCTTTTTCGAGTGTGGCTAATGCTCCCTCCACCCTAATTTAATTCACCCTTACTACTTCTAAATACATATTAAAGTATACCCTTTCATGTATTTTATATATACAAACATATATATGTGGGATTCTAAGTAGAGTTATAAGTAGAGTTATAAGTTACAATTAAAGTCGTAGCATAACAGATGGCAACCACTTGTTCGAATTTCGATAATAGTTCGAATAGTGAATTGTAACTGGCGGCCATCATAATTTCTAAGATTACTTACTTACATATGTACATAGAATAGTGTCACTTGCTCTTGTACCGCGTACGCGCGAACATTCATTTTTATACAATTAATATTTAACTTTGCCAATGGCACTAAAGTGTTATGGATTAAACGAATAAAGTGTGAATTAGTTCGTTACAATTAACGAGTGTTGTGTTTTCCTTTAGTCGGATCGCCAATGGGTCCTGGAAAACCGTAGAATCCTCTGCCCGATGGCAGACTATTCTACAAATTGGGGGCTCGTCCGGGATGCCCAAGCGCGAGTTCGACATTTGTGAGTGTTGGTGAAATTCCAACCAAATTGGCGAAAGGGCATATTGGCGATATGGCCCAGTGACATTTGTGATAAAGGGCAATAGGAAGATGAACAGTGAATTAGTTAAACGTTTATTCGTCGGAACGGCGGTGACTTTTGTACACAGAAAATGAGAAGTGCGTTGGTGAAATCCCAAGGAAATTTGCGAACGGGCATATAAGCGAGATGGCCCAGGAGCAGCGTGATAAAGATAAATTGAACAGTGAATTGGTTAAGTGTTTATTCGACGGAATGTCGGTGATCTTTTGTTTCGGACATTAAGAAACGGGTTGGCGAAATTCCAACCAAATCTGCGAACTTTTGTCGCAGAAGTCGATGGTGAAAACTGTACCTGCAGTGCGAGGCTGCAGTAGTCGATACCGTTAGAACGCCAATTCTAACAGCTATCGCAACGGTCGTCAAATCGGAATAGCAGTACTAGAACGAAGGGGAAGCAGTTTCGCCAATTAGAAAAAGGCGTCAGCAACGAAAGGAAAATGAAACATCGAGGGGTACATCGAAGTGTACATAATAGTGAACGGTCAACAGCAACGGTAACTTCTATCAAACGCCAATAAGAAAAAGGCGTCAGCAACGAAAGGAGAACGAAACATCACGTAGTACAATGAAGCTTACATAGAAGCGGTAATCGGCAGCACAGAGAGAGAGCATAGTAGAACAGCGAAGCAGGCATCAACGGCGGTCAACAGTAGCAGCGGTCAGCAACAGGCGTAGCAGCAAAGCGGAATAGACAGATAAGCCTTTGACATATTTATATATACACATTATAATGTAATAGAGATACGCGTAGTAGCAATGTTTTGAATGTAATTAAATAGTATGTACACATATTATCGCTAAATAATATAAGAATACTGATAGTTTATAAAGAAACATTTTGTAAGATGGACGCCGAGACTGTAAAGGGTATGACTGTTGACGTGCTAAGGGAGAAGTTGAGGGAACTGAACTTGAGTGTAGTTGGCCGAAAGAAGGATTTGCAAATGAGACTGTTGCAACATATGGTTTTTGGAGATGAGGTAGGAAGTGATAACGAATCGGCAAATTCGTTATACACTACAGAGGATAGAAGTATGAATAGGGTGTTATTTACGTTGCGTGATGTCGAAGATAGTATATCGAGTTTTTATGGAGATGGTACCTATAACGTGTACCACTGGGTCGAAGAGTTCAACGAAGTCGCGGAGACTGTAGGGTGGAACAATTTACAGAAGTTCGTATATGGGAAACAGTTGCTGAAGGGTGCAGCCAAGCTGTTTGTGCGAGGGGCTGTAGGAATCAGAAATTGGAATAGTTTAAAGACAGCTTTACTCGATGAGTTCGGTGAGAAGTTGAGTGCCGCAGAGGTACACCGAACGTTAAGGAATAGACGTAAACAGATTAAAGAAAGTTTATATGAATATTTATACTCCATCATCGAAATCGGTAAGCCAATATCGCTCGATGAAAAGAGTATAATAGAGTATTTCGTAGAGGGTATACCGGATAGTAGAGTGAATAAAAGTGTGTTGTATCAAACACGTAGTTTGAAAGAATTGAAAGAGCAAATTCGTGTATATGAAAAAATTAAAGGTACATCCGTAGTATCTAATAAAGTTTTCAATCCGTCTTCAAGTACCAGCAAAGGTACCGAAGACAGGGTCAAGAAGAAATGTCACCGTTGTAATCAGGAAGGTCATTTAGCGAGAGAATGCCCACGTGGGGGAATAAACAACGTAATTTGTTTTAAGTGCGAGGAAAGGGGCCATTATGCCCATGAGTGCAAAGTGCCACAGTCAGTCAGGGCGGTGAAAAATGAGTGTATAAACACAGTAGATGACCAAAACGTTGTGGGAAAAGGTGATTATTATTTCGTGGACGCGGTGGTTAACCAGACCACGTTTAGCGCATTGGTAGATACGGGATGCTGTGCGAGTATGTTGAGGTTTGATACTTTTAGGAGATTAGGAGAAATTAATCTCAGTAAAGAGAAAAAACGATTGTACGGAATAGGAAAAAGCGAGATTGAAACCATGGGTAACTTTATAGCAGAGGTCACTGTAGAAGGTGTGACGATGAAAGGCAAGTTTGAAGTAGTAAGAGTGCAGGATATACCATACGCGGCAATCTTAGGAAACGATATACTTAGAGAAGTGGACTTATTGTTTACAAAAGGTAGTGTGGAATTTAGAAAACCTTATAAGGATGAGGAAGTGTTAGTGAACACGGGTGCCAAAGAGTTGGCGGTTGGAAGTAAATTTATCCAAGGGGGCGATGAAACTGAAATCTCAGGGAGTGAGAGGGTTTCGGCCGTGCAAGTGTGCGAAGATCAGGGTAATCCGGAATTGCTGGTAAAAGAGGTTGGAAGTAAATTTATCCAAGAGGTTGGAAGTAAATTTATCCAAGGGGGCGATGAAACTGAAATCTCAGGGAGTGAGAGGGTTTCGGCCGAGCAAGTGTGCGAAGATCAGGTTAATCCGGAATTGCTGATAAGAGAGGTTGGAAGTAAATTTATCCAAGGGGGCGATGAAACTGAAATCTCAGTGAGTGAGATTGTTTCGGCCGAGCAAGTGTGTGAAGATAAGGTTAGTCCACAAGTGGTAGTGAAAGAGATCCACGTAAGTAAGGAGGACACGGAATGTCCAGATGATGGCTTCAGGAATGGAAGCAAATTTAAAGTTTTGAGCGGAATAGAAATGCAAATGAATAATCAATCGGATAAAGTAGAATTGTCAGATTTAGAAGAATCTGAGGCAGAGTTCGTCAAAACGTTGATCAATAATTATCAGCCTCGGAAACCGATAAATGTGACAGTCGATATGAAACGAATTTTGAAAGATGAGCAACCAATGTACCAACGGCCACATCGTGTGTCGTATGAAGACCAAAGGTATTTAGACGATCAAGTCGGGGAAATGTTTAAAGATAGGCCATGTTCCTCCAGGAGTACAACTACGTAGAAAAATGAGACATGTAGATGCACTTAATCGGGTATATTGTTTATTGATCAAAGACTCGCTAAAGTTTAGATTGAAGGAAGCCCGATCACAAGACGATTGGATTAGGGTAGTAAAGAAAGCGTTAGAGAACGCACCATATGAAGAGTTTACATAAGAAATGAATTAGTATATTACGATCCCATCAAGGAGTTATTAGTCTTACTTGAGGGTATGGAGGAAGAGTTTATAAAGTTAGCATAGAGTTTATAAAGCTAGAAGGGCTTCTAAGTAAAAATTATTATATAAGAAGTATAAGAAGTACGAGAAAATACAAAGGGTAGTTAAGGCATGCATTGAGTGTATCATCACAGATGCTAAGAGGGGGAAAAAAAGAAAGATTATTGACGCCAATCGATAAGTCTCGGGAACCGTTAGAAACCTATCACATAGATCACGTAGGTTCACTAACCGAACTTTTATTACGAAATTAACGATTTAGTTGCAATTAAACGAACGCAGTTTGGGATTGGTATGAGGTTGAGACCTAAATATCTCGGACCGTAGAAGATTGTCACTAAACTACCACACGGAAGATACGAAGTAGAAAAAATAGGGAACCACGAAGGACCGAACAAGACCACTACAGCAGCAGAGAATATGAAGAAGTGGGGCTACCTATTCGAGGGCGAATAACTTGTCAGGACGGCCGATTGTGGGATTCTAAGTAGAGTTATAAGTAGAGTTATAAGTTACAATTAAAGTCGTAGCATAACAGATGGCAACCACTTGTTCGAATTTCGATAATAGTTCGAATAGTGAATTGTAACTGGCGGCCATCATAATTTCTAAGATTACTTACTTACATATGTACATAGAATAGTGTCACTTGCTCTTGTACCGCGTACGCGCGAACATTCATTTTTATACAATTAATATTTAACTTTGCCAATGGCACTAAAGTGTTATGGATTAAACGAATAAAGTGTGAATTAGTTCGTTACAATTAACGAGTGTTGTGTTTTCCTTTAGTCGGATCGCCAATGGGTCCTGGAAAACCGTAGAATCCTCTGCCCGATGGCAGACTATTCTACATATATATAACAAACATTTAGTCATATTTAAAAAAAATTCAATATTTTTCCTCAACCATCCAGAAAAGCTGCCATAACCGTTAAAGTTACAAATTTATTTGTTTGCTGGGCGCGTGCAATCACATTTTTTTACACTCTCCAGCGGTCGTTTTTTCAATCAAGCCATTAGCCGCCGTCGTCCAGCCAGTGGAGTGTGTGTCGCGTCTGGCGCACCGGCAGGCCACTTAGCATTAGCGCACATGTGTGTGTATGTGTATGTATGCTACTTGATTAACAACTTTTTTTGCATTCAACATTTAACACAAACACACTCACACACATGCAAACAAGCATAACTGCAGGCGCATTAATATATCTGTAAATTTATACGCTTTTAATGTAGCGTGAAGCGGCGAGGGTGACGCCGCGTAACTGTTTACAACGCAGAAGTATCTTCATTAAATCAACAGAAACCTTATAAATGCTTGTATGTAGCATTCCACCCTTTAATGAACCTCTCAAGTGTCTGTATACAATTTATACAATTTTTTTATATTCATGTATGTATGAGTGCGTGTGTGTGTGCGCGCGTATTTATGACTTTGTTTGTTTATTTGCTTTTGACGCGTGTGTGTTCTGGCGCTTTAACGCTCTCTAATGGCGGGGTTGTCATCATCATACGGGCCATTGTGTTTGTTGTAATAATTATTATGCATTTTTTTGTTTTTCAACGGTAAATATTTTACGCTTGCGAGTTAATTGCCGTTATCCTGCTGTTATCCTAGTGTGTGCGCGCATCTGCAGAGAAAAGTTTGACACGCAATAAAAGTGTTGATTGTTTCGACGTTCCATTTGTTCCGTTTGTTATGTATTTTTTTGTTTTTGTTGATTCCTGTAGAATTGCTTACTTTGCCAAGCTTCCAACCAGCTGTTGGTGGTGGTGGGGACGCGCATAAAAATGTTTGCCCTCGGGACGGACACAGCCAAGCAACGGAAACAGCAGCGCGCAAAGAGGGTGGCCACCCGTTCAGTGTCGCATTGTGTCACACAACGCCAAAAAATAACAACAAAAACAAAAAAAAATCAAATATAGAGTGTGTAATATTCATAGCGTGAATATTTTATTTTAGAGCAGCCATCAAAATTTTATTTTCTGCTTTGCATCACATTTCAACCATCAATTCACCGCAGCACAGAGCGCAAGCCGTGTGATTTGTGGCGTTGAGTTGTTTTTTGCGCAATAATTGACACTCGCGAATTTTGAATGACAGTATATAAATATTTGGATGAGTATTTTAGGGATATACATAGATACGAGTTATTCTAGCTTCAGTTCAGTTAGTGGATCACAATATGGGTACTCTCAAGGTGAGTGTGAGATCATAACTTGATACTTTGAGGATTTGTGGGCTCTGTGTTTAGTCATCAGCACTTGAAGTAGATGTAATAGAATTTTCACCAAATAAAAATTGAACAGTTAGTTCGAAAGTGACCTTGAATGAATTAAGCTATGGAAAATATTGAAACTTATAGTTTACTTTAAGATGGAAGCACCTTGAGATCTATCCAACGATTGACCAAATTATATACTACCTCAAATTTTCATAATGAAAATTAGAATTATTAACTGATCTTATGTTTCGAGGACAAGTATAATGGAACGGTTTTGACATATACATACAAATCACTCAGTTTCTTTTCTTCGATCCTAACTCTTTCGAAAAGTTTTTGAGGTTCAGACGGTCTATCGGTATCGGACGACATTTTAAACTTGGTTTTGATTCTCGAAACTATTATCTTAATCTGCATCTCTCTTTATTTCTCACACAGAATTATACATTCTTATTCTTCCCTTTTCCAATCTTCATCTTTCATTTGGAACCATTTTCTTTAGTAAAATATCCATCGCACCTGCGAAGAGTTTCACGGATTTTCCATATACTTAGTCTCCTCTTTAGACTTCGTGAAATGCGCTGATCTCTTACTAAGATGTACATGCAGTATTTTTCTGGAAAACTTCCTTAGCTGCCTTGTATGATCATCCTCCTCCGAAATATCGATTATGAGAATACTGTTTTAATTCAAAGTGGACCTTATTGGTAAAAGCGTTTGGATGAGGAGTTTTAAGCTGGTTTTATGTCTGATAAGGTTCACGACAACGTATTCGGGGTTGTTGACATTACTTGAGGTAATTCTAGGAGGGAGGGACTGAGAGCCATCTTATTAATTATTTTGGGGATCGTTATAACTTAAAGATGGTTGATATCAGGCCGCTTATCACGAGTTTTTGTTGTTGTGGCTACATAGTAAACTATGGAAATAATTTAGAAAAATGCTCTCAAGTTCATAATTCTTGGGCAGCCTATGGAGACTACGGAGAACTTCTAACCTCGAGTCTTTATTAACTGCTGTTTAATGAATGTTTTGTAAATAGTGTATATTAGTTTATAGTCCTTAGTTCAGATGGGATAAAATATTATCCGATTCTCTCAACAGGACCGTATATTATAAGTCACTTTAGAATTCTTGGAGCCGTAGTTCACCCAAATTATGGGATCCTTTTGTAGCGGATGGGACAGAGTTAACTTAATTTGACACTAAGTTCATAATCTGGATCCAAGATTGACTCTATTACACTTTTGAAAATTCTCCCGAGCCCTAATTATATATGATTAATCTGTAATCGTTTCAAAAAATATTAGCTGCCCGCTAATTGAAGAGGACCGTGGTATAATTTCTCACAATTGCCTGAAATAAACTAACCTCATATTAATCTCATGAATTTCTTTCAGCAGCCTCAGTAAAGAGTTAATATGTAATTTCAAGAATTTCTTACACTCTGAATTGTGTAATTCCATTGTGCTTTAGAGAATATAAAAAATGACTGTTTGACGCCCTCAAGATTTAAGACTAGCTTTATAGCTGCTCATGCTCATATAGCATTTACAAGTGTCCACATACAGTTATACATTGACACACATACACTCATTTGCATATGTAAATGTGTTTCGGGCACATAAAAATGTATTTCATTGAGTCGAAATCATCGCCATTTGCACCAGTCAACTAGCACTTAAAAGAGCGTCAAACAGTCGTCTACTAATAACAACAACAACAGCAGTGGCAGTCAGAAAATATGCGAAAACAACTCATTTTCAACCCTTTAACCTCATGTTTTTACATTTTACGAGCACAATTTACGACTTTACGATTTTGCGTCTGTCAATAAAAATGACTTTTTTCGCACACACTGACACACATACATGCAGATATACTCGCTGATAGAAACACGTAAAATTTTTTGCTGCATTTTTACAATTTTACTGTTGGTTGCGCTGTTTCATCTACGTTTTTGCTACGCAAAAATGCCGTTACTAAGTGTCTACAAATGTGTTTGTGTGTAAGTCAGGCTTTCATGTGATTTTTTGCATGAATGAAGTTGTCTTGACGAAAGTATGCAATGAATTTCCAGCACCGTCTTACTACAAATACCTAAAAAGTACCGAAGAAACGTTGAAATTCTTCGCCTTTGAAGATTTAACGCACATTTTCTTTAACAGATTTTTTAAATATTCTCTAAGACACTTCTTTGTGTGCTAAATATGTTGTGTTTGCAGGTGTGTGTGTATGTGTCTCCTGTATCTAGGTGTTTCCATGTTGCTAAGCTTATTTAACCTTTTCTTCTTTTGTACACAGTGCGCCATAAAAATATGTTTTCAGATATTTTTTATTGAAAAAGAAGTATTAAAATGTTTGCTATCAATGCTTTCTTCACAGTCTTAAAGCATTTTTTTCAAGTCTTTCTCACTCTTTACACTCACTTAAGGCATTATAAAATAAAAATACAAAACCATACAGAAATTTTCATTTTAGTATTATGAATATTCTTCGAAGTCTTCTTTTTTGCTTCAGATTTTCTTTAAGTTGTAAAGATTCAAAATTTTAAAATAATTTCACACTTCATTCTATTTAAATACTATCGAAAAGAGGCGGAGAGAGAAAACTGCATTGGTAGTCTCACTTTGACCTCACACGAACTGTTCTCTCAAAGATGCCATCTCACTTTAGAGACAAATTCCTCTCTCTCTCTCAAATTCCTCCATAGTCCTATCAAGCATATTGTTAATATCTATTTCCGTATCACTTAACACAGTTAATGTAGTATAATATTATATGAAGATTTTTGAAATTAGTTAAGGGTGGGATACCGTGAAGTTGTCTAACTGAAGTTCCGAGTTTCAAGATCTCAACAATTTATTTAAATCATGGTAATGTTTCGACTTTCATATAGAGTATTAGACAAGTTCTGACCATTCTAACCAAATATGTATGAATTACAAAATGATTTATTAGGCAGTCTTGCTTATTTATATTATTTTCGTTATACTGCAGAGATCATAAACCATAATTCGATAAAGACAACTCCCAGTTTATAAAATAATCTCGTTACTTTACATTGTCGAAACCATCCAGATCCATGATTTCGCTTTCTGGGATCATTGCCAGCAGAATTTCCCTCCATACTGTGGCTTTCGTGAAGTACAATCGTTTCCTGGTAAGCGAAGAAAATAACTTTTGTCAGAAAAGGAAATACTACGTAAAAATAGGAGTTTGATGTCTTGCATTATTTGTCTCATTTGCTTCCAACCGATTTATCCAATTTACACATTTGACGGAGCGAATCACTCTTTTTACTAACCTATTTGCACTTACTTTTATTTTATAGTGAAATATCGAGTGAAATAAGCCTGCAAATTGGGTGACAAACAAAATTGGTTCTTAGAGTCTCAGAAAGATTTTTAATGCATATCAGACAGCGCCTTAATTTAGTCAATTAACTAATTATACATTTGCTAATTGACTCATTTAGGAATATGTCTGAATACTTAATTGTATCAAATGTTTAATTTGTTAAAAGTACTTCTTATAGCCTCAGCAAGATGTTTAAGACATAACAAGCCCCTTAATTGGGTCAATTAACTAATTGAAATTTTGCTAATTGACTCAATTAATAATTTACTCAATTGGGAACATATTTGAAAATTTAAATGTTTTCAAGGATCAATTTGTAAAGGTTGGAGTATTTGTCATCATTGGGTAGATTCTCTTAGTAAATTATTGGATGACAATGATTTCCGGTCTAATTGTATATATTTATTAAAGACTGACGTATAACTTAACTTAATATAACTTTGACTACATGAGTATAACTTCCATAACCTTACATAAGCTTTGGAAAATTTTCTATACCGGAGTCTTCAGTTTACGATTTGGAGAACTCAGCGTATTCTAAATTATTTAAGCAATAAATAACACATTAATGACCACAAAATATAAAATGGACTCAAATGAAATGCGCGTTGGCTATATCAACCAACGCTATGCCCACATCTGGGTACACGCTTAGAAAACCTTAAATATTTTTATGTCTTTAACCTTTTCTCCTTTCATCTCTGCTGCTCTCTCCAAATTAATAAAACATAAAATTATAAATGTTTTGCATTTTCTGCCAATTTTTCAGATTTTCGGTGAACCTTGGTGTGCGGCGCATTTAACGACTGAACAAGCGCAAGGAACGCCAGCAGGCAGGACCTTGGACCGCAGTGTGAGTGTGTGCGTGACTACGGAAATATCGAGCGTAAATGGCAAACTGAAAGGCGAAAAAATTCCAAAAAAATCACACACAAAAAGGGCAAAGAACGAGTAAGGACTCGCATGTTAAAACAAACAACAAGTAAATAAAAAAAAAAACAGCAACAAAAACAATAAACATTAAGAGCGTGTCGTTTAAGTGCTTGTAAACCAACAACAGCAACAACACTCGAGTGTCCGCGTGCATATTTACCGCTGATTATAGCAAAGAAGAAGTGAGCTAGGAGTAAGGTGAAACGCCGCAGCAGCAACAAAAAATAAAATAAATGCGCAACAACAACAACAAGCGCTTACAAATATTTGGCACGAAAATAAAATGTTATGGCATTGCAGAGGTGCACGCATACAGCAAAAGCTCATTAAAAGCAAATGTTGCTGCCAACAACAACAACTGCAACACTAGCAAAAACAACTGTAAATGACATTAGCTCTTCCTGCAAGTCCTGCAAGTGTTGGTAGTGTCAGTAGTTGCTGTTATAGCGCAACTATTTTACAAAAGCAAAAACACACAAAAACCAGGAAACAAGAATTCACGAAACATAAAACTAAAGTGTTGCCATTCGCAGCCAAAAACAACAATAATAAGCGCTTACTTGATGCCATCATTGTCACTGTCCCAACGTCGTTTGGTCGTCGTTTGAGTCAACAAATACATACAAACAGGCAGCAAGTGAGCACTGCTGAACAACTCAACAACAGCAAAAACATATATAGGTGGCAACACTGTAATTATGTGTAATGCCAAGTTTTTGCTGCCACAAACAGCATGAAAACTATCCAATTACAAAAGGCAACAATTCTAGACGCATCAAAAACTATTAGACATACTTGCCAGCCAGGCAGAGACATTGTTGTCAAATTACAACAATAGCTACAACAAAAATACCAACAACAACATATCAACAAGAAGTGTAAGCGTGTAAATGTAGAATTATATTTAAAAAAGAAGCATTACAAAGTATTAAGTGTCAAGTAGCAACTAGCTACTTACTAGTAAAACAACAACAACAAACAACAAAAAGTAGCAAAAATACATAAAACTCCAAAGTTTCCATTAAAACTTATTCGGTTGGTTGCATTCACATATAAATGACGGATTGCAGACTCGTGCAACAAAATGGCAACCCCGCAATTTTCCCAAAATATTATCAATCAAAAATTCCCATTTGTAAATGCTGCGGAGCAAAACCAATTAGCAACAACAAAAACAACATGTACAGCAACTACAACAAACACAAGCAAATGTTGCCTGCCGGAGAGTCGTTGGGTGCGCAGAAAATCTTATTGCACTGCATCGAAAAGCCAGCGCAACAACGACAATGGCAACAACAACAACAAATACAACAACACGGAAAACGACAGCAACAACAGCAGCAGCAGTACTCGTCACTCGCTGCTTTGGCTCAACCTGGGCTGGAGCGAGCAATTGCTGCTGATATGCATGCTACTCGCCAGCACGTGGGGACCAACGGGCTGCGACGAGTCACAGGACTTTCAGAAAGCGAGTAAGTCGAGATTTTTTATTTATTTTTTTTTTTATTTTATATATGTATTTGAACAGAAATTGTACATTATAATTAGTGAGTACTGTGAATAAGTAGCGAATGCGGATGATTTAAGGTCTATCTATTAGAAGAATCAGAATATAGATTACGTTAAAAAACTAACCTTCCTTTACCAGATCATTTTTATTTTCTCCATGAAATCTTTTTGCTAAAAAATAATAATAATATATTTTATTAAGTAATTCAATTATGTGGCAACCCTTTTCAGAAGAAGGTTTATAAGTTAACTTTCTTACACCTATATATTTTGCTCGGAATGAAATACTTTTAATCTTATAAATAAAAATAATAAAAAATCGAATAAGTGGCAACACTGTACACATAATATGTTCCACAACATGTCTTTCTGTAGTTTTAATTTAATTAATTTTAATACATATGAAGTGTTTATGCATCGTATACATTAATGAAGTAAAACATTTTTAAATAGGTGGCAACATTGAAAAAATATACATGTAAAACAAGTAAGGAAGGGCTAAGTTCGGGTGTAACCGAACATTTTATACTCTCGCAATTTATTTATTTAACTTTATTAATATTATAAAATACACAATTTGACCCACATATTCGTCATATATATTGTATAAAGTCCATTGAAAGTTGGAAACCCTAATATTAGGTTAGAAGTACCGAGGTCCTCATGTTCGATATATGGGGCCTTGACAACCTATGGTCCGATTTCGGTGATTTTTAGAATGGGGCTTCCACACTATAAAGGTAGTATTTGTGCAAAGTTCTGCATCGATATCTTCACTAGTGCTACCTTTATATATTGTAAAGTTAACGATTCAGATCGTCTTCAAAGTTCTGGTATATAGGAAGTAGGCGTGGTTGTGAAGCGATTTGGCCTATTTTCACAACATATCATTGGGATGTAAGGAAAGTATTACAAACCAAGTTTCATTGAAATCGGTCGAGTAGTTCCTGAGATATGGTTTTTGACCCATAAGTGGGCAACGCCACGCCCATTTTCCATTTTGTAAAAAAATCTGAGTGTAGCTTCTATCTGCCATTTTCTATGTGAAACTTAGTGTTTCTGACGTTTTTGGTTAGTGAGCTAACCCATTTTTAGTAATTTTCAACCTAACCTTTGTATGGGAGGGGGGCGTGGTTATTATCCGATTTCTGTAATTTTTGGACTGTATAAGGAAATGGCTAAAAAAAATGACTGCAGAAAGTTTGGTTTATATAGCTCTGTTGGTTTGCGAGATATATACAAAAAACTTAGTAGGGGGCGGGGCCACGCCCACTTCCCCAAAAAAATTACATCCAAATATGCCCCCTCCTAGTGCGATCCTTTATTCCAAATTTTACTTTTATATCTTCATTTATGGCTTAGTTATGACACTTTATGTGTTTTTGGTTTTCGCCATTTTGTGGGCGTGGCAATGGTCCGATTTTGCTGATTTTCGAACTTAACCTTCTTATGGTGCCAAGGAACACGTGTTCCAAGTTTCATTAAGATATCTCAATTTTTACTCAAGTTACAGCTTGCACGGACGGACGGACAGACGGACGGACAGACGGACAGACGGACAGACGGACGGACAGACGGACGGACAGACAGACATCCGGATTTGAACTTTTCTCGTCATCCTGATCATTTTGATATATATAACCCTATATCTAACTCGTTTAGTTTTAGGACTTACAACCAACCGTTATGTGGACAAAACTATAATACTCTCGTAGCAACTTTGTTGCTAGCAACTTTGTTGCGAGAGTATAATAAATCTCTGGAATACAATAATCTCTCTCGAACCTCTTAAGTCTAATAAAACTATCAAATATCGTTTTATATTACGCATTTAATTTAATAAAATAAATGTTTAATACAAATTCAAATTATAAAAAATATATCAGGTGGCAACCATCCTCAAAAATATTGTTAACTAACTGTATATTTTCTTAAACTCATCCAGTTTGATAACTGTATTTGAAGATTTTACTTGTTTTAAATAATTTGAATTTGAAATTTCAATTAGGTGGCAACCTTTATAAAAAATATTTCAAACTAAAAATATCCATATATGTACTTCCAAAACGAATGAGTCATTTTTATTAAACAATTTTATTGCCTTTTAATTTTATTTAAAATTTTATTTTAATATAAAAACTAAATGGGTGGCAACACCCTTTTCAAATTTTTTCCAACATTCACAACCTCTTTTGTTTAATAACGACATTGTAATTATTTGAAAGTAACAATTATTTGGTTCAAGAATTCCTAGTAGGTGGCAACCCTGTCACTTATGTATGTTTATTGTATATTATCTGCATTTTATACAAAACTCTAACTCATCAATAAAAAAGTCTCTGTCTGAAATAGTTTCTCCCACAAACATTGTAATTGATCGTTCCCCCTTCTAACAAGAAAAAATCTAATTTAATACCGTTATGTAACCGTTAGTTCCTCACCACATACATATGTATGTACCTACTACAACTGAATTCCATATGATATCATTGTATCTGACAACTGACAAGTATGTTAAGTCTTAATTTCCACTAAGTGACTATTTCAGCAACAATTTGCCACACAATGTGTCAAACTTTAAATGCGCCAACATTCGTAATGCCATAAAATGAACTAGCTAGCTGGCTGTTGGCTGGCTGGTTGCCTCTTAACAACGCGCACCGCGCGCTGGAGAGTAATGTGGAAAATTTTTGTAATTCCAAAGCGATTTATGACATTAAATGATGATTGCTTTTAGCTCTCTGGCGACTACTTGCTGGCAGCCAGCATGCGAGCAAGCGAGCGAACACATTGCATTATGAGTTTTCTAGTGACTTGCGATGGCAGCGAGAAAAAAATGTAAGAATTTATGAAAGCATAAATGTATGTGTGCCTGTGTGTCTTTTTTTGTGTGGATTTCCGCTTAAATATAATGCACACATTGACATTCGCTGGCGGGGCATGGCGTGGCGTGGCGCTGCATTGACAACGCGCTAAGTGGAAGTCAAACATGAAGACACAACAAACACACGCCCACAAAGCATACGTATAAATGTATGTCTGTATATGTATGTATGTATGTGTGTGTGTGTTTATAAGCATGTGTTGGAGTGTCTGTTGGTGCATTTAGCAAATGCTGCAACGCGCGCCACATGTGCTGCGACTTCCTTTTCAGCGATTTTTTCTTTTGCTCTCTTCAAATTCCCAATCTGTCATTGACAGCGCCAACAACATACACTTATACATGTAGACTTTACTATATATGTATGAGTGTCCGTGTGTTCAGTGTTGCATTGCGTTTTGTATTCGTTTTTTCACATGCTTCTTTGCTGTACTTCACCGCATTACTGCCGGGCAAAAGCTGGGTGTTTGGCAGCAGAAGAAATGTGCAAAGGACAGCATTTAGCCGAAAATGGCAACGCACGACCGTGCTGGCAATTTCAAAATTGACAAAAAAAATCGGCTCAAATACACATACATATGAATATACACACTTTTGGTTGTAGTGACCAATTCGCACTTGAGAATTGTACTTTTTTGTTAGAAAGTTGCCATTTTTTAAAGACAAAAAATTGTTATAAAGCAAAAGCGAAGCGAGAAGATAGAAAAACTCTTCTAGTCACTTAGGAAACGAATTCAAAAGCCTGCGTGATTATGATAAATCAATATGTTAAGGAAAAAAATCCTCGGCTTATGCTCTGGAAAGTATTATAAACTTCGACAAATGGCTTGTGCTGAAAAAACGTCTCATATAAATTCACATAAATTTCATGTCTTAAAATACTAAATAAATTTATGTGAAATATGATTAGCATTGAATAATAATAACTCAATATAATAAAAAGTATTTTTTTTCCAGAATTTTTTTTATATATGTAGGTGGCAACGCTGTGTACTAAGCCTGTATTATTAACCGAAATCAGAATTTTCTTTTAGAAAAATAATTTCTTTTAGAAATAACCTGTATTAATAAAAAATTAATTGGCAACCCTATACCTCTAGCTTGGTAGTAATTTATTCCTTAAATTAAATATATATATATTTTAATTTTGCTTGAAAATATGGAAAAGTCGAAGCAAAAAAAAAATATATAAAATTCTAGGTGGCAACTCTGTTTCTAAAATTTTGCTATTTTTAGTTTTCTTGAAACTTCCTTACTGCATTAAAAGCTATAGTAGTTTGTTGTTCACCAAAAAATCCCAATTTAATTATGGAAGTTTAGTTGGCAACCCCCATCAATTTTTTTTACTTTATGCCAATTTAATCGTCAATTGTATCATACTTTTTTGTACTTTTATTTATTTTATATTTTACTTAACAAAACTATCATTTAAAGTCTTTAAAACACATTGGAAGTTTGTAAGTTTAGTTGGCAACCCTCATCAAATGTATTTTTTTATTTTACCCAGTAACAATTTAACCGTTAATTGCATCATCAATATTTGTATTTTTCTTTAACTATATTGAACTTAGCAACTTTATAATTTAAAATCTTTCACATTATCATTTATTTGTAGCCTTTTCAAGCCTTTTCATAAACCCCTCAGAACATTCTCATGACTAGTGTAATCTAAACAGCAGAAATCACGCATGAATTAGTCTTCGCTACTTCTTACCCCTTCATCTAAGTTCTTTTCCTCAATAATCTTCCGAGATTGCAAATCTGTTCTACGAAAATTAATATCTGACATTTCCGGCTTATCTACAACAACCACAAAATGCCAGTAATCTTAGGTAGTGCCCCTCACGGGCTTTAGTGCTTCGGTAACAGACACAGATTTCGAATTCGCAGAAAAAGATTAAGAACATCTAGGTGCGTTCTCAAATTCACTTCGTCATTAATACGGAATCATGCAAATACATTTACATCTGCATATGTTTGAATGAATGCCACGCTGCAATTGAAAACCGAGAAGAAGGGTGTTAACTAACTCCATTACAAATCCCCAGCTAATAGCGGCACCTGTGTAATTCCACCGAAAAACGCATAAAAAGTGTGTTTATGAAAACAACATATTCGGAGAGTTCCAAGAATCATTTGTTGCATGCAACATCAAAGTACTTAAAATGCTGGCACTCATACGTACGTAAATGTGCGTGAGCGGCTTAGAGCTACCCAGTTATGTGTAGTATAATATTTTTTATGTTGCGAAACACGGAAGAAGTTCTGTGGAAAATATATTAAGTATCGTAAGTAATGGAAGAGGTAATGTGTTGCTGAGAGCAAGGTAATGTAGTTGCTAATGCCTTAAAATTTTGCAGGAAAAGGTATCTTAAATAAACATTTTACGGTTATGAATTACTGCATATTTATTAATTTATTCGAGAGAAGTAATCTACAGTTCTCATGTGTATTTCTGTGACAAAAAATAGAATTTCTAATAACTTCATCAAGGGGTCTATATCACAGTAGTCCAAAATGAGTGGAATTTTGCTTAATTGCCAAAACATAGGCCTTGTTTCGTAGCGCCAAATGAAACAATTACAAAAAAAGAAACATTGTGAGGAAAATTAGCTGATCTCCTGTTGCAGTCTTTTAACATAAAAATAAATTTCGCCTAAATGTAGGCAACAATTTTTTAGGAATACATATAAATATATTTCTAATAGATAAAAAGGTTGAGTGCAGCTTAATTTTTGTTTTTGGGCTCAATTAGCACTCGATGTGACATTTTGATTCAGTAATCGATCTAGATCTTTATGATACTACTATCACGTTTCATCTTTTAGTTCAACTATTTCGTGCTTTCGATGCAGTTCCTTATGTCCGATATACTTTTAGTAGACATCTATTCAAGGTTTGATGACTAATGAATATCAAGTATTCTACCTCGGGCTTGCGATAGTGCTGAGCATTCACCGAGAAAATGGAAAATTATTTCCTTATTCCATTCGAGTACAGAGCAACGGCAAATACTCTTGTAGGGCATATAAATACATTTTCATCGCATGTGCTTCAAATGTCTAATTCCCCGTTATAGTAGCTGTAAATCTGAAAATTCTTTTCTTGGATCTGTTTAATAAGCCCCCAGTTCTTGTCTTGTCATATTTTCCCCACATCTGTTCAGTTATTTTGCATTTGGTTGTATATTTCCACATGTTCTCAGCTCTCTTCTGATCGATCCACGATCGGGCATGGTATTAACTCTCCCTCGAATTCATCTATAAAAGCTCCGACCATTGCCAATTCGTTTTCTTTTTCGTTGCCGAAAATGTTCCTGTGGACGGGAACCCAGATCATGTCTAGGTGGAGTTTGTTTGAGGAGAGCTCAAAGCCTTCTTACACTTATGGTCTATAGTGGAATATGTTATTGGTGACGACAAGGCCAAGTGTGTCGCCTCGTTATCTATGTTTATTGTTGCTTTATATATCCTCTCGTATTTATTCAAAAGAGCTTATCAGGCCTTCTCTAAATCCATACCCAGTACTTCCGCTTGGAAGCCGAGTTCGGTAGACGGATAGAGAGGGATTGTATTACTAAAAAGTTTCAAAGATATAAAATCGCCAATAAGCTTCCACACGAGAAAATAAATAACAACATAAACCAGTAGTGGTCCTAAGTAAGCTATAAACCAACTAGTCCCACATGATCGCCATCAACTGCAACATAATTATGCTGCATACTACTATTGCATTCCTACACTTCCACAGCATGAATTTGATTTAATATCGCTTGTTGCATCTGTTTACGATGAGAAGTTGCTGCTGCCAGCGACGCTGCCAATAAATGTTGGGGCGGACAGACAGACAGCTAGTAAAATGCATGTGCACGCCAAACACGAACGCAACGCATGCATATTCCAAAGTAGTGGGCGTGTTAGGACAGGAAATAGGGGGGCGAGTGGCACGACGCAGGAAGTCATTCACAAAGCGCGCACAAAAATGAGAAATGAAAAGTAAAAAACAGAAAATGAGAAGCGCACAATAAAAAATGAAATATTTCTGTGTGTGGCATGTGAAAAAGAGCAGCGTTAAAAAACGCTTTAGAACTACAACTTGCGAAGCGACCGCACGCCGCCAATGGCCTTGAAGACGCTGCAATGCTCCGCGCAAAGTAAAGTCATAAAAGGCGAGTTTATGTGTTACCCAGATGTCAAGCGGTTGACTCCGAGTCGGATAAATGCGACACACGACTTACGATTTAGCACTTGCCAGGGCTTTCGTACACGTTAACTTGCTTGTGGCAAGTACTCGGAACACAGTGGGTGGCAGCGGCGACGGTGACGACGGCGTTGCCACTGCAATTTTATTGCTCGCAGTGTGGTTGCTGTTGTTGTTGTTTGCGCTCAATTGTTGCCACAAATGCATGTGTGGTACGGAGGAGCGAAGAGCTGCCGTTGCAAGAGGGTCGTAAAAATGCAGTCAACATGGTGGATTTCCGGTGTGCTTTCAATGCTTTACGACTTTTTGATTTCCATTTGAATGCGCTGTGTATGTGAGTGTGTGTGTTGGTGTTTGCAGTCGCATATTGCACATGCAAAGCGCTGTTATAACATTACTTTTGGCACTGACTCACTTTTCATAGTTGAACTCGATTTTTCATGTACATTTTGTTGTTGCATATTTTAGTTGTTTTTGTTTTTATTGCTGCGCTGACTTAATGCCACAGGTGCCGCGCAATTTAAACTGCTTGCACTGTCAGCTTTTATATACTCGCACTTGCCGCACATTCTTTTATCGATGCTTAAGGCTAAGCGTTGCAGCATTGCAGCGCTTTCATGCAACACCAGCATATTTCAAAGTTAATTGCCATATGAAACTGTTTTGTGAGTGCAACAGGAGCGCATCTATTCTGGGCGCTCAGCATGCATATTAGAATATGCAGCAGATAGGGTGTGGGTATATTAAACTCTGTTGCTTAGGTTGGGGTAAATCTTATCTTGCTTAGGTATGGTGGAAATGGGAGATTCCGAAGGCTTTTTATAGATTCATTGATGCTAAGCTCGTACCTTTCAACCATGCATGAAACACTTGCATCTCGAGGTGTGTTCGTATTTGTGACCTACATGAAAGTTAGCAGTGATGCATTCCACAAGAATATAAAATAATGTTAATTAGATTTAATAACTTGATAATAAAAGTATAGTGCATATTAAAATGTGTGGATTTCCGTAGTATTTTTGACGCCTATATTTTATTCATTTTCTTCAATTGAGAATCCAATTTATACAATTTTTTAAAGTGGCAACCCTTGACGTATTTTTTATTTGAATATAGACTATTTTAGTTATTAATATTTTATTTAAAGGACAGACATTTTTGTATTAAATACTAGTTGGCAACCTGTTTCTTATTTGAATACCCACCTGTAAACCTAGAACCTTTCCAATTTTTTACTAATAAATATATATTATATGTATTATTTTCATTTTAATTAGTATAAGTGAATAGTAATCTTCAGGCATTAAATATTCAGATTCGTATAAATTTGTATTTAATTATATTTAAAGATCTATGAAATGATATTATATTATGAAACTGAAAATTTTGAATGAGTTATCATAGTGTGTAGAAAAATATGTGGCAGCATTAAGAAACAATTGCATTTCCTTGTGCCTTTTGAATGAAAGTACTAGGTACTAGTCGTCCCGTTTAACGATGCTGGGAACGAGTCGGAGCTCCGTTGTCCTCTTGTGCTCTAGCACTGAACCACTGGACCTCACGCAAGGTTGGTAAACGCTGGTTAATAACTAAAACCTGTGCAGTTGCGAGGACCTTTTGACACAGAGTGCAGTTCAAGAGGTCGGGGGAACTATGTGCCCTTAAAAAGGGTCACGTTTTCACAATAGTGGGAGTACCCCGCCGGATACTGCGGAGTATGTATATAGGTATACATGCAATGAGACTAGGAATCCTCCCGGATCCAAACTGCCATGGCGTTTGGAGGAAGGCGAGGTGGAAACATCATGTCATGTTCTCCTCCACTGTACAGCAGGAGGTTGGTACATCACGGTAGTCATACTTTAGGCGAACTTTCCCCATTATACCTGAGACAGGCATGTAGTACATATTGTAGTATGCTTCAGAAACCATATGTTCCGGTGTTCCGAATTTTGTTTCAAAGCAAATTGTGTTCCGTACTACAATACAGTTCTAGAACCATTGAAATTTTGTGGGGTTGTGAAATGTAATACAATGGATCGCATTGAACACACCGAAAGCTTTAAGCTCTTCTGCCACAATCATATGTTTCCTGACATTTTGACATACAGAAAATAAATTAAATTCAAAAGTAGTGAGAAGTAATTTCAAAAGTAGTGTTATTCATAATTATATTTTGCTAGAATTTATTTGTATCAGCTGATGGATGTAAACATAGTACAATACTACATGTGTTGCACTATGATGGTACATGGTTTCTTGAGCTTTTATTGTCGTACACATTGTAGTACGAAAACCATATGTCTGTCTTAGGCATTAGACATTAGCCGCCTCATAAAATTTGTGATAGACTGAACACGCTTCGGCGATACGTACAGGGTCTTTTTTGCCAAAAAAATGTTTTTAATTTTTGCTAGTAAAATATTTATATTTTCGTACTTGTGTGTTTCATTCGTTATTGTTGTAAATAATTATATACATAAGTTCTAGAAAGTTGGTAACCCTAATATATATAGGGCATATTATATTTGCCTTATACCATATAAATGTTTCGGGAAATTTTAATTTCGTAATTGGCAACTCTAACTTTAATTATCACGTTTAAATAAAATACTCCGCCTCATACTCAGCTCGCTAAAATAAAAAAAAACATGCCCGTAAAATATTTTCCATAAAAATTTTTGTATTTATTTATTAATTGAGGCAACTCTATGAGGAAAAATTTGATATTGTGAAATTTTCTTTATTTGACATTAAAGCTAAAATGTTTGTACATCTATTTTTTGTTTATATGTATGTATATTTTTTTCCAAAATAGGTGGCAACCACATTCATTCATGTTAAAGTCGGTCTTACGAATGTTGCTTGAATATCTTTAAGGAACTATTTTATTATATTTTGCTATTTATAAATATATATATATATGCTACATTTGCCACCGTAAAATGCAATGCAGTGAGGTTCCTGAATGAGTGAGTGTGTATGTATGTATGCCAGTATGGATGTAGGCGGACAAGCTCTTTAGCACTTGTAATTGTCACTGCAATGAATGCGTAAACATATAAACGCCAACAAATTCATTCATCGCAATGCACTTGCCTCTCCATATACCCACATTTATATATATATATATATTTACATGGAATAAACATACATATGTGTACTTATAAAAGTATATTTCACTTGTTTATTTGTATATACAAACCGCCGTCAGTGCATGTAGCCTTGTAGCAGCGCCTCCAATGCATTTTATTTCATTTCATTTATATCGCTTTTGTTTTGTAGTTGTTGTCTTGTCTTTTTGTTGTTGTTCCAGTTGTTGTTTTCCATTCATTTGTTTTTGTTGTTGTCACTGCTATTTGCGGAA
The DNA here is from genome assembly GCA_031772095.1 of Zeugodacus tau. Lineage (NCBI taxonomy): Eukaryota > Metazoa > Arthropoda > Insecta > Diptera > Tephritidae > Zeugodacus > Zeugodacus tau. Next base: position 81,812,298 of record CM062649.1, read on the forward strand.
AATACAAGCGCCAACATTTCCTTTTCACATTTCAAGCAGCAACACATGTGATGGCAGTGGTGGCATGCAACAAGAGGAGTGGCGGATGCGTGTGTGTTTGTTGTTGCCGACAACAGCAACGATTATTGCTCTTTATGCGCACAACAGATAGCTGGTGTTGTTGTTATTGTTATTACATGTTGCAATGTTGCTGTCATTATCGGTAGGCGCTACAACTTTTTAGCACTGACACGCGTTTCCTTTCTGCCACACTGCCACAACACAGCTGCGCGGCACATGTAGCAAAGGTCACACACACACACACCAACACATACATATAACTACCATCTCATGTATAATATGGGCGCACAGCTGTTTCAATCGGTGTCGCTCCCTCCTGCGAGCGCACGTAAATAATTGTGTGTGTGTGCGTCGCATTTGCTTGATTTCATTATGCAGCGTCGCTTGTTTTTTTTTTGCGAAGCGCGCAAGCGAGCGAAATGTTAGCGCCAAATGCAAATGAAATCGGATTTTCTCGCAAACTTTTTGGACATTTCTGCTGCAGCGCCATATGCAGATGCGCGCCGGTGTGTGGAGATGCGGGTATGTGGGTGTGTGGTGGCGAAACCGCAAAATTCTACAACATATGATGATGTGGCGTACGTGCCGTGCTATGCAGTGCTGCGCTCTGTTATGTGCATCATAATAATTGTGTTTATGCATATTTGGTTAGTTTTTGATTTGAAAATTCCACAGTTATGTGTTTATTTTATGTGACATTCCTATTTTATATTTTAGCATATGTATAATGGCAAAAGGTCACGCAGCTGCTTTATGAATTGAAATTCGTAATAATTAATGTCCACATAGTATAAAATGTATGTGCTTTCTCATTAGTTAGAATCTGAAAGGGTCTGTGCTTAGTAATAAGTAATACAAATGGTAAAATATTTCGAGATTCTTTCAAATAGATACAGGTTTTTGTTTCTAAAGAAATTATCCCATTATGCTCTGGACTCAAGTAAAGCATTTGAAAAGAAACCATTAATCCATCTCGAGGTTCCCTACTTTTTTAAAGAAAAAAGCATAGAAAAATCAAATTTAATGGTTAATATTTATTGTCATTCGAAAGAACTTTTTTGTCATTTTTTTTTAAAGATTAACTCTTTCAAATGTTGGCCGCGGCTACGTCTCAGATGATCCATCCGTTAAGTCTTATTTTCGATGACTCGTTCAATCAATTCGACTGGTAGCTTGCGAATGACATCCGTGATGTTTTGCTCCAAGGCTTGAATCGAAGCGGGATTGTCCGCATAGACTTTAGACTTTACATATCCCTACTGGAAAAAGTCTAACGGTGTGATATCAGACGATCTTGGTGGCCAATCGACCGGCCCAAACCGTGAAATAATCTGCTCACGGAAGTGTTTTCTCAATAAATCTGTTAAGAAAATTGTTGGAAAATAGCGACATCTTGTCGCCGAGATCATGAGCTTCAATTTTAGGCATGAAATAGCGCTCAGTCGTTCCATACGTCAGTCCGAGTTGCTGCGAACGGCGCCGAATCGACTCTCCACGGTCTTCGTGCACACTCTCAGTTACAACTGCTATATTTTCTTCGCTGCATGCTGGTCATGGTCTATTCGGTCGAATATTATCCAATAATGAATGCTGGGTCTCAAGATGGGTGATGGTGTTGCGAATAGTACGCTCAGTAGGCCGATTATGTTGACCATAAGTTGAGCGAAGTGCGCGAAACACATTCTTTTCAGAACGCGAATTTTCGTAATAAAGTTGAACAATTAGTAAATGTTGTATAGGCGTAAGTCTTTCCTTGATGAAATGCCAAACAATACTGAACAAAATTGACATGACAGCTTGAAACTTAAAAAAAAAGGCTATTGAAAAAAGTTCCTCTATTTGGATCCAAAGATTGATTCCATAGGTAAAGAAATACATCAAATCAGTAAATTATCTTTGGGGATTTTCAAGAACGTATTTACATTTCATTCGCTCTTCATACTGTGAGAACCATTCTTTAAATTATACTTTCCCAAATTAGATTGCAACCGGGCGGTAATTTGAAGAAGGTGATTTATAACAACAGAAAGTTATATTGTTATTGGAAAATAATGAATTAATCAGGAGCAAGGCTCTATTTGAATAAAAGAATAAAAAGACAGCGGCTACACTGGCTAGGTCATGTTGTTCGAATGGGCGAAAGTGATCCAGCTCTGAAAGTGTTCGATGCAGTACCCGCTGGAGGAAGCCGCGGAAGAGGACGACCTCCACTCCGGTGGAAAGACCAAGTGCAAAGTGACCTGGCTTCACTGGGTGTTTCCAGTTGGCGCCAAAAAGCAAAAAGGAGGAACGAGTGGCGCACTCTGCTGGATTCGGCTATAATCGCTTAAAGCGGTTTCAACGCCAAATATATATATATATAAGGCTCTATTTGCTTTTATATTTCTGGTAAATTTATGGGGAAAATCAAAGCCATAAAGCATGTGTTAAAAAATATTGTTAGTATTTTTTATTTATTCACTAAGAGCCAATTTGTCTATACACCCGAATCATCTGTCGTGTGTTTCAAGATAACGAAGCTACATACTACTGACTAGTTACAAGCCACTTTGCAATATGATTTAGATTTCGACAATTGGAGATATTTTTCGCAAGTTTACCTTACGCAATTGCTTGCAGAAGGTTCTTTTCTTATTTTTTTATTAAAAAAGTAATTTTTTTTTGTCAGGAAATTGTCAAAGAAAACAACTTTCTAGGACATTTTTTCGGCATTAACTTATATATTCATTATTTTAAAGATATGTTAATATTTAAAGCGATTTTATCTTGCAAGTAATTTATAAACGAAAATGGAAGATTACTTTCTTAAATTCGTTGTCTAACTGACTGACACTAATTATAATAGTAAACCTTTTATGATTTTTAGAACTGAGTTGCCACATTTATTAACAATAAAGATACAATTTATTTATATTTAAATAATAAAGTAATATGCTAAACGGAAGAAGCAAAATAATCTATTTATAAACACTTTCATTGAGTAGAATGCCTAATTAATAAATAAGAATAATCCAAAGTTATATCTCATAATATTCATATTAAGGCTAACGCTCCATTTCATATCCATAATCTGCACTGGCGATTCAACGGCACACCCAAATGGTAATTGGAAATACTTTCATGCCAAATACCAGACAGACAGCAGTCAGACAGGAATTCATTGAACGGACGGCATTTCATTACAAAAGACTGCGTGAGCGCTTCCAATACAATTATATGTATATATATGTATTTAAGTGTGAGTGTGTGTATATCTATATAGATATAAGTGAGTCCTTGCACTGGCCAAACCCTTTCACCCTTTCGATGAAATGTATGTGTAATCGATGATATTCTATGCGTCACTGGCGCAAATATTTCTGCTGCTTAATTTATTCTTAGTAATAATATAGCATTTAATATTTCCCTTTTGACATTCGACGCCGTTATCACATTTTGGCACGCTTCCGCTGGCCATATAAGTAGTGAGTGGGGGAGTAAGGGAGCGGAGTGTTGACGCTTCGATGAACACCTGGTGGCTAAGCGTGCTTTTTAATGGCTCCCAGCTGATTTCACTTAACTATTGATATTTGCTGTGCTGGGGAGTCAAGCTCATACACATATATACATACAAACATATATATGTGAGAGACCATAACTCGTTTCAATTCGTGCAGATTAGTCATATTGCCGAGCGATTAGCGAATGGCTGGTTCTATGTGTGTTTGTAAGAGTATGTGTGTATCCCACCAGCCACTGCGAATTGTGAATTATGACAGAGCGGAAAGGCGACTTCCAGTTTTCACTAATTCGCGTTCCGTTAGCTTACACAAGCACACACACGCATACACCCTGGAATCGCTTGTAAAACCCTTAAATATGCAGATTATGAAGGGGTCAAGTGGCTTGCCATGACAAAAAGTCGTTAAATTTTATTTTATTACTTTCCTGTTCTTTGTGTGACGACGCTCACGCTCATGCTGCAAGGGAAGCCACACATACATATCTACAGCTACATATATTTGTCGACATTTAGGATTTGTAGTTAATTGAAAATTAGTCAAAGGGGTACTTAAAATGCTACTGAAAACCGGGTAGCAAATGTCTTACTCTTGAGTTTGTAAGTAAATACTCGATTGGTGGCAGGGGAGTGGGGTTGAGTAAATCAAATAAATTGCGAAACTTAAGTAGTTGAGGTGTGTGCCTGCTGTGTGTTGCATGTGTGGGCGGGGACAATCAAAAATAAGTGTCATAATAGATTTCAAACACGCGTGGTAGTTAAGCGGAACGGGTTAGGGAAATATTTGGTATGGTGAGTGAGAGGTCGTAAAAGAGGGGGAATACTATGAAAAGGAGCGTATAAATAATATACAAGGGTTAAGCGCTTAATGAGAAAAACGCCTTTAAAGGTGTGGACAAGCATTCTGCACTAATTCTGCTCAGGAACCCAGAGATTTATTAATATTTTTGAGATCTGTACATCCACGGAAAATAATTTCTAAGCTTTTTAGATTCATATGAAGCGTATCCTTAGCTTTTTAACAAACTTGTTTGACGTGAACTGGTCCTTCTAATTAGATACTTAGTAGTATTGTCCTTGTATTGTTAAGAGACCTCCCTTTTAATACTAGTTTTTGGTTTTTTTAACAGCAGAGTTATAGACCAGAATAAGGGCTTAGAAACAGGGGTTGTATCAATATTACAGACACACTACATATCTCACTGGCGTTCCAACGAAGCATAATAATTTTCACGTTCTTGGTAGTCTTACTGTATGTATCTTGAATTCTTCATAAAACATTTTGGCCTAGAACTGGGCCAACTCTTGATACCTTTAGTACACCTTTACATTCTTAAGATGTCTCTAATGATAAATTCCTTCTAAAATTTCCAGAAAAGTTAGAGATAAGAAAAAAAATTCAGAAACAACCACATTCTCGTCTTACATAATAGTCAGCGGTTCCCAAAAAGACTCAGATCTTATCAAATACTCGTCTTTTATGATAGTCAGAGGTTCCCAACCAATAATCATTGGTCTTGGTGAGTGAAATTTTTGAGCTTGAGATCGACGCCAATTGATCATTTAATTAACGATCACTGTGGTAGCAACGCCGATTGGTAATACCAAGTGAAGACAGGTCCGTCTCCACCTGGTCCTACCATCGGAGTGGAGGCATCCCTCTTCCTCCATCAAACACTTTCAGAGCTGGAGCACTTTCGCTCATTCGAACAACATGACCTAGCCAGCGTAGTTGTCTTTTTAGCTGGAGCACAGTGACGTGGGAGCCAAGACGAACGCGCTGACTGTTTGTTTGATGACAGGAGATATTTCGTCTTGCCCTCGTTCACCACCAGATCCCAGATCCCCATATTCTTCGCTTCCTTATGCAGTCTTTATTTACAAATATATTTTCGCAGGCAATCAACTTTTAAAAGGGTTCCTAGAGACACTATAGAGATTTGAAGAGTCTGATTATCAGCTAAGAAGATCAGTAAAAACGAATTTTTGATATCTACTAGCATTGTATAACATAACTTCCACTTAGGTATAAAAAGCAGAGGCTTGGTTTAGAGCGAACGCTTTAAAAGGCTCACCAGTGTTTCGCAAACTTTTTTTTGAATTTTTTTATTTTTTTAAAGAAACTGTTTTTTCGGTGCTGTAAATACAACAATAAAGATTTACCACTGCAAAAACCTTACTTTAGGATTTGCGGGCGGGATTAAAGAAAATAATGCATGCCAGGTGTGCAATATATCCGCGTCATTATCTCATCCATTACAACCCATTATAGCAATAATTACCGAACCTGGCAATTATCAATATGTCATAAGCGTATGAAGCAATTTAAGAGAAAAAAATCGAATTATGCTAATGAAAGTACGAAAAAATCGAAGTTTTTTTAGACTTTAAATTGTTGAATGCATAAATTAAATAAATTATTTTTGCAAACAACTACTTATACACACACAGCCAGTTACTTAGTTATTAATGCCTGCCCTATGTTTATTTGCTTGTAGCTTATAATAATACAGCGACAATGCGTTAAAGGATAAGCTATGCGGCAAAAATAATTTACTCTAATGAACAATTATTCACCGCCGACGCACTAACTAACGGGAACTGGCAACTGGGAACTGCAAACACATCCGCAGGCTGACCATTTCCCTCTGAATCCTTGTATGTGTGTTTGTTTGTGCGTGTGCGTGTGTTTGGGGAAAAGCCTTTTGCGTATGTGCAAAAACAAAGCACATTGGAGCGAAAAAAACGCACGTAAATCCTGTTAGACTGTTGCCACAAAATGATTAATGATGTTGCCGGTCATGTGTGCGCACATATGCACTTAATTAAATGTAATAATTCATTTGAGCAGCAAAATACACAGCAATATTTAAATATGGTAGTAGCTGGAAAAAAATAGCAAATCATTGGCGTGCTGAAAAAGCGTACGCATATAATAATAGTAATAAATAAAAAATAAAAAATGGCAACAAAATGAGTTGCGTAAATGCAATACTATACAATATAAAAGTATATATGTGTAGGTATGTGTGTGTCTGTTAAACTTAAATTCACCGCAAACATATGTAGATTGAAATCATTTCTGTGTTCATATTTACGCATAACTATTGCATAAGTTATTGTTGCCGTTTTTTTTGTGTTGTGGTTGCATGCCACACAATGGATTTGCTGCATGGCATTTACTTTTCGAGATAAAGGCAATCTGCTCTGCTACAACAAATAGCATTAAAATAATTTTAAACTGAAATTTCTCTAATAAAAACATTGCAAGTTTTTGCTTTCGAAAATAAATAACAATTTACTAGCTACATGAAGGTAGAACAATAAAATTATCCAACTTATCCAATATGAGTTACTTATTTATTAAGTGGAGAGTGGCTAACGAAAGCTTGATTGTTTTTGTTTTGTTTTTAGTTCAGCGATCAACCTTTTGAGCCTTGATAATTTCATTTTGGGTTCAGAGTTCACCATTAGACTAAACTTATCGTCAGTATCACCGTTCATCTGTGGTTAGATTGTAATAATTCGGGTTTGTCCAATAGTATTAAATTGTTCTTGATAATATTCAAGTGTTGTTCCCTTAATACAGATCTTATAATATTAAATGTTCCTTATATCCTTTATGTTTCTTTGATGAATCAGTGAAGGTTTGAAGTGGTCCTTCTAAGGTCCTCAAAACAGGCTATTTGAATTTCCTTTGAAAATAACATCCAAACTAATGTTACGAAGGAAATTATCATCTCATATCTCACCTTTACGTGAGGTCTCCCGAGAGAGCTGATGAATAGTTCCGTCAACTGCTCCTACATAAATGGCCTCTAAAGCTGCTAAGCTTGTGGAGTGACATTGTCAATAAACCCGTAACAAGATCTGTATGTTTACTAAATTGGAAGCACAAGAATCCCCTCACGCTACCATGTCCTCTCGGAACTATCATGTGACCTTGATAAAATTGTTCGGTTCCACAAGTTTTATAAATGCAACTTCGGAGACATCGTCAAGAAAATCGTGACCGGTCGTTGTCATTATTTTCCTTGCAAGACCTTACATCCACATAGAAGATGTTCTACTGTCTCCTCCTCTTCTACATCTTGACAGCTTCTACAGTAGTCATTGCACGCCTACCAATCCGACAATGACCTGTTAACACTCCTACTAGAGTTTTCACGTTGTTTCTTTTAAAATACAATAAAAACAAATACAATACTTATTCCATTCAGGGTACGTTTCTCTGCTTGCTGATAAAGTCAGAGATTGTTTCCACCGAGACTCGGATATGTCTATAACGTATTTATCGATTAAACACCAACAAGTGGTTAAGGGCATGTATATACCATCTTTATTGTAATGTAATTATAGAGCTGTGCCTAGCCTAGCAGTTCATCCGCTTCACAGTTTCCTGAAATGTTACTGTGTCCAGGAATCGATTGTAGGTTTATCGTAAAATAGTCAGATAGTCCCATTAATAGCTCAAGGCATTATCTCACTATCTTCGTAAGACTATAGTGATTTCAAGGGACGAATTTAAACTTCTCGCGGATTTCGAAAATCCGTGATGTTAGCTAGGAATGAGAACTTTCTATGAAAGTCTCAAGCTAGCTCTGAGCCAAGTTGTCTCAAGCTCTTCCCTCCTATCAACTGATTGTAAATTATTAAGCAGAAAAGGATAAAGACTTCGTCAAAATGATTTATGTATAAGTTAAAACATTTGAATTAATTTCGAATTTCAGATTTCCGGTTAAACCCTCTTAGAGTAGTTCACAGTTTGACGGAAACTAGACTTTAACCTCAACAAAGCTATTTCCAAACTAATTCCGTACTAAACAAAAAGTGGCTTATTTCAAAATAGTCTTAAACCAGTCGAAGTAGTTACAAAGTAAGCTCATAGCAGCTAACAAATATTTCCAAACTAGTCGAATACTGGGTCTAACACAATTCTAATCTAGACCCAAATTAGTTTAAAATTAATCTTAACTGGTCCCAACTCCGTCAAATCTTCTTCCATGCAAGTTCTGAACGAGTCCTAAACTTGTTGCGTCTTTCAAATCAGCAAATTACTGTTTCATAATTCACGCTCAAGCTTATGTAATTAAAATTAGGAACCCAAAAGTTGAACATATTAAATGCAGTAAATAAAAATAACCAAATTTACATTTTCCAATTTCAAAATGTCACTAAATTAAGGCTCAGTAACTCAAAGCCCTTTACTATTATTCAACAAAATTAAAAATAATTCAGTGAAATAACCAAAAAGTAAGTTCATCATTTAAACACAAATTATAGTAAATGGATTCGCCGAAAAACTGTGCATTTTCATTTCGATTTTCATTTCGATTTTCAATTTGCGCGCTGTGTGAAAAACAAATAATATTAAAAATGTATTGGCCGCCAGAGGCGAAATGGTTACTTTCTAATAAATAAATTGCGCGCGTTCGCATATTTAAATAGACGGCAAACGAATGCGCAAACAGTTTCATATTTTATGTATTTTGCAATAGCGCTCTCTTTCACTTTTTACTCTTATTTCCACAACCAGCATTTTGGCGGTCGAAAATGTGCCAAAAATTGCTGTTGTTGTTGTTGTTACATAACGTTATTCGTACAACTGTGAATTGATGAAAAAGAAAATGAATTTTTCGAATATCAATTGAATGGGAAATGAAAGTTCGCCACTGCATTCGTAATTAAAATGCGAAATTCCCAATGAAAAGTCAATGCAATTACAATGCGAAATGCAACAGTGAAAGCCAGTGACGGTCAGTGACGGCCAGTGGTGGTCTCACTCCCATACAATTTTCAAAACGAACAATACACAACGAGTGAAAGCGCATAGCAAATACCAAATTAGGGTTAACCAAACTTAATTTGACTGTTCGGCAAATGATGAGTAGGCTCACTCATAAATATTATTGCATTTTCGTTATTCCACTTTCATTTCAAACGAGGATTAGTATTGTATATACATAAGTGCTGTGGATTCGAGTGTTGTGGTTGTATTTTGAAGAGATTTGGTAGCTAATTATAAACAAAATTTTGATAGCCAAAGCTTTTGGTTTGTTTAAGGCTAATTTTTGGAATGATTGGCTGATGATTATGACACACAGTGATCTCCAAACAAAAGTTTGAAATTATTTTTCTATGTACTACTAGTATTTACAAAGCACTTCAATGATTCGGTATTTAATTCTTCGAGATTTTACTAATATTCTATAATAAATATAGAGATTTTGAGTTGTGGTATTATCATTCTCCTTATACATATCATTTCTTTGGTGAGACAGAGAAGTATTGAGAGTTCCCACTAAGGTCCTCGTATTAATAAAGCACTGCTCTTCTCCTGTGTATACTTATACTTATATCAAGTCGTTCAAGTCGTTTCCTTACTTGAAAGATCGAAAAAAGGTCTAATTTTCAAAGCTACTCCTAAGTAGAAATTGTAAGTTTATATTTAATACACTCCGTGACCTTTAAACATATCGAAGATCCTTTGCCGAAATGCTCGGTGAAAGTTTTTAGTCGAACTTCCAATGTGAGGTCAAAGGGACTTCTTACCACTTGTTCTTTTTAGTTTGACCATATATTCTCTGATCTGATTCGTTTCTCAAGCTTTTAGAAAATATCAGAACGACAGAGGATCTTAAACTGATAATTTTAGTGAAAGCACGCGACTTTTAATTTCTCCTTAGCACCATCTTACTTCGATCTAACTTTAAATTCACCTCTTTGATATTACACTCATAAACATTATACGTATTTCTACCTAATAACAGTAATCTCTCTAACGCTACATGAGAATTCAGCGTAAAAATCCACTTACCTTGTTTCAATCCAGATAATATCAAGTCAAACACGATAAGCGTATCGACTGTCACATGATCCGACCCTGCGGGCGAATGGCTGAAATTCGTAGTCCATAATATGGGCTAGGGTCAAGATCCTTCAAGATAAGGTCAAAGTTTATCGAACTAAAGTCAAAATTCGTCGAGTTAATGACGAAGACCGTTGAACTAGAGTCTAAATTAATAAAACTATAGTCAAAATTTATTGAATCGACAACTTTCTATAAACCGAGGTAAAAATTGTCCGAAATGGAATCAGTTTAGTTCATGGGTCATTCTTTTATTCGTATTTAGTATCACTTCTGACCTCACCTAAGACCGCTATAAGGACCTTAGGATCAAATTTTAGCAAAACTTCCGTGTGATCCATCATCTATAACTGATACGCTAAATTTATTGATCTTTAGCCCTAACTATAGAATCTGTTTCGAACTAACTGTACTACTATAATGCAAACACGGAATCGACGATTGTTTTCAATCAGTTCCTATCATGAATGGATGATCTTTTAACATAAACTTTCAATCTGCCACAGTTATATCTCTTATATATACACCAAAAAGTTTTAAATCCCAAAACATACTTCTCTGCCTTCGAGTACAAATCACACGCAATAAATTATGTATGAAATTAGAACTCAAAATGAAATCTATAAACCCGCTGAGAATTACACACGCACAGTTAATGAACATCTCATCAATATTGAATGACGCTGAAATAATGAAGCAATAACAAAAAAACAATCGCAAATGCAAATCCACCAATTTGACACTAAACTTTCACAGAGCGCCTGCCACACACACACACACGCAGAGAAACACACACTGAAACAGAAAGACAAGCAGAATAATGCAATTACAATGCAAATGGAATAATTTAAAAATTCGAAAAGGAAATGAAGCAAAAGCAAAAAAAAAACGAAAGTAAACAGAATTACACAAATGAGCAAGAAAGTCTCAAAGACACGTAGCACAATGCACACAACGCCAGAGCCGCAGCCGCAACTGTAGTCGGAGCCGCAACCGTATATGCAACGCTATGCCACGCTGAGCTGCCAAAGTGGAGGAAGGATGCTGCGGCACGTCATATTCATAACGGTATCCTTGGTGCCAGGATGTTTGTGAAATTTTTGCATTCAGCAATAAACTGAAGTGCGTTGCAAGCGCATTTTTGGCACATTACGGCACAGACACGCACACACACATACACACGCGCTTGCATAAACTTACATTTGTATGCTCTGATGCAAGGCGGTGTAACTGTCATGCGTGCTTGGATGTGTGTGTGGCACTTGCACAATTTAAATGAACTTATTTCGCACAGCGAAGAGGAAAAGAAAATAAATAGCATTATATTTACTATGCATCTCATTAGGGTGGTGCTTAAATGAACGGAGAATCATTTTTTTTTCATTTTGATGCTATTTTAGTTTAAAATTTAACTTAAGTTTCAAGAGAGCGTTAGGATACGTTCTACTTACGAAATTCTTTTATTCTTGTTTTTCAATTTAAAATCCAAAATTTATATCTTTCGAGGTTATCACATTTAAAATTTCATTCTGAATTAAGTCTTTTCAGATTAAATTGAACTTTGACCTCAGTTCGAAATATATATACCATAATTGGATAAACTTTAACCCCTATTCGACGAGTTGTGAACCTATTTTTATACATAATGATCGTATTATAACAAATATTTGATCTATGTTCGATGAACTTTGACCTTATCTCCATAGTGCGACGAATTTTTACCCCGTTCCATGAATTTACCCCAATTCGACGCACCATTATATTATATCGAAGACTATTGTCTTGAGTTCGGTAAAAATGTGCCATAATTTGCCATGAACTTTGACCTTAGTTCGATGAACTTAGACCCGACGACTTCGTTCGAGGTATTTAACCCTGATTCAACGATTTTTTGTATTAGTTCGGTGAATTTTAATCCTGGTTTGACGTACTTTCAGCTAAATTCGACAAATTTCTAACTTAGCTCGATGAACTTTGACCTTTTTTGAATGCACTTTGATCCTCGTTCGAATTTTGTCTCTATTCACCACATTTCAACTTTTCTTTGCTGCTCCTTATCTATTTTCAGACAATATTTAGTACCTGGTACTGAAAATTTGGGGTTCTAACTTATATGATCCTCATATATATATATATATATATATATAGATATATACCTCATAACCCTTAAGAACCACCCTAACCTGGAAAAATATAAATACTATGAAGAAAGTAGAAGCAAGAGATGTGAGAAACTTTCAATGAAGATAAGGAAATGTAAAACTGTATGACTTAAAGGGGGCGTGGGATGAAAACGGCGAATTGGGTTATGAGTTATTATGAATTTCAGCACAAGAGACTGCAGATAACTCCGAGCATGTGAGTGTGTTTGTAATGAGATGTTTATAATTACATATCTATGTTTGAGCGCCTGCGTGTGTGCTTGTGTGGGTATTTGTGTGTGCGGCTCTATGGTATGCCGGTGTAAAAAAGCACAGCTGTTGTTGATGATGGCGACGCTTCCATTTCTGCTCTACGCTCGCGCGCCTCTGCACAAAGTTGTGGTTGTGCGGCTGCCTTTGTCGCGGCCAAAGCTGAAAGTGATTTAGTGACAATTGAAATAATTGCAGCGTGAAATGCATTCAGGAAACCGCAATGTGGTGTGATGTGAAGCGAAGTGCATTTTACACATTCAACATTTTGCAATTATAATTTTGAGCAATTACACATACATACATACATACATACAAATATATGGTACTGTATATATACATAGACTAAATTATATATCCGCACTTTTCTTGTTTATGAGTTGTGGCCGCCGTTTGTTGTCGCCTACACACACACACCAACACATACATATATACATATATTTATCTCTGTTAGCATTTATGTACCGTTGTCGCACGCATTTTCAGCGCTGCAGCGGAAGATTGCAATTAGTTTCAAATAGATATGTCTGCTTATGAATTGTTTAGGCTGTCATAGTGACCACACAGCGTCAGCTACACACACACATACTCAAATTTCAAATCCGTTTGTATTTGCTTTAATAGCAATAAAGCGGCATTTTTGTCGGTTTCCATGTGGATTTAGCAAAGCATTTGATGTGGTCCGCATATTTTCGGTTTATTAAAACTTATTTAAGCGCAATGAATGCTGTGCGTTGCAAAAAAATATAACAGTTTTTATTATTATCTGGTTAAATTTATCTGTATTATGCCGGCTACTAATTCTGCTCTAATTAGCATAAGTGATTAGCGCTGCTAAATAATGCATTTCAGTTGCAATTGAATTCACACATGCACACATGCTCACATTGTAATCACACACATACATAACTGTATATATATACATAAGTATGTATGTATTTATCACACAAAGCAAATTAGCCAAAATTTAATAGTTGACAAAAATTCCGCGTAAAATTTAGTGAAAATTCTACAAAAGCATGCCACAACAAAAAATACTACAAACAATTCATTGCATTTTTAATTTTCAATAAAGCTTAAACATTTATAATATTTCAATTAAAATTAGAATTTTTCGTTTAGAATTTGAATACATCAATTAATATTAGAAAAAAATTCCTAAAATAAAACTAATTTCGAAATAATTTATTTCACATAAAATTTCTAGTGAAGTCTAATTTAACCTGAAAAATTAAATGAAAATAGTCTCCATTACTTTCATATGAAATACAACAATATATTATCTGAATTTTAGCGTTCTTAGAAATATACGCTTTTGACCATTATGCGCACAATCTAATGTACTTTTCACACAGCCAAATTAATTGATCAGTTAAAATTTTTATTGAGAAACCAGTATTCGCCCTTCACACTGCCAGCTACTCAATTAACGAGCTGTTTTACATTTTTGTTTTTGCTTTTCATAAGAAGTCGGTAAGTTTCATCAGCTGATTGCTATTTTTAGCAGCGACATCTACTGTAGCTTTTTTTAATAAAAAAATTCAGCCAATCGCAGACAATGAACGTGTATCGCCTTTGTCTGAGAGTTACATTTCATTTTCCAGTCGATTAAAATTTAATTAAAAAGTAATGTAGATTTCATTAAACTACTGAGACGTCTGTTGTTGTTTTACAAATTTTCTCTTTCACTTGTAATTTTAAAGAGTGTTCTTTTGGCACTTGCTTAGAGGCCGGTTAATTGATCAATTAGCTCATGAGTGTTCTTTGGGCAGCTTAATACGAAGCACTTTCTTTTAAACCGATGGTGTACATATTGTAGGGACTGTAGTCGATGTATATATAGTTATTTATTCAATAAAATTAAACTATTTAAAACACGTCCATGTTCTACCGGAGTCAGCTTCACACTGTGTCGACCGGAGTCGGCTTCTGGCTGAGTTCGTTTAAACTTAACAGAATTGGAATGAATTTACTTGCTAGTTTTTTTTAATTGTAACGGCTGGAACACTTCCACGAAGGAAGTGTTCAGTGTATCCCCACAATATGTATATACCTCATAGTATTCTTAATGAATCTACCTATACAAGATTAAGTGATACGCATTCTTCGTGTGAAATCTAATATAACTTAAGTATTTGGTTTCTGATATTTACGGAAGATCCAATATATGAGATACCTATCCGTGATTTAAGGAGTTTTAGTTAGTCGGCACTAAATAACAATTCAGTTATATATTCAATTATTATCCATTTCATTATATTCTTCATGAAAAACGTATAATTTATGGATCTAAGTACTTGATTTTGTTCTCTGCTCGTCTTTCCTAATTTACCACTAGTTCCTGACAGATACCACGCAGTTTTTATGGTTGTCAATATGGATTGCCAGAAAGAATGCTTTAATTATACTCTCGCAACAAAGTTGCTACGAGAGTATTATAGTTTTGTTCACATAACGGCTGTTTGTAGATTTTGCTTAGATTTTTTACAAAATGGAAAATGGGCGTGGCATCGCCCACTTATGGTTCAAAAACCATATCTCAGGAACTACTCGATCGATTCAAATGAAATTCGATATATAATATTTTCTTGGCACCCTGATGACACGTGTGAAAAATGGATGAAATCGGTTCACAACCACGACAACTTCCCATGTAACTCAATTTTGAACTCCATCTTATTACTTCACTTTATATTATATATATAAGGAACCAATGAAGATAGCGAAATAAAACTTTACACAAATACTGCTTATAATCTGTGGCATCACTTGTGAAAAAATTGTCGAAATCGGACTATAACTTTTCAAAGCCCCGAATACCGAATATGAAGAATTCAGTGTCCCATGGTAATTTTTCATCGAAAATTTCGGTAAATTCCTCAGGTATCTTAATTTAATTTAGAGGAAATATTTTTCTTGTAATAGTGTAACTTCCCCTACCTCTCATATACCTAATTATAGGATTTTGGGTCAAATTGTGTGTTATCTTAATAAAAATATATCAATAAATTGCGAGAGTGTAAAATGTTCGGTTGCACCCGAACTTAGCCTTTCCTTACTTGTTTTTAAGTTGCCTTCTTTAATGACTTCGTTAAATCTTAATGAGTTTAATAGGGCTTTTAATTACCGATCAACATATCCACAAACTTCAGTGTTTTTTGCGAATTCTTTGAGTATCGTACCTTTTATTTTGGTAATACTACTAATATAAATTAAGGAACCCAGTCTAAATTGCAGCGATTAAAAAAAATTTCTGGAAGATTGTTTAAAAAGTTTTTCTCTTGAGTTATAGCGAGACTTAAATCACCGAAATCAATCGAAAGTATTCAATAGAAGTTGAAAGTGCATTGTGTTCTCTGAGCAAGTCCTTAAGCGTTACTTATCTATGTTGCATGGCCTACTCCGAGCTGAGAATAGTGGATTACGCTAAAGAGTGCTCTATTTTGTAGGTGGCTTATGAGAAAAGTAGTATTAAGAGAAGGTTTGAAATAAATTATCTAACATCAACCACCTTAATCTTTCTGATTTGATTTCTCTTTAATAAAATGTATTCCAAGTACTAGATAGACTTCTCGAAATTTTTTTGAGTGAGTCTTTAGAAAATATCATATTGGTTGAGATGAATAGAGGCAGCGTAATAGTATGCATTGAAAATACCATAGATTGGTTGAGAGACCACAACTCGACAAAGCAGCAATTCAAAAGCTATACATAGTTTTAGATGCCCGTGTGAGTGATGTGATGTATCAAATTTTAGGTTCTAGCAAATTTTTATTATGAAATTTATTTTTATATTGATTGAATGCTTATAGTAAAATGAAAATAATAATAATACAAAATGAACCTTGGCAGAAGACTTATATATTGAAAGAATTCAGTTAGCGCATAATCTCGAGTCATGATTTTGATTCGAAATACATTTTTAAAGCATTTACGTTGAGATTATTTCCACGTACCTTTAATTTCCAACAATCTTAAAGCAAGTTTTGGCAGTCAAGATGTGCTTGCACTCACACAAGAACTGTCTACTTGCCTTCGTACTTTATACTTCAGCATTTAATGCCATATTTTAATGTGGGTCACATAGAAAATAAAATAAAATAAAAGACTTCAGCTCATATTTTAAGGCGAAAATATGCGCAAATTTAAATTTTTTATTACAAATTATGCACATGTTTATTTGTTTAGCTGCCATATTTGTCCACTAACCGAAAAATCTAAGCATAAACCACATGCAGCGAAGCAAGCAAGCAACTGAGCTTGAGGTGAATGACACTGCTGCAAGTGCCGTTAGTGTGCACAAGTGTGTGTGTGTGTTTGTGAGATTTTATGATTTATTTTTAAGAATTTGCATATATTTGCTTGCACATAAACAAGTGCTTTGCGTGTTTACACACAACATAGCAGAGCATATTGTGAAATAGTAAAAATAAAATGGCATAGAAATGAAAATAAAATCTGCGAGAGCATGTGAGTGTGTATGTGTATAAACTAAATTCAACGAAAATAGTTTGCTATGCATAAAATTTGTTTACCCGGGCAAAAATAGGAAATTGCGTAAAAAATTATTTATTTTTCTTGTTGTTTTTGCTCTTTTTCTACTTTGTTGTTATTGTCACTTTGCCAAAATGTATTTTTAAGAAGCATTTTAGAACACAACTGTTAGCGCGTATAAATAATAAGCACGCACATAGCTACGCGCGGAACATATGTTAGGTCACACACGGCGACACACGAACACACGCAGGCGCTTACTTGCTTTGGCAGTGCGGAATTTCTGGCAAGCAGAATTAAAAATCTAATTTGCTTTATGATTAAAGCGCCGAAAATGTTCGAATGTTTGTGCATGTGTGCTTTTTTGAAACATTTTTTTTTGAATGCGCCAAAGTGCTGGCGGCCATCATAATTCCCACTTGGCGCGCGTCTTTTGCTTTGCTTTTCGCTGCCGTCACTTTGCTTCGCCATTTACATGTCAGCCGCTTCAAATGCGAGTATGAGTGCGCGCAACAGCAAAAAACTGGAAATCAAAGCAAATATTTGGGCAAAACCTAAGGCGAAACACACAAACACACTCGTTCGAGCAAGGCGCTTTCGCTACAAAAAAGTTGCTGGCAGCGCCGCAAGCGTCAACGCGCTGCGCGTCAACAAAACTTGTGTACAACTGACGGGCGTTGCGCCGCGCCGCGCCAGTGTGTAAAATGACTAATGTGAAAACCCCTTGAGTTTTGAGTTTTCCCATCAAAATGCCTCAGCAGCCCTCTAGCTGCCGTCTCATCATCGCGCGGAAAATGTCGCTTTTCGTTTTGATCTAAATTTAGGCGCACACATACAGACTCTCATATGTGTAAATATATATAATCGCTTGTATCGACGGCACATATACGCACTGCGCCTGCGATAATGTCTTTTTATTAAGTCATGTAAAATTTAAAATCGCATTTATTTTTCCGCGCTGACGAAATGAAATGGAATGAAAATATTTGCTTTTGCCATTAAACGTTTGTTTGCCTTGTCGAGGGGTGTGGCAGTAATTTCAGTGCGTTTTTTGGGCGGATGGAAAAATTTCAATACTCAGTTTTAGCCTTAATGTTATTGAGGGAAGAGCTGTTGGGTGTAAAAGCAGTTATCGTAATTATGTTGTGAGTTAAATTAAGAACTGAAAATTTTCGAATTTTTATATTTTCAAAATTTGAGTTTTCGAATCTTATTTATTTATGAGATTATTTTTAATTTACTTTTAAAAATATGCAAAATTGTAATTTTGGTATTAAGCCCAGCTAAAATACTTTTTAAATAAAAAACGTTGCCTACATTTAGGGTACGAGGTATATAACGTGACTCATATTTAGTATATTCTCACACCAATTAAATATTTAGGCAAAAATTAAAGCTGGTAGAAAAATAACTTAAGGAATGTGGGAAATTTGTTTAAGGTATTTTAAGACAATCTCGACAAATCTTTTTCTCTACTCTTTAAAATGTTTTCCGAAGTATCACCAAAAATTATTTATAATATATATTGAGTGTTATATTAACAAAACCTGAAGTAAAATAAACAAAAAAGTTTTCTGCAGACAGATCATGCAATATGCCGACAGTCTTCTTGAGTCGAAAACCAGCCATAGCTCAGTCTTTAAGTTTATAAGCTACTATTACTATCTGAGCTCTTCGTTTAGTAAAGACTGGAACTGTTACTCTCTTTCTTTGTAACTAATGTTATAATGATTTGTAGTTCAAAGCTATTTATATACGTTTTTAGTTAGTTCCCAAGTCCCCAATTAAATCCCTGTTAAACGCTCACTGTTTCCCTTAGACGCTTTCAAATTGTTATTCCTTCTCTCTCTTACTCACCATACACCTTTCTCACTCCCTATCGCTCTCGCTCTCTCTCTCTCTTTGTCTCTTTCTCTCTCTCTCTCTCTCTCTCTCTCTAAGCCGTCTTTTAACAATTACCGCGCTGTGATTAAGACTATCTTTTAAGGTAGGATACAATTTAGGATCATTGTAAAAATGTACACAAATAATTATTAATGAAGCTCTTAATTTAGACGAGAAGCGAGAACCAATAAAACCACTCTCAGGTTCAGTTCTTGGTATTCGACCTTAGACTGTTTTACTTGATATATATGAGTTCGTCTTGGTAATTTTTGAGTTCTGTAACCTTCAATATTTTTCTTCATATGTGAGCAAAGAGTAGTATGCTTTGAAATAATTCGGCTAAAAGTTCTTTAAGAAAGAAGCCTTAAAAATATTTTAAAGACACTTCTTAGAAATCTAAAGCAGTCAGTTAGATACAAAATAATTTTTTTTTATTTTTTTAAGAGATAATTAAGAAATTAGCATCTGAAGTGACCGCACCATAAAACACTTAAAAGCTTTCTTTGAATTTTGCCTTTTTAGCTTTCATCTCAAAAACTCTTAAATATAATATGTCCGCAAATAAAAATAAAATTCAAGTTGATTCATTAAGACATTTTGCAAAATCTAAATTGTTAATGTATCAATTGAAAATACAGTTAAATCAATGTCCAGCATCCTTAAGGATATGCTCAAACTCATACACACATACACAAACAGAAAGAAATTAATATATTTTATTTACTCTGCAGCACTTTATTAAAATGAGCTTTTGAATTTCAATGTGAGTATTTGCTCTACCGCCGCTGCGTCTTCCACAGCTGCTGTCTTCTTTCAGCAAAGTAAAACTTTATGTGTACGTGGGTTTGTCTGCGAGCAATTTTTGCAAGTGCTTAATATCTCCGTGCTGTAGACACTTGTAAGAATTGCTTTCGAGTGGACACTTCACATGCAACATAATTGAATTTTACCTACAACAAGCGCACACACACACACCCACTCTCACGCACAGACAATTACAATTTGTCAAGTGTGTCTTCACTTATTATTATTTCATTTAAGTTCTTCACTTCACTTGATTTCCACTTTTTGTATGTTTGCCCGACAGCAACAGCAACAACAATAACAACAGTAAGAATGTCCAATAAGTGCGAAGAATGCTGCTGAAATTTTCCGAATTTTATTGAAAATGAAAATATATCATGTGACGGCTTGAAAACTGTTGCTAACATGGCTCTTGGGCCGCAGGGAAGACATCAACTTAACAATGCCGGCTCGTACACACACACACACACTCACGCAAACAATGCGTGCGTGAGTGTGCATCTGAAGTGGACAATTAAATCTGGACAATTACCGCACGCCACTCAATGCGTTGTCATTAAGTTCATACTGCCCGGCGGAGAGTCTACAAGAGTGCGCTTCCAATGTCCTACTGTATTCCACTGATATTCTTCTTGTGTGTGTGTGTGTGGAGGTTTTTTTATGTCAGATATGACACACGCGTAGCCACTTGGCTGTATGAAATGCGTGGCCACACTTTTGTCGGTTGTCTAGTGGCTGTCTTTGGCGGTAGTCTCGCGCATGACAGCGGTTCCACGCTCTGTTGTATGTTGCGGGCAATATGATATGTTGTAGTACACTCTGCGCCTTTGTGGTAGATACACTTTTGTGATGTTCTCAGCTATAATGGTGTCTGTTATCCTGGATCATATGAAAAAAAGGTTCATGGCTTGCCACATATTATTCACTACTTGTTGCGAAAGATCCTTTAGGAATATTAGTTTATAGCGAGTAGATAGAAAATATTTATTCTGATTGCTTCTCTCGAGCTGTTTTTTTTTCAATTTCCGTATTTTTATAGACTACGTTTCACGAAGGCTATCAAGAAAGCTTAGAAAGCTCTGATTAAATTCTTTATTGACTATGTTAATATTATCAATTTTCGATTGCGAGTAAGTTCTTTCGTCCATTTTCAACTTGAAAAATAACGAGATTAAAGCTCTCTTCGACTTTTCTTTATTCTAAAATTATCTTCCAAAAAAATCGAGAAATTTTAGTCCAAGAATATCACATCCAGGTCATGACTTACAGACCTTACTAAGGTAAAATGCAAGCATTGTGTGGCTATTTTCAAACTTATGTAGATGTCATATAACATTTGAAAGCTTCAAAGAAAAGTTCGTCAGATATGTGAAAGCTCTTATAACTGCTTTCTATGATATCCAGCTTATTCTACTCAATAAGATAATGATATCTATCGATAAATCGTGGCTTAAAAGAGGCTCATTTTATAGACTCTAATAGTATCGTTGCGGCTTTTAAGTAATTCTTTTAGTTGATCTGAACCATTCTTAAACAAATGTTTTTTGTATTTACTGAGAGTGCTCATTAGTAAGAACCAAAAATTAAAGTTTGCTCGATTACACTCTGTTTATCGGATGTGAACCCGATTTAATGTCAATTGATAGTTTTAAGTAGGCTACTAAAGAAATTTTCTTTAAAAAAATTAAAAAAAATTCCTTATGATTTGGTTTGAACCAAATTGAGAGAAAACTATCCTAACAACAACTCTGTGATTTAGAATGCTTATAGGGGATCATTAAAATATATAAATGTGACTTGAAAAAGTAAATGACACGACATTAGACTCTCATTTACGGTTTTTTCTTTTGCCTAATGAGGTTCCAGAATTGATTGAAAGTACTCTAAATTCTGTCGCATCGGAGCTTTCTCCTCTCTCTCTCTCTTTCTTTCATTGTCTCTCATTAACTTGCCTCTCTTATAGCGTTTTTAGACATGAGATAATTGCTCAATTAACCGGTCTCTGCTCGATTAAAACGCTTATTAAGATCGAATTTTAATCGACTTGAAAATCAAATGCAACTCTGCGGCAAAGACGTACAATATAGTACGTTCTTTGTCTGCGATTGGCTGAATTTGAATATAATAATAAAAAAATCTACAGTAGATGTCGCTGCTAAAAATAGCAATCAGCTGATGAAACTTAAATACTTCTTATGAAAAGCAAAAACAAAAATGTATAATAGCTGATCGGTTATCGAGTAGCCGGCAGTATAAAAGTAGTTGTTTGAAAGTATTTCTCAGGTGATGAGGGACTATTTCAACTATTTTATTTAACTCAAAATAAAATTCTTCCTCTCTCGGAACTGTATTTCCTAATATACTTTATACGTTTCACCTTCTTAAAAGACATAATTGTAGAAGAGCATCAAAACTAATATACTCTTAAATAAGATGCCATTGTCGAAGCTTTGCTGTCTTTAGCACCACAATATAATCACTATAAGAGTCACATAAAAATTAAAATGCCGTTAACTTTAATACAAAGCAAACAAAGCTCTTCACAATTGCATTCCCAAAGACCTTTGAACTACAAATAATGAAGAAAGACGTAATTTAAAATAATTATGCCTGTTTCTGGCAACGCTCAATTTCAACCAAACTTGACGGCACCCCCTACGCGATGACGATAAACATGTGATTATCTGCGCTGCATAAAGCAGTGTGATGGGAAAAAGCACAAAATATATAACTTAAAAACAATTTGGGACGACAGCGGGTGGAGCTGATGCTTTTTTGCTGTTGTCTTTTTATTGCAACAAATTTGTTGCTGTCACTGTGCGCCACATGACAAACAGAAGCGAAATAAGAAAGCCAGTTTCTTAGCGCTGTGTTGAGTCGGCTACAGTGTGGGAGCGCGGCACACTGCAACAACAATAATGAAATAAAAATGCAACACATAAGTGATTGTCAACATTTGCGTTGCACTTGCTGTGCGCATGAGTGTAGTGTTGAGAAGGGGATGGCGGCGTGGCAACGCGCTGGCATGTCAATGCATCAAACAATATTCGTGCGTGCATGAGTGTGCGCGCAGTGTATGTTTTAAAATTGCTGCTGTTTACTACTTATTGCCCAACCGCGCTGCTGATGCGTAAACACTGCGGATGATTAATTTTGCCGCTGCCGCTTAATGCTGCTGCGCGCGCCTTAATGATGCGCGCGTTTATTTGCATTCCACATCAGCGACGATTAAGCGGCAAAGCGCATGTGGCTACGGCATGCGGGTTCACATTGAAGTTCAGAAAAACAACAAAAATACAACAACCAACAACATGTGTGGTGCAAGCGACAACAGCGCGTCCCCTTCCACAACACAGCACACAAGCAACGACCGCCGCGCCGCCAAACACCTTCCTGCGCTATGCAGCAGCATTTTAATTATTTGTTTGCGCACCCAAAACGCTGTTGCTTTTGATGATTTGACATTAATTCCGAGAAATACGCGAAGCGCAAAAGTAAATAAATGGAAAACTGACGCGCGTTTGTATATAATCACATGCGCGCATGCATGCCACCATCTGTGTGTGTGTCAGCGCGTCACACACACATACAAGCGCGCGCGTTTGTTGCCGCCAACACTACACAACAAACACCTCATGCATTTACAAATGCGCGCGTAGCGCCATCAATAAATGAAGCGCGCGTAATTAACTGTATGCGAAGCGCAGTCAACGGGAATTTTAAGTTGCAACAAATGCGCAACATCAGCGCGCGATGCTGTGTTTTGTGTTGGGCGGCGAGCGGAAGCGCGCGCGGTAGGCATACAATTATTTCCAGCAAATAAATGAAGCCACAGGCGCAAGTACATACATATACTGGCATGTCTTGTATAAGATGCGCGGAGGCGCGCGTGTTGCATTGAAAATACTTAAAAATTCAGCAAAATAAATAAAAGCAGTAAAAGCAATCATACGCGCGTCGGTATGTTGGCAAATGGACGCGGCAACATGAAGTCCACCATCCGCTGCGTCATTGGCATTTTCAGCGCGCGGCATACAATTTTAATGAGAACATACAACATGCGGCGCGCACCACAGCGCGGTACTAAGAATGTACATATACATATACATAAAAGTAAAACCAGGACAAGTGAGTGACCGAGCGCCAGCCGCCGCCACCAAAGTGAACGCACATATACTCTACGAATTTCGGCGGAATTGAAATAAAAAATGTATGAAAACAAAAAACATATTAAAAGAAGAAGTCAAAGTGGAGACTACTCAATGTGCCGCAGGACATGCGAACAACGGCGAAATGCGGACAGCTCACCGCGTTCGCATTCATTCAGGTGTGGGAAATTAAAATTGTTCTTCGACTTTTTCTCCTTTGTTCTAGTTATACGCCTGGCGCCATGCTTAACGCCGTAACACCGTTAAATGGTAGCGCACGTGAGTGGCAACGCTATTTATTTTGATTTACGCCGCTGCCATTTCTGATGCCGGATTTGTAGCGGAAATGAAATGCCTACTCACCGACAGCCCACAAGACATTTTGATCCAGATTTAATGTGATTCGTGGTGGTGATGTGAGTTGTCGAGTTACTGAGACGTGGCTAAGCCATTGAAATGTTGGGTGATAGAAAACGAAAAAAAAACAGCAACAACAACAACAAAGCATAATTATTATTGAGTGTGACACAGCGCTGTTGTCGGCCCTTGTGGCTACGCAGCGCGGCTTCTGCTTAACACCTGAAGCTTATGCGCGTTTTGAATGAATTTGCTATGCAGGCTCTGGCTCAGTGCCGACGGGGGATTTGCTGGTTTTAGTTATGTCTGCCTTCGGTAGATTTTATCTTTATTGACTGCTAATATATTTTCGTACCAATTATTCTTCTCCTCTTTGTATGTCCACAAGTGCGTATACAGTATTTAAAGAGAGAAGTTCTGTGAATTTAAATGAAATAATGAAGTAGTGACCTCAATATGGAAATTATAATACAGCTTATGGGAATTGAGTATTGATAATTGTAAAGGCGATGCGTGTAAAGTAACATTCCACTTTCTTTCTTCGTATAATTGCACGAAAGAGATTCTTAAAGAAGCCTGGGTCATAACCTATAATTTTTCAGAACAATGTGAGGATGTCTTTTGCATTCCGCTAATGGCTGAAATTATGTTTAGGGACAATAAATGCTAGTTTTCAGCTAGCAATTCATGTATCGTTAATTCATTAGTCTACAAGATATTATGGTCTCACACCTTGGCCGACTAACCAGTTATAGGTCTATTTAGCTTTTTGTTTTGAGTTTTCGGGCCAATTAGGATTAATCTGACGTTCAATAAAGAGAGAGAGATAAAGATAAAGAGAGAAAGAAATAGAGAGAGAGATAAAGAGAGAGATAAAAAGTAAGAGAGAGGGAGCGAGAGAGAGAGAGGGAGAGAAGGTGAGAGGGAATGAAGGTGAGAGCTATAAAAGTCATTTCTATGTAGGAAGTTTTTTCGAGTCAATGTCGAAGAGCTCAAAATCAAAGGTTACGTCACGATTGAAACTAATTTTATGATTGAAAGTGTTTTCTATGTTGATATTATATGTTGCATAATAAATCTGTGAAATATACTACTGCTAGTACTTTGATATGTCTCTATCCAATTTAGCTTTCCGTCGTGAGAACCCCATAAAATGACGTCGACTCTCTGCCGAGACATTCAAAAAAGGTGTGATAATGTGTTAAACGAGATTTAGAACAATACTGGCATAGTTCGACAGATTAAGATGAGAAGAAAGCATCTTCATATTTACCAAATGCTATGTAAACTTCTTCAACGAGAGCATGTATTGCACTGAAACACCTGACATACATTCCTAAATTTCATTTCTTAACCTCTACTACTGATGCTAATGCCAAGTAAATGAAAAAACTGGCAATGTAAAAACTTCAAAATGTCGGCAGCCAACTTTAACCAAATTTAACTAGCTTACATGAACTCGCTTGCTAGTGAAATATCGTTCATATTTTTCTTACTGAGTGCACAAATATTTTTCTTGGCCTTTTCAATTCGCTCAACAAATTGGTTACTTCGAAATATTGCACAGTGCATTTGCGACTCAAATGGAAATCAAACACAAATTCCACTTTCCCCAACTGTAACTAAACATGAAACACACACATATACAGATAGGGAGCGCATGCTAGATTGAAGAGAACACATATGTGAATGCGAACCCATTGTAAGGTATTGGGTACCAACAACAGCGAACGATAAAACAGCAAAAATTTATTTCCAACTCATAGCGAGTGTTGCACTACTGTGCTGTGTTCCCCTGCGGCCGCACTTTGGTGCCGGCAACTCTTTTTTTACCCCCCGATTTTGCTGTTATCGTCTATAGCCACATTCTATGGTAGCAACATCAGCGCCGCTTTGTATGCTGCTCATGCTTGAATAACGCAACATGACTATCTTCGAATTGTTTTGTTTTTTGTTATTGTTTTTGTTTGGTTGCATCAGCATTGCGAGCATTCACTTGCCGGTTACTGCCATTCAAACTGATGCTGGACAGTATTGGCGCCAGCAATGCTTCAGCTGCTGGGCCATACAACAAAGTCAGCATTTCCGAAATGGCCAAGAGCCACACACATGCCCCTCTTACACCTCTTACACACACTCACACACTTGCCACACATGCTTGCAACATAAACTCACACATACATGTGGCGCTGTGGCGCATACGTGCGCGGTTGCCTGCCTGCATCTTTGAGGTCTGCCCGCCAAACCGATGAATGCCAGTAAGCAGCCTAATATAACGGTGTTTGTATAAGTGTCTGCGTGTGTGTGTGCTTGATAGGCGGTTGGGCGTGTCGTGGCCGTTGCACGTGAGTGGTTTTCCATTCTTATGCGCTGCTTGCCGCATCGATCTCTTAACATGCATGATGCCTTGTTGTTGTTTATTGGCGCTTTTGTTGTTGCTGTTGTTTTTTATTGCCAATGTCCTTGTCACTGCTTCGCTGCTGCTGATGCTGATGCTGATCTGTTGTGCCCGTGCCGCGGTCAAAGCGGTTCGGTGCCATTGCAGCTGCGAGGTGCTGCTGTCACACTCACTCTGTGTCTCTATGAAGATACATATATATTCTGTAGTGGATGTGTGTGCTTCGTGCTCGGCAATTTTATATGGCCTGCAATAAATTGTTGTTATTAGTTTTGATATTGGGTTTGATTCTTACTCGCTCCTTTGAATATTATTTGTTATTTTGCTTGTTTGCCTTTGCTTCGCCATAAAAAATGATACACGAAGAAGAGGTCATGACTATTGATAGCTTTCCTTGAGTGTAGTTTATTTCTCATTTTTTATTGTTTTCTTATTTTGAGACTTTAGTGGAATTGTTATTGCCAATTGTAGAGTAGACATTTCAAACGGAAAGCGTTTATTTATATATATATATATACATATTGGTCATTACTCTCGGCTTCCAACTGGCATTTTACAGAAGTATGCTCTGATGTCACAATACATTATACTTATATGAGGAAGGCTACAGCCGATGTGCATTTTGAACAGCTGGTCGAAATTGCAAAAAGGTTTTAAGAAAAGAGTGTTTTTTCCTCAAATAAATAATTTGTTTAGGGTTCATTTTAAAGTATAAGAAGTAAATCGAAGCAATTACACCACAGTTATGAGGAACTATATGACTTCATGAATCTTCAATGCACATCTGAAATATACCAGTCTCACCTTGTCTGAAAGTACTTGAGATTTTTAAAGCATTAGGCCAAAGGAACTACCTACCTATTCTACCTACATCTACTTTAGCAGAATCAACCTCTTCATATTTTTTTTGCTAAACTAATTTTCGAGAATTTCAAAAGTGATCTAAAGCTCAGCGCCTCAGAGTTTAGAGAACTCGTTCGATCTTTCATTGCATTGTTCACGAATATCCCGAATATTCTCGCACAGAACAACCAATCATTCTAAGCGTAAAACACTCTCTATAAGACGAAGAAATCAGTATTTAACCATATTTGGCACTCAATCTGAGCTTTTTTGTCTTGCTCACGAACTAAAACTGCAATGTCCATGCTTCTAAGTAGCTAAAAGATCATAGAGATCATTAAACTTAAGAGTATTAAAGACCATTTAAGCGAAGAAAATGGTTAAAATCTATTATTCTTCCAGAATCCTGACTATAAAGTCGCATGTTACTGAACTGGCTAAAGTCGCCGAAATCAACAATTTATGATCCGAAACCTTTGAAAATAGCAATAGGAAGGTTTCAAGAAGATGTTGATCTTATAAGGGAGGCTTAAACACAGACTGAATCATTTAAAGAATACATCACATTCATTGCTGAACAGACGTCATGTTGGGCATAAGGTAGACCTGATAGATTCGTGATTGAACTATGCTCATGATCGGTACCCATTAAGCGGAAGAAATATTTTCTATCTTGAGTTTCTCAGAAGACTTGACAATGAGATTGACGAGACTTCTGCCAACATTGGCATAGTTCAACAATTTCGGATGGAAGAAAAGCTGCAAGACCTTCACCGCGGAGTCCACTGCTATTGGACAATTAAAGCAGACTATTACTAATTTATACTTCTAGTATTAGTTTTGAAATGCTTATCCGCGAAGGTCATAAACTATACATAAATCATCATAGTAGCCAGAAAGACTTCCCGTCAAAATAATTATTATACCCGAAAATATATCACTAAAATGCATTAAATTTGGATTTTAGCGCATTAAACCGAATTAATAATCCTTGCGATCAACATCAACACCACCGACTGCCTTAAGCGGCAAAACGCTGACCTACTAACGCTACCAACCAGTCTCAGCTATGAGCCGATAGCAGCCAGCCAGGCTGAGCGTTGAAACTTAAATTTATTATAGAAATTCTTAGCGAAAGTCCCCAACGAACAAATTTAAGGCAATCGCAAGCTTCAGCAAAGCAAAAATTAAGACTTGAACTCGTTATATGGCGGCGACAGCGAACAGCAGGCGCGGTCGTGCATGCCGAAAACTTCTACTCAGCTCAACTATTTTCCATATTCCATTATCTATTTTCCCTCAACATGACGTTGCATACACCGAGCCATGAGCCATGGCGGAGCGTAGCGTTCGAAAAGTGCGCAAATTACGTGGCAGCTAATAAATCCAACTTAGCTACAAAACTACATGCAACCCTGCCTCGCTTTAGATATATACATATATATAATATTATAACAACAAAGGCAACGCTGGAAATTTATACATAACCCTGCACTCGACAGATAGCTCTAGCTGCTGAGACGCGCAACTTTGGTGAGTGCAAGCAGGCTACCAGCTCCATGCTCCGTGTTCCGTGCTCTGAGCTGCAGCGCCAATTTTCCAGCTACCAAGAGCCATCGCACACCAAATCACCAATGCGCCGAGCTGCTGAGAATTTTTAAATTATGCGCGAATTTGTTTTGTCAAGGCAAGGCAAAGGGAAGCGACTGCCTGTGTACTGAGTTTCCTGCAGTCGCTCGCTAGCTGCTAGTACGGGTTCTAGCTCTACGCCCGCAACCTTCGAGTCGCCGCGCCGTCCCGCTCTTTTGCATAATGTAAATCTCGACTAATTCTTATAAATTATTTAATAAGAAGTTAAATGATTCATTTTAAGTCCACGTCCTAAGTTGCCGTCGCTGACAAGCATTACACAGCACAGCGCACAGCCCTCAGCCCTGCGACTTCAACTCAGTTCAGCGAGTCGCAGCGACTTGTCGTCGTACCACCGGCATAGTCTGTGCTGTCAACTGTAAGCCAAACTGAGTGCAAATGAGTGGGTGTTGTTGGGTAGATAGTGTATAAATCACAACGCAACGTCGGCCCAAGCGAGTTAGCGGCGAGCTGAGGTGGAATGTAGGTGGTCGGTGCTACGTGCAACAGTTGAAGGCATTTTTCTGTGTGTCACGCATACTAAATTAGAAACACAACGGTAATGAATCTTGGCACATTCGAAGATATATTTACTCCCCACTGCAGCGCCCTAACAACAACAACAATAACTTGCGAAACGAGCAACATCATTGAAAGCTGTCTTTTGCCAGTAGTAGTAATGAGTTGCCTCGCCACAAATTAAGCGCAACTCTCGCAACTCGGTCGGACTGTGGTCACTTTGACAGTTCGGTATTCGCCGGTTTACGAGCGTATATATGCGTGTGTGTGTGCGTGTGATTTTGCGCTGCGTACGTGTTGTCATTTGTCTGTTGCAACAAAATGTCGCCTCGAGACAAATGAAGTTACAAATCTCTACTTAATTTGCTGGTCATTTTGCTTAGTTTAGTCTCCCGATTTCGGGCGTTTCGTACGTAAGCGCTGCTTACTGGCTTCGCCGCACCTGCCAAAATCAAAACTTTTTGATTGGCGAGTAAATTAAGTCGCCGACTTTTTTGTATTCTCCCCATCGTTGTTGTTACAATTTATCTTAGTTAGCTTGCTTAGTTTGTTGTTGTTAATTTGTCTTTTTTTCTTGTTATTTTCTTCGAAAAGTTTTTGTTATCTCGTTGTTTGCTTAAATCAGTGTGTGCTCGCTGAGTTTCAATGAAATTCTCTACACAACAATTTTAATAAGTTCCTGGAATTTGTGGGAGTATTTCAGCTTTTAGTGCCGAGATTTGTTCACTGTTTCTCGCAAGATGGCTCCAATATGGTTTTAGGTGGTTCTGATGTTCTGTGAATCTGGTTTCGGTACGTTGAGGAAGAAGTAATAATTTTCGTCTTACAAATTGACTTAAATTTAAGCAGGTTTCGTGAATGTGAGGTTAGGATAGGTACTAGCGTAGGTTGATTAGATCGATCGATCGATCTTGCATATGTTCGATTAGACGTGAGAAAATTCGCTTAGGTGGAACAAAGTTTCATAGAAAGCAATTATCGTTAAAGTTATGTCTCAATGCCTTTTCGCACAGCCAAATTAATTGAATACATTGAGCTTATAATTGAGAAACCATTTTTTGCCTTTCGCACAGCCGGCTATTCGATTAACGTTCTCGACTCGATTTATATTCGAAAAAAAAAATAATGTAGAAAAACAAGATTATTCTTTTGTATGATAAATCGATCTAAATCATCATAAATTTAATCGAGCAAAGAACGGTTAATTGATCAAATAATTCCTATGCGAAAAGGATATAAGTTAAGTCAAAAACTGGGAAGAAGTCTTAGACTAACTGGGATTGCATTAGAACTATAGTGTATCAAATCAGCTGGATTACATTAACTTTTTCTTTTTTCTGACCTTAAGCTATTTCTTCGATAGTTGAAAATTATATTTGTCATACCCTTCTGATAGTTCTCCTTTCTTACGTATAAAGTGTTCAGGTCACATCGTTGTTGACTCTGAGATAGACTTGCATAGCATCTTTATTATGAGAGAGAGAGCCTGTTCAGAGAATTGAAGCTAGTCTAACAGAGTTGAAGAAGCGGTCAAGTTAATAATTTTATAGGATGCCAATAACTAAAATTGTTTGAAGTCGGCGAGAAGCGTGTCCAACGTTAACCAAATTGAATTTTGTCATAAACGAAAATTAGTTGGAATTGTAACGAATCACATTAACATATTTATATTGGGTTTCAGAGAACCTTTATCGATAAATGAGAGCTTAAATCAATATTGAAAGTTTTTTAGAGGCTTAAAGGTCCTTATCGCTAAACTTAGCTTTAATACCTTACATGACACATCCAAAGGCCTGTTGAAGAAATACTAATTAGACTATGAAATTTACATGAAGAGAAATTCAAATAGGGAGAGATAGTGAGAGATAGGTATAGAAAGAAAAATAGAGAGAGAGAGAGAGAGAGAGAGTGACAGTGATAGGGAGAGAAAGGAGAGTTAGAGAGTGTATAATGATCTAACAAACCGATTCGTGGACTTGAGGACTAACTTAAGCTTCCAAAATCTTAAGTTTGCTGCCAGTTCAGAGAAAAATTATACAATTTAAGCATATGAATATTCCAGCTACAAGTACCATGCATGTTCACCAGGTGAATTCAACCTGTGAAAGTGCTAGCTAAGCAATTTATTTGCTTTCAACAACTATCATACCCAACTCATACCAATTAACCTAAAATATATTTGACAGACAAAACCAAAAAAAAAATGTCCTTTGAAAGCATACTTATGTCATCAAAAACTATGTAATATTTATATAAGTTTATGTATGTGTATGAAGTTGTGCTGTAGTTACAAAGTTACTGACCATGACTACTGCCACTGCAAAGCCACCGCACTTTGATATGCATATCCTTCACTTTTTTACGCAACAAAAAAAGTAGAAGCTTATCTCTGAAACACCAATTATTCATATGCAAAATCCTAATGGTTTAAATTAAAGGACAACCAAAGTCTCGCACAGACTACATAAATTTGCGAGTTAATGATAAATAAACTTGCCTTTAGCCACAAGGCTTTTAAGCGACTTTGTACATATTCATGGATATACATATGTATATTTGTATATATGTATGTATGTGTGTGTATATGTGTAAGCGCACGCATAAATATTCAAAGTAACGCTGTGTTATACGCAAAAAAAAACAACAAAAAACGCACAGAGAGAAACACTTTAAAGGATATTTGCTTGCCACACACATACACTCATAAGCATACACGCACACACTTACATGCGCATGGGCACAAAATATAAAGGCAAAGTGTTGAGCTGTACGGCCGCAATGCAGTCAGAAATTGAAAAGTGAGAAAACCGCCATTAGGGTCAGCTAGAGTGACCCCTCTCTCCAGCCAACCAACCAACCGACCAATTTTTTTGTGTGCTCGTCCTTTCAGCCAGCCAGCGCTCGGTCACTTAAATGCTCTACACTTGCCAGCGTCCAGCATGTGGTGTAACGGGTTTTCATTGGTATCTGTGTGCGATTTTATGTTTAAGTATTGGTTGGTGTATATGTATACTACATATCTGTGTGTGGCAGCTTTAGTTTGCGGCATTTATATGTGTTTAAGGATGTGGTTGGGTTTTAGCGCATTTACTTGCAGATAGACTCATACGTACACAATGCGAGATTTACTAACCTATATATTAAAGGATAAAATTCATAATTAAAGCACATAAGTATATATATATATATATATTTATATAAAAATGTATATAAAAATAAATTTACTATTTACTCTGCAGTACAATTTTGCAAAAGACTCGTTGATGCGAAGCCTTACCTCTTACCCCTCATATAGCTTTTAGTCAGAGAGTTATGAATATTAAAATTTTTGCTCCTCAAAACCACCTCCTATTCACAATATATCCACCACGATGCTGATTAAACGGTCTATAAAGTAGAGTTTTTCTCCTAAAATCCATCAGGATATCATTATCCTTACTCACATGCTAAACTAACCCTGTTCTCCATAAATTACCAGCACTAACGGTAGATTCAGTTACATGCTCTCACTGTAGTCCAGCACTATTTTGAGGCTACTCTAACTCACTGTGAGGTATAATAATCCATTTCCCTTATATATAATGCGTATTTGTGCGCCTTCTTGTAGCTTCACAAGCATCTCTGAATGTATGTGTATACCTGAGTGTGCGCCTCTGTACATTGGTAGGTTGTGTAATTTCGCATTCGGCATGTGTAATCACAATTAAGTCTTATTTGCATAGCACCGTAACGTAACGTTAGCTACGTTTTTGCCTCTTTTTTCCCTCGCTCTCACCTCTCCTCTTCACTTCGCTTTTAGCCTACGCTTTGCTCGTTCGTTTTGTTTTTTTTTTTCTCATCGCTTACCACATTAATGGCAATCTTGAACGCTTTGCGGCATAAAACAAATACGGCAAATTTTAAATTTATGTTTTTTTATGAGTTAATATTTGTCTTCAACATTGCTGCTGCGTAATTATGGCAGCGAGATCAAAGTGTTGTGGAAAAGTGTGTGTGAATTGCGTGAAAATGTAGCAGTGTGCGTTCATTTGTGTGTGTGTGTTGAAATGTGTGCCGTGTGTTAATTAAGCAACAAGGAGCGGGAGTACACAGACTTAATAAAAATTAGAAAACATAATTTTGGTATACGTATTTATATAGAAGGTGTGTAGAGTATGGGCGATGTCTCATGGTGCTTTAAATATTGTTATATTTCCTATAACTTTTTGTCGTTTTTGGTTTCTTTAAAACTTAAGTCAATTTTTTATAAAAAAAACTGAGTAAAATTTCTTTCAAATAAATCAAGAAATTCCGTATTGAAAAAATTATTGAGTTTCAAATAGCTTTCCTTTCAAAAATTAAATATTTGAATATATTTTAGCTTCCAGCAGAAGCTAAGCTTCTATCTTTCGAGGCATACATTTAGGCTTCTTCAAATGCTTGAAAAATAAATACATAGTTGTAATCAGATAGTCTTTTATAGATTATTTATTGCTCTGGAGATCCGAATTCCAATACCTTCTAATCATTAATCAGTAGTCTTATGCTAAGGTCAATAATTACATAAGAAACCAATAAAGAATATTTGACCTATTAATAGATAATCATTCACAGTAATTAGTCACTATTCAGTACAATAATCTTTAGTAGTCAATAATTAATGAATAGTGAATAGTCTTACATTAACCAATCTCGTAGTTCAAACCGAAGTTGTTGAAAGTCAATAGTCTTGAATTAATATTAATTTATAGTCTTGCTCAACTAAATTCTGTTAAACAGTCAACAGATTACAGACTTTAGTCTACATTAGTTAGTAGTTTAAATAATAATCAGCTAATTGAATTCCCTAGTCCGAATAAATAGTCGGAAGTAATAAGTTATTTAATTCAACTGCCAATAGTCATTAGTCATTTGATTTTAGTAAGTAGTCATTAGTCATTATTATATAATTTCTAGTAAAAAGTCTATAGAGTGAACAGTCACTCTATAAGTCAGTAAGTCAATAGGTCGCTCAAGGTCAATAGTCATTTTTAGTTGCAAGTTAGGTAATAGTCAGCAGCTAAGTAGAGGAAGATCTTTAAATAGCCATTGATTAAACGGACATAGGCATTAATCATTAATAATCTTAATAGATTTATCAAGAGGCCGCAGTCCACCTTCCAAAACGAAATAAATATCAGTAAATCGTCAACATTTTTCAGTAGACAATATATAGTACTCATTCTCGTACCACAGAAATACTATTTACTTTCCTTTCCAGACCCCTCGAAACACAATGCAAACATTTGCTTTTTTGTGGTTTGCAAGCAGCAGGACTCAAAAGTCAAAGCCATTGTCGCAAAGATATCAAAAATAAAATCAAAATTGCATTTCAATGAAAGCAGTGCAAATACGCAATGCCTTAAAACTAATACTATAATGCGGCAGCAGACAAACGCCAAAGTCCACACTTACCACAAACAAACACACACACAGAGCCACGCATTAGCGCCAAATCGAAATTTCACATTGCATGCAGCAGACACCCCGCTTAGCGCTGGACCAGCGTTAGCACTGCACGTCGCATTTTTCAATTTATCTATCCACATTCACTTACGTACATCCTCAAAATTACTTACTTGCGAGAAATCTTTTTGCAACATTCTCATTTTCACAATCTTCCGGACGCTGCTGCAGTTCAGCGTTTTTTTTTTCCTTTTCACTTTCTTGTGTCAAATTCTCTTTTTCTTCATCTCACACAGCATGTGTCAGTGTTGCAACGCCTTCAATTCGGCGCGCAACTTACGCAATGCAACGCTGCTGCCCCAAGCTGCCTCAAGTTACCAAAAGACCCCACGGCTGTCGGCGGACCCGCTGCTACGGGCAGCGGAAGCAACTGTGCGCCATACTAAGGCTGAACTCAAAATATATTTTTGCTCCTACGGAATGTGCGCGCCACTTGGCGAGTTCAGCGTCAAATCGGCACAAGGACTTCTGCCAACAAATAGCGGAAAGTGAAAAGCGCTCGCGGACACGCTGGCTAAGGTCGCCAGGGAGTAGTGTAGTGCCGAAATGCTGATGAGCTGTGAGCAAGTGAAGAAAACGCGAAACTAAGCGCTGACAGGCAGCGAAGTGGCCACCTCCACGCTTTTTCAGTTTAGGTTACTCATACGCCATGGTATACTATTAAATTCTTTTCTCCAACAGCTTCTGCCTGCGTTATTCAACTATTAATTAAATTTTTTTTAATTTTGTATTTTTTGTATTATTTTTTTATATTTTGTAT
Source organism: Zeugodacus tau (assembly GCA_031772095.1). NCBI lineage: Eukaryota > Metazoa > Arthropoda > Insecta > Diptera > Tephritidae > Zeugodacus > Zeugodacus tau. Next base: position 81,848,456 of record CM062649.1, read on the forward strand.
GTTCTTTTTCTTGTTCTTGCGTCGCCTATCTGCGTCTCCAATCAAGTGCGCGCACAGGCACTTAAATATTTAAATTAAGATGACACTAAAATTATCCTAGAAAATATGGTGTGCTCTTGCTTACAACTGATTATGCAGTGACGCTGCCTTTTTGTGTCTTCGCACTATTTTTCGCTACAGTAGTTGAGCGTATTTCCAGTATGTTTGCTGGTTAATAAGCTAAGTTCGAAACCCACGACAGCTTTAAGGCAGTTTACAGGCAAACAAAAGTTTTTATGGCAAAAATATACTACTTAGTTGCCTTAAAGAGACAGCTGTAAACAAAAGTAGTCAGCATTTCTAGAGTAAAATAACAGCAGCTGCCTGGAGCGCGGCCCAAAGTTGCAAATATATGCCATGCCGCATGCGCTCATTATCATTATCAGTGAATTATACACACATAAACTTCGCATATGTTTGTGTATTGCATTACAAGTTGTTTACAAACACATCCACACACACCTACATATAAAGGCGACTCGGATAGTTGCAGTAAATTTCATTTTGTAACTCTCATGTGTCACTTGACAGACTTGGAACCATATTTTCTGCCACTCACGCAAATACTCGCATTTCTAACGCACACACACACACTCATACAAATACAAAAAAAAAACTTATTTGCCGTCACAGCGCCGTGTGAAGTGGCGAAGGCGGCCCTGAAGATGAGCATCAGCGCGCCAAACGCAAGCAGACACTCTACGCTGCCACTCGCCTGTATGTGTCTTTGCTGTTGTTGTTGCAGTGTTGTAAGCGTGTGTTTGTGTTGTCGACGCATATGCCTGCCACTGTTGCCTCATTAATTATGCAACATTACGCACGCACCAGCACGACAAAACGCAACAAGCAATAAGAAGCGCCAATGAAGATGATACAAATGACGGCGTGGCGGTGTGGCAGAAACAGCAAAGCAGTAAGTGAAAAAGAAATAAGTTAGTGTAGGCGAAAGCGGAGCGCAGTTGTAGAAGGGAAGGCGGTGTTGGCAATTTTTTAGCTTCTGCGTAAGGTTTGAAATATGCATGTGAAATATGAAGGCACCGTGGCACAAATACGCGCGCGTAAAAATTGCAGCGGTCGGCAAATGGTTGGTTGGGGGGCCAAATTTGATTTCTGAGAAGTTCAAGCTTGTTACTAATTCAAATAATAAAAAAATGCTAAGGTTAAGTTAATATAGGCTGTTAGCCTTTTCGACATAACACATAAATATAGTAAACTTTTAGGCGCAAAATCATGCAAAAACGTCGCTAAACTGACGTCATAGCATAATTATTTTCATAAATGATTGTAAATATTATTGTAATTGATCTGAGATAACTTTGGAGTATTATTTTCTTTAGAAATAAAGAGAGAGAGAGATGATATAAATATGAGGTGTTGAAATAAAATATATTACTCGTAAAAGTAACGGGTGATTTTTTTGAGGTTAGGATTTTCATGCATTAGTATTTGACAGATCACGTGGGATTTCAGACATGGTGTCAAAGAGAAAGATGCTCAGTATGCTTTGACATTTCATCATGAATAGACTTACTAACGAGCAACGCTTGCAAATCATTGAATTTTATTACCAAAATCAGTGTTCGGTTCGAAATGTGTTTCGCGCTTTACGTCCGATTTATGGTCTACATAATCGACCAAGTGAGCAAACAATTAATGCGATTGTGACCAAGTTTCGCACTCAGTTTACTTTATTGGACATTAAACCAACCACACGAATGCGTACAGTGCGTACAGAAGATTGCGTCTGTTTCTGAGAGTGTGGCTGAAGACCGTGAAATGTCGATTCGTCGCCGTTCGCAGCAATTGGGTTTGTGTTATTCGACCACATGGAAGATTTTACGCAAAGATCTTGGTGTAAAACCGTATAAAATACAGCTCGTGCAAGAACTGAAGCCGAACGATCTGCCACAACGTCGAATTTTTCAGTGAATGGGCCCTAGAAAAGTTGGCAGAAAATCCGCTTTTTATCGACAAATTTTGTTCAGCGATGAGGCTCATTTCTGGTTGAATGGCTACGTAAATAAGCAAAATTGCCGCATTTGGGGTGAAGAGCAACCAGAAGCCGTTCAAGAACTGCCCATGCATCCCGAAAAATGCACTGTTTGGTGTGGTTTGTACGCTGGTGGAATCATTGGACCGTATTTTTCAAAGATGCTGTTGGACGCAACGTTACGGTGAATGGCGATCGCTATCGTTCGATGCTAACAAACTTTTTGTTGCCAAAAATGGAAGAACTGAACTTGGTTGACATGTGGTTTCAACAAGATGGCGCTACATGCCACACAGCTCGCGATTCTATGGCCATTTTGAGGGAAAACTTCGGAGAACAATTCATCTCAAGAAATGGACCCGTAAGTTAGCCACCAAGATCATGCGATTTAACGCCTTTAGACTATTTTTTGTGGGGCTACGTCAAGTCTAAAGTCTACAGAAATAAGCCAGCAACTATTCCAGCTTTGGAAGACAACATTTCCGAAGAAATTCGGGCTATTCCGGCCGAAATGCTCGAAAAAGTTGCCCAAAATTGGACTTTCCGAATGGACCACCTAAGACGCAGCCGCGGTCAACATTTAAATGAAATTATCTTCAAAAAGTAAATGTCATGAACCAATCTAACGTTTAAAATTTTATGCGTTTTTTTTTTAAAAAAAGTTATCAAGCTCTTAAAAAATCACCCTTTAGATGGATTTCGACTTAAATTTCATTTTGAAGTTTCTATAGATTTTGGTGTTAAAAAAGTTATTTTTGGGATTTATTGAGAAATTATTTAAAATAAGTCTCTAAAGAATTTATTAAAAAATGGTTTCAAATATTGAAATATTTGGCAATTGCATATCATATTCATATATTAGCCTTACAGCTTGTTTAAAGATTACGTACTGTATATATCTTCGCTAAAATCTTTATGAAAGTGCCTTAATGTAGGCAACACTTAATTTTGAAACCAATGAAGAAACGAACTATTGCCTACATTTAGGCTGTATTGAAAGTATTTTTGAACCTACAAATGCTATTTGAAAAAGCAAAAGATTTAAATTAAGGAAAATGTCTTCTAATTCAATAATCTGCTGTTTTATTAACAAGCTATGCAGCTATTAAACATTTTTCATTTAATTAATATCTACTTTCGAGCTTTTTATCAACGGGCTCTCCATAACCTTCACCTCAGTGCGTTTCACTTTTCGACAGCATCGCTTTCAATAACACAGCTTTCATATTATGTGCAAACAAACTCTTTGAAAAATAAGCTTTGGTGCGTTTTTGAAACTTTTTTTGTCTACCGCCACTTTTTATTTGCCGACCGCTGTATGAATAGGCGACACACACACATCCACACAAACACATATACGCATACACTTGCAATTTATGTTGTATGAACTTAATGATGACATTTGCAAAACAAAACATAATTGCATGCATCCTACTCTCATTCAAACGCAAACGTGTTTACATGAATCTCTATTTGTATGAGTGTTAGTGTGTGTGTATTTACATTCAAGTGCGTGCGCTTGCATATATGCGCGGGTGAGTGTCGCAGCTCTTTAGTTGTGTGAAAATATGACGCTGCGCGCACGTTTTTCGATGGCAGTTGGCAACTTCATTAGTGTAATGAAAAATGTCAAGGACACTCTGTCGCCAACAGAGCCTGTGACAGCGCCGCTGCTGACTTGTGGTCGCCTTGTGTGCGCTAACGAGAAGGAGGAGTGTGGCGCGCCCGCGCTTTAGGGGGTGAGGGAAAGTGTTCATTATGCACACACAAATATGCTTTGAAGACCTGATAGAGTCAAAATATGAAGTGAATATGGCAACAACTGAAGAAAGGCCGCCACTTTTGTTGTTGTTGCCTTTGCAAAGACACAATGAGGCCACAGCGCAACGGGTGGCCCACGCAAGAGTAGGGGTAAGTTGTGCGCTAAAATGGCGTACATGAACACAAAATTTAAACGAGTGCCGCTGACATGGGTGTAAGAGGGAGGGGAAAACTAAAAAAAATTAAATAATTTTTTTTTTAATTATTTTAAGGATTCCCCAAAAACAAATTTATTGCAACAATTATTTTTTAATAATTTTAAATTGGCCGAAAAACACCCAAGTAATTTTTTGCCACTCTAAAGCGCGTGAATTGCAAGTTTTTTTCTCTAAAAAAACTTCGTTTCCACTTTTTCCCATGCAAAGAAATATCATCCAATGCAACGCTGCAAATCACGTGCTCATCGTAGCAATTTAAGCGGATTTCACTTCAATAACTGTAAATTATGCGCGTAATCGATAAGAAATCAAAAATATTGCACATTTTTTCCCAATCAGCCCTTATGGCCCCCCATTCCCAATACCCTATCGAAACATGTCATTTAGCGTGCGCCCTGCGGCGGCGAAAAAAACGCGCTGAGCCACTGGCTGTGTGGCTCTGTGGCTGTGCGGGGATTTAATTACAAAATGGCGCTGTGCATACAAATTTGTTAACTTATGCACTGCCATATTTACAACGGCCACATCTAACAAAAACTTTTACGCGTGAACTGCTAAGCGCGCTGCTGCTGCTGTCGTTGGCATATTTTTCTCTGTGTGTTACTGTTTGGCGACAATTGCAACATAATTTCCTTTTCACGGCCTGCCTGAGTATGTGTACTTACTATGGTGCCCGGCATACTTTTACTGAACTTTAGCCATTAGTGAGTTGTTTTCGCTGGACTTTGCTAAGAAAAAGTGAGAGAAAAAAGGAGAAAAGTGAGAGTTCTGGCAAGACTTGATTACGTATTGCAATAAATATCTACCTACTATTTATTGAAGTTGAAAATGATATATGCTCTATATTGATGGCTCAAGTACTGGAATCAGCAAAGATAATTTAATCAGATTTGACTAACAAAATAATACCAATTTCTCGGTTTAGTAAATAACATTATTAGTATTTGATAGGTTTTCCGAAATGCTGTCTAACTTTAGGCGCGTTTTCAATTTATAATTACTGTTGCCTACATTTAGGATTGTATAGACTAAAAGTGGTTTATTGGAGGAAAATGTACTCTTTTCGAATTCAGTACAAATTCCTTATACGTATTCTTTTAAAAGATGTCTTTTCAGTTAGTTTTTGAAAGAGTATATTCAAAATTATTCCAATACGATAGCTGTACTTATCGTATATATAAGTAAAGTTTTTATTTTAAGTATGTTTTATGGTATTGCATATAGATGGTATCAATCCGATGTATAGATTGAATTATAAAGTCCTGCGGAAGGTGATCAAGTTTAATGTGGGGAAACGAAATTACAGTTCAGTTATTATTGGATTTTAAATCTTACAAAAATGTTTTCAGAGTAGGTCTGAAAAAAAGAAGGAAAGAAAGAACATTTTCATAGTAGTTTTTGAGATATTTGGTATTGAGTTTCATCTAGGAGAGTTCGAAAATGAAAATTTTAAATTTTTTACTAAATCTGTCATCCAAAAATTATACATATACTGTAAATAAGAATTTACAAATAACTTTCGGAAAGAGGAAATACTCAAACTCAACACTTTAAAAAGACATATTTTAAGACCAGATTAATGAACCCATTTAAAACACCGAAGACTTCTTTCTGTGAATTTCTCTAACTGAACCCACAACTTCAAATAGGCTGACTTAATTTTTATGAAATTTAGTTTTCGTATGAAAAAACCGTTCGACATTTTAGTATCTGGAAAATATTAAAAATGTTTAAAATAAAAATTACTATTTTTTTATGTATACTACTAATATAAAGAGGAAAGATTTGTATGTATATTTGTAATGAATAAACTCAAATAATAACCGATCCAAAAGTCTTTCACCATTGGAAAGCTACATTCTCCCCTAGTAACATAGGCTATATTTATTGCTAAAATCTGAACTTTCTTCAAATAGTATCAAAAAGACTCCGGGACGGAGAATATTAATCTGAAACTGAAACTCGTCTTACAAGTCATTCTTTTCGCATCGCAATCGCGTGCCAAAGAGTCGAGTAACGAGCGCTCACAGCTGCTTGCTGAACAAAATTTCAAGAACTCCCAAGTACGCGCTTGAGAGTCGAATACGGAGCGAAAAGTTCGCACTAGGACGTCGAACTCTGAGCGTTCCCAACGCCTTCATATTTAGAGAGTAAAACAACGGACACCAAAGACACTAGGTTGTTATCAAGTTTTAGCTCATTGCAAACAAAATATAATTTCATTTTACTTTTTTAAAACGACCCACGCAAGAAACGAGAAAGTACAAAAAAGAATGTTTGAAAATACAATTTTTGCTTTTCAATTCATTATGAGAATAGATTTTAAATAACACATATTGATACTATCCGAAAATTCTAAACAAAACACAAAACAAAACACTTTCTAAAAAAATGATTTTCTGAATAGCTAATCCCTTGTCAATCAATTATGAATTATCGCCTCATTACACGTCAAAATCGCTGACTTTTTGATTAGAAAAACACTAAATTTCATTGCATTGCTTATAAACAAGTAATTGGAAAACATAAATCCGCCGTAAACACCCAATAAGCACTGAGCTCAATAAACATAAACAAAGAGTTGCTGCAAAGGCCGAGTGCAGAGTTCAATGGCTGTGCGCAAACAATGGGCACCCCTTCAACGAAGCGCATTAGAAAACAATAATAATATTAATAACAATAACAATTTATAGCGCCTCTGCGCCCTGCGTGCAACTCATTAACGCCCCAAATGACAGAAAATAATCAAAATTGAGGCAAACGCCAACAAATCAAAATGTTGCATGCAACACACATGAGGTGACACGTAAAATATGAAAATGAAAATGCTGTTAATTGGAGGCAACAACGCTTAGAATGATAGTGTTATCCACTGCAAGACAACAAAGACAACCTTTGTGCCGCCACTTAGCATTCTTTTTTATTGTTTTTATTGATGCATGCAACATTGATGCATGTTGAAAGGCCGAATTGAGTATTAAATTGAAAAAGTAAATTAAAATGCTAATGCAACGCGTAAGTGCATTTGTACGGAACAGCTGGAAATGCTTAAGCAACGGTGAGTGCCTTTGCAGCGTCCCCGCCTTGCTCCCAAACCCACCTCACCTGCAACATTCCTCCATTCACTTCGATTCGGTGATTTGTGCAGCGGAAGCCACTTTTGGTCTTAAAATAAAAGCGCATTCACTTATGCACTTCTCGAAATTATTATTACCGTTATGCACTCTGTGCCAAGTACGTGTGGTTTATGGCATTGCCTACGTTCTTGTTGTTGTTATTGTTGTAGTCAAATGCATGGCACACAGTGCAACTGTCAACACAGGCATGCTCCATTCCGCCTCGCCAACATTCCAACTATGTATCGAACAACAACAACAACAACCAATGTGTCGTACAACAACAACATGTGCTTACTTCAATTTGTGTTTGGGGTGAGTTATTTTTGGAAAATTATGTTGTATTTCAAAAGCAATCATAAAAACTAAACTAAATCATTTTGTAAGATTTCCAATTTCGCTGCGCGAGCATCTAAAAATAGCAGCGAATGCCGACAAAGGTCTGCATTAAGATCGTTTGTGTCGATGCTGTCTGTTTATACATATATATGTATATGCATGTGTATATGAGTGTGTGTGTGTTTACTGAGGGGCGAAAATGGAAAATATTACTGTCAAAAGCAAACAAAAGTTTTTCAATATACACAAACATATCACATGTATAAATATATGTATGTACATACGTATGCATATATTGCAGATAGCATATACATATGTATATACACCTCTGCCTGCCTTCAAAAGCTTTTACATAAGCGTATTTCACATTTTCATAAATTACAACATGAAAATATTGCCGCTGTGTCATTTGATGTCTCCCTTTTATTGTTATTGTTGTTGCTGTTGCTGCTCGTCTGCCCGCTTTCATTTCGATTGTTGTATGTGCAGGCTTGTGTCTCTGTCCCTGTCTGTATGTGAAGGGCGTCGTCTGCCTTGTCACATTTTTTCTTTGCTTTACTTTTACACATTTCCACTTTTTTATGCAACAAACAAAGCTGAAAATTTTGGAAAGCAACGTTTTGCGTTAATTGAAAATGATTTTCCCCTCGAATTTGCCACTGGAGAAAATGGTATTTGTGTCAGCGGCAGCAGCATTTTAAAGCGTAGGTGGGTTTGCTAGCTCCACAGGGCATATGCTACTGTGTATGTGTGTGTGTGTTTATGAATTAGTATGCCCTCTAATTAAATTAAGTTTCTCGAAATTTCAATATTGCTCATTAAAACTGAATTTCTTTGTTATAAAAATAATATTTATTTTGCTTTGAGGTTTTAGTGTGTAGTGAGGATAATGTTGTGGAAATGTATTTTTTATATCAGTACTTAGTTTTTTATTATTATTTTGAACTTATTTCAATATTTTCTGATATCAAAACGAATTAAGAGCTTAGCAGGAATTTACATAATTTTTGCTAAATATTTGATAAAGTAATCCAACATTGTTCTTAGTTATATTCAACAATGATATTCATATCATCATTAATTCAACAGAAATTTAAATTATTTTCAAGTGTTATATGAAACTTCGTAATATGTGGTGTGTTCAAAAAATAACGGGAATTAAAAAAAATATTTACAGTGAAACTTCTCTAACTCGAATCACCATAATCCACAAAAAAACTTCGAGTTAGAGAGAGTTCGAGTTATAGAAATTTTCAATAAAATATACATTTTTCAGAAAGCTGTAAAATATGGATTTATACACAGATTTAATTATTTACTTCACATAACGTTCTATTTAAATACGCTAAAATATGTATTCTGTAATTTTGTATGTTTCACTTTGCTATTGTTTGGCTCTTGACGTCTGTATCCCATGCTTTTGTTACATGATTTAGTAAATCCATTAGAGTAATGTCATATTTTTTTAATTCTCCTCCATACTATATAGAAAGACTCTTTCAATATTGTGGCTCGATAGTAAAATTTAAAATTTTGTATAATGCCCTGGTCGAAAAGTTCGATTTAGGGAAGGAAATTTGTATGAAATTTGACTTCTATTGCCAATTCAAGAGTTCGAGTTATGGAGAACTTCGAGTTAAAGAAATTTGAGTTATGGAAAGAAATTTGTATGAAATTTGATTTCTAAACGCTATTGCAATTCTCTAACGATGTCCCAGTATCCATATTTGGCAGAACTGGCTCCTTGTGACTTTCTCCAAAAATATAGAAATCCACAAAGGGTCGTCCTATTACAAGCACGTGAGAAATCGCTGAAAGAACCAAATGTTATCCCAAAAAACGATTTTTTGAAGGGTTTCGACGATTTTAAGAATCGCTAGCATTAGCATGATATCGACTAGGGACTATTTTGAAGGTGACTACTTTAATGTAGACGAATGAATAGTATTTCGGTAGAATTCTTGAAACGCTTTAGTCTTATCCCTTACTGCTATATGAGATGAATATATATCGTATTTATTCCATATCGATCTTGCAAGGATCATGAACGGATTTCATTTCAATAGGTGCATGACCTCGCTACAATTTGATACAATCCCTAAAGGTAGGCAACGTTTGAGCCATAGATATAAATTTGTTCAGAAGAATTGGTTGATTTCAGAATATAAAAAAACAGTCGCTGTACATAGAAAAATTATTTTAGAAGAAAAAAATTAACCCGAATCAACCCATGATTAGCATATGGTAACGCGAAATTTTTCCCTATATTTTTATAAATAACTTAAAAATTACACTATCTGAATCGTAAAAAGTTCTGAGCAGTACCGGTTAATAATTTAATTTATTTTAAAAATTTCAAAAAGAAAGTGCTACCATCTATATTAAGTTATAATTAAAACACTATTAAAATTGAGTTTTAATTTGAAATTTTTCATAGAGTTGCCACCTTATTAAATTATTGTTTTATTATAATAAATAATCTGACTATTTTCAAAAAATGTAGATAATTAAATTTAAAACTGTCTAATGTACTGGTATATATATGTTGGAAAAAGGTTGCCACACTATTTGAATAATTCTTATATTTGGTCAAGCATTTCTATTCTTTATGTGTTACTGAAAAATATTTCTTAATAAAAAACAAAGCTGTCCAAATATGTAATACTTTTTATAGCTTCCAGATTTCAACTGACCTCTTTCACAAAATTAAGATTTCTTTATGAAATCTTATTGAATTTTTTTTTCAGATCTTAAAATATTTCTATTGGTTTTCGTAAATATTTTCTATACCACTCTCAGAATTAGCCTATATATATTATATAGTTAACAAAAATAAAAATTATTGATAGAGTCAGCAAATAATTTACAACAAATTTAAGGCCCTTCCCTTTCACCGAAGCAATCGACATCTGGAAATACCAGGCACTTACGCCTAATTGAAATTGTTTGTATTGCGGCGCCCTCAATGGCGAGTTCAATACACGCGTAAATAAAGTAGTTTACAAAGAATTTCCAAAAAATGCCAGATACACTAGATTTTGGCACCTCAGCCAACGCCAACCGACGCCAAGTTGCGATGCTGCTGCTGTGAAAACCACATGCGCCTCAATGTAGGCAAGAGAAACGGCAATTTACGCCAAAACTCGTAAATACAACAATGTAGGGTCATAAAAAACCATTCAGCAAAGGATATGCCCAGCTAAGTAGCAAGCAAGTTGCGCCACCAAAAGAACGAATTGTAGCAACAAAACAAAGAAAAGAATAGAAACGAAAAAAACATGGCAAAAAGTAATGAAAGAAATAAAGACTCGTATGGTCTGCTGGTCGTGCACTGACGCATGGCGACAACAACAGGCGCGCTAAGCAGGCGAACTGCGATGGCGAGCGGAGATGGTGAAGGCAGAGCGAAGCAACGAGCAGCAGTGGCAGCAGCACATAATTGCATGCAGTCAAGCGTGTTGCAAATAGCTGGATCCGTTGACGCAAAAGCAGGGTAGCACGAAATCAATGAATCAGAACGGAAGTTGTAGCAAAATATGTATATACAAACAATCAATAGAGCAAAATTATTGCCCTTCAATGGCAGTAGCAGTAGCCTCACTACAGCAGAGTGAGCAGGGGCAGCGCGGTTGGCTGTGTGGCAGAGGAAGCTGTGCAGGCTACACAGCAGCAAAACGATAAAGATTAAGACTAAGCTAACAGTGTAGCGGCAGTGCGGGTGGGCAAGTACATAGACAAGGAAATGGCGAAGAGAAAAGAAAAAAGAAAGAAGAGAAAGGATGTACAAATAGGAAATAGTTTCTGCAGTTCGTTAAGGAAACGGAATAAACATTGTAATAAGTAGCAATGAGCATATTTGTTGTAGTTGTAAACAGTACTATACACCGTTATCTACATATATTTTTATATGGTACACTAGTGAGTTATTTAGCACAGAGCAACAACAAGATGCTGTCTTATTCAACTCACTTCCTTCACATACATATATTCATTGCACACTTTTCATTTGCTATTTTTCTCACTTTTTCACTCTCTCTCTCTTTGTCTCTCTCTCTTTGCAGTACCTGCCAGAGTTGTTTGGGCCGCAGTTGGCAAAAGCGTCGATTTGCTGTGCGATTTAACGCCTCCAACGCCGCAGGACTCCGTCAAGCTGCTGTTGTGGTTCAAGGACTCCACCGGAATACCACTTTACAGGTAGTTAAAATCACTTAATCATTAGCTGCGAGTCGGAGTTGCACCAGCGCCACTCACTATGTTATTTATAAGTGCAGTTATTTGTTAGACCGTTACAAATGTTGGATACTGGATACTGTTGCAGGCAGTCAGTGTAGCGTGTTAACTGGCAAAAGGATTCGCAAATGGTTGAAAGGCTACAATGTGGGTTATAAATTTTAAAAGGAAATTGAAAACTCATCACTGCGGCCAAAACCAACATACATATATACATACAAACACATATAGATGTGTGTTTAGCTATAGGCTCACCGTTTGTGGCTGGCCGCCATGCCAATTGCACAACAACAAACAAGTAAACAAAGTGGCATTGAGGCTTTTGTGGTTAGAGTTAGTATGGTCGCGCATATAAGCCTGTGTTTGTGTGTATGTATGTATTTTACCGCAATTTTTCAACATTTCCTTTTTTGTTTGTTTGTTTTTCACTTTTCTCAGCACATATGTTAGCAGCGCAGATTGGCTCGTTTCAAAGCACAACCACAGTTGTCATAAACATCTGCACTGCCGTTAGCTGGCACTGCCTTGGCTTTTCGCATCCTTTTTGGCTGCTGACTCGTTACGCTCACGTTTGCTGAGAGACATACATTAGACTGAAAAAAGTAGCATTACCCATGCACACCTACTCCAACTTGTATAAGTATATGTGGGTGTGTTCAACAGACCGCAAACGCTAAGGTGCCAGTGTTCACACAATTTTCGAGACCCAAGTTTTCAATTTGGTTTTTTTCGCCATTTTCAGTTGACATTTTTTGCGGTTTTATCAGTTCAATTTTTGTTGGTGGTTTCAAACCAATATCTAGCTGCGAATTTCCATTTTCAACTTATAGTTGGTTTTGTTGTGTTTCTTTCTTTTTTTTGATTTTTTTTTATTTTGGTTGCAATAAGTCATAAATATTGTTTGCTAATCAGAGTGTGGTTTACGCTAAATTGATGTCTTATTGCCCTTTGGTTAGGGATGTCCTTTTTAAATGACGTCATTGCTCATCTATTTATACTTTCTAAAATACTATTTAAAAGCGATTTAAGCCAGAGTTACCTCATTGTTTTATTTGAAATTTTGCATTAAATACAAACCTTCTAGAGATTTGCTCCATAACATAAAAATAGATATAAAAAAATATGGCAAGTAAGGAAAAGCTAAGTTCGGGTGCAATCGAACATTTTATACTCTCGCAATTCATTGCTATATTTTTATTAAGATAACACACAATTTGACCCATATATTCGGCATAAAGTCCAATCGAATAATTAAAATCCTCATATATAGTATATAGGCAGAGGTAATTCCTGAACCGATTTCACTCATTTTCACCACCAACATACATTTAATCTAAGATTATATGGACATATTAACCGATTTATAAGATAGTAAGCCCATCGCATTTTTGAAAAACCTCTAATTAAATATATGTGAGCTGGGGGAAGTTATGACCCGATTTTAACCATTTTGGTACGGAGACACACTATTAGAAGAAAAATATTTCCTCTGAATTAAATTAAGATATCTGAGAGTTTTACCGATATTTTCGGTAAAAAATTACCCTAAGGCACTGAGTTCTTCATCAGTTCTTCCTGGGCATTGAAAAGTTATAGACTTCCCCAAAAATATTACATCCAAATATGCCCCTCACTATTGTCGTAGTTATGACACATTATGTGTTTTCGGGTTTCGTGGGCGTGGCAGTGGTCCGATTTTGCCCATCTTCGAAAGCAACCCTCTCACGGTCCCAAGGAACATGTGTTCCAAGTTTCGTCAAGATGTCTTAATTTTTACTCAAGTTATTCCTTGCCCGGATGTACGGACAGGCAAACATTCGGATTTTGACTAGTCTTGTCACCCTAATCATTTTTATTTATATAACCTTATATCTATCTTATGACTCACAAACAACCGTTATGTGAACAAAACTATAATACTCACTTAGCAACTTTTGTTGCGAGAGTATAAAAATGGGTCTCTGAAAGCTTTTAAAAATCTAAAAATAAACTGCCGAAACATCCTATAAAGAATTTGGAATCACAAATTTAAGGTTATGAGGCTTCTTAAAATTTTTTATGGTACTTAAATCCTTTTTCGGCTTTTCCATTCGAACTTTTGTTAAATAGCAAAAAACATTACTACGCCTTAAAAGCTTGAATAGTTTAAAATTCATTTACGCTCTTTCTTATTTCTTACTTACGAAAAAATCTATTAGCAAAAAAATGTAAAATATTTTAGAACCCTTTAAGTCATCAACACCTTTTTGAAATAATTGAAATAAAATAAACCACAACTGAAGTTAAAGTTTGGTGGCAAAAAATTCTTGGAAATTATATTCAGCAAGTGTTAAACAGCAATTAAATTCTTAAAATTTTAAGCTGCATATCGTTTGCTAACCGCAATTGAGAGAAAAGTTTCGTTTACTAAATCTTAGGCAGACTTTAAAAGCAGTTAAAGCTACAAATGTGTGTGTTATGACTATTATTACAGAGGAATTTAATAAAAGATGGCATAAGGTTGTAAATGATTGCCTTTATTACAAATATTTATGTGGATATTCAAGTAAACATTATGAGAAAGGTCATATACTCAGTTTATCAAAACATATTTCTACAAATTAAATACTGTGGCCTACATCCAGGCGCACTATTTATTAAATTTAGAGAAGTCTCGCACCTAATACGGTGATAGTCAGGCGATTTGACTTATGTCATAGTAAATTCTTATTGAAAAATAATATTACTTCAAAATATTAATTAATATATCAGTAAATCTCTTTCTTCATAAATTAACTTAATCTTGTTTTAAGAATATAATTCTAGCAACATTAATTCACCCTCTTATATCATAATTTAAACAACAAACTTATGCTTTTAATTAACGAAATTAAAAATACATGTATTTCTTCTTAATTTCAGCTTGGATTCACGCGGCGGAAATATCAAATTAGCACCGCATTCGGCCATAGCTAGCGATTTGGGTCAGCGTTTGTTCTTCTCCATCGGCGATAATCTGAAGGACTCGCGCCTGCAGATACGCGATGTGAAGCCAACAGATGGCGGCATTTACCGTTGTAGAATAGACTTTTTCAATTCGCCAACACGCAACTTTAGAATTAATTTAACATTAGTCGGTGAGTGAGACTTTTAAAGAAAAACTGCTCGGCACACACACAAGCATTGAAATGTGTCTGTATGTGTCCTGAAGCAGCGGCATGCGGTTGTGGGCAATTCAAAAGCAATTGCTCACATCAAAGCAAATTAATTTTATTTTACTTTCAATTAACTCTTTCTCTATTTTCTCCGTTGTTTTTTTACATATTCTCCGCCTCATATTTACCACGCGTGCGTTGACAGTTCCCCCAGAGGAGCCACGCATTTTCGATGCACAAGGCAAGGAGATTGCCCAAATGGCCGGACCATTTCGTGAGGGCTATGAACTTTTTTTATGCTGTCAAGTTAAAGGAGGTAAGTGATTTGTAAATGTCAGTCCCTTTTTTAATCAACGCATACAAACATGATGCATACGTGTTGTATCCGTGTGTACACCCGCTTTAGCTCAGAACCGCAAATGCTTTTTTTTCTTTTTTGGGGTTTTTGCTGTATGCTTATGCGTTTGGTGTACGAATATGTCGGCCTAAAGTTGTTTCCATGTGTTTGTATGTAATTTAGCCTTACAGCCTTTGCATCAAATTAGTGACCTTGAAATGAAAAAGGCGCGCTTTAAATTCGTCTCATTTTTAAGGCAAACAAAAAGTGCTTTCAATTTATAACCACCTTTCTTAATAGCTTTCATGGTATGGTTTTGAAAATTTTACGCTTAACCTATTCGTTATTAAGCCTCAGCCGGCTAATGTGTATATAATTTCCTTTTGTTGTAAAAGTTGAAGTTTCTATAATTTCTCTCGCAGCTTCTTTAATTTATTCTGCCCTTAACGCCACGTTATACTGAAAAAAGAGACAAGGAAGTACTTTATGGCATTGACTATTCTCTAAACTGAGAACTTGAAGGTAGCCTTTACCTAAGAAAGAGATAGGAGTTTCTAAATTTCATATTTAGGTTGAAATCCTACATTGGTCTGCGGTTAAGATCTGTCATCATGTTATATGTAAAAGCATTAATCTCTCGAAAGTGACTTGTTTAGAACATTTTATGAGCGCGAGTAATATTTATGAATAATAAGCAGTAAAATTATAGCAGTCATTCAAACCCAAACTCACTCTCTCTCAGACCCCAATAAACATCAAAAGCTTGAGTAATTTCTTTAATCATATATTGTTCTGACGATCTTTAAATTGAGTTATAGACATTTTTTCTTCGAATCGAACGAATTTTTTCTTCGAAAACGTATTATTAATATATTTGTTTTTACTGTCACTGGGTTTCACTGTCTTCATAATGGCTATACATTTATAAGATTGGATAAATGTCTCATTCCCCAACTTAATGCTATATCCGCCGAAATGTAGACTAGCTTTTTTGATGTGGTAAAGACACTTACAATTTATGAAGTGAAAAATGAGTGGTGAAGTTGGATAAAATATTAAATATGGTGAAAAACTAATTTATTTAAGGAAAATTAAATAAATATCTTCTTTTACTGGCTCGTTCTAAAATTAGAGGTTAAAAATAATATTTTGCAAGAAATAATAATTTAGTTCCGAAATGCGCTTTTGCTTTCTCTCTATAATTGTCACACCTTCCGTTTTCCATTTCCACATTTTTTCTTATAAATATAATAGAGAAAAGGTAAAATTATGTTTTTCCAAGAAATGTAAGGTTCAAGTGGTTGTAAGCTACCGTTTGACCACTTGGCATGCCCCACACCACCTACATAGCTACGGTTGAATAACCTTCGCACACCTTTTTTACGCACTTTCGCACCAAATTTTTCCACTATCCATAAGAGAAAACTCGATTTCCGGCTGGAAACTAATCTAAGAATCAATTCTATAGCCCGTGAATCCATGGCTCCCACACACACCCTGCATATAAATAGAAAACTAAATTTAATTATTTTGCTGTCGGAAACTTTCCGAACGTACGTGTCCTTGAAAACCCCGTTGCGCGCTGCTGTTTCACTCAACTCATGTTAATACACACAAAAACTCAAATATGCGCTGAAACTACACATTGAAGAAAGGGTTCCATGCGTAGCAGAGTTGGTAACGAAGGAGCACAAAGCAATGTTTTTGCTAACAATATTTTCACTCGTCGCTTGCTTTAACAAGAGAAGTTATGTTTAGTGAGCTTCTTCTCTGAATATACATATGTATATATGAACATACATGTATTATCAAAAAAATATATATTCAAATAGTAGAATGAAATGTTTGTGCATTTCCTGTTTAACATGACTTGGCATTCACGTGCGCTGGCGGCTAACGCCACTGTTGGCTTGTGGCCAAACATGACCATGACAACAATTTTTTATCCAACAACCAACGGTACATACTTGTTATCTAATTTATGCTGACATTTTTTCAATCGAGCATGCATGTTTATCCCCCCATCAGCATATATGAATTGTATTCGTGTTTATTAGGGTGGTTCTTCAAGAATCACATAGTAAAAAATTGGCTTAGTCTATGGTGGCACAATGATTTCGAAGCTAGAACCTATACTGTACATCCAAGAAATCACGAAATTTTGAAGGTAAAGCTTGAAGAATCTATTTTCAATATTTTCGCTTTAAAATGTAGCACCCTAATGTACGCAAAAGCATATGTTCTTCATGAAAATGCCAAACACTTATTTGATCCAACTTGAAACCATAAGCAAAGTGAATTATTTGGAGACATCAGCTGTGTCTTGCGCACACACACTCATCTCCGTCTCTTTCATATATAAAGCAACAACAGCAAAAATAAAAGAAAAATTATATTTATATGTATATAAACATATTTGCCGCAGCACAACACAGTAATATTATATATAAAAATAAGCAAAAATGTTGCGTATACGCAGCGGTGTCTCTGCTGTACTCGCTTTAACTCCACTCCATATAACTAATATGATATGCAAGCAAGTGCAAGCGTATTTACACACACACAAGTGTTTATGTGTTGCTTGCGCTTATCAACATTGCCTGGCTACATGTTGACATGTTGCATGCTCCACACTTTCTTTTGTGTCAGCGCATTTCTCTGTATTCCGATACGTTTCTTTTATTTTCGCTTTTGTTGTTGTTATGTGAAGTATTGGTTTATTTGAAAACTAGATTGCTGATATTTGTTTGTCACAGCGGTTGGCATTTCTTTGTAAATGTTATCACACTATTTTGATCGCTGGTGTTAGTTGCATTTGATTTCTTTGCGCTGGCGCTTTGCATGAATATTCGATTTCAAGTGGAATTTAGTAAATATTTTCAAGGAAATATAGTATGTAGCTAAGCTGTACAATGAAAGACAAAAACTTATTTTTTCCAGTGAAAAATGCTGTTCTGGCATATAACTGTTTTGTGTGCGCTTCACATGCGCAACTTTGTGTGGAAGCAATGAAATGTTTTCCAAGAACATGTCACACAACTTAATCTTCAGGAATCTTGCTCTTACCACATTACTTCTAAAACTGTTGCTTGCGTCATTAGTATTTTTCATGGAAGAGTAGAAAACTTAAGCCAAGTACATTAAGTTGAGAAGAATACAGTCTCTTTACTCTGTTTGTGTCACTAGTATAGTTTGCAAAATTCAACGGTACAGAGGAGTTTTGTAAAGAAAATCGGAGAAAATGTGGGTTCATAAATTCTTTAGAGATAGCATGCTTGACAAACAAAGAGCTGAAGAGAGTCAAAGAGTTGACCACAAATATATTGAGATGCTTTGTTTCTAAGAAAAAAGTAAATAAAATCAGTTTCTTCTTTGTTTCCCGACTTGGAACAAAATGACTCCCCGAAGGAAACGGAAAATCATCAAAAGGCTTCTCATACTCATTTAAGATCGCTGAGGCCATAGCACATCTTTTTTTCTACATCTGGCATTCTAATACCAGAAATAAAGGTTTCTTATTCCATAGGTCTAAAATTGGTTAGGTTAGTCATATAAACTATCACTATCTATCCAACATATCCAACCAACTCTCCAAAAACTTCGAGTCCCGAACTAAAATTTCGAATTAATGTAATTCAAGGCTCGATCTTCAGAACGAATTGACATCAGAGCTACGGATTTTTATATATAAATAGGGTTTTGAAATGGTTGTTAAAACAAGTCCAACTTTGGTCCAAAGACGACCTTTATCAACAATGAAATCAATTACACTTGATGTTTCAATGATCCCGTGAGATTGATGTTTCTCGCGAAGAACTAATATGAAATCAAGTCATCGATAAATTAATAATTTTCTGGAATTGTAGACCTCGATATTCCTCCTCATTTGAGGGACAAATGTAATATATATGGGAGAAAAGTTTGATAAATCAGTTCAGTTAAGTGAGATCTTATCATAAGGATTTTGGTCCATCTACGGTGCTTTATAATGACAGATTCTTCCATAATACAATCTTCACAAAATCCGCCAAACCAAATCTCTCTATAGACTATATACTAATCTACTTTTTTCTCCGTTCCAGGTCGTCCAGCGCCCAAGGTCACTTGGTGGCGCGATAACGTCGAACTCAAAGGTACCAGCCACACGTCCGTGGAGGAGGGTGCCACCGTTATGGTGAATCAACTGTTGATTGGTACCACAACACGTGACTATTTCGGCACGAAAATCGAGTGCCGTGCGCAGGGCACCAAACTGATAGCGCCGGTGGTGAAGGATGTAACGGTGCAAGTGCATTGTAAGTGGAATTTATTGCTCACATATACATATCTATTATATTATTAAACAGCTCACTAACATGCCATTAATTAATATATACGCTTGTATTTATCTACTTTGCCGCAGTGAAACCGGTGCACGTGAAAATCCTCACAGCCAATGACCTGCTGACGGCCGGTCAGCCTGTGCCTTTGCGCTGCGATTCGTCGGGTTCATATCCGGCGGCGAAGATTACATGGCTATTGGACGGCGAACCCATAAGGAATGCGGAAGTGACTGTGCATAGCGACAGAGAGGTGAGTATTGCCACAGCGCATATACGAGAACTTCCTTGTGTCTGTATACATATGTATGTGTTCATTTCATAAATATTTATTTCCTGTAAATGCGTGTGTCTGTCTGTTTGCGTGCTGAGTTGGCAAAGTGAATGCTACAGCGGCGGATAATGTGGACTTTTTATCGAATTTCATTTTTCCTTCACATGCGGAGATGATGATGTGACAGTATGAGTTCAATATGGAAAATGAAAAACGATAAGATGAGTTGCGAAAAAATCCTACGGTGGAGTTATTACAGAAATTAAATTTTTCCTCTCAATTAAATGAAAGAAAATGGTGTAGGAGGAAATAAGAAAGGAATTCAATAACATATTAATATGAAGACTTTTAACATTAAATATTAACAACTGATTGCTGAAAGTGACTCAATAGGTAGCGGAATAGTCTTCACAGAGGCTATGAATGATTTTCAATTCACTCATAACTCATTAAATATGCTTCTTTGAGTTCCGAAAGTGTTTTAGATCGTTATTTGATACCATAAAAATATATTTATTTCAAAGCTGGCAATTTTTCTTAACAACAAAGTTCAGCAAGGCAAATTTTTTATTAAAAAGCTTCAAAAAAGAATTTAGATAATTCGTAAAACTTCTATTCTAACCGCAAAATTCTTTTGATGACTGAAAATTCCCCTCACTTGGTGTATGACTTCGATCTCAATATCATATAACGCCTAAATGTAGGCAATACTTAAATTTAAATTTCACTTAGCATACATTTAGGGTCAATTTAACTCAAACAAGCAAACTGAAACTAGCAAAACTAGAAACAAACTTTCAAAAATGTTACCAAACAACAAACAATATACCGACAATGCTCCCCAAAGCCGAGATTAAATCAATAAGCAATTAAAATCGCCTGCCCCTTTTGGTCTAATGCAAAGTGAGCTTCAACCAAAGTGCGTTCATATTACTTGCAATGAGTAATGCAAGCACATATTATCTTCTACTATTCACTCAACTGAGTGCAGCTTGCATGCCTTTACTACACATACTATCTTGTAGCACTCCAAAATTCTTATGGGACTTAGCTGCTACTACAGGAAGCAGCCATTTGAAGCAAACGAATACACAAAATGAAATTGAATTACAATAAAAATAGCCATGGAGTAAAAAATAAGTGCATTGTGGCCTTGCTATGTAACTACAGCTACAGCTCGCAATGCTATACACTAATTTTCGAAAACAATTTCACCACAGACCACCACGACCAGTGCTTGTTATGTTGTTGGTAATGTGAAGCTCGACAGCATTAAATAAAAAGCATTTGCTGCCTTTGTCCGCCACACAAAACACAACGAGTTGCAGGGGAAAACTACTTTATATATTTGTATTATATATCTGAGAGCTGTACATTAGCAATGAGCCAAAGATGCATGTCAGACGACGGTCCAATGGCCCGCCCAAGAGCAAAAGTAACCGCAACCGCAGAGCTCATTGCCATTACATCAAGTCCTTTTGTCAATTGTCAACTGCTGCAAATCAACTGAAATGAATTCTTCGCCCGAGGAATTGAGTTTGACACACACACACACACTACCGTTATTACTTTTACGACTAACTGAAGCAAGACGCACTACCACTACTACTATTTACTACTGAAGACAGCACTAGTACTATTATATATGTATGAGTGTAAGTAGCGCGTCCGGCAAAGGAAGTCGAAAAATAAATTGTGGATATTTGCTTGGTTTTTGGAGGCTTGTATTGACTCGAACATAACTAAGCGCTTCCGTTGCTAACAAGCCACATAGCACAGCACAGTGATTGCACTTGAGTTGTGTATGTATGTATGTATGTAAGTGACTAGGGACCCAACTGTGGTGAAGTGCGGTCGGCGTAGTGTGATTACACAAAAGCACAGCGCACTCAGTGCTTCAAGGCCATTTGTATTACGTACTTGATTTTTGGACAAATTTCACTTAGTGCACTCAGTATGGCTGAAAGTTGAACACAAAAGGCATAAAAGACATAACGAACACACACATACACTGCCACATGCATATATGTAGGCATAAGTAAGCAGTGAAAGCCGCCAATGTCGTGACATTAAATCATTACAAAAACATGAATGGCAAATGCAGATGACAAAAGAGGCGCAATAATCATGCATAATAGGTACTTAGAAGCGACATACATATACACATACAAACATACTAACACACACATGCCTATGAAAGAGTATTGAAGAGTCTCAAGTAGGTATGTATGTAAGTGTATATGAGCTCACATTGAAATGAGATTTAAGCAAAAGTGGCTTACAAGCATGATTCGCTAGTACAATGAGGCACAACAAAAAACAATACCAACAACAAAAACAACAACTAGAATACCAACAACAACTGTACAGCAGCAGTCAACTATCTAATCAAGGTAGGATGGGAGTATTAGCGCAAGTTGACGGCACAACAATCAGCCCAAACCGAATTTTTTTGGCCTCCAGCTAACGGTATTCAAAGCAGCAGCCTCTGCCACAGCAGCGCGGACGGAAGCAGCAACAACGACAACGACACCAATTGCAATAAGAAACTCCCTGCAGCTAAGCAAAAGCAAACGAAACGAAAAAGAGAATATCAGAAGCCACTACTGGGCGAGAGGGGTAAATGCCAAGTTGCAAGCGGGGAGGGCGAGCGTGTGTAGTAGCGAAGAATGCTCATGTTGCTTAACCTAATTATGTCATCTCGTCTGATCTCATCTTTGTCAGCGCACAGCCACCGCCACAGCCACACATACACATACATACAAACACACACACACATCCTCGCTGCATACTTGTAATGTTTAGCTGTTGGCTGGTTGTTGTTGTTGCTGTTACTACTATTGTTGTGCAGCCAATTTGTTATTTGACTTTGTCCATGATGTGATGTGATACACTCATGGCGCAGCGCATACTTTTGTAGCCAAGCAAATACCTATACAAGTACATACAAACAAACACGAGTACAGTTATACGTATTACAATAAGCCTTACAAGTCGATGTTTACACACTCACCTATACATACGAGCATTTGGGTATGTCACTTTGCTTGGGTACTCCACTGCTCTGCGCTGCTATCTGGTCGGTACCACATAAGTGTATAAGTGCCGGTACTTAAAAGAATGTCACCGTTGCTTGCCAATACGTCGCACAGTGGGCGCGTTTGCGGTCGTAAATTGGTGTAATTAATGGAGAGAAGTTATTGATGGGATGATAAATAGCTAAAATTTAAGGGTTGAGATAGTTTTTAAAGTCACAACTAGATTTTTACAGACTATATTTTTCTGAAGTCACCTCAGAATTTTCAATATTAGTCCAATTTTTTTGTTTTGTATTAAATCAAGCTTCCAAATGAATTAATATTTCATTGCGTTTCTAATTAATAAATATAAAAATTGTTGCCTACATTTAGGGGTAGTTGAAATTTAAGAGTGGAATTCTTTGACGACCTTTTGGGATTTTTTAATAAATTATTATACCACACTATAGTAAATAAAATATCTAAGGACAAATTCACCTTACTACATAATGCTATATTTTTCAGCTCCCTAAAGTATGCTAAACATACAAATTAATAATTCAAATAAGATTGAAAACTAAGAAATATTTTCAGTACTTTTCTAAATGCTAAATGTTAAAATGTTGCCTACATTTAGGGGCAATTTAAATTTAAAACACATAAGATTCAAAATTTTATTGTGAAAACTGCGATATTCAAACAAATAATTTTGGAAAATATTTCTTGGACTTTAAATTTCTATATTCGAGTATTAATTTTATTGAATCCAGGGCTTAAATACGGTTTCAGCGGAGAGAATATAAACTGATTGAAGCGTCACAAACTTGAACAACCTAATATGGAGTTATAAGCTGCTGGATTAAATATTTTGCAGTAAACTACAAATCCAAAACAATTTCGGACGTTTTAAGTAGCTTCCAAAAATTTCGAGAAAAGACAAATCAAAAAGTTTGAACATTTAATGATTTTTATTAAATAATATATTATGAGAAAAAATACTTATCGGGTATATGAAAATTTTGAGTTGAAATCAAAAAGTCAAATATAAAATTATTGAAACAAAACCCCAAAAATTTTTAAATATATTATAATATATACATATTTCATATAACAAAATGATAAAAAATTAAAAAAAGCTTAACATTTTTTAAAGAAATAGTTGAACAAATTTTGAATTTAACAAAAAAATTATATTCATTTAAAGTTATTTCTATGTACCAAGTAGTTTGGAAACGTAAAATATTCCATCTTTAGTCTCTCAGCATCAATATAAGTAACTACTTTCGGAACTGAAAAACAGTTCCCGCTACTTGAAGCCCACCCACTGTGCCTGATGTGCGCATATGTTGAGCCATTACCATATCGCCACATCACAGCAATACCGCCTTTATCCACTACAAGCACATTGCCACACACACACTACATATATAATATATTAAAGCATACCTAACGGCCTGTGCACATACCTTAACTACAAAAATGTGGCTGGGAGTGTATGTGTGTTCGTGTGGCACAGCATTTGCTGGCATTGTTAAATATAATTTCTTGTTTGCGGCACTTTCGTTGGCAACAGCAGCATGCATGCGAGCACATACTTTAGCGTTGTTCTACGCTCGCTGGCGCTTGTTATTTCCTGATGCTCCCCATCCAACAGCAGCGCCGCGTCTCCAACCGCAACGAATGTAATCGA
This sequence comes from Zeugodacus tau, assembly GCA_031772095.1. Lineage (NCBI taxonomy): Eukaryota > Metazoa > Arthropoda > Insecta > Diptera > Tephritidae > Zeugodacus > Zeugodacus tau. The sequence continues at coordinate 81,872,920 of CM062649.1, forward strand.
ATGTCAGATACCAGAAGGAGATGTATGGGTATTGTGCTCATTTTAACCGTTATTACTAGCACACGAGCCCTTGTCGCCGCTGACTGTATTGGCCGTTATATGAACTACTACTATCTTGCTCAGCGCACACTCCTCTCGTCGTTCTAACCAGCCACGTATTATCCACGGCAATGTCTTAGCCAATTCCGACAGATGCTAAAAATTCATTTTACTATTTTCCTTTAACTATTTCGCTATTCAATACATTTACATGCTCGCACTTACATACATATCGTTAAATATTTCTATGGCTATTGATATGCTTACTCATCGTTATATCCTTTATTTACTTTCATTGCTCTTCGCAGGACTCGAACACCACAACCAGCATACTCAATTTAAAGGTAACATCGGAGAATGATAATGCCGAGCTGATGTGTCGTGCGTCGAATCCCTGGTTCTCCGGCAGCGCCATCGAGGACAAGCGCATCATTCGTGTGGCATGTAAGTAAACGACATTGACTATGTATATCATTTTAAATTGCTGAAATTATAGTTATTCGTACAATTAAGGACATTAAAGTGAATTTATATCTTGACGTCAGTGTGTTGCGCAGAATCAAACAATTAAACTTAACATCGAATTTTTTAGGTGATGCTTACTTGAAGCTTACGAGCTATTGTGCCCTGCTGTCAAAATGTAGGTTTTACCGTTTTCTTTTCTGATACCACTTAAACTTTTCATTTCACTTATTCTCTCATGAAATATACGATATCAGATCAGCCTCGTCCCATTTAGCGATGTTTCGTCATGGTTGATTGTGGCTAGAAGCTCATCCATCGGAGGGAATGCCAGGACTCGACGAGAGAGTCTCTCTCCCACCATGAATCCCACACCGAATTTGCGCTCGTTTATATGACTGCTGTAGTAGATTTCTTGGATGGCAGTGATGTCAGCCTTTACTCTTACGAGGACAACAAAAAGCTGGGCGGAGGCACCTTCCCAATTAAGGGTCCGGACATTCCAGGTGCATGCCCTTAATTCGTAGTCCTTTATACGTTTGCAGTGGTCGTCATCAAAATTGGGGTCTCTCATCCGAGGCTGTTGCTTCCTTTTCATTGGGTTTTCTTTTATGTGGTGGGTCCCAAACCCTACGCAGAACCGCATAAGCGGAGTTCGCCTTCTCACTTTAGCTCATCCGAGGCTGTTGCTTCCTTTTCATTGGGTTTTTTTATGTGGTGGGTCCCAAACCATACGCACAACCGCATAAGCGGGGTTCGCCTTCTCACTTTAGCTTGCCTTCAAACGGTTGTCTGTAGACTATCCAGAGGATACTTGGTCTAAGACCGGAAGTCGTAAGCTGTTTGAGCCACATACAAAAGAATCGTTCCTGGCTACTGCCCACTGAATGGCAGTCAGGAACTTTCTTCGCTTACGTGCATTCCTACACGACACACCCTTCATATAGCTTTATAATCTAGAGAACATCTATAGTTTCCAAGAATTTCTGGTTAGATAAGACATTAGAATCCTCTTAGAAACGACTAAATCGCAGGTCCCATTTCCTACTCTCCATTCACGATCTGTCTTTAGAGTTTACAAAGGTAATCCCTATTACCAAATTTAAAGTAGATCTGCATAAACTGCCATGAGATCGGACGCGCATACATAATATTCAGACCATTATATTATATTAAAAAAGAAAAAGTCACAAGTATTGAAGTTATTGGATCTTATCGGTTGGCTTTAAAACTATTGAGTTTGCTATCACATAGAACTTGGAAGAAGGACATAGTGAAGGTTCCATAAAAATCTTCGTCGACATTAAGTCAAGTCAGGCAAACATATTGTATACATAAGTATATGTGATGAATACAGCGCAACATATGATATTTGGAGGTTATCCTTCTATGTTTTCTATAGTAAAATGTTGAGACAGAGTATTTTTGTAGTGATTAATAAGAATCTAGAGCTTCTAGGGTATACGGATCTATAGTGGTTGTCGAAAAATCGCAGGAGGAATATTGTAGAGGAAAATGTCAGCCTATAATATTCGTAAAATTATTTTTAAGGGTCAGTACGACCACAAGACGAATACTTATTATTGGAAAGTAAAGAGGAATTAGGCGGAACATAGAATATAATAGTAGGGTTTGTAAACTTCTTTCGAATTTCACAAATCAACGATTTCAAGTACCTTAAGCCCGAATTTTCCACCACAATTTATTGAATTTAAAGCAATTTATTTTCGACACTAGCTACTTTTGATCTAAAACAAACTCCCTTTGATTTCAAATAATGAGCGTATAACACGCTTGTTAGCCACAAGACGAGCATACTGCTTCACCTATTGTGCTTTCTTGGTCATTTACCGCCTCAAACTATAAATTGCATATTGTGCTGTAATAAAAATATATACTCACACTATGTACATATGTATGTGAGTATATTTATAATCGCATTTGGTCAAACCAATTTCATGCTTGAAAGTGAATTAGTGATCAGTGTAGAGAGCAACAGCAGCACCATATATCCAATTACGCTACGCTCCATTCTACGAGCGTATTAGCCTAATTTTATAACCACTCAACTCGAGTTCACTATGATACTCGTTAAGTCAGTAAATTTCATATATAACCTTAGTTCAAATGAATCTCACTCAGATCCTGGCCAGATGCAGCGCAATGTACGGTAGTCTCTACTGTGTTTGGAAAGGCAGTGTTGTATCTTTGTATTGGAAGTTATAAGTGAAACGCGCGGAAGCGTATCTAATGGGCCGCACTTAATGCGCTGCGTTGGCGCAGACAACATCTTTGGCTCTAGCGTTGGCAACATTTTGGCATTTTTCGTTTAGAAAAGTTCGCAATATAAATATATTTGTCTATATATAGTGGCAGTGGCTGTATATATTTTGTGTATTTGTAAGTTGTGTTGTTGTTCTACATAAAATAAACATTGCGAGCAGTAGGCGCCACATGAAGCGCCTTGAGTTGAGACGCGCATAGTTGAAGCATGTAATAAATATGTAGCTATAAATATAATAGGCAACATAATAAGACACAGAGCATGGCGTTTATTACCTTGGCAGGTGTGGGTGACGTTAGTCAAAAAAATGCTTTTTTTTTTTAATTTTTTAAAGTGCCCACACAAGTTAGTTGGCTTTTAGGCGCACAAAAATTGCCAAAAATACTTCTCAATGTTATTTTTGGAGCTCAAATTAAATTTTTAATGCAGTTATTAGCATAAAGAGCAGTCATAAATAATTAAAAATTAATAAACTTGGTTAAAAGCTTTGGAATTTTTCTTTGGAAAGAAATTTCGACAACTTTTTGCGTTGGAACCACGTATATCTTAGATTAAAAACATAATTTTTTTCGATATTTACTTTTACAAGAACATATTTATATACACTTACTTGCAAATATGTGCCTTCTATTCAAAACTCAGACCCCCTCCATTATGTATTCTTCAAGTCCGCAAGTCCTCCACAGCCCTTTGCATGAGCGTGTGCGTCTCTGACTTTACCGCAAATGATTTTTCAACGCCAACAATAACAATTGCTGCAGATTCTCGCTTTTGTTGTTGCATTGTAATCGTTATTGTTTTGGCGCGGCTACGCATAGCGAATTGCATTGTGGCTCATTGTGGCGGCAACTTTTGACCCATTCAAATTTATTTCCATTTATTTTGTTGTTGTTGTTCATTTTTATGCTGCAATTTGTATCGCTCATTAAACTTGCCGCCAACTTCAGCTACATTTAATTCTATACTTTGCTGCTTGTTGTTGTTGTTTTTGCTATTGTTTGTTGTAGTTGGTTTTTGTTTACATTTTTATTAATGTTGCTCTTTATTAGACAGCCGAGCACAAATATTTATTTTACACATTCGCGGCACACAAATGCAATGGCAGCGTTGAGCGTTCATATGCGTATTCAGTGTATTATGTTTACACACGTACTCATACACATATATATATAAATATTATGTTATTTTCTGTTATTAAAGCACATTTTCTGCCTTTTTGTAATTACAGATCCACCAACAGTGTCAGTGCACTTAGCGAACGAGGACCCCAGTCGCTTTGTTACCAAAGCTGAGGGTCAAAATGTGACGTTCAAGTGTCGTGCGGATGCGCGACCTCCAGTGAGCTCGTATGCCTGGTTCAAGAATGTAAGTTCAACTATTATTAAATACATTTTTATATGATTTTTTATTTAATATGTGATTTTTGTGAGTAAAAAATTTAATTTATTCACATGAAAGCCTTACTAAGGCAGGTTCGGTTTAAAAAACGCTTGAAATCTCCATGACATTATTTTGGTTACCAGGAATAAACGTTAATTTCATAATAAACATTCAAAAATTTATCTCTTGGGGCTAAGGATATGACCATTTAAGCCTTCTCTTTCTCTACTGCGCTTTGTAGAAATCAAGTCAAATGAGCTTGACTTGGATGTGTTATTACAAATCAGATCTCTAAATCTGAAAATTGCTTGATTTAGATTTGGAAATAAATTTTAATATCAGAAAGCGATCTTAAGAAGTGAACTTCAACGAAACCTTCATGTTGAAAAAAGAACATTAAATTAAGAATTATATTAAAACGTTAGATCGCGGACCGAGAGAAGTTTTCCGGTGTAGTAGTCTTACAAAACGTCTCATGCGTATCTACTCATCTGGGAGGTGATGAAGCTCAATCCTCAATGACAGTATTTTTGCAACTTGTATCGAAAATTTATATACTTAAGTTGCCGTTCATTTGACTCTTAAATATGTGGAGATAGCCAAAACAGCACAAGAAGATACTTTACAGCACTATTGACTTACTCGTTTTCTAAAGATTATTGCTGGCCTTAATCGGGCTCTCGGATGGTTATAAAACCAACAATCAATGTTTCAGGAACTTCACTCAGGGCTATGGGTCTCTCTACCGAAGATTTCGATCTTATAACATGAGGTATAAACTGACTTGGACTGTTGGAAGAGAAAAGTTCATGACTCTGTCAGCCCTTAGAGCTCTGACTTTATGTACTTCAGACCCTAGACTTTCAGTATGATTCTTAAGATAATATTTCTGTTTTATCTTATACTTTCTACTACAATTGTACAATTGTATTGTTGATTGAATCACAATCAGAGTGTTAGAAAGATTTTAAATATAGATCTATATAGATATATATACATATGAATGAGATTGGATTAGATTTCGTTTAAAGAGTTTTTGCACGGTGTATAAAATACTTGCTCTCCTCAAATAGAGTGTGAGAGTGTGACAGGGAATAAACCAATACGCTTGCTCTTCTCAAAGAGAGTGCGAGAGTGCAAGAGGGGTATGGGTTGTTATTAAGCTTTTTAAATGTGGAGTGAAATTTTCAGGTTAAGGGTTTTGAGATTCCCTTATATACATAGAATAGATTCAACTTCAGAATTTCCTCTATAAAAAGCGCTTTGCCACCAAGATCTCATATTTAAAGCAAATTTAATGTCATTGCTTGTGCGAGCATCAACTGAATTGAGTCAAACCGCCATAATGTGCAATTGTCTTCCATCATTATACCGCGGCCGATAATGCTAAGGCGGTTAAAGGGCACAACAAAAGCGAAAATAACTGCTCAACAAATTTGCAAACCCGCAGCTGAGCTGAGCGCATTTTTAGCGGTGAGTGGGTCCACTTGCACGATGGTCGAACAGACTGCGCGGCACTGCAAGCCATTCAGGCAGCTATTTAATTATTACGACGCTCTATATTACAAGCTGTGCGCAGTGCTTCATTCACCCGCTCACTCTCCCCTCTGGCTCTACCACTCGCCATTCAGCACGCTTGTTTTGCGAGCGCATAGAGATTACAGTTAACATTTTATCCGTTTACACGGATTTACTACCATTTTTATGATGACTGCTTTCGAGCATTTATCTATTTATCCATACTTTATATTGGGGTCAAAGCTGTGGTCCGGCCAGCAACAGCGTTCAGTTTGATGGACCAGCACCAGCAGCAGCAGCAGCACAATTTGATTATTTATTCTTCCTTACATTATTACTCACTGCACGTTGCCATGGATTTATGTACATATGTATGTATGTATGTAACGGCCTGATGGCGCATCTTACCAACTGTTACCAGTTATTTGAGGCATTCGTTATGTGCACCACATCACTTCCCCACTTTTAAATGACCCCTCTGTACAACGCACGCCCGTATTTAAACTCAATGGAATTTATTCGTTATGTTGGCCGACACTAATGTGTTGTTGCCACTGTAGAGAGCGTAGTTGCCACAGCAGCACCGATTGTTGTTGCAGCAGCTCGGCGCTCTTGTTGTTGCTGTTGTTGTTTTGGAGTTGACGGCACTTTTGTGGTCTAATTTAATTTGGCAAATTGCTCGGTGAACCGCAAAGTGCTCGAGTACCACTACCAGCGCCACACTGATCCGCTACTCGGGTGTTGCCACAGCGGCGGCTGGCAAATGCCATGCCACACACACATACACATGTACAGCGAGTGGCGCGGCAAACAGCAAGAAGTGACAATATTCAATTTATGCGCTCGCTCATAAAGAGATTTACCAATTTTCCGCTGTAAATGAAAGTGTCGAAAGTGCTGGCGCGTGTGGCGCGTTCGATTCGTCAAGTTTACTGTATGCAGTATATGCGAGTTGTTGTATATGTAGTGTGGCAGAGTAAATAATTGACTGACTTCGCATGCAAATGACGAATTGTGTGCGAATTTGCGCATTTAAATTCCGACATTATTAACTTTTGCAGGAAATCGCTGGAAAAGCGCGAAGAGGGATGAGAGCGTGACAGAGCGGGGGTGTATGCGACTGCGTCAGCAAGAGTTAAGTCGCTCGGCTGGCGGTTGTTGATCTCATTTATGGCAGTTATTGCATTGTTGTGTTGCACGCATTTTAATTGTATTCGCATTTACAAGAACAATCTTTATACTCTACAGCCACATATTAATGCAATAGGGTGGTCCTAAGATAAAAGAAAGAAAATAATTTAATAGGAGATTTTTTAAATCTTAACAAGCACTCGGCTCTAAATGAAGGGAGAACAACAGATTTATATTTTTGGAGACATTTTGCGAGAATTAGGGCGCGTCACAAAGAGTGACTCCAATTTCAGATTACCCTGTAGGAGCTTAAACGACAAAATAAAATTTGCGTCCTTAAAATAATATGTCTTGCTTTTCAACATATATTTCCTCCTTTAGTTTCGAATTAAAAAAATAAAAAAATTAAAATTTTTTGGACCACCTTATTATTCACAAATGCATGCAGAAATGAAATAATTTAAATATGCATGCGACTGTAAGGATTTATTTTACCACAGCAAACTCTGAAAAACCCACAGCCCGCACGCAACCCGCACTCCACATCTCACAAACCCGCATCCTGCTTGCAACTTGCCGCTCGTGCTGGTTGCAACGTCGCTCTTCAACAGACGTATGACTTCATTCACCGTACGCTGCTTTTCTCTTTGACATGTATGCGATTCCTTTCTTATTTCTATGTGAATTTAATGAAAAAAATTTGTTTTCCTGTGGTTGCCAATTTTCAGTGCTCCACTTTTTTTTTACATTTATTTTCTGTTTTTAAATAAATTTCTGTGCACTTTTGCTGTAAATATTTCTCATATAAATACATATTTTTATTTTATTTTCTATTCGCTGCGCATAGTTGCTGCCCTTAAGTAAACTTTTCGCTAACAAACTTTGTTGCTTGTTTATTCATGTTCATATAGTTAAATGAGTGTGGAAAGTGAAGCGAAAGTTTCTATGCAGTTAGAATTGGATGTGAAATACTTTTCACAAGCACAAAGATGGTAATCAAAGCATGTACTTTTGCGAAAATACATGGCAGATATAATTACTTGTGATATACGTATAAATATTCTGTGTAGATTCTCAATATCAAATTAGGTAAGAAATTGTTGTTTACAGTTAAAGTTCGATACTGCTGATGAGCTAGTCCGAAACAGATAAGATTTCGATCAATTCCAAAACTATTTATAATAGTTCTTATTGAATTTTCGAAATAGCATGGCGACATCTATCGGCATTTTATTATACCTTTTCCTCAAGTGCTAAGAATAAAATATGTAAATAATAATAAAAAAGAAAATTTCTGTTGAAGTGTTAATATTTCTTAACTCCTGACAGGATCATCCAAAATGTTTGTTTTTAATAGTTGTAATTGAAAAAAATTCTTCGTTCATTGTATCTCAAACACCTGTGCAAAATTTCATCAAGAGCGGTTGAGTAGTTTTCGAGAACATTTGACAACCGACTTTGAAAACACGGTTCCGAGAAAAAAGCGTTTAAAGTTTTGAGTATCAATAGTACTTTACTTCCACACACCTTCCAAAGGCTATATCTCCGAAACTATTATTTGAATCGAATAATATTCTTGAGATATTGTAGAAATTAATAAGCCAAAAAATAAAAAAATCGATTTTTTAAACCCATGTAACCCCTTAATATATTTCTTAAAAACTATTACTCCAACACGATGATAATGACCCATTAGCATAAACAACGCAGCATTCTCCTTTTCGAACTGAACAACCCAGATCTCTGACTCTCGTGAGCCAAACAGTGGTGTTGAGGATCGTTGCACTATGGGCACTCTCATTTCCCATTCGGAATAATCCAATAATCGTTTCCATAAATTTATTCATATTCGTTTTTCTTGTCAATCCCTGATCTATCAACATGAGCAACGCTGCATTCTCTTTTTTGAACGGTACAAGTATCATCTCTGTATCTCGTGAACCGATCAAGGATGTCGATGATCGTTGAACTTCTTGAATTATCATTTTCCATTCATTGAAATCGACCGCTTCAATATTAGTTATTGTAATATCTTCGCCTATCAATTCCTCGAAGTGTTGTACACCGCAGAAGCGTTCCTTTCAGTGGAGATCATTGTGATTTTTTTTTGCTAATTGCGTCAATGAAAATCCGTAAGATGCCATTTTGAAACTTTTTACATTTGCTAAACTGACTTTGATGTTTCCCTCTTCGAGTCTCTGTGGTTGTATGACATTAGATCACCTGTGGTGTACCTTTTATTGCCTAATTGTTGTTGATGGAAGCAGGTGATTCTGTTGTTTTGCCTAAACTTGTATCGTTTGTTATTCAGAATATACCTGTAAATAGACAATGATGTTATAATTTTATAAAAATCGAATTTATAGTATTGTGCAATAATATTGAAATTAGTAAATTGTTTATAGGTTCTGCTTGATTTGATATCCTTTTCTTAAAATTGATTTCTGTTACAAAATCAAATATAAATTCAATATAAATTTCTGAACAGGTGGCAACACAATTATTATTTTTTACTATAAGCTTTTAAAAACTTCCTTAGTTTCATATGTATATCGTGATATTGTTTACTATTTCAATTTTTATACTCTCGCAACAAAAGTTGATAAAGAGAGTATTATAGTTTTGTTCACATAACGGTTGTTTGTAACACCCAAAACTAAACGAGTTAGATATAGGGTTATATATACCAAAGTGATCAGGGTGAAGAGTGGAGTTCAAATCCGAATGTCTGTCTGTCCGTCCGTCCGTCTGTGCTGTGTATCTTGATGAAACTTGGCACACTTATTTCTTGGTACCAGCAAGGTTGCTTTCGAAAATGAGTAAAATGGGACCACTGCCACGCCCACAAAATGGCGAAAACCGAAGGGTCGCACTATGAAGGGGCATATTTGGATGTAATTTTTTTGGGGAAGTGGGAGTGGCCCCGCCCCAAATAAGTTTTTTGTATATATCTCGGAAACCAATAGAGCTATATAGACCAAACTTTCTGCAGTCATTTTTTTTTTAGTCATTTCCTTATACAGTCCAAAAATGACAGAATTCGGATAATAACTACGCCCCCTCCCATACAAAAGTTAGGTTGAAAATTACTAAAAGTGGGTTAACTCAATAACCAAAAACGTCAAAAACACTAAAATTCACATAGGAAATGGCAGATTGAAGCTACACTCAGACTTTTTTACAAAATGGAAAATGGGCGTGGCGTCGCCCACTTATGGGTCAAAAACCATATCTCAGGAACTACTCGACCGATTTCAATGAAACTTGGTTTGTAATAGTTTCCTTACATACCAATGATATGTTGTGAAAATAGGCCAAATCGCTTCACAACCACGCCTACTTCCTATATACCAGAACTTTGAAGACAATCTGAATCGTTTACTTTACAATATATAAACAAAGTACTAGTGAAGATATCGGTGCAGAACTTTGCACAAATACTATATTAATAGTGTGGCAGCCCCATTCTAATAATCGCCGAAATCGGACCATAGGTTTTTAAGGCCCTATATATCGAACACGAGGACCACGGTGCTTCTAACCTAATATTATGGTTTCCAACTTACAATGGACTTTATACAATATATATGACGAATATGTGGGTCAAATTGCGTATTATATAATATAAATAAAGTTAAATAAATAAATTGCGAGAGTATAGAATGTTCGGTTACACCCGAACTTAGCCCTTCCTTACTTGTTTTATTTAAAATTTTTAAACAAGTGGCAAGCCTCTCCAAAAATTATTTCCATCTGCAAAACTTTTTCTAATCCCATTAGCTAATATCCACATTGTTGTTTTTTTCAACCATACAAATTTTTAAAATTAAAATTCTTAAAAGGTGGCAACCTTCAAACTTTTTTATTATTAATGTTAAATTGAATTTATAATAGCACTAGTAGATGTGCATATAATGCATTTCAGGTGTATTTTTCAGTTAAATAAAAAACAAACAAGTTTTCTCAGATTTCTAATTAAAGAAATATTAAGCCTAACGGCATTTTGATTATGTTTTTTACCTCAAATAATCATTCTTTAGAACACCAAGGTCGCCGCTTGTACTTTCGTAATATTTTTCTTTGCGATTAAATTTCATACGCGATAATATTTACGTTTTTTAATTACATGTAACTTACTTTGATATTTCTTTATTATTGTTGTTTGTGCGCAGAGCGAAAATGATATAATAATACTCATGCTTTGTGCTGACACACACACATACATGCAATTATGATTTTTTTCGCTTGCAACATTTGCCGCACGCACCCACAGCGCCACTCACATGTGTGTAATTGGTTTTTTCCCGTTTGCATAAATAAAACCTAAAATTAAAGGAAAAGCAAAAGGAAAGCCGGATAAACCGGAAAAAATAATAACACACAAAACATCAACAATAAAGAAACAAACAAATTCTCGTTTAATCCTTTTGTTTTCTTAGCTGCCACAATTTTTCAGTATTTCTCCCCCCCAGCCTCCACACCGTGCAAACAACAACAAAAAATAATACAAATAAAGGCGTATAGGGAGGAACAAATGCAAAAAACGACGAGAGTATATAAATAAATAAAATGAAATTAAGAAAGAGGAAAAGGAGCGCTGTCAGCGGCACGCCTATAAAGTATAACGCAGACATACATACATATTTACATATGTATTTATGGATATGAGTGGGAGTATGTGTGGGCGCGGATGCGGATGCGGATGTGCTGTGCGTTTGTATTTTGTTTGCTTAATGAAAAACATTAAAACCGGATGTGAATGCGGACTTCCGCCGTTTTCCTTGCCGCACTGACGCACACACACACACATACAAAGAGACACGCAATCATATGTGAACTTGTCCACGAAGTACCAACGAGGCAACCGAGCAGTTTAACTGAGCGGCATGCCCTTGCGTCCTTATACTTATGTTGATATGTGTGTGCGTCTGTGCGTCCCTTGGCCTCGTTTTCATATTTACTATTGCATCTCTTGCCTCCTTCTTCTTCTCTACATATTCACATGCGCTTTCATACAAATTTCGTTTCATCATTTGCTGCATTGTTTATGTCGTTGTTAGTTGCATATACGCCGTTTATTCACTGCCAACCATTCATACGCATACACATACACATATATGCCTTCTCCTCATATGTATATATTTGTGTTTGCCTCTGTATTTTGCGTTGACTGCCACTTTGTTTTGCTCTTTCGACCAAATGCAATTTAATTCTTTTGTAGTTTTGGATTAAAATGCTGCGCTCAACATGTAATACATCATAAATCACTTAGAAATTCATACAGCTGCACACACTCATGGACACATATAGACTATAGGGAGTGTTTGCAAATGTATGAGTGTCAGTGTGTGAGCTGGTTTATTAATAGTAGAGCTTAGTAAAGTTTAATACTTGAACTAATCTTTCTTTATATATTATTTCCTCTCTTTTCTTCTCTCTAATCCTCTCGCTATGTTAGAAACTGCCAGTTTTAATGCATTTATGAAAGCATTTCTTTCCGTTTGCATATGAAATTAATTCAGCAAAATAGAGGATTTGAATTTAGCAAAGATATGTGAGCAATTTATTAATTATTTTTAAGAACTACTGATATTTATTTCCTTCCATCAAAAAAGAGCATAATAAAACTGGGCTCAATGCATATTTTCGTTCTGACGTCGTTTTAGTTTCGTTGGAAGAGAGTTTCCAGTACTGTGCTGATTACCGAAATATTTTTTGCGTTATAAAATGTTTATTCTAGGTAGAAATTCGGTACTGATGATGAACTAGTCCGAAAAATATGTGATTTGGCCTATTCCAAAACGATTTATATTATTCAGTATATTTCTTGAATTTTTGAAATATTATGGCGGCATCTACCGACATTTAATTATACCTACTTCCCTTAAGGGATTACATGGGTTTTGCCGGGTAAAGAAGGCCTATTTTCAATATTTTTTTAATGCAAAAAAAAAATTATTAAATTCAAACCTTTTCCTGTCTTATAGATATATTTAGAATAATTTCTGAAATTTAATAAAAAAATTAAAACTCCTCCATTGTGACGTCATTTACGGTGACCCCTCGGAAAAAAGGTGCGTCCGCGTTGTCAGCATAACTTTTGACAGGATCATCCCAAATTAAAAAAAAAGTGTTTTAGGTAAGACCATAAACTCGTGCTTGAACAAAGGACAGACAAAAAAGTAAAAATTGGAATTTTGGCAGACATTTTTGCAAAAAAATAAAAATTTCGGTCAAATTTGTTTGACATTTTTTTTTAATAGTTGTAATTGAAAAAAAATCCTTCGTTCAAGTTTGAGTAAATTGTATCTTGAACACCTGTGCAAAATTTCATCAAGATCGATTGAGTAGTTTTCGAGAACATTTGACCACCGACTTTTCGAGAAGAACGCGTTTAAAAATTTATGGACTTAGGATAATATTCTTGAGAAGTTGTAGAAATTAATAAGCAAAAAAAAACGATTTTTTGAACCCACGAAACCCATGTAACCTCTTAATCACAAAAGAAATACGTAAAAAAAGTTTTAAAGTTTAAATATTTCATATTTATTTTATAAACAAACTACATACATTTAAAATGTATGTTAAAAAATAACAAATCTTATAGGTTATGACTTAAAACTAATACTCCGACTCCATGATCTTGTGACCCATCAGCACAAATAAGGCTGCATCCTCCTTTTCGAACGGAACAATCAAATTCTCCGACTCTCGCGAACCAAACACAGGTGTTGATGATCGTTGAACTTCGTGCATTCTCATTTCCCATTCGTTGTAATCTACCGCTTCAATTGATTTGTTCATATTGATTGACGAATTTTCTGCTAACAATTCCCGGCCCATTAACATGAGCAATGCTGCATCCTCCTTTTCGAATGGGACAATTGACAGCTCAGCTTCTTCTGATCCAATTAGAGGCGTCGATGATCGTTGAACTTCGTGCATTCTCATTTTCCATTCGCAATAATCTGTATTAGAACTAACAGCATCTTCCAATAAGTTTTCAAAGTCTTGTGTTGCACAGAAGCGCTTGTAGAGTTTATCAGGATTGAACTCTTGCTTAGATTCAACTTCTACAGCGAAAATATTTTCTGAGTATTTGGCTAATTGTGTTAGTGAGAAACCGTACTGCATTTTGATAATAATTTCTTTTTAACTTGTTAGAGTTGAGGACTTGTTGACTCTAGAGCTCGCAAGTAAATGATAATGTTGTCACTCTTGTGGGTTCTTTTATACCTAAAATTATTTGTTTTTTGAAGTTAAAATCAAGTTCTTATTAATTACCTGAATTTATGGTGAATTTAGGTAGCCAAGTGGAATAATAAGCTTTTTATTTTGCAACCAAACAGGTACTTGACTAATTGGTATGTACCTGTGAAGGTCACTGACATTAAAAATAACTTAGATTTAAATATACCTGAAGCATTCAATCCAATTTAACTTCATATAAGCCGTTAATCAAGGTCTCCAAGAAATAAACCTATATTTCTGACTGGATGTATTGCCTTCCAATGAAAAATCGGATTAGATAGTGATATTTATCATTATTTCACTTCCATAACTAAAATAGCATAAGAAGGGAATCTGTATTGCAATTTGTTGACTAAGAGTCTCAAGTCTTAAATTAAAAAAGTCATATAATTAATAAATATGCAAGTGTGTTACAGTCTCGTCCAATCAAAAAAAACTCAAATTTCACAACTAGCAGACCAATCAATAAGCTAAAGACTCAGAAGTTCATGGCCAGCAAAATTACATAAATCCCGCAACAACACAAAAGATAAATTTATTTTTAATATTTATCTATTAAGTTTTAATGCGACACAGTTAATGACACACAAACCAAAGAGTGCCGTTAGGCAAACAATGGACTTGACCGCAATTGTAAGGCGAATGCGGGCCTCATCATCGAATACCCGGTCAATAAAAAGGGGCTCAAACAAAGTGGGCATATTGAAATTATGGCAAAAGCTAATTTGCAAGCTGTCAGCTGCTACTGCAACGAAGCGCCAAAGGCTCTTATACTTTTTAATATCTTTAAATGTTTCGAGACATTTTCGCAATTTTTTTCCAACTTTTTTCTTAGTCGACGCTCGAAAACTTTTTCAACAATTCATTTCTTGCGTAATTTTAGTTGTTGTTGCTTTAAGGGGTTTCTCGCCTGAAAAAGTGAAAATTGCTGCGATCGATTTTGGATGGGTTTTTCTCACCAGCTTCTTGTTTGTGCCCAACTTTGTTGATAACAATAACACATACATACCTACATTTATATATAGAGTGGGAGATTATAGTAGCTCGAGCGCACGCCTGTGCCACAAAACGCCGCTACTTTTGGGTTGCAGACAAATTAAATTGTGCTGTCGGCATCAGCTGTGACCCATTTATTAGCTTTTATTGGTGAAGAGTGCCTTATAAATTTGTTGTTGCCGGCGTGGTAGGGTTAACGCGTAGGGGGGTTTGAATTATACGAGGAAATATTACTTACTGTTTTTTTTTCGAAGTATAAGTGTATAGGTGAGTGTGGGATATTTATATATACACTGTTCAAGGTAAATACATATATTTGAGACTACTGTGAACTCAAAAAAATTCAAAAAAAAGCTCAAATTTTTTTATTTATTTTTTTTTATTAAATTACATTATATTTTCTTCTAAAAATATAAAAATTTTAAAAATATATTTTTACTAAAAACACTTTTTTAACTTCCAATCTCTCTCGCTCCTTCGAAGTGGTTTCTCTTTGTTATCATTATATTTGCATTCCACTAAAAACTCGTCACCTCTCAAATGCGAGTTTTCCCAACTTTTTAAATGCCAATATTTGTCAATAAACGCAAGTCGTTACGTCACTCGTTCATTTATAATCAAAAAAAAAAAATAAAATCAACTACTTTTTTAATGCAATAAAGTTGGTGTGGAAGCACCAAAAGCAAACACTTTCATCCATATACACACATATTCATATATTTACTCAAGTCGAAATGCAAAAGTTTCTAGTAAAAACTAAAAACACAAATTTATACTTAAAAATTTTGTTTGCTATTTTTTCGCAATATTTTCTGCTTCTTTATTTGTTCTACTTTGCACATCTCTCTGCATTTAGTGACAGTCGCATTGATTTCAATTGAAGTTGCGCACAGTTATGCAAGTGCAAGCGAAAAGTGGTGAAAAAATGTTGAAAGTTTAAATAAATTTACAAATTATAAAAAGTTTTAAAATTTGCAAAATTTTTACTCATTTGGATACACTATAGCGGAATTTAGTGGTTTAGGTAAATATTTTTAAGGATCAACTCAAAAAAGCTCCCAAAAGCTCAAGTGTATCTACAATTATTTTGAAATAAGCTTACCTCTACTCTTTGCTTTCAAGCTTTAGACTTAATTTAGATCGAGCTCTATTGCTAAAGTTGAACAAAAACATGTGTATCAAAAAGCTTTTAGTGCCTAACGGTTGTATTAAAGCTCTTTCGCAGCATTATATTAGGTTTTCAGTTTAATATATGAAGAGTTTACTAAAATACTTAAATTCAAGTCATCCATGAAAAAAGCCGTTTAACCGGCGTTTTAAATCTAAACAAATGTTCAGTCTCCCAAACAGGGTCCCAATACTAAAGGCTCCTACAAGTAAATAGTTATGGTGTAAAACATAATACCTATAATACAAGTATGTTCAGTAAGGTAATATAAAAGCTCGGAGATGAAAGCTGAAAGATCAAAACAGTAGTAGTCCAAGCAGAATGCTCCAAAGCTTTAGCTAATATATGTACTTAGTTGATCCGTTGTACCTATAAGATCGAGGTTCAAACAAATAATGTCTGCTAAACCCACGATACTATGACATAATTTAGATAATTAGTGAAGCTCAGCAAAGCTTGTTAAGCTTAAAAGCATCATTTTTGACGATTATGGTATCATAAGAACCAAGATCTGACAGATAATGCCTGCCAAACCCACAATACTGTGAACTAATTTTGATATTTAATGAAGCTCAGCGAAGCTTTTTAAGCTTAACCCAAAAGCTTTTAAGAGCTTACTAACATTCGAGCTTTCACTCATTTCAATAGTACTATATCACAGAGTCTTTGTATTGTCTAATATCTATTCCGAAAGTAAAATAAAATTATATTCCGACATGTGTGTTATTGTTGTTGCTAGAGTATAAATGGCATAACTGAGAGAAAACTACTAAGAAAACATTTTTTGAATGGGTCAAAATCAGGAAAAAATTCAATTGCAAAATCTGTCGATTATTTTACCAAAATCTCTTAAATTTTTTAAGACAATTTTCCATTTTCCACTTTTGCGCAATATCTGTCGACGCATACACGCAGACTGCGCCACAGTAAGGCCAACAACATGCGAGCCCAATTGACTTTGGCCATAACTTCGGCAACTTGATTCCGTTGCGAATGCGCTTCAGTGCGCACAAAATTAAATTCTTGACGCGTCTGGATTTCTTTCATTTGCTTTCAAGTCATTTACATTTAAATTGAAAGAAAAATAGGAAGAGCTGCGCTGCAGAAGAAGAAGCAGCGGCGAAAGTGGAAAACAAGCACAATGCCTGGCGCGTAATAACACAAAAAAGGCAGCAGAAACAAAAAAAATGTAACGGAGTATTATAAAAACAGCGACGTACAACAATAACAAAAACTATATTTATATAGGTTTCTGGTGAAAACAAATACAATCAAACGCATAGCACACACCGTTATTGGAAGTTACTTTTACACACACACACACACATAGACATTTGCACTGACGTAACTGAAATGAAAGTCGGCACTTCGAATGTCACTGCGAAATTCGATGGAAAATCAACGACGATATGCGAGCAATTGGTGTGGAAGGATGAGGTTTCATATATATATGTGTGTATGTAAGCAGTGGAGCATATAGTAGAAACTGTAGCATATCTCCGGGCGCTCTTCTTGCTTGACTGCAGTTGAGACAGCATTAAAGTCGCAAGAAATGCAACTCTGTGCACTAATTTTGCACACACACGCACTTGCAACATATAAATATGCAGTTATATATCCACTTGCCTTGTCACAGAAAACTAATTGAATGCCATTCTTTTGCTTAGCAGACATTTCATGATTTATGACTAACGCAAAAAAGCATTAATATTTACGAAATTAGAATTTCACACAACTCAAAATGGCGACGTGCCGCAAAAGTGCAACCGATTAAATGTAGCTATAATTTATTTGCGAAATAATTCATATCTTTAGGTGAAATAAAACAAAAAATCGTTGCATACATTAAGGCGCTGCAGCCGTAAACATTATTTATGCATGGCACATATACAATTAGCACACAACAACACAAATCTACTTTAAATTTCACTTATATGCTGACTGCAATTAAATATTTACCGCCGCCCCCCAGTTATATGCCCTCCCACACATATCCATACATATGCACATCTAAGGCATACCACTCACAAGCGCATAAAATCGCAACTCACACCCTGACCATAGTCATTTCGCCTGCCATAACAATGAATCATTTTATTTTATTGGCCACTCATGTACGTAATTGTTTCTCTAACGTTGATTATGAATTGTTGCTTCTAGTATATAATATATTATTTTTGTGTATGTGTGTGTTCTTATATATGTGTTCGCATATATAGTTTATGGTCTTTGCTTCGCCCGCTACCCGCATAAATTTGTGTGTCGTCCAATGAAATTTCTTTCATTTTCTTCAAGTCATATTTCTTTGTTTTGCACTCAACCTCTTGAATTTGGCGCGTGAGAATTATGACTGGGCCGAAGAGCAAGTGATCAGCAGCATAATTGAAAAATTGGACAAAATATTGCTTTGAGCCGGGCAAAGTAAATAAGTGCAAGGACCTATGTCATATATGTATATGATATCAGCATATCCTTGTTGGAAATGCTATACTGAAGGTAACAGATGGGAAAACAAAAATAATTTTTTATTGTTTTCCTAAACGAAAGGATTATATTTTTAATATACTTTTCAACATTTTTTTTTTTACAAATAAAAATTATCGTTTTATTTTATATCGAAAAAATAATCGATTAAACATTAAGATATATTAATTCAAGTCCCAAGGTTTTTTAATAAAAGTTCTTTTAATAGCAAACGTGGTATTAAAAGTGAAATATCGATATTTTCAGAATTTTTTTGAGATAATAAAATTATTTAAAAATACGACAATTACAAACAATCAATATATATCGATCGAACATTTCAATATAATTTAGTTCACCAATAAAAATAAGAATATGGACTCAAGTTTAATTTAATTCTTCTATAAATTTTTTTCTATCGATAAATATATTTGCTTTAACAGGATTTTAATAATAATGAAATGTCTTTAACGAATCAACAAAAAATTCGCATTAAATGACAAGTTTAAAGCTAAGGTCAAAAGTAATCGATATACATAGATGTGAATCATTTGATATACTTTTAGAAAATAATCGACAGAAATTTTTAAGATAAAAGATGAAAATCTATAAAATTAAACAAAAAATCGGTGAATATTATCGATAAAAATGCATTAGAAATAGATGAAGATAATCGATAACAATAAAAAAATTAAAATCGGTAAAAAATCGATAAGATTTCGTTATCAATAATAATCGAAATTGGAAGGAAATTAAAAATCAAATAATTTTGAACTTCTAAAAAATTTAAAGGATTTTTTAATCAGGAAATAGCGAATCTAGGTGTCCGAAAAGAACAAAAATCTATTATTTTTAATCAGACCGAAGTAGTAAGAATATAGAATATTGACGAAATTTAGAAACCGTTAATATCTTCGATAAACAAAAATTCAGGTAATCGATATTGTTTTTTTTTAATAAATATATCGATAATTATTGATTCGTGATTTATAATCGTATCACATTAGAAATAAGAATATGTGAAAGGAGCTATATAATTAAATCCGAATCTAACTTGTTTCAAAAATTTCGAAAAAGTAGGATGTAAAAGTTACAAAGAGTTCCTTCAATTCTCACAGTCCTCGATCTTAGCAATGAGTCTTCTACTTTACACATGTGTAGTCCAACACTCAACTGTGAGCAGTCAGTCATTTTCGCGCCGCAAACCAATATACCACACAGCCCACTCACATAGTGAGACACACACACGCACACAGGAATAAATTCATTGGCATAAATTCTTATGGAGCTCAACACTCGAAGCGTGGACCTGCGTCCGCCTTTTATTTTCCAACCATTTCACTTTTTTAAGCTCATATAAAATGTGTTGTGAAGTGCAAAGTCGTTGGGATATCGGGTGTGTAATAAATGGGATCCTTAAGGATACGCACATGTAATGGTGGAAAATCCTATGTGATTATGGGTGAAACGTGATGATGAACGTGACATTGAAAAGTAATAAATTTCGGACGCTTGCAGTCATTGATTACATTTATTTGTTGCTTGTTGTTGCTACTGTTGTTGTTGCTGTTGCTGTTGCTGGTGCGTAAATTTTCCATGTGACTGCTGTTGTTATTATTTTCATTGTTGTTGTTGCTGCTGCTGTTGATATTGCTATATACATACATATGGTAGTTGTTGTTGTTATTGTAATGTTTGACTTATTGACTGTGCGTGTCTTTTACAGTCGGAGACTTTATTGCACGAACGTGTTTGCCATGACATACATACATATGTGCATGAGTGTATGAGTGTGTGTGTATGTTTATATAAATTAGTTTGTATGTAACAAGTACCAATGCGTTTGAACAAAGGTTTGTGCATTTATTTGCCACGCGAAAAAAGGTCATTTCTGTTTACTCAAACACACACATACATGCATAGAGTTGAATATATACATATATACATATATATATGTATGTGTATGTGTCTTTGATTTTTGTATGAATTTTGCAACATAAGAGTGCGGTTACTTATTTGCCATGAATAAGCAACTAGCAAATCCAGCTCAGTTCAAATGCGCGCCAGCTGAGTTTCTAGTGAAGTTAAATGGATTTTTGTTTTATTTCCAGTTTCAATATTAAAATTAATGGAATTTCAAATGTCTGCACTGCTGGTGGTTGGGTTGATTGAAACAAAAGGAGTCATTTGCACATAAATTCGAGAAGAATTTGCATATGATTCCATATGTGTATGTATAAAGGTTATACGTATAGTACTTGCCACTTCTTTCATCATAGAAGTATCCTGTAGAGCAAAACCTGAGTAGTCAGGAAATTAGGATGCTAAATAGTACTGCAATTAATTGTAGAAATATCTAAATTGGTCACTTAAGGCTTCAGAAAAGGCTTTATTTTCTCTAGAAAAATCTACAAATCCTCTGGAGAAAGTCTCTATATTGAACAACTTTAGTGCTGACTTTGTAGTACTTTTACTAACTGCTGAAAGGTCTAAATGTCGACACTTTAGGCTTCAGAAAATACTTTCCGCTAAGAAAAACTTTAACTCTTTTGTAATATAATAGTATACTAAAATTCCACTTTCGGTCCATATATGGAAATATAGCAATCGCTACAATGTAAATGCATTCCATTTATACCAGTTATATATTCGATTCGCCAATTCTGGTCTCACTTTTGGTTTGGTTTTGGTTTCTTATTAAGAAGTTCTCATATGAAACCAACAAAAAATTTACATTTGAATTCGTTACTCTTTTGTTGAGAACTCGCTAATGTGCTACTTTTGTTTTTATACCATTTATACCAGTTGTTTGTTCGATTATACCTCCCAAGTTGCATTGATTAGAATGCACTTATTCAGACATTTACTGCCTCTAGCTGTTGATTTTATAGACATTGGATCTCTTTGATATATAATTATATAGGGATTATGTTATTACTCAGGGGTTATGAAGAATTAGTACTTAATGTGTATATTTCTTAGGCGTGTGGTTTCCACCGAGGCAATACTTTTTTCGGAGTTGGGAGCTGTTACTTTAATTGATTTACATATATTCAGTTTAAGTTGTCATTTCACAATGAAAAGACTTACTTCGGGATAACGTTTCTTGCTGACGGCTTTGCTGCAAAAAGTGGTCGAAAATTGGACCACTCGGCTGGAATTTATTCGAGCCAGCCTAAAATCAATTTTAATGCATGACAAACCCTTTTTTATAATAAATCCAAACTATTGGCCTTAAAACTTATTTATATGCATTTCTTTCCTCTTTGGAACTTCTTGAACATATATAAAAAACATCCTTTATAAAGCCCAAATGGCTGGACTGCTGTAATTTGTCTTTCAGTTTTCAGTTTCTTGGTGTACATAATTCAGTTTTAATTGAATTTAGTTGACGAGGAATGCTCTCTGAAGCTCCTGACTCAGATGCTATAGGCGTAGACATTGTCATTCCGGAAGATTTATTTGTCTTTTCAACTTCGGCTGGCAGTTGTCCACACTGTATTGTTAAAACTCAACAATATAATATCTTTATGCTCTTTGAAATCTAAATAGAGAGCAAACATATTAGTTGTGGTCTATTGGAGATGTTGACCTATTGGGTTTTTCTAAGTACATAAATGAGTCCATAAAAAAGTTTCTAAAGTATAAATCATTTGATTTCTTAATTATGTCTCGATTGTTTAGTTATTATTGTAACAACTTCTAGTATTTGAATTATTTGTTCGCAATAAGCAATAAATATTTGAAAGTGATAAATTTTAGAACTTTGGAGGTTTTCTTCTTTAATATTTTTTTTTTTTTTAATTTACGAATTAAATTAGATTTTTATTTTATTTTGTTTTTTTAATATTTACGATTTATGCTTCTTTGTTAAACTTTGTGTAATTTCTAACCACAATAGCAGTGATTCAAAGCGAATAAAAAATGTACATATATTTTTGGAATATTAGTTCCTTAGCCGCCTTTTAGAGAGAATTATAATTATAATTATATGAGAATTATATTTTATTTCAAAAAAAGACTTAAAGACCGTCTAAAGAATTCTCAACCCATAAAAATTATAATAAAACTCATTAAAATTAGAAATGACATTGCCTAGCAACTAATGGTCGAGTATGGGGGGAGAATGCAAAAGATTTATATCTCCAACAAAAACACAATGCAACTAGCATATGCTTTCAACAAGCACGTATAACGCTACTCATTTCATATTTACTGGCGTGTGTGCCATCATATGCAACAACACTAAGTTTTATGTTTCTAACTCAGCTGCTGCTGCTGCTGTGGCTGTGGCACATTCTCCGAGGTAACATTAAAACCGCTATTTACCCAAATTAACCATTTAACATTAAAATCACATGCAATCAGCGTTTTTGTTATTCAAACAGGAGATTGAAGAACTTTTTTCCTGCCGCTACTGCTGTCGGCTGTCGGCACTTACGCAGAAGGGGAGCGCGCACTACAATGGGACACCTGAGCGTATGAGTAATTTTATTTTATATGTGAATTTTCTTTTTTGCAAATCTTTTTTTCTTGTGCGCGCTAAAAAAATAAGGCTTCTTCCTGCTGGTAGACATGTGGGAGCGTATTCTTCTTTGTGTGTGCCTGATTGTGTTTAAGTACTTTGGTGTCTGAGTGTGTGTGTGCTCTGTTGTTACGCGGCGTCTTGGTTGCTTTTCTAGCTTGCCAAATGAGAAAATTAAATTCATTTCGCGTTGTCGGAAAATGGAAAGTAATGACAAAACGCAAAACTGTTGTTGTTGAGTGGCGCGCATGAAGTGATGCGAAAGTAACAACGGTTGGGCGCAGCGGAAGCAGTGAAGACGAAGGCCAAATGCAAAGGCGCAGACACAGCGTTGGTTAATCGAAGCGTACATATGTCTATGTTAGAGTGTGTGTAGCGATTTCGGGTCACAGCGACATTGTGTACTTGTATATATATATATCTGTATGTGTATATGTGCCTGTGCGCGATTTTAAATTGAGCGGCTGCTCTGCGCCGCCCCCCAAATTTTTCAGCGCCAAATAGGCGTGCTTTCAACAAATGCGAAATTTCATTCCAGCAACAACAACACCACCAACAATAACAATGATGTGTATAACTAGCGACAGCGAAATGTTGACAAGACATTTTCATTTTCATTCTCATTTCAAGTATGATTTTTTTCTACTCATTTTTTATTTTTTATTTGTAATTTTCATTTTTATTTGCGATTTTATATTTCATTTTCCATTTTCTTCGCGCATTCATTTATTCGTTTTGCCATTTGCCATTTTGGTTAACGAAAATGTTTCCCTAATGAAAAACGACATTAATAAATATAATTGAAATTGTTGGGGCGTGTTTGCATGTCTTTTGGCCCGAGCCTTTTGTCTACAGAGCGCGCATTCATGGTGGAGTGACAAAAAGGTGATTGCGGGGGGAGGGGTTGGTGTGTACACTAAGCATAAATGCTGCTGCTTCCTTCCTTTATAGCAAAATCTGTGTGTGTGTGTGTGTGACAGTTGCCATATTTTTTCGCCTTCTACAATTACAAATTGCCTCGCTCGCAGCTAAATGGTCGCCTTACAGGCGTCTACGAACTCATCGTGACTCACACATCCATACATATTCATAAATATTTCAACTACAAACCTGCCTACAAACCCAAAAACGCTTTTAACCTCACAATCTCCAACGCTGATTGTCCACAGCCATACATAAAGCTTATCAGCCCAGCAAAAGCTACAACAACAAATGTCGTGACAGCTAAAAAGCTCTGCCTGCCATAACTGTTAATTTCATATTCATTAGTGTTCGGTTTTTGACTTCTTTTGGCTCGCACCACTGCATTTGACTTTAATTAAGCAAACTTACAACTGCCACCAACGACAACGACACACACCAACAAACATTCACCTAAATATGTATGTGTGTGTGTGTATATTTAGCTGCTTTTGCCACCTTGGCGTGCGCATTAACGGTACAATAAATTTTTGCGGTAACACAGCATCAGCATTCATTAGCTGCAAATCCAAGTTGCTCTGTCGTTCTTATGATAATTTCCGTGAAAGTCAAAGCCAACCTTCAATTAACTTGCTACACCAAGTTGCACACGCACACTCATACACACACACAGGTGTATATACATACATATATTTTAATGTCGCTTCAGCTCTGTGTCACTGAGGCAGCTAATCTCTCTAGCAGCGCACCGGCTTAAATTTTACACGCATAAAGACATTGCCTGTTTATTTAGTAATTTCACTTGGCTCACATTTTTGTTGTAATTTGTATATCTGTAGGTGTGTGTGTGTGTTTGTAATTGCACGTGTTGAAAGTTCCCACCATTGTTCGGTGTTGTATTGCATACCTCTTAGTGGCCTTATGTATGTTGAAAAAGTATAATGTAATAATAATAATAATAAAAATGTGAGTTAAGCGCTTTTTATTGTTAAGTAGCGCGTTGAAAGCTTAAGAAATACATTAAACGAATTATGAATTATGTTAGTACTGCCATATTATGCGGCAAATCTTTACTTAGAATTTGTTGATATTGTATTTTTTTTGTTAACAATACCATATTCATTATTCAAAATTATTTTTTAATTTCTTTATCTCTCATCTACATTTAATCTCAAAAAGTCCAAATTATAACATATCTAAGGCAATTGTATAAATCAGAAGGAGTGTAAATTGGCACAGAAAATATGCTCTGGCACAAAAAAGCCTCTGAAACATTTTATTTTCAGAATTATAGTTTCTAAAGCAATATTAGTTATCGGCAAGCTCAGCTTTCACTCAAACTACTTGTCTTTCGGACAAGCTGTCTATTCATTCAATTCAGTTTCTTAAATTGATAATGAAGTAATTATTTCATAACTTCACTTCATTATGGAATGAGTGCTTCCTATAAATATATCATCGAATATCCGATTTTATTCTTCACAAATAAATTCTGATGGATTTTTGTCTACTTTTCACGCAAATAAACTTTTT
Organism: Zeugodacus tau; assembly: GCA_031772095.1. NCBI lineage: Eukaryota > Metazoa > Arthropoda > Insecta > Diptera > Tephritidae > Zeugodacus > Zeugodacus tau. The sequence continues at coordinate 81,898,591 of CM062649.1, forward strand.
TTAATTTAAAAAATTAAAATTTAGATTGTATGCGAACCTATTTGGCAAGATGTTGAATATTAGCCGGAGTAGTTTAAAATAAATTAACGTATGATACCTGTTTAGTCCAAACAAATACTCCTCTGCATTACTCTCCAAAAAGTAATAGATAGGTAATGCAGAGGAGATAAACCGCCCCAACTTCGCTTATCACACATCACCTTATACACAATAACAATATAAAAAAAAAAAAGCAAGTGAAGTGAACAAGTAAAACAACACGAACCCAAACCCGCGCTTTTCAAGTGAACTAAAAAACCCGCGCTTTATAATTTAAAGTGTAACAACACATAAAAACCTGCACATAAGTTAAAGTAAATTAACAACACAAAAACATACAGCTTAAAGTGATATACTCAACCCAACCCGAACACAAAAACACGCACAAAAAAGTGTAACTAAAGAAGGAGAAGATCTTAACCAAATACACCCAACACAACATCAACACAGAGGAACAAATACCCAACACAACTTAAGGAATTATAACACAGGTCAATATACATACATAGTTTCAATACCCTAATAATAAATTATAATTAATTATAAATACAAAAAACAATTAACACAATTGTTCACACACACCCATATATACAAATTTATGTACACACCTATACCCATTTTCACTTTTACCCAATAAACTAAATATTATAACGTTAAAACACAAAACACTAACTCTTTTCCTTCAAACGGAATCGGCCTCAACGTCATCTTAACCCGACATTTGGTCCTATCGAGCCGCGATAGCTTGGAGGAGAGAAGAGGAGTCACCTAGTAACAACATCGTTGGAATACACCGACGCCCAATAACAACAAAATCAGTGCACCCAAAAACAAGTTTGTACATCGGTCACCACCAACAAGTAAAACCCAAATAATTATTAAATCACCCTTAATTATTGAAAACAGCAGAAGTCTGTAAGAGCGACCCATTATTTATTTATAATAAATAATAAAATAATTTGTTTAAAATCAGTTTTCAAATTGTGAACTTAAGCGAACTTAAGTTCAATTTATTTGTCTCCCAAGTTTAACAAATTTCGCTTTGCTCTTACTAATTGTACATATACATATTTACATACGTACCCAAAAGAAGAAGTGCAATAAAAAACGCATAATTGTCTGCCGTCGGCTATTGCACTCTTCTTGTCGAAAATAGTCACTACAAATAAATATACATACACCCGCACTCATCTACTCAAGTACATGCGAACTAGCGATCTAGTTCGTATTAGCATTGTTGGTAGCGATCACCAAAAGCGGATAGCGCATAAGAAAGAAAACACCCAATAGGAAATTCGCAAGCTGACCCAGTAGGAAAAATTGCAAAAACCCATTGCAAATTTGTTTTACGAATTTATTTCCATAATTCGCCCATAGATCACAAAAATAAATAGTTTTCCTAATAAACATTAACAAAAAAGCGGATTTTCAAAATAATAAAAATAAATATTTTTTTTGGAATTAAACAATATTATTCCCGTTCAAATAATTTTATTCCCTAATAACACTCACCCAAATTGCTGAAATGGAGGATTTCAAATTCACAACCAGCGATTTAATAGAATTCGTGGAAGATCATTTCCATACCCAAGCTGAAGAAGAAACAGTTTACACCCTAGAAATTAAAAGAGTTACACTAAATTCGCTTTACGAGAAAGCAGAACATGCCTATGATGCTATTCGCAGAATTTCTCACGAAACTCAAGAAACCATCGACTTTAACAAAGTCAAAGATAGATACAAGAAATGCTTTCAAATGTATTTATCCTGTTTAGCCTCAATTAATGAAGATGTAGACAGACGTAAAACCCACGCGTCATCCCAACCTATTAAGGAAAGAGCCTCAGAAGCCTCTACAATAGATTTCAGCCCCACAATTCAATTACCACCCTGCGACACCGATATCTTCTACGGAGATTACTCTGCTTGGCCCACATTTCGAGACATGTTTACAGCGTTGTATATCCATAACCCGAAGATTAGCAACGTTGAAAAACTCTTTCACCTTACCCAGAAGACCCGAGGCGAAGCAAGAGAAGCTATTAAAAACACACCCCTTACGAATGATGGTTTCATACTGGCTTGGAAGAATCTGGTCGAGCAGTATGAAAACAAAAGAATGCAAGTCAACACCCAATTAAAAACCCTTCTCAACCTACCCGATGTCACTCAAGAAACAGGCTGCGCCATAAAAGCCCTGCAACGAACGGTTAACAATGTGTTAACCAATTTAACCCATCTTGAGATTGACACAAAAAGTTGGGACCCGATATTGATATATCTTTGTAGTTCGAAACTACCGAAACAAACACTAGAAGCATTCGAATCTACCCTAGAAGATATTACTTCTATACCCACATGGTCAAATTTCGACTCGTTTTTGACCCACAAATATAAAACACTCGAATCTGTGTCAAATTTCAAGGATTCAGTAACAAAACCCCACTCACCCCACCTTGGCTCAGACGGAAAGAAATATAACACATTTCATGCCAATGTGTCAGAAAACCCAATAGCTGGACCCTCAAATTATCAACACAGATACACTTCTTCTCAACCCCACCCGGAAGCAGAAAGTTGCAAACTTTGCAATAAGCATCACCCGATTCGTGAATGCCCCAAATTCCTAAAAATGAACGTTGAGACCCGTATTGCCACAATCAAAAAATATGGCTATTGCTACAACTGCCTAGCTATATCACACAGCTCCAAGAACTGCATGAGTAAATATTCTTGTCGAAAATGTCATAAAAGACACAATACCCTGATCCATAGAGAATATAGCCCCAGATCTGAATCCACCACAACTCCAGAAGCGACCAGTTCGACTTCTGATACCGCTACAAGTACCGCAATACCCACCCACAACACAATTCAGCAAGCCTACACCACCACACTACAGTCCACTCAAATATCAACTCAAGACCCACTCAACCCCAGTAGGAAGCAAACATTATTGGGTACTGCAATGGTTCAGATAGAACATAATGGCCAACTATATTTTGCAAGAGCACTCATAGATTCAGGATCGGAAGCCACATTTATATCTCAAAGACTTCAACGAAGCCTGGATATACTCACCCACTCTACATCAGCCCAAGTGACAGGACTAAACAACGCAGTTTCAGCAACACCAACGAAAATTTGTGATATAACACTTTGTTCACCCGTAAACAAAAAATACAAAATATCGACCCAAGCATTCATTATTAATAGCCTGGCCGATAAAGTACCCACTTACCCAATAAACACAAATCTGGCTCTAAAGAATCTTGGCTTCACTCTAGCGGATACCCAATTCCACAAACCGAGACCCGTGGATATATTAATTGGTAGTGATATCTACCCAAATATCCTACTAGGTGGAGTAAAACAAAATATTCTAGGCTCACTCCTAGCCCAAGAGACAGTATTCGGATGGATTTTGTCCGGACCCATTACTCAGCACTCCAAAAACTCATCAATAGCATCATTTCACCACAAAATCAAGCCAGAGTATCTACTCACTTGCTTTGAAGAGGTGGAGGAAATCCCCAAAGATCCCGTAAGTCCAAGATCAGAGGAAAAGCTTCAAAAAACTACCCTACGAAATTCAGATGGCCGCTATGTAACAACTCCACCCACTATTCATCAGAAAAATGAAAACGAAATACATCACCACACAACCCGAAGAACTCACCGACGAACTCATCGTCATGTTGCATGCGGATTATGCAAAGATGACCACCGGTTAGCCACATGTACCAAATACTTGTCGGCTAACTTACACACAAAATATGAAGCAGTCATCAGACGCCGCTATTGTATTAATTGTTTAGCCAGATCCCACAAAACAGAAGGATGCACAAGCAGACATCGATGTTCCACCTGCAATGGAAAACATCATACATCTCTTCATGGTCACCCAAGACTGCACCCAGCAAATGAGAAAGAATCCTACCCACAGAGACCCGGCTATCATCCTTACTGGCTAAACAGACCCTTACACACTTTTAAACCCGACCCTTAAGAGACTTAAGTGACGTTGATCAAATACCCTTTGACAACATAGTCCTCTCTGACCCTCAAACTCACAGCAAAGCGGATATCTACCCACACATTACCCGGATTGTTCAACCCAGTCAATGGCAACTTGCACCCTAAAATAGATAAGTATACTCCAGAAATTTACTCATACCCCACTAATACTTATTTATTTCGCAGATACTGCAAGGCGGCCGGGATGTTTAGTCCAAACAAATACTCCTCTGCATTACTCTCCAAAAAGTAATAGATAGGTAATGCAGAGGAGATAAACCGCCCCAACTTCGCTTATCACACATCACCTTACACACAATAACAATATAGAAGAAACAAAGCAAGTGAAGTGAACAAGTAAAACAACACGAACCCAAACCCGCGCTTTTCAAGTGAACTAAAAAACCCGCGCTTTATAATTTAAAGTGTAACAACACATAAAAACCTGCACATAAGTTAAAGTAAATTAACAACACAAAAACATACAGCTTAAAGTGATATACTCAACCCAACCCGAACACAAAAACACGCACAAAAAAGTGTAACTAAAGAAGGAGAAGATCCCTCTCAACAAAATACACCCAACACAACATCAACACGAAGGAACAATACCCAACACAACTTAAGGAATTATAACACAGGTCAATATACATACATAGTTTCAATACCCTAATAATAAATTATAATTAATTATACAAAAAATAATTAACACAATTGTTCACACACACCCATATATACAAATTTATGTACACACCTATACCCATTTTCACTTTTACCCAATAAACTAAATATTATAACGTTAAAACACAAAACACTAACTCTTTTCCTTCAAACGGAATCGGCCTCAACGTCATCTTAACTCGACAATACCGATGATCGTAATTTTTAGTTCGAAAACATTTTTCTATTGAAAAGCGAGTAAATGAACATTTAAAAGCGCGTTATAGCCTTTTCGCATACACAAATTAATTTAATACATTAAGATTATAATTGAGAAACAAGTTTTTGCCTTTCTCAATAAAAACAGCCAAATTTACAGCGTAAACAACAACTCGCAGAGCTGCAGTTCAGCTTCAACTCGATTTAAATTCGATTAAAAATTAATGTAGTAAAGTAAGATTTTTCTTTTGTATGCTAAATCGTGCTAAATTAATAGCCTTAATCGAGTAAAGGCCGATTAAGTTAATTAATCAATTAACTGCTGTGTGAAAAGGTTGTTACAGAATAAATCCTCATAAAATATTTTTGTGTTTTTTCTATATCTTCATTTTTACAACTATTTCTATTAAATACTCACAAGGTATGGATATTAATAGCTCGAGAACATGAACTCTCTATTCTATTTATTTGATATTTTTATAAGTCTCTGTCTTAATGAGCTGAATAATTCATTAAATTACGAGTTGATTGCTAGCATTGTTCCTTGATTAATCGTCTTATTACTTTAAAGACTTCAACTGTCACCAAAATGTTATTCTTAATGTAATTTATGTGAATAACGAGTTAGTTTATTATTTAAATCCTAATCGTCTTAGAACATTAAAATGAAATGTTGGGGGAGAATGGAAAAGAGAAAATAGCGTCTGTAAACCTCAGTTCTTATATTTACTGGCTGTCTCTGTGGAACGCTAGACACAAAATGTATTAAACTCTTCTTTGCCTAAACGAAACTTGATTGATCGTCAATCAGAAGCAAAGTCTGTAAAATTTTAAATCTAAAAAGCTTTGTCTTAAAAGGAATTTCCAAAAGATCAAAGGTCAAATATACTTTACTAATATAAAATAATGAAAATTCTATGACAAATGAAAGTGTTTTTAAGCAAATGCTAATAAGAAATATATATACTGAACTACAAGCTGAGTATATAAAAATTGTTCCCTCGCAACTTCTAGTGCGAAATCATGGAATAACGAACTGACTGTCTGCATAACGAAGCATTCAATACTTCGGGTTTTCAGTTAATAAAAATATTTCTGACGTCAAAAATGCCAATATTGTATTCAGTCAGGGTTGTAATTATTCGCCATTCTATTATGTAGATGTGCACCTATTTGTTATTGCCTGGCACTAAAATATTGTTTGATAAGCCATGAAAAAAAACTTAAAAATAGCTAACAATAAAAATGCGCGCTCAAATGCAGGAAGTTCACTTCATAGTGAAAGCATTAAATCACAAAAAGATATGGCAACTCCAACTGCGCTTCTCTGTCAATACACATTTCAAGCGCCATTTAATAAACATCATAACGTAAAGTATATTAAAATTTTCATTAAAAATTTATACGGAACACGTGTTGTTGTGCCGCCATTGTCACGCGGCCATCAACAAAAGCCCCGGCACAAGTGTTTGCACCCGCGAGTGTAGATAAATGCGAATAATAATAATAACTATGGCAACACGCTGACTGGCATGAGAGCGCCGAGCTTTTGATGACGCGGAGAAAAAAATCAAAAAGAAAAAAATATGATAAAAGAATTATTCAATAAAGTTGGTCACTGTTTTTTTACGGAAAGCACAAGGAAAAGAACTTAAGTCGGATGAAACTTAATTGAGTAGGAAATTATATGAAAGGCGGCGCTTGGCGTGGGAGCGCCTAGTAGAGCGGTGTCTTGAGGCGTTTTTATTGCCGGACGAAGCGGCGGAAGTATTGGCAATAAGGCTTTGCACGGCTGTCCGATTGGCGGCTTTCATGTTTAATGAGGCCCAAATTTGTGACCCCACCTACCTTCTGCTCTCCCCATCACTCGCGATTTCATTGCTTTTTTATGCGTTTTTCTTATCGCTTTGTGGGTTAAATAATAAGCGTTTGTCGGCAATTTTCTCGCTGATTGCACGAGCTTTCCCGAACTTAAAAAATGTTACAGTAATTGCAGGAAATTGTGCGCGAATCCGCGTTTCATTTGCGGTAAAATGATTATTGTAGGTAGCCATATTGCAGACTTTTTCTTTCGGCTTTATTTCTTTTTATACTTTTTGTGATCGATTTCGGTTCATTATAACTGTTCTTTGTATTGCAATATTTCATCATTTCACATTTCTTTTCTCATTACAGGGCATGCGTATGTCCGGCGAGAGCACCGAGATACTGCATCTGACTCAGTTGGCGCGTGAGAGTGCTGGAGCTTACGCCTGCGGCGCGGCCAATACGGAAGGAGAGACGCGTAGCTCCAGCCTGACGCTGAAAGTGCAATGTGAGTGTGAATTGATATACATATATACATCTTTAATATAATTATTTCTGGGTATTACAGCTCAATATCTCAAGTTCTTTGAATCTGTGATTTCAAGTCTCAAACTATGTTTTTTTATGATAGAGAGAATATTTTATATGCATTAGGGTGGTTCTAAAGAAATCAAAGAAGTCCTATTTATACAATCTTATACCTCTAATCACTAATACATCATATATTCGATACTATTGGAAGTAGTCAGCGTGCGGGACACAAGGGTTAAAGTTCAGATATAAGTTTCAGGACATATAGGGTGGTTCTAAAATTATATGAAGGATTTTTTTGTATATATTTTGTTCTTATTAATCAATGATACAGCGTTTACTGGATATTTTTTGAAAACATTATAGTGAGCTACATAAGGGTTAAGGTTCAATTAAGCCTCTTAAAATATTTAGAGCGGTTCTCAAAAACTAAAAAAAAAGACATTTAGCTATTACTCTCTTTTAATCAGTAATACCACTTTTATTTGATAGTTTTAGAGACGTTTACAGTTATGTAACATAAGGGTTAAGAATCGTAAAATCCAGTCAGAAGGAAAATAAAATATTTCTTTCATCGAATTCGGTAGACCTACATTCTAAATACAAGATTTAATGCTAAAAGGAGTCTTTGGCAGAGTCTAAGCATCCCTTTCTATATGTTACGCTTTCACTGTCTTCAATCATAAATAGTAAAAAAAAATTATAAGAAATTTCTTCTTCTCTGAAATCCCAAACATAAACTGTTGTAAATATTTTCCTCATACATTTAACTACCAACAGAGTATATATATACCGCTGTATTTGCACTCATACTGAAGATACTTAAAATTTACTTAAGCATTCAATTGATTTTATTCACAATTTCCGATAAAAAGTAAACGACAAAGCAAACAAAAAACTCAAATCTCTTACAAATTTCGCTGTGGAGTCGTCGTCTTCGAAGCGTATCAATTTCAGATTAGGCCGCAAATCCATTCAAGCTCCAAATACATACGCATTTCTTTCGCTTTATGCTTGCCTTTCAGCAATGCTTAACCTCCTTGTGGCTCCATACAACCCACCAACCAGTCGAGCGCCGCTTTAGCTGGCGCACTTTATGTTAAGCCGCAATGAAATGCGAAGTTCTTCGATCCACTTGGAAATTTATGCAAAAGTTACAAAAACAAAGTTCACACACACACACACTCAGCTATTGGCTTCGCTGAAGATGCTGTAGCAAGCAGTAGCGCTGTATCGTTACGAACAAAGGCAAGTGGCAGAAATATGGTGGAAGCGGTGTGGCAGCGTTGGCGCTGGTGAATCTCAGTTTATCAATTCAAATGGAAATTTCACGTTTTGACAGATACATTGATATGCAGATTTGTTGTGCCACAATTCGCAGAACATAAACGTTACCCAGCTGCCACAACTTTTATAGATTCACCGTGAGGGTCATACAAGCTAAAAATATAGGCGCTCAGAAGATAATTTATTTGTTTCTCAAGTTTTCATGTTTTATTAAGACTACCTCTTTGAGGTATTCTGAGAATAAGGGCTACGCTGTATTTTTTTTGTGAGGAAACCAGAGAAATCTCTAAATTGATTGGAAGTGGAAGGTAGCTCGTGAGGCTCTTATCCATTCTCTTCTAATTAACAACTGTATCTACTACGTCTATCTTTCTTGTTTATGTATAACTTGAACCTCTTCTCCTGATACGAAGAGCGAATAAATCTTATAAGAAATTCTTAATAGCATCAGGACAATACAAGTATATATTGTTGCCTACCTTTAGGCGGTACTTACAAAAAACTGTTTCTAATGTTGGTCGAAAACTGTGAGACTGTGAAACGTTGTTCTTCTTCCGGGTCGCGGCTAACAAGGCCTTTAGAAAAGCACCCAAATATGGGTTAATCTGGAAAAGGGGATCAAAACTACATGCAACCACCGATCCCTCTCTCAGTGGGTTTCTGAAGGTTTCTGAGAGTCTAACGATTGTTGAAGATGGTAAACATTTGCATGGACACTTCTTTTAAGAACCCAGGTTAATGTTTTGGGGTATGTCCTGATGACGTGGGTTCTAAATTAAGTTGCTTAATGTCTACACATTATCATTAAGTTCCTTAGTGATTTTTTCGCCGATATTAATAAAGGCCTTGAAAATATGAATCGACCGGGACCATATCTGCAATGCAATTTCAATATTTTCTTTTTATTTCCAAAAAAAAGTATTAACTCATTTCCTATTTACTGTATTTCCACTTTACTGTCCCTACACGAGCACATATGCATGACATAACATAGCACAGCATAGCATATGCACTTTCATGTAATGTGAATAACGGGGATTTCGCCTGCTGACAATATTTGATCTCCCAATGCGAACGCACTTTCGACTCGATTTGACTGCCGACAGCTTTATTCCCGCATCATTATACTACAACAACAACAACAACAATAAATAATATATTATATATACCATAACAGTACATTTGCATTGAATAGCGTCTATATGGCATATGGCGCATTGGTCTGGGCTTTTATGCATTTCGTCGTCGTCATGGTTCCCCATTGTTTTTATTTTTTGTTTTTGCAGCAAATCCCCTTGTGATCACGCCTGTGGAGTGCGTTAAATTATTCGCAGTGTTTCAATAAATATTGACTGGGGATACCCATGAGCGGCGCATAAGCACATATTATTTGTGTATTACATATATATGTAAGTGTGTGTGTAAGTGCGTTTGAGGGTTTAAAGTCGTCACTGGGCGTGAGTTGCTGTGAGACTTTTACAAATCCCCACATTTGACAATTGTCAGGAGAACTTACAGACGATTTAAACGGGATTTCAATGCAAAGGGGAATAAAATAAAAATAACGGTAAATAGAAATCATGAAAATTAATGGAAAACGTGAAAATGTGTATGTTTAGAAAAAAATACTAGATGGCTTAAATTATTTAAACTGACCTTCTTCATAAAATTTTTATAAATTGTAAAAATATTTCTATATATTCTGAAGCTTAAATATTCGCCTACAAACTCCCTCTTCCCATTCGTATAATACACGTTTTTTGTTCAATTTCTTGTAGGAGAGTTTGATATACTTAAGAGGGTCCGATAGGTTAGAAAGCACATACTAAAAAAGATACTCTATTTCTTTCTATCTATTTTTTCGAGATCTCCAAACTTTGTCCTTTATGATCACCGCCCTAGACCGCTTCTACAATATTTATTTTCTGCTGATAGTCCTTGCATTAGCATTAAGTTCAGTATTGAGTCAACTCCTTAACCTTCGGATGATCTTTAGCAATTTGTTTTCACTCTATTATATTCACTCTACTTCCTTTGTATAATATGGATTTCCCGTTGTCGTCTTTAGAACTTTATTTGAAAATACTATAAAGTTGTTGAAAGATCACCTATAAGTGGGTTGGTTTCGAAAGAATAAGGGCTTCATTACTCTATTTTTTCGATTTCATCTTTATTATGGTTTCAAATTTAAGATTTGTACCAGACATGTTGGCCAATTAGCTCGGAACTTTACTGGATGTTCATTGGTTATTATTTCATTAGTTCTCTGTACTAATCTCTCGGAACAGATCATGTTTTGAAAACTCTTTAACCGTTTTGAAATTAAATATTACTAAAAATAGTGCTAGAAACTGAAGTAACGTTGGTTCTATTTATGAGCATCCTATACAACTATTTAGACACAATTTAAACCTTTAGCTCACTCTTCGGATCATTCCGACAATTGCTTTTATAAACTCAATTTTACTGACAAATTCAATAATGAGTTGGGAATTTTCAGAGAAACACTTTATGTTAATATTTTGACTCCCAAACGCTCACTCGTCGGGCCATTTTAGCCATTAAACACATTGAGACATAATTTTAACACTTAGACGCTCAATTTTCAGATCATTCCGACAATTATTTCTACAAATCATTAAAGACGGTTCTTGTCTTCAATAAAATTTGTAAAAATTTCTGAGAAACTCTTTACCGCCTATTTCAAAACTCAGATGCCCACCTTTCGAGTCATGTTGACCGTTATCTCCAAAAACCTAAACAAATACTTGTTTGAAATCATCGACTAAATTATTCTTAAAATAATTTTCATAATAATTTAAACTCATATTTATGCGCATAGGTAAATTTAATGAAACCACTATTCGTTTCGGTACCTGCCTCTAAAAATACAAAAAACTCCAAAAGTTTTACTAATCTATATTTCAATCAAGGTTAGAACCCTATAGGTACCCATAAATATTTACTTGATGCACTGTAACTATGACTTGTGAAAATAATCACAAACAAAATAACTCAACTGGAAAGTCGATTAAAGTATAAATAACAGTACACATCTACACATCCCCCCCCTTGCTTTGTGATAAATTTATTTTAATTTGGATTCTCGCAAATTTATGCACAATGTCCATTATACAGTGAAAAAACACACAATCGAACCCAGGTTCAGGTTTACTCGACATAGCATATGCATGAATCATACACAAAGCAGCGATTTACATGCTGCCCCACATCAGCTCTAATCCATCTCAGAAGAGTTGAAAGGTTCGACAAATGTTTGTCAATTCCCCAGCCACGCATAAAAATTACAAATGAGCGAGAAAACAAAAAAATACAAAAAAACACGAACAAATCCAAAGCCGAATGAAATTGAAAAATAGATATTATTTGCAAAACAAATGACACATATGAATAAACTGCACATACTAAAGTTCTCTAATGCTGAAGCAGTATAAAACCATCATTGCCTCCCACCAACTGCTGGTGGCGCTGTTAGTTCAGTTTCCCAGCAGAGCGCTCAATGCCGCCACCAACGACATTGCACAGGCGATTTACATATGCAAAAGCCACAGTCTTCACTGCCTACAGTTCAATGGCAGCACATTTGAATCTGAATCTGAATATCAATTTGAATTTGAATAGTGGTGAGTGGTGAATGGTGGATAGTGGATTCCAGCTGCAGGCGCACAATCATCATCATAAAACTTATGCCGCTGCTGTCCGTCCGTATGCGTACGAGTAGTTTCTCATCCCAAGTCTCAGCCCCATCTTCACCGTTGGCGGCGTACTCGCCCTCACCTCACCTTGGCGTCGCGCTGCGTAAGCCAAGAATGTCATGAATAATTAATGAAAATTCAAACAAGGCGAAGCATTAGAAATAATAAAAATGATGCGTTAGTCAAATGGAAAACAAGCAACAACAAAAAAAATCGAAAAAAAATCGAAAAAATCACAACAACCGCAAGAAACCGCAAAACAAGAGTGTGGAGCCTTGACAACGGGCGGTGGCAAGACAATGCGAACACATATAGGCATTTGTGACACGCGCTGCAAAATACTCTTGAATTGTGGAAAACAAGTAACAGTGAAACAAAGAAACGGCGCAAGAATGAAAGAAAGCAGCAAACAGCAGGCATAACATCTTATTCGACGTGTATTGTTAAGCCCCGCCCCCTGGCGTTGTGTTTATGCGCAATATCATTGATAATTTTATGCTTTATTTCTACCCGCAATTTTTTCTTGGTTTCTTTCTTTCTCTTTTTTTTTTGTAGGTAAATTTGTTGACATTATTTCGGCTTTTTGGCATTAGTTATTCTTGTTTCTGCGTCTTCTTTTTTATGGTTTTATTCGCTACATCTGGTGGGCTTTGTATACGGCTTGTAGTTACATGTGTTACCCAGTAAACCTAGAATTTCTCCCTAACAAATAGAGATAAATGTTTTTGGAGGTCCATTAAATTACTTTTTAAAATATTTTATTGAGAGCTGAGACACTTTTTCCATTATCAATAAGTGTTCATATTTGTTGCCTACCTTTAGGCAATCTTTAGTAAAGTCATGTACAATTATCAGTTAGAAATATTTAAAAAGTGGAAAACACAAGAATTTAATATCGAGTTCCATTAATTTTGTGATATAAAATCGTAAAACGGTAACGAAGAGAAGATTTTCTCTCTATTAATTTAATTTTTATATCAAATAAAAAAATCGTTGCCTACCTTTTGGTGCGCTATAGCCCAGACAAGCACCTTACATGCTGAAATTGAAATATTTTATTTGTGTATCAATTTCAAATATAGTTATAATATAAAACATTTATCATATTCAGTTTCAGATAAATTTTTCCGTACCCCGACACTATTCTTAACTGGGTTGTGTCAATGTCACAGCGCTTCTCGTTTAAGTTATAACTGCTGACAGGAAAACATGTTAATTTATCTAAGCAATTCAGCCCCCAAAAAATGTGAAATTTTCATATCTTTGGCTTACACATTCACTTGTAAATTCAATGTGAATTCAAATGTATTTCATGTATTTCACCAAAATGTAACGTAAAGATATATTTTCCCAAACTTCGCACAGATTTATTATCTTAATCGCCATATAAATAATAAATGCATTTCAATAAGCGATTACCATTGAAACTGAGTATGTATACTCAAGTGTATAAGTCTACTTTTTGTGCTGCCTCGTTGCTTTATAACAGTCTCGTACGTCCTCTTTAACTGTAAAACTTGTAAAGGGTTCACAGATACTCAGCAATGCATTTACCCTGCGGGTAAGTGCTAGTAAATGACTTCCGCAATGAGTTGCAGGCGGCTATTTGTTGCATGCTCGGTACATCTCTATGGTATGTGCTCCTATATGTACTTACTTGCTTATATAAACTTAACAGTGGATGCTTTGGAAATTGCTCCAATTCGTGCGCTCATAAGTATGTGATAGTTGCAGTAGCGATGTACCCTTCACTTGCATATACATGTTGGTATATATAATTTGCTTCATAATAACGGTATCGTTGTAATATATATTTTTCTTCATGCGCTTGCAACTACGTTTGGGAAAAGTTTAACAGTTAAATGCTTATAAATATATAGTTGTATGTATTCAACTACAGAACTCATGGGCGTAGGCAGGAACATTATCTTTTTAAAAATCAGTTACATATAGAATTCTAATATAAAATCTAACGACTGATGTTAAACCTACTCGGAGTATATTTCAAGAGATAATGAATGTAACCTCAATATTCAGACAAGTTTCCGTTGGACATTTCTTGAGAACTTGAAATGTGGATTATTATCATTAAACTGGTTGAACATTTTGAGATTTTCGATATAAAAGACATTATTTTTTTTTTTACAAATTGGACTTATACTCAAGATCCTGCCTCAACGAAGCTGCCTAAGAATGGCTCCCACGTGGAAAAATATTTTCAGAAAGAGCAATTTATTGTAAAAAGTTATTTTTTCAACCCGAGACCTTAAACAGGCACTGTATTCACTATCCCCTAAGTGGTGGTCAGTTACCGAATCATATAATCGAAATATTGATATTCAGCATAGCATACATTTTGGCGCATTATTAATAATTAGCAGGATTTTACACCTAAGATAAGTAATGAGTGATGTAGATCGAACAGAAAACAATAGTAAAGGTTTCAAGACTAGTTTCCATGTATTTGGCTTTAATATACCTAACTATTATTAATAACTAAATAAAAATCCACCAAAAAGGTATATGCCAGTTTTTTAAAGATTTTTCAAATATACGTGAATTTTTTAAACCCTTATTGAATTTTAAAATGAAAAGGGAACCGATGTGATTATATACTTTATTTTGGATACATTGGCAAATTTAGTTAGAATAATTTTACATTATAATTTTTCGTAATTATATTACTTAATTAAAATTTCGTTCCGAAGCTTTAGATTTTTAGGTATAACCTCAGTTTGATCTAAGTATTCCAAAGAAGTCGCAAAATCGATACTCGAATAAATATTACTTAACCTTAACTGACATAGTATTTTCTAATATTTTGCTACAGATATCTTATAGATCATATATTTTATGATAGACATATCGCCACTAGAAATAGCAAGCATTAATAGCATTATAAAAATAAGCTTTAGAAGAGAAAAACCGACTCGAACATTCTTCCTCGAAATTAAATTTTTTAATTCTCCTATTTGAGAGTATCTTGCAGAGCAATTGAGACCCCCAAAATGCCACCGGAACAATATTTTGTAAGAACTATGAACTTATTTAAGTACATATATAAACCTTAATGTAACTCTATGCAAGTAGATCTCGACCAAAAAGTATCGTTTAAATGAGGAAAATATATAAAATAAAATGCATACAAATAAACTTATAGAAATACCTTCATATGAAAGTAAATGTGCCATGGCACAGCGCGTTCGCTTACAAAACACACACGCGCACGCATACCAACATGTATACCATAAGTATACACAACCACAACACCAAAGTGAACCATGTTAATTACTCGCCTTGAGGTACTTGAAGAAAACCAAACACAACTTGATTGCATATACACCTAAATATATACCAATGTGTAAAGAGCTATAGTAATATATGTATATATGTATGTCCCTAGAGTGTTTGCAACCGCAAGTCGACAACCGCAATGTCAGTGTAACGAATGCAACAGCGCTGTGCCGCACATATCTTCGACTGCCTGCAGCCACGAGCAACGTTTTAGTTTCCATTTTAGTTGCATTTTGTTGTTGTTGATATTTTCATTTTCTTTTTCTGCGTGACACGAAAAAACCAAAATCAAAGACATTTACATAAATCGTTTTCCTCTTCAATTGCAGACTCGCCCAGATGTCGTCCGGGCACCGAGCAAACATCAATCGGTGCGCTGAATATGCACTCGGTGCAGGTAAAATGCGAAGTGGATGCCGATCCACCGGACTCGGTGAAATTCAGTTGGACCTACAACAACACGAGAAATGTGTCGCCGGTTAGTATGATGTTGATTTAAATTTTTTTAAATTTTTATCTCTGTGTGTATTGGAGTTGATATAGCTATATGGCTAAGTGGTTAGATGTTGTTGCCAATCAATAATTGTATTTTTTCACTGGTTATCGTTTATGGAGTGCGGAGAGGGAATTTTATTTATCTTTGCTAGTGTACCACTAATAACGAGAGACGTATCAGTATATTCGTAGTCGTTAAATTTTTTTTCATTTCGTGATTTATAGTTTTTTAGCATAGAATAGTTCTTTTTGAAAATTTTACTATTTTCAAAAGTTTTTCAATGCTCTGTGTGCCGCATCTCGCACATTAACTTACAACTAATTATAACCGAACTAGTTACAAACTAGTTATTTTTGGATGAGTTAGTTTTTTTTTCGAAAATTGCTTTGTAACTGTCATAATAGTAAATTAAACACAAAGTTTTGAAAAATGTTTCACGTTTATTTATATATTTTTCCACGTTTTTCAACTCAACTAGTTACCAACTAGTTATTTTCGGGTTAGTTGATTTTTTTGAAAATTATTTTTTAACTGCCATATAATTTTATTAAAAGCAAACCTCATAAACAAAATTGTTTTCTTTTCAATAATTTTTCAACCTTTCTAAACGAAACTAGTTTCCAACTAGGTACTTTTGGGTGTATTACTTTTTTTTCGAAAATAACTATACAACTGCATAATATTAAATTAAAAACGAATTTCTCAAACATTTTTTCGTTTTCAATATATTTTTCCAACATTGTAAGCATATATTCTTCGCAACCTCTGTCATTTATCTATATTCATTTTATTCTAAATACAAAAGCATGAGTGGCACGTGCCAACTACGACTTCAAAAAGTTATTTCATTCAGTTGCAACCATTTTTCTTTGCGATAAATTATAAAAAGTAAATAAACAAGATACGTAAAAAGTAACTCAATTCCGTGTGGATTAAGCCACAACTCTTCAAATAAATACTTTTTTGCATTTACAGCATTCGCGCACGTTTTAACCTTCCATTTTCGTTATTATCTGTTGTATTGTGTGCGCGCCACTTTTAGTTAACCATTCGCCGCCGTTCATATAAATAAATAAACTTTCGCTGAAGAAGTACTCCATTTATGCTTGCAACTTACGCTTGCGTGCCTTCGACAAATCCACGAGCGCAACACCTTCGGGACTCAATTATACCGTTGTGTTTGCAACATTGACGGCGCCAACACTCACCGCCTTGACCACGCCGTCTGGCTGCACGCACGCAAACATTTACATTCTCACGAGAATGCTAAAATTAAAAAAAAAAGTATTTATAACTCCTTCTCATTGCATTCTATTTGAGTTTGGTTTATTTTAAAGTCACACAAAGATACACATATATAAGCAAGAGGCTAGTGAAGCCAACTGTCAGCTGCTTTGGTGGTCACTCGCTTTCGCCGTCAGTGCAGCATGCAACGCTGCGTTTGTTCCATATATATGTAAATATGTATACAGTGTGACAGCGACGCCAGCAGCGCTGTCAGCGTCCATCCGGCTGTGAGTGTGTAAAGATGCAGAGACAACTCATCGACGCTTGAGACAGCCGGCAGCGTACGTGACTACAGGAAAATCTAATAAACTTGTGCGACTATAAATTATTTATGTCTTCCTGTGCGCAATCCACACACAAACACACGCACACATCCATATACATATGCAACGAAGCATACTTTTCAGCGCCACATGCCTGTGTGTGTCTGCTATCAGCAGTTGTGCAGCTACCGTGACTTCCTCTCCGCCTCCGCTACTACTTCCACTGTCTAAAATGTGGGCGTTCACTTTTTTAACTGCTTTCTCTGCCTTTCATTTCACTACAGTATGGCAACACTGTTGGCACGCCAGTGTTTGCAAGATATTTCATGCTAAATCCACAAGTGCTTATATTTAGTACGACCGACACTCTCGCATTCATATTTATGGAAAATAAATATTTATTTTAATAACTCCATTCAAAACACAAGGATGAAAACTTAAATCTGGGCGCAGATGAAAATTCTACACCAACCACACACACTCCCCCATATATAACTTATATATTATTATTATTATATATATACACACATACTCGAGGTAAATCTAACCACATTTTTGTATGCTCTTATTTGCAGGTGCTCAATTCGAGAATCACTTCGAATGGTTTGGTCAGCACCGTTACGTATTTGCCACAAACCGACTCCGAGCTGATAACGCTCGCCTGCTGGGCGAGCAACTCGGTGGGACGCCAAACCGTCCCCTGCCTGGTGCATATATTGCCAGCAAGTAAGTGTGAAATTGAATTGAATTGAATTTGTGAAGTGCAAATGTAATCGGCTGAGAATTCTACATACACAAAAATGTCGACGGCAATCAAAACCAAACTGCTTATTAAGCTCTCAGGGCAATTTCGACTCAACGTAAATGTGTAAATGTTTAAATGTCGATCAGTTGGGTGTGATACAACTGCCTTGCATGAGTGGGTGGGTGGTTGGTTAGAGGTGCAAAGTTATCTCTGGGCGCTGGGGAAAGGCACATTTAAGTTGAAGCCAACACAATTTCGGATAGTTGGCATTTTATGTGCTTTGTGTTTATCATTTGTGTAGATTTTTTTTTATTTTCAAGCCACTTGCTTAGCTTACTTTACGGCGAATTGCAATTTCGGCCACACAACGACAAAATAACAATAACAACAAGTTGTTGCATTATAGTATTTGTTGAATGGCGTATTGCTGTTGCAAGTACTCTCGCTCTTGCAACAAGCAGTTCAAGTGCTCGGCAAATTGCAATTGAAGCGATAATATGCACACACATTGCAAATGAGTTTGTATACATGCTTATAGTTAGATACATATGAATATACATTCATATTTATATAGGCATCCAGTCCATATACATAAGTAGGAAGACTTTGCCAAAAAATTATTTTATTTGGTTATTTATACAGCTTGTTTTTCAATTGTGGATATATGTAAAGGCTTAGAAAATAATTTATCAAGAATAATAAAGCAGATTTTCAGTTGAATGAAATTATAATGGTCGACTCCTATTATAAGCCTTAGAACTATTTTGACTTTGGCTACAGAAGTACATACAGCAAAAATTCGATATTGGATCAAATTCTCCAAATTGTGGTACTCAATTAAGCCGTTTGCTTCATTATGGCTCTTAGAAATTTACAACTCGATGTTGAATTGCCCATATAAACAGCCGTGTGTTTAATAGATCTAGAACCTTTAAACGGGACTTTGGAACTCAAGCATGGGACCATCAGGCAATGTTTTTCAATGAATTCATTTATGGAAGTCAAAGTAGAAGTCAATTAATAAAAAACTTTTATGAGAAGAATGAGCTTAGACCACCTGCTTTCATGATCTTTTCGGATTTTGTCAAAATATGTCTACGAACTGACTTATTACTTGAATTATTTTTGAAGCTTTCATGAACCACTTTTAAACCTTGGCATCTTGTTACCTCTCGTACAAGTATTTAAGAATTCAATGAACTTTTTAGAACATGAACTTGATAAATGAATCCTAAAACCATTGGTGAGCTCACTAAGCTGATTATACTATTTTGTGGTTTCTTAAAAACCAAAACATAAAAGGCATAGTTTCAACACAAAGGGTGTATGAAGCGTTCGACACTGGGTTTTATAAGGATTGATCGATAAAAAAAGCCATCTTGGTCAGCAGCAAAGCCCATCTAAAGATCTGCTGTTGGTGGCTATCATAGTTTACTCTGTAGAAGCTAAGTTCTATCTCAGTTTCGGAATATTGTGAAAGAAATTAACAAACGCCCTCCAAGCCAGACAATAATCAAGCTCTATTCTGACTTATAAAGTCCATCATTTGTTTTGAGGACACTCCTTTTCTTTAATGGCGCATGAGGGGTTTGAATCAATATGCCAGATAGATAGATAGATTAAATATATGAATATTGGTTGTTTAAAAGACAACCCTGTGGTTCCGAAATCGCAAGTACTTTCGTATTATTTCATTTTCGCTTTTTATATTTACAAACATTGGACCACATTTCTTGGATAACACTATTTGAAATATGTTTCCTACAGCGCCCGCAGCTCCCACATATATGCCATTAATATAGTTGCCTCTATGCACTGAGCACAGTGGGAACCACAAATTTAATCAGTTTGGTATTCTTGTTGTTGGCATAGACACATTTTGAGAATGTTTAACATAACATAAACAAATTCATATATATGTATATTCATTGATAACATAGTTATGCTATCGAAGTGTTTGGAATTAATTACTTTCCTCGTCCTTCTTACAGATCCACCAGAAGCCCCGAAGGCTTGTGAACTGCGCAACGACACTATATTGGAAGTGGTCTGTGTGGCTGGCAATGACGGTGGTCTCACGCAATATTTCCTACTCGAAGTAATTGGCGGTGATCCACTCTATGCGAATGATGCGGGGCGCAGTTTCGCCGATGCAAATGTGGGCGACAATGAGCTCTCCACCATGAATGATCAGGTAATGTACATACCTATATACATATGCTTATTTGACTATTTGTATTTACTTATGTGTGTGTGTTTGTGTTTCCATATACGCAGTGTTTATGCATATACTTCTGTGTTTGAGTGCAAATGAAGGCAAATATTGAAAATTATCATCATTCTCAATGGCTTTGTAGACAAGCTTCACAGTGCTGATGTGGAGAGTTGTATGCACTTTGCGAAGTGGCTTTATTGGATGCAGTCTTGAGCTTGTATGCAGTGTTATTGATTGCAATGCATTCATTTAGAACTGGAATTGAGTAGTCAATATGAATAGTAGAAAGTCAAATAGCTAATAATAATACACAGCTGACGTTTTTGAAGACGATGTTGTCTTTGTTATCTCTGTTTAAGGGAAGCTTAAGTATGACATACGAATTATAGGCACACATTTGACAGTGAAGAAAGCCATGAGATCATCTTTAGCAGATTTTAGAAGAATATATATTTAATATAAACTATCTTTTCGGTAATTTCTCAGCCCTATACGAGGGCTGCTATATATATTTTTGGCCTAATAATGAAAATAGGAATATTTATCAACGAAAATGGTTTTATTGTTTTTCAAAATATTCTCCATCAAGATTTATACACTTTTGCATGCGCTCAAACTAATTTTCGACGCACTTTTTTTGAGCGATTGTCAAATTGTGCGGGATCCAACGAGAACAAACCTTTTTTACGGCCGAATGTATGCTGGGAGAAATGCATAGGCATGCCTCTATCTGAAGGTATGTTACATGACGGTCTTGCACTGAAGCAGTTCACGTTATTTTTGTTCCACGTGGCATCGATGCTTTTTCTGGCACAACGGCTGTTTTTGAAGCGACCTTCACGGAATTCGTCTTTGAGCGAGCGTCGGCCAAGATTGAATTCGTTGTACCAGTTTTTCACAGTGCTATAGGATGGTGCTTCATAGCCATACAAAGATTTTAGTTCATCGCTGCACTCTTGTCGCGATAATCCACGTCGAAAGTTGTGAAAAATGATCGCACGAAAATGTTCACGAGTTAATTCCACTTTTTGGCCGAGATGAATTTTTTAATTCCCTGTAAATAAAACAATTCACGATTATGCAAAAAAATGGCAAACTTTCCAATGGAAATGTCAGATTGCATCTGGCAACACTTAGAGTTGCCTAGGCCAGAAATATACATATATAGCAGCCCTCGTTCCAAATGGAAGTCCTTCAAAATGAAACCGCGTATAATGAGCCATGAAAACGAAAGAGTTCTATGACTAGTTGTGTATCAAATAAGACCAAAAAAGTCTAAATTCACTTTTAATTTGGTTAAGGTTGCCTTTAAAAGTAAAAAAATACTCTTACCAATATTTATCGGTGTCATTCAGTATTTGAGGTATTCAATTGACCGGGTAGTATCATAATTTGATTATCTTAGTAAGAGATTTATCATTCTCTTTTAACTTTTTAAAGCCGAAATATTCCTAGTTTGCAAACTAAATCATTTCAAAATCACTACTTTCCAAACTGCAAGCCTAAAATTATACCTCTTTTCATACTCATAATATTTCCATAACTAAAATATGAAAGCAAAAATAAATAAAATATGTTTCATTCTACTCTGTTGAGTAATACATTTAGCGTGAACTGAAAATATTTGCTACAACAAGATACAAAAACACTTTCACTTCATATGACGATTATTAGTTGCTCATACGCCACAGCCCACCCAACCGACTACCTTTAAAGTTTCAACAAAAACTTCTAAATTTCTAAGCAGAAATAAATATAAATAATAATCTCATCAGCATTTCAGCATGCAATTTAATTCAATTATACGCTTTCATCACTCACACATGAGATATTTTGCTGATATTATACTAACAACATATATGTATATATGTATGTATGTAAGCTTGTAGATATTAATTGCGCACATGAGTGAGTTTTGCCAACAGTTATGACTATGCGCCTGCCAATTCAAATTAAAAACAACTTTGTAACTCATACGGTCAATTATTGCTCAAACGGACCCGGTTGACTTTATCCAGCAGCACGCGTGCCATATTGCAATAAACACACAGACAAACATACATAGATGCTTATATACATATCTAGCTTATATATAAAGCTGAGTGGGTTGTAGTATTTGCAGTTGAATGGTTTGGGCATTTGTCAGGGTCAGGGTCAGGCAAATGCGATTTACGAAATGCTCATTGGCCGTCATTCAACTAAAAAATATATATGTACCATATATAACGGTTCAACTGTGTGTATATGTATATATGTGTGTGTGCTAGTTAAGCGTGCTGTAGTAAGCAACCCGTAATGCCTAAAGTGCCACATTCCAGCGTTCTGACCCTTACTAAAAACAACTACAACAATAACAATAATAACAAAAGCAAGAATATCAGCAACAACAACTCAGTCACAAGTAGGCAATAGCTATAGCAATAACGTTATCATGCCGCTCAACATTACGTAACTATTATTAGTTTCATAGTTTTGCTTCCACTCGAACAGCGCAGAAACAATATAAAGCTTTTTAATAAGCCAAACAAAAGCTTTGAATGAAGAACGGTTGGGCAATTGGTTCGTTCGACTAACACACAACAACAACAACAACAAAGTACCGAGTCCCACTATTTAAGTAAAGGATGCGCAACGCACACAAGCTTAAGTCACACAAACAACAACACTACGCTTTCTACCATATAGACCGTTATAGATCTTTGTAAATATATATATTTATAAATGCGTGTGTGTGTGTGTATGTGTTTGCCAGCAAAGAAAGCGCTTCAATGATTGCCAGTTACAAAAGGGACACACAATAAATTACTTCCACTTACTTGAGTGGGAATTTGTGCGTAACCATTTAAAGAGACCGAACTGCTGCTGCAACCGTTCTTTCTCTCACTTTCCGCCCCAGCCACCACTGTCGTCCGCCATCCGTCGCACTCGTGCCACGCACTCGAACAATCAACAAATCTATGTGCAAAAGCGGCAAACACAAATTGCAACACAACAAGTGCGCCGAAGAAAAGGCAGACAAAGATGAGGAAGAATACTAAGAAGAAGATGAAGCAGCAGCAGAATTATGTATGATGATAAGTGCGGTACGAAGAAGAAGAAGTAGAAGATGAAGCTGAAGCAGCATCAACTGAAGCTGTAGATAAAGCAAAGAAAAGTAACTGTAATACTCGTAAAAGGAAGCAGCACACTCAATGGGCTGGCTAGACAAGCATCAACAATAAAGACCATGGCTAAGAACTTCCAAAGAGGTTTCGAACTTTTATTAAGGAAACATACTGATTACATAAATGTGCACAAAGGTATATACGGACAATTGTATAAATGTTTGTTATGTGTGATGTGTGGAATTGTGGCAACCCTATAGGGAAATATTAAGATATCTTTAACCGAATAAATATCGAAATTGTCTGAGGTTTTTAGTATTCTCATATATGAGGTTTTTAGTATTCTATATATGACTCATAATACCTTAATGGTTAGTGCACGAAAATTATTGAAGAACTATGAGAAGTAGAAGCACCCAAAATTCCGAACCTCAAATCATATAAAACTGATTTGACAATGGATATGTCTGAACAATAATTATGCGGTTAAAATCAATGTAGACATTGTTTGATTTTCCTTTTCAAAAAAGGAAATTCCCGTAATTTTTTGAACATATCTCGTATGGATCGAGACCTTTATATATAAACATATCGAATAAATTCAAGATTGTTGTGGTCTGTTTTCAGTTTTGAACCTAGTATATAAATTATTGTTACTGATTTAAGATGATCTAGAGATGAAACTCTCCTTTAGAGAGGATTGACTGAGTAACGAATCGAACAAACAACTGGTATAAATCAAAAGGTTAGGTTAGATCAAAGTGTAGATCTCCGCAACTGCAGAGAGCCTCACTTAGACAGCTTCAATTATCCTTTGTGACACTCAAATAGTCTTGACGGATCGCCAAGATCGTTATGATTCAACAAAGCGCTTGGACTCTATTATAAAGTTCTTTAGTCGGCTAATGTCGATTCCAGTCACTTCGCTGTGTTCGCCGAAGATGGTAGACGTTTTTCCAAAATCTGGCGAATGCAAAGCGTTAAAGGAGAAATTACCTGGATGATTCCTTACCTCACAGTTGTCTGCCCATTGGACAATGACCATGAAGAACTGGTATGATCAAAAGGAGTGTTATAAAATTATGGAGACCTAATAGTTAGTGGTTATACCACTTAGAGAAGTATATACATACTATTTTTTCTGTATAGATGTTGGAGAGTATAAAAGTGGCGAAACGAACCTTACCATTATAAAGAGATCAGAAAAAGAAATAGAAACCCAAGACTGTTTTCGAAGTTATAAAGAATTCTGACAAAAAAAAGTGTGAGTTCGTAGATTTCTTAGATAAATAACTAGAAAAATTAAACTAGCTTAGATAGCTTTTTTGAGAGCTCTTATGATATATCTGTTATTCATTAAGAGAGTTATATATTATCAGCAAATCAAATATAATTAAACGGCTTCTGAGATGCCCGATACATTCTTCCACAGAAGATCAACCAATTGTAGTTCACTAGTCTTCTAGCTGAAGGAATTTACTCAAAGAGTTTAAATGCTTGAAGATTTCTCTGCTGGGAGTACTAAAGAGTATCCACACACACTCACATGTAATTATGTTTCTTATTTGGCACAAGTGGTCAGTTAGGCGTTTGTGGGCAAACAGTAACAGAAATAACAACAAAACAAACAAATAACAACAACATCCATACAAATCTTCAACCATACAACAAAAGATAACAGCACAAAATTTTCGATAAGAACTAACCTAGTAAAGAAAAAACAATCAACAACAAGAAAGTGGCTGAAGCAAAAAAGCATCAACAAAAAGACTAAAGCAAAAAATAACAAAAATGTCTAAAGAAAAATTGCAAAGAAGAAGAAGCAGAAAAATAAGAGAAATCACCAAGATCTGCGTTGAACATAAAGTTTATAATAGAGTTTGCAAGGATGATTAATTGTTTGCGAAACTTTTGCAACTTGTTCGATTATTGCTGCTTGCTTTGCCAACAATGTGCGTACGTTCATCTACTTACCAACTCCATGCGCCTGCATTCGGAACGTGTCATTTGCTCTGCTTTCCACTGGCAGCTTAGTGACGCAACTCGATATGACATTGTGTTTGTAGATGAAAATAGAAGAGCTGAAAATAACAGCATTCTTCATACAAGTTTGCTATCTCATAGATTATATGCTTTACGCAGAGGTGACGCACCTAGACGTTTGACAGCGCTTGTGAATATATTAAAAATGCGCAGTGGAGCGATATGCAAATCCCGCCTAAGTCCGCATAACGTGGAAGCCTAATTACTAGGCGTTTATCGCATGGCTCCGTAGACACACAATCAGTCAACTGGCATCGGCTAGTCGTGCGCTTATAGGCGTAATCCCAATGAAATATGATCTGGTGCAGACGCCACTTTTTTAGGTGAAGGAGAATCTCAAGCGATTTTGGAGGTTTGTGAGTGTAGAAAATTTCCGAAAAATCGCATAAAAATTTTTTTGCTATTGGCTAGTTTAAACCTTCCATTTGGTAAACGTATTATTAAATTTGATGACTTTTCTGAATTAGAGATGAACTTAAATATTCTAAAGTTTGTATTTGTTGCCTACATTTAGGCGCAATATGTAAAATAAGTTCCCAGCTTAGTCCAACATCTAACCAAGTATATTTGGCACTTTGTAAAAGAAATTTTTGAGATGAAAAAGCACTTCGCCTGCATTTATCTTCCATTGACTAAAGAAGTTGAGTGCTTTGTGTAACAACAACTAGAAGAAAAGTCCAAAACCGCTATGCCGCGAACTTCAATGCACCATCAGCCATCATATTTGATAGCGAACTTCGCTTGAATCGAAAACGATTAAGGAGATTTATAGCGATTTTTTGCGCATTTCAATCGAATTTGCCAAAAGCCGTTTTCTATAGCCATTGCAAATGGAAAGTTTTAAATAGTTTTCGCCTGGTGCGCAATGTAGAGTGGCTTAGCGAGAACGAACGCGGCAAGTGTGCTTTTGAAGAGTGTCAAGCACAAAGAGCGCTGGCATATTTGCTTAACGGCTATTCAATTGGAAGCTCAATGCGACTCACAAGCCATAAATTTACAACAAACATTTCTATTTTTCAACTTGAAAGCAAAATGTAAAATCGAAGAAAATAACGAAGACGAAGCGCCGCATTGCGAATGGCACAAGCCGAGAGCGCGCTCTTATTTTGGACGCTGTAAAAGGAAAGTTTTCGAATAATTTCGCCTTGAGCCCACAAATTGTTGGCTGCCAACAATGATGATGGTCTGGTCAATGGCTGGCTTTGCAACACTTCATCTTTCATTTTCTTATCTGTGCTTACTTTCTATGCCGTTATTTCTGAGTGTGTGTGTTTGTGCACTCGTGCTATTTGCAGAATTTTGTTTTTGAATTCGCATATTTTGCATACTTTCAGGCGACGTCAGCACCGGTACTTCGCATGCAGGAGCCGCAACCGCAATTTCGTCTCAACAGCTTGGAACCGGGCCGAGAATATCAATTCCTCGTGTATGCCGTTAATGCGAAGGGGCGCAGCGAGCCGCCGGTCGTAATCGAGCGTGTACGAGTGGCGGCACAATTGGGACCTTACGGTAAGTCACATTAAATTTTTCCAACATTTTTCGATTCTCCTTTTTTTGCGGCAGGAATTTATAAACACTCGCAGTTAGTTGTTGTTGGTAGCTGTGCAGTGAAAGTCGCTTGCAGTCGGCTGTTAGGGCTTTTCTCTTACGCCCCTTTCACATTGCGCCTTTTGCCTTGACAACTCGACAACTTCTTGAATTTGCACGTCTTCCACTTAAATGATTTCACACACTTTGCGACACAGCCGAATACTCCAGTGTGCTGGCAACCGTGTCTCTGTATGTCGCTGTGTTTGTGTGTGCCAAATAAGCTGCCTGCGTCTCGAAAGCTCCTTTTCATTTGCTCATTCTACGCTTCGTTGCGTCGGCAGTTCAGCACAAACACAGCCTCACATCATCAATTGCCATTTTCTATGTGTATAAAGGCTACAACTACAACTACAACAACACATATGCCAATTGCTGCAACCAATGTGAAAACTTCTACAGTAGTTAGCTGCAAATAGACTGCTTTGCCATGCCGTATGGTGATAGGAAAGCCTTATATTTTGGTAAGACATTTTTGAGTCGGCGCCGTTTAGTTGCAATTCTGCTGATTTTTCAGACTTTTGCCAATCTTTCTCTATTTGAAAAATACAAAATTTCTTTCTGGAGATACCTAGATAATCTAATTATCTTTCAAAAGTGTAAAGAGAAAATTAATTTGGACTAATATGAGAGTATTAGCTCATAAGATTGGTCTCAGGATAATAGTTTTACAATTTTTATACTCTCGCAACAACAAAGTTGATAGAGAGTATTATAGTTTTGTTCACGGTTGTTTGTAACACCCAAAACTAAACGAGTTAGATATAGAGTCATATATACCAAAGTGATCAGGGTGACGAGTAGATTTGAAATCCGGATGTCTGTCCGTCTGTGCAAGCTGTAACTTGAGTAAAAATTAAGATATCTTGACGAAACTTGGCCCAAATATTCCTTGGCACCATAGGAAGGTTGCTTTCGAAAATGAGCAAAATCGGACCACTGCCACGCCCACAAAATGGCGAAAACCGAAAACACATAAAGGGTCATAACTAAGCCATAAATGAAGTTATAAAAGTAAAATTTATAATAAAGGATCACACTAGGAAGGGGCATATTTGGATGTAATTTTTTTGGGGAAGTGGGCGTGGCCCCGCCCACAAATCGGTTATTTGTATTTAACTCGCAAACCAATAAAGCTATATAAACCAAACTTTCTGCAGTCGGTTCTCTTATGTACCCCACCACACACCATGAAAATAGTTGAAATCGGATAATAACCACGCCCACCTCCCATACAAAGGTTCGGTTGAAAAGTACTAAAAGTGGGTTAACTCACCAACGAATAACGTCAGAAACACTAAATTTCACATAAGAAATGGCAGATGAAAGCTGCACTCAGATTTTTTTACAAAATGGAAAATGGGCGTGGCATCGCTCGACCGATTTCAATGAAACTTGGTTTGTAATAGTTTCCTTACATCCCAATGATATGTTGTAAAAATAGGCCAAATCGCTTCACAGCCACGCCTACTTCCTATATACCTGAACTTTGAAGACGATCTGAATCGTTTACTTTACAATATATAAAGTAAGCACTAGTGAAGATATCGAAACAGAACTTTGCATAAATACTGCATTTATAGTGTGGCAGCCCCTTTCTAAAAATCGCTGTAATCGGTTTTCAAGGCCCCATATATCGAACACGAGGACCTCGGTGCTTCTACCCTAATATTATGGTTTCCAACTTTCAATGGACTTTATACAATATATATGATGAATATGTGGGTCAAATTGTATATTATATAATATAAATAAAGTTAAATAAATAAATTGCGAGAGTATAAAATGTTCGGTTACACCCGAACTTAGCCCTTCCTTACTTGTTTTGTCATGTTTTTGCACAAATCGAAGACTCCAAAGAATTTCGACTTACAATATAATATTGAAGGCTTGTCGCATTCATAGTACTTTGATACAGTCTTGACATAAGAGAAGGTTTAATTTATAGAAAATTGTTCTAGATACATATATATACAACTGAAATATGTTGGTCATATATGAGGATATCAAAATACTCTTTGAAATAATATGGGAAGAGTGTTGACATAGATAATTTTTTTGAGTGTGAAATTTTTTCTCTGTAGTAGTGGATAACTGTCGAAGATCTACAATTAATACTTTCCGAGAATCCTGAAATCCATGACATTGCACTAAGAGTTTCCCAGCACTCCTGATAATTCTATTAATAATCTATTTTCGAGTGGGCTTCTAGTAAATTCTAGCAGCGCGTGGAATTTGTGGCATCCTCCATCTTTCGAACAACCAGACTCATAGCATATAATTTTCTCTCAGTTATTCTTAATGTTGTTGTTGTAGCGGCACATATAATTTCCCAAATAATTCAGAGAAACGTTGGCGATTTAACAGTATTCGGACGGATAGAAATTCGGGTCCGTTTCGATTACGTGGAACCGTCTCTCATCGGAACGGCACTTAGTTATTCTTACGTTTTCTCTCTCTCTCTCTCTCTCTCAGACTATCAGTTAAGCTTCCTTATTCTCTCTCTCAAATTCTTAAGTTCAAGACCCAATGCTGACTGGCTTTACTTGCTTTCGTTGACTTTCGTAAGTACCTCAAGTTTACTTATATATGTACATTTTCTGATGCATTAGCATATATGGGCATTTGAATGAGCCTGTTTCAAAGTAAATAAAGAACATTATTTGAGAATATCTTTGGTATAGTTGCATCGCTCATTCACGCCTTTTAAATTTTAGAGGGTCTGCTCTAGCTTCATATAATATTAGAGAGTCTTTGAAATCAGTCTATATGCAGTTTATTTATAAGATTCGCATTTGAGAATCTTTCTTGTTTCTCCCAGTCTTTTTTCCAAGCTTCCAAGGAGCATTTTTATGTCTACATTCCAAGCTAGACTTTACATATATTTTCCATATATACAATTATTCACTTTCGGTCACATCCTGTGTGCCAGGGTGTATGTGGTGAACTTCAGCTTAACTTACACGTACACGAATTGGCACGCATGCATGAACAGTGAAGCGTTAAGAATTTGTTTTCGCCTTCAATTACGAAAGTGAAATTACAATAACAAAAAGTGAAGTATTAGTCGTAAAAAACCTAACATTGGTGAAGAAGAAAAAAATGCGGAAACAGAAAAAATAAAACAATCATCAAAGCAAACTGAGGATGCGACAAACCGGTATTAGTGTTGACAGAAAGGAAACATTCGCGGATGTAGTCAATTGATATGAAAACATATATATGTATTAATATATATATATATATATATGTAAAAGCATATCTGCCTACATGAATCTAATAAGAGTTCATATTCTAAGAAAATGTGAATGAATATATGTATGTATATTATATATATTGTGTCGTCGGTAAGAAAATCATACATATATATGTGAAGGTACGAACTTGCATATTTATATATATCTGTATAAATAAAGCTTGTTTACATTCGAGCACTTAGAATTATGACTTTGATGACTTTGCCAATACAAGCATAATAAAGTCCATATATGTAAACATAATATACCTTTATATAAAATCTAGTACTTATATGTGTATAAGGAAAATTATAATATCGGCAACACAGTTAGCAAATCTGATAAACAAATCAATAAAAAAATATTTAAAGTTATTATAGCAGCAAGGTAATTTCGAGATACAAAAATATCACTATAAAGAAGGCTGTTTATATAATATAATACATATACATACTTACATACATAGGTGTATATTTATATACTTCAGCTCAAAATTACTGCAAGCTTGACACCGTTAAGTTCTTCTCTTTTGAGGAAAAATATTTCTTCTTTATATTTGAAAAAAAGAAAACTGTCACATAAAACTACTTAACATCTCACCTCAACTTGTACCCAACAACAAATGGCTCTTCTGCGCTCATTTCCTTACATAACCACATAATAATAAGACTCGTATATATTTACATAAGCAAAAACAAAAATGATTTCATTTTCTTGCACATTTTTTGCCATAACATTTATTCGCATTTTGATTGCTGCTTTATGGCGATTTTATGAGTTGTGTCGCCAGCGACGCCACAGTTCTTTTGCCGCCACTTACAAGTATTGCGTTGTAAATGAATGTGAAGCACTCACTTCTGCTACACAAGCATACAGACATACAGACATACCTAAGAACACAACAAGACAATGAATAAACTACTTCTATATATATGTACATATATATGAGTGTATGTATGTTTCCATGATGGCAAGTGCAAAACAGCAACTAATAATTTATATGACTTTCATTGGTGATTGCCAACACTTATGTACGTCTCTTATATATATATGTACACTCATTTCTATATATATATGTATGTATGTAAGTGAGTGTGTTTGTGCGCAAAGCGCTTATTCATCTCTCGTCCATCAGCATTTACCGCACTTTTGTGCGCATTTCATCTCCGCTGATGGGGATATTAATCAATTTGTCCATGTTTCGCTAATTTTGCGCCATCAAATTATGCGCATATAAATAGCAGAAAAGTGAAATAATAACACAAATAACGTTTGTTTATTGTCGGCATTTTAGCCGAAAAATACAAAAACAAAGGATGGTGATTGTGCAACTGTGTGTCAATGTTTTTTGCTCGCAATGGCTAATGGC
The DNA here is from genome assembly GCA_031772095.1 of Zeugodacus tau. Taxonomy (NCBI): domain Eukaryota; kingdom Metazoa; phylum Arthropoda; class Insecta; order Diptera; family Tephritidae; genus Zeugodacus; species Zeugodacus tau. The sequence goes on from CM062649.1 coordinate 81,930,505, forward strand.
CAAATTGCTATTTCTGTTTTACTCATGCAAGTTTGATTAGACATACGTCTGATAATATGTGTATTTTATGGCTTAGTGTATACAGTGCTTTACAAAAATACGCATGCACATGTAGTTTTTGAAGAAAGTGGATTAATAATTGATTTCTTTACTATTGATAGAATGTCTGATAGGAAAATTAATTTTTTAAACAAAAATAGTAAAAAATTCGTTATAAGGACTCTGATTATTCTGCTTGTACTACTTAAAATATTTTAATATTTTAATCCAATTGAAAATATCTGAAATAGTAAATTCACACATTTTGAGTATATCGCAAATATTATTAAATATTTAATTAGTTTTTTCGACAATAGTTCCGAAAAAATCACTTTAAATTTATAGTCTTTGGTGAAAATTATTCTTGTTACCCTTTATTTGTTTCTCATTCAGCTACTAACATTACATACTGGATTAAATTCATATCTAAAAATATCCCTGACAGCCAGGTTTCAGGTTTCTTCGAAATAAAATTTCATTTTACGAAAGTAAAATATTTTCTCATTTATTACACGCTTTTCTTCATTGCCGCTTCTCATAAAAAAATATTCTTATTAGGTGTCTGTCTCCGATGAATACAAGCCTAATGGTAGGCAACATTACCTTTTATAAATTGTCTGATGTTTAGTTCAATAAAATCTTGCCTACATTTAGGAGGATGGCACAAACACTATTTTGTCGACAAAAATTCAGTCATCGTTTACTGACCCATCGACTCTTCATCATTAACATAATGATAAGTTTACTGGCATTGAGACATTTATTAAGACATCCACTAGCCGAAAACATTCGAAATGAAGCCATAATGTAAAAAAATATATTTTTATATTATATATAAGTTTCGAATGGTGAAAATAGTTGTGCCTTTATATTCCATATATATTTTCATTTCTCCAAAAAAAATTTCACTTGGTTGCATACCTACTCTCGTTAGTCACTGTATGTCACAAACAAGAATCATAAATATTTTGCGCAAATGTTAAATCAATTATGAGCAAACAAAGTGGCAATTTGTAACACATTGCTTGACCTGCACTCCTACGAAAATTATGAATCAATGAAATATTGTCTCGTTTTAGTTACAGAGTGTTGAGGGAGGCATTTGGTAATAACTGCTGAAAATGTTTTACGCAATTGAGTACACCTGTGTGGGCATACAGTTTGATGTTTACATGTGTTCATGTGTAATTAAATACAATTTATTTTTTGGATTTCATTGGATTTCATTGAAGCTTGAAGCTTTGGTTCAAATTGAGATCTATGTACATATATATTCAAATCGTTATTGAACTGAAATCAAGTATGGAACGTTTAGTTTTTTTTTACTTTTATTAAACTGATACCCAAGGACTAAAATTATTGTAAATAGCCCTAAAGGATGCGTAAAGGTATGAAAGTCCTTTTAAAATATATGCTGAAGGAGATAGCTGGATGGAGGTTTATATAGAACTAAAGGCGGAAGTAATATTAATATTATGAATTTCTATTAAGTTTTTACAAAAATGCCTTACTTCAAATTTCAACATATGATTTCAACGTCAATTCAATGCTTTCATACAAATTTTAGTAAAATCTTAGACAATTCCATGTCATAGTTTGATTTAGCCCACTTCGGATAAATATACTTATGGAAACTATTTTTGGTACATTAAGTATTTTCTTTAAGATTCCAGTAGTTTCATGATATAAATAACATCCACTTTGATGTATAACACTCATAACTCGCTGTCATTCAAATAAATGGCTTTACAAATACAGCAGACACTAAGTATTTGCATGTGCTGTAATCCGATTGCCGGAATAGCACTTCGGCTGAAAGAAGATGAAAAAGACGTAATTAAATGAGTACGTTAGTTGCAAATATCACCAGAAAATGTTCTTTTGTTATATAATTACTGCACTTCAAAGTAACACATTACTCTATTGCTGAGCCGGAGCTTAGTGCGGCGGGGCGTATGAGTAACATTTTCACAAGATGACTTTCCACGGCAATACACATATAAGTATCGGCAGGTATTAGCACAAATATACAATATATATATAAAATTCTGTGTATTTATGTGAATATGTGTGCGAGTAAGAATATTTGCTTTAATTTTCTGCCAGCAACACGTACGTTCTGCATAAATTCCCGTTGCCACACAGCAAACACCGCGCTCGCCGTTCGACCTGACCCTTCGAGCGCTAGACAATAGCTCAGATTACTGGCAAACGATTGCCGCATTATTGCCGTTAAAGCGTAAAATGTTGCGGGGGAATGTGCGGCGGGGCATAAGCGAGTGCGCAAGGAGCGAATGTAGGAGCTGAACATGCATATATGTATGTTGATGGTTATGGAAGTAGCTGCCAAAAAGCATTCACAACCGAACTCATAATAAACAGTTACTTAAGCAAATGTGGTCATGCTTGGCGCACAACAAACATATGCATGCTGGCTGTATTTGTGTGTGTGACAGAGTGCAGCAGCCAACAATTATGAGCCAAATAATGGGCAAAAGCAACAGCAACAACAACAGCACAAACGCTTACGTCGTAGAATAACAATTTACGCCCACGAAAATTTCTACAGCAGTCTTTCGTCTGTCGCTCGGTGGTGCTTCGTCTCGCAAGTGGCAGCGCCAAGCGTAAGGGATTTACTTAGTCTATAGCAGTTGTTTTTTTTGTATTTTTTTTTAGTTTTTTTTTCGGTCTTTTGTTTTGTTTCGGCCGCCGTGTAAGCACTTTCGGCAGTCGCAATTTTTCTGCATTTATACAAGTATTTGGGGAGTGCTGCTGCCGGCACCCATGACTTCTTGTTCTAATCACATGCACATTAAGAGTCCCGCACAATATGCCAAGCGTCGGATTTGGAGCGCACACACGCGCACACACATACACACATACGAATTCCGGAATATTATAGGAGCCTGCATATTAATGTACGTTGTTGGAATCGAAAATCGCTCTGGGCGCTTGCTTAATGCCGTGCGTAGAGTTGACTCGGTTGGTAATATTTTATGGTCATTTGCCTGCGCTTCCCTCGCCTTATGCCCACCGCCGATGCCAACGCAAAGCAGGAACAAACAAAGCGAACCTCGCGTACGTGCCTTCCTGTTAACTACGCTGTGCTGTGCTGTTGCTGTTGTTGTTTGCGGCGCTGGATATCGCATCTTAAATTTATTTTCCTATAATTTATGTGGCTTTGCTGCTTAACGTGGCTATAAAACAATATGCCGTTACCGCTTAAATATCAAATAAATGTACGGGAATACGTACTCTCCGCTGTTAATATAAATGCGATCGAAGGCAAATGAGCCGCCAGCAACCGGCGGCGTGGTGCGGCACAGGGGCGCTTAAGTGATTTCGAAGGACTTCGGCTCGGTTAAAGGTGCACATTAAGCAAATCATAAGCGGCTCAATAAAAACAATTGCCGGTATATCGGCATATTAAACAGTGATGCCGGCACACACAAACGATGAAATAAAATTTTGAACATGCACGAAATAATAAAATTAAATGGCAATTCGTTGCGCCATTATTCACATGTGTGCCTCATTTAACCTTTAACCTTTCACATTCATTTTTAACCTCGAAAGTGATTACAGTTTGGAATGGCTTGGAAATTAGTGGTAGGTGATAAGCGTTAGATTAGGTTTATTGAGTAGGTGTAAGATTTTTATTACAGTCTTATGTTAATGGTTAGAATTAAATACAATAAAATGTCATTGCAAATGGTGAACATAATAAAAATTTTGTTTAAAAAAATACTATTTAAAAAAAAACATTAGAATTTATGATAAAGCAGCTATTAATCAGTCTCTTTACTGATTTATATTCTAGATGTTTAGAGCTAATTTGATTGCGTAATGCTTACGTACCACGATAAATACATCTAATGTACTACTAAACTAAAATTAATAATATTATTTTTTTTAATATTGGTATAGGTGGCAACTCTATTTTTAATATTTTTTTAAATATTAAATTTGAATATTTGGTGTTTCTGGTACATACAATTTTTTAAACTTTTATTTTTCTTAAAAAATAGCGAATAGGGTTGCCACCTATTTAAAAACCTATTTTCTAATAACCGATTATGTCACACTACGAATGTTATTTCAGCAGTGCCTGACAGTTTATTGTAAATATTAGTGAAATTTGTCTAAAATAATTTTTATGTTTTATATACTTGGCAACCCTTTTTAATGTAAATTCTGAATTCAATTAAATTGAATATAGAATGAAATTTAATATTTCAAGTTTCTTCTAGTTTCTCTGTAAGGTGAAAAGTAATTTGTTGTTGTCGTAGAACAGGAAAATTGAAAACTATAATTTTCAAGAACTTTCTAAGAAATAATTGTGAATTGTATTGTATGAATTCACATAAATTGAATATATAGAAACACAAACAGAATACACCAAGAAGCTTCTCCTCTCCCGTATATGTCTTATATCCGCAGTTTTCTCTAAATTAAATCAATTATCGAAATCTACACTCTAATATCCAAAATCACTCCTAACTGGTAGCAGAAACCATCTTACTTATTCTAATGAATTTATAAATCACAGTTATCACATTATAAATTCTCAAAAAACCGATTGTCTAAAACACACACACACACACCCAGCAAGCAAGCAAAAAAAAAGCAAGCCTGTGCAAATTGCTGCCAGATCTTCAAAAAACCACTAATTTCATATCACAAGCACAGCAGCAATATGTTAAAATTAAAGAATTGTGAAATGGCTTGGCAAATTATTATCGCCAGCAGATCCAGCCCTACCCACACAACGCCATTTCGAGGCAGTTATGTCCGTTCGAAGCACGGTTTGCTAACCATTTGTGAAGTCATAAACTTTCTTGTCCTCGCTTGCAGGCATACACCCTTACACACACACACCCAAACACACATGCAGATTGAAAATATGTGCGGTGCACAGTTAAGTGAGTAAATGCTGGCAACGAACAGCTTTCACACCCACACATTCAGGCAACTAATTTCAATTTTCATCACCATATATGTGCCACACACACACATAGACATATGCATATTGTAAGCGTGTGTTGGATGTGTGTCTTTTCCTGGAACGTTTTAAGTGAAATACATACAGACAAGCAGCTTGTGCTGTTACATAAAAGCTATTAGCCAAACAAACTTGAGCGTTTAGTATGTGGAAAATCAGCAAGAATAGTGAAATGAGAGAGAGCTTGTTGAACGAAGGGGAACAAAGCTGCTGCTGCTGCTGCCAATGAATAGCGTAAAACGCGCGCGAGCAGGAAAATTGAAATGAAACATTTCATGTGAAATACCTTGTACTTGAGAAGAATGTGAGCGGTATTTGAAATTGGAAATTAAAAAAAAAAAAAATAAATTTTATAAATAAAATCTCGTTTGAATTTACTGAGCTTAGATATTCCATAAAATATTCCAATTACACATATATTTTTGAAAGACCTCTTAAATATCTTAAATATAATTTTTAATTGAATTATATGGCTTCATGTGTATACTTCATCTTAAGCTAAATCTTGAATGATCTAGAACTTGTTATACGATTTAGGTTTTACTACTTAACTAAAATATTTTAGTTTTTTTTTATGAAGCAAGTGTCTGGCAATTTATATCTACAATTTTTTATTGTAATATTTCTTAGGATAAAGAATCAAAGAAAAGTTCATTAAATATAGAATTGTCTTCTTTCATATAAATATAAAATATTTGAAGCTTTAATGAAGACAAAAATCGAATAGCTTATCGCACAAAAGTTAATTGATCAATTAACTGACCTTTGCTCGATTAAAGCGCGATTTAGATCGATTTACCAATCGAAAGAAAAGTTTTCATTAAGTTTTAATCGAATACAAATCGAGCTGAAAATGCAATGCAACTCTGCGGTAATGGAACTCTACGGTAGATGTCGTTGGTGGAAACAGCTGATCGTTAATCGAGTAGCCGGCGGTACTGGTTTTTCACTTATAATTAAATGAATTTGGCTGTGCGTAAAGGCTATTATTGCCTAAATTTGTGCTGTAATAAAATTTATCTTCGCTCGAATTTGATGTCTCCCGAATGTTCATATGCGAATTATAAGATTTTTGGCGATTGACTTAGAAAAGTATATCAATTCATTTTAATAACCGCCTAGGAGTATTCTGCTGTATTCACTAATTAATACTCTGGTGAAAATTTTGAAAAGGGATATTAAAAAACAGCATCTATTTTCCTTCTAATTACCATGAAAGCATTTTTTTTTATCTGATTTATGATGTATGTATATATATGTATGACCCACCTAAGATATTAGTTTATTATACAACAAGCGTCCAATTGTAGGCACTATATACATATTTATCACCGATATTTTTTATTATTTTGTTTCTTAATATTATTTTTCGTAATAAAATGTTTAAAATATATATCCACGAATTAATTACCTCCTACTTTCGAAGTTCATTTTGAGAACCACATGAGTTTGCTAGCAGCTTATAGGAATGAATGTGAAAGGAAGTATGCTTGGAATGAGATTAAAGTAAACTAATTTTAAGCAAATATAGAGCAAATATGCTTTAGTGGCGTAAATGAGTGGATGTGAGTCGATGAGCACACACATACACACAGGCAGCAGCTTGAGTGGCAAACACGCTCACGCGTATGACGCTGGGAAAAAGTGAAATACATGGCAACTACCTTCAACTTTTGCGCAATATTACAAATACACACTTGAGCAATATACATATATGATTACATATACTATATATATATAAATATGTAAACTATTTAACTGTGAACCAAGTATGCACTAATGTGGCCCTACATTTTTTGCACGCCAAGAAACCGGCAAGTGCTCTTTCTACTACATACAAGCACAGAACTCATTGCCACATTATCGTAACGGTTCTTTTTTGCGCTTGCAAATTATACACTTTCACTTTTTGAGGTTATGTGTGTGCAATTTGTTTTAAATTTTTTTTTGCCACTATTAATTTCATACAATTATTTCGTTTTTTTAATTCATTGCAGACGAGTCCATACTCTCCGAGGATCCCACACCGGCGGAAACGACACACCATTCAAGTGGCGGCCTCAGTGCCAGCGCCAGCGGCAGCGGCGTGGCAGCGGGTGCGGGCGCCAGCCTCAATGCACACGGACATGAGAAACAGCAGTCGACGCTACTCATACTGGCCGCCGTCGTGGCGATAGGTGCCGTCATTGTAACGTCAATTATCGTCGCGGGTATTGTGGTCGTCTGTCGGCATCGACCGCGACCACCTGAACCGCAGGATGTGCGCAAAAGTATGCGGTAAGTATGTTGTGTAGTTTGTAGATAACGGTTTTTTGCGTTGAATAGCGGAGATTATAATATAGTATGTGGATGTAATATAGTGTTGAAGTAAGCATAGTTGGAGGTGACTATTTTTTTGGAAGCCATGAAGCCTTAATTATATGGGGGTTCTATTTGGATAATAAATTTGGAGGTATAAGAAGTTTTAATCTACTAATAATCATTTTAGAATACAGTTAAAATGGTTTTGAAGACATTAATGGAAGTGTATAAGGTACAAATTTTATATAAAAGCTCCGCTAGATGGCGCTCGGGTTGAGTTAGGTGTCTCGAGTTCTTAATTGGAACGCTTGCATGAACTCATGGATTTTTTACCACCAAGTAGACACATTGAGTCCTGTTTAGAGCAACTTCTATTTATATTTATTTCATTCATAAATCTAAGATGTCCTGTTTGCGCCACAAATCCACAGAATTAACAAACCAGCAACGCATTCAACATTTCTTTACTTTATTTATTACACCACTGCTTGCAACATTACATAGGACTTTTAAACTCGCACTAATTGCTACAATTTCTGCTAACCGTAGTTTTTCGCATAGAAGTTCCGCCAACTTAACTGGCATTTACCGCTGCTTACCAATGGCAAACTGCAACTACTGACGCCTCTTTAGACTTCTTAGCCGCCGCGAAGACAAACACGCACAGACCCCGTCTGTCTGTCTGCGCGCCGCCAGCAAACTTCTCTCAACTCTAAGTAATTAGTAGCATTCACTTAAGCGCGAAACTTTACATTAAAAGAAGCCAAGCGCTTCCGCCACCGCCGCCGCTTATCTACCCACCGATGCGCGAGCGCTTGAGCTATGAACTCCTCGCGGAAATGCGGATTTACGCAAATTCACGCAAAACTCACGGAGAACTCACGCAAACGCTTTGCATTACGCTCCAAAGGGTAGCTTACAACTGACAACGAGGGTCCTCCTTCACCGCTGAAAATAAATAATGTGGCATGCTTGTTGTTGCATTTGTTATTGTAACGGCAGAATCTTTGTTGCAAGTTCTCTTACACACTGTTTGTTTAGGCGCTTTGCTTTCGTCTGCGTGCAAACAGAAAAACCGCGGAGCTCATGAAAAATGAAATTAAGCACGCCACACCTGCGCACCGTACAAGTCGACAAAGATGTGTAGCGGAGCTCAGTGGTCAAACGGAGCAAGCGTTCGCGCTGCAAATGCAAAGTTGCAACGCTCTGGCAGCGCAGTTATTTGCTTTTGTGTGTGTTTGTATTAGCGCTAATTACAAGTTATGCGGCGAGCGAAAGTCTTAAAAGCAGTTGCCATTTGCATAAAAATTATGTGAGAGTTATTTAGTGAGAAAATTTATGGTCAGCCAGCGTTGCGCGCCGAGTGCGGGCCAAGGCCAGGCAATTAAGTGGCAATCACTGATTTCTTACTGCTGCTGCTGCTTCTTCTTTATTTATTATTACTGGTTTTCTAAGCGCTTGTGGCACGCAGTTGTTGTTATTCTGTGTATTTAGATTGAGAGGGTAGTTGTGCAATACAAAATTTCACACTTATACGCCATGGAGTACCTGTTTAGTGCGCGTGCTAAGCAAATTGTAAGTAATTGAAAGTTTATTAGTTTATTCATGTAGCAGCAAGCAGTTTAAAGTTAGTTCGAATGAGAATTAAGCTAATTAAAAATTGTATGGAAAATATTATTGTAAAGTTGAAAACGAGATATTTCTAAATTGTGTTGTAAATATTTAACCGTATTTTTAATTGTATCTTGTACTAATATGTAATGGTCTTTATTTTTTTTTTAGTTTATTTAGTATGAAACTTTCATCTATCGATTTATCAGAACTTCTATAGCGATTTTTTAATTTCTTAATGTTTTCCTCTTAAAGAGTTAAGTCAGTTATACTATCTTAATAGCGAAAATAAACGCAAAACTCTGCCAGCGAAGCGCAATAAACCATTTCTAATCATTTCTCTACATAAAATGGGCGTAGTACATATTCCATCACTGATTTTGTGGCATACTCTGAAGTAGCATGTGAAGTAGAGTAGATCTCGTGTCCTTTTTGTATGTGATTTGTGGCTCTGTTTGGTATTAGACAAATAAGTATAAGCGGTTGAGTGTGGTTTTATAATATTGAAATGTTGAAAATACTTCTCCATAATATACAATCGTCACAAATTTTATTTTAATACATTTTGCTTTAAGAATCTACAGGATTTTTATACTCTCGCAACAAAAGTTGCTAAAGAGAGTATTATAGTTTTGTTCACATAACGGTTGTTTGTAACACCCAAAACTAAACGAGTTAGATATAGGGTTATAAATGTATATCTGTCCGTCCGTCCGTCTGTGCAAGCTGTAACTTGAGTAAAAATTGAGATATCTTGATGAAACTTGGCACACTTATTTCTTGGCACCATATGAAGGTTGCTTTCGAAAATGAGCAAAATCGGACCATTGCCACGCCCACAAAATGGCGAAAACCGAAAACACATAAAATGCCATAACTAAGTCATAAATAAAGCTATGGAAATAAAATTTGGGATGAAGGATGGCACTATGAAGGGGCATATTTGGATGTAATTTTTTTGGGGAGGTGGGCGTGGCCCCGCCCCCAAATAGGTTTTTTGTACATATCTCGCAAACCAATAGAGCTATATAAACCAAACTTTCTGCAGTCGTTTTTTTAGCCATTTCCTTATACAGTTCAAAAATTACAGAAATCCAATAATAACCACACCCCCCTCCCATACAAAGTTTAGGTTGAAAATTACTGAAAGTAGGTTAGCTCACTAACGAAAATCGTCAGAAACACTAGATTTTTTTACAAAATGGAAAATGGGCGTGGCGTCGCCCACTTATGGGTCAAAAACCATATCTCAGGAACTACTCGACCGATTTCAATGAAACTTGGTTTGTAATAGCTTCCTTACATCCCAATGATATGTTGTGAAAATAGGCCAGATCGTTTCACAACCACGCCTACTCCCTATATACCAGAAGTTTGAAGACGATGAAGTAAGCACTAGTGAAGATATCGGTGCAGAACTTTGCACATATACTATGTTTATAGTGTGGCAGCCCCATTCTAAAAATCGCCGAAATCGGACCATAGGTTTTCAAGGTCCATATATCGAACATGAGGACCTCGGTGCTTCTAACCTAATATTTTCAATGAACTTTACACAATATATATGATGAATATGAGGGTCAAATTGTGTATTATATAATATAAATAAAGTTAAATAAATCAATTGCGAGAGTATAAAATGTTCGGTTACACCCGAACTTAGCCCTTCCTTACTTGTTTCTATTTCAATTTCCTAGAGAGATTGACTCTGCAGAAGGCTTGGGGTATTCTAGAGACTCGAAGCAATAGCAATCGGAAATTTTTTTTAACATTCATAATAACTGAAATTGTGACTAAGTGATAGTACAGGGTATGCGTAATAAATGGCGCTACTAAGCTCATGAACAAAAAAAATAATAACTATACCTAAAATTCCAAAAAATTTAGCAAACTATTTAGCTTAAGAACTGGATTCAGTTCACTCTTAACCATTTTATATCCCTCGGTACGATTTTTATAAGCTATCGGTAAAAACTATAAGCTATTTGTACAAAATAATTCCAAGAAACTGTTTCAGGGTTTCTAAAGTTTTCTTTAAGTCAATATATTTGTATATTAATATTGTACTTTTGATTCATTATCCCAACTTTTAAATATAAATATACTCAACTTTACTAAGAAGAATATCAGGAATAAGAATATTATCAGGAAAAAAATTATTAACAAAATTATCTCAAAAATTCATATAAAGTCATCTGAAAATCACATTTTTTATTAAACAATTCAATAAAAATCAAAAGCCAATCCTAAATCAATCAAAAACTACAACTACAACCTATAAAACTGCAGCACTCAGCACATTGCCCAGAGCTGTCCATCCAACCATACATCAGTAAAACTAAAATGAAACTCACACGAACTCAAAGCACATAACCTCAACAAAAACTGCGCGCTGAAACTGAGCTGCTTGAGCGTAGTGGCGTGAGCAAGGCATTAAATGGGTAATTACTTTTTCATGCAAACATTCAAGAGTTCTTTTATTTTTTTCTCTGTGCTACTCTCTCTCTCTACTTTCTTGCTTTTCGCTTTTTTGCTGCTGCATCAATTAACCAGTTTACCCTAGTATTTCAGCAGCTGAATGGCTTTGTGTGAATTTCAATTAACTTAATCAATCTACATCAATACAAAATTGCTTATCGTTGCTGTGGCGCAACTTTGTTACACGAACGCACACACACACCGAGCGCACCGCTCCTTATACATAGAAGCAAGCATACTTCTAGGCGCACAAACCAACGATAGCCACTGTAGGCGTATCTGCGCTGTTTTGTGTGCGTTTATGTGTTGCGGCAAAGTGAGAAAAAAATTACTGTCAAGTCTACTATTTATGGGCTCACACCCCTTTCCGCCTCACGCACAGCACGCAAATACAGCGAAAGAAAAACAAAAAAAATGTGTGTGGCAACAAACCAGCAGCAGAGGGGCAACTTTGTAATGCGAGACGTCTGAGCTACCTTTTGATTAGAACTAACACATAGCTACGCTTATATATGGTATACATATAAAAGAGCTGTGCTATACTGTGTCTAGCACTCCGCACGACTCATATCCACTGGATTATCTAATGCCCGGTAATTAATTTAATTGGACTCATCAAAAGCATGGAAAAACGCATCAATTTAGATAGAAATCTCACTAGGACGGTCGGTCAGCAGTCCGGGTGCACAGGGAGGGATTCACAGCATCGTCTGTGTATTGCAGGTACTTCAGGTGTGTTGGTCCTTTGCGTCAGTGACGCAGCACACGCGTTCGCTACAAGCTGTGAGCGCAGTTGCAGGGACTTCGCTCTTGTCTTGTCTATATATATTTAGTACTCTTTGTCCACTGTTTGCTGTCTACTGTGTCTACAATAACAACACCTTGTTTTAGCTAAAATTAACTTTAAATTAAGCTAATCACAGCACATGCAGGCACAACGCAGCAGTAGCATACCGAAGAAAGCCAGCCGGCTGATGCTGATGATACTGTTGATGAAGGGTGAATGCATGAAAGAAAGATAACATGAACAATGGCAGCGGCTGGCATACGAGTGGAGCAGAATAATTTGAAAGCAAAGTGAGCGCACAATACAGCTCTCTAATGAGGCAGAGACAAAGGCGCGGCTTAACAAGTTGTAAAGAAAGGCAGTTGATTTGTATGTGTTACGTTGTGGAGAGTAGGTCAACAGGCAGTGGTTGTAGGCAGTAGCCACTCTGCAGTTGACAGTTTTGTAAATGAAGAGCTTTTTATATTTGGTTAAAGTAAATTTCCACTCATTATGAATACAGTTTGAGTTATATTGTATAAATGAAATGAATTAAATTTGCTAGAATCTTCTTTACTGTAAGGTTATTTAGTCAGTTTTTTCTTTTGTAAAGAGAAATCAATAATTTGAGAATATATACAAATCAATACACAAAATTCTTTTAGCTGAAAGTCGAATCAGATTTAAAAAAAAGGTTTTGAATAATTTTTTTGTTATTCATATTTAATATTAAAAATGCGAAAGTAACTCTGTCTGTCTGTTACTCTTTCACGCCTAAACGGCTGAACGGATTTTGATGAAATTTAGTATGGTGATAGATGATAACGTAGAAATGGTCATAGGCTATAAATAATCACAATATAATAACCATAAATGGCTGATTGAATGACCTATTTTGGTGGTAAAAAACAAAGATGTCAATGATCTCAATGTGACAATTTATAATTTCGTTCCAGGAGAGTTGACACAGCTACAAACCAATATGACGTAATCAATTCTCCCACAGACTATTTAAAATTGCCTGAACTATCAACATGCACTTTGCAATTAGAATTAGTGTGAGTTGTCACCTCAACTTTGCAATAGAACAAAACTGGCTGTGATTAAGGTAATCAATATCGTCATCGAAGCCAAGATTGAGCCAACTATGAAATTTGCTCATTTGTTACTTACTCATTTCAATATACGATTAAAAAAAATTTAAGTTTAACAAACTATGATGATTTACGTTTAATACAGATCCACAATAATGTATATCAATCAAAATACCGGCTATAACGTTTTCTTCTTTATGCGTAAGCTGTTTTTTTTACTATATTGAAAAATTTACTAATTTAATGTATACCTTAGCCACAAAAACGTGTGGTCGGGTCTGCTAGTATTTTATAAAGTCTCAAAAAGTCTTGAAATCCTCTACAGATCAACACAATCATATATTTTATTGAAACAAGTCAGCGTATTAAAGATACGTATTAAAACAGTATTTTGTGAAATTTTTATTTAAAAAAAATCTGAAATCTCAGCCGTTTGCACCTCTTCTCCAATGACGCGTAAAACAAAGATCTTGCGATGGACATCATAACTCATTATTGGTTCATCTGAAATCAATATACCAAAAATATTTCGAAAGTATATGGATAAATCTAGTTAATGAACTAAGGAAAAAAGAAATAAAAGAAAATATAATAGAAGAAAATATATAAGAAGAAAAAGAAAATATTGAAATTTGAATTTTTTTTTCAGAATTTTAACCAAAAACTCACTTTTTGGGTCAAATTTTCCCCATATATTGAATCGAAAAAAATTTTGGTAAGAATGATAAAAAATTTGGTTCATTAACTAGATAACGTTATTCCAAAGATTTTTGCACAATTTCAACAAAATCGATTCATATTTTTTCTAGAAATCGTGTCCAAAATTGAGTATTGAGATAAACCTGTTTAAAGTTTTACATTCGTACTGACGTGGCGGAACTTCGAAAGGGTATATCTCTTAAAATATTAATCGCATCGGTTTAATTTTTTTGTATAACATTTTAACATATTTCACTATTTAATAAGACAATTTTTGAAATTTTCAAACTTTGAAACCCACCTAACCCTATAATGATTTCTTTGTTAAACATTGTTTCTGTATATAAGTTTGTTTTAAATTATTTTCTGAGTTCTACCACCAGATCTGTTAACAATAATTTTCCTATATCAAAGCTGGTATATGTCTTTGATAAATTTACTAAACGTTTTGCTCCTAAATGTAGACAAAGTTTTTTCAACCGAACGTATTTCAAACTGACTACGATTTACTTATGATTATATTGATACTTGTTCACCTTTAGAGTTAATAAAAATTAAGTGAAAAATCATTGTCAAGTTTATATCAGTGAACGTTGAATTCAGGAATATTGCTACCAAGCTCAATGCTGAAAAATCTTTACAACAAAATCAAAAATGTTTATTCACTTTAACTAAGAGGTTCGACCGCGGAAACAAGTCTTCGATTTTAACTTACTTTTACAAATATCCCCACACACCTACAACTGAGAATACAAAATACATCGAACATTTGAGCACATCCCGCTAACAAATCATCCAAGCAAAATGCTGTTTCCGCCAAAAACAGCAGCGCCAAATTTGCCTCGAACTAAATGCATATTAAGTAGTTAGCGCGGTTCTAAGCGCAAGCACGTGCGCTGAATTGGCCCCATTCCATGCGACGCGCGGGGCTTTTCGGCCTCAATACATGTGGCAACTTTTTAATTGGCGCTGATTATCTCCAACCACAAAGGTACCTACCAAACACAAGCACACACACAAGCGAGCAACCGCAACTGTAGCCTCATCTAACACTCTAAACGAGCGCCCTTCTTCGCCAGCGCCTCAACTCAGAACGTTATCAATTCTGTTTAATGATGAAAGTTTTCTCATTGTATGCCGTGGCAACCTTTTTCTTTGACGTAATTTCTAAAACGAGTTGGCTCAAAACAATTGGCTGCTCGAGCTCGTAGGCTGAAAAGCGTCAATAAATGGCATATGAAGTTCTTGTGGCAACAAGAAAAAACATTTGTTTTTTTTAGTGTTTTTGTTGTAACTGAAATCTGCGAGATTTTCAACGTTCAATGCGCGCTGAATGAAAAGTAATGATTTTCTATATATTTTGGATTATTTATTGCCATACACCTACATGGACACACTCACGAACTTATTTATTTTTTAGTTTTTTGTTTTTGTTTTTGTTAAAGGTCCGTTTTTCTTTTTTCGGCCAAATCCTGCGGCTTAACCGAAGCATAAATATTTCGTCCCTCGTTTAGCGTTCAATCGACAAAAGCAATGACTCGTAATTTCGGTATTGTGCCATTTGGGACCCTAACTACACGCTTGCCGTAAAAAAATTGTGTTGTTGTTGTTATTATTTAGTGGCTGCCGCTTGGAAAACTTTCAATCTGGAAAATCCGTAAATCATTTCTATTTTGATTGCTGGTTTTTTTGTTGTAAATTTGTTGTTGTTTTTTTTTGTTGCGCAATTTTTTGTTGTTTTTGCTCCCTGCTTTGTTTTTGTTTTCTGACTTAGTTTCTCGTTTCTTGTCTAAATGTACCGTAACTTATCACACCGCACTTGCTTAACGGTATGTGCTGGAGTGTGGCCCGTTTCTCCTAATTGGATACACTTATCGTTGATGCTCAATCTCAATTTCGAATTAATTGAGCTGAACAGATGAAATTTGTTGGCGTTTTCTTTTCGACACACCGTCGTCGTCGTCGTTGTTGAGAAGTCAAACACGCACTCACTACAATGGACAGACAGAAATAAGACAAATCAATGCGCTCACACTATCGCATTTATCTTGCAATGTGGCGGAAAGACACATACATAGAATACATAGGAGCCACACATACACAATCTCAGAGAATGCGTACTCACACTGGCTCATTCCTAGATTCCACACACACTCAATGTATAAACCCACCGCTTATCTTAAACTGCGCAGCCCGCACACTTACACCTTTCTCTCTTCCTCGCTCGGCGTACCTTAAATGTCGGCCATTACACACACCAACACTCGTGCGACCGTCGTCATTTCTACACCTTCTCGAAAATAAAGCGCTGATTAAAGCAGAAATCACTTCACCTTGCCACGGCGCACGTACGCAGTTAAAACGGCTGTATGTATCTGTGTATATGTGTGCCGGGCCGCCGCCAAAATCCGTTGCCAACAACCGAAAACCAAATCCAAATCAAAGACCGTCGTCTATGGTTTACGAAATCAGTGGTAAGGTCACATCGATAGAAAATTTATTGCCGACGATTGATATGCCAATGAAAATGTTCAGGTTGAAGTTGTGGCCATTAGAGTCCATACATTCGTACGAGCCGGGAATGTCTGCATGTGGCTGACTATGACGCACACACACACAGACAGACACAGAGCCGCAGAGCCTTTGCTGACCAAGCGAATATTCGGACAGTGAAAGTCTTTGCAGACACACTCTTACATATGTATATAAATTCAGTACGAAGAGGCTACAGCGACGCTGAGTGCCAGGCAAAAGGCAATTGGCTACTGGTATTTTGCTGGCAAACCTAATGAACTTCAATGAACTTTAATTTCTACGACCTAAATGAATACTGAATGCTGAGTGTGTGTGTATGTATGTGTTTGTGTGCGGCACAAAAGCAACGCAATGAAATTAAACGAGAAATTATAACGCAATAATTTCATTTCGATGGCAATTTTTATTGGCCCTGCAGTATTGAGTCCACGACAGCACGGTATGCGGTGAATGTATTGGCATTTGCTCGTTTGTGTGGGCGAAAGGCGCATATTGAATGCACAATAATAATGTTAAAATGCGTTAGTAAAAGCCTTAGCAGGCACACACACACAATCATATATACAGACACACAGGCATATATATATTATATATGTATATGAAAGCAAGCACTTTGCACCGTTATGTATTTATATAAGGGCATGCTTTCACAGGCATAAAATTGGTAGCAATTTGCCGACTGAATTTCATATTAATTACAGCAATGAGCTACACACACATACACTTAAACAAATACAAATGCAATTACACATCCACACACACATACACACAGAGGGAGAAACATGCTTATTTATGCCTTTTTATAAGCCAAAGCAGTGCGCTTATTATATAATATTTGTATCTGTGCAACGGTACACTCTATCTCTCTCTCTCTTACACACACACACATCTTTACCGTAAATTTCCATATTTCAGTTTATTGATACAAACGAAATTTTAATCGGTTTTGCTTGTACGAGTATGCAAATATCATTGGAGGGTATGCAACTGATTCGCTGCTTGCTTGCGAAATTTAATATCGTTGTGCACAAATATTAATAATAATACGCATGCAAATAGCGCACAAGTGCATATGTTGCATGTTGCAATGTTGCATTGGCCATCCGCTCGGAACAACTACTGAAACTGCTGAAACTAAACTCGAGTGCGGGTTAATGAGTGTATGCCTTTTTGTTGTTCGTTTGGCAAACGAATTTGTTATTTAGTTAGTTTGCTGCAATTTCGCATTAATAATCATTTTAACCTTGTGCAAATGAAAAATAAATGCAAATAAAGTGCACGAAATTACATATTTCATGCGAAAGCTTTTAGGCAAGAAATTTATGTGATGAAATTGCCTAAAACTAATTTTTACACATGGCGACCCTATTATGTTTATTGAAGAGTATTAAGTGTATCTAGATTAGTTAGCAATCGCAATCAAACTGATTTATAGTGAGATTAATCTATCAAAGCTCAAATATGCTGCTGTGCAAAGAGTTGAAATGGTTTAAGTTAATGCTTTGACAGTTTATAAAAATTTCACTAAAGCCATTACCTCACAAACAGTTTCACAATAAATGGTAACCCTTTAACATCAAAAACGCATGATTTTGCCACAGGCAGGGACCGTAACTCTTATGACTTTTATCAAAAAAATCAAAAAATAAGAGTTAATTCTGATTTTTATATATTTAGATCAAAAATAAAAGTTATTTTTGATTTTTATTTTTTTAGATCAAAAAATAAGAATTATTTTTGATTTTTATAAATTTTATAATCAATAATAAAAATCAATACAAAATTTTTATTTATCATCATCATAGCATTATTCCAATTTTTATATATGAATATATGCGACTTATCCATTACCAAACGTCCAATAAACTCTTACGTAGATATATTCACGGTAGCAATGCTTTAATTAAAACAGTATTCAGAAGAAGCAAATTTAGTAGTGATAAAGAAGAAACTGACAATTAAAATATAGAAAATTATGAAAATATCATGAATGTATCAGCTATAAAACGTGAATAGAACGAAATAAAAAAAATTCTTAGCTTACGTAAAACTTAAAAAGTAATGGTTACTACTGCGAGAGGCTTATAAGTTTTGGCTGTCAGTGTTAAGAGGTTTTTTCAGAAACATATTATGTCACAAATTTTGAATTGATTTTTACTATTGATTTAAAAATATAAAAAACAAAAATAATTCTTATTTTTTGATCTAAAAAAATAAAAATCAGAAATAACTTTTATTTTTGATCTAAATATATAAAAATTAAAATTTAAAAATCATATAATATTTCGCATATAGTTCACCTAAAAATCACGATGATGTAATCAAAAATTTTCTACGATGTTCCTTTATGTATGATTTTTTTTATTAAAAATTGTAAAATAACTCTTATTTCCGGTCCCTGGCCACAGGTGTTAATTGATCAATTAACTGGCCTTTTTTGGATTATGCGATGATTTAGCTCTATTAACCGTACAAATGAAAAATCTTATTTTACCACATTAATTTTTAATTGAAAACTAATCCAGTTTAAACTGGAATGCAACTCTGCGGTTTGGCTGATGAATGCCACCAACTTCTTATAAACAGCAAAACCAAAAATGTATAACAGCTGATCGTTAATCGGCCAGCCGGCAGTGCGAAGCGCAAAAACTGATATCTCAATTATAATCTTAATGTATTCAAGAAATTATGGTGTGCGAAAAGGCTGCTAGAAAATAGTTGATAACTTATAGTCCTTAGAATTTCAATCAGCCCTGCTTGAGAGTGATGCATTTTATCTAAACAATTGCAAATATAAGTTAGTGGCAACCCTATCACTTAAACTTAAGTATATTTAGTCGTCATGGAATGCTTAATCTAATAAAATATCCCTACTCATGACATAGGTAGGAGTATTCTAAAAATAACGAAATATCGAATTGAGTTTCCATGTTAATGTTTAAGTTTTATTTTAAACTTACAAAAAATCAAATTCTAAAATAGGTTTTGTAAGAAGCTAGAAATGTTACTAAAAATGTTATGCAATATAAAAAAGTTTAAACCCTATTGCCTTGAATACTTTTCGCTCAAGGATTCAATGTTGGAATTCTAAGATTATTTTTAGTGAAGAGAGATATTTTAGAGCAGTAATGCAAGCTTTTCTACCTATCTAAAACTTACGGAGAGTAAATAGTACTTTATGGAAGTATTCTATCCTAAGAAAATATATTTTTTCTCTACTTTTATTCGTATTACCATTTTATCGTATTTTTAAAATACTTAAATAACCATTCAAATATTTAATATCCAACAATTTTCCTTGGTTTTTGTTTTTGTAAATAAGTTAGTTATGAGGCATATTTTATTACATATATATATATGTATATATATTTGGCGTAGGAACCGCTTTAAGCGATTATAGCCGAATCCACCAGAGCGCGCCACTCATTCCTCCTTTTTGCTTTTCGCGCCAACTGGAAACACCAAGTGAAGCCAGGTCACTTTGCACTTGGTCTTTCCACCGGAGTGGAGGTCGTCCTCTTCCGCGGCTTCCTCCAGCGGGTACTGCATCGAATACTTTCAGAGCTGGAGTGTTTTCTTCCATCCGTACAACATGACCTAGCCAGCGTAGCCGCTGTCTTTCTCTTCGCTGAACCATGTCAATGTCGTCGTATAAATCGTACAGCTCATCGTTCCATCGTCTGCGGTATTCGCCGTTGCCAATGTTCAGAGAACCATAAATCTTGCGCAAAACCTTTCTCTCGAAAGCCCCAAGAGTCGTCTCATCGGATGTTGTCATCGTCCACGCTTCAGCGCCATACATCAGGACGGGAATAATGAGCGACTTATAGAGTTTGATTTTGGTTCGTCGAGAGAGGACTTTACTTTTCAATTGCCTACTCAGTCCAAAGTAGCACCTGTTGGCAAGAGTGATTCTGCGTTGAATTTCAAGGCTGACATTGTTGGTGTTGTTAATGCTGGTTCCCAGATAAACGAAATTATCTACAACTTCAAAGTTATGACTGTCAACAGTGACGTGGGAGCCAAGACGTGAGTGCGCTGACTGTTTGTTTGATGACAGGAGATATTTCGTCTTGTCCTCATTCACCACCAGACCCATACGCTTCGCTTCCTTATCCAGTCTGGAAAACGCAGAACAAACGGCGCGGGTGTTGCTTCCGATGATATCAATATCATCGGCATACGCCAGGAGCTGTACACTCTTGTAAAAGATTGTACCCTCTCTATTTAGCTCTGCTGTTCGTTTAATTTTTTCCAGCAATAGATTGAAGAAGTCGCACGATAGTGAGTCACCCTGTCTGAAGCCTAAGAAGTGTATAAGAGAATATGGATATAAGCAATTCCTAACTGTAGATAAATTTTTGAGCTTTGAAGTCGGGGTGAGCTTTATATTACTGAAGGTATAACGGTTTCATATGATCCAAGTGCATGGAGTCAAAAAAAATAGAAGAAGTAGGATGAAATCCATGAAATAATATTTTATATAATAATCCACAATATAAGCTTGCACGGATTAAAGTTACTGCACTAGTTAGCCATTTTTGTCTAAAGATTTGGAGAACGTAAATATGCAATTAATCCAAACTAGCATTATCGCCATGCCAATGAGGGTTAATCGAAAATTAAATGTCGAAATAATTTCAAATTAAACTAAGTTATAATGCTACATACACTCACATAACCTAAAAATTTATATAAGTTTAATCCAAAAAGCCATTTTTAGCAAAAAAAAAACTTTCAAAACAACCACAAAAACGCTTAACCCCGCTCAACGGTGATCACAAGTTATGCCAAAAAGGTTGCACTAATGGCAAAAATATATAATACTTTATAGCAAAAGAAAAATAATAATAAAACGGCACATTCAATTCAATAATCCATTGAACCGCACGACTTCGGCTGCCCGTTTAAGGAAATAGAAAACTGCTATAAAACTAATGGCCACAAAAAAAAAAAAATAACA
This sequence comes from Zeugodacus tau, assembly GCA_031772095.1. Classification (NCBI taxonomy): domain Eukaryota; kingdom Metazoa; phylum Arthropoda; class Insecta; order Diptera; family Tephritidae; genus Zeugodacus; species Zeugodacus tau. Next base: position 81,951,993 of record CM062649.1, read on the forward strand.
AAAACAAGTAATATTTTTACAGTTACCGGCGTGTATTTGTGTTTTGGTATAAAATATCAGACTCAGGTGATTTCAACTTTGACTCGCTTCCTTACTACCGTTTATGCTAGTATAAGTGTTCAATCGCATATCTTTGTTGTTGTTAGAGTTTAGAACTGCCGGCCGTGTCCCAAAATGGCTCTAACCTGCCATCAACAACAATGGGCACTTAAAGTTGTCGCAGCCCACATAGTGGAGGGCAAGTGGACACCCACCACACACAGGAACAACAACAATCACTATATCGCATTGGCATGACTTTTATTGTCGCAGTGCCGTTAGGGTGACTTGTATTCATGTATATGTGTATATGTGTAGGTGTGTCTGTGTGTTTCTGTTGCACTACAAACTACACTCGAATTATGACTGTTGATAAACAAATAAAAAGTTTCTAATAGCATAATTTCATTCAACAACTTTTACCCTTAACTTGGTGGGCGCGCAGGCCAACGCACACTCGCACATACTCACAGTTACTTAACAATAATAGTGCGGTTATGCATGTGCGCACTCTTCCGCCGCGCTTCTATAAGCTTCGATGAAGCCGAATTCATGTGTGTGTCTCAAGAAGGCCACCAAATTCGAATTCAAATAAGCTCGCGTACTTAGAAGAGTCCTTTCAAATGGAGTCAAACGAATATGTATGATATTTGCACTTTATAGTAGCAGCAACTTGAAATGTGTGACCCGCTTAGGTTCCACAAAAGTATACTCTTACATGCAGACATAAATTTCGACTCGTAAGCTACTTATGTGCATATATTAACAGTTAGTCTATGCAATTTTACCACATTTGCGTATATTTAGTAGCCTGGCTGCTGTTGCTGTCGAAACTTAATCGTCGAAATATGATTTTATGCAAATTGCTGCAAAATTTTCGAATTTTTTGTTGTTGCTACAATTGAATTTGTCTAAAATTTTACACTTCAACTTTGCACAGAGGCCAACACACACATACATAAATACACATAAATTTTGCCTGCCATCAAGCTCGCCACTCTCCGCTCATTTACCGGCGTCTGCTTACTCAGCCCGTTTCGGTCCATCGCCGCAGCCGACTCTGCGTTCAATTACATTAATTGAGTCAATTTCTTGATTAAATTGATGTTCACTTCCATTTTTATTGGACGGCATGCATGGTGTGTTGTGCGCAAGCTCGACTCTCTATTATTGATTGTGTGTGGCACCATTGATAACACAGTTGTACGTTTCACGTATATATATGTTAGGCATTGTGTGTTGTGTGTATTGTGTTATGTTGTTTGTAGATACTAGGCACTGAGCACTCGAGCGAGATGTACAAATCATGTGTGCGAACAATGGTGCGAACCCAAACCCAGTAAACAGTATTTTAGATTTTGGGTGAGGGCACACTAAATTCAACGTTCGCTTTTGGTGATTGGTTTGAGTGAAAGATCGCTAATTGATGGATAGAAGTTTTAGAACAGAATCTAAATTTAAGAACTTTCCATTTGAGCGTCACCACATCGGATCCATTTTCACACCTCCTGAATCATTTGAGTCTTTGTGAATTACTTTTGAAATACATCAGACTTTCTGAGATGTCTTTAGCGATGTAGTATCCTTAAATTTGACCGATGTTATATCGAAGATTCCTGTATAAAAAAATTGCATAGAAGATGAAAGACTATGAAATATTATTTTTGAAAATATTATAATTTTCATGAATACTATGAAAAGTATATGCAAGGTTCCAGACTTTAAGATCAAAGCTCATTATTATCGGACCTTGAAAGCTTTGAACGTTCTAAAGTTCCAAAAATTCGTCAAAATCGAAAAAATTATTAACTTCAACGAATAATGAGAGAGATGGGTAGGCGTCTACACAGGGAAAAACGTGATATCGTTGAGGTTAAAAGCATTTCAATAGAGTGGATGGCATAGAATAGAATAATTTGTGAGGTATCCACAGCGACCTAACGGCTATTGTGCCTCAGTAGAGTGGATACATCACTTTTTGTAATGAGATTGTTTCAGTGACTATGGGATCTACATATATACTAATTGGAAATGTATCGTTTCCAAAACTACCACTATAAAAACAACAACAGCAACATTAACGGCATCACATTTTATAAAAACAGTATGTACAGATCAAAAGACTAATACTCAGTGGAGGGTTTGGCGGGGTCAATGGCACATAACCATGGCAATACGACACAATTGATAGAATTATTGAAAAAGGAATTGATTTCCTTTGATTTATAATGAGTGATCAGATTGTCCTGTCCATTGACGAGTTCAAAGAAACTTCCAAGGATATTAAATGAAAATTTAAAAAATGAAGTATACATTTAGGTGTAAATATTAATACGTTAGATACTCATTGATCGACATCAAATTTTTATACTCTCGCAACAAATGTTGCTAAAGAGAGTATTATAGTTTTGTTCACATAACGGTTGTTTGTAACACCCAAAACTAAACGAGTTAGATATAGGGTTATATATACCAAAGTGATCAGGGTGAAGAGTGGAGTTCAAATCCGAATGTCTGTCTGTCCGTCCGTCCGTTCGTTCGTCCGTCTGTGCAAGCTGTAACTTGAGTAAAAATTAAGATATCTTGATGAAACTTGGTACACTTATTTCTTGGCCCCATAGGAAGGTTGGTCGAAAATGAGCAAAATCGGCCCACAAAATGGCGAAAACCGAAAACACATAAAGTCCCATAACTAAGCCATAAATTAAGCTATGGAAATAAAATTTGTTATGAAGGATTGCACTATGAAGGGGCATATGTGGATGTAATTTTTTTGGGAAAGTGGGCGTGGCCCCGCCCCCTACTAAGTTTTTTGTACATATCTCGCAAACTAATAGGGCTATATAAACCAAACTTTCTGCAGTCGTTTTTTTTAGCCACTTCCCAATACAGTCCAAAAATGAAAGAAATCGGATAATAACCACGCCCACCTCCCATACAAAAGTTAGGTTGAAAATTACTAAAAGTGGGTTAACTCACTAACGAAAAACGTCAGAAACACTAAATTTCACATAAGAAATGGCAGATGGAAGCTGCACTCAGATTTTTTTACAAAATGGAAAATGGGAGTGGCGTCGCCCACTTATGGGTCAAAAACCATATCTCAGGAACTACTCGACCGATTTCAATGAAACTTGGTTTGTGATAGTTTCCTTACCTCCCAATAATATGTTGTGAAAATTGGCCAAATCGCTTCACAACCACGCCTACTTCCTATATACCAGAACTTAGAAGATGATCTGAATCGTTTACTTTAGAATATATAAAGTAAGCACTAGTGAAGATATCGGTGCAAAACTTTGCACAAATACTGTATTTATAGTGTGGCAGCCCATTTCTAAAAATCGCCGAAATCGGACCATAGGTTTTCAAGGCCCCATATATTGAACATGAGGACCTCGGTGCTTCTAACCTAATATTAGGGATTCCAACTTTCAATGGACTTTATACACTATATATGACGAATATGTGGGTCAAATTGTGTATTATATAATATTAATTAAGTTAAATAAATAAATTGCGAGAGTATAAAATGTTCGGTTACACCCGAACTTAGCCCTTCCTTACTTGTTATACTACATTTTCTAACTTCTAGATTCATAAAACATATTTTTTAAAGACTCTCGAAAAGTTGAATAGTTGAAACTCCATAATAATCATATTCTACAAAAAGTTATATACCAAACCACAGAAATTAACTATCAAAAAAATAATTTATCAAATTTATTGCATCTTTAAGCTTCACTGCTACTATAGACCACCACAAACTCACTCACACACATAAATTGGTTTTGTCTATTTGTTCAATTGTTTGTGTGGTTTCATAATTTTTCCAGCTCAAATAACTGTCGGAAGTGAGTATTGTTTCGCTGTTTGCATTGTGCCTGTGTGCGTACCTATGTACACAGACCAGTGTTGCCAGTGTTTTAGCGCCACATTGTTGCTGTTATTATTGTTATAAAACAACACGCATGTGTACGCAGTCGCGGCACACCGAAATAGTAGTCGAAATGTAAACAGGACACGCCGTGGTTCCCGTTACGCTATTGATGATTGCTACCGCCGCACAATAACGGAAGTCGTCAGCTTGATTTTTTTTTTCTGCTTTTGTGGTTGTGTGTTATTGTTGTTATTGTCTTTTCATTCATTCTATTGTTTATAGCATGCAGCAAAGTTTTTATTGCATTAACCGGCCACCGCAGATATTTGCAGCGCAGTTATTTGTTTTTGCCTCGATTTCCGCAACGAATTTCAATGATCGTAATATAGAAGAGCGCTGTTTTCGAAAATGAGCAAATTCTATTTAGGAAAATTTTGGAGTGGGTCATAAAAGAGATTTTTTTAATTTTTGAGTGATTTTTAAGTGACTAATAGTACTTAAATTTAATGATTTGGTGCAAGTTGAAAAATAATATTAAGTCAGTGTAAATTTCGGTATGAAAAGATTATGTGAAGCCTACTTTTGGGATGAAGTTTAGATATATGAAAATCTATAACTAGATTGTAAGTCAAGATTATGGGCTGCCGAAAGTTTGGAGGCCGAAAGCTTGATATAATGATAGACTATTATAATTGATTTTTTTTTTATTTTTTTTTAAACTTTGAAGACACACATTGCCAAAATGTATACCTTCCTTCACTGAATTTCACTATTTTTTTTGATTTATTTTATATTTTCAAAACTTAATTAATTTTGTAAAATTTGTATTATATTTTCGACTCTTCTTAAGAATAATTTGATTTTTATAAACTGCGGAATTAATACTCCAATATACATCTATTCAAAAAATTCACACAGCTACTTTTCCAGCCGGGACACCGTGCGCTCACAAAAGTATGCAATATATTTTTCAAGTGGCTGCGCCTTCACCAATAATAACAAAGAATTTAAATAATAACGAAAAAGGAAATAAATAAAACTTAACGCGTAAAAAAATAAAAAAAGCCACCAACGCAATTGCTATTGGAACAATCAATGAATTTAAATCACAATGCGCCGCGCTATCAATGAACAGGCAATCGCACACACACGCAATTTTTTTCCGGTGTGATTGCATGCGTGTCTAAAAATATGCATATTTCGTTGTTTTCCGTACCACTTTGTTGTTGTTATTGTTTTTGTTTATTTTAATAAATTTTTATTTCGTTTTAACGATGCGGTCATAAATGCGCAAGTAATTTATACAAATATTTCTGCTTTATTTAAGATATTACAGCGCATTGTTTTCGATTACATAATACAAAGGTAATCAAAATAAAATGGAAAATAATATTGGTTAAAAAAATCACACGCAAAAGTCGGCTAAATATATTTATTGTTTATCGGTGAAGTGGAAAAAGTTTCACAGTTGCATTTATTATTTTAAAGTGTGGACAAAGATAGTGTGAAATTTATTTTTTTTTAGAATACAACATAAAATTAAAATTGAGCTCTTTTTCTGGGCTTTTAATAACGAGCTTATTCGGCCTCCAAAAGTCGACTTGAAAGCAGTTTACGGAAGCAGATATTTTGTTCTCTATAGAAATCTATGAAATATTATAACATATTACCCAAAAAGGTATTCATTTAAGGGGTTATATACAGGCCGAAAAAAAGTGAATTTTCCAGAATTTTTTCTGAGAAAACTTTTTAATTTATTGATCCAAAAATTTATACACATATTATGGTATCTTTTAACTGTATTTTAAGACTTAGTATTAGTAAAAATATTTATTTGAAAAAGAGCTACAGCTGATCTCCAGGAGCTTCTCTCAAAAAAGACGTTTTACGGTGACCACTATATCTCGGAACTGGATCATATGACATTAAAAAACCATACAGAGGTCGTTAAAATAATGTTAAATCTAATAATTAATCGAAGGAATAAGCAAAATAAAATTTTTTGACAAAATAGCGGTTTCTCAAAAAAAAATATCGATTCTTCACCGAAATTTCGGCCTTAAATTGTTTATAAAAAAAAATATTTATCGGAGAGAAAAAATCTTCGATTAATTACTAAAAAATATATTTAAGAAGGTCGTGTTAAAATTTGAGACTAGTCGGTCTAGCCGTTTTCGAGTAATGTTGGTCACCGACTTTGAAAACACCATTTTGAGAAACACGCGCTGGCGCTCGGACCTTGTACTTCCAAGCCCTCTGAAACGCCTTTTCAAATTTGCTTGTAACTTTGAAAATATTCACCGGAACGATATGAAATTTTCTGTGTGTATTCTTAAATATATGTACATTAAGAAAATGAAATAAAAAAAGTCGATTTTTTGAAAATTCTAACTGTATATAACCCCTTAAATTGTATTTATCCCAAATATACAAACAAAGAATATTTTTTAATATGTAATCAGTATTATAAAGATATTTTCAACTAAGGAAACACTGACTCTATATTTATTTATTCAACAACATTTTCAATCCATATGTTTCTAGCTTTTCGTTCAATATAAATTGAATAACATCCTAAATGTACCATCGCCTAAAACTATATTAAACACGATGCCATCAAAGTCACACACCACTATTCTACGAATATGAATTTCGAATCTGTACCATTTATGGCAAATCCTGGGGATTTTCGGTCAATATTTATCGAATATCTTCCTGAATGTGGCAACATCTTTCTTTCTTATCGAAAAGTTATATGAAATAATATCGCCTAAACTATACTAAATAGAACACTATCGAAGTCACACACCACTATTCTACGAATATTAATTTCGAATCAGTACCATATACGGTAAATCCTGAAGGTTTCTTTGATGCATAAGGTCTCATTTGGCATCGACAGCTCTCTAGTTCCTCGGTATGCGCAGAGATCTGTCTCTAAAACTGACCTAAACTTATATAGAGTGTTGAATCCATAATTTAATTAATTCTCCGACAATGCTTACTACATAAAAGTTATTATTCTAATCTAAAATATTAATTTTGAATTTTTTTAGTGAAGAAAAAGAGGGTTTCAAAGGAGATAGTACCCAAACGCAGTTTATCTGAAGATAATTTGTGTATATTGAGTAGTGCGTGACTGAGAAAGTTAAGACTAAATATGACATCTTCCGATCTATTAATAATCCTTTTTATTATAATTTAATAAAAAAAACTTATTTGTCCAAACACGTCAACGAATTGCGCGGAAATTTCATCTAATAATCTTTCAAGCTTTCAAACATTATTAACCCAGCATTTTAAATATGCAATTTATTGACCCACAAAATTTACTTTCCCTGCTACTCAAAGTACTTATCACATCAAATCACAAAAAATCTTACTCAATCTAATCTATACTATATATATATTTTGCTTTCATTTCTTTTCAGACCCGCCCGCAGTGATGTGCCGTCCATGTACATCGAGGAGGACGCGCTGAACGACGAAGAGGCGCTGGCCGGTACACGTTCCGCCGATATACGTGCCGCACGTGTGCTGCCCTCAACGCTGGGGCCGCGCTGCAGCGCCAGCACCACAAGTAGTCAACATCATTACATCTCCGAGGGTTTCATACAGTACGCACAGCCCAGCCTCAATGGTACGAGCAAAATACCTAAATCTATACTTAATAAACTATAGTTGGCTGCAAAATTTTGTTTTATACTCTAATCTACTCTCTCGTTCTCTTGCAATTTTGTATAACTATGTATTTGTATTTGTATTTGTATATGTATATGTATATGTATATGTGTGTGTTTGTTGTATTTACTATTATATTTAGTTTGCAAATCTTTATTTTAGTTGTAGTTGTAGTAGATTTAGTTGAAACTTTTCTAGTGCTTTACACATTTTCATTCCTTCCTTTTCATTTTATGTATTTGCTTTGAGTGCTTCTACAACTTTTCTCTTACCACTCACAATCTGTCTTCTTTCGTGTCTTCTGTATGTGTGTATTTGTGTGTGCGAAAATAAAATAAAATTCAATAAAATTGCTTTTACTTTTTTCTATTTGTTTATATGTATATAAAAATGTCTATGTATTTGTTTAATGTATATGTGTGTGTGTGTTTGTCTCTTTGTAAAAAACTTGTTCAATTCGTTATTTTGCGCTAACTTCCTTCCGCTTTCTCTTTGCTCTACTTATTTGTATGTGTTTGTATTTGTACTAGTATTCGTATTTGCAATGCAATGTTCGAAAGCGGTTGCATTAGAATTTTATTACGAATAAGTAGTTGTAGAGTGACATGTAAAGACACTGATTTGCTCGATTCGAAATCATTCAATTATTGTATAACTTTATTTGCAACAACAAATTTGCCGAGAATTCAACACAGAAAGCCCAGAAATTCGAAGCAGACACTTTATGCATTTATTTATGCGAAAGAACGTAATGGAATAAAATGAAAAAAAAAAATGAAAATTAAATTGGAACTGAAATTTTATAAATTCCTGACGAAATTTGACTGAACAAAAATGTACTATTTTTTAATATTTTCTAAACTAAATTTCAAACTATTAAAAATATTACTTTTTGTAACTATAATTTTTTCAAAACTTTTGAAAATATATTATAAAACAATTATTCAAACGGAAAGTTCATTTGAATTTTCAAATTAGTTTTTACACAACGTCTAAATTAAATTTTTTAATTTCGAAAAATTTCGAACTTCATTTTTGTATTTCGAAATTTTTTTCGAACTTAACATTTTTTTAAAGCGACAAAATTTTTTTAATCTTTTATTTTTTTTCTCTTTTATTATAACTTCTTTATTTCGAAAAATTTCGAACTTAATTTTTTATTAAAAAAATTCGAACTCATTTTTTTAATTCTACATTTTAAATATTTTAAAATTTTTCTCTAAAAAATAGCGATTATTTTAATTTATAGTCTTCGATTTATTTTATGACACTGAAATAGTGACTGAAACAAACATATTTTATCAAAATTGTAAAAAATATATTTACTAAAAAAAATAGTGAAATATTGTAATATTTAAAACAAATATCAAGCATTTCAGCTATTATTGTAGTTACGTAATTGTAATTTCGAAAATATTTGTGATGCATTTGTTGTAATTATTTCTTACTTTGCTGGCATGTTAAGATTGTTATGATTTAAGCATTTGTTTGTATTTCTCTATATTAAGCTTTTATTTTATTTTACTCAAATAATTTATAATATCTTAATTGCTTGTGTAAATATTTAAAAAATAACTGTAAATGTATGGAATTTGAATTGTATAAATATTTCTATCAAATTGGTAAAATTCTATGTAATAAAGTGTTTAGATGACTTGCCTAGTCATAGTAAGAATTTAATAATCATGATATGTAGCTTAATAAACATGTATATGGACAATTCTCTCCCTTCGAATATAAACGTATTTGAATTTTTTATTATTTATAGCATTTATTTTTATTTGCAATATTATTTTTTCTTAGCAGTAATAGTTTAATATTTTTATCTTAGTCACCATTGCTTACACTGAAAATCTGGAAATCTGATGTTTTTTTGCATTAGATAGATTATTTTGTTGATATGGAAATCAGAGACTTTTTACATTAGATACATATTTGATGTTTTTTTGTTCGAGAGTATTCGAAGACTTTGAATTTGATGTGAAAAAATGATTGAATATAAAAATCCATTATCTATAAAGAAGAGGGCACAATAGACCTTAGGTGGCAATGCGTTCCTCAACTCATATTCTATAAAGAAAATTTTGGAGGGGCATAAAAGCATCACTGAATGATTGATCAATCGATTTCAATTGTTTTTTCCAAATTATTATATTTTCTATGTGACAGAAACCAATATATAGTTCGCGAGCCAATTGCAAAACTGTTGATCGTATACCATTTATTTTATACTCGTCGTAAAAATATCCGCTCAGCGCTGAGATGAGTGTTTTGGATACCATTTTAACCACTTCAGTTATCAAAGTGAACAAATAAGTCAAAAAGGTTTCTCAGATTTAGACTATGAATATGTCAGAATTAAGTATTTACGTTCTATTTATTCAGAACAACTGAATTCGACTTATGGCAAGAGTGTTTAGCTCTTTTACATAGTTAGAGTACTCACCTCAAGGGCGCAACTCTACTTATTCACTTTTTGTATATTTATATATAGGTCTTTCAACCATAGTTAGAAGGACAATATAGTAGATCACAGTGTTCTCTTACGAATTATTAATATTGATTTTGTTATGAAGTAGTCTCTAGGCTCCTCAGTTTAATAAAAAGGAAATAAAATATATGCTAAGGCTAAAACGGCGGCATAAGAGATTCCTGAAAAGACATTTTGTTGGAATCTATGTATTAGACTCATCATCTATGTATTAATATCTACTCAGTAGTATTTTAAATGAAAGATTTTATTTTACTCCTTAAAGAATTCAAAATGCTTCTGAACAATTTTTTTCTTATTTTTTACTTCTTGGAATTTCTTTTCATGTGGTAGCTTTCAAATTTATTATAATATTCCTAAAAAGAGAATTTTTGAAGTCAGCGTCATCTATCGGGTTTTTGTCCAAAAAATGTATTTCTTCTGATAAAGTCTTCTTTATTTTGGAAATTATATGGAGGAAAAGGTGTGGTCAAAATTTAGAACACAACTAATAACATTTCTCTACTAATAAGGCCATAAATAGGTTTCTTTGGTGTACTATTGGAAATGTCATCAAAATCAGTACGGTCGTTTTTGAGCAACTCATTCACAGATTCCATTGGAAAGAGTTATGATATAGATAGAAATATATGGAGGCACTACAATATTTCATTGCTTCGATCACCATTGTTGGTACTTTGTACTTATCGGGTGTGACTTTATGTTGCAATGTGTTATCAGTTGACGCCCAGTCATCAAATATTTGCAATACATAAGTGCAAACGCTCGTTCGCCTGAGGCACTATGGAATTTTTTTCACCCCGCTTTCTTTATTTTTATAAATTATTTAATTTTTCGTTATTCTGGTTTATTACGCTTCATTGTTGCTCTGCAAAGACATTGCATCCTGTGAAATAAACCCTCGTAGTCTGCGGCACTTAAGCCCAAATGCTAGCTCAAAGCGGACAGATGCGCAAAACTTTGCGTGCCACTACAACGGCGATTGGAAATTGAAGTTAAAATTTCAATTATGCAACACTCGAGGACATGCACGATTGGGGGCTGACGATTTCGTCGCCGCCGAAGCGCTTGTGTTTATTGTGCGCGGCATTGTTTAAATTTCATTTATTGTTCGGCGGCCATTCAGTGTGCGGTAATAATGGGTGTCTGTCTATCTGGCTGTCTGTGTGCGGCTTATGCATATTAAAGCGTGGGTATGTGTAAGTGTGTGTGCGTGTAATAAATAACGAACATTGCAACGCACTTGTGGCCACACTGTTGTTGATTGTTGCCGCTGCTATTGTTTTTGTTGTTGTCGTTGCTGCACTCAGCAGTTTGTGGCCGGCAACAGCAACGCGAAAAACACGAAAAATACATTTGCAATACAACAAAGGGAACAGCGAAAAAAACAACCGTTATACAAAACAATGCAAAACTTAACACACAAAAAAACCGAAAATTGCAACCTACAACAACACAAACAAATGCAACAAATGCTGAAATGGCGTGTGTGTACAGAAGTATGCAATAAAGCGCGCAAATAGCCACGAAAAGTAACAATTGCACAACAATCGAAAATGCATTTTACCGCAAATAACAGCAACAACAAAAACAACAACAACAACAATAGCATAAACTAAAACAACAACAACAGCAGCGCTCACATCAATAATGCCTTGAGCTACAGCAATAACACCGAATGGACAGCGCTAGCAGCAGCCTACAACAACAACAACAACAACAACAACAACAACAATAGAAGCAACAAAAACTTTACAATTTGTTATTTGATGTCAACATGATGAAGTTGAAAGCATCAACAATGGTGTCCACCAAACCGACAACTAAATAAACTTTACGTGCAACATTTCCGTTAGTGCCACATGTGTACATCAATAAATACAACGCGCACATGCACCTTCACACATACACACATGTACATATATGTTAGGTAGTATGTGTCTACTCTTGCATTTATCGATAAATACACTTTTGTTTGTATTTTGAGGGCGAACCAATTGCACAAATTGAGAGACAACAAAACGCCGCGCCACCCACTCCCCTGTGTTGTGTGCATTGCTGCACTTTTTTATTGCAAGCGATTCAATATTATTGTTCACTAAATTCATGTAGCATTTTGAAGATTTGTTGAAATATTGTATGTATGTGATTGGCGTTGCAACCGTTTAGCCGGTTATAGCCGAATCGACGATAGTGCGCCATCTCTCTCTCTCCTTCGCAGTTCGGCGCCAGTTGGAGATCCCAAGTGTAACCAGGTCACTCTCCACCTGGTCCCTCCAACGGAGTGGAGGCCTTCCCCTTCCTCGGCTTCCTCCGGCGGGTACTGCATCGAACACTTTCAGGGCTGGAGTGTTTTCGTCCATTCGGACAACATGACCTAGCCAGCGTAGCCGCTGTCTTTTTATTCGCTGAACTATGTCAATGTCGTCGTATAACTCGTACAGCTCATCGTTCCATCGTCTGCGGTATTCGCCGTTGCCAATGTTCTTAGGACCATAAATCTTGCGCAAAATTTTCCTCTCGAAAACTCCTAGTGTCGTCTCATCTGATGTTGACATCGTCCAAGCTTCTGCACCGTAGATCAGGACGGGGATGATAAGCGACTTGTAGAGCTTGATTTTGGTTCGTCGAGAGAGGACTTTACTGTTCAATTGCCTACTCAGTCCAAAGTAGCACCTGTTGGCAAGAGTTATTCTGCGCTGGATTTCGAGGCTGACATTGTTCGTGTTGTTGATGCTGGTTCCCAGGTAAACGAAATTATCTACGACCTCGAAGTTATGACTGTCAACAGTGACGTGGGAGCCAAGACGCGAATGCGCCGACTGTTTGCTTGATGACAGGAGATATTTCGTCTTGTCCTCATTCACCTCCAGACCCATTCGCTTCGCCTCCTTATCCATGCGGGAAAAAGCAGAACAAACGGCGCGGTTGTTGCTTCCGATGATATCAATATCATCGGCGTACGCCAGAGCTGTACACTCTTGTAAAAGATGGTACCCTCTCTGTTTAGCTCTGCAGCTCTTATAATTTTTTCCAGCATCAGGTTAAAGAAGTCGCACGATAGTGAGTCACCTTGTCTGAAACCTCGTTTGGTATCGAACGGCTCGGAGAGGTCCTTCCCAATCATGACGGAGCTTTTGGTGTTGCTCAACGTCAACTTACACAGCCGTATTAGTCTTGCGGGGATACCAAATTCAGACATCGCGGCATAAAGGCAGCTCCTTTTCGTGCTGTCGAAAGCTGCTTTAAAATCGACAAAAAGGTGGTGTGTGTCGATCCTCTTTTCACGGGTCTTCTCCAAGATTTGGCGCATGGTGAATATCTGGTCAGTTGTTGATTTTGCAGGTCTAAAGCCACACTGATAAGGTCCAATCAGTTTGTTGACGGTGGGCTTTAGTCTTTCACACAATACGCTCGACAGAACCTTATACGCGATGTTGAGGAGGCTTATCCCACGGTAATTGGCGCAGATTGTGGGATCTCCCTTTTTATGGATTGGGCAGAGCACACTGAGATTCCAATCGTCAGGCATGCTTTCTTCCGACCATATTTTGCAAAGAAGCTGATGCATGCACCTTATCAGTTCTTCGCCGCCGTATTTGAATAGTTCTGCCGGTAATCTATCGGCCCCGCTGCTTTGTTGTTCTTCAAGCGGGTAATTGCTATTCGAATTTCTTCATGGTCGGGTAATGGAACATCTGTTCCATCGTCATCGATTGGGGGATCGGGTTCGCCTTCTCCTGGTGTTGTACTCTCACTGCCATTCAGCAGGTCGGAGAAGTGTTCCCTCCATAATCCCAGTATGCCCTGGACATCGGTTACCAGATTACCACCTTGGTCTCTACATGAGGATGCTCCGGTCTTGAAACCTTCGTTAAGTCGCTTCATTTTTTCATAAAATTTTCGAGCATTCCCTCTGTCTGCCAGCTTCTCAAGCTCTTCGTACTCACGCATTTCGGCCTCTTTCTTTTTTTGTCTGCAGATGCGTCTCGCTTCCCTCTTCAGCTCTCGGTATCTATCCCATCATTCTCTAAATTTAAAATATTGGTATATTCACTAATGAACATCCGATCTAAGAGAGCAAAGAAAGTAAAAGGAATGAACTGCAGTTGGTCTTTTAGTATAGTTCGATTACAAGCCTCATAGGCCAGGACAATCTCTGAAGTTCATATGCACAAGAGATGATATGCATATATCTGCCATATGTTTCTTGTAGCGGCAGAAAATATTTCCTAATTATTTTTAAGGAAAGCTCAAAATTTGAGAATCTGTGATCGGACCAAAACCGAGTCCGTTCTGATTATATAGATCCGACTGTCGTGGGAATTTCTCATCGTCTACTCTGGGTCGCTTTTCTAAAAAAACCATTCCACAATAACATCCTAAGAAAAGTTTCATAGCAGCAGGCAAGCCAATATGTACCCATAGTTCATTGATCCACTCTACTTAAGGTTAAGTTATACTGGTAGGCCAATAAACCACACATAGACCAGTTTTGCGATACCAGATGGAGTTCCGTCACGTTGTCCACGAGGTCAGCCTTTAGGATGTCTGCGCTTGATGCGAATTCTAAAAGGTTATGTGGCTTCACTATCGATACCTCTTCCAGATTCTCATATTGTGAGGCCCCCAAGTGGCGAAGACGTTGCTTTGACAATGCAGGGCAAGTGCACAAGAGATGCTTCATTGTTTCCCTTGCTTCTTGATCCTGACATTTTCTGCATCATCTCGATCCGTCAGTCCCATTTTGTAGGCTTGTGCCGCCACCAGACAGTGGTCAGTGAGTATTCCCACCAAACTCCCACAGTCCCTTCTATCGAGTGACAGTAGGAGTTTGGTGTACTTCTGGTCTACCGCTGTAGCGGTTTTACACCACCGCACATTTATCCAACGTGTTATGATTTTTCTTGTCATGCCCCTGTCCTGATCATGGTATAGACAGTGCATTGGTTGCCAATGTCGGTCGCGTTTCCAGATGACAGTTGTACACCGTTCTAGGCAATTTCGTCCACAATCTCGTTGCCTCCAATGCGTTTATGTCCTGCCACTCAGTAGAAGTGTAGACACATGTTCCTCGTGCGACCCTAGTATCAAAAACACTTTTGGCCGAAATGCGAACCGAGATTGTTGCCTTGATTGCTGCTTGATTGTCTCCGTAGATATTGACTTTGAAGTAGCCGGCTGCTGCATTGGCTCTGAGGCTTTCTCAATAACAAACACCTCCGCTTGAAATATACTGCAATGGTTCGGATGTCTGGAAGGATACCTTACACCTAACTCCGGGCAGTATATTCCTGCACCTGCCCCGCCATCCATTTTCGAACCATCGGTATAGATATTTAATGTCTTCTATATAGTAAGGTTCTTCTATAGAAAGTGTAAAGATCACCAGATAAGATCACCAGCTTAACTAATATATTAAAATCCTAAGAAGAATTTCTGGACCTTCAGCTAAATAGATAGATATGGCCAGCAATAGATAGTGTTGTTCCATGACTCGCCTGTACGCGAAAACTTTCGAAATAACTCGAAGAAAATGCAAATAGGTTACGAGACAATTTATTCATTCACAATAACCTGAAAATCCTCGATTCCTTCGTTCGTTTAAGCTTAATATATAATTTGTCAATAATAATATAAAGTCAATAAATCAGCTTTTGAACAATATTTTTTTATAAATCAATGGATTTTTATTTAGACTGCAATCCATTTCTAATCAGTCTTCGAACAAACGTTCGCTTTCTAATTAATTTCGATTATTTCGATTATTGACACATATGAGATCTGTTATTACGATTGCTCGATGGCTGTCCTCATGTATAGTGGGAAGTTGTCTTTATTATTTATATCTAATTGAACAGATTCTGTGCAATACACATTAAAGTCGAAGAGTTTCTAAAGGATATGACTCAATGGCTGATTCTGCTCCATAATAATTCAAACAAATACTATGTAAATTAAACATAAAATTGTATAAATAATGTAAATACAACTACATTAGTTCACCAATGAAATTTTACAGTTACTGAGTTATGCGTTCTACTGTTGTGTAAATACAGAGAAATCAACAAATTTTACTGTTTTCATTTTATTAATCGTTAACTGATATGAGCAGTTGAGTAAAGTGAAAATTACAATTACCCAAAAAGTACTTTTTAAACTTTATGAACCAAGTATTTTAGTAATTTCTTATGATCCACATACTCGTACATATATATCTCCAAACAGTTGCGTAAATTGAGTAGGTTGCGTAATTATTGTTCGCTCTTGTTACTTAAATATCCCTCTTAGTTAGTACAGCAATTAGTTAGTGATGCCATAGCGTTTGTTAAACCTTATATCTTTTCCTTCTCTCTCTCTCTTCTACTAACTCCTACTACCTCTCTGTGTAATCAAAATTGTTATTCGAGCGATTCGATTTTGTACTCATCTTTTCCATCTTCTTCTACTTACCTCACTGCTGTTAGTTAGTAGTAGTCATGGCAGAAAATCTTCAAATTTCCCCATAGAAAATTAGTCCAACTTTTTTCTCACAAAAAAAACAAAAGCAAAATCCAACAAAAAAAACAAAAATTTTCTCGTAGGCGACTTCTTAATACCTCTGCTTGATTGCACCAACAATGCCGGCAGTAGCAACAATTTCACAGTCACAGCCGTCGACGGCAGCAAAAACAAGCAGTGCACGGGTGTTGCAGCTGTCAGCCGCTCGAAGCATTATCCCCCTTACCTGTGCATGCCGTGCGGCGGCAGGGGCAATAACAAAATCATGGCGCCATCGAATGGAAGGCAACAGAAATTGCTGATTTATCAGAGCTGCAGTGATGTTTGAGTTTGTACAATTCGGCTATCACTTAGCACACACGCACACACCCACCACTCATGTAAACATACAGATAGACATACAGATGGTCAGACGGTCGTACAAGCACACACATTCGTTACTGAACAGAAAGCACAACTTGACTAATTAATAAATTCAAACCTGGCAGACCTCTGCACTTTCTACGTACATACATACTCGTATTTGTCTTCTATTCACTCGCAAGCAAACATACATACAGTCATACATACAGTTGCACTGTTTTATTAATTTTCAATCATTTAATCCATTTCCATCCAACTTCTACATTTTTTTTTATATTTTTTTTTTGTCTTTTCGGTCTCTGGTGATTTTTTTAACTTTCTAATTGCTTGAGTACTCGTCTAGTTAGCCGTAAGATTAATGTAGCAAATACATTTTTAAGACGAAATTTATGAGCTTTTTGAAAGCTTTTTCTTCAGAAGAGCTTTTAGGTTATCTCATAAAAATGGTCTAGAAAGTATTGGGTCATCTCTCAATGGTTTTAAAATGCTTGGTGAAGAGTGTATAATAGTGGAAAAAAGATGTTTGAACGTTTTAGATTCGATTCGTTTGAGATTCGCTACCCTTTGGTATCACTTACAGCACTTTAACTCACTGAAATCTCAGAAATAATCGGATATTAACTTGAGCCTAATGAGAATTTCCTTTTAAAAATATACTTCATAAATGGTGGACTAACTATAATATTTTGTAAAACTAAGGAATTATATAGTTATTCACTAAGAATGATATTCCCAATAAGGATTGCTTCGGAATTATGGCTCATAAGGCGCTCATTTTTCAAAACATGGTCTAATCAATGTGTATAATAGTCGAAAAAAGATGTTCGAAAATTTGAATTTCGATTCGTTTGAGATTCACAGTTAGAATTCGCAAGCCCTTGGTAACGTGAAGCGCTTTTGCTCACTGAAATCTCTAAAATTAGCAGATATTAAGTTGAGCTTGGTAAAAATTATTATTATATTGTTTTCAAAAATATACCAAATAAATGGTGAACTAATTATAATATTGTGTAAAACTAAGGAATATACAGTTATTCACCAAGAATGATATTCCGAATAAGGATTGCTTCGGAATTATGGCTCATAAGGCGCTCATTTTTCAAAACATGCTATCAAGTTCCATCCTCCACCCAAATGGCTGAAACGATTGCTCTTCTTATAAAATTAGTTAGCAGACCGATAATTAGAATTTAGTTCGCAGGAACATGAAGGTTTTCCAAAATATTATGTCATATGAGATCAAACAACATTGAAACAACTTCTGAGAATATCTTATTGAGCAGCCTAAAATAATGGTCATATGATGTAGACTCAATAGTCGGTCTTTAAACAGGATTAAAACATCTGGAAATATTCAAATAATTACTCGAACTAACAGAACAAATTACATGGCGTATACGTAACCAAGGTGAAATGGAATTTATTTTCATGAAGACTATCCTACATTTCTACAACAATAAAAAATATTTGATTTTCTCCTAAAAACGAAAAATACTGTTGTAGTCTAATACAATTTCAAAAGCAAAAAAAAAATATTACCAAAAACATATCAAGTTTGAATTTGATTGTGCTTGAAGAATTGAAACTTTGCAATATTCGTTCTAATTTCTAGAATAAAAATATATATTACATTGCTCATAATAAAATTCCCTGCACTTTTCTTTGCTTCAACACACTTGTCTACATCCTTGGTTGAACTTAATTGGTTATTTGGCAAATAGTTACAACAGAATTGCATATTGGTTTCACTTTTTCTGATTTTCTGAGCAGAAGTGTGTGTTGAATTGAACCATATTTGAACAAAATATTTTTTAAGCCTGCCAAGTGAAGCGAGCATATGTTTATAAAGTTGTATTTGGACATATGTAAATTGAGGATTTTCGCAACATATGCTGCAAATGCAACAGGAGATTAGCACACACAAGCAAATATATTTTGTATAAGCACACTGTGGTTTCCAATTTCTATTTTCAATTTTTACTTTTATTTTTCAATTTCTCGCATTAGATTAGTTTTGCCTAATACTTGCTGAGAGTGCATTGTATTTATTTCACTCAGAATATTGAATATATTTTTCTTAAAAATCACAAAGCGTGCACACAGCATGCAAAATTCGATTGTTGAACTGCAGTGGCAAGTGGAATGAGCACATGAGAAAAAATATGCATGAAATCTAATAGGAGAGTAATTAAAATCAAATAAAATCAACATTCACTTTGCAGTGCACTATTTTTACTATTACTTACGCAAAAAAAAAACAACAAAAAAAATATGCACAGGTATTGTTTGCGTGTAGGTGAGAGAGCCGGTGGCCAGGCTGTAGATGGGCGGCCAATTAAGCTGCCCACAAGTGTAAATATTTACATTAAATACGCAAATAACTGTGAGCAGCTGCTGGTAGGCGAGAGTAAATTTGAGTAGTGATAGGCAACACTTTATATATACACACATGTATATTGGTATAAAAATACAGATTACATGACATGACAGGGCGTATACGCAACATTTGTACAAAGGAGTATAACACACAAAGAAAGTGTGTGCATTAGCAGGCAATTCATTTCTAAACTCCTCTATTTCATTTTATTTTCTCTGTAATGCATTCCTGCTTTGTTTGCTTAAAAATTGCCTTTACTTCGTCAATCATGTCAAATTAATTGGAAAAAAATTGTTTTCTTGCACATACTCTGCTGTCAGCTGGAGCGCCAGCTGTAATGACAGCACTCAAGTTGCACAATGTGACTTTAGCAACTGGCTTTGTTTATTTTTGCAATACTTTTTTTTTGTTTTTGTAAAAAAATTGCAATGCTTTGTAATAAAATATGCCTGTCTTTGCGGCGTGTCAAATGCCATAACTGCCTTTGGCCTTTGAGCTCAGCGCACACCGTAAGCACACTCGCAGCTCATTAGAAAAATGCACTTTGTCCTTTGGAAAGGTGTAAATTGTTACAGCGCGTGTATTATGTTACTCAACTGTCGTTTTGCTTTGAAGTTTCATATTCTAGGAAAATAAGTGTTTTTTTGTGCTAAACAAATTATTGGAGGGCGCAAATTAATGTGAATTGGAAAATGATATTTAATGAATATTTAATTAACTACTTCAAAGTAAAAGTCCAGTCTGATAGCTTGGAAATATTTTAGTATATTAATTGAGACTTAAATTTAGCTTGAACTTAAAATTAGTATAACTTTTGGAAATTTTTAAACAAGAACTATTATCTTAAGGTTTAGTAATTCCTAAAAAAAGAAGTAAATTTTTTCAGCGATAATTATATGCTATAAAAATTATAGGATAAATATTTTGCCATAATTATTTGTTGCAAAAAATGATCTGTTAAATTATTTTTCTATAATTGTTTGCTTTAATATTTTATAGCAAAAATATTTAGCAAATGGCTATTGCTATAGAAAGTATAGCATACATATTTACTATAAAAATTAATAGAAAAAATGTTTCCCATAATAATTTGCTATAAAAAATCATAGAAAATTTTTTTGCTGTAATTATGTGCCGTAAAAATATGGAATAAATTTGATGCTGCAATTATTTGCTATAAAATATCATAGCATACATATTTTTCCATAATTATTTGCTATAAAATATTATGAAAAAAATTTTTTGCTATACAATTTTTTGATTTTTTTTATGCACTTAGTTTTCGAATTAAAACAAATATTACACGTATTTATTGTGACTGAAAGTGTACGCCTCGTTGCGAGTTCTTTCATAGCGCTTCAATTATTTCACGATTTTGAAGAGTTCAAACTAATATGCAACTATTTTTAGAAATATCTCGTCAGCTAGCTCATGGAAATATTTTGCTTTTTTATATTATATTTTGTTTTGTTAAACATTTTATAAAATCTTCTAACTCAGAGATGAGTAATTAAATCAGAAGTTTATAAAATATCATAAATAATTTGATTCGATCTCTAAATACATATACCACGATGTTGGATAATAAATTTTACTCCGAAATAAGCAAACAGAAGAGCTGAATTGCAGATGACCACAGGCTATTATCTGCTTTCAAATAATAGTACGCTAAGCTCCATAGATACCAAAGGTATATACACCGATCAAAAAATTATTTTTTTACTACTGAAATAATAATTTGAATCCTTAAATATAATGTATATAGTATTATATACCCCTTTTAACCTTCCGTCTAAGTCTCTCTCTCTCTCTCTCTCTCTCTCTCTCTAAGAAAACATATCTACTTCAAAAATGTTGTTTCTTTGTTAACGAAAAGGTGTTAAAAATGACTTGTTCATTTGCGTTTAACAAAAAATTCTTCAATTTCCTGCTTTTCTGCAGCATTTATCTGCAAATTTCAGCAAAAAATTAAAAGCCAAAAATTATTTTCCATACGCCTCGAAACATTTGGTATCCAGATTCGACTTTCATTTCACATGAATCGACCACCCAAAGCTCACATATTTGCAGTTAAAAAGTGAAATGATGTTTTGCTGCATCTCCGATGCCTAAGCTGCCCAACGTAGCATCACTTAAAGCACTAAAATGCATTTAAAGCTTCGCCTTGACTTCGAGATGGTCGACACGAAATCAGCTACTGCTTCTTCTATATAAATATGAAAGTATATATGTACATATGTATGTATGTATGTATGTATATGTATTTGTGTGTGATTGCATTGCGTAATTTCCGCCTTTACAACCAGGTTTTACTTGCACGAACTGAATGTAATCGAAATGATGAAGTCGGTGATTTGGTTGTGGCTGATGGTTCGTGCGTTACGATTTTCCACAAAAATATAATATACATATGTATGTACATGGGCACTTCATGAACGCATATATACATACATACATACAAAAACACAGGAATATGTGTGTGTCGGTGTGTGAGCAAGTGTATTATGGCAAGTGTTGTAGTAGTATATTTTCGCTTATTCTCGCTTTTGTGTGATTCTTTGCGTTTATGCAACACTTCTATCAACGCAATTTGACACACTCAACTGCAGCTACAACAATACCAACAACTAAAGCAACTATAACAACATCAAAATTCGACATGCTATCAGCGTGATGGCAAACCGCATGAGCTCCACAGGGGAGTACTCTCACTCTGTGTATGTATGTATGTGTGCGTGCCTGTCTTTATGACCATAAGACGCCATATATGTATGTAGCAACACAACACAACTGCGACGCACTCATATAAAGTGCAATAACAATAAAAATGTACAGAAATAACGGCGCTATATAAAAGCTGAAGCTGAAAGTTAACGGCATAAAGCCGAATGCGAACGTTTGCTAGCTAGAGGAGGAGAAGTGAAACGCACACACATACATACATATATATATATGGAGTCTCATATAAGTGTGTTGCCACACGTTGCACGCTTGTTGCGTCGCATAAAAATGTGTGGCGAGTATGAGTAAGTGCGCCGCGGCGGCGCGGAGAAGGCACGCTGACAGCGTAAAAGTAAAAGAGAAGTGTAAGCAAATCTAAAGCAATACCGCCGCACATAATAAAACGTTATAAAAATGAAATAAACTCAAAACATAATGGCGACGTCGAGTGAAAATAAAATAATAAAAATTATATGTAGCACACACATACAAACATACATAGATACATATGTAAGAAAATGTACCTGTGTTTATATGTTTGTATGTGTGCTATGGTACTCATATGGACTAAGGGTCAAGGCGTTGCTTTGCAGTTGGCATGTCAGCGGTGTGCCGTGATTTTCGTAAAACGGCACTTTTGCGTGCTTCACAGTGATTTCTCTAAGCTTTAGCACCTTTTGCTTTAATTACTTCGGCATGGCTTTGGAATGGCTTGTAATGGCGCTGTGTAATTTGGCACATTTTCATTTTGACCGCTTTAATATGCATTTTTATTTGCCATTTGTCAAAGCTTTTTAAGTGTTTGATGTCTTCTTTTGTATGCCCATATGTTTGCTTTGCGTAAATGTGCTCACTAACACTCTGCTAACTAATTTAATACATATATTTGAAGCAGTCAATTTGTTTGGAAGTATTAGGATTATTTACAAAAATTTTTTTTTAATGTATTTGCCATAATGTAGGATTTGCTATAAAAATTTAAGAAAAGAATTATTTTAGCTATAATTATTTGCCATAAAAAATTATAGCATACATATTTTGCCATAATTATTTGCTATAAAGTATTGTAATGAAATATATGCTAAAAATATTTGCTATAGAAAATTTTGAAATACAATGTTGGTAAAAATATTTGCTTTAAGAATTATAGAAAAAACTATTTTTTATAATTATTTGCTATAAAATATTATGGACAATTTTTTGTAATAATTTTTATTTGAAAAAAAATATTGAAGCATTATATTTTGCTATTAAAATATTTTTCTATAATTATTTGTTATAAAACATTATTGAATATTCTTATGTTATAATTTTTATTTGCAATAAAATATTGGAACATTCATATTTTGCTATATTTTCTATAATTATTTGCTATAAAATATTATAGCAAACATATTTTGCCATAATTATTTGCTATAAAACATTATGGCAAACATTTGTTGCTATAAAATATATTTAAAATTTCGCTGATGCACTTAATTTACAAATCAAAACAAGTTGGCTTCGTCAACACAGCATAAACATGTATTTGACACACTAAAATAACTGCACTTACGACTCTACAAATAATAATAATTACCATATATAATTATTTAAGAAACTAATATTTTAACTATTTAATTAACTCACATTATTTCATGCTTTCGCTTTGTTCTACACCACCTCAATCAACCACAACACCATACCTACTTTTTAATTTTCTGAATCCGACTCCTACAACACAACCCTCTCTCCCTCTCCCACAACTCCACACTTGCTACCGATGACCACACTCAACAACAACAACAAAAACAACTCAAATATTTGCAATTGTGGTGTATTTTCTTTTATTGCAACGCCAGTCTACATTACAGACCCCGACTTGATTTTGCCACGCGGCGAAATGGAATTCACGACGATGGACCCGATGCTGAAATAAGCAATGCGCCACCGATCGTGTACATGTATAATAAGGCAGAGCAGTTAAAAACTCAACAACAACAAAATGAAACAATGCATTTGAAGGAATTTCAGTTTGGTACGTTCTAAGATTGCAGCTCGAATTTTTTTATAAAACAAATTTAGCATAAAGTTATACTAGTTGAAATACATTTAAGTTTTAGTCCAATTAAGTGAGTACTGTAGTTAGCATAAGTTGAGAGTATTATAAATGAAAGTAAATATAAAATATTAAAAATTAAAAATAGATTCTATAAAAATTGTAAATATTTAGCTTAAGTATACAGAATAAAAACAAAAGTAATTCTACAAGTCATTATCGCTCAAACATTGCATTCGAAATTAATGGAAATAAATAGAAACTAGAAATTTGGTATTTCAGTTAAATGAAGAGAGCAAAATCTGCCACAAATCTCTTAATAACAATTTTTTTGTTGATCAGTTTGTTGGATTATTCCACTATGCATCCTGCCTAAACTGGTTTAAATTGTTTTAACGATAATGATTTTCGGATTTAGATTGCTAATGATTTTAAGAAAGAATAAATAATTTATGATTATCACACAGCCATACACACATTCTGCAAATATATTTATATTTCTTTTTCTCATAATAACGGCAACAGAGTGCGGCACCATGATTATCGAAGACATAAGGAAACATATTTTTATGTGCAATTGAGATTTTCTGGATAAATTTTTTATAAAACAAATGAAAATTTTTAGAGCGGTTTGAAAAAATGCATAAAGGTATGATCAGGTTTTAGTGAACATATGTATTTAATCCAAGGCATTATAGAATTCGAACTACTTAAGTTAGAAACTGAAGGAATATTTTTCGTACTATAAATAAAATATTTCTCTTCATTGTTGAAATTATTTCAACTCAGTTGGGTGAGCTTATAGGATGAGCCTACTCAGTTGAAAGAATTTTCATTTGTTTTTTTTTTTTAATTGAGATGATCTTGAAGTCAGGCAACAGTGAGTTCGGATTAGATTACCTGTGTGTTTTTGAGTATGAAACCAATATTCATTTTCCTGCAATTAAGTTAATGAGGATTTGCGATGAACTTCCTACACAAAGCAGTTTTCAAAATTTAGATCTGGTCTCATATTTACTACTAGGTATTGAACTTCCTATCGATAATATTATTAGCTAAGAGTGTTTGCAACTAAATTAATTTAATTTTTGAATCTCAAACGGAATTATATTTCCTATAATAGTAACTGATTTCCATTAGATTAATTAGAAGTACTATGCCAATGATCTCTTTTGAACTAAATCGTTTAGAAATTCGTTGGACTTTACTCGAATTTTTTCTTATTTTTCCGTGTTCTACCAAGAAGAAAATAATTAAAACAACAAAAAATATCATAAAATATTATTTACGAACATTTCGATTTCTTCGTTTATTTAGTTGCTATTTGACATTCAGTCATATAGGTTAAATCTCCCCAAATGTCGAAATATAATCTAAACAACTATGAAGTAGGTAACAAAGTATTTGATGGGTCAGAGAACTGAAAAATTTGTAATTGTTTATAAATGTCTTATTAGTATCTCATTTATAAGTATTTGCGATTATTATCAAGTATTAGGTAAGTTTTATTCATAAGTTCCAACTAATTAAGATTTACTCTATAATTTTTATATTAGATCTGTGCCATAAATTCTAATTTTACATACTTTAATTAGTCGTATTTAATCCAACTATTTAACCCTAAGCCAACTCAGATCCTGTCACATGCAAAATTCGACCGAAAGCAAAACACGCCGCACTCTGTTTGCATGAAAAACTGCCAAGTGTAAATGATTTTAAGCGAATAACTGCAGTTCCCACACCCAAACCAAGTACTTACATGACTATGCCAAAAATGCATTAATTAAACAACTTGTAAATTTACAACAACTAAACTTGATTTATTGCAAACATAAGTCATTTAAGCAGTAGTGGCGCCTAAAACTTACAACAACTACAACTATGAATAATGGTAGTTGCCACATGTAACTATTTTAAATAAATAAATAAAATGTACAGAAAGCGTGTTTAGAAATAACAACAAAAACATATGTACATATATATTTCATTGTAACCAAAAAACAAAAACCTGTTAAAGAAATTTCGGAAAACAACTATGTAAAAACAAACAAAAAAATGTTAAACGTAAATCAAACGAGTAAATTCAATGATCAAATAGACAAAGAGTGTAATCAAAATCATTTGTAAATTATTTCATTTTATAGCAATTAGACAAATATATTTAGCATACAAGCATACATATATATAAGCATACTTACATACATACATACATACATATACATATGTATAAGTTAAGTTTGGACTAGTGTAGCTGATGCAAATCAAAAAGAATTTAATCTAAGTTTAACAAGGTAAATGAGAATGTGTAATAGAGAGTAAAGTAAGAAGAAAAAATAAATAAAAAAATAAAAATAAAAAATAAGAAATTTAAATAAAACTTTAAAAAATAAATCTAAAATGGCATGTAAAATAGTAAAATTAGAAAAAAATAAAATTACAACAAAAACAACAACAACAGTGTTAGTGGCATTTAATGTTAACAATAATGTATGCAGACTAATATACACACACACTTACATACATACGTAAGAACTTAACAGCATATATTCACACAAACATACACATAAACAAGCCAAGCATACCGTTAAACAACAAATTCTGAAACTCCGTTGGAAAAACACAAATTTTTGCTAAATGTAATTTCTTCTCTTCAAAGTAAACAGTAAACAAAGTAAAAATAATAATAAACAATGAAGCATCTAGTAAAAACAATAACAACAACAAAAATTTATTTGTATAAAATTTAAAGAAATTTTGAAAATTAAAAAAAAATAAACAACAACAAAAAAGCTGCACTGAAGAGCAGCTGCTAAGCTGTTTAAAGAATAAGTTAAAAAAAAAAATATTTAAAAAATTAAAAAAAAAACACAAATTAAAAATAAATTAAGAAATTATTAAAAAAATTAAAAATAAAAAATTAGAAAATAATTAAAAAATTGTGTGTTTATACTGCAGCTGTTGAGGGACTAGTAAATAAAAAGTATAAATATTAAAAAAAATTAAAATAATTAAAATGAAAAAGTATTGAAAATACACTGGAAAAACTTAAAATAAATGTATAAATGTTATTAATTAATGATACGATTGAATTTACAGACATGATAATGCAATAGCTACATATAAAGAAGCATATATAAATACATATATACATACATACACACAAACAAATACAGCATTGAGAGCCATAAAAGCACACAAAAAAATAACAAAAATTTCGAAAAATAAAATAATTAAAGAAAAATAAAAATAAAAAAACAACAACAAAAATGACGCATAGCGGTGAAACAACACTCAACAACAGCAAAGTGACCAAAGTGTGAAACGAAAAAAAACAACTACTACACCGCAAAAAAAGACGGCAGGAACTTGGTATGCCCACGGAATTCCTTATAACCTCTTCACTACCATTTTAAACAAAGCAAAATTGCTCGTATGTAAATAACCGTTATCAGTGAATTTTGCACTTTGCGCATTTTTTACATTTCTGCAGCGACACTAACATACACTTTTAATGCGCAGAAATGAAGCATTTGCATTTTTTTAGTGCTGCCAGATTGCTGCGAATTTTTTTCAGTTTATTTTTTTCCCTTTTTTTCAGAACTAACTGTAACACATAACTGGCATATTTTCGCTGACTACACGCAATTTTCTTTTTTATTACTTTTTTTATGGTATTTATTTTTTTTAATGCATTCAATACATACAGACGGATAATTTTTTTACCGCATACAGTTGGTCATTAGTTGTGTAATTAAAAGTGCATCATTACTAATGAGTGTGTTATAAATAATTACCGAAATCGCAATTAAAACTCACAACATAACTGTACACAGGCACACACATACACAGCTATGCATATATGCAGTCATACATACGTACATATGTGTATACATATACACATATGTACATACATATAAGTATATGCATATATCGGTTGCAATGAAAATAAATAGTAAATATTAGCCGTACGTAATAGCGAAACTTAAAATTAATAAAACATCATTGGAAAATTATGCACATTTCATGAGCAGAGCGTGTGTTGCAAGCGCTTGCGGTACATGCCGATGCTCGCAAACACATACATACACACACACTCATGAGTGGCATATTAAAATATAGACTTTCGATGCTGCATAGTACATTTTCCGATATTCACACACACACAATCGAAACACTCTTACACACATATACACACACAACGGCAGCCGACTCATATGTATGTATTTGTAAGCGCATATACTAATTGAGCATTCATTCATACAAATACCAAATAATGATAATAGTAATAAAAGTATAATGAAATTAAATTAACGAAGACTAAAAGTATTTGCGAGAGCAAAAAACCAGCAACAAAAACAAAAAACAAAGAAAACAAATAAATACAGAAATAATTATAATTATAAAACGAATTAAATTTGCATTTTTTATTTGCCACACACACACACACACAAAGCAGCACATAATCTGCAAAGGCATTCCATTAGCAGGTAAAATTGGTAAGTTCGGTGGAAAAATAGTAAGTATAATTGACTGTACTGTTATTTAACGAATATTTATTGTTTTTCAGCACGCTTATATGCTGCAAGAAATCCTTACAAAATGTTACGTATACGCCATGGTGCTAAATGTACTGGCAGATCGATAACTCTGAAATCATGCATTAGCTCAGTTGAATAAAATACTTCTATTAGGCGATAAATTAATAATACAAACTCTCAACATACTTTATATTGCAATAATTAATATTTTTTAAACAAATTGATGGTTTTACTAAGAAAGTTTGAATGCCACTGAAACATCCTTACTTGCTCAACAATATTAAAATATTCAAATATTGTATTTAGATAATAAAACTACAGTAGTTTTCCGAAATAACGAATATTCGTTTTAACGAAAACCGCTTATAACGAACAAGCAAATTTGTTACATTGAGTACCGTAAATAACGAACATCGAGATTTTGTAAGTACTCAGTTTAACGAACAACATGAAGAAGACATTTGAAGAAAGAGGAAAAAATCAAATATCATCGAACCAGAATTAAAAATATAACTGGAAAAAATTCAAAAAAAATGTGCAAATTGAAGAAATGTTGAATTTTATAAAAAAGCTTAAAATTATTGATCAGCACCAAATAGAAGTATGAGTGTCAGAATTGATCCATTTTGGAAAAATTTATTGGATTTTAATTGTTTTGTTATGGTTTTTCATTTTTGAACAAATAAATAATAAAACAATTTATTAAACTGCAATTTATGGATATATAACTCATTTTTATTGATAAAAATACCTCTAAGTGAGTACTCGAATTAACGAAAAATTCGATATAGCGAACAGGCCTGACAATTAATGTGTTCGTTATTTCGGAAAACTACTGTATATAAATAATCTAATATATAAAATTCTCGTGTCACGGTGTACGTTATTGAACTCCTCTGAAACCGCTCGACCGATTTTCGTGAATCTTAGCGTGCATATCGGCTAGGGTGGAGAATCGGACAACATCTATTTTTCATCCTCCTAAATGTTAAGGGTGGTCCACCCCTAAATTTTTTTAACTTTCCGCGAAGAAAATTAAAAATTTTCTAAAATCGGGAAGTTATTGGTTGTTGAAGTTCAAACCGATCTGGCTAATTTTAGTCTTGAAATATTCGTGGAAGGCCAGAAAAAGATTAGAAAGTGAGTAAATATGGAAAAATTGCGAGGAAGATATCAATAAGAGAATTTTATTCGAGTTGACAAGAAAAATATAAAAAGAGAAAACAAAAAAATAATATTTTGAAGGTTGTCATTGTTGCTTTGTTAAAATATTTTTGTTATTGTTCAATTGTATAAGGTTGTGTCGGTAGCCCAAAACAATTTGTAAAAAATATGGAAAGGCTAAGTTCACGTCCAACCGAACATTTTACACTCTCGCAGTTTATTGATGCAATTTTATTAAGATAACACACAATATGACCTATATATTCGGCATAAAGTCCAATAGAAAATCATAACATATAGTATATAAGGGCTGATGTGTTTCCAGAACCAATTTCACTCATTTTCACCATCAAAGCATAACGGGAATAGGGGCAACTTGGCAACCTGTTAGTAGGCACACAAACCATACATTCGGCATTAAATTTACTCCTAAATTGCAAATCAACGAAACACCAGTTTGCAAAATCGCCAAAAATAGCGCTAGAGCGAAGATTCTCCAGATATGCAAGTTGATAATTTGGGAAGTACGGCGCATAAAAAATCGCGTATTTATACATACAAGTTTTTTTGCAACAATATCAAATTGCGATTGTAGAAGCAGTTGGAAATGGTAGGGTCGCAGTTGACACCTCGATGGATTAATAGCATTTCCAACAGATTTCTGTCACTTCATTGACTTGAAAGAAAAGTTTTCTTGACATGAAACCTCAATATGATAACCATAAATGACTGATTGAATGACCTATATTGGTGGTAAAAAAACAAAGATATCGATGATCTTAATGCGACAATTGACAATTTCGGTCCAGGAGAGTTGACACAGCTACAAACTAGGATGACGTAGTCAATTATCCCAAACTATTTAAAATTGCCTTTACTATCACCACTCACTTTGCACTTAAAAGTAGTGTGAGTTGTCATCATGCTGCGTAACATAAATCGACCTCGAGTAATCAATATCGTCGCCGAAGCCAAGATTGGACCAACTTAATTTAATGTATACCTTAGCCAGAACAACGTGTGGCCGGGTCTGCTAGTAACATTATATATATTTTAAATTTTAATTCTTAAACTTGCAGTAATGACGACACTGCGTATACGTAACATTTATATATTTCTTTACAAAACCCTTGAGCACGTACAATTTTGACAACAAATCGACAACGAAGGTGTTAATGCGTATGCAATGGAGATAATTAATTTTCCTTTCAGCTTCGATGCATTAAGAGCCAATGTGTATTCATGGCTAAGTGTTGTTGTTAAGCCAAATGCATGAAAAACAGCAGAGAAAAGCTAACAAGTAAGAAAGAGCTGAATTCCGGTATAAGCAAATATTTTAAACTCTGAAATTTTAATTGCTCAAGGCACCAGCCCATTTTATACATATCTCAAATATAACCGATATATTCTGAAAAGAAATATCGAGAATAATGAAAATAATTCGATCAGTAAATGAACTAGATATCAAGGAACCTTTAAAATAAAAAGATGATACATAAATAAACCTGACTTCACGACCGTTCAAAATCGAAAAAAAGTTTGACCCCAAGTGACTGTCAAAGTATCTACAAACTTGAACTCATGTGACCCTTCAAAATATAAACAAATTTGAATTCAAGTGACCCATTAATATGTAGAAAACTCACATCACGAGATCTCTTAAAATGTTAAAAACTTAATATTGCGCTTCAATATGTAAACAAATCACGGCATAAGGTTTGTTCACATTTTGTTCGAGATCATTGACAGGGGTTTGTTTACATTTTTGTCGAGGTCCTTGACCTTTGACATGAGTTTGTTTACATTTCGCCGGGGTCATTGACCTTTGAGAGGGGTTTGTTTACATTTTGAAGATGTTACATTACAGTTGAAATTTCTTTACATTTTGGAGAGTCACATTACGAAAAGTTTGATGGATTAACTTTATGCCAGATTTTTTTAATATTTTGAGGGGTTAGGTTCATTTATATTTTGTAGGCAAAACTGACAACACAATTGTACATCCCTTTCGCGGAATATCTCCATCCACAAACAAACTCTCTCCTCCTGGGTTCAGCAACAGCCTGAAGTCGGCTCCGATGGTACATGTACGTGTGATTAGACAATATAGACGGTGACTACAGTAGCTACAATATATTGAAAGTTTATGTGAGTTCGGTTTGTTAACATTTAGAGAAGGCAGGAGAGAGGTTTGCTTAAATTTTATGGACTTATGTGGTGTCAGTATTGTTTATATCTTCAGGACTTCAGGTTTGCTTATGTTTTGAAGCGTCATTTTGGGTCATGTTTGACAACATTTCATGGGTGCATTTTATGGAATAATATAATATCGGAAATGTTTATGTCAGTGTTGTTTACTTTAGAGAAATCACGTGAGACATTAGGTCAGGTTTATTGATATTTTGATCGTATCAATTTTAATTATTATCGATATAGTCTTGGTTTATTCAATTTCAACGATTTCATCCGTCTTCACACCATACAAATAAATATAAAAGAAATGGGTTCTAAGTAATTCTGGTTCATATAGCTTCAGTAGTTTTTAAGATATATGTATACAAACAACCAATTAATGGTGAAACCACAAAGAATACATCGAATCAACAAAATCGCATACGGAACTCTAATGCCTTACCTTATGATGCACTGAAAAATATATTAAGCATTCCAATAACGTTGTCTCTTCAAATAAAGAGATGCAAAGAGTTGTAAAGCAGCTTTTATGCGAGAAATATTGCCACCTCCATAAGCAACAAGATGTTAAACTACCTTTCGAGTATCCAAGAAAATATGAAATTATAACAAAGCACAAGCGCACACGTGCATATTTATTTTTTACTCGAACAATTGTATTTATTTATTGAATTTCTACAGTCTTCTTCGGCGTGGAGCATATTTCACTCGAACATTCATATCCGTCACAATGACGCTCAATTATCTAACCATCAAATTGCATTGAAGTGCTTCCCATTCAGTCACGTAGCAATGCAAACAAACGCCCACACACAAACATACCCACCCACAAGCGCACAAACACACAAGCATGGCAACAAACACATTATTGGTGGCACAACAGTTGAAGCGTGTTCATGAGAGCGCCTTCGGCATGAGATGAATAAACGATGAAGAAGAAGAAAGAAGTAAAAATTTATCATTTTAGTAGTCAATATGCTGGGCAGGGAAGACGCCTGCACTGCTGGCAGTGCTTGCAATTGTGGTTTCCACATTGGCTGCATGATGCATCCATCCTTCGATTACTTCGTTCGATTCCTTTCGTTGCGTTTCGCTTCGTGCGTTCGTTTGTTCGGCTCGATTAGGGTTTTCGATCGATTGCTCGTGGCGGGCAAGTAGTGTTTTGCTGGCGCGCAGCAGGCAAAGCAGAGCAATAAACAATGGCGCAAGCGAAGAAAGTGCTAAATTGGTATTTACGTTTGTTGCATACATTCAGGCGTTCGAACGTTACAACAAATACACATGAACAGACGTACGCACAGCAGCTTCGCATTGAAACGCCTGTCGAAGCAACGAACGCGCAGACAGACAGGTGATAGCAACAACAACAATTTAGTATAATAACAACAACAATGTATTACAACAACACCGTGATGAAGCGTTGTGAAAGAAAGTTGAAAATGACGACGAGCTGGAGGAGGACGAAAGAAGCAGCAGACACAAGATTGATTACAATGAATGCGTTGAATTGACAATGCACAAACACACACATACACATGAATACATGAATACATGCGCATAGAACTACATATGCATTAGTGTACAAGCTGTCGGCATGCACACGCAACATCTTAGCTGTCTATTTAAGCATCGACTCCAATACATTCTCATTCAGCTGGTATTTGCTTTACTGGGTGCGCTTCAATATTCGTGTGTGTTTGTGTGTATGTTATCTGATTCTTACCTCGCTTCTTTACCGCTCGTTTCGCTCACGTGACAGCATCCATAAGCGTATAGGTTTACTAATCCGCACACGAGGCTATCTTCTTTCAAGCACACACACACACTCATACATATACATTTTTATACACATGCAAACAAACATGTGTGTTCCTTATAGCTTACTCCACATGGCTTGGCGAAAAGCTGCTTTCCTGCTGGAACGTGTAGCAAAAGCGAGCGCTGAAAGTAGAGCGATCGATTACCTCGCTCGTTAACAGGTTCCACACCGCAACAGCAACGTTGAGGTCTGCCACTTGTTTGGCTGTGCTGCTGTTGGAGATGCTTACGCTTTAACTCATGCAGATATTCATTCATACATAGAAGTATGTTGACATGAGTAGATTTGTAATTTTTGTTTCGAAACAAAGACGTCAATAAGTTGTTGCGCTGCCTTCCGCTTTAAATTGCAATATTTAAAGTATGACTTTTGAAGAGTTTGGAGTTTTGGTAGATTTTTAACATAACACTCGATAGTATATTTTATACAATTGTCTGCTAATATACAACTAAATAAAATTAATATTAAGCATATACATATGCATATTCAATGATTACACCGCATAACACTAGGCGGAATCATAAAAAAAATAAATTTTCAGTTTTTCGAAGTTAGTCTCCAAAATCGAAATATTTATCTTCAAATTCCGAATGTCTTATAGAAAAACATATTATTAATTAGAGGATGAACTTTCTAGAAAACTATGGATATAATCTATCATTAACTCTTATTTCCATGATGTATGATATTCTGTGGTCATGCTTATGTGCATATGATAGATGCTTTAAGGCGTTCTGTCCACTTCCTAACACAGTATCTGATGCTTCGGAAGAATGTTTTCCAGGGACGAAATAGTACATAAAATTTTCGCATAAATTAAAAGTTGTAAGCACCATCCAAGAGCTTCTTCACGAATGGGTCGAAGATGGCGGGGAAGGTAGATGGGGGAGTTTATTGTCGGGAACTTCGAATCAACCTTAGTATCAGGCTTCCCGACTATTTCAGCGTTTTTTTCAAACGGATCTGGCTACATTGCTTCGGAGTACAGCAATCTTTAGAGAGATGGTACCAGCCTTGAATTCGCTCACTATACGCTGGTTAAGGAATGGTTATCTTCATCGATCGTTATACTTTTCGATAAGACTGGCCTGGGTTCCTGGCGCTAGCAAGTCACTACCACCTTTGCAGTCGCCAGATCCTTTTGGCCTAAGATGAATCGCAGGAGTTCTTCCGTGCTCTTAGTCCTCATTAATTTTTACTTCTTCTTAGTCGTAGTGGTTCTAACTGGCGACTATCTCATCGGGATCGACGCTGTAGGGTTAAAAATCTTACCGGATGCTAAGTTGCATGGAGGAGGACTCATCACTTTCTTCTGGAATGTCCCGCCTTTGCGAGATCAAGACAAAGATTTCTCGGATCTCACTTTTTCGAACTACCGCGCGAAATAGCGGATATTTAAGTGAAGGATCTCTGCAGATTTGTAATAGGTTCGGGACGCTTCGTCGACTCCCTTAAGAATTTGTTTAAAAATTCAAATGATATTACTTAATCAGAAAGAAAATACAGTAGTTCTATTTAAAAACTAGAAAGTGCTAAAATATAGTAAATAATAAAAGCTACACGTATGTATAGTACTTTTAAAAGGAAAACACTGTAGAGACACACTTCCGAAGTGTGAAACATCACCTGAGAAAGCCTTGGTAGTTAGTGTGCTTGGAGGAAAACAAAGCACCGGACATTAAAGACCACTCAAAGTGGCGACGTCAGCAAGTGCAATTAAAGAAGAGAACGAGTAAATATAAACACATTGTTTTGATGGAATAAGACTGAGTATGTTGAAGGGTTAATGTACTGCGTAGTCACCGAAGTAGGTGCAAAATTACAGTGAAGTTGCAAACACTTCGTTCATCATACAGACACCTGCATACACATATGCACTTTGAACTCAATATATTTCCATACACACACACACTCTCTTTTATATGTATAAGTGTGCTTTTGCGTGTGTTTGTGTGTGTGCCGCACTGCGCTTTGATTTGTGACTAGCAGCGTTTGTCAGGTGATGAAAGTGTTACTGTCCACAATTGTAATACAAGAGACCCCACACTACACTCCCTCCTTTAAACTGGGCGCAGGGAATCAACAAGCACAGTGGCGGCTGTGGCTTCATTTTCAGGCTCACAGCAAGGTTCTCATCATCGTCATCTCCAAATGGTCAATAGTCAAAATCAACAATAACAGCAGCAGGCGCATGAGGCATGTCCGAATCACCTGCAATGACGCAGACACACACCTACACCTATGCCACCTTGTGTATATGCTTTTATGTTTACCGTTATAAGTACTGCTTGTGAGTATGTGAGTGACGCACTTAGTGCTGTTT
The DNA here is from genome assembly GCA_031772095.1 of Zeugodacus tau. NCBI lineage: Eukaryota > Metazoa > Arthropoda > Insecta > Diptera > Tephritidae > Zeugodacus > Zeugodacus tau. The sequence goes on from CM062649.1 coordinate 81,988,121, forward strand.
GCATTGCCGTTGACGCAACAGTTAGAATGAGTAAGTTAGCGCTGAGAGCTATTGTATGGGCTTATATATATATATATATATACATACATATGCAGTTACTTCTCATACATATACACACATATGTACATACATACGTAAGCTCATGCACCGTTCAATATGGCTTTGCACATTTGGCCATTGAAGCTGCGTGTCAATGTAATATGGCGCCCAATTCACCTCGCTTTCGCCCCCGCTGAGTTAAGCAAAGGTACACCATGTACCGTCGTTGACCCCAATACTCTCTGCATTCACGTGTGTTTAAAGGGTGATTCATGTGAAAATAAAATAAAATAAAATAAAATAAAATAAAATAAAATAAAATAAAATAAAATAAAATAAAATAAAATAAAATAAAATAAAATAAAATAAAATAAGATAAAATAAAATAAATAAAATAAAATTAAAATAAAATAAAATAAAATAAAATAAAATAAAATAAAATAAAATAAAATAAAATAAAATAAAATAAAATAAAATAAAATAAAATAAAATAAAATAAAATAAAATAAAATAAAATAAAATAAAATAAAATAAAATAAAATAAAATAAAATAAAATAAAATAAATAAAATAAAATAAAATAAAATAAAATAAAATAAAATAATATAATAAAATAAATAAAATAAAATAAAATAAAATAAAATAAAAATAATATAAAATAAAATAAAATAATAATAATATAAATTAAAATAAAATAAAATAAAATAAAATAAAATAAAATAAAATAAAATAAAATAAAATAAAATAAAATAAAATAAAATAAAATAAAATAAAAAAAAATAAAATAAAATAAAATAATAAAAATCATAATAAATAATTATTAAAACGGTAATATTGAACGGTATTTAAGGAAGCATAACACCACTTCGGATCACCCTTTACATAGAATGCCAAACGCCGGTGTTCTCACTGCGCTAGTAGTTATAACAATACACACACACACTCCCATAAATGCATCACCGCTGCGCACCGTTATGACATTATGATTACGATGTATCCATTGTTTGTGTAGTTGTTGTTGTTGCATATTGTTGCACGTAACTTAATTAATGAATTTATTGCTGTAGCTGTCGCTATTACGTACCACATCGCTCCCACCGCGCTCTCCACCCGCTCACCGCTACGCCACCCACTTGTTGCTATTTTTGTAATTTCACCTGTACGGCCGAGTCATAGCAACCTTAGCACTTCTGTCAAATATGATTCATGTAAGCAAACACACACACATACACCTGCGCGCTGACACTTTCACCAGCTCGTGACCGAAAACAACTTAACTTGACTGCAACGCTACACACATGTCTATATTTGCACTCACGAGCACATGTTGCAGGTGTGTGTGTGTGCGATCGTGTTGCAACAGCCACGGCAATAACGGTGACAAGTGTCAAGTGATGTCAAGTCAAATGTCAGCGTCCGACTGCATTCAAACACCGTTGGCATGTGAACTTCTCAATCGACTGAGCATGTGTGCGTGTGTTCTGAGATTGTGTTTGAGTGAGTGTGTAGTTGCATGCAACAGGTATTCGTGAAGACTTTAATAATGATTCGAAGCATCTAATCTTGTCTTCGCAGAATTTATATTTATATATGATGGCTGAGTTAGATTGTTTTTGAATTTAAGGAGAATAAGTAAGGTAGCGTTAAGTTCGGGTGTAACCGTACGTTGTATACTCGCGTAATTTATTTATTTAATGTTATAAGATAAAACACAATTTTTTTTCGTATAGTCAGCATAAAGTCCTCCAGAATAACGAAAATAAAACTAAATAATATATGCGGACTGGGGTAATACCTAAACCGATTTCAACTATTTTTTTCACCATGCTACAGTATATACGTGATTCTACGTTTGCTTAATTTTGCTAAGATATCTGAAATATTATCGTATAAGATATATACGATATAAAACCCTCTGCAAGTTTGAAAGCCCGCATATGAGGTATATGGGGTCTAGAGGAAGTATTGACCCGATTTTGATTATTTTTGGCTCCGAGGTACACTATTATAAGAAACACATATACTTTTAATTTCTCAAAAATATCTGAAAGAATTTCTGATATTGTCAGAAAAAATCCAAGCACTGAGGTGCTCATGTTCGATAACTGGAGCCTTGCAAAGTTATAGTAAGATTTAGACAATTTTCAATTTTTTTAATCTTTTTTTTATTTATTTTACCATTGTAACTAGTTAATATAATACAAACTAACGAACAATTTGTTTTGATTATTGTATCATACAAATAAATTAAGTATGCTCTGCGTGTATATTGCGGAGTGTCTGGCTACTGCATAAGGTGGTGCAACTTTTTGCGTTTAAGTCTTTCTTTCCATTCGCTTTGAGCGACAAGAGCAGAGGCTTCGGTGTTCACATGGTGAGTAAGTCTTTCCATGTGAGATTTTGCAAATTTGTGGATTGATGCGGCAACTGAGTCAATTCCGAGATCGCATTCAAGATCTTTGCTGCGAATATGCCATGGTGCATTGAAGGCGCATCTTAGAATTTTGTTTTGAAATCGCTGAATTTGTGCGACAGTGCTGGGACTTGAGCAGCCCCAAAGTTGGATACCATAAGTCCAAACTGGTTTGAGTATTTGCTTGTAAATAAGAACTTTGTTAAATGTGGATAGAGCAGAGTTTCTGCCCAATAGCCAATACATATTTCTGAATTTTATTTCTAATTCTTCTTTTTTCTTTTTAACATGTGCTCTCCATCTAAGTTTTGTATCTAGTGTCATACCAAGGTATTTCGCAGTGTTGTGATATGGTATTTGTACACCGTTTATGTACAGTGGCATATATCTGATATTATTGTAGGTGAAATCCACATGTACTGATTTAGTTTCTTTAGTTTAGTTTATTTAGTTTAATTTTATTCGCCATTTGGATGTCCATTCATATATTTTGTTTAAGTGTTGTTGTAGTTTGATAATTGATTCAGTCTGTGTTTTACCGACAGACAAAACAGCAGTGTCATCGGCAAATGTTGCTGTAGTACAATTGCCATCGTTAGGTAGATCACACGCAAAAAGTACGTAGAGAATGGGACCTTACACGCTACCCTGAGGAACACCGGCTTTTATTTCCTTTAAGTCAGAGTACATATCTCCATGTTTAATTCGAAAAAAGCGGTCCGAAAGGTATGTTTTTAAAATATTGTAATATTCCGTTAGCAAAAGCACCTTAAGTTTAGGAGTCCGCCATGGAAAACTTTATCAAAAGCTTTGGAAACGTCGAGAAAGACGGCCGAACAAACTTTTCTTTCTTCAAAAGCATTTTCAATAACTCGAGTTATTCTATGCACTTGGTCGATAGTGGAGTGATTTTTCCGAAATCCGAACTGATGCACCGGTATCAGCTTCCTCTCTACTACTATGTTATTAATACGAATAGCAAGCAATTTTTCCATAAGCTTTGAAAGTATTGGCAAGAGAGATATGGGCCGATACGAAGTTACATCATGTGCTGACTTTCCAGGTTTATTGAACATAATTACCTCTGCGGTTTTCCAGTAAATAGAAACGTATTGTAGATGAAAAGTAGCATTCATTATAGCAGTAATTTTACTTATAATATTCTGAGGTAGCTGTTTAAATATTTCTCTAGTAATAAGGTCGAACCCAGGTGATTTTTTTTATTTAAAGTTTTTTATTTCCGCAGACACATCATCGTCAGTTACGAGTGGGATTTTTGTGTGGTTGGTGTAATTATGAGGCTCCATTTATTCTTCATTGGTTGTATCATGTGGTTTAAAAACACTTTCAAGATATTCAGAAAAAACGTTTGCTTTCTCTATATCCCTTTTGGCCCAATTTTCAAATGATGCAGTGTTTGTGCATAGTTTTGTTCCAGTATCTTCATTGGTTCACGATGAATATATTGTAAATTGAACGAATCAATTGCAATACAAAATTGTTTTTATATAATAAGTAGGCGTGGTTCTTAACCGATATCACCCATTTTCAATCAACAACATCAGAATATTAAGAAAATATTAGGAAGAAAATTTGGTTAAAAGGTGTCGAGTAGTTGTAATAGGCAGGAGAACCTCAAGTGTTGGTCAGATATCTCCCTGGTGTGAGGAGAAGTGTTATAACTATTATCTTCTCTGCTCTCTGGTTGCTATTTACAAAAGCTCACATTCCTCTCTCAAAACTTAACACAGGAAAGAGAGAGTTAGATAAATATTATTATATTATTAATATTTATATTAACAAATATCTTCATTATATCATTTCTTGTTTATAAATTATTTTTAATATATACCAATAGGATTACCAACTTTCTTATTTCATCTTAATTACGAAGTTAATTTATTTTTGAATACCCTCAGCTGAAATCGCGACTAATCAAGCCTTCTATTAGTATTATCAACAAACTTACCTGAAACCCGCTCAAAACTTAAAGATCATTTTGTATATATTTATGTCTGCCTATATCGTTTACTTCTTACTTGCCTCTTACCTGCGATAAATCTTTCAAAGCTGCAAGTACTGTCGCTACAAAGTACATAAGTTTTTTGTTTTTTATACAACTTTTACATTCTTTTCTTCGCTTTGCGCTGCATATTATTCGCATTGTGGTGTTTTTTTTTCAGCCAGACGCTATTCGCTACTACTTTTGTACTTTAGTGCGCGCCATCAGCGTTGCATTACAAAATAAACTGAACTGAAAATATCGTCTGAACTTGAAAACATAAATTTTATACCCGATTGCCAGCTATGATGGCTCCATTGCACCCGCCAGCGCGGTGGCAGTGTGGCAGCTACATAGTGGGGCAATAAATTTTGATTTCAATTTAGATAGAAAAAATCTGCATAAAACTCAAAACAAAGTGACTGTGCGCACAACAACAACTGCAACAATAGCAAGAATAAAAATCAAATAAAAACAAATAAAAGAAAAATAAAAAATAAAAATAAATAAATATATAAATCTTATTGAGAGCCATATTATGGCAAACTTGCACTGGCAATATTTTATTTATTTATTTATTTGCAGCTGTATGAGTGTGTGTGTGTGTGCGTGTGCGGCAAAGCAAATGAAATATTTCACATAAAGCCACTGCAATTTAATCACTGAAGTATCTAAAATTGGCATTTGGGCGAGTGTGTGTGCATTTATGTGGAGTATTGGTTCTAAATCTGTATACATATATATTTGTTCTCAGTTTCAAAAAATTTGTAATAAAAATTCTCAATCGGATTTGTAATAGAAAATACAATTAAATAAAATTTAAATTTGCATTAGTCCAATTTGCTCTTCGATTGAGCTCAGCCATATCTTTGAATGTGTGTAAGAATTAAATCCCATGCCCACCCCCACTGCAAATGCACAACTTTGTGTATGTGTGTAGGCAATTTATTTTCATTTTCTCCATTTTATTTGTAAAATATTACAATTACAATTAACTACAAGTATGATTCACATTAAGGTTACAATTACATATACATAAAGAACATAACTGTGCAGTTGCTTTCGATTAGCAGCACTTTTCAATTGGATATTTCTTTGTTAATTAAGAATAATTTCTTGTTGTCTTTCAAGAATATTATTAAAATGCAATTATTACACTTAATTACTATATTTGTGCACCGCATTTGCATTACCTCCAATTACATAGTATATATGTATGTATATACATATATACTCTTACAAGTATATATCCATCGGTTATTGCTTTTTATATGTCGGTTTTAATATTTATTTATTTTTGTTGCTGATTAGTTTGCTTAAATCTATTGCTTCATAAATTGCAGTTCTTTATTGATGTCACTTAGTAACAATAAATTAACCGTTATTGAAAATGACAGGCATAAAACGTAGCTAATAAAGATCCACTTGGCTTCTTGAAAGTATAATAAATTTAAAATCAAACTATTCATTAGAAACCAATTTATCAATGAACTATCAATTTAGAAGCATTGCAACAGTGTGCTACAAAAGACTGACCGTTAGAGAGAAATATTTTGAAGTTATTAGGAGAGTTTTACACAAATTTATTTATAAATACTAAAAGATTATATTTTCTTTTCATTCGTTCGAATTTTGATTCTTCGAAGTTATTAAATCTCGTTTTAAAAAGTTGACACAAGACTTTGGTAGTGAAAGCTAATCTATATTTAAATGTCGAAAATATATTACCGTAGAATATTTCAATAATTCTATGTCATCATAGTTATATTTGCTTTAAGAAGCACCAAAAAAAGAAGCATATTTTAATATTCTGGGATTTTTTCTTGATATCAATGATCTAGAAATAGATTTTCAAGTAAATTTATAATGTCAATAAATCAAAATGTAATTTTCTCGGACAGAATAAGTAAATGGCCTTGACAATCAACGTGTTAAAGAAATACCATGATGAAAGTATTATGGTATTGTCTTTACTACGTACTATGACACACATCGAATTGTAGTAAACTCAAATACCAACAAAAAACAGAAGTAGTTGAAATGTATCTTAAGACCTGGCGTTTTGAAAAAAAAAATTAAAATTTTCTTATTTTTCATTTTATTTATTTATTTTTGAAAAGTCATTTTGACAAAATATTTTGAAAAACTTTTGTAAAAAAGCTCTTTTCTAGTTTACTTACCCATTTTTAGCTGTTTTTCGTGAAATACTACAAAAAAAATGCTGATATTGTTATCAGCAAAATACTACATTCCTCATATCAACATAAATGTTTCATGAACTTAAAAATCAAAAATCTCTCGGAAGAATAAGTAACAGTTAAACTTCTAAACAACTATAAAGAACCAACAATAACTATAAGCAACCAGAACTGTGTTCGATTCACCCTTTTTCTGCTCTCTAAACTAGAACTCTGCTCTCCTTTTAACATATTGAATTTGCCAGTAACAAAATTACACTTTCCAATTCACTAGAGAGTACATAATGGTATAAATGCTTGTTATGCTATTGCTTTTTGATTATACAGGTCTATTTCATTTATACCAGTTGTTCGTTCGATTCAGCAGACCGCAAAAAATGGCGCATCAAAGACATAATTACATATCAATGCTGTTAGGTCTATATTTTCGTTAAATTTCTGATCTGCTGTACTTTATTATTTGATTTCAAAAATTAGGTCTAATATTATCATTGGAATCGTCAACTGATCTAAATAGAACTAACGGTTAATCAAATCTAGTGTGTTTTAATCCAACACATTTGATGTTTTTGGAATAATCTAAAATCGTTCATAAAGCTTTTATATCGTACTGACCTGCAGCTCAACTCATCATGTTATATTACAAAAATCTGTAATTATCAATCAGCTTTAGAAATACATAAACTTCAGCTCAGCACCAAAGCTAAATCGTAATACGCCGATTAAGAGATTTTCTATTAGAAATCATACTGACCAGTTCATATTTTCCTTCAGGGATATCCTAAATCATATTTCTTTTGCATTTAAACGAGATTTCCCTCTGTCTGTAACTACAAATTTAATTTGAAGATCTGCTAAAAATAATGTTCCTTTAAAAAATATAAGTCATCAATCGAAAGATATACGATTGACCGCTTAATTAGCTTACTAAACTAAAAACTGAATTAATTAAAAAAAATAAAATAAAATAAAATCCTTCAAAAATCAAAAAATTAAACTCTCATGGCACGCTCGGCAGCAGAACAGTTATTTTACTCAAACGCAACATGCTTCACTTTCGATGCGTAAATAAAACTTTTAGAGCATTGTCCTTCGAGCAATGCAACAACTTCTTAATGAAGTGACCGAGTTTCGAAAAGAATTTAGCAACTTTTAAGCACAACTAAGCAAGCCAAGAGAGAGAGACAAATAAAATCATACTGGACGCTAAAGTACAACTGACCCACATACAAATATACACAAATACATTGTGTATTAGTGAAATGCTAAGCTGGCATTTTTCAGTAGTTTTTGGAAAACAAATAAGAATCACATTTAAATCAAATATATTCATCACATTTAACGGAATGAAACTTGCGAAATTTTTGAGATAAAGTAAATCTCTGACACTTTGGACGCTATAAGCAACCAGCGTAATACTCGTTCACTACATAACCGTTATAATTTGAAATTACATAAATATAATAAATTTGATAATCTCTGATATAATTGAGCTCATAAAGAGCTTAACTCAAAATTGGCGAAAATCGCATTTGTGTAACGAACTTGCAACACCAACGTGTAGAGTATCAATATTATGTTGTATACCGAAAACAACAACAACCAAAGTAGAATAACTACATAAATAAAGTGAACTAAAACAAAAATGGCTAAAGTTTAACTGCAACCAATGAAGCAATAAATCCGCGCTTTTCGCTGCATTCCCCCTTCTGCTTTCATATTCATGTGTGCATGTGTGTATTGTTGTACGCTGGTAGCTATCAAAAAATAAAGTTTTTAACGCCGCGCTGCTTAGCGTTTTCACGAACATGACATGAGCGCCCTGCACACCGCACACAGCATTCAAACCCGAATTCTCCCTCGCTCCAAATGAACTCGCTCCACTTGCTGGCCACCCGGTGGAGCAACGCCAGGGCGAAGGAAGTGCACACGACATTATTGCATTTGATTTCCGTTTGTTATTAACTTGTCCGGCTGATGTGGAAGTGCGTGGCGTTGCAGCATGCAGAGAGTGTTGTTGTTTGTTGTTCTACTTTCCGGTTGCATCGTTGCCACCGCAACATCCGCCAGTTGCCTGTTTATCGGTTGCAACACCGGCGGCATCCGCACCACTACCACCACCAGCAGTTGCGGCGCCTGCCACACCACCGTTGCCGCTGCCACCACCGCCACCGGCCGACTCCTTCACCGTGAATGTGACGTAGTAACGTTTATTGCTGTCCAACTTGTCCGAGGGCAGTGAAATAAGTTGTTTGCTCTTGCCATGCGATAGCTCCAGCGCAACTTTGCCGCCGCCGCCACCACCACAGCCACTCACGCCACCCGTGCCTCCACAGCCGCCGCTGGTGAGTATCTTCGGTAGATAGAAACTCCCAACACCGGTCTTCTTGTACGCGCCAAAGCCGAACTTCGGCATCGTGTGATGGTTCATCATGGGTACTGCAATGTAGAGAGCACAGAAATGCGTAAATTTTATAAATAACAACAACAACATTGTTTACAAACAACAAGCGAGTATTTACCCGTGTAAATACAAATAGAAAGTTGGGGAATTTCTTAGCTAATTAAAGTGCAAAAAAGTGATTACAACGAATTTTACACAAGATTAAGTCATTTGGCGAATTCACCGAGTAATTAATGAGTGACCGTGAGAGAGCGAGTTGATAAAATGTCAGCGCATACACACAAGCGCAAGCTGTCAGAGTAGAGCACAATGTTGCGAAGGAGTTATTTGATTTTGAAGGAATTCTTGCTGCAGGACCAAATGAGTGAAGAAAGAAGTAAAATAATAGAAATAAAATTAAATAAAACAGTGTAGCAAAATATTTGGTCTTAAACTGAGCTTTCTTTCGTTGGACAAATAAGTAAAGGTCAAACCAAGCATTAAATGTCAGACGCAGTTTGGAGAAATATTTGCCCAATTTAAATGAAATATCTTGAGAACATGAAATATTTAAGAAGTGGTGTACGAAAGGAAGTCTTTTAATGATGAGGGCATCCCCTGAGGGCATCCTACGAACAGAGAAAGACTACTACCACTAATAACCTAGTTCTCGACCAAAAAATCAAGAGCCAAGACTTTGAACTACCCATACAGAACAGCAATTGAAAGAAACTTCAGATTTATTCTCAATATCTTTAGAAGTTAATCAAATTTAGTTGTCCGATCCCCATGGGTAAGTCACTCTTAGACCAATTTCAATACTATTTAATTCATCTCGATGTATTAAGTTTATCAGAAGGATCTTGCCACCGCGTATATTTGGGCATAGTCTTTACTTCGCATACGAACGAGAAGCTAAGATATTTAGGAATGGTTAATAAATTGATGAAGATCGTTTTGTTTTCTTTCAAGTGTTCCTTTATAATCCAGCAGCCATATTCGAAAAAGACGGATAGAATTAAAGAACTTCCTTACAAAATTCTCAACTAAGCCTCGAACAATGCTTAAAGGAGCTCACCTTCCTTTTCAAATCTGTTCCGTTCAAAACCACATCCCACGGCACATAGAAGAAGTTGTCAAGAGATAGATCAGTGACCCAATATGAGCAATTGGCAATGATAGAAGTCCTCAAGAATCTTAAATTTTCCAAGCATCCAGCTTCCTTTATTCTGAAGATAGCCTTCGGACACTAAGTAGTCTACAGGTGGTAACTAAGTTGGAGTATTTGAACGAATAATAATTAAACGAGGCTTTGTAGAAGGCATTTCGGGCAAAAATGAATTACACGAGGAAATTACGAAAGATTTCATCAAGACTCCTACCATTCGATTTAAAAATGTGGGGGGTGAGTGAGAAAAAATCACTTCTATGGGGTCCTCTAGATATATGTATCTGAAGAATATATATATATATTTTTGGCGTAGGTACCGCTTTAAGCGATTATAGCCTGTTTTCATTGGGGAGATTTTTTTATGTGGTGGGTCCCAAGCCCTACGCACAACCGCAGAAGCGGGCTTCGCCTTCTCACTTTAGCTCGCCTCCAAACGGATGTCTGTTAGCTACCCAGGGGATACTTGGTCTAAAACCGGAAGTCGTGAGCTGCTTGAGTCATATGCAAAAGAATCGTTCCTGGCCACTCCCAAGTGAATGGCAATCAGAAACTTTCCTCACTTGCGTGAACATCTGCATATGACCCCATCACCCCAGTATTCTGAAGAATACTATTTTGAATTAGACAATATAAGGTCAAAATATGACAGAAAAGGTTAAGAACCAATTTCCACAAAACGAAGAGTATAGTGCAAGGTCAAATCAGACAAAATTATGAAAAAATTAGTCCTATATTATGGGAGCGTTCTTCAAGAACTTTGATAAACGAGATAAAGCTAATTTCTTGATATTTTTATGCTCGGTTTAAATTGTATTGAGACTCCGAAAAATTTTATTGTATTTGCCAAAAGCAAAACCTCGGCGCACTTCTTGTGATGGTTCTTCCACTGTCCAGCTCTGGATGAGCTACTTCCTTTTGTGGGAGTTCGGGAATGTATGTCACACAAGAGAAATCAGTTTATGCGCATTGTTTTGTGTTTACAGTCACATTATTCGAGCTAAGAACTTGGGATGTAGCGTTCTTTTGGGGTTTTTGTCATTTTCTGTTACTTAACCAAAATAAATTGCATTTGCTGATTGTCGCCGCTCATACCGTTGACCGTATATTTGTACGTGTGCGAAATACGCCACATCACCGCCAGCGGTCGCTCATACCTCATTCACCACTTCCCTGATATGTGGACGTTGTCAGTAATGCAACAATGCAACGTCAGACCGTTGCATCAACCGAATATTGGAGCAACTGCAGTAAAAGCAACAACAAAGTACCACAAATGGATTTACACAAAATCGCAAGGAATGCTCTCACATACGCATATACTCCAACACGCACTCGTATGTCCCTACACTCACACGCACTCATGAGACCGAAAATCGCTAAGATATTTCCGTTGCTAAAATGAAGCAGCACACAGCAATGGCGGCGAAGATGTCCACAGAGGAAGAAGCGTAGCCAGAGCGACTGTGCTGAGAATGAAAGAAAAAAGTTTTACGAAAGAAAATTATAATAAAAGTTCCGCCAGAGTTGCATTTCGGGCTCCCCGCGGGGACGCACTGAAATATTGTATCATTCGCGCGCGTTGTGGGCCAGCACATTAAAACAACGAAGACAGCGGCAAAAACAACAACTACAATATTAACAACAACAATAACATTAACAACAACAGTCACCTAACATGGCAACAATGGATTTGTGAAAAGTGAAAGAAAACGACCGGAAAGGAGAGCAGCAGTTAAAGCAGCGACAGCAACAACGACAACGGCGAAATGAAAGTGAAGCAACAAATAAAATAAATAAAATGTGAAGCAAAAGTGACATTTAAATGCGAGTAACGGCGAATTTTTAAACACAAGTGGGAGCAAAGGCAAAGAAGATTGAGGGAATGAGTTCAGCTATAAGTAGTGCGCTGTATTTATCCTGGGATATAGCTGCAAGAGACGCAACGGTAAATTACAAATGGCGCAGTGTGCGTGAATTTGGTGCACCGAAAGGACACGCAAAAGAACGTTAAGTATTATACAGCAAGCCCTGGGCCAAAGAAAATGTATTACAACCGATCTGGAAAAGTTGGGGAAATTAAATGAAATGATTTTTGTTGAAAGAATTTTTGATTCTTGATTGTTTCTTTCCATTAATAAACCTTAAACACTTTGATTTTAAGAACTATTTGAAATTAAAATTTTAGAAAAAAGTTCAGAGCCAAAGTGACACATAGATCTAAGAAAAATATTTACGAGAGACCTTCGGAAAACTTCCTTTTTAATTTCGTTGAAATCTTTAAAAAATTGGGAAAAATTCAGGATTTTCAAAACATTTATCAGCACAAATTTAACCAATATTGTTTTTCTTGCTACTGAGTGACCTTAAGAGTGTATCAACATATGTATATTCTAGACTCGGAGACCATTTCAAGATAGTTTCCAGAAGACGTAGAGAGTGTTCTTGTATAACTTAGAGGCCACTTTTAAATCGAGTTAATGCAATCTTAGACTTAGATGAGACGACTCTTGGGATTTTCGAGAGAAAGATTTTGCGTAAGATTTATGGTCGTCTGAACATTGGCAACGGCGAATACCGCAGACGATGGAACGATGAGCTGTACGATTTATACGATGACATTGACATAGTTCAGCGAATAAAAAGACAGTGGCTACGCTGGCTAGGTCGTTGGTTGTACGAATGGATGAAAACACTCCAGCTCTGAAAGTGTTCGATGCAGTACCCGCTGGAGGAAGCCGCGGAATAGGACGACCTCCACTCCGGTGGAAAGACCAAGTGCAAAGTGACCTGGCTTCACTTGGTGTTTCCAGTTGGCGCCAAAAAGCAAAAAGGAGGAACGAGAGGCGCGCTCTGGTGGATTCGGCTATAACTGCTTAAAGCGGTTTCTACGCCAAATATATATATATAATGCAATCTTAGTTATAACCTGATTCAGTTTAACTTTTATAATATGCCGGTAGATGGCGCTGATATCGACTTTTCACCAAACATCAAGTTTTAGACAAAATTTGGTTCATATTTCAACATCATTACTCTGATCCTTATCACCAAAAGGCACTTCAAAATAATTTTTCTCCAAATGATTCTAACATGAGGATTTCTCTTTTTCCCTTTCAATAATCTCCCACAGTGACAATTTCCTATAGGACTAATTTTCTCATAATTGTACTCATCACTTTCCACTCTACTAACCCTTTCTAACCAACTCTCCATTTTATTTTATTTGCGCTCAAAATGCGAAAAATTCCTGGTTAATAATAAGCATCTTCTCATAATTAGAAATTATTTATTTGCGTGCACGTGCAGGCAAAGTCAACTGCTTTGCGGTTGCAGGCGGCGCACCTGCAGAATCAAACAAACATCATCATTGGGTGTCGCAGCTGGACGAGCTTACATCGGCCGCGGTCTACAAACATACAAACGCCTTGCTTTGCTTTTACCGTTTCGCAAAGGCCCAAAAGCCAAGTGTGACTATCACACCTAGAGCACGCTAATAACTAACTGCCGCAGCCGTTGGCTGTCTTCTCAAAAAGCGCGCCAAACAATGCCTACAGTGCGGCGCAAAGCACGCGGAAGACGAGGTAAAGGAAAGAAAGAAGACTCAAAGTCACTGCAGGTGCGGCAACTGGCTGCTTAACCAGCACAGTCAACTGACTTTAGCAGCTAAAAGGTGACTACACACCGCTCTAACTAGTCTCCGCGTCCACCATTCTTTGCAAACTAATTCCCTCTCCTTCTCACTCTCTCTCTCTCTTCTTTACTTATTCTACTTAATCTAAAGCAAATGCCTGTCATTCAAGATTTTCCGCCTTCCATCAAATCCAACTCGTTGCTTATTGTTGTTGTTGTTTTAGGTCTCATCCGCACGCGCAACGCTCGTGTCTTCTGTCACCTGCATTCTATTTAAATTTTAATTCCCGCTTAATGAGTCACTTTTCTCTGCTGCTGGCCCTTTAACCTTTCTGCTGTTGTCGCTACATCCTTCCTTCGCATGGCCTTCTCTCCTCTCACACACCGTCCGACTGTCGAGCTTTTGTCGCTCGTCCTCGGCCGCTTGCTTCAGCTGCTGTGCTCAAAGGAGTTATGTTCTCTACTTTATTTTGTGTAAGCGGCCCGATTAGAAGCTTGTCAAGCTCAACCGCTTTGTCTAACTAAGTTTGCTGGCGAAATTAAACAAAAAGGATATGCAAATACACACACAGACACACTTACAGCATACCTTTGTGTGTGTGTGCGTGTGTATAAAATGAATATTTAAAATGGTCGTCGGACATTTTGAAGCTGTTTTTGTTTTAAAATATGATAAGCATAATAACAAGCCACAAAATAAAATGGTGATAAACTTGCTTTGTTGGACCAACTTTAAAGTGGCAGCTACTGAGCAGCTAAGAATACGGTTATTTCCTTTTCCTTTATGCGGTTATTTTCTTTTCTTTCAGCGGCAAACACGTAATTAACGCGCTTTTCATTCAGTAAAAAATTATAATTATTATATTTTTGACTTTAGCAGGAAGTTCCAGTAATTGAGGATATACTATTATTTTTGCGTAAGCTAAGGTGTTACCAGGTAGCACCAAAGAAACAGTGATGCTTCTCTTGTGCGTTTGTCCTGCGCTTCAATGCTTCTGGTATCTAGAGGCCCTTCAGTACGATAGGTTGGCGGAGATAACGTCTGTGAGGCCTCAAAATCTCTTAAACTTCGCGTCAAACGTTGGCATCCTAAACGATGTCTACTACTCAGGGAAAACGTGACGGCACTCCATCTGGTAGTGCTAAAGACCATAACTGATCTATGTGGGGACTGTTGGCCCACCAGGAAAAACTAACCTAACCTGAGGAATTATCAGACACTTCTATTTTAAAGATTTTTCTTTCCTTGTCTAACATACTTTTCCTGACCTAAGTATACTTGATCTGAGGGGGATCATTTTTCAAACCAACTAATTGGAGATATGAGCGAAATAAAAGCTGAAAACAATGAACTAAATTCTACAAGAGGTATTATTGTAATAATTTAACGGTAACGATGCTATTGATTTACCGAAGGAGCTCTATATGCAATACAATGTCAAAAAGCTGAGAAAGCAAAGATCGTATTCTATAAAAAAGATTGTGGGATAAAATCACGCCTTTAAAAGTGTTCGTCCAATATAAGTGAAGAGAGATCTCAAAAAACAGCGCTAAAAATTGCAAACATAGGCTCTTGGACCTTCTCAATTTATTTTAAACATAATTTTTTCTCATTACTGTTAAACTTTTAGATACATTTTTTAGCAATAAGATGACTTTAAAAGCATATAGGAACAAATAGTTTGAACAGTGGAACCAACTAAATCGGAATCTCACAGAGAAAAAGTACAATAAAGACGGTACCAAATAAACTATCAACGCAGTCCCATCTGCGAAGTTACATGAACATTTTTGAACTTGGAACCGGACCGCTGTGAGAGTCAAAAGATCCAACGTAGAATCACTCCGGCAAAAAAAAAACAGTTTGGAATAAGAACGGAATAGAGACGTAAAGTTTTAATTCGATGAATAACCTTTTCCTCCTAAGTCCCTCATCAGAGTATCATTCCCCTATCACTGCAATAAGTAAGACACCTTTTGAAGTGACAGGTGGTAGGGAAGTGTCTCAAATTAATTCATCCAGTAAAACCATGGCAAATCTTCAGGAATCATCGAAAGAAGTAGACCTTAGCTTGTTCATGCTGTTAAGACTTCCACTTGGCCTTGGTTCACACCACTTCCGTGAACAGAAAATCTGAAAAGAACTTGTAACAACCATGTTAGGGGTAACGACATGAAGTATGAACCCCTTAGAGTAAAAATTTAACATTACTGCAAATACAAATAATGGAATTGGGAATAAAAACTGCAGCAATTGAGGAATACCGATAAACCAATGAAAGAAGCGAGAACTTAACGAAAGCGCAAAGAGCGACTTCGGAGGTATCGAATTCCGCAATGAAGTATTACGAAGTGGCTGGTCGGCTCGGAATGAGGCTATCTTTGCTAGTAACGCTGATTTCTTACTACAATATTCCAGAATATTGAATTTCAAAGCATATTACGAAAGACTTGAGTCTTTTTTGCTAAACCTGACCTTCGAGTTTTCAATGACTAGACATCAAATTCTGATGTAAAAATAAAGCGTATGCCACTTCATAAAGCACTTTGTGTGTTTAAATAAGTGCCGACAGCTTGTCTGCAACAGCAAACAATCTAACAAATACATGAATTTATTGAATAGAAGTTTCACTTTACGCGCAGTTTATCGACAATCTGGTAACCCTTTAGTTTTAGTTTAATACCCCAGCATCTGCATACAAATTTGCCATTCGATTTTACAGCCAATAAAACCATCAGCGCGGCACTTAAACACAACTGCAAGGAAGCACACAGAAACACATACATACACCCACATATACTTCATACATATATATGTATATATACATTCAAATATATATTTAGATATAAACTTCAAGGCGAAATACTCACTATAAGCGGCGCACGGTATGCCAGTGTAGGCGTGAGCCGCATGCAGACAGCGGTGGGTCTTGGTGGTGCACTGTAGAGCCTTCTCGTAAGCGTTGTAATCGGGACTCAAACGGCGTTCCGCCTAAAAGTATGCAAATAAAAATTTAATTTATTACATTTTGCACTCCACTTTCGCGCCGCTTCGAGTGCTATGCATATAAAGTATGCATAATTTTCAATAACTTTCAGCCGGAAGCTCACTTTCAACACATGTCAATCATAATACTGGTGCGCGCACACACACAAACACAAATCTCCTTTGTGTGTAAATGCTTACCTCCTCGTAAACCTCGTTGATATTCTGGAAATTATAGGTGCCCGGCTTTTGCAGTGCCTTCAGTGTTTCGTAGAGGAACAACTCGAAATTCTTGAATGTGTACTCGCTGAATGGATAGCGCCGCAAGCGTGTGCCCGTCTCACCACCCAAAGCCGCACATGATTTGTGGTAATCGTCAACGGCGCGCTTCACCAGCACCGCCTCGTTTAGTTTGGTGGAGCGTATTTGTAGTGACTTCAATTCCAGCAGGTGTTGGAAGATCTTACGCTCCATGTAATACCTGCAAGATAGACGGCAAAACGAGTGGTGATAAAACTCTGCAAGCGCACAGCGAATGGCATAAAGAACGGCATAAATAAGTAAATCAAAGAGCCACCTAAATAGCTGGCTAGCATTCAGCAGCTGCTGAAGTGATTTTTAGACAGCGGTGTGTGTGTGTGAGGAGGAAGGGTGTTGCAAAAAATTCATAAAAATGCCAAAGCAAATAGAGGCTCTTTGGCTCGTTGTTGTTGTCCCTTTATCCGCTCCTTTTAGTATTTTTATTTGTATTGCATTTGACGTGCGAAGTAAAAGAAGGGAGGGTGGCAAAATTTGCTGGCTGAAATTTTGTTTGTTTGCGCTTCAAAGACACTCGCTGCTGTCAGCCACCACTACAAAGCTATAAGGTATAGCGGTTTTATTGGAGAAACCAGTTGGGGGAAGCAGTTTGCACAGCAGGTAAAAACTCAAACGAATGACGAAGTGAATTGTCAATTTTCGACCGCAAGGCATCTCACGCGGTCCCCTTTTTTTTGGCGCACACACACTCGCCAATCAACTGTCTTCAAGCGAAGTTGCTTTGTTAATCTCGCTTTAAAATGTTTGCGTCATTTCGTCAAATGCGAGCAAATTAAGAAATTGTTGTCGAAAAATATCACAAAACGTCAGATAAAGCCTGCGGGCACAATTTTTTTTGTGGATGTAGGATGATAAGAACTTAAGAGCTTGAAGAGGTTAGTACAGAAGAATATTGAATGGTTTACATTCGTTCCTTTGTGTAAATAATTTCGACATATATTTGAATTTTATAAAAATATAGCACAGACCTTTTTAGTTTACCAAAAAATGTCGATACAAAATTCGTCTTCCCTTTTCAAAAAGTTGGTCCCAGTCCCTGAACAGGATTGTACTCGGATTCAAAAGTTCAATGTGCTTTATGCTTGGACATGTAGATCCCACTTTTACTATTGTGGAGTGATACATATTCCAGAACCAAGTGCTCAGGAGTCTTTGCCTCCATGTCTCAGAATAGTTCATACCTATGTTGTACAGATGGCTCATGAGTTTATAGTTATGTGTAAGAGTTTCTGCTCATCCAGAAATTTGTAGCCTATGTTTGTTTCTTTCGTTCTTTACTTCCTTAATGGAGTCTCATTGCAAAAGAGGTTTATACTTTTAGCAGATTTGTGGTCTTTACAAAGCAGGCTAGTACGTCAGCCAACTCATTGCCGAATAAACCCTAGAAGAAAGTTGTGGTATTGAAGACCAGATAAAAATCGAGTCAATACCAACTACTGAGAACCGGCTGTGGAGGGAACGAGGTACAGGTCGGACGCAGTTTCATAGAATCCAGTTCGAAGAAACCGTATGCAATGAACCAGAGATAGGTACTGTCTTCTTTTATGACGTCACTTGATCCGAATCTTTGGACAAAACTGTAATTTTTAACTGTTTTTCGTAATTTTGTACCTCTTCCATCAGTTCATAAAAATCTTGGGTCTTCTGACCTAGTTGCTCGATTCTATACATATACAGCTTTGTTACATTCCTGGCAGAGCTACTATGTATTCAAATCCATAATAAGCGTCGTGATCTTATACGAACATTCTAATTGAACTAATCGGCTACACTGCTATGGAAATCTTCTTCAATTAAGAAATATTATCGAAAATACAAAATGTTTAAATAATTTTAGATTTTGCCATTGGCGAGATTTGAACCCCCGATAATTGGTTCTTCTTATAAAACCTCTATTCGTTCAAGGCAAAAACAAATCAGCTTTCATTTTTCAAATCTTCAACGCCATCATAGCGACACAAATCCACTCAACGCTCAGTCCATTTGCGCCACAGAATAACATATTTTGTTGCAAGTTGGAGATTTGCCTGCGATGCCGTGGCCACGGTGCATGCATTTGTGCAAACTCACTTAGAAAAATGATGACTATTAAGAGCTCGTCACTCTAACCGCACTTCCCGAGCAGAAAGAGACGTTCAAATTGGGCAAAGTGAGCAAAAGTGCAAAAAAAACCGTTGCTTTGCTTAGTTGACGCCGTTGGCGTAGCGCTGCTACTTCTACCGTCGCCGCTACTATTTCTAGCATAGTTGTGCTTTCTTGGCTACTTGAGTTGTGTTGGGTTTCGCCATTTTCGCATATTTTCGCTTGAATTTCTTTTGGCATTGTTTGTGCGGCATTTGTTGCAAGGTGCACAGCAACACGTTGCGCTTGTCAAATTTGTGTCACTAAGTGGAAGTGTCGCAGTGTTGCACGGCACAAACACAGCCACCAACAACTACAGCCGTGGGCATGTCAATGGAAACAAAAAGCTCAAATCTGCTATTCACCGTGAGAGCAACAACACAGAACGTGGCGGAAAGGGAAATGAAATAAATGAAAATCGCACGAAATATTTATGCCAAGGCCAAAAATCTCTGTGTTTTGGCGAACACTTAAAAAAATAGAAAAACAACAACAACACAGTAATCATAAAAACAACAGCGCAGTTGACGAATGAAATCCAAAGCAACTCGAGTAAAAGTGAAGAGTGAAAACTGTTGATCCCTGCAAGTGGCTAAATAGTGTACAGCACGGCAGCGGCGAGGGGGCGGCATGCCACCTGGGCTGATGAATAGCCAACACGACGCAACCGAAAATTGCAACAAAAACTAGCAACACAACAACAACAGCAAGCCATGCTACGCCGCATTCTTTTATGAGTTAACCGCTGGTAAGCACGCCATGGCAACGAACGGCATTCGGACGACCCCACAAAATTCGCCTCAATAGGCGCCTTCGCGTGGCAGGCCAGGTAAAGTTGCCGTTGGGAAATCGTTAAAAGCACTTAAAAGGCCATTCGTACGCAGATAAAGGTGAAGTGGGTATTTAAGATTACAGTTGCTGAACACCCCCCACTGGCATTTTTTGACCCCTCTCCCTCCATCCATCGAAGAAAAAAAGGTTGAATTGGGCAAACAAGTCTTTGGTTAGCAGGAAAAGTTAAAAATCGACGCTGATTTCTAGCTGTTGTTGTTGTAGTGTGCCATGTCATAGGGTCAGCGGTAATTGCTGAGTAAGCCATGCCTCTTCAGCACATTTGCGTACTTAGAAATCGTTCGTCGTTTTTCCGCTGCTTGTTGCCCCTCTCATTGCGCTATGCTGAATGCCACGATTGGCGGCTTAGTGCCATTGAAGTGTTTATATTTTCCTACGGTTGCTTTCTTCGATTGCGTAATATGTATTTCCTAGTACTGAGTTGCCGAGGCTTATGTGGCATCAAATGGCATTGAATCGGTTGTACGTTTCAACGTTGGACTTTTTCTGGCAGAGATAAATCATATTTTTCAATGAAATTGCAAGAAGGATTCGAGACGTTCTTGGTATTTGCAATAAACAACCAGAAATAAGTTATATTCATCAAACGGTTGATGAGTTTTTCAGTGGAAGTGCTCAAAATTGTTGATGTACTTATTGGCAAATAATTTTTAAGCATCCCAGTTGGTCGTCACATTTTGACTGGCAATACTTAAAGTGTTTGTTTTTTTTGATTGCTCGAATCAAGGCTTTTCGTAAAATGACATGGTCGACAGTTTTTAAAATACATTTGTGTAAATAAACAGCTTTTAACTGTTTACTATTATTCCTCCTTGGATACGGTAATTTATATATAGAGAGAGACTCAGAAACAAAGAGAGAGAGCGAGAAGCAGAGAGAGACTCAGATACAGAGAACGAGAAACAGCCAGAAATACAGAAAGAGACAAACAGGGAATGTGCGAACGATAGCGAGATACCCAGGTAAAGAGAGACAGAGTTTACAGACTTTAATTTCAGGAGATTAACAGCACTCATCACATATAAGATCACCAAGGACGTTGCTGTATAAAAAAGTGCGGTTACCAAGATTTTCCATCGGCTAAATTTGGCTGAAATAACAGACTTAGAATAAGTTGGTTATTAAAGCTAAACTTATGCTTAACCGTTTGCTTCACAGACCAGCTCTCAAAATCCCTATCTGCACCATTTCCACTATTGCAATTGCAATCACCCCTTCTGGATATTCAATAGGTTGCACCGATTTTCGACGTTAAATTGCTCAAAGCATTGAGCGTATACATATATTACTCTAAATATAGATATCATGAATTGCGAAAAAATGTAAATTAAATATCTCAGGCAAGAAGTGAGAACTTTTTACTAAATCTTGGTAGAAAATAAATCACTGTAATAGAGGGGGTTTTACCAAATTTTGGTATTTCATCCCACTGTTTTTACAATGGATTCCTGGGATAGTAAATGACAAAGCTTATTGAAACGAATTATTCTTTCCAAACCTTTCACTTAGAATAGACATTCCGAATGCGTTCTTCTTGAACCGAATCAATAAAAGCATGCAATTGGTCTCTCTTTCCCGTAATTTGGCGCCATTTGGAATTACCAAGGGAAACCAAGTCGATCTTAGCCTGATTTTTCCTACGGAGTCGAGGTCTTCCTCTCTACCTGCTAAACTGGTTGGAAGACAATTTTCTGATGAATTGTATACAAACAATCAACGATCTTGATCCAGCGACAGACATAATACCTATGAGCTCCTAATAACAATTAATAATTTTTTGTATGTATGTAATTGGTGTAGGCACCGCTTACGGCACTATATTGTTCGCCGTTTCCAATGTTGAAAGGACCATAAGTCTTACGCAAAACGTTTCTCTAGTACCGTCTCCTCGGATGTTGACATCGTCCACGCGTCTGCGCCATAAATCGTGATATTAGCGAGTTGTAGAGTTTCGTTTTGGTTCGTCAAAAGAGGACTTTACTTTTCAGTTGTCTACTCAGTCCAAAGTAGCCCATATTGGCAAGAGTTGTCCTACGCTGGATTTCCAAGCTGGTTCCAAGGTAGACGATTTTATATACAACTTAAGAGTTATGACTGTTAACAGTAACGTGAGAGCCAAGAAGCAAATTTAATGACAGGGCATATTTCGTCTTGCCCTCATTAACCACCAGACCCAATTGTTTCTCTTCTTTATCAAGCCTGGGCAAATCAGAACTAACGGTGTGGTTGTTGTTTCCAATGATATAGATATAATCGGCGTACGCCAGTAATAAATACTGAGGACATTGTATTACAATATACATATATTTTCTATATGCTTGCTTTAAATATTTAAATTCTTGACTTAGTCGCCTTAAAAGAAATATTTTCGTAATTGTCCTTTATATAACCAAAAACCTAAAATTAAACTATTATTCAAATGACTGAAAATGTCATCTAAACCGCGGAAAATGCTAAAAAACTTCCATACAAATCGAATAAGATTCGTCAACACAACAGTAGACAAGAATAGTGGCATACCAAAAAAGCAACCCTTAATCCATATCACTTCTTTTCCCAAAGTTTAATATTAAAAGTGTAAAAAGGTTCATTTTGATCTCAGCGACAATTCATTTTATGGACTTTCAAAGTAAATAACGGTAGTTTTGAAGTATTAATGCAGCTTCCCCAACTAAGCTTTAATTACGCGCTCATTACTTTGATATTGGCGAGTGGAAGCATGATAGGACAGCGGGGGGTAACCCATCCACTACAATCGGAAACCCTTAAACAGACACACACACCCACTCTCTCGCACAGAGCGAGTGATAACAATGAGCGCAAATAGAAACATTTGTGCTGTTGTTGTTGTAAGTGTACTGTTATAATTTGTTGAATGTAATTAAATTAATACGCTTACTTAGACATCAAAAACAACGGAAAATAGTGTAAATAAACGCTTCATATTCAAAGCTGTTGATTCGCTTTTTAGATGCTTAATGCGTGAGCGCCAGAGCGCGGAGGCAGCGGAGAGAATGGCGGAGCACGCAACTACATTGTTGTTAAAAGAAGATTGTATACGCATGGGACAAACGCAGTGTGGTGACAAGATGCGGGTGTGTGCGGTTGAACGCAACCAATTCGGTTAACGTCGCGTTGTATAAGTGAGGTGAGGGGCCTGAGGAGGGGGCAGTGCAGATGCGATGCGACAAGTTTAAAGTATTTTACGGGAATTAAAAGTTTGCTGTATGTAAGAATGGAGGAGACCTGCGGCTTTTGCTGCTGCGTATGCGTTTAATTTAGATCCGCGACAACAACAACAACAAGAGCAACAACTGCTTAATCGGCAAAGTGGCGCTAAACAC
Organism: Zeugodacus tau; assembly: GCA_031772095.1. NCBI lineage: Eukaryota > Metazoa > Arthropoda > Insecta > Diptera > Tephritidae > Zeugodacus > Zeugodacus tau. The sequence continues at coordinate 82,011,577 of CM062649.1, forward strand.
AAAAACACAAAACACGTAATAGCGTGGGTGAGATGGAACAAGCTAGTGGCTCAGCGGCGCTAATAACAACAAGCAAGCACACACAAGCATTCGCATGCAACAGCCATACAGAGAGACAGAAAGGAAGAGTAAGAGAGCGAAGAGGTGAAGCAGCGGGGTGAAAACATCTTAGCAAAACTAAATCCTTGTTAATACTGCTTACAATTGGCATTAGCGCGTATGCAAATAGTGAGCAACAACGACAATGGTAACAACTACAACAACAACCAAGAGGCTGAAGGTGGCACCGGCAAATGTGTGTTTGTATTTTCTACAATTACAAGCGCTAAGTACTAAATACATACTTATTCATAGATTTACAAGTGACTAGTGTGGCAGCAGCGACATGCCAAACGAACAGCCACACACACACTCGCATAAACACATCAGAACACACTCAGCCTTTCTTCTGGCACTGTGGGGCACCCACTTCAACGCTGTCAACTAATAAGTGACTATTAGGCAAGTTTAAATTGTTGTTGTTGCTGTTGCTGTTGTTGCTTTTGCACACAATCGCTGTCGGATTTGCTATTGTTCATTTGTTTATTTGTTGTTGTTGCACATTAGTTGTATTGTTTTTATTATTATAGCGGCAGTGGCAGCAACAGCAATTATACAAACAACATGCATTAAAAGGCGCATTCAAGATTTTATAATACGCGCTCTAACGGCTTTTTATCGCTTTGTCTACACGAAACTTGTGGCAAATGAAGTGCAGATGTGTGTCTATGTGTTTGTGTTTGCATGAGTGAGCCTCAGCTGCATGCAGCTGTTGGCAAACAAAGCGGCTGCGAAGCGTATAAACAGCAGCCATTTAGACTTAACAAACTTAAGTGCATAAACAAATGAAAATGAAGTGCTTGATTAACATAAGTAGACATAAATAAATAATGGCAAAGAAAAGAGCAACAATAATATTAAAAAAAATCGTTAAATGCTGTAAACTCGATTAATATTGGACCAAACCAAATTATATGTACATATGTACACATATGGAGATTATGGGAAGAGTATGGACGGATTTTGGAATTTTTTAGAAAATAATGGACTCAAATCTAGTAAGATCAATTTCGATATTTCATACGATGCCTGAGGTATCGATTGTAATTTACTTCTTACATATGTATATAGATTTCAGTAAAGCATATGGAAGAACCTCTTATAGCCGATAAAGCTGTCCTATTCAATACGACCGGAATAGTGGACGGGAACAAAACTTTAAATACACGACATATCTTTTAAGAAAACTATGAGGAATTCATGACAATATTTCGGAGGTTTTATTGTGGTGCCTGGAAAAAATGTGAGGCTAGTAGCCATTCTTAGACTCCTTAATGGTTTCTAGATTGAGAATATAAGATGAACAGATGATCCAATAAAATAAAATTATGTATCTCTATAATATGAATTATACTGTAAGAACTTTAGGATAAAAACGATCCCAAGGATCCCATTTAATGTAAAGCTGAACTACTTGAAGTGGTCTCGCAATCAATTAAGAAAAAACTAAAAGGAATGCTTCGCGGCAAGCAAGTACTCCTTAACCATAACATTCTGTTATAAACACTTTGAATCATTAATAGCAGAATCAAGCTATCTAATTCAAAATATTTGGTACAGTTGTATAAGATCTTAAGTACCTGCTAAACCAACTAAATTTGGAACAATACGAGAATATTTGCAAAGACAAAAAACTCAGACCCAGATACCAAATAACTCCTGCCAACAAGTAGGTCGAAAGACTGAGACGGCTAGCTAGTCTAGGTCTTTACGTATATTTTTTTTTTCAAAGTACTACCAACTGGTAGTAGACACCTTCCTCTAGCATGAACCTTAATATTATTGAAATGGACCGATTTCCGATACGTCTTCCTAAAAGCTTTGGTTAGTTCCGAGTATCCTATTGAATAGTCTTGAGTATCAAATGGCCGCGACGAAACACAGTTCCACAATCAAAATTGATCGGTGCGCCATTTTTATTCAAAATCCAACGATTCAGTTTCAACAAGTACCGAAAGAATGCCAATGAATTGTTTAAACCCCTAACCAACGAGTACAAGCCGCTAACACATAAACTTCAATTGAATTATATCTCAAAACAGTTTAGATCTATTTAATTTTTTTACAAAAAAGTCTTCTCAAAACCCTACTTTTAAACAAAAAACGAAACTCCTTAAAGAAACATCTTATTTAAAGTCATAAAAAACTAAACAATAAATATTGTTAATAAAAAAAATCCCATTCAATCATAAATAAATCTTACTCAGGAATAAGTATATATACTCACAAATATTACATTTTTACCCATACTGAAGTCGTGTTCATAAATTATTTTACTTTCCAAAACATTTCACTGCAATTTAACATTTAAAATGTACCCTCTCGTTAGGCTTACCAAAAAATGCTGGGCGCAGTGAAATGCAGGCCATAAGAGCCCACCAGCAAATCCCATCAAAAATGCCATGAATGCCACTTTGATTGCAAGGGAACCACATTAAAAGATACTTAAGTTCTCACCTTCGAGCCAACAAAAGCAACAGCCAAAGACACTTAAACTGGCAGAGGCAATTCGGTAAGTTCACATTAGGGTCGTTCATAAAATTGGGAAAAATAAAATAGTAACGGAACTAAAACATTTTCTCATTCAATACACAAAAATGATTTCGATATAATTAAGGATTTCCATATCGTATTAAAAAATTGGAACCTGATATATATTACTTGACTATAATCTCAACCAAACACCATAAGTAATATCTTCGATAATGACCAACGTAGATTGCACTTCACACTACCCCTTTGTAGGATGTAGACTCGGTTCAAACAAAGCTGAAACGTTCCAGTTATTCCCCGTCAATCAAAGTCAAACATCGAAATAAACTCCTACCCTAAAAGAACTTCACATAAACTTCGACTTCGATGACTTTTCTGATGTTTAAGGAACCCATTTTATGTCAAATAAACTCGAAAAAAGAAGAAACCCAGTAAATTATATCATAAGTTTCTAAAGTCTGAATACACTTGCTAATTTATTCCGTCGAATATAAAGATATCACCATTTTTTATACTTTAGTACCACCCTAATGTATGTACATGGTCATGTATGTATATATTACATGGTTCGTCCATTCACCGGCAGACGATGAACTCCGGTAAATAAAAATTGACAATCAAAAATGAAAAATGATGGCGAGTCATTTAATTTTAACTAAATTTATTTTAATCCGGCCGGACGGACGGGCGTACAAGCTTTCACAGGTAGTCTGGTAGCCAGTTCAGAGGCCAAGTACCCAGGCTCTCCAATGTATGTAAGAATATGCAGATATTTATAGGCGCCGTCTCGGACGGTCATTGTTGCCGGAAGCACAATACCAGCACAAACGCCCAACCAGGAAGATTATTTAACAATGTAACGGTACATAATTATGTGTTCGCCGGTTTGTTGGTGCCAGTGCCTCTGCGGACAGCAGCTACTCTGAAATTCAGCATAAATCTTCTACACAGTCATAAAACCGGGCACATTGTGTGTGTGTGTGGGGGGTGCTTCAAGAGTGATGTTAGAAAGGAATGAAGATGCAAACTTGATTATAAATAACACTGCGCACACACAGAGATACAACCCTGTGGCACAGTGGCGCATATAAATATGCATCAGCAATTACGGGAAGCATCTGCTGGCGCAAAGCACCTGGTCTATGTTGATTGAAAAACGCACAGACGGATTTACATGTGTATGGGAAGGAATGGAATTTTACATGTATACAAACACTGTGGAGCCGCTGGGGGGGAATGGCGAGAATTTACGTCAGCTCATAAATTAAGCAAATGTAACGAAAGTTACTACCGCTGCCGCAGGCACGACGCACCAGAAGCCACTACCGTGAACACCCAATTACTTGCAGGACGCTGTTGCGCTTCTGGCGAGCGCGCGCACTTTTGATGGACCCGCGGAGCTGGTCGTGATGAGTCGCCGAAAATGAAGACATTCTTAGAATCACTTAATTCCGTTCAAATAAAATCTTTATAGCCAACAAAAACAACTGGAACAACAACAATAACAAAAAGGTGACAACAACAATATTCAATGCTGACTCCCTAATCATACTAAAATCACTTTACCTTCTGATGTTGCGTTGTATGGAGCGCGTCACTGCTGACATATCGCAGGCACCACGTTCACCAGGCTTACGTCCCTCCAAACGACTGCTGCAAGAGCGGCCATCAAGTGTGGCGTAGATGTGTCGCCGCGGCACATGTGCAGTGTAGATATTCCTTGGCGTCGGTATTTTACTCTTCGACGCACGTGGACTTGGTTCGAAACCGGAATCCTGATCTTTGCTAGATTGTGCTGCATGCGCATAACTGCCGGTTTGCTCGCCATCTCCATCGGTTATATCTGTTTTGGTTTTCCAATTGCTACGGGTTTTCGGTCCACTACGCACACGTTTCTTGAGACGACGTTTACGGCCGTTGGAGTAATCGTAGACACCGAGTACGGCGCTAGTGGGCAAGGAACCATCCGCGTTACCCACTCCATGACGGTTGAGCACGCCAGCGGTAGTTTTCTTAAGTTCCTCATTATCGTAATCTTCATCGATGTGATCTTCATCCTGCTCATAGTCGGCGGCGGTAGCCTGCCTATGTTCATCATCTATTGAGCTTGCTTCGGTTTCCAAATATGGTTTGCCCAAACGTGGTTGTGGTTCGGTAACTATTTTAAAGACTTGTGAGTCGCTGAGTTCGAGCTCATCTTGATGTCTACCACTTTCGCCACCGGACTCATCACTTTTCAAAATTTGGAAGCTTGATTTGCGCACAACTTCTTCGGTGCCCTCATCTTCGGCTGAATCAGACGGTAATAAGGTGAATGAACGTCGGGGTTCTAATTCACGGGACGGTTTTTGTGTTTCAACTTGTGTTGGTTGCTGAACGGAAGTAGTGTTGGACGGAAGTGTTGGTTGTTCTGGTGTGGGCTTTTCTTCGGAAGTAACTGCAGCAGTTGGTACAGTTTTGGAAGTATCTGCCACTTCAGCTGAGTCTTTGGTCTCAGCTGGCGCTGCCGTTTCTATTCCAGTGGTATCTGGTGCTGTTGCAGTTTCAGATGGTTTAGTGTCTGCAGCATTGGACGGTGGTTCCTCGGGTTGAGTTGGCGTAGTGGTAGCAGCAGCTGAAGTAGGAGGCTCTTCAGCTGTTGCTTCAGGTATGGGACTTGGCAATGGTGTTGGTATTGGCGTTGCTGGAGTTTCGGTTACATTAGGTACAATTTTAATGACTTCTTCAGGTTGTGGTGCAGCTGGTGCATCAATTTTCACAACTTCTGTTTCCACGGTCTCCGCAGCTGCTTCTACTAACTCTTTATTCTCTTCATTCACCGGCTTTCCAGTCTGCTCTCCGTTCTCTTTATTATTTTCACCATTTTGTGCATCGCTTTCGAGCGCCAACGCAGCGATTTTCATCACCTGATCGACTTCCTTTTTCATCTCTTCAGCCAGCTTGGTCATGTCTTCCGACTCATCTCTAACCACTGCTGCTTGTATCTTTTCTTCTGTATCGGCCTGCTGCTGTACAGAAGCAGCGTCTGCTTCCTGATGAACATCTACTTGAGTAGTTACTAGCTCGGCTGCTGGCTTACCATCTTCATCCGTTAGTTCCATAGATTGAGCTTCAGTAGACTGTGTGGACTTAATAAAGGTTGCTTCTTTAGCTGCTTTACCAGGCGTATTAGCTGGAGTGCGCGTAGTTGCCGATTCTGGGCGACTCTCTCTTTCTGCAGCTTCTTCTTTACCATTACTTGGCTCTGTTGCTGACTCCTCCTTCGGCTCTGGCGCTTTTTCTTCGCGTTCGCGTACCACTTCAACCTCTCTAACTTTACTTTTCTCTGGTGAAGACTCTTTCTCACTGCCACGATCTCGCCCATCACGCTCCTTCGAACGTCGTGATGATATTGACTTTCTACGTATTACACGCTGTTTCTGTCGTTTGTGGTAACAGCAATTTTCACACGAATCTTCGTCGTCTTCATTGTACTCGTCGACTCTATCCTCCCATTCGCTTGAGCTTGCGTAACGCTCACGTGACTTACGACGCCTTATCTCAATATTACTTTTAGAGCGGCAAATATCAATTTCACCGCTGTCATGATGGTGACAATCTTTCGGCTCACCACAACTACTGGTGCGTCGTCGACTTTCCCGTCGTCTACTGTGCTGATGACGTCGGCAAGTATGCGCAAACTTTTGTTCTCTGCGATAGGTTCGCTCATGGCAGCTGCAATTACTATCACCCTCTCCACCACCGCCATCCGAGTCAGAGTGTTTCAGGTAGACAACATACTTCTTCGAGTTTTGTAAATCATGCAGCTCCTCCTTCTCCACATACCGCAGCGGGCGCACCATATCGGTGCTGACCTCATGAAATGGATTCGACCGTCGTGCTGCCAAGCGCAGCTTGCTGGCTGGCAAACCGCCATGCGACTGCAGAAACTTGGCAGTTGCACGATGTCCCTTCTGCAAAGCGCAGTCGAGCGGGGTGTAGACAACACCTTTGCTATTGCGATATATGGCATTGATATCTCCGCCATAGTCCAGCAGCATTTTACACACGTCAGTGTAGTCATTATTCGCCGCTATGTGCAGGAGGCTGCGCCCGTCATTGCTTGTGGTATTCACCTGCTTGGGTCGCTGTTCCAACAGCCACTCGACGAGCTCACGTCGACCCGATGAGCTTGCCTCATGCACCGGCAAGTCGCCCTTAGCATTGCGCAGCCACAAATTAGCGCCACGTTCCTTCAGCAGTTTAACCGTTTCAAATTGTCCCTTCGCACAGCCACAGTGCGCTGGTGTGCGTCCCTTGCGGTCTTGTCGATTCGGATCGGCATCCAAATCGAGCAGACGTGCGGTCGCATCTGCATGGCCCAGTGTCACAGCGTAATGTAGGGCCGTACAGCCGTTCGAATCAATCAAGTCCGTTGGTGCGCCACAAAGACTTATCAGCGTGTCAATGCATTCGGTGTGCCCGCGTGAGGCCGCACAGTGCAGCGCCGTCAACCCATCTCTAGAAAATAAGAAGTAAAAAACTTGTTATAAAGAAAGGCTTTTTCAGAAAATAAAAAGTGTGGCAACCTACTTATCTGCGCTTTCCACACGTGCACCTGCCTTCACCAGCGCAATGACGGCTTTCGCGGAACCCGCCGAGGCGGCCCACAACAGCGGCTGACGTCCGTCTTTGTCCTGTACGTCAACACTGGAATGTGGGTGTGCTAGCAGTATGCCGAGTATCTCCAGTGCCAGCTTAGTGGCATTAGCCTGACCCACTTTGTTGTCAACACTGGCGCCACACATCTGCGCCGCGTAATGTAGCGGCGTGCCACCGTTCAAATCGGGTATCGCAATATTTGCACCAGCCGCCAACACCGAACGCAAAGCCTCCACCTCGCCGCAAACTGTAACGAAACAATCGTTTAGCACCTTCATTGTGGTGTATACTCGTATGTGTACGATGCGCTTTCGACTGTGGCTTCACACATGCAGTCTCTACACTCGGTCCATTGGTGTGAAATGTCGTCGTTGTCAGTCCATTGACGTTTGCCATTAGAGCTTGCTACTTACCCGTCGCCCAATGCACCACAGAGTGGCCCTCGTTATCGACCGCATTCACGTCGGATTTATTCGCCAGCAGCAAATTGACCATCGCCAAGTTGCCCTGAATAACAGCCAAGTGAAGCGGCGTAAAGCCATCCTCGTCGGCAGACTCCAGCAATTCTGGAGCTGCGACGGCGATGCTGGCAGCCGCCACGAGTTCACGTGTCTCTGCGTTCTGTGCGGCACAATAGTGGAGTGCGTTTTTGTTGCGACTGTCACGTTGACGTATGCGTTCCGGCTACAATAACAATGGTGAGGCCATATACGGGTATCAGCCATACAGTTATCGTTGGTGTATAGGCGCAATCAAGTGTGAACGCAGCAGCCATTTAATAGTTGAAAGACCAGATCATGAAGAGAGCAGAAAAGAGTATAAAAAAATATTGTTAATTACTTATATTATTTGTAGGTTATAGAGAAGTGTTTAAGTGAGATAAAACATATAAATATCATTAGATAATGACACGTAAAGAGAAGTTAAACTTATACTAAGCTAACCTCTTTTCAGAACACACATTGGAAACAATTCAATTCCCATATTTTTATTTATTTTATACAATAATAGCACGGTAGAGCTATGGAGACTCCTCCGACGGCTTCATATAAAGTATAGTGTTATATCGCTTGGACCTCGGTAGTTTTCGGCCTTTAACTATTTCATATAACTTTGAATAAAGCTCGGAGTCGGATGAAGGAAATACTAATATTTACTAGCATTATTCCGAAAGGGGTTTGGAAGGTTTGACTAGTATTCTCAATGAGTTTTTCCACCGTTAAATTTAGAGAATGAAACGTTCCTTTGTGGTCGTTTCAGAAAAAGTGGTAGGTGAGTTGATTAAATGGCAAAAGCTCAGAACTGGTAGAGTTCGAGGGATTCAGATTCAGTAAATCTCTTCTCTTACGTACATTGTATCATACCTAGACATTGTACTCAGAACGGATGTGCCCCTTCATAAGATACCGTTTTCTCATATTCCTTTGGAGTATTTCAGCAATCCATGGAATATATCACTAAATTTAAACTACAATAAACAGGAATAGAATCAGACTGGAAAAAATATTTTTTAGAATAGATAATGTGAATTTTTTTTGGTTCTCCGTGTCATTACCATTCGTCTAGGTGCTAAATGGTTCCAGCATAAAGCAGGACGGAACATCAAGTTATGAAACCATATTTCGTTAGAATGCTATTTTTAGGAATTTAAATATATCAAGGAATGGGCTCCTCATTTATCCTCCAAGTCATGTGAATTCACACCGTTTGGGTACTTTTTGTGAAAATAAACATGTCAACTATAACTGATGTTGGAAACGAACTTTTGAAGCTTCATTTGTGAGAAAAGAGTAAGTTGAACCGACTGTAAGGCCTTCAAAAAACGCAGTCGTGGTACTCATACGATCGTAATATTTTTTCTAGGTGCCTTCAGAAATTTGTGAAATATGATTTTCTAACCTCAAAATGATTCATTGATCTTCGCAAAAAAATCCACAAAATTATTGTTTAAAGTTTAAATTTAAAAGACAATCTCATAAAAAAGTGAATCACATAAATACAGGGTTGTATTTGCACAGATAAACAAGTTAAACGTTTTTTGTTGCATACTCGTATAAAACGGTAAATTTAGATTAAATTAAATGATTTACGACGCGCAAGTAAATTACGAACTACCAGTGTATTATCTGCAAAAAGAACAAAAAAACAACAAAACCAATATTAGTACATTGTACCAACGGCAAATCTCTGATTACAATTTTGCACGCTAAATGATAAGCGCTATATTTGTAGTTTTTTTTGTTGTTTTTTTTTAATTTTTTTATAATAATTTTTTGTCAACTTTAACTAGATGTAATCAGCGTAATGAATTTCATAGAAATATTTACTTACATACTGGCAAGCAGATATTTATCCGCGTTTATATTTAGAGCCAATTACGTGCATAAATGCACAAAAAATTTACTTATTTTTTATAAAAAAGTTATCATACATTATACATATAAATTTATACATATATACATATACTATATATGTAAATTAAATATATATTTATCATACTCAATTTAGTTAGTAAAAATTTCTGTTTTTTTCCTCATTTTACTCGTAAATTTGTTAATGAAAGATAAACTGATGTTTTGCATTTATTAATTTGAATTTTTTTGTTGTTGTTGTTTTACTTTTAATTATGTGTTTACCGCAAATTGAAACCTGACAAATACACAGCTGCTTTCATAATTAATAATTATTTAAATCACTGCATCACCAAAAGCATTTAAATCGCACTAAACACGTTAAATAATGTGAATTTCCTGGGAATAATATTGGAATGCTCTAATTGGAATCTAATGTTTCAGAATGTTGACATTAATTGCTTATTAAATTTTTATAAACAGATTGCGCACTAAATTGATTACCAATTTTATTGCTTTCGAAAAATTAATTTATCAATATTTTTGATATGATGAACCTGTTGAACTTTTGCATAAGGCGTTGGGGGATTTTAAAAGTAACAAGTAAGGAAGGGCTAAGTTCGGGTGTAACCGAACATTTTATACTCTCGCAATTTATTTATTTAACTTTATTTATATTATATAATACACAATTTGACCCACATATTCGTCATATATATTGTATAAAGTCCATTGAAAGTTGGAAACCATAATATCAGGTTAGAAGCACCGAGGTCCTCGTGTTCGATATATGGGCCTTAAAAACCTATGGTCCGATTTCGGCGATTTTTAGAATGGGGCTGCCACACTATTAACATAGTATTTTTGCAAAGTTCTGCACCGATATCTTCACTAGTACTTACATTATATATTGTAAAGTAAACGATTCAGATCATCTTCAAAGTTCTGGTATATAGGAAGTAGGAGTGGTTGTGAAGCGATTTGGCCTATTTTCACAATATATCATTGGGATGTAAGAAAACTATTACATCATTGAAGTCGGTCGAGTAGTTCCTGAGGTATGGTTTTTGACCCATAAGTGGGCGACACCACGCCCATTTTCCATTTTGTAAAAAAAATCTGAGTGTAGCTTCCATCTGCCATTTCTTATGTGAAATTTAGTGTTTCTGTCGTTTTTCGTTAGTGAGTTAACCCACTTTTAGTAATTTTCAACCTAACTTTTATATGGGAGGTGGGCGTGATTATTATCCGATTTCTTTCATTTTTGGAATGTATAAGTAAATAGCTAAAAGAAACGACTGCAGAAAGTTTGGTTGATATAGCTCTATTGGTTTCCGAGATATGTACAAAAAATCTACTTGGGGGCGGGGCCACGCCCACCTCCCCAAAAAAGTTACATCCAAATATGCCCCTTCATAGTGCGATCCTTCATACCAAATTTTATTTCCATAGCTTTATTTATGGCTTAGTTATGGCACTTTATGTGTTTTCGGTTTTCGCCATTTTGTGGGCGTGGCAGTGGTCCGATTTTGCTCATTTACGAAAGCAACCTTCCTATGGTGCCAAGAAATAAGTGTGCCAGGATATCTTAATTTTTACTCAAGTTACAGCTTGCACAGACGGACGGACGGACGGACAGACAGACATTCAGATTTGAACTCCACTCTTCACCCTGATGACTTTGGTATATATAACCCTATATCTAACTCGTTTAGTTTTGGGTGTTACAAACAACCGTTATGTGAACAAAACTATAATACTCTCTTTAGCAACATTTGTTCCGAGAGTATAAAAATTGTTTCATAAAAAATAAAAACATTTTCCTAGAAACACAATTTTAGAGAAGGTTGCCACATGTTTACAAAATTTAATTATAATGTTATAATATACATTGGCACAATAAGGCACAATATAGAAATTATGAAATAAAACCGAAAAGTAAAGAGGTTTTCAACAATATTTTCGGGAAGGGTTGCCACGTTATTTTTTTTCAAAAAAAAATCATAAATATTACAAAAGAAATAAAAATGTAACTTTGCTAATTTTTTGTCGGAATTATTTTTCTAAGAGTTGCCAGATGTTTGAAAAAAGTTGGGTGATCTTTCATTTGATATTTAAAAAATTTAATATTTACTAATTAAATTTTGTTGCAATTTTCATAAAAACAGATTTTTTTTATTTATTTTAATCCTACAAAAAATCCTCTGATACACATCGTTAAAACATTTGGGACCGTTGCCTGTTATGAGCCTCAAAGTAATTTGAGAACACTCCTTTGAGAGTTCAACTGCCACCTGACGATTAAATTAAATTTATTGTATACAAACAGTTAAGTATGGCGCATCATTGTGTTTGCTTCTGTTTGTGTGTGTGAAAAATAATTCCCGCAAAAATGAAATACCATTACCGTTATTGGACATAATTAAAAGAAAGTTTGTGTTGGCGTTCCTGTGTCGTAGATAAATAAACGCTTTTTAATTAAATAATTATGAAATATTTTTGCATGTGAAGTAATTGTCTTTGCGCGCGCACGCGTGTGGCCCTGTGTGTGTGTATGGGAATGTGCGTGCGAGTAATTAATAGATTTATCAGTAATGCCACACGGTGGCCATGTTACACAGGCCACATATTGCGCTCTTTTATCAGCTATGGAACGGTAATTAATTCATTTTAACAAATCCAGAAGGCGAAAAAAAAACGAAAAACAACAACAACAACAACAAAAATAATAAGTACAACAATAACGGGATATATGTATGGATGATTACACAACAATTTAAGCGCTTGAACAAACCGGCCTTCAAGTACACTCGTCGGTGTAAAGGGTGTTTTACGAAATTTTCGATTTATTAAATAATTATAAATATATCGGACATGGGTTTAACTTCTCGACTTCTTCTTGCTGACGTAATCTTTATTTAATGAACTGAAAAGATTCAGTGAAACTGACAACATTCGGAAGAGGTCGGAGTGCCGCGAACAAACCGTAATCATCCATATCCATCTAAGATTGCAGCTCGAAGAAACGCAATAAAGACCAGAGGAGTCACCTGTTGCTCACGGTTGTATCGTATTATCATCATGACTATAATGGAACGGTTTTTTGAATGTATATTCCGTAAACGACGTTTTCAACTTTGAGCCGCTGAAGCTGGATATACTCAAGTTTTCTTGATACTCTAGAGATTATGGTTTTAGGAAGCTCATTGTTCAACAAAGCCCGCCTTTTCCTAATTGTAGCACTTTTAGACGACCATTGTCAACTCGGTAGTAATATTACCGGATATTACCAATTGTCAATGTTGTTTGAAAGATATTTAAGATGAGATGATTTTTCAACTTGACTGTTCCACCTATGAATGTCAAATCGAGACTAGATCAAAGCATGGATTGAAAGCGCTTTTTTAATACATATAATGGATCAATTTTCAGAAGATTTTTGGCATCATTAAGAACTTATTCTAAGCTGGAATGGCATCCCAGTGTCGAGGTTCAGCCCCAGAATCTAGCCTAAGCTACTTCTCCTAGATGTTGCGTCCTGATCTCTGAACGATCACTGATCTAACGCGAGAACGTTTTTGGACTGATTAATTTAGCATCAAAAGCTTCAGTGGCTCGTCCGAACCTCATCAAAGTAAAGCCACGGAAAATGTATTTTAATTGAGCTAATATTTCTTAATAGCATTATTTTATTCATTTATAACCGACATAAGGTAGATTATAGAATTTATTTGTAACAAACCGTAAACATAAATAAACACCCTGTAAAAGAGGAAATTACGCATAACAAAGCCATTTACACCAACAAATGTTGCTTACTGGTAAATACCCTGCAGGAAAAAAAGTAGTAGATCTCAACTGATTTTAAAGTCATGAGTTTTCCTGCAGGGTCTAGCGATATAGGTGAATAGGTCATATAAAAGCCATTGTAATTATTTACTTACATATCTCTTTACTAAAAAAACTGTTGACTTCAAAAAATATATTTTCAATTATATTTAAATGCAACGCTGTAATTTTAATTTATTTTGTTATGAATAATATTTATTTTTTTCACTTTAATATAATTTTTATACTCTCGCAACCTGTTGCACAGAGTATCATAGTTTTGTTCACATAACGGTTGTTTGTGTCACCAAGAAATAAAAGAGTTAGATATGGGGTTATATATATATAAATGATCAGGATGACGAGTGGAGTTGAAATCCGGATGTCTGTCCGTCCGTCCGTCCGTGCAAGCTGTAACTTGAGTAAAAATTGAGATATCTTAATGAAACTTGGAACACATGTTCCTTGGGACCGTGAGAGGGTTGCTTTCGAAAATGGGCAAAATCGGTCCACTGCCACGCCCACAAAATGGCGAAAACCAAAAACACATAAAGTGTCATAACTAAGCCATAAATAAAGTTATAATAGTAAAATTTGAAATAAAGGATCGCACCAGGAAGGGGCATATTTGGATGTAATTGTTTTGGGGAAGTGGGCGTGGTCCCGCCCCCAAATCGGTTATTTATATATATCTCGCAAACCAATGAAGCTATATAAACCAAACTTTCTGCAGTCATTTTTTTAGCCACTTCTTAATACAGTCCAAAAATGAAAGAAATCGGATAATAACCACGCCCACCTCCCATACAAAGGTTAGGTTGAAAATTACTAAAAGTGGGTTAACTCACTAACGAAAAACGTCAGAAACACCAAATTTCACATAAGAAATGGCAGATAGAAGCTTCACTCAGATTTTTTTACAAAATGGAAAATGGGCGTGGCGTCGCCTACTTATGGGTCAAAAACCATATCTCAGGAACTACTAGACCGATTTCAATGAAACTTGGTTTGTAATAGTTTCCTTACCTCCCAATAATATGTTGTGAAAATTGGCCAAATCGCTTCACAACCACGCCTACTTCCTATATACCAGAACTTTGAAGACGATCTAAATCGTTTACTTTACAATATGTAAAGTAATCACTAGTGAAGATATCGGTGCAAAACTTTGCACAAATACTGTATTTATAGTGTGGCAGCCCATTTCTAAAAATCGCCGAAATCGGACCATAGGTTTTCAAGGCCCCATATATCGAACATGAGGACCTCGGTGCTTCTAACCTAATGTAAGGGTTTCCAACTTTCAATGGACTTTATACAATATATATGACGAATATGTAGGTCAAATTGTGTATTATATAATATTAATTAAGTTAAATAAATAAATTGCGAGAGTATAAAATGTTCGGTTACACCCGAACTTAGCCCTTCCTTACTTGTTTTTTTTTGTTCTGAAGACACAAACACTCCCACACACACACTGACTCCGTTAGCAATTGTGTGTTAATCACAAACGTGCCACTGTTGTTGCAAACAATGTTTGTTTGTTGTTTTTTGTGCTTTTTTTCTCACCTCTTTCACCGCAATATTGCGCAAGCAACAATTAAAGAAAAACAAAAGCCTTTTTGTTTTGGGCCAACAATAATAATAAAAGCCAACGAAATTAGTTTAGTTTATTATACGCGAGCAGTAATTCACAATCTGACTGCAACAATGGCTTTTTATGCGCGAAAACGTGAAAACGTCAAAAGTTACTAACGAAACGATGCGGCTAATAACACATTCATGGCAGGTAAACAATCGGCCGTTGGTGCTGCCGGGTGACACAGGTGTTGGCGGTGATGGAGGGCAGTGCAACAAAACAAACTTTTGTGCGACCACATGGCCGTGACCATAGCAACAACCGTTATAGTGTGGTGGCTAGTTGCCATTCAAGAGTTGATGACGCGAGCAGAGTGGTGAATTCCATGAACGAGGTGTGTAAGGGTGTACGTATCACTTAGGAACCAGAGATGTTTGTCGCTTGCCCTTTGTAGCGATTCAAAATAATTCGCAGAAACGTGAGTTTTCGGAAAATATTTATTTCATGAAATGAAATTCCACGCACTAAATTAATGGAAATAAAAAGACAAAGAACAAAGAACGTTCTTGGAAGGAATAAATATTTTGACCTAATAAGTTGTTGACCAGTCTTGTTTTGGGGTTTTTTGCGAAATAAAATGTGGGTTCGTCAACATTGCTATAAAGTAGAAGGACACTATCGTTCACCAAAACTATCGAAAGTTGTTGATAGTTTCTTCAGTCATTATCAATTCTGGTGATAGTCATTGTTTCTTATTCTACAGTGCTGCGTTCCCTAAAAAGCTACCTTTAATCTTATTGGTAATTCCAATTTGAAATGACTGAGACCATAAATCCATTAAAACTTCGAGGTGGAGATTAATACTTTGTTAAGATTTAAAGTTTTTAATTTGTATCAGCAATTAATCAGAGCGGTACTCTATATTGTTAAAAATTCGACATTTCAAACTCGATGTTTTTGGATAGCCTTTGGCTCTTTTAGCCAGGGACCGGAAATAAGAGTTATTTTACAATTTTTAATAAAAAAAATCATACATAAAGGAACATCGTAGAAAAGTTTTGATTACACCATCATAATTTTTAGGTGAACTATATGCGAAATATTGTATGATTTTTAAATTTTGATTTTTATATATTTAGATCAAAAATAAAAGTTATTTTTGATTTTTATTTTTTTAGATCAAAAATAAAAGTTATTTTTGATTTTTATTTTTTTAGATCAAAAAATAAGAATTATTTTTGATTTTTATATTTTTAAATCCATAATAAAAATCAATTCAAAATTTGTGACATATAAAAATTGGAATGATGCAGCATATTGTAATACATACGGCATAAATAGATAAATAAAAATTTTGAATTGATTTTTATTATTGATTTAAAAATATAAAAATCAAAAATAATTCTTATTTTTTGATCTAAAAAATAAAAATCAAAAATAACTTTTATTTTTGATCTAAATATATAAAAATCAAAAATAATTTTTATTTTTGATCTAAATATATAAAAATCAAAAATAACTCTTATTTTTTGATTTTTTTGATAAAAGTCATAAGAGTTACGGTCCCTGCTTTTAGCACTTTCGCGTATCCTTGTAAAACGACGGCTCTTTAAGGTTCGCTTTATTTCTGGAAATAGAAAAAAGTCACACCGGGTCATATTTGTGGAATAAGAAGTCTGGGGCATCGCTACGGTATTGTTTTTGGAATTCACGAACAAGCAACGATGTACGAGCTTTTAACAAACAAAAATTATCATTCTCATAAAAACAGGACTAACCTTTGCGTATACTACAGAGAAAGCAAGCCATGAATCCAGCTGTAAATATTATCCTACTTCAGAGGCATGTTTGATGTACATGAATTGATATACATACCAACATAATAAAAATAAAAACAAATTGATTATGAAATTCCCGTTATTTTTTGAACACACTTCGTATGGGAACTAAGGATATGTACTTAGTGCTCCAGGTTATTTATTATTAGATTTTAAGATGCGGCGAGCGGCTACTCTAGATTATATTTCATTTTTTCCTAAATTTCCATTATTATTTTTGGTAAAATTCAGAAAATTATAAAAAGTAGTTTACATTTCAAAGAGTTATTATATTAAATTATTATAATATTTATAACAGTAATTTTCTCAAAATAATAAAAAAAATCAAATCTGGCAACTCTGGCATATATTATTGTTCTACTAACTCACTTTGTCGTCCACTCCAAGCAGTAACTAATCTTTGAGGCGCTTTGAGTACTCAAAACCACGCTATAACTAAATGACAGACACACGCACAAACAAATGAATATTTTTCCGCCGTGAAATGCACACCCGTCTTTTCAACACAAAAAAACACACACACACGCCGAACTCAAACCAAACTTCAGGCTTTAAACCTCAGACGCCAAAACGCGGCAGTTCGTCAAATTTCAGCGACTCAGCAGCGTTTCAATTACATTGTGAGCTGTGAGCATACGCCGCTGGCAATGCTTTGGCGCCTAAAATTAGGTAACAAACACCAGTGAGCCGCCTGCGAGCAAACACAGGCGTAGTAAACATTGCGAACACAAGCGTCTATTTACCGTTAAAGCATAGCACACACACGCGAATACACGTGCTCGTGCTGAGACAGGCGTTTGAGTAGAAGTCAAGGAAACATAATGTAGAAACATCGCATAAACACAAAAGGAATTCACTGAACACACACCATGTCACACCACACCGCACCGCGTAGGTGCCACACAGCGGCGCCAACAACAATAACAGTGCGAACGTTTAGACGACAATGGAAGCGTCTGGCGTGTGTACATGTGTAGCACATAGTCAACAACAATAAAAAGATGACTACAAGAGTCAAGACAACAACAGCAAAAGCAACGGCAACAACAATAAAACAAGCTTCATACCTACAACGTGCAACACAAGCGTCGCGTCACACAAAAGCCAGCAAAAGCAAAATGAAAGAAAAAAGTATGAAAAAACAACGGCGAAAAAAAAAACAAAAAACAAGCGAAAAGAAATTGACAAGCAATTTTTCACGGCTTTATGATTTCCAATACTTGTACGCCTGCAACTTCCGCTTGCCACCTGACTTCCACCTCACGCGCTCTTTTTTTTTTTTGTGTGCCGCACAATTGTCCTCCCACACACTTGACGCCCGCATGGCACCATCATTCATTCAAAGCGGGCAACTAAGCAAGTTGCATGGCTTCATTGCCGCGAAAAAATAAACAAAAATATGCGCTCATTGAAAACCACCCACACACACACACTGGCATTATACACAGGCACTTGAGCAATTTGTATGAAATTTTTCTCTTCCGAGTCGCAGATTTGTTGGAGATATGACTTCAAGTGGTTTTGGAGAGGTAGTGGTGCTCACAAACAGGTGCTTTTAA
This sequence comes from Zeugodacus tau, assembly GCA_031772095.1. Lineage (NCBI taxonomy): Eukaryota > Metazoa > Arthropoda > Insecta > Diptera > Tephritidae > Zeugodacus > Zeugodacus tau. Next base: position 82,029,968 of record CM062649.1, read on the forward strand.
GGCGAACTTTAAGGAGAATTATATAATTATATAGAGTATTAAGTTCCACAAATTTAGAACTGAACTACTTCGTGGAAGGCAATTTAATTTGCTGTGATGCCTTAAAATCTTAGCTAGAAAAATCAGCATTTTTAGATTTCGCTAAAGAACCAAAGTTAAAGCTTCTTATTTAATACTCTCGAAATTTAAAACGGTGTCGAAGAATAGCTTAAAAAAGCTTTATTATTATCAATTACTTCTTCAATCTCAAATTGGGTTTGTGTCTTCGCTAATTCACTTTACACATTTCACTCTTTGCCTAATTGTAGGCAATGTTTAGTAAGTAGAGTTTTGAATTATTAGAAATCTATATGAATGAATGAATGATATGAATGAATCTATATGAAGCATTACCAAAGGTAGAAATATATTTTTCGTATTAGATCAACATTCTATAAAAACATCACGACCGCCAATTTAAGAAAATATTGCCTACATTTTGGAGCAAGCGTTAATATAAAATTGTTACGAAGAACAGATCGTTGTTTTCTATCTGTCATGCGACTATGTAAATTGAATCAAAGCGCATCAATACAGGTTTGGTAGCTTCATTTTAAAGACTCTCTACTAACTGATATATTGATTGCTAAAAATAGGTTAATCGCCAAAACATATACTATCGTAAAATGATATAGACCATTTAGAGCTGAGTCCTTACAGATTTTAATATAAATTTTAATTAAGAATCATTAATAAATTCAATCAATATTGCATAGAAGGGATAGCTTAGATTATAAACTAAGTCAACAAACTGAAGATTTAAACTCGGAATAGAGAAATAATGCTGAGAATTACTCCGAGAATGGCAGAATGGAACAATTTAATAAAAAATAAATATAATTTTATTTTCTCTAATTTACTACTCGGAGGGTTTTATACTCTCGCTAGTTGTCCTTTCATCGATTTCCTACTGGCTGCTTCGCGTATTGACATCGCGTGCCAATATTTTATTATTTGTACTTATGACGGTTATTTGACACATTTGCATAATACCTTCAACACTTCACCAATAAAGTATTAAACAGGGCAGAGACGGCACCTTTTCACTTTTCAAAGAATAATAAAAAATGGCAGTAAACTTGGGTGATTAAATTTAGGATAAGTGTAATTCTAATAACAACAATTTTGCCTATATTTTGTACGGATATGCTAATTTAGGTGAAAGTGTGGCTCTTCAGAGAACCCATCCATCAATTTGTTAAATAGCAGTGATGTGAAGGCTTTAACCGCCATTCATTTTGTACTTTATAGCAATTTGATTGTTGTTGAGGCGGTTTAAAGATGTACCGAAGACTTTTAAGTGGTAGGACAGCGCTTCAGTAGAGAGTTCAGGTTGTTTACGATGATGAGTTTTTGGAAGTGGTATATTTTAGGGAACTTTTAAAGGTCAACCCGATGGATCTTAACTGACTTATACTTAATTCTTGCTTTCTAGCGTAGACTTCGATAAGTTCGAAAGCTATCAACTATTTGAAAATTATAAGCGGAGAGCTGCCACCTATTTGAATTTTTAAATTGAATATAGTCGATAATATAGAAAAATATTAAAACATTGGATTAGAAATAAAGGTGTTTCAAAAGGTATATGTCTAAAAAATTTTTCAGACAGAGTTACCACCTGTTTAAAATTATTAAATTAATAATATTCAAAATATGAAATGTTGATAAAAAATTGTTGAAAAATGATGGAGAAATTTATTTTCGTATTTTTAAGTTAGAAGTGTTGCCACCTGTTTAACATTTTTCATTTAATGAAATTAGTAAAACAAACGTTATTTGGTGATGTAACTACAAAAGTGGAGAGCTTGATGAAGGATAACATTTAAAGAGAGTATGCGATTGAAAATATCGGTGAAAAAAGTGGCAACTTTGGTTAAACGCTCAGAAGCTTGCCTTCCATTGCGCGCATATTATTGGAATTTAAAATGCGATTTGATTACTAAACTATGTAAATAAAATCAAAATTTGTAGAATTTAATTTAATTTTTTAATTTAATTTTTATAAAATATTCTGTATATTACCAAGGGAATTAAATATCAAAACTTTTTAAGAAAGCTATTTGCCCGTAAATAAAATACGAATTAATATTTTCTTACTAAACGAATTACTATTTTCTTTAAAAAATGCATGGTAGCACGGAGTGAAAGTGAAGAAAGCGTAAACAAAAACCGCAAAACACACAGCAAAGTCATGTAAATGCGTTTTCAATCAAATTTTTCTGATATCCTTTAAATGTGTTTGTTTTTCAGTTGCCGCCTTATGTTGCTATTACCGCCTAACTTTGGTTTTGCTTGCCATTTCCAACATTTTTTTTTTGCAGAGCGCTACAAACACAACGAAACAGAAACAGAAACAGAAAGTTTGCGCAAATAGAAGAAATGAGTAAAGCACTCACAAAATATTTGTTTTCAAGCTTTTTGCTTATGAATAATTCAAAATAATTCAAATAAGTTGTAATCGTTACCTCCGATGGCGTATGCCGCTGGTAGGGGCACGCTTTACTTCCCTTTACTTCTCAAAAAACATGCGCGCGGAATGCGTTAGGCACATTCTCGCTTTGTATAGGAAAATAAGAAATGCATAAATTGAAATTAAAAATACAAAAATAAACGCGCATATTAATGCCACGGATCAAACAAATTTGATTAAGAAAAACTTTAAGAATTTTTTAATTTTTCCCCGCCTTTGTTTACGAGCAACTTGTTTTCTTAATTAATTAAATAGGGGCGGCAATGAATTTTAGCTTTAGTTGCAATGCTTTTTTGACAGTGTTGGCCATGCAATTAGAAACACAGTGACTTTTTTGGTAGTTGCTAGAACACTATGTGACAAAGGCGAAACACTATGCTCACTTAGCACGAAGAACGTCATTTTGAATCGATTTATCACACGATCATTTTCAGTTATCTTTCTAAAACCAAATATTTTGCAATGTAGTTAATCTGCGCCATAATAATCTGGTTGGCATCCAACGAGATTCAAATGAAGTACTGAGTGAACATCCCTGAATTTATTATCTTAGATAGGAAACCTAAAAAATATACATATGTGACCTGGTTTACGGAAAGGGAGCTAACGTGCGAAAACTAGTTTTCTGGGAAACAGCTGTTAAAAATAAACAACTCTCATCTTCCATCCGTATTAACTAAAAAGTGAAAATTTATTTTTTGACACCTAAGCCCCCTTTTCGTAGACCAGGTCACATATATGCTTGAACTAGGCCGCTCAAATTTATAGTATTTGTTTAAGAATCTGAAATGATTTTTATCATCGTAGGGCTATCGCCTCTAAAACTTGCTTCTGATATATTTTTTTTTAGCATATATAATATTTATATAAATAAAAGTCAAAACCTCCAAGGCAAATTTTTTCGAGAACTAAGAAAGGTATCAAATTTCATAATTTTGTGTCTCTTTATACATTATTACCAATTTCAAAATGTTGGAAAATTCACATAAATGAAATGTACTATCAGATTGCATATAGTAACTAATAATATGAACACCGCCATCTCACATAACATTTTGTGAAAAAATAAAAGAATATCTCGCATAACTTATTTTCAATTAAAAGTTTAGTTTTAAATTTATGTCTTCGTTTGTTAGTGTGATTGAAATATGAGCACAGTCGTCTAGCTAAAATCTAAAAGAGAAGAGCAAAAACAAAAGTTGTGGAATACAAAAATCAATGTGATAAGAAAATGGAGCTTAGCCGGAGGTTCTTAACAATTTTTAATGTTAAATAACACTGCCTCCACTCATTCTTTCTTTTATGACGTAGCTTTGAGCAATACTATATCTCATTCTTGGTTAGGGCCTATAAGTTCACTGCATATCGCTCGCTATTTGAAATCTGATCATTAATGTATAACTCAATAGAACCCTTAAACCCTCCAATGACTTTTCCAAACATTTTTTTTAATTAGGTCGAATATACCTTATAGTACTATTAAAAGGGGGCTACTTAATCCCCAAAATCTATCAGACAATATTTTTCCTTTTTCAAAATATACACGCATATTTCAATTTTAAAATCCAAAAAATTTAAAATTCTAAGTAATCCGTTGACAAAGCCACTCAGTCAAAGCCAAGCGCTGATGGTCAAATTCTCTATGCCAACTGCTTCACATTCATCCCTGAATAAACACACTTAAATTTTCACAACACAAAACGGAGTTATTTGTTATTATTCAGCCATTTCTAGGTAAATCCATTATTTACAATTTTTCGTGCTCCTATTTTGGTTTTACACATTTTTTTTATTTGTTATATGTTTTTTGGCGTTTTTGTTGCTGTAAAAAAGTAATAAAAATGCTAAAACGCCATTTCATGCGTCCATCACGCAGCGCCCACTGCGCCAGCCATAGCACTTCCCAAATGCGCGTTCAGCAACTTTGCCAACAATAATAATAATAATGGTGTGGAAAACGAATGAAAATATTATATTTTTTAGCTAACGCAGAGCAGCGAGTACACCATGGTCGTATTTAAGCTGAGTCACTCAGCGTTGAGCGCTAAGCTACAGTGTCATAGAGTTGTTGCGAAAGCAACTTGTTGATGAAACCGTTATTTATGGTATAAGTAACGATTGGCTGGTGATCTCATACTTTGTGGTTGTAAGGCGGATGAATGATGAGTTAGCGAAATTCGTTTCTGCTTTGGATAAAGGTTAGAGAAAGGTTGTAATGCACTCACTTCTCTCCATGTCTATTAAGGAGAGAGAAGTTCTCTTTACGACTCAGTTGAGATTGCGGACGTGAAATATATAGATATTGGGCTCGGGAGGATATATTAGTTTCTAAAATAAGAAGAAACGAGTATCGACTTTGTATTATTATAACAAAGAGAAAGAGGCTGGTTGTAATAATTATGAACACTACAGTCATATAGACTAAAGAGTGTAGACTAAAGAATTTTAATGAGTAGAGATGATAGAGAGTATAAGATATGTCGACAAAATCCGCCCGAACTTTGAGATAATTAAAAAGGTAAAATATTTTCACGACCTAACGTACTCAAACACCATCCCTGAAAGCTCAACTGCCAAACAGTTGACTAAAAGTAATTTACGGAACCTCAACCTAGCTACAATTGCCGAGAGAGAGAGAGAAGGTTTCGGAAGTACCATCGTCAAGAGTTCAAGAGACTTATCGTACTCAAACCCAACTCTCCTTTCAGAAAGGTTTTGCGATCCCTATAAGCTCAACTGCCGAAGAGTGAATTACGGAACCTCTACATAACTACAATTGCCGAGAGAGAGAGATAGAGGGCTTCGGAATCAGCATCCTCAAGAGTACGAAGGAGCTAAGGAGAGCGGAGAAAGATAAAATCTCAAGATCTTCGATTACATTATCAAAAGATTTAGTAACTTGATCAAACTCTTGCTAGTAAGGTCAAAGAAACTTTAATCTTAAATCTCCATTCTAGCTGTTTTGAGAACATAATAGTTTTTCTGACGTCCCCTTACTTTAAGGCCACAAAGCGTTTGATCGAATTTTGCACCACTATGCGTCTCTACGCGTCTACACCGCAGTCAAATGCTATTGTTGTTGTTACATTTTTTTTTGTAACAAGCTGTAAAAAGTAACTGTTGTTGCTGTTACAACAATACGCAATAGAAACAGCACAAACAACGAAGGACAACATTATAAAGCACCGATGCGCTGTTGTCACTCCTAAGCGCCGCTGTGATGCTGCCACTTGGCATTTACCGCGCCGCACCGCCCGCTGTTACAAGCGCCGCGCAGCTAGCTATATTTTATAGTTGTCGACGCAATTTAGTGTTGTTTTTTTCAGGCCTTCACTTTTCATACATTTCATACAAATGTTGCTATTGTTGTTGTTGTATGTTGGTTGTTTTTTCTTTGTTTTGTTTTCGCTTTCAGCGCAGCGTTTTCGTATGCTCTTAACACATTATGTCATTTTTAACTGTTATTTGTTGTTATTATTGTTGTAGGTGTTTATTTCTGCCATGGCTAGTATTTCACGCGCGTTTTTTTTTTTGTTTTTATATGCCATTTGGCGTTTTATTGTTGCATATTATTTGTTGTTGCTGCGCTCTTTTGCATTATCACACTTTAGCCATCGCGGCTACCCCTCTGTCGCTGTCTTGCGCGCTGTTAGCTGTTGTGTATGGTGAGCAAAGAACAAAAAACAGCATGGCAACAACAAAAACAACACTCACTAGTATAAACTCTCACACACACACATATACACTGAGCGTCCGTTAGCCGCACAACACTGTCCGTCAGCACCAACAGCGCAATAACACGTTAAGTCTACTTTCAGGCGCTTTACAGTCACAGCGTGTTATTTATTTATTTCTGTTTCTTGTTTCCCTCCTACTAAGCAGCAACATACATTTATTTTTGCTTTATGCTTCAGCTTTACATTTATTTCTATGTTTCTTGCTTTCTTTTTTGCTTTGCTTTTTTTGTTGTTGTTGTGTTGTTTTTTCATATATTGTTGTTTCTTTTGTTTTTGCGCATTTGTGCTGGTGCGACTTTTTGCATCTCAACTGGCGTCAATGCTGTCATTATCGTCTTTGTTGTACCGGCGCGCTTTTTGTTGGCCACCCTGTATGTGTGTGTATGTCGCTGTGTCTGTGTGTGTGTAAGTTCATCTCTTCGGAATGACAGGTTGACGTTTCACTCTAATAGCCATTAAAGCCACCTCAGCAATAACAAAGCAAAAAGCATTCGTCGTCGTCGGCGAACACCCTCAAAGGTTGGCCAGAATGAATGTAAAATAGCTTTCGCTAAAACACGTTGACGTTGCTGTCGCAGTCATATCGTCGGAGTTGATGTGCATTTCACACTTCACACATTATCCTGCCACTCCTGCAGCTGTCATAGTCATAGCTACTACTACGTACTACTACTACGATTATGCGTTGACTTCGCCGCCGTCAAGTTACTAAAAGTAACGGTAGATGACGAAGGAATAAAAAAACGACGCAGTCAACTGTAGTAAAGTAGCTCTTTAATGCTGAGGGAGCACTACCCACAGACTCCCCCACTCACATACACACCTGTCCACCCACCAGCGCATACAAATCATTTAGCAAGACTGCCATTTAACGGTAACTCTCTCTAATGGCGGAAGCGGCTTCGTTTGCTTCAGTGCAACGCGCATTGTAGGGGAGTTGGTGGCGCTTAGCTAAACAAATGGGCTACACCTGCGCCAGTCTTATTAGTTGTATCATCTCATAGGCGAATCAGGGCTAATGGCAGTCGCCTTTTGTGGTAATTTATTATTTTTTAAAATGATTAAAATTTGTAAATATTTCATAGTGAATTTTTTATGAAGAATTATGTATATTAAGGAAGAGCCGTTATTGTTCAGCCGGGCCGTTATATTTAGCAAGTATATATATAGATGCAACAACATAGATCTTTGAAGTCCAACAAAAAGGAAATAAAAGGAGTCTAATTGCTTAAATGACAACAAGGTGCAAGATTTTTCAAAAAAAGTCGATTTTAATACGGCAAAATAACGGTGAATCACAACTAGAGCAGCATTTTTTCACATTTTGGTAAAAATTTAAAAATAATATTTTTTCGAGAGTTGCCACCTATTTAAATTTTATTGTGGTTAATTGATTAAAAAATAAATTATAAGAATAATGCAACAAATAGAATGAATTTAAGCAAAATTGTGTCATGAATATTTAATAGAGTTGCCACCTATAAAAAATTAATACAAATTAATTTTTAAAGTTCGGGTGTCACCGAACATTTTATACTCTCGCAATTTATTTATTTAATTTTATTAATATAACACACAATTTGACTCACATATTCGTCATTTATATGGTATAAAGTCCGTTGAAAGTTAGAAACCCTAATATTAGGTATATGGGAGTTGGGTGAAGTTATGACACGATTTCACTAATTTTTGGCACGGAGACATATTATATAAGAATATAAGATATAAGAATAAATATTATATAAGAAAAATATTCCCTCTGAATTTCTTCGAAAATCTGAGAGACTTACCCATATTTTCGGTAAAAAAATTGAGAAGAAATGAGATCCTCATATTCGATATAAAGGGTCTTGAAAACTTATGGACCGATTTCGACGATTTTTAGTGCTTATTTTATATATTGTAAAGTAAGCGATTCAGATGGACTTCAAAGTTCTGCTATATGGGAATTAGGCGTGGTTGTGAACCGATTTGAACTGTTTTCACAACACATCATTGGGGAGCCAAACAGATAATATGAACTGAATTTCATTGAAATTGGTCGAGTAGTTTCGGAGATATGGTTTTTGACCCATAAGTGGGCAGAACCACGCAGTAAGTGGCAGTAATTTGATCTTCGAATTTAACTTTCTTATGGTGCCAAGAAATACGTCTTCCAAGTTTCATCAAGATATCTCAAATTTTACTCAAGTTACAGCTTTCACAGACGGACGGACAGACAGTTAACCGGATTTAACTAACTCGTTTAGTTTTAGGACTTACAACCAACCGTTATGTGAACAAAACTATAATAATCTCTTTAGCAACTTTGTTGCGAGAGTATAAATATTGATAAGAAAAGAAAAATATGTATTTGAGAAAGCCCCAAAAGTTAGAACTCCGTAGCTTTGTTAAGTTTCCGATAGGGGGGCGCTCTGCGTCATAAGACGGTTTTACTCTTCATAAAAAAATCGTAAATGTTTAATATTTCTAAATTATTATATGACTCAGATTTTTCTTTAGCCTTATAGTGACTTAAGATCATAACCGCAACTATACTTGGCGACAAATAAATTTAAATTTACATAACTCACGTGATGCAGACCCATTTATACATATACATATAAAATCTTAGTTTTTTTGAAGCACTATCTCCATTTGAGACTCTAAACAGTAAATTGCATACTTCGGTAAGAGTGCCGTTATTTGCAAATCATTAGCATAATAATAATAATAAGACGCAGACAACACCGCAGCGACGGCGCCAAAGTGTCAGTCCAAACGGTATGGCCGCAACAACAACCACGGACATCATAAGTAGCGACTATGTTGTGACCAGACACAGACGGGTCAAATGTTGTAAAAACGGCAGTTAAATGAATCATGAAATAGACAAACTGCAAATGGACTTCATAAATATGCGAGGGCGGTTTGATAAACTTTAAAGATTTTTTTAATTTACAGCGTAGCTATACCAAGTGCAACACTGCTCGTATCCCCTAACAACACTTTTTCGATGTTAAAAGGAGGAACTATCTAAAAGAAAGCCTGAAATTTGAAGACACTCTTGTGAACATATCTGAACTAGTCACTAACACAGAAGGCCCCTAGGAGGTATAGACGATGACTATAGTGTTTTGAAGACTATATGTATCAATTATGGACGTCAAATATTTACTCCAGAGGGATCTATCTAGCAAGATTTTAGAATAAACCGAACAGCAAATCAAGTTTTTAAGGATTTTTTTAAGGTTAAAAGATCGCTTTGCGAAGTGCGACCTCTGTCGGATAACAATTCTAGATAATATCATTCACATCGAGTGAAATATTGATCTCTCTTTCGGTAAAAGAAGAGTTATCGAGTAGACTTCATGATAATATGGTTAAATATTGAAAGTTTAGTGAAATCAATTTTAAATTAATTCATAAAAATATGAAAAGGAAATCCCTTATTCTTGCCTCATTGTTTGATCTAACCAATTTATGGTAATTAATAAAAGCTAATAAGCGCGCTTAGCGAAAATTAAACTTTTTTTCTCCAAAAAATATACACCCTTTGTAAATTGGCAACAAAAACCAATTTTACAACAATAAATTTAAGTTAAACAAGTTGAAAACTTTTGCCTTAGAAAATTTAGCACAATTAGGCAGCGAGGTTACAAGCATGAATAAAGCCATTCGAAAAAGTTAAAGTGAAACTCTTCTGTCTTAACTTAACTGCGTACAAAGCCAACTAAATAGTTTCTAAGCATCTTCGGCGAAGAGAAGCACTCGTGTGTCATTGTCTTTGGCAAAATTCCACAAGTGCCACCGCATATATTCCTGTTACTAAATTCCGCTTGTTAAGTGCCTTAATCAGGAGCGCACATACACTAGTAGAGGTACAAGTATTTGTATGAGAGTATGTGTGTGCGTGTTTACGAAATTCTTTGTTTGCCAAAAGTGAAAGATATTAAAATGAAACTTCCTGCTTTCAATTAAGGCGGCACTTTAGGATGTAAGGAGTGCTTTCCATGGCATACAAAAGAGGCCTTTTATGTTTAATAATACCAAATATGCAATTAAAATATTTTGTATATAATATTTATAAATATTATCAATACTACTATTATAAAGAGGAAAGATTTGTATGTATGTTTGTAATGAATAAGCTCAAAAACTACTGTGCCGATTTCAAAAATTCTTTCACCATTCGAAAGCTACATTCACCTCGAGTAACATAGGCTATATTTATTGCTATAATCTAAACTTTCTGGAAATAGTTCCCAGGTGAGGGTATCAAAAAGACTCCGTGATGGAGAATCTTAATCTGAAACTGAAAATCGTCAAAATATTAGAAATATACAAGCTCACTTCATAATCCGAGAGAAAGACATCGGACACCAAAGACCACACTCAAAAATGTAAACAAAAATATCACGTGATCTTGCATTGATATCACATGATAAGGATGGGGTCATTGACCTCACTCAAAAATGTAAACAAAAATATCACGTGACCTTGAATTGACATCACGTGATCTGAGCGGGGTCAATGACCTGTAAACAAAATTATCACGTGACCTTCAAATGACCTCACGTGATCACGGTGGGGTCATTGATCTCACTCAAAAATGTAAACACAGATATCACGTGACTTTGATGTGACATCACGTGATCTGGGCGGGGTCAATGACCTGTAAAAAAATATCACGTGAACTTGAAATGACCTCACGTGATCACGGTGGGGTCATTGACCTCACTCAAAAATGTAAACATAAATATCACGTGACCTTGATGTAACATCACGTGATCTCGGCGGGGTCATTGACCTGTAAACAGAAATATCACGTGATCTTGAAATGTCATCACGTGATCAGGGGGTAACCGGATATGTTGTTACCGGAACCGGAAATGGGGCATCCGGAAACGGATATAGATAACGATATTGTCTGAACCGGAAATGGGATGGCTGAATATTGGTTATTGAAACTGGAAGTGGGGCATCCGGAAACGGAATGAGCCAACTGAAACAAGATATGGGATAACTTCAAAACATCTTTGTATCATTTTTATATGAGTAAAGTAATATTCTAATTCGAGACAAGATCGCTCGATTTAGTATATGTACATATGTATGTATTTTATCAGAAGTATGTATATATTTATGTGAGTACTTCTTTAACCATAGTGACCTTTTGCCTTGCATTTATGTATATTACATAAACTCATAGAACATCCGCTCAGCACACGCTTCTGCCTTTGAGAATTAGATTACCTCCGTTTACTGTTGCATAAATCGGTTTCCTGGCATGCCAGCCAACGACCATTTTGCACTGCATCTTTCACACAGAGTCTTTGCGGCAGGCAGAGTCTACTTTAATCTACTCAAAGGCACAGCAAAGTTATTAAATAAAATTAAAGGATTACGATAACCAGCAAGCAGTAAAAGGATGTAGGGAAACCAGCACAGCATACACACAACGCTGTGTGTGTGTATATTGGTTTATAGATGTTTGCATGTGTGTGTGTGTTGGAAATTGTGGCTGCTTCAAGATGAGGCAAAAGCACATTTTAAACGTTGTAAGCGCTTGTGGGCGAACGCTGGCGTTGTCTGAGCAGGTTGGTGGCTACACGCAACAGCCGAAGCCATGGAGGTCCTTTAATACTTGACAAAACAAAGCAAATAAATGCAATTTTATGTAAAGTGCAAACACACACATACTAAAGCGCATATGTATGTATGTATACTTATAAGTGAGGAAATACGGAAGTGTAAGACGAGAGTGAGTGCGACTATGTAAATCATTTAAAAATTATGCAGCTGCTTAATCCTTATGGCGCACGGAGACATATATGTACGCTCTTGTGTGTGTGTTTGTGTAAGTCGATAAGATTATATGCACAAATGTGTAAGGAAGAATCCACTTACCAGTTCATCGCAAAGACCCTTTAAGCGATTTTTTCTCCGCACACATATGATAAATAGACCTTAACACACACACACACACTCATACACTAATACATACTAATGTATGTAAATAAAATGCTTACAACAATAATTCTAAAGCTTACTGCATTCTATACTCCTAATTAGTGCAAGACATCAGCACAGCAGGATCAGAGCACAGCAACAGCAACAGTCTAGGCAGACGGCAAACGTTGCGAGCGCAAAGACATTCGGGGACCTTCAAGAGGCGACTGGTAGTTAAGTAGAAGGGCACACACATACACATACAACGATATTCATGTGCATAAGTATATTTATATGAGTATATGTATGAGTGTGAGTCATAGTGTGAGTGTGTTGGTGTGAAGTAGGTGTTATGAACGAATTAGGCGTCATGCAGCAGACACTTTGCTTATTCATGCTGACAGGCAAATTCACACACACCCACACCTATCTACACCTACATCTACTCATATGCATATGTATGTATGTGTGTTGTCGCGCTTGCATATTAAATGCGCTGCAGATAGCTAAGTAGCAAGCGACAATTATCTCCAGCCGCTCTGTTTGTCATTCAGTCATTCACTTATCGTTCATGGGCACTCGAGCAGCAGAGGCGACGCGCAACAGCACTCGAGCGCAGCCAGAAGAACAGGAAGACGCGCACGCCAAAGCCAAGCACGCAAAGCAGTCAAGAAGCGATTACTTAGCGGAAGGACAGAGAGCAGGGGGATTGACGATGAAACAAGATGCAAATCGCCGGCGCAACACAAGCAGAAGGAAATGAAGAGAATTAACTTAACCTTCATGTTGAAGGTGGTGGTGCGCAGCAAAAAAAGGGATTTAACGGTTAAGAAGAGGGTATTCAGCGTTAGCTTCTTCTTGTACGCTTCCTGCTTAAATATGCGCATATTTGCTTAGATTAAGGTGTGTGACAAATGCAGTGGCCTCTAATTTTTACCCATTCACTGTTAATTGCAAATGCTGCGTTGCCATATTATTATATATATTTTTTTTACTTGCTTTGCTTTTACGCCTTAAAGCTTTATTATAATTAATTGGTAGCATGAATGTGGATGTGTGTGTGTGTGCATGGCATTTCCGCAAATAATTAGCAGTTAATGGAAACACGGCAAATAAATTTGTCAAATTACATATGTATTTATGGACGCAAGGTGAATAAGCATATGTATTTGCCGCTCAGGAAAAAAAATACATAATTATCTATATTTATTAAAGAGTGAATGCTCGCAAATTTAAGCCAACAAGGTATTAAGTTTACACTTGATGTAGTTGAACTGTTTTTTAGCATTAAATTCATTTGATTTTATGGTTAATTATATTTATGTATATTATTTACCAAAATTTTTATTGATATATTTAAAGCTTTTAATATTATTATTATTAAATTTTTACCAGAAAAAGTGTTTAAAAATGTTAACTTAACTCAAATATTCTTTCATACAAATATTTCTATAATATCGCATGTTTTATGGCGAATATACATAATTATATCACCTAATGGATGTTCAAATGTAATGACATTGAGGTGTATATCTATACATCTATTTATTAATGGGTGTATTTATATATATTTCATCAGGAAACACGTCAAATTAATTTCTGTCTGAACAAACAATAGCTTCAGTGCAAGCTTGAGATATCTCAAAACTCAGTACAAGTGCTCCTGGGCACTCTGAGAACGCTGGGAATGTATGTATGTTATTGGCGTTCAACCGTTTAGCCGGTTATAGCCGAATCGATGAGAGCGCGCCACTCTTCTCTTTCCTTCGCAGTTCCAGTTGGAGATTCCAAGTGTAACCAGGTCGCTCTCCACCTGGTCCCTCCAACGGAGTGGAGGCCTTCCCTTTCCTCGGCTTCCTCCGGCGGGTACTGCATCGAACACTTTCAGGGCTGGAGTGTTTTCGTCCATTTGGACAACATGACCTAGCCAGCGTAGCCGCTGTCTTTTTATTCGCTGGACTATGTCTATGTCGTCGAACAACACATACAGCTCATCATTCCATCGTCTGCGGTATTCGCCAATGTTAAGAGGACCATAAATCTTGCGCTGAACCTTTCTCTCGAAAACTCCTAGTGCCGTCTCATCGGATGTTGACATCGTTCACGCTTCTGCACCATAAAGTAGGACGGGAATGATGAGGGACTTGTAGAGTTTAGTTTTTGTTCGTCGAGAGAGGACTTTACTGTTCAATTGCCTACTCAGTCCAAAGTAGCACCTGTTGGCAAGAGTGGGAAATGTGAAGCTGAGAATGGGGATCGAAAATATAACACCTTTGCCACGTCCATAATTCGTATGCCATAAATTGAACATATGTATGTAATGGAGTTACAACACCTTTTTACATTTTTCAGAAACTCGTAGTAAGAAGAAGCATTTATGGTTAAACAATTGTTGAAAAGTGAGCTTCATGCCCTCTAATTAATATACTGCATGTATCTCAGAATTTTGTAGAAACATTTATTTCCAGCCCACCTTTATTACAAGGGAAATGTTAGAGCTACCTTTGATAACTATTGAACGAAAGACGACCAAAGTTTTAAATTTTACCATACAAAATACAGAAGTGTTTGCATGTAACTCAATTTATGCAGAATGTCATATATAAGACCATCATCAAACAGATTATTTCATTGTACAATCGATATATTCAATACTAATGAAAAAAAATTTACAAATGTCCTTAATAGGTGTCAAGCTTCATCAAAAAATGGTCGAAGATGGACTATTACCTTTCAAGCGCCCATATACCGAACAAGAGAACATCCGCTCCTCTAGCCGAGAATATCAGTTTTAGAAATATCTTAATGAATTTTAGTGGAAATTTTATATTAATATTAGTATGATCTGGTACTAAAGATTGTAATACTGGTTCAGTGCATCTCACTATGAGTTCCAAAAAGGAAATACTGAATGATTATTTTTTGGAGAATGATTTTTTTGTTTGTCAAGGCTGGTTTATGTTCAGGTTCTTCAAAGATACAAATATAGTTAATATGGCACTGACCTCATGTGAAATATTAACTGGAATAAATCGCAATATTCTTATTTTATATAGAGGACCTTGAGGAAGGTATAGGTCCAAAATTAAGTGGTACCGTGCAAAAAGTATTCCTTTTTGGACTCTTATATATCCAAGATAAGTAAGTAAGAATGGATGGGTAAACGATAAGGGTCATTAATTGTATATTCTTCATTACAATATTAAAAATATTGAATTTGAGCATGATCCGTAGTGGGCTTATGTCCCTCACTGCTCTTCAACTTGAAAATTGTTTTAACTGGCTTCTTACGATAAGGGGTTTTGTAGCTCAGCCAGTGGATTATCAACCAAATCTGCTTGTCAAATACCGTATATTCCAAACACGTCTAAGCATTACAGAACTATGTCCAGATCTCATCGAAGCAATATGATGAAGCTTTATGCTTTGGAGGAAAAAGTCATATGTAACGGTCTTAAATCTTACATAACCACATTTTATCTTACCATTTCATGAAAATCCTGAATTCAAAAATTTAATACTCCAACATTACTCATATACTAACAATTTGCTTCAGGTATTAGCCATCAGATTAATACAGCTCATTTAGCTTCTCATGTACATTTATGTAGGTATATATAAATATATGCATACATACATACATATTTGAAATAGTAGTTGGTGTCATTAGCGAGTTGTGCAAACAATGAATGACAAATCGAATATTAATTAATTACGAAATGACGTTTACCACTGACACTTGGTACACATTCGGCCGATTGAGGCACTCAAGTGAACACACACACACACATATATCTGCATAAATGCATGTATGAATAGTATTTGAATTGCAAACTGCAACTTGAGACACACAATGGTAGAATATGCCGGCTTGGTTACAACATGAGCAAACATCAGCAGCAACAACAACTACAAGTGCATATGCACTCACAGCGCCAACGTCCAACCGCGCACACACCACCACTCGCCGATGATAATTAATTGCATGCCGCCAAATGCTCTACTATTTACCGAGGCAGCCGTCGGTCCACAATCACAAGATCAAGAGAGAGTGCGAGAGGAATTGAAGGGAGCGGCAGCAAACACTGATTGGGCTGCCGAAATGTGAAATTAATTACCAAAGTTGTGTGCTGAGTTTGGGGTCGCAAATACATCTCCGACATGGAGTTGCTGTTAGGAGTTTCTAATAATTGTTAGAATCTTCATTCTGCATAAATCCAAGGCATACGGCCCTCTATATATATATACAGAACCTCAACACTGGTTGCTTGTCTGATCAGCCTTATGCGCCACCAAATTTGTAGTCATGTCTTAATGTCTCTGTTTTGGTGTCTTTCATGCGCTACATCTCTTTAAAATTCGCTCCCTCCCCTCTCAAACACATTCCAATCACAAAAATACACGACGTGCATTCACTGCAATCCGTGCTGCCGTTCCTTGCACAGCCGTTTGCCGTTGTCGCTGTCATACTGGCTGACATTTGAATGACTTCCGGCCACGAAAGCTGGACGTTGCTTAAGATCACATGCATGCCCACACAGAGAGAGAGTGAGTATATACGTCCATACAAAAGTATATAGAAGCTTGCTTATATGTGTATCTGCGAATAAATTCAATTCGGTTTAGTAGAATTTTGTGAATTCCTCCATGACCAGAAGCAACTTTAATTTTCGGTCGACAAATTGGAGCGGAGTTATCCGTTTATGTGCATACTTCTATTTATAACCACAGAGTATACTTATGTACTAATGGGTTTCAAGGGATGTAGAGCAGCTTTGCTGGCGAGAGAAAATTTGATTTAAAGCTTACTCCAACAAACTCTCTTGCTGAGTCAACTTTAAAGCAGTTAATAGCTTGTAGGAGCTTCCAAGGAGTTCCAATGTATTCCTCCGGAGACTATATACTCTATATATACTATATATGGCTTTTTTAGCAGGATTCTCTCTCTGGTTCTCTCTCTCAGATTTATCTAAAATAAATTGCTTTCTCCACCATCGAGGCCGAAATCTTAATAACACTGCAATAGTGGATCAAATAACTTGTTCATGCATAGAAAATGCCCTCATTTATAAATATATTCTCTCATACCGCTAGCATGGAAACTGATTTTTTTAACTAATTAAAATGTTTTACCAAAATATATAGATTCTCGCTCTCGCGCTGGTTCTTCCCAATCTTATTAAAAGTTATAACCAACTCTATAAATCTATAATCTATAAGGTCACCCAAACCAAAATCAACCATCATTAGAATCTAGAAGTATGGATTTACAAGAAAAGAACGACATGTCTTTAATAAATATATATTATTAAGCCCCGAGCTCAATTTAGCATACATAATGGAATTTCTTAGCGGCTCTTTTCACCAACATCTTTCAATCTATAATACTAAAAAAATATCAGTCACGATCACCACCAAACAACAGAATATTTTTTCAAAAATAACGGGAATTGTAAAATTTAAAATTTCAGGATTTTGAAGTAGTCGCTAAAGTTTAGCATTTTTTATGGGCTTGGAGATTTTCGTTTGTTAAAAGCTCACTCTTCGTTGCTTGAGCCAACCTCCATAATCGCCAAACATGGCTCCGTGCGAATTTTTCCTATTAACAGAAATAAAGAGAACCGTAAGGTCCATAGTTTTAAAAGCACACGAGAAATCGCGGAATGAGCCAAAGGCTATTCCAAAAATGGGGTTTTGAAGGCGACCGTTGTAGTCGAATGATAAAATATTAAAAACAAATTAAAATTCCCGTTATTTTTAAACACTAGATTAGTTTCTTCTTCTAAAACGAAATGTCGAATTCGTCCCTCAAAGAGTTGATCAGTATTTGATAAACGTCTACTAGGGTGCTGAGAATTCTGTTTTAGGAATGATCTGGTACCATAAATCTTAGACTTAAGAACAGGCTTGTCATAGAGTTTCGTGTATTATTTAATTCTACAATAATTGGACCTGGCAAGTTCTGCAAAAGTCCAAGGATTGCATGCATCTATCTCTCTCTCCTCTCTATTTTACTACAGGGTCACCCTCCATATATAAATGTAGTATACCGCTTGCCATCTGAAGTCATGAAGGACACACTTCTAGTTTCTAGTGGTGTGTGTGTGTGAGTATCTCTGTGTGTCTAAGGATTTCCGTGTATGAATTTGAATTTGGAAATTTTCGGCCAAAAGGAAGTGCACGACTCGAATAGCAGCATGTCATGTGGCAAGTGGCCACAAGTTGCAGCAGCAGCAGCAGCGGCAATAGACGCTGCCACTAACAACAACAACAACACTACGGCTATCGCAACCAGCGTGGACCGCGCTGCCGCTGCAGGCGCTCTTTTAAGGAACTGCGGTCCACTCGAGCATGTCGGAGCATAGTGCGGTTCAGGTCAGGCGGCTGTGGCAAAAGTTTTATGCATATATTGACTTGCTGAAGTCGCACACATGCCCACACACACACACGCTCACATGCCACATTCATACAGCATGCAGCCATGCATGGATCTAAGCGCTTATGCATAACACACAGTCCATATGAGAGTGAGAGTGTATGTGTGCGTATGTGCGCCGCATTGCTTGGCTTCGCATGTCAAAGTTGCCGTTGTTCGGCTAATGCGCTGCAGGATAATGTAATATTTGTTAAAGTGCATAATGACAGGAAAGTTGACACAAATTAGCAGGACTTGAATTAATTGTGGGCGCAACCGACCGAGCGGCCAAGCGGCCAAGCGACCGACCAAACTAACCAACTGACTGTCTAACTGTATAACTGACTGACTGCCGGTGTATGAATGGTCGCACTCAAATGAGCGGTTGGTATACATTTGTTGTTGCACCCAATTTTTTGTTTTTGTTGTTGCCACAATCGGTGACTGAGACTGAGTCAGTGGCGGAAGTGCGCTGCTGAGGGACGCAATCTGGCAAAGTTTCTGATGCTATTTTGATACGGATGACGAAACTTCGGACGAACCTTCACCACTTCTGTCTGCCAGCTGCCAGTTGAGTACTTTTAATAGGTGAAAGCAGGCGAAGGCATTGGCTTACAAGCTTTGTGCTGCTAAGCCACTCGAGTCTCCGAGTCCCGAGCTCCACATTCCGTTTGTATGCCGTTAGGCCACTGTTAATGCGTCCAAGTTTTGATTGTGTTAGAATTAAGTTGCAAGCTGCATGCCGTCCGAGTGGTAGTGTGCTTTTGGTTTGTTGCAATTTGATGAAGTTGCTCGATTTGATGCGTTGCATAAGTTGCTCTTAGCATATGCAGGCCTAAGATAAACGTTTGCATAAGATTCGAGAGTTTCGGGCATTGCGGCTATTTAATAAGGCGTACTTGATACTCGTGTCCAAATATGATAACTGGTCACATTATTTAAATAGCTTATTTGGCTTTTCGGTAGTTTTACAAGTCGCTGCAGATCTTCTATTTAAAATGATTATTTATGCAGAAACCTTGGGGTGAGATTTTAATTAGGTCATCGGGCTCGAGGCGGTTGTGAGATTAAATAAGTTGTTACTGGCAAGTATTATGAGTTTGAGATGTATAAATAAAACCTGAGAGATCCATGTTTGGGTTTCGAGAGCCGAATGCAACTCACTTTTGTTACATTAATATCTGCGTTAAGGTTTCATATCCACCAAGTATTATCGACCCACATCTTAAATCAATCCATTAAAATAATTTTAAGGCTCACAGCTCGTCTCTTCCAGGTATCAGCTATTTATCTCGGGTTAAGTTCCACTCTTACCGAATTCAGACTACAGTACTCGGGATTTATAACCGAAAGGAACATAATTTACATCTACCATTCGTCATGCTCTATTCTCCAAATTAAGTGGAGAAATTGTTTTGTTTTCTGAAAAAAAATATTTGAGAACGGAGCTTTCTTTTAGACAGTTAGAGTATTAGTTTTTCAAAGAATAAAAAAAGTTGGAAACAAAATTCTTTCGATCAAGCCTCGGACATCGAACAGTCAAACTCTGGATCCCTCCACAGAAAGTATTGACTAGACGTAGACTGATGCCCGAATCTAGCTAAGTTCCCTTTATATTGCATGACAATTATAACTCTCTCAGATATTCCTGAAGTCAACATAACTTTCACAGAGAACGCCATTTCTTTCTGACAATGAGTAACGGAGATTTCTATATCTGTAGTAAACAATTAGGGAAATATAATGAGAATTATTAAGATCTATTTTTATTTTGGTGACGAGATATTAGTTTAGACAATTATTTTAAAAAGTCTTTCAACAGACAGCCATTAAGACAATATTAATTATGTATAATAATTACTGTAGCTTATTATAAGTTACCGCATATTCTTTTCTAATCGATTCACATTATTATACAAAATTATTCATTTGCTGCCAACCTCACATTAAAATGTTCATCATACGCCTAGGCGTACAGAGAACTCATACGCATGCAACGCAGTCTACAAATTTCACATAGTCTAAGAATTTCCTCAGCATATATATAATAATAATAAGCAATTAAACGATATCTAACTTTAATTTAAACTGACACTATTTCAAAATTTAATTAGTCATTAAAGATAATATAGAAATTTCCTAAATTCCAAGCAAAAATAATATAGAACATAGTAATTATAAATTAGAGTTGTTCAAAGTTGTTTGAAAATTCAAGCAAAAATTTTAATGTCACAAGTTTGAGTTGGAATCTGTGTGCGACTACAAAGAGAACAGAGCAAACATGTCGGGCAGTTAGATGATTATGTGAGATTTAAAGAATTGTTTACAAATATGCAGAGCACAGCGACACATATAGCAGACAGTATTCGCAGTGTTGCTGATAGTACGAGGGTAGTTTGATAAACACGGATTCGAAATGGTGTCCAAAATCTCTCCCATAGAAGAAGCTCTTATCCGATCGGAACGGAATTGTTCAAATGATAAAGTTAGAGAATATATGAGAGATATTACGTCAGATGAGATGAAGTGAGATGGGATGAGATGAGATGAGATGAGATGAGATGAGATGAGATGAGATGAGATGAGATGAGATGAGATGAGATGAGATGAGATGAGATGAGATGAGATGAGATGAGATGAGATGAGATGAGATGAGATGAGATGAGATGAGATGAGATGAGATGAGATGAGATGAGATGAGATGAGATGAGATGAGATGAGATGAGATGAGATGAGATGAGATGAGATGAGATGAGATGAGATGAGATGAGATGAGATGAGATGAGATGAGATGAGATGAGATGAGATGAGATGAGATGAGATGAGATGAGGTGAGATATTCAGAAGAAGCCCTTATCCGATCGGAACGGAATTGTTCAAATAATAAAGTTAGAAAATATACGAGAGACATCACGCCAGATGAGATGAGATCAGATCAGTTAAGATATTCAGAACAGATAAGCTCAGATAGAAAGAAAGAATCTGAGGTGAAATGACTTACAAAATCAACTTACAAAATCTTTAAATCTTTAATCATTGATATCAAAACTCATCGCTCAAAACCTGACAACAGTTCTGTAACTATTACAATTAATAGAAGCAGCGATGTATTGATTAGGAGAAGAGATTGAAAATTCCACCAGGCAATAAAACCACCCTCGCACTATTGACCTTTCGAAGAAAATCCAGCAATTTCCAGAGAAAGACAATTTACTCGAATATTATAATATTATATATAACCTTGTTGGATTGTATTCTAATAATTTCATTATAAATTGTTCACTAACCGTTATGTAGTTGGCATCGTTATTCATGAGGAAATTAGAACGCTGAAAGTTATTTATAATTTCAAGAAGATTTGTAGTGAAACGAAGGCTTACAATGACGTTGGTAGACTACGACCTATACAGACAAATATACAAGCAAATACAGTTAAACATTTAAATGCAGTAATTAACTACAGTTATAATGTCTGAGTGTGTGTGTGTGTTGTGTACGTTGTGTGCGTGTTTCCTTAATTAAATACAATTGTAGTCACCAAATATTACCAGCATCGGCCGAACTTATTCCGGGTATCTAACGGGTGATTTTTTTGAGGTTAGGATTTTCATGCATTAGTATTTGACAGATCACGTGGGATTTCAGACATGGTGTCAAAGAGAAAGATGCTCAGTATGCTTTGACATTTCATCATGAATAGACTTACTAACGAGCAACGCTTGCAAATCATTGAATTTTATTACCAAAATCAGTGTTCGGTTCGAAATTTTTTTATCGACAAATTTTGTTCAGCGATGAGGCTCATTTCTGGTTGAATGGCTACGTAAATAAGCAAAATTAATAATCTTCAAAAAGTAAATGTCATGAACCAATCTAACGTTTCAAATAAAGAACCGATGAGATTTTGCAAATTTTATGCGTTTTTTTTTTTTTTAAAGTTATCAAGCTCTTAAAAAATCACCCTTTACAACGAAGCAGACAGCCAGCAGTAATATGAAATGCTACAATAACATCAAAAACAAAAACAACAACAGCAGAAAATGTTGTAGTCATTTCATTGAACAGGACATTTTCTTAATTGCGAAATTTCTCACATTTCAACAAATAATTGCACATCACACCCCTTCAATTCGGGCACTAACGGCACCCAAACTACGCCCCCAACCCACCACCAACTTAGCGACATTAAGCTTTTGCGAGAAGTTTTCCTCAACTTTTGTCGCACACTTTTGGAGGCTCGCTACGGAGTGCGCGCGTGGACCTGACCTGCCAGGCCGTATAACGGCATTGCGGATTAATTAAAGATCGAAATGGAAGAAAATTTAAATACTTCAAATTTCTACACGAAATGATTGTAGGCCAACAGCAACAACAACAATAAAAACAACAGCAGCAGCAATGTCGCAAAGAAGTCGCAAAAAAAAAAACAGACTGACGACAAAGCGTACAAAGAAAACTGCTGCGCTGGCAAAGACCAGACAAAATGGGCGCGCACGACAAGACCGGAAAGTCTCGAAGATGCGAAGTCAGCAATTTGCGCCGTTGGAAAAGTGAAGCTTTTAATGAAATTACGATTGCGCATGGAAGGCGCGTCAAGACAACTGATTGGCACTGAATAGTTGGTGTTCTTCGCCTTCGCGTTGGCTGCTAAAATGAGCGTGCCGTCAAATATTATATGTAAGTAGTGTCGCCAAAGCGGGTAAAGTGCTAAGGTGGCTCAGGGAAATCTATTTCGATAATTGTTGTAATGAGTGAAGGCGAAATTTTGCTGTCACAAAAATACTACTATGGAATTAGTGATGATTGGAGATATTTAGAACTCAGTGAAAAGTGAGTGAAGTCGGGCGAATAAATGTGGAGGAAGGTTAGAGTGGATTTTGTGAGGTTAGTTATCTCCAGTGGAAACACAGAACTACTTTGTGATCCTCTACAATAAAATTAGACTTTCATAAATATTTTAAATTAGAGAAAAATTAAACACGAGTTAATTAAATACTAAACTCGAGTTAGTTAAAAATTAAACTCGTGTTTAATTAAAGTAAACTCAAGTTAATTGAAAATTAAACTCGGTTTTTAGCTTTAAAACATCTGACCTCGAGCATTCAAAAATTTTCCAATTAACTCTCCTTAAACTCGACTTTTTGGTGTTTATGAAGAGGCAAACCCTATTTTACAACCACATATAACCAACTGAGATACTCAGAAACACCTCATTTGGCAAACTTAACTCGAACATAAACACTGAATAAATATTTTTTAAGATTCACAATGACTATATAGTAATAACATAATTTGAGAACATGTAGACAGACATAAATACCTGCTCAGCTGTCACTTTTGAAATCAAAAGATAAACCATAATTTGAAGCCACTTACCTGCAAGAGAAAGAAAACGTAAGATTTTATCAAAGACATAAAAAAAAATCAGCAAAAGTTAACATTTGAAAGTCTCAATTGTATATAATTCTTTCAAACTACTGTCAAAAGCACGCCACAAATTAAGCTTAGGTTCTTCAGCATCATTGCCTCTGCTGTGAATATTCACTCTTAGGCACTCACATCACCGCCACTGAACTCATTAATTTCCATGAGTAGTTGTGTTTTGCCTTTTGCCCCTCAAAGCACACACATAAAGTCCACAGCAAGACACAGACACAAATGTTACTGTGAATTCATTAGACACATATATTATACAAGCAATACCAGAAATTTGTCATTAGCATAATGACACAATAAAAAATAAATACATAAGTACAGCAATAATACGGAGAACGCACAAGATATATCTGCTTATATTTGTATATATAAAGAACCTTTTTGTTGAAAAAATTAGTGATTTGTAATTTTGTTCAGAGGAAAATATTTTATATTGCTTTATAATGTCGGATTTGAGTTTCAGAGACTAGTTATCAGAAACTTTTCATATAATGATTAAATGTATAAAATATAGCATACATATTGGCGCACTAGTCACATTTTTAGTCGAGGCACATACCTTTATACAATTTTAAGCATCAAAGTCATTTAGCAAACTCTTTACACTCTTTACAGATAATTATTTTCATATAAAAAATTTCAAAAGAAACATTTTTTTCAATTCTTTAAATTTCATTAAAATTCTCACCGAACCTTTCCATAGCAACCAACTATTCAATTACATTTTCACCGCCTTCAAATATTTCCAACTTTCTATATTCTTGGCTCCTGTTAACCTCCCCCATTTGTATGGCCGATTAAGAATCACTGATATGGAAATACTAATGTCGAAAAAATGCAAATCATTCTAAATGTAGAACTCAGAATGTGTGATTACAAAGCGAATTGCCCACAATCATCATACTACCGCCACACGTTTATGCAACAAAAATT
The DNA here is from genome assembly GCA_031772095.1 of Zeugodacus tau. NCBI lineage: Eukaryota > Metazoa > Arthropoda > Insecta > Diptera > Tephritidae > Zeugodacus > Zeugodacus tau. The sequence goes on from CM062649.1 coordinate 82,054,929, forward strand.
ACGTTCAACATTACATTTTACTTCTAATATGACATTTATTTAAATGTGTGTCGTGGAAAGACCAAAACAATTTTTGCTAAATAAAATGTGGCAAATAGTTGTAGCATACATTTAGGCTAAAGTTATTTATGTCATACAGTGGTTGATAGGTTGAGATTGGCGTTGAGTGTTTATTGACATATAAGAGTGACGTGATTCGAATCATTTTTGGTAAACTCAAAATTTTTTTTGAAGAAACGTTGGACTGTGTAAGGCGAAGAAATAAAAATAAAAGTTACAAGTTTCAAAACTCAAAACTCAAAATGTAATATTATCCATACATATTACTTCAAATATTCTATTGATTTTCTTATTGAAAGAACCTATTTGGTCTTTCATTTTATTTCACTTTCAATTTGATATTAGTGGTTGAGCTATTGTCTTTCATTGTCCCCACTAATTAGTGAGCCTGAAGATAGACTTTGTGCTTCATATAAAAAAATGTTGCCTACATTTTGGCTCAGCTAGTTTTTATTCTCCTCCTATTATTTTTGAGCTGTAAAAAATATTGACTATATATCTTACATTCTTTTGCATAACTTCTACTCCACTTCCAATGTAATCAAAAGCTATATGTACATACATTTTTTCAATTCATATGTTTGCAAATGTGGACAACTTTTCTGTAAGATATTTAGCACAAAAATCTGCTGGAAAAGCAATAAAGCGTTCTACAAGAATAATGCCTCAGAAAAATGCTTTCGGCTAGCTGGTTTTACTGTTCAACTTCGATGCTCATTTATTCTAGTTCAACACATTTTCAGCAATATATTTGCATACAGACAAAAAAATGTTCAATAAAGGGTGATTTAATGGGTATAATTTTAATAAAATTTGATATGATAAGAGTGAGCACATAAATATTCCCATCAGTTTGTAATTGGAAATTGTTATACATATATATAAATATAATAATAAAGAAAGTATTATATATAAAAAAATATATTTATATTCCTTAGGGTTGCCAACTCATTTTAATATAAAAACAAAGTTCACATTAAAAAGGTCAAAAATGCCTTGAAAGATAAGAAAAGAATAATATTTTATTCTCTAGTTTCAATGAAAATTACTATTTACCATAGGGTTGCCAACTATTACAAAATTAAAATTAACAAGTAAGGAAGGGCTAAGTTCGGGTGTAACCGAACATTTTATACTCTCGCAATTTATTTATTTAACTTTATTTATATTATATAATACACAATTTGACCCACATATTCGTCATATATATTGTATAAAGTCCATTGAAAGTTGGAAACCATAATATTAGTTTATTCATTGGGATGTAAGGAAACTATTACAAATCAAGTTTCATTGAAATCGGTCGAGTAGTTCCTGAGGTATGGTTTTTGACACTTTTAGTAATTTTCAACATAACTTTTGTATGGGAGGTGGGCGTGGTTATAATCCGATTTCTTTCATTTTTGAACTGTATTAGGAAGTGGCTAAAAAACGACTGCAGAAAGTTTGGTTTATATAGCTCTATTGGTTTGCGGGATATGTACAAAAAACTTAGTAGGGGGCGGGGCCACGCCCACTTCCCCAAAAAAAAATTACATCCAAATATGCCCCTTCATAGTGCGATCCTTCATACCAAATTCAGATTTGAACTTCACTCTTCACCCTGATCACTTTGGTATATATAACCCTATATCTAACTCGTTTAGTTTTGGGTGTTACAAACAACCGTTATGTGAACTAAACTATAATACTCTCTTTAGCAACTTTTGTTGCGAGAGTATAAAAAAAAAACACTCACAAGAGCATATTTTTAATAGTTTAATTTGATATTATATAAGAATATTAGTGAAAATTGGAGATCTAACTAAATATCTGTGGTAAACATATTTGAAGTTTCTAAAATTGCATAGGGACAAAGTTACAAAATTTTAGAATTATAATTTTGATTTTTGGAATATTTAGAAATATAAAAAAAATATATTTAGCTGAAAAATTAAGAAATTTAGCAAAGGGTTGCCATCTAAAAAAATTATAATAATAATGAAATCAATCAAATGTGTATTTTTGGGAAATTTGGCAACTCTAATAAAAATATTAAAAGCATATTTTTGTTTTAATTTTACATTTAACATTTTTTCAGCAATTTTTAAACACTTTAGTAAGCAAAATTAAGTAATTTTAGAATTTTAAGCATAAAACACCTCACACCTCTTATGACACCCTTTAACACTTAGTTGTGCAAACATTAATGACAATGTACTAGGCATGCACACATGACTCCTTAATAATTTTTCGCAAGCAATCAATCTGCCAGTAGTAGGCCAGCAGTTTAAGAGAGCAAACAGCAGGATTTTTGGTTTAACAAACAAATATTTTCCGAAACACAGACACACACACACACACAAACTAAACAAAAACAACAACAGCAGAAAGCATCATTTGAGCACAGTTCAAATGCAAAACCAAACACGCTTGTGTACATAATAAATTACAACACTCTCTCAAACAAACACACACACATACATATATTGCATCTAAATATAAATATGTGTGTCAATGTGTGTGCGAGCGAAGTGTATTGCTGCTTGTGCGCTTACTAAATTCTAAATTCTAAAGTATGCCATTGCGAAATGTAGTGCAATGCCAGCAGAGCTGACGGAACTAGCTGAACGGGGCTGCATGCAGCGAGCGAAATGGAATTGAGGCTGACAGTGCCCGAACAAGAGCATGCTGCATAGCATACATTCAGGCGTGCAAGGCGAGGGTGCAGCTGCCAGACAGACAGCCAGAACAACCAGTGGAGTTGTTGTTGTGTTCTATGGTGTGCGTCGTCAGGTCATGTCAGTTCGCCCCGCTTGAGTATTTTTTAATATTTCCCTTTCATTGTCACTTGACATTTGATGCAGGCGTTGCTGTGCTGTTTATAGCGCAGCTGCTACTTCGACTACATAGTTTTTTTCGTATGTATTTATATGTGTGTTGCTGTTGTTGTTTTCTGCACTTCACTGTCTTAACGGCACACTATCGGTTTGTTGTATTTATTAAAGTTGCGCTCTTTTTTGCGATTTTTGTTTAGCTGCTTTTCAACTGTTGTTGTTGTTTGTTGCTATTGCAGCATAGTTAATGCCACAACTTGCATGCCAACGCACGCATAGGGGCTTACAAAGCAAGCTCTGCCCCACTATGTGGCGTTCAGCGGCATGTACATATGTATGTCTTCCATTCTGCTCATATGTATGTGTGCGTGTGTGTGAAAGTTGCGCCACCAGTGTGCGCTGCTTGTAATTGCAAATATAGTAATATATGCGCGGCATCCTTTTTCACTTGCAGGAACAGTAAATACAGTGCAACACAAAAAGCTGCAGACCGACAAAAAAATGAGTGCACAACTCCAAGAATTTCGCGCTTAGCTTTGCATACTAAGCACGCACGGTGGGGTGGTTCTTCATCTAGTTGGGAAAAATAATGGACAATTATGCTTTTCTTATTATACAATAATTCAAAAAGAAAAAGAAAAATAAGAAACACTTGAAACGGTGAAAACCACAAGTAAATGCAGATTATCATATTGGGTGTGTGACTCGACTAAAAGGCGCCTAAATGTAGGCAACATTTTATTTAATTTGCTATTTATATGACAAATACAAAATGTTGGCTATATTTAGCTGGGTAAAATGACCTTGAAGATGTTGATAAGAGCCAACAAAATGTAATATTAATATAAATACTTCTACTAATGAGGTATGTTAAAAATATAACAGGACTTTTGTGCTCCAACCTCCATATTCGCTAGGTATAACTCCGTGCGACTTTTTCTTATTCCCAAAAATAAAGAGAAGTTAGTAAAGTGCCGTCGGTTTACTGGCATAGATGAAATCTCTGAAAGAACGCCAACATTTGAATTTAAGAAGTATTGCGACGATTAAAATAAGCGCTGGCATATTTTCGAATGGAGATAATGAAGGTGACATTATTAATGTAGACGCGTAAATAAACTTTTTTTAACGAAAATTCCCGATATTTTTTTTACAAACGTACGATACGTACTACTCGTAAAGACTTTCCCAAACAAGACCATAACCAAATCAGAAATATAATTGCTTTTTCAGCTAAGTATTGACATTTTTGAAAAATAAATACCAATATTATATTTAGAGTTGCCATTTATTTCTAATAAGCTATTTTTTTCTAATAATTATCTCAACAAAGAAAGTTTTTTTTTCATGAAAATAAAGCCACGAAATTGGCGAATTGTTAACATTGTGATAACATGTAATACTTTGTATATCTCAATTACTCAAAGAAGTGTAAATAATATAAGGTTTGTACTGAAATAATTCATTACAGGGTTGCCAGCTAGATTAAAAAGTTATAGAAACCGAAAATATAACATTTTTTGGTAAAAATAGATGAGTTAAAACTACAAAATTTGTAAAGGATTAGAGGTAGTCAAAGACACGAAAAAATTAGATTTTTCATGTTATTTTACTAAAGTAATAATATGGCATTATTACATTATGTTTTGCCCTGAAGTCATGAAATTTTGAAAAAAAAAATTATAATTTCCAAAGTTATAGCTGTTTGTGTTGCCCCATCTCAAATAAAAGGCCATTGCAATCACAAGTCCTTGGAGATTCATTTAAAATCATTCGGATAAAAAATTAAAAATTAGTTTTATAAATACATAGATAATCCAGGACCTGGACCTACCTAACCCCTTAAGTAAAATAAAAAAAATATTGAAGAACAGTTTTACAATAAAAATAGGAAGAAAGGAATAGGAGTCCGATACAAGCTAAATCATGAAATCATTCAGAGTTGCCATATATTTTTTAAAAATAAATACATAATAGTTAAATCCTAATAGTGAAAGTTTGTTTATATATAGAAGATTATCTTCCGATCTCACTATACAATAAAAGTTTTACTAAAAAAATATTCATAACTATAGCACAGTGGGTCGAAATTGCATAACATTGAATAAGATTAGTTGTATTTTGGTATTTTAGAAATTTAAAACATTTAGGAAATGTAATATTCATTTAGACCGAAAAAAATGCATATTACTCTTTGTGCACAGTGGATCTATTTGAGTAAATTAATTTTTAAAATTTATTATTACCTTTTTTAGCCTTTTTTACTAGTCTTAAATGCAACACAAATAAATAATTTAAAATACATTTTTATTTATTTTTTATTACTATTTTATTTTCATTTATTTTTTGTTTTTAAACAAACAAAAAAATAAAAATTTTTTCTCCAAGCAATAATTTCTAGATAATTTTTTTCATATTTTTTGTCATTTATAATTTATAATTTAAATTAATTTTTATTTTAATTTACACTTTTGCACAATTCGACCCACAATGCGCTCCCAAAACTCAAATTGCATTCGCTCACATGCGTGAATATGCAAATGCGTCAGCGTGATGGGGGCTCACACATATACACATACCTTGGAGCATATGTATGTGTGTGCATTCGAGGCTAAAAGTTGCATATTTGGAAAAATATTCTATCTAGATTAAAGCAAATTCTGAGCTGAGCAGACAACAGTCGAAACGGAGGCAAACAATCGAGAAGCGAAGAAGTTGACAGCGTATTTGGTGGAATACTTTTGAGTCAGTGGTGCAGAGAAGGACGTAGAAGTCGCCATACACACACACAGTGGTGTGCATAAATATTGCAATGCAAATACGTGGGTTTAAATAAAAGTTTCCGAAAAGATGTACAAGCACGTAGGTAACCCATGCCCCTCTTACCACCATGGGACAACGCAAGGGCAAAAGTTAAAATAAATTTGTTTGTGCACATATTACTGTTTAAATAAACGAGTGTGAATGTATGTATGTATATTTGTATTTTCATTTTCCGCTTATCTTAATTTCATATTAATTTACACCTTTCCCTTCAGGTGCCTGGTTTAATGATACCCCATGTGTATGTTACTCCTTACTTTTGCACTGGCACTCATACAATTTGAATTAATGTAATTTGAAATTCACCCTCTACAGTCGCCTCAAAACGTGTCCCCACACACCTATTTAATCTTTACACTTTCGACCAAAACCACAAGCACCCCCGCACACATTCCTTATACACAAATATGCATACACCCAGCTGTTGCCGCCAACACTGTTGCTCCGGCTGTTGTTTTTGTTACTTTTGTTGTACGTAGTCACTGCTACTCCCAACTTATCACCAAAACAACAGCTTCTTCCAGCAGTTGTTTAACAGTAAACTCCCCAGTGCGTCGAGAAGTTATGCGTTAACGACAAGACGCGAGCAGCTGCCGTATGACACACCTGTCTCCGTTGCTGCCGCTGTCTCTGCCGCTGCCGGCGTCGTCAACTTCACCGACACTGCTGCTTCTTATGAACTTTGTTTATCTAACCAAGCCACCGAGTGGCCAAGTCGAGCCAAGCTGAGTCAAGCAAATATGCAATACAACAGCAACAACAACAACATTTATTTCCATTTCTGAACTGCTTGCCACAAAGCCAAACACCCACACACACACGCACTCATATGTGGTGGGTAATCACAGCGCCAGCCTGAAGGCAGCTGCTTGGACTCACCTACACGCATTTCATTTCACCTACGCACTCATACACACCCACTCTCAGACAACTGAAGTTGGCGCTTGACTTTTTGAAACTTTTAGCAGCGTTTTTCACTTTTAAGTGAAAATAAATAATTCACACCTGCTGTGCTCGAGCGAGTTGAGACGAGAGCTAACACAGAGCAAATGAATATGCGTGCGACAGGTGTTGCAAGCGGCGCAGGGGTAGAGGCGGGAAGACTTATTCAGATCAGCACGAAAATGAGTTGCTTCTGACACATTCGAGCGTTCGAGCTCAAAAATTGGATAGCCAAACACAGCAGATAAAAGTTGCAAAGCAAATGCAAAAACAAACACAAAACGCAAGTAAATGTGAAAACAAAACCAAGAGCCAACACCAACACCAGCAACTACAATAAAAACAACAACAGCAGCAACCGAATTGCAAAAGTTTAGCCTTAGCCCAAGAGTTGCTTAAGCCAACATTGTTTCGACTTTTGCCGTCGACATTGTGTTCGCACTTCGGCGTACTTATTGTGTTGCTCGCAGCTCGCACTTTGCCCTGATTGCTTGTTGAGCCAAGATGGCTTTGAATGATTTCCTCAATCTTTGCACTACATTTACTAGTTGTTGTTGTTGGTCTAGCACACCCACACGCACACACACAGCCAGTCGCACGTTCGCTCGCCAGTTGAGCGTGCAGCTCATAAAACGAAGTTGCTGCTGCTTAAGTTTGATATTCGCCAGTGAATTGCAGGAAGTCATTGATGATGAAAGAGCGCAATTGCCGCAGTGAAGAGTTCAACAAGCGCTCACTAAACTCCAAAGCAACAACAACTAAGTTGCTTGTGAGCCATTGTTCGGATGTGATTTTGGCAGAATAGAAGATGAAATCTTAAACTGTTTTAACTTTTTGTTTTTACCTGGTTTAATTAAATTTGAAAGAGAATTGGTATCGGACTGTAAGGTAGTGAATCCAATAGCCTTAAACTGGGGCAACTGCTGCAGATATCTTATCTGCGCTCAAGAACAAGGTCGATGTGGAGACCTCTTGTCGAGAGTTCACCATTAACTTTCACTTTAGTTTTATGGATCTGATCCCGACTGTAGATTTACTGCCCTAGAGCCCAGTCTCCTGTATAGAGGTAACCAATCAGAGCTAGAGCAATGCAGTATAGCTAACTCCAAGTTCACTAACAGTACCCTCAAAGCTTTTTACTATGTGCCTTACTTCCTTATAAATTACATCGAGCTACTTCAAGCTAATGTCTCATCTTAGTGGGAACTGTGAGGATCGAGAAGGTGATGAGCTTGTAGGGAAATCTTTCTCTTCAATACCAAATTAGAAACTACGATGTAACTCGTATGAGTTTAAAGAGTTCTAATCCACCGCCCATAATCACCTGTCAGTATAAATCGCAGTAGTTCTAGTGAGTTTTTTCTTCTCAGCAAGATATGTAATGTCAGCCTTGAAATCCAACGCAGAATCACTCTTGCCTACAGGTGCTACTTTGGACTGAGTAGGCAATTGAAAAGTAAAGTCCTCTCTCGACGAACCAAAATCAAACTCTATAAGTCGCTCATTATTCCCGTCCTGACAACCCGTCCTGACAACGATGACAACATCCGATGAGACGACTCTTGGGGTTTTCGAGAGAAAGGTTTTGCGCAAGATTTATGGTCCTCTAAACATTGGCAACGGCGAATACCGCAGACGATGGAACGATTTATACGACGACATTGACATAGTTCAGCGAATAAAAAGACAGCGGCTACGCTGGCTAGGTCATGTTGTACGGATGGAAGAAAACACTCCAGCTCTGAAAGTATTCGATGCAGTACCCGCGGAAGAGGACGACTTCCACTCCGGTGGAAAGACCAAGTGCAAAGTGACCTGGCTTCACTTGGTGTTTCCAGTTGGCGCCAAAAAGCAAAAAGGAGGAATGAGTGGCGTGCTCTGGTGGATTCGGCTATAATCGCCTAAAGCGGTTCCTACGCCAAATATATATATATATATATAAGATATGTAACCATCCTATGGATATCCATGCGGTGAAACTAAAAATCACAATTAAATGGAATAAGGCAAGTTGGAATTACCTCTCGCACTGTCCTAGTTTTACGAAATGGAAGTTAGAATATCTCGATTGAAAGTATGGCCCTTCTTAGCTATTCATTTTATCAATAATGATTCATTTATCAATAATGATATAAGGTAAAGAACTACGAATAATGCGCCTAATTGTAGACAGCTTTCACCATTAAGTAAAGATTCCAAAAAAATTAGTCAGTAAACTGCACTGATTCTATCAGATCAGCTGGCCAAGGGATTCGTGATTTTTTTTTCATTCGAAGGGAACCCTATATTAAGACACTGATTATGTTTCTATTTCAAATAATTTTTAATATCGGATTATTAGGCTTTAGTCTTCACTTAGAGTTGTTTAAATTTAATATATGTGGCGCCTGAATGTAGGCAGTATTGTTTTAATTTTGACATTTTAAGAGTAGTAGTTTATATCAAATATCCCGTTTATTTTTGGTCAACAATTAGGATATATCTTAAAGTTTCAGTAGCTAAAACTGAGTAAATAATAAGAAAATATTAAACTTCCGCATTAACCTACAAAGTAATTTTTCCAAAAATTTCCTATTTATTTTTCTCTCATACTCTCCCTCTCTCTCTTCTATGTCAAACTCTGCTTAAATATATTCAAGTTTTCTATGCCATGAAATTAAGCATGAGTAAGAAACTTTAATCGTAAATTGGTTATGCAAACAGTGAATAGCATAGAATCAGTCAAATTCGCAGGTCCTCTCACTCAACCACCGACTGTCACTCACACAAATACAACACCAGCGGCAAAGTTGCGTTGAAAAGTGTGTCACAACTTTTTGTTTGCTCACTTCATTCATGCAAAATTGGGTCAAAGGGGCGCTGTACCAAATACAGCCAAAAGTAAGAAAAAGCAGCACTCGCACCCTTGGCGCTGATGTTGACAATTGATATGCGGCTAATATGACATAATTGTTACAAATGAAATATTTGCCATGACAGATGAATGCTTTTGCGGTGAATTGGCGTATGGCTTGGAAACACTTATAATAACCTAAACCGCTATTTAGTGGCATGTAACTCAAGGTGTGCGTGTATAATTATATACAGTTCTATATTTAACTGTCTGTGTGGTGGAAGAGAAATGCGTAAAATTTGGCTCAAGGTTAGCAAAGCATTTAATAGCGAAAGCCAACAAGAATGACGAATCGGTTGCGATGCCTAAAAATACCGCAGAATACTTAATCCACAGGATACGATTGACGCTGACTTTGTCACGCACAAAAGTATTTGCCACAAAGTTATACAAACTGATGAATATGTTTCTTAAGCAGACGATTGGGATTGTGGCGATGACTGTGCAGTGGACTTGGTATATAATTTGTACAAATCTCACAATTTTAGCGATCTCCTGTCAGTAATTTAAATTTTTCAATTTTCATTATTTATTTTCAATAAACAGTTTTATATCAAATTGGGTGTGAGACTTTACTAAAATAGTGAATTATGCCTAGATGTAGGCAACGGAATTTGAATTAATTTTCCGGAGAATATAAAAACCCTTATTTATTCCTTAAAACCTATATTTCGGATTTACCCACTCTTTCAAAGCTCATTATATAAATAAGAACCAGATTACAATTATATCGCACTAGACGGTACTTTATGTCGGCCAAGGTTGTTTTATATATATACTTTTTATCTCAAGTTCTTCCGTAATGTTGTCTGTACATAACTGTTTCAAATTCACAGTGTTTCGTATGGTTGTTAGTGTCTCTAAGCCGCTTCAATTCAAGCAGTCAAGATAAACGGTTCAATATCACCTCTTCTCCAGGTCTTCTCACCACTATCAGGGCCAACCAAATCCTATTTACTTGATCTCCTACATTCATTTGTACTTTGGTTTGGTTGGGTTTGCCTGCGAACGCACTTACAATGTCCTTTTGTGGTTACCACTTTAGAAATTATTTCCGCAAAATTAATGTCGTTCAATAGCCTTCACCCGAAAACTTCAATGTAAAGCAATCAAATTCGTTTTGTCGCCTGCTAAACGAGGCATACAAACACTCAGCGCTATAGAGAGAGAGAGAGAGCGCGCGAGGGTACTCAGCGTTAGAAAGCATTCGAAATTCTATTACTTTTGCGTCAATTATGCCTTCTCAATGGCGTAAGAGTGTGGCTCAAGTTGCCGTCGTGGCACTGGTCGTCATTTATCTTGCAGCAATTAAAAACTTTTCAAATTTCAATTAAATTTCCTATAAAGAAACGCACACCCACATACGCATGAAGAGGCTACTCGACACTCAAACGCACACCCACACACTCTCTCTCATTTCAGGCACAATAACTTCGCAGCTTCAAATAACATCTTTTGATTTTGTCAATAAGTTTATGAGCGCGCGTGTGACTGTGCATCTACTATATCTCCATTAGCTATCAACTTGACAATTCGCTTAACTACGGTGTAGAATTTAAAACCGCTCTCACGCCGCAAGCCGGTTATCTCATCGATTTTTAGCGAAAGCAAAGTTCAACACGCGACCCGCTGGCTATTGGTAGAGCAATCAAAGAGGGAGTGAGGCGGAAGCCACAAAATAGAGAGAGAGAGAAAGACAGTGATAAAATACTCAGAAATAATGAAAGTCAAAGCGAAGGAAGTAAAGTATAAATTACACCAAAACTATTTAGCAATTTAAACAAAACTCTCCAACAAAAGGAAATCGCATGCAAAACTGCCAAACTCAATGAGGTCAACGTCAGCGCCCGTGTCAATAGAAGTAATTTCACAAAAAATACAGTAAGTAAGAAATAAAAATCTCCCCCCTCTCATAGCCTTAAAGCTTTTCTTCCGTTGCTGTAAGTCAATTAAACATAAACAAAGGCGGCGTAGTGCCCCCCTTGAATTCCACGCCGTGCGCCTTTTGTTATTTAACCCTGCGGCTATTGACGCCGATGACGTCAGCGCTGTTAATCAAAACTTGAAGCTGTCAGTTGACTTTCAACAGCAACAACAGTTAGCTTTGACCTTTAGCTGACACATTTCAATACTTTTAATTCGCCGAGCAGCGCCGCACGAAGGCCAATCAAAGTGTTCGCTTTTTGGGGGATGTGAGTCCACTTGGGTTAAAATAATTAATGAATTACGATTTACTTTAATTGATGTCATGTAAATGTGCGGACAAAGGAGTAAGTGACTTAAATTGAAGTGAAGACAGGCTTTATTTGTCAAGTAGAATGGTGTGAGAGTGTAAGGAGTGGTATTTTAGCTTATTAAGGGAGACATAATTTAAGAGAGCCACGACTATTTTAAAATAAAATTTACGTGGTTACGTTTAACACAGTTAAAAAGGTAATTAGGAGCTCTATACAAGCCGAAATGTGGTCTCATATATCAATCTTTCCTAAGTCTGAGAAAATTAATCAAATAGACTTCATCAAAATAGTATAATGGGTCGAGGACGAGGCTCTTCATGAATGTCGTCCGGAAAGTCAGAACTCTATCTCTCTTCAAAGTTAATCTCAAGTTGTCTCGAAAATTTATCATAACTTCCACACAATCGCTCTATATACTGTTTCGGATCTAATGCATACTTATACAACTCAAGCCCCTATGTCTCTCCTTACATATTCGCCTGTCTAAAGTCAAACCACATCGAAGGAACAAGTCCCTGAATCTTATGTTAGGTGGGGTCCATGATAAGCTCTATTCTCTTACTCGAAAAAAACTCCGGTACCTTGCTGGTGAAGAATCATAAAATATTAGAACAAATAATATTTTTGGTGAAGTGATAGTCGGTAGTAGTTCCGGTAGAGGTAATTTAAGAGAAGAAATATTGTTGTTTTTCCTACGAAAGAAAAAAATTTAAGTCAACTTTTTGTTTTTCACGGAAGCTAAAACTTGTTTCATGCAAAAATTATACAGTTCTAAACAAGCAGTCACCTTTAAATTGCCAGCGGCAGAGTTTTCGAAAGCAAATATAATCCGCTACTTTGAAAAAGGGCATCGCTTATACCTTAATACTCGGAATTTGTTTTGGGGCAACAAGAAATAGTAGCCAAATGCGCCGAGTTGTTTTCACTACCCACACACACACCCAGAAACACACTACACCAGAGCTAATGCCTTTAATTTTCAAGGACACTTGTGTGCGCTATAAAATCTGTTGTTCAAATTACGCGCAAAAATTCAACAAACCCCGAGGCCTAGGCATTGCCGGGCTTAACTAGTGGCGGTTGCTGCATATTGCCATTATGGGGAAGGGGCGATAGTTGCTACCTTTGGTTGTGCGCACATTTCATTGCTACCAGAGACACGTTCAAAGGCATTCCAGGTATCGCCACCCACCTGAAGTCCTTCGCCTTCCCACACACCTTCGCCAACTCGAGCATGCTAAATAGTTAGTTGCTGCCATCTACAGAGCCGAAACATTTGGCAGCGTCGAAGACTTTTTGATTTTCCCGCTTGTTTGCTTATTTATTTGTTTGCTTTTACCGTGGAAAATATTGCCTGAGCCAAGGTAAAGAGTTACTAAACTCTACAAATACACACTTGTGTGACGCCGTCGAGAGTTTTTAAGCACATATTTGTACAAAATTGTATGCGAGTACGTGTGTGCGAGCGCTTTCCATGGCAGCCGGATGTGTCGACAGGCGACGTGTGACGGCGTTTGGCGGTGTGGATTTACATAAAAGTTTCGTTGGGAGCTAAGAGAGCTCGAAATGCGCAAACACCTAACCCGAACAGCAGCCGCTGAGGAAGCGTCGCAACTGATTATGGTGTCGCATGGATGCAGCCGCGTAACGACCACGCCCGCGAAGCAATATTGCAACACTTCATCACCGAAATTTTACACACTTTGCAGCACTAATTGTGTACGTGGCTGAGGTGAGGGCTAACCTTTATGGTGTGTAGACGAGTGGAATTCAGTCGGTCGGAATCTCGATTGAACAGAGTCGAAAGACGAGTGTGAGGACCGGGGATCTCAAAAAAAATGTGTTACCATGTGGTTATGAAGATCTCTTGGGCTCTTTGGATCGGCAAACTTTTCTCTATTTATGAGGATTAAAACAAGTATGGCCATTTTGAAGAGCCCAAAACCATCCTATTATCATGTGAAGAAGTACAGATTTATCGGATATATTTTTCTCGGAAGATCAGCTCATGAGTTCAGTCTTGTAGTTCAACTGAGATGTTTCATTTACATTTCTTTTTCACATTTCTAAGTTTATCAAATAAATCTCCACCGTCTGGATTACTCCATTTTTTTGAAAAGCAGGGAGTATACAATTTAACCATACGAATCTTGGAAACTTCTAGAAGTCATAATATTCTAAAATTCTCGGCCAGCAGTTGTTTTTCTTCCAAAAAAAACAAAGTTCTCTTAAAGGTTAAACAAAGGCTCCCATAAATTCAACTCATATGTAAACAAAATATTTCCCTACCGCGCACTACCCACACATGCAAAAGACGCCACTAACAGTAAATAAGCGCGCATATAAATCCCCTCGAAAGGTGACGCCACATATGTGCGCATCTACTTTAAAAGTTCTCGTGCGCTTATCCCCCAAAAATGCAAGCGTGCGCCTGCACCCACCGGTCGGCCGCGTTGACTACTTACCCGCGAGCGCAGCTGTGCCAAAACTTCGGCAATGTCGCCATGTTGACATGCATACATGAGACTTGTGCAGCCGCGCGCCAAGCGGATTTGTGCACCGCCTTCATCAACGCCCTCGCCAACCTTGATGTCGCTTACAACTGATGCCGGTGCTGGCGCTGGTTGTTTCGGTGCAGCAGCTGTCGTTTTGCGACCTGTCAGCGGGTAGACATTTTTTATAGCCGATGGTGTCGATGTCGAAGTCGACAGTCTCGCAGGAAATACTGGCGTTGCAGTCGAAGAAGCCGTACTGCCAGTTGTTGTTATTGTCTCTTTCTTTAGGCTGCTGGTGCGCTTTTTGGCATGCATGCCTGAAAGCCTGTAGCCATTTTGAACGCTTTCGCTAGCAATATCATATGTTGTCCGCGTCGTCGAGGCGGCTGTTGTGCGGCTCGGCGCGCTCTTGGATGCCGTCAGTAATGGACTGTGGAATTGTAGACGCTTCTTGGATTTACCGTTACGCGGCTTGTCCATACTCACCGCCTCGACCGCCGCGCTTGCTGCGCTCAACACGCGCCTGTCGCCTGTATTGCTGACTTTCAAGCGCGGCGGCTTTTTGGGCGCTTCACCTGAAACCGATATCATTTGTTGTTGTGCTGGCGAGCGCTCCATTATCATTGCTTGCTTTTGATGCTCCTCTCGTTTTTCGTTTGCCACACGCGCGCGTTTTCCGTCGTTTTTTGAATTTGTGTTTACGTTTATTATTCACTTGGTGTAGTTGGCGCGCTTCGCGTTGTTTGCGCGTCTCAGTCATTTTCGCTCAATTGGCCACATTTTAGCAGACAAATACACGAAAGCAATTATTTTCGTTATTTTTTTATATATATTTCACTAGTGCGCGCTGCTTTTAGTAGTGGAAAAATAGAAAGAAAAAAACTATGAGGTTAAGGCTCATTGTGTTTTTCACTTAATCACAAAAGCGCGCGCGCTTTCATTATCACAGCTGTCTTTACATGCATTACTTTGATTATGTGTGTGCTGTGCTGTGCTGTTATGTAAACACATACACACACCCGCTTTTTTCACACAAATATGCCAGCGCGCGCCTGTGCTTATGCTACGCGAAATCCCTTAAAAGCGCTTACTTCACTTCACTGAACTCGATTGAATCGCATTACAATCAGCTTAAAGTCTTGTCTTCTTCTTTTTCATCTCGGCAGCCTGTGCGCTCGACTTACTTGCCGGCTGATAGCGGAGCACGTAAGTACATGCCAAGCATGCTTTTAAATAATTAAGAATGCACAAACACAATTTCACGCGCACACACTCACAAACACTTGCACACATTTACTCCACTATTCACGCTTCCTTTTCGAAGGCGACTCATGTGAATAGTGTGAAAATTGTTAACGCCCACACTTGGCTTCGCTTTTCTTGAGCTGCGCGACCGAAATTTCCATGCTGGCAAATCTAGCCAAAAAATACAACAACAAAGATTACAAAAAAGCAACTATCGCCAACGTTGTCACCTTGTGTCGCCCTCAGTTTGCCGCGCCACTATGCTTCGCGCCGCTGATCAATTCACGCCCGCGATTTCACACGTCTCATCGCATGTGTCACGTGTGTCTGTTGTATGTGTGAATATGTGTGTGTGAGTGTGTACGCATGTGTGACATAGTTAATCGCGCGGAAAATAGTTTTCACTACAATTCGAGCGCAGCAAGGCAGAAACCGAAATCCATTTAAATAGATTCCGTTGGAACGAACAGAGCACAGTCACTCACCCACACAGTCAGCAACTAGTACGTGCGTTGGTATTTTTGGCTAACGGTTTAGTTTTCTTGAGATCCATATTTTCTTATTTGAAGTTATACTCGTATATGTAGATGCTGCTAAGTAGTTTGTGTATGTTAGCAACGCTCTTCTGATAGTTTAAAATATTCTATCGATTTTTACACGCTTCACCAAAGCAGTCTTCACTGTGTTGAATTAGATTTTGGAATTTCATCAAACACAGTGTGAGTTTAATTGAAAACTTAAAGTCTTCGACCGAAATTATAAACTTTTAATTTTTGAAGCCTTGTGTATCTAAACGAATGGATCCTAACTAGAAAAACGAGTGGGAGATGGCATCTTTAGACCAAATTAGATACCAAAATCGCCATACGTTTACCACAGAAATCACTAAAGTATTTTAGGATTTTCTCTAAGACAGAGAAGAAAAAAAAGTGAAAGAATGTCTCATGCTATTAGTGGTACTATCTTCGTATTTCATGATAAATCTATAATGGGTTCCTGGACACGGTGATATTACAGACAGCTGTGAAACATATGAACTAGCTATTTATTAAAATAGGGTTCCGAAAAAAAGAGGGGCCTGAACTGTCCGAAGTACTCTAGTAGTTCTACGTAACCAGTCACTGTCTGTTTGTAAGACACGCCAGCCGATTGAGCAGATTGGGGATACCTTATAATTAATTATTATATTAATATAGCAGCTACGAAAAAGTAGAAGATGGACATACTGTCGTACAACTTCTATGCAAGGTGTTGTACAGGAAAATAATGCCAACTATCGTCACGGTTTCCTTGAATATATCTCGAAAGTTGCTCACATAAAGCTTCTCGAATGGATTAGCTTTATCAAGATCACCGAGTGGTTCAGAGAGGACATAGTAGTGTGAGGGAAATCCAGTGGCTATGTTTCACAATGGGTCTCCTAAAGTCATAGCTGTGTCGTCAGACATCAACTGTACATACCTACCTAAGCCTAGTCGGATTTATATTAGTCAGCCCCAAACTCAGTAGCTCAATTATATAGTACAGTAAGAAAAGGACAGGGGAAGTAGGAAGATTCAAATCCAATAACTTTATCGGATAGCTGCGTTAAGATTATGATGAAAAGCTGAAATATGAAATATTTTGTTCCATGGCTTCCCATTTTCATAACGACAGTCCTGTAGACAACAATTTTCGTTCGTAAAGGCAATCTTTCAAGGAAAAGTCAAATTGGAAGTGCCGGTATTGAGTATGAGCCAATCACATCCAGCTAAACCACTTCGTCAGAAATGTAGTTGCATCTGACATTTGACTCCAAGAGCAATGTCTTTCCGCAGAAACTTTTTAGGCAATGGAAGTCACTGAGACTAGACTATTGATACAAGTGGATTTATATTTGAGAATGCTGTACAATGATAGATTCGTCACTGAAACTGTTACAGCTTGAGCATAAATCATCGTAATACTCGTGCTGCACTTGTCTCCGAAAATATTTGATATGTGATTCTAAGATCCGTATAGAGAAATGGTTCGTAAGACATAAAAGAGTAAGTTAATTTAAAGACTCTTTTTCAGACCATCTAATATCGTATGGATCTTTTACTACCGTTATAAGGATGAATTAATGAATTTATAAAGATCAGTCGAACAAAGTATGTTAAAAGTTTTGGGATATTTGCTGAGCTCAAAAGTACGTTTTTATATAGCTGTAGGATGGAACAATGCATTTACAATATTTACGGGAGCTACAATTTAGATACAAATATCAAGAAATAAGGGTGCAACATTTCTCCAAATCAACCTGTTGACCAAAAGTGAAAATATTGGATAGAAATTAGCATGATGTTTCAACCACACCTTCTTCCAGGCAACTTTGACAATTGATGTCCATCTCACCGTATGTGGATCTAGTTATCTCCCAGCAAATCTTAAAAATTAAAGTAAGCTTTTTCAGGGCACAAGTCCAAAGAAGGAGTATTTGTAGATGAATATAAGTATGTTCAAGTGAGGACTTCTTTCTGCACTTGTCAACTCAAAAACTAAAATATTTATGTATGATTTCTTTTTGCGCTAACAGCTAAACTTCATCCCTTCACTTTTACGCTTAAGTCTCACTATTCAGAAAACTTTCAACGCAGAGCTAAACGCTCGAAAGCGCGTAAAAACTTGTGCTTGCCGTCAAAAAAAAAAGAAAGTAAGATGAATAAGAGCACTGAATAAATTGCTTGTAAAGTTGAGGTAAAATTGATAATGATATTTATGCAAAACGCAGAGCGACGCTTCTTTATACCCCGTTATACTTAAGCAAAATGGGAGAAAAAATTATTCTACAAGAAATGTCAATGAGCGAAATATATTTAACAGCAATGCTGCGGTGATGAATCGAGCTGTAAAATGTTGTAAGAACGCAAGGAATAATGACAGCAGAAGCAGCGGAGTCTTCATTGTGAAGCGGCGATCAATTTCTCACGCCACACTGAATGCACTTCAGCACTGGAAGGAGGTGAGAAGCAGCAAAGCGAACAAATATACAAATATACATTTAAATATTTATTTATAACGGATATACAATTTCCCTCTGTTATTGTAAAGAAATTGAAATTGAAGAATCGTACTTTATATTTCCTAAACCATAAATAAACAATAATTCAAAAATTTCTGCTTCAAGGTTCTCTGGAAATCCCTAAAGACTTTCAGTATTCAAAATTTCGCATTGCCGCTAAAAGTGCGCTAAACGAAAGGAGTGAAAGTATTTGACGGCACCCTCGCGTACACATCAATCAAAAAACTGCGCAATATTGCCAATTCGCACAAATTCCGTAATCCCCGATAATGAATTTGCAAATTCGCGTGAAATGTGTGTGGGGTGAAATGTGAATTGTGAAGTACATAATATTCAAGGTAAATATTGAGTGAAATTGCGTTTTACCGAAAATAGCACAACTTGCGGCCTGTCAAGTGTCGATTACACTTCCAATTTGCATTACTTTCCATTGCAGTCTAAACATTTGTGTAATCACTCACATTTTGGCATTGCAGCTAGCGAGCTAGCGATCTGTCAAAAGTAAAATAAAATTTTGTATTTGTGAAATTCGCTAAAATTTGCACATTTCAATAATTCACTTTTATAATGCAGCAGAAAATTTGGTTTGATTGGCATTACTTTCAAAAACAAATTTTTGCCAATATTTGATGATTTAGGGTTGAAACCTTTTGTTTTTTTTTTCTGCGCGCCAAAAGGTAGGCAACACTTTTGAAGTTTTAGTTTGAAAGTGATAGCTTATTGACGGGACGGTTATATAGCTTCAATTTCATATTTGTTCAAACATTTTTATTTTTCTAAGTTTGTATTTAAAGTTGTGTCCATGTTCTCCTCTCGTGTAATGAATGGTATTCTTTTTTAACATATTTCCATTTTCCAATTATTACTATTTGCATTAGGTGCCTAATTATAGGCAACATTTTTATTATTTTCTGATTTCAAACTTACTATTTTATGCTAGATTAGGTCAAGGATCCGGAACTGCAGAGAGTCTCACTTAAACAGATTCGACTGTCCTTTGTGAAACCCGAATACTACTGACGGATCACTAAGACCCTTATGAAAAAGCTCTTGGACTCTATTATAAAGTTCTTAAGTCAGCTAATGCCGATTCCAGTCACTTCTCTGAACCTAACGAGGTGCTTTAATCTAAGTCTGGCAAGGAATAATGGCAACTAGCGTATAGTATGATCACCAACCTCACCGAGTGGGTGTCTATTGGACAATGACCAGTAAGCACACCAATGATTGCGGAGAGATGAGCGTTACTAAACGACAGCTGCTGGAAGGATCGTTTTCGATCCACTGCGGGCCAGAAAGATCTTGCTACTGCACAGCTGCTAGTTGACGCCCAACGTTTGGCGAGCTCACTCAAATACAAGACGGATTGCAAACAAATTAGAAGCTATTGATAATGATGTTAGATACTCCCTTACTAGCTTAGAGCGTACTGTCATAGATCGGAGTTAATACACACTTCTTTGAAGGATGTTGCACTTCGGTGCAGTATTTTTACTCCTACCTTAATTGCAGCCAGCTCTGCCTGAAAGACGCTGCAATGGTCTGGCAGCCAAAAACTGGAGTTAGTTGAGAGCTTTCGACAGAAGGCTCCAACTTCCCTCCACTCTGCCCCCTGAACTTCGATCTCCATCGGCTTCTCCCCTCCAACATGGCCTTTGAAGGTATGTGACCGTGAAGAAACAGCTGTGGACGGTTCCGCGTTGCAGGGGTCTAGATCAGGTCTTCACGCAAAGTGACAAAGGATTTCAGAGTGCCCGTCTTTCGGCCCCTTAATGGACCCAGCCTCTCTGAGTCTATTGTTGTATAATACAAAAATATAGCACTCAGACTCCGACTAATGTTAAGGCTATGTGCTACTCTAGGACCCTTAAAAGGTCTCCTCGGAAATACATTAGGGGTCACAAATAGCCAAGAGGTCCCGGAGACTGTCATCTGACTACCAAAGTATGAATCACCGAGTGTCAGTATGTTTGTGTTCATTTCATAAACTCTCTCACCAAAATTGCATTAATAATTCACACAAAAAAGAAAGCTATACCACTAGCACAAGTACACCTCTAATGGATCCTGGAATTACAAAAACTGCTGTCGACGCATTAATATCATACACCTGACATGCGGCTCATTGCAGAGCACAACCAATCGGTAATCCCGTAGTCTACAATACTTAATGCAACAACAACAACTATCATACTTGTTTGTTACTGATGGATTTACAAATAGGTTACGTATACGCACCGCACAACCGCATGGACAGTACTACATTATAAGAACATACAATACAAATTTGCAGGCCGAACTTTGGCATTTGCATTAGCTTGTCACCTGCCCAATGCATAGATATGAACATAAACAGATGTGGATGGACATACATACATGGAAATATTTTTGTATTTTCTCATATGCAAAAGCTGTGCAAAATATGTTTATTAAATAGTGTGGGTTTTGTGTGGTTGTATGTGTGTGTGAGCATTTCAACAGCAGAGCCAGCGTGTGAATCATATTAACTCAGTGGTGTGTGTGTGTGTATGCGTGTGTTTTAAGTGGTATTGTTGTGGAGTGGCAAATTTCTATAACAACTGACAGCTGTCATTTTAGCTAACCCCACACTATGTATAATCGCAATAACAACAACAAGAAAGTAACAGTAACAGCCGTTAGAACAGCAACAAGAGTGGCAATAGCAACAACAACAACTACTACAAGCCACACCACACAGCAATTTGAGTTGAAAAAGCGCAAACATGTTGTAATGTTTGCACAAATAACCCAAGCAAACAATCGGAACACACACATACACGTATATATATATAAGCATAGATACAGGCGTACACATATATTATTTATATAGAAGTTGGCAACACTGACTGTCACATGTCCAACAGCCGGCGCCACAAACTCATATGAGCGCTCATATGCTTGCAAGTGTCTGTGTGTGTGTGTGTGTGTGTGTGATTGCGGCGCAGCTGTCGGTGGTTTCCCCACTTAACACTTAATTGAAATGCTACTTAAAATGCCACTTTCGTTGCGAGACATCACAACGTCACAAAAAGGTGGCAACACCATACAAATGCGTACCCATTTATGCAAGGCACCAACAGCAGCAACAGCAACAGCATCTACCTGCCACACACCCACCTTCTCCGGCAGGAGCTCGAGAGTGAAGTGTGGAGTGAAGAGCGTTGAGCGTGTGTGCACCTGAGCGTGCCTATTGCCTTGTTTGCAGCGATGCTGTGGACCGACCATCAATGGAAGTGTTTGCTTAGTCAGTGTTTCCCTTACATTTTGTTATAATATTTTTCACAGCCCGTTGGAGTCCTCTACAAACACCCAGCCACACACAGGCAGAGACACATATGTGGAGGCGCTACTCTCTATGGTTGACATGCATTGGCGTGCGTCGCTCATACGCAGCTGACACTTTGCGACGCTTCGCACTGATATATATATATATATTTATATATACGTAGGTCTGTATGTTGTTGTTGTAGGTGACATCACTTATGGATATGCCACATTTGTTTGCTGTTGTCGGTTGTGGGTTGTTGACGTTTTGTGGCGTGTCCTCACATACATATATACATATATAAATATATATGTGTGCGTGCTTGGCTCACCACTCAATGTTCATTTTGCGGCATTTGGTCCCCAAACTTCTGCACACATACACACACACACATACACATACAACTTTGCGTTATTACAACCGGTGTTTGATTACATACGGATGCACTTAGGTTTACACCGGTTTATGTATTAGGTTAAAGGCCTCAAGTGTGTGAGTGTTTACTTTTCTTAAACTCATTGAGGCGTTGATTCTGTACACAGTTTTTTCTTCGCCAGTGCAAAGTTCCGTTTCTTATTTCACAAAAGGAAGTAAGCGAAGGCTGGCAAGCCGGAAGAAAACGAATAGCAGTGCAAATAAATGCATGCTGGAGCGATTCACATTGAATAGGTATTGGTAAAAAATGATTTCCTACATTCGGTTTTTTACACGCTCTGTTCGTCTTAGCGGAAGAGAAGAATTTGCGCCCACGCTTACAGGCCAGCATTTTTTTCACTTCTCTGACAGTGTTACAAATGAAATTGAAACTCAAGATTTGCAAGAAAAACTATTTGTAATATTTTCTCCTTAAGCAGAGGCGATAGCAAGAACTGATAATAAAAAAAATATATAAAATATACCTACATACCTTACTTCAGTCAGATATATCAAGAACTGAATCCAACTTATATAAATCTTGTCAACTAGACTCAGCTAGCATACTCCCAGCAGCAGTACTTAGAATAGAGAAGGCCTGTGGTGCCCTATTGAACAATATACAGTCAGCCGGCATTGCTAACTATATCGTCGCCAAATTTAAATTCGAGCTGCATGAAGGCTTTGAGCTCACTGGCGGCAAAACTGCACCTGCCCGTATTATGGGTTCGGCTACAGAAACATTTTTGGAAACAAAAAACAGACGAGTTGACAAAGTCACAAAGAGCCCCTCTAGATGAATCAAAAAAAGAAACAATAACATGCCCGTCAGAAAATATCAAGAGAGAGCTTCGCATTCAATTTGAACAAAGAGCTCAGCACAGGTGGATAATCGATAACCAAATGCAAAACAACACAGCAGATATGGCTAAATTATGCCGGGATAAGAGCTAAGGATTTATTAAATAGTTCTAGGAAGAGTATATAGAGACTTGCAGCTACCATAACGGGACATTGGTCATTTGGAAAATATGCTCTGAAAATGGATCTACACTATAAGGATATTTGCCGTTGTTGCAAACTAGAAGGGAATAGGAAAACTGTTATGCCCTTTCCATGTGAATGCCAAGCCCTATCATAAACCAGACATACAACTCTCGGGATGCATCAAGCATAAGTAGTTTCATTGAGGGCACCAAATGGTTTCAACGATGAAACGAGTCATGTGTCTATTTTATGCAAAGCGGAAGCTCACCAGCGCGCTAAAGTGAAAAAATGGGTTTTTGGTAATTGTCGCGCTCCCGGTGATGGTGGATAGACCAAAAAGTTAGTTCTCGGTAGCACTAACATATATAAATAGGATTCCATTCACTTAAAGCATCCGATCCGTCCGCCAGTGACCATCAATGGCGCATCATTGTGTCACCATCGAAATATGGAACTCATGCGATTGTCGAGCTCCTGGTGACGCTAGCTTCGCAACCAATGGCGCAAATGGTAGCCTGTGGAACCTACTAGGTGGCCCAAAGCGTTTAAGCCACCACCCGGCGGCACCCGCTCCTCACCAGCGCGTCAAAGTGAGAAAATCGGTCATTGCGGAAGCGTCTCTTTCAGAGCAGTAGTCATTTACTCTCTCAGCGATGTTGCCTTGAGCTTCTCTAGACTACCTAGAGGCTCCTTATCCTCCCATTTTTACGGGTCTTAGTTAGATAACATCAAGAGATATACTCTTTGTGTTGTCATGAGATCATTCCGGCTTGTCATGAGATTCTGGCTTACACCAAAGGAGATCTAAGTAAATTTCTAAAGGATTTGAACGATCTATTAGTTATCGCATTAAGAGATTCGATCAATCTACGAAAGTTATGAGGATTGTCTTAGGTTTTTAAGACTAAAATTTTACTACATTGGCTGTAAGATAGTCGTCTTTAGGCCTCCACTATAATTAATTTAGTAGATTCAGAATCGACGAGTACATTAAAAAAACGTCAAATTAAGATTCATAAAACTTTGGATGGTCTGGCATAACCTGCAGAGCGCAATGATAAGGATCGATAAGGACTGAAGAATTATAAAATTTCAACTTCACAATAAAAAGTTTCAACTTCACAATAAAAAGTTTTCCAATAGAAGTCATATACTTCATTCTAACTCACTCTCTCCGCTCAGGCAAGAATTTTAGAGTAAACAAGCTAATGGCATTGACATATGTTTGGAATTTCCGATTGTACTCGATGGCAAAAGTTGATAAAAAATATTCACTTTGTTGTTGTACTGCAGAGTATTTGTACAATTAGCTGAGTGGCATTGAGAGACTTAACACGAACACACCAATATTTACTGAGAGAGACAACTGAATCAAAAAAATCTCTTTGTAAATAATAAATGTCACATGAGACTAACTAACACAGCTGTTATTGTTGATGACTAGTTATGACAATAAACTAATTTATTTATGGAAGTATTTTTAAAAACCTTTCAAATAATAAATTAATTGCACAATGAGACTTTTAAAGCCAAAAATAAAATTTTTGCTTTCAGAATAAAATTTAGTGACTCGCATGACATTTTTGCGGCATTTAAATACATATTTAATGAATATAAGTATGTATGTCTGTTGTTTTTGTTTTTTTACATCACACACACACACACATTTATCGGCGGCGACTCCCCAGCGTCAGCATGTGGCAGCACTAAAAATTGTAAAATATCGCATAAAAAGTTAAGCCTTTTCTTTCAAGCACAATAAACTCGCGAACTGAAGAAGTTACGCTTGACAGCAGCAAAGAACAACAGCAACAAAAAACAAAAACTTTCGCAGTTCCCAAAATACACTAAAGTTGACAAAATTGACGGCGCACCCTTTACGCGCACACCCCCTTCCCTTATGCTGCAACACTTGCCAGCGTTTGTTGCAACGATTTCGGCCACAACAATTCGATTGCAGTTTTACGCGTTTCTTGTGTCACTTTCGCATTGGGCAATGGACCGCGACGCGCAACAAGCTCCATTTTTTCAATTAATTGTTTTTTCTTTTAAGCTTTCTTTTCACTAGTTGTTTAGAGAGTAAGCACTGATTTTCGTTCTTTCTTTTTTTTTTGTTTTTGGCAAATATGCTTTCAGCAGCTGCACCCGCGAGGCAGCGCAAATAATAGCAATAACAACAGAAATCACAACACTAAAAACAGTTAAACACACGCACTTCCTTTCCGCTCGCGTCTCTCCCCCGGCACACTCACGTCCGCTCTGCCGCCGCAACAGAGCCACACATTTTCAAATAAAATTTGCAATCTTTTATTGGCGTCACTGCCGCCGCCGCCTTCACCCGCCACCAACTCGAGGGAAATGTAGAAACGTTGTAAAAATACCGCTTTTCTGCTCGAAATATTTCTTTCAACTATTCGATTTTGTTGCAAGAGCATACACATCGCCAACAATACCAATAAAAATACAAAAATACAACAACAAGAACACCAATAATGGTAGCATGCATTCACTCACTTATAACTGTATTTGTAAAAGTGGAGGCTTGCTCGCTTCGTCGTTTAAAGCAACGCCAAGTGCAGCCAATACTCTTTTGAGTGTGTGTGTGTGACATATTCGAATGGGTGTTAGAGCACGCCTGTATGCTGGTCCTTCTAGTATACCATAGGTGTTATTGTAGTGGCCCCTTGTAGTCATGGCAATCAGTGTGTGGTGTCCACGCACCAAGCGCCACCACACTGAGCGCACTAAGGCCCCTACCCTGACAGTCAAACACCCCCCATACAACAATAAACACGCTTTGAGGCCAGCATTTGCTGCCACTACCACAGTACCGTTAGCTTGCCACCATTACCGTTGGCTCACGGTCAGCTCGCGTGAGTGTTAGACTGAGTTGGACAGCCCGCCGACTGAGTGAAGTCTGTTGTTGTTGGTGGTGGTGGCGTAGTTGCCGCTGACGGCATCGGTTAGTTGGAAATTATGGTATGTCTAAGTTTAGCGCTTCTACTTAACTCTACAACGTTGGAGATATTAATTGGGAAATGCTTGTGTTTATTAGATTATTGCCAAGGTATGAGTAAACCGCTGTGTGAGTGAAAATCGATTTCCAAGTAATCACGCACATTTCATGAGGTATTTGCCCGCTATTGGGGAATTTTCATAAGTCACAAAGCTAAGTAGATAGAGAGTGTTGTTCTAAGAAATTCCTGTTCAAGGCTAAGAGATTTCCAATAATGCGAATATTGTATTTCCGAAAACCTGAAATTAGATTATGAAAATCAAGCCAACCGAATTTTAACAAATTGAATCTCTTTAACTCGTCACTCTTACCATATATACTATTATATATACAATTAAACTTCCCTAACTCGAATCACCATAATCCACAAACGAAACTCCTATTTAGGGAGACTTCCGAGTTACGGATTCCAACTCAAGAGCTCGAGTTATGGAAAACTTCAAGCATCCTATTTATTACGATCTTGTACTCGCCTCATGATTTGAATCCAACTTATTTTGACCTTAGATATGTATATCCATGTGCAAATTTCTTCGCCAAGTTAGAAATGGTCGGCCTTTTCTTTGGCAACTTAGGGATTCCGGTCGATCGCGTTTCGGGTGATTGTATCTGAATCTCGTCTCAGAACATGTCCGAACCATTAACTGTATTATTATGTTATATATAACAACAATAAGTATCAGTTCCAAAGTAATCTATGCCAAGGAGACGCGAGGAGGCTTTATTCTTCATTTGGGTAAGTCGAAAACCAGACATTCTTCAGTGAAATTGAAGTTCGGTCGGTCGGTCAAGTTTCAGTACCATATATGTAAGACTGAGAGCTGTATGTAGACGAGGATTGTGTGTTTTCCTGAGCACCCTTCATATAAATTTGGAAATATTGAAATATCATCGTTGCCAGATATGTTAATTTTTCTTTCTTTTTCTCAAATTTTAAGGTTAGTAGTATGAATGTTCGTGTTATGACAAATGGTTCTATTTAGAGTATATTTATATAGTTATCTGGTGAATTATAAGCCATCTTACGAGTGCAGTATCTCTGTGAACATATTCAGAAAACTGCGACTCTAAGACTACTAAATAAACTTCCGAATTATCTTCCATTTCTATCACAATGCCATCACCTGTATTTGTTTCCAAGCCTTACTTTCCCGTCTCTAAATGAGCAGTATCGCTTATGTTTAAAATTCAATAAATTACCCAGTAGTAGTTAGTATAGGTTAAATACCATTTCAAGAAGGAAGGAGATTGAAGAAATGTAAGCGTGTGTAGTTTTTATTAAGTTAAGGCAATTAACGCTTTAATTCTTTAGGAAACTGTAATCTCGATCGTTGGTTTAATGAAAAAAGTATAAGTTGATATAAATTTTCCCACCTACATCTCAAGGTTTTATAAGGTGAAATCGTAGAATATACCGTATCTACTAGAGATACTTAATTGAATGAAAAAAAAATACAGAATGGATACATCTGAAGTCAAGTGTCATCTGTAAAGACCAGATCAGAAAGAGGTGCAGTGGAGAGAAGCATTATAAATAGGAATGCTTTGATCCTATCTAGGTGAGATGACCATCGAGCAGCACTCATTTACCGACTAAAACATACAAGAGCGATATAAAAGGTATTGCAAGTATTTTAACCACTGCGATGGATTTCAAAGAAACCTTTTCCATTGCAAAAAAGGTCAAAGGCGTTCCATTGGCGTCCAAGAGCTTTCAAAAAAACCGACGTTAGTTAGAACTTGCATCAAATCCAGATTCTCGGTATTGACTATAACCAGCTAAAACCACTGCAAGGCCGACGAATAGCTTTCGATTCGTCTAAAAAAAAATAGCTTAACATAACCCTAAAAAAACCGCTACTTTAGAAACATGTAACAAAGCAATAACAAAAACAGAAAGCAAAAAAAAAAAACAATAACAATACTGTTGCCCAATTTTCGACATTTTTTGATAAAGAAGACCTTCATTCGAAACGTTTACCGTTAGAAAACAACGGCTCAACTGTGTGCGCTAGTCCACTTTTACAAAAACGCTGTAATCACAAAGTAATATTTAAGCACTGACACATAAAGTGGACTCAATGCAACAGGGGGTGCCCCTCCGCCACTGAGGTTAACCTCGCCAGCAGAGAATGTCACTTTTGTGCCGTTAAGTGATTTTTAAAATTTCTCAAAGTGAGTATCGCGCAGAAACAGCAAGCATATTGTGGAGTAATTTGTTGTTGTTGTCATTTTGATTTTTCACCATGCCTTTGGCTTTGGCTAAGCACCAGAAGCAACAGAGCAGCAGCACCACCACTACACTTGGTCATTTTGCGAAGTGGCATGCCACACTAACAATAATAATAACAACAGCAACAACTACAGCAGCAGCGGTGAGTTGCATGCCTGCCGGTCATTCGCCAACGGAACTAGAGTCCTGTTGCTGCTGCTGCTGCACCACGAACGAATTTGCATTGTGCAACTCACCAACCCGCATTGCGAAACAAAGCGCCAGCAGAGATGGCAGCGGAGTCGGAGTGGCGGCAGCAACAACCCACATTAACAAAACCATCAAAATGTACAAGTAGGAACACACACTTTTTCGGTTTTATGTGTTATTTAGCCTTGTTTGTTGCTGTCAAAATGTCAGCTCGCCTGGCAGACAGCAGCAGTCAGTGTGCGGTTGTGAGGCGTTCTATGGTGTTCTATGGCGCACAAAGGCACACAACAGCAGCAGCAGCAGTAGTGGGGGCAGAGCTCAGCACAGCCAGGCAAAAGCGGCTTCTCGTTTTTAAACGCTCTGACAAGTGCACTTAGTGCAACCATCACACATACACAAACATACACAGGCGGACCCACGCAGCAAAGCTTCTCTGCTTGTTAGTACATAGTTATATGCATTTGTTGGTGTGTGTGTTTGTGTGCGTGCAAACAAAGAGTAGCATATCGCACGTCAACTGCTGGAAATTTCGTTGAGTTCAACTTGACAGGCAAAATTGTTTATCCGTGCAGTTTATTATTTTACGAGGCATATGACTGATACTTTGTAACTTAACGCAACACCGCTCACTCACACGCACACGCATACAAACATATGTTGCAGCACTGTGCACCCTTTTAGGCATGTAGTAGGTATACGCCTGCATGTCTGTAAGTTTGTATTTCCAAGATATAGTTGGTTACCTTATGAAATAGCAACAGATTTATATCGGTTTTACGACAATATAAGAGTACCATTCTGGAGTATGTTTTCTGTCACTACAACAATAGCAATAACTTACTGCTTACAAGTCCAACAGCAATCATTCGCAGATTTCTGAAGTAGAATTCTTTTAATTTAAGGTCTCGCAAAAGCAACGAATGAACCAAAAGATATATCATATATAAATTCATTATAAGCTTTTTTTCATTACCAACTTTTAGACGAACTTGTCAACTGGATATGTCTTCGGAACTCCAAAAAACTTCCGGTAATTGACATTTTATTTGGTTAAAATTTTGAATGACTAACCTACGGACATTAGATTTCTTGATTAGTGGAATAAAGCATAAAACGGCATAAACTCGTGTTTATTGAATTTTTTGGATATTATTATTGAATGAGTTTAATATAATAATAATTGGAAACTTTCTAAATCGATTTAAGCTGTTTGCGTAGTGGACCATACCCTAAAACTTAAATGAAGGTTTGAAATACGAATAATGGGTTATATTAGGTTGACAAATATCTCGCTTCCGCCTCTTTACTCTTTATTCAATGCTTTATAAAAAGTATTACAGTGATCGGAAAGCTTCCTGGCCGTCAATCCCGGCTTGGCCACGGTTTGGGACGATTCACCGGCCTTCGACCACGACCGTTTTCGTTTGATACTGTCGTATGTGATCCATTTTACGTCGCCAGTGACCATCCGCTTCAAAAATGGGTCGAGTTCGTTCCGTTTCAGCAGCATAACGCAGGCGTTGATTCGATGCAGAAGGTTTTTTTGGTTTAAAACTATTTGCTGACTAACTCCCATCTCCTGGGCGATGTCACGAGATGCCACATGCCGGTCTAACTCGATGTTTCCACGATTTCTTCCGCCGCACCATGGTTAATGGTGTCGTTTTCACCCGCTCTGAATCGTCAAAACCATTCCTTCGCAGTTCGAGGTGATAGAGTACCATCCCCCAAAACACCCTTAATCTCACGGAACGTTTCTCTAGCGCATTTGCCTTTAACGAAGGAAAACTTTAAAATAGCGCGAATTTCGGCGTTAGTGAACTCCATGTTTACACGTCTATAACTGTTGAACGCAATATCCATCTAATCACGCATAGCGTCGTTTTGTAGGTTATGTCAAGACCTTTCAAGACCAAGACCAAGATGTATAGTATTGCCAAATACGAGCTCTGTATCGCTTTATACTTTCCGCGAAATTTAAAAGACAAAAAAGCGGAACTTTTTTTTGTCAACCTAATATTAACATAACTTGATGCCACAAACTCGAGTTTACACTTTGGACAAAAAGTCGGCCAATCCAAAAATTTGGTTCACTGTTCAAAAGTAAACACTTAACTGTTTTGATAGTTTGTTATCGTTTACACACCTATTATATAATAAACAAAAATCAAACAAAATCCAGAGTCTATTAAACACTCTAATGAAAACACTTAACACTTGTCCAAAAGCTTAAAATTGTAAACTCGAGTTTATGACGCAACATAAATGGATTTTCACATCCCAAAAATGAAAGAAGAGAGTTCTTCCTCAACTTCTTCCACCACTTTTAATGGTTTGTCATAAAAAATTGCTATTCAAAAATTTTCCTAGTTATGTGATTCAACGGCTTATATAGTCAAAGGCAAAAGGAGAGCATGAACACTCTCTCTCTGATGAAATAGGAACCAGGAAGCAGGCTGAGATTTAACAGTGCTTTGAACTTTTGAGCTCAAACTTGCAACAAAGTATTTGAAAGGTTGGATGGAGCTTTAGACATTCCGGTTACTGCAGATATACACGTTTCTGCCCTCACCACCATTTGAATGTAGATCTCTTCCTTAGAAATATAGAGGTTTGAAACAGCCAAAATTCGTTCTACAAAGGCAGTACCATAGCAAATTCGTGAACAGCATTCTGAATAACTCTTCACTTTTGAGGTTAAGTCCTAATAAATTAGATATTTATTAGAAAATTCTATTCTATTCAGATTACTATACTAAGGATTATAAAACCGCCATTGCTGCAGTTAAAGTTCTTATCTATAGTTTGGCGTGACCATTTTGTATGGAATGCACCTCCCTATCTTGAACCAACTAACCTCAACTAAAGCGCTATGCGATGGACTTAAATAACGCACTTACTTTAATCGTGTATATAATTTTTAAAAGACATACTTACTCATATATATATTTTCACTAAAATATGTGCGTACTATTTATAAATATTTATATATGAAGAACGCTGCTTGCATTTGGGTCACTTATACAGTTAGGCGCGCGCTGTGCTAATTAAAAGGAACATGCACCGGGCGTATATATAGCTGTTCTTAACTAGTACACCGGGGTTCTCTGTTTTCTTTTTTTTCTTGCTATTGCGATTACCCTTAAGCCTAATTCTGCACTTATTGCCAGCACTTCGGTAACGATTTCCCGCCTCTTGCAATTAGCTCGGCAAGGGGGCGCACTTTTCACTTTTTGCCAATAAAATAATATATTTAAAAGTTCTTGCGAATCTTCGCTTGTTGAGTTTGTTTATTTCACACCTCCACAGCTTCGCCCACTGCTGGTGCTGCTCGCTTCTGCTCTCGACGCTATTTCATGCTCAATTTCACTTCCTTTTGCGAAGAAAATTTTCATTCGCCGTTGGCAGCTCAGCGTCGCTGCAATAAGATGCAACTGCTGCGGCGGCGGGTGGCAAGCGGCAAATGGAAAACTTTTCTTTCAGCTTCTTTCTTTGGCAAGTTGTTTTCATTATTTTGAACTTCAACTTAACACATTCGGTGCGTGTAACAACTGCAAGGCGCTGTGTTCTTGCATGAAGTGGTGCAGCAGCGTCGCACGCAGTTTAATTTAGTTCAATTTCAACTGAGCTGGCTTGAAATTTGCACTATGTGTCGCTCGCCATTCAAGCAAGTTGCAAGTTTTTCGTGATTGCATGCGTGCATTTCGTTTCGGCACTCCACACACACACACGCACATAAAGAATTTCTGAATTTTTGTCTTGAAGAATGCGGGGGGTGGGATGAGATTGAAACTTCCGCAAGTCGCACTGAGCCGTGCTATAAGACTAGAAAGTCTAAATCGTTTAGCCGCCTTTGGTGGAAGTTGAAATTAGTTTGGCGTAAAAGACTCAGCCACACAAACACATACACACCCACGCATACAATGTGGCATGCTTTTTCACATGTTGCCAAAAATTGGATTTTTACTCGCCTGAACAAACTTTTGGTTCTTCTGAATTTCGTTGAGACGCAGAAAGTCAAATTGCTTTCATTGAAATAAAGAAAATTTCGAGTGTATTTTTTTCTATTTTAAGTACCCACGTGATTCTCTCGGTAGGCTTAGCTAAAATCTTTCCTCACTCCATACTTCTATTATCCTTCTATTATCCTTCTTATACAATTCTAACAACAAAATAGGCAAAACTTCCGCTTTCTCCAAATTCAGTGAACTATTGGACCGGAGAGTAAATCAACTCAGGAACTAACGTCTAGTGTGGAAGATTCTGGAAGCCTTTAAATTCTACTTTCCTTGTATGTAGAAACCTGGTTGCCAAGGGTCTTGAGATTATTACCTTAAAGTCGGTATCTATCATAGAATATAGAAAAATCTCAAATCTTCCTAGTGGCAATCGAATATCCTTTGGATCTTATTAATGAAATACTGGAATATCGAATATCTTATTAGTCCATGGTCAATTTCTGGATCCAGACCACATCAAGACTTTTGAAGATTATACTCAGACACAAAAACTCAGCGACCGACGTCTATTTCAGGGAGTAATAAATAGCGAGAAACCCATCGAAAATAAAATAATACAATATGCCACATATTCGCTATAAATTCAAAATTATATTGAGCTAAAGTAAAGTCCAAACAACGTTTCTTTCACTATATAAAAAGTCCACAGAAGTAAAAAAAAATAGACTACGAAAGAACTTTAGACCCATGTTAAAATATCAAATATGCCCGCTCGAGCACTGGACACTGCCGAAAAGTATCGACTATTTCGACCACAACAACAACTCTTATATAAATAGACGATATATAATCCGCTACTTTTTTGTACAGCTGCGTAGTTTTTTCACCACACCTGTGCGACCAAGCTGCTCGTATTTTGCACACATATGTATGCACATATTTATACGCAAAAAAGTTGTTACCGGCATTTGGATTTAGCATTATTACCGTTAAAAGCTTTACACAGCTGTGAAAAAATGTGGATTGCGTCACGATGCATCAATTCGCAACGTTATATGAGCGAATGTCGGAATGCGTGGATTCATAGTACATATGCGTAAAAAGTTCATATGGTTCATATATACTTCATACGGGTACCCTGCAGAGAAGCTGGAAAAATTTAAGAATGAAAATGTCAAAATTGAACAAATGTTGATCATAATTTCTGAGATCGAAAATGGTTCAAGAAATGCAATCGAATTATAGAAGTCTTCCCAAGATGCTTAAACGTGTACTTCTAATAATTCAAGCCAGTTGTAGAAATAAGCATATTTATAGTTACAGATTTAAAAGAGTAGAAGTTCTTAAATTGTTAATTTTCACACCAAAAACATTTGGATAGGTTTCAGAAACAACTTTAGATCATTCAGAAAGGAGGAAGCTTTTCTTGAGATATGATGATTAAGGGACTCAGCAATTATTTACACTTCAGACTTCAAAAATTCAATACAGTGAACCGATCTGAACAATTTCTTCGGAGATTAAATTATTTCTCTGAGCAATAACTCACACCAAATTTCGTGAAGATATGTCGTAAAATGCGGAAGTTTTCCATACAAGCCCTTGATTCCGATCGTTCAGTTTGTATGGCAGCTATGATATAGTGGTTCGATATAGTGTCCAGTTCCGACAAATGAACAGCTTCTTGAAGAGAAAATAACATCTGCAAAATTTGAAAACGATATCTTAAAAACTGAAGGACTAGTTCGTATATATACAGACAGACAGCCAGACGGACATGGCTAAATCGACTCAGTCCAACATACTGATCATTTATATATATACTTTATAGGGCCTCCGACGCTTCCTTCTGGGTGTTACAAACTTCGTGACATTGGACATTGGACTCAAGTTGGGTTAGGTTCAGAGGCTGACATCCGGGACAGCTTCGGCGATGGATCCCACTTGTACAGCTAAAGATGCCAGTCCGTTGTGATGCTAAAAGACGCCTGAGTATGGATCGCAAAGAAGACCCTTACGTATCGCCGAAGCACTTTGAGTCTAGCACAGATTTTATGAGGCGGCTAATATCTAATTCTGCAAATTCGCATTGTTCGCCAAAAGTATACCTTCCGAGATGTTCCAATCTTAGTCTTGCGAACGCTGGATAGTGAAAGAGAAAATGACTTGACGTTTCCAACTTGCCTTCATCCATACTGCTGTGGGAATTTGTGTCCGGGTTGAGTTCGAGCTTCAACGGAGC
The DNA here is from genome assembly GCA_031772095.1 of Zeugodacus tau. Classification (NCBI taxonomy): domain Eukaryota; kingdom Metazoa; phylum Arthropoda; class Insecta; order Diptera; family Tephritidae; genus Zeugodacus; species Zeugodacus tau. The sequence continues at coordinate 82,089,809 of CM062649.1, forward strand.
AAACAATTCGCCTCAACATGCTTTTCTCCAACATTCAAGCCAAACATAAAATATCCGCTCACATTACGTTTAACCTTATTCGGTCTTCGAGTATTTTAACCTCAATTTTTTCAATTTTTCTTTTAAATTTCCAAGAACAAATATTAAAAATTTTAATTCATCCGAATTCGAGATTATCGATTAAAATCGTTATATACGCATTGTAATCTGCTATATACATACTCTAACCTCATGACAACTGGTTACAGATTAGTAAACATTGAACCAGTTTGTAATAAAAGCTGTAGAGTCAGCCTAAAGCCAAATAATATCATTTTTAAAATTTCCCAGCAGGGTTGTTGCAATTTTTTTCCAGGCCATATGAGTATACATATGCCAGCGAATGCTGCAACAAAATATTTTATTAAAATTAACGAGCCATTTTAAGCAGCGTGATGCGCATTTTTAAGCCGATTGTTATGTAATGTTAAGCAACCGAATATTGCAGGAATTTTTAAATTCCATTTGCCACATTCTAATAGTCCAAATAATAAAATATTTACTACTAATATAAATAGATTTTTATTTAAAACCAACGGCATGAAAGGCATGCATTTAGCTGCGCACTTTATTTGTCTATGCATTCAACGGTCGCAAATGCGTGTGTGGCAAAGACGTTAAGTGCTTTGCATTTCCGTAAACCTTACTCATACATATACATACATGCCCACCAACAATATGAAATCAAGCGACTTGCTTGATTAAATTGCTACCTATTGAATTGGCAAAGGCACTGTGGGACCTTCAAGTCCAATTAACATTTTAATTTTGCGAATTTTTGTTCTTTTTTCGCTGCTTTCCTCTTCGCTCCATTCCTTTACAGCGTTGTTGTGGTGAGCGAAATCTGAAAGCAACGAAATCAAAACAACAACATTCATTACGCCGTGGTGAAGACAGTCGCTGCAATCAACTCACTGCAATACCATTACAATTATCGCCTTAATGCATTGCGGATAATTGTTGGAAAGTGACTTTAAATGGCGGATGGACAATGGCTTGAAAATGGTTCGGATGAAAGCGCTGGAAGATTTTGTGTGGTTTTTTGTTTTTGTTTATTTTATGTTTTCTTTTGGCTTGAGTGCTGCACAAAATGAGAAGAGTGTGCAATTAAGTTGCATTTAATAAGGATGTACGCGCCAGCATATACCCACATATATACCGGTCCATACGTGTTGTCATAGGTGGAAGTTGACAAAAGATGTCATTGAAAATGTGGTTAAGAGTGTTACGACATACATATATACAAATTTATTCTTGCACGAGAAGCATATTAAATATTTTTTTCGACCCACAATAGAACTATATTATGCTGGGCAGACGCCATTAAATTTTTTGAAAGACTATTTTCGAAGAACATGACATGGATATAAAAGGTTCAGATATACCAAAATTATTTTCAATATTTACATAATTTGTATTTGACCGCTTTACTAGCCCTTGGGCCTTACTCAATGGAGTTTAAGTACTTTAAGTATCCAAACTAGGGTTAACTGGATCATTAGCTGCATCATCAGCTCTTCTAAATCAAATTCTGGAAACAGTATGTAGATTTTAAGCAAAATTATTTAAATACAAAATGGGGTGCTTTAAAAACATTATATTTTGAATTGAAATACAGAGCCAATCCCATATGAATGATCGATTACTCGTTATTATATGAAACGTTTTATGATTATTACTTGTGTTAAAATTAAAATTCTTTGGCGATTTAAATGGTAAATTAAAGGGTACAGTGTAACACAATTTTCGAGAATACAAATTTCATTTCATGTACTCAATTTGGGTAGCAAATCCGCTGAAGTTATTCTTGATATATTAATCATTTTGTACTATTGGCTCCAAAAATATTTTTTTGAGAGGAGAATTGATAGGAGTAGTTAAATATTTGACCTTTTTCCGAAAAATTTCCATGTAATGGGACAATATGACCCCTACAGGTAAGCGTTAGAGGGTTAAAATATTATTTTAAACATTTTAGTTTGAGCTTCTGACAAAAAATACATGCTGAATTGAGTTTTATATGCAATTTTGTTTAAAAAGAAAAAATGATATACAATTTAAACATATTTTTTATAGTCTAATACAATTCCGAATATTGTATTTTAATAGTTTTCCCTTTTATTATTATTATCAAACTGAAAAGGTTTCTTCCAACAGCTTTTGAAATGTTTTGTTAGGAAACGCTGCCACCTTTTTTTGAATCTGTTTATTGAAGTATACTAATATGACAAACTGACATTAAGTAATCTGTTTTATGAAAGGTTTCTGTAGAAAATTTTTTAAGGTAAATGAAGTAGTGGAGAAATCGGCGATGAACATAGAAATATGTTGTATAGTTTTAGCAGGTTATAACGCGTATTTTTTAAACGTGTGGGATTCAATGAGGCAATACTTTTTCGAAGTTGGTCTTTTTGAAAGCTGTTACTTGAATTATACTCCATTTGGTATGCCATTTCATAATGAACAGACTTACTGGAGAACAACGTTTATTGCAGACATAATGCCTTAATTGCTACTAAAAGTGTGTGAAAATTTGGCCTCTCGAATGGAATTTATGCGAGCCAGCCGCGGTGGTTACTTGTGCCAAATAATTTTGAGACCATAATGACAAACCCTTATCTTTAAAGCTAAATTCTTGGTCATAAAAATGAATTTATATTCATTTTATCTTCCTGAAAACCATTTGACTATAAAAACATTAACCACAAACAAATCACATCAGCTCTAGAGCATAAATATTTTTTTAATTTCTCAAAACAGATATTATATCATCCCTACCATATCCTCATCTAAATGGGATTTGGAATTACACTCAGAAAAGTTTTCAGATTTTGGCTTTGTAATTGTAATGTACTGACCACACATCTTAAAATTTTGTGGAACATGCATTTCTATATATACCAAACAGTTTTTAATTAATTAGTATCTGGTTAATTAATTTTAATAGATATATGTATTTTAGATGAGATTATTTTCCAAAAAATACACTAAATTTAAAATAAATAATATATAATTATATATTATTTGAACTAAATATAAATTTATTGAACTCACCTTTTGTTTGACTCAAAACTGCGCACAAATCTTTAGACGACGAAGAGCACAAAAAACGCTGTTGAAAAGAATCAGGAAATTAAAAAAAAATGATATAAATTGCAAACAAAATCTTATTTAATTTTTTATAAAAAATATATATTAAAATAATGCCAAGCTATGCTTTCAACTCTTTTACTAAAATCAGCTAAGCCTTCACAATCTAGAAAACTTCTCAACGCCCGCCAACAGATTGAAACACTAACCGAACCGCACAAACTGTCTAAACTTAATGTCGCAGTCGAAGCGACCGACTAGATAACACTCTCAAATATTGTAAAACTCTGCTGAAGTAACACACAAAATTACAAATATCAAAAAAATGAAAAATATTACAAGAAATCAAACCAACACGTGCAGTCGCGAACAGTCGAATAGCCACACAGCAAACGATCAGCGGCCAACGCGGCGTATACGTAACGTGTCAAACAAGCTCCGCTGACAGACTGACCGCAAATCGTTCACACTTGCTAGCCGCAAAGCAAGACTAGCTCCGGCTGATTGCGGTGGACGGACAAGTCAGCAAAGCCGAAAATTAAACCAGCGCATGTATAACAACAGCAACAACAACAATAACAAGAATAATAGTAAAATGAGCGGCAAGCGGCCGGGTTAAGCAAGGACAACAATAAAAATAAAAATAAAAATAAAAACAACAAGAACCACAATAAAATGAGGCTAAATGGCTAACTTGAAGATTTATTGAAAAGGCGATGAGTGCAACAAACACACACACAAGCAAAGGCATATATATGCATATTTGTTGCCAGTTGCCATATACAGTATATTAGTTATTTTTACACTTCTGCAGTCACATAGCACTCGTGCACCGAACTTTGTAAGCGTGTGTATTTTTCTTGTTGTTGTCGTCATGAGCACAGTTTGCCACATTGGCGTTGCGCTGCGACGCTTTGCTTTACTTTAAGCGCACTCATGTCTTGAAGTTGCTACTTCGCTTATTGTCCTGTGCTTTGCTTGGTTGCTTGAGCACTCGGCGACCACAAACACATCAACAAATCAAATACGAGCGCGCACACCAATACAACAACACCAACACACACACACAAACAATGAGTGAGCGCACCATCAGCTGGTCCCCATTGACCAAATCCGACCGCAATGACCCGCAGCACCTTTCACCGCAGTCAACGGCTGAGCGGAAGGGGCACATCAACAGCAAATATTAAATGCGAGTAACAGCAACAAACAACAAAACAAGCCGAACACTAAATATAACGAAAAAATGGTGTTGTTGTTGTGTACAAAGACGAATTGGTTACGGCACCACTTTCGATTGTTGGCACAACAGCGCTTACCGACGCGAACTCCAACTCCGACGCGCAGGTGGCGGAGAAGGCGAACGCGCCGTGTGTTGGTAGCCCCGCCACCGCCTCAGCGCGTTTCTTAAGCGCGTCAGCGATGTGGAAAAACAAGAATTAAATGCATGTAAATTTGACCTGCTTTCGCGTACTCAATTCCACTCTCGGCCAGCAAATAGTCAGCGGGCAACGTAAGCGCCTGCACATCCGCCATCCACCAGTTGGTTGCTTGCATGGCCTTAAGCCGCGCGCTGCCGCCGCCGCTTATTTCCGTTTGCCGTCCTCGCTTGGCCCACATTTTTTGGCTTTGCACTCTCACTTTCTTTAACTTGCCACAATGTTTTCTTTTGGTTTTCATTTTTCTTTTACCTGCCGCACACACACAGAGCAACAAACAACTACATGCAACACTGGTAGTAAAGCGCTTAGCTTGCATGCCAGCGTCGGGCGGCGCGGCAGGTGAGCGTGCGGCGCTTGAGGGAGGTGGCAGCAGTTGGGTTGTGGCAAGTGATATTGAAATTTTCAACGGCAGTGGACAAAAACAAAAGGCGCAGAAGCCAGCAGCGCGTCGACAACTAACGGTATCTGCTGCGGGTAAAGTTGTGAAAGTGTGGCAAGCAAAACTTTTACTTTCGTCTCGATTTTTTTTCGCTTTCTATTTTTATGCTTTCTATTTTCCTTAATATGCACATGAAACGAAAACTTAGCCGCCGTCGGCGTTTGCCTGCTCTTGCCGCTCACCGCTCGTTGCGCAGCGTTGGTGACTCGGTCAAGCGAGTTTTCGACTACATCGAGCGTTTTTGCTCACATTCATAATTTTTTTCACTTTGCTTTTTTTTTTGTTGCTGACTACTTTCTTCAAAGTGTTTTCAATTTTCCAAGTGAATTTCTTCTCAACACAGGGAGGTGTGTGTAATATGGGAGAGGGTGTGTGTGTGTGTGTGTGGGTATTGCTGTGTACTAGTGTGCAACAGTGTCTAAGTGTTTGTAGGCAAAAAGGAATTTAAATCCAAACGGACTTAAAAGGGATATCTAGGCAAACACATACTTACAAGCACCTCGAGTTGTCTACGTTACTTGGGTCTTACAGTGTTTGTATCTGTTTTTGTTGTTGTTGGCGCTACTGGAGCATAACTAACATAGTCCACATTTTTTATGTGGCAGAGAAAATGCACAGTACATACAAACTGACATATGCAGATTTAAACCAATTTCGTAGCTCGTAAAATGCCTCGAACATCTAACTTTAAGGTGTCACTCGTGTATGTGAGTGTGTCTGTGGGTAAGTGAAGTAATCGGTTTGTGTAAGTCGGTTAAGTATGTTGCACTCAATATTGCAGACGACATTGAAGTCTTAAATCAATTTCCATTTAACTTCGTTTGTTACTTGTTATGTCAGAAGGGATAAAGACTACGACTTTCGATAAAGTTAGGTGAGGTTCAGGTAAGGTTAAGAGGTCAACCTAGAGAGGACTACAACAAAGCTATGTCAATCTGGTAAAGGTAAATTTTCTCAAATTGTTTGAGGTGAAGAAGGGACTATCTAATGTCTATGCAGGATTCTTTGAACTCAAAGCGACCTGACACCGTTAAAAAGCATTTTGAAGCTGAGACCTATATATGCAGTTTCAAGAAAATATTTGAAACTTGATAAATAACCTAAAAATAGAAGTAACACCGTCATTATGAAACTTCAAATTATCATTTTTTATAATACGAGTTTCTTACATCATAAGCGAGTTGCAAAAGAACACTCGCTTAAATAACAAAAGTCATATAAAGCAACAACAGAAACTCGGAATTGTAAAATATATTTACCTTAATCCTCCGAAAAATGAGGCACGCTGTTAATATCTTCTAGCGGAAAAGAAAACTTCACTGAAACCCCGAACTCTTATGAAATCCTTTTTTATGTGACAATACTCCGACTAGAATTCAACGACATGGAACTCGCCAATTATTAAAGAAAGGGAGTTTCTAACTATAAAAGAATATATTTCTCTGGAGAGCAACTGCTTCAGCAAATGAACGAAATAGGAAGGAATGAAGATGAAAATAAAATACCAAAAAGTTACTGTTAGTTCAAGAACGTACTTTTTACTGTGACCAATGGAAAATATTTAATTAAATTTATGATGAAAAGTATCTCTGTAAATCGATCAGCCCTACAGAGGTTTAAGCGACTTTATACTTCCATAACCTATAATGAGGAATCAGAACTACAAATCAGCAAGGGAACATTGGTCAGTCGCAAAATATACTATTCACTTAGCTCTATCGGATAGTTGTCGAGCAAGAATCCTGAGTGTAACGAACGAAGGATTTGAGATAAATGGATCGGGAAGAAGGTTATTTAAAAAAAAATCAGCTCCATATATTGTCTCAGAAAGATTCAGAAAAAACATAAGCCTTTCAATAAATGTAATGACCCTTACCCATCGAGAATTTCTTCCTCGAAATAAAATTTTTACCCTTAACAAAATCTTAACCAACTCGTGTACCCATATAAAAAAACAACAAAATTCCATACCTTTAATGTCTTTATAGCGTTTTATATTGCATGTTTCAATATTTCTGTTGCTGTTACACTCTTCCTACATTTAACGTTCAAAGGTTGGCTTTCAACTTCAGTGCTCTCCAAATCACTCACACAGTCACTCGCTCACTAACCAACTCATACACTCACCAGTGAACCATCAATGCCAGCGCCAGCAGCGAAGTTAGCGTCAGCTAGTACCTTTATCGCTAGGCACAGCGCAGAAAATAATGAGTTTCGTTTGTGGGTCAAGCGGCAACAAATCAATGTGGGCCACCACAAGCGAACAGGTTTTACTCAACGCACACACTCTCACTGGGACACACACATACATATATCCATACTCACATAACTCACCACATACATACAAACAAGCATATGTAGATGTGGTCAAGTAGTCAAGGAGATGTGTACGGTTGGTTGCACGAAAACAACAGTGCTGATATGAAAGTCAAGTAGCTCCTAACTTCTTGTCGAAATTCGAGTAAATAATTGACTTATCTAAAGGATTATTTGTTAGCCAAGTCCAAGTCAGTTTTAACCCACTTTCGTGATTTTTTTTTATTTTGATGACGTTGTTGTTTGTTGTTGTTGTGCAATGATAGTTGGCTGCTTTATAAGATTTTGTTGCAGTTTGTTGAGTTTTTAACATTTTTTTCTCGAATATTTTTTGGCTTTCTGCTTCTTAGGTGCGCCATTGGTCAAGCGAGTAGCTTCTTCTGGGCGTTGGTGGTAATAATAAATTGCCGAGTCGAAAGCGAAATTTGATTATTGTAATTATATTGGTATGCATCAGCTCTACCATGTCAAGGTTGCAATTTTACCTAAGTGAAAGCTAAATGAAGGGGTGTATGCAAAAAAAAATATATGGAAGTAAGAGCTTTCAATAAAAAATTGCAAAATTACCCAACTAGAATGAATGAAATTTACAGTGAAGAGAGCGGAAGTCCATAAAAAACTAAAGAAAAATTTTATAAGTGCATACATACATATAAAGTACTACTCGTTTTCACAGGTATATGAAAATTTACGAAAAAGTGGTTGCCACATGTTTTATATTTAAAAATATTAGTTTTTTTAATTTTTGTGTTTTTTCTGAGGTTTTATTCAAAGAAACGTTATTAGAATTTAAATAAAATAGCTTATGGCGTTGCCACCTGTTTTTTTATTATTAAAAGTTATGATTTTGTAATCGATAATGTAATTTTAAAAAGTATTTTTTTGTATTTAGCTTAAGGGGATACATCCAGTTAGGAGCCCTAAAAATTAGGGTTTTTCAAACATTTTTCCTAATAAAACTTCTAAGTTTATTATTCAAAGAATTTGTACACATATTATGGTAACTGTGAAGAGTATTGAATAATTTTATTTTTGAAAAAAAAACAGTTTTTGTAGCTGCTACAGCAGATCTCCAGTAACCCCTACCAAAAAAGACATTTTGCTGTGACAACTATATCTCTGAAGTGGATCATCTGAAATGAAAAAGTTAAACGGATTTCGATAAACTAATGTATGTATGTTATTGGCGTTCAACCGTTTAGCCGGTTATAGCCGAATCGATGAGAGCGCGCCACTCTTCTCTTTCCTTCGCAGTTCGGCGCCAGTTGGAGATTCCAAGTGTAACCAGGTCGCTCTCCACCTGGTCCCTCCAACGGAGTGGAGGCCTTCCCCTTCCTCGGCTTCCTCCGGCGGGTACTGCATCGAACACTTTCAGGGCTGGAGTGTTTTCGTAATGTATCAACGCATAATTAATCGAAGAAATACGCAAACAACTTTTGACTAAATAGAGGCTTCTAAAAAAATCGATTTTTTGCCATAATTTTGGTCTTAAATTGAGTCTGAAAGTAACAATTTTGATCGATAATAAAAAGCCTCGATTAGGTACTAGAAAATATAGTTCAGAAGCCTATGTAAAACATTGAGACTAATCGTTTCAGCCATTTCCGAGAATCACCGACTTTTAATTTTCCTTGAATCCATTTCAAAATGTTGCCTACATTTAGGAGCATATTCAATTAGAGCAGTGTTCGATTTATGAGCTTGTGTCCTATAATATATAAATTATAAAATAGAAAATATTAGAAATTATTTATAAAATATTAATATTCTAACACAGATCACCCATATACATGTATGTAATATGTACATATATAGCTAATAAACCCAGAAGAGATGGATCCATAAAACAGCCACATATAATATTTTCCATAATACACTATATATAGCCACCACTTTAATCTTGTAAACTAAAATTACTTTCCATCCATATTGGACCAGACCTTAAAAGTTTTTCTTCTACTCATCTAAGCACTATTACTCTTTCAATGCAACCCTACAACGTAACTCACTGCATTTAGTCGACATTACGACATTTCACACCTTCAAATTACCATTAGCACCTCGATATTACTCAATTATAAATAATTTACCAATGCGATTTATTTACGAATGTCCATATGTCACTAATAACTGGATTATGACATATGTGTTTACTCAAGTAAACAGCGTGTCTGCGTGTGTGTTTGCCTGCAATTTGCGCTCAATCATTTTGTTTATATTTACGAAGGTAAATATGTAAATAGGCTGCGACTCGGCGCGCTCTCTCCACACATAAAGGAATGAATTCCGACATATATAGGTGCATATATGTAAATATGTTATATGGGCGTTCATGCAATTAGACTGATTCCTCGCACATATGACGCTGAATCATAGCGGCGCGACTATGAAATACTCACGAGGCACTTACTGATTACTCCAAAGGCACTTTCGTTTTATTTCTTCTTCAATATTTAATAATAAGTATCATGCGATTTTGTCACGCGACCTCAAGGCGTGTGAGTTGGCATAATTTTATGTTCATGAACTTGAACTTTAAAGAATTGAATTGGAATGTGGCATGTGTAGAGAGGGATTTTAAAAATTTTCACATACATATGTATGACATGCATATATGTTGAGAACACACGGAAATTACTAAAGCATTTATGTTCTAATGGAATTCGCTTGAAGTGTCTTGCTTATAATAAAGTAGCCGAGAAAATTACTTATGTGGGTGGGACTTGAGATTGTATGGTTGACTGCTACTTTCATCTAACATAACCTAACTTATGTGTTGCAGTCGTAGAGTAATTCGCAGAAACGTTTAGTCCAACTACTAAAGTAGCAGAATAAGTGGAAATGTCAAAAACAAAAGAGCCAGCAACTCTTTTTCGTTCAGCACAAGTAAACTTAATGAAAAGCTTTAATATGAACTTACAAAGCAACTCGCATACATATCTACAAACTTGCTCACGCTTTCAACCTTCTTCTGCAGGCGTTTATTTCAATCAAAGCCAATTGGCAAAATTGACCTGAATTCTTGCCCCAAAAAAAACTCAAATCAAGACATTAAAGACAGCAACTTGTATGACTTATTTAGATTAAATCCTAAAACTAAACGGTAAACATTTAAATATCAAGGTCTGCAAAATATGCCGAAAAATGCACACAAAATTCTAATAAACTAATTATGAGAATAAAATTACGCTGATATTAATCAGTGCCTCATCAGTAAAATTACGAGTTAAATGAGGTCAACCAATGGTTTGCTTGCACAGGGTTGCATGGAATTTCGGAATAATTCATTAACGATTAGCGGTAGTTGTTTTTGTAAGTGATTACTACACGTACTATTACATTGTATACAAACAATAAAACCAAATATGAATAAATGGAAATGAGCTTGGTTTAATAAATGATTATCTGGCAGTGGCGGGTATGAGCTTGAACTCTAGTATAGAGAAATTCTGACTCATTCAATATATAAAATAATAATTGTTCAGCAGAGTATTTGTAAGGATAGGCAAAAATGACATTTTAATCTAACCCATATGAGGAGTACGACTCAGAAAAAATATAATTATATTATATTGTAAACAAACTATAGCGAAACTGAAAATGTATTTAGAATTCTAAAGGATTTGGAACAGTTTGCAACAAGTATACGTAATCTAACAACAGAACACGGACACCGTCCCAATTCGGATCATAACATTTGAACAGAGTCTGCAAACTCTTCCTTCGTCTAGACTACTACAACTCGCTACTTTTGATGGAAAGGCATAGTTGTTTCAAAAATGTCAAATAAACTAGTTGCTTTCATAACGCCTCATAAACTTGCCTACTCTGACCACCCGTATTAGTCCACCTATATCATATCTACGGTAGAATACATAAGTTGCGCCAGACCCCACCAAACACTTCGGAATCATTACCTTAATATACCTGAGTAAAGGATTTATTTGGAGAGGAGAAGGGACGAGCTCTCCAAATAAATCTCTGTAAGTTCACCTATTCTTCCATTACATTAGCACCACTCAATTCTCCCCTGGGTTATTATATCTCTCCGCAAACTACTCTATTTCGACCAGTTCATTTATCTAGACAAACTTTCGATACAGCTTTAAAAGTCAAAATTGTCATTTGAATATTTCAAAAATTTCTGTATAAGTTTTGACAAACTTTGAAAATGTTAGAAAAAAATGCAAAAATTTCAGTGTTGCGAACAATGATCGGCTTAGGCGAAGAGATCGAACCACATTTTATCGTACCGCAGAACTCAATTTCGAATATACGCCAAAAAATGGGACTTAGCGAACGCACGGGCATAACGAGTACTCCGACGCCAACACTCATACCGTTGGAGAACTCATTGCGCAGCACACAACCGGCGACCGTTAAGTGTCCGCACTGCGAGAGCATGGCTAAGAATTTCCTCTATCTCGAGAGTCTCATACGCAACAACTACAATTCAAAATCGCAGTGTGGCCTTTGCTACTCATCGCTCAAGTATCTGCAGTATGTGAACAAGAGTATTATGCAAGTCTTTGGCAATTTTGAAAGTATCGTCAATGCCGCCAACACATTTACCGGCACCCATCGGCCGCGTGCACCGATCGCTAGTGCGCCTGTACGCGATACACGTGCGATCACAGCCAAATCGCCCGCCAAAGTTGGTGGCGCTAAAAAGAGCGCAACGAAGAAGCAGCTGAAGGATGGCGTCAAAGTCTCACGTCCAGTTTTGCAGACAAACACCAAGAGTGTGAGTAATGCACGCTTGGCGGGTGGCGCAAAGCACGTCGCCAAAGCGCGCAGCCATCACGCGCCCGCTAAGCATAAGACGAAGAATAATAAGAAGGCAAGCAATGCGCGTCTGCCGGGCGGCTTTGATGGCAAGCGTAAGAAGTCGGCGCTCACAAAGCCGCAAAGCGTCAAGCAGAAGAATGCGAAGACAAAGACGAAGCACGTCAAAGTAAACGCACCAAAAACTAGAAAATAATGTGAAGATCAGTTCGAGTAGAGATAACGATAGCTTGCTAATTTGCAGAGCTTGAACTTTGATAGCAATCAGTGATTAACGAATTTTTATTTTTTTTAGTATGATTTTTTTCTCTTTTGGAAATCTAAATTAAAATTCCAATGTGATTTAGTATTTTTTTTTAGTTTGTGAGTATATTGAATAAAATTTTATTTAAAAAATTAAATTATGGCTCTATGGGGATTGACATGATTGGACAATGGACCGATGCCAATACCGACAGTAATATTCAAAGATTTTATTACGATGATGAGACCATGTGAGGTTCGAGACGATACATATATCAGAAGCTTAAACCTTAGTCTCACAAGAATGAGACATGATGCTGGCCCACTGTAACCTCTGCTAACATTTTTCTTAATGGTAATGTGAAGAACTCACGTCTTCGAATAGGACGTGCATTTGTCGAGCCACTAATTCTCCCCGATTAGAAGAACGCAATCAGAGAACTCAAGTATAATATCTTGTGAAAAATGAAACATTTTATAACGTGAACTTTGAGTCAGTTCTATTATGCCGACATCTAATAAACCTTTTCTAAGACAACAAACTAGAGATGTCGACATTAAGTAATCGATTCTATATATATATATATTTGACGTAGAAACCGCTTAAGAGATTATAGCACTTTCAGAGCTGGAGTGTTTTCATTTCGTACAACATGACCCAGCCAGCGTAGCCGCTGTCTTTTTATTCGCTGAGCTATGTCAATGTCGTCGTATAAATCGTACAGCTCATCGTTCCATCGTCTGCGTCGATTCTATGGGAGGTTTAATTTCTTACGATCTATAACCTGTCAGGTTCAGGATCTTGAGCATCTTGGAATATATCGATTTTAATGGTAAGTAAAACCCTTGTAAAAGATTTGGCTCGTGGGAAATATGTTTAATTATAATAATGCCAATTTGGAAGACTTCGAGGGACAAATAACTTTACCACCTAGACTAACTAGACTAAAGTAATTACTAATGGTAGGTGAAAAATATTAAACATTTTCGTTCGAGGCAAAAACTCATGTCTAAAATTACGGGAATTTTCAAGCCCTCGAAAAGCCCATTACATAAACAAGAAGTAATATAAAAAACTATGCGAAAAAAATTGTATCAAGACACGTATCGGACTGTCCGAAAATCATTACCTCCAGCATTTTTATAATCTTCACGAGATAACTATAGCCGATTATTGAAATAAGGCACTGAAACATATGCATTAAATTATATTTTGTGATCCTCATAATATAGACTCTTTTTGAAATCAAGCAAGGTTCAAAACCTTCAAAACAACCGAACACTGAACACGTCATTCGAGAGATATATATATGTAGAATATTTGTTCAAAATTTCAAAACGATCGATGCAGTACTTTTTTCTGTAGGCTGGTCACCGACTTTAAAAATGACATATTTGGGAAAATCGATTCAAAGTTTTGTACACTCAGCGCAGATAGCTGGAGGTACCGTTATTCAACCTGCTGTAACTTCGTTAGTTTTTCTCCGAATGACCTAAAATTTTAACACAATATTCTTGAGATATTGATGGTTCTGAAAAAAAAATTAAAAAAAAATTTGTCAAACCTTACCCCCCCTTAAGTAAACATCGAGTAAAAGCATGCATGGCAAAACAAGCTAAACATTTTTTTTTATAAATTTTGAATAATTTTATTTATAAAATGATGGTGAATGAACAACTTTTTCGAAAAAAACGCAAGGTCATTGAACCTTGGAAAATGTAAATATTATTGCTTGATAAAAAGAGCTCAAGCAAAATGTAGTTGACAGATTTTGGAAAAAGTAAATATTATTGTTTACCCAAAGAGAGCTCCTTCACAATGGAACTGACAGATTTAAAAACGTAAATATTATTGTTTACCAAAAATAGATCATTCACAATGGAACTAACAGATTTCAAAAAAGTAAATATTATTGTTTACCAAAAATAGATCATTCACAATGGAACTGACAGATTTCAAAAAAGTAAATATTATTGTTTGAAAAAAGTAAATATTATTGTTTGAAAAAATGTAAATATTATTGTTTGAAAAAGGTAAATATTATTGTTTGAAAAAGGTAAATATTTTTATTTACACAAAAAGGTCTTCAATCAAAATACGAGTCAACCGATTTGACAAAACTTGAAGGAATGCCAAAACGATTTTCAATTAAAATGTTCAAACTGAAAAAATTTTCAAGCCGAACGGACGCAAATTTGCTCCGTTAAAAAATCAAATACCTATAAGGACTAACACTAAAACATTAGCAAGGACTAAATAAATATAAAAAAATAGTAAATAAATTAACATTAACCAAAACTATTAAAAAAACAAACAACTAAAGAAAACCTATTAAAAAACCAGCGGTACAGTCTTAGCGTTTTTTTGTTCGCGAAAAGCGCGCAGGAAGTGCCAACAAACCGCGCACACGTCTCATTAAAGTGAAAGCCAGCTAGGGTAGCATCATTCTACTTCAACGCCATGGCGGCACCCGATGAAAAGGAGAAGAAGGAGAAAGTCGACGACCGCTTCGAATATTTTAATAATTATGTCATGAAAACTTTACGTTTGAAAAATGAGCGCTGGGTAAAACTAATGGGAATGCCCGAGTCGAAAGTAAGTGCAAATGAAAATATTTATGTAAATTGATTTTTCTACTTAACAAATGTTGAATTTTGAAATAATTTTGGGGTTTTCTTAAATTTGAAGAGTTACTTTGTATACTTCGATTTGTATACTTAACAAATGTTGAATTTTGAAATAATTTTGGGGGTTTCTTAAATTTTAAGAGCTACTTTGTTTTGAATAAATAATTTTTGGGAAAGGTGATTGAATTGTAAACACATTTCAAAGCTATATGGGAATATAAGAGAACAAAAATATGAGAATAATATTTTTGAATCTGCTAAATGTTTGGATGTTTGATGAAACTGTTGAGGTTATATTTATAGTGCCGTTTTGATCTGCACTAGATGGTTTTAGGTTAGTATCTCTTAATATACAAATAAATTAATTATATTCTGGTATATTATTGTGGTGATAACTCAAGGATACATACATGAATTGTTTATTTTATATTTCCTTTCCTCCTAACCTGACCTAAGATTGACCAATTAGGCCCTATCGGCTTTAGTTTAGAAACTCAAAACAATTACATTTTATATTGGAATATATGAATTTGATTTAAGTTTTACCTTCTTTCCTCCTAACCATAATTTCTGCCCCCATCCAGGAAATAATCCAAGTGTTCCTCAACAATAGCAGTCAACCGCGTTTGGTATTCTACCTGAATGTCGCTTCCATTTTGGTACCGGCATTTGACTTTCCCGCAAAACCACGCAGTAAAATCGTCTACTTCATGCGTCGCGAAATACCATCCGACCTCTCATTGCAGGATATGGACAGCGTAAGTGATTGCCATATCATTTTAGATTTTCCATTTAACATTTCAATTTACTTTCGCCAACAACAACGACAACGCAGAAACTAATGATTGGCGATATACTGCCAAATGTACTGGAAAATCTCTCGGTGCTCTGTGATGATGTCATTTTCCCTGTGGTCAATAATCCAGTCAATCAAGACGGCTGGACATCGGTGATAGTTAATGATATGAAAACCGAATCACAAGATTTACGCAACGGCATCGCACAAATGAAGGGTATCGTTATAAATCGTACAATTTTGCCGTTACCCATATGTATCGACGAAGTGATGGATTGCGCACCACAAATTGCAAGCGGGTGAGTGTGTTGAGATTTATTTAGCGTTGGAGAGCTTTTGTGAGAAAATTTAGATGAAAAAGTTGTCGGTCAAAATTTGTGGAAGGTGATATTGTGGGTTAAATAGGATGTAGTAAAAGTTTTAAAAATTAAAAAATATCCATTGAGGTATTATTCCACAAGATTAGTGCTTCTAGGGAACTAGAAAAAATGGTAGTTTTGCCAGTGGTACAATTTTTTAACCATAATTTTCTAGGTAAAATGTACAAATAAGCTTTTAATGGAACATACACTGTTATAGAATAGTCAGATCTTTCGTCAGATCTTACTGATAGGAAATGAGCTCAAGTTAATCATTTTAGAACACGATTTAAGGCCGCATCAATAAGGCTTCATTGACTTGTCCGTGGAAGTGGATTGCGTTTGTTATTCTTAATCACATGCACCTAGGTCTCGATCAGGATTCCGCTATAGATATGGGATATTTTCACCAAAAAATATGCGAACCTCCATTTTAACCCTCTAACTATTAATATACACACCTCTCTTTTCGCTAATCCAGCAATTTAAGCAACTTCAACAACCTACTCAAACATTCATTGGAATTCATGGTAGTGAAATGGCTCGACTCGGTGGAAGATTTGGTCTTGGTAAAGGCACGCGAACGCATCTATGCCAAGGAAACACATGCAAAGCCGGATCTGCTCTTCAGCTTCTGGGAGACACGCTTAGAGAACTTAGAGAATTTAGCCGATCAGTTAGGTGATAAACGCATAAAAACTATCGGTTTTGTGTTGGAAAAAATCAGTTCGGTTTTCGAGTCCACGTATCGGAAGATCGTAGAGCTGGTGCTGCAATCGTTAGCCGAGGCACGTGATATAACCAAGTACTTAGCACCACTGGTAAGCGATTAAAATAGCTTGCACACTCAGAATTGAAATCGTAAATATTTAACACAATCTGCGACAGCGCAAAGTTATCGATACATTCGAAGTGAATCGGATGGATGAAAACCGCGCACAATTGCGTCCGGTACTACTAACCATAGGACTAGTTTGGGGTCACTCGAAATACTTTCACACATTGGAGAATATGGTTCTGCTCTTCGAGCTGTGGCACAATTCGCTGATTGAGAATGTCATTCTAACCATAGAACCCGAAAGCTGTTTCGGTGATGTCGACGAGGCCTATAAACGCATCATAATGAATATTGATCACGTGGCATATTACAAGTAAGTGATCAGCTCACTCTGACTGCGGTTAGCAATAATTTTGACCCGCTTAAAAATGCAGAAAGACATATGATCATTGCCGTTCGAGTTTGAAGAAATTCAAAATTGGCACACAATTCAACTCACAAGATTGGACTTGGCATCCGAAAACGATTTTCGATCGCTTAGATCGTTTCGTCGAACGCCTATATGTGATGCGGAAAATTTTCGATACCGGACGTGACTTTCTTAAACTGGAAAAGGTGACAGTTGGCGGTTTGAAGGGTCGCCATATTTCGGCGGCTTTAACTAAAATTCTCGAGGAATTCAATAATAAGTATCGTGATTGGACAAATGGTATGATATACAATGTGCTGGATCCAGATGAGTCGGTTACGCAATTTGAAAATGATGTCGCGAAATTTCATGACTTCGCCGATCAATTGGAGCGACGCATTGCATTCCAATTCGAATTGGCGCTGCTGGACTCACATGATCTGATGCTGTGCGGTAGTTTGTTGTTGCGACCGATCATCAAGGCGCAACTGGATCCACATATGCATATACTAGTGGATGACTTGGCCGAAGAGATACATGCGGTTAAAAAGGACTTCAATGTTTTCGAGGCCATTTATCGAAAATCGGGTGTGAAGGTGAGTCATAGCAGAGAATTTTGGAATTGTGCACTTGAACGAATTAGCGAATATTAGCGATGATTCTTTGATATTTGCATAGTCATTATGTGACTTTACTAAATGAAGTGTTTTAGCCTAAATGCCTAGGCAACATTTTTTTTTTAATATAAAGTATTTTCTATTTTATTATATAAATTTTAAATATTCTTCAAATTCCTTATTCCTATTATAAACAAGGCCCTACCCACTGATGATTGCTTTCCGAAAGTGTCTGGCGCTATTTCATGGTTACACAAATTGCGACATCGCATCACTTGGATCAAATCAGATTATGAACTCTACGAATATCCGTAATGCGCTGTATTTCATGTATTTACAGTTACTTAATTGCATATTTCCGAATCTAGTTTATTCGACAATGAATATGGCCAACAAACACTGGAGATCTACCATCAAATGCTGAGTGAAATCGACGCGCTGAAACAGGCGATACTAGAGGAATGGTATACAACGGTGCGTGACCAGATCGCCTTTGGCATGCAACAGACGCTATTGAAGAAGGACGAAAAAGGCGTGCTTTCGGTGAATTTTACACAGGAATTAATGGATGCTTTGAAGGATATCAAAGTGTTGCGTATCATGGAGTGCGAAGTACCGGATGAGCTAGTAGAATTCTACGAAAGGAGTGAAGAGTTCTGGGTAAATTATATTAGATTTTCAATTCAACATTTTAACTAAAGGTTCTACTCACATTTTCTCTTAGCAAGCGCGGCTCAAACTTATGCGTATAGCCGAATGGTATAATGACATTAATGCGCGTTCGCAGCCGAGCGAAATGAATTTGATACGCGCGGAGTTGACTGCGATTGAGCATTATATGGAGCCATTGATAAGCGATATTATCTGGATGTCATTCGGTAGGGAGAATTAGGATTTCAGATCTCACAACACACAAATTCTCGCTTTCTCTTTTTAATCTTTTCCTCTCACTCTCTCTATTTTTCCTCTATCACACACACATTTACAAAAACTGCAGATCAGCGTTTCATAAACAAAGTCTTTGGTAAAATCAGTCATTTACAAAAGCGCATCGAGAAATGTCAAGCCAATTTGGATGCCATTAAACAGAGTATCAATGCTTGGGGAAAAGTACCATTATTCCAACGCAAAGAACTCAATCCAAAGGCACTACTGGGAACCGAACCACGTGCGGATATTATAGCCAAGCGTATCAAGCAAGCGAACGATACAAAAGAACTCATCGATCGATTAATGTACGAGAATGCAAAGCTATTCTTTGACATACCACAACGCTATCAAATTGAGGAGAGCAGCGAGGCGTTCGACGAGGAGGAAGGCGATGAGCGTCCCACACCAAATATAGCTGCTATTGGCGCTACGGCCACTGCTGCCGAGAAAGCTGTGCCAGACGCAAAGAGATACACACAGATGAATGATGGCATAGAAGAGGCATCTTCGGAGGGAGAGGTTTGTAAATATATTTTATTACAATATAGTCTTCCTTAATTAAGACTATCGTACCTTCTTTATTTCTGCAGATCATCACGCCACAACATCGTTATGATCTGTTGCAGACACTAACCGAGACAGAGCGTGAACAGTTTCGTGAATATGAGAAATATGTCGATACACAAATCGCTTCAGAGCTTTTGGATGCTGTCATTACGAGTATTACATACCTACGCATGGAAATCGATAATCGTTATGAAAATGATGCACCGATCTTTGAAATTCTCATGGAGTTGCAAGAACCACTGGTTGTTTACTTTTTAAATTTGGACCCCAATTCACCGTATGGTTTCACAGTGCATATCGACACTTTGATGGATGATATGTACAATATGATGAGCATGTTGCCACGTGTGGCACAGGATCCGCCAGAGGAAGGCGAAGAGCCCGAAAATTTTATGGGTAGGTCGCATTATAATATAAAAGATATTATATATAATACTGCGCTATGATGAGATTAACCATGCATGTTAAACTTTACCCTCAGATGAAATAAAGGATAAACCCGAACTCCAGAAGCAACGCAATGAAATCATGAGTAGAGTTAAATTCGCACTACAACAAATACGTTCGCATTCGAAGCTCTACATGGATTATTCATATTTGTGGCTCTCAGACAAGCAGCAATATCTTGCCGATGTGAAGAAATATGGCCGACCCTTAACTGTGGCCGAACGTGAGGCTGAACTTGAAGGGGAAGGCGAGTCAGGTTTGAAACCGCTAAAAGATGAGTATCCACCGCTAAGTATTTACAAAGAACAGGTGAGAGTGGCATTTAAACATTCAAATGAAGACACTGAGTAACAATCATTACAACTTACAGTTGGACAAATTCATTGCTTTACAAAATGAGATCTCGCAGTGGGAGTCCTACATTGACTTCAATGTCTGGTTGCGTTTGAATAAGAAAGGCTTTAAAAATGCGGTGCTTAATCAGGTCTCCAAGTGGATAAGTCTCTTTAAGCAAGATCTCATCGATAGGGTTATGAACTCGCTACAAGAACTGGAAGATTTCGTGGAGGAAGCAAATGAAGCACTGAAAATCGAACTCAATAAAGATGACTTCGAAGGCTTACTCAAAATTCTTTCCGTGCTCAATACCATCAATGAGAAGCAATACACATACGATTATATGTTCGATCCATTGCGCGAGGTTGTGGATCTGTTGAAACAGTACAATTATGACTTTAAGGATAGCGTCTTGGCGCAGGTAAGTTAATCCGGCAGACTAAGTCTGTTTCCACTTTCTACTAGCTTATTTTATCTTCCAGCTAAATGAGCTGCCCGATAAATGGATGAAAGTGAAGAAGAATGCCGCGGCTGTCAAGCAAACTATTGCGCCCATACAGTCCTACCAAGTCGATCTTATTGAGAAACGGATTATATTATGCGACACGATGGCCAGTCAATACCGCAAGCGGTTTCTACGCAAAAAGGTATGTACTTTAAATATAAATATTATGTTGACAGAAACTTAAAAAAATTGTCTCTCTTCTCCAACAGTTCTTTCACGTTCCCTGCAATAATCCATATGAACTTATCGATGAAGCTGACTTGGAGATAACCGCTTTGGAGGAACGTCAAAAGTCACTATCCGAATCTGCTGTACTATTCGAACTACAAGGTCCAGATCCCAGTAAGATTGAGCGCTGTCGTAAGGATTTGCAGCTACTGAAAGTGATGTGGGACTTTGCAATAACAATACAAACGACGATCGACGAATGGAAAAAGACACCTTGGAAGAAAATCGACATTGAGTCAATGGATCAGGAATGCAAGAAATTTGGCAAAGAATTACGTGGTTTGGGCAAAGAAATGCGCTCTTGGGACCCCTACATACACACAGAGAATTCGCTAAAAAATCTTATGACTTCATTGCGCGCGGTTACAGAACTACAAAATCCAGCCATCCGCGATCGTCACTGGGTTGAGTTGATGACAACAACTGGTGTTAAGTTCAGCATGGATGATTCGACAACACTGAAAGACTTGATCGATCTCAATCTACACGAATATGAGGAAGAAGTGAAAGGTATTGTAGACAAGTCGGTTAAAGAACAGGCCATGGAGAAAATGCTTAAAGATTTGGCAAGTACGTGGGCCAACATGGAATTCCAGAATGAAATACACGAGCGCACTGGTTTGAAATTACTTAAAGCGTCGGAGGAAATGATTGAAACGCTGGAGGAGAACCAAGTGCAGCTACAAAATATGGCATCATCAAAGTACGTCGGCTACTTTCAGCAGGAAGTCGCTTCTTGGCAACAAAAGCTATCAAATGCGGATCAAATCATTGGTTCATGGTTTGAGGTGCAACGTAAATGGCAATATCTCGAGAGTATATTCATCGGTTCGGAAGATATTCGTTCACAATTGCCAGAAGACTCCAAACGTTTCGATTACATTGATCGTGAGTTCAAACAACTACTGAATCAAATGAACGCCGATCGCAATGTGGTGCGCTCAACTAACCGACCCAATAGCAAGCTCTACGACATACTCGAAGGACTACTCAAACAGCTGACGATGTGCGAGAAAGCGCTCAATGACTATTTGGAGACCAAACGTTTGGCATATCCACGCTTTTACTTCGTCTCCTCTGCCGATTTACTGGACATTCTCTCCAATGGTAATAATCCCAAAATGGTATGTCGTCATTTGACGAAGCTCTACGACTCGATGGGACGATTGAATCTCATAGCGGGCACGAAACTTGCAGTCGGCATGATTGCGAAGGAACATGAAGAGTTCGTGCCTTTCTTAGACAATTGCGATTGCAGCGGCAAAGTCGAAGTGTGGCTCAATCGTGTTACGGATAGAATGCGTGACACGTTACGTGATCACTTTCGGCGCGCTGTCATCGCGTACGAAGAGAAGGCGCGTCATATTTGGATATTCGAATGGCCCGCACAACCCGCCTTGGTAACTACACAGATCTGGTGGACAACCGAAACGAATGACGCTTTCGCGAAGGTGCAGCAACGCTATGAGAATGCCATAAAAGACTACAACAAGAAACAAGTGGCGCAACTGAATAACTTAATTAACATACTACTCACCGATCTCACGCCAGCCGATCGTCAAAAAATCATGACTGTCTGCACGATCGATGTGCACAGTCGTGATGTTGTGGCAAAAATTATTTCCGCCAAAGTAGAAGTGGCCACAGCCTTTCAATGGCAAAGTCAGTTGCGTCATCGCTGGGACTTGAAGTTCGACGATTGTTTTGCCAACATCTGTGATGCGCAATTTAAATATGATTACGAATATCTCGGCAATACGCCGCGTCTGGTGATCACACCACTCACCGATCGTTGTTACATAACCTTGACGCAATCACTGCATTTAGTGATGGGTGGCGCGCCGGCCGGACCAGCCGGTACAGGCAAAACAGAGACCACCAAGGATTTGGGACGCGCGCTTGGCATGATGGTATATGTTTTCAATTGCTCCGAGCAGATGGATTATAAATCTTGCGGCAATATACATAAAGGCCTAGCGCAGACCGGCGCTTGGGGTTGTTTCGACGAGTTCAATCGCATTTCGGTCGAAGTGCTCTCCGTGGTGGCAGTGCAGGTCAAGTGTATACAGGATGCCATTAAGGTTAGATGGAGAGTTCAAAAAAACAATTAAGAGTTTAACCTACATTTAATTTGTAGGCTAAGAAAGTGATGTTCAACTTCTTGGGCGAAATCATATCGCTCCGCCCCACCGTCGGCATGTTTATCACTATGAATCCCGGTTACGCTGGACGTGCCGAATTACCGGAGAATCTGAAAGCGCTCTATCGTCCCTGTGCCATGGTAGTACCCGACTTTGCGCTCATCAGCGAAATCATGATGGTTGCGGAAGGCTTCCAGGAAGCACGTCCGTTAGCTCAAAAGTTCATTACACTCTACACACTATGTAAGGAGCTCTTATCGAAGCAAGATCACTACGATTGGGGTTTGCGCGCCATTAAGTCAGTGCTGGTCGTAGCCGGCTCACTGCGTGTAAGTTTTTGTAAATATGTATATTTAATTATTAACACACATTGGCACAACTGAAATGTTGAAGTGATGTCCTTAGCGCTGCAAATTGCCTAAAACTTGGCGACAAGCTTAATCGCCTTTCTCGCACGGTCACAGAGGCTCGCATCCGCTATTGACTTGACTTCCGCGCTGTCGTGCCAAAAGATTTACACACATTTTGAACTTGCAGTTAAAGTTTTCTGGCCTCGTAGTTGATGTTACGGAATTTCCCGTTATCCCATTAACAGTATGCGTTCATTTAAGACCCGCCAGTTTGCGCCATTGCCGTCATCGTCATCATATCCTGTTTTAGTTTATTGAGTATACAATTGTTTTCGACACTTGCGAGTGTCCTTGATTATGTCAACACCTTCATTTTGCTTGGCACTTTACTGCCAACGTCACGTCCACGCCGTATGCATGGCTCTCTGCTCGCAGTGCCAACTAATACTATTAACAGTTACGAAAGTTTCCGTTGCACAATCTCGGATGCAGCGCACAAATATATGTATGTGCATGAATCCGAATGTATGGCTCCAATGTCGAAGTGCAGCACATTTTAATTAAAAGTTTCGTGCGCACGGTAATGCGAAATCCACATTCGCTAAATTAGTCCATGGCAACATTAACGATGTTCGACTCGAAGCCACTGTCATTAAGAGATACCGCTAATTTAGTTTCGCAGATTATGTGCCGTAGGAAGAATGTGTGACATTGAACTTTCAACAGCGGAAAGCTTGATAAGTTGCTACTGATTGACCGGATTCCACACGAGTAATAACTCAATTACGCTGATGTAGTTTTTCGGTTTATTCTGTGTCTCATTAGAGTTTGAGCTCACAGTTCTCTTTTATTTTTTTAAACTCTTGTTACTTTTTGTTGGTAGAATTCTCATTTAAGTGATTATTTCATACCACATTAAACAACAAAACTCCAAAATGAAAATATTACAAACATTTCCTTATAACGCTACTTTCGGGGCTAACGGTACATCCAGAACCCTATAAATGATAAATATCCGCTCCAATTTTCAGCGCGATGATCGTTATCGCCCGGAAGATCAAGTGCTTATGCGTGCACTGCGTGACTTCAATATACCGAAAATTGTCACTGACGATGTGCCGGTCTTCATGGGGCTCATCGGTGATCTATTCCCTAACTTGGATGTGCCGCGCAAACGTTCGTTAGAGTTCGAAGCTGTGATCAAGAGATCAGCTATTGATCTTAAGCTACAGCCCGAAGATGGTTTCATTTTGAAAATTGTACAACTGGAAGAACTCTTTGCTGTCCGGCATTCGGTATTCATAATTGGTTTCGCCGGCACTGGTAAATCGGAGGTTTGGAAGACGTTAAATAAAACTTATCAAAATCAGAGACGTAAACCACATTACAATGATCTCAACCCGAAAGCTGTCACGAATGATGAACTTTTCGGTATTGTCAATCCGGCGACGCGTGAATGGAAGGATGGGCTCTTCTCCATCATAATGCGCGATCAGGCGAATTTAGGTGGCACTGGCCCGAAATGGATTGTACTGGATGGCGATATTGATCCCATGTGGATTGAGAGTCTCAATACGGTGATGGATGATAACAAAGTGTTGACACTGGCGAGTAATGAGCGCATTGCACTCACGAAAGAGATGCGTTTGCTCTTCGAAATTGCTAATCTGAAAACCGCAACGCCTGCTACAGTTTCGCGTGCTGGTATACTCTACATTAATCCGCAAGATTTGGGCTGGAGTCCATTTATACAATCGTGGTTGAATACACGTGGCAATCAATCCGAAGTCTCCACACTCAATGTACTCTTCGACAAGTACGTGCCGCCGATGTTGGATGTGTTTAATAAGCGCTTGAAGCGTATTACGCCCATCTCGAATATTGCCATGTTACAAATGACCTGCTTCCTGCTTGACTGCATGCTTACGCCGCAGAATGTGCCCAACGACTGTCCGAAGGATTGGTATGAAATTTACTTTGTATTCAGCATAATTTGGGGTTTTGGCTCGACGCTCTTCCAAGATCAAATCATCGACTGGCGCAATGAGTTTCACAAATGGTTCATCAATGAGTTTAAAGCAGTTAAATTTCCACCAGGCAACAATGTATTTGCCTATTATGTGGATCATGAGTCAAAAAATTTCTTACCATGGACCAAGTTGGTGCCAACATTCGAGTTGGATCCGGATGTGCCTCTACAGTCCAATCTAGTGCATACTTCGGAGACAACGCGTTTGCGTTACTTTATGGATGTGCTTGTCGCAGATAGTCATCCAGTAATGCTGATCGGTGCTGCGGGCTCTGGAAAAACTATAATAATGGGCTCGAAACTGAATTCGTTGCCAACGGAAAAGTATGCTGTGCAAAATGTACCTTTCAATTTCTATACGACCTCGGAAATGTTGCAGCGCGTGCTGGAGAAACCGTTAGAGAAAAAAGCTGGACGCAATTATGGACCGCAGGGTAATAAGAATATGTTATACTTTGTGGATGATATGAATATGCCGGAAGTAGATAAATACGGTACTGTGCAGCCGCACACACTAATACGTCAATTTATGGACTACCACCACTGGTACGATCGCGCGAAGATGACATTACGTGACATACATAATTGTCAATTCGTCTCCTGCATGAATCCTTCGGCCGGTTCGTTCACCATCAATCCACGCTTGCAGCGCCACTTCTGCTCTTTTGCTGTCAAGTAAGCCTTGTATTCACATTTTTTTACTCTTTATTAAATTTCCTTCTTTTAGTGCTCCTGCTGCCGATGCGCTCTTCCACATTCTTTACTCCATATTGTCGCAGCATTTGGCCACACCGCATCTCAAATTCGACAAAGCCGTAATAAGCTTAGGCGAGCCGCTCGTTCATACAGCCATTGCATTGCATCAAAAGGTGGCCAGCACATTCCTGCCCACGGCCATTAAGTTTCACTATAATTTCAATTTACGTGACATCGCCAATATTTTCACTGTAAGTTTCCTTAAATATTGGGGCATAACGAAAACTCGGTAACTCATTTACTCGGAACACTAGGGAAGGGTCATTATATCACTCCTTACCCTTGAGATTTAGATCGGTTTAATCATCAATAAATTCTTTATATCGAGGCCTCAAAATATCAGAAGAGATCCAATCACTATCCAGACTACTTAACTGGAAGGTTTTTAATAGTTAAAACAACATCAGCTGTCTCCACGAAACAATAACTCATTCCTACTCAATAACCGTATTCTTCTTTTCAACCTCTCCACACTGGAATCTATAAATAAATAAACTCGAATTAGTCGGAGGATCAGTTCTCGTAAAATGTGTAGAGACCACTCTCTGTTCTCTATGGTACTAGCCCCTACTGAACCTTTCACTTATAAATATACTCCTAGGATGAGCTGTATTTGCTTCATTACTACTGACCTCTCGTAATGCCCCATTTTTGTACACTAAATTATTAAGACGTTCTATATTCTTCCTATACAGGGTGTACTCTATGCAAATTTCGAAACATGCCCCAATCCCAACATGCTATTGCGACTTTGGGTGCACGAATGTAATCGCGTGTATGGCGACAAGCTCGTTGATAACGCGGACATAGCCAACTTCCGCAAACTGGTCAATGACATGGTGCGCAAAGGTATTGAAACCTTCACCGAGGATGTGGTGTTTCAACGACCACACATCTACTGTCACTTTGCCAAAGGACTCTCTGACATTAAATATATGCCCATACCAGACTGGGACCGGCTGCATCGGCTATTAACGGAGGCACAAGAACGCTACAATGACTTTGTGGGCGCATTGAATTTGGTGCTTTTCGAGGATGCCATGTCGCACGTTTGTCGCATCAGTCGTATACTGGAATCGTCACGTGGCTATGCGCTACTCATTGGCGTTGGTGGTTCGGGCAAACAGTCGTTGACACGTCTCGCATGCTTCATCTCATCCTTGGACGTTTTCCAAATACAGCTCACCAAAGATTACAGTAATAATGATTTGAAGGCGAACTTGTCAACATTATACATGAAGGCTGGCGTTAAGTCAACACCTTGTTGTTTCCTAATGACCGACTCGGAGGTGGCTAGAGAGCAATTTTTGGTGCTTGTGAATGATATGCTCGCTTCCGGCGATATACACGAACTTTTCCCAGACGATGAGGTGGAAAACATAATCAGTGCCATGCGCAATGAGGTCAAACAGTTGGGTATTGTGGATACACGCGAAAATTGCTGGAAATATTTCATTGACAAGGTGCGCAGTCTACTAAAGGTGGTGCTGTGTTTCTCACCCGTCGGCGCTACGTTACGTGTGCGCGCACGTAAATTTCCAGCGCTTGTGAACTGCACGACTATCGATTGGTTCCACGAATGGCCGCAGGAGGCGCTCGAATCGGTATCGGCGCGTTTCCTCAACGAAATTGATGTATTACCGAAAAACTTGGCCAGTCCGGTGTCGAAGTTTATGGCTTATGTACACAAGACTGTCAATGACATTTCGGCAGTTTACTTGGCCAACGATAAACGCTACAACTACACCACACCGAAATCTTTTCTCGAACTAATCAATTTATACGCGAAATTGCTGCAGGAGAAAGTGAAGGCCAACCAAGATCGGCGTGTGCGTTTAGAGAATGGTCTGATCAAGTTGGCGAGCTGTTCAAAGGAAGTCGATGCATTGCAGGATGTGCTCAAGGTACAAGAGGTCGAGTTAAAGGCGAAAAACGAAGAAGCCGATCATTTGATTAAAGTTGTGGGCGCCGAAAATGAAAAAGTATCCAAAGAGCGCGCTTTTGCCACCAAAGAGGAGAAGAATGTGCGTCAAATTGAGGAGGACGTAACGGCTAAAGCCAAGTTGTGCGAGGAAGATTTCCGCAAAGCACAGCCAGCACTTATAGCCGCACAGGAGGCGCTAAATACACTCAACAAAAACAATCTAACCGAATTGAAGTCTTTCGGTTCACCGCCAGAGGCTGTCGTGAGCGTATGTGCCGCCGTATTGGTACTGTTCGCTTCTAAGGGTAAAATACCAAAAGATCGCAGCTGGAAGTCGTGTCGTCAAATAATGGGCAATGTCGATAAATTCCTTGGAGATTTGGTGAATTATGACAAGAAACATATACATCCGGATATTATTAAAGCGCTACAACCCTACATTAACGATCCAGAGTTTATTCCGGAAAAAATCCAAGCCAAATCAGCAGCAGCTGCTGGTCTCTGCTCGTGGGTGATAAATATAAATCGTTTCTACGATGTCTACTTGATTGTAGAGCCAAAGGAGCGCGCACTTGTCGAAGCAGAGCAAGAACTGAAGGATGCGCGCGACAAGCTGCAAGCGCTAAACGATCGCCTACTCGAACTGGAGGAGCAGTTGAATGTGCTGCAGATGGAATATGATGAGGCCTTGGCCAAGAAACAAAAGTGCCAAGATGAGGCGGACAAAACAGCTTTCACCATAGACTTGGCTAATCGTTTGATTGGCGGTTTGGCCTCGGAAAAAATACGCTGGACCGAGTCGGTGAAGAGGTGAATATTCTCCGTACAGCAATTATTTCATATTAAAGTAATAAATATTATCTTAATTACTTCAAAGTTTGAAGGAAGGTCAAATTACGCTACCGGGCGATATGCTGCTCATCTCGTGCTTCATTTCGTACGTCGGCTGCTTTACGCGCCCCTATCGCATTGAGCTGCAGCAGAAAATGTGGCGACCCGCTTTCAAAAATAGCATTGTGAGTGTAGTAAGTTTCTAAGGTCCCTTTAACTAAATTATATTTTTCGTTCTAGCCCAAAATTCCAGCGACTGAGGACAGTGATCCTTTCGAAATGATTTGCGACGACGCACAAATCGCTGAGTGGAACAACCAAGGCTTGCCGAGCGATCGCATGTCAGCGGAAAATGCGTCGATTCTAGTGCACTCCGATCGCTACCCATTGATGATAGATCCACAACTGTATGTTTGAATTTGTTTTAAGAATATACCAGATAGAGATTATCAGTCTTTGAAGATTCTTTGCCATCGTTATTACAGTATAAGAAAATCTAACACTCGTATTTATTTGCAGACAAGGCATCAAGTGGGTGAAGCAAAAGTATCAACACAATTTAATGGTCGTTCGACTTACAATGAAAAACTATCTAGACTTGGTGGAGAAAGCTGTTTCCAGTGGCAACGTTTTGCTGCTCGAGAATATTGGCGAAAATGTGGATGCTGTACTGAATCCATTGTTGGGACGCATGCTTATAAAGAAGGGCACATGCCTTAAAATGGGCGATCGCGAAATCGACTTTAATCCCAAATTCCGTCTTATCTTACACACCAAATTGGCCAATCCACACTACAAACCCGAAATGCAGGCGCAGACCACACTCATCAACTTCACGGTAACACGTGATGGACTCGAAGATCAACTGCTAGCAGAAGTGGTGAAAGTTGAACGTCCCGATTTGGAGGTTATGCGCACACGATTGACTCAACAGCAGAATCATTTCAAAATCACATTAAAGTTTCTGGAAGATGACTTATTGCAGCGCTTGTCATCGGCTGGTGAAAATGTGTTGGAAGATGTTACGCTCGTAATGAATTTGGAAAAGACCAAAAAGACCGCTGACGAAATCGAAGTAAAGGTAGCGGAGGCGAAAATTACTGCGGTGCAGATTGATACCGCACGTGAAGCTTATCGACCGGCCTCGGAACGCGCTTCTATCATTTATTTCATACTCAATGATCTCTTTAAAATCAATCCGATTTACCAATTTTCGCTTAAAGCTTTTACCGTTGTCTTCTCAAATGCCATGCAACGCGCCGTACCGGCTGAAAAACTGAAAGATCGCGTAGAGAATCTCATCGACTCCATAACATACTGCAGTTTCTTGTATACCTCACGTGGTCTCTTCGAGGCCGATAAACTCATCTTTCTAACGCAAATGTGTTTGCAGATACTTATCAGCGCTGGTGAGGTGGAGCATGCAGAATTGGACTTTCTCTTGCGCTACCCCTACATGCCGAATCAGACATCGCAACTGTCCTTCCTCACCAATGTCGGTTGGGGTGGCATACGCGCACTAAGCAATCTGCCGGCGTTTAGAAATCTAGACAAAGACATTGAGGGCTCACACAAACGTTGGAAGAAGTTCGTCGACTCAGAATGTCCGGAGCGTGAAAAGTTTCCGGGTGAGTGGAAGACGAAATCGGCTATACAGCGTTTGTGCATTATGCGTTGCATACGCCCGGATCGTATGTCTTACGCCATGCAAGTATTCATTGAAGAGAAATTGGGCAGCAAGTATATAGATGCCAGATCGATGGAGTTCGCGAAGACCTTCGAAGAGACCAGTCCCGAAACACATGTCTTCTTTGTGCTCTCACCCGGTGTTGATCCACTGAAGGATGTCGAGAAGTTAGGCAAAGTTATGGGCTATCACGGTGATTATGAGAACTTCCACAGCGTTTCGTTGGGTCAAGGCCAAGAGATTGTTGCCGAAAACTCAATAGACACAGCATCACGCAAGGGTCACTGGGTTATACTACAGAACATCCATTTGGTCGCACGTTGGTTGCCCACTTTGGAGAAGAAAATGGAGGCATCGCTTATAGATGTGGACCCGAATTATCGGCTTTTCTTGAGCGCTGAACCAGCAGCCGATCCTGCTTACCATATACTACCACAAGGTATTCTAGAATCCGCCATTAAGATTACAAACGAACCGCCGACCGGCATGCAAGCGAATGTACACAAAGCGCTTGACAATTTCAATGAAGAAACATTGGAAATGTGCTCGAAAGAAACCGAATTCAAAGCGGTACTATTTGCGCTCTGCTATTTTCATGCGGTGGTAGCAGAGCGACGCAAATTTGGACCACAAGGCTGGAATCGTGTTTACCCCTTCAATGTGGGCGATTTAACTATTTCGGTTTATGTACTCTATAACTATCTTGAGGCGAATACGCGTGTACCTTGGGAGGATCTGCGTTATCTGTTTGGCGAAATCATGTATGGCGGTCACATAACCGACGACTGGGATCGGCGTCTCTGTCGCACATACTTGCAGGAGTTCATGCAACCGGAATTAATCGACGGCGATCTGGAGTTTTGTCCAGGCTTTCCAGCACCTGGTATACTCAAATATCAGGGCTATCATGATTACATTGATGATGTCTTGCCAACCGAAAGCCCCACGCTATACGGTCTGCATTTGAATTCTGAAATTGGTTTCCTAACCACAGTTTCAGAGCGACTATTTCGTATTGTTTTTGAGTTGCAACCGCGTGTTGCTGGCGCTGAATCGGGTGGCGGTGAGGCGCAGTCGCAAGAAGATGTCGTCAAAAGCATGATTGAAGATCTGCTCGATAAGATACCGTCACCTTTCAACATACCCGAACTAATGGCGCGTGTTGAGGATCGCAATCCATACATTATTGTCGCCTTTCAGGAATGTGAGCGCATGAATATTTTAATGAATGAATTGAAGCGTTCACTGCATGAGCTCGAGTTGGGCTTGAAGGGTGAACTAACGATTTCGTCAATCATGGAGGGACTGATGCAATCATTATTCATGGATCAGGTGCCCGAGTCATGGACAAAACTCGCATATCCTAGTCTCTTAGGTCTGCAATCGTGGTTTGCTGATTTACAGATGCGTTTGCGTGAGCTAGAAGGTTGGGTAGCTGATTTTCGCATGCCATCGTCTATTTGGCTTGGTGGTTTCTTCAATCCGCAAAGCTTGCTCACCGCCATTATGCAACAGACGGCACGTAAAAACTCTTGGGCTTTGGATCGTATGTGTCTCAATTGTGATGTGACTAAGAAAACTAAAGAGGAAATTAAGTAGGTTTGAAGCCTTCTGATAGTTGCATTGTTTGGAGATTCTAATTAAATTAAAAATTACAGTGCACCACCTAAGGAGGGCTCCTATGTTAACGGCTTATTTATGGAAGGCGCTCGCTGGGATATGAAATTGGGTACCATTGCTGATGCCTTCTTGAAAGAACTATTTCCTCCCATGCCTGTCATTTTCATTAAAGCAGTTTTACTCGACAAACAAGATACGAAAAACATCTATGAATGTCCGGTCTACAAGATACGGTGAGTTGAAGCTTCTTTTTCGGATTATATTGTTAGTTGCTATATACAGTTTGCTAACTTTAGAATGCGCCTATTTATAGGCAACTTTTAGCATATTTGAAAAGTGTAGCCTACATTTAGTTGCAATGATTATTAAAGCGGCGTTCATAAATTTCTTTTATTTAATATAAATTTCTACTTTAGCCCACATAATGCTCTCTCTCATGAGCTCAGCTTAGAATGCGACATAGTTTGGGTACAAAGCGTACTGCTGATTAATTAGTGCAGACGAGTAGATCTACTTGATTGCACAATTATGCATTGCTAATTGTTATTTTGGTGGCGATTCCCAAATATTTCCGGGTCATCCGGATGGATGAGCTTCCTAATTGTGTGTAACATATCGATGCCTTACTTTCTCAACCTCGTATCTTAAAAAAGGTAACTTTTCAGGAAAGAAAAAAAACTGCTTATTTTTTTACCGTCACTGTTTATGCAAAAATTTAAATGCAATTATTAAGGAATGAATTAAGGCGATGTACATAAGTAAAAATAATATACTTATCTCTTTTAGTTTACGCATAAAACGAATTTTTTAAGATACGAGTTTACTGCATTAAAAATCATTTTCATTTTTGAAACTTGATTAAAAAGATACTCGTTTGCTGCACTTATGTATATGTATACAACGAAGATATTTCAAAATAATTTAATGAAAACAATATTTTGTTTGAAATGAAAGTTTTATTGTTTAGAGAATATTATAAAAAAAACAGAATTCATATTAATTTATTTTAATTTAATCCTATTATTGGTATGGCAAGTTGTCATAAAATGAATGATAGTTAGCTGGAATCATACGTTTCAAGTCTTGCAAGTCGTCATATTTTCTTTTAGAAATCGGTAGTTGCTGATTATAGAGGCCCGGTATTACTAAGTCATCATTGTGCTGCATTTGTGGTCGCAATTTACGATGAGGTAATAGTTTCCACTCTTCATCAAAACATAATTTATATTGAACTCCGTCATTTAAGGTATATTTGAGAGCTCGCAAATCAACAACGCATGGATCGCCCTTCTTAGTGCCTGGTCGAATTGACTTCAAGTAATTTATTTGAGAGAAATCGCGGAAAAACTTGTGATTTAAATAATTAACGCGATAAGGTTGCGAGAATCTGGATTGGTTTATAACCATGTTAAAATCAGCTGGCTCATAGAGTTCTCTTCCTTTCTTCTTCCATTCTATGGAGGTATGTACAGAATCGCACTCCATTTGAGAGTGGCCTACTACCAAATATTTTTGTTGAATTTCTGCATAGTGAGTTATTGCATACTGCATATTATCGGTTTCGATTTATCTTCTAATTTCTCTAAAAAGTCCAACAAACAAGAAGTAAAGACATTAGAGTCCATACCGCCTTCGGCTTCATGCTAGACATAGCAAGTAACATTTTTATCAAATTCGTTATAAATTGTGAATTGGTGCACACAGAGTTTTGTTTTGAAGTAGTTTGCTCCAGTTGAAAGTAAAGGAATTGTTTGCACTGCTTGCAAGTCTACCGTGAACATTTGAATATCGCTTTTTAAACAAAGTTCTTTGTCTTCGGATTTCTCTTTCCTAGCACGCTCCTTATATTTTATATGAATCTGATATTCAAACTCTGGGACATTTGTATTTTTGTATTTACTGTTTTACTTTTCTTTACCAAGCCAAGGTTGCTTGTATGTAGATTGCCAGTAACCCATTTGGACACGCTCCATTCACCAAGAGACAGCGTACCCAAAAACATTTCTTTACAAACAATCTTGACCTCTCCTGATGTTTTTAAAGTGTAGACTAATGTGTTTACTCGACGAGAAATAGTACCAGTCGTTCTTGAAATGACCGGTCTTTGAGACACCATAGCAACGACAATCGCCTTTTTTTCTTCCCATGACAGTGACCAAAATACTTTAAAAATATCCTTCCTATCTTCTTCTGTAATTTCGTTGCACTGCTTACCAAATTTTTGGGCACATATTTCCGAACGGCACCGAACTTTCACAGTTCTTTCTTTTCTAATTTGCATTACTCCAATCTCTTTTTTGCTCCCCTTAATCGATGAATATTCCCGACCACGCATTCGCCTATGTTTTTGGCGGTTTCTAGTCCAGCTTTGCTTATCTCCCTGGCCTTTCTGTGCTCTTTTTATTTTAATGACACCAGAGGATTTATTCAACAATACTGAAGAAGATCCATTCTCAGATAGATCTGATTCAGTGCTGGGATGGTACTCGCTTTCACTTGCGGAAAAGTCGGATTCTAAGGAGAAGACAGAGTTATCAGAACCTACTGAGAGAAAATGTCCTGTTTTCTCATTCAAAATTACGTTTCCAGTTTGTTGTGTTTCTGGTTCGTGGCATTGATTCTTGATAACAGAATTACCGGCGTCGCGACGAATAACGGGACTCCATACGTTAAGCTGCAAATATACATAACTACACGTATTCATGCTATAGCAAAAGAAAATAAAAAGATCTTTTTGGAGAATAAGAAAACGATTAATACTCAATTAAATATACATGTATATTGAGATAAGAGTTTGACGCAGTTACGAAAACAGGATTGCATGAGATACCAAGTTTTGTATTCTTAATTTTTTTACGATAGACACAACTTATTGAGATAGGAAGTTGTTGCAGTTATGGAACAGAGAAATAGCAATCGTTTGATATGAAAATCTCAAAACCGCAATTTTTTAAGATACGAGGTTGAGAAAGTAAGGCATCGATATGCAGTTTGCGGTTGAATATCTTTTGCACAAATACTCGCCTGGAATGCATGCAAATACCTCACTGTGGGTTATTATCGTTTGAAATTTTGTGCATGTGATATAAAATATTTATATATAAAAGAATCCACTCGCCAGAGATAATGAGTTTCAGTTGTCGACAGTTTATTGTTAGAGTGGTAACGTAGAACGGTCGTAGGTTGAGACTTGTATAGGAAGGGATGAGAATGATTTGTGAATCTGGAAGGCAGTAGGTCATTTTGTAGACATTTCCGACAGTCTTAGAACTACGTAAAATATATTTATTAGAATTAAAGATATTAGTTTTTAATCATCTACCTCCAAGTTTCGAATCTAAATTCTGAATTTTAATTTTTCAACAAAATTTCATTATCCTCCCACCACAGTGCTTGATATGAAACATTCGAATGCACTGTCGGACACACCCACTCACTCACAGGAAACTAATATGCTTGCATGCCTTTCTAACCGCCATATGTCATCTCAAATGGTCAAGCACAAGCACACAGGCACACTCTCCTCTTTGAACACACATTCATATTCACTTTTTATGAAATACATATCTGTGTATGTGTTTTTTGCCTCACTTTCACGCTTTTTCCATGCATTCTTACTTTTGTGCCCATCGCAATCAGTCGCTCTCTCCCTCACACTCGTTTCCAATTCACTTGCCGCATTTGCCACTAATGCCTTGTGACTTTTCATTGCCTACGCTCATTGCTTTGGCACGTTTTTGCATTTCAATTTAGCGAAGTGCCAGCAGGCTTCCTTCTACATTTCGGTCGATCCCTTATCTCTCACCTAATTCTTATCTATGCATTGGATGTGCTAGGCGCGCTGATGCCGTATATGAAATGAAAGTACACTGACCACCGGCTGAAAGTATGCTGTTATTTAACGGTAATCAGTAGTAGTGTCCGACACAATGAATTTACTGTTGGATGCTCACAGCAGGACTTCCGTAATGTCGGTGCATAGATACATCCATATAATATATTTCAGGAAGCATGAGCACATTTTGGCTTTGTCATAGCAAAATATTTCGCTTTGAACTCGAGAATATACCTAACATACAGATACCAGAGCTAAATGGAAGCTCAGTTGGTTATAATTTTGGCTACGAGGTCTTTACTTTGGTACCAAGAAACTCCAAGGGTTCCTTGGAGTTCGCTCCAACCTTCTGATACGGTTTGACCTTCAGATAGTATATGTGTTCTTTATGATTTCAAATCCGAATGTGAGGTGATTTGAGTCGCATTCTAACTAAATGTCGAAGCCAAAGTACACCAGATGTTTTAGATGAGTCTCGGACCCTACCAAGATGGAAAGAAGAAGAAGATCTACTAACAATTGAATTTTCAGGAAAAGAGTTCTTCTAAATTTGATATTTTCTTCAGACTTAGATTGTGATTGCCTTCAGATTCCAAAGGTTTTTAAAGTCGTTACACATTCCCACTGCCTTGTTGAAGCCATTTCTATGATTTTTTGCTCTCTTGTTTGACGAAGTACCTTCCTTTCCATATACTCGACCACATATATATACAAATGACAAATGTATGTACGTTTAGCTGTCTAAACGCTTTTACGTGTGTACGTGCCTTAAAGCGCCGCAGAGTCTATGCCATTGTTTACTTTACGCTTTTCCTACACAGCTGCCGTTTCCGCACTGCTTCCAGTTCTTGTTGTTGCTGTTGACGTTTGGTTTTATTTGATTTTTTGCTTTCGTTGTCGCTGTCGCCGACATTTGACGTTGGTGATTTGTGCGTCATGATGAAACTCATCATCGAATGTCGTCAACATGAACTCGCCGCAACATTAGCAGAAGCAGCAACAAAAAACACGCCAAAACAACAACAACACCACAACCAACATCCAACATCAAGAAGAGCAATCACGCATAGTGTGTCCAGTGAATGGCGAATCACCGACACAATGAAAATTCCACTTTTCCGCTGAAGCGTACATAATTGCATGCACCTCACCCCACCTCTCCTCCTCTTCTCCCATGTAGTGGCGTCGGCATGAACATCAGCAGCTGTCCAGCACTTTGCTCTGTGTCGCCGGAAATGGTTGGCCAAATTTCATACACCAAATATATTTCATAATCGATTTGACAGCTTTTTTAACCACTTTACTTATTTTGGGTTTTAATGTGATTTCATTTTATATTTCATTTCTTTGCGCACATACTACAAACATAGAGTCCTACTTAAGGATGTACATCCATAATATTCTTATGCATTAGAGTACTTTGCTGTGTCCTTGCGCGTATTAACTTACTATTGTCGGAACCATTTTGAGTATCATTTTGGTAAAGTAGAGGAAAAGGGACTTCCAAGGCTAAGCACGTACGGAAATTTCTTTAAACATATAGAGAAGTCCGAAGCTCTGTTGTCTTTTGATACTATATTGCTTTGAAACAAAGATTTCCTTAAACTCCTCGAATGGTAAATGGTTTTTATACAGTTTTCCAAGTCAAATTAAGGATCCACGAAAGTTGGGGGTCAACCGGATCCGGAACATGGAGAACCCATCCCACAATATATGGGATTTAAACGAGCTCAAGCTAGAGTTCAAACGAGGGTTGAGAGAGGTCAGGGTATGATCAAGTTAGTTTGAAGTCAAGTTTCTCCGCTTTAAATTTAGATTTCGGTCCACTTATACTCTACATAAAAATCTAAAAGATCGAGGAAAAATTTTTGAAATCTACAAAATCCCTAACCACAAACAGCCATTCGCAATTCATTCATATCACAAAAAGCTTTTTTTGCACTCACATTATCTTCACTGTCTTTATTTAATTTCATTTTATTCTTCATTTTTCAGCATGCGCGGCCCTACCTTCGTTTGGACTTTCAACTTGAAGACGAGAGAAAAGGCTGCCAAATGGACGTTGGCCGGTGTTTGCTTACTGCTGCAAACCTAAAATGTATTTACACAAACGGACAAAAGCCAGCACAAAAGGATAACAATTTTAATGGCATTGGAAGTGTCTGCACTTTCAACGGGATCAGCGAATGTGCCGCCAACTTACGTTGTTCTTTTGACTCAACTAAGACATTTATATTTGTATTTCATATTTCCTTTTATTATTAGAAAAACATTATGGAGAGCGCCATATTTGGAGCTTCAATTGTGACTTTTTGAATTTACACACACCCTATATATTTGTGACATGTTTTTACAAAATTTTCAGTTTATTAAATTTTTGTATTGGATCCGAGTTTTTTTTATTGTGGTTAAATGGGGAGTCGTGGATTATTTTAATTTGGCATATTTTGATATAATCTTAGTATTACAGATCCATTGATCAAAGGTGAGAAATATAAGATCCATAACCGATTTAATGAAATTACATTATCCCTAGTGTTCTCGACTTTGGAAAATACTATTTTCCAGAATATGAGCGAATTTCGTGTTACCTCAACTACTTTTCTACTTTTACCTCAATTAGGGATTTCTAACAGCAAACTCTCCTTTACAAAAAGATGATGCATAATTTAAAAAGACCTTTCCTCAGATCTAAAGATCTCAAAATTTACTGAGATGTTTTTTTTAATGTTTTCATTCCTGAGAGACCTCTATCCGGTATCTGGAAGTAATTCATTTCTATCTCAGAACTTTGTTAAGTATTTTTCTAACCATCCGATGTGGAATCATTTGGATGGTCTCCGTTGAACAGAATCAAGTGAATATCAGAAAGAGAGACCCGAGAGCTACGCTCTGTAAAAAGGGAAAGCTCTCATTTAAGATTCAACGGATTTCAACTCAAAACTGACTTGGCCACTTGGACACTTCTAGGCGTCATTTTAATTGGAATCTTTCAAAGTAAAAGGTCCTGTATAGACCCTTAAAGGCAGCATAACTTAGATCAGCATTTTTATTGTGTTCTTTGACCCCTATTGTTAGCTCAAGACAGAATTGCAAACTTATTCGACGTTGGCCACACCGCCATCAATATTAATTTTAAACTTTAAAATTTTTATTGTGTATATATATGAATATACTTGATTCCTCGCTATAATTCACCTTGTCACACACATACGCCAATGACCCAGAGTTGCCAATGCGACACAAAGATTTTGACAAGCGCTGCATCGTCAAGGCGTCACCTGCCACTGACAGCTCTGACTGACATACGTTGATTCACTTGACACACATGTAAGCACAGTGGTGATAGTACGAGTGCGGGTACGTGGCAGTAGTACTGAGCGTCCAGTTAACATTGCCCAACCGCAAATTACAACATTTGTGGTGAGCGCCCGCTGCTGCGCGACCTACAGCGAATTACGGTTAGTTATCGGTGTGGAGGCGGAAAAATGCGAAAAAAAGGGAAAAAGAGTAACGAACAAATTTGTAAAGCAAAAATCGTATGAGCCATGAGTCCATATCTCAGTGAGTATAAAACTGCGGCAAGCGCTGAGGCTGCTGCCGTTGGCGGCTTGACTTGGATGTTATATATGCGGTATATGGCATTTCCACAGAAAGCGCATACACTAGCCCTCGTCGGCGACACAGCCGCTTACGTCTACTCAAGTGTATAATTTATATGCATGCAACACATTTATAACCGACGCGGCATTGCATTTGTGGCGGCGCTGCACCGCGCTCCACACGCACACTGCACAACCGAGTCGAGTTCATTTGGCACAAAGCTGGCGCTGGCATTTATTGTTGCTGTTTGCCATTGAAGTTTATGTGGCGCTTATGGGTACAGTGCACGCGCCAAGGTATATATATATATGTGTGTGTGTATGCGAGCCTTTGCATTTATGTTTGCGCCACAACTAGGTTGTCTGCTTGTTTGTGCACTTTGAACTTAACTTTAATTTGACTTTAACTTTAACTTTAACTTTAACATGAATCGCGCGATTTAAGTGCCGCGCCGCACTTGTGGCACATAAAAACGCCGCGCGCCACTGATGCATTGTGCCGCCGCCACACACACAGTTGCTCATTCAACAAAAAAAATAAAAAAATAGAAATGTATGCTTTGCGCTTGGATTCGCGGCATTTTCTATGCCATCAACCAAACTCCCGTCCAACTTCCGACTTCCGTTGAGTGATGGCAATAGCCGGAAATTGCTTCAAACTACATGCGCATATTCACAAGCACACACACCCGTTTGTGACGCGGCATGCATATGCAACATGCTGTATGCATTTAGTAGCGCAGCACGGCGCATTGTTGCTCCAATTACCTTGTAGGCCTCGTTTCGCTGGCGCTGCATTGAAATTCTAAAATTCTAATTTCACCTTTTAACTGGCGCACTCGTTGCATCTGATTAGCAGCCCATTTGCACTGGCGCAATGATGTGCGAGCGCAATTCACATAGTTTTCGAATTAAAATTTGAAGTTTGATCGATACTATTGAGCAACGCCAATCGCCGTTCCAACGGCGCTACTATTCAACCGCCATCAGCGCGCATTGGCGCCGTCCACCAAGCAGCAAACTCCCCATTTCCTCGCCACACTTGTTGCCGCTGCCCCACATTTAACACTGACTACAACACTTGCTCGCCCCGCAACCGCTCCTCATGGGTGCATTTATGAGCCATGAGCTGTGTGCCGTGCGCCGCCAGTCACTACCACAAATGGCATTAGCGGTCACTTTACAGTTACCAGCTCGCTTGGCAAGTGCCCGTTTTGTGTTGCGCGTCGTATTTCACTGTGTATAAGAAAATTATTCAAATCAAACGTGTGTACTCGAGTGAGTGTGTGTGTGAAAAGTAGAAGCCGCAATGTCTACTATCGATGAATTGGAAATGGAGGAGTTGGAAAGTCCAGCTGGCGCTTTGACCTCAGTGGCGTCCAATGATCCGCGCCTCGAGTTCATCAGCTCATTTACATTGAGCTCATTGCGTCTAAAGCAGGACAAGTGGCATCGAATGATGGCTACCGACTCGTTTCGTGTAAGTGCTTTCTTATTCGAAGGAATTATTCGATTGGACTACTTATTAGAAGAGGGCTCGGTTCAACCAAGTAAGAAATTCGCTATATGGTTGCTGAGGTCTTTTACCAGTGACAATATTTTGAAAATTTGTTTTGTATTTTTTGTTCCGTTAATCTAATTCTAAATCTAGTTTAAACTATGCTCAACCTAAACTCCTAAACATCTCAATACTTGAGCGGCTCCAGGTTATGTCCTTCGAAAGCTCTTGCAGTTAGCTTGATTCTTTATAAGATAACGACCTCTAAGCTCCTTTTCGTTTGGACTCTCGTTTTCTATCGAGGGCTTCATATATAATTTCAAAATTTTCTTATTAAACCCATATTCTTTCAACGCCATTCTTATTTGTTAGAACTTGCGGATTTAAAATTATAAACTGGGTAAACTGGCAAAGCTTTATGTCTAGAGATTTAGTCAGAGTGATCATTGAAAATATTTTAGTCTAAGTGAAATCCCTATCCTGCATTGGAAAATTTACAAGTGCCGAAATAGTTCGTAGAAAAGTGACAGACTACTTTTCCAGACTGTCGGAGCAGAGGAACATACTAATGAATCAAGTGCGGTCAAGGGACCGACCTCTTCATTTCAATAAATGGACCAAAAATCTTTGAGACGGCGTTTAATTGTCTGGGAGTGAGAAAAGTCAGGACCAAGTTAAACTACGCACTGGGTTCTGAAGTACAATGTCTAAAATAGCTATCGAAGTCGAAGTCCAACTGAAATCGGTGTACTCCCACAAAGAGAGCCACTCATCTATTTTACTATTTGACTGGTCAAAATATACCCCTCCCCAGCTCATACCACCGAGTTTCACTCAAGGCTTCGACTCACTTGAAACCCTATAAAATTTTTCTCTTCACCGCGAACTCAGCACATATTAGTAATTTATCATAGAAAGACATTCGCGCCATACTAAATCCAAAATTCCACAAAACAAAAAATCGCCATTTGACGCCTCTAAGCCGATACCATCCCAAAATTTTCCAGGTCATTATGTTTGATTGGCTGCACAACACACAGCAGCGCCTTCTAGTTATGACGCTCAATCATAGCGGATATTTGGTACCGAAAATTGCGCTCAGCGAGTTGCACCACAATTATGCGGCGCAATCAACCTTGAGCGCAACGCCATCGCCACCACCACCTCCAACAACAACAACAACACCGGCAACAACTGTCATATCAGCAACACCAACTGCCATCATCATGGATCCAGGCGCCACGTTAGCCAATCCAGTTGACCACACAATGACTGCAGCTGCAGCAACTGCAGAGCCAACAGCTAAATCTAATGATGTCGGCCCGTCGCGTAAAGCCGCCAATACAACAAGCTCAGCTGCCATCGTTGCCTCGGCCGCTGCTATGGCCGCCACAGCCGCCGTCGCCACTGTGCTGACGCTGCCAATGCCATCAGCTTCGAGCAGCTTCTCCACACTGGACGGTGTGCCGCGCGGCAAATGCGTTTACTTTGTGCGTCGAAGCGCGAACACACCGTTAACCGCAGCTAATTTCCGTACGCAAATACTCTGTGGCGATTTGCCGGTGCACAGCAAAATAGAAACTTTATCGCTGCTATTCGATGAAGTCTTTCAGCCGTTGCTCGAGTGTCCGTCCAATCGGAAAACGTGGCCGAAGCCGGTGCAAAAGGATTTGCAAATACATATTAAGGAGGTGCGCAACACGCTGGTTGAGGTGAGTATTCTATATTAGATATTAGTACGCATAAGAGTGGGAAGAATATTCGATGGAGGAAGGTTAAGAATTTCGCTTACGCTATTCGCCAGATCTTAGAACTCTTAAGTCAAATGAATCTTGGATGCTTGATGTCCTTTGCTTTACACAAAACTCGGTAAGTAGGTTGTCTCTCCGGCTTTTTCCTGAACTTTTCATGTCCCATTATACCAACAAAAAGATTTATTCTAGATAAATTGGATCTGTAAGTGTCCAGCACCTATTTTTTCACTCAAAAACTTGTAATATTAATAAATGAATATCCTAATCTGATTTAATCAATAATCCGTTTGGAATAAGTATAACATCTCTTAAATTCTCCATCCATTTATCTTACCCAGACATATAGTTGGGTTAGGTCGATGCGACCTCAATATCCTTCATAGAACCTGTACTTCATTCGTCTCAATTATGGATTTTTCCAATTAATACTGACCTATCAAGTGGTTATCTGAAGCCTCAATATCGCTTCAGTCGGACTCAATTATTGTCTGAACTAAATTCG
Source organism: Zeugodacus tau (assembly GCA_031772095.1). NCBI lineage: Eukaryota > Metazoa > Arthropoda > Insecta > Diptera > Tephritidae > Zeugodacus > Zeugodacus tau. Next base: position 82,133,292 of record CM062649.1, read on the forward strand.
ACTGCTCTGAAATGAGTTTCACCAATTTTGTTCTGAAAAAAATGAACATGGGATACTAACCAATTTCTTTTAGTAGTCGCGAGCTCGACACAGTTCACTTATTTTTGTTGGAGCTGTTATCCAAATGGACTTAGAGGGATCTTCTAGTGAGACAGACCTTGACCTAGTATAAATTCGCATCCGCTTCAGTTACATGACTCCAGCAAACATGATAACGCTCTCAGTTAACTAGACTACTGCAGTCCTCTACTTATCATATCTAATATCTGTAATAAGCTTAATTGAAAGGTGTATCAAAAAGTTTCGCAATCACACGCGTAACCCCAACAACGACGACCACTTTATGGCTCCAACATTAACAGCATCACCCCGTGTAGTTTCCATGTAGTTCATATGAATGTTTTATAGTCCAAACAAATAAACCTGGCACACAACCCTAATTTAACTAAAGCTTTAATAACCGGCAAGAACAAGCAAGTTCCCACATTATCTGCGCGTTTGTATGCGTGTGTGCGTTTGCATTTTCATTAATCTAATTGAGAATATTACAAACAATAGAGCAAGCAGCTACCGGGAGAGGCGAGTGTACGAAGGGGCTGAAGAGAGACGAGCATTCACGCACATGTGAGAGATGTGTGCGTGCCTATTTTTGCTAATTGGCAAAAGTTTTCCACACTGACTTTTATGTTATACACGTCATTGTGCTATGGCTTGTTTTTGCCTATGTTTTTGCCTTTGTTATTGTTTTTGACGAAAGTTCGAGCTGGAACATATTTACACGGATGTAAAACTAGTCAAATGAGACTAGAGACATGCGTGTATGTGTGTGATGGGTAATTGTTGTTGTTAGTAGCTGTATGAGGAAAAGAGGGTTTCGTACATAAAAATACCGTTACTAGGTTGAGCCAACGAGTTGGCCTTTGCACGCACGTGCTTAGACTATAACTCACACAAAAAGCGCATAATAAGCTAAATTCGCAGTTATTCTATTTTCATTATATAATTTTTCGTGTCTTTTATTTTTATTTTTATTTTTTTCGTATTCATCTGCAGATCAAGGGGAAGTCCAACAATCGTACAATTTTATCATTGTTAGTTGCACCGGCAGTCATCGAAGAGGTAGCAGCACACGTTAATCAGGGGTAAGTGAAATGCAATGAGAAATAAAAATTAGAATTTTATTTTGGAAGTCTACATCTGAGCTCTCGATACCGTAAATGTCATAAAATTAATATATAATGCGCCTAAATGTATGCTTTAATTATATACAACTGAAATTATAACCTTCTTTCTAACTATATTTCCCTTGAACAATTCATTCAATCAACAATCTATGTAACTAAATTCAACCCGTCTTGTACTTGCGAAAATTTTAATTTCAATTTAAATCATAAATTTCCAACAAAAACAAGTTTATAATACAGCCGAAATTGCAGCTTAAGTTTTCATTTATTTTTTCATTTATAATAATAATTTAGCCGTTAACGTTTTACTAAGCATCGCCTGAAATGCTCCGCTGTCAGTTAAGGCAAAGAGAAGAGCCGAAAATGCTTGCTGCCTTAAACCTTTACTTTCTACGGCTTAGCGAAATTTGGACGCCAAAAATGTAAATTAATTGTAAATGGATTACTTAAGCAGACTGGCGGAGTGAAATGCAAAGTAAAAAGAACAACAAAATCGGCAGTACAAAATATAAATTCACTTCGAACATGCACAGTGGGGCATTTATGTTTGACAAGATGAAAAATTATTGATGAAATTATTGCATGTCATAAAAGAGATGTCTTAAAAAAAGCTTAAAAGGAGAGATCCTATTTTCCAGATTTTGCACTTTTGATTTGATCTTAGACGAGATCCAAAGAACATCTTTACCTGTTTATTATTCTTGTAGCGACGTCACTTAGTTATAGCCGATAGATGAGACCCGGCTACGCTGGCTGGGTCATGTTGTTCGAATGGACGAAATTTCCCCAGCTCTGAAAGTTTTCGATGCAGTACCCGCTGGTGGAAGCCGAGGAAGAGGGAGACCTCCACTCCGATGGAAGGACCAGGTGGAGAAGGACCTGTCTTCACTTGGTATTACCAATTGGCGCCAAACTGCCAAAAGGAGAGATGAGTGGCGCGCTGTTGTGGACTCGGCTATATCCGTGTATGCGGTGTCTACGCCAGTCAAGAAGATATGAGATTGCAAATCAAAGTTATGTCAGCTACCTTTTCAGAAAAAAAAGGATAATTTTTTATTCTTCGTCAATCACAAAAAGATGCCAAGTCGAAGAGTTCAAGAACCTGTACTATATCTTAGAACGCAGAAAGACCTCAAAAAATATAATTTTACAGGTCCCCTTGGTTCTTCTAATTTTCCCATGCGTTGCTTTACCTTAACAGCTCAGTGGTTATGAATAAAGAAAGTTCATTGGTCCATTTTTTCAGAAAGTATTCCAACCAAGTCAAGATTTTGCCGTCAGCAGGTCGTATTCCAAACTCTGAAGTACGCATACTTTCCATAACAATGCTCTGAGAAATAGGATGACAGACGTAGTCCATTAAAGATTACAAGAGATTTCCAGTTTAACCAACCACTTCCTCTCCATCGTCCCACCGTGCACTAACTAATGCAAACTTTGGCATACACAATAACAACGTCGCCGACCGTTCGCCACTACAACCAGCTGGGCACAAACAGTTTCTCCAGCGCTGACCAACTTTTAACAATAACAGAAAAGCACTCAGCGCTGCAGCTTTCGATGCCATTCCCAGCTAATCCCTGTTCAAATATTTCTTTTCACTTTATTGATTTGCTTGAAATTTAAATTTTGGCTGCTGCCAAATAGAGCCAACAGGAAACGGAGCCAGCGTACCAGCGCTGTGCGATGACAGTTGTCTAACCATTTGGGGGCGATTAGACGAATGCTCGATGGATGAAACGTGCCTGAGTATTGGACGAAATGCAAATCAATCGAATGAAATGGCAACAGCTTAACGATTAAAGCCGCATTCATCCATGCACCCTCACCACCCGCTTCGCTGCCACTGCACTCTGTCGTTGGTCACTTTGTACGAATAAAACATAAACAACTTAAATGGGTCAATGAACACTTTGTGTGTGTGCGGGTTGGGCAACGCGGATTGACGGAACAGTTAAATGCGAGCGGCTAAGTGCAATAGGCTGAGGGGCTGAGCAGTCGAAAAGCACAAACGAAACGCGGCAGGAATAAAGTGAGGCGGAAGTTTTCAGACGGAGAGCAATGATGTCGCCGAACAAAGTGAAAAATCGAAACACAACGTTTTGACTCTTTGTTCGTTTAACTCTTTGGCGAAGTGAAAGAAGTTTGGGCAGACAAAAAGTAATTAACGGAAGTTCATACGAGTTGAATGACAATGGCCTAGGGACCGGTGTGTTTCGGTTTGATTGCTTCTACTTATTAGTATTTGTATTGTAATGGGGAACGTAGCAAAAGTTCAATGACTCGAAGGCGAGTTCACGCATTTATAGCTGAACCATTCTCATTAAAATGGAAGCAGAATATCGAGTCGAATCGATATCAAATTGACAGCCAAAGCTGTTTGAGTAAACGGCCGCCCTACAAATGCTTCACAAGAGATTGATCGTGACTGCTGTCTCCAACAGGTTGACTATCTCCGGATCTCGAAAATCAGCAAGTTTTTGGAACTAGTTCGACTACATTTTTAGGAGTAGATCTTATTTAAAGTACAAACTGAAGCCGAAGTTATCATGGAAAATATTTAACATAAATATTCGTTTCCTAAAATATGAGAAATTTTACTTTAAGTCTCCACCCACCATTCCGTTCACAGCAATCTCGCACCAGCCATCGAGCCGAAGTTCCGAGCAACGCTTGAGGAGATGTACATAAACTGGACAACACAGATGCATGACATAATTATCGAACGATCTGAATGCCACAGCGGCGTTCAAGCGAGAAACAGCAACAAAGGACTGGTGCTTGTGACGCTCCCGGCGCACGAAATCGCCTACTGGAGTAACCGCAAGCAAAATTTGCAAAATATTTACGAACAATTACGCACGCAGACACACAAGACACTCACACACATACTCAAGAGCATCGATTCACCCTACTACGAGCCATTTGTGTTGGTCTTCAAGCGTTTGGTGTGCGCTTGGCACGAGGCCGAGGACAACACGTTGTGGCTGCAACCGCTACTACGTCCAACGGCCGCCTTCAATGCTGTCAATTTTCACGCCGCTGCCGAATTGGTGAATCCACTGGTGCATGTGTTGCATCTCATTTGGACCCATGCGCGCTACTATCGCAGTACACAGCGTATGACAGTGCTCTTGCGTTGCGTCTGTCAGTTGTTGGTGCGGCGTGCCAGCGAGGATTTGGATTTCCCACTACTCTTTCAAGGTGACGCCGATGAGGGGTTGTCCAAGATAACCAAATCGATTGAGGTTATGGAGCAGCTTAAGTAGACTTTTGTTGGGGTTCACGTTGAGTCTTGAGTGTAATTGTTTCTCATTTCACAGGGGTCGACTATTGGAATACAAGGAGAAATATTCTAGCAATCAGCAGCTGCTACCCGCCTTACCAAGCACATCACGAATGGCAGCGTCGGCGGCCATGGTAACTTCAGCTTCTTCTGACAACAGCCATGAAGCTTATGAGCTCTGGCGTTTCTCACCCGAGGATGTATTTGGCTACACACTGGATGGGTTTGTGATGCAGTTGGGCGATATGCGTACACTATTTGAGGCGGCCGTATCGTTTCAAAATCTAGAGAAGATAGAGTTCGGCGGTCTGCGTGGCAAACAGCTTAATGAGCGCGTGCGGCAGGTAAGTTATGGTTTTACGGTTCGTAAAGTGTTCTGAGGAGAATGTTTGGCTCTTTGGTGATTGGTTGATATTGCATACGAAAAACGAGCTGACAATCCAGTGATCTCGTTGAATCTCGAACTGTCTCTGGTATATTTTGAGTTTACTTTTTGTTCATCACACTCTAGTTGAATTCAGAAAACGCTTTTTCAATTTATCGTACGGACCTGTTCCAAAATTTTTTTCCTAAGTGAAAGAAATTCGCCAGTGGAATAAGACATACAAGCAGTCCATTCAGGTCCCACAGACCGTTTTAAAAAGTTCCCAGTTTCCTGGACTCGAATTTCACTCCCGTCTTGAATCGCCGATTTTCCATTTTTATTTCTGATGTCAAAAAGCTTGTCGTACAATGATCCGTATTGCTGACAACACTACGCATAGATAAAATTAAAGTTGATACGATTCTCTCTCATATGCCCACAGCCAATTAAACATCATATACCTCTCCGCACAGGTGCACACACAATTCAAGGAGCTCTTTGAGCAATGGACTCTAACCGAATTCGATGCTGCACAGTTGGATACACAATTGCCAAGCAGCGGCAAATGGACGCACTTTAAACGGCAGCTACGTAACTTCTTCATGCATATACACGCGCTGGAGCAGAAGTTGGCTACGATATTCGTGCAGGCGTACAAGGATTGCCAAAATTGGGAGCAATTAACTAAGGTGTGTCTGACTTTAATGTTCAAATTATTTGCCATTTCACTACCTCTTTCTCTCTATCTCTCTTCTTTCGCCCACTAATTTATATGTACGCTTGTCTGCTGCGCAGTTAACGGTAATGCTTGGCAGTGGCATGCTACAACGAGGCACTATCCTACCGGAACTTTGTGTCATTGAGTCACATCTTCTTCATATCTATGACGAAGAGTTGCAGCAGCTGGAGGCTTCAGCGCATAAAGTACTGTTAGAATTTGAATTTCGTGGTGTGTCTGCCATACCGATTCAATGGGGATTCCCACCCACCGCCGGCGCTCTAATGTGGTTGGAACAGCATATGCAACGCATAGACACGCTGACATCGCGTGAACTGCATAATTTTATGAAGACAATGTGAGTAGTACTGGCGCATCTACTTATAATATACATATATTTGCACATATAACTTTGCTCAAGCTCAATGCGCTGAAGCAATCGATTGGAATTTTGCACTCATTCGCACTAACTGAGTAGGTAACTACTTACTTACTCACGCGAATTTTCAGCTGCTGTGAGTCTCAATAGCTTGCACTATCGGCATGTTAAAGGTTATAACGGTAAATTGCAAAGGATGCGGCTGAGTTTCGATGTAAATATATATAGATCACAGGACATTAATGTAAAATTTACTTATACTTGTTGTCTTGTCTCTCGATCCTCCATAAAAGATGCATCCTTCTTATTATCCCTTATATGTACTATAAGGTCCAGGTAGGTAGGAAAAGTAGATGACGTACTTTAGGAGCCCTATTGTGACTCCACCGGGTCTAGAATCCTCTCACACTACCATGTCCTCTCTGCACCATCCTGTGGTATTGATAAAGTTGTTCAATTTAACAAATTTTATAAATGCAACTTCGGAGACATCGTCAAGAAGATCGTGACCGATAATTGTCTTTCTTTCCCTGTGTCTCCTCATCTTATACTTCTTGGCAGCTTCTGCAATAATCATTGTGTGGTGTCTCTAGTTTTATGGAGTGCCTCCTAATCAGATAATGACCTATTAACTCTTCTACTAGAGTTCTTAAGTCGTTTCTTTTAAATTTCAATAAACGATATGGGCGGTCCTTATTTCATTCAGAAATAATCTTATTCCATTCAGGAATATGGGAAAGTTTCCATCGAGACTCGGCTATATCTATGACGTATTTGTCGATTATTTGGAAGCTGCTATCTAGTTTGGCTAGTTAAAACGCCTCACATTTTTCTGGAATGGCACTGTGTTCTAGAACCAATTGCAAGCTTATCGTAAAATAGTCAGATAGTCCCATTTAGGACTCAAGGCATTATTTCAATATATTCGATGAGACTCTGAGATACTTTAGCGATGTCAAGACCGCCTGGCCTCTGTAAATATAAATATATTTCTTCTTGTTAGCACCCTTTTTGTTAGAGAGAGTTGGCCTCCTTTGATTCCTGTAATCTCTGTTTGAGAACCCCTGCAGTGATCAGAGAACAGAAGGCGATTTTGATGACTAATCGACACCACCTTCCACTCGTTTCTCTAGTTTAGATACATCTGTATATTCAAACGTAAGAAATCTATTGTTTTTATGTTGAAACCTTTTCACCAGATCCTCATTTCATTATATCAACATAGTCTCTTAATGTTATCCACAATCGATTAACACCACATACCTCGTAGGCTCTTTAATGACGACACTCAAAGCGCAAGCAACGAAGCAATTAGCAACAACAACACTATGGAATACAATGAACCTTGGTATGGAGTAGAAGGTGTTGCCACCGAGGGAAGCGTTAACACAGTAAACGCCTACAAACGACTAAATACGCGACGAGATATTTTGACAACAAAGCTTAGCAATTTGCAGTTGAAAATCTGGCACAATTGGCAGCAGACCATATGCAAAAGGATAGCCGATGGGCTTGATGCACGTGTGATGTCCCTCGGCGACAGCAACAACACCAACAGCAAGAACAACAACGACAGCGGTCATTTGAGTGGCGGCGCGGCTGGTGGAAATTACACCTTTGACGCAAATTTTCGCAATGCAATCACCGCAGCGTTGGCACATTCGCGCGAGTACAATAGCCGCAACAACAACAACAACAAACTTCACATGGGCGCTAGCAACAATAACAACAACGGCAGCGATAACAAACAAAACCGCCGCAACATCAAAGACGCACCGAAATCACTGCAAATGAATTTCTCATCGGATTTATTTGGACTTTTGCAGGAGGTCAAGTATTTGCTGGCAACACAGCAGGCGAGCGGTGTGCGGCGCGGCAGCAGCGACATTAGCGTCACAAACAATCTATCAACGTTTGAGGCTACTGGCGTTATGGCAACCACTCAGCCACAACATCGGCTTGAAAATCAATCAGCAACAGCGGACGACGGAGGAGGAGTGGGAGAAGAGGAAGCGGCAGCTGGATTTGAAGATAGCAACAACAGCTTGGAGTTGGCAGCAACGGCGGCAACTGCGTCATTGTCATTGGCAGTTACAAATGCATCGTTAACACAGCAACAACAACAACAAGAGGAGCCGAATGCGTTACAGAGCAATTTGCTGGATTTGTACGCTGAAAGAGACGAGTTTTGGCAACGCAAAGTGAAACTCATCAAAATCTGCGAATTCTACAATGGCATTCGTGGTCTGTCCACAGATGACGCTTGTGATGGCGGCATTATTGGTAGCGCTGCCGAATTGCAACTGATTCGCCATGAAGTGAGTGCAATTGACGAACGCGTGGAGGAGGCTTGCGCCACACTCACATGGCGCACGTATGGTAAGCGTTGAACGGGAAAATTGTCTGTGATAAAAAATATGTGGTTAGATAATTGTTTCAAAGGGTGAATGCGAGGAGATTCGGATTGTCATTCGATGTTGCGTTAATGGGTCCAGAAAGTTAAGCACATACAAAGAAGGGAAATATATATTGTTTAAAAATAAGTTAAAAGTGGGCACTGTTTTTTGTAGGTTAGGTACGAAGGCTGTTTTCCTAGAAAGGGAAACCCACTTAGACTATCAAGAGCAGTCCTTTGTGATGCCGTAAAATTCAACCCCCTCACTTATTTATGAATCGACAAAGCGCTTAGAACCTACCACAAATCTGCAGAGGTTTTTAACTTCTGTATCCGCTAATTCGCGGGGGTGCCCAAAAAAGTGAGATCCAAGGATTTTTTGTCTAGATCAAAGGCGGGACATTCCAAAAGGAAATGCTGGGAGGGTTTCATCTCACCTTCTTCTAGGCAGCTTTTGCAGCTAGCATCCGGTAAAATTTTTAATTTGACCGCGTGAATCCCGATGGGACAATGGCCAGTTAGAACACCTATAACTTGGGAAAGATTGACCTTGTTTAGGGCAAAGAGTTCCCTTGACCTCTTGCGATTTACTTTGGGCCAGAATGATCTTGCGACAGAACAGGTGCTAGTGACTGTCCAGCGCCTGCTCAGTTCGGCTGTTTTTTAGTAGGTTCAATATAAATATTTCATAGAGTAACCACGCCCAACTCCCATATAAAGGGAACGAACATAACTAATTCAATATTACATATTGCTTGGCCTTTAAAACATCATCCGCCTAGAAAATTCGCACATTAGTTAGTTGAACTTATCGACTTTAACGAATTATTCGAGAGAAATCAAAAATTAAAGTCAAAACACATTGAGTCCCTTTTTAAATCGAAATACTGCGCACTTTAGAAGACAGACCAACAGACAGCTATCAATCGCTGAAAAACTCTCCACCTCATCGATACAGATATCTCATAACACATTTAGCGTTTCACACCCCACTAATTTGCTCCGCACACAGATGCAGCATTAATGCATGAAATCTATGAGCGATCCCAGCGACTCTATAATCGCCTCAAGCAAACACAACACAATCTACTGGCCATCATACAGAGTATACGCCGCTGGAGTCGTGAGCCACTCTACCAACGCAGCGCCTACGGGCGTAACCTATTAGACGCACAACAGCAGCAGGAGCGTTTACGGCAACGGCGCATGCAATGCGATGAGACACGGCGTCTATTGAATCGATTGCTGATTGCCAATTTCTGTTTATTTTTCGATTATGATCAACAGCGTGGCGAATTCGAAGGGCATGATGAACAATGCATACAGGAGGTGAGTGCATTGTTGTTGTATGTGTACTTACACTCAATAATTGTTGTTGTAGTCCTTACGCAACTTTCCCAATGCTCAACGACGCAGCTACAACAAGTATCTAGCCGGTGTGGAGGCATTGCTTGGTCAGGAAGTGCGAATGGCTATTAAAGTCAGGTGATCCCTATATTTCCCATGCGTCAATGTTTGTAATATTTGTTACAACGTGATGTCTTTGTCGTCAAATTGCATTTTAACTTCTTGTTCTGTTATGTCATATCAACATCATTTGACATCACATCATCATCCCAACAAACTTTGATATCTCATCATTTGTATATCACGAAATATCCTGTCAAACAGCATCACATCATCATCCCTATAACATGTCTATCATATCACATCATTTACATAACTTCAAATATCATATCACTTCATGTCAAACAGCATCATATCAGCATCACTACATACTGCTTCATCCACATCTTCTTGTCATCCGGTATCACTGTATTTATTTGTAATCATATGTTCAAAGATGACATCATTAATAGCAAATCACCAATATTTAATTCATATCACGTCATTGATATCATCACATCATGTAATATTTCCTCAGATCACATCACATTAATATCATCACATCATATGATATTTTATCATCAATAATATCGTTTAATCACACCATTGGCATCATCACATCATCTATATAGTGAGGTGATATAAGATAACATAACATCAATATCATTACATTACCTAACCGAGATCATGTAATATTTTATCAGATCACATCACATCAATATCATAATTTGGTCATATCATTAGTAGCATTAATACTTCGTATCATTTCATGTCATGTCATATCATAGAACATCCAAATAATTATTTTTATTATAGCAGCACGTAAATCCATGAGGTTACAACATTAGAATGTGACATCACATCAGTATTAAGTCTGCATCACAGCCACAACAAATCTTAAGTCAAATCACGTCATATCAATACTTATTTTCTGATGTTTTTAAGTTCATAATTTTATAACAAGTGAATACAACTCAGAAATCTCTTAATGAATTGAAAAATTGCAACAGTGTTGCCACTTAGTTCAGAATAAAAAAATACTGCAAACTTAACTAGCACGTAAAAAATTTTATTCGATAATTAATTTAGAATAGGAATGCCAGGAAGTAAAAAGAAAATTATCGAAGTGTTGCCACATGACGAAAAAATATTAAAAATTTAGCTTATTCAATTTTAATTTTATTTTTTTTTTATAAAAATTAATGCCTAATGCATTATTTTTAGAGAGAGCATAATAATAAATTAACCTTTTTATTATTTGCTATTGCATCATAAAGCAGCCACAAAGCACTTAAATAACCAGTGGCGTGACATTCCGTGCTGCTTTTTATAAAGTTAAACTTTAATATCCACTAAAATACTCATTTCAATTAAATCAGCGAAAAAGCGCTCTTCAATCACCGGTCACATTATTTCCCTTTATTACATTACTGCCGCGCGCTGTTATAAATTTAACAAGTTCAACAAAAAGTTGCAAATGTCCTTGCATAAACACCCGCATACAGAATGGTTGGCCGCAAAAACCCAAATATGTGAGCGCCAAAGCAGCGCAGCGACATGCAAGCCCGCAGCCACACCCGCGCACAGCCACTATTCTATTGCGCGCTGTTGGCATATTTCATTAGCCACACCAACACCGCCCCCCGCCAACTACACTCTTCTCGCCCGTCCGTCCGTCCGCCAAGCGGCAAGCGCTGATGTGTGTCTGACGCTGTGCTTTTATTTCATTTTAACACACTTTAATGTTTTCACATTTAATGCCGCGAGTTTTTGCCAACATGCCACAGCACCGCTATGTTTGTTTGCAACGCTTGCGTGCAACTCACTCAATATGCACTCAATTTAATTTGTACATCACTCATACGCTCCGTCGCACGCGGCGGTCGACCGGGCTCGGTTCGCCCCTTTTTCTTCCGCACAGTTTGGCGTATTTTCACAACCGAATGGTGAACGCCAGCGAAAATGAAGAGTTGACAACTGGAGCAACAACAACAATAACACACTTAGCGGCAGCAAATACATCAACCGCGCGCACACCTGCCCAGAACGATGGTGATGACGATGATGATGATGGCGCTGGCACTGGCATTGCAGGTGCGCGGTCTGTGAGTGCGGCGGCAATGCACGCGACTCATAAACAACCAGTTGCGGCAGCCGGTAGCAAACAGCGTTTGTTGTTGTCGCCACGCCCGCAAACACCGTTGCCGACAATACCGGCAACGCCGGTGGTAGCAACGCCTACAACAATCACATCAGCAACAACAACAAGCGCGAGAGTAATGTCTGCAATCAGCAATAGTGGCAGCAACAGCAGTAGCGCCATCATAACGGCAACGGCACACCAACACCTCAACAGATCGTCTGCTATGTCGCCGGCAACCGCAATGCCACTTTTTGAGGTGAAATTAGAGTTGCTGCCAGCTGCGAACGAGACGCCGTCGACGGCAGAGGTGGCGGCAGCGTCGGATGTGTGGCATACAAATACGGAAATACGCTTCGTGCCATCATTCAACGTGAGTGTAGAAAATAATTTTCAGCAAATTGTCGAGCAGCTGCTGGAGGACATACACCAGACTAGCCACGGTTGCATGCCGCGGCGCATTGTTGACGACAAGACGTTGTCTGATGACGACAATGAAGACAACGACGACGGCAGCGTCGAGGAAGAAGGTGAAAATAATGACAACAGCAACAGCAACCAGTTAAATGATGACGGCGTCGTCGGCGAGGTAGACACAGTTGAATGCAATAATAATGATTATATGTTGCAAGCAGAAAACTTGCAAAGCTTTGCGAGATTGCAACAACGTCGCGATACGGAAGCGGACCGCAAACAGCGACAGGCACGAAATGCGAGTTTGTCAACGTTTCATGAGGTCGCCGTGGCAAAACGTCGGCAGCAGCAAGAACTAGCAAACAAAGCGACGCGACCGCAGAGAAGTAGCGGCGACGAGAGAGGTGAGAGTACTATAAATTTTATGTTTCCAACTGAAACTAATGTACACCTTAATTGTGCGCTTGGTTGGTAACATTTATTTTAGTCTGTCTCTTAAACAAGTTGATGACATTAATATATACAAGATAGCGAAAAGTTGGGAAAAACAGAATGGTTGAAGGAAGTCAATCTTCCCACCCATCCATCCGCTCCATCGAAGTATATGGTCCAAAAGTCGTTAACCTTACTCGAAAGTAAACGTCCTCCTAATTACTTAGACCCGAATGGATTGGCAATGGAATAAGATTTGGGTCGAGGTTTCCTGAATTTCTAATATACCGAGTTATCCAATAATAGGTCGCTCCAATCCTACTTCTATTTTTACTTAGTTCACCCTTCCGTCCGACCAAATGAGTTATCGGAATACCAATTCAAGAGAGTATTGACTTAGAGCTCGGAGTGGAACTTCCACTTAATCCCCTTTCGCGAAAACGAGCTTGCATTTCGAGCTACAAGTCTGGTTACGAATACTGTTTATCTCCTTCTGTCGTTTCCCGACACGGTCCCGAACTGAATGTAAATATTTGGAGATTATCTTCTGTCCTACACAGGCATTAACTAAGTCAAAATCCTTTCAAACCAAACAAAAAGAACGTCCTTAACTTGACAAGTTCAGCTCAAGACTGCATTACGAATTTACATAAACATATTAACGCGCAAATGTAATCTAGACTAAGCTCAACTAGGTACACGTCACACTACCTTGACTAGACAGATATACTTGAAAACTGCTTTTATTTTCGTCCTTAGATATCACCACCGACGAGCTACGTCAGCTGAACGCCGACATACACGCTGCGCTCACAGCAACCATCCGCGATGCACAACACTTTGCCGCACAGTTCAACGCATACGCCTTTCTGTGGCAGCAGCAGCGCGAGCAGGTGCTACAAGCCACCTTAGAAGTTGCACGCGAAAAGGAAGCTGTAGTTGGTAAAGGTTACGCCATCATGGAGGCATTCAAAATGCAGGTGAGTCATCGTATTTTAGTGAATCTATGTGTGTGTGTCTGACTATGAACAAGCTTTCTGCGTGCAGTGCACATTATGAAGAGAAGAGCCAAGATTGTCTACTCGCAAGATGGTTGCACAAAAGGCTTTCGACCCCTATTATTCTTGGCATATCGGTATACTTTGTCTGTCAGTGTTTTTGTTCGCAAGTAACAGTACTTATGTTCAATGGGCTGTCATCAATGGCAAATTGGTCCTTTTTGGATGTGACATAACTTGTGCCGCTTGAAAAATTCGCAATATTTAAGTCACATAACAAGTCAAGTTCAATATTTGCTTACTTTGATTATCTTTCTTAATAAAATTAAAAAGATATAAAATTATATATGCTGTATAGCTCTCATTGAAGTCTTCATGAACCGATATATTCTAAATATTTAAGCAGATGATTTTTTTATATTTGCTTATATGATCTATCATAAGTTCCAAAACTTTTTTGATAGAGCCCCTCAAAGTCTCCCAAGAATAACCAACCAAGAGTATTCTTCCATTATTTAGGAAGCTATCGTGATGGCCAACTCGGTTCCGATACTTGGATATATTCGAGAAATATCGTATTCAAACACCTTTTTGGGACAGCCGAGCGCACATTAGGTCTCCTCCCAAGGGAACACTTATATCCAAATTTAAAAAGATTGTCCCGACAACTTTCAACACCTAACTAAGTATGTCAAAGTAACACTATATTGGATGTTATAATACTACGGAATCTAGGAAAAAGAGGTCGAAATTGACTATTTCCAGATTTGGAAGTTTAAAATAATTATTGGACTCCCGGTCTCTTCGCGCGAACGATTGCTGAACTGTCAAAGTCAAAAGATGTGTAAGAACAGTAGAAAATATGAAGGAAAGCATCTTGGACATTCAAGACTGTTTATTTCTCGCGATCGTGGAAATCTTAGTTCCCCCAGTCCGTCGTTTACCTGACAAGAGTCGCACACATTAGATATTCAGCATGCCCAATCTGACACCGGGATACTTTGTGTCTCTTCTCGAAGTTGAAGATAGCATATCGAGTCATATTCCAAAAAAATGTGTAATCTATGCTCTTATTAGTGATTTGTAACGGCATTCCGACAGCACCAGTTTGAAATTGGCATGTAGAAGAAAGGCTTATGCCCCTTATGATAGTCGCTAGATTGTAAAACCTCTTCACTTGGCGAGCCATTACGCTTCTTACTTTGAAGAAGTGTTAAACTAACTAATTAAATTTGGAAATTAATAGCATTACTTCCGCAAGCAACATCACTGCCACTAGAAAGTAGATACAATAAAGCTTCCAAAATTGCATACTCTCCACCCTCTCCAAACATAACCAAACTCGACCCACACAACCGTATAAACATAAACAGCAACTTGTATATTATTTTTAAGCCGCCGGCAATCCTTTAAAATAACTGAAGCGATTATGTTTAGCACATCAGCATAATCAACCAAGAGTGATGTTAACCAATTTTCCAATTATCCACAAAATTCGTTTATATGCATACTTGCGCCTGCCAGCACATTGACTTGAGGGCCGCAAGCAGCAATGAACTCTCATAACCACAATACATCATTCATCGTCCCTTCTTATGCTTTTCTTTGGGTTTCGGTTTTAAGAACAACACACTCACACAAACAAACAATCACTTGTAGTATATACTAACATTTTGTGTAGATGGCAACCCTGTCACTTGTCATCTTGTGGCCCATTACAGTAAATTGGCCGAGCATTTATCAAATGTAATGGGTCATCAGGGTGTGACTTAACGTACACTGATAATCAATATGAGAATTTCTGTGTATGCCAAAAATTACATAACTACTCGTACAAGTCGGTGTGAAACTTATTTTAACTCGTCTCGTAAGTTGACATACATATGTGACCAAATTAATTATAACTCGCTCTCTCTGACAAGTTTACTTCGAACGACAGTTTGATTAGTTAAAAAGCTCTGTGACGTTTTGGTAATTTAAAGTGACGCAGTTTATTGCAATTTGGTATTTCAGGGTTAGACAGTTAGTGGTTAAACGTAAAGACATAATGGTTGTTTGGTTGGTGAGAGCGCTGTTTGGGGCATAGATACCGATATACGGCTCAGTTTGATGCACTTTTATGGGGAACTTATAATTCTAGTTGAAGTTCATCATTGTAGTAGGAGCTAAAGGGTTTTTAGAGGGTTTTGGCTGATATCTGCGGTTCTATTTTGCGATAGTCATTCCCTGAAAGTGAGATGTCTACCCTGATAGAAGGAAACGTCATCTTAAAGCTTTTGCTAAAGCTCAACACGGAGAAAATCAACTCAAAGTTCTGCGCACTATCAGATGATCTCAAGCATATCGGATAATAGAGAAGTTGGAATATTTCCAGTTTTCGAAGAAGTAGGAAAATATCTCAATCAGATTTTCAAAAATGTGCTGTAATTTTTCTTTATATTATAACGAATTGACCACATCAATCGAATTCAAGTCCTACAAGAAAGTCAATTCTAACCTCTAATGCCGAAAGGGCAACATTTCTGCCCTTACCATATGCTCGAACGAATGTAAATAATAAATTACAGTACAAAATATGCGTGAAGTTTATTTATTATATCAAACATAACATAACGGATTGCATTTACTATAAGTAAAAAAAAACAACAAACACAAGAACTAACTAAAAGTAGAAATAGGCACCACAGCAGGAGGAGGTCCAGTCGAACTGACCATAAGCACTGGGCGCTCCGGGCGCCACACAAAAAGCCTGCTACTTGCCAGTTAATTTATGAGTGGCAATCGGTGCGCGCGTATTGACTCAGCTGTTCATAATGCATGCAATTTTAGTTGGCTAATTTCTCAAGAGGTGATGAGTTGGCCAATTTTGAGTTGCTGCTGCTGAGGCCAGCTGCTGCTCGCTACTGGCCCATACCACAATCGAGCCGTAACCGCATTAGTATGCGCACTAAAACCACGCAGCGATTACCAAAAGGCATTTCGATTTACGCAGAACGCACACACATACATACATCATAATGGACATGCATATTTTCCCCGCTATCAACCAGGCAGCTTTTCTCATTTATTTGCTAAGGCTGAAGTTATTGCAATCGGGACTATAATGAAGGAATGTGTATGTGTCTGTGCCACATTTGTAACCAACTAACGGTCATTGCTGTCGAGTGTGTGATTGCAAAATGTATTGGCTGCGTGCGCATTAAATTAAAATACCCAAATGAAGCACCCATCTCTCATGTGCTGCAGCTGATGAGGTTGGTAGGGACTCCCTTTAGAAATATTAGGTTGGAACTCGCGTTTTTTTGACAGTAAGCCTTCTGCTATTGAGTGGAGAGTAACCGATGACATCTGATGCGGCGGCTCTTGGGGTGTTCTGGAGTAGGATTCTGTCAGAGACTTGATGAATAAGATACTAGGAACAGTTTACCATGTTAACCTTACAACGATATTACCATAATTCACGAGATTAGGGTGTATTGGGAATAGATACATTGGCTGAGACAAAGCGGATTGGAACCAAACTGTCCCGTTTTGACAGTAATACAGAGACGATAAGGAAGTGACCTCTTTTGATTGAACCAAACCAGCGTACAATATTCCATGAACTTTGTCATTTTATATAACTGAAACAAGGAGTTTTCTGATGTTCCGAAGGTCTATCGGTCTTAGCTTATTGGCCTGTCGCTCCAGAGTCGCTTATTACTGTTTGCCGATTTGATGAGGTCGACCTCAGTGTCGGTCCGAAAACGGGGACCCTGGTACAACGTGTTATCCTATCCAAATTACTGAGAAATATTGCAGTTATAACGGCAGACAATATTCTCCAAATATTCTGGATATTCACATTGAATAAGATTACAGAAAAGATCTACAAAAGGCGACTTTTCTGGATTTCATACTACTGTCATACTGACCTCATCATCGAAATTTCTAAAATCAGAAGTCAGTAACCTTGTTAAAGGTTCCTATCAGCATTATGAGCTCAGACTCTCGCTGGTCTCCTCATCGCATTGTTTCTAGCCTCCAGAGCTTCTAATGAGTTCTTTAGTGAGACTGCAAGCAAGGTAAAAAGCGCAATGAATGCGACCACCCTAGTACATATAACATGCTGGTACTTATGCATATGTGTAAGTAAACAATAACGGAATTGACCAGCCGAGCTTGCATTTTATTGCCTCAGTGAATCGACCAGCAACCAAAGCACCTGTGTCACTCAGCAGTTATTTATATATACATATAGTATGTATATATCCATATCAATATAAATATCTTACTTATAGTAGAATTTACTAAGAATTCACAGATTTACAGTTCCATATGAATATTTTTATTGGATTTTCGCTGCTACAATTGTGGTTGACGCATACGCAGCTGTATTCGATTGACTTTGGTTAGAAACGGCAGCCAAAATCCATTTCCAAACTGATTTATATGTTCCCCTATATATATAAATTGCAAACTATATTCAATTTTATTAATTTCTTCTTTTATACAAATGCCCTTTCGCCAGATTGATCGTTACAATGAGCATCACGAGGCCGTTGAGCAACTAGCGGGACAACAGCGCATAAATGGCTGGCTGAGCATCGACTTGAATCCACTGAAATATGCGCTGCTCAATCACATCTGCAAATGGTCACACCTACACAAACGCTGGCTGCTGCAGTATGTGGAACGCACATTGAATGTGAGAGCAGTCTTAACCCTTTCATGTCAGAATTAAAATGGGCGGAGCTAACATTTTTTTTAGGACAGATATATATTAGTCTTAACTCAAATATGAAGTGATAAAAATTTCAAAGTCCTATGTATCCTGGTTCATTAGTTACAGGATGTTGGTTATAGGCACAAATTAGATTATTATAAAAAAACTAAACACTTTTCTCGTGAATTTTTTTTTTTAAATAACTCTCTTATCTTTACTTATTTATATAGTTCACTTTGTTTTAAAATAAAACAATTTTTTTTTATGTTTTTGAGCACTTTTTGTATAAACACTTCAGTATAACTTTTTTCGCGAAACCGATTTTGACAATTCCACTCTGCGGAGAAGGCCTACTGAATGAATACGTGCACAGCTCATTACAAAAAATGTAACTGTAAGCTTGCACAACACATAAGTCTACATAATTGAAAAAACCGCTGGTCAAAAATATTTAAATAACGACAGTTAGAAGCCGGTAAGTACAATGTTGCCTATAGGCAACATTTGACATGAAAGGGTTAACGATAAACTACTTTCTATGTACACTCCTGCTTTTCTCTCTATCAGGAACTCACCAACTT
This sequence comes from Zeugodacus tau, assembly GCA_031772095.1. Classification (NCBI taxonomy): domain Eukaryota; kingdom Metazoa; phylum Arthropoda; class Insecta; order Diptera; family Tephritidae; genus Zeugodacus; species Zeugodacus tau. Next base: position 82,152,274 of record CM062649.1, read on the forward strand.
CATCAGTCATGGTCTCGCGATACTCCAGCTGCCCGTCGGTTTGAGAAATTTTCGACGCTTGTTACGCGTACTCGCTGTTATGGCACAGATCCACAAGCACGCCACCTATGCGGACAATATGTTTAAGCCACTTAAGGACATTATGGCTTTGCTCAAGTCGTATAATGTGGAATTTGATCAGCAGTTGTTGCGGAATATCGATCACTTGCCGTTGCAATGGAAGCATTTGAAGGATGTTGCTGCAGCGCGTTCGGAAGCACTTCAGGAAGCGCAAGGCTATCAGCGAGAGCGTGTTAATGCCATGATTTTTATATTCATGTCTCGCTTACAGAACTACGCCAAGCAGTTTCCGCGCTTGCCGGTGAGTGTGATATACTTCTCCTTAACACAAGCATCCTGAACTTTGCTGAGTACCACTTTTTCCTTGCAGTTCTTCGCCGTGCCTTGCGTCGATGTTTATGACCACTGTGACACTGTTTGCGCTCGTTTAGATCACTTTGCTTCTCTCCATCATCGATTCCTGCGCTATTCGGTACTGCTCGGCATCGATGCTGCGGATGCATCCACACTGCAGCTGTGTACCGCCGAACTCAAGCGCGTTAAGGTGGGTACAAACCCATCTATGAAAAGAACTGTCATTTTTGTATCCAACTTTTCACAGCAACTTTGGGAATATGTGCATGTCATTGAGGCCTGTATTGTGGAGTGGCATGCCACAGCGTGGCACAGCATAGACACCGATGAATTGGAAACAGAGTGTAAAAAGTTCACGCGTGACCTACGCACTCTAGATAAATGTATACGTGATTGGGCGCCATACGCTTATATTGTGGATATACTCAAGGAGTTGATGGCTTCATTGCGCGCCATAACCGAACTACAGAATTCGGCTATCAGCGAACGGCATTGGCTTGAGCTGATGCAAGCCACAAAGGTGATTTGTTGAATTGAGTTTTTTTACTTTAAGTTATTCATTTAACATTATTTTTTGCTTGCATTCGGTGGATAGTTAACACAGTTACATACCGTGGATTATCTGGTAAGTTAGATGTATATGTTGGAGAACCGCTCATAAGCATTAGTGATCAAAAAACCCTGTGGAAAACACTGAACGAATATAAACGGAGCCCTAGCAAGCCTTTACCTATATAGAGACATACTATATATCTTAATTATTATACTCAGAATTCAATTCAGATTGAAATTCTTAGACTTTCTCTCATTCTTTGGAACTCTCTCTTCATTCTCGGAAGATCTTTCATCTCTATCCCTTTGAACCTCTATTTCGTTTCTTGAAATTCTGAAGTTCCATCTCTCTTTCTCTCTCTATGAAGATATGTCCTTCTCTAGATCTCTTTCTCTCTCTTTCCCTCAAGATTTATTTTTCTCTAGATCTCTCTGAGGTTCGGTCCCTCTTTCTTAATATCTTGTTCTCTCTCTCTGAGGATTTGTCCTACTCTAAATCGCTTTCTCCCCCCCTCTCTCTCTCTCTATCAGAGTTCGTCCTTCGAACCATTGAGCTCATGAGTTGGCCAGAAGTGGGTTCAAAGGAGACAATCTTTAGACTTTGCAATTTAAAATTTTTCAAATTTCGTATTCCGGATTTTGTGTCTGTACACTCTGTGTCAGTACATTTTACATTTCCAATTTATGGATTTATTTTCACAATTTGTATATGTCCAAACTTGATTAGGATCAAGTGCTTGCTGCACTCAGCAACGAATTGCGTAAGTTACACCCGTCAGTTGCAATGATTGAACCATGTAAATTTAATTCTACGAACGAAACAAGAGAGTCCACAAGTTCCGGGAAAACATACATACAAACATATGTACACGTCTTTGAAAGTGAGTGTGTATGGGCGGATGCAAGTGCAGACGAGATTGAATTGCATACTTTGCTCAAGTCTATATAAATTCAGTGCATATGTCTTACACATACACATAAATACAGTGTTGCCTTTGACATTAATATTTACATGAAAATAGTTTGTAAATTCGGTATGTGTGTGTGTGTGTGTTTGTATGTGTTGCCGTGTTGTTGTGCCCATCTGAGACTGAGCTCCGATATTAGCAAATAATTGACAAGTTAAAATTACATTTTCAATTAAAGACAAATTCTGCAATCACAGTCACGAAAATTAGTGGCTCATTCCACTCTTGTATGCAATGTACTAAAATTTATGTTAGCAACATGTAAATGCAAATGTATGTGTGTGCGTGTGTGTGTGTTGTACAGCAGCTGCCCAAAATTACTTAGACAATTTATTTACATGTCAAATTAACCAACCGTATCGTTTACTTGATTGCAAATACAGTTATACAAGTAAAATATTCAGAAGGGTTTATGAGCCAGCACACACACACACACAAGCAGAGCTGCTGTACTGAATTGATACAGCATATTAGTTGCATATGCACAGGCGCATTTGTGTGTGTGTGCGTTTGCAATATTGTTAGTTTCATAGAAATATTAATTAGTTTTTTTCGTGTTGTTTAGTAGAAAGTGAAATTATTATTACATACAGATATGTGTTTTTTCAGTGGAAACATACGAAAATATAAAAAATTTTGCAGTAAAGTTAAAATCCAAAAATATAAATTTATTGAATAGTCGAAAAAAATATGAAAATTTAATACAATTTTTTCAAAATAAAAGAGTGTTTATTGATTGAGATAGTTTTTACAAAATAAGTAATTATTTCATGCTTGAAATTTATTCGAAAATATGAAAAATTAGATTAGAATTAAAATTTGCTTACTCGTTTTAATTTTATTCTTAAATTTCTTTTAAGCAAAGATTAAAAATTTATAGAATTGAATCCCCAAAAAAATTTTGAATTTCAAACTTGATCACTGCACCTCGCTTGTGACTTCGATAATATATGCCTAAATGTAGACAGCGTTTATACTTATTCTTTTTATAAAAATATCACATAACAAAAATCTAGCCTACAATTAGGATGAATTTATAAAACTCAGTTGAACTGAACATATTTAATGACTACTAATAAAGGCGTTTTCAATAAGAGCGCTACAAAGCGTTTTTTTTAATAAAACAAAAACGGTTTGGGTTACCAATGATATTCTTTATTCCTGTGAAAGTATATTCGATGTAAATTATCTATGGAACTCGATTTCTTTTGCATGGCCACCACGGGCACGCTTGCAGAAATCCAGACGCTGGACCCTATTTTCGATTGTCAAGCATAAATCGTCCGATATTCGTACGAAGTTCATCAATCGTCGCTGGCTTGTTGGCATAGACCATAGACTTGACGTAGCCCCATAGGAAATAGTCTAATGGCGTAACATCACACGACCGAACAGGTCAAACTTCACCAAACTTGGTTTTTAATCAAATTCGCTGTATGGCTTGTGGAACCGTCCTGTTGGAACCACATATTGTCCAAGCCCACAACATCCAATTCACACCAACAACCGTAATTTTGCTACATGACCAATAACACATTTTTTGTTTATTAAAGAAGCCATTCAGCCAGAAATGAGCCTCATCGCTGAAGATTATTTTTCGATGGAAATTCAGATAATTTTCAAGTTGTTGCTCAGCCCAATTCACGAAGATACGACAATTCTGGTGGTCAAACGGCTTCAGTTCTTGCGTCAATTGGATCTTGTAAGGATGTGGGCCAAGTTCTTTTCGCAAAATTCGCCACAACGACGTCACAGAGATGCCCAACGCTTGAGAACGACGTGTGACAGACTGATTTGTAGTAGTAATATTCTCGACACTACGGGCACGAGAAGATTTTGTACTGCGCCTGTTCAAATATTTCAACTAGACACTCAATTGTTGATCTGACGGGATGATTATGGCGACCATAAATTGGACGCTCTTAAAGTTGAGGACACTAACTCCGAATTTTGGTAGTAAATTTTAATAATTTCGACTCGTTATATATATAACGTCCCTATTAAAAACGATTTATATTCCTAAATGTAGGCAACGTTTATACTTATTTTTTATTAAGATGTCCTATAACAAAAATCTAGCATACATTTAGGATGAAATGATTAATCTCAGTTAAAACAAAAATCTAGAAACGTTTAATGACAGTCTAATATTTAAATAATTGTTACCAGCTTGTCCCTTAATATTTGTAAACTAATGAAAATCATCGATAATCTACAAAATATATGTTATATACTTGCGTTTCTTTTAGGCTGAATCGAATCGGGTTTAAGGTCTCAACAAACGATTTTAATAATTTTGAGATTCTTAATTATTCTCAAAAATGTGTTTCAAAACAGACTTCCTGCAAATTTTTCGCTGAAATATGCCTTTTATAGCTAAACTATACCAATACTCCCAAGAATTTTACACTGAGTATGACATGTTGCCACTGCGTATGAGTGATATTATTAATGAAGGCTTTTAGGAATCAACAGATATGTAAACTACATAAACATGTATATATGCATATCCAACCAATGCTTTAGCAGGCTTTTTGTGCAGCTGGCATTTCACAACAAATAATAATTAAATTTAAATTAATTTGGTAAATCATGCTGCAAATCACTGTTCATTACCTGAGGCTCACAGTATGTGCATAGAAGCCTTTGCTTATTTACTTGAACGCACACTAACAAACACTCTACATAATTACAATTACCTTGTGAGACAGCATTGCAACTTAATAATGTTTGTATTTTCATGTCTCAATGAATCTTGTTATATAAATAATCGCTTTCAGCTCTCTTTCAAAAGCAATAAAAACACCTCATTAGAGCAACTGCTTTGTTTGAAGTTGCATCAGCATGAGGAGGAAATTAAGAACACCGTCGATCGCGCAGTTAAGGAAATGACGGTGACCAAAGTGTTGGATGAGATCAAAGTCACCTGGACGCGTATGAGTTTCGAAACGGAGCAACATCAGCGGCGCACAGAAGTGCAGTTGCTTAAGGTCTCCGAAGAGCTAATGGAGACGCTCGATGATAATCAGATGCAGCTGCAGAATATCGCCTCTTCGAAGAACATTGAGTACCTGCTAGACAAGCTAAGCTACTGGCAGCGTATACTGAACGATATTGATGCGCTGATTAGTAGCTGGTTCGAGGTGCAACGTAAATGGGTTTACTTGGAGGCGATTTTCATCGGCACTGCCGATATACGCGCACAATTACCCATGGATGCAGCAAGCTTTGAGGTTATAGACAACGAATTCACACTACTGTTAGGCGAGGTTATACACATCGGTATCGCCATGCAGATCGTGCTACAGTGCGAGCACATTTTCACGACTTTGGCGACGTTACAACAACGCTTGGCGGTATGTGAGAAGGCTTTGAATGACTACTTAGAGACGAAGCGTTTGGTCTTTCCACGTTTCTACTTCATATCCGCCGTGGATCTACTCGATATACTCTCGAATGGCAATTGTCCGCGCGTCATAGACCGACATCTCATCAAACTTTTCGACTCCATACTGCGGCTCGAATACGAATTGAGCGCCGAAGACGGACCTTACCATGCGATCGGCATGTATTCAAAGGAGAACGATGAATATGTGCGTTTTGCAGGTGTTAATGAGAGCGCGCCACATGTAAAGTGTGCGGAGCGTGTGGAGTTATGGTTAAACGAAGTCATCTTTCAGATGCGCAGCACGTTGCATGAACTCTTTCGGCGCGCTTTGCACGCACAAGTGAATCGCTCGCGTGAATCGTGGCTGCATGAGTGGCCCGCACAGGTCGCTTTGTGCTGCAGCCAAATAGCTTGGGCGGCCGATGTGAATCGTGCTTTTGCATGGATGGACGAGGGTTACGAAGCTGCCATGAAAGAGCTCCACAAGCGACAGATGGCGCAACTGAATTCCCTCATCAACTTACTGTTGGGCGAACTGACACCCGGCGATCGTCAGAAGATAATGACCTTATGTACGATCGATGTGCATTCACGTGATGTAGTCGGTAAAATAATACTGGCTAAGGTCGATAATGCGCTGGCTTTCCAATGGCAAAGTCAGTTACGACATCGCTGGGATGACGCTATGCTCGAGGCAGAGCACCGACCAGCAGCAGCTGACGAGGACTGTTTTGCGAACATCTGCGATGCGGAATTCCGCTACGCCTATGAATATCTCGGCAATACTTCACGCTTAGTTATTACACCGTTAACGGATCGATGTTACATCACTATGACGCAGGTAAGTTTAGTTATAGGTTAGCTCCAAACTTTGTTTATGTCGCTCTTCTGAACCAAATTTTAACTTAAATCGTTTCAATTTCAGTCATTGCATCTCGTAATGGGTGGCGCCCCAGCTGGACCAGCTGGCACTGGCAAAACCGAAACCACAAAAGATTTGGGGCGCGCTCTTGGCATGATGGTGTACGTGTTCAACTGCTCCGAACAAATGGACTACAAATCTTGTGGCAACATTTACAAGGGTCTGGCGCAGACTGGCGCATGGGGCTGTTTCGATGAATTCAATCGCATAGCAGTCGAAGTGCTATCAGTTGTAGCCGTACAAGTGAAGACTATACAAGACGCAATAAAGGTATGACTTTTCTCTACATAATCAAAATATCTAATAGTAAAGAGCTGGCTCTGCGCAGATGCATCGAAATCGCTTCACATTTATGGGTGAGTCCATCGCTTTAGTGCCTTCTGTGGGTATCTTCATTACTCTCAATCCCGGTTACGCTGGACGTACTGAATTGCCGGAAAACTTGAAGACACTATTTCGCCCATGCGCTATGGTCGTACCGGACTTTGCGCTCATTTGTGAAATTATGCTAATGGCGGAGGGTTTCCAAGATGCGCGCATACTCGCACGTAAATTCATAACTCTGTACACGCTGTGTCGTGAGCTCTTATCAAAGCAGGATCACTATGATTGGGGGCTACGCGCTATTAAGTCCGTATTGGTGGTGGCAGGCACCTTGAAACGAGATGACCACAGTCGACCAGAAGATCAGGTTTGTCGCTAGTAACAGTGTCATTTTCCACTAAGTTTCTACATTTCATTTCAAGGTACTCATGCGTGCCTTGCGAGACTTTAATATACCAAAGATTGTGACCGAAGATGTTTCCATATTTATGGGACTTATTGGCGATCTCTTTCCCACACTGGATGTACCACGCAAGCGCATATTTGACTTTGAAAAGACTATACGACGTGCTGTTAATGAGAATAAGCTACAACCTGAGGAGGGTTTTCTGATGAAGGTGGTACAACTGCAAGACCTACTGGACGTACGTCATTCAGTCTTTATAGTTGGCAACACTGGTACTGGCAAGACGAAAATTTGGCAAACACTACTTGAAACCTATCGCATACAGAAGTTGAAACCCGTCTGTAGTGTGCTCAACCCAAAAGCCTTATCCAATGACGAGCTCTTCGGCGTCGTAAACTCGACAACACGTGAATGGAAGGATGGACTTTTCTCGTCGATAATGCGTGAACAGACAAATTTACCAGCGGGTAGCCCCAAATGGATAATACTTGATGGCGACATCGATCCAATGTGGATAGAAAGTTTGAATACTCTCATGGATGACAACAAAATATTGACGCTCGCCAGTAACGAAAGGATTACACTAAAACGCGAAATGCGTCTACTCTTCGAGGTGGGACATCTTAAGGCAGCCACACCGGCTACAGTTTCTCGAGCTGGTATTTTGTATATTAATCCACAAGATATGGGCTGGTCGCCGTAAGTAGCATCAGTCCAAATATTTATAATAAATTGGAATGAGTCTTATTTTATAATCATTGTTATAGGTATGTGCTCTCTTGGATAGAAACGCGTAATGACCCCATTGAGAGAGGTACTCTTACCACTTTGTTTGAAAAGTATTTTCCCAGCTTGATGACTCGACATCGTACATTCCGACGTACAACGCCGATTAGCGAAATGGCTATGATACAAATGACTTGTCATCTGCTGGAAAGCTTACTACACTTGCTGAAACAGGTAAATTGTATGAGGTCCAAAATAAGAGGTATGTTACATTTAAAATCAACAGCTTCGGACTGTGCGTCTACTGATAATCTGAAACGGCAGTAGAAATAGAATCTTGAAGGGAGGCTCACTTATCCCTACTGCACTCACACACCATTTTCATATTCCATTCTAGGCTGATAAACTCGCAGAAGCAGCCATCGATGTCACTACACACAATCTCGTCAATCCCAATGAAGCCACAAGCGGTTCAGTTGACCTCTCTATCGAGTTGATTTTCATCTATGCAACAATGTGGGGCTTCGGCTCAGCATTGCATCAAGATCACATCATCGATTGGCGACGCGAATTCCACAAATGGTGGATAAGCGAATACAAGGATGTCAAATTGCCGACACAAGATTCCATTTTCGATTACCAACTAGATGTGCGAACAAACAAATTTCGACGTTGGTCGGAATTGGCGGCGGAACGGAAAATCGAGTCAATAGATACGGAAATGCCAATACAGGTACGCATCAAACGCACAACCAAATGTGGACATTTATCAAAATTTGATTTCGTCTCGCAGTCTTTGCTCGTGCACACGGTGGAAACAGTGCGATTGACATACTTTTTGAAATTGCTTATCGAACGTAGATACGCATGCATGTTGGTGGGGAACTCTGGCTGTGGGAAGAGCGCAATTTTTCGTGAACTTTTCAGCTTGTACGAGAATGAGCTCGGTGCGGGCGATGTTGATAGCTTAATGCCGCGGCAGGCGGTGGACATAAAACGCCCGAAGCTTATATCGCACAGACCACGAAACATAGCTGTGCAGACGACATATTTCAACTACTACACGACATCGGAGATATTTCAGAAAATACTCGAACGCCCGTTGGAGAAGAAGTCAGGACGTTGTTACGCGCCTAGTGGCGCGAATCGACATCTCATTTACTTCATTAACGATCTCAATATGCCCGAAGTAGATGTGTATGGTACTGTGCAGCCGCACACCATAATACGACAGTTCATGGACTACAGACAGTGGTGAGCAAGGCGTTACGAAGTATACTAGTAAAAATAGTTTCTAAAACCAACCATTCACTGTGCCCAACAGGTACGATCGTCAGCGTCTGCAGTTAAAGGATATACGTCACTGTCAGTTTGTCGCCTGCATGAACCCCACGGCTGGCTCTTTCACCATCGATCCACGCTTGCAGCGCCACTTCTCCGTGTTTTCTGTGTCTACACCCTCCGAGGAGACATTGCAACGTATTTTCAGCACAATTTTACGAAGTCACTTGGAGAATCCCTACAACTCCTTCAGCAAGGAGCTCAAAGGCATCGCGGAGCTGTTGGTACAAGTAGGTATCGCTTTACATCGTCGCATGGAATATGCTTTCCTACCGACTGCGGTGAAATTCCATTACGCTTTCAATCTACGTGATCTCACCAACATCTATCAGGGCCTGATGTACAGCTGTGGCGTACCGACGGGTCAAACAGGCAATGTTATGTTGGCCAACAATGGCACGGTCTGCAGCAAACCCGCCGACTTGATACGTCTCTACGTGCACGAGGCTTATCGTGTCTACCACGATCGTTTGGTCGATCAGTATGACATCAAGTCCTTCAAGGCAACCATACGCGATATCTTCAAGAAGGACTTTGAGGATTTCGATGAAGATTTTGTATTTGCCGAACCACTTATCTACAGCCATTTTGCGCAGTCGCTTGTGGATCAGAAGTACATGCCGTTACGCAGCTGGGATAAGCTACATCAATTACTGATGGAAGCGCAGGCCAACTACAATGAGGTGGTGGGCTATATGAATTTGGTGATGTTCGAAGACGCTATGATACATGTTTGTCGGTATGTTTTATAAAATTGTAAATTGTTTCAAGAAGTTCTTGTCTCTACATAAATTTCTAGCATTAATCGCATACTGGAGAGTCCACGTGGCAATGCGCTGTTGATCGGCGTCGGCGGTTCGGGTAAACAGACACTCGCACGGCTCGCCTCGTTTATCTCATCGCTAAGCGTATTTCAAATACAACTTAAACGTGGTTTTGGTCTACAGAATCTGAAAGAAGAATTCGCCACTTTATACATGAAAGTTGGACTGAAGAACGTGGCCTCAGTGTTTCTAATGTCCGACGCGCAAATACCGGAAGAATCTTTACTAATGCTCATCAATGATCTCTTAGCCTCCGGCGAGATACCAGAACTCTTCAACGAAGATCAGCTGGATACTATTGTCAATGGTATACGCAATGAAGTGAAACAAAGCGGCACACTCGACACCAAAGAGAATTGCTGGCGCTTTTTCATCGACAAAATTAGACGTCTCTTAAAAGTGGTGCTCTGTTTCTCACCAGTCGGTCAGACCTTACGTGTGCGCGCACGCAAGTTCCCAGCCATACTAACACGCACCAGCATCGATTGGTTCCATGAGTGGCCGAAAATAGCCTTGGAGTCGGTCTCGCAGAAATTCCTCAATGAAATCGAACAGCGCATTTTACCAGTGAGCTCAAATACAACGCGTAAATCTTTGCTTTCCATTTAACTCTTTCCTCTGTCTCTTAACTTTTATTTATTTTTCTTGTGCACCCCTTCACATGTCCACATGTCGCACATTGTAGCGGAACATGGTGCGGCCTATCGGTTGCTTTATGGCCTACGTTCATCACACAGTCAATCAGATTTCGAAAATTTATTTACAAAACGAAAAACGTTTTAACTACACAACACCGAAAACCTTTCTCGAATACATTTTCCTCTATCGCAAATTGTTGGTGGAGAAGAACGGCGAGCACGCAGGACGCATACAACGCTTGCAGAGCGGCATGTCTAAATTGGCTGAGTGTGCTTGTCAAGTGGACGCACTGAAGGTAGGAAAGGTCACAAACATGAATAGTATATATACATAGTATATACTCTCTCACACTCTTCCACAAAGGCGTAGCACAAAGAAAAACAGCGAATGCGTGTGAAATTGTGTGCTTTGGACAGCCAGTTGAGTGGACAATCGACCGTCCGCTTTTCAATTAGTCCTCGTAATTGAGTTGTCTACGCGACTAAGTGCGATGTGTAACGTTACTCTCAAACATTTTCCAGTGTGTGAATTTCGTTGCAAAGTGTAGTTGGTGAAGCAAATGATCGAAACGAAATGATATGGTAAATAAATTCGCGTTTCCGCGTGACCACAATATTCAAAGCGGAACGTGATGGGTTTGAAATGCGAGTCGTTGAAATCTTAAAGAGACTAAATCCGGATGATTTGAAATCTCACTTTATCTGTGCTTCATTTAATTTTCCAATTTTTTCCGGGAGCTAAAGTTCGAAGAAAACATCTTGTCCGATATCTGAAGTAGATAACTATGTTATAGAGTTTCAAAAACCTCTAAAATCTTTGGCGTCTCAAAAGATGGAGAGATTAGCAATCGGGTTTTATGTAAATACTATGCGATCCGAGACGGAATGAAAGATCTATACACCTTCCAGCATGCACATGTTTTTCCAAAACAACTTCCATAAACACTCTTTAGCGATATATTGTAATCTCCACCACTTATTCAATCCTTACCATAACAGAACCAACTGGCCATTCAGGAGGTCCAGCTGGCAGCAAAAAATGCCGCGGCCGATAAACTAATCGTCATCGTTAGTGCCGAGAGTGAGAAGGTGAAGCGCGAGAAGTCCACAGCCTCTGAGGAGGAACAACGCGTGCGTATCATTGAAGAAGATGTTTGCATGAAAACCAAACTATGTGAAGAAGATCTGCGCAAGGCCGAGCCCGCACTTGTAGCCGCGCAGGCAGCACTAAACACTTTGAATAAAAATAATCTCACAGAATTGAAATCATTCGGCTCACCGCCCAAGGCTGTGGTGAATGTCTGCGCTGCCGTTATGGTTCTACTCGCCAAAAATGGTAAAATACCACGCGATCGCAGCTGGAAGGCAGCCAAGCTAACGATGGTGCGCGTCGATCAGTTTCTGTACGACTTGGTGAACTACAACAAGGACAGCATACATCCAAATATAATTGAAGTGCTACAGGAATACTTGAAAGTAAGTGCTTTTTAAAGATCAAAAAAAAAATTCTATAATTTCTCCACTTAGGATCCCGAATTCAGTCCCGAGAAGGTGGTGCAAAAGTCCGTTGCGGCCGCTGGGCTCTGTGCTTGGGTCATCAACCTGCATCGTTACCATCAAGTCTTTCTCATAGTCGGTCCCAAGCAGCAGGCTTTACAGGATTCGCAAAAGGAATTACTGGAGGCACGTGAACGCCTGCAATACTTAAAGTTCAAAATCCAGGAGTTGGAGCTGAAACTTGCTGAGATACAGGCAGAGTTCGAGGAGGCTATAGCAGCTAAGCAGATGTGTCAGCGTGAGGCGGATAAAACCGCATTCACTATAGACCTAGCGCATCGTCTCATCAACGGTCTGGCTAATGAGAATGTGCGTTGGAAGGAATCTGTGCAGAGGTGGGTAGGGTAGTGAAATCGCCATAAAAAAACAAACTGTAAAAGTAATGTGGATATTGAAAAGGTATGAAGGAATCACTTAACTCATTATCTTGAAATGGACGACTCTTCGGCTCTCGAGTTCACCTCACAATATTTCGGGAAATGTGCTTTTCCATAATGGTCTGAGTCTAGTACCATGGCCTCTAGCGGTTAATGTTGATTTTTATGTAAAAATTAACCAATTTGTCGGCATTAAGAAAGAATCCTAAAACCGCTCCCACGATAGTCCGGTCTGCTAAATCGGAATTTGTATTTGGTAAAGGACCGATAACTCGGCACTATTCCTAATTTTTTAATAATAATTTTCCAATGTTTCCAGTTTCAAACTAATTAGAAGCTGTTCTCAATTTGACAGTCGCGGAAGATAACCGATGTCCCATATTTAGAATAAATGTAGCATACCTTTAGGGTCATACAAATTTGATATAATTCATCTTATTCTAAACTAGATATTTGTAAATGTATGACGCTAACGAAAAGCACTTCCTAGAATATATTTAATGCTCATTCAAAGCTGCAGTTATCTTCACAGAGTTCATTGAAGTGACGAACGCTTCAAGTTGCTTGTTTAATGAAATAACTTGCAGAATTTTAATTAAACCAAATCGAGCAACTTAAGAATATTAAAACACAAGCGTATTTAGAAGATTTTGATTAAATTTGATTTTCTATGCCGTGCTCAGTCAAGTGATTAACAGTTTCTTTGCTTGTCTACACAGAGTGAAGAGCTGAGCATAACTTCGCTGTCAAAATGGCTTAGGCTGAAGAAGATTTTCTATTTCAATATACTGTATGTGTGTGCTAAAGCGACTCAACTGCATATGATTACGTTTGAATTAGGTGCTTAGTCAATAATATCGCATTACACAAACAACAACATAAAAAAACTTGAAATAATTTATAATCAAAGCATTTCGTTATTAAAATCCATGAATCAAAAGCATACATGAAATATCTGCTCAATGGCATAACATAAGCGCTGCATTAAGGAACAAGTGTGCATGAATGTGTGTGTGGGTACATCATACGAAAAATAGTACATAGCGAGAATGCAACAATGCATACTTGCAACATTGTATACACTTACCGCAGCGCTCACGAGCAACTAACAGACATCGTCCATCAACCATCAGCCATCAGCTAAGAGCCACGAACCATTTGCTTAAGGTCCAGGTCATTATTTTTTCAATTTCCCGTTGCTTAAGCGCATTAACTTTGACTTCCGTCTTCGTGGACGACACTTTTCTTGACTTTTATACATCCATACATATATATTATGATTTCATCCTTTCTGCATTGCTTACACCGCGTACGCCCGATGACCGCTGCCTTTGACGCTTTGTGTTGTCGTCAATAAGCAGCTTACAAGCGAAAATTGGTACACTACCTGGCGATATCTTGCTAATTTCCTCCTTCTTGTCATATGTTGGCTGCTTTACGAGACGCTATCGCGAGGAGCTGCAGCAGAAGATGTGGATGACGAGCTTCGCTAAAATCGAGGTGAAAATGGCAAACTTATTTTTACTTCTTGTTACATTTATTGCTTCGTAATACAGTCTCAGGTGCCGTACACAATTGGTGTGGATCCCTTGACTCTACTCACCGACGATGCACAGGTTGCGACTTGGAACAATGAGGGGCTACCGGTGGATCGTATGTCGACGGAAAATGCAACGATTTTAACACATTCCACGCGCTGGCCGCTTATGATTGATCCACAGCTGTGAGTCCAACTATATAGTGATTAAGGCTTTCACTTTTTTCATCCCAATTACATCACTGTAGCGAGGAATTTTTAAAACTACATCACCAAGTTCATAAAGCTTCATAAGAATTCCAAAACAAAATCTTTAGTCCAATCGTAGCTCATCTAGAACTTTATTGGTACACTTCATAAGGTCCCATCAATAACCACGGATCATAAGCCAGAGAAGGCTCGTAATCTGTACTGAGCTTTCTAAAGAGCTTTGCTTTCAAGCTATCATTTTAAGCTGCAAGTTTTTCTTGGTTTCAGTATTCTACCATACATCATAGACATTAAATTCTTCGATCTCACATACACTACCTTTTATCTAATCCACAGTCAAGGCATTAAATGGATAAAAAATCGGTATGGCGAATCATTGGTTATAATACGTTTGAATCAGAAAGGTTTCCTGGATGTATTGGAGAAATCAATGAACAACGGCGACACTGTGCTTATAGAACAAATTGGCGAAACCATCGATACAGTGTTGGAGCCATTACTCAGTCGCGCTTTAATAAAGAAGGGACGCTACATACGTATTGGTGGCAAAGAGATGGACTTCAATGCAAACTTTCGTTTACTGCTGCACACAAAACTACCGAATCCACATTACAAACCTGAAATCCAAGCACAAACTACGCTCATCAACTTTACCGTCACGCCAGATGGACTGGAGGAACAGCTGCTCGCTGAGGTGGTTAAAATCGAACGACCCGATTTGGAGCAAATGAAGATAGACGTAACGGTACAACAGAATAAGTTCAAAATTTCACTAAAAGCCTTGGAAGATGAGCTACTTGTACGTTTGGCCACAGCCAGCACGAATGTGTTGGACGACCATGCGCTCGTGATCAACTTGGAGGCGACCAAACACACTGTGGACGAGATTGAGCTGAAGGTGCGTGAGGCGCTCATAACGAGCGCGCAAATTGACGAAGCGCGTAATATGTATCGTGCAGCCGCTAAGCGGGCCGCCATACTTTACTTTGTACTAACCGATCTGAGTCGCATAAATCCGATTTACAAATTTTCGCTAAAATCCTTTATGCATGTCTTCAAGAAAGCTATATCCACTGCGCCAAAAAGTAAAAATCACGAGAGACGTGTTCAACATCTTGTAGCATCTATCACATTGCAGACGTTCATTTATACGATGCGTGGTCTCTTCGAGGCTGATAAACTAACATTCACATCACATATGATATTGCGTATCCAAAGCGCAGCCGGACAAATTTCCAAAGATGAGTTTGATTTTCTTCTACGTTTTCCACATGATCCCAATTCGCTGTCGCCCTTGGATTTTGTCAGCCGCAAAGCTTGGGGCGGCATAAAGTCACTAGGTAGTATTGAACATTTTTACGGCATTGACAAGGACTTGGAGAGTTATCCGAAGCGTTGGAGTAAATTTCTTGCAAGCGCCGCGCCGGAAAGAGAGCAATTTCCCGGCGAATGGAAGTATCGGTCGCCGCTGCAGAAGCTTTGTATTATACGAGCGCTACGGCCGGACCGGATGTTGTACGCAATGAGGTAAGTACTAAAGATAAGGAAGACAAAGAGATGACCTCTTAAACTGAAGTTTTTGGCTTCTCAAGTATACACAACATGTTCAAATTGTTTTCTCTGCAGATTGTTTGTGGAGTTGACGATGGGCAAGGAATATATTAAAACACAGACAGCAACATTTGCTGAGATCTACAAAGAAATAAATGCCCACACGCCGGTCTTATTTATACTTTCACCTGGCGTTAATCCCATACGTGATGTAGAACTTCTAGGCCAACAATTAGGCTTTCGCGCTGACCAAGATACGCTGATCAACATATCACTGGGACAAGGACAAGAGCAACTAGCGGAAGCCGCCATCATCAATGCCTTGAATAACAAAAAACATTGGATTGTGTTGCAGAATATACATTTGGTCGTCAACTGGCTTCCCTCACTGGAGAAGTTAATCGAACGTATAGCCATAGAGAACGAAACGAACTATGATAACGATGAATCCAGTTTTCGTTTGTTCATCAGCGCCGAGCCCGCACCAGATCCAGAGTATCACGTCATACCACAAGGCATACTTGAGTCCTCGCTGAAAATAGTCAATGAACCACCGTCCGGTATGGCAGCCAATCTGCATAAGGCTTGGGATAACTTTTCACAGGAGACGTTGGAAACCTGCACACAAGAAGCCGAATTCAAAGCTATACTCTTTGCGCTTTGCTATTTCCACGCCGTTTCGGGTGAGCGCTGTAAATTTGGACCGCAGGGCTGGAATAAGTCATATCCTTTCAATGTGAGCGATCTTATGATATCGGCCAATGTGTTGCATAACTATTTGGAGGGCAGTTGTCGCATACCATGGGAGGATCTACGTTATCTGTTTGGTGAAATTATGTATGGCGGTCATATTACTGACGACTGGGATCGGCGTCTCTGTCGCACATACCTCGAAGAGTTACTACAGCAAGAGCTGATCGACGGCGATTTTGAGTTGTGTCCGGGCTTTCATGCACCACCCAATCTCGATTACCAAGGCTATCACAACTACATCGATGAGGTATTGCCCGCTGAGTCACCCGTACTCTATGGCCTACATGCAAATGCCGAAATCGGCTTTCTAACGAGTGCATCGGAGCAACTGCTCAAGACAATATTTGAATTGCAACCACGAGAATCTGAGCTTAGCACGAATTGTAGTGCGCCACGTGAGGAGCTAGTGAAGATCATGAGTGAGGATTTTCTGGATAAAATGCAAGATGAATTCAACTTGCAAGCCTTGCTGAATCGCGTAGATCGCAAGACACCATTCGTTGTGGTCGCGCTGCAAGAATGCGAACGCATGAACGCACTAATATACGAAATAAAACGTTCGTTGCGTGAGCTCCTGCTAGGCTTGAAGGGCGAACTTACCATAACGCCGGATATGGAACGTCTGGATCATGCGGTTTTCTACGATACCGTACCGTCGGCTTGGGCGCAACTGGCATATCCCAGCATGTTGGGTCTGCAAAGTTGGTTTGCCGATCTGCTGCATCGCATAAAAGAGTTATCGAGTTGGCTCAACGATTTTAAGCTGCCCTGCACCATTTGGCTCGGTGGTTTATTCAATCCACAAAGCTTTCTCACCGCCATCATGCAAGAGAGCGCACGTAAGCATGATCTGCCTTTGGATCGCATGTGTCTAAGTTGTGAAGTGACGAAGAAGGAGAAGGACGACATATCGTAAGTATTGTTTGGGTTGAAATGTAAATTAATTTTAAAGTAAATAAGTGGCAGGTATATTAACAATGCATGTAATTTAAAAATAATGCAGATTGTCTTCGGTATTTATATTATTATATAAGATGACAAAAATATCTCTAGCACACTGTGTATTATATTATAACTTTGTAAAGCGCCTTGCATTTAAATTTAGTACTCTCCTTTCACTAATTCAAAAGCCAACTACTAGTTTGCTTCTTTTATACGCATTTTCAACGTCTTCCGCACAGTTTACCCCCAGTTGAAGGTGCACTCGTGCATGCTCTCTACCTGGATGGCGCCAGTTGGGATTGCCAGCTTAATTCTATTGTGCCATTGCCGCCGAAAGAGCTGCTCTGTGCCATGCCGGTCATTTATATCAAATCCATTGTACAGGAGAAACAAGAATCGCAGCGCTGTTATGAGTGTCCGTTATACAAAACAAGGTAAGAGACAATTTATCTGAGTACATCTAAATAAATTTGTATGCAACTTGTACTCGAATATATACTGTAGAAATGAGCTCAGATGTTCACAACAAATTAATCTAGATTTTAAGAAGTTGGTTAGAAAAGGTTTCAAATATTTAGATAAAAACTATATCCTTTAGTGTCACTGAATATATTGGGTGTGCGACTTTATTATAATTTAAGTGCCGTAATTTGATGGATCAATTTTTAATTGGCTCAGCGCGATCTCGTAAAAATATCAAAATTTTTGTATTTTTTTTTAATTAATTACAGATTACGTGGCAGCACCTATGTATGGACGTTTAACCTAAAGACACGTGAAAGACCCGCTAAATGGATACTTGGAGGCGTGGCCTTATTACTTCAACCATAAAGAAGTCGAAGTTCAATTCACTTGTTATCATAGAGGCTTTTTAGATTTCTATAGAACTACGCTTAACTATATGCAATAGTTGTCAGCACCTTGCTTCTTTGCTTCTTTGAGAATATTACACTAAAATATAATATAATTATTGAAAAATCTAATGGAATTACACAATAAAATGGTTAAACAAGTAAGGAAGGGCTAAGTTCGGGTGTAACTGAACATTTTATACTCTCGCAATTTATTTTTTTAACTTAATTAATATTATATAATACACAATTTGACCCACATATTCGTCATATATATTGTATAAAGTCCATTGAAAGTTGGAAACCATAATATTAGGTTAGAAGCACCGAGGTACTCATGTTCGATATATGGGGCCTTAAAAACCTATGGTCCGATTTCGGCGATTTTTAGAATGGGGCTGCCACACTATTAACATAATATTTGTGCAAAGTTCTGCACCGATATCTTCACTAGTGCTTACTTTATATATTGTAAAGTAAACGATCCAGATCGTCTTCAAAGTTCTGGTATATAGGAAGTAGGCGTGGTTGTGAAGCGATTTGGCCAATTTTCACAACATATTATTGGGAGGTAAGGAAACTATTACAAACCAAGTTTCATTGAAATCGGTCGAGTAGTTCCTGAGATATGGTTTTTGACCCATAAGTGGGCGACGCCACGCATTTTGTAAAAAAATCTGAGTGCAGCTTCCATCTGCCATTTCTTATCTGAAATTTAGTGTTTCTGACGTTTTTCGTTAGGGAGTTAACCCACTTTTAATAATTTTCAACCTAACCTTTGTATGGGAGGTAGGCGTGGTTATTATCCGATTTCAACTATTTTCATGGGGTGTAGTGGGGTACGTAAGAGAATCGACTAGTTTGGTTTATATAGCTTTATTGGTTTGCGAGATATATACAAATAACCTATTTGGGGGCGGGGTCACGCCCACTTTTCAAAAAAAAATTACATCCAAATGTGCCCCTCCCTAATGCGATCCTATGTTCCAAATTTTATTTTCATAACTTTATTTATGGCTTAGTTATGACTCTGTATAGGATTTCGGTTTTCGCCATTTTGTGGGCGTGGCAGTAGACCGATTTTGCCCATTTTTGAAAGCCTCAGGGTGCCAAGGAATGTGTGTTCCAAGTTTCATTAAGATATCTTAATTTTTACTCAAGTTATCGCTTGCACGGACAGACGGACAGACGGACGGACAGACATCCGGATTTCAAATCCACTCGTCATTCTGATCATTTATATATATATAATCCCATATCTAACTCTTTTATTTCTTGGTGACACAAACAACCGTTATGTGAACAAAACTATAATACTCTGTGCAACAGGTTGCGAGAGTATAAATAGCGTTAAGATGAATGTATTTATTCGGAATTATGGAAGAAATCAAATATGTTTCTTTAGAAGTATAGAATTTCCTAGAGAGCATTGCCTTTCAAGCATAAACATATAACTATTTAACATTCATATTCACTTTCTGTCTTAACGGTTCAGTAAAATCTATGCGCTTTTAGTTCGTACAGCCCTTAAGAGACTTCCCGGAATCTCTTGCATCCAGAAAAAGTATATTTAAAAGCAGTGTACTCAAATGATTCGTCACCTTTGGTCAATACCAATGAACTACATACCAGTAACTGCCAAATAGTTCCTACAGGTCATTCCATCACACATACAGCTCGTGAAACTTTCTCTTCCAGAAATAAGCGTGTCAATTGAAAACTTAGACCACGTGTTCTGGCTCCGGGTCGTCACAAAATATTTTATATTATTGTGTACCCGCTCTGTTGGCGATTAAGATATAAAACCCTCTGTATTTAACATTGCATTAGCTCCACTCAGTTACTTGATTCATAAGCGTGATGTGAATAAAAAGATTCTCCGAAAGATTTATGTAGCGATAAGATTATGAGCTGTACGAGCTTTATCGCGGCAATTATTGTTACGTTTGAAGTCTAATAGCGAAGCTTGGACATACATACATAGATACTACTTAATTAGATACGATGATTTGGGCATCGATTCTATACACTTGAAACATGAAGGATCAATAGTTTTTTTGGTCTCACCCGCTCTCTCATAAAAGATTTCTGAAATGAGTTCGTAATAAAAGATGTCATATCTCCATAGCAATTATGAAGTGTCAAAATAATTGGTTCAAGAAGAAAGAACAATATTAAATGAATAACTTGAAAGACAGGAAACAGTTTTTAAAATTTTTTTTAAATTTCTTTTATTCAACTGAACCCAAAAGCGTCTTATCGTCTCGAAAACGCAAAATATATGTATGAAAGATCTGAGCAGTATTTTAGACAGAAATTCTTATTTATTTTCGAACGATGGCAGATTAAAAAAAAAATAATAAATAAATAATTAAAAATATAATACCTAATTGCTAGGCGAATATAAACAGGGAATTTTTCGAGATAAAATATATTTGTTTATGCGAACTCATAAGAAACGGGTATTTAGTGTCTTAAGGCGAATTTATTGTATGTGTCATATTATGTATGCAATGCCAATGGTAGATATGAATATATGTATGTATGTATATACTTACATACTTATAATGTGATCAACAAGTAGTGCGAAACATATAAGTCCCATACATCCACTCAGCGCAAGATTTAACGAAATGAAATTAGGGCAAGTAAACTCAAACACTAATATCAATGAAAACGATATACATACATATGTAGCCACATATTTATATATACATATATGTATAGGATTGTTTGAACGATCTCATCAAATTTGGCGTGAACTGTTCAAAAGAAAAGAAACTCTTAATTTTCATATAGTTTTCATCATTCGGAATAGCCTTCCAGTGTATTTCTTTTTATAATTTAGTCGACCTGTCAAAAGTACCTCGGTTACCAACGTCTTTAGATTAGGTTCCTAGACTGACCCACACAACAGATGCTTACAAAACAATAAAAAGGCCTTCAAAGACTTTTTTTCAGCCAATGTGATAACCAATTGATGTTTTATATTAATATTTCGTCCAACATCTCTTTTACGATATGAACTCTACTTGAAGTTCTTTTTGTAAAAAATTACGCCTTCTGATACTAGTCTCTCAGCTGAAGCTCAAATGTGCAACTCGATTATTAAAGAGATGTTACTCGTAACGAGTTACTTTGAGATCACTCAAATACAACGGTTGTCTCGACTCTCACTGAATGCTATCACTCAAATACTTGTGTTTCCGCGAGAGTATATTCTCCCGAAACAACTTATTTTTAATGACACCGCAATAGTGATTTCATTGAAAGCAACAAAAAAACCTTTCACATTCTTAAAAGATGACGCATTTTCGGGGAACACTTTTCGTAGCAAACGTGAATACGTGACCTAAGCTCAGCCGCCTGCGAGACTTGGTGATTATTATAAAAAAAAATAGAGCTACGGATTGTCGTTGCGAGCTTCGAACTCACAGCCAACTGTCTGGTAGTCACTCATTAAACCACTCAGCTACGTCTCTATTACTAATTGCAACTAAGCTATATTTATAGGTAATCATCAATAAGTAGATGAAACCAGCTATTTACGGTACATAGGCGTTTGTCATCTACACTCAGCATAGTATACGAGTGTATAATGCCTGTCACATCTTTTGACGGGGAAATATGCAAATTCAGGCGCGCCAAGTCATCGTACTGCCCTGGCCAGACGCCAAATGAATATATACTCGTACACATCATTTTTGAACAACTTGTGAAATCATATTTGCGAAATAGCAACAACATTATTTAAAATCCATACATAAATATTAAACATACATATATCGAGTACGATTGTTAAACATTTTTGCAGTAACAGTGTGCGTAAAAAGTATGTAAGTATATATGTGATGTAATTAATGAATTTAATATTTTTTTTTAATGAAACTGATCGGTCAGTGTGAGTACTAAATGGGTTGGGACCTTGAGAATATTAATCTCGAAATTAGTTCTTTTCAAGGACCCGATCCATAAAAAGTCTGTGGCCGAATGGTCCTTTTATGTCATTCTAGATAGCCTATGCGGAGATTTATGTTTCCGTTTTTGTTGTGGTAGAAAGCATTCTTCATTGAGAAATTTGGGCAGTCTCATATTCTTATCAGTAGCTTCGAGCTACTTTGCATTCCGACGTGTATGTGTACCCATCCATTGTGGAATAGCTGGAAAGTACATAGCAGACCAGTTTGCAGGAGAGGGTACCCTAGGAACAGTGACGTCGGAGTGGAAGCGGGTGGGTAGTCCGTGGTCCACTTGTCCTAGACACACTAACTTCGAGTGAGCTTGCCAAAGGCTGGACAACAATCGGCACCTATGCAGTTGCGAGGTTTTTTTGGAAGCGGTGAAGCGAAAACGATCCTTCAAGCTGCTTTCGCTTAGGAGGGCCCATCTCATCGCAGGCATTGGTGTGCATACTGTTCATTGTCCAATAGGTACACATGTGGAGGAATGCGAAGCGGAATCACCCAAGCACTTCCTCCTTCAATGTTCAGCATTCACCAGACTAAGAAGGTAAATCCCTAGCGAAGTAACTGAAATCGACATAAGCCCAATTAAGAAATGTGTAATAGAGACCAAGCTATTTGTCAAATCATCAGGGTCTTGACGATCCGTTAAGAGTATTTTAGGTGCCACAAGCTACCGTTGCAGTTGAGTTGCGGAGATCTAACCCTTAACTAACCTGGCAGTCTCCGAACAGGTCCGAAACTCCAAATACATTTCGATGATATGGACCCGATATGGTCATGGTAACGGCGAAGACTTAAAAATCTGAGGTATTACGGATCCAAGGTATTATTTCTTCCAATATGTTTTCTTATGGTAAAACCATAAAACCAAAATATAGTTCAATATTAACTTTTCGGTATGCATACTTTTCGAAGACAGTGTATATCTGAGTATCAACGCTTTGTAGCTATGTGTGCAAGTGCTAGACAATCGAGCGCTCTGACTGAAGGTTATACGTTCGAAGCCTACATAATATATGAATGCATTGATTTTCAGACTCGCTTTTGATAACGGGTAAGTGGTCAGCAGAAACCAACATGACTTTTAACAATCAAAAAATTTCCAAAAATGTGCAATAAATTATCTGCAATAGTAAAAATAGACAATGCACTGAATTCAAACAAAAACTGGGCCTTAACCTCTTGAGGTCATATGCGTCACTTAAACGCCAATAATTATGAACATTTAAGTTTTAATGTACGATTACGCGGCTATGGTGCGTGACGTCACAAAGCAGTAACTAGGCGAGTGAGTCCCATACGCCGACGGCCGGACGTAAACGGCTACGTTAAAGCGTAAAGTACATATGTATGTACATTGGTGTATATAAATATAGACTTTTTCATTATCAAGGCAAATGAAATTCACATGAACGCACGCATCCAATGCGTGCCCCCTTTTCGGCCCAGAAAGAAATTTTGTAACTTTTTAGAGGTGAAGTGGTTGGAGTACACGACTACTTATTTATACATATGTATGTATGTATGAAATGATAAAACAGCGAATATACAATTTGTACATTTATTTATATAAAACGACAGATAAACTATTTGTTTATCTAAAGCCAATTAAGCACACATATCTAGAAGTGTCGACTGAGTGTGAGACTAATACACACACAGGTAAAAGCGGAAAAGACCGGTATGTTTATACACACACACACATTCATATAAATGTGCTGTTGCTATATTGTGGAGCAATAAAAATCCGAAAAAAAGCAAAAAATCAAACTTTCCTACGGGCTATGGGCGGCTCGACGCTTATGACTCTGTCAAAATTTCCATAAGCATGCTGACGGCTGATATGAGTATGTACGCTTTCAACACTTTCGTGTAAACATACACATGATTCGCATAAAAAAGTCGCTCTCCAGCAATAGTTAGCGCCAAAATATAAAGCACGATTTTCCCGTGTCATTTTTGCGGAGCAAATTCCAAATGATTTTTTGAATCATACGCGTGAGATTAGTTCGCACATTGTGCGCCAAAAGCCATACATACAGACATACATACATACATAGAGACATAGCTGAGAGCAGAGCAGCGTAAGAACAAAAACGCGGTAGCATGCTCAGGGTTAAATATAAAAACATCGCGACAAATCTGCACATTAGTTATATATACTCGTACAACGCAACCACCTTCAGCGCGCGTTGAACGCTCGCGGTGCAGCCCCGTCTTCGTCGCTTGTATTTCGAAAATCATATAAAATTTAATATATATTTTGTACGATATAATAAAATATCATCAACCATTAGTATATATACAACAACAGCAATAAACAATAAAATTACTAAATAGCGCCGAGACTAGACACACGAGTGATTTTTGCAATAACTGCAGTTAAACAAAAGATACACGGATAATAAAGTAGAAAACAAGCAAATTATATAAAGAAGTAAAATCGGAATTTAGCAAACAAATTCGTATTTTCTACGGTAGCAGCGAGCAAACTTTGGACGGCACATTTTAGTTGCTGAAAATATTTCGAGAAAAAATATACACCGTGTGGCAGAGGAAGGCAAATATTAATTTGGGCAAGTGGTGAACGTGAACGTCGTCTCGAGGTAAGAATTTTTTTAAATAATATACATATATGTATCTCATAGGTGAATGTATAAAAATTGAATAATTGTGCAAAAAAAATATTAAAAAAAAAATATTGAAGAATTAAAATTTAAATATAAATAAAATAAAAGTGCAAAAAAAAAAATCAGTGATTAAATATAAAAATAAAATAAATAAATGTAATAATAAAAACAAAATAATAATATAATATAATAAATTTTTTTTATTTAATTAAATTAATTTAAAAAAATATTTAAACTAAAAGAAATATAATATATAAATTAAAATACAAAAAATAAAAGAAAAATTAATAATAAAGAGCATACCAATTAAAATAAATTATTGATAAACTGTGCATAGAATTTTTTTATTATTCAAAAAGTTAGAATTTAAATCAAAATAAAATAAAAGTGCAAATATAAAACAGCAATTAAAATTAAAAATAAATTTAATAAATATAATAATAATAAAAGCAAAATATTA
This sequence comes from Zeugodacus tau, assembly GCA_031772095.1. Lineage (NCBI taxonomy): Eukaryota > Metazoa > Arthropoda > Insecta > Diptera > Tephritidae > Zeugodacus > Zeugodacus tau. The sequence goes on from CM062649.1 coordinate 82,177,610, forward strand.
ATAAAATTGTAATGTTATAGTGAAATAATAAATATTATATTAGATAAATAACGAAATGTTATTAAAAGAAATAGCAAAACAAAAAAATAACAACAAAACTAAAATTAAAGATGGTACCTAAATAACAATTAATTAAAAACACAGTTAATAAACTGAAAAACTTAAGAAACATTTTTTAATTAACAGTTTAACTTCCCTAACTCGAATCACAATAATCCACAAAAAACTTCGAGTTAGAGAGACATACGCGTTACGAAAGGTTATTTGTATGAGATTTGACTTCTATTGCCAATTCAAGAGCACAAGTTATGGAGAACATCGAGTTATAGAAGTTCGAGTTATGGAAGTTCAACTGTAACATTATATTATAATATAAAAAAAATTAAAATAAATATCAATGAATTTGAAAATAAATTAAATACAAATTTTTAATAATTAAAAAATAATATAAAATATTAAATTAATATAAAGTACAAATAAATAAACAAATTCTTAATTATAATCAATATAAAGTATACAATTGAATTATAAAGTGCATACAAACAGTAAATACAACATAAAATAAAATAAATTAAGTAATTATAGAAAATAAAACAACAAAAATGAACAAATACCACGATTCAACCGAGGAAAGATTTATTTTTTTTTTCATACAAGAAAAAAATCCAAAAAAAATATTGTATAAAGAAAATTAAAAGTAATAAAAAAACAATCAAATAAATAAAGAAAACTTAACACTAAAAAATAATAAAAATATATTCATTTTCAATGCAATAAAGTAAATAAACCAATTATAGAAAATGAAACAACAAAGAATACCGAAAAAACGATTAAACTGAGTAAAGAATTTTTTTATTAAGTTTTTCCAAAATAACACAACTAAAGAGGAAGATAAAAAATAAAAAATAAATAAATTGTATATATAAAACTATAACTAAAGTAATAAAAAATACCAACCACATAAAAATAAATAAAAATAAACACTAAAACTAAAAAAAAAACAAATAAAAATACAGTAGTTTTCCGAAATAACGAATATTCGTTTTAACGAAAACCGCTTATAACGAACAAGCAAATTTGTTACATTGAGTACCTTAAATAACGAACATCGGGGATTTGTAAGTACTCGGTTTAACGAACAACATGAAGAAGACATATGAAGAAAGAGAAAAAAATCATATAACATCGAACCAAAAGAAGAAATAAAACTTGAAAAAATTAAAAAGAAATGTGCAAATTGAAAAAATGTTGAATTTTATAAAAAAACTTAAAATTATTGATCAGCACGAAATAGAAGTATAAGTGTCAGAATTGGTCCATTTTGAAAGAATTTATTGGATTTGAATTGTTTTGTTATGGTTTTTCATTTTTTAACAAATAATTAATAAAACAATTTATTAAACTGCAATTTACGGATATATAACTCATTTTTATTGATAAAAATACCTCTAAGTGAGTACTCGAATTAACGAAAAATTCGATATAGCGAACAGGCCTGACAATTAATGTGTTCGTTATTTCGGAAAACTCTGTATATATATTCTTAATTTTAAAAATTAAACGCTCTTATTATTGTGATAAAATATTTAACAACATAAAAAATAAAACAAAATAATTAATAAGATCAAATAAATTAAAATATGATAAATAAAATAAAAAACAAATAAAAATAGGATAAAATAATTAAAACAAAAAAATTAAAAGTAATAATAAATAAAATTTAAATACAAATTTAACAAGTAATTAAAAATAAAACAAATATAAAATTTAATATAATTTAAAAGCACAAAAAAATATAAATCAAAATTGAGCTAATAGCACTTGGCCGTATTGAAATACATATACAATTCCTATTGTTGTTGTAAATAATCAATTCCTGTCGCAGCAGCTAGTTTCTCGTGTTTCACATGTTATATGAACATATACCGCTTGGCAACCGCCAATTTCATAATATTTAGCTGGTTTTGCGCCACCGCTGCAGCAACAATAACTATGTTTATACAAAACACACACAGGAGTACATAAAATAAACAACAACAAATATGTGCAATTCAAATAAACACATGTCTTTTATTAACGGCTTATTTACACCAACACATAATTGACTTACAACTAAAAGCAATAACAACAACAAAAACTATATTTGCAATATAGTACATATGTACATAACACTAGAATAAAGCTATTTTTAACTTTTCCATTACAGCAACACCACAAGTGATTGAACAGTCAAATAGCGCCACAGCGATTGAATAACTTGAAGCACCTGAGCCAGAAAAAAAAAATACAACAAAAAAGACACATACACAAGTGTATAATTAATTAGCAGAGATTAGTTGTATACATTACTCACCTGATCGAACCGCATCACTCCGCACCGCACTGTTAACTGTAGCAGCACACAATGGCAACAACAAAGAAGTCAAAGCATGAAAACGCTGCCGATTATGATGGCGAACCCGGCTGCGACACATTGCACGAGGTTAACGCCATGTTCCGTCACTTCTGGGACCCTACAAAATATTGGACATGTGAGGCACAAGGGCGTCCCGCTAAACTACAACGCTGTCCACAATCACATCTATATATGGACTCGCAAAATAAATGTGTCATGTACACCGATTGGCATTGGACCGATCCCGCTGAACCGCCAAGCCGTCCGCGTAGCGCGAAAAGCACGTGAAGTCATGAATGGAATGAGTGTGATTTTTGCCAAGCACAAAAAAACAAAAACAACAAAAACGATAATAGAAACGTGATTTTACCGCGCATCGCAAGCAGACATGCTTGAGCGCAAAACTCGCATAGATTTGTATATATGTATGTTTGTATGTATATATGTATCTCTAATGTATAGCACTTGTGTTTAATGGAGTGCTCTAGTGTAATTATATGTACATACATTGTATAGTTAGGTATGCCACAAATTCGTTTGATAAGATTTTAATTTAGTAACAACAAAAAAAAAACAATTATTGTTAAAACAAAAACTATGTATATTTATAAGTGGTACATATGTACGCAATTACTTATAGCCTACGACTGAAAATTTGCTTTAAGAAATTTGTGGCTGTTTAAATTTGTATTGTTAAAAAAAAAACAAAAAAGAATAAGAAGAAGTAGAAGTAGAAGAAAGAGTGAAAACTGCCAACTTGGATAGTTTTTCAAGAAACACTTTAAGCTTTATTTAATTTTAAATAATATTATTTATGCATGTAAAACTGTAATGAGAAAAGTAAGTCAAGCGCTTATTAAATAAATTACAAAATACTTCAAAATCAGTACGGGACATTTATTTAATTATGTATGACGGTCAAAAGTAAAGAAAGGAATACATAAAATTACTACCATGAGATATTATTTACTCTAAAAAAAATGATTTACCATGACCAAAAAGTTTTTATAAACATTTTTCGTTTTTCTAAAAATTCGCTTTTTATGAACTTTGTGCAAATACCAAAATAGTATACTCAATGTAAATGAGTAAAAAAATAATTATAATCAAACTTAGCGGACATTTACACAACTCGTTCGTTTGTTCGTGCAATAATTCGTTAATACATTTTCACAGAGATCCGCACTACTTTCATACTTATAGCTAACAATTTAAGCTAACCAAGGTTTCTTGCTTCTTTCTTTTTCCAATTATAGGCATTTTTACAACGTCCAAACGAATTTAATACGAGCGAAAAAAAATTAATGATTAAAAATATAACCTCAACTCCGCGAAATGTAAACATTAAATGAATAAAATGTTATAAATAAATACGAGAAAGACATTAGCAGCACATAACGGTTATTAAAGATAGGTTGGAATGCAAATTGGAATGTATACGTTTACGCACTAATTTCGTTTGTTTGTTTGTTGTAACAGTATATAAAACATGCCGCAACAGCGTTTCAAGCACTGTACACTTTCATCAAATCACTCTCTAATACAACGTAGGTATTTACTAGATTATTGCTATTTTACATTTCCACATGAGATATTTGTAGCGTTGTTGCATGCTTGGCTCTTATTACATGACTGCATATGTTTATGTTGTTGTTGTTATTGGGTTATGTTTTCGAACGAACGACACCTCGGATGACAAAGGAAAGTAATGTTGCTATATAAGTATGTTTACAGTTAATTTGTTTGTTAGTTAGTTGCTCTAAAATTCGAGGTGTTCGCCTGTTTTGGTGATAACTTTAAGCTTGTCGAATTTTGGTGGTTTCGTGTCGTTAGGGATTTCCTCCTTAATCGGTGCTGGCTCCTTTGGTGGTACACGTTTCTGCTCTGCAGCAGGGCGTGCTGTTGTGGTGCTTGGTTTTGCTTTCGGTGTAGCGGTTGGTGCTTTTGGTGGAGCTGTAGTTGGTTTTGGTGTAGTAGTTGTTGTGGTGGTGCTGGCCGTTTGTGGTCTTGGAGTTGTCGTTGTTGGTGGTCTCGCTGTTGTTGTTGTGGTTGTAGATGGTTTTCTAGTTGTCGTTGTGGTAGTAGGTGGTCGTGTGGTTGTTGTTGTCGTGGTCGGTTTAGGCGTGGTTGTAGTTGTGCTTGGTCGCGGTGTAGTGGTAGTTGTCGTCGTCGTCGTCGTCGTTGTTGTCGGTGGCTGAGTCGTAGTTAGTGGTTTAGTAGCGGCAGGCTTTGGCTTGCTAGTAGTGCTAGTAGATGCAGTTGATGGCTTAACAGAAGCTTCTAAACCAACGCCCTCATACCTGACATTCTTCACCTTCACCTCGGGCTGACGACCGGCTCTTGGCGACTTCACACGCGCCAAAAACCGATTGAACGGCGAACCCAAATACAAATGTTCGTTGAATTCCAAAACGTGTGAAACAGCGCCCGCCGACTTATCAGTGCCATGCAATGAGCCCACAATATTACCATTCCAATCGACGCGCACAATGGTTGAACGTTTGGGTGCCAGCAGCAAAATACTCTCACCATGTCCGATGAAGTGTATAAACTTTTGAGCCAGCTTATTGGGGAAGGCGTTATTAATTAGACGGAAGGGCAACTCGAACAGGCTTAGCAGACGTGCCAAGAATAAACGTATACTGGGGAAATTAGCGAAGATATTGAAACCATTTGGATGTTCACTATCGGCGGCCATAACGAGCGGTACCCATATGCCATCGGCGTCGGGTGTCAAATTGTCGGGCAAACCAGGCAAACCCTCTACAAAGACTTCACTTTGTCCAGCTTTGGCACCCTTTAAATAGTATTTGGTTAAACGCATCGCTCCGGTTTCAGCAACAACAATGAAGTCCTCATCCGGGCTCAAGGCCAAGCCATTGGCAAAGAATAATTCGTCCAGTAATACTTTGCTCACATTGTTAGCGCGATCGTATTTGAAGAGTCTAAAAAAAAAGAATATATGTTTAAGTTTCATCTATTACCTAAAGACTTGTATTAAAAAGTGATAGATCTTCGAACATTACAAAAAAAATTCACCAAGAAATGTAGCAGAAAACGCAAATAATAAACAGACATACATACATATATATGTACCTGATATAAAAAAGGTATTTATTGTCAATTTATTGTTGTTTATACCTATGAAACTTATCTAATTTCAAATAAAAAATTTTAAACCTAAGATAAATAGATCGAGCTTGAAAGTTGACACAGTCGACTGTTTTCTATATGCTTTTCAAAGAAAAATTAGATTGTTGACAAAAAAAATAATAATAAAAACATATAATCCTTTTATTCCTTAACAAAAATCACTCTTTGCTGTAAACACTATACTATGAAACCAAATGCTTTAAATATTATGTATTAATGTGCTGAGATGAAGAAACATGATTGATAAATAAATAAATACGAATAATATGAAATATATGGTTAAATAGCATAAAATAAAAAACAAGGTTGAAGGCCGATTGAGCCAAAATATTCTATAGAACACCAACAAATATTTTTGAAAAACAAAATTAAAAAATATATCTACATTTTTTGTAGCTTTATATATCATGAATCTTCTAATATTCATATGCTACATAAATGCTATTTACTAGCATATTCAAAAAAATATATGCAAGCAAATATTTTTTCATCTCTATGACGTAGTCAGTAAGCGTGATGAGTTTTTTATTTAAGGAACAGTTGAAACGTGCGTGCTAGCTGGCAACAATCCAATATGAGACAACACTACTGCTACCTAAATTCACACACACACATACATATATGCTTGTGAAAAACCAGTTTGACATAACTCATACAAAATTGTTTTTAATTTATGCTTAAAGTATAATAGAAACTTTCTTTCGCATTAGGTCATATAGAGTTCAAAATTAACTTACCGGCCAGATGGATTTGCAAATGAATCGTATACCAAATCGAGCAACAGGAAGTCGGAACTTGAATCTGTCCAGTAAATATCACCTTTCTGATCCACAGCAACTGTGTTGAAAAGTTTAGCTTTACGTTGAATATCTTTACCCGGCAATTCTTGCTGTGGCGATATGAGCAATTTCTTTTGATTTTTATTGAGGTCTATCTGCCAGATACCGTAGTATGCGTCCGACACAATCAAATTATTACCTTGCGTATCGAAAGCAAGGCCCAAAGGTCGGCCGCAACGAGCCTCTTCAAATATTTCTTCTGCGGAATTAACAAATGAATTAAACGTTGAATTTTATCATGATTTCCTACAAAACAAAGGCAACATACCACAAGGTTGTCCAATTTTTGCTACGTGTGTAACATGATCGGCGGTTAGTTTAATTATCTCACCACCATGTATGCCGGTATAAACTTCATTTTTACGTGCAATAAGACATTCGGGGCCGTAGACACGCCCTTCGAGAAGGCGTTCCGCACCATCTAAGTGCTGGTTAGGTTCTAAGGCGCCTTTCAGATCTTTAGCAGGTGCGACACTGAAGAAAAATTACAATTAAATAGATGTGATCCTCAAACAAAGGATAGTACTTTGAACTTACTGAAATTCTTTGAATGGAAAAGTGGTACGCGGTGGCAGACCCGGCAATAAAATTACGATTAGGAAAAACACCATAAAATTCATTATCCTAATACCAATGGAGTGTAACAGACCCATTTTGACTTTCCTTTTATTTTATGCTAATATTAGGAAGTCTTTTAAACAAAAATCTTATAAATTACTCTCCCAGTTGAACAACTAGTAACTAAATTAACAAAATACAAAATCACTTTGAGTTAACCTACTCTGCAAATTTATTCGGCCAGCGACACGAAGGCAATTTCAAGTGCAATGCTACCTGACCGCACAAATTAGTGGTACACCTTTATAAATGTGTACACTGTGCTACATTGCAGGAGAAAAAATAAGATTTATAAAATTAATAAATTAAGGTGTTAATAGCGTTACTTATTATTTTACTTAATAATATTTTTGCATATAATTATTTTGGCGTACGCATAATCTGTAAAAAATTTCCACCTTGACAGATATTAAAAATAATACTTAATGACAAAATTTACATTTTCATTTTATACAAAAATAATAAAGAAAAAGTTTAAAAATTAAATTAAATAAAAAAAATTTAAATAGTAATTATTTTTATATACAATTTTTAATTCATAACACATACCCAATTGGTAATCCGTCAACATTCGCCGCATATTAGTCGAACAGGTTTTTTGTATTTTCCCATTCACACTTTTTTGATAGCTTGTTTTCGTTTCGTATACTCTCTTACGTGAATTTACATATGTTCTGATAATTTGATAGCTGATGATTTTGTAGCAGCGCTGTTTCAATAAACCACGAATTTAAAAGTACACTTAATAATGGCGGAAAATCGTAGCTCCGCACAAACCGAATTTGGTAAATTTTTATGACTTGTATATATTTAGCTCAATACACGAAATACCAACAGGTAATAATACGCGCTCAAAAGACGACTACTCCATGACAATGGACCACGATGCAGATCCAAATACGCAAGAGAGTCGTGATGATAGCACACATACACCAAATTCGTCTGCTCATAATACAGGTATTTGTTATTGAAATATAAATAACATTTGTTATATTGCTAATTCTCGTTTTATTTAGATGAGGACGATGACAGTGGCGATGGACGTAGTAGCTCGGCGCTGGCTTCATCGTCCACACTAAGCTACAAGGAAAGACGTCGCGAAGCGCACACACAAGCTGAACAAAAACGACGTGATGCTATCAAGAAGGGTTATGATAGCTTGCAAGAACTAGTGCCTACATGCCAACAAAATGATTCAGCATCTGGTTATAAATTAAGTAAAGCGCTCATATTGCAAAAATCAATTGACTATATTGGTTACTTAAATTTGCAAAAGAAAAAGCAAGAGGAAGAGAGTGCTGCGCTGCAAAAAGAAGTAGCAGCTTTACGTATAATACAGAACAGTTATGAGCATATGTTGCAGCACCAGCAAGCAAATCCGGGACCTGAAGAAGCACGTCTAACCGACGAGGCAAAATTTCAAGTGGTCAGTATGAGTTAATTGTGGTACTTTTTATGATTTTCGTGTGCTAAAAGCATGAAATTTCAACTGAAAAAACTGAAATAGAAAACATCTGACTCAGCACTTAGTAAAGTATCTAATTCAGCACTCTGTAGCATGGACTGAAAAGGTATATTTTAAACATTTGGTGCCATTATATAACAACAAAGAGGCTTTGTTATGCTTTATGGGAATTTCTTCTATTTGTGAATATATTTACACAAATTTTAAGAAATCAGCTTGAAAATGCTATACCATTATGCAGCAGTTATAGGTACCCTTGACTTATTCAAAAAAATATTAAATATTTAAACCAACAGAATTTAATAAGCATTATGTTTATTACTTTTTATATAGCAAAGTCTCTACAATAATTAAGATAGACAAACATCTTTGTGCGGCAGTTCGAAACATTTCGAAATACTACTTACTAAAGTGCTATGGAATAAATATTATTCTAATTATAAATATGCAATTATAATATTATAATATCAAATTCTGGCCATAAAATAGTTTGCTCTCGCAATTATTCGACAATAAAACCTTGACTTTAAGACATACATATATTCTAGTTTAAAGTTATAAATAAAATTATATTAGTATTAATATAATAATTTATATATTTTTATGCAGTTTCAGGCAATCATGGATGAGATGTTCGAAACATTCCAGCATATACCAATGGATAACTTTAAGCAACTGACAACAGGCGTCATACCGTGGTTAGAAGAATACTGCAAGCCACATATTTTGCGCAGCATTCTCAGCCGCACGCTACAACAGATGTCCCAGCTGCAAGTGCAAGATAAACAGAAGCAGCAGCAGGACAACGAAGGTTTTAGTTGATTTAGTTGTGGGTTATGTAAATGCTGCGTAATTCACGGTTAGCCAGCTATATGTAAAGTTGCTTATAATTATGGAAACTTATTTTGTTTGAATTAGTGATATTTTACTCCGGGAATCAAATTAGTAGTGGAATTATTATTTTTATTTTACAAAGATTGCCATTTCTTAAGCCAAATAGTAAACCACGTATTTTTTTAATTTAGAAAATTGTGCGTTACAATAATTTTAATATTGCTACATAGCATTATGTTGATAAGAACAAAGTAATGGAATTTATTCGCGCTCTTGCAAATCTGTAGACAACTTTATAGTTATTTCTGCGTTTAGACTTAACTTAAGGGTTCACTTGGTTGCGGGTATAGAGTATAATCATTTTTATATAATTGGGTATTTTTTTTTTAATTTTAGCATTGTCAGTTATTTTTTTCTGTTTCTGGGCAAATAAAGATTTTTTATATGAGTGTTTATGTAACATAAAATGTACTCAATTAAAGTGTTGCCTTAAACTGACATATTTTGTCTAATACATTTCTGCGACTTAGTCTTAATTACTGTCAAATTTGTACAATAAATTAAAAACAAACTAAATTTAAAGCCTCTTAACTATTTAGCACTTGAGTAGTACTGAACTGTTTGATTATGTTAATATTTTGTATATTTTGATTTATGATTTGCACAAAAACTTGTCGGCACTCTGTTGCCAGACGTCAAATCCAATTGCAATATCGCCCGCAGCAGGTGCACGTAGCAATTCTTGTACAATGCGCACCTGTGCATCGAAGCCGACCAAGTGTAAAATATCCAGCAGTTTGCTTATTGTGTATGGTTCATATTTATGTGTCAGCTGCAAGTTAGCCAAAGCTGCACGCAGCTGTTGCATGCAAACGTTGTAAGCCTCAACGTTAACGTGCATACTTTCGTGTTGCAAACGCATTATGCCTTCCGCAAGCGTAGCGACTAAACCCAAAAACAAATTCTCATTCTTTACATTACCGAGTATATTGCAAATACCAATTAATGCTTGTGGCAGTTCGAGTCTAAAGTCATGCGCACGCACAAAACACAACGCCGCCAACTTACGCACGCTTTCACAGCGATGCGCAAGCAGCTGCCACATTAACTCGCGTATACGTTGCAAGAAACTGCATTCATGTGCGCCAAGTTGTTTGGGTAAATGCTTGACTTTCGATAGGAAGCCCAGGAATAAAACGGTGGTGCGTGTATCGCTGTTCAAGTCCTGTTTGCTGGCAAAATAGTTGAGTATGTATTCGCAAGCTGTTGGCATTTTTCGTATGATTTCATCGTAAGTAATATCGTTGTGCTCATTACCGGCCGCTGCGTCAAAATCTTTGGCTAGCGTTTGACCGACAATTTTCGGTATTAATGCGCCAAAAAGCTGCAGTGCCGCATTGAATTCCGTCCATTCGGGGTGTTCAATGCGCTTCAATGTAACCAAGAGTATTTCATTGTAATAATGTGCTGTAGCATCACGCAACTCTGTATCGCGTACTAAAACGCCTAGGTAGTGCAGCAGTAAAGCCTCCAAGCGATCGAATTTTTCGGCATTCGTTGCATCTATGTCGCGTTCATTTTTAAGTAACGCTATAGTTCTATCCATTACACGCTTGAGTAGTGGTCTTGTGCGCTGCTGTTCGTTCTTCACAATATGCAACATCATGATGGAGTAACCGGCGCCACGACGTGTGACGCTCACCTGCTTTGTATTGTCGAACAAGAGTTCCAAGCAGTTGTCCAATAAATGGTACGCCACCGAAGTGGTAGCACAATGTGTGGTAATGCTTTTGGTGAGTTTGCCTGATTGATTGGAAAAAGTTTGAAACTTAAAACATTGTTTCACTTAAGTACTAAGTAGTTACCTACCTATACTGACGCCAGCTGCTTCGATGGCACCTTTGTGCCTACAACGTGTTAGCACGGTTACATTTATATCCAAGCAACGCTTTAATATCTGACAATCTGTTGAGTCCTGGTCAATTGATGCTACATAGCGCATACCGATTTCCGTTGCCAAATCGCAGGCAGCCTACAATATAAACGATTTCTTGAAAGAAAATAATAAAGGAAGTGTTTAGTGTTTACTACCTTCAATGACAGCCAGAATGACATGAGTAAGAATTTTCGAAATTCTCCATGATCAGCACCATCATCAACTTTGTAGGCGCTTTTTTGCACCAATATTTCCAAACTTTCGTCCATGTCTTGGAAGCTTGCTGCATTACTAGCAGCTTGCATGGCATCAGCTTTGCATACATTCAGTAAATTCAAAACTAATTTCAGTACTTTCTCCAATAAGTCCAATATTTCACACTGTGTTTCCGTTTTTAGACAGTTTTTGCCTTGCACAACCTCTCCAACGATATTGATGAAGCCAAATAAGTGATTTCGCGTCTTACACACAAGCAGTGGATCTTTTTGAAAATCTTCAAGTTCTTCCTTCAAAGTATTGGTAGCGTATTGCAGCAAAATTGTGAGCGCTTCATCATTACCTGTGCTCTTGCAACAATTCACTGTCACTCTCGCATAAAGTGTGCTTAGCACACATTCATCCACAGCACAACGGCGACTGAACTCCTTGCATAGGCGTAAACTCTCATCTACTTCGGCAAATTTGATTTGTTGCAATAAGCACATTATCAATTCTAATGCATCATCATAACCCAATGGATCATCAAGTAGTTTGAAGAGTGCACTTGCTACGCTAGCAGAATCGAATACTTTTTGCTCAATCAAAAAGTGACCAAGTTTCTTATTTTGATTTAAGCAGCAATTTTTTGCATTCTTCTCCAAATTGTCGGCGTATAATGATTTTAGCAAAATATCTAAGAGGCGCAATGAAAATATTTTCGGTTGATAAATCTCGCTACCAATGTCGTCATCAATTAAAAGGTGGATATGTTTGAAAAATATCTGTATGCTGGTCTCTAGAGTGGTTATGCCACCGGCGTCATGCAATTTGCTAAACGTTTTTGCCACATAATTCACTATTGCTGGTATTTTACCCAAAATTTCATTGCGATACTGTGCGTTTTCTATGCATTTGTGCTCCTTTATGAAAGCTGCTGTGAATTCCAGACAGTCTTCAATGGCAAAGCTGGCTAAATTGTCAACAATGAATTTAAAGACCAGCATTTGAGTTTCCAATTCAAATTGGAAGCAATTTGTTATCAGTTCAGTGCTGATTTTAAAAAAGTGTAACTTTGATGCATCGAATATTTGACGTGAGAACATGCTAAAGATTAATGTTGAACGAAAATAATCCTGCTCAATGGAACCATCGATCGTGTTTTCGAGGAAGTTTACTATTTCCGGTTGATGCTGCAAGAATTCGAACAATCTATCCTTTTGCTCTATACGTCCATACCAGTGAGCGTGGAAATTTTTGATTTCCTTTACTGTACCCCGTGTGAGTATATCAGTGCTTAGCAGTAGTAGCTCATCGGAGTTTTGTGCACTTAACGATTTTACTAAATGTTGACTAGCGGCTAAAATGCTTTTATGACTCAGGCTTAAACGTACGCCAGCAAAAAATTCACTCGGTGAATGCTGTGCACTGTTCAGGTATTCCATCAAATTGTGCGTTTTCAATATGCAACTAATTAAATAGAATTTAAAACGGCTGGACCATGGCCAAAACTCTAAAATAACTTGAAAATTCTCAAAAGCGTATTCAAGCTGTCGGCAACAATTTGAAAAAAGATTCAGCGACTCCTCGCGCATGCCATATTGATTGCATTGTAAGCAATAATAGATTTGCTGCAGTGGTATATTAGCGCTGCATTTTGTAAATTTACTCAATAATAAATTCAAAACTTTTAGTATATATAGGATGCTACCGCAATCTTCGTTGATAGCGTCACTTAATGCCTTAGTACATTCAATAATGAGCTGCTCAGCATCGAAAGTCCGCGCACTCTGATCAGTTAATAATACGGCGTATAATAACTGAAAACCACATTCCTCGTTATACAATAATTTTGGTTTAGGCAAAGCGTTCAAATGGGACTCAAAAAGTTTATGTTGCTGCAACAATTGGAAATAGGCACGATAAGCTGTATTCAAGACAACTTGATTGGCTATACTCGATGCACCTGTTTGGGATCTCGTCAAAATTTCGTACTCTATTACAGCAACAATGTGCTGAAGTATGCATTCTGCCTCATCCTTAGTTTTCGCCTTCGTTGCAATTGACTAAAATATAGTTTTCATTATGATCAATTCTAATATTGTTTACATATTCATTTACGACTTACAGGCAAATATTTTATATACTCATCGGATTTGGAAATATCTTTTACACATTTTGGAAGCTTGCTAATATCTGGAATTGCAACGGACATATTGCTATGCACACTTAAAGACAATTTTATTATTTAGAAGCACTTTTTAATTAATAAATTATTATTAAACATGTATCCTTAAAAATATAGAACAACCACGGGTGGTTTCCGGCCACAATTATTGACAGCTGTTCTTATCAGCCGTCTGCTACAGTGTTTAACAAATAAAACAACTCGTCAGATTGCTCAAGATATACAACTGTTTGATATGTGTTTTATATAAGCATATAATAAAATAATCAAATAAATATAATGCCTGCCGTGATTTCAATGTTTTATTTTTAAATTATGTTTAATTGTTTATGAATATTTAAGTTAATAATAAGTTTTAGTTAAACAATTGTAAAAATCTTATTGGAAATACGCAATTGGTGTAAAACGTGGCAACACTCGCCTAATTGCCATCTTTGCGGTGATTTCTGCTCCGCTTCATTTTTGTTCTCTACGCTTTGCGCATTTCAAAAGTGACAAAATGGCGAATGAAGCAAGTAAATTGCTCCTTTCTACACAACAAGAAAAACCAAATCATTACACGTAAATAAAATGAATTAATTTGATAAATTGTGTTTTTAAGTGTTCAACAATATAACGAAATCATTTGCTACATATTTAATTAACATTTTGTGCGCTGTGGTGTCTTCCAGGTACTTAAAGGAATTTCGCGTCGAACAGTGTCAGTCTTTTCTGCAACACAAATGTAACCAACATAGACCATTTGTATGCTTCAATTGGCATTTCCAAAATCAACGCCGCCGTCGCCCTGTCCGCAAACGGGATGGAACATTCAATTATAGTGCTGATAATTATTGCACCAAATATGATGAAACTACAGGCATATGTCCGGATGGTGACGAGTAAGTATTTTCCAAATTAAAATTTTTTTCTTTAAGATTGCTTTGGAAGCAGTAGCCAATGTTTAGACTGTGCAACATACGCTAATATCCTGCTCCCCCACCCATTTGCAGCCAGTTAGAGAAATTGCGTTTCCATTATTTCCTACACCTTTTGGCTTTATACAGATCCCTAACATTTGCCTTTTTGCTTTCGTCATTATCAGTCATTGCTTTTATGTTTGTTTTCTTTGTTTTTGTTTTATTTTTGTTGTGTGTTTAGCTCTATTTTGTGTTTTTGATGCAAATTCGTTTATGTTTTACTTCAATTCTACTTCGTTTGTATCTCTTCTCACATTTTCGCTTTTATGTTTATTGTGGGCATTCCCTTATTTTTCGTAGAAACAAACTCGATACCACTTCAAAATGTAAATAAATATGGGCATAGGCGTGCGCTTGGGAGGTGTTATATTACAGCAAGCATGATAGATATTAGAGTGTATATTTATGTATACAAATAAATATAAATTGATATTTAAAGATTGTGTTGCAAAAAAAATATTGTTTTGCTTATTCTTAAGCGCCGTTAATCAGCTGAAACTATGTATTTTTTTTTTGCTTGTTATACTTGTTTTTTATTTAATTTGTTACTATTTTTTAATTGGAACTAATTTATGCATATTTTGATTTTCATTTAAGCTGTCCATTTCTACATCGTACCGCCGGTGATACTGAGCGACGCTACCACTTGCGTTACTATAAAACTTGTATGTGTG
Source organism: Zeugodacus tau (assembly GCA_031772095.1). Taxonomy (NCBI): domain Eukaryota; kingdom Metazoa; phylum Arthropoda; class Insecta; order Diptera; family Tephritidae; genus Zeugodacus; species Zeugodacus tau. The sequence goes on from CM062649.1 coordinate 82,192,866, forward strand.
TACATGACACAGATAGTCGTGGTTATTGCGTTAAAAATGGACATCATTGTGCTTTTGCGCATGGCATACAGGATCAACGTCCACCGGTATATGATATTAAGGAACTGGAGTCCTTGCAAAATGCCGAGCTGGCACTCGACGGTACAAATGCACAAAATGCTCTAGATAAAGAACGCAATCTAATGAATGAGGATCCCAAATGGCAGGACACCAACTACGTGTTGACGAATTACAAGACGGAACCATGTAAACGTCCACCGCGACTTTGCCGACAAGGTTACGCTTGTCCACAATATCACAATAGCAAGGATAAGCGACGAAGTCCACGCAAATTTAAATATAGGTTGGTGTGGTTGAGAAGTTTGTTAATATTTTGGTTATTAATGATATTTTCTTTCTCTCCTTCATTGCATACAGATCTACACCATGCCCAAATGTAAAGCATGGCGAAGAGTGGGGTGAGCCTGGTAATTGTGAGGCCGGCGACAATTGTCAATATTGTCACACACGTACCGAACAACAATTTCATCCGGAAATTTACAAGTCAACTAAATGTAATGATGTACAACAAGCCGGCTACTGTCCACGTAGCGTATTCTGTGCATTCGCACATGTTGAACGTGAGTGCAGACACCTGTTTGATTATTATTTTTGTTTTTCTTTTGTATTTACATTATTTGATTTTCGTTTTCATTAATTAATTTTAGCTTGCCCTATGGATGAATTGCGTGACAATGCGCTCTCTGCCAGTTTGGCCAACTCTAGTTTATTATCACGTTCCTCGGCGCCAATTAACATTCCTAATTCTACGCTAAATAACTCCATGAACGGTGAGTGTAAGTTTGTCGCAAATTTTTCTAGCGAGCATATGCTGCAAAACTATAAATATTTTTTTTTCCACATTTCAACAATTTAGATTACAATTCAGCCGGTTTTTCCGTGAACATTCCAAGCAACTCGCTAACATACAGCCCAACCAGTCATAACAACCTATTCAGCGTATCAGATGCATTTAACTATAGCGGTTCCAATACAAATAAATTAAGTAATTCACTCTCAGCGGCCACGCAGAATGACAGCAGCAGCTTGTTTTTCCCATCGCGCATCATATCGCCCGGTTTTGCTGATGGTTTATCAATAAGTCCCTCCGTTAGGTGATAGTGCAATTCTTTATGTGTTAATCGCATATTTAATAATTTGTTTGTTTGCAGAATTTCCGAATTAAACTCAATACGTGATGACATCAACAGTAGTTCTGTTGGCAATATGTTGTTTGATAACACTTTGACAACCACTAAGAATGCATTCTCACTGCAATCATTGCAGAATCAAAATAATTCCGATGTTAATCGTTTATCAAATGAATTGATGACAAAAAATTCACAAATTGTTAAGCTAACAAATCGAAATGATGAGACCGCTAGAAAGGTAGAGTTTGTCTTTAAATTAAATGTGTATATAAATTAGTTAATTTAACTGTTGTTGTATAGCTGTTAGTATTATAAGATACTATTTTGATTTAGTATGAACATTTCAGAATATTTTATAAATATTCTTTTTTAATTTTTTATATAATTTTTAAAATATTTTATATAATTTATAATTTTATGTATTTAAAAAATTTTTTTTTTTTTAATTTTTATGTATAATATTTTTTTTTTTTTAATTTTTATGTATAATATTTTTTTTTATTTTTTTAATTTTTATATATAAAATTTTTTTTTAATTTCCATGTATATTTTTTTTTAATTTTTATGTATATTTTTTTAATTTTTATGTATATTTTTTTTAATTTATATATATATTTTTTAATTTATATATATTTTTTTAAATTTTCGTGTATGTATTTTTTTTAATTTTTTTGTATATATTTTTTTAATTTTTATGTATATTTTTTTTAATTTTATGTATAATATTTTTTTTAATTTTTATGTATATTTTTTTTTTAATTTTGATGTATATTTTTTTTTTAATTTTATGTATAATATTTTTTTTTTTAATTTTTATGTATAATATTTTTTTTTTAAATTTTTATGTATAATATTTTATGTATTTTTATTTTAATTTTTTATATATATATTTTTAATATTTTATGTACATATATATATTGTTTTTAATGTTTTATGTATATATATATATGTATATATTTTTTAATTTTTTATATTTTTAAGTAAACAAAATTTTTTTTTAAAAATTAAATTAAAAAAATTAAAATTTTTTGTATGTAACTTTACAGTTAAATTTAACGGAATTACAACGTGACAAAGCCAAGCAAGAGGCCATCGAATGGAAGGAACGTTATGATTTAGCGCAAACACAGCTACATTTGTCTACCGAATTACGCAATTTGTCGATACAAAAACTAAAACAACTTCAGGTATTATTTTCCGCTATAATAATTAACTTTTACAACTCATTAATACCATATTTATGGTGCCGATCTCATTTACAGTCAAAATTGCGCACCGATTTGGAGGAGGTCGAGAAGGTTTTATACTTGGAGAATGCAAAGAAGTGCATGAAATGTGAGGAGAACAATCGTACGGTCACTTTGGAACCATGTAATCATTTTATACTTTGTGATTCATGCGCCTGTTCGGTGACGGAGTGTCCATACTGTCAGGTGTCCGTAGTCACGACACACACTTAAACAAGTAAACAAACAAACACAAATTAAACACGGTTGCATAACAAAAGGGTGTAGAGCATTTAGTATATAAAAAAAGAAAATTTATTTAGGTATACTTGCTCCAATCAAATTATTTATTAAAAGTGTAAAAAAATAGGTACTCAATTAACAAAAAGTATTGAACAAACAAAGCTGATGCGAGTAATAGCAGAAAATCGTAAAATATTTGAATTGAATTGAAAAGTTATGTAAGTTGCATACATACTAACAGAAATTGTGTTATTCGCACAATTAGCGAATAAGTTTAGGTGTCAAAAATCAATGAAATTATATATAGATATATAAACAGATATATAGTATATTGAATGAAAATGTGAAAATAGTTTCAGCAACACTTACTTCCAGTTAAAAGTAAAAACATAAGCAATTAAACCAGAAGCAATGAAATATGTTTCTTTTCCAATATTTTGCACTTAAACGTATGCCTAATCCAAAGCTTTTTTTATTTAATTGCATACATATTGATGGCACTATTCACCTATTTTATAACATAACATTTTTTTTAGCATTTTTTCAATTTCGTTTTTAAAGCATTTACACAGTTTTGTGTATCATAATGTTTAAGTTAACCAAAATGTGTTTGCATTTGCTTATAAACTAATGAAGTAATATGATTTTATTTTATTTTTTTTTTCGTGTTTTAAGCCGCCAGTATAATTACATTTTGTATTCGAATTGTTGTTTTTTAATGTAAAAAACATAAACAAAAAATGTGACAAACCTAATTTCAAACTGGATTTTTACACAAATCTACTATTATTTATAATTAATTTACCGTTACGTAAAATTTCATTTAGGCAAAAAAAAAACTGTAAAACTAGTATTCCATTTTTCACTTACTACATAGTATTAAATTTAGACTTTTACCAGTGCATCCTTACCAGCGTTTATATATTAATTACTAATTTAGGCTAAATAAAAAAGTTTTCTTTCTATTTTTTAGTAATGCAGTACGAACACTGTAGCATTGTAGTGATTTTTCATGATCATTAAAACAATACATAAAGATATTTTGTATTATTAATAAAACGAAAAAAGTATTGTCATTTGGAGAATGTTAAGGTCATAATGAATTGTGGGAAATTTGTGCTAAATTATGAAATTTTTCAATTTTTAAACACCATATAAAATGAGTTGTACAATCTATGACAATTTGTTAAAGTGGCTTAAACGAGTTAAGTTCTTACGTGAACTTACACTTGTTAAGTTACATTACATTAACTTTACGTTACATTAACTTTACGTAACGTTACGTTAACTTGCATTATATAAAGTTACGTTGCATTAACTTGCATTATGTTAAGGAACGTTACGTTAATTTTCTTTATGTTAAGTTGCGTTACGTAATTTTGTGTTAAGGAACGTTACGTTGAATTCATTTGTGTTAATTAAACGTGACGTTAACTTGATTTGAGTTACGGCAAGTTAGCATGAATTACGTTACGTCAAGTTATGCAAACTTGCTAAAGTTACAGTACGTTAACTTGCGTTACGTGACGTTAACTTGTGTTACGTTAAGTTGCGTTACGTTAACTTAACTCCACTTAAGCTACTTTAACATATTGCCATATGTGGATATGAATGTAATGCTCTCATAGGCCAATACTAATTTACAAACTCTTGTAGTTAATGTTCTTAAGTACCTTAAGTAATTCCCGTATCACTACATATGATTTAAATACTCAATGCTCTGGAAATAATTTATGTACGCATAAATATTTTTTAATAGCCACATTTAAATAACATATTGCCTACTTTTAGGCAACTTTGAATCCGATTTAATTTCTTTGAGTCCACTTCCTGGCTTTTCAGGGCCAGCATATTAAAAAAATTTATTTAACAATATTTTTTTTTTTTTTAATTTTTAATCCACTAACCGACTTTAAAATACTTTTTACAAGTGTATATTAATTTTTAAATATGAAATTAATTTTAATTGGTTTAAACGCTGCATAATTCGGAAATTCGCTTCTCACAAATTCAAATTAAATGAGGCGCGCTTGACGCAGTGAAATTTGGCTAAAACATAAATAGGATATAAACAATTTGTGTACAAATAAAATTAATCGTATTTTATTGCATATGTTTTGGCGCAGAGAAAGTATATACACGTATGTATGTACAATCGATTTCGAAGTTAAAATTATCAAATTTTAAAATCATGAGATTTCAAAATAAATTATATATATAAAAATTTTAATTTTTTGATGCAGTACGCCCTCAAATAACGAAGTAAATTTTTCTGAAAATATATACAAATTTAAGGAAAATATATTTTCTTCCAAAAAAATCGAATACCCACTGATTTGTAATGTAAAAAAAAATTTCTAACTTTATATAAGTATTTTCAAATAAAATTCTTTAAAATAGTACAAAATTTTCTAAACAAAAAAAGTCTTGTAAAATGAAATATTCAATGAATTGGTGTGATTACAATAACAATAATTGTCAACTCAAACAGCGAAAAGAGGTTTTAAAAATTACAAAGAAAACTATGAACCAAAAAATATTATGTGTCGTAATTGGAAATTGAAGTTGAATCGAGACAAGTTTGCTATTATTTTGCTTATCAAATGTAAAACTTGAAAATTTGGCTTATTACTTTTTGCTAGCTATAGTGATATAAAAACTTTTTTTGCTGCTTTGCTATAATTTTAAATAATTAATTAATTAATTTACATGAGAACTATGGAGAATGTAAACAGCATGCATAAGCATATTGTAAAAGCTTGAATAATGATATAATGAACGACAATGTGATTTGCTTATGTGAAAATTAATTATAAATAAGTATAATAGTAATTACAACAAATACAACTACAGCAAGTGAAGCAGTGCGTTCGCACACAGGCGCAGCACGACGAATTTGTATTGATGATGTATACGAATACGAATTATTTTGACATATTTTATGCAAACATACTAGTTAACACTAGTCAATGGTTGGACTAGTAATAAATATAAATTTGTATGTCGTAGCTTTCTCAGAAAAAAATATGGAAAAGTTAAAAAAGTTGGCAATTACTAACCGATGCTTCTTGGAGTTTGAACTTGATTTGATTGCCGAAAAAAATTAAAAAAAAATTATATAACTTGAATTTATGTAAGTTTAATATTATACTTAGTAAAAATTCAAATAAATGCTCCCTCATATTTTTTAACACAAATCATATTTTTTTAATTTAATTTAATTATAACTATATATTATTTATTTATTTAATTTTGTCTTGTTTTCAATTTTAATTTGATTTTAATCATTTAATAATGATTAGTAAATATTCGAATAAATGTTCTTTTATATTTTTTTATACAGTAATTTTAATATTTTTTTATTTAATTTAATTTTGTGTTGTTTTCAATTTCAATTTGATTTTAATCATTTAATAATGATTAGTAAATATTCTTTTATATTTTTTTAGACAGTAATATTTTTTTTATTTAATTTGATTAAAAATTAAATTTTTATTTAATTAATTTATATTTTATTGTTTCAATTTCTGTTATTTCTGTTTAAATTTATTTAATTCATTGCCCATAATTATAAAAAAAGAAAAAAAAAATTTTTGAAACAGAAAATAGCGCAATCTCTATATACATATTATATTGTTCTATTGCGTTAAATTATGTTTAATCAGTATTAGTGAGGTTATAAATTATTTGTTTTTGAACTTATTATTTTTGATTTATTTATTTTTATTCCTTTAAATTAATTATATTTTGTCAATGTTTTCAAACAAGTATTTCATCATTTCTTGCATATATTTGGGAGCCAATACGAACTTATAGTATACTTTTGAGCGCTCAACGCACTAAATTTTTTTTCTCTTATTTATTTGATCGTCATAATTAATTATAATTATAATAATTGCATTTGGAACATAAAGAAGCATTGGAAAGTGATAAAAAAATATTTTTTTTTATGTTTTTTATACCAAACAAAAATATAACATTAATTTAAAAACAATTTCATAAAATTTCCTTTCCTGAAAAAAGTATAAACAACAAAATAAAATGGTATATACAAATATATGCATGCCTGTTTGTAAAAGTGGTTATCAATTAGAAAACAAAAAGGAATACTGTGTCGGAGCAACTCACCGATATTTGCTGCTTTAAATATAGAATTTTCAAATTTCAACACAAATAGAATTTCAATTAAAAAAGTGAATAACTAAATAACATAACAAATAGTTAGTGATTTGATAGTTAACAAATAGTTACAAAAGCAAACAAGAAACAACAAAATAATTAATTAAATAAAAAATAAGCACAATTAAATAAAGAATAAAGAGAAACAAAAAAATGCAAAAAATTCATGAAACAATCTTAGAACAATAAAACAATAACGCAGAAAGGCTTGAAGATTATGGTAATGAAAAGTTTTAGCTGTTAGACGATAATGCAATGGTATTGAAAGTAGGAAAACAAGTAATTAAAAAAATAATAATCAATAATTGCGAACGAAATAGTTAACTTAATAAATTAGCGCAAGCGTTTTATAAAACCCACTGAAACTAGTAACTACATAGAACCCACACAAAAGCAACAATTAATAGTGATGATATAGCGCTGGTCTGCTGTAAGCGAGTGGTAAAAGAATGCAAACTTAAATAAGAAATTGGTTAAGCAATAGGTTACTTGAAAGATAGTGCTGTAACTGTTAAAACATCCCTCTAAACAGTTGTCAGTATTTAACGAGCTATCTACGGTTAAATTTTATTTGAGTTGCATTCGCTTGTCACTCGCTTACAACAGCACTGGCCTAAAATAAAATATTACAAAAAATTAAAACATAAAAAAAAAGAAAATAATGGTTAAAAAACAATCTCCGCAACAGAATGTTTCAGGTTACTATTAAAACTAACTGAGAACACCGAACAGGAATTTTTATATTGGTACAAGTGTATTTTTAAGAAGCGGTATAATCAAACTAAAGAATCTATTAAACACAAATGCTAATAATGAAACATAATATATAATTTTTTTTTTAATATTATTATTAATTACTATTATTATTTGAAACAGCTTGGCAACCCTTTGGCTGAGCAACAACTAACCGATACAAATCCACAGAGAGCATTTACCAAATTTTAGGTGAACCAATTTGCTTAGTATAACCGTAAAATTAGTATATTAATGAGCAACCTTATATAATTTATTAACAAGTTACAGTTATATAATAATAAAATTAAAAAATAATAATAAATAATTTGGCACTTTAGATATGTATGTTTGTATATAAATATATATATATATGAGAAAAACGTTAGCAGCCTCTAAGAAAGTAAAGAAATAATTAGTTGACTCATCTAACACTAACAACTAATCAACAAACTAACTAACTAACTAATTGAATAATACTAAATACTAATAAAATATATGTCGATACTATTTACGAGTATTTGCCGCAGACACGGGAAGCATACAAATTTACACCTTTTTATACTAATTTTTGAGTGGTTTTCGTTTTAATACAGCAAACATACTTAAGTACATATGTACATACATATATATAGACCTATATATATATATGCATACATAATATATTTGATATTAAAAAAGAAGAAGAAGCTAGTGTTCGGTGTGTTAGGCAATTTCAAAGCAATTACAACAAATGTGTTAGCTAAACTATAAAAATCCAATTGAATTAAAGTGAATTAAAGTGAAGACAACAACAACTACAACTAACTAGAGATAACGAAAATAGGAATGGATTTTTAATTTATACAATTTTAGATACACCAATGAAACAACAACAACAACATATTAATAACAACAACCATAAAGTAGTTATGTATTTGTGCAGGTAATTGATAATGAATTGAGCGTACGTTAAAGTTGACAATTTGTAAACAGAAACAACAACAATTGAAAAATATTTAAAAAAAAATTAAAAATATTATAAAAAACATATTGTAGTTGTAATTAATTTTTTGTGTATGTATGTAGTTACAAGTATTATAAAAATATGAAAATGAAAAATATAAAAAAATAGAAAACAACCTGGGTACGCAATTTTTACAGAAGCTTAGAGAAACTTTCCATAAATGAAACTAAAAAAAAACCAGAGATTAAATGAAGAAGAATTAAACAGAAAGAGAGCTAATAAATCTAACTGAACACAAGTAACATTAAACTACATTAGATAATAATAAAAATAAAATTATTAGCAATAATAAAATAAAATAAATAAAAATACAATAAATATAGAAAAGAACAAAAAAAAATATGCAAACAATAACAAAACAACTACTTAAAACAATAATAAATACATAAATAATAAATAATGCATTAATAGCCCACTTAGGAACAACAAAATAAATAATCGACTACTGTAATATGTTTGTATGTCTGTACAGAGAGATAAATCGCGCGATTTTATAAAAAAAAAAGGGCAACACATGTAAAGCGCCAACTAAAGTAAGGAATGCAACAACATGTAATAGTAATGTTAATCAATGCATTAATATAGAAACATATATATATATACACATACATAAATATACTAATAATAACAAATACTATGCATTATCGAATTGGAGTATATATGAAGAGTGAATAAAGTATATATATATACATAAATATATATATATATATATATATAATTGATTGCATACAAATATTGATTTAAAATAATAAAACTTATTTAAAAAATGTGTTACATCTCCTGTTTGTTATTGTTCTTCTCTTAGTTGAGGGGTTAGGTGGGTTTCAGAATTTCGAAATTTCAAAAATTTTTTGGTATTATTAAATGTTTTAAATATACAAAAATATTAAATCAATCCAAGTAATGTCCTAGGTGATATACTCTTTAGAAGTTCAGCACATCAGGCCACGTCAGTATAAATGTAAAACTTAAACGCGTTTATCTCAAAACTCAATTTTTTAAGACGGTGGACAGGATTTCTCGAAAAGTTATGAAGTTTTACAAATATTTTGAATATTTATCTAGTTAATGAACTATTTTTTTTTAGCTAATATATGGCGAAAATTTTACCAAAAAAGTGAGTTTTTTTAACTTTATACATGTACTATCGAAATATTTTTGGTTTATTGATTGTTGATGAACCAAAAATGAGTTATGATGTCCACGGCAAGACCTTTTTTTGGACACGTCATAGGAGATGAGGTGCCAACGGTTGAATTTTCGGAATTTTTAAATAAAAATTTCACAAAATACTGAGATACATGTTTAATCTTTGATACGCTGAATTGTTTAAATGAAATATATGATTGTATATGCATATAAAAAAGTTGTAAAAATAACCTTATTTATTATATTCTTATTTAAGGGGTTACATGGGTTTTGTCGCGTAAAAATTGCCTATTTTCAATATTTTTCTCCCATGTAAAAAATTATTTATTTAATTCAAAATTTTTTCTGTCTATAGATACATATTTAAAGAATAATATTTGAAATTTTCAAAAAAAAAAAAGTAAAACTCCTCCATTGCGAAGTAATTTCCGGTGACCCCTCGGAAAAAAGGTACTTTCGCGTTGTCAGCATAACTCCTGACAAGATCATCCAAAATGAAATAACAAAAATAAGTGTTTTAGGTAAGACCATAATCTCGTGCTTGAACGAAGGAAAGACAAAAAATGTGAAAATTGGAATTTTGGAAGACATTTTTCCAAAAAAATAAAAATTTCGGTCAAATTTGATTGACATTTTGTCTTTTTTTTTAAATAGTTGGAATTGAAAAAAAATAAAATCATTCGTTCAAGCACGAGTAAATTGTATCTCGAACACCTGTTCAAAATTTCATCAAGATCGGCTGAGTAGTTTTCGAGAAAATTTGACAACCGACTTTGAAAACACGGTTCCGAGAAAAACGCGTTTAAAGTTTTGAGTAACAATAGTACTTGACTTGGAGCACACACCTTCCAAAGGCTGCATCTCCGAAACTATTATTCGGATCGACTTAAAAATTTAGGACAATATTCTTGAAATTAATAAGCCAAAAAACAAAAAATCGATTTTTTGAATCCACGTAACCCTTGTAACCCCTTAAGAGTAACCAAGTTCAGCTAGGTAGCAGGCAATAAGTCTACGGGATTGTGGTGTCCCGAATGCCTTTTCTCAACGTCACCTATGCAAATTTAAAATGATCAAAATTTAATATAAAATCAACCTTTTTTTCAATATTTGGCGAGGTAAATACAATTTTAGTTAGTACTTAATTTTTCGGGATCCCGAAAATTTCGGGAATCTAGTATCCCCATTCTTTCATTAGTACTTTAGTTATGTAGATAAATCAATCATTCATCATAATCATTTAGATATAATTCTAAACTCCAAAAGATTTATTAGAAACATTTTCTTAGAAAATTTAGTTAACGGTCAATTTTTCGGAGTTATTGTGTCCCGATTTATTTATTGATATCTAGGCAATAACAAATTAAAAATAATAATATAAGTATATTTATAATATAGATATGTATATGTTGTTTAAATTCAATCAAATTTATTAGAAGAGAGTTATGAGAAAGAAGCGGGATCATTTCGACGTTTATGTGAAAATAGGAAAATTTTAGTGAACAGTTTTCGGGATCGCGAAATTTCGGGATTGTAGTACTATCCTGATATACATATTTATGGATATTTTAGTTATAAAAAATTAATATTAATAAAATAAGTAAAATTGACAATCAGGTATGATTCGAAATACAATCATTTTTATTAGAAAAGCTTCCTTAGTAAACATTTCTATGTTTTTTCGGGATCTCGAAATTTCGAGACTGTATTATTCCAATTATTTTATTTTAATTTCAGCTACACAAATTTATATGGAATAAAATAGTTCAAGTCGTTCTAGATTCATTTAGATTCGAGATTATTTCAATGTTTATGTGAAGATAAGAAAATTAGAGTTATCACTAAATTTTTCGGGATTAATAAATTTATTTCGAATGCTAAAATATAATTACTATCTAGCATTTAAATATGGATAAGACACCAATCGTATTTATTAGCAGGAAAGAATTTATAAATAATATTTAAAAAATATTTATTGTAATAAAATAACTTTTTCGGGATCCCGAAATTTCGACATTGATGCAATTATGTCCATATTTGATTTATTAAAATTCAAAAGAACGTATAAATCTGTTATCTCATGATTTCATAGTAGCAGATCGAAGTCGAGCTTTTCAAAAAATACTGCAGAACTTTCGGTAATTATAATTGGATCGATTTGATCCCGAGATTTTATTGATGGAATAAAGCCTTTATGTATCCAGTAATTATGAAAAGAAAAAATTCTAATTCTGAATTTGAATAACTTTACATAGGACAGGATTTGGTGGTACATTCGGTGAAAAATTACAATTAATGTAGTACCACTTTCCCTATAGGTACTACGATAACCTTTACCACTGTAGATGGCGTCGGAGAGTCAAACAGAAAACAAATTTCTCATATACTTTATTCAGCGACTATTTGTCTATACTTCATTGACCGCAGGATGCCTTTATATTAGGCGCCTTTTAATGCACTCACTTTCCCGCAAATGGTGCGATGAAGCAACATTTGCAAATCCGGTGCTCACTATTAGTTACTGCTACAAGCGTGTAAATGTATGTAAATATGTATGAATGTATGTATTGAATTACAACAAAATACACAAATTCATATACACCCAAGCAAGTACAGCGGAGCCGCGCGAGTGGCAGGCACTCCAGCCACTACCATAAGTGTGGCTGTGCAACATTTGTGCAGCTTCCTTCCGTGATTGCGGTAACATAGTAACAACATGCGCATGCCTCCACATACAAACACACTTACAAACGTACATACGGACTTGTACAACAATTGGCGTTGTCTTCTTATTTTTGCCTTTCCATCTATTTCCCACTCACTGACAATTTGCAAGAATCACACAAACAAACACACACATACATATCCAAAGAGACATGAGCAACCACAAACGCCGTCGTCACACTCGCAGTCGCGATCCCGGAGCCATGGGAGCTTCCAATGACCGGTCTCACGTTGAAAACCATTAAAATGAGGAAAACGATGTATGGGAGCTGCCGCCGTTGGGGCAGCGGCGCACACTTTAAGTTGTGGCAATAAAAAATAAAAATTCAATAAAAACCGTGTTTAAATGTGGAGTCGAAAGAGGGCAACAAAAACAAAACAACAACAAAAAAACGACAAACGTTAACCACAACTAAAGCAAAGCGACACGGCACGTCAATGCATGGCAAGGCGAGCGCACGGTTGAGAAGTGCGTCACCCGGTATTATTGGCAGAGCGTCGGGTCGGGTTAGCACGCGCAGACACAGCACATGATTTTGGGTATGAGGAGTTTTCTGCATTTGGACACCAAACAACAACAACAAGAAGAGCAACAACAGCAATAATGTTTCAGAAATTCCGGCTTACGGTTAAAAATACTAAAGGGGATATGAGGGTTCAAGGTCCCCCAGAAATTCATTCGTTGCTACAATGTAAAAATAATTTGAGTTTTATACGACTATTTGATGCCTGAAATTGAAGATCGTGATCTCGGTGACATTTTGTTTCAACAAGATTGCGTAACTTACTACACATCGCATCAATCAATGTATTCGTTGAGAGAACTCTTCGGTGAGCAGATAATTTTACGTTTTGAGCCGGTCGATTAGCCACCACGATCGTGAGATATCCCTTTTTTTCTTTAAAAAAGTTGAAAACTTCGAAATGGAGCACCCTTTATATTTTGCTCGATTTGGGCTTCTCGGAATTCATACCACTTCCGTACTCGTATCATTTTAGTTTATTTTATTCTTTTCAGTTCAGATAATAAGACGTCTTTAAAAAGAAACGCCATCTCATACTAAAGATTAAAACGTAAGAGAGTCCTGGTGAAAAATGGGATCAAGACTGACTATCAGATATAAACACAGAAAATAGAGAGTAGACGGTTTTCGGTATACAATTTCTTGGGTTTTGAAATCATGAGATGAAAAACAGATATTGCAATATTTAAGATTCGATCAAAAATGGTTGTAGTTCGACCAAGGCGGTCCGAATTCAAGATTCGATCAAAAATGGTTGTAGTTGGACCAAGGCAGTCAGATTACTATGACGTAATTCTTTGTTCCTTTTTTCTTAAAATGATTTCGTTAGAACATACTTCAAATATACCTAAAAACAACAACTAAACTTCGAAAAAACCTGAGAAGGCATGTGATGCCTTTTGGACTAAATGAGTTTTACTTCCTCGGGTCTATTAGCCTCATTTATTTTTTGGTTTTGATATTTGGAGAAGAAAAAAGATAGTGCAATCAAGAGGTTTCGATCGAAATTGGTTCGTGCTGAACCTAGGCAGTCCGTATGATGTTCTTATTATAGTTCTTTGACAAAACTTACTTAAAATGGTTCCGTTAGACCATCTCGTAATAGTCTTCCAAAAAGCAGGGTAAACTTGGAAAAAAATCTAAGAAGGCATATGATGGCAATTTTTGACGAAATTGTTTTGACTTCCTCGGATCCCACAAATAGTCTACCATAAAACTTCTGGAACTGAACTACACTTACTCAATTCGTGGTAACCTGGACGCATCTCAAATCTCAAATGGAATACTAAAAGCTACACGTACTGCCGCCTAATTATATGCTAACCTTTTTTAATTGTTGAGAATATTTTCATACAACAACACATTTGTAGTCTAGTTTGTAGAATTCTACTTAGTAATCGTTAATTAGAAGTCATTTATAACAACAACACAAAGATTTACAGGTGAACCCTCCACTACGCATTGCTGCCGCCGAACCTGCTCATTAGTGTTCGTCAAAGCATTAAAATGCGCTCAGTTAGAAAACGAACAACGAAAGCAAAAGCAAAAGCCATAATAACAATAGCAATAACATGGACCTTAACAGCATCGTTCAGCCACTTCTGATGGCATCGCTGGAAATGGGCAAGCTTACATACCACAACATGCCTACAAACCGATGCACATTCATTCGCTAGTACGCTATGTGTGTGTGTGTGTGTGTTTATAGGCATGAAGTGCTGCTGTTGTCGCGGCGCAAAATGAAAAGGGTGCACCGCACCGTCAACTTCAGGCCAAAGCAGGTCGCCCCGACATGAAGGTTATATACCGTGTGTGTGTGTGTGTGTTGGCCGTTTAGCTTGGTGAGCTCGTGCATTGATCGGCGAGACCACACACATACAGGCACGCGTTCGCTGACAGAATAAAAATTGTTGCTCTGGCATTTAACGCGTCCGCGTGTGCGCAATACAGCGGTGGCGGTGGCACCCGGCTTTACAAGCTGACGATATGAGGACCAAAACGTACAACAGCAGGACAGGCCGGTGCACGCCTGGACGGATGAACTGACGGACAGACGGAGTACGTGCTGGACGGACAAACGAGCGAGCGCAGGCTAGTTGCTGCTTCGCGTGTGATTGCGCGCGATTGCGACTGTGACTGTGAATACTACTTATGGCCAGGCGCTTGCGGCTTCCACACTACATTCCGCGTGTTTGTATGTTTGTGGTGCCGGGGAATCGCTTGTGGTAGTGGCGTCGACCACTGTGCTATCACCGAATGATTATCATGCATTTTAAAATTCTTACGAGCTTTGCGCGCACACCTTGCCTTTGATCCCCACCTCAACTCTTTCCACACCCCTTCCTTCCTGCATTCTCTTATATAAGCGTGGAAGCTGTGAAGACCATAAATGTTGCATGTGACGGGGGAAGAGTGTGCGCCGGGTGTGGTATGAGGTAAGTAGAAGTTTACTGATCGAAATCATGCATGGGAACTTATTCGAACGGCTTGAGAGTGGCATTCATGTCAATGTTTGTTGTTGTTGTTACTACTTTGTGTTGTTTGTGTTTTTGTTTTTGGTCTCCTTGTTATTCCGGCTTTCTTAAGTATGAATGCAAAGAAAAGAATTATAGCCGACACTGAACATGGATATGGATTTTTGCGAACAAATTTTAATTAAGCTTACACTCTTTCTGCTTAAGTAAATTAAAAATACATTTGTATCAGGGTATTTATGTCTGTGCTGTATATATTGATGTGCATATTTATTTATGTTGTCCGATTTTTTTATACGTTTGAAATCTTAAAAGTAGTTCAAGTATATGAAAGAATCGCACATAGCTTCCCAATCACATATTCCATTGAGCTTTGAGTTCTATAGTCGACTAAGCTTTTAATGTTTCTGTTATGAGGTGTATGGGGGCTAGAGAGAGTATTGAACTGATTTTGCCCATTTTTGGCATATAGGCACACTATTATAAGAAACACATCTCTTCTGAACTTTTTTAAAATATCTGAGTGATTTACCCATATTTTCGGTAAAAATTAGCCACTTAGCATTGAGGTCCATATATTCAATCGATATCTTATTCTTCTTCTTGGACACTACAATCGTGCGTCGGTCTGGGCCGAGAACACAAAACTTCGAAATCGCCAGTGGATGCGTGAGACCTTACTTCCGATGTCTACCCACCGGTCTCGAATCGAAGGATCTTTTCACTGAGCGTCGTCTACCACACGTACGATATGGCCGAACCAGCGCAATCGTTGGATTTGTATACGCTTACTATATCCATGTCGCCGTAGAGCTCATACATTTTATGGTTCCATCTTCTTCCGTACTCCTCACTAACGTGGACGGCTCCAAAGATCTTGCGGAGAACAGATCTCTCGAATACCTTCTCATCACTGTTGGTCATCGTCCATGTTTCTCCCCAGCTGGAGTTGTGCCGCTGGGTTTGGGACCCATCACAAAAATATGTAATTCCAAAGAAAAGAACACGAAAGCATGTTCGATATCTGGGGCGATGTTGGATAGATAGATAGGATATTGAGGAAATCACCACGACCAGTGGTCTATTGTGCCCTCTTCAAGTCTACAGCGACTCCATTAGATTCAGTACCCTGAATAATTCCAGGTTGGTACTAGGACTAAGGGAGGCGATGTTTGGATGGGATATCCTCAAATTTTTCTCCTGCTTCCGTGAAGCGCTGCACATTCCAGTAGTATGTGTAGGGGAGTTTCGTCCTCCATGTCACAGAAGCGACAGGTCCGAGAGGAGACCAAGCCCAGATTATTAAGGTGTTTCCTGAGCTTGAAGTGGCCCGTGTATATACCCACCAATGTGAATTACCGAGATGTTACATTAGAAATGCAGAATTTGTACAAAATTATCTTACGATATCTTCACTGGTGCTTAATTTTTATCAGATGCACTTCAGAACTAGTATAAGGAAAGTAGACGTGGTTTTGAACCGATTTCGCCCTATACCATTGTGATGTCAAATTATATGAACCGAATTTCGTTGAAATTGATCCAGTATTACCTGAGATATGGTTTTTGACCTATAATCTTAGTATCTTTTCGGATTTCTGATATTTTTCTTACAGAATTAAAGCATTTTAGTAGTTTGCAACATAACATTTATAAGGGGGATAGGTGTGGTTATAATTCGATTTAATCCATTTTCATGCTTCCTTATGAAGTGTCTAAAAGAAATGGTTGCCGAAAGTTTGGTTAATATATGTAGCTTTGGTAGTTTCTGAGATATATACACAAAACTTAATAGAAGCGGAACCACGCTCACATCCAAATATGCCCTCCCTGGCGTAAATCTTTATATCAAAATTTACTTTATTACAAATTTTACTCTGTGCAACATATTGCAAGTGTATAAAAATGATCCCCATTTTTTTTACGTAATTTCGGATTTTTATGAAGAATATATACATATATGAGATGCAATATAACATCGAAATTAATTATAATATACGCTGATTTATTTTCTTCAGAATGCCTAAAATGTTCACATAAATATCCGAAATACTTTTATAACCAAAACAACAAGACTACTTTATTGCGACATTTTGGTTCCATCAGTATTCCAGATTCCACGTAATACCTTTTTGTCTAACCTAGAAGTAATTTTCAAAATAATTTATTAAACACAAAGTTTGATGAATTTGAGGTTGTTTCGCGTATAAGATTTGTTTTCCTCGAATAATACTTATATTATAGTATGAGGTGAAATCATACATCAGTTTAAGTAAGAGATTTCGCCGTAAATTTAGCAAAAAATAATATATATTCTGACTAAGTTAGGCTCAATAGGTCATAAAATAATAATAAATAATTTTTAAATTCCACAAATTGACTTGTACTTAAATTTTAATTACCATTATTATGCATGAATTAAGCATTTCCGAGAAAGTTCCCATAATGAAAAAATAATTTATTTCCGAACATACACCGAATTTATGAACAATTAAATTCTGTGAATTACCGAGAATGCAAATACAGCTTAAGCTTCAATAGGCGTACGCTAGAGAAGCATTACTAATCTCACTCATAAGCGTCCCACTAGTACATATGTGACCATCGAAGTGTTTGATTGCGATAGCACGCGCTGTACGTTTATTAATGTTGCCGGTGACATTTAAACTTATTATTGTTATTATTAAATAAGAAAAAAATTATGTCAACACACCTCTGACGTGTGCCTATTTAAGCTGATTTCATATGAAAGTGAATCAATACATTTCTGATAAACGAAAATACGCTATGATTCTTATGAACTCACGCTTCACTTTAACTTTATTTAGTATATTTGGAAATATATTGATAAGGCTGGAACAATGTATTTAGATTGCTTGTTAGGTTACTTGGTTTCTTCGCTACATTATTTTTTAATTATAATTGCTATTAATTGTGGTTATCAGTTTATATTTTATTGTTATTGTGCTGAAATAAATTATAGCGAATGAATTGTTGATCTCTTCTGGGAATGTCCATTTATGTTTGCAAAAATTTTTGAAGTTCGTGAGTGTCAGTTCATAATCTGCTTAAGCGTCACAGTCCAATTTTCTGCGAAGGTCAAAAAATATTTTTTATTTAGAACCTATTCGGAATGGTTAATTCCTGGCGAGTTACTCTATAAGGCTTTTTCCATAGAAGAGAGTATAGAGAACGGACTTAGAGTAATATTTGTATATAATATTGTCTGTTGAATCAGAATGTATATTATTTTCTTCTAACATATAATAGTAATGACCAGGAAGAGTTCCAACTCTTCATTCACAATATCTTGCTTACCATTAAATTTTGGAAACTCAAACCACGTTCTCAGGCCGATGTTTCTTGAAACACGCTCTCTAGCCCAGTCAGCTGGAATGATTCTACTAAAAATATCACTTCTACTTCGATGAAGGTAAAAAATAACGGTAATTCTCGTTTTTTTTTTGAAAGAAATTCGTCAACATTAATGTTGCCGCCTTTAAAATAGTCCTTATGCGATGTTATGCACCTTTACCAGCGCTTCTTCCAATCGTCGAAACACTTCTCAAACTCGATTTTTGGGATAGCCGTTGTCTCTTACAGCAATTTTTAGTATGCTTGTAATATGAACTAATCTCGATAAGTCCATAATTTGTATACAAATTGAGTGAATTAGATGTCTTCTAGATCTCAAGTCTCCCAAAGTATTGTTATGATTGTACTCATCTGATCTTTTTTTAAAGCAACCAGATTATTTGCAAGTTAGATAGATATAGAGATTATCTGGTCCAAATGGAGATACCCTTTAAACCATTATTTGTGATTTTCCACCGTTTTTCATTTGTCCGCTCCAACCGAATCACTACTCTGATCTCACTTCCAACTTGTAATCCTTCGTTCAAATACAGATCTCAGTCTTACCTTGAAATATAAAAGTTACAAGAGAACACTGAGCGTTTTCTTTTATATTTTAAATTATGCCAACCGATTCACTATACTCTCCTTTCGCTTCCAACTTTACCGATTACCACTAATCACGTCGTGCGCTTGAATGCATTGGCGCATGCGCAACATAATGTTGAATGTCTCTGTTGCATCACTCCACCGATCTTTTATTGAATTTCTCACACTTTTCCCATGTGTTGTGCAGTCACTTGACGCTGCACTTCAATTGGCACATTTGGTATTTAAATGACTCTGATTTACAAGCGTTATTCGTACAGAATAAAAAAAGAAAAAAAACGAATACAGTAAGAAAGAGCGTACACAAAGGTACGTAAAAAGTAATTCAACTTGAATCCTCTTACATCCAAGCTCGTACATATTTGATTCTTTAAGCGCCACTTGCCTGTCAAATCCAAAATGCTAAGCAAACAAATATTAACCCTCTCTAAGTCGGCAATGCAACCGGTTGCATGTCTTTCCTTTCCTCTTTGTCGCTTTTGTTATCGTCATTGTTGACGCTGTTCATTGTGTGCGCTTGATGCGCTTATGTCTGTCTGTCTGTCATGCGCCTGGTTCGTTCACGTTCGCACAGTGTGCAACGCTAATGAAATACTTTAATAAAATATGAAGCTTTGTAGAACGGAATTTTCGGATTGGATTGTGGTAAATTTATAAAAATAGTAGTTTTTCTGCCCTGACATATTCCCTCTAAAGGTATAAGGAATGGACGTGAGCCTTATAAATGCGTTGTATACAGGGTGGCTGATGAATTTTGCTACGCTACATTAAGAAACTCAAATAATTTTTTTTCAGTGTATGGAATTCATTTTTCTTTTATTCATGTTAAAGCTCATTCAATTTTATTAAATATAGCTTAATAAGTTAAAAAAAATGAAATTTAAATGCCCCCCCTGCTCGTTGATGCATGTGCGGCATCTTACCTTTTTTTTTTCTTTTGTATGGCAGCAGTTACAGCAGCGATTGTTTCCTCCGTTCGAACTGAAGGGGTTTCGATGGTAAGGTCTTCTGTTGACTGTCCCATGCTCGGCAAAATTGTTTACAAGTCTCATTATGGTCCATCTGCTCGGAGGATTGCCGAACCTTCTTTGAACCGAAACTACGGACTTCAGTGCGTGATAGCGGCGGACAATCCAAATTCTTGTTTCAGTGTCCCAGTTATCCATTTTTGTTAAATGTAAAAGTCAATCTGCAAAATAAAAAAAAAAATAACCAGATTCATTAAATAGAAAAAAGTTATTTATTTTTTTTTGGTAGCGGCTTTCATCAGCCACCCTGTATTGCACCTGAGATCCGTCATGTGAAAAAATAAATAAAAAAAAGTCCCTAGCAAACTTTAATAACGACTATGACGACTAAATGCTCGCGAAAACATAATTAGAAAAGCTGGTTGTCCTATTTGATTGATTATCGCGACCAATCTGTGGCTGTGTTGTCGGCCATTTAACAAATGCGAGTAAGAAGTCTAATAATGGATCTGATGGGGTCTTGTGTCTTCCATTATATTGCCCAAAGAATATAGTAAAATGTGTATAGGATTTTTGGGATGAGAAGATCGTTGATTCAATCTAAGAATCGAGGTAATTAAAGAACATGTCTTTGGTCGGACGTTTGGAATTTCTAACGACCAGAACATACAACTTTTTGTGATAACGATTAAAGACCGCATCTGTTTATGTTTTGGGCCTGAGAAACTAAAAATTGACCAATTCTTTAACATTAACAAATTGTGCGTTTTAAAGAAGTTTCCAACATTAAGAAAAGGGATTCTGGATGAAACTCTCGAAGCTTTTTCGTGCTAAATGAAATTTTAGAACGGTTGCCCAATTTTATTATTTTCTAATGTTGGAGAAATTTGACGAGAAAAAAATAGCTACCTTCACTGCACATTTTTATTTTATTTTATTTATTTATTTTTATTATTTTTTAGTTTAATTACAATATCTACCAACATGACACACTGTTCCATCATTGCGCTATATCTCACAGGAACTCCAATGTGCCAAGGTGTTGTAAACAAATGAGTGGATGGATGAGTGTGTAAACCATCCAACTGAACGGTAGTGAATGAAGTGGCTACCACGGTAACCGCAACTACCGAGGAATGCGTGTGGTAAATACTCGTATTCTTGCACCGTGTCTATAATGACTTTTAATTTTTGTCTCTCGATGGTGCTGTTGCATTCATAGAATGTTCATACTTATACATGTTTGTGTGCTATTCACTTTGCATATAAAACCACTTTGATCCACTTTTCCATATGTAATGCGTTAAACGTTACACACCTATTTACTTACATACATACATATGTATTTATTTATAAAACTCTTGAGACAAAGTGAAGGCAAGTGTGTCCAAAATGTTAAAGCGTAGAAAAAACTCGATCAACCAAGAAAAATCTGTTTGGAAATGTCAATTAAACTGTTACACTCTTCTATATTTATGGAACATACATTCTTACATTATTATTCATAGGTGTTGCTGATTTCTTTTACCTCTCAATTGATACTATGACTGCTTTATAGGACTGATTCATCTGTTAAGTTATAAGTCTATACAGCACAGTTTAGGTTCCAATCTTCATATGATCAGAACTATAAGGAAGGTATACGAGGTGTTTTCCAAAAATAACGGTAATTTTGGTTTTTGAACAAATATTTATTCAGTCGTCTACATTAATTTTGTCGCCTTTAAATTGGTCCCAATTCGATATTATACACTTATGCCAGGGCCTTCCAATATACCAAACATTTCTCAATCTTGATTTGAGATAGCCTTAGACTCTTTAAGCGATTTCTCGTAAGTTTGTAAAATGACGGCCCTTTAAGGTTCTCTTTATTTTTGGAAATAGGAAAAAGTCACACTGAACCGTTTCTGGGGAATATGGAAGCTGGTGCTCCTTAGCGACTGCTACAGATGAAGTATGAATTAATACAGCTGAAATTTTTATTCCCGTAATTCCAAACCCGTGAAAATTTTAAATTTTACAATTCGTATCGTAAGTGTTTATTCTAAGAGAATATCTGTAGCAAAATCTCTTTTGGAGAAAGTTGTTGTTGTAGTAATCCTAATGTGGATATGCGGATATCGGACCCCGCATTGACGAATCAATCTCTCGCAGGAATTGTTAGATGATTCTAAGTGTCTAACACCTTGGTATAGGATTACTATAACGAAAACGAACGACAATCATACCAGTAGAAGAGTAGAGGAAAGCCAGTATCAAAAAGGCCGTAAAACCGCATGGATTTGCTCTACTTGGGGCAATTATTTGTTGGCTTGAGGTTTTGCGGTATCTCTGAGAAGAACCATATATTATGGAAAAATACATATTTGGGTTTTGCATCACAATTATTTATATTTACCGCCAGCTACCACATTCATCATGTTTCCAATTATAAGAACACCCATTAGAAAAGGAGAAATGCTGGCATTATTGCAACAACAGTCTCTAAGGCAGATACAAATGCATATGAATATATATAATAACTGTTATCATATGAAATAAATTTGACTCTTTATTACCAATAATAACAAAACACACAAGCAAAGTCCCATATAAAACAATTCCCGAAACAAGCATTATTATTGGCATTGAAACTTCAAGGATTTCCGTAGAATATATTTCAAGTGAAAGGCAAAAAGCAAAAAGTCAAGAAACATAAAAACAAAACACCTAAAACATAACAGCTGTTGTATTGCCACCTAACAGTATCATACATTTGTGTGTGTCTGTGTATGTATGTATGTGTGTATCGCCCGTGGTGTTGTGCACATAAAATAGCTGGTAATTTGCTTTGATCTTTGACCAGTGCCTACAGACCGTGCCATTCCGTCATACCTCCCCTTACCGTCCTCGTCGTCACCGTCGTCATCAATAATGTGGAAAATGCAGTGTCACCAAAGCGAGACGCGGCAAAGACAATCGCCTGCCCGATCGCACTTCCACAGGGGTTTGCGGCTGCTGTTCCTGCTGTTGTCGTCATTGTTCGGGCCTCATGTGGCGCATATTTGGCAAACAGTAGTTGTGATCCCACCATTATGGGCCATTTGATGTCCACCTTTGTGCTGGCCAACAATCTACTCGCACTCGTTTGTATCTATGAATATTTTGGATGTTTCAACCACAATATATGCTAACGCCTTTGTCCGAACTTTCTTCCTTGCTTTCATATAATTTCTTTCCTTCCTCACTCCCTCCGTTTTTTTTGCAAATATTTTCCTTGTTAATTTCGCACGACAAAACAAACAAAATGATTTGCAATTTTTATTTGCTTTTATATTCGCTGAATGCTTCACGCCTTTCCTGTATGATTTCAATTCAATACCGCAATGGACCCGAGAGAATTTAGTTTCCTATAAACATGTCATTTGCCAAATCGGACATGAAGTCTGTAAAGTGAATGCATAAAGGGGAGACGTGAAGGGGAAACCCATTTAAAAACAAACCATATATGTACATATATACATATATACATATGTACTTACAGTATATGTACATATATTTTCATAAGAATATTTTATAAAAAATATTTCACCTTTGTTTTTTTATGTTTTATGTTCCGAAAGTATAAATCTTGAAATATTGATATTGATTACGACGGATGCAATGTTTTTATTCAGGGAACTTGCTACACCTATTATTAGATGGAGTACAATAATCGATAGTTAATTTAGGCCTCGTAGGTTGTTAAATACTCCGACCTTTCCTTGTCCATTCTGTCAGCGCACAGAACGATTAGAGATATCGTTACTATTGGTCTAAAATATTTTGAATATAAAAGAAGAAAAGAGGAAAAATCGAAAAACCACGAGCTAGTTGCTCAGATTACATCAATGTACAATTCAATGAGATCATATGCCCGGATATTCGCAAACACATAGCATGTATGCTTTAGAACAAGATTTCCCTCAACTGCCTTCTCTGTTTCGAAAACGCGTAGACTCTATAAAGAAATTTTCCGTTCGGTTACCAAAATTAATTATCCCTATTCGTTTAGACCAATTTGCCTATCAAGTAAAATACATGAAAACACGCTCAGAAGAATTTAATTATGAATTGGCCCAAAGTCCCATGAATCTTTAGAAGTTCGAAGTATTCCTAGTTACGGTCAGTAAGTTGGCAAAAAAGGGTCCTCTAGTCACATTGTCTGACTGGGAACTAGTCGGTAGTCCGTGGTCTACATGCGTCCGAGCATTCGACATCCAGACCTCTCGTGAGATCGGTAAAAACTGGTGCGGTTGCAAGATCCTTCTGGCCCGGGATGGAGCGCATGAGGTACTTCGAATTGCTCAGCATCTCTGTGGGCATAACTTCTGCGAACCCAGCGAACTGGCTGGCATTGATATTAGCCGACTCAAGAAATTTGTGAATGATTTAATGCGATACGTGAGAATAATCGATCGATAAATATGAGTGTTATTTGTTGGCATCACTAAGGACTAGCTTTTTCTTGCTCTCTCAAAATGCTAATATCATCATCCCGAACAAACATAACGTAACCTACGGTCCTTTAAGTATGGGCTTAATATGTACGAAACTAGACATACCGATTTCAAAATCTTTTAAAATGATCTAATGGACCATCAAACACAACCAGAACAACACTACACAAATGAAATCATAAAACAGGAACCCTTTCAATCAGATCTAAACTTCACTATAACCTCCTCAACTATCCTAATCGTCAGAAGGGTTCACTACAAATCGAATAGATTCTACCCATATTCTAAAAATAACAGCTAAAAAGTCTCACCTTGATCACCAAGTGTCTTCACTATAGTCTACTATAATTATTGAGAAACCATTGAGAAGTAACATTTTCATATTGAGATATGCATTTTCTGATTGAGAAAATGTTTCTTGTTTGTTGCATATGTTTGTAGGTGATTTAAAACATTAGCGAAATTGGTCTATTTTTATATATAAAAGTAACATATTAAATACAGCAACACATACACACTGACTTCCTTGCAACAATCGCCATTTAAGATCTCGTTTCGTACGTTAACCAAAAAAATGGCAGCTAGTATATTCTTTCCACAAACGATAATGTTCATTACAATTTTTCATTAACCATAATGATGCTGATCTACCTGCTGCCATTACTGTTGTTGCACTGGTATTTTTGATTCTTCTTTTAAGCAGCAACATAAACTACCATTAGGCTTGCACTCTCCAATTCGCTTGCGTGCTCTCACACGGCACACACGCACACACACACAAGCGAATGCACACCAGTGGCAGCAGCGGTGCTCCTGCTGTGGACTGCATCATTGTTGATGCTATTGCTGTTGTTCGATTAGGTTTAACTGTTGCTCACTTGGCCGATCTTCTGACCTTCCGAAGATCGCCTGTCTGCCAGAATTTGGTAAGCTTGTGTGTCTTGTATATTGCTCGCGTTGCCTTTGTTCTGCGCCGATGCTTGTTCAAGTACGATCCTGTTGTCGGCGCTGTTCATACTGCTGCTGCCACTGCTGCTGCTCGTAGTGTTGGTGTTGTTGCCATCATCCAGTTTTTAGTCCGGCCTTTGCTTCTTCGACTTTGATAGACATGAGAAAATGTTTAGTACGAAGTTATGCCAAATGGTGTAACATTATATATGGTATATACTAAACTATATATACAAACCTACATACTTTCATACATACATATATACAGATTATATATAAGTCAACTTCTAAGAAAAGTTATTGTCGCTGGCAAGGATGTGATCATTGGTTAGCTGAAGGAGTTTACACACCGATTGCTCGCTTTTGTTGATGATTCTCACTACCAGTTAATATATAATATATATGTAGGTATGTACATATCTCCATTTGTATTTGGAGTAAGTCCAAAACTGTGACCACATAAACAAAGCAATAAAGCGACAACAACGATTTTCAGCCGAAAACCGGAAATGCTCAAAGAGCATACATACATTTATACATATAAGTAATATGTATTACATAGCACAGCACTCTCGGTCGCATGCATCAAATGCCTCCATGAGTCTATCTTTCATCATTAAATGCTTTTATTTTTATATATTTGTAGGTATATGTAACTGTATGTATATATGTTTAAACACAAACCGATTTGCCCTTCGTTTAGAAATTGGCGATCTGTTCAAGGTTAATAAATAATTTCACGTACGTTCCTCCCCCCGCTTATGGACATAGGCATGACTGCATGCAAGCTTTAATCGAATCAAGTTTACTGCCTGCTACAACTAGTGTATGTATATATAGACGAGTGTATGTGTGTGCTTGTACCGCGACTATGTCCATTTTTCTGCGCATGCGCCATTTTAATTTCAGTTATTGCCTTCTTGCTTTTGTTCAGTGGGAGCTGTTCGCAGCGCATCAATGGCTTTTTGTGCACGAGTAGCTGGAATCTAGCACAGTCGGGCAAAGTTATTGGATGTAGTACATATGTACATATATTTATAAATATATAATGAGCATATGAATCATATTAACTGACTTAAGAGTTCATACTTCATATACATAGATAAAATTTAGAGATTTTTTGAAGACTTGTGACCAGTTTAAATTTCATTAAGCATGAATAAATAGTAAGAAGAAAGAATAAGGCTCAATATGCGGTATAAATGAATCGAATAGGTGAAGTTAAATTTCCATTCAGATCGCACAAAATTTATAGAACCCTCTAAAGAAATCTATAGATAACATAAATACTAATATATAGAAAATATATGTATATGAATCAAATAATGTTTTTTTGAAAATAATACGTTTAGGATGCTCTTGATATGTTCCAGCGAAAGATTATGTAAAATATTCTAACATTATTCGTGGAAACCGATTTTTGCTTAAAATGGCGCTAGGAGCTAAAAAAAGTTTGGGACATCTTCAGACATTATTGAATTAAAGCCCAGCAGAAAAGCTGACAATGTCATTCGAATGGATGCAAACCAGCTCCGGTTGTATCTACATGGCATATATCAAATTGCGATATAAAGATACTGTGGAGGCTTAACCTTTAAAAGTTGTGATATCATCCCTGCTATTCTATAACTAATCTTATAAAGCATAAACATTTCATACCCTCTTTTTAAAAGTCTTATATTAAATTTTTACACAAGTTCATGCGAACGAATATATTTTAGTTTCAATAGGAGAGTGTATGATGTATCACTTAGGATTCGACAAGAAATTCATAGGTAGTGAATTATTGATTCACCCGTGCTGCATAGATTTCAGCCGGAGATTTAAAAGTCGTGGAATCGGTGAACAACACTGAGAAGAAGAATATCTGTGACGACTATCGATAGTATTAACGAGATAATTTACAATATCGATTGAAGAATTAATGGCAATAACCGAAGTTTTAGCGATATAATTATTTTTCTTTTGGAGATATACAGATAGACCAAAGAACAGACATTATTGGAACATACATAGTACATAATATGTATGTAAGTAATTGTCGTAGAAATTGTTTATTCGATTATAGGCGAATCGATAATAACGCGCCATTCTTCTCTTTCCTTCGCAATTCGGTGCCACTTGGAAGTCTCAAGTGTAACCAGGTCGTTCTCCACTTGGTCTTTCCAACGGAGTGGAGGCCTTCCTCTGCTTCCACTGTCAGGTACTGCATCGAACACTTTCAAGACTGGAGTGTTTTCGTCAATGCGGACAACATGACCTTGCCAACGTAGCCGTTGTCTTTTTATTCGCTGAACGATGTCAATGTCGTCGTATAACTCGTACAGCTCATCATTCCATCGTCTGTGGTATTCGCCGTTGCCAACGTTCTGAGGACCATAAATCTTGCGCAAAATTTTTCTCTCGAAAACCCCTAGTGTCACCTCATCGGATGTTGACAACGCCCACGCTTCTGCATCATAAATCAGGATGGGAATAATAAGCGTCATATAGAGTTTGATTTTGGTTCGTCGAGATATAATTTTACTTTTCAATTGTCTACTCAGTCCAAAGTAGCTCCTGTTGGCAAGAGTGATCCTACGCTGGATTTCGAGGTTGACATTGTTGATGCTGATGCCTAGGTATACTGGTATGTTATGACTGTCAACAGTGACGTGGGAGCCCAGACGCGAATGCTCTTTATTTGATGACAGAAGATATTTTGTCTTGTCCTCATTCACCACTAAACCCATTCGCTTTGCTTCCTTATCCAGTATGGAAAAAGCAGATCTAACGGCGGCGGGTAGTAGTTACATTATGTTATTATTATATTCACATCAAAAGATATATTATTTACAGTGCAATGCCCTCGATTACATCAATTGTTCTTAATAGCCCCAATTTAAAGTTGTACTTTAATATGCAATTAATTAATAATATTATATATATTTTGTCTTTATGAGCATTTACAAAACAAGTTTCTGCTATAAAATATATAATGTACATATTAGAGCTCTTGGTATTCGACTAATCGACTAACCGAATTAACC
This sequence comes from Zeugodacus tau, assembly GCA_031772095.1. Lineage (NCBI taxonomy): Eukaryota > Metazoa > Arthropoda > Insecta > Diptera > Tephritidae > Zeugodacus > Zeugodacus tau. The sequence continues at coordinate 82,221,699 of CM062649.1, forward strand.
GAATAGGGCATTATTCGAATAATAATATTCGGTTTGCACTATTCGGATAGTCGTCAGTCATCGACTATTCGATTAACCGCTCATTTTCGACTATTCGGTTAACCGTTCGTTGTCGACTATTCGAATAGTGCAAGTTCATTAATTTTCTTATTTTTATTGAAAAAAGTGAAACATTAAAACTAACAAAAAACTCGCTATTTTTTATGGCTGTCATACCAACACTGTTGTTGTTTCACATGCAAAATTAAAATGTGACTGATACAACACTGCGTGGTATGTTTCTTGAGTTCGCTATTCTATACCCCTTCCCACTTGCTGCCGAATTTTTTCGGTTTTTTGCGGTATATGCCTAGTACTGCAGTAACCGGTTACTTTTTGGAACCGGTTTTTTTTGGGACACACTCGAGGCAGTGTGGGCGGTCGGTGGGTGGGGCTTTGGGGCGTTTTGGGGCAAAACTTCGACGAGTGGGTAGTCGGTTTTCTGTGAAGAACCGGTTTTTTTGGGTCGGTCAGTGGTCGGTTTTGCTCGTGTCCTTCTGCCCGAACACTTCCCAACCGATTTATACCGCACATTGTATATATCTGGAAAATACGGACATATATCTGGAAAATCAAAAGCTTTTAGACTGCAAACAATTTTCATTTATTCGAATATTGACAGTATAACTATTCGAATAACCGCAGTAGAACGACTATTCGAATAGTCGGAACATTGCGACTAACCGAATAGGGCTAACCGGTTAATATTCGTACGAACGGTTACAAACCGGATATTCGAATAATCGGTTTTCAGGTTAATCGAATAATTTTAAGAGCCCTAGTACATATGTATATTTATTTATCAAAATCATTAAGGGTGGAGTACTTGGTCTTGATTCTGCATTTATCTAAAAAATTCAAAACTTTAACTTTGCCTTCTAAAACAAAAAAATACCAAAAGAACAATAACAATTTCAATACAAAAAGTTAACTCAATAAAATTACCAAATCGCTTGCCCCCGGTCCATATACCATATACAATAAATAATTATGCCAATGTTTTTTTATACCCTGAACAGGGTATATTAAGTTTGTCACGAAGTTTGTAACACCCAGAATGAAGCGTCGGAGGCCCCATAAAGTATATATATAAATGATCAGTATGTTGAACTGAGTCGATTTAGCCATGTCCGTCTGTCTGTCTGTTTGTATATATACGAAATAGTCCTTCAGTTTTTAAGATATCGTTTGAAATTTTGCAGATGTTATTTTCTCTTCAACAAGCTGCTCATTTGTCGGAACTACCGATATCGGACCACTATATCATATAGCTGCCATACAAACTGAACGATCGGAATCTATGGCTTGTATGGAAACTTCCGCATTTTACTACATATCTTTACGAAATTTGGTGTGAGTTATTGTTCATAGAAATAATTTAATCTCCGAAAAAATTGTTCAGATCGGTTCACTATAGCATATAGCTGCCATACAAACCGTATGATCGGAATCAATGGCTTGTATCTTCACGAAATTTGACATGGATTACTGCTTAAGGTAATAATATAATCTCAGAAGAAATTGTTCAGATCGGTTAACTATATAACCTTATTGTTTCTAGCAAACAACCCGGCTAAAAAGAATTAGTAAAAATTTTTCTTTTTGTTTACTTACTTTTTCTTACGTCTTTAGATTTGCTTAAACACATAGTTACTAAAAGATATGCACCTGTGAAGGGTATATTAGCTTCGGTACAGCCGAAATTAACAATTTTTCTTGTTTTGATTTATGTTATTTGTTTGTTTTATTAGCTATGTTTCACGGCTTTGCAAATCAAAAGTTATTAATTTTTAATTTTTAATAACTGTTTAAATGCAAATTACGCTGCCAAAATCCTAAAATAAAATATGTCTAAATTCACGCTACACCCTAATAAATATAGTATCAATGTAAATAACTATACATACATATATTATATATGGTATACTATTTTCTGATTTGTTTGCTATTTTAATGAATCATCACATAAATAAAAAATATTAATTCCTATTTACATATATAAAGGCTATTTATTCAGCATTAAAATTTTATATTCACTCAATCTCGAAGAATTTTTCAATCGCGACTTTTCTCAGAAATTTCGCAATGCAATTAATGCAGATAATTCATATTATAAATAATTATGTATGTATGTATGTGTTTCATATGAGTAATTGTGCAAATGAAATAATTGTCTCAATTTTCCGGAACATTTGCTGGCGTTTCACCGACTTTGCAGTATTCGCGTTACAATTATCGAGCGAAAACAGGAATATAATGACAACAGGTTAAGATAACAATGGCATTAACCACTAGACGCTCACACACACAAGCGCAATTACAAACTCCCATATGTACATATGTATGTATGTACATATGTACAGTAATATGCTTACAATAGCTGTAACAATATAAGTCAACGTGATTGCGGCAATGTTCAAATTAAAATGGTTCACTCCTCATGCCACACTGTATCGTATTCGTACATGAAATATTTTCGTAGCTGCTTTGCGGTGTTGAGCATTAACCACAAAGTGTAGCGGTCGGTAGGAGCCCAAAATACCAAACATACAGAGGTATGTGTGTGTGTGTGTGTGTCTTGACTCTTACAGCATGCCGACAGTATCAACAACAGCGAGCCAACAAAAAGTGCAACAACAACAATAGTAATAACAACAAACAAGCAAAGCATATGCGCTTCCATTTATCTTCGGCTCGTATAAAGTTTCGTGGCATCGAATGCGATTTTAACTGCGGCATCCATGCTGTTGCTCTCACGGTACCTTGTTGTCGTTCGTTTTTAATTTATTTTCATTTTTATTGCAGTTGCTGAGCGTTTATGTGCGTGTGTGTATATGTGTTTTTTCTTTTTTCGGTTTTTCTTTCTTTTGCTGCTTATTATGTTGGCTCTCATGTGAATTCATTCTTATTTCCATTCACAAATATGCTGCTCCTACAGCAGCCCCGCCCCTTCACTCCAACACTTTGCCACGAATTGATACGCACACACACACACACACACACACACACGCAGAGGCATATGAAAAGACACAATTACAGACACAACGGTAGCCTCAACACAAAGAAATGGGCAGGAACACTGAAAGCCTGGCGCATCACCGCCAACAATACAACACACACACACACTCGCACGTATTTTCGATTTTATTCATTTACTTGCCACACTGCATTGATCGTTCGATCGATGGCGATTTTGGCGTGGTCGTTGTGTTGTTTGTGGCTGTTGTATTGCTGCGTATGTGGTAGTAATCACGGCGAAGGTGGACGTGCAACTGCAGCGCCTTCTGCTGTAGCTTTATCAAAATGCAGCTTGTGTTGATGGCAAAGTGGCTAATTATGATTTCCATTTTGAATTTTTTTAGTCTTTTTTGTTTTGTTGTAATAAAAGCATAATTTTAATACACATAAATTCCAACACAATATATCAATGGCAATATATTGCCTCTGAATATAACCGTTAAAAGGTTATGTGCCGCATTCATATGCCCATAAATGTGGTCTATATGTATTCGCCTACATATATGTACATATATACATACATATACGAATATTCAAGTTTTTTTCATAAAACTATATTTTTTATTGATTACTAATATATATGATTGTGTAAATTATAGAGTAAAAGTACGAGAGCGGTCTAATATGTCGGCGTCTTTTTGATGATAGTAGATTTATTTATAATTTGCAACCGTTCGAAGTTGATAAGCTCAGGACTTCAATATATATTTATTTTCTCTTTGATTTAAGTTTAAAATAGTTTAGTTTAGATTTGAAAAACAGAAATTTCCAAGCTAAATCTGACAATCTGACATGCTACAAACACAATCGTATTTATGTTGTTGAAAAATGTTGGATTCCTCTGATCTTGGGATCTAGTTCATACACATTTTGCTAATCGAAGTTGCTCATAAACTCAGTATCGAATCTCCGGGTTATTTTTTATTTCAATATTTGTTGGTGAAGTTTCTCATGCAATTTTTTTCTTTAACTAACCTCAAAAAGAGGTCTTGACCTCTGTTTGAAAATCAGGTACATCTAAATAAAGTCAGAGTTTCTTGAAATCAGTTCGATAACAATTTTACTTAGCATTATATTCGATATAAAATATGAATATTGAAAAATCAAGAACATAATATTACATAATAGTTCGCTGCATATGATCGGCTAATATTACTGTGACCAAAGTAAAAAAGCACAGTAAGGCCCAACTCTCACCGTCAAAGACGTCTTTGAATAATAAGACACAAAAACGTATTTTGCCCTAACCCACACCAAGCGAACAAGCGTTTTTGTCTCATATAGGGCTATGGGAAGTTGTCGTCTTGGTCTTACATTATAGGACCGATCTAAGTAACGCGGTATTACTTTTCGCCTCTTTCGATATCAGGTTTTATGATTTAAAAGACATCATGAAAATGCAATAATAAAATTTTTAAGCTAAAACCGATTTTTTCAGTAAATTCACTGTCTAGCTGTGTGAAAATTCCCATGAAGGTAATGATTTTCTTGATATCTGCGGCATAAAAAGGTTATGATGACCCATATTTTTCATTAGCTCTCTTGAAAAACTTGAAATAGAGGATATTGGGATCAAATTGAAGCCGTCAGTTACAGTTATTTGCCTTGTTTCGAGGGCTCTAATTTGATATGCTCGAAGATAATTTTTCTAAATTTCATCTTGGTGAAAACTATACATTTCTTGAGTCACTTATGCAATGACAGGCATGTATACTTAATAATGAGAACAACTTAAGGAGAAAATTTTTCAAAAAGTAAACCAGATCTCGAAATCTTAACAGAACTCGGATGTCAGTGACTCCAGCATGGATTGTTTATATGCCTTAAAAAGGGTGTGTGCATTCTGTACATTTAGTCATTGAAGGTCAGAGGACAGATAACTGAAAGAAAATGATTGCCGTATCTGAGCTTTTACTGGTATTGTATTGTCTAAGTGACAAAATGTATGTTTTTTTCCACAGAATATAAAATGAAACCCTCTTCCCAAAACTATTATTTATTTCGTAAGATCTTCAAATAAATTGGTCGGGTGTTTATCAATATTGAAAGTGCTTCAAGACCTCTTTAATGTAGCTAGTATTCTTGAGAACATCGTCTTAGATAGTGATAAGCTTTTATAATGTTGAATTACGATCAGATATTCGATAGGCGATTGATAAGACAGTTTGATGCCAGTCGGAAAGCGACAACGTATTCCACATCTGCATAATGTAAGTGCGGACTTCTAACCACTAGACTTATTACCAATTCTAAACATATTACCATTCTAAAGAATAAAACATTACCGAATAAATGACTGTCGTGTCCTATAACATTTTCTTGACAGCTGAAAGAAATCTACAAATTTCCAAAAGTTAAAAATGTGAACTGGGTTATATATTGTATATATAATTTTAAAAATCTATATATCCAAATACTTATATATTTACAGTTACGCATATACATTTATCTTTCGATGCTTCCTGCTACTATAAAAAAGACATAATTTACAAACTCACTCTCAATGGCAACCCTAAAATGTTTTAAATGTTTTTGCTTTTCACCAAAAACCATTAATAAATACTTTACGCGGAACCTTGCATCGGCTGCATTGCGAGTAACATTGAAATAGTTTTCATTAAAATTCATTAACATTTGTAAGAAGCCGGCGCACGGTTGGGGCAGGTGAAAAAAATCCAAAAATCCGAAAAAAACCAAAGCGCTACAACACCAATTGGGCTTAAAGAGCCCAGCCATTGCCTGCCTGCTTGACTTTGCTTTTAATTTCACAGATGATGAGACGCTGGACCAATTTCACTCGGCTCTTATATACAAGCTAAATACCCATACAAACAAGCAACTACATAGCCACAAATACTTCCACATCACTGCAGCGGTGTTGGTGTAATCACGCTTGAGTAGATGTGTGTGTGTGCCAATTGGCTGCCGTCACTTGGTCAATGTGTGGCTGTGTTTATGTGCTTATACTACAGTTAGACTATTCGTCTCTTTTACGCGCATGCGCTATGCTGTCTACACAGCGAACCACATCGCTGATGGCCGAAAACTACTACAACAACAGCAACAATGCGCGCTGATGAACACGCAGCCAAATGGCAAACGCAAAGAGTCCAATGAGACGGCGCGACCGAACCGAGTTGGAAGCGTATGCGTGCGGTTGAATGCGGGCATGGGAGTGTGTGTAGGTGCGCTGTGTCGTGTGTGTATGGCTTTGTAGTGTGTTGGTGTGTGTCGTGCGTCCATGACAGCAGCTCATGCATGGCTTTCACACTACGCACTTAGCCACCACCAACACTGCCAGCGCACCAATACTTATATATATGTATCTGTAGGCTCAGCGTTCATTCCGCAGTTGTGTGTTTCGGTTACCTGCTTGCGCGCGCCACTTGGTTTATCAGCAAATGCGCAGCGCCGGCATATGAAAATGAATTTCTTCTGAGTCATGAGCATGTGTTAGTGCTTGGGTAGTGAACGCTGCCGCGATGAACACGATAAGTGCGAAGAAAAGTAGGCATGCGAACGTCAGTCAGCAGCAACAGTAACAGCCACAGCAACAACGCTAACGCCAACGACGACGTCTCTCGGCCAGCCGTGTTCTATGCACAGTAACTTCGTCCGTCGATACAGCGTCGAAATGTCATTTGTTAATCAGTCTGCGAGTACCGGCCACAGTTGAAGTTAATAGCACAATTGCGAAGGTTTGTCAGTCGCAATCGTGCACACGGTCAATGCGAAAGTGTAAAAGTCACAAATTGCAGCTAATTAGTGGCCAAATACAGAAATTTGTGCAAGCGTACGAGTCATATTACACTACGCCAATATATTACTAAGTGTCAAAGAATTAGTTGATCAGTTAGAACGCGGTGCGAGCAAACAGAAAAGTGTTGAATTTCGCAAGATTCAAGTTTAATAAAAAAAAAATATTTTGCAAATTTTCCTTTAAAATTATTAATTTTTTTTTTCGCAAACTAAAGTGACAATATTTAACGCATGCGAATATACTGTGTGTGATGATATGCCTTGTTATTAGTGTTATGAAATAAAAAAATATGTTAAATTTCTATAAAAATTTTTGCAAAAAACAAAATTTTGAAGTTTAAAAATTAAAAAAAAAAGTTTAAACGAAGTACGTTAAAATAAAAATAATAATAAAACAACAACAACAATTTTTTATACAAACAAAAAAACAAACAATGTTTGAGCCCGCTCTCATGCAATACAACGACTGTAATATTGAGCAACGCCTGCAACTACCACAAACCAACAACAACAAGTGTTGTAAAATTTGCCAAAAACAAACGGCACATAAGCAGCGTAGTCGAGCGGCTAAACACATCATGGCCAACAACAACAACAACAATAACAGCACCACCCAACAAACGCTTAACGCAGCGCCAGCACCATTGGCATGCCACACAAGGCTGTCGAGCGCTAGCGCTGTCGAGCTCTCAGATTCCGTCGCTCAAGTGCACAACGCCAAACAATCGGACCACAACAACACAACAATTTTTGGTTTTACCGGCCGTCGCTGCCTAACAATGCGTCGTCTATGCGCTTTGCTGCTAATCTGCACGCTGCTCAACACCGTCGAGGGTTGCGGCCCGGGACGGGGCATTGGTGGTCCGCGTAGACATCGCAAACTTACGCCGCTGGTTTTCAAACAGCACGTGCCGAATATGTCCGAGCGCACATTGGGCGCTTCCGGCCTCAATGAGGGCGTCATCAAGAAGAATTCACCGAAATTTAAGGACTTGGTACCGAATTACAATCCCGATATCATATTTAAGGATGATGAAGGCACCGGCGCTGATCGCCTGATGTCAAGGGTAAGTGCGCTGTTATTGTTATATTATTTTAACATTGTTTTACAAATTGTAATTCAGCTAATTGCTGAGTTGCGCTACTAAACAATCTGTCAGACTCATATTTGATTTTACAATTTTTATGTGAGTGCTAAGTCTGTTTTTGTATATAGACATGTTGACAATCGTTCATGTAATGCGTTAGCTGGGTGTGTAAAAAATAAGGGGATTTTACTAAAAAAAAATTAAATAGCTTGAGTTGAAATAAATCGAAAAATACAATAATGTAAATAAAAATGCTTAATTATTATTTGTTTATATGTGCCGGTGCGCATGTAGGTGTATGTGTACGTAAACACATCAAACTGTAATTTACGGCAAATTGAAAATGCGAAATGCACTAAAAAACGGGCTTTAGCGTTTTTTCAAATAACTCCAGTCATTCACTTTACAACTGTAAAATATTTATAGTTAATTTTCATATTTTTTATTTTATATTTTGTTATTGTGTTATTGTTATTTGTTATTGTCATCTTATGGCAAGTCATTTATGTATATACAAATAAAAAAATACACAGATCTCGCGAATTTTCTAATGAGTTAAACTAACTGCGCTTCGGAGTGTCATAAATTCTGTTGGCAGCATGTTAAATAGTACATAGTACTATATAATTAAAAATTCCGCGAAATGCTTAAATCAATTATAAATAATGCAAACGCAATTTTAGAAAACAATTGAGGACTATAACGTCAAATGCCGCAAGCGAGTGAAATGTGCTGCTTTAAAGTTCAACGCAGCCAGCAATTGACGTTAACTTTTCGTTAATCTAATGATTAATGTACAAATACTTTTTGGGAGTACATGCAGGCAAACATATTATTTCGCATAAAAATATGCGTGTAAATTATCAAAATAATCTTGCAATGAGCAAATGCTATATTTTGAACGTAAAATTTACAGTATATTGAAAATGAATTAAATTCGTCTTAACCGTTATATGGTTTTCTAAATTCTAAAAAATCGTATACTAAAATTCTTAAATATTAGATTTTGAAACAAAAAACAAATGTTGTAAATATATTATATTTACTTTTTTTTATTGAAAAATAAAATTTTACAAAAAAAAAATTCAAAAAAAAATTAAATTTTTTATTGAAATTTATAAATGAAAATTTATTTGAACCACAAATAAGTCTGTATGTCTGAAAATTGATTTGAACCACAAATAAATTTTAATAAAAAAAATTTTCGAAAAAAAAATAAAAATTATTATTGAAATTTTCAATTGAAAATTTATTTGTGGTTCATAAAAAATAACTTATTTGCTTTCGATTTTGTGTAGTTAGGTTATAATATTTTTTGTTTTCAATTTTAAAAAATTTTAATTTCTTTTATTGAAATTTTTAATTGAAAATGTATTTGTGGTTAATAAAAAATAATTTATTTGCATTGGATATTGAGAAAATCTTCTATGTAAATACAATTTTAACACTTTTTTATTAAAAAAATAAGATTAAAGAAAAAATAATTTAACAAATAAAATAAAAAAAAATTAAATTAAATTAGTTAATTTAGTTTTAACTAGAAATTTTACTTTATATTTAATTTTTTTCTTACATTTTTCTTACATAACATTACGTAAAAAAACATTAATTTTTAAATATAAATTTAATTTCATTTAAATTAAATTTAAAATAAAATTGAGGTTAGGAAAGAAATCACAAATTTTTTTTTTTTAGTTTTCTGCATTATATTTTTATTACAATTAATTTTAATTTTACAAATTATAAAATTTTAATAATTACTCTAAACAATCATTAAATTAATTTAATATAAATAAAAAAAATATATATTTTATTATATTATTATTATATAATTTTTACTATAAATTTTATTTATTCATTAATTTTTGAACTTTTTTTTTCAACCACATAATAATTACATAAAATAAATTCTTATATGAATTCATTCTAATATTTACATACATACTGTAATTACTAGCATGTTCTCCTCAATAAAACGCTCTTTATGACCTTTACGAGCAATAGCCAACCAATTTATTTAATTATTTTTTTTTTGTCATTTGCTTAGACGCCTTATATTTAGCACCTATTTAATAAAATAATATAACAATAAATAAATTTAGTAAATAAACAAGCAAATGCACTTGTTTATTACCATAAATTTTTCACTTATCGAACAAATAGTATGACAACGAAAACATCATATGCAGCGTAGAAATATGCAGGCATAAAAAATTAGTTGGAGGGTTAAAGCTATCACCACTACCTTCAAGTGATACTCGAACGCTGCTGATTACAAAAATTTTGTAGCGCTTTCAATGCATAACAATTTAATGAAAATTCCACAACTTGAAAGTAAAAGTAAAAGTCATCAACGCTTTCAGCGTTTTAATCAGCGCTACACATTTGGTTTGAAGTGCAGTGGTGACGTAATTGCCAAACACATCACCCACCTCCTAAGGTGCTTGCAGGCGATTTCTTGCGCACGCCCTTGAGTAGGCGTATCAAATTCAGTGCAATAAACTCTCAAGTATACAAAAGCCAACTACGCTTCATATTAAGCTATAGAAAAAGTGGTAATAAATATGTATGTATGTATGTATGTATATACACTTTTGTACTACCAATAATAGCAGTAGTAAACTCATTTCCTTTTCTTGTAGTCAGATACTCGCTTATATGATTTATTATTAGTAGGGCAACATGTGATGTGGAGAAACCTATTCTAAGGTACAAATTAATATATATATATGTATTTGTATATGAATCATTAAAAAAATTAATTAAATATTGATAACTGTTAACATTTTGATTTATTAGGTTTTTTTGCGATTTATTGAGCTTGTTGTTGTTGTGTGTATGTAACTTCATTTGACTTATTGTTTTATTATATTCCTCATATCCGACATTTATTGGCAGTACGTACATACTCGAACTAAAAGCTAGTTAAGTTTATTTGCTGCCTTGTACATACATATGTACGTATGTATGTATGTATGTATGTTCTAGCGCTTAAGTGAATTTACTTAATGAATACGCGCAACAATGCGCACGAGAGCTGATAAGGAAGCGCGCAAAGCCAATAGCTGATTAAAGTGTTTAAAATAAAAAAACAATAACAAAAGCAAAAAGCAACTGTTCTCATTACAAAGCATTTAAAACGGTAATAAAATATTTTCTATAAATTATTTATTGCCAACATCGGTCATAATTCTTACACCTGTGTGCATGTATATGTCATACGTGGGTACGCACAAACAGACATACTTCATACTGGATGACAGCTGCGTTCGTTTATCTTATCTGGTCAATGCATTTGAAAAGTGTGCCGTGTACCAACGCGTCTGATAACGGTTACGTGCATTGTGCTGGACATGGGTACTCAAGCGTTAGCGATCACTTTTTTTGCCACTTGTGCTGGACAAAAGTGGCTACACAAGTGGCGCGATGCGCGCGGTAAAAGCGGTTCTAAGCCAACATACATACATACATATAGACCAAGAATGCGTTAAGCTGTTGTTTAGTATTGTTCTTTATCAACATAACAGTTAATATTTACAAACGTTTTATTTTTAGTTGGAAACACACACACTCTCTTTTTTCAATTCGCCAAAAAATTTTCAATTATCAGCGGAAGTTGGTAATAATCATTAAGAAATAAATTTGCGTTTGTTATTTATGATTTGTTTTTGCGGAAAGCTTAGTAAGTTCGCTACTAGACTAGCATAATCTAAGCAAGCACACGTGAATGTATAGAATCGCGCGATTTCATTGAAATTTATGGGGATTAGCAGTGCTATGTATGTACATTTTTCGAATGCCGCATGCAAAAACACATGCTCGTAAAATATTCTAATCAGCTCATTAGCGCGCGGGTATTTAAACGTGTGGTATTACAAAATATGTGCTGTAATACGTTTCTAATTTTTTCAATTTGTTTTTAAGACCTACATACTTCTGCGCAGACGCATTAGAATATGTGGAATTTTTCATGCTAATTGCGTCAAAGCGCTATCTAGCGGGTGCTTTTGCTAAAAGCATTAGCCAGATTAGTCTAGCGCGCACGCGGAAATCCTTAAAAATTTTGTTTTGTTGGCAAAAAATATTTAATTTGTATTAAATTTCAGCATTTCCTTTTTAGTAGTAATTCTAAATACAGCAAAAATGCTTAGAAGCTTTTATGTTAGAATGCAACATTGTAATATTTTATATACTTTATATTCATTTTTTTATATTTTTTAAATTTTTTCTTTATTTTTATTTTATATTTTTTTAATTTTTAAATTTATTTTATATTTTTATATATTTTTTAATTTTTATTTTATTTTTTTTTAATTCTTTCTTTATTTTCAATTCAACATTTTTTTTTTAATTTTAATTTTATATATTTTTTTTTATTTTATATTTTTATTATTTTATTATATTTTCTAAAGACACACTTATTGTTCTTTATCTTTTGTTTTTAATACAAAACACTTGAGTTAATAGCACCTATAATGCAGCGCACTCGAAATGTCTCAAAGTTCAGCATAAGTCTTAATTAATTAATTGCTGCGTATATCCGGCGTAATATCAGCGCAGCACTTTAGATTCCTTGTGACGCAGTAACGAATTATGCATCTTTATACACAAAGTTCTATTTTAGGCAGAATTATTTACATGTAAATTGCTGACTTATGAGCTTTTGAAGAGCTTTTTTCTTAAGAAAACTATTTAAGTTGTTTTTATCAGTACTAAACTACCTTTAATGAGTTTAATTGTTCAGCCATTGATTTGTAACACCTCAAACTAATAGTTAACTTTTCCAAGTTGGTCATTAGATTCTAAGAAAATTATATTTCTTATCTTTAGTATGCAAAATTTCCAACGAGTCAACTTATTTCTGAGTAAACATAATCGTTGTACATGCTAAATGCGGTTTATTAGACGGTAGAGTAAACTGAAATGCGTCGCAGTGATTAGCTAATATGACGTCATCAAATCAGCTATTGTTGACAATACATCGATAAACGGTAGCTAAAACTTTATCATCTCAAGTATGAATAGGGCAAATAGTATAAAGAGGTTCTTGTGAAATAATAATTTCTAATACAATTATTGTAGAAAGACTTCCAATAACTCATACAAATTGCGCTGACTGATTGCGCATAACACACTTCACAATGTCAGACTTTTGTTGACATTTATTAAGCATTATACTGCATAATGTATGATGTATGAAGTATGAATGCGTCGCTAAGACGACGGGTGTGCCAGTTTCGGCAGAAATTTCGCTAGAAAGCAAGCAAACATATTTACATTGACAACCTTTGACAAATGCTACCGACTTGAGCAGCAACAATAAAGCACAACTAAAGCATGGCAGCACAATAAAGGAAAGCAATAACTGTATAATAAAACTGTGTTAATTGCTTTGCAGCAGTGGACAGTCAAAAGGTTAATGGTAGTAGCAGCAATCAGTGGCAAGTGGCAATTGACAATTGGCAAAATAGCAAACGGTCATACGTTCTTTCATTGCCATTATATGATTATAGTCAAGGTCGCTATCAATGTCACGATGCTGAGAGCATAGTCATAATGACGATTTGCTAAGCGTTGCAGCGCACAAATGCGACTGCATACTGCAGTTTTCGAAGGATACTACCGTATTATGGCGTATTAATCTCTAGTGTGTGCATGGCTATGTATGTATGTGTGTACGTGTGTGTGTGAGAAATTATTACAAGGTCAGCCATGAATAATGGCGCGTGCACGGCTATATATATATGTGTTAGGACATTGAACAGCACAAGGATACTCGTAGCATAGGTGTCGCATCGTAAAACCAACAGCAGGAGCTTCAAAAAAACATAACTGCTCATAGTCAAGGACTAATCGCTTGGGAGTTGAAGTAGAAAATTGAAAATGACATAAATATTTATAGCAAACAAACTACTGCACACCTACCGATTGTAGTGGCAGTTGGCAGTTGTTATGCATTGTTTGCATATAAATATATTTGTTTATGTGGTTGTGTGTATCCGAGCTGACACAGCGCAACTAAGCTGCATTATCTACGATTTATAGAATTTCAAATTGTGTGACTGCCGTAATGGTTGCGCAGAAGCTTACGAATTTTGGTAGAAAAATAATTTGTTTTGCGTATAAAGATTTTAGATAATATTTTTTTTTATTAAAAAAAATTAGAAAAATTAAAAAAATAATAATTCATAATTTTCGTACACATATATTTAAAAATATATAATTTAGAAAAAAACAAATAATATTTTAATTTTGCCGACCCATTCATTAAACAAATTTAGTATTAACATTTCTTTTTTTAATTTTCCTCCAAAACCTCTCTCCTCTTGTTAAATAATTAAAATCTAATCATAATCCATATGATTTGTTAACTGTCAGTTTAAATCAATATTGAAATTCAATGCATTCACGCACACTTCAATAAACTCGAAAGCATTCTTTCCACAAAAAAAAAACAAAAAAAAAGTCTCTTCGAGAAAGTTAACGAAAAATCGCGCCGAAAACAAACAAAACTGAATGGAAAATGAAAAAAGGCACAAAGCCACATAAACGTCTAAAATTACACGATTTGTATGCTTAGTCTGTCTAGCATGTGGGGGAAGTAATATGATCTGATTATTGACATGCTTCATAAGCACATCAAATTTATATGAATAATCCTAGCGAGAAAATTTGTTGCTGTACATGCATTTTTTTTTGTTGTTCTTGTTCTTGTTATACTTTTGGAATGTCTGTTATGCATTTGTTGTTATTAAAAATGTTAATAAATTGTGTACATAAATATTTTTTCAATGCTTTTTTTCCTGAGGTTTACGATAACACTAATAAAGTGGTGAATGAGTGAGTGAAGTGCAATATAGAGAATGAGAGTGGGGTTTTTTGCGTGGAAGGTGCAGTCTGTTAAATAAAGTACATTATTTACTTAAGAAAATCCATACTGTAATGCTAATGAACATTAAAATGTAATGCAAGTAGTTACGATTACTTACAATTACTTATGATTACATTTTTGATAACATTTAAAATAAATATAAACTAATACACATGAAATGCAAAATACTTATGATTACTTTTAATTACTTATGATTACATTTTTAATCATCGTTAAAAAGTAATGCTAAAATCATTGATTACATACATATTTGAGTTAAAAGTAATGCAAATACTTTTGATTACTTTTAATTACTTATGATTACATTTTTAATTACATTTTTAATCATCGTTAAAAAGTAATTCTAAAACCTTTGATTACATTTTTGAGTTAAAAGTAATGCAAATACTTTTGATTACTTGTAATTACTTACAATTATTTATGATTACATTTTTAATTACTTTTTGAATAAACGCAAAATAATTAAAATTATCATATAAAAAATAAACAAAAATAAATTATCTATTTATAAATTTGTTTTTGTATATCTCTTAACAATATACACATATTAAGCCACCGTATCACCTATGACATAAATCACACAGCCGGCATTTGCAAATTTACGATCGTCTAATGCCGAAAAGCTGAAAGCCAAAAATATCAAAAAATATACAGCATCTGATTATGACCGAAAATACAAAGCGGCATATTGGCGTGGGAACATCAACATGTTTCCATATTTTTCATACACTTAACACACCTTCAACCAATTCGCCGCAAACAAAAATCACAAAAAAAACATAAAAATCGTGTTTTTGCAGTTAATAAAAAGTCAAACAATTCATCAGCGCTAGCTAAACCAAGCTTAAAGTTGATATATGTATGCAAAGCGATTTGCAAAAAATACTAACAGGCATATATGTATATTTATAGCTATGTAGCTATGTTTAAACTCGCGTGAACCACTTGGAGCTTGGCACATATTCATAAATACATATATACATACATACATACATACATATATGTATGCTTTCTGACTGTCTGCGCGTATGTGTCGGCAAGTCTTTAAGCCAAAAATAGTAAAATAAAACAACGCTTCAGCCGTCCGCTTGATGGTTATTGATACTTTATGCTGAGATACTTTTCTGTATTTATTGTTTTATTGCCGCTTTTAAGAGTTTTATTAATCAATTTGATACTTCGTTTTACGATATATTTCGCATACAAAATTTGCCTACAACCGAAGACGACTTGGCGCATCATTTGTCAAATTGTTTTTGTTTTGGCAACAACAAGCGCCTTCTTTAGCTTTTTTTAAGCTTTTTCCAACATTTATTGTGAGCCATCATTCGTGCGGCGCCTATCACATTACACACATGAGAGTATGTTAAATATCATGCTCACATATGAGAATGTGTGTGTGTGTGTGTGTTAAGCGTCCGCGGCATTCCTGCAAATCATTCCCGTGAGTTCGAGACGGTGTTTAACGCCAACACTGCAAATAGCCGACCAATAACTCAACTCAAGCGAACCTTAATCACACCTCATAAAGTTGAGAAATTTTGACGATCGCTGACAAGGTTGGACGCTGCCCAGACAGATGCTGCATGTTGGTAGGTGGTTTATGTTGTTCAGCGTTTAACGCCTGAGAAATGTAATGTAAAGTTTAAATTTCATTCTTCACATTCACATTATTGTTTACCACGTTGTTGTTTTTTCATCGTTTTTTAATGACTTTTGGCATTCAATTAATGACATTTAAGCGTTGTTATCTGCAGCAACATTGCCACTACCACGCAGACAGCAAGTTAAAGCTACATAAAAATTTTCGTTTGAATTTCGCTTTTGAGCCGAGGGTATTATCTGATAATTCGATTAGTGATTATCAGCTGTTTGAATACAACTAACCTCACATAGCTCGCATTTCCCAGTAAGCCCGTAAAGTTAGCGTGTTACCTGTTTAAGCTGCGCCTTCCTACCGCATAGCAATGCGTTTATAATCTCTGCTTATTACAAACAATTTACATAACAACATACATATGTATAAATGTATGTGTGTGTGTGTGTGTGTTAAATTTATGCCCGTCTGTGTTCAATCGGAAAGGGTATAAGTACAAATTTTTGTCCACACATACTTAAGATAAGCTAATCCTTCCATTAGTCTTTGTCACATTAAATACAACAACAAGCAAAACACACGCTACCAAGCAACAGCAACCACAACAATAACAACAACAGCAGCAACAGTCATAAAACGCCGAGTATATTTCAAAATGAAGCAGCTCGCAGACGGTTTCATGGACATTCTCGGTTTTGTGATTTTCTTTTTTTTTTTGTTTTTTTTTCTTATTGGACTACAACGTTGCGCATTCACCTCGACGAGATCTACAAAATCTTCATACAATTAATAATCGTAATAAACTTTAAAAGCCATCTTCAACCGCAATCAAAATATTTGTATATGTTAACACAAACAAAGCGGGTCCCACGGATGAACAGCAACAACAACAACAACAACAAGTGAAACACACGGAAAAAAACAGGATCGAATCGAATAAGCGTACAAGTAGCACAACAACAACAACAAACATATAAAATATATAGTAATAACAAAAAAATTGTACGGACGGACAGCAGAACAAGACCTGACAGTCAAACAAACAGACATTTATTTGTAACAAGATGACACACAGTAGACCACTTTTAGCGTTATTATCCCCATTTATAAGCGCGTTTGGCTGTCTGTCTGTATGTTTGTATGTAATGCAGGCAGGTTTACACGCAGCGCTCAATGAAACATACGCTTACACAAAAAGGTGTGTGTTTGTTTGTATTGGTAAATGGTCAGTGGCAGCCCAATTCGTGTCACTTTGACTTACAATTGGAGCGGGTAATACGTCAACGCGTGACATGTTGGTGGTGGCCTGGTCAATATGTGCGCATTTGTTTTGAAAACAAAAAATTGTAATTGTTTGAGCCACTCAATGAACAACTAGGCTTACTTATAATTTTAATACAATTTTAAATCGTTTTTAATTCCCTACAAAGCGGCAGCTAATTAATCAAAAAGAGCAAAAAAGCTTAATAAATAACGCGAAAGCAGTAAGATACAAGATTTTGAGCATATGATATGAGATTTTTTAATATACATATGTAAGGTATAAAAAAATTTTAAAGTTTTTGTTTCCTCGTGGGATCGTTGGAATCGATTAAAACATAATATTTTTCCGCGATAATTGAAAAACCATATATTTTAAAGAATTTGATACCTCGTGGGATCGTTGAAAACGACTAACTGAATGTTTTTGAGCGAAAATTAAAATAACTCAAATTTTAAAATTTTAAATTCCTCGTGGCATCGTTGGAATCAGTAAAATCTGACTATTTTTGGGCGATAACTAAAATAATATAAATATAAGTATTTTTATTACTCGTGAGATCGTTGGAACCGACTTAAAATGAAAATATTGGGCTCACATTAAAATAAAAAAAAAATTTAAAACTTTTGATTCCTCGTGAGATCATTGGAACCGATCTAAAACTGAGATTTTCAAATTCAAATTCATTATTCAGCTAAACTACAATTCACAATTTTCAATTCGAGTATCTAAAAATATTAGAATATAACCTCAAAAATGAAGTTTATGCAACTAATTGTATATTTACACCAATACATATACCATGTACTTCATTATAACTCGCCTTGAAGAACTTTGAAAAAGTATTAAAAAAAATAAAAATAAACTCAGTTTCCCTGCTTCCAACTTTTCTCTTCTCACAATTTTATTGCCAGCTTTATTAAAAATGTTATGAAAATAAATAAATTTCAGGGGCAAAATCAATCCAATAAAATTTCAATATCAATGTCATTCAACAGCTTGCCTGTGTGTTGAGCTAATTTGCCGTCAGGCATTCAAATTCAATTAATTATTTCGCGAGAAGGCGGAAAACTGTCAAAACAATAAACATTCAATTCTCCAGTTCTCATGCGCCATATATGCTATCTAACTGTCCATCAACGGAGGATATTGCAAATGCCCTGGCTTATGAGCGACAGTAATGCCGCAGCCGATCGATTGACTAACGCGCCAACTGGCACTGGCTGCTGCAGATCGTAAGTGGTGGCGGCACATTATGCGGTATATGTATTTGACAAGCGTAGATAAACAATCAAAAGCGATTGCTTGTGGTTGGCAAAAAGAATGAGCCGCAAAGCGCTTGATGGGCGATCGATGTTGCGCGATCGCAGGCGATTTAATTGCATACCTCATCCACTAATACATACATACATATATGTATATACAAATATGAGCTATGAGTCATGCATAAAAAACCCCTATCTGCTACTGCGACATACCCGCAAATATACCATTAGAGGTGCGTGTGTGTGTGTGTTTGCTCTATAGCGGTTAATCGCCGTCCATATAAATAAATAAACTTTAGTGCAATAAAATCCAAGTTGATTTTCACAATGAAGTGTAAATAAATAAAAATTATTGCTTTTTAAGTGGAAAATTGTCTGCGAAAATTTGATTGAGGAGGGTGCCGGGGGTGGGAGAGCGGCGCTAATTGCATTAAGCTAACTTATCGGTGATCTCATTGTGCTAATTTTTGTAAAATCACACATTATAAAGTCTGTAAACTAAGTAAAATGCTGTGTCAAACTAAATATGGATATTGGAACTATATATTATTCAGCAGATTAACGGTTTAAGAAAATGGTTTTAATAAATATTTTTGAATGAATTATTATTTCAATTATTTTTAATTTTTTACAATAAATAATTCATGAAATCGGCTATTAGTAAAAAAATAAATTGTAGAAAAATTAAAAATATAATAAAAAAGATTAAAAAATATTTCAAAAAAATTTTAAATAAAAATAAAACAAAATATTAAAAAAAAAAATTAAACAAAAATATTTAAGTGCTAAAAATAAATCGAAAAATATTAATATTAATAATTTTAAATGTTTTTTTTTAATTAAAAAAAATTTTTAATTTAAACCAAAAATATTTTAGTGCAAAAACTATGTAAGTCTAAAAAATATTAATAATTTTTAGAAAAAAATATTTTTTCACTAAATAATTTCCATTCAATTCTATAATGAAATGACGACCTTCATCAAGGCTGTAGCCTTAAAGCTACATGTAAAATAATTTACTGTTATTTCACAAAATGCAAATTCATTTCCATAAATATATATTTCATACAATAAATTGTTTCCGCATTTACCCAACAAATTAGCACACCTGTTCAATGACGCTTCGCATCCGCTCCGTACAGCTTTGCGGACACAGGACATGAAACCACAGCGGTATTACATGCTACTAGTAAGAGACAGGCATTAAAACAAAATTAATTTACTCACCACCAAAAAACAAAAAAAAAATAAAATTAAAAAACAAAAGCAAAAGAAACAAAAAAAAATGAAAATAAATTAAAAAAAAACAACAACAATTAATTCTTGAACGCAAGCGGTTTACTTGCAAGTCAAGCAGGCATACCATTTATACCCTTTAATATTGCTGTCGCTGCTACAAAAGCAAAAACAAAAAGGAAAGAAATGAAATAAAATAAATAAAAAAATTTAGGGCTAAAGCTATTAAATTACTGCAAGGCAACAACTTAGCGCCCTGTGGTAATAATTTTTTCGACAACAAATCATGCACGTCAAGAATTTCACTCGCATACATTTACATACATAAGTACGATGCATATATATATATATATATATATACATTTGTATGAGTATGTGTGTTTGTGGAATGTTTACTATGCGCACGCGCAACGTTGACTCGTATGTTCTTTGTTTTTGTTTTTCTTTTGTTATCCCTGATTATGCTACAACGGTAACTCATGTTAAGTATGTAAACGGATACGTCAACGTATTTGTCAAATGCAACAATAACAACAACCAGCGCACAATATATAGTACAAACATATGTAGATATTACTACATGATTCCAGTTGTTTCGTTGATCCCCAGCGCTGATTTAAAGCTTACCAAAGCACATACTCGTACACATAAGTATTTATATAAGAATATGTGCTAGCTTATACGCCACCACTACTTATGCACTTGTCCCTCTCAACTTTTGGCAATAAATTGCGCACTTTTCTGCACTCGAGTGTGGCAAGTGGCAAGTTATGCAGTGAGTCGAGGAAAGGGCGCTGCGTAATCAAATACCGCATATCCTACATATTATCGCTTTACTCGCTCATAACGTGTGATTTTCGCAGTGATTTTTATCGAAAACGGATGCGAAATCTTACAACTGAGGAAGTAGATAATTTCAAGCTCAGCTAAACGGGCACTGAGGATATTGCTTGTTAGGGTTGAGGGTAATGGACACTGTTATAATATTTGCATGTATCACTTATGCACAAGTATGTATATGTGGCGGTGCATGCAAAAAAGGAAGCATATATGTAGGCGTTCAAACAAATACTTTTTATAGAAACAGTTCATAAAAAAATTCAAAAATTCTTCTTTAGAAAATATAATATGCAAACTATTTAATTTTCCATTTTATTTTTATATTCTTTTTTTTTTTGTTGCACAGCATGCGTGCCACATCATTAACACGCGCAATAAACTTGACTTCGCGCCACAATAGATAATAGCTACTCATAGAATGGTAATTAGCTACGCGTAAAGAAATTAAAAAAACTTTGTAGTGTGCCACACCTTATTTGTAAATACAAACATACATATAAACTTACATAAATCACTACTTACATACACACACTTACATATGTATCTCAGTATATAAGTATGTACATATGTACACTAAATCTAATGTGCGTTCGAAAATGGCGTTCAAGTGGACGTACAAGTGTTCCAATCAAAGCGCCAACAACAAATAACAATAAATACCGGTGTGTGTGGCCCCATTTAAGTATAGATGCCAATGGCTTCTCCTGTCTCTTCTCTTTCAACATGCGAGTACTCAAGTAGTGTTGGAGTTTAATGAAAGTATTACCTACATACATACATACGTATATGTATGGCTGCTGATTTTCTCCTATAAATATACTCAGAGCTATTTTCATGTATAGTACATACATATGTAATACTTGCATTTGTATTTATTTAGTCATCTACTTTGAAGTATCCATTAGAAAATTCATGGAAAGCGTGTTTCCTTTGAAAAATATGGTAACATTGTTATTTGTTTCATAAGCAATATTGAATATTTTACTATTCGAGAACTGGAAAAATGAAAAAAAATGTTTCATTTCAAAATTTAGCACAAAAAAATATAAATAAAAAATTATTTAAAAAAATATTTTTAAAATTGATTTAAATAAAATTAAAAAGTGTTTAAAATACAAAAAAAATTTAATTTCAAAATTTGGCACAAAGTAATATATATAAAAAATTATATTAAAAAATATTTTTAAAATTGATTTTAAAAAATTTAAATAAAGTTAAAAAGTATTGAAAATAATAAAAAAATATGCAAAATTGATTTTAAAGAATTTAAATATAATTAAAAAATATTTCAAATAATAAAAAAATATGCAAAATTGATTTTAAAAAATTATAATTAGATTTAATAAATATTTTTCAATGAAAAAGTTATTAAAAAATATTGTATTATTAAAAAATTAAAATAATTTAAAAAATCTAAATTCGTTCTAAAAAGTTTCATACATTTTTTAATTACACTTTTTAATTTAAATTAATGAAAACATATTTTTTTGCAAAAATCTTAAATATTTAATTAAAATTATAATTCAAAAAATTTTATATTTAAATTATATCAAAAATATGAATGAAATATGAAATAAATAATTATACTTAAAAGTAAAAATAAAATAAAAATAATTTAAAATTAATTTTAAATAATTTAGATTAAATTTACAAAATTTTATACATATTATTAGTTAATTTTAATTTAATTTAAATAAAAAAAAAAAATAGAAATATTCAATACAAAATATAATTCAAAAAATTAAATATATTTACATTATATCAAAAAAAATATACATATGTATGTATGTAACATGTAGTACATATGCACCTACTCTAATATATACATATGTATATATGTACCTCATGTATACATATATGCACCTCCTCAAGCAAAAAACGTCTTAAAGTTCATTTATTTTTAGCACTCCACGAACAACCATTATTATTATTATCTTACTTACATATGTATGTACATGCATACAAATACAGGGATTTTTACAATTTGGCAAGCGCGAAACAAATATTTAACTTTAAAAGTTTATTTGTAGACACATCAAAAGCACATCACTTTAATCACATTTACATTATATTTACAATGAAGTTGCGCGACTAATGATGATGACCAGTACCAACAGCGTGTAATAATAGTGTGTCAGCCAAAGGCGCTTGCCCCACACGCCATATAAGTACATACACACAAACACACATACAGTTGTATGCTAAAAACAAAATAAAAATACACTGAAGCCCAATGTAGCTGTGATTAAAGTTAATGAGCCTCGAAAGGCAGCAAAAAATGCACAAATTCACGAACTTTACAAACACACAAACATTCTGAGATATTTTTTGTTAAATTCCGCTTTGTAAGGCTCGCTCAAGAACATTAATTGCCCGTGTATATTAATTATATAAATGAAATAAAGAAAAAAATTAAGAAAAAATGCTGCAAGAGTTGACGGGCGTGTGCTGCAACACTAACACACATACAACATTATATATATATATATATAAAGGCCTGTGTGTTTGCTTGTGCGCAAGTGCAGCGTTGTCATTAGTTGCAACGCAAATCGACACGATTTAAATCAATTAAATGCTAAAAAAATTATGTTACAAACTTACACGTCTGCGCGCTGTCAAGTCGCATTATGTGCGTGTAATTAAAATGTGATCAAGCTCCTGCGCGCTGCAGCTGTTGCCAATGGCCATGTTCGTGAGGTGCAAGCAACACCACCGCCTTCACCAGGCCTATCTATTTATATATATACATAAATGTATTTATGTATAACAAAATATTTACTTCTGTAAATGTCGACAAACGTTTATGTAAGTTTACCAAAAGCTCTTTGGATATATACGTATATAACTCTCCTTATTTATGTATGTTTATTAGCCGCTTTGCTTTTGTTTGTTTGTAAACACACGCACACAGCCATGGCAGCTTCCTACAAGCTTTATGGCATATTATTTTACACTAGAGCAAAAAAATAATTACCAAAAAAAATTAAAACCAAAACTCGCTACATTAAAGCTAAGTAGACTCCATCAGCTGTCAAAATAAATTGATTTCGAAGTGTTGAAAAATTGTTGTTGTTTATACATACATAAGTTCACACATGAAAGGAGATGCGCTTAAAAGTGGCAAACACCACAGGAATGCTTTGGTGTTGAACAACTTGCAAGTAAAGGCATGTAAACTTAAAAGAAAGCACATATACTTATGTATGTAGATGTGTTTATAATAAAAAAACTACTTTACATAGACTTATATATGTAAAATTGTGAATTTATAGCAGCATTATAACAATTCAAAAACATAAAAAACGAAAGCTTTGAGGCAACCAACTAGCCAGAAAGCTTTCAAAAATGGGCTAAAAAGAAAAATTTTCATAAAAGAGATTGGAGATAGTTTTAAAAAATCCCATAAAAATGTTGCAAATTGTTTTAAAATGTTCTTTAATATTTAATTTAATTATAAAAAAAAGTATTCAAAAATATATATTTTTTCAATATTTTTTTAAATTCTTTTTTCATAAATAATTTTACAGAATTCTTTAAAATAAATTTAATAATTTATTTAATGTGTTTTTGAATAAAATACATTAAAATAATTTTAATTTATTGAACATTTAAAAGGAGGCATTTAAAAGAGGCTGAAAATAGATTTCAAAAATATTATACAATTTTTTTTAAATAATTTTTTAGGTCTTTTTTTATAAACATTTTTACAAAATTTTTTTAAATAATTTTTTGTTTATATCTTTTTCATAAATAATTTTGCAGACTTTTTTAAAGAATTTTTAATTTTTATTTAAATACATTTTTGAATAAAATATTATTTTTTACATAAAAATTGTGCTCAAAGTACGTAATTTTAGACAAAATTTAATTTAATTTTTATTTTATATATTTATTATTTTATTGTATATATGTGTATAATCCCAAACAATGCCACGCAATAAAATTAAGTTTTAAAGCTCCAGAGCGCAACAAATGAGAAAAATTAAACTCTTTTGCCGCGCTGCATGCTGCACTTGCGCCGCAGCACCTATAAATAAAAAAAAAAACTATAAAAAAAAAAAAAAAAAAATTCACAGGTATGGTGATACATAAGTATGTTAATATCAATAGTACATAAATACTAAACGCTGCATGCATATTTTATACACACATACCGTTGTTTAATTGAGGTGAAATGTTTATCTTACTCACCCGTCGGCATTTCTCATGCCACCAAAGCATTTGTATACAAATATGCAAAGTACGGCCATACATAAATACATGCCTATATATATATGTATTTATATATGTGTGTTTGTGTTTGTGTATGAGTAAGCAACTTGCCGAATATGCCGTGTGGAGTAATCAAATGTTGTTAAAACAAAAAAAAAAAAACACAAAAACTCAAACTCAAACCCAAAGTAGGCAAAAAGGCAAAAAAGACTGACCGCCGAGAGGCGCAGAAGGCCTGCCTGCCAAGAGCCAACGGTATGAAAATAGTAATTGGCAAATATTTGATTAGGGAATCGTAATGATCCTCATCATCGAAGCGATGATGTTTCGTTGCCTGCCTTTCGGTGTTGTTACACGATGAACGGTTAGAACAAATTCCTCGACAAGCAAGTGCAAGGCTTGTCTATACCACCGGTGTGTATGCTTGTAAAAGTGTATAGATTTTTCGCTTGTACCCATTGTTGTTTGCACTCCAAACAGAAATTAAAAACTGATTGCATTGCGCAGTCGCACAACAACGCCACATCGCCATGCATCAAACAGCAAACATTTGCATGCCGCTGCTGCTGCTGCTGCCACTGAGCGTTCTAAAGGCCGACAACGGCAACGAAAGACCAATAAACCAGTAGACCGAGCCGCAAACAAATGTGAAAGAGTATTGGCGGCCGGCCAGTCGACGGCGTGACCTCTTCAACGGCGAGGCCAGTAAGCGGCCACCAACTTTGGCGGTACACAAGTGCATACGCACACACATACATATACCGACATGTGTACGGCTCGCACATACTTAGTTGAGCAAATAGTGAGTTGGAATTCATCAACAAGCAAACGTTAAGACAAAAGCAAAGCAATGCACATTTGCCACCATGAACGTCGCGTCAGGCATTTAGCGCACAAGCAATCCCCCTGGGCGCGCCAACTAAACAACCAACCAACAGGTGCCAGGCTGTGCGCGATGCTGCTGCTTTTAAATGCGCTTAAACCTTTTGGCCTGGCTTTTGTCAGCGCGAGCGATGTGTTGCATTTATTGATAATATTTTCACTTTGGCCGCTGATACGCTTTTGTGCTCATTAGCAGTTGACTGACCATCAACAGCGCGCAACACACACACACACACATACTCACACTGTATGGATACTTGCAGTGTGTGTCGAGTGTCATCACGGCGCTTTTAAGCATTACTCGCATGCATGTTTTGGTACACGAGGACTTAAGTGCTTGTCCACTTTGCTGACTGAAACAAGCACTCTCGACTGCATTTGCATACATTTGTCTTGGTCGTCGAGTGCATGCAATGCGTCTGCGCGTTGACATGCCAGCAGCCAGTGTTGGGGCACTTGAATGGTTAAGCCTTTTAATAATGTACATAAATGAGTCGCTTA
This sequence comes from Zeugodacus tau, assembly GCA_031772095.1. NCBI lineage: Eukaryota > Metazoa > Arthropoda > Insecta > Diptera > Tephritidae > Zeugodacus > Zeugodacus tau. The sequence continues at coordinate 82,248,289 of CM062649.1, forward strand.
AGCTACACTGGGCGCTAGACTTATGACAGAAATAATAATCTTAGTGAAGAGTATGATGGAATTGTGCGTAATGCGAGTTTGCTTGATTGTTCCATGCATATATTTGAAAGTAATCCTATTTTTTTATAAAAAAGCTTTATAATGATTAATAATTAATATGTGGAAACCCATATTTGAGCAGAAATTGTTAAAATATTATAAATTATATATCCAGCTAAACATATTTTAGAATATATAAAAAGCTTTTGTAATATTTAAAACATAAATTTTTGTCAAAAAATAAAAAAAAACAGTTAAAGAGACAGTTAAAGAAACAGTTAAGTAAATTTATTTTTAATATTTTCGAAAAAAAGTAAATTATTTTAGTATATATTTTTAATATAAATAAAAAATATATTAAAAAATGTTTGTTTGAAATTTATTAAAAATTATTGGGTTAATGAAAATATTTGTAATTTTTTTAATATTTTTGAAAAACAAAAATAAATTTAGTTAAAAAATTTAAACGCGAAAAATTATTTCGGACAAAACAATTATCTTAATGAGTAAGAAACACATATATATTTTTTTAATATTTCGAGCTGCTTATTTTTTTTAAATACATAAAGCGGATTTTCAACATTTTTTTTAAATAATATACTTTCTATTTTTTTTATTTACAAAAATACTTATTAATTCCACATTTTTTAACAAAAAAAAGTGTTTCCAAAAATTTGAAAAATTAGTGTTTAATTTAAATAAACTGTTCTAAAATAAAATTAGAAAATTCTTGAGCAAAGAAATTTGCTTAATGAATAAGGAACATACCCATTAATTATTTTGGAAAATATATAAATCTATTTTTCAATAACTTTTCTTAAATAATATACCTCATATTTACCAAAATATTTTTTATTTCCACTTTTTTTCTAATAAATTTAAGAGAATATAATGATTAACTAAAGTATTCAGTTCAAGATTAAATAAATTTCTTCCCAGTTCAATTTTTCAGAATAATAAGTCTTTATAGCAAAGCTAACATTAACCAAATTTTACATATACTCAATGTCAATTATTTTCAAATAAAAATGTGCAATAAACTCAAAATACCAGTACTTACACCATATGAACTACAATACATTTGATTTTATGCCCAAATCACACAAACATTACGCATTTCTCGCACAGAACAATAGACTTAAGCGACAAACTTGCAACGCCAATTTGCGTTTTCAATGTACAAAAACGATAAACTCACACAGAGCATAAAGCCGACAACATCGATTCTCTACACTTTGTATGCCACATTAAAACCACATAAATAACGGCAATTCACCACGCCTACAATAAACAGTTGGTTGGTTAGCTACATAGAGGAATTTTTCGAGAAATTGCACAAGCGACACAATTAACAAACAATACGGTGTGAGTGCTGTGGCTGTGTCTATTTACGCACAGCAACTAGATAATTCGAGCAAAATAGGTGTTTTATACACAGACGCACACACACACACACTAGCAGAGCAAAGCAAATTTTTTGTTTGTGACAGCTCTCTGGGTGCTGTGTGAAATCCTTTTGGAAAATCAAACCAACAAGGTGCACAAAATCAATTTTACGCTCACTTCCCGCCGCCGCACAGCAATCACCGCAAAATCTTGGTGGCGAATTGTTTGCAAACGCACACACATGTGTGTATATTTGTATGTATGTATGCATTTGTATACAAACATAGAACGCCCTGTGTCGCTGCGCGTTGCACAGCCGTTGATAATTGATTTTGTGGTCGATTCTCAATGGGCAATTGCTGCAGCTGATTTCGTAAATTCCACAATAGAAGAGGAAATTTGTTGAGATATACACAGATGTTTGCTACTACAACAGCAACAACAGCAACTAGTTATTTCTTATTTTTTTTAATTTTTTTTTAATTTATTTCATTTTTTTTTTTGAAAATTCTGCTGCTGCTTCTTCTTCTTGCTTTGCTGCTGGCTTGTAAAATTTACTACAGCACTACAAAATGTTGTCTCGGCTGCTGCTTCGCTAATGCAAATAATACCAGAGAAAAAACGCCAACTTTTCAAATAAAAAAATATTGACTGTTGCATGCGGCAAAAAGCCTTTGAATCCTTTTTGGTACCCCACACCTTGGTAGAGAATCAATATGCAGGCTCACAGGTAAACGCTGGTGTATTTACCTAATCATTCGTGCCATAAGTGTTGTATTATGCATACAAAGGCACACACATACATGTATACTTATATATATATATATATACACAAACATACATATGTACATATATATATATATACATATTTATACAGATACATATATATCATCAGCGTTGCATGTCCATGTTGTACTCAAGCAAAGCACCCACCATAATTACAAATTGAAAGGTCTGCAATATACAAATATATACACACATATATACTTATACTCATATGTAAATATGTATGTATGTTTGTATGTGCGTGTGCACTTTATTGATGTGCGGCGAAAATCAATATTTGTATTTCGACCTTTCGCAATCGCGCAGAACGAGCTATACGTCGTCGTTGTGCGTTTAAATAAACACTTGCAATGTGTATTTGTTGTAAATAACTGAAATCAACAACGACAACAACAATAACAAAATGTCGAAAATTGATTTTTAATACAAACTTCTTATATTTCCATTTATATGTATTTATTTTGGTCCATTGTTAAAATAATAACGAAAGGCGGAGGACATGCCATTTACCTATTTAAATAAAACGTGTGTTTGCATGTGAATGGTTTCGTTGTGTTGTTTGCACAGCACAACAGGTTCAAAATAAGTTTGGTAAATGCCATTATGTGTGTTGTATACACTTGTGTCTCTATATATGTACACAAATAGTTAGCTGCGCAAGTACAAAAGCACTAATAAAGACAACTAACTGCAACATTGTTGGGCGCAATAGTGTACGACTGAAGAATGCTGAATACTGTGTAGCTTATGATCATGCCGAAATTGATTTAAATATTATCACATTGCCACACTATTCAATACAAATAGATATATAGTATATATATATTGATTTTATAAATAAGTTTTCGGCGGTTGCTTTGAGTTTTTGGTGATTTTGGATATTCAAATTGGACAACTAAAGTGGGATTACTCATGCTGCTGGCCATAGCAGCGGTTCTAGGTACTATAAAAAATTTAAAAAAATTTTGAAAACATATTCATGAGCTCTTCTTGACTGCTTTATCCATTTACAAGTTATTTTCCAAACTTGGCTTCTCTTTTTATTTCAATAAGTCAAATGCAACCCTTTTAGCTTTAGAACAAATTTCAGCGCAAGTACAAGCAAGAGCAGAACAAAATTTTCCAAAAAAAATTTTTTTTTATTTTTTATTTTCTATTTTTTATAATTTAATAATATTAATCCTTACATTATCATTTCTCTTAATTACAGCGCTGCAAAGAAAAGCTGGACATACTCGCCGTTTCGGTGATGAATCAATGGCGCACCGTACGTTTGCGTGTCATCGAAAGTTGGGATGCGGATAATGCACATCACGATGACTCGCTGCATTATGAGGGACGTGCTGTCGATATAACAACATCCGATCGTGATCCCAGTAAATATGGTATGTTGGCGCGTTTGGCGGTCGAAGCGGGTTTCGATTGGGTCTACTATGAGAGTCGCGCGCATATTCATTGCTCAGTGAAAGCCGGTAAGCATGCGAACATTTAAACATATTTCTTATAAAAAATGCAAAAAAATAGAAAGTATTATTATTAAAGTGTTACACTAGAGTACTTCACCAAAAAATTAAAAAAAAAAAAGTTAGGTTAGAATTTTTCGAAAATGCCAAGGTAGCAGAAATATCATATTAAACAGAAAGAATTGTTATTATTTGTAAAACAGCGCGTTAAAATATAGCATACTTGAGTACTTCATCAAAAAAAAATTAGAAAAAAAAAGTTAGGTTAGAATTTTTCGTTAAAGCTGAGCTTAGCAGCGCTCATATTTGACAAGTGTTTTATATGGTTTTCACAATTTTGGTGCAAAAATTAAACACCTTTTAATTAAAAAACTATTAGAATACACACATTTGCGCCACTCCGCCCTTATTATATCCGCTCCTTAGCCCCACACAAAAACAAATTCCTTCAAACATCTCCACAAAAAAAAACCACAAAAACAAAAGGTATCCATGCAACCGAAAATTACATTTGGCCTACAATGAACAATGCATAAACAAAAGACCGAATACAAATGGCCAAAAACGAAATCAAAAGCGACGTAAAGCTAAAGAGTCAAAAGATCGTGTCTTTTTAAGTAGTAGGTGCGTATGCAACCTACTGCTTTGACATGTTTAGGGTTGCGCCTGTCAAATTAAACGAATTGATGATGCGACCTCCGCTGAGTTTCACATGAACGTAACGATGACGACAACAACAACGACACCAAACGGCAACAAAAACAAGAACAGCGTTCGAACAACCGAAGGCAGCCAACAAAGTATGCTATAATATGGTGAAAAGAGTAGCAAGAGTAATGAGAAATTTTTGGTAGACAGACGGAAGCTGTGCAGCAGTCACATCGTACCAAAACAGCAACAACAACAATAACAATAACAAGCGAGAATAAAAGTAACCGCAATAACAATGCTAGTTTGCGGTGACTATAATGCTTAAGGTAACAGAAAAGGTATAAAGAGACACACACTTGCATATACTAACGTGTGTATATATGTATATATTCTAAATGCATGCGGATGCGACGACTTACCGCTATATATATACATACATATAAATAAGTATGTACTGACAATAAATATAACCAAACTGCTACGAAATGGCATAAATGCGGTTAATGTGGTAGTCGTACGGTGACAGCGGTAACTAAAAACAGCAACAAACAACAACAACAAAATAATAATATAACAACAACAAAGTAGTTAATATATTTTCTCCTTTTTTATTGTTGTTATAAACTGCACAGTAAGTGTCAACGACTCTAAAATTTAATTTCTTAAAACTGTCAAAAAGGTGCTTAGACACCATGCATCCACATACATACATACATATATATTTGGTATGTGCATATTAGCGCTAACGTGTGTCTTTAAAAAATCTATCACTGCAGAGAAATCGAAAAATTTCTTTCAACTGGTGAGAGTCAAAGCGCTGGGGCGCCTTTTTATTGTCCACCACGCACCCGTAGGTTGACCCGGAAAAAGGCATCAATACTGGTTTACCGACAACCAACAGCCGACAAGTCAAATTTCGAATTGACCAACACAAAAGCCGTCAATGTCCAAAGCTACACACTGCTGCATAGCGTTGCATGCGCATATGCCTAGAAAGCAGGAAGGCAGCCGCACTGTTATACGCCCGTTCCTATAAAGCACACACACACACATACATATATACATGTATACACGCATACGCGCTCAACAAGTTCAACGAGGCGCTCACTCTAACCACCAACCAAATCACGTTAACAATTAATTTTCGAAAAGTGCTTAAACTGTCGAATATAAAGCCAGAATATCGCCAACAACAACAACAGTGCTTGTATGAAATATATATATGTACATATGTATGTGTGCCTGTGTATAAGCGTGGCCAGCAAACAATCAAAAACCGCGCCTGTTTTAATATCAACGAGTGTGAAGAGCCAAACAAAGCCAACACCAAATGGGCCGTACGCCGTCGTCGAACCGGACTGGAGTAGACCAGACCGGACTGGTGATGGCAGGGAGTATGTGTACTTGTGTGTGTGTTTGTTTAGAGGCAAAAAGAGAAAAGTGAATGCCTACTAAGTGGATAAAAGCGCCGCGCGGTTTGACTTTGTAAGTTGTGTTGTGTTGGAGATACAAGCGGACATATACATATATATATATGTGTATTACATTGTATAAATATATACTTAAGTATGTGTTGTATATATGGATATAATGTATGTGTGAAGACACTTAAAAGAACACGGTAACACTTTTCTTTGCTGGTTAGCTTTATATACAGATTTACATGCCGTACTATTCGAGGCATACTTTATATACATATATAAATATATAGTAGAGATATCAAGTCTCTTAAAACCCTTGAGACTTATTTCAAAACATATATAAATATATAGTAGAGATATCGGGTCTCACAAGACCCTTGAGACCTCTTTCAAAATGACTCAGATGAATGAAAAGTTTCTGTCAAATCTTTAACATTTTTAGGCGGAACGGAAAATAAATTGGAGATGTATTTTTTGACCCGAAAATTACCAAGAAAGCACTTGATATTCACCTCTCCTCAGTAAAAAAAAAGTAAAAAATTATTTTTTTTTTCACTTTTAACACAAATTTTTAAGAAAATCTTTCTAAACAAAATAGATTGAATAAAATTGATTTTTTAAGAAAGGATTTAAAAGAAAATAGAAACGTATAGATGATTTTAAAAATGATTTTACATGAAAAATTAATATAAAAATTTGTTAATGGTATAAAATCTCGAAGAAACTTCCGGACTATCGTTACTGACTCTCCAAAAACACCACTTAACGCTTCAACGCTTGTTAAAAAATTCAAAAATATTAAAATTTTTTTTGCATAATTTTATATTTACCACTTCTCAATTCGATTTTTGCAAGCCGCGTTAAACATAATAGTCAACACACATACATATGTACGAGCATAAACACTCACACACTCGCATGTACATATATGCCTCCAAGCAATATATTACAGCACCAATCGTCTAACCACAGAAAAAACACAAATATTTTGACTTTAAATGTCACCGCACGCAATCCCACTAACAATAAATGCCATGCTTTAACGGGATCAAAGTATATTGCCGCAGTGGCCCCTCCTGCTGCTCACTAACAGCAACGGCCAACAAGTGACCGACATCATGCACATTTGTAGAGTGTCCTTGTTACCGACTGTCAGAGAAATTTATAAGTTATGGCAACAACCACAAACACACAGACCTAAATGTGATCCTTTCTCAATGCTGCTCCTTTTTTTTTGCTTTCTATTGTTATGGTTTATTAATCTAATTGCGTGAGGCTGCTTACAAGCAACACAAAAAAACAAGCCGACACAAGCATAGTCAAGCGGAGCAAGATTACAAAAAAAAAAAACAAAACAAAAAACGTACAATAACAATAAAATGACCTAACAAGGATGAAGAATGAAAGGAGGAAAATCGAAAATAATTTAAGGCAAAAGGATCATCCGTATCAATATGCTTGTACATCAACAAATTTCACACACACAGCACACAGCACACTCTCACTCCCGCTGCTCCGCACTTTATGACCAAAAAACACCGCCAACAACAACAACAACAACAGCAGTTACTGCATACTACAATGTGTGGTCTAATCTTTTGTACGCGCTCGCCCCCTATTCGTTTAAGTGTGCGCGCTCGTATTATCCTGATCCTGTTTGCTTTGCTTGGTTGTTGTTATTGTTGTGAATGATTTCGATTTTGCTTGCGCGTTTGGGTAACCAAATACCGATATATTCAGCATTTAGCATTTTACAGAGGACAGCGCTCATGCAACATGAGCCACACGCAATTATAGCGGCTGTAGAAAGGTGAAGCGGCGGCGGCAAGGAAGAACTGTGCGATAAGCAGTATGTAGTGGAGCACTTGCGGTGAAATAATATGCCACACTAAGCATATTACCGAGATTGATGGTGCTGATAATGTAATGAAACTGAGAAGCGGCCACGACCTCACTGCCGGCTGCTTGCATATAAAAGAAATGCTTATGTGTGTGTTCTTGTGCATTTCCTCACTTGAAGTTTGGTGCTGTTTTTTTTTTTTGTTTTTTGCTAACTAACTGCCTTTTTACCTTTTACCGTTTTGGCTTAGTTTATTTTGTAGGCGTGTCGCAAGGAGGTTTGCTTATACTCGCACACGCACTCTTATATACTCGTATATAGTATATGTATGTGCGTATAATAAGCAAACGTATTAAATTAATTGGATAACGATCGGTTTGAACGCGAATTAGTTGGAATCAATTACCAGCTGCCTGCACAGTGTTGTAATTAAGGAAATAATAGGCAGAGTGTGGACTGTTAATGGCGGCAGTGAATGGTAACACCTCTAACGGTGCACACGAAAAATGAATCTAAAAATGTAAAATGGATAACCCAGATTTTTTAAATATTTTTTTATTTGTGGCTCCACCTTTGCTAGGTATTTAGTCCAGCTTCTTCTTTTATAAGAGTTTTAAGTGCATTGGGAACAGTCTTAAAGCTACTGTGAAGCTCATGCGTATTTTTTGAAAATCGTTTTCATGTCAAAAACGTTAACGGAAGTTTATTTAGAAAGAGAGGAGAGTAAAGTTTTCGCACTTTACACTTAGAACATAGCCTATAAACAAATGTTTGAGAACTTAAGAATTTTACGAAAATTCGAAGGAAAACTTCGAAAGGAATTCAAATTCTTTATGCAAACATAACCTACAAATTAATACAAAATCGTGGTATAAACGAATACAGTTACCACAAGCCTGCATATAATTCGATCCTATTCAACAAACTGTATAGTATGTTGCCAACAAAGCGTGGCTTATCAAAAAACCTCGGAGGTTATATTCTAAATGCAAATCTGGATTATCACAGATTAAATTAACGAGCCCGTCTGACTTGCTGGCAGCGAAAAGTAATATTTTGCAAGTGCAAAAATAATACGCACCCACACAAACACACTTCTTTGTACCTGAGTGTGTGTGCGTGTTTGCCTTTTGACAGCAAATGTCACTTTCCAAGCAGGAACAACAATAGCTCACGACAAATGCGCCAAAACAAAGTAGCGACTTTGATGTTACGCGTTCAGCGGCAACTACAATAGCAACAACAACAGCAACACCATTAATATTAACTAACAGCAATTTCGACCACAATACCGAGCCATGAGCTGCAACAGTTACTGCAACGGACGACTGCTGCCATATGCTGCATGCTGCTGCATACAAGCAAGACACTCTTCCATATGTATATATGTATGTATGCAAACATATGTAAATGCCTACAAGCGTCTTCGGGCTTCTATGGTATGTGCGTCCATTCCCGGTTATGACCATTCTTGTTGAATGCTGAATCTGTGTTGTGTCTCACATTTTTCTTCTTTGTTGTAAAATGTGGTTGTTACTGTTTTTGTTGTTGTTGTTCACTGTTTTCTGTTTTGTAATAATTTATCAGTTTAGTCTTACCAGCAGTAAAGATAAAAATGCCAAAGACAGTGCATACCACCACCGGCCACCAAAGCAACAACAAACAAAAGCGCGCAAAGATAATTTCAGGCATTTTAATGGCTTATTAATTTATGACCTTTCAAACGGCTCTACGCTTCATACTCAACGCTTGTAACTATGGCTTGAAGCATACGTTGTCACAGCAATGCAGACGTACATAGCTACCACTATGTATATGTTGTTATATATCCATACATATGTACAATGTATTTGTGGCTAGCTGTATATAGGGCGTGTGTGGAGGCTCTAAAGGTATCTATATATTTATAGACTCACATAAAATCGTATGCGTTGGTTGCTGTTTATGTACTTTCCGCATTGGCTAGCCAGATCCTGGTAGCGGCCTATTTTTTAACAATAAAAGGTACGGATTCAATTATATATGGAGGTTATTATTTTTAGCATCTTTTAGGCGCAATTCGAAATTTGTTAGATCTGCAAGAATTTCAAAGTTAGTTGAAGAATTCTCTCCTCCATTTTCTACATATCTTGGTGCCAGCAACAATTCTTCTAAAAAAAGAAAGACTCTAAAATAATACGGCACAAAATTTCGACTTCGACTTCCACCGGCTAAGTCTAAATCCAATTAGCATTAACCTTACACGTCAGTCAAAGCAATTTACTGTTTACTTTGAGAAATATCGAGGTAGTGCATGTGGAAAGAGCGTAAATCAGCTTGCAAAAAGTAATCTCGACTTGATGCATACCCTTTCTGGCCTTTGTATTTTGTGCACACTTCTTATTTATTGCACGAAATTGGATTAGATGCTGACTGTGCTTAGAGAGTTTGGTAATTCCGAAACCAAAATGAACCTCAACTTAGCCATATACAAACATACGAGTTATAATCGCCGGATTAACTTATAGGGGCTAGGAAAATAGAACGTAAGCTTAGCCGGGATTAAGTAAATAATAATACTACGAGCTCACTCGTGTGACTCGTGGCCGCTTAGCTGCGCACACGAATTGTGGCTAATCCACAGCGCAGCGTGAAGTAATATAATAAGATTTTGTGGCAACACTAAAACAATAATAATAATACTTTACATTTGCACTTACAAGCATTCAACTACAAGCCTACAAGTACTAATTTCGCCATTTTGTCCATCCCTTTCCAGATTCACAACAGCTACCACACGTGAGCGGTTGCTTTGCGGCCGACAGCAGCGTGCTGCTCGAGAGCGGCGAACGAAAATCGCTGCGCGACTTGAATATCGGCGAACGTGTGCTCGCCATGGATGCTGCGGGTCAACCCGTCTACAGCGAAGTCATACTCTTCATGGATCGCAATTTGGAGCAAGTGGAGAACTTCGTGCAGATACATACAGTCGGTGGCGCTACATTGACGGTGACGCCGGCGCATTTAGTATTAGTTTGGCATCCGACCGAACATCGTTTGGAGTATATGTTCGCCGATCGTGTGCAGGAGAATGATTATGTGTTGGTGCACGATCAGTACGGTCGTCTGAGTCCACAGCGGGTGCAGCGTTTGAAGGTGGCGCATCGTTCGGGTGTGGTGGCGCCACTCACACGCGCCGGTACAATTGTCGTTGACTCGGTGACGGCATCCTGTTACGCGGTGGTGAATAGTCAAAAGCTAGCGCACTGGGGTCTAGCGCCCATGCGTTTAATGGCGTCCATGCGTTCGTGGCTGACCGGCAGTAACGATGTGACGACGACAACGCCGACGACGGAGCAAGCAAAGAGTGTCGCTGGTAATTCGACGCTGTCAGCGCCGACGCGTACGAAAGGTATACATTGGTATGCGCGCTTCTTGTATGCGCTCAAGGATATAGTGCTGCCGCAGCAGTGGCGCTATCAATGACCTGGCACGCGCTTGTCTTAAGCTCAAGCTAGTGGCAACTATACGTAAGATGTGTTGGAAATTTGGTTTCAATGGTATTTGTGCCTAAGCGCTACTTCGTCTCCGTTTGCGAAGTTTCCGTTTTAGGCGCGATCTGACATCACCGTTAAGTTGAAAAATGAGTCGCTGAAAGTAAGCGACTTAATTATCTTATTGAAAAAAAAAAAAATTTGTTGTTTCTGCATGCTTATTAAGTAGTTTATTAATTAATTATTGGTTAAGTAGGAAATCTTTTAATTATTTTATTTAAACTTTTAATTAACTAATGTATGAAAGTGCGCCAGTGTTATAGCAAGCAAGGAAAATTTAAGTTTTTCAAGAAAAAAATTTCAATTGCTAATTAAACTAATTATTTACTGGCTAATTAACTTATTCGTGTATGTATGTATGTATATGTGTGTGTGTAAATAATTATGTATAAAATTTAGTTTTAAGCAGCCAGAAGAGCAAAAATTACAGTGTTATATATAAAAGCATAATAATAATGTAATAATTTCAATAAAAAATGTTTTTTTTTATAAAAAATGTAAATCACCATATTATTTATAAAGTTAAAATATTTATTGTACGCACTACACGTCTGCTTGTGAACACAAACATTCCTACGGCACAATTTTTATTTTAACTTTCATGGTACTTTAATTAGTTTTCTTTTATTTATTCTAAAAGAACCAATCCTTCTAATGCACCAGTTGTAGTATAAAATACTCAAATTTCTTTGCACCTACAAGTTACTAAAAATTCTAAAAACAAATATAAATACTAAAGCTTACTACGCGCCGCATTATGTTGACAAGTGCTTAGGGACTGAATTTTGTTTAAAATAATTTATTTGTAAATTATGTGAAAATTCTTTATTAAATTAAATACTATTAATAATTAATTTTATATTTAATGTAAATATGTAACAACGAAGTAGTTAATAATTTTTTAAACTGATAAAAAATATGTATTTATATTATATGTATATTGCGACCATATTCTGATTATAATATATATTTAACTAAAATATTTATAAATAACTAAAAATACAATGAAAATAAAATGTAAAAAATTAAAAAAATCTAAGATTATTGTTTTACTTTTACATAAAATATTAAAATTCTATAAAGGTTAAGAATGTCAAATTTGGTGAAAATTCATTCACTGAAGGAAATTCATTCAGTAAAACATTTCGAAAACCTCAACCAAACGACGCTCAAACTTCTTTAAATCGTAGGGAAAATAAGTTTTCTGGAAGTCTGTCTGCAAAGAAGGCATCCATGGCGAAGATAAACTCTTAATTCAACTCAAATTTCTGACAGCGAGTGATTTTTTCAAGTTTGAAAACTGAAAGTGATAGCACGGCATCAGATCTGGGGAATACGTTTGCACTTCTTCAGGTTGAAAAAAAGTATTCGGCCCTATTCCCGTTGTCGTTGTCGTTTTAATAGTCGTTTCTAAGTCGTTGTCGTTTTTATCGTCGCTTCGTTCCTAAATTGGTATTCTTGAAGTATATCGTAACGCCTAAGAAAAGTTATCGAAATTTGTCTACATATTTTATATAGTATACTTTAAGGAGCTCTTTTCCCATATAAAAATGTCTTTCTTATGCAACGAGACACATTTTTAAAGCAGTCCTTAATGGATTTTATGCTATTCTGTATTGACTCTAAACAACGTTATCACTGTAATTATTGTACTTACGTACAACAATGTTAGTCTTCCGTCTTTATTTGATTTTTTAAAAGAAGTAGTGGTGACATCTGCGTCCTCCAAACTTTTTTCTAAAATATGTTATACTTCCAGCGTCTCATGCTCCTTGCTTCTGGCTAATCCGACTACTCTAACTAGTGGTCCAGCCAAAGGAGACATGGGTATCTGTTTATTAACTCCTCCTCTTGTTGGAGTACTATTTTTTTCTTCGTTTTGAATTTTAAGATCTTTCATATCTTAAATATATTCTTAGATATAAAAATGCAATTTTATTAATGCCAACAATTTCCGACGAGTGATGGCGGTGGAATGGATTTATTTTTTTTTTTTTTGAAAAAAATATCCCTCCCAAAAAATCGAAATTTAAAGGATTTATACCTTTTCTAAAGCCTTTGGCATATGCAGGATATTTTTCCATTCCAGAAATTAAAATTTCAAACTGTTTCCGATTTGGAATTTTCATCTTCACTTCAAATATTCCTTCAAACAACCGCGTCGTTTCTATGTCGCTCACAATTATAGCAACGACAAAAAACGACTGTTTCTATGTCGTTTCTATAGTCGTTTCAAATTGGGGAATCTCAATTTATTTTCGATAAATGTCGTTAACGCCAACAGGAATGCCAAATAGGCGTTCTTAAGTCGTTTTAAAACGATAACGACAACGGGAATAGGGGCGATTATTTTGTCGTCTACATTAATGTTGCCGCCTTCAAAATAGTCTCCATTCGATATTATGATCTTACGTCAGAGCTTCTTCCAATCCTCGAAGCACTTCTCAAACTTGATTTTTGAGATAGCCTTTTTCTTTTAGCGATTTCTCGTATACTTGTAAAACGTCGGCCGTTGCAGAAAAAGTAGGCAATGAATACAGCTGCTGATCTACAATTGAACTTTTAAACAATTGAAAATTTTAAAATTCCCGTTAGTTTTTGAACATACCTCGTAGGTAACACCTTTCCGGTCAATATGCCAGTATTCGCCTACTTCAGAGCAGGTTTGTCGGGTGAAGTTTACTCTTTCGATTGTCCTTGGTCTTTGGTTGGTTCATCGGTAGATCCGTAGTTCGACAGTCACGCCATGACGCAGAAACCCCTTACCAGTGCTCTCACAGTTCCTTGTTGCACGGAATAAGCAAAAGCGACACACATCGCATCGACAGCAATGCTCCAAACGAGCTTGCACTGATAGTTTCCGCAATGTTTTAGAAAGTGATGATATTATTTTCCGACCGATACCCAATTTTTGTCCGATGTCGATACCGAGCTTTCCGAATGGAAATAGTAGGTAGTAAAAAGAAATTCAGCCTAGTAAAAAGTCTGGAAGGTTGTGCTATGTGTTTGATAGAAAGTAAATTATTAATGGCCACATTTAATTCGAATCTATACTCTCAACAATGGGACCGTCTGAAAGAAACAATTCTCCAGGAGCGGCCAATTTTGGACAATAGGAGAAGACTTGCATTCCTTCAAGTTAACGCCATGTCACACATATCGATAGTGACTTGACAGAAGCTGCGGGAATATATTTTGGAGCTTCTTTTGCATTATTTTCTAGTCCGGACTTGACACTAAGTGATTACTACCAATTCCAGTCTATAGCGAATAATATTGCTTGTGACAAATTCGCCTCAAGAGAAAAGCCTTTAAAAATCGACTATCCCGTTTCTTTGCCATTAGCAACGAGAGTCATTATGAAATTATATTCGAACAAGTTCTCAAGGATGCCTATTTATCCGATCGGATAATTCTATCTGTTCTAATATAATTCTAATGGTAATCGATTTTTTACTAAATATTATAATCGCGAGGAATGATTGGTTCAGTGAAATATAAATCAAAAGGTTTTTTAAAATGTGAACAGAAGAATTCCTGAATTTCACTATTAGTGTTAAAATAATTTATATTAAGTAATAAATAAAGAGAAAAACAAAACATGAAATGGCATGTGAAGGAAGTACAAAGAATCGGCAAAATAGAGGCGATCACATTGTTAAACTTTTCGGCCGATACTGACCGATGTCGACGCTGAGACCGATTAGTCGGTGGGACTCTAGATAATATACCCGACTCTTGCTCATCTTAGCAGAACCCATGTGAGCATGAAAATCTTTTACAGACAAGAGTAATCTCTCAAAGGTAGTAGAATTCATAAATTGTTTGCATCAAAAGCTCTATTTCAAATGTATGAATTCCTAAGGAAATTTTCGCGAATTCCATACACTTGGTCTCAAAAAATTTTAAATCAAACACAACATTATAATTAACTATTATATACATATTTTTTATTTTGTTATAATAATTTGCGCATTTCAATAGTTTATGTTGGAAATAAAATTAAAAAAAAATTAATTACAAAAACAAAGCGTTAGAACATAAATGAATAGTATTTCCAAAATATTTTCTTTTTACTACTAAATCAAAAGTATTTAATTATAATTATATATGTATATATGTATATATGTATGTGTGTATTTCTTTAAAATTCGTCATCGCTTAAAATATAGTTTATGATCATATTTTTAAAACCTGTATGTGGCACCCTTAATTAGTATCGCTGTAATGTGTTTGTTAATTCAGGTTATTTTATATTTATATATGTTGCTTCACACATTCGAACAACAAATTACATACTATAGTATTGAGCCTACAATTAGGCGTTTAAAATGCATTACGCATACATACAATTACACTGAGCATATAAAGTTGCCTCAATAAAATAAACAACAATAGTTTTTGTTTTATTAAATATATGTATATATGTAGTCACATGTAGGGCAGGTCCTAGTACGGAACGTTATATAACGGGAATGTATGGTATACAATTTTTAGAAGACTTTCAATTATTAGTGTTATAGTTAAAGTAATGTTTCGCCTAAAAATTTATGTATATTATAAATCACAATTTGAATTATATGTAGAGTAGCAATTAGTAATGCTGTGATATATGTACATATATATATATATATAAACATACACTATATATGTTTATAGTAGTTAGACAAATTGCTTGTAGGCAGCAATGTACGTGTACTCATTTCTAAGAATATACATTTTACTCACATATGTATATATGTACGTATAAGTGAAATAAAAAAGCAATTAAACAATATATTTTAGTCAAATGCAAAGCATATCTGTTTAGCAGCTTTGGAATTTTAAATTTTCAGTATTAATCTTCTTTTCTGTGCGTGCTATTTCACCCTCTTTAGTCAACTAGTAAAGAAATCGAAGTTACAGGTCGATACTATTCATCGATTCGATCCAACCATGAATTATCTTGCATTTATATATGAACTGTACAACACTCAGCAGGGTATTGTATTATCCGATTTACGAAGTTAGCCTCCAAAATCCAAATATTTAGATTCGAAGTTCGAAAAAAAGACATTTAAAAAAAAATATTATTAATTACAAGATATACATAACTACTAAAGATCTACAAAATATAGATATAAGCTAAATTATAACTTTTATTTTTTTAAAAAGCTCTTTTTTCGAACTTCAAAATTTTCGATTTTATAGGCTGACTTCGAAAATTGGAGAATATAATTTTTTTTTACTTATCACTCAATCTTTTGGAAAAAATTACTTTGGTCCAATACCCTGAAAAAAAATCGATTTTGTCGTATAGTGTTATATAGTCACAAAAGCTTTCCCACCACCGTCGGATCTCTCATGCGACTCATACTCGGCTATGAACTGACAACTCTACAGCATTTTCGAAATTTTTTGAAATTTTTTTCGCAATTATTTGAAAATTATAACTTATAGGACAAGTGCCATTAAAGCTTGCTATAAAATGCAATTATTGACTAAATTATATTAAAACAAGTAAGGAAGGGCTAAGTTCGGGTGTAACCGAACATTTTATACTCTCGCAATTTATTTATTTAACTTTATATATATTATATAATAGACAATTTGACCCACATATTCGTCATATATATTGTATAAAGTCCATTGAAAGTTGGAAACCATAGTATTAGGTTAGAAGCACCGAGGTCCTCGTGTTCGATATATGGGCCTTAAAAACCTATGGTCCGATTTCGGCGATTTTTAGAATGGGGCTGCCACACTATAAACATAGTATTTGTGCAAAGTTCTGCACCGATATCTTCACTAGTGCTTACTTTATATATTGTAAAGTACACGATTCAGATCGACTTCAGAGTTCTGGTATATGGGAAGTAGGCGTGGTTGTGATCCGATTTGGACTATTTTCACAACATATCATTGGGATGTAAGGAAACTATTACAAACCAAGTTTCATTGAAATCAGTCGAATAGTTCCTGAGATATGGTTTTTGACCCATAAGTGGGCGACGCCACGCCCATTTTTCATTTTGTAAAAAAATCTGAGTGCAGCTTCCATCTGCCATTTCTTATGTGAAATTTAGTGTTTCTGACGTTTTTCGTTAGTGAGTTAACCCACTTTTAGTAATTTTCAACCTAACTTTTGTATGGGAGGTGGGCGTGGTTATGATCCGATTTCTTTCATTTTTGGACTGTATTAGGAAGTGGCTAAAAAAAACGACTGCAGAAAGTTTGGTTTATATAGCTCTATTGGTTTGCGAGATATGTACAAAAAACTTAGTAGGGGGCGGGGCCACGCCCACTTCCCCAAAAAAATTACATCCAAATATGCCCCTTCATAGTACGATCCTTCATACCAAATTTTATTTCCATAGCTTTATTTATGGCTTAGTTATGGCACTTTATGTGTTTTCGGTTTTCGCCATTTTGTGGGCGTGGCAGTGGTCCGATTTTGCTCATTTTCGAAAGCAACCTTCCTATGGTGCCAAGAAATAAGTGTGCCAAGTTTCATTAAGATATCTTAATTTTTACTCAAGTTACAGCTTGCACAGACGGACGGACGGACGGACAGACAGACATTCGGATTTGAACTCCACTCTTCACCCTGATCACTTTGGTATATATAACCCTATATCTAACTCGTTTAGTTTTGGGTGTTACAAACAACCGTTATGTGAACAAAACTATAATACTCTCTTAGCAACTTTGTTGCTAGCAACTTTGTTGCGAGAGTATAAATATGCCTTTTTACATTCAAAGTACATCGCTTAATAGCCTTTTTATTACAACAATATAATATTATAGCGATTTTGTTCATTTATATTAATCTACAAACGCAAGCAACTCTGTTGGAATTAGAAGTTAATGCATATGTTGCTACAATCTGCTTAAACATACAAATATTTAACCAAAAATGTTTATGGTTAAACCTCCCGCCGCTTAAGACTATCACTCCAACAGCACTTTCCAGAAACTAATTGACTACTTTAACAAATACTCGTATCGTAATCTATATTTAAAGTAGCATGATATACAAATATTAAATCAAAGCTATAATTTTAATATTGAAAATCATATTGAAGTGTAAATTCACTTTTTAAAATAGCTGAAATGCCCTGACGGCACAGAATTTATCACAAAAATCGATTTTAATAATACAAAAAGTGAAATACAGTAAACAAATCATTTAAAAGACTTTACAAAATCGCATGCGATATAATTATTTAATCTAAGCAACAACTCAGTTGTAGTTGTTGCACTCAAGCCAAATGAAATAAATGTTATTCAGTTGCGTGTCTTATGCCTGCATGCCAATTGGTGGCAATTATAATGTTTGAGTACCCAATATGGTGAGCTCAGTCTTTAGCTTATGAAAATGCATAATTATTAATCATTTTTGTTATGTAATTTAGAAAATAATTTTAACTAATTTTTTCGAGGAAAAACAGTTGGCATACTCGACTTTCAAATATTTCACACTAAATAAGTATACTTAATAATGAGAAACTAAAATTTGTTAAATTTGAGCTTATAACTACATTTGAACATGCTTAAAATCACTTTATAACACATTTACTTAATTCTAGCTGAGTTATATAGTTACTATTTACATTATAGTTTATACAATAAGGACATGTCGTTTCATATATTATATGCTATAACTGCGAAAGGGCTAAATAAAAAAGTAAGAATAAGAAAAAAATTGTCTTAACCTCAAACGAAATATGATTAAGCAATAAAAATATGCGTACGACGCCAACTAAATGCAGCAATTATGGCAACAAGCAATAATGTGCGGCAGTAGGCCGCACTCTCACACGCCGCACACGTCAGTGTATCACGCGGATATTTATTAGCCGGTGGCGCCTCCTCACGCATGCGACACTCCTCGCCTCTTTCAGCGAAAGCTTCACCACACAATTCATGGCATGGCGGACATATGATCGCGCCACGATGCAGCCAATCGTTCGCATTGATGCGTATCGACAGCGTTTGACCCGGGTAGAAGCAAGTGTATGTGTAATTTGCCACTAATATATGTAGACGCCCGTCGGAGCATTCGTATTTGTAGCAACCGGAGCCCCAGTGTTGCCATTCGCGTGTTTGATGACACGAGCGCTCCTCCCACATAAAGTCACTGTGATCGAAGCACTTCGAACCAATGCCATAGCTCTCCAGCGCAAAGTTCTTTTCAGGTTCTAAATATATAAAGCGAAATTTTAAATTTAATAAAAATGAAATTTAGAATAGTAATTGCATTGTGCAACTGAGACACACATATCTATTGCATACTTGGATTATTCTCGACAAAGCGACAATGCGAACCGCGCACAATTACATTTTTGCTGCGCCATGTGAACTCCTGTATATAGGGACAATGATCAGCCAATGATACTGAGCCGCCATAGTAGCCTTCCTCACCGCTCTTCACATGATTTATGCTGTCGAAATTCTGTAGAAATATGTAGTGATATAAAGTGCCCATTCAGTTCCAATTATACCGACTAATGTATGTAAATTACCTGATATTTCTTTGGCAGCTCGTAATCATGTCGTATTAGATTGCACAATGCCACTGAATTGCGATCGTCGGTGCATTCCGTTTGCAAGGGATCCTGTTTTACTTTCGAGCAGAATGGGTGAATTGAACGGCCTCTGTAATGGATAGTAATGCGCTTAATTATCAATATTGTAAGAGCTTTCAATTAGTTTTGATTTGACGCATACCGCAACCAATTATCCCGTTCGTTAGTCGTACTATTTGTGTGCATAATGGAAAGAATGTTGAAGTGATTTATGCAATTAATATAGATTATAATAAATATAGTAATTAGATTTATGCAAATGGCGCAATATGCATTTATAAATGTTAAATAAAGGTTAGGTTATGTTAGACCGGCAGGCCGCAAAACCAAAACTGGGCTTTGGTTCTGAGCGACACCAGATGGAGTTCCAAAATATTAAATAAAATTTTGAGAAAAAAGTTTTATGTGTAGATATTTAGATTTTAGTAAGATAATTGTCTTCACAGTGTATTTTCTAATAGTACGAGAGCTAGCAACGTCAAAAAAACAAGAATTTCAGGTAGGCCAGTTTTTAGATATGCAATCTCTCTCACTCCCCCGGTCATCATACAGGCTATCTGGCTGGCGGTAGCGGTTGCGTTCATCAGTGCGCATCGTACCTTAGGTTAGGTTGAAAATTACTAAAAGTGGGTTAACTAACTAACGAAAAACGTCAGAAACACTAAATTTTGCAGATGAAATAGCAGAAGGGAGCTGTACTGAGATTTTTTTACAAAATGGAAAATGGGCGTGGCATCGCCCACTTATGGGTCAAAAACCATATCTCAGGAACTACTCGACTGATTCGAATGAAATTCGGTATATAATATTTTCTTGACACCCTGATAACACTGACAAAAAATGGGCGAAATCGGTTCACACTAGAGCTCTTGGTATTCGACTAATCGACTAACCGAATTAACCGAATAGGGCATTATTCGAATAATAATATTCGGTTTGCACTATTCGGATAGTCGGCAGTCATCGACTATTCGATTAACCGCTCATTTTCGACTATTCGGTTAACCGTTCGTTGTCGACTATTCGAATAGTGCAAGTTCATTAATTTTCTTATTTTTATTGAAAAAAGTCAAACATTAAAACTTACAAAAAACTCGCTATTTTTTGTCTAGTACTGCAGTAACCGGTTACTTTTTGGAACCGGTTTTTTTTGGGACACACTCGTGGCAGTGTGGGCGGTCGGTGGGTGGGGCTTTGGGGCATTTTGGGGCAAAACTTCGACGAGTGGGTAGTTGGTTTTCTGTGAAGAACCGGTTTTTTTGGGTCGGTCAGTGGTCGGTTTTACTCGTGCCCTTCTGCCCGAACACTTCTCAACCGATTTATACCGCACATTGTATATATCTGGAAAATACGGACATATATCTGGTTTTGGCCTTAGCAAAAATCACTATGTTTTATTTTTCATTTATTCGAATAGTGACAGTATAACTATTCGAATAACCGCAGTAGAACGACTATTCGAATAGTCGGAACATTGCGACTAACCGAATAGTGCTAACCGGTTAATATTCGTACGAACGGTTACAAACCGGATATTCGAATAATCAGTTTTCAGGTTAATCGAATAATTTTAAGAGCCCTAGTTCACACCCACTACTACTTTCCTTATAACTCAATTTTGAATTCCATCTTATTCCTTAACTTTATAATGTAAACATAAGGAACCAATGAAGATAACGGAATAAAACTTTACACAAATAGGGCATATTATCCTTGGCTTCACTTGTGAAAAAATTGTCGAAAACGGACCATAACTTTTCAAGGCCCCAGATATCGAACATGTTGAACTCAGCGCCTAAGGATAAGTTTTAACCGAAAATATGGGTAAATCTCTCAGATATCTCAATTTAATTCAGAGGAAATTGTTTTCTTCTAATAGTGTGTCTTTGTTCCAAAAATTATTAAAATCGGGTCATAACATTTCCATGTACCTCATTGTAGGTTTTTCAAAAATACGGTGAGCTTTATTCCGCATATATGTATGTATTGGTTAAATTTCTTCAATAAATTGCGAGAGTATAAAATGTTCGGTTGCACCCGAACTTAGCCTTTCCTTACTTGTTTGAAATAATTTTTATTGACTACAAGCAGCTGTTGTCGTTTAATAAAAAATAGGCGTTTGGCACCGTTTAAACAACATCAAAAATATATGGCAATAATAAGTTTTTGTTGAGAATTGTTTGTGAGAGAGATAGCATATCTAAAAACTGGCCTACCTGAAATTCTTGCTCAAAAACGTTGGTAGCTCTTAGACTATAACTTTATTTTATATATTTATAGGCGTAAAACTTTCACGAGATAAAAAAAGATATTTGAAACCCACCTGCCGTTATTTGCTTGTATCCACTCTTTGCAACTGCGCATAACGAAATTACAACCCAAACCTTTACCCCAAGACAAGGGTGCCGCCATGCTGTAATTGGCACGATACCAGCCGGAGTCTTCCATCAACGCCAGCGTTATACGTGAAAAGACTGGCGATTGTGTATGCGTGCCCGTCATTGCCTCATTCTTACAAATAAATATTAAATTATAAATAATATATTCCAAAAAAAATATCAAAATATTATTCCTAACCTCCAAAATACGCTTCTCCCAATGCGTTAAAGATGTGCCTTCACCACCTTGATCTTCCAATTCGGCACCTTCCAGTAGTGGACAATCAAAATGGTTACGCACTTCGGCCACAACGCGTGGCGTCACCATCATATCGACAACTTTGCGCACATGACCGCCACGTACCGCCCAATTTTCGCGCACCACCTTACGTATTGTCTCATTGCTCCACTGATGGATTTGCAATCTGTTGGACGAGAGAAAGAAGAGAGTCGAAACGTACATATATTTGCTGTTGTGTATAAAATAAAATATTTAATTACTTCTCATTTAAGTAGGGTTTCCCTGTATCCGGTTTACGCGGCGTTCGTGGTCGTCCCTCATCATCGCGGAAGAATGCATAAAGACTGACCGAAAAGCCAAGCGCGTGCAGAATCTCATGTTTCACCGTGGATAGTAGTGTTTGTAGTTCTTGTGGCTTTGTACTTATACTCTCCGGACACAAATTGGCATGACCCGCAATGGGACGATCTAGATGTGCTTCCTGTTGACAATGTGCTGCATATGCAACAGTTAGGCCCTTATGACAACGCTCTGTCTGACGTGCCGACACATAGAATATAAAGTCGGCATTTTCAATACCCTCACCGGCCTGTGTGGACTCATCATTGCGGCAATTTTGTCCGGTGGCATTGCAAACGCGACATACCTAAAAAAATTAAAGGAAAATTATTGTTTTTTACCTTGGCAATACCCTCTTCTCAGACGTAAGTCTTTTTTTACTTAAAACCATCTGAATAATATACTCACATCTAAATGTTCTTTGGGAACTTCAACTTCGCCGCACATCGTCACCTTTTTGCAGTTGTCGATGCAGTGCGTCAGACCATTTTTGACAAATACTTGTGTGCTATTGCATTTTCTATAAAAAAAATAAAAAGGATAATTTATAAGTATTGTAGTATAATATAATCGTACTAACCTGTTTAGCCTAATGACACCCTTTGTTTCGCGCACCATAAGCGCCTGCTCCCAAAATTGTACTGCCTCTGGTAATACTGTGTTCTGTAATATCGATATAAGTTAGAGAAATTATAAAAAATTAACAGTCGCGTGGTGTACTTACGTTGATTAACTCAAACTTGTCTTCATCCAATCTGTAAAGAGAAAATAAGAAGAAGAATTTTTAATTATTTATAAGAATTAAATAGAAAATTGATATGTAGTTTCATCCCTATATTTAAAGCCATAATATTATATACGAGGTACGTTCAAAAAATAACGGGAATTTTTAAATTTCCAATTGTCGATTTTTGTTGTGTTGAATTATATACATGACGCTGAAGTACTAAGTCTGTAGTAACGTGTTTTCATGAGCTTGGCGATTTTCGCTTGTTAAAGGCTCACCCTTCGTTGTTTGTTCCTGAAGTCTTAGTCAAAAAGAATACTGTATCGAATCACCAGCCTCCATATTCACCTTTTATCTATGTATATATTTCGAAATATAAAGCGAACCTTAGAGGGCTGTCGCTTTACGAGCATACGAGAAATCACTGAAAGAGCCAAAGCCTATGCAAACAAGTAAGGAAGGGCTAAGTTCGGGTGTAACCGAACATTTTATACTCTCGCAATTTATTTATTTAACTAATTTAATATTATATAATACACAATTTGACCCACATATTCGTCATATATATTATATAAAGTCCATTGAAAGTTGGAAACCCTAATATTAGGTTAGAAGCACCGAGGTCCTCATGTTCGATATATGGGGCCTTGAAAACATATGGTCCGATTTTGGCAATTTTTAGAATGGGGCTGCCACACTATAACACACTATAAACGTAGTATTTGTGCAAAGTTCTGCACCGATACCTTCACTAGTGCTTACTTTATATATCAAAGTTCTGGTATATAGGAAGTAGGCGTTATATACTAATAACCAATTTGGGGGCGGGGCCACGCCAAGAAAATTACATCCAAATATGCCCCTTCCTAGTGTGATCCTTTATTCCAAATTTTACTGTTATAACTTTATTTATGGCTTAGTTATGACACTTTATGTGTTTTTGGTTTTCGCCATTTTGTGGGCGTGGCAGTGGACCGATTTTGCTCATTTGCAAACCTCTCATGGTCCCAAGGAACATGTGTTCCAAGTTTCATTAAGATATCTCAATTTTTACTCAAGTTATCGCTTGCACGGACGGATGGACGGACAGACATCCGGATTTCAACTCCACTCGTCATCCTGATCATTTATATATATATAACCCTATATCTAACTCTTTTATTTCTTGGTGACACAAACAACCGGTATGTGAACAAAACTATAATACTCTGTGCAACAGGTTGCGAGAGTATAAAAATCGAGTTTGAGAAGTGTTTCGACGATTGGAAGAAGCGCTGGCATAAGCGCTGAATATCGAATGGGGACTATTTGAAGACGAAAACATTAATGTAGACGATTGAATACATATTTTTTTTTTTCAAAAAACAAAAATCCCCGTTATTTTTTGAAAACACCTCGTATGAATATAAGTGAGTATCCTCTCCGATAATATGGGTGTCAGCTTAGAGCAGTATCAGCAGAATAAGAGTGAATGAGAGTTCCTATCCTGCGTTTTAATATCACCGGTGCCGGTTGTAGAAATTTCTTGGAAGAATACGAGGTGAAAAACTTAATTCTATACGGTCCTGTCTTTATGAAATCAGCGCTGAAACACCTCGGCTCCACATCTTCTGTTATTCAGGTGAAACAACGGAATAAAGGACTTTTAACTGGTGTCACAAATAACTGTCTAGTGATAGTGATCCAGTGATCTCTATCTTGAGAATCATATAATCTTACATTACCTAACCTCTCATTCTCAAGTTCTCTAATCTAGCAATTTGAACCCATTTTCCAAATTTAGGAAGCATAAAATTGAGAAAACATTACGCGGAGTAAAATTACTGTCGTAAAATATATTTTATTAGAAAATCCCAAATGTTTCAAACTGCCCCAATGCTTTAAAATATGTGCTATTAGCATAGTTAAAAAAAATCAAAAAATCAAAAGTTTTATAATAAACCTAAATTTCCCCTTTAACATTCACGTTTTACAGTTAAGCAATAATCGGCTTTGATTTGCGATATTAAGTCGTGTCAAAACAAGAAATATTAGTTTTCTAAATACAATAATTTTAAACAAAAAATGTGACTTAATAAAAGAAAACTTGTTCCGTGCATTGTGTTTCTAAAGATTTGTCTTTTATTACATTATTTACTGTGGCTGTAGGTGCAAAGCATAAATTAAAACTGCATTCCTATATGTGTGTACAGATGTGTATTTCTTAGTTGTATGTGTGCAAGTATATAGTATGAACTAATCTACTGAGAACTAATTAACGAAACAAGTGCACTGTATCACTTACAGTATTATAGCACGAAGAACTGTTATAATTTTTGCACGGCAACGTGGGATAATGGTATTCACTGTGGCCGAGAGAAATTATTTATATAAAAGAAATGGTGTTTAAATTAAAAAAAAATGGAATTGTTTCAAATTAATTCACATTTTTCGAAGATTTGGAGCAATTGTGAGATTTTCAAAAATTTAATTACTAATTATACTCAATTTGCCATGCAATAGAGAGATTAACTAATTTTGCAATTAGCAGATAATTGACAAGAAAGTTAATTCTAATATAATTGCCACCAGTAAATTTTACAAAAATATGTACGTAACATTCCTCTCAGCTTTTAACACCACTTAGTGAATACCCCTATTTGTAAAAATGCAAATTTTTAGTTTATATATGCAGAACTAACACACATTTATATATAAGTTTGCATTTACAACTAGAAAATTACATCAGATTACGGTCCTAACAATAATATTGCATAATATTCTGTACTTAACACAAAACGATTATTCATAAAATCCAGGTGAATAAGGCATTATAGGTGGGACGAAAGTAGCTCCAGTTTAAATTTATGTAATATGTCTGTGTTTACAGCTGCGCATTGTCGGCACATTTGCTCACTGTGTTAATTAATCTTATAAGTGGGGTAAATTCCTTACTTTCTGACATTAATCTTTACACTGTATTTTATATTTTTTTATATTTGCATTTTATTAAATATTGTTGAATATTGTTGCGGTTTTAATTTCAACTATGCTAATATTTGCAAATATATGGAAATTACAAGCCCATGTTCTCAGTAGATGATTAAAATATCTTCACTTTAAAACTATAACGTAATTTATCTATTAAATAAACATAAAGTAATTAATTTTGTTCTACGAAATGTGTCAATAAATTAAGACAGATTTGCTTAGCTTATCATAAATAAATAATAATTCCAGAACAAATGTATACGCCCTAAGTTTACACAGAGTTTTTCTATACTTTTACTATTATAAAGAGAAAAGATTTGTATGTATGTTTGTAATGAATAAACTCAAAAACTACTGTGTCGATTTCAAAAATTCTTTCACCATTGGAAAGCTACATTCACCCCGAGTAACATAAGCTAAATATTTTATTGATAGAATCTCAACTTTCTGGAAATAGTTCCCAGGTGAGGATATCAAAAAGACTCCGTCATGGAGAATCTTAATCTGAAACTGAAAATCGTCTAGCAAGCCATACTCTTCGCATCGCAATCGCGTGCCAGAGAGTCGAGTAACAAACGCTCGCAGCAGCTTGCTGAACAAATTTCAAAACCTCCCAAGTACGCGCTTGAGTGTACTGTATGGAGCGTGTTCAGCTGCTTGAAAAACAAAATATTAGAAATATGCAAGCTCGCACTAGGGAGTCGAACTGTGAACGTTCCCAACGCCTTCATAATCAGAGAGAAAGAACAACGGACATCAAAGACTAGAGGTCGTAATAAGATTGAGCTCATTACAAATAAAATATAATTTCATGTTCCAATTTTCCTCATTTTACTTTTTTTATATGAACTCACGCAAGAAACGGGAAAGTACATACATGGGACATATGGGAGAGTGTATAGAAGTGTGTAAAAACTTATAACTTTTGAAATGTTTGTTAAACCCGTGCGAAACCGGAGCGGTCTGCTAGTTTTATAATAATTTGAAAATGTTTTGTTTTTTTATTTTTTATTTTAATGTGTGAAAATGCTTCCCTTAAAGAACTCTTCGACAAAGTATATTTCTCAAAACGTTTGGGAACATGCCTTTGAAAATTATAAAAAGAAAGTGTATAATCGGCTTAATCATTAAATCCGTAGCGAATTCGATTCCAATACGATAAAGATTTTTGATCGAAAATTTTCATGCAAACATGCATTCCGTCGATAAACTGCTTTACCACAAAGTGAGAATGCAAAACTGTTTTATCGACTTTCATCGACAAATTTGATAAATTAAATTCTCAGTGCTTTTTGCTTCGTTTAAAAAAAGTGGTGATGCCTTAAGGGGCACACCTAGTGTGAAATTTCAAAAAATAAATAATTTTTTTCGGTTTTTCATATTTCGGTAGATTACACTTTTAAAAATAACATATTAAAATTTAAAGAGCAGCAGCTCGGTGACAGTGTAAACGATCATTTTATCTTTAAACGCGTTTTTCTCGAAACAGCATTTTTCCGAATTTGCTGCAGTGATTACTCAAAAACAAGTGATCCAATCACTATCGAATTTTTTTTACATGTTCTATATATAGTTCTCCGTACAATGACCTGGCAGGTCAAAAACGACCAAAATGTTGGGTAAAATTCGACTATTTTTTTATAACGCCGCCATATTGTCAATTTTTGTTTCTTTATTCATTGTACAGAGTTTAACGAGAATTTTTTTTTTATTTCATCCACGGAGAAGGCCGGAATCACTGCAGCAGTGAAGGACCTTTTTTCGCGCCATTGGAGATCGACTATAACTTAAAAAATATTTAATTTTTTTCTTCAAAAATTTCACTGTATATTCTTGAAACATGTATAAATAAAGTGTGCCCCTTAACACATTTTCTTTAATCCAGTTTTGTCCAGGTTTGGAGCGTCCTCACCGTTTAACTATTCTGAAATTTCTTCCCAAAAAGTATTTAATTCGCGTGAGGTTCTTTGAGAAAAGTATTTCGCTATTTCAGGAGGCAACTTTATATCTCTTTTAAACAGTTTAAATTTATTTTTGTTAGTTTGTTTTTGTCTCTAAAATACCCATTTAAAATATAATTTAGTCTGAGATTAGTAATTATTTTCATAAAAACTTGCAAATAGTTCATTTCTTTTAAATTTCCGCAACTGACTCACCAACGGATAGATTTCGACCAAAATTTTCGATTTTGCAGATTCAATGATTTCGAAATTAGCCACATCTATTAGTCGCGGAATGTATTTTTTATCGAAATGGTTTCAATGATTTCAACGTATCGGTTTTCGATCGTATCGAACTATTTTTCGATCGAAACGGATTCAATGATTAGGCCCAATATGTTTTGTCCAATCTAAGCAGTTTAAATTTAGAGGGTTTCATGCCTAAGTAATCTCAAATATGGAGACATTTAATTTATTGAGTTATTTTATAATAAATCAAACCTTTTATAATGCATTATGAACATGTGTTGATTTACTGCCATACTATCGATTAAATACTAGTATACAAACTGTGTGCAGTCATATATTTAAAAAATGAGAAAAAATATTAAAGATTTAGTGTTTTTTATTTTATTTTTTGTTTCAATAAAGTGTTATTAGTACTAAGAAAAGAAACATACATACTTTTTTGTTTTAAAAAAACTCAATTTATTTACTTATCGATAAAAATAGATAAAAACCGTCGGTAATATTTATAGGGATAATTTAAGTTTTGCAGGCTCAAAGCTTCGAAAATATAATTTAGTATTCTTCAATCCCTGAACATCGCTCATATTTTACAAATTGTATGCTCTCTATATCTTGTTTTTATCAAATTATTAGCTGAATCGTATATTTGGTCTGAAATTCATTTAATTTATTTTACTAAAATTATTGCTTAAGTAGACAGTGGAATGAACAGATAGGAGGGAATAATCTAGTCATTTCATAAAGAACCTCTGGATATTCATATTCATTCCTTTCTAATTAAAATAAGTATACAATTTGAATAACGCATAAAATCATTTCATTACTATTAATATGAACGCAGCTGTATGTAAGTATTGAGCACGTTTTTTTAATAAACTAATGTACAAATCGATCTTGAGAATATGTGGAGTCATTCACATCTACAGATTTACCAATACCAACATTAGGGTGTGACATTTGAATTATTTCAAGACTCGGAATTTTTTTCAAGTTTGTTAACACCTTTAAAACATAAAGTTTTAAAATTAATTTTTATTTTATTCTTACCCTTATTTAATTTTTTTATAATTTTATTGGGTTATTCAATTATATTTTCACTAGCAGAATTTGTTTAAATTTAATATTAACTTCAGTTTAATTTTAAATAGATTTAAGAGTTTATAATATATTGTTAAGCTTTACAAAGCAGATTCAATAAATAAATATGAAAGAATAAAAGTTTAATTGAAAAAAATAAATATACGCATAAATTTAAAAAAAATTAGTTAAAAATTAATATTTTTATTTCTTTTTATTTTTGTAGTCAAATTTGCATAATAATATCTAATTTCTACTAAATGATTTCCTTTAAATATATTGACTCTACAAATCACTAATGATATTTCACGAAATTTAATTATTGAATTTCCAACACTACAGCAACCTAAAAATATAAGTACCCCCCTAATGCAGCCGTCAAATGTAAACGCAATTATCAAGGGCAACCAGCGCTAATGCGTCAACTGCAAGAAACCTGTTCAACTACGCAAAACAGCAAATTAAGTTTGCGGAAAATTAGCAATTAAATGAAACTTACACAAATTTGCACAAAAGAAATTATATTGAATGCTTATACGAGTATATGTGCAATCGAACGCGCTGAATGCCGGCCGAAGCTGGAAGTTGGTTAGTGAGTGTTCACGGGAAACGATGATTGCGATCGCAGTCAAGAAACAACACCTGAACATTGCGCATTATAATTTACAAATCGTAAATGTACAATAAGGAAATAATTAAATTTATTTAAAATGCGTTTGTATATAGTACATAGAACCCAGTAGAGAAACGTGCATTGCATTTGCTAAATATAAATATATAATATGATTTAATAACTGAAATTTAGCGATGATTTAGATAAATAAAATAGAGTTGCCACGTTAGTCAAAAAAGTATTAGTTTACTGTTTTGATGGATTTTCGACAAGCTTTCTTATTTAAAAAGTAAGTGCTCTTATGAAAGAAACTCTTCATTCAACCTCAGCAAATTTTAAATTACTTTCGCAACGGCTGTGCGTGAAAGTTTTCTCTTCCCATTCACTACTGGGATATATGTAGTCTACACATTTGGCATACATACATACATACATATGTACATATAAGCGGCTAATTAAGCGTTTTTACATTCGAGATTGCTATGCAATTTTCCCATAATCACTGTTTAGCCATTTAAGATAACACGCGCTACTTTATTTAACTTTAATTTCAATCAGATTAAGTTTACCAAAATAGATTTTGTAATTAAAACTAAGCGCACACTATATACATACAGAGTTACTACTATGAACAGCATGAAACCAGACTCCGTGCAAGTTTATAAAGCACTGCCATTTCGAGGAGTGCAGCGACTCTTTTCGAAAGTCTCTCTTTTCAGGATGACACTTTTTACTAATGATTAATTTCAAAAAATTTCAATTAATACTTTTCCACAAAATTGTTCGAAAACCTAGATAAGAAATATGTAAATTTTTTTCTAAGCTTTCGTCATTCTCCCTGATATCAATAAGTATCTTTATTATGGCTCGATCTCAGTTGTCGTGCAATCAGTTGTTGTTGTTCCAAAGATCTTGTGGAGAATAGTTCTCTCGAATGATCCAAGTACCTTCTCATCTCGGGTATCCATCTTTCTGCGCCATATAATAGAACGGGAATGATAAGAGACTTATACAGGGTAATTTTTGTTCGTCGAGATAGGGATCTGTTTCTAAATTGCCTATCTATCACAAAGTAGCACCTGTTGTCAAGAGTTACTCTGCCCTTCATCTCCAGGCTAAGATTGTTAGTGGCATTTATGCTGGTTCCGAGATAAACAAAGTCCTAACTTTTTCAAATGTGACCAATTGTAACATAGTTCCCAACACGCGAGGAATCTTTGAAAAAATATATCCGGTTTTGTAGAACCACCTGTTGTCGGAACGAGTACTTGTCAAAGAGCATTCGTTACTAATGAGAACTCAGCAGAGCTTATCTTAGAATACATTTTTATATTATCTAAAGCCGATTTGTCTCCGCCGACGAAATTTATAGACAGTTCATTAAAATTCAATCTATTCAAAACTCACTCCATTAATAACAAAATAGGTAATCTGTATAAGACTGGTTTCAATGTACCTTCGAAATGTAATGGTTATTTGAGTAATAATTAACTTAATGACTGAATATTAAAACAAGCCTCCTTAACGAAGTGAACATACATATAGAATATTTTTGGTCAGACAGTATTATAAAAAAAATATTTAGTATTTGCTCGCTTGCCAGAAAACCAACATCTTCCATCTTTATTTTTACATGCCAAGTAATGTGTTTGGCACATTCTACGCCTCCATCGAGCTAACTAAGTTATTATTCTATTAAATGCAATTAGTATTATGATTTGAACTTGAGTATGTAGATATGTATTTACGTAAGTACTCATGTGGGCAACAATTTAATTTAATAAAATAACAAGAGATATATGCATTTAGAGAGGGCGAGAGGGCTAACCTGAAAACAGATTCATCGTAGAAGAGTAAAATTCGCAGTGGCTGGTCAGCGGTAACGGTGCTGCGTTTGTGTATGCTGTGTGTGCTCTGTTGTGGATGCAGCGGGTCCGCCGTCTCGATGCGAACGCCATGGACAACCTAAAATGGATAAGATTACAATGAAATTGTTTGGTGTAAGTTTACTTTCATATTTATATAAAAATAATGCAATAGCTATGTACTCTAATATGTACATATGTACGAGTATATAAATTTATAAAAATTTTCCTATTTTTGTACTATTTTCACGGATAATCTTTCGAACACACGATATGCCTGAGCAATGTGATCGCATTTCACGCTGGTTTCGACAGCCGGCAATGACATAACTGCATATCTGTAAGTATGGTACAACTGACACAATGAGGAATCTATATTTTCAGCGTAAAAGATAGACATTGCTATATAAGAGAGAGTGATATTGAGAGTGTGGCGAATTATTGGAGAGCGATCTAATCAAATGAATTAGACTAGTCTGGGAATCGCGAAGAATTGTAGGGCTGATGAGCTTGCAAGGTCAGGGACGACGGACTCACTATTAGAAGCATGGAAGCATGTAGGAGCACCATTGTCCTACTGCGGTCTGCTATTGGAC
The DNA here is from genome assembly GCA_031772095.1 of Zeugodacus tau. Taxonomy (NCBI): domain Eukaryota; kingdom Metazoa; phylum Arthropoda; class Insecta; order Diptera; family Tephritidae; genus Zeugodacus; species Zeugodacus tau. The sequence goes on from CM062649.1 coordinate 82,280,970, forward strand.
AGATGGGCTTCGGCTGAGCTGGGTAGGCGCTGGTCAGTTACCAACACATGCTTAGTCGCAAGATCCTTCTGGCCTAAGGTTAACCGCGGTAGGTATACTGAACTTTTCGCCCTAAGTAAACCTCACCTATCCTTAGTCGTAGGGGTTCTTACTGGCCATTGCCCCATTGGGATCCACGCTGTAAGGTTAAAAATCTTACCGGATGCTAGCTGTAGAAGCTGCATGGAGGAGGATGAGATGGAATCGTCTCATCACTTTCTTCTAGAATTTCCCGCCTTTGCGAGATCAAAAAAGAGATTTCTTGGATCTCACTTTTTAGAACAGGCTCGCGAAATAGCGAATATAGAGGTTAAGAATCTCTGCAGATTTGTAGTAGGTTCAGGGCGCTTTGTCGACTCCTAATTTGTTAATCTAAGGGGGATCCAGGCTTCACAAAGGACTATATTTGAAAGATATTTGGAAACAGTCTTACAACCTAACCTAACCTAACCTAATCAAATGATAATGATGTATAACCAAAATATTTTAAATTAGAGGGTAAATATTGCTCACAAATATGCACAAATATTTTAGTTTTAACGCTTGAGTCTGCGAAGTCATTTCACAGCCATTTGATAGAAGACGTGGTTTATATAATACTCTCTCAATATTTTGCGCAGTGTATAATAGACTTGTTTACATTACGGTTGTTTGGTGTGGTGTCGTTCACTTTTGGGCCAAAACCATATCTCAAGAACTACTCGGCCAATGAAATTTTGTACATAATATTTTCTTGAAACCATGATATTTCCGATGGAAAATGGGCGAAATCTACTACTTGTCATAAAATAATTGTATAATCCATCTGATTCGTTCACTTTAGAATACATATGTACATCAAGAACCAATGAAGATACCGGAACAAAACTTTACACATACACTACATTTGAGGTATGGTACACTCATCATTTAAAAATTGTCGAAATCGGAAAAAAAATGTTCAAGGCCCCAGTTATTGAACATGAATGTCACAGTGCCAATAAGTAATTTTTTAACGAAAATACCGGTAAACCTCTCAGATATTTTCAAGAAATTCAGAGGAAATCTTTTTCTTCTAATAATGTGTCTCTGTGCCAAAACTGGGAGAAATTGGGATTGGGAACTGCCTTAGCTCCCATATATCATATATAATATTAGGGGTTTCAAACACCCGGTTGGCTTTATATATCAGTTAATATGTGAGATATCATAACAAAATCAAATGAGCGTTTAGTCTTGGATATAATGTAGCTTGGCCGGTAAAATTAGTGAAATGAAAAATGAAATGAGTGGCTTCTTATACTATATACATATAATGATTTTCGTTATTTTATCCGAATATCCGTTATCTTTAGTCCGAATAAATGGGTCAAATTGTGTGTTAGCTTAATAAAATTGCGAATATAACATGTTCGGTTACATTCGAACCTTTCTTGTTTATTTATATATCAGTAGTTCAATGGTGATATGACAATGTTTCATCCATCACACTCTAACGTATCTGCTTCTCAAGAATTTGTCTTCCTCTGAGTGGCTTTTGCAATATTCTACTACCATTCAATAAGTACCGCGGGAATGAACAAAAATAGGCTACACGTGATTAACGGAAAAGCCATTATCGCCTTACGCAGTGTCTACTGAGAAACTTTTGCTAGACAACAAAAGATATCAACAAATAAGACAGCCAAAAGCATTCTTGCGTAGAGTAAGCATCACTCAATTTACAGTAATATTCACTACATAGTACTGAGTTGTTGAGTTGAGCTCAGATACCGGTAAGGGCAACCAAAAAAAACCGCTTGCAATAATATCAATAACCTTTAAATTTATTTTTGTTGTTGTTTTTTTTTTCGAATTATACTCGTATTGTATGTGTTCATGACTTGCAATTTACACGATAAACCAATTTGTTCACATACACACACATACAGAGATTTTTCGGCCAAATGCGCACATACACGCATACGCATTTGTTTTTACAACAGACTGACGAAAATTATTGCTAGCTTTGGGGGTTTTGGGGTAAATTAGTAATCAAACGTCGAAGTATTCGTCAAAAAATGATAAATGATCGCCGCCACTACTCGTATTTATGCACAATGCGTTTATGTATTACGTATGTATATATGTATATTGTATTTGTAATGTAAGCATAAATGTAAGAGTATTGCACACATTCACTTTTATATAATTTTGCATTTAACGTCGCGGTGTTTGAAATTAAATTTAAAAAAATTTTAACGTACGCATATTAGTGGAAATTTGAATTTTGAAAGTCTAACTGTAATTATCAAATACGTGTGATGGAAAGAGGTTTTTCGTTTTTCATGGCTTCATGGCATTTGAATAATTTAAATTTTGAAATTTAAAAAAAAAAACGAAGACATAAAATTTTATTGAATTAAATATACAGGTAGTACGCTAAAACCTAGGTATGAGATGTGTTCAAAAAATAATGGGAATTTTCGTGTTTTTGAAAAAAAATATATATATATTTATTGTTGTCGCCTTCAATATAGTTCCCATTCGATAGCCAGCATTTCTTACAATCGTCGAAACACTTCTCAAACTTGATTTTTGAAATAGGTTTTGGCTCTTTCAGCGATTTCTCGACTGCCCTTTTATTTTTAGAAATAGGAAAACGTCAAACGGAGTCATGTCTGGCGAATATGGAAGCTGGTGCAACGTTACAGTATTGTTTTTGGCTAAGAATTCACGAACAAGCAGTGACGTGTGAGCATTTAAGAAATGAAAACGCAAAGCTCATAGAAAGTAAGCGATGAATACAGCTAACAATTGCGATAATAAAAAAATCCCGTTATTTTTTGAACACACCTTGTATGTACTTCGAAATTGTAATTGTTCGAAACTATATTTCGAAATTTAAGAAGCTAAGCAATTTGATACAATAAGAATAAGATTCTAATATTCAAATCATCTTATAGATGTCGCTGGTGTTGTAATTCTAAATATTTATATTTATATGTGGACAAATATCCACATTGAATAAGTTTTTGAAGACATTTAAATAATTTAGATAAGTTTTATACTACTTTGGAGAAGTATAAATAATACAATACACCATTGATCTATAAACTGAAGATCGAAGAAGGACAGATGAACTTCTCTGGGTGAGCTTGTTTTATAATACTTACGAGCTTTTAGAACACTGGAGAACATGATATGAGATATGGTAGATGGACTAGAAGAGCATGACATTCACTGTCGTGTAGATATTTTCTTCTCGGACCTTGAAAATTTATGGTGGGGTTACGCAAACTTCTTCTCACACTAGAATGCTGTGGTCTCTATTAAAGTACTTTCAACTAATGGTACGGAAAATACAGAATAAATCCAAAACTTAGCGCAAACTACTTAGGTTCCTAGCACAAAACAATATACAGTTGAACTCACCTAACTCGAATCATCATAATCCACAAACAAATTCGAGTTAGAGAGACTTCAAGTTATGGAAGGTAATTTGTATGAAATTTAACTTCTATTGCCAAGTCAAGAGTTCAAGTTATGGAGAACTTCGAGTTATGGAAGTTCAACTGCATTTGAAATGCTAATGAATACAAATTGATTCCTGAAAATTGTCCACCCCTTACTATTGTCGCTATTCGTCATTGAACATTTAACGATAATGGCATTCAATAAAATATAATATTTTAGGAAAATTACTGTTAGTTTGATAAGAAAAAAATATTTTGTTTATTGTTGTTGCTGCTGTTGACTTGTTAGTCATTGACTGAATATAAGTAACTCCGGATCCGTTAAAGTCACGTATATAGACCTGAACCTCGTAATGTACACATGTGTCTATACTTTCTATAGATGTGCATTACAACAACAAAAACGAGTACACCAAACTAATCATATTTTTTTATAACACGCTTATGCACTTTTGAAGTTCATTTGATAAGAGTCGTACAAGGCTTGATATGCTGATCATGTGTTTCATTAGTGTAAGATTTGTAAGTTTCTTTCCAATTGACTGCGGAATTGAATAAAATTATATTTTATACATTTCTATTGAATTAAATGTTTTCTTTGCAACTCGAATACACACTTCGTATTGAATTATTACTCATAGAAATACTAAAAAATACGTACGATCATTATTTATTTTTGTTTATATGGCTGGCGCAGAACATTAAGCGTTAGTTATATTTTTTTATATTTTAAAATGTATACACACATGCATAAATTTATGGCTTTCAGCACGATTGCACCACTGACAAATGCGATTTGCTGCATCTTGAATACATAATGGATTTGCAGGCAAATATAGATGTATGTACAAGTATTTGGTCGTAAACGTCTCGTTAGTTTCACATTTTCTTATTTTTATTTTGCAGATTAAAAAGCCAACTAATTAACAACACACTCATGTAAAGTTTAAAATATAAACTAATGCACGCAAAAGTACATGTGCCATGCGATTATGATCGAATACAGTAGGCACATGGTAAGCGCAACCCAGATTACAAAAAATGTCGAAAGTTTTAATTCAAATCGTCCAAACAAGTTTTGAGATATAATATTTCACTTCAAAAATTGTCGTTGACACTGCCAAAGTTTATTTAAGGCTGATTCGGAATTCGATCTAATACACACCTCTATTCCCTACTGCATAAAATATAGAGTCCCAAACAAACAAACGCTTGATACGTGAAAGGACTGTTTCTTCACCATGAATTCTTACAATAACTTAATAAAACCAACTGCCTATATTTTTATGGGTAACAGTTATCGTATACGGCCTGTACAAATATAAATATGTATGCGTGCAATATACCCCTAAGGTACATATGTGTATTAGCAATGAAACTGTATCTGCATATAACATATTTGGTAAATCTGGTTTCCTCTGCACGGTATGGGCAATCAATAAACAAATTTACTTACAAACATACATACTAATAACATTCAAATATTAAAAAAGTTTTGTTTACCAAGTGCTGCCCTATAATCGTTGAAAATTATGAAATTTGTTTGATTCGAAGAAATTGATTAAGAAGTTTGCGAGCAAAATAGAAAATAAATAGCGGTCGTTATTTTGTTTTTGTTTTTGTTTTGCCACCTGCCATATTTGTTCAACCCCAAGCCGGCGGGCTTTCACTTTCATTTTCAACGGATTTCATTGGCTTCATCGATGAGGTGCGTGTTCAACGATTGACGTTAAATTATACGTTTGCATGTGCTCAGGTAAACATTAGTGGGGATCGCAAAACGGTATAAAACGGATTTGACTGGAAGATGGAGAATAACGAAAACAACTTAACTTACTCTGAAAACATTATCAATCACTTTAAAGCAAGTAATGTATACTCGGCTTTAAAATTCATAGAAAAATATTCTTATTGTTGCCCAAAAAAACTCCGATAATAATAATTGTATCATCATTTGATGCACCCTGTATTAAAAAAATCAATAAAATGCAAAAATCTTCATTGAATTAAAACTTGAGTATTGAAAAATATAAATTTTCCGTTCTTTTTTATGTGCTCGTATCAGACACGATTTACTCAAATGATCCACCCTAATATTTTCTATGACATATTCGTAGTAATTAGTTCAAATGCGGTCAATTTACCTTTTTTACATACAAATTTGAATTTTACAAACCTTAGGGCTGTCTTATTAGTGTTAATACGTTGTTTTCATTATCAGGTTAATTATTTACAAAAAAACGATTTGTGATTGTCTATATGTTGTAGATTCGAAATTTCATATTACGGAAATTGGTAAGTATGCACAACGTGCAATGCCCATTCATACATGTCATACAACCGTACATACGTACAATATAGGTATGTATTTCGAGTAATGGTTGAGTATTCATAAAATTGTATAACAATAAACAAATCTGAGACAATCACTGTGGATAAAATATATACCATACGCATATATTTACCTAGGTTGTTATGTATGTACGTACGTGCATGCATATACAAACAACTGTATATATGTCATTATTAACATGATCAAATATTTGTATGAGTAAACTTTAAAAATTATGTTTAATGTTTGCAAATTTGTACGACAGAAAGATATAAAGACAACAAACAATGGTTTTTAACGTATTTTTAAATGTTATGTAATTGGAACTATGTATAACAATTAAATGCATAAAAAAATCATAAAAAAATGTGTTTGAGTAATCAAAAAATAATATTATTTTTTCAAAATTTTACAACCAATTAAATTATAATAACAACAATAACCACACAATGAATAATATTGCGGACATTTTAGTTAAAAATTAAAACATAAAAAATATTTAAATTGAATGCAGAGAATTTTCTCAGAATAAACAATTCCAGTACTAACAACACTCGTAATTTCTAACTGTCGCAATAATAACAAATAAATGAAGGCAATTCTTAGTTGAAACCAGAAACACTTGACTTGGAATATCCGGCTTCGTACCGATTTTTTAATTGTTCTTCGTTGAATGCGCATAAATTACAGAAAATGTGCAACTTATATTTACGTGAATATGAATAGTCGCACATAAATTTAATTAGAGCATGAACCAATAGCAAATTTTATCATTGAACGCTTATTTCCTATATACTTCTTTACATAAAAAATATTTTTTCAAAATACGAAGATAATTTAATTTATAATTTTAGAATACTCAAAATAATAAAAATCTCATTTTTTATAAATGTAAACAAGTTTTATTGTTTCAGCAAAACGGCTCCACATATTTGTATGAACTTCGCTTATTTAGTTATGTTTAACTTTTGCATAGATACATACATACAACACAATATCTTAAAAGGTCTACTTGAGAAACTATTGTAGCAATTACAAGAACTTTTACACTTCATTGGATTCGTCGTTCACTTTGGACAACTTAATTGATCAATTAAATTAGTCATGGCAAATTCAAACGAATGTAATTTTATTTACTATTGTGCTGTTGAATTATTTTTATTTTTCTTCGTTTTATGAAAAATGAAAAAAACTCACAATCTCATTTGAACTTTAGGGCATTCACAAACTCAGCGCAGCTGTTTATCTAAAATTGTATTGAAAACCATTTCTTTAGTATGAATATAATAACTCACTGGAAGTTGAGTATAACAACTGGTTTTATTAATGAACTGTAAGAAAAAAACTTGAAAAATAAACTATGAAAATTTAACCCTCTAACCCTATTGTATTTTTATTATCAGCAAATTTATGCATTTTTTATTGTTTACGTATACTATAAACCTGTAAATATGTACTACTTTTATACTTGTTTTATTAATATTCAATTATCAAGTTAAATATTTCGTCATTATTGAAATTGTGCAGCAGCGAAATGTTAATGGCCATTTAACAGATTTGACATAAAATACTAGCTTATTAATATTCATATTATTCAAGACAAAATTTGGAATACTGTATTAGGTTTAATTTCATTGTTTGTAAAGGCGTCAAATCAGAGTCATGAATATTTATTAGTTACCAAATCACTAGGTGACCTTCAAAAAAATGCATTGACAATGTTAGAAAAAAATTTAAATAAAACGAAGAAAAAAATAACGACAAACTATTTCGAAATTTTACGAATTAATCTAAGTCTGGATATTCCTACTATTACTATAATAATGAAATTATTATTATTCAGAAATTTACTAAATGAAGCAAACACAAGATTTTGTTTAATCAATTATTACGATACCGAAATTTAGTAGTGTATGGGAATATATTATGATGTGTAATAATACACATATACATTTAATGATAATGCCATTAAATAAAATATTAAATAAATATTAAAAAAAAAACTTAATAGTAAAATCATTCAGTATAACAGTTTTGTTAATATTAGATATTTACCTCGTCCGCTTTGGGATGGAAATGCTGACAGTTATGAGCAGATGTTATCATTGGCAATAATAGTAAGCCAATAATATAGTGTAATTTACAATAAACTGTTGGAACCATTGAAAATTTGTTTTTCTTTGGTAAAATCACATTTTTGTAGCACCTTTCTTCATTAATTAAGTGCCACATTTCTTACAAACTTTATATTTGTCACAAAAGATTCATTTACCCGCTTCAGGATTAGAGTACGTAAGGAGTATGCGCTTTTTTTTCTTGTTAACAAACACCACGAAGAATGGTGGTGATATTTTGGCAATCACTTTTTGGGCAGGAATTACAAATCGATTTTTTACCTTCACTTCGAAGCACAGCCAAATTTACAATTTCACACAAAAAACACAGTAATTTTGTAATTTGCGTGACACTTAAAAATACAAAATTAAAACAAAAGCACTTTAGATACTAAAATGGGTGCGACCCACCACAAGGGGAACTGCTGAAGACATCAATATACATATTTCCAATTCAACTTTAGTGTTGCTACACCAATAATTGTTAGTTTTTGGAAGTTGTTAAATATTAAAGTTCTTTTCTCAAGCGAAATACGAATTTACTTTATACGGTTTATTTAAAAGTAGTATGCTGCAAACACTATCAAACACTGCACTTTGCACTAGCCTTTTTATATATTTTTTTGTACTATATTTGCATAAATCGCCGCATTAAAACCATTTGTTTCATTTAATGAACTGTGTTGTTTAATGTCGGATTTCGAAATGCTCTCTGAAGATTTGATAAGCCAAATAAATCACTCAAACTCAAAATAATACATCAACTAAACTAATAAATACGCAAACATTACAATGTTATTCACAGATATGTAAACTAAACAACATTTTAACTTCAACCATAGAAAACGAATGAATGGTCAAGATGAAAAACTGCAAACGCAGCTGCGCCAATTTGACATACTTTATTAACTGAGTTGCCAAGCTATCCACAAACAAAACAATAATAATGTATTTTAATAAAAACAGTTAAAGTTGGAGAAAAATTGTATTTAAATAAATTATATATATACACACTTATATAAACAGATATGTAGATAATGTTAAGTACAGGTAATACATTTTCTAAAATATTTTTTTGAATAAAAAATTAAAAAATCACTTACTCAAAATTGAGAAGTTCTAACTAAATAATATTTTATATATTTTTGTGTATATTTTTTACTCCAATTGCTTTTGTAAAAAATATAGTACATATATTGCAAGTTACATTTTATAAAAAAATACTGTTTTAACATTCAATAAAGTTCCACTGTAGTAGAAATGTCAAATATAATAAATGTCGATACAGCAAAATGTAAAAGAATGTGAAAATGCTTGAGGGTAACTGTGAAAAATTGTGCTGGTTAAATTGCTAATACAAAATAAAAATAAACAATACAATATCAAAATGCAATTTTAAATAAAAGTTAAGCAGTTTTTAATGTTTATTTTGAAAGTAAGTAAAACCTCGCAATGATTTCAATGCCCAGTCCAAAATCTTTTGGCGATTCCTTCTTGACATCACAATAGAAATCTATGGGAAAAATATTAAATAATTTGTTTGTTTAGTTCTGAAAACATATTAATTTGTTCGCTGCATTGGTGATGGTAAATCACCAGTATGGATTGTTTTTTAATTGAGGCAAATAAGTTAAAATAAATTGTTGAACACAAACGCTAACCGAACTCTCTGAAAATAAAAACAACACATCTACATTGAACATAATGGAACAAGAGATTGGAACATGGGACTCAGTTCTGCTGGAGAATCTTTCTGAAGATAGCTTTATTAACAATATCCACCTTCGCTACAAACGTGACCATATATACGTAAGTAAAAAAGCATTAGACATCTAACGGTAGAGATATATGAATGTATATGTTTTTTATTATATATAGACATACATCGGAACATCTGTTGTCGCTGTGAATCCATATCATCACATATCAGAACGAACGTCGGACACTATTCGCAATTATGGCAGCAAAGGAATCTTTCAGCTGCCACCGCATATGTAAGACAAGACAAAACAAGTTAATTTTCTTTAAATATATTCTAATCGCTCCCTATTCAGTTACGGTTTGACGAATTTAGCTTTTCAATCCCTGAAGGACCAAGGAGAAGATCAGTGTATTGTATTAACAGGTTGGTTTATTTTTTTTTTAGTACAATAAAATTTTTTAATAAATTTTCTACTTTTAAGGCGAAAGTGGCGCAGGAAAAACAGAATCATTCAAAATGATCGTTAATTTTCTCACGCATATTCAAGACAAAATCACAACATCGCAACTATTTAAAAAGGAAACACCGAATTGCAGTACCGGTAGTGGTTATGTTGGTTATGTTCAAACACATCGGCGTACATCTAGCAATTGTTCGGTTCCAAATGTTGCTTCATATAAAAAATCTGATAGTGCCATGACAATAACAAATACAGCTCGCCGTCAGTCACTTTCGCCTGGTCCTGGGCCACGTCGTTGCAGCACTGCAAATGCTTCCGCACAACGCATTCGCGCTGAAAGCTCAGATCGCAGTCAAGGTCGGCGTAATATGCGAGAGAAAATTGTCGACTTCGATTTCTCTCATCACAAAAGTACTGAAAATATTTCATTTATCGATGGAAAAGCTACATCACGTACTATTGATAAACATCCGTCAAAGTCATGCTTTAAGCACCAGCCAACACAAACAGCCCCTATTAACACTGCCAATCTAATAAACTCAAGCTTAGCCACATCATCGAAATACCTGCATAGTGCCCATCAATCTGGAAGCGTAACTAGCGGCGGTTGTCGCCAGTGTGGTCATAGTAGATGTACACGCGCTTTGGCTCTTGAAATGGATACTCGCAATATGCCATTCAAAACGAGCACTGCACACAGCTTTTTAGCTGGTCCTTCAAGAGCCATGCATCGCGGTAGCTTCTGCAATTTATTGCGACAACATTCCACTGAAAGCCAAACCGACCGTTCGTCATTGATTGGTTCAACACAACGTATATCTCTTTACGAGGCACACAAACAGAATCAGTTGGCCACCGCCACTTGTACGATCATGCCAAGTAATGTTGCAACTGGTGCACAAACTTCTTCAACACTATCGCTCTCAGGGACAATGAATATGCCAAGCACAAGGTCGCGTCGAAAGTCACCGAGTCAAAGATTGCGGGAATGTGTTACTTGTGCCGATGTCTTTCTAGAAGCCATGGGAAATGCGGTTACCTTAAAGAACAGCAATTCCAGTCGTTATGTATGTTGCACGTATTAATTATTGTTAGTAGTTTTAATGTTCAACTAATTTCCTCATAGGGCAAACTATTCGACATTGAAATCGACTTTAAGGGTGACCCGATGGGTGTGCACATAACTCATTGTAAGTATAATTAATAAGTTTTGCAATTGAAACACAACTAAAAATAAAGCTCTATGTTGTAAAATATATATATATAGTTTGAAAATAACCTTAAAATTTATGCTTAATAATATTTGATAAAACAAATTTAAATATCATTCCTTTCATGTCTATCATTTTTTTTTATAAGTCATGTTGGAAAAGGTAAATAGTTGTGTAATCTTTAAAATTTATCTAAACAAAATTAAATTATTTCAGACGCGCATTACCAATACCAGTGTTGGGGAACGCAATTTTCACATATTCTACCAGTTGCTGTTGGGAGCTGATCTACCATTGTTAAGTGAGTTTGTATCCAAAACAAAAATTAGCATTAAAGTTATTTACATTTATTGGCAAACATGTCAAAATGACAACTGACAATTAAGAGGTGGTTTAGCGTAAATAACCAAATTCAAATATTTAAAATTATGTGAAAGCTTAGTTATATACATTTATTTCTTCCATAGAATCCCTCAAACTATATAGGAATGTGGAAAAATACGATATCTTAAGGAATACAACTGCCATTGAAGAGGATCGCGATAATTTTCATTACACCAAAGTCAGTGCAATTACTATCAAAATTTTATAAAAATATTAAATAATAAATTATATTTTTTACTTTAGAAATCCCTTGAAATACTTGGTTTGTCGTGTGATGAAATTACCGCCATACTTCGTGTCATTGCAATCGTTTTAAAGTTAGGAAACTTCATTTTTGTGCCCATAACCAATATCGATGGAACTGAAGGCTGTCAAATATCAAATGTTTACGGTATTAATTTATTCTTAATTTTATTTTTTTTTATAATAGTTATATATGTATATAATTACTTTATCTCTGCAGAAGTGCAAGAGACAGCACACTTACTAAGTTTAGAAGCTCAAATCTTAATAAATTGCCTTACTCGAGCCAATTGCTCAAATAGCACTATGGAAGATGTCGGTAAGTTGCTTTGAAACTGTAATATAATATATATAGTATATAACCTACAATTTTTGAATGTCACATAACCTCAAAATTATAATTAATTAAATATTTTACATTATTTTAATATTTACAGGCTGCGAATTAGATGCTCGTCAAGCAGCCAATGCACGTAACACCCTCTGTCGCACACTTTATGGCCGGCTATTTACTTGGTTGGTGAATAAAATCAATGAAATACTAAAATCTACACAACGTGAAAAGAATTTAGCTTTACTCGATTTTTACGGTTTCGAATTGCTTGAAATCAACTCTTTTGAGCAATTCGCCATAAATTACAGTGCTGAAAAGATACACCAGGTAAATATATAGACGGTCAAATTAGGTTATGTTATAGTAAATATTTATATTGCTTAATCATAAATTATTTTATTTAGTTATGAATATAAAACTGTTCAATATACAGGTTGCTATTGCTAATTCTAAATTCCATGATCATCAATAATTATTAAATTTTTTGTAAATTTCAGAATTTTGTTCACAACATATTAAGGCTGGAACAGGAACTCTATATACGCGAAGGGCTCGAATGGACACGCGTAGATTTCTTTGATAATGAGTCAATTTGTGAACTTATCGATAAGCCAAGTTATGGTATTCTAAGTATTATTAATGAGCCGCATCTCAACAGCAATGAAGCACTTTTGCTACGCATACAACAATGTTGTGCAGGACATCCGAATTTTATAAGCGGCAGTCAGAATTCAATGTGCTTCAAGTGAGTTGTTAACCCTTAATTTATGCAAACACTTCTACAACAAAAACAAATGTTTTCCTTTTTCTTTTTAGAATACGTCATTTTGCCAATGTCGTGAGTTATTCGATACATCGCTTTTTAGAAAAGAATTCGGACGTTTTGCCAAAGTATGTTAGTGGAGCAATGTACCAAAGTAAACTGCCTTTAGTTCAAAGTCTCTTCCCAGAAGGTAATTAGAGTAAATCAATTTAAAGAAGTTATTTGCTTTGTTATTGTATAAATACATTGTTGTTATTATTATTATTTTTTTTTATCATTATTATTATTTTTTTATTATTATTTTTTTTTTATTATTATTATTTTTTTTTATTATTATTTTTTTTATTATTAAAAAGCATTTTTAATTTTTTTTGTGTGTGTGGGTGTCTTCGAACTGCACAAATAATATTTTGCTTTGATCATATCAATCATATCTTGAATCATAGCAATAATTTTGTCATGCCGTCTTTTTCAGGCAATCCTCGACGCCAAGTGAGCCGCAAACCAACAACACTGAGTTCGAACGTGCGTACCCAATTGCATACGTTATTGGCCATAATAAAGAATCGACGCTCCCACTATGTGTTCTGTATAAAACCGAATGAATGCAAGCAGTCGCATACCTTCGATTTGGCATTGGTTCAGCATCAGGTGCGTTATATGTCACTGATGCCGTTGGTGCATCTCTGTCGCACGGGGCATTGCTTCCATTTGCCGCATGCCAAATTCTATAATCGCTACAAACTGCTGAATAACTCAACTTGGCCGCATTATCGTGGCAATGTGAGTGCGGACAATGGTCCACCGAGTTGCAGCATTGTGGAAGGTGTTGCGCTCATCATACGCCACTTGCCGCTACCGGCGGCGGAATTTACAATCGGCACGAAAAACGTGTTCGTACGCAGTCCGCGCACCGAGTATGAATTGGAACAATTTCGCCGAGAACGCATCAATGAATTAGCCATTTTGATACAGACTAAATTTCGTATGTATGTGGCACGCAAACATTTTCTGCGTATGCGGCAAAGCCAGATTATAATTGCGAGCGCCTGGCGAACATGGCGGGTGAGTAATTTCGATGGTTGCGATAGTAATGTTTTGCATTAGTTTTTTGAATGTGTGTAGATGAGTAGAAAAAACGTTTAAGCAGTAAAAATATATTTAAAGTGAAATAGTTGCTCTTTATTTTTAAATTTTTGCAGTTACAAATTTATTATTAAACTTTTATTTGGCTGTCTAAAGTTACTTATTTAGTTAGTATGTAAACTACTCCATTATTTTAAGCTGCTTTGTTGTTGTTATAGTTCAAATACTTAATTTGTTTATTTAAAGTGTATTTAAATGCATATATATGTATCTACATACATATATATGTAGTTAGTTATATGTGTTAAAAACTTACAATCATACATACAAACATACAGACATAGATATGTGTTAATAGTTCGTTGTTCGCTTTTGATTGTTTCTGATGCATGTGCTGTTTAATTATAAAGGAATGTCGCTTTAGCATTCCCTTTAAAGGCCGAAGACACCTGTGGAGTCTCTATCGCAGTGTAAGCATAACACTAACAAAATTTGAACACAAATGAATTAAATGAACACAATCCATTTCTCTTTGACATACTCAATATCATTTTGAACGTTTTTCTCTAATTTCAGGCACGCAAAGAATATACGGTTATGAAGTATAAACGGCAAGTGCATTGGGCTGTCGATATTATATCCAGATATTATCGACATTGGAAGATTCGTCATTTTCTGTTAACCATACCGATGCGTTTGCCACCAAACACGTTAAGTCCGCTCTCAACAGAATGGCTAACAGCGCCTAAGTTTCTTGCTGAAACATCGCGTTTACTTCGTGCCATCTACCATCGTTGGAAATGCTATATTTACCGCAGCTCCTTTGATCAGACTTCACGCAATCGTATGCGCGAAAAAGTTACTGCCAGTATTATATTTAAGGATCGCAAAGCATCATACTCGCGGAGGTGAGCTCATAATATATTATATACATATTTGGTATATACGAACATAATCGTACAATTTCTTCGTGTAGTGTTGGTCACCCGTTTGTTGGCGATTATGTGAGGCTGCGGCATAACCAACAATGGAAGAAAATGTGTGTGGAAACGAATGATCAATATGTGGTATTCGCTGACATTATTAATAAAATCACGCGCTCTAGTGGAAAGGTATGGTATTCTATATATACATATATATATGCTAAGCAGCTAGATATACTTGTCTTACAAATTATTAATATGTTTATCAAACAAATATATAAAATTTGAAATATTTAGCACTTAATCCATTATATTTTTGTTAAAATTGCAGTTCGTACCGATTTTGCTGGTGTTATCAACATCGTCATTACTGCTGCTTGACCAACGTACGCTGCAAATCAAATATCGCGTGCCTGCATCGGAGATTTATCGCATGTCCTTAAGCCCGTATCTAGATGATATAGCAGTATTTCACGTCAAAGCGGTAGAAAAATGTTAAAAAAAAATAAAAAAACTCAAATTTCTAATTATCCCTTTCTTTGTAGTCTGAGTTTGGTCGTAAAAAGGGCGATTTTGTTTTTCAAACGGGGCATGTCATCGAGATTGTAACCAAAATGTTTCTTGTAATACAAAATGCAACAGGCAAACCACCAGAAATACACATTAGTACCGAGTAAGCTGTGTTTTTTGATATAATAATACCGTACAGCAACAAAAGCTAAAGCACATATATATGTTCCATTGCAGATTTGAGGCCAATTTCGGTCAGCAAACAATTATATTCTCATTTAAATATGGTGGAATGTCCGATTTGGTGCAATCTCAACCGAAAGTTACACGCAAAGCGAATCGCATGGAGATTACTGTGTAATCATATATTGGATTAGCTTAGGTGAATGTGTTGTCAAAGTTTCGAAATGTGATTTGAAACTGTGGTAGATTAGATGACCGAAGTGTTTCAACCAGATGTTATAATATAGACTCCTCTTTGATCGCTGACAATCAGCTAAACAAAAACAAAAAATAAAAAAAGCAAAATTATCTGTTATCAATGAAAGTAGATGTTCTTTTGATTTGTGTTTTTTTTAGATGCTGGTCCTTTATTTACTTTACACAGTTGTTATTGATTGTCATCCAACACTTAACTTAACAGTTTTTTTGAATCAATAAAAGTAATGAATAATTTTAATTTTTTTTTTGAATCGTTAGAAATTCGCATAATCTTTTTATATGTAACACACGCATAAATTTCAGTTTTCTTAAAAAAAAATCATATAATTCATGCGTACAAAATTATACAATTCAATATTCTATTGCAAAATAAGTAGTTTTCAATGCACCTGCAAGTATGTAAAAGCTTTTATTTTTTTTTTAGTTTCGGAAAATGTTTTGTCCTCGCCTGAGGATTTACCGCTTTCTAAAAACATAGTATTTAAAACTAAATCCGAAACATTGTTAAAAGGCAAATATTTTACAAAGGTATTAAAAATGTTCTCAATTAATAAATAACCAAAAATGTTATTGCAATAAAAACAATATTTAAATTTTAAAGTTAGATGTTTGAATTGCATTTATCAATATTTTTTCTTTAATTACAGATTCTAACTTAATTACTTTACATTTTCGAAAATGTTTATATATTTTCAATTATTGCAATTTTTACTATATTTTAAGCATTTTAATTCAAAGCATTTCTTACAATTATTAAATAGTTATCCCGTGTATACGAATTGAGAACAGTATATTGAAATATTCGCAACATCGAGCAACAAATACTTATTAAATGGTATTTTTTCTATTAATTCATGCAAGCTTGTTCAGACTGCTTTTGAATATACATACTTACATGTATATGTATATTTGTACACTCGTAGCTGTTATGCTTTTAGTTCATTGAATCATGAACTTTAAATGTTAAGCCATGTAATTGTTATGAGAAGTAAGAATTTTAAAGCGTGTAATAACGTAAAATACCGATGAAATTGTTAAATAACGAATAAATAAATTACACAAATACCTTCATATATACAACATTACATACATTATATAAAGTACATTTTCTGAATATGCCTGTGGATTCAAATTAATTTTAAGTAAATTGACGTAGAAAACCTGTCTACCTGTGTCTTAATATACTAACACCTTGGGCAGCATACAATCAGTGTTCTTCCAAAATGTCTACGTATTATTTAACAACTCAGAAGAAAGTTAGAAAACAAAACACAATCCATCTTTCGCAGAAGTATTTAATGTTCAATAAAAGTTTACAGTGTTATACTCATATTGTAACTGCATATATTATTTTTCATGTGTAAACTCAATTTTAGGAAAGTCAAATAAAGTAGTTATAAATAATTTTGCTCATTCATACATTTTTTAAATGTTTTTTTTTATGCTTAACTCTGTTGGATATTTCGTAAAATTTTTTGGGATGTCAATTCATTTGCATAAGAACTCAAGCACTTCAATATAACTCACTCTTGAGAATAAATAATAACTGTTATATTAGTATTATTAAAAATCATAATTAATAAATGCGGTTTTAATAGTAATGATTAGCGCAGTGTGCAACCTGGTATTCTGTTAGATGACTTCGATGACAATTAGTCTGGGCTCGTCGGTTGAGTAATCGTTGCAGCAACAACAATAACCTGATCTTAAACCAATGCTTCTCCAAGCAACGAAGCTCGCAACAAGAAATTTTTGATCCACTTCATTTTATTAAAATTACGTATGGATCCGGTTAAATAAAAATTAAAAAATAAAACCTCAAAATATATCTTTATTTAAAAATAAAATAATTTCCCCATATTTGCCAATGATTAAATATTTGTTTATTTCCTTTTTAGTCCATTTATATTTGTAATATAATATTAATATATTAATTTTTGGTATACAATTTTATAATTAAGCTTCAGCCCGTAAAGGAAGTGTACAAGTACATATAGAAAATTATAAATATTTGATCCCTTTTTCTCACCTTGCCAAAAAGGTGGTTTCCACATACCTCAAATATTAGTTTAGTTATTAAATGCAAGTAATTTCATTTCTGCGTAGCACATCTATACGAACATAGATAAAACAGCACAATTATAACTTCGATCGAGGATTTTTCAGCATTTCTCTTAAGACGCGACGTAAAATTTTACCACTTGGGTTTTTTGGAATATCCTCGACGAAAATTACTCCACCACGCAATCGTTTCGCTGGCGATGCGTGTTCGGCTACAAATTTAATAACATCCTCTTCACTTAGCACAACATTCGCCTGTTTAACAACAAATGCCAATGGCAACTCACCAGACGCTTCGTCTGGTTTTCCAATAACTGCCGCATCTTTAATTTTTGGATGTGTCAACAATAAAGCCTCAATTTCAGCTGGCGGCACTTGGAAAGCTTTGTATTTAATGAGTTCCTTAATTCGATCCACAATGAAAAACTCAAAATCGTCGTCGAAGTAACCGATATCACCGGTATGTAACCAACCATCTTGTATAACACCCTGTGTAGATTTGGTATCCCCGATGTAACCTTTCATAATGCAATCGCCTTTGAAACACAGCTCACCACGTTGATTGGGACCAAGTGGTTTGCCAGTTTCTGTGTCAATTACTTTCGCGTAAATACCCACTTTAAGACTGCCCACACTACCCGGCTTGCATGCCGCATCATTCTGTACCAGAAGACTAAGCGTTGATTCACTTAAACCATAACCTTGACGGATGATAGGCACACCAATCCTGCATTGAACACAAAAACATACTTCATTTTTAATACATATTACTTATACGCTACATACCTTTCTGTAATCAAATCCTGAGTTTCCTTGCTAAGTGGGGCTGCACCACAAAGCAAAACCATTAGTGATGACAAATCATATTTATCCACAAGTGGATGTTTGGCCAAAAATACCATTAATGGCGGCACCATAAACGCCATTAAAACGCGATATTTCTAAAAGATACACATACAAATGTATATAAATTGAGTTATATTAACTAAGCTTAAGTTTAGAAAAACTAAGTAAAAAGCAAATAGCTTAAGGAAACTTTCTATTGAAATTCCTCTATTCGAATTACTATAACATTAATTCACTGAAATCAGATAAAATTTATTCACCTCAATGGCTCCCAAGAAAAGGTTTTCATCAAATTTAGGCAAATACACCAAGGTGGTTCCTAAAACTGAAGTTGTAATTAATGTAAGGCAGCCAAATGCGTGAAACCAAGGTATAACTGTTAGCAATGTAATCTCTCCCATTGGAATGGATGTTGGTTCACTATTAAAATTTACAAAAAATAATAATATTTAATACATTAATTCTATGAGAAAAATTAAAATTTCATTAAACTTACAGTTGCGAATCCAGTGTAGAAAGAATGTTGTACTGTGTTAGCTGGACGCCTTTCGGCAAGCCGGTGGTGC
Source organism: Zeugodacus tau (assembly GCA_031772095.1). NCBI lineage: Eukaryota > Metazoa > Arthropoda > Insecta > Diptera > Tephritidae > Zeugodacus > Zeugodacus tau. Next base: position 82,300,419 of record CM062649.1, read on the forward strand.
CAGAAGAGCAAACAATCAGTGCGACATCATCCTTTTTGTTCGCCACAGGCGTCTCAAAGTAGTCTTTTGATACAATTTTTGTACTGTTCATAAGCTCATCAAAATTGAAAATTTTGTCATTTGAACTATTGGTGCCAAATGCAACAATTGATTTCACAAAACTATTATTTTTAGCCACTTTTGCAATAAGATCTACAGTAAGTTTTGAAGCAAACATCACTTTAGGCTTAGATAAATTAATTGCATGATGCACTTCGCCTGCAATAGAGATATTATTATATATTTATTGATTTCAACCAATTTATAATAATTTTAAAAATTACTTTTACTTACGTTCAGAATAAGTCACATTTAGTGGAGCAACTGTAGCGTTGACAGCGAATGAGGCGAACAAGGTAATAGCAAAACGAACATTATTCTCGCTAGACAATCCCACGACATCACCAGGTTTAACTCCTAAATGTTGTAATACATGAGCCATGCGTACAACGGAGTCATACATATATTTAGCCGTATACTCTTGTCCAGTTACTGCATCTATCATTACTGTTTGTGTGCCAAAGCTTTTATATTTCTCGAGAATGAAATGTCCGAGAGACTTGTAGGCATGAGTTTCAGTGCATGTAATTGGTCCGGCATAGACGATATTTCCAGGAAGCAAGGTAGTCATGTTGGTTTACTAGGAATTGACGTTAGAAAATAATCATTATTAATTACATACGCTGTAGCATAGTTTTAGAAAAAAAGTAGCATGAAAGCCCTAATGCACTTTGGACCAAAGCCCACTTGGGGTGCAGATTGTTAAAAAATAATTTTTGTGATAGCCACTATCTTATCGAGATTGAGAAAACCAACATATAAGTATTTAAATTACAGTTTGATACGTATATTCGACAATATTGAGTTAATCTTTATGTTTTGTAAAATTTTCCATTTTTATATTAAGCATACAAACATACATATGTGTACATATATAATTAATATACAATTTACACTCAATGCATCAAAGGTCGGCTTTTTCCTCAGGTGAATGTTGATTTTTAATATATATAAGTATATGTATGTAGAATAAGAATATTTTTGGTACTTACGTTTATTTATTAAAGTGTGCTAGAATTAATTATATATTTTCTTATCAGGTACTGTATTTTCCGACCGGCCACTAGTATATATCCAAAATCGTAGAGTATTGTTTATTACCAAACAATTTGCATCTGACACGACCACTACCTATAGTAGAACTGATTAAAAAGTTTCAATCCGTCTATATTTACTTTTTTGCTAGTCATCTACAATGCTAATTATGTACAACAAACAGGCACATGAACTATGCACATGAAGTAATACTTAAAGGTGTATTTCTGAAGTCTGATAACAAGGGTAAATAGAGATGAGCCGATAGTAATAATTGGAGTCGATACTTTTAACCAAAATGTCTTTGTCATACCTAATCCAACAGAGAAACCAACACAAGTATACATTCATTAGAGAAACAAGATAAATATCATATATTATATTATTTTCCAATTTACTATCCAATAGGTTTTATGGAGTTCTATAATCGGGGGAATACATGATTTGTATCATACATATACATATAGTAAATAAGGTAAAAACACTTAATTAAATTTAAAACTAAGTTAACTACTTTAAACAATATTAAATGTGACCGGAACTCCATAGTACAAGTCCTGGACTTAATCCTTTGCGCACGTCAGAAACAAAGTGATACTTTTCGTATGGAACAAAACCTCAAACAACTAATATTTATGTAAATAATATTAAACATAATTTTGAACAGCTTTCCAACATTTTACATATTTTTTATTCCATTTATAATTAAAATTAATATTAAACATTAATAATTAAGCTCCAGTCCATATTCAATAATCAAAGTATGCATATAGAAAATTATAAATACTTTATTCCTTCTCCTCACCTTGCCAAATAGGTCGTTTCCACATACCTCAAATATTAGTTTAGTTATTAAATGCAATTAATTTCATTTCTGCGTAACACATATATACGAACATATAGATAAAACAGAACAATTATAATTTCGATCGAGGATTTTTCAGCATTTCTCTTAAGACGCGACGTAAAATTTTACCACTAGGGTTTTTAGGAATATCCTCAACGAAAATTACTCCACCACGCAATCGCTTCGCTGGCGATACGTTCTTTGCTACAAATTTAATAACCTCCTCTTCACTTAGCACAACATTTGGTTGCTTAACAACAAATGCCAATGGCAACTCGCCAGACGCTTCGTCCGGTTTTCCAATAACTGCCGCATCTTTAATCTTTGGATGTGTCAACAATAAAGCCTCAATTTCAGCTGGCGGCACTTGGAAACCTTTATATTTAATGAGTTCCTTAATTCGATCCACAATGAAAAACTCAAAATCGTCGTCGAAGTAACCGATATCACCGGTATGTAGCCAACCATCTTGTATAACACCCTGTGTAGATTTGGTATCCCCTATGTAACCTTTCATAATGCAATCGCCCTTAAAACACAGCTCACCACGTTGATTGGGACCAAGTGGTTTACCAGTTTCTGTGTCAATTACTTTCGCGTAAATACCCATTTTAACGGTGCCCACACTTCCCGGCTTGCAGGCCGCATCATGTTGTACTAAAACAGTTAGCGTCGACTCACTCAAACCATAACCTTGACGAATGATAGGTACACCAATCCTGTATTGGATATACATATAAATATAAAATATTTGTTATTACAAATTTCTCTCTCTTACCTCTTTTTTATCAATTCCTGAGTCTCCTTGCTGAGTGGTGCTGCACCGCAAAACAAAAACATCAAAGATGACAGATCATATTTATCCACAAGTGGATGTTTGGCCAAAAATACCATTAATGGCGGCACCATATACGCCATCAAAACGCGATATTTCTAAAAAATACATATACATTTGTAAATAAAGTGTGGATGACATACATATATTAATTAACTAAATTCTGTTGGATTTATTTACCTCAATTGCTCCCAAAAAAAGTTTTTCTTCAAATTTAGGCAAATATACCAAAGTGGTTCCCAATATTGATGTTATAATTAATGTAAGGCAGCCAAATGCATGAAACCAAGGTATAACTGTTAGTAAAGTAATCCCGCCAATTGAAGTGATTGTTGGTTCACTATTAAAATTTACAAAAATAGTATTTAGTACATTTATGTTATGTGAAAAATTTAATTAAACTTACAACTGTGAATCCAGTAAAGAAAGGATGTTGGACTGTGTTAGCTGGACGCCTTTCGGCATGCCGGTGGTGCCAGAAGAGCAAACAATCAGTGCGACATCTTCCTTTTTGTTCGCTACAGGCGTATCAAAGTAGTCTTTTGATTTAATTTTTGTACTGTTCATAAGCTCATCAAAATTGAAAAAGTTATCATTTGAACTATTGGTGCCATATAAAACAATTGATTTCACGAAACTATTAGTTTTAGCCACTTTTGCAATAAGATCTACAGTAAGATTTGAAGCAAATATCACTTTGGGCTTCGATAAATTAATTGCATGATGCACTTCGCCTGGTACAGAGATATGATATATATTGATTTCAACCAATTTATAAAAAGTATATCTTTATAATTTTAAAAATTACTTTTACTTACGTTCAGAATAAGTCACATTTAAAGGAGCAACTGTGGCGTTGACAGCGAATGAGGCGAACAAAGTAATAGCAAAACGAACGTTATTCTCGCTAGACAATCCTACAACATCTCCTGCTTTGACCCCTAAATGTTGTAATACATGAGCCATGCGTACTACGGAGTCATACATATATTTAGCCGTATACTCTTGCCCTGTAACTGCATCAATCATCACTGTCTGAGTACCAAAACTTTTACATTTCTCGAGAATAAAATGTCCCAGAGACTTGTAAGCATGGCTTTGAGTGCAAGTAATTGGTCCAGCATAGACGATATTTCCAGGAAGCAAAGTAGCCATGGCGGTTTACTGCGAAGTTAAAATGTTCGTTATTTAATTTCGTACTCAGATATGTAGTATATGCATGTATGTACGTGTAAATGTACATATATTTACAGTATAAAAAGAATTGCTCAAAAGCGCTCATGTACTTTGGATCAATTCGAGCCTGGGCTGGAAATTGTTAGTAAACGTATTTTGTGATCCATAATTAATTCGTAGCTCAGTTTAAAAACGTATATTCTACGGAATTTATTTACCCTTTATAGTTTATAAATTTCCTTTTATTTTAAACTTAAGGATGTATGTATGTACATATGTAAATAAATTTTTCACAAAAAGAATCAAAAGTCAGATTTTTCGTAGTGTTGATTTTGAATATAACTATAATATCTACTTACTTTTTCTTCTTAATTTGATATAATTAATCCAATGTTTTTCTTATCAGGTACTATATTTTTAGAAGTAGAGCTACACCCAAATTTTATTCTTTTAGAGCACTTGTTTGTTAATTAAAGCTAAAAGGTTTCACCTGGCTCGATCACTACCTTAATAGAACTGATTATAAATCTGGATCCCTAATTATTTACACCAATGCGATATATTTACAATAAAGAGAAGGCTCATGAAGTATTACAAAACGTATTCTTCTAAAGTTTGATAAGAAATGTACATAAATAACGATGAGCCGATAGTAGCATTCATAGTCGATACTTTTAAACAGTGGGCACCGAGCTTGCATTCAGCTGGTGACTTATCATCCGGTTAGTCGTTAATTTAAAAGGACACAAGTAGCAATCTAAAATTGTTGTAAGTTGTTTTCTGCATACTAATTATTACTAGTAAGAAAAAATCTTCTAATTCTCGATTGTAGAACGGATTTAAACAAAAATCTGTGGAGACATTTTATGCTGTCATATTTAATTATGTTTTTGTTGGCCTCATTAAAAAGTAGATAACAGGACAGTAAACGGTGTTAGAGCTTTTAATATGTTGTTTAATTCTTATTTGCATTTGTTTAAAATTCTTATTGGATAAAAAACAAAACGATAACGTAAGCTTTTAACGCAAAGCTCATGAAACGTGTGATACCACAATATTCAAATAATATTTTCCTTTACTAATTTGGGTTTGTCTTCGATTTTGTTTTTGCAATTCATTAACATCATCGGAACAAATTAAAATAAAACCAAACATATTTATGTTGTTTTTGTGCGTTTCTTTCATTGCTAACAAGTTGTTTACCTCAAAACATGAGAAATCTATTGTTGTTTTCTGCAATATCAGACTTATGTATGTACATATGTATGTACATTGTGCTCACATACATATCTACTTTTACTCGGATAGTATTTTTCCGCTAAAAGCTATGTCTATGTACACAATTTGAAATCTATTCGCACTTATTTAATAGTATTGGTTTTAACACTATTTTCTTAAAAAGTATATTCCTTTTTTTCCCAATTAGTTAAACTTAAAATAATAAGTGTTATTGGTTAAATCAATGAATGACAAAGCAAGGGCAAATATAAATGTTGTTTGGTGAAACTTACTAATAAAACTATTGTCTATTTAAGTGCATTTCTGGTCACACGATACCGACTCGCTTGGTTTCAGATAATTTTCAGTTGTCCAATTATTCCCACAAAAATTAAAAGCCAAAGTTCATTCTTATTCGAAAGCAAAGCAATGCCATTTATTTCAATATAAAAGTGTGCATAGTTAAAATTTGTTTGAAACCTTACTTCGTTAAACGTAAATGCGAAGATTGTTCATGTAAATGCAAATGTTTAATATTAACTTAATATAGTACACTCATATCATACGCTTACGTTCCGCTTGTTAAAATTTTAAAGAAAGAAACTATTTAAAAATAAACTGTGTTCATCAGTTTACTTTTTTTGGAAACGTAATCACACATTTCAGATATTATGCAATGAAAGAGAGCCGTTCAGAAACGTATGTACATTAGTGTGTTGGAATATTTAACACATAATCGTATATTTTAAGCGAAAATTTGTATCAAACAAAATTTGTGAAATTTAATTTTTACAGCATATGCAGCTGAAGCGACAGACTCCGACCGGATATAATACCGGTTCGTTCTTGTTATGTAGAACAGATCACCTTTGATCAATTAAAAGCGCGTGGCAAATTTTTCAAAACAATCGTGTTCCAATTAATGCTTTTCATTTTTAACCCAATCTTCCCATGATCCTTCATAATATTTAACATTTGTAAAGCCCATAGCATTTGCTATTTCTGCTGCTTTTAAGGCACGTCTTCCCATCTTACATGTAAAAATTATCTCATCCTCAAAAGTTGGCTTTTGGCGACCATACTTGGACTGGAATCTTTGAGGTCTAACATCCTCTGCCAATACCCGCACTACTGATTCTAAAGGAATATTTATACATGTTGGAATTCTGCCTGTTTCTTCTAGTTCCTGTCGCTCACGTACATCAATTAATAACTTTTCAGGATGATTCGGTAAATCCTTGATATCATTATATTTTACGGACGGTATTGGTTTTCGGTGTGAGTTTTCAGTACTAAAATTTTGGATCAGCAAATTTGTGGTTAATGGATGACTTTTTACAGGGCATTGTAGAACTTCTCGTCGTGTTATATTGAGGTGGTGTAAGTTACTAGAAGTCCTTGTCAAATTGCGTACAGCCAAATCTATAATATAAAATTTTTACATACATTAATAAAGGATATTTTCAAGCATATATGTTCCTACTTCGCAATCCCAGAGTTCTAGTTATTCCAAAAACTTTAGTTATCATTTTCCTTATATAGGTTTAATGTACAAAAATAAAAATTATATAAATAAAACGTCTTAATATTGCAGCTGGTAAAATACTATTAAAATGACGTTAGGCACTTGCGCCAAATGGTTCTGTAGTTTATTTACGCCACCACCAAACCAGAGTTGTTATATGAAGCATGAAGAAAAAGTATCACGTATATTCACCAAATTTATCGAAATCGAAGGAGTGGCATAACGTATCGATTTTTCATGCAATTGTAATCGAATTTAAAAATGTGCAGCGCGATACAAGGTTATCATTAAACTTAATTATTTTGCCTGATATACATATAAACATACACATGTATATAATAATATCGGATAGTAACAATGGCACTTTATAATATCCTTACAATTTATGTAAAACAAAATATAATTCCACACTACGAATTTAACACCAATAATTTGCTATTGGAGACGTTTTGGTCCAAATGGTATGATTTAGCAGATATTAGCTGAGTCATCTAGCCGAAGGTTGGAGGTAAAAATGTTCTAACATTTCTGTAGCATTCTAAGATAAGAGCCTTGTAATGATTCTTCCGAAATAAAGGGTGACTTTTTAAGAGCTTGATAACTTTTTAAAAAAAAAAAACGCATAAAATTTGCAAAATCTCATCGGTTCTTTATTTGAAACGTTAGATTGGTTCATGACATTTACTTTTTGAAGATAATTTCATTTAAATGTTGACCGCGGCTGCGTCTTAGGTGGTCCATTCGGAAAGTCCAATTTTGGGCAACTTTTTCGAGCATTTCGGCCGGAATAGCCCGAATTTCTTCGGAAATGTTGTCTTCCAAAGCTGGAATAGTTGCTGGCTTATTTCTGTAGACTTTACATATATATGTAACACATTACTTAATTTTGTTTATTTCTGTTATCACTGTATCAACTACATCTACATACATACATATACATATATACCAATTAAAAAATAAAATAAACTTAAACTAGTGGACCAAAACAAAATGTTTTGTTTATTTACATTTTTTTATTCAATAACAAATGACAGCATACATACATATGTACATATGCATGTAAGTCTGTTCAATTTAATTTACAATGTATTATACATTTAAAATCAATAAATGCGTAATTGAATGATTAAAATAAATAATCCTGGCAACCAAAATTTGTCTTAAACAACATTATGGAATTAAGTCAGGTCATAAGACAATTTAAGGAATTTAATTGCATTTAAATAATGCTAAAATATGCATATGAGCATATTCAACTGTGTAAACATATGTATGTTTGTGTGATTATAATTTAACTATAAATCTACGCAATTGTGGGCTCGTTATCAGTCAATTATAAAAAAGAATATGTCTAGTTTCTTTTTTAATAAAAAAAACCCGCCGTGTTAATACTTTCATTGATTTCGTTGCCCTTAGATGACTCTGATTGCAGATCAACTTAACTAATATGTACACACATGCAAACTCGTACTTATTTTTCAATTACTATAATATACATTTATGTAAGTCAATGTGTATTTAAAACTAAGGCCACGCTTAAGCAATATAAATGCACAAAGTATTATTATTGAAATAAATGTCATGAAATTACGCTAAGGAATAATATCTTAGCGATGGAATGCAAAATTACTATCCTTTGGAGTGCCGAATGATAGGTTTTTATTTCTAAGCATTTATAAACATTCATACATACACACATATGCCTAAGCATTTGGGCGAACGTATTTTGTATTAGACGTTTAATGATTTTCGTATATGCTTAGTTCCGCTTTGGATTTCTTATCAGTACTAACATTCCCAAAAGCGGATTTCATTACTCTATTGTAAATCGGATGTTTTTTCTTAAATATAGAACCAACATCTCTTCACACAAAAAACGATTTGTTGTTTACCACTTTCAAAATATGAACAACTCATTGATCTCTTTTTAGCAGTTCAAATAATGGAAATTCCAATTTTATTTTATAATGTATCTTTATTAGCTTCTTTAAAAACATTACAATATCTGATCATAAAATAGATTTGTACCCCAAAATGTTTTAGAGGTTCAAGATGATAGATAATACGCAAACATAAATGATAAAGAATTATTTTGAATACATTTCACGTACATAGACTAAATAAACAAGGAACTAAATTAGTTTCGGATAATAGTAAACAAAAATGCTGAGTTTTTATCATATCTATTTCTATTCCATAGAGGAACAAGGAGCCGCTTACGACATTTGTAGTAGAAATATCTTATGAAATTATAAATGTTTAAACTAATTTTAAGCTAAATTGAGCTTAACATAGCAGGTTCCTTTGGTAGCGAACTGATATGATAAAAAGACAAACTAAACTAAAAAATATTATCGCTGACAACGCTTAACGCGTGCATGTGGATCACAATCAGTTACTGGCACATATATCATCTCAAACATTTCCATTGGTGGCGTCACGATTATATGTAGATCGTAACTTGTGCATATTTTTACTTCATTGCAAGAAGTTCATCAGCCAAAGACCACTGTTAGTGGCAGTTTGATTGGCTTACTCTAAGATACCTAGAGATTCGCCAACTTGTACCTTTTGACCAACCTTAACATTAAATTTAAAGTTCTTAGGTGCTTCAAACAGTAGCACAATTGTGCTACCCATATTGAATTGTCCTAGCAATTCACCACGACCGAAAGTTTTTTTATCCGATAATTCAACTTCATCGTAAATGTGACGATCTTTATGAACTCCCAATTTCAAGCCCATCCAACGGTTTGTTTTTAAATTCTCATCCATATATATCTGCACCGAACCAACATTGGTTGCTCCCACTGCCGCATAACTGAAGAAGCCGTGTTTCCATTTGCCCAAATATACAGCACGTTCATTCAGACAAAACAGATCGGGTAGCCAAGTAACTACGCGTGGGTTGACTGATAAGAGTTCGCCGACAAAATGACGTCTTAACTTAGGTTGCCAATCGGCTGGAGAATGGAAACGATGATAATCACCAGGTGCCAAGTAAATTACGCATTGGTAAAGTTCGGTTGAACCATCGTTATTTTCTTTCAGTTCTTCCGTGAATTCACCAGTTAGTCGATTGTGCCATGTAACTGGTCCTAAGAAGGATGACACGCTATACTTGACACCTTTCACTTCCTCTATTAACTTGTTTTGTGCAGTTCCAAAGTGTAATACACGCCCATCTGCCGGAGAATTAATGGTGGCAGTTGAATCGATTGGTCGCACATCTTCTCGTAGTGGCCGAGTAAAGAATTCCGCAAGGCTATTGTAGTATTTGTAATCAGGATGTAATGCTTCTTCCAAATTAACACCGAACGTATTTGAGTACCAACCGTAAATGTATGGTCGTAGATAAACTGGAATATAGCATGCCGCTAACCAGCCCCAGCATCGACTAATTATTCGCAGTGGTAAGGAGCAGTAGACTTTTGATTGAAAAGATGATGCAGTACGTGGTAACTTTTCCTTTTCACATTTCTGCTTGTGAAGCTGCCACTCTATAACACCAAATAAACAAATGCCAACAGGTGTCCAACGCAATAGAAAGCCGGTCCATTTTGTCCAAACACTGCGACTCACAAGGTTTTCCTGATTATATTTCTTTTCATTTTTATGACCAACCTTCCCTAAGGTACTGTTGCAACGCGCAATTGGCTTTATATTGGCCTGTTTCGAATCAGCTAACTTTGTGGAAAAACTTTGACGAAAATGACGCAACATAGGCCATTTTCCTTGTTCTTGTTGTTGGACTTGCTTCAAATGCGCTGCTTGTCTCAAACTGCCTGCTTTGATTAGAAAGCGCCCACGCGGTACAAAATAAGATACCATTTTCGTTTTAGACTACTTTGCTAGTATCCCAACAAATTTTCCAATAATTAAATAAAAACTGTCTAGTCTTATTAATCCGAACAATATTATATTTTAACAATTATTTCTATCACAGATTCAAGAGAATTTCCTGAATATTCTACTATTGAGGTATAATATTTTTTATACACAATTGCCGATGAAAAACAGCTGTTTACTCGGAGTGATAACCAAACAAGTCTGTCACCTGAGGACTGTCAAATTGGAATGGCAGTTGATGATAGTGGTTCTTAGCTGAAACCAGAGAACGTATAATAAATTACGTTCTCTGCTACTTATCGCAATCAAATTTATATTTTTGTTTTTGAACCGAAGCTGAAACTACATAACATGCGTGACCATATGCGTGAGTGGGGCAATGCATTAAATTAAAAAACGTTGCGTTTGAGTACACAAATATACTCCTAAAATAATAAATAATTTTGAATATGATTAGTTTGTAGACAGTAATTTTAAATAATTATAAATTGTTTGCCATGTAATCTTCTAATGCTGCAATAGAAAATATTCTTTAAAGTCATCAATGGTACCTAAAAAGTAAGTTCTCAAATATAAGGACACTGTTACACTCTCAAATTTTATATTGATATTTCGATCGCGATCCACGTTCTTGATCAATATTGCGCCGTGCAAATATCACGATTCATTAATTTAAATATAGATTAATATATTTTAGTTATATTATTATTAATACCTAAACTTCTATGTTAACAATTAATGTAATTTACCATAATAATCACATCAATAACTTAGTTTCGATTACGGAATATCGATATACTTTTTATGTTTTTCTATAAAGTTCCATCTCTACATATTCAAGAATGCATAATCGTACGAAGACAATGGAGAAAAGTTTATCAAGTGAATAATTATAATACAGTGTATTTAATAAAATATAAAAATGAGTGAGGCAGATAAAGTGGCCGTTTCCTTTGCTTGCCAAAGTTGTATGCAACCGATCAATTTGGAGGAGGGTCTAGATAATATCGATGTGCACTCCATGGCAGAACTCGCATGTAAGCATAACAATTTTCTTGTTTATCAAAAATATAATTAAATTAAACATAAATTTGTAGTGCCTATATACGCGGGTAATGAAAATAGATTAGATACTCATGATGTCAATGTTTTCGATCATTTTGTACCTCCATTTCGTTTGTCGGATTCAATCAACGGCACTGGTTTTATGCTTGTTTCGGATGGTCGCGAAAAGAAATTGAGTGCTTCATTCAAACTGAAAGCAGAACTATTTGATTGCCTGTCTTCGAATTCGGAAATTGATCACCCATTATGTTCGGAATGTGCTGACTCCATGTTGGAAATAATGGATCAGGAATTAAAAATAGCAGAGCAAGAATGGCGTGATTATAAAAACTACTTGGACAATCTTGAACAACAAGAATGTCCAAACATCGCAGACTTGGAACGAGAATTGAATGAACTGAAGGGAAACGAATCTCGCATGTTGGCAGAGTTGGAAAAACTCAACCTGGAGGAGCAAACTTTGAAGGAAGAAGTTAAAAAGGAGGAAGAAGAAAAAATAAAACTTCAGAAACAAGAGGCAATATATTGGCGCGAATATACGAAGCATCGTCGCGAGTTAATGCTCACTGAGGATGAAAAACGTAGCCTAGAATGCCAAATAAGTTATGCAAAGCAGCAACTGGAAAAATTGAAAGATGCCAACATTTTCAATATCACTTTTCATATTTGGCATGCCGGCCATTTTGGTACTATAAATAATTTTAGACTTGGCCGTTTACCTTCTGCATCTGTGGATTGGTCAGAAATAAATGCAGCCTGGGGACAGACAGTTTTGCTTTTATGTGCTCTTGCTAGAAAAATAGGATTAACGTTTGAACGCTATCGCATTGTACCTTTTGGAAATCATTCATACGTTGAAGTGATTGGCGAAAACCGTGAGCTGCCGTTATATGGAACTGGTGGATTCAAGTTCTTTTGGGATACTAAATTCGACGCTGCTATGGTTGCTTTTCTTGATTGTTTGACACAGTTTGGACAAGAAGTCGAAAAACGTGACACTAAATTTTTATTACCATATAAAATGGAAAAAGGAAAAATCATAGATTCATCTACGGGCAACACGTATTCAATTAAGTAAGTTGCCATATTGTTTGCAATTTGTTCCGCATATGCATATATACTAACTTTTAATATTCACAGAATACAATTTAACTCGGAAGAACAGTGGACCAAAGCTTTGAAATTTATGTTGACAAATCTAAAATGGGGCCTGGCATGGGTTTCGTCGCAGTTTGCAAATGACTAATTGCTATTTCTGTTTTTTATTAGTTTATCAAATGTAAAAATATAGTATTATATTCATTGAACAAATATTTTTTTCTTAAAATTTTTACTAAACATGTAAGACAAGTTAAAATATTTAATACAAATATTAGGTACTTAAACTTTCATTTTTTTTCATAAATATTCTTTATTTTGCAGCATGGGGTTCTTTAGACACTGTGTCCGTGTTTTTAACAGCTACTACTTTTTGTACATTAGATTCATCAGAAGAATCTTCGCTGCTACTTTCATCCGAGTTCAAAAGATCGTCGTCAATCCATAAAGCATTTTTCTTCTTTTTAGGATCAGCTTTGCTCGATTGTGTGTGCTTACGTTTCAACGATTCCGTACTGCTACTGGGCTTATTATCATTCTTTTTAAGACCTTCTTCCACCGCGCTGTTTACTTTGTCCTCTAACTTAGCTCTGGCATCTTCGTACTCCGCGTCTTTAAAATCATGCTTAGGAACTGAAAGTAATTTTTCAATTTTGCGCTTTTTTCGTTCCTGAGATTCGCGTTCTAAATCTCCCATTTTCTCCAAAACTGCTTTAAGACGCTTTTCTTCATTGATATCCCGTAAACGACGCCCGCTAAGATCACGACATGCTTCTCTGTTTGTTGTCTTTTCTATTTGTGCACCAATGGCACGTAGCATAGAACCAAATCCACCTTTGCCACCCAAAATGCATACACGACATTGCGCCACACCAGAAATCTTGTCATCCAACGTTAATCGACGCCCATTCTTTTCGAGATATATTTCATTTGGTAATAAACCCTGTGAAACAGATATATTAAAAACAGTCTGTATATATTAAACTATAATGAAACTTACAAGTTTTTGGGAAATCAATTGTTTGATTTCTAAGCAATTTTCAACATTGGTTTTGAGTAGTAGTTCCTTATTCAAATAAATAAATGCCATATTTACTTATATCTTGATAATTAACCTTATTCGTATTGCTGCTAATTTATCAATGAGTAAATAATAACACAAATGTTTATATTTATATTTTCAGTCACTTGAATGTGAGATGGGTTTTACTTCACAGCCATTAAAAAAGTTATCGATTAGTTTAAACATTTAAATAACAGGGTTGTTAAATACTGAAGCAAGTGGTTTGCGCAAACTTTCAGCTTTATTTACACTACCTGTTCTTGAATATTGTTTAACAATGCTTTATCATGTCGTTAATTTATATATTAGTTATACAAATATTTTACATTATCAAATATGTTATGATATATATAAAATAAAAGCCGAACGTTTCATTTTAGATTATATTTGTAGATAAGTACTCAAAGCCGAATGTTAGACAAATTTATCGATTATTAAAATATCGAGAATGAGCATGTCGAGCAATCGAGAAGACATCTGGATTAAATTTGACAGCTATGACAATTTCGTTTGTCAAAAACGAAATGTGATTTGTAAATAATATTTTGTAAATAACCAATTATTTGGCAACTAGCAAGAGGTGTATATAATAAAAATTTTGAAATTTCATACATTTCTGAGTTCAATTCGTGATCTTATATACCGATAAAGATTTTTTAATGTCTTCATCATCTTCAGAGAGTGAGGACTCAGTCCACAATGAAGAGCAAAGTGAAGAGCAAAGGGTATTTATTTGAATAAATATATATGCTAATCTTCATTGAACATTTATTAACGCATGTACTTTATTAAAATTTTGATAAAGGATTCAATTCGGGAAGACCTTAGCCACATGAGCTTTGAAGAAATTATGAAATTAAAAGAGGAATTGGGCGCAAAACTGTACAATGAAGCAGTTCTGGGTGTGAATAATGATAAAACTGAGAAATCACGCAGCAACAAACAAAACACATTTAAACGATTGAATAAAAATCGTCCACGGGAATTGACTGCTAAACGACAGGTGCCTTTTGTATCCATCGAACAGATGAAGCAAAATAAAACGGAGGAGAAATTACGTGATCCTCGGTTTGATGAAAATTGTGGAGACTTTAATGTAAAACATTTCAAAGAAAATTACAAATTTCTTTCGAGAGTTCGGCAAAAAGATATCGTAAGGCTTAGGAAACAATTACGCGAAACAACTGACAGCGATGAGCGTAAGGGCCTGCAAACAGAGATCCAAAAGCTAGTTAACAAAAACGTTGAAGAAAGAAAATGGCACATAAAGCAACAAGAGCTGAAAAGTGAAAAATTGGAGATTCAACAAGCGATTGAGAAAGGACTCAAACCGCATTACAAAACAAAAAGTGAGTAGTGAAATCCCAAAAATAATTTATCAAAAACCGAAAATTGTCTGTTACTTTTTCCAGAGGAGCGACGTGCTAAAGAATTGGTCACACAGTTCGAGAAACTCAAAGAGTCGGGTAAACTCAGCAAACATTTGGAAAAACGTCGCAAGAAGAATGCTGCCAAGGATCGAAAACAACTTGGAATTGCATAGCATGGTTTTATTTTCATAAAGAATTATAATAAAGTATTTTTAACAAAAAATTAACCCGTTCTCAACATCTTTGCTTCACGTTTTTCTTGTAATTCTCGTTTTTGTTCGGCAACAACAACTTGCCGTTCTTCCAAAAATTTAGCATATTCTTCAGGATTTAGTTCTCGTACAATTTTAATTCCACAGGTGCGTGCAATTCCGACAAGCATTTCGCACATTTGCTAAAAATAAACATTAAAATCTCATTTAGTTAAATCGTATATTGTAAATGTATTTGGTTTTTTTGGTTTGGTTTGGTATTTGGTTCTCCTTACCTGCATTGTTAGCAATGTATTAGGTGGGTCTTGTATTTTAATTGCTGCAATTTCGTATAAATGCTTTAAAGTGATCATGCCGGCGATTTCTCGGCCCGGTTGCATGGCACCGCGTGGAATGCCTGCAGCTTGTTTGAGCAAAAATGTGGCGGGTGGAGAGTGTATAACCAAGTTATAGCTGCGATCGCTGTTAACTGAAATACGACATGGGAGTGGAATGCCTTCTTTCATTTCTGCTGTCCGTGTATTGAAATCTTTGCAAAATGCAGCAATATTAATAGCACGCTGTATAATAAAAACATGAGTAAAATTATGTCAACAGTGTAATGAGACGGTCCCATATACTATCACTAACCTGACCGAGCATTGGACCTAGCGGAGGACCAGCGGCCGCCATACCAGCAGGTATGTTTGTTTTCAATTTAGTCGTATGTGTAATTTTATCAGCTGTTTTCTTTAAAACCTTAAGTTTTCCTGCGGCTTTCGACATTTTTAATTAATAACTTTTTAAATATGCTTTTGTTATGCAAAAACTGAGCAACGAGAGGATATTAGACAACAGCTGACTTGGTAAACAGGGGTGCATTCTGGTCTGATAACAAACACATATATTTGTATTAATTACAATTTTGTATAAGAAAATGTTATTTATTAAGCTCTTTAATGTGTATATTTTAATTTATTTTATGACAATAACGCTTTTCTTATAGTAAATGACAAAATTGTAAGGTAGTTTCTATATGAGGGAAGACTGTAAAATTTGAATGGGAATGCAACACTTCCAAAAAAGAACAAAACTGTCATTGCAACAAGGGATGATACAAATGAAACCACTTTTATTCAATATGTATTGAAAAAAGAAAACTGCGGCACAGTCCTAAATAAAACTGCTCATTATAAATATAAAAAGTGTAAAATTTTACTTATGTAAAAACGTGAATTTATTGCGTAATAAGTAAACAAATAATTATTAAAACGATATCAAACATCAATTGGATTGATACGAACTGTGCGTGCTGTGTAAACGCGCAAAGAGTACAAACATTTCGATGGTGCGTAACAAAACGCAATCGACTTCTTCGTCATCCTCAGGCAATGCAAGTGGCAGTGCTAGTAATAGTAGCAGTAGCACCAAATCTCCTATCCGCCAGAACAGCGCCAATAGCAATAATATAAACAGTGGCGCGCGTACACATCGTAAATCTTCTAGTACCTGCAGTGTTGCATTAGCCGACGATTCAAAGCCAGCATCGTCTTCTAGTCGGCGCTCACAACCACAATCTAACAATAATACCTCTTCTCATACCGACGAAGAGACGGACGGAGAATATGACAGAACCCCTACTGACGGCGCCCCATCGATCAGTTCTGTGCATAAGCAAAATCTTTATATCGTTTCATTTCCCATAATTTTCCTCTTCAATATATTGCGTTCGTTGATTTATCAATTGTTTTGCATATTTCGATATGTATACGGGGCTAGCACAAAAGTGATCTATAGGCCTCATAAACGCGAGTGTAATATAGAAATCGTTGTTGGTTCCAATAAATCGTTTCAAAATTCGCGAATTGAAAATAATTTACCAAGCGAAATTGACAAAAATCAGCTCGTACACTATCATTCACGCAATTCATCTTTGGCTACTTATCCGCTGGCGGGGGGATCTGGTATTGGTATTGGAAATATTGCTGCAGCCAGTGGCCAACAGCGTTATCGTTCTGCTCAACAATTAGATATGTCTGGAAGAGGAAACCCATCTAGTTCACCGGGACCTGGTGATCCACTGCTGGCAAAACAAAAACACCATCACCGTAGGGCGTTTGAGTACATTTCAAAAGCACTAAAAATTGATGAAGAAAACGAAGGTAAATGACGTTTGTATTTATATATAATATACTACATGTACATATTTATATTGAAGTCAAGTGAATTGACAATTATTCAATTGGTGAGAATGACTTAATTCACAAGCAAGTATTTCTCTTTGTTAGGTCACAAAGAACTGGCTATCGAACTATATAGGAAAGGCATCAAGGAATTGGAAGATGGAATTGCAGTTGACTGCTGGAGTGGTCGTGGTGATGTTTGGGAGCGTGCCCAACGTCTTCACGACAAAATGCAAACAAATCTATCGATGGCCCGAGATCGATTGCACTTTTTAGGTAATTTGTGGAAAATTGTTGTTTTTTTTTCACTTGCCATCTTTTTCGCTTTAGAATTCCTTTGTTTGTTTTGCCTTTTGGTTAAATAAGTGTAGTAGTAATGTTTTAATTTCATTATTATTTATACAGTATCCTTTTTTTTTTGTTTCATTCATTTTATGTGTTAAAATTTTATATGCGGCCTGTACAGAATTACGAGAAGAAGAAATGAAATTGCATGCGCTGAAACTTAATGATTCTGATGAGCAAACAAATAAGGTATTAGTTGTGCCACCCATGGTAGTAAATGGCACTACGTATAATAAATCTGCAACCTCACGTACGTCTTTAACGAAGACTGATTCACGTTTCCCTTCCTGTAATTATCAAAGTAAATTAAAAACTACAAGAAAGTTAACTATGGATAGTCAAAAATCCATTAATTGTGCTACCACAACAGGAGGTAAAGTTGCTTCTTCGACAGGTAAGTTAAAACAATAACGAAATTTTTAAACTCCGTCGTCATTTCTAAGTTCAAATTTAAAATTTGAATTTTCTAATTATTGATGGATGTGATAAAGAGAAAGTATTCATCAAGTACAGTTTGAATATTTTATCCATCAGGATTTGAAGTCACTGGTTATTAATGTTCTAGAAACGGCCGTGCTAACTTCGATTTTTATATTAACTACATTTTTAATTTAACTATTTTCTTTAAACCTCTTCATATTGCCATTCGTATTTTTTTATAATAACTAGTTTTTTGTGTCGGCAATCATAAAATTATTATATTATTTATAATTTGTACTATTCTCTTGTAGCTTCGGGTCGCAAATTGACTGTAAGCTCTAAACGTCCTGGAAATCTGGCCGTAATTAACAAATCCCAAACGTTACCGCGCAATCTGGGTTCTAAGAATGCGAGTAGCACAGCAGTGCAAAGACAACCAGTTAAAACTGCGGCCACACCACCCGCAGTGCGGAGACAATTTGTAAGTAATAACATTTACATATTTATTTACAAATGAATCAACCAAATGATTAGGGTTGTTTCTACAATCTGGTTCTTATTCCTTGCTATGTAGTATAATTATAACCTTTTCGTTTAGACATCGGGCAGAAATACGCCTCCACAACGTGCTCGTACTCCTATTAATACGAGTTCCAATTATGGTAATCAAAGCACCGGTAGTGCCAGTACACCAGCTGTAACGGTTAAAGGGGTAGAACAAAAATTGGTGCAAATAATTTTGGATGAGATCGTAGAAGGTGGCGCAAAAGTAGAATGGACTGACATAGCTGGGCAGGAAGTAGCTAAACAGGCATTGCAGGAAATGGTGATTTTGCCTTCGGTGCGTCCCGAACTTTTCACAGGTAAACATGGACTTCAAAATTAACAACTCTTAAATATTTATATGCATTGAATTTTATGATTCCCATTTCATTTGCAGGTTTGCGTGCACCTGCAAAGGGTTTGCTGTTGTTCGGACCACCAGGTAATGGTAAAACATTATTGGCTCGTGCTGTCGCCACAGAATGTAGTGCGACCTTTTTAAATATATCGGCGGCCTCTCTGACGAGTAAATATGTTGGTGATGGCGAAAAACTGGTGCGCGCGTTATTCGCTGTGGCGCGTGAAATGCAACCATCTATAATATTTATCGATGAAGTTGATTCGTTGCTATCGGAACGTAGTAGCAACGAGCATGAAGCTTCACGTCGGCTTAAAACGGAATTTTTGGTCGAATTCGATGGACTGCCGGGTAATCCGGAAGGAGATCGCATTGTTGTATTGGCTGCAACGAATCGACCGCAAGAATTAGATGAAGCTGCTTTGCGACGCTTTACCAAGCGCGTATATGTGTCTCTGCCCGATATTGATACACGTGAGCTATTGTTAAGTCGTCTACTTGAGAAGCAAGGTAGTCCACTCGGTACGGAAGCTTTACGCCGCTTGGCTAAGCTTACCGATGGCTATTCGGGCTCAGATCTAACGGCTTTGGCTAAGGATGCTGCACTCGAACCAATACGTGAACTTAACATGGAGCAAGTAAAATGTTTAGATATTAGTGCAATGCGTCCGATCACCGAGAATGATTTTCACAATTCGCTGAAACGCATACGTCGTTCGGTAGCTTCGCAGAGTTTAAACTCATACGAAAAATGGTCACAAGAGTATGGTGATATAACTATTTAAGTATTCCAAAAGTAATAGTAAGTTGTGTAGTTTGTGTCATAATATATAGCGTTCTCACTTTGCATACTACAAATGCTTGAAACAATTTCACCTAAACATAAATTAAATTGACGCTGCTTTGTTCGCAGCTAGGTTTAACGCCTTATAACGATGCTATTGCTAATGCCACAACAGTAGTAATTGATGGGCCTTCCTTAGATGTATGTCTGTTGCTTTGATAAAAACACATTTTTTAATAAAAAATAATAATTTAATTAATGTGAAATAATGAAAAGCTTTCACAGTTTAAAATTTTACTTTTGTGAAATATTAAAAACTTGTAATGCTTCTTTTTTATACATAACTATATAATATCTATAAATTTTCCTTTATTTTTTTTTTTGTTAAATAACGTGTCTGTTCAGATATAAAAACGAATTACGAACATGAAGAGGTTTCAATAAGCGCAAATGTTCGCGTAATTATCAACAATCTTTTCGTTTTCCAAATATAAACATTTAATCAATGAATTTTGCCAATGTTAATGGCGCGAACGCATAACCAAATGAAATATTGAACATAATTCGTCCCATTCCCCAACAACTAACAAGGAATTAATCGCTTTGTATATGTATGTTTTACTATTATCTGTCGATATTATTTAGTCTATAATGTAACGTTTTTTATATTATTTGTATGCATTGTATGTATTCGAAACTAATGTTTTTGTACACTTATTTATACTTTGAAATATATTTGAATTTAAATAATTATTTAAAGAAAATAACTTCCATAGAAGTATTTAAAAAATGGTATCTCAAATGAAAAGCTACTGCGATAAGCTACATATTAGTTATAAGTAACTGTAAAATAAGTTAGGAAGATACTCAATCTTAAACATAATAAAATTTGGCAAGCTACAAATTAACTTGGTTTAACTTAACATGATAATGGCATTGACTATCTTTAAATTGTTGATTGTGTAATAATCAGTCGATGCTTTTTAAACGCTTGGCACTCGCAAGTACTTAGTAATTGTGAGAAACAAGTATTTAAAGAAAATTATTTCAAAATTTATAGTTCTGATTATATACCCAATTTTATTATTGAAGTTGTGGTCAGGCTCACAACTGCAGTTGTCTTTCAAGTCTTCAACCTTACTAATAATATTTCATCTTGACTGAATATTTGTATATAGAACCAATTTTAGAAATTAGCGATTACTAATTATTAACTGATTCTAACCTAACCGCTAACCAACAACTTTCACTGTAAATAACTAGTGCAAAGAAAATGATCTATAGCTAAAATATTATTTGAAAACCAGAAGTGTATAATGCTCTAATAAAATGCTGTGCCACATGCAGTACTGTTATACGATAATTCTAAAAGATTTGTTAAAGCCAAGAATAGTAGGAATTCTATCAATCCCTTATATCCACCCCCAATCAGTGTCTTCTGCACTGTAACTGCTGAGCCCACCCTTAAATTCAGCCACAAAATGAAATATTCACATGCTTAATAAATTAAATAGTCTGTGTTGCATGATTTTTTTTTATTTTATTTTTGTTTTCAATATTTTGCATGTACATATGTATATCGCATTCACTTTTTTTTATTGAAATAATAACTTTATTTCATTTTTGTTGTTTTCTGTTGCATCCATTCAACGTGTTCACCTCTTACTTAATAACTACGGTTTGTTGTATTTCTTGCGGGTTACAAACTCGCAAAAATGGTGTGTTTAGCTATCGTACTTACTGTAAAGCATGTCACACCGTTTGTTTTTTCGTTTTCTGTTTTTGTTTTTACTTTCTTCCATTAAATTAAATATCCTAACTTGTTACTTTAAATGTAGAATGGATTAGATCATTTACACTACCCGCCCGTCAAGTTCCACTTGCAGTAGTTTCTTACAATATTTTGTTGTTGATGTCCTGATTGGTGGAGCTCTTGTCACATTGCGTTTCAAAATTGTTTCGAAGTAATGTGTTTTTTATTTTGTCCTCTGAAGCTGTGTTAATCTATTGAAAAGTAAAAAAATCCTCTCGCTATATTAAGTAAATTGCTTACAAATGTTTTAAGTTAATAGCAAAGTGTGTGTGTGTTTTTGTAGTTGAAATATCCTGTAACTCTTCGTAGTTATCTTCGATCGCATTATATAATTAAGTTCTCTTTATTTTAAATATAATCTATTTAACAACGACCTAATTTCTAACTTCTCTTTATCATCTTTGTTTGTTTTTTGTTTTGTTTTTTCTTTTATGTTTTCGAGATTGTAGCGAATATTACAAGCTTTGAAGTTTACGTTGTATGTTGATGGTTTTTGTTTTCGTTATAAGAAACTTATTTATTTTGCACGTTAGCAAGAACAATGTCTTGCTTCCAATACTTAACATTTCTGCTGCAGAAGTTTTCCCCCGTGTGTCATCTTTACATTCCTATTTAATCCTATTCATTTATTTGTATTTAATTTTTCGCAGTCAATCCAATATTAAAGACAAAAATGGCTATGATCCAGTGTTGAGTTTAGCGTCACGTTAGTTGCTTTGCGAATTTTACAGTTGTTGCTGGTAGGAGAGCATTATATATGTATAGGTTGTATGATGATAATGCTGACCATAATTACAGCACCAAGTGGGAAGATAAGTAGATAGGTACTCTAATTCACAACTTGAGCTCTCATTATGAAGTATTTGTTTTTGTTTTTATTCGTTTGGTGTTTTATTTTTGATGCCTTTTAATATATTAATCTTCCGTATCACCCACTTGCTGCAACAACTATGACGGGCATATCAGGTTCATTGGCCCTGATACTGAGGCATGGCAGCGCTATACATCATTTGTGGACCCAGTGAGCCATTAGCTGCGGCCGCAGCTGTGGCAGCAGCTGCTGTTACGCTCGGCACAACAGTGCCTGGTACGCCCCAAGCCACATTCGGTTGTACCATGCGGTAACCCGCTGCTAAAATTTGATAAAAAAATAAAGAATGAACTGTATTAAGGCGAAATTTACAAAAATTATTTTTTGTGTTCACATACCTCCAGCCTGTTGAGCACTAGCATAGGCGTATGGATAATATCCTTGTTGCATATATTGTGTTTGCATTTGAGCGGCCGGATAGCCCTGTAACGGTGTAAACAACTAAGCAATTATTCAAACTTTCTCTTAATCGTTCTTTATATAAATATTTGTAAAATCTTACTGTAGGTGGGTACCAATAACCCATTTGTTGGTAGGCTGCTGCATATGGGTACTGCGCAGCGGCAGCCAACTGCTGTTGTGTCATCATTTGCGCAGGTATTCCTGCTCCAGCCGCAGCAGCGTTTGCTACGACAGCGGCCGCTGCTGCTTGTTGTGGTGTGGTCGGTACTCCAGGCGATATGATAGTGCCGGCGGCAGCGGCCGCAGCTGCTGCGGCAGCTGCTACGCCCGCGGACGCTGCCGCCACATTGTTCATTGAGTGTTCACCACCGTTTTCTTTGCCCCAAAAGCATTTCACTTGATTGCCATGCACTTCCGAATTGTGAGTGTGCTCGATTGCGCGTGCAGCTGATTCTTTTGTAACAAACTTAATAAAAGCATAACCTTTATCTTTAAAAACGCGCACATCTTGTATAGGTCCGAACTGTATGAAATGCTTGTGCATGACTTCATCACTTATTACATTCGGAGGAAAACCTCCACAATAAACGGTGGTATTGGTTGGACTCGATTGATTGTATACCTCCTCAAAGGTATGTCGTACATTTCCCTTCATGCCCATTCCACTACCAGATTTGGTAGATTCACGAGGTGGCGGCAATTTTCGTGTCGACCAATTTGTTCGGATCGATCGAGAGCCGATCCATTGTCCATTCATTGCTTGTATCGCATTTTCCGCCTCTGCTTTCTTTACGAATGAAACAAAGGCATATCCTTTCGATTTCATAGTTTGGGGATCTCTTACGATTCGGCAATTTGATATTTCGCCAAATGGCGCAAAAGCTTCACGTAATGTTTCTGTTTCGATTTCTGGACTGAGATCACCAACAAATATATGATGATGTGAACTAATATCTGTTTTTGGCTGGTTCCCAGGACTAGTAGCCCAATTCACCTAAAATATAATAAAATAATTAGTTTTCCCAAATTATTGATAATTTTACATGTTCAGTAATACGTACCTTTATTTCTTTATCAAGAAATAATCGCTTATTCATTGCAGTTAGAGCAGTAGTTGCCGCCTGATAAGTTGAGTATTCAATGAATGCATATGGATCATTGCCGGGTTCTCTTATGATTTTGCAGTTTTTGACGGGACCCATTTGACTGAATAATGCGATTAGTAAATCTTCGGAAACTGAACCGTCCAAGTTGCCAACGTACAACGTTTTTGGTTGAGACTCGTCCATCATATACATTTGTTTACTTATTTTAACTCCAAATTGGTTTACTTTCTTTTGCCACACTGATAATGTCAGTTGTTGCGATCACAGAGACAAAAATTGCCAGCACTGTTTATCAAATTATTTTGCAATTTTAATACACTTCAACCAACTTCGTTGAAAATCGATTGCCGAAATATTAGAAAAGTAATTTTATCATGGCCTTTTATGTGCGAAATAATACAATTCTTGTTGTATTTAAGTATCATTCATGTCTGAGTATACAATTATATAAATAATTATGAATAAATAATTTGACGCGCCAGTTTTGACAGAAGTATTTTCTTTTAACCACTCTTTTAATACAAAGAATTATTTCAAGAAGTATCCAAAAACTATGTATATTATTTATATTTTTTTTATAAAAATCATAGCTATCTACTCTAATGGAGTGTTGAGAATTTTTTCATAACTCAAATTTCTAATTTGGACAGAGATATGGAATTCGTTTAAAAACTTTTATACGTCTGGCTTACGATGAATGCTAATATATGTTGTTGAAGTATTTTCCATTAGTTATTACTTATGGCATAGACGTTGAAATGCTTAGTACGAAGAGCTGGCTTTGAAAATAATCGTGGTAAATAGAAAACTAGATAAAGACGAACTTTCGTTATCTATATGTTTAGAGAAAAAAGAAAGAAGTTAGATGCATAAATAAAAATAATTTATGTACTATTAATATTAGATAAAAAAACGTTAACTAACTAAACATAATTGACTCACTCCATAAATAGTTTAACTGTGGATAAGAATTCTACTCGACAATTACATTTAAAACTTAATATATAATTATGCAGGTTAATGGAATTGAGTACTCTTTGGAAGACCGCTTATTTTCACCCCACGCACCCCCAAAATCAACCTATTCACCATATTTTGAGCATCTTTGAAGTACTTCCTAGATTGCATTCTAAAATTTTAGCCTTAAATAGTGAAGTTTACACTGAATCTTCGATGTCACTGCCATCCCTCTCCTGTATTTTAAGCACAACAGCATAAATTACATGTGAAGAAGAAATTGTATTTTTTATATACGCTGTGGTATATTCTTAAATTATGTTACTAATAAATTATTGCTATTTCAAAATATACTACTATGGCTGAATGGTGTTAGTATTGATGTTAAGACTAAATTGACGAATGTGCGAATATGCTCACAGGCATACGTGCAATGAACAATAGCGAACACGCCAAGCCGCAAAACTAGCAGAGGCACAGCTGCACAAGGAAAAGCAGGATTTCTAATGTTACCTTTGTTATCTTGAGAAATTGAACTATTAACACAACTCCTAAAAGCTACCAAAATCAATTTTAATAAATTTACTTACATTTCAATCAATTCCCCCGCCTCCATGCAAAACTTTATCCTAAAAAAGACAGTCAACGGCTTCACAATCTACAGGAAAACTTTTTAATACGGAACGAAATCAACGAGAATGAATAACGATGACAGGAACAGGAATGAGAGGTCGGTCTCGTAGAAAAACGAAACGAAACAAATTTGCAAACCGGGTGTACAATCAATCTATCCCGCTCACTCTTACATACCATAACGAAAGAAACTACATTATACAGCGGAAAAAGCAATAGAAAAATACAAACCACACACTCAAAGCAAAATGAAAGTGAGAATAAAGTGAAAACCGCGCTGTTAACATACAGAGTTGCATTTTAGTTATCCAAAAAAAAATTTGCACATGAAAAATTAAGCTGAATTACTAAAAACTACACAACAGCATTCAATAATTGAATTTGTAAAATTATCAAAAGTTCTTTGACAAAATACACCATTAACAATTATTATTGCAGCTTACGAAGAATGTGACTTTGCAAGTCTGGCAAGACGATGATAGCCATTTTTATTTCTCATCTATTTACAGCGCACATCAAATCCCTTTCCCCTGGAAAACTAACTTCAACTTAAATTCACTGATATGACGTGGCTTGCATTTTTCTTCACAATCACACATACATTATCTGTTCACATTTCTATTACGTATATTATTATTAAGTAATTTACCAATTCTCAGCGTTAATACAACTTATTTTTAGTAAAACCCCGCTTTGTGTAGCGTCGTATAATCTTTGCCTTACTACTTATTAATGCAAGCTCAAGTGAAGTGACTATGTATGATAAGAGTGCATGTGATCCTTGTCTTGCTCATTTCTCAAAAGTTCATCACTGAAAACTTTCTAAACTATAAGGTGGCCACGTTTTCGAAAATTATTCCTTAATGGTATTTAGATTATTTATTATTGGCATAAGGAAATCATTTTAGATTAAAATAACTTTAATGTTTACTGCATACTCACTATTTCGATTTCAAATATAATATTCATATTTGCCTTATTTTGATGCGGTTGAACATATTGATCCCCAGTAACTTTTTATGATATTTTTCAAGTTCTAACATTAATAGTACTATTTTTATGAGAATGATTTGCAGTATTTGTTAACATTTAACAAAATAATTTATATTATAATTTTTGATTCAAAGTAATATGTGATTTGCTTTCCAGATTTTCCCTTTATCTTTTGGAATAGAGTAGGCAACATTGTACAAGACCTTTGTAAATATTTTTTGGAGACTTTTAAAATGGGAAAAACCAAGAAACGAGAGAAAAAATCTAAAAAACATAAACATAAACATAGTAAAAGTAAGCGAAAACATAAAGATGTTAAAAAGGAAAGTAAAGACACGGTGGTCGATCATCCAGAGAGCAATGTTGACAATGATGAAAGTGGCTTCGAAATACCCGTAGAACTGATGAACACAAAGTCGCATACACCTGTCACACCAGAGGAGCATCAAAAGCGTCAAAGTGAAATACGTCGTGTTGTTGACCCAAGTACAGGACGAGTCCGGCTTATCAGAGGTGAAGGAGAAGTAATGGAAGAAATTGTGAGCAAGGAGCGACATGCTAAAATTAATACTATGGCAACGCAAACCGATGGACTCATTTTTCAAAAACATACAATTGGCAAAATAAAAAAACCGTAAAAACCAAATTTAAAGATTCTTTCCTATCCCATTGAAGAAATGTTATCCATGACCAGCAATAGGAAACATTAAAAGAGTTCGTTCAACTTTAACTTAAATTTTATTCGATAACTCTATAAGATCAATTATTAATAAAGCTGGTAAAAGAACGTTGTGGTGCCATCATGCCAGGCTAGGTTATCTCCCACTTTCGCACGACACATTGGACATGTTTGCTCTCGTTTAAACCATGTGGTAACACAGTTGTCACAGAAAATATGTCCACATTCTAGCACCACAGGCGAGACGTACGCATCTTGACAAATGGCGCAAAGCTCATCGGAGGTATCAAAATTGTCTTTTTCCGGCTTTCCTAACTTATTCTTAGTCAAAGAAAAAAATATACATATATTACTGAATATCAAAATAAGTAGATTACTTACTACATCCTTCAATAAACTAATGAACGATTTCTTCAATGTTTTACCGCGATCGGCTAATTCACATCCTTTGAGTACTATATAAGTAGAAGAAAACATCACACCTGAAATCTACATAGGCAGAATTCCAGATGATTATTAAAAGGATATATAAATTATTTCAAAATTCATTACTCACAGCGTGTAAACCGGAATATGACTCGAAAAGGAATAACAACCATTGACGAATGGGAACCAAAGACCGATAAAATTGGGAAAAAAATTCAATAAAGACATATAATCGTGTCTGAAATGAAGTATGTTACAAAATCAAACTCGGGTCTTATAATTAATCAGGCATTAATTGTGGTACCCTGGTCTTATGTTGTATGGCTCGCAGTGGTATGAGAGTAACGACCAATTTAATTGCAATAGTGATCAATTTAAGAAGGAGATCATTTATGGCGATATAGTATATAACTGCTATTAGTGATATTATTTTCGGTATAATAATTGTCTTTTCAATTGAATTCGCCGAATCTGTCGTATGAGTGTTCGTATCCTGAGGAAGAGTATGAATAATGCTCCGTTCGCTTGCTGGAGGCGCTATTAGCAAACTAAACGGATCTGGTGGAGTCGATGTTGCCAATAATCGTATTGTAATTACAGTAACAACCAATAGTAGATCACGTATAATTATCAAGTTCTTCTTTTGATCAAGCCTTATTACTTGAGCTTGCAAAGATTTGTTAACGCAATACATAACAAATTGTAATGTTATTATATCCAAT
The DNA here is from genome assembly GCA_031772095.1 of Zeugodacus tau. NCBI lineage: Eukaryota > Metazoa > Arthropoda > Insecta > Diptera > Tephritidae > Zeugodacus > Zeugodacus tau. Next base: position 82,329,025 of record CM062649.1, read on the forward strand.
ATTGCAAGTGAATGGTCATAAATAAATTTAACGAACAGTATACATGCAAAGGGTATATAGTGAAGACACTGACGAATGGTTGTAATAACTATGTCCGGGTAACCAGTGTTATACAATTCATTTGTTGAAGTTGCTGTCTCTTCTGTGCCTCTTGTTGGAATTACAGGAATGTTAAATGTTTGTTGATCTGTTGAAATACTTCCACTTGCTTCTACCTCATCCCTTCTTATATTTATTTGATGCAATGGATTTGACGAAGTTGTAAAGCTGTTGACATCATTCGTTGCAACATTATTGCGGAAATTGTTATGATGGTCAATCGCTAAACTTGATAACCTTGTAGCGTGCGGTCGTGCTAAAATGGAGTTTGTATGAACATCGGCATTACTGTCAGTTAAAGTAAACATAATTGGATTATTGACAGCACTTCCATGAGTATGTCGAGTCGTCTCTTCGAAATTATTTGTTGCAGAAAAAGATCGTAAAACTTCAGGTGATAAAACATTATTTAAATTTCCTAGTGAATTGGGAAGTGAATGGACTCTATTATATCTGATAGTTCCTGAACCAATTCCGGTTGTTTGCTGATCAGATGCACTACTACTTCCGGATGCAGCAATAATATTACCAAGTCGACTCCTAGTGACTTCTGCTACTTGTTCTCTTAAGAGTCGGGCATAATGCTCCATGATATTACGTGAATTTCTTCTTTCATTAGTTAATTCTAAATTGTTTGATGGAGTTTCCCCTATAGAAATGCTAATATTTTCGAGAGACTGTTGAATTAAAGGTGTATCCTGTCGTGGTACGTTGTGAACATCAGCTGTAGTTATGTTGGAAATACTGACATCAATATCATTTGATTGCAATCGTGATAAAGTTGTATTCGTTTCATTATTTATATTACTGTTATTCATTACGCGGACAAATCTATTTTTATATTTAAAATCAAACTTAGTTTATTTCGATTTTGCATAGCAAGGAATAAATTAAATGCCAATAAGATGAATAATCTAAAACTGTGCTTTAAGTGTTTTTATCGAAGTTCCAGGGTTACCGTTCGTTTGAAAACTCAGCATAATTCTTTGTTCACATATACCCTAGTTGAGCCGTTATGTTAAGATATACTATTATATAAAATATTTAATTAATCTAAAAATATAAAGCTTTGCTTCAAAAGCATATTAATACAATTTATTTTTTGACTTTTACATATACCTTTAACTGTATATTTCAGAATTGTATATGGCACAAGAAGAATAATTAACATATGTGGCTAATACTCCAAAAACAAGCTTTTATGAAATAAAAAAAATTATTATTTTTGAATATGTTCAAAAAGGAAGTAAAGATAGTAACATTAAAAAAATTCTTTGGTATATTTACTATGTTGTATTACTCGTTGTAAAATAAATAAAGTAACTTTAAAATATAACGAGAGTCAGAAAATAATTGCTACGTCAACCGTTATTGCAATGAAAACTCCATTTTTTATATTAAATGATAAATTAGTAAACGTTTTCTATAAATATTTTTGATGTTTTATTTTGGATTTAATGGTTTATTTTCACCAACTTCACCATACATAATTTAATTCTACATTACATTATTACATTTTCTTATTAATTACTCTACACTTCAATATTTTCAACTTATTTGAACCCAGTACCCGATGGTGGAAGCCACTCTGATGGAAGGACCAGGTGAAGAGGGACCTGGCTTCGCTTGGTATAACCAATTGGCGCCAAACTGCCAGAAGGAGGGATACGTGGCGCGCTGTTGTGGACTCGGCTATAACCGCGTAAGCGTTGTCTACGCCAGTCAAGAAGAAGCAGAATTTGAATTTTAATTGATTGGACGAAATTAGAAAATGGATAATGCCAGAAAAATATTAATAAATTGATAATATAAAGAAATTTAAAAATTTCGAAAAATAAATTATCTGAATAAGCTTAAGTTTGTTTTGTGTTCCAAAAACACAGATGCCGGTAAACTGAATATTATATTTATCCGTAAAGGACTTTTATAAGTATATAGAGATTTTAGTTAACAGTTACTGTTAGATAGATAGTTTTTGTTATTACTATGCAGTTATTTTATTTCCGAAAAATTAGACCGAGGCGAAGTAATTTTGCAATCATCAGCAAAATAATAGTAATTCTTTCATAAAACGTCAGATTTATACAAATATTCGGATGTGCATATGATATACTCATAATTTTCATTAGCAATCTTAACTTTATTATATGTTTCTTTAAGTTTTACATGCGACCCTTATACTAGTTTTAGTAGAGGCAGCTTTTAGTTATTATATATGGAGTACTTTTAAATGCGACCGCCTTGAGGTCGGATTGCGAGAATATCATTTGTAGATCGTCTCTTCATATTTTTTCTATGAAAGCTTTTGATCCTCGGCAGTCAATGCAAAACTTTCGAGTATATTTTAGCTAATAAAAACAATCATATAATCAATAATCATTCTTTCGGAAGGACGATCCTCATTATATACATACATATATCATCAATAAAACGAACTTACATATACATATATAGTTAGTTACAAGCTATAATGTTTCGTATTGCACTTGCTACCACACTCACATTTGAATGCACGTGCGTGCATTGTAGACACCCCTACTCACCTGATGTAGTACTTACTTAGCTCAGTGGTGCACTCTTATCCATCAGCTCCGTTTTCGTAGCTTGAAATGCGGTGGTGCCTCAGAAGCAACCCAAAAACTAACAACCAAACATACATATTGCTATGGAAACTTTGCCACTATCCTTTGACACAACAATAAAACGAAAAAAAAAGAAAACGGAATTCACTTTGTTTAGTTTCTAATGTTTTGCCCAACTGCATACACTCATATGTATGTATGTGGTGTAAATTTATTATTGCTCTATTATAATATAAGGAAGTTTTACTTTAGTTGATGTGTTAAATAGTTTGAGTAGTTTGTGTTTTAAACATAACAACGAATTTCAATTAAGTTATAAATTTACGAAGCTGTACAAATGTGTGAGTGTTCCATATATGCAATTTGGCTATTTTATTGATGAGCATATAAAACTTTTTTACATACATATATACATACAAATATTCAAAGAAATAAAGAAAAAATTATTTGTTAAAAACTAATCCAAAAAAAAGTGGTCCTTAAAGCATTGATAGGTGTTTACCTGTGGTTCTAAATTGTTTACCGTTTATTTAGGGGTTCCTGTGAAATCATTTTATTATTACTTTTAATTAAAACCAATTTTAGTTGAGTTAAAAATGGTTTCATTCGAAATCCTTTTATCCTTTTTTTGCTTTTAACTTACTTAAATATAATATGCGCGTGGCTATCAAGTATTATAGAGAATAAAAGAAAATATTCAAGTGTATGTAAGAATGTTTATTTAGCTTACAAACAAAAAAATAAAATATATTTTTTTAGAAATTAAATGCTTAACCCTGTGACTTATATGCTAGTAAAAATAAATATTTTAAAAATAAACAGTATTATATATATGCGTATATAGCATATCACTACATAGTAATCTACAAATAATATATGTATAGCATTTGAAATTATAATAATTTTAACATAATAATCACCATTACATTTATTATATTTAATTCCATCAGCACCTTCAGTCTATTTCATCTCTCTCACTCAACACTGCCCTCTCTGCTCATAATTTCAAATTTCAAATTTATTGTTTTGCCGATCTTTTCTATTTTTTATACGCATAATCCCAAGTGATCTTATTCACCATTAGGATTGGTATGAGAAATAGTTGTTAAGATATAAATACGTATGTAAATGAACACACACAACAATTACAATAAGTTTGTATGCGTGACAAATGAGCAATACACTCTCTTCAACGTTTTTGCAAAGAAAGTGATCCGTAACAACAGGGACAGCGCTCTAGATTGCCCCATTATAAAGCAGAGAAAAATCTTGTTGCTTATCAATGTACCGGCGGCGTATCTGCTGGGTACACGACACGATCCGACAAGACGTTCAATGAACTGGCATTGTTATGCGTGGCGATAAAGTTTTCGTAGATCGGTGACGCCGTTGTAAAAACATCTTGACGGATTTAAGAGGCAATTGGAAATGATAGTAAGCACAATATGGCAATGGATCCCAATAGGCGAATAGAGCTTCTCTCTTATCTAACACTGTGGTCGGAGTGGAGCGCTCTATAGAACTCCAACGAAAATTGGCTGTCAATGCACCTAGTGCCGACTCCTCGTCCGGACTTGTAAAACTTAATTGTCTGCGATGTATGCATTTCATAGTGCGGCAGAGTATTTGAGCATGAGATCGATTATAGCAGATATATGGCAATGAGACGCCGACACGTACACCGAGTGGTATGAATTGTGATGTGCCTTGACATTTAATCAGACGGAAGCTCATGTGACCGTTGATGCTACGCTGGAAACGCACTTTGGCGAAGAACGTTTTCAGCCAAATGTCGATTTGTGCTTCGTCGGACATGGCGGATGGACCATGACCTCTTAACGGGGTTACTGGTATCAAATTTTTCGTTTCATGTTCTACTTTACAGGTAACATTCGAGACAACTCGTGAATCTTTGACCGTTGTGCAAGTAATAAAATGTTCACCCGGCAAATCACGTATCACAATCCACTTTTCATTTTCACTTATTTCGTGATTAAATTTGAAATCCATTCGATTATTTGGCAATAAATATTTGAAACGCTCAACTAGGCCTTGAAAACCGACCGCCATTAGAATATTTCGAAAATTGCTGATGAAATTGTTTTCGTACAATTGCTGTAGATCACTGGACGATGTCAGTACGGAGTAAGGTGGCACAGTAATATTATTAACGTTACATTTTTTGAAAAACTCAAGACAATCATCCAAAATGTTGGTCTCATTGATGCCCGGTATGAAACTGGCACAGCCGAGTAGCTCCAAATGTTGTTTAGCAAGTGCATCGTAATAGGCAGGACTCGTTGCGCAAACGGGAATATAAACCGAAGGCTTCTCCTTGCTAACGATCTGACACAAAGCAGTGATGTAGCTGTCTACATTGTTTGCACTGGGTCTGGGCACTATATAGAATTTGTCCACGGCGGTAGAGAAACGTGCCAATCCAAATAGTCCTTCAAATTCGAACACAACCACACGAGAACCGGAGGAATAAAAATTACGTGCCAGGTGCAATGTTTGAATTGTACTACCACAACTGATTAGAACGGTACGCCTATTGCGTTGCGGGCCATCCGCTGATACATCCATCAATGAGTCGACATTTAACATCCACTTAATAAGCGCCACAGGTATGCGAACGAACTTCCAAAAGATCCACAATAAAGCTGACAACCAAAAACTGGGTGCCGCTATCGATAACGGTAAATAAAGGATGTAGCGTATGAGCGTAAATGCTATATTGATCAGCAATTGCGGCCAAAAGAGTAAAACTTGTCGCATAGAAGCCGAAAGCGTACGCGGCGATCGGCGCAGCACTTGTGTTTGATGACCCAATGCCGGATTCCTGTAGGTATTCGCTGTGTGCACGATCTGCTCCTGGCCAGGATCTTCGGGTATTTGGTCCAAAGAGTTGATGCGGCGAAATTTCGAACGTGAATAACGCATTTGACGCGCTTGTTCTTGTTTCTTTAAAATATCGGTCGCCATAATTATTTCCTTTACTCGTTTACGTTTAACCGTTCCTTTTCGGTGGAAATTTCCACAACTGCAATTATTTCCAAGCGATTGAACAATGCTGACATCCGACACTTGATTGAATGTTTATCCGAGGTACTGGTAAATTGAGCTGCAATCGTAAGACTGAATTTAAGAAATTTATTCCCGACGTATTTGCAATAATGGCAAAACTCAATTAGCTACTAAATACCATTTAAATACTGTCTCATCTTTTAAATCTCATCATTAGTATAAACAGTTTTTTTTGAAGAATTTTTAACGATGTGTTGATACGAGCTCGTCTCCTTGTCTACAACTCAGTATCACTTTTTTTTAATTAAACAAATCCCTCCCGGCATCAAGTATATAAGAGAACACATGAACATAATGAGCAGTACACATGCAAATCGGGTGCCAATATAAGTACGAGTGTAGTACACAGTGTGATGAAAAACAGTGGCGTTCATGGGAATCAAAATTGGGTTCCATGCACTTTCGAATATTTTCTTTTATTAACATACATTTTGGCCAGCTATAATGTTGTTCTTAGAAAGCTACAAACACAATCTAAAACTGCATTAAGTTTTATAATTTGTATAACCATTGAGATTCACGTATATTTCGGTAGTAGTTGCTTCACAGCACCCTTCCGCATACGCCACTGCTTAGGCACACGTTAACCACGAGACTACAGATATTTGTTAGCATGAGTATATGAAGGATGTTTTGCTGTATTGGTGATAATAATTTGTTTTTATTTTTCTTTTTCAACACAAATTCGTATTATCAATTTTCATCAACGCTTGAGCAGAGGCGTTTTTTACATTATGGCGCTACACCTCGGCTGCTCGATTGATTTACCTTTATCAAAACAAATTATTTAACACTAGACGACGAATAGAAATATAGTTTCTGTCGAAATTCTATATTGAATATTGCTTTTGTATTGTTTAACTTTTGTGTGTCAAGTGGCATTGCAATTCCAAAATTATATACAGTAATACCCCGGACTTACGCGATAGGTGGGTCCGAGCGGTTGCCGTGTAAGTCGAATTCGCGTAAGTCGGGGTTCAACGTTGCATATAAATACATATAAAGTTTGTTTAATCGGGACCAGAGTTTAAAGAAAACAATAATTTAGAAGAAAAATGTTTAATAAAGTGTAGGATAATAAAAAAATATTACATTGTTATGAATAAAGTAAGCTAAACCGAAGTTATTTTGATGTCGAAGGCTTCATATATTCTAACAGTGTTGCCTGACGAGTTAAATTTGTCTTCTTTTCACGTAAAATTTCCTCGTAGCATACCAGTAATTTTTTTATCCCTCGTTTTGTAGTAGAAATGCGTTCTTCATTAGAATCAATTTTTTCTAAAATTTGTAACCCCTTTTCAATTGAATTGAGCCCTTCTGTTAAGTTTGCAATTGTCATTTGATTTACCGATTCAACTGGGTCTAGCGAATCAGTTTGGTCAATATCTTGCTCATACTTACGCATTTCTATAACCTCGTCAATTGTTAGCTCTTGATTGTGTGAATCTAGCAATTCTTGAACGTCATCATTATCGACCTCTAAATTTAATTGCTTGGCTATATCGACCACTTCTTCTATTATGCTATCGATTTGTTCAGGATCTGAAATGGTTTCTCCTTGGGTTTCAGAGGTGAAAAAAATGGACACAGACTTATATTTTAGAATTGCCTAAATAGCATTCTTAATTCGCGCGGCAATCAAAATGAAAAACCGCGTATCTTCGAATTCGCGTAAAACGGGGTAGCGTAGGTCGGGGTATTACTGTACTCTACTCTTGAACGCTTCCACCAACAGAACCAATTGCTAGGATTTCTTAGAGTTAAAAATAATATGAGATTACACACATATGCATATATGTACAGAATATAGTATTCTGATATGTATTTGCAAATGTGCTCAAATTAAATACATTTAAGTTCAAAGTGCCATCATGTGCATAATTCAGAAGGTGAAGATACAGATAAAGTATTTGTATGCCGTTAGAAATAACAGCCAAAGTCGAATCAAATCGCACTTGTGTCTCAAATCGATTTAAGCTATACTCTTCACACTAATATACTATGATTAAGTAATTTATTATTATTTATTTCAATATTTTCAAAATTTTATGGACAAATCTATATGCAAAATATATGATTTGTAGCACCAGTCTCAATGCATTAAATACATTTTTAGAAAGTTGTCAAAATCTATTTGGGATTTTTTACCTTTTTCTATATGAGCGAAGCACCTACATATTTGTATTACTTTTGCAACTGCTTTGCAACCGGAAACTGCGCTTGTATGCACTTTTCGAAAGACGTAAAAATTGGACAATCTAAAAAAAGTATGTTTCGTATATGTGTTCTACTGTTCCACCAAATATATAGAAATATTTGTCCAATAGAAATAAAATGTTCCAGTATATTATAGACGTTGTTTTGTGTTTTGAGTGGCCTTCGTAGCTGAAAAATTCCATGCGGATGTATGCAAGCGGAAATAACCGCATTTGTATTGTCGCCCACATTATGAGTACTACCCATTTTTTATTGGAACTGAACTTTGTACCCGATTATATATTCGAAAAAAAAATGTGTGCTTGTATGTACGCATAATAAATATTTCCACGGCATACTCATAAATATCACATTTTAATCACATGAACTACTCGTTTTTATTTGATGAGATTAAAAACGCCCACATAACGATCACTTGCGTGCTAAAGTATAATTATTTATTTACATATAAACATACATACACATATGTTTATTTTTTTTAAACTATTTTGTTGTTTGACATTAAATTCAATTCTAGACAGCAATTTTTGTTGCTCATCGTTTAAAGCCATTTTAGTGTCACGACACTTATGCATGTATTTGTGCAGCCACTGATAAGGATTGCCAATCCAATCCAATCGAATCCAAACCAAATGATTAACTCAATAAATTATTGGTGACTATGTTTGCACTGTTGTTTGTAAGGCAACATTTATTTGCAGTTCCATGAGGTTGCATCATACACAGGCTTATGCGAGAAACGTTTTTGAAAATGTGACTTCGCGCTGTAAGTCGATTAGTAAATGTAATACATGAGCTGTTGGCTGCCAATGTCTTTATATCCACCAAACAAATCAGTACAATAATTTTTTTTTAGCAAAAGCTCTCGTTATTGTGATTTGAGTGGCGGAAAAGGTGTCAATAGAAGGCAACTAATTGAAATTTCGCTTCAAATTGCGAAACACAAATTTAATAAACTAAACAGTGACGAAACAGGCCAGAAAGATTTGAGATGTGACTAGATTAGATTAAGAATTGAGGAAGGCACTGTCTATTGTGCCCTCTCCATTATTATTATCACAGTATAACAACGTCACTGTTGACAGTCATAACTTCGAAATCGTAGATAATTTCGTATACCTGGGAACCAGTATCAACAACACCAACAATGTCAGCCTCGAAATCCAGCGCAGAATCACTCTTGCCAACAGGTGCTACTTTGGACTGAGTAGGCAAATGAAAAGTAAAGTCCTCTCTCGGCGAACCAAAATCAAACTCTACAAGTCGATTATCATTTCCGTCCTGCTTTATGGTACAGAAGCTTGGACGATGTCAACATCAGATGAGACGACACTAGGGGTTTTCGAGAGAAAAATTTTGCGCAAGATTTATGGTCCTCAGAACGTTGGCAAAGGCGAATACCGCAGACGATGGAATGATGAGCTGTACGAGTTATACGACGACATTGACATCGTTCAGTGAATAAAAAGACAGCGGCTACGCTGGCTAGGTCATGTTGTCCGAATGGACGAAAACACTCCAGCTCTGAAAGTGTTCGATGCAGTACCCGCCGGATTAAGCCGAGGAAGGGGAAGGCCTCCACTCCGTTGGAGGGACCAGGTGGAGAGCGACCTGGTTACACTTGGAATCTCCAACTGGCGCCGAAAGAGGAAGGAAAGAGACGAGTGGCGCGCTCTCATCGATTCGGCTATAACCGGCTAAACGGTTCAACGCCAATCACATACATACATAACAACTGATCCGTCGCGTTAAGTAAGCTTAACAGTGTTCCAGAACTGATGGACGTGATACCGTCTCGTTTGGTATGCAGAGACCCCATTAGCTGACTTCTTTTCCTTGCGATCGACGGACGGTCAACTTCGATCCACTTCTAGGTCACAGTTCCGACATTGATCAGACGATCGGATTCGTAGTTTGTGCGGATGGCCTCTTAGCCTGCAGTGACCTGTGTATAGTGCCACTACTTATATGAGTTTGTTTCTAGAGTGGCGAAATCTCTGCATTTGCAGCCAGTAGCGGTTTCTACTTGCCCGTGAGACGATACTAAAATACGAATATAATAATATGGAAATCAGCACGTTTTGTGACATATTTTCGACATTTTGTAGTGCATAATATAAGCGCATGTCCAAGGAAAGCCAATAGAATTCCGATTACACTTCTAAACTATTAAAGAAGTGGCTTCATGTTGAAAGTTATATATTGATAGAGTGAACAACACATAGTATTGATTTCAATCTGAATGAAAATTTGTTCAATCCAAACTTACTTTGTGTGTGGTATGGTTTTCCAAATCAAATTTTATAAGAATAAGAATCAAAATTCAAAAGGATTTATTTTACACTTTTATTTGAATGAAGTAACAAGTACATGAGATCCAAATATCTACTCATTGCTACAAATATGTAATCTATACATTTATTGATATATTTCTATAAGCACATGTTTGTTTCTTTAATATTTGTTTCAAAAACTTTTGCAAATTTTTATAATTCAGTATACACCAGGTATTTCTGCATTCGGCATTCGCATTTTAGTCGTGCACTTTAAAAAATATTTATTATATGTATGTTATATACTTATAAATGTACGTCCAAACATATTTATGGTACACACATAACCATTGATGTATAGTATGTACCTATTAATACGTGAGCAGACAAAGCTATATGCATCCGACAGTGGTATCTGCATAAGGTCACCGGGGTGAGGAGATTTTTTATTCAACTACGGCTGCATTAAGAAAAAAAGCGAATTTTGTGATAAGCAAAGAACCGTTTACCTATCATTATTGTTTTTTGTTTTTGTTTTTTTTTTGCTTTAGTGAAATCAAACTCTGATGTGTGCAAAAACATGCATAAGTGCAAGCGTGATTGGATTTTGTTCGAAAAATACGCGCTTATTATGAGATGCAAACTCTCACTGCTGCAGCTTTGAGTAGCTATAAGCATGTATTTATATAAGTACAAAGATGCATGGATTCACATACATACATACATACATATTATATAGCAAACTGTATATGCGCGTACACAAACAGGTCCGCATGCAAGATTATTTGTAGGCTGAAATACTGAAATACACACATAGACATACATAGGCGTACGTACAAAAGTTCCTTTATTCACCTAGTGCGATAACCTTTCTAACACATATTCATGTGCACTTACATACACATTACAAACGTGCAAGAAATCAATAAGCAAATGAATTTTGTTTATTTTGCAACACAAAAAACAAAACAAGAAAAATATAAATAGAAATAAACTTTGTTGTTTTTTTTTTTTAGTGTTTCCCATTGCAGTAGCACTATGAGCTTATTAGTAATTTTTTTGGCTTTGCCTTGTTTTGCTTTATTAGCTTTACATGTTTACACTTTTACACATCCTATCAATTACATATGTTCATGCAAGCACCTAAATATACTTAAGTTATAGTTTAATATTCATAGACATGACATTTTTTTATAACTGATTCGATGGAAATCGTCATCTTTCCAAAAAGCCGGGGAAAATGGAAGGCGAATCTCCATAGTGTGTGCATATTCATAGCCAATTGCAAAATATTGCTCACCGGTACCATATTTTCGCTCAGAGATAAATATATTGACTTACTAAGCATTAGCAGCGAGTGTAAAATCCGTGTAAATAATCACACAAATTATGTGTGAAATTATTTTATTTTTGGATAATCGTACACACATCATTTGAATAAATTGAAGAAAAGTTCGTATATAAATGGCTTCGTATGCCACTTGATGTCGAAATGCGAAAAATTACATAGTAACCACACCCACCTAAATGCGGTTACACTTAAAAGTTACTTCATTTAAGTCTGCTAGAGAGAATTAAGTCATTATATGAAATATCTCAACTACTTCTTTGGCACTACAACCTTGGGTCGAGAATACCAAACTTTGCCAGATACCTCTTTCATTTGAGAAGTCACGCCAGTTGTACATCCCAAGTCCACTTAGTCCTTCCAGCCGACACGTGGGCGTCATTGCCTCCGTTATCCACCCATCGGTCTCGAATCGAAGGAACTTTTCCTTGGAGCATCGTACGACATGGCCCAACCAGTGCATTCGTTGTATATTTATACGCTTAACTATCCATGTCGCCGTAGAGCACATACTGTTCAATGTTCTATCTTCTTCAGTACTTCGCGCTCACGCGGACGTCTTCAAAGATCGTCTCGGAGAACAGTTCTCTCGAATGCAAGTACTTTCGCATTACAGTTTGTCATCGTCTCTGTTTTTGTGCCTTATAATAGAACGGGAATGAAAAGAGACTTACATATATAGAGCATAATTATTTTGTATGTGCGTATTTTCTGTTTCACAATATTTTCCTAAAATCACAGGAGTTCACAGGAAATAAACACCTACTTTGAATCTCTAGTAGATAACATTATCGAATTTATAACGAAATGTTAGAGGACTGTTGTAACTGTTGGAGAACCTTTTTGGGGTAGGGAAATAGACCATAATGTATTTTCTAAAAATTATCACGAGTTTTCAAGATACTGCCTTTAGTAGGCGTCATAGTTGGCGTGATTTGTACTAGCTCGGTTACGATGAAATTTGAAAAATCAGTATTCGATTGTTGTTGTTTTTTTCCATTCGGAAACAATGACTTAACAAAACAATAAATGACTTAACAATAGCAGGAGTAATGCAGCATTGAGGCCATTGAGGCCAATAACTTGAGAGCGATTAAACATTTTGACAGTATTCTAGTTAAAATTGGACCTCTGAGGCAAAGTTTATAGTATGTATGTATGTCCAATATGCTGTCTTATAAGTATTTAAATGTTATCGTTTGTGTAACAATCCTTTTATAACAATACTTTAGCTTGAAGCATAAATACATATCGCTCATTTACTTGAATAGTGTCACAACTCAAAAAAGTTGATTTTTCAGGAGAGCGATTTAAAGTTTTCAATTGTCTATTATTTAGCAAATATAGAAAAATTTCATAAGTTTATTAACAAATTGAGTGGCGTGTAATATATTAAATACAATGTTGAGCATAAATGGACCAAGTAGAGTGTACTAATGCTTTTTTTTGGGCATAAACGTGACCCATTTTGAATTGTATCGTTATTTGTGAAAAAATTAATTCGATTTCGCCGTCATAAGTCAAATGTGTCGTTTTTGTTGAAAAAAATCAATGCGAAAAATTTAATTACTTTTCACCAATATCGTTGTAATACAAAATATGTCGTTCTTTCTGAAAAGAAAACCAAATTCACTCTATGACAATATGTGTTGTAACACAAAATATGTCTCTCTTTCAGATAAAAATCCATGCCTAATTCTGGCACAACTGAGAAGTGTCGTTATTGTAGTTAAAAAATAATCCAACATAACAAGTTTAATAACGGCACCTTCTTATTTCACGGTTTATTTTTCTACGCATCGGAATGAAATTTGTATACAATATAGACGCTGAAATTGCGCACATTTCTGCATACTCAACTCAAAAATCGTGTTTTTTGAGTTGTGACACTATTCAAGTAAATGAGCGATATGTATATCCGTATCGTTTCATGTATTAGTGTAGTTTCGCCAATTTCTAGTATTTCTGTTGACATTATGTCATTCTAGTTGTAAAAATCATAAATTATTTTCATTACCTACATACATACAAACATCTCCAATAAGGCTCGAGTACATAACATCCTGGCCAATTCATTCGTACATTCATATATACATTAATATATGTGTGTATGTAAATCATTTCTAGTTCAAAATAACCAATAACCGCAGTTACTACGACAAGTATTACTTTCCACTCATAATTCCACAAACTTGTGTCAACAGTATAAAATCAATGCTGGTGTCCCTGGATACCAGGAATTTGTTAATTCAATTGTTTACTTTGCGCCAACTTTTTGGGAATAACCACATTGCTGATAACTTGGTTGGCTGCGTTGGGGAGCATTGCTGAATTAGTTTTTTTCAAGTTGTGCATGAGTGAAGGTTTAGTTTAGAATTTTGTTCGCGGATTTGATACGAAATTACCCCAACTAGACTGAAGGCAAATGTGTTTTGAAGGTAAATATGTTTCATGTGAATGTTGAAATTTACAAGGCGCGGTTTTAGGAATAGAAAGATAAAGTAACACACCTTTAACGTTTGAAAGCACTTCTTGAATGAGAAACAAGGTTTATGCCTTTTTTCTTGATTTTCTGAGGTGGAATTTCAATAGCTTTTGACAAAGATTGAACATTTTCGATGTACCTTTTGTGTTAATTCCAATATTAAGGAACCATTGATAGGAACTGCTAAGGAGTGTCTGGACTTTAAGTGATTGAAAAATTTACAATTTCATAAAATTTCAAGATTTTGCTCCATATTTTTTGATTGCAATGACATGAAGTTGAATGTGTTTTGCCGATTGTCTTATTAGATAAAAACAAAAACTTCGCAGCTACAAGTATATTTATCGAACTTGGCTATATTTTTAATGCTTCAGTGACGAACAACAGCAGAGTTCGATTACTTAAGGACTCATTAAATTTCCAACATTAACTCTGCATTTTCATATATTCTTTTCTTTTTATATTTTATTCTATTAAATTAATTTTTTTTTATTTCATTAAATAAATTACAGTTTTTAATTATTCAATTATTTCACGACCATCCTATTAAAATAAATGAGTACTTAGAGGGATAACTTGTCCTACAATACTACACGGCAGGTGACTGAGCCATTTGTTAGGCTCAACCCACAGCGGATTAGTCAAGACATCTTTTCTTGGTTGATACAACAACAGCCCATAGCTTCATATGTGACAACCCACACCGAACAAGACGAGATAAAAACGCATGTTCGCTTGCTTTGGTTTCGAGCAAAATATGCTTTGGTATTTTATTAGTCAAAAACGTTTTTGACTAATCCGGTGTGATGAGCCTAATTATTGTTTAAATTATTTAGTATAAAGATATATACAGTGGAACTTCCATAACTGGAAGATCTCCATAACTCGAACTTTTGAACTGGCAATAGAAGTAAAATTTCATACAAATCTCCTTCCATAAATCGAACTTTTCGACCAGGGCATAACAAAAAAATTATTATATAATTTTACTATCGAGGCACAATTTGAAAAGAGTTCATCTATATCGTATGGAGGAGAACAAAAAATATCATATTACTCTAATGGATTTCATAAATTATGGGATACAGACGTCGAGAGCCAGACAATAGCAAAGTGCAACAAACAAAATTAAAGAATACATGTTTTAACGTATTTAAAAAAAAAAAGTTATGCAAAGTAAATAATAAAAATTGTGCATAAATCTTTATTTTACAGCTTTTTGAAAAATTTATGTTTTAATGAAAATTTCTCTCTAATTTTTCTCTCTCTAACTCGAAGTTTTTTTGTGAATTATAGTGATTCGAGTTAGAGAAGTTCCACTGGAATTATGATCAATTTCTCAACATAAAAATATTTTAAAATGTAGCTGCAAAATTTACCCTAGTTATTAAATATAGTTCGTTGGCTAAAGAAGCCTGAGAGTGTGTTGGCCAAAATTCTGCTTCTATATATGACATGCCTTTTGATATTATCAGATAACTGCTGGATCTCTACAATTTGCGAAATTTTCTAAATTATCAAATATAGCTTGGCATAGCCTGGTTTTCGTAGCAAAATAGAAACATTATGCTATAACTTTGTCAAAGATTTGGAACATTGGAAAACTTTAGAGAGAAGTAAATTGATATATTCTACTAAAATGGATAAAAATTGTTTCGAAAATAATATAAAATTTACTTTATATTTTAAGAAATTCTTATATCTAAACTGACTAAGAAACATATCTGAATTCTCAAAATTAAGTTACTTCATTTTTTTTTATATCCTACAACAATCTCTACAACTAAAAATCCGACTGAATTCATAAAGTAGTATGATTTGCATCAATTTATATTTATAATTAAGGCTCCGTCTTGTAATTATCTTATAAATGGATAATAATATGGATAGGATATAAAAGGTCGACGCAATTACGTTACATAGAAATCTGATAGACCGAATGTCGATTCGTATCAGATCTGGTTAACGTCTTAGTAATTAGGCAGTAAACCGGTTAGGCACTACTAACTTCAACTTTGGTTGCTATGAAATAATTTGCTTTATCTCCACATTAAAAGAGTAGGTTTTACTCACTTACTAGTTTAGTTCACTTACTTCACAAACTTCATAACAATTTATGTATTCCTTTGTATAAAAAATATTTAGTATGTAAATCAATCATTAATGTGACATGCAACTCTATTTTATTGTAAATAATATGTAAATCTGCAACACATACATTTCCATACATACTCGTATATTTGGAGCATATTAGAGTCATAGCGATTTTGCACGCACTCCCAGCTGAATTTATGTTTAGTTATTAGATCAATTCGTCAAAGCAATAAAATTATGTTGAACATATTGACTTATGCCATGGTTACATGTTGCACCCAAACGGGTTATTGGGAATGCAGGTTTAATCATCAAATGAATAATAAATAATAACGGTTCTGCTAAGCAACCATACCCGCAATTTCTTTCTATGTACATGACTAACTGGCGTATTTGTACTAGGACTAAAAACAATTATAGTTAGAATTAATCTTAATTTTTTAAGGATACGGTGTGATATCCAAACATAAAATTTTTTTTCCCCTTCTTCATTTTTTCATATTACTAATCACGAAGATCTATATTCTAGATATTAGTTCATAATAGATTGATAAAATAAATGGAACACGTGATCTTCGTATCCCTAGTATATATGTAGAAACACCCATTGTTTCTGAATAGGCCTGTTACCGTGTTGATTAAATAGACTCTCTACTTCTATAAGATGTTTATGGGACTTTTTGAGATTATATATCTTTATAGGATAAACTAGTGTTTTCGATTCAATATTCTTATTTACACTTTTTGCTTCATTTTATAGATGCAGGCATACCGGGATAACTTCAAGCAAACACCTTGCCCAGCAACGTTTGAGACAAGTGGTACGTCTACAGGTCGATTACCTTTTTCGAAATCGAATCGCAATCGCAACGCTATAGATAAAACGTCTGGTTGTGTTGGTGTTGTCAATCCGTGTGGAGCTGCTCCACCCTCCGAGGCAGGCGTCTTAACAACACCCAGAATGCTAAGTCCTACACAAAATGTTGAGCCTACATCAACGGCCGCGTTACTACGACAAAATCATGAACTGCGTCAACGTCTCTCGGATGAGGCTAGCAGCTATCGTCGACGTATAGACTCTTACAAGCAAGCGCAACAAAACCAAGCGAATCTTGTCAGTCGCTTACAATCGAAAATACAACAATATCGACAGCGTTGTAGTGATCTTGAAGATCGAATGCATGATTCTATTAAACACACGCCCGTGCCACCTTGTGCGCCGAAGATAACCACCGGTCCAACCTCTAATCAGGTTATGGTAAATATTTTCTGTATACAATTTTGCAAATATTTTTTATGAACATTTGTTTCCAGTGTTCAACATCAATGGCGTTAGGTCAATCAAGCCTGCCGTGCTCATCTTCCTTGGACTCGCCGCCATTAACTTGTGCACGAGATTTTATTGTGCACGAAGATAGTGGTGAGCTTTGTCGTAAGCTCGAGGATGAACATAGTAAATGTGAACAACTCATGGCACAGAATAATACATTGCGGCAGCAGTTGGAAGAATCGAACCGCACAAACGAAGCCATAACTAACGATCTACAGAAGCTCACTAATGATTTTTCCAACTTACGAGATGAGTTGCTCATTAAAGAAGACGAATATAAAGAAGAAGAGCAGGTATGTAATATCCTCAAAATATGTATAAAAAAATAATCAACCGTTCTCTATATATACTCTATATCTTCTACTAAACAGGCATTTAAGGATTACTACAATGGCGAACACAATCGCCTCTTGAAGATGTGGCGTGAAATAGTTGCCGTCAAACGTGCTTTCAAAGACATGCAGTCCGCTATGAAAAATGAAGTTGGCAAAATGAGCTTGGAAATTGGCAGCGCTGCCAAGGATGTGACGAATTCTTGCGGTGGTCTCTCCTTTGTGCTACAACAAGCAAAACGCATAACAGATGCCGAACTTTGCGAGTCTAGACGTGAGAATAATGATTTGAAGTCTCAAATGGCGACCTTAAAGGTGCAATTTGAAAGCGCACGACAAGAAGTTTTAGAAAGAGATCAACGATTACTCGACCTTATGAATCAATTGAAAAAACTTGAAGAACGTTGCGCTCAAGCGGAATCGCAAGCAATGCTGGCCAATCGTTATAATGATGAAATCGAGCGGCTGAACAATTCTATACGTGAAATTGCGCAAGCCGTCGTACAAGATGCCGAAAGTGCCGATCGCGAGGCGGACGCTACAGAGGCGAATGAATCGATGCAGCACATGCACTTGACGCGTGATAGCGGTGGTGCTGGTATGAGCGTACCAACGAAATCGCCCCGTCGCAGCTCGGCTCGTGCATCGCAAGCTTTTGCTGAGGGCACTATATCAGCAGTACAAGCCGCACTACATAAGTATCAATTGGCCTTGCATGATATGCAAGTGAAATTTCAGAATGCTAACGAAAATCTGCGTAATACTAAAGCACAACTCGAAACGACCGATGGCACAAAAGCGCTCTTGACAACGAAGGTACAACAGCTAACTGAAAAGCTTGACGCCACTAATTCGAAGCTATCTGAACTATTGAATGAAAGAGATAGTTTACAGAAGACGCTAGAGGAGATACGCCAACAGAAACAGCAAAGCGAACAAGGACGTCTCGATTTGAATTCAGCAGTACGTTGTTTTTTTTTTAATTTTTTTAACATTATTTAAGTCATACATTCTAGAAAAAAGCACAGCAACGATTGAAGCTGTGTTAATTTAGTCTGTTAACAATACAGTACAATATAATATTTACAAATAATATAGTCAGAAATTACTAGCTTATTTTGAAAAAAATTTCGTAAAGAATTGTCGACCTGAATTTGTTTCAAAGTTTTCTTATTGAAAACTGCCATAAGCCAATACATTTGCGACCGGAGATTATGGCGACTAGCTAGTCGAAATTGATTCAATTCAATTTCATTTCGAAAAAAAACGGTTCTTCCATTTGCCTTTGTTACACTGAAAACTATTTTTTCTATTTACGATATTTTCATGGTTTTTATAAATAAGAATAATAATCTTCTATTCTTTGCTTCTCCCCAATTTATATTTCTAGTTCGAAAATCTAAGCGTAGATTTCGAAAAGCTGCAAATAAAAAATGGAAAACTGCTTAAGAAAATTGATTTACTTGAAGATGATAAAAAGGCGGTGGAGTTGGAAATCCAACGGATACTTAAGGACAAGAATATACTTGAGATGAATTTGAGGTAAGTATAAAATGTTTGCCAAGAATATTTAATCTAAGCTAGCGCTATGGATTTCGCACAGGTCGGAGGAGGATCGCGGCAGTCGTCTACGTGAGGAGACGATATCATTGCGTGAGGAATTGAACAGCGTAAGCCTGACTCGAGATCTGCTCGAGCAGCAACGTATCGAATCCGAAAATATCATTAATCTAATCGAAAAGCAAAAAGCCGATTTAGAGTATGACTTAGATAAGCTACTTTTAGAAAAATGCGATCTACAAGAAAGACTAGATAAACTATCGAACAGTAACACTTCCACCTCAGATGAGTTAAAGACACTTCAAACTAGTTTAGTGCAAACTCAGGAGGAGCGCAACAAACTGAAAGCAGAAGTAGATGAAATTCGCAAGGAAATAGCAACAGTACGCAAAGACCTAAGTAGCGTTGAAAAGGCGCGTCTAGAGCTGGAAACCGATAATTTATCTTATAGTGAAAAGCTAAAATGTACGCAATTGGAAAAAGAAAAAATATTGCAGGATCTGGCCTGTGTCACACGCGATCGTGGTGACATTCATAATCAATTGACCGCGTTGTGTCGCAAAAAAGAGTCGCTCAACGAAGAACTAATGCGAACACGACAAAAGTTAGAACAAACCGTCGAAACAAATAATCGTTTGAATAGAAATTTGGAAGAGATGGTAAAGGATGTGGAAGAAAAACAGGTCGTTATAGACTTGCATGAGAAGGAAACGCATCGACTACAGGTTGGTTATTGCTAAACGTACTTATAGAGTTTTTCTTTTGAAATGGTAGTAATGACAGCAGTGTTTTTATGGAGAGCTTGAACTCATTCATTGCCTAGATATTTTACTTTATCCATATAATTGTTAATTTTTTAACTGATCATTGTATTTTTCCTGCAAAAAGGAGCTTCTGGCAGCATTACGTACCGAAAAGGAGTCTCTCGAAGCTGTACTTTTCGATACAAATACACAGTTAGAAGCCACTGAGGAGAAGCGTCAACAGCTGGAGCGTGATTACCAAGAAGCACTTGTGCGTGAAGAATCATTGAAAAACACCGTTAGTCGCCTCAGTAAAGAACTAGAACAATGTCAACGTCGTGCTCAAGAAACTAAAACTCAACTGATGAATGCGGCACGTGCTGCTGAAAATGATTTCAATCAAAAGATTGCGAATCTTAAAGCAGCAGGCGAAGAAGCAGCTAAGAAACATGCGGACGAGTTATATAAACTGAGAACGGGATTGGAAAATCGTATGGCACAAGCGCTACAGGCGCTCCAAACGGCAAAGGATGACGAGATAGAAAAGTTACAGGAGCGTTTGGAAGCATTACAAGCGCATTTGGAAAGCTTAGTGCAACAGCATGAAGAGGCGATGATACGCGCCGAAAATGAAAAGCAACAAGCTTTGCTAATGGGTAAGCATCGTAATCGTACAGTTTTTGAATAATTTCCATTTCTTACTTATATTTTTTAATCTCAAAACATAGCACATCGCGATAAGCAAGCGCTCATGGAAAAGTTGGAAGCAGTCGCGCGAGAATTGAAAGTGGAACAGGAAGGGCTCGAACGACTGAAACGTGAACACAATGCACACGACGAAAAGCAGCGCAATGCAATTGCGCAGTTGAAGGATGAAATCTCAGCAATGCGTACAAGAGAGGAGGAAAATAGGTAAGTGACAGTGATTCGTAATTATACGAGTACGTAGGTGTTATATGTGGCTTAATTTATCGGCAGAATGAAACTCGAAGAATGTATAAGAAAACAGGAAATGCAATTAACGAGTCTAAAAGAGGAAAGAGATAATCTTAATCGTCTGGCGGAGGAGTTGAAAATGGATATACGTCTAAAAGAAGACAAAGTGGAAGGAATCAACAATGAATTGCAGGACGCATTGAGAAAAACCAAAGAAGGTAGTTTTCAATATAATTTTAAGTTGAATTAAGACATTTTTATTATCGACCAATACGTGCAGGTGAGGCATACATTGACAGCTTACGCAACGAGCTTACCGATTGTCGTCGCCAATTGGCGGACAGTAACATTGAGAAGGACAAGTATTCCAACAGCAACAAGGAGTTGCGCGATCATGTGAAGCATGTAGAGAGCGCAAAACGCGAACAGGCACGCGCCATCGAAGAAGCTTTACAGAAAATTAATACACTACAAGAATCTAAAAGTTCGCTGGAAAATGAGCGTACACGTCTAACGACGATTCTAAAGGAGACTGAGAATAATATGAGTAAAACTGTGCAAGAGCTCAATGCAACCAAGAATACGCTACAAAAAACGCAAATGGATTTCGCTCAAAAGGATGAAGGTGGCAAGGAATTGCAGAACAAGTTGGCGGCAGAAACCGAATTGAAGGAGCGTTGTCAACAGGAGCTCAGTCAGATTAAAAAACAAGTGAGTTTATTTGCGCTCTCAAATAGTCTCTCTTGCACTAGAATTATTAAAATTTCATTGATTGTCTTTTGAAGCTTGCCGATCTTGAAGAAAACTTATGCGAAACACGAGCGGAACTTGGGCGCGCCCGTTGTCAGTCCAATCAAGAAGAGCATCGTTTCCACAATCGTGAGCAGGAGCTGCTTGCGCGCATTGAAGAGGCACGTGGTAGAGAAAAACGTCTGGAGGATCAGAAACATAATCTCGAAGTATGCCTTGCCGATGCTACACAACAAATACAAGAGTTAAAAGCTCGTCTTGGCGGTGCTGAAGGGCGTATACGTGCACTGGACGAGCAATTGGCTTGTGTAGAGCTGCACAAACGCGACACAGAGCATAAATTGAGCTCAGTAGCACACACACTGCGCCGCATTGCCGGCATCCAGCCCGACGGTAGTGTCAATCTTTCCTATCGTCTCATCAGCCCAACGCGACGTTACAGTCCCATTCGCAATGGCATGGCATCATCCAGTTGTCATGATTACGACGCTAGGAGCACGTCACAATGTCCGGAGGCACCTTGTGATCTAGATCCGGATTTAGTGCGTAAGGGTGTGCGCAATCTAATGCATCAAGTAGCGCAAATTGAGCGTGAGAAGGATGATATGAAAGTACAATTGGCGGCGGCTAAAAAGCAGCTGCAGGATGCTGCTGAACAGCAGTTGCGCTGCGATGGAAAAGTAGGTAAACTACAACAAATGTTGCGACATTTGCAGGAGGAGAAGAGTAACCTAAACACTGAATGTAGTATGAAAGCTTCGGCCTTAAATGCGCTCGAAGAAAAATTTAAGCAGAAGTGTGACGAGTGTCAACAGATGCGTGAGAAGATTACACAGCTGGAAATGCAGTTAGGATCATGCAACGAGGAGAACTCGCAGATTGAAGTAAAGAATTTCATATCACTATTCAATATTTAATTAACATTGAGTATTCTAAAGCTTAAATATGTATTACTATGCATATTTCGGTGATTCTACTAAAAATATGGAAACCTAAAATGTATACATAATTAATAACTGTAAACCCTATTATTTTCAGGATCGTTTGGAGAAATGCCGTAGTCACGGTGCGAAATTGGAAAATGAGAAACGTTATCTCCAAGAAGAGTTAGCCAAGGCAGAGGGTCGTGCCGCCAAGTTGGATCTGCAGCGTGTCGCTATGGAGGGTGACATAAATCGTTTGCAGATGGCTCTGCAAGAAAAGGATTGTCAGGTACGACAAGCGCAAGAACGATTAGACAACCAAAATAGAGCAATGGTACAATTGGAAGAACGTTGTACCTCACTTAAGACGACAGTGGATCAAATGAAAGATCGTCTGCAAAAGACAGCAGTCACAGAAATGGAATTACGTGGAGAAATTAAAGTGCTGAACAAAGAACTCTCCGAACAGGGACATTGTTCACAATCCAATGAAGAGAAACTGAAGTTACTACAAAAACAATCACAAGCAGCGGAAAATGAGAAGCGTATACTTGCTGAACGTTTGGATAATGCACAAAGCAATTTGAATGAGTTGCGACGCAGCCAACAGGCGCAATTAGATCGTATACAGAGATTGCAAGAGCAGGTCACCGATTTGGAGGTGCAACGTTCGGCTTTGGAGTCACAATTGCGTATTGCGAAATGGAATCAGGAGGCGGGCGATAGCGGCGGCATAACGACTAATGTCGACAAACGCGAGGAAGAAGAGTTGAGTCGCCAATTGAAATCGTCGCAAAGAGAAAAATCAGAATTACGCAACAAATTACAAGCTCTACAAGACAAAGTCAAGCAATTGGAGTCGGAGCGAAAGAGCAAATTTTCGGGTGGTGGTGGCATTACAGCATATGATCGCGCAGAGAAAAATACTTCATATTATGATTCTGGAGATTACGACTCTAATCGAATGGAAAATGCGCAAGGTTCATACAGTTGCGGTCTGGATCATGCCGTCATAGAGCAAGAGTCCCGTGATCTACGTTTAAAAGTGCGACGCTTGGAGACACTCTTGGCGGAAAAAGAATCCGAATTAGCAAGACTCAAGGCACGCGTACACGACAGTGCCAAATGTGGGGAAGGTGGATTAGATGCAGACCGTTACCGTACTGCTCAACTGCACGCCGAAAAGTTATTAGATGCGCGCGAACAGTCGCATCGCCAGCAGGTGTTGCGTTTAGAAAATCAGGTAGGGGTTTGTAAATTATGCCTGTGATTTTAAAATTATATTTTGTGTAAAATTAATAAATGGTTAACACATTTTGCATTTTTAGATATCTATGTTACGTGAACAATTGGCACAAGAAGCCAAACGGCGTCAACAATACATTTTGCGCAGCTCGAAAGCCAATCGCGAAATGCAACACTTGCGCAATACACTTGGCGATTCATTAAGACACGTTTCTCAACATCCTTTAGATCCGAATTTGTTGGAAAGCGAGTCGCGCCGGTAAGTATGCACTTAATAAAATGAAACAAAACGCAAAAACATGATTTACTATAATTACATATGTATGTATACATTTATCTTGCAACAGCTTGGACAATGCCGTTTCTATGAGCCTACCACCGTCAACATGTCGAGATTACGATCAATAAAACTTGTGAAGTGAATTGATTTGTGCGCATAAGAAATTCACGAAAGGACGGCGAAATTGAAAACTGCCATTAATAGCTTCCTTTTAGAAACTAAATGCATTTATTAGCATACATATTTACATGCATATAAACTAGTCACATAGTATACAAATCATAACTATTATCACTAACCACACATGCATACTTACATACATATGAACACATATGTAGATATACATATACTCGTACTAAAATTCTGAGAAAAATACAAAACTATTGGATCTGTTTGTTTTCATTCATTAACCATTATTCCATTGAGATATTATGTATAATTATTTATAAATATTACTCTATGGCTTTTCATTGTCTGCAAGATAGACAATAGAATATAGTGAGTTTTATGCTTGCATTCCACCCATATTAATCGATTTAATTTTTACAAAACTAGAAAACGCAATTTATTTATACATTAACTTATAATGCTGTTGCACTTCTCCTCTCATTAGGAGAATATTGCGGTACAGCTTTTTAAAACGGTCTATACAAACTCATTTCACCACTTTTCACATTCACCTCTGCATACATGACATTCATACATACAAGAAGAAAATACAATACAATGAAATTAACGAAATCTAATAACAATAATAAAATATCAACAGATTAACTAGCCACACAAATAATGTACACTTGAGCAAATAAAAAGTACGACTGGTATATAAAATTTTTGTTCACTTTATTCTGACTTCAAAATCTTTTCCAGCTGAGTGACGACCATTTTCATGTTAGCCTTTTGTTTAGACAATTTGGACACTTCGCCCACAATAGCGAATAGAGCCTTCTTTTTACCACTTTTATATTGCTTTACCGCTTGTGCGTGTTGCTCAATTGCCTGCCGGCAAAATTGATCGATTACTTTTTCATCAGTAATTTGTTCCAGTTTTCGTTCTTTTATCAGCTGAAAATTATGTAGAATTTTAGAGAAATTATTAGTTTTTAAATTCTAATTTGTACTTTAAAAAAATATCAAAATATGGTACTCAAAATCAAGTTAGTCGATTACTATACTACTACGAGTTAATTTTACCGTTTTCACTTCTTGTGTTGGATCCTCATGAATGATTTCAATAAGCTCTCGCCCAGCTTGTAAATTTATTGTGCCGGCATGAAGCGCTGTAAGAATATCTTCAAGGTGGGTATAGCTAAGTTGACTGGAAGAGCAATGTATTACAATATTATTGTTATGCTTTTAAAACTATTATGTACTTTTTTTTAATTTGTATAATTTAATTTCTCTGGAGAGAATTCAGAAATACTTATATGTAGATCTGTGAATACTGAAAAGGTTTTCATCACATTTCACTATTGATTTTCATTAAAAAAATAAAGTATTTTAGTAGTGATCAACATATATTATTAAATTTAGTATTTATCAAACTCTGATTTTTTTACTTTTATTTATTTAGCTGTAATTGCTACTTACCAGTCTTCGACGTCCACATTTGCTTTGTTGCAAAATGTCAGTAGATCATTTATTAAAAAGTTTGTAATAAGTTTCGCCGGTATGCCAGGAACATGCTTCATTATGCTCAAAAAGTATTCTAACAATCTAGTCTCATTCTTATTAAACAAGAAAAGTACTTTAACAAGAAGAAAAAAATTGTACACCTTTTAAACAACTTACCACCAAAATGACGGCAACATCCTGACTTAGCTGATAATTTTGTATTAGATTTGAACGCGTATCCTCTGGTAGCTCAGGTATATCTCTACTGATTGACGCTACAGATATGACATCGTTATCGGTAGAGTCAGTTGTAGACATATTTAAACGTAAGGGTGGTAAATTAGGTTCCGGCATGAAACGATAATCTTGCAAAACTTCTTTATCACGCATAGGCACTGTAGAACGTGTTGTTGCGTCCCATGAACGCGTTTCATTCGTAATAACACCACCATTTGAAACAACTTCAAACTGCCGTTGTATTTCGAAAGTGATTGCTTGAGAGATGCTGCGAACTGAGCCAATATTTTTTACTTCAGTCCGCACACCAAACGGTTCGCCACTCTGGTGAATGGAGATGTTAGCATCAACACGAAGTGCGCCCTCTGTATTTTTGGAAAGCATAGATTAGAATTGCACCTTATGAACATATTATTAACAAACCTTCCATTTTGCACGAACATGAACGCAGCGACTTTAAGATTAATATCAATTCCTTTACCAATGATGCTGCTTCCTCACCAGTTTCTAAATCTGGTGCAAACACTAGTTCTATAAGTGGTGCACCGGCACGATTTAGATCGACGAGACTTCTAAAAATTAAATATTTGCTTAAGTGTTAAGAATTCATAATTATTCAATAAATGAATTATATGCATTATTACCTCTTTAATTCTTCGTCGTGCAAAGATTTGCCACTGTCCTGTTCCAATTGTAATTGTAGTAGACGTGCCTTCTTATAGTATGTTTTCTTTCCGGGTACAATAACCGGAAATATCAACTCGCCATCATTTGCTAGAGCTGCTCTTTGTTGAGTGATTTGATAGCCAACCTGTAAAGAAACTGTCAGTAAGCAACTTAGAGCTGATAGTACATGGTACAAACCGGCAAGTCTGCATAAAAATAATGTTTACGGTCAAACATAGATACTTCGTTGACCCGACAACCAAGTGCAATAGCTGTCTTTACACCAATTTCTACGCATCTCTTGTTGAGTGCCTTATATTTGTTTGTAACAAAAAAATATTGACATAATCAATGAACTAATTAACATTTGCTAGTAAATTGAAATATTGTCTACCGGTAATGTGCCTGGTATAGAAGCATCGAAATATGAAACCGCTGAATTAAGTGGCGCTCCAAATTCATTGCTGCTACCAGAAAATAGTTTTGAATCGGTAAGCAATTGTGCATGTACTTCTAAGCCGACAACACTTTTCCAATTTCTGTTAAATAAAAATGTTTACTTTGGTTGTCACTAAAAGTTAACATTACTCACTTTAAATTAGCTTTAGCTGTTTGTATTTGACTAGAAAATCCTCTAGAACCGCTTCTACTTAATATTAGTTTTTTGTACATTATGTATATTGTTTACCAAAAAACAATAGCAAAACGAATTGAGTGATTTTGGAATTTGTCATATAACACCGGTTGACAGATAAGAGGAAAATATACAGCTGTAGATCAGCTGTTATGCTAACAGCTGCTGGGAGTTGCCAAATTAACCGTCACTCAACCACCTGATTTGCAGCTGCTGATAACAGCTTTTGATGAATCTATTTGAAATACGTTAAACTTGTATGTTCTAGCAAAAAAATATTATATTGATATGAATGAATAATATTAATATGCTGTATTATAATTGTAAAATTAATGGCAAAAATGTTACACAAATTGATGGGAAATTAACTGTGCGACTGTGCTTTGTATTGGGTGGCACTACTGCCGTTGCATTCTATTTTCTTTTACACTTCTAATCAACTTATTCTTTATATGACATTTGCAAAATCTGTTTTATATGTTCTTCGGTAATTAGTTCTTCCTCTTTAATTCGCTACACTGTTCTCTGCTGTTGGTGAATGAAAAGTTAAAATGAGGTTTTGGGAGTGATTTTCTGCATGATCTGAATGTAAATCTAAATCCAAACTTCTGGAGGATATGACGAAACTACCGAATGTAATTAATATATTTTAAGAATACTACTATTGCTAATATGAGCAGATATACATATATGTTTGTAAATGTTTACAATTATTTAGAATACAATTAAACAGGAAGTAGATGAACAATCGTAGTCGGATTAAAATACCAAAGTTGTTAAGCCGCAGCTAATAGGAATCAACGTCAACAATAACTATGAATGTGGAAAAAGTGTTCTCCGATTTGGAGTCCAATCAACCGCATGAGTGCGAGGAGTCCAAACGAAAATTAGTGGAATTGTTTACACAGAGTGAGCTTGTTTTATACATTTAGTCTATAAGGATTTCTAACTCCTTTGATTCCACCACTTCACAGATAAAGAAACGTGGCCCGTGCACTACATGATGGAGTATTATTACAAAACAGGTTCCCAACGAATTATGGAGGTTTTGGTCAAAGTGCAGCCGCCACATGATATATTCATTTTTGACAGGGTGTCTGATTGGCTTAAATTGCAAACACATCGTTTGCAGGCTCTGAAATTATTATTTTTCGTTGTACGCAACAATCCAACTTGGTTATTCAAAATTGAAAAACACCGCCTTATAAAGGATATCTTTAAGCTGTTAATGGTAGATATTTATACATAATTTCAATTAAGGAAAGTGTATTTGAAATAATGAATTTTACACTTTACACAGACGGAAAAAGAAATCGTGCCACTAATGAGCGCGCTACTTTGTATAATAACGTTACTACCAATTATACCTAACTTGGTTCCAAACCTATTCGGTGAGTTATTTGAAGTATTCGGCCATTTAGCTTCGTGGAATTTGCAAAACCCAAAATCTCTACCTGGTGACAAACTTGTGCATCTCCAATTGGGACTTCAAATATTATTCAACCGGCTGTATGGAATGTATCCTTGTAACTTTATGGCCTTTTTAAGTGATTTTATTAAAAAAGAAAAAGGTGCAATTTTCCATCATACAATCAAGCCATTGTTGGAGACTGTGCGTATGCATCCAATGCTAGTTACAGCGACAATGGAAAGTGAAGTTAATCAAATCAATCGGTTTAAAGAAAAGGAGCCTCATGACGTTGTAGAAGAGTGCGCAAGATTGTCGCTACCAATGTTCCATCAGGTAAATATTACAAATAACTATTCAATTTTAATAATTTATTTATGTTAATTTACTATTCGCAAAGGATTTAAATTCGAAACAAATGATCGCATTGTTAAGAGGGCTACTAGATGCAAACTGTGAAGACCGATTTACTTTGGAGGTAAAAAGAAGCAATGATAGCAGCTCGGTATACAATGTGGATCAAATACGAAGTAGCAAAGGTCCTGTGTGGCAACATTATTATGATGTTAATAGAAGCTCGAGTGGTGGTGCGATTTGGAGCCCTTATAGTGATATAACAGCATCCGGACCAATGCCATTAACACCCACGCCTTCTTATATGTTACCGCTACCGTCTACGAACGCTGCTGTTTCGAAGATTACCAACCAAATTACCGGTCTCTCGGGCTCATCACCACCTGAAGCTGCTGTGGAGGCCACACCGGAGACTACACCCATGAAAGACTTAAAAGAATTTAAACAGCATTTGGCAAATCCCCATGCAGTGCGTGCCATTTTTGCTAGTCAACCATCTTCGCCCTTGCGAAAAGAAAATCAAAATCAATTTAATTTCTCTGACTTAGCAACAGATGGCAGTTCCGTTGGAACGGCGACGACGTTAATTGAGCAGGAAGTTAATACCCGAGTTGTGACCCGCGTTTCGACTACATACGACAGGAGACTACAGCAGATTGTACAAGATCGTAGCCGTTCGCATAGTCCATTTCAAACGATTGAGTCCATGATGGCCAAACATCAGAGGCCTTTTCGTTCCCCCAACGAAATCAATTGTAAGTGTTTAAACTAAATTATTTATTGTTTGCAAATAACCTTTTGACGTCTTACTTCAGCTAAAAGTGGAACTCCCGACATTGATCTGCACGATATGACCGGCAGCAACCAGTTGCGTGCGTCAGCTGTGCCGACACCAACCCCCACCCCTACATCGACGCAAACACCAACGCCATCAGTAACGCCTACCCCAATCATTTTCACGCAGTCTGGTTCGTCGGTGCCAACACCAATATCCACGTATCCGACACTGGAAAATATTACAAAAATCTGTAGTGATTGCAACGAAACGGATCGATCTATGTGCACTGAAGGCGGACTTCAAATACCGACAAGTCGTTCTGTGCAACTCTTAATAGCTAATGGTATTGAGCGTCGTATCCGCATGCTCAGCGACTGCTACAATGATTCAAGTTGCTTGGATATTGGGTTAGATGATAAGTGTAGCGGAGAAACGGAAGCGGATGTAACTGAAGTGCGAACTGTACGCCGAACAAGATCGTGCCCTGCTATAAATCTGCTTTTACATCAAAGCCCAAATGAAGTTGAAGAGGACCTATCCAGAAACGCTTTAAAATCGGACAAATCACAACATCGTTTGCAAAAAAGCGGAAAAATGCTTGATATACCGACTAAACAAGAGCACACACTTGACACGGTCGATAGGATTAATACACGCAATAACATTTCGACGCAGACAATAGAGTTCGTGCCACAAAAATATGAACATTCTTTGTTTGAAATGTTATTGGAAAGCGTTAATCTACGTAACAAATGTGAGCCCAACAAATTAGGCCCACAGGAGATACTCGATCTGTATGTTTCGCGTACGATTCGTTCAAAGGATACATCTGACATGATAACTGGCCTAGATCAGGTGTGTTTGTCAAATTTTTTAAATTGTTAGCTGTTTCAATAAATTCTTTCCAACATTTTGTAGGAACAATTCCAACTTGTTTGCCTCCAGCTGCAATATGAACGGCATCGACGAGAAATGCATGCAGAACGAAACCGTCGTTTAATGGGACGAAGTCGTGATAAGCGCAGTGTGGAAATGGAACGCGATCGCTTGCGTGAACAGGTGAAGAGTATCACGGCTAAGAACATGGAACTAGTGAGGCAAATCGAAAAGAACACAAAGCAACATAATTCTCGCGAACAATTGTGTGTTGATGAATTGACACAAATCAAGTTGAAATACCAAAGGGAAATCGAGCAAAATGAGTGCCTTCGACAGGCCAATGAAAATTTACAAGCACGTCTGAATGAGGAGCTTGCTAATAGAAAAGCCGATACATACGAACTGGAAGCTTTGCGTGGTCATATATTCAATTTAACTTCAGAGTTGCAACTCGCACAACAGCAGGTGGAAGTAGGTGTTCAATGTAAACAGGAATTGGCACGCCTAGAGTCGGAATTCATAGTTATGAGCGAGGTGCAAATAAAGTGTCGCGATAAACTTTCGGAGATAGACAATTTCAAGGCACGCGACGAGGAATTCCATATGCTTCAAACCAACTACAATAAAGAGTTAAAAGGTAAACACATTTTTTGGCATTGAAATCGTATATTGTCTATTAATAAAATGCAATTATTTGTATCTACTATAGAGGTGCGTCACATTTTAGAGGAAAAAACATCGCAATTGGATAGTGCAAACCATAAAATTAACGAGCTACAAGCACAGCTACAGAGTAGCGATAAAGTTATCACTGATCAAAAGCGATTGTTAAAAACAGTTAAAGATGAATACGAGGAAATGTTTAAGGTGTTTATGCATTTATTATTTTTTTATTTTATTTAATTTTCATTTTTTATTGTTTTTATTTATAAATTTTATAATTTACGCATATATTACTAAGTAAATATTTTAATAGTGTGTAAATGCATATATTTTAATTTATAACGGTATTTCTAATACTTATATTTCTTTGATAATTCGATTTCTAGGCGCTTAGCAAGAAATACGATGTACAGAAAAGCATTATAATGCAAATGGAAGAAAAGATTATGATGTCGGTGTACAAACCACAGGGTGGAGTATTCCTAACTACTTGTTCGCCAGACACTGATAAGACCGGTAGCATATTAATTAAATATCCATATTAAAAAAAAAACTACAACACAACACTCTTTTCTAACAGATGTCGCCTCGTCGATGGATCGAAATTCACCTTTATCGACCTCGTTAGCTTCGAGTGAAAGTTTATCGGCAAGCTTACGTTCAACAGAGCTTCGAAATTTGCATCAATTAGTTGAAACACCTACAACTGAGGTAAGCGCCGGTGGAAATGGAATTTCCGCTAGTGCTGTCAAGGGTAGTGCGAACATTATTGAAGGAAAACGTTTACCAGCACCAGATTTGGCTAGTTCTGCAATGACGGCCTCGTCAACCGCTGCAGCGAGTGCCATCAACATTATAGCTAGTACAAGTACTGCAGCGGCAGCAGCAGTGTCATCGACCGCCTCAGCTCAGGCACAAAACTACGAATCATCGAGTGGAAAAAGCAGTCATATTCATCCACATGTACATTTGCAACAATAGCAAAGATAAAACAAATTAGTAAAGAGAATATTAAATTATGATCGCAGTATTACGGCGATTCATATAAAAGCAATACCTTCTTTCAATTATATTTTTATTATAGAAGCAATAATGTTTATATACTAACGACGTTTGTACGTTAATTATTCGCAATTTATAAACAATGCAACAACAGTGAAACTGAATATGTTTACACAGGTTGTTGTCAGGATAATTCTGTTTGATTTTTTTTCAGGCAAATATTTGACTATTTATAATTCGTTACAGAGCTATGTTAACCGGTTATCTGTTAGCGATGCCTAAAACTAAAACAATTTCTAACCAGATTTTAACAATATGGTAACTTCAATCAGCTGATTACAAATATTTGGGTTGACTTCAGAATGTAAGAAAAAAGGGCGTAAAGAAAAATTAAGCACTAGTGTTAATGTTTAAATTTTATTGTATTGTTTTGAAAAAGTTACAAAAGCAGAAAAATGTTAGCACAGTACATGGATGAGTTTGAGCAGGTGAAATAACAAATGTAACTCTTAAATTTCCGCTCTACATTATTGTTTATGTTCATTTAGGAACCATTTGAGGTGTCGGAATTTATTGAACGTCTTACTTGGCGAATTAACAATGAAGTGGGAATCAGTGGGAAAAATGCGGACGATTTCAATCCCGTAGCACTTCATGAAACTTTTATACAAACCATAAAAGATATGAAGATTTTACAAGAAAAACAGCAAGCGAAATGCGAACGGCTAGAAGAGTCACTTCGTCAAGAACAAGTAACACACACAAAACAAATATGTAAACTACAGGAACGTCATCAAGTCGCAATCGATTGGTTTGGTCAATTAGATGAGAAAATCAATTCTGTGGCTGGTAAAATCATACATCTTGGTGAACAACTAGAAAATGTGAATACACCTCGTAGTCGTACGGTGGAGGCGCAAAAACTTTTAAATCATATGTCTGAGTTTCTTATTCCTGGTCCCATACTCAACGATATTTTTACCGATCCTTTCCGGCTTTACGAAGCTGCAGATGTGATACAAAAACTTTACACAATATCACAAGATTTGCCAATGGAAAAGTTTGCTGATTCGAAAAGGAAAATCGAAAAAATGTATGATGACGTTGAGCGTCGACTTATTGAAGAATTCGCAACGGCACAAAAGTGTGAAGACATTGAAAAAATGAAAAAGTTGGCGCAGATCTTATCTCAATTCAAGGGCTATACACAATGCATTGATGCCTACATAGAGCAAAGCCAAATGGTAATATGATTCATTTTCATTTGTACTATGTGTGAATATGTTTTTACAATACACTTTCCCAACAGACCCCTTACGGCGGTAAGGATATATTTATAGGAATAACACCTATGTGCAAACATCATTATGAGATCATAAAAAAAGTATTTGCCAATCCAGCGCAAGTGATGTCGAAATTTATACTTAATATTTATCAATTAAAGTTAAATCAGTATGCTTTAACGAAATTGGACGATAAGAAGGACGAGGAAAAATATTTGCGTACACTTTATGAATTGTATTCAAGGTAAGAATGTTTTCTTCAAATAAAGTAGTATTTAAATTGCTTATACATTCCATATTTTTAATAATATCTAATCTAAATAATGCTCATTTTCTTGTGATAGAACATTGAAGTTGTCGGTAGATCTACAAATTTATATGTCTACCATGGACGACGATTTGCTGCAGAAGTTGACTCAACAAATTTTCACCAAACATTTGGCAAATTATGTGGAAGTAGAGTCGAGATGTCTAACAACAAAATGCTCAACTGAATTAGAACGATTTTACGTTAATAAAAAGCACCAGAAAAAGCCCACCGAACGTTTTCAAGAACTGAGACGTGATATGCAGGCATTAATAGGTACACGAGCCAACATTAATATAGCGCAAATTGAAGACTATGGCGGCGAGACATTCCTTTGCGAAGAGTTAGCTATAAATATGTTGCAGGAGGCCAAGGCAGCACTCAAACGTTGTCGTCTGCTCTCCACAGCGATCGAATTACCCACTAACGTGATTAAATTAAATGATATTTTATTACGTTTCCTTATGCACGAACATGTAGTGTATGCACTCGAACTAGGTTTGCAGGCGATACCGATCGTAGAAGGCAAAACCTTTCCACAACTTTACTTTTTCGATGTGGTTCAAAAAACCAATATAATTGTGCATTTATTGGAGAAACTCTCGAATAGCTCAGTTATACCATGCATTATGTAAGCACATTTAGAATTGCATTTCAACACAATGCTAATAATATAATTTAAAAATATGTTTGTGTGCGTATTGCAGTAACACGCCAAAATATTCGGATTTTATGTTCAAAAGACGTTTGTTAATGGAGCAAATTGAAAAAACGTTAGACCAGGGGCTCGAACGGTCTATCAATGCGATAATCAGTTGGGTTAAATTATACTTGCAGAGCGAGCAAAAGAAAACTGATTACAAACCAGAAACGGATATGGACACAATCTCATCAGCGGTGAGTCAATGATATAAAAATACCTGAACATTTTATTTACATTTACAGTTATGTGAAGCACATAAATTCAAGTTAATTGAGTGGTGGAAAATATTGGTATTGGCAGCTAATTTATTGCTGAGATATGTGCCTAATTTATGACACCGTTACTCTGCTACATACTTACGTTTATTTTTAACTATGTATTTTTAGGCTTGTCTGCAGGTTGTTCAAAATTTGCAGCCCGCACTAAAGCAGGCAAAACGCTGTGTTGATGGTGATAATTTGCAAAATGTTTTACACGAAATTGGTGTGCGCTTTCATCGTGTGATTTTTGATCACTTACAAACCATGCAATATAATACGGCGGGTGCCATGTGCGCCATCTGTGATGTAAATGAGTATCGCAAATGCATTCGCGAGTTGGAAAATCCATTGGTCACACAACTGTTCGATATCCTACATGCATTATGCAACCTATTGCTGGTGAAACCAGAAAATTTGCAAGAAGTTTGTACCGGAGAGACTTTGGTGAGTGAAAAATAATTTTTGTTTTACTTAGAGGAAAGTTATTTTCTCGTATGTCTTGCTAAAATAACATAAATATTTTCAAACATAATGCAATTAAAATTTAACACTTATGACAATTAAATTTTTTCTTAACATTTATTCTGCGAAACAAAAAAATAAATATTTTTGCTTAAATTAATCAATGAAATTGTTAATAAAAATATAAATTTTATGATAGATTTTCTACGCATGCGCCTTTCATAATTCTACCATATAAATACAAATACTTCATTTCAATCAAGAAACTTTAATAAATTTTAATCAGACCACAAATATATTGTGACCTTTTCATTTCAGAATTACTTGGACAAATCAGTTGTGCGACAGTTTATACAGCTACGCGCCGATTTTAGATTTATTAAAAACACCAATTATCTTAAGGGTATTATGGAATGAATAGTCCGCTATATACAATTATCTATTATTAATAAGCACTGTAATCAAAATAATTTTAGCAATAACAAAATATATAGAAATAAAACTATATTTCATATAAGCAAAGATAGTGTATTCAAAAAAATCGCAAAGTTGAAAATAATTTTTATTAACATTTCGACTTGCGCCACTCAAACAGTCAAATAAGAATCAATGAACTGCATTAGTGTTAGAAAGGAAGAAGCAAAAAATACAAAGCATTTAATCAAATGTAGTCGTTAGAATTTGCTACCGTATCAGGTGCTACACTCCGCTTAATCAAATGACTTTCGCCAGTTATATATTGAACGCAATACCAGCATTATACGTTTCGCTAAGTACAAAGTGAAATATACAAACGCATATTCTACCAATTAGTGAACATCTCTTCATCAGCAACAATTAATTATTGACATCGACAGCTGACAATAATTGACAATGCGCCTTGAATTCTTCTACTTGAAATTATTATATCTGAGTAATATATTTTGGATGACATTTACAGTTGGACAGCCAGTTGATGTGCAAGATGCATCAAAAGAAATTTTCAAGAAGTTATTAAGCTTGCGTACGCTACCCTTTGAAGACTGCGGTGAGTAGAGATAACTGTTTTTAACAATGAATTAATTAACGTATCTAGATTTATAAGCAGATTGCTATTTACGTATCGCATTCCGGTAATAATTCATTTTTGGTATTTTAATTACTAACAACGTTGACATAGACGTAGTAAATTTTAATTTTTGTGGAGTATTTTGATAAGATGAACACGGTCCTATAATCAATATATGTATGTACGTACAATACAAGCGGATTTATTTAGAAGTTCGCAGCTTACAACAAAAGTATAAGTTTTTTTTTAATTTTTTAACGATTGGGTATATTCTGTACGAAATAGGTTCTCAGCGAATAAAATGATTGTTTAAATTAGAAAATAAATTTAAAAATAACGACCGGATAACCCTCATATCAATATCCTCAATTTGAAAAATGTCAACACTCAACTTTCGTGCTAGTATTCGGTGTTCTCATAATCAGTTGTATTGTTATCGGCATAAACAATGATGCAGCATTATCGTTTAATTGCCATCAAAAACGATCTATCTGAAGGACTAACAATACTTCACAAACATTTTCAATTTATTCGAGTATGTATGTATACACATACTGTTACATGTGACGCTCTCGCGATGTGAATATGCTTATTAAAAGAATTACGGAAACTTTTGAAGTGGACAATACTGCCTCTTAGTCGTGTTCGAATTTAAATAATTTATGAACGTATAAATTTTATGGTACAAAGCTGTGGGAATTTCTTTTTGTATAGGCGGCACGGGTAATACGCTAAGCTTAAGTACATACATACATACATACATATGTATGTGGGCTGTACGAAATTTGTGGTCGAAACTAAAATGTGGAGCGCTTATTAATACAGAGTGATGAAAGCTACTCTATTTAAAGGAAATTTTAAATTAATATTATTTATTATGTTTTATTTTAATTTGGGAATTCAGTGCCGTGGACTTTTAAATAGCAATTCCCGAACGCCATTTTTTTGGAAAACAATTTTATAATATTGTAGTAGAATAAAAGAAATTGAAATAATAGCAATATTGGAGTATTAAGTGAAACGTAATAAATAAGTACACAAATACTTAATTTATATTCAACTTAAAAATAAGAGTATTGTCATTCCACAAAGAAAAAGTATCTATGAACTGTTTTTTTTTAACGTAGACAGCTATGTCATTTAATTTCACTAAAGGATTTCAATGAAAAGCTAAAATGTATGCGCAACATTTAAGTTCCCATTATCTGAAGCATACTGTATTTTTATCTGCTAATATTAATTAATTAATTCCCACTTTATTAACTTATCGAAAAGATAATGCTATTATACATACTGAAGAGAAAGATTTTTGTATTGATGTCAAATTTTCATTACGTTAGATATAAATGAATGGAAGAAATAAACACTAAACCCACAACAAAACTAAATAAAAATCATTGTATATGCTTCTTTTAAAATTTTTATTCAAGAATAAGATATATGATATATGTAGCTTGGGATTAGTAATCCAAATTGCAATCGTCATAGCTTATTGCCATACATACACACATTTCTATGTAATAAATATTCAATCAAAGTTATTCCTGAATTTACTGCTACTTTTTAATCCAGATTTTATTTCCCTGATAAGCTAGCACGTACGGCCTTTTACTATTGACGTATTTCCTCAGCTGAATGCTACCTATGCTTATCAAGCAAAAAAAAATAAATAAAAAATAAAGAAGTTTAACAAAGCTATGCATTGCCTACCTACTTGAATTTAATTGCCCTTAATATTAATTGTTATGATCAGTAGTGCTTGCGTATACATACATACGTATGTAGAGAAATAGTATAGGTGGGAATATGATAAAGAAAACGGGGCGAACTTACTAAATTCCCAATAGGGAAAAGTTAAAAAAAAAATAATAATTTTTCGTAATTACTTAAAAATTTATACATAATTTTTTAATATTATTTCATATTTATGTTTTCTGATAAAATGTTAAAAATCTTATATATCTATATTATTTTAGGATCTCGTTACGATGTACTGTATGTTAGTGTTTCAAGCTGTACCAAAATACCTTGTCAAATGGTTCGTGGTTCAAATGTGACGGTAAAAGTTATTTTTGATGATAACGGTAAATACAATTACATGCATACTTTTATACATAAATTACTTTTTATCTTTATCATCTATCACATAAGCGAAGTTTGATGGAAAAATGCTATACATCATTGAAACAAGAAGAAAAAGTTGATTTCGTCAATATTAGATTTTTGTTAACTTACATACTATACACAATAAAAGTGTTTCCAGTAAGCGAAATTTCGAAATACGGAAGCAAATATAATATATAATATGTGATGAATATTTCGAAAAATAGAAATTTTACTTTTTTTGCTTATGTCTTATTCTAAAATGATTTTGCGTAACGCTCAGAAAAAATCGATTCTGTTGTATAGTGTAATGATTTTTTGAATAGATTTTGCAGAGATTTCCACTTAATTGGAAACGTGATTTTATTAAATTTAACGTTTAAAGCAAATTTAATACATTTCTTTCTTTTTTCCTTTTTATATTTATATTAGGTGATAATACTTCGTATTTAAAGCATCGCGTACGCTGGATCTTTAATGCTGTCAAGACAAATGCCGTCATTACTCCAGATCCTTGTGATGATAAAAAACGCTGTTTAAGTGATGAAAGCGATGGAAAATCCTACGTTGCTGAGGTTTTGGTCGGCAACACTCTTCCTAATGTAAGTTTTAGTATACCCAATCATTACAGAATACTGTTGACAAATTAATATACATTACACTCTTTTTTATTTATTTGCTGTTTTCAGATACGCGGCACAATGATGTGGATAGCAGAGAATGCGAACAATGATGAAGTTATTTGTTTTAAAATCCCAATTATTGTAACCACCAACAAAAAATAATATATCATGTTATAAATTTGTATGCGCATATGCACGCATGAGAGAGAAAAATGCTTAATATTATTTGAGTCAATAAGCCAAAATGACTGGCATGAAGATTGCGTGCATGTACAATGTTTATACGCTCACTTCTTTTGCTACAAAGGTAAGTATTATTTCACATTCATAGAGAGAGGCAAAAAGGTTCGGCATATAACATTATCATCAAATGCTTTTATCAATTTTTATTTGCAATAAAGATATAATAAACACATATAAAAAAGTTGATAGTACATTTTTCTTTAATAACAATCGTATCAATAAGTTAGTTTTCGTACAAATGGAAACAATATACAAAGTGTAGAAATAGAAACTTATATAAATGTATAAACAAATACTATAAAAGAACATGAAAATTTTTGTACATTAAATAATACATAAATATGTATTTAGTGTAGATCTTTTGCTTTCAGGGTTTTAATAAGGCACTGATACTGAATTTATGTTTACAATTATATACACAGAAACATTAACAATTGTAATTACAAACATTCACTTTTACAATAACAAGTAACATTATAAATATTTTAAATCAATAATATAATTATCTTGAATAATATTGTTTTTCTTTTTTTTTCAACAATATGTTTAGCATTTAATACCATTTGAGCATACGTACATACAAAAATGCGCAACTTGCTTTTATGTTTTATTAACATTTTCTAAGATTTTTGTAAACGATTGTGGCCTTTTAAAATTTTTAACCTCATTAAAGACTAGTTCTTTCCATTTCTCTACTGGCAAATCCATGTCCTCAAAGCTTTGATCATATAATGGCGAAGTTTGTTCATCACTTGGTTCCGAATATTCACCCAGATAGGGGTGCGCTAATGCTTGCTCTGCTGTAATACGTTTTTCTGAATCCAGCTCTAACATTTTCTCCAGCAAATCAATTGCTAGTGGATTAGCACCTTTAAATACTTCTTTAAAATTGCGCCGTTTCATCGGTAGTAGCGATTTTATGTAATTACGCGCACTTTCTGATGAGATTTTCTGCATAAAGTCATCGGGTGGTGTACCTAATACTTCCATGATAAGATTTAATTGGTTTATATGATCAGTACCGGGGAATAAAGTTCGTCCAGTAAGTAATTCCGCCATAATACAACCAACGGACCAGATATCAACTGTTTGGTTGTAATGCATCCAATTTAACATAATTTCCGGGGCGCGATACCATCTTGTGGCTACATAACCAGTCATTTCGCTTTCTGTTGGACGTGCCAATCCAAAGTCTAAAATACGTAATTCACAATCTTCATTTACGGCAATATTGGATGGCTTTAGATCGCGATGGATGATGCCTGCACTATGAATATACTTAAGACCACGAAGTATTTGATATACCAAAAACTGCACATGAACATCTGAAAGTCGCTGAGTTCTTATAATATTATTTAAATCAGCATCTAAAAATTGTGTTACTAAGTACACTTGTTCAAATGATTTCAGTGTTACATCTTTGTCATGAGGATGGAATATGTCCAGCAACCCTATGACATTATCGTGATCCATATGCTTTAATAAACGTATCTCGCGATAAGTACGCTTGGCATGCACAGCCGACTGAAAGGGACGGGTCAGTCGTTTAATAGCCACATACGTTTCTGTGCCCTCAACATGAGCTTTGATCACCTGCCCATAAGCACCAGACCCAACTGGTTGCGCTTTTTGATAAATTTCAGGTATCTCCCATTCGGTGCGGTTATAATCAAATTTATAAAACTTCATTGCTGCGTTATTGATTACCAAAATATTCTGTATAATTTAGTATTACACATAAATATTTACGTATAAACAAATGTATATGTGTTCGCAACAAGTTCGTACGTTGGTTAGTTCTAAGAATAAGCAATTCAGAACAATACAATACAATGATAAACATCAATATGAATATACTTACTGTATTAAA
Source organism: Zeugodacus tau (assembly GCA_031772095.1). Classification (NCBI taxonomy): domain Eukaryota; kingdom Metazoa; phylum Arthropoda; class Insecta; order Diptera; family Tephritidae; genus Zeugodacus; species Zeugodacus tau. The sequence goes on from CM062649.1 coordinate 82,370,446, forward strand.
GTTAATATTACCGCTCTTATTCCACATAGGTGTACAAAAATTCTGTAGAAGTTATTAAATTCCGAAATGAGCCAGCTACTGATACGGATGACTTATAACAAGTGTATTTATGTTTGTAATCCTAATAACACATAGAGTTGCCGCAAACCGGAACACTTCAAATTCTAACTGAAATCGCATATTTTTTTCTAAGGCATAACTCATATGTACATAAAACAGTAATGTTAAAATTCAAGCATAACACCATTTTAATATCTCAATAAATAGCGAGTTATTAGTTTGTATATTCTATTTATCTGATACAGAAAAAACATACTTGGTAAGAATGGTTAAATTGAAGGAACAGCTGTTTGTGTATTTCCGTCTGTTTTAGCAGCATGTAATGCCAGATTAATATTTTAGTTTATTTTAAATGTACTGCAAAACCGAATAAATTTTGAAGGAGTGGCAAGGTTTGTAAGGGTCTGTGTTTGTTATTTTTTAATTACACTACTCAAATTCAATAATTCGTTTAATTTTGTGGTGTAATTTTTTGTCATTGTCAAATTAAATATAAGTGTATGTATGTAATTATTTATTACATTTATTATCATATTTTACATCTGGCAATCACAGGTTGTCAAACTAGCAGGATACTCCATGTTAAAGCTTTTATTAACCGCCAATTTTAGTTGTTAGAAGCGTTTGGTGCGGAAATGCATTCAATTGTAAAAAAGGTTTGCTTGAAGTTAAGGTTTGTGCTATAATTAAAGAAATACAAGTTTTTTTCGCATTATTAACATGCACTTCGCTTGCAGTTATATGTATGTGTAATTTATTATCTTCGCATTATTATATTAGTGGGTAAGTTCACAAGGCTATAATCGCTTAAAGCGGTTCCTACGCCAAATATATATATATAAGTTCACAAGTTTTATTTTCATTTGTGCAAAACACTGAATTGTTTAAATATATTCCATAATTTATTTTAAAAGAATTAGTCATCAATGCATTATTGTAGCAACACGCTATCATTTTAACATTAGATTGCGTATAGTTCGGTGTTACTCAGACTGACATACGAAATTGTATCAATATTACAATGTACATACTGACGGTGAAAAAATACTGAAAAATAATCGTATTAATTTAAAACGTACATATACTATTATAATATAATATTATTTATGCTTTCTGCTCTCAACAATAAATTTACTTACTTTGCCGAGTGTTCCAATGTTAATTGTTACAAAATTTCCGGCTACAAATGTAATAGCTTCCTGACATAGCTGCATTGTAATTCGGTGCATGCATCTCATTAATAGCAGATTCTGACGATCTTTTAAACAAGTTCTTAAATACGAACGTATTTCTCTGTCCTTAAACGTGTATGAAAGTAAGTTTAAGAAGCCACACACGACTACTAAGCGATATTGTAACACACTCACCTTTCGTTCACAGACGGAGCAAAGGAAACACGCAATCGTTAGAGTAGTTATTTGCATAATCCAAATAATTATTAAATCTATAGGTAAAAAATTAAATGAAAATATAATATCATGATTTGTACTGTTCTCTTGATTACTTACAATATTTAACTACTAACGATGTTCCTGTTTCTATATTTAGAACTGCCCAATATGCCAAAAGCGTTAAATCGATCAGCTGCTTTGCAAATAAACCCGGCAAACTCCACTCAAAGTAGTCCGTTAAGAGCTGCACATTCTCCCAAAGCAAAGCATGCAAGTCTTGCAGTGCCACAAATCCCAATAAACATTCACGCCGCTGCAAACTATTTTCAAATCGTGTCGCCTCCAACCGCTTACAATGTATCTTGGCTGCCTTGCATACAGTGCAAATCATTACCATGAATACAATAATGAAACACATAAACTCGAATAATTTGACTTTTAACACTAACTCTGCGTGCAAACTTAATAACAATTGGGCCGCTGATCCTGGTTCAAAAAGCATTTTAATCACCAGCGCTATCAACAAGCCGCAGTAGATCGTAAAATGAATCTGTAGCATGTGTACACAAAATTTTAACCTTGACAAATCGAAATGTATTGCGAATTTTTGTAACAACAACTTTTGCATTTGTGCAAATTTACTGAAAATTTCCGTGTACATATGCGCTTTGCAAGTACTCTCCAAATGTATGATGAGCTGCACCAGTATTAAAGTGCTAAAGCCGAGTCCATCGATAACCGACGAGAATACGTCTTTATCATTGTAGATCGCCTCTTGTGCACGCTTTAAGTGCTCGTTTATTAAAAAGCCAGTTAGTGCAAACACTGCGAGCAAGTGTAGACTCAATATAAATCCCTTACGACAGGACATGCCCGGTTGGCTGCTACAATGTTTTGTATACGGTGTTATACCCATTATAACCATTATACGCTTAAAGAGTTGCAGTGATACTTGAAATATCGGTCGTTCTAACTGTGGCATGTCGGTTAATGATTTGTAAGACACTATGGCACCAGTACCGTAGACGAGTAACGAATGTGCAATGTGCTTTTACCTTTATATTTGGAATTGATAATGCTTGTAATTACACACATACTAATCTTCTTTCAATATCAATTGAAATATCATGATACAATCATTGTTTTGTTAAATGCGTTTTTATTTCTTCATATGATGAACATACATACATACATGTGTGGTTATAAACTAATTGCAGCATACAAACATATGGCTAACTGTCTAAACTAAGTTTCTTAGTGTGTGACTATTATTCAGCGCGTCATGGGTTCCAAATAATACTTACTAAATAAAGCGAAACATTTAAAAGCAAAATGAAGCGGTTCAATATGATATTATACAAAAGTAGTAATTATGCCGATTTTTCCTTCTGTTGCCGCTTGCAGTTTAAACTGTATCAATATAACGACGTACGCTGTAATCGACAGAATTATCTGAAAAAAACAAAATTATAAATTCATACATAATTTCAAGCAATTTTATGTTTATTAAAATTATTAGCTTACCGTTCCGAAATTCTTCAAGTTTATCTCAAAGAAGCCACCGCAAGTGAACAGCATCTTTTGATGCAACAGTTGAAGCGAGTACTCCTGTAAACGCATGCTCAGCTGTACGTCGACTCCCACGGTTTTCAGTTTGTGTAGTAAAGTACCAAAGCGTTTGTACTATGTACAAGCAGCAAATATTAATATTTTAGTTATATAAATAGTTTATTTAAAGGACGTAATTTCATTTTACCTCATCAATGCAACATTGATTCAAGTAACAAGGTATAAACAGAGTAGCAATATTCGTAATGGCGAACACAATGCGATCTGAAGCATTAAATATTTTCATTTAATATACAAATATATGGTGATAAAAGTATTCACAGTTATACTTAACGTACATAAACGTAAATGAAAATCCTCATATTCGAAATTCGTATAACCCCAAAGTATAGTTTGTATTATAGTAAAACCATGATAGAAGAACGCAATAGTCATGGGAATACAAAAATATCGCTCCACTTCACCCAATAATTGCCACACACGCGCCAATAGTTGTTGATTCCTCTGCAATTCTGCATATAAACGCAAACGCATGTCAACCCGATCACAAATCGCCAGTTCTCGTCTTAAATGCGCCAGCTGCTGGTGTACCAAGTGTAACAGCTCGTGTATCAGTTGCACACTAACACAATATTCAACTCCTTTAATTTGCGATAATAAACTGAACAACACAGTGATCCATCTGAAAATCGGCGCTAGTGCTATGTCGGCGAGTGCATGACTTAGATGTGGCAGAAAGGTGCATAATATGAAAAACCAAATACCAATACGTAGACAAAACCGCCAACGTATGGCGGATAATGAACACACAGCTGTGCAGTGTGCTCTTATATCCGACTCCAGTTGCACGACATTAATTAGTATGCGCCGAAGTTGTTGATATCCAGTTAATGCTTGTGTATAGATCACTATTTGGACCATGACTTGCAATACGTTGATGCCAACAGTTAAGATACGAGTCATGTCGTCCAAAGAGTTTCTCCACACAAACGCACTGATCACGATATTCTTGGTATGCTCCACCCAAAAGCCAACACTCAATAGTAGCAATGTAAATGCGGCGAAAATAACACGAAATAGGTGGAACAAGCAATATTGATGGGATGACAGCGTACGAAATATGAAAATTGGTGGCATCACGACCGCGAATATGGATAATGTCCATAAGTAAGGCGTAATAACGGTAATTAACGCGGATTCGGCAAATTTCACTGGTCGCATATTGTATCAGACTACTAAGTATATTCGTTATTTGGAGAAATATTTTGTGAATTTGAAAGAGGAAATGTTAACACTTGCCAATTTAAAGTGTCACTAAAAACTCATTTCATCAGCACAATTAACAAGCTTAAACTGAAACAACTAACAGGACGTTAGTCGTTATCCTGGGATCTTTATGATAGTGATCTGTGTTGCACATATTTGCTATTTGAAAATTGCATTAAAAGTCACTTATACGCCACGTATTCCAATTTACTCACTTCCCAGCAGATTTAAAAGCGAGATCTCCTGAAAGGAGGAATGAAGGAGTCCTCCTATTGACCTCTTTTAGGAGCAGTAAGGGAGATTTTTTAATTTTGTTCTTATATTGTGTTTTTTTATATTTTATTTTAGTGTTGACCTCCTTTTGTCATATTTTAGGAGCAAAAAAGGAGATTTTATACTTCTATTGTGATTTTTTTTTACTTCATTTCAGTATTGATCTCCTTTTGTCCTCCTTTAGGAGCAATAAAGGAGATTTTTTAATTTTTCGTAGCTTAAAAATCGTACTTTTGATTCAAAAATTACAATTTAACGGGAAATAATAACTGTTAATTTTTGTCTTCAAGCAATTGTTCATTTCAACTGTGTTTTTTAAAGTGTGCATACGTAAGTGTTTTATATCTATTGAGTATTAAATATTTTAAATTGATAATTAAATGTACTCTAAAAGGCATTTAAAACGCCTAGTGAATAAAAAATTAAATAATTTATATAAAAAATAATAATAATAATATAGGATTTATCATAAAGATCTCCTATAGCAGTAATCATAGAGATCTCCATTAGGAGGTTAAAAGGAGTACTCGCGTTCCAATGACATGCAATGTTAAAAATGAGTATACAATTTTACGTGTATTTACACACGAGTATTAGGAGTAATGGGGAGTATAGGATATCTCCTAAAGGATTAATCCAGGAGGTCTCAAGCGATCATCCTAAAATCTGCTGTGTTTATACAAACATATACATACATAGTTGTGTGTTAATAAGAGAATTGGTTATTAAAAGTATATGCATATGATAGTTAAAAGATAAATCATACACTTATATACATATTTATATGTGCATGTATGTATAACTATAACATATTTTCATATTCCATCTATAATGGGTAATATCTCGACTTTATAAATTAATAATTAATTTCAGTTAGAAAGGTTTGTTCGAAAATTCATTTAAGTTGGTTTATTAAAGTGTGGATATAAAGAGTTACGAGTTTTATTGCGATCTCATTAATTTTTTAATTCTTCTTGGTGCACATTTTTAGTTGTAAAAGTATAAAATGAAAAATGTTCTCTTTATTTGATGAAATAATATGATAAAATTAAAATTAATAACAAAAAAAATAAATTCAGTGCAATGTTTTTAAACAAAATTTCTTTTTTTCTTTAACTTCAACAAACTTCCAGTTAATATTTATATGTAATATCTTCTACAAAGTTCAGTTAATATTAACGATATTTGCTGCCTGTTTTTGTTGTTTTTTATCTATTAATTTTTTTTATTACTCCATACCCACTTCAATCCTCGATTTCCTTCCCGTTTCGGCTTGTAATTTGAATTGTATGAGTATTACAATATAAGTGGCAATCGTCAGAATTATCTAAATTATAATACATGGAATAATATATTTTCACAAAATTTAATTTATGCTTCGTAAGTATTCACTTACCGTTCCAAAGTTCTTCAAATTTATATCAAAGAAGCCACCACAAGTGAATAACATCTTCTGATGCATCAATTGAAGCGAATACTCCTGCAAACGCATACTCAGCTGTTCATCAATACCGCCAACGGTTTTCAATTTATGCAATATTGTGCCGAAACGATTGTACTGTAAAGCGAAACAAAAAGTATTTGAATAGATGTGGACAGTACTTAAAATTGTATTGAAATATTTAAAAGGATTTGATTCTCACCTCATCAATGCAGCATTGACTCCGGTAGCAGGGTATAAACAATGAAATTATCATCATGACAATGTAGGCAATACGACCTAATAAAAAATAAATTTGAAATCATTTATAAATATGATTTTTATATAGGAAAAATAGAGTCCAATGTGATCCCAATATTGATTATTGGCGAGAAAAATAAGCCTAAAACCGACAACGAAGGATTGATGAATTTCTATGAAAATTGTACTTTTACTCATCTTTTGGCTATTATACATATGTACACACAACTCATCCTTAGATAAACACTTGGAAGAAACTTACATAAGCGCAGATTAAAGTCATCATGCTCAAAATTAATATAGCCCCAATGTATGGTTTGTGTTATTATAAATCCATTATAAAAGAACAGCATGAACATTGGCAGGTAAAAATATCGTTCCACTTTATTCAGTAGATGCCAGACGCGTGAAAGAAGCTTTTGATTGGTTTGCAATTGTGCGAATAAACTCCAACGCAGCTCTAAACTTTCACAGTGCGCCAATTCACGTCTCAAATGCACCAACTGTTGCTGCACCAAATGCAAGAGCTCATGTATCAGTTGCACACTAACACAATACTCAACTCCTTTCATCTGAATTAATACGGCGCAATACGCAGTAATGCCTTTAGCCAGAGGTGTTAGTGTAGTCGTCGCGAGTGCATAAGTCAGATGTGCCAGAAAAGCACAAACTATCAATAACCAAAGGCCTATGCGTAGATGAAAACGCCAACGTATGGAACGCAATGAACACACGGCTGAGCAATGTTGTCGTATCTCCGCTTCTAGCTGCTTCACGCTACCGAGTATGCTCCGTAGTAGTTGGTCTACCGTTAATGCTTGAGTATAGATCACTGCTTGCACTATGAGCTGTATGTTATTGATACCAATACTTAAAATATACGTCATACTATCCATAGAGTTCTTCTGCACAAAAATACTGATTCTCGTATTGTTTAAGTATTCGACCCAGAAGTTAATGGTGAATTGAAACAGTATATATGCTGCGAAAATAATCCGAAATAGGTGGAACAACCAAAGCCGTACGGATGATGCCCTAGGCATTAACATAAACGGTGGCATCACAACAGCGAATAATGAAAATGTCCACAAATAGGGCGTAATAACGGCAATTAACGCGGTTTCGGCAAATTTTGCTGATCGCATAATATAATTGTATGGACTTGGAGTTACGCGCACTCAATAAAAACTGTAGCATTTTGCTTTTAGCATGTTATATAACATGCATTGCTAACCAAAGGAAATGCGCATTAATGTATAATTTTATTTGTGACAAGGCTATCTTATATTGCCATATCTTCAAATGCATCATATGTACATGTCTGCATGTCTATCTAAGAATTAATTAGCAAATGTATAAGTAATTAATCTGATGGCAGATGTACGGGTACAGGCAAGGAATATTTTTATACTCTCGCAACATGTTGTACGAGTATAATAGTTTTATTAAACTAACGGTTGTTTGTAAGTCCTAAAACTAAACGGGTTAAATACATATTGGATTATATATAACAAAGTCATCAGGATGCGAGACGAATTGAAATCCGAATGTCTGTATGTCCGTCCGTCTGTCTGTCGATGGAATAGATCCAATAGTCAAAATCAGGCCTCATTGTACATACAAAATACCCGATTGACATCCGATAATAACCACGCCCACACTTCATACAAAGGTTGTGTTTGAAAACTACTAAAAGTTCATTAAATTGCTAACAAAAATATCAGAATCACTAAATCACACCTACTTTCCATATAACACATATTTTAAATTCCATCTTATTCGTTCGTTTTACAATATAAATTAAGCACCTGTGAGATATTAGAACGATGCTTTGCTCAAATGTAGCCTTGGATCACTCATCATCACTTATTTAAAAAGTTTCGAAACCAGTCTATAATTTTTCAAGGCCACAAATTTCGAACATAAGGTGTAGCTGTTCTTTTACAGAAAATATTTGTTAATCTTTTATTTATTCTATAGAATATCAGATTCATCTTTTGCCAATAATATAACTTATCAGTGTCGAAGATTGGTAAAATAGGTCCCCCTACATTGCGAGAGTATAAAATGCTCGATAACCCGAACAAACCAAAACCACATTCGCAATCAGTGACCCCGAATAACGAGTTGCAAAAGATTCCTATGAAAGTTACTAAAAACCGTTCGCCATATTGGATCGCCATTTTGCATTTTGAAAAACCGACACCGGATTCGTAATCCGTGGTCCCGAAAACCGCAGAGTAGTGAGTCCGCCACATTGGTTTTCTGGGGTTATGTCAAAACACTGATCTGATGGGGTTAAATGGACCTCGGATTCGGATTTAGCGGCGCCAAAAACATAAGGTACATATAGTAAGACCTCTAGGTCAGAATCAAAAAAAAAATTTGGGTGGCTGTGTTATTATGGTAGCATCACTTTTTCGCAAGAATGGGTTTGGACTGAAAAATTTTATTTATAGATTTATTTTACTACTAGCTTTTACACGCGACTTCGTCCGGAACATGATAGAGCAAAACTCCCAACAAAACCCATAAAAAAATCACTAACTCAATTCAGTTTTCTGCCTACTTCCTACCCCCTAAGTACGATGACGTGATCATTTTGATCTTATATCGGTTTTTAGGTAACCATCTATTACCTTGCTAAATTTCATCAATATCCGTTCAGCCGTTTAGACGTGAAAGAGCAAAGTCCCAACAAAAATGACTAAAAATCACTAACTCAATTTAGTTATCTGCCTACTATCTACCCCCTAAGAACTTTGAAGTCGATCTGAATCGTTTATTTATAGCCTATGACCATTTCTAGGTTATCATCTATCACCATACCAAATTTCATCAAAATCCGTTCAGACGGTTAGGCGTGAAAGAGTAACAGACAGACAGAGTTACTTTCGCATTTATAATATTAATTAATATATTAATATGGATTAATATGGATGTTGAAAGTAGTTGATGAAAATAATTCCCCGTGAAATTCAAAAAAAGACGGATATTGTCGACAGACTATTAGGTTTTCGGACACTTTGGATGACTTTCCCCGGGCAACATGAGTAATTTTTTAAAATAAATAATCTATCCATTCTTTTGAAATATCAATCCAGCCTCATAGGTAAATAGGTAAAATGGTACTATAATGTAGCAATCACTTTTATACATGAGTGGAATCACGAGAAAACTTACATAAACGCAGCTTCAAATCATCGAGTTCCAAATTAATATAGCCCCAATGTATGGTTTGCGTCATTAAAAATCCATTACAAAAGAATAGCATAAGCACTGGAAGGTAAAAATATCGTTCCACTTGATTTAGTAGATGCCAGACGCGAGACAGAAGTTCTTGGTTTGTTTGCAATTGGACGAATAAGTCCCAACGCAGCTCCAATCTTTCACAGCGCGCCAATTTCCAGCTCAAATGCGTCAACTGTTGCTGCACCAGGTGTAAGAGCTCGTGTATCAGTTGCACGCTAACACAATACTCAACTCCTTTCATTTGAGTCAATGTATAGCCAAATATCGAGACCACTTGATGCAGAGCTGTGTATTCTCCAGGTGATAGTTCACAATATAGGTACACAATGAAAGTGCAAAGCACTAGTAACCATAAGCCTATATGCAAGAAAAAACGCCAACGAATGGCACACAGCGAACACACGGCTGAAGCGTGTTCTCGTATATCCGACTCCAGTTGCACTACATTAATGAGTATGCGCCGAAGTTGTTGATGGCCCATTAATGTCTGAGCATGTATCACTGTTTGCACTATGAGCTGTACGATAATGTTGCCAATGGTTAGTATATAAGTTTTGCTATCCAACGAGTTTCTCCTCACATAGTTATTGAGGAAGTTTTTGTTTAAATACGCGATCCAAAAGCCAGTAAAGGTCCATTGTAATAGTGCGTATATTGTGAAAACAATTCGTATTAGAAATAATAGCCATTGACGATTGGTTGGTTGGATTGTGCGGAGTATGTAATTCGGTGGTAACACGATTCCAAATAAAGTCAATGTCCAGAAGTAGGGTCGCATGGCGCTTATTAATATAGAGTCGGAAAATATCACGGTACGCATGTTGTCCATTTACACACACTCCGCTGCTACTACTAACGCTAAATAAAGACTACAAGCCATATTAGAGGATATAAAGTGAAGTCATCAAATAAATTGAAATAAATGAAAACGTAAATGAAACTCATCACAATACTTTACAATAAATACAAAGTAGACAAGTAAGGCAGAGCTATATTCATCTGCAATCGATGATTACATTTTTCCGGGAATCTATAAAATTTTATAATAAAATATGCTAGATACGAATACAATATTCATTATTTGTTGAAATGATCAATCAATACATTTTTGTTTTATATTTATTTTATACTCTTCATTTTAATAAATTACGAATTTCCATGGTGCCGAATCCCATAATGATATTCGAAATAATATCGCTGAATGAACCCATTTTATCAATATTTGCTACCGAATATCATTGGGATCAAAGCAGACCATCGTCTTAACTTCTCAATATACAGAGGTAGTCAAAATTATTAAATTTCGCAGGGTAACAAAATGCGTTTCCGGTTATTATATCAATTGACCTCTGATATTTAACGAAACCCCAAATATTTTAAATAAAGTTTAGGTCGGGACTCTGCGGAGGTCAACTTGATTTGCTTCACTTAAAAGTTTTGTTGGTAACGATCCTTTATGAAATGAAGCATTGTCCTGTTGTAAAATGTGATCAATAGTTGTAAAAGGCCGTCTAATTACCACAATGGCATGGTCATGTGAATTCTGATAAATCCGGATGATTTAGGGTCCCTAAATTAGTACCAAATCTCCAGAACTTATGTAAGGAAAACTTCTCCAAAAATCATAATGTCACCTCTGACTCTGTTTAGCACCTAAACTGCATTATTCTTCTTCTCACGTGGTAAATGCATAAAGCGTTTACTAAAGAAGCCCTGGAACTAAAATTTAGCCTTATCTGCCCACGACAGGCTTTAGGATGCAATCTATGGGAAATGGCATATCGATTTTTCGGAATCGGATCGGTTTTGGAAATATTGACCACTTTATGCACAACATGGGCATTTATGTTAATTTTTTTAAGGTCCTGAGCAGTGTATCATCTTTCACTGTTCATGCAATATGCTGATTCGATGGCGCTGCAATATTAAGAGGACTAATTGTGGGATTTTGTATGACAGTTCCTACTAATCTTATCCTTGCAATTGTTCGCCTCCTTCTTTTTAATAATATTATAAACAGTGTTCCTTTAAATTCTATAAATTTGTACTAACTCCGAAGCCGAAACCCCAGTCTTAAACTTAGTAACAGTCTCCGATCTAGTTATAATCCTTAATTCCTTTGGTTTCTGCATTTTATTTACCAATTTTTATATTTTAAAGCTGAGTTAGTTTGTTTTAAATGCCATAGAATCCAATTACTACTTTTGCTCAAACCAAATCCAAGGATAAAGGCTAAATCGCCGTGTGTAAATACTTTTGACTACTGCGAGTCTTCAGTTCATTTGCTTATATCTCCGCCATATTCTTAGCTATTCTAACCAAAATGACTTCATTCTCTCAGGAATAGATCAAGGTTTACAACAACATAGCATTTTGTTACCCTGCGACAACAACAAGCGAATGCATTTTGTGTGAAACTTGTAAAAAAACGTCCGATGTGTAAATAATTTTGACTACCTCTGTATATCGAAACGGTATATACAGTACTGTCCCTAAAAAATTAAACAAAACTATTATACTTTAAGCTACACGTTGCTAGGGTATAAAAATGTACTGTCAATCAATTACATCTGTTTTAAGTTGATAATTTGAATCAATATGCTTTCCGTGGTTATAAAGCTAATGTAGTGTAAAAAATTAATTTTTAAACAGGGAGCTGGAGATTTGAGTCCAGATAAATAAAAAAAAATTGTTAATGATGAAAAATTTTAAAATCGATTTTTTTGTTACATTTTTTTTATACCATGTTAGTACTTTTTACATTTCCTATACATACATACAAACGTATACATAAACAGATAATAAGAATATTTATTAATTGAATTGTTCATATTATTCAAAACGAATTCCAATATTTGATTTCTTCTCAGTTTCTGCTTGTAATTTGAATTGGATAATTATAACAATATATGTTGTAATTGTTAGGCTTATCTAAAGAATTGGAAAAGGAGAAATGTGTTTAATTAAAATTCACTTCTCATTTGTACTTATTTCCTCACCGCTCCAAAGTTCTTCAAGTTTATTTCAAAGAAGCCACCGCAGGTGAATAGCGTCTTTTGATGCATCAATTGAAGCGAATACTCCTGTAAACGCATATTAAGCTGTTCATCGATACCCAGAGTCTTCAATTTGTGCAATATTGTGCCGAATCGGTTATACTGCAGAAATTATTTAATTATTATAGAATTTAACAAATATATATATAATGTATATTTATATACCTCATCAATACAGCACTGACTCAAATAGCAGGGTATAAGCAATGCTAGAATTATCATGGCGGTGTAGGCTATGCGATCTAATTTTGTATAAAAAAAAATATTTTAATTAATATTTGGTAATTACAATTTTTCATATATAAAAGAAACAAATCATTTACATTCTTGAGAAATTAGTCGAATCAGAACGCTGGACATGCCTAGACAAAACATGTACCGAGTTTAAAAGGAGTTTACTACACATCATTATATAAACTTAGCGCTACATAGTTTTAATTAAGCTGTGCTCCGTGTTTAACTAACGATAGTAACAACACTTACATAAACGCACATTGAATTCATCCCGCTCGAATCGGATGTAAGCCCAGTGTATAGCTTGTATTATGGCAAAACCATTGACGAAGAAAAGCATAAGCATTGGAATGCAAAAATACCGTTCGACTTGGTTAAGTAGATTCCAGATACGCGCCAAAAGTTTCTGATTCGTTTGCAAGTCATCGTATAAGCTCCAACGCAACTCCACTCTTTCACAACGCAGCAGTTCTCGTCTCAAATGCACCAACTGTTGTTGCAACAAATATAACAGCTCCTGTATCAGTTGCACACTAACACAATACTCAACGCCTTTGAAGTGAATTAATGTGCTGAAAAATACAATAATTCCACGCTTAATCGGATGAAGTGACGTGGTGTAGAGCACATAGCTTAGATAGGGCACAAAAGTGGAGACGATCATGAGCCAAACGCCAACACGAAGTGCTAAACGCCAGCGAAAAGTTGCCAATGAACCATCGATCGTTAGGTGTTTTCGTATATCCGTTTCTAACTGTACAATGTCATGCACTGCTTCGCGTAGTAAACGGTGCTTTGTTATCGTTTGCACATATATCGCCATTTGCACTATTAGCTGTACAACATTAATGCCAATACTCAAAACACAAGTCATAATGTCCAAAGAGTTGCGCAACAAAAAACTCCGGAGCATTTTAGTGTAGATATAGGTGACCCAAAAACTGATGATCAATTGCACCAGCATATATAGCATGAAAACTGTGCGAATCACATAGAACAACCAATGGCGTTGCGGTGGAATCGTGCGTAGTATGTAATATGGTGGCAACACAACAGCAAACAAGGACAATACCCATAAGTAGGGCGTCATAACGGCAATTAATGTTGATTCGGGCAATTTCACTGGACGCATTTTTTTTTAAATTGTTCACAAAGTGTACTAAAAATAAATTATATTAAAAACACTTCGACTTTCAAAAACACTAAATATTAAATATCGCTTATACTGACCTTGACAAAGATCTCTTGCTCTGATAAATGTTAATTATATACTACTTTGTGTGTAAAGCTCACTTGGTTCTTTCCAATTTTCTGCTTACTCTTTATGAAAATTCCACTTAAGGATATCGAAAATTATTAAAGCAATGTAATGACCACTCGTTATTCTTTTTTAGTTGATATCGTCTATCGAAATGCGCTATGGTCTCTGAAAGAGTCGAAGAGAGTTGCTACTGTCCATCTGATACTTTAAAATTGCATTAAATATTACTCATACGACGCGTGTGCCAATTTGTTATCTCCTCACATACATACGTACGTGTTACATGTGTATGTAAGTAACTGAATAATTAAATGAGTTTTGCAAACGACCAATTAATCCGATGTCCCATTGTAAATATTCCATTTTTATGGTTCTCAGGCATTTTAGAAAATATATAGTAATCGCTGAAGTGTTAGTTGAGTTTGTAAAAGCTGCTTTAGCGTGTCAAAAAAAAGCTCTTGCCGTGAACAGGATAACTCATTATTGGTTCATTTTAAATCTAAAAACTAAAAATATTTCTATAGTACATGGATAAATGTGGTTAATGAAGGAAGGAAAATATAAAATATTAAAATTTTAATTTTTGAAATTTTTACAAAGAATTTTTTTAATTTATATATTGGCTCGAAAAAAATAGTTGTAATAATAAATTTAAAAAATCCTTCGTTCATTAACTAGATAATGTTATTTCAAAGATGTGTGCAAAATTTGAACAAAATCGCTTCCTAACTTTTCAAAAAATCGTAGGTGTAAAAAATTGAGTTTTCAGATAAATGCGTTTAAAGAGTAAAACTGTCTTGGCCTGATGGCCTGTGGCACTTTCAAGGGGTCCATCTCATAGAATTTTACTCGGCTCGATTTGAAAATGTCGGATAATAATTGAAACTATTTAAAAAGTTCAAACAATATTTTTTTCAAATTTTGAAATTTTGAAACCTATCTAACCCCTTGAACAATGCTAGGATCACAGCCGAGAAACAATTAGTTTACTCAAGAAATTTTTGATTTGAAGACTTCTACTAAACCATGTCCACACCTGTCATTTTAAAAATTATTGTGATATGTTTTGTGGAAGTTATTGAAATGAGCTTATATTCTTTGAATAAATTTCGGTATGGTTACTGCTCATATATTTAGCTTGTTCCATTGGCATTGTATGTATGTTATTGGCGTTCAACCGTTTAGCCGGTTATAGCCGAATCGATGAGAGCGCGCCACTCTTCTCTTTCCTTCGCAGTTCGGCGCCAGTTGGAGATTCCAAGTGTAACCAGGTCGCTCTCCACCTGGTCCCTCCAACGGAGTGGAGGCCTTCCCCTTCTTCGGCTTCCTCCGGCGGGTACTGCATCGAACACTTTCAGGGCTGGAGCGTTTTGGTCCATTCGGACAACATGACCTAGCCAGCGTAGCCACTGTCTTTTTATTCGCTGAACTATGTCAATGTCGTCGAATAACACATACAACTCATCGTTCCATCGTCTGCGGTATTCACCGTTGCCAATGTTCTGCGGACCATAAATTCATTGGCATTACCGTTAATAAATTTCACAGAGAAATTTGTTAATATGAATTTTATTGGTGCGGTTTACAGAGACTTGAAAAATTCATTCATTAATTGGTAAAAATGCATAAATAAAAAAGACAACACTTCTTGCTTTTATATGAAAATGTTTATTTATAGAATTTTTGTTTTTGTTTTAGCTAAATACAATTATTGTTGATTGTAAAGTAGCGGCTTGATATTAATTTGTATGTATGTATAAATTAGGGGCGTACTTATTAAATTTAATTTGTATTATCTATATAAGTTACATAATAATTGACATAATAACTATGGATACATATAAACTATTAATGCTGGGCCGAATTATTTAACGTAACAATGATCATATTTCGTGTTTACCGATGAATGCAATAACAAAACAAATATATATTTTTCATAATTTTTTTTGTAATTTAATTTATTAACTGACATAGGGGATATAATTTTACGTGCGAATTCATGATATACAAGTAACAACTAAATTAAAGTATAGTAATAAATAAGTACACCCCTAGTACATAGCAAAATTATCATAAAGCAACGAACGTTGAATATAACAGTTCTTAATGTTAATATGTACTATGTCTGTTAGGCCGCAAGAGCTCTGTATACAGCTTTACATGCCTTCGTACATATACATACATACATACCATGTGTAATAACAATATTTACTGTATTATTTACATACATACATACACATTTCATATTTTTAAACTATTCATACATGTATATTTTAACTAACTGTTAGGCAATAAGTTTAAGTATACTGGAGTATCTTATTAAACAGACGCCACAAGTTTTCACAAAAAATATATATTTATGTTTTTATATTAACCACTTTATTAATACCCATTTTAATTTCTAATGAAATGTAATAAGTTTGCACTGGTAGATGGAAGTTTCATTGAATTGTACTTCTAAGTAGGTTGTAATACAATAATAATGCTTGCTTCTTTGTATAGAAGTCATATTTCCTTTTTAATTTAAAAATTATACCATTTAGGGGTAAGGTTTGAAAGCACTTTTTATTTACAAATTATTATGCACATTTGTACAGGTTTTATCGCTTCATGTTTTAATAATATGAAAGCAAAAGCAAAAGCTTAATGTTGAAATGAGCATATGCTGCGGTTGGTAACTTGAGGATACAAACAAAAAAATGTTTTCGAGTCACTTTGAAAGCGTGTGCCAACAATTTATACAATGTCACAATATTTTACATAGTATATTTTAATTATTTTACAACTAATTGTATGTATGTACACTATATTTACTGTTACTGTTAACTTCATTCATCCATACATGAGTAAATTTAATTAACTATTATTATTTAGTATTATTATCTATTAGTATTGTTTGACAACGAGTGTCTGCTATTGCTCTACTGCTAAATCCTTGCTGCCCACCTTTTAATAGTAATTGATATTTTACTTTTTTTAATTCATAGTATGTGTTTAAATTATAAATATTTTAATATAGAAAATTTTAAAGACAATAAAGACTTTAAGTAAAGTTTAGTATCAACATTAGTGGAATTAAATGCTTTACCATTTTCACAGAACCATGCCACATCTAAATGTACATACGCTGTGTACATATAATTGCACTGACATTTATAAATTTTCATTTTCGCCGTAATATCGAGAGATTAATCACAGTTTGTTTTGGGTTTTCATCTTATAAAATATGTATGCATAAATATGTACAAATTATTGTTTCGTTTCACTCTTTTATTGCGTAAATATGTTTTACATTAAACGTACGACCGAATGTCACTTTAAAGTTTCAAATGTTCAGAGTTCTCAATATATTGCACCCATAACAATAAAGACCACATTTCAGTTCAGTATTGCAGTTATCGGCGTAATGTATTTGAATCATAAGGCATATTCTGATGCTGTGTTACAGTTTAGAATTGTCACGAAAATAAATTTCAATTTACAGCAATTTCTTTTGGAGTTATTTCATGATGTTCGCTTTTTATTGCTCCAATTTGTGTTTTTTTTTTCATAATAAACTTTTAAACAAATACAATAATTATTTATATTTTCTACTAAATGTTAATAAAAAATAATTGGCATACATTTTAAACTTTTTTCTAATTTTTGATTACCATTTTGAAACATGCAGTTTTACTACAAGTCGACAAATTACATACATCACAATTCCATTAGGGGGAAAAAAGTAAATATGCGTAAATATGAAATTGAGGAACACTTTAGTTTATACATATATCAGAGTTTTTAATTGTGACATACATATTATGTATTACCTTTCAAAGTAAACATAACTTAACAAATAGTAAAAATAAATTAAAAGGCATACTATAGGCAGGATGTAATTTAGCAGTAGAGTAACTATTATCCCGTCCCGTGCTTGCCGTTCTCGAACAAACCTTTCTTGAAAAAAGGAGACAGCTGAGACAGAGTAGCACGGGTGAGGCCCGGCCCGCCGGGTCCCTCATAAATGGGGCATTGAGGAATTTTCGTGCAGACTACAAACAAACGTCGCAAATAAAGTTCGAGTAGTCGCCTTCGATGCTTGGCCACCGATTCACTGTTCGAGGAGAATATCTCACGTCTTGGAAAGGGTAGGGCGCTGATCTAGTGTACAAATAATACATTTTTACATCATTAGTTATATTTACTTATAGTAATTTAGATATTTACTAAGCTACACTTACTTTTGCTCCATAGCAATGCTTCATACTCAAGTGTAATTCTCTGAAGCGGCTGTAGCGACGCAATATATTTAGTTTACCATCAGGGAGCGTGATGCGCACTTCATATTCATAATGTGTTTGTTTGCCTGCGCCGCGTATCACAAAGCTCGGTATAGTAATGTAGTGCTCGCCTTCGGCTTTAAAACAACACAATAATTCACGATCAATATTAACTAAAGTTAAAACAAATGCAATTATACTTACGAAAATCTCTCATTGACGGGCAAGATCGTGTCATGCTGGGCACATAAGAAGACTCTTCCATACAATCATTCACACTTAGCTCGCAGTTTATGTCATTATCACGTTGAAAGCATGTACCACACTGATCACCTTCAGCAATGCAATCGCCCGGCGATTCAAGCAATTCCTTTTCCATTGCAATAAGTCTACGTTGAAGTTCCTGTAGTTCCACAATTTGTTCATCGAGTTGCGACTTGCTTACATTCATTTCGAGATTCTTCATAATTAAGGCCTTCTGATTGGCGATTTTACGTCTTAGCGCATGCATAGAGCAATATGGCCGCGGTACATCCGAGTTGCGTCCCATTTCACATGACGAACATGATGCGCTGTCCTCATCGGATGTGCGTACACTTGTGCCATTGAATGTAGAGTTTGCGGTCGTTAAAACGCCATCGTTTAAGCCAGACTCTTCGTTAAGTCTATTGTTATTGTCTTTAGCTCTGCTGGTAACGAAATCATTGTAATACTGCTGTTGCGTCGTTCTCACCGAATCCAAATATACACCGCTATCACTCATTATAGCCTTTGGCGAAGCTGAATTAGGCATTAAATTATTGTTGCCCACCTCCCTAGACTCTGAGGGATTGCTTATAATTGATACACTTGAAGATATACCTCTCTCTGTGGTACTTGTATCATCTAAATCGGCTGATGTCGCAGAGAGAGTACTTAATGGACTAATCTGATCGTCGACAATCGTCGGAGAGTTAATTGAAATATTCGATTGCGCTGTATGGTAGGTATCACTGGCTAGATTTGAGTCATCGGTGTTTGTGGAAGTGGCTTTCGATAAATTTAAATTCATTCTGTTAATTGAAATAAAAGTTATTAAATGAGTTACGTAAGAATCTCTATTAAAGGCATGTTTTCTAATTACTCGTGCTTTTTCTGTCGCATAGCCTCCGAGTTGCTTTCATTTTCCATGCGTTCATTCTGTAATTTCTCTAATTGTTGTTGTATTTGTAAAATTTTTTCATCTACTTGAGCAATTTTCTTTGTACTGGCATTCAAAATACACTCTTTTTCCATGATTTGTTCATCCAATTTTCGAATTTCGTCATTCTGTAATCAAAAAAAAACCTGTTAGTAACATAAAACACAAGAAGAATAGGTGGAATGAACTTACATTTCTCTTAACTGTGTCCTTAATAAATTGTGATGCAAATAAGTCTAGAGAATCCGCAACTTGCAGTAACAATTGATCCGACAAGGGTGTGAACTCTTCTATTTTCATGCCAATCTAGAAATATAAAAATTTTATCATTTACGAGTTTAATAACAAAAATATTTAATTTCCATGTTAAAACCTAGGTATGAATGTTCTTTCCATTATACCAAACGATACCACTTATATATACATATATACTATATATATTGTTATATTTTATTTGGGCACAAACCTCATCTAATTTGCCACAGTCTTGCAGTTCCTGCAATTCTTTCGCAACATATTCGGAAAAATCTCGTTTCTTGGAATCAAGCTGAGTTTGAAATGCTGCAATTTGTCTACAGACAATATCAATCTAAAACGGAAAAATTAAATAAAGCATAAAATAAATAAAATAAAATTAAGCAATAAATAAAAAAATTAATTATAAACAATATTCAAAATGAAAGAAATACATTTTTTTTATTTTTTTTGTTTTAATATTTTGCCGCTAATAAAACTGATTGTGAAAATAAATACAATAACAAATAACTGCATAATTATACTAAACAATGAACTTAAAAGCATCGAAATTGACGAAGCACTTACTGATCTAAAGATAGTTAGATCACATAAATAACACTACACTTCATATACATATGTATAATACAAAGCGTATAACAAGTGGAAAGCATTTAAAAAGTATTTAATTGGATATATTTTTGAAAAAAAAACTAAGAAATGCGCACTTCACAGTGGTGCCTAACATAACCTAAAATTATACAAAATTCATTCTGTAGATTTTTACGAATTTTAAATAAACTCTTAACTATTTCCTGTTCACGCAAGTTGTTAATTGAAAATGTGGACAATAATGTCCCCATTTTTAACTATGAATTAACCATAAACTAAATTAGTTACTCACCTGCACTTTTTCATTATTTTTCTCCCACAGTAGCATATCTTTTCTGGCAATTAGCTCTTGTTCGTGACAACGCAAAATCTCTAATTTGTCCATTTCTTCGGTTTCTAAGCGTTTCAGCTCATCGGTCAGTTTTCGCACTTTCGCCTTATATTGATCATGCATTTGCACGCGTTCCTATTAAAATCACGCAATTTTTAAATTAAAACATTTTTAAAATAATTAATGCAATTTGGTATATATTCAACATTTTTGTTGCTCATACTAACAATATTCAGCTGCTTTAAGGCATTCTCAATCGTATCGAGTATTTTGCGATTTTCATCTTGCAATTCCGGATCATCGCGTGACATCGGTTTAGTTGGATAGTACTGACGTTCGGGTCGTTTAAATGGCGACGCATTCATGCTACCGCTCATCGAGTCTTCTTCCGAATAAAAGCTGGAGGTCAGCAGATTTTCACGCGATGACGTAATCAAAGATAAACGCGACATGTCGAGTTGTGAACGGCTCAAATCTTTGCGCAGCTTTGCCGCTTCGGCTGGATTGTTGAAACGGAAGATATTAGTACGTCCCAGCAAGATAATGTCGCCCTGCGATATGTGCGTTGGTTCATCGATGAGGTGAGCATTGAGCCAACATTGCGCACCGGGATGCGGATGTAATGTGACGATACCGTCTTGCAGTATAATTCGACAATGTTGTGCACATATACCATCGCCAATAAGTTCGATATCTTGTGGCGTTTCCGAATCATCAGTGCCGATTAGTGTTTCACCCTCCTATAAAGCATACAATAAAATTTATTTAATTATTTTACTATTTTGGGGCGAATAAACAAATACCTTTAAGCTGTATAAGGTTACACCAGTGGTGACATCATTATGTATACCGATCAGATGTGGCATCTCCGAGTCTAAAACGACGCCGAGACCTGACTTGCGCAGGCCCAAACTTTTCTGCTCCTGCAAAATCGATTGTGCTTCCTTCCATTTCTCAGTCCATTCTTCGGTCAAAACTTTCTCTTGTGCCTCCTTCTTTTGCAGATCTTCCAGCACTTTCAAGGACGGCTGTACAGTGTTCTAATAAGAAAATAAAGTGTTAGCAAATAAAATAATTTCATTTGTGTGTAATCATTTTGTACTCACAATATCGCCATTTAACATGGATTTCAGTTTGTTGATCTCCTCGCGCAGTTCGCGTATCAATTTAACATTTGTATCTTCGTTAATTGTTGGCTTGTTAATTATGTTCTTCGCACGATTGGCATAGCGCAATGTGCTTAGCGTTTCACTGTAGTTACAATCGGCTGGCGAGAGTGCGGCTATCATAATGGTTTTACTATTACCACCTAAACTATCCTTGAGAAGCCATGTGAGTATGGAATCACGGTACGGAATGTAGAGAACACGTTTTGTTTGTGCAGGACTACTGGCCAACGTGACTGTGGTGGTGCTTGTTTGTTCGGCTAAGGCAGATATTACGCTACCCAGTGTCACTAGTGATTTGTTGATATGCGCACCCTCTTTGAGGCGTTGACCAGTGGCGCCAGTAGCATTCGCGCGTTCACTGTAAAAATGTCAAATGTGTATTTAAAAGCTAGAAGTGAATTATTTGGAAAATATCGACACACTTACCTGCCTGCCAAGTCTACCAAATGGATTTTGGAAACCGTTTCACTGGGCATGTCATTCATAAAAACGGCTTGCACGAAAGTTATAGTGAAAATGGCATGACTGCGACTACTAGTATCATTCATATTTGTACTGGCAGTGGTGCGCTGAATATTGCCGCGCGCAATACATTCCTGTAAGAACAACGATAATCAATAACATTATTAAAATTGTGTTGCAATTCACATTCGAATATGAAAGTGCATACCTGAATTTCCTCAAAATTTGAAACGGCGTGCTGTGAGAGATTTTCGACGTATGGTCCCAACGTGCGATGCTCACGCACACGCAATCCGTGGCCTGCACTATGTGGTCCCAGTAAATCCTTGACACGTTCATTGTAAATTTCCAAGTAACTGGCGTGCGTTTTGTAGCCAGTACCCGACTCTTGACCAACACGCATGCGCGCAAACAATTCTTGGCAGATGCGTGGTATTAATCCGGGATTATCAGGTGTACCCATCATGGTAAATGTTTTACCCGAACCAGTTTGACCATAGGCAAATACGCATGCATTATAGCCTGAGAAATGGAATACAGTAAAAATGAAGAAAAATATTCATAAAAAAAACATTTATGTGTTTAGCTATTTAAAAATAGGCAGTTTTTAGATTGCAATAACAGTAGTGTAAAATCCTCACTTCGAATTGCGCATGCGTATTTGCTAATAAGACATACATTTGAAGATACTATGTACCTACTCGTATTACCAACCATTTGTATGTATGTATGTATATATGTACATATATAGTTAGATTATTCGCAATATCAGCTTCAAGTGGGCCAGCGAAAGTGCGGAAGCATGGCGGTGTCTAAAACAACGCACTGAATCCAACACGCACATCTTTTTCGCATAGCCAAATATTGTAATTTATGTATGTACGTGCCATGTAATAGCAAATTGTATGGTACTTACATATATATTTATATGTATGTATATCTACTACTATATACAAGCTATTACATTATAATGAGCTAAAAACTAACCTAATTTACGAAAAAGTTCAAAAAGGCTCAAACATCAGACACAACCGCGAGTTAGAGGCAAGCATTGCAGAGTATATAGTGAAATATATCGAATTGCTTAGTTTGAGTATAATCGCCAATGTATCCATTGTGGGTACTTGAGTCTTCTAGTATCTTCTTCCACTCGTGATGCTTCAAAGAGCGCCTGTACAGTTAATGTTTGAAACAACAGTTGTTAATTGAAACAATACTATGTTGTAACAGTACAAAAAAGTTAACGGAAAATACTAATGGGAAGGAAGTTTTCGTTGTACATATGAGAAATTTAATAGAAATCAAGGTGTTTTCGGTTATATTACTATCAAGCTTGTTATACTGCTTTCAGTCTTTTTAATTTAAACAAATTAAATTTATGAAAACATTTGTTTATCGTTGTGTAACTTAAAAATATATACATATATTTGTATGTATATACATATGTAAATCTTTTCTGGTTTATGCCGAAATTACTTTGTTGTTTATGTGGGGAAAAGCGCAACGAAATTTTCAGTCACACGCTTTTTATATTCAGGTTATTCAAGTACAAGACGTTTTTCTTTATTTCCTACCTTTTCTACAACTGTTTGTCAGTAGGAGGAACAAGTTCGTTACCCTACTTATTTTCCTTTTTTATTAGAATATTTTTAAAAGCTATAACGTCGACAAAAATGGTAATGATGACTAAATTTGCTCCATTTTTTCTTAAATATTACTACTACTATAAAAATATATATGTATGTATATATCGCTTTTAAAATGATTATCTTAATGTTTCATCTAGTCGCCCATGGTTATTCTATTTTGAATGCTAACTTAAATCACAAAAAAATCAACGCAAACTTGTTAATGATAGTATGATCTCATCTGAGGGCTCTCTCAATTGTCATTGTGGTGCTATGCAATTAAACGATCACCAAACATAAAATGGAGAGAGTTTTAGAAGTATAATAAAAAGTAAGGAAAATGTGGCATTCGACACAAAATTATAGACACGCAAAAGCGATTTGTCAGCTAATTTTATTAATTTATTCGTTTTTCTTAAAAAAAAAAACTGTTTGTGAATGAGCTAATGCTTTCACAGTAATAAATAATCAAACAAGCATATGCATATACAATGGAGATCAGTATGATATATTGAAATGGCGAGTAATTTATCTGGGGTGGTTTTGATTTGATTCGGAAGAAACGTTTAGGTGATGTTTTCTTTACTAATTGCTAATTGGAACTCTTCCATTTCATAATTAGGATTCTTATACGAATCTTAAATGACAATAACATTAAAGTACTCATGTGTTTTAATAAATAAATATTAAATTTAAATTTTAAATCTAATAAACCTAACTAAATTCAAATAACGTAAATCACGTTTTCGATATACAGTCTGCAAGTACTTATCTGTATATCACACGATGGCGACAAGTAACTCTTTTTAATTTTTTTGCCATTTTTTTTACTAAAATTCATATGCACACGTTTCCATGTTATTCGACAACGTACGTGCAAAGTGTGACTCTACCATGCATTACATTGCAAATTCAGTTCACATAGTTATGCAATTAAATACAAATCACTGCTCCTTTCTATGTCCAACATTTGTGTTACTCACCTTCGTAAGCACAGTCGATGACATCTGTGCCCAGATCGTTGTAAACCTCCTCTTGCGTTGCAAAGTGACTGTCATGCTCATCAAATGACCAGTAAGAGTAGTCGAATGTGAAGTCATGATGATTATCGCGTCCAACGTCGCGTATGGATTGCAATTTTGGTTTTAAGAGGCGTGTTTTCTTGCCATCCATTTGCATAATGAGCTGAGCATCCATATCGATTTCACTATAATTAAATATGATACTTGTATTAAATTTTCGCAATTGCAGATTTATATTTTAATAAAATATATTTAAGTACTTAAGTAACGGACTTTTAAATAATATTACGTACAGACATATGTTAAGATGTACATATATTGTATACTTGTTTGTTATAAAATGTTTGATCGGATTAATAAATAAAAAAGTAGCAAAGATATTTTTATGTTAAATTACTTAATATTAATAAGTTTACTAAAATTAGGCCAACATAAGTTTCCTTTCTAAGATTTGAAAGTGCATGGTGGAGAATTCAGGTTAATAATGGTTCCATAAACCCGTTATAAGATCAAATATATAGTCAAATCTACGCAAACAACTAGATGTAAAAACTGTCATCACAGCATCATTAGTTATGACAACATATTTGTTTTATTTGCATACAAAATAAAATAAACCTTGCAGGTGTTTTATTTAAAACGCTGATTAGTTAAAATTCAAAACATTAAGATTAGATTCAATGATAGTGATACTACATCAATAATACGTCAATAATATATTTAAAAAAATGTTTTATAATAAAAGTTCACAAAGGTATGATAACCTATGTATATAAACTATATTAGAGAATACTTTTATAAGCTTTATCATGCCAGAAACGTAGTCAAAATGTAGACATCTTTATTGTCGGAATTCCACTACACGCAATGATTTTCCTCATATAATTGGCAAATATATTTTTATATACTACTTATTAGATATAAAAATTATTTGTATCCAATAATCATGGATCAGTAAGATTATACCAAAATGTATGCGTTAACAATTATATTTAAAAAAACATATGTTTCTGCTTAGGTTTTTCATTAAAAAAAAATGTTTTTTTGTTAATATAAACCACATATGTACATAAATATACATATACATACATACATATGTATGAACAAATAAATAAAGCATACCTAATTAACGAGGTTAAAATTTGCAGATATGCTTGACATATGTATGTGTACATTAGACATGTTTCGCTGTTTATAAAGCATTACCTAATTATAACCTCTATTTCCTAATGTATATCTATTTTTTATAATGAACTTGGTTTGATTTAAAATTGGAGCTACTGTGTATTAAAATTAGCACATACATACAAGCTAACTATGCATGCAAATACGTAAATGAAGTTACGTACCGCGCATTGAAGGGGCGAACACGAACAGCAACCTTTAATGACGACATCTTTGAGGTGTTTTGTTGTAGAAGATTCGGTTTCCCAAACAAGTTTCCACTTCTCTGAGTGGTTGCGGAATACGTATAGTTAAGTGTAAAAAATAACTACACAAATTCTTTTAATAAGGCTTTGAACGCAGCTCAACAAAATGTGGACAAAGATTAAGTGAAGTTTTTGTTTTAAAGGCACACTAATTTTAACAAGGGAGGACGGTAAATAGGTTTCGCAAAACTTGGCTTTGCCATTAACTTTAAATCAATTTACATAATTATGGATTATTTTGTCAAATCTGGTATCAATATTGGTTTTGTAACAATCTTTATATTAATACAAATAAGCACGCAATTGTATATTCATTTGTTTTTTGATTACTATATGCTTATTGTTTTCCACAAAACTGTTTTACACTTGTTTCTAATATATTTCAAATATATTTTGGTTTCTTTTCTCATATTTTGATTCTCTTTGTCTACCCCTCCTTCGAGCACTCTAACTATAGGCATTTTTCACAGATTATATATATCATTAAACGAATCGATTTAAACCGCACTAAATAATATAGCAAAATATCTCGTTAGCAAATTACATTCTACATAAATAAGCAACACAAAAGAAGCTAGTAGAAAAATAATTTTAATTTTTATTTAATATGCGCCACGTTACTCCGCTGTACACTGGCGTTCACCGCCACCCAAAAAATTAACTAACGATTCAATCGCGAAGACGTACACCGTACACGATGACTCTGCTCTAAACTTCCCAACATTCGCGTTGTACAAATGATTCATTCCGTCGGCTCCTCCGCCTCTTTGGATTCATTTCAGAAGCAAACTTCGCTGATATTATTAACGCCACTTTGCTTTGTATCTCATTCTATTTCGACTTGTCTACTCAACTTTTCGTTTTTGTTTTGGTTTTTGCTTCGTTGTGTTGTGCATTGTTTTTTCGTTTGTTGACTTCTTCTGTGCGCCAGAGTTGCCAATAAAATACAGTTCTAAAAGATTTGGCATTTCTTTTTTAGCTCAGAGCGTTTGCCATTGACTGTAATGACAGCAGAGTGCTTACAATAAAAACAGCTAATAATTCCAAAATTATAAACTTTTTTTTTATTTTTTAATAAAAAGTGGTATTTTTTTGATATGAAATATCTTTTTGCTCCAATTTTTATTTACATATATGAAAAATATCTGATAAATTTTATAAGGGTTCGAAGTTAAGAGCATCACATATAAAAAATTAAATTTTGTTTTGTAAAATTAATAAAAGCAACAGAAACAAATAATATTAAAAATAACGGTATCTAATTATAATATTTGGCGTCATACATTTGTTTGTATATGCATATGTAGAGTTTTAATTGAGTTCTATTCAATCTCAAATATATGAGTCATTTAATTTGTGAAACCATTCCAAAGCATATTCGTATCCCAAAAATGTTGCTGCATTTACTGGCATTGCGCGAACCACTAGCATCCAACTACCGCGGAATAAGCGGCGCCATCCATACAGCTATATAAACAAGCATAGCAATAAAATATATAAATGTTTATTCAAAATTGAACAAATGAATACTTACTTTAAAATTTTTCACCAAACAGTGTCTTATGTTGCGGTATTGTTTATTGCTCTCCGCTTGCATTATAGTCTTTACCACATCGAAAGGAATCACACACACCCATGAAAGAATGCCAGCCCAAGCGCCCGCCAATGTTGTCACAAGAAAGTCGACATTAGAGCCTTCATTCTTAATGCGACGTTTTTGCACTATGGGTGTAGTTTCCAGGAAGTCAACAGTTTGACGGTACACCATCATATAAATACCGTAGGGAAACACATCGCTGGTGCAATTAAAATATTAATAAGTTAATAACTTAAAAAAATAATAATAATAATCGAATCGTTATTACCGACACATCATTGGTAGCAGACCTCTGTATAAGCCAGAAACTCCGTCCACTTGTATGACTTTTTTAAAAACTCCCCAAGGTGTACGCCTTTGCCCGAAAATATATTCATTATAATCTGTGTATAAAAAATTAATTAATATTTATTCTAAAATCCGCTTTATTCTATTTTATCCAGCACTCACAACAATGTGTCTGAAGTCTCACTTTCACCAGCTCAATGGGACATGCGATAAAAGATTGCACAAAGCCTGCAATGGATCCAGCAATGAACATATTTTGATACTCCAACTGTTCGCGTTGATAATCACTGTGACAGACCCGTCGTAGTTGTCGCAAATGATTGCCATAGATCCCAAAGAGTATTGAATTAATCGCACCGGTTGTGACGAACGGAAATAGCATCCCTCTGTAAAATCCATTTAACTTTAAAAAGTTTATTTGACTATTAAGCTTTTCTACTCGTCGTTATATTTGAATTCAAAAGTTAATTTTTGTGCACTTAAGCGCGCACAATCACTTACCCCATTGTTACGATTATAGATTTGACGTATAGCCTTTGGTACTGATGAATTTGAAGCTTGTTGCCATGTTTTAATTGTGTCCAACGGATGGCCGATGAGTACACCACATGCCCCTATTGGAGGAGAGTATAGATTTCATGTAAGCTTTCTTCTTATTATGATAAAATTACGTTAGAAAAAATTAAAAATTTGACTAAATTCAATATTCGTTTTTAATAGATACTTTAGTTCATATCTATTTGTGTTCAACTATGGTTATTGTAAAGAACTAACGGTTTATTGACCTCTACCAAACGTAAACTTGACTTTGTGGTAGTAGCTTCATTCGTATATTCGATAACTTCCGGGTCCAAACAAAGACTTGATCGCGTCCGTCGGATGTTTGAAAGTGCATCAACACCAATTTTTAACTGATTATAAAACTTTTGAAATTATTTTTAATGTGGAATTCAAGCTATGGCAGGTTAGGTTAACACAAATTTCAAATATGCACAATTTGTGAAATTCTACAAATGACAATACTAGACTCTAGACATTAGTGAGACTTCCTACAGTGGCGATATAATAAAACAGAAAGGAATCAGCATTTAATTAGCACGAACTGTTCGTACTATGTATGTATATTAATATCTAAGTGAACACAAATTATCACAAACAAATAAATTAATATTTTCATTTACAAATGTGCACAATTAAGAAAATTCCACTTCAATTCTCAACACCTGTTGAAAAAAAAGAGAAAAAAAAAAACTAATTTGTTTATGCGACGCGGCCACATGTTAATCAACAGATGTAAGTGGGATGAATATGTTCACACACATATCTACATATGTATGGATGTATGTATGTATGTGAGTGGATAGCGACCGCAATTAGAAGTGTGCCTCAGAGAAAGTAGGTTTCTATTTCAAATGCCAAAAATACTGCAAATGATCAGGGGCGCCAGTCATGAACTTGAACAAGTGTGAAGGCGGACGAAAAACGTACATACATACAATGTATATTAAAGATACGATGCCCGAACACGTGTAGCGGCAATGCAACGCTGCTCGGGAGGCAAGGTAATTTTCAAATTTCATTAACTTACATGCATTTGTATGTGCATATGTATGTGTCTGTAGTTGTGTTAGTAAATGTGTAATTGCAGGTTTGCAAATAAATTGTTTACAATTATACACACATATGTATATTACATTGCATCACAAGTTAATCGATAGCGAAAAAATTATAAAAATTTAGTCAAATTCAATAAATTAAGTATTTAACAATGAAATTTATTTAAAACTAATTTTAATTTTTGTTTATTTTATGCTTTTACTTACCGCCGACGCAACCAGCGCCAAAATCTTCTAACTTCATTGTAAGCGCGTGTTTGAATAATTTTCAAATAAAATTATATTCTCCTGTTTTGAAAACTTATCTATTCCATAAATGCTTGCGTTTTTCACCGTTTTCTCCTCTATTATATATAGCCACTAAGTAACGTCCTACCATTAATTAATATTTTATTTCGCATCGAACCGATTTCGCGTGTTGTCGTTGCGCACAAGTCCGCGGAGCACGAAAATAAATGATGCACTGTCTAGTATTCAAGAGTGATTGTTGCAACACATCAAATGCAAATACGAAATATGTAAGCACTATGCATTTTTTAAACTTTGAAAAGCTTTGCAAGCTTAACTGCTTCACTTACCGTCACATAACGCTTCCTTAGTACTACGTCAGGCAATATCTAATCAATTTGTTTCTCATTTAGGAATGTTTAGACGTGCTTTTCAGGCATACATATGTGTATTAGAATATGTATGCCTCTCTATATATTATATACGATATGGCTTTACTCTTGATTAATTTCATTTTGGAATGCCGTTAGTTGTGTAAAACTTTTAAGTTGCCGAAGTTTTCGTTCGAGAGTCCACAATCATACATTTTTTGATTCTCTATGGATCTCGAACTTAACAAAATATCAGAAATGAGTTTAAAAATGAATTCAAATCTCAAAGTTGACTTTATTACTGGCTGTTATTTTTGCGTGGATAACGAGGTTAGCTTTCTTTATTGTCTCACTGAATGATTTCGAATCAATTTTCTGTGACCATTACTTAGACAATTTATCTTGGTAGAACATAAACAACTAGTTTCTCATATAAAATAAAAGCGTATTAAAAATGAATTAAAAGAAACTAAATTTAATATATAGCCGAAGCTTAAAAAATCATCCATATTTACATATCTGCCCACGAGTGTATGTTCTTGAGTTTCCTATATAAAATAGTAATATATAATATTTTTATTTAATGTTTGAAATTTTTAATGTTTCGAGGTAAACTATATAAATTGATGTTCCGAACTTAATAAAAAATAGTTTTCTCCCCATTGGATAGTTCTCAGGCACTCCTCTCCTCATAACATTGTAAAAAAGTATTACATTTTTTTTAATAATTTTATATTTATTGTTGATTGATTTTCTCTTATATGATAAGTTTCGCTTTCAGCAAAAACATTTGCAATAATCCATTGCTGGGATTCCCTCTTGCTTCAGCGCACAGGGTATTTATCTTCGATACTTTTTACTCGTTTGTTGTTATTGGGTCTGATAGACCAGTGGTTTACAATGCTTGCATGTTTGATCTTCTTTACACGAAGATATAACTTTTTCCTGATTTTTCCGATTTTTTTTTATTTTTTTAGTACTAATCGGATATTTGTATTAATATACATATGTATACATATCTTCATATATATATATATATATATATGAATATATATATAATGTTGTTTGTATTCTTCCTAGAATAGTATATCAATTATTATTTGTTATAATTGTTTGCGTAATTATTTTTTGTTTTTTGTTTTGTTTTTGTTTTTAATTCTTAGTTTAACGTAACATTACGAATATACTTTAAATTAGACTCTTGCTCTGTATTTTTGTATTGGTTTTGTTCTCATTTTGCAATTTTCGTCTTTGCTACATCAACTTTATTATATGTTTTTATTTTTTTTCGTTCGTTTATATATATATATAAGTATTTTTTGTTTTTAATTCAATTTACTGTGTCTATGTTTGTTATTATTATTCAAAATCATAGTAAAAGAAAATTGGTCTATGTTCTTATACGATTTTTTTTCTTATTTTTTTTTTTAATTTTTCTTTTTGTTTTAGTAAAAACACATTTACATATAAAACTACATACAACTACATACAAACATGTACAACAGAAAATTCTAAATACATAAGTATATATATTTCTTTTTCTTATTCTTCTTTATTTTGGGTTCAAGGGAAAGGCTCTAGCTCCAACTTTTCCTCAATGTACCACTTACATTATTATGAAGTTTTACGCCAACACCTAACTGTTTTCTTTCACATCGAAGTTGAACGATGATGCATTTAGACAATTTTCTACACTACATATGAGCGTCTAAATGAGTAAGGATCAATGTGTATGTGTGCAAGTGAGGACATGTTATAAGGAAACTAATGGATATATGACGGGAACTCGCGTGTTTTCAGAAAGTGTGATGAGTGTAATTTATAATGTGCACATTTTAATATCCGCATTTAATTCATGTGAAATCAAAATGAAATACTTTAAGTAAAAAAATGTGTATTCTTAACATTCACTTATTTGGTCTAAGGCATTGAGTGCGCCTTCAACACTCAATGGCTAAGGCTAACCTGTGGTAGAAATGCACGACTTAAGTGCTACGTTACCTGTGTAGCTGATGGGATTTAACGTTAGCTTTGTCAAAACTGTGGGACCGGACCAAGTGTTATTTACCATATTTAGTTGAAGATGGACTTGTTGTCATGAGCATGGATTTTAAATATGTGATTATTTTGAGTCTAATTCTTAACTACCGTCGAAGTCTTAACAATTTATAAAAATATAAGCATAATAAAACACGAAATGTACAAATATTACTAACACTAACCAATCAAAAAACCTATGAATTATTTAACGGTAAAATCTTTTGCTATAAATATACGGATTAGTTCGAAAACCCATTAACTTTACGGATATATTGAAAAAAAATTTCTCTACTGCTTTCGACATATGTATGTAGTGCCACAACAAAAAAGGAATATACATATTAAAAATAAATAAATAAAGAAGTTGAAGAAATAACTTTAGTAAAGACATTAATTATATTTATTTAAAATAAAAATTTCTTCATCTCTTCTATATTGCAATAAATATTGTAAAATATCTGAAACAAAATTTAATAGGGACTGAACTGTTAACAATTTAGCTTTTAAGTTGATTACCAGAGTCTTAAGCACAGTGAAAAGTTTACATATTTAAAATTGTTTCATCTGACTTTATTTAAACAAAGCTAGTTGAGTTTGAGGTAGTAGCGTTCGATGCTAGTCAGAAACGCATGACTATCAATATACATACGTACATACGTATATTCGGCATCAAAGTCAATCACGACCATTTGTTTCAACTGCAGTCGCGTCGATCAAACCCGAAAATGCCTCTACAATAATAAGCACTTGTTTACAATTCTTAGACAGACATTGTTGTTGCTGTTAGACAACTAACAGAACAGAAATTTACTGGTTTTTGAATGCAATGCATATCACATTTGACTATCACGATAATTCTAATGCCCATAATTACAACATAAAAGAATTAACAAATGAGAGATATATAAGAATGCTTAGAGACTCCCTTTTTACCAAAAAAATATGAAAATTAGTTAATTATTTTAATTTTAGTTAATAGAAAGCGAAAAAAATCATCAATATCCAACTGGGCGCCTCTCTAATAGAATTTCGTAATAAAAATATATATGTATATCTGTATATCATTTGCTGTCCTAGAAATTAGGATTTTCATACCGCTCTAGTATTATATACGATTTTTAATAAAAATGCAACTGAAACTGATAAAAAAAAAAATTGTCAATTCATTTGTTAAACTCAAACAATTGCAAAAACTAGAAAACATCTTGTGAAAAGAAAAAATAAACGGTAAAGATAGAAGAATGCACTTGGTCCTACCAAAAAAATGCGACAATTAATGAGTTTTCGAACTAGTATGTATGCCGCACATAAAGAACTAACTCAAATGCGAATTACTTAAGAAATATGCATTGTCACTTGGAAATAATTTTATAAAACAACTTTTACAAAATAACTAATTGTGTTTATGTTTTATTATGCCAATATAATCAAAAGAAACGTGAAGCTTAAATATTAGAGTTATTTGTTTTTTTGTTTTAATTTAAGCCCAAAACGAGTATCTACATACAAATTTACATCCCCTATTTAATATATAAGTTTAATATTATAGCGTACACTTTTGGTCAATTTAGATTCGCACAAAGTGTTATGTTCTTGACATAGGTATGTTATGTGTTATCATAATTATATATGTAGGTATGTATGTATTTCTAGTTTTATAATATATTTTAGTAGTGTATAGTATGTATAAGATGTACATAATAACAAAAAGACTTAATGCAGAACTCATTTATTTGTTTTTTACTCTTCATATATCATATATATATATTTATGTGTATGTGTATGTGTGTGTGTGAGAGTGTGTATGCCTATACGTTAGATTTTACTTAGTTTCTTTTGTGTGATTTACGGTAGTTTTCAGTTTTACGCTTCACATACTAAATATTCATTTAATTTTAATATGTATATATATATATTTGTTTTTGTTTTTGTTTTTTTTTATGTATGTATTGTATATATAATTAGTTAGAACTATTTTGCTCATATTCCCTCCCTTTACAAATACATACATAACTTTTACGAGTTTACATTTGAAAATGTTTGACATACATACATAATCTGTATTCGTTAATTTTTTTTTTAATGAAAGTAGTGCAGGGATGATCACTTATTTATGTTTTAAATGTTTGCATGCATTTATTTTATTTCATATCATTTCACTTTATATAACTTTTTGTTCATTTCTTTTTTGTTTTTTTTTGCTGTTGTTTTCTTTTAATATATATATATGTATATATCGAATGATTAAGCGTTTTATTCTTATGTATTCATAACTCCATTCCTAATAACTACAATGCATTTGTATTCAAGTGGATTTCAATCATGCCATTTCCAACTTCTCCACAACAATTCATGCACATTCACTAGTTGGTTTGGTATTCATTTATGTATTTTTGTATATATTTATGTAACAGTTTAGCAAATGTCTACGCTTTTTCTTTTCTTTTCTTTTTTTTTAGTTTTTGGGTTTTGTATAATTTTCTCAATTTATCAGCAATTGTTTCACCAAATAAACATATAATAATATTTCCTCTTTTTTAAATGCCTTAAAGTTACATTATTTTTGCTTACAAAAAT
This sequence comes from Zeugodacus tau, assembly GCA_031772095.1. NCBI lineage: Eukaryota > Metazoa > Arthropoda > Insecta > Diptera > Tephritidae > Zeugodacus > Zeugodacus tau. The sequence goes on from CM062649.1 coordinate 82,405,536, forward strand.
TTGCTTTAGCTTTTTTATTTAAGGGGTCTCTTAATGCTAATTTGTTGTAACACTAAGGAGAGTTTTGCTGTTGTCCAATGTGTGTATGATTTTTTTTTTAATATACTACATGAAAAATGCTTATGAATATTCTATACCGGCAAATAAAAGGACGCGATGAATGTAACCATTTCAACCAACAAAAGTGTGCACCACCAGGCTTTAGAGCGCTATAAGCCTCATATAAATGATTTATTTTACACGGATTAAGGCGACCAACTGCTGAGCATAAAATATATATGTATGTACAATATTACGTATTTTAAATGAAAAATATTATTAGTTAGCCTTTGCTGCCACTGGTAAAACATAGTTTTTCTTTTGCATATGTGTGTGTGTGTTGTATGAGTCGTCGGGATTTATCGCTCATTATGCTTAAAACTCAAAAGTTAATATATTTATTTTCATAATTTTCATTTACAAAGTATTTGAGTTTTTTATTTTTATTTTATGAATTTGGCTGTAAACAAATGAGTTTTTGCGTTCTTATTTATTCTTCATTTCTTTATTAAAAATGTTTGTATAGTCACAAATCGTATCGTTTTAATTTATATAAGTATGTAGCACTTTTTGTCAGCGCATGCATTTATTTCTAGGTAATTTTACTTTGTTTTTATATTTTAGTAAATATTTTTGTTTTTTTTTTGCACTAAACTTCTAATTTTTATTGTATGTAAATTTATACTACGCTTGCCAGCTATGCTGCTGTTTTTATAATTATTTTTTATATTGTAATTGTATTTCCTCTTTAGTATTATTTTAAGTTGCGTGTGAAATGTGAAAATCATGTAAATATGTATGTATGTATGTACATGTAACAGACTCATCCTTATGAAATATTTGCAAAAAGTAAAAACATTTTCAAAATGTATGAATATTAAATTGAAAGACTAGCGGCCAACTATTTATTTTAGAAATCACAACAAAAAGTGTTGATGAGCGTAAATTAATTAAATTTTTTAAATGCCGATTAATATTTTAAATTTGTGAAAATTAAATATTTTATTTATATAATTTTGTATGTGCAATTTGTTGTATGCCAGATTTTACAAAATTCAAAATACAAACATATTTAGAAATACAAATTTTTTACAAATTATAATTTTAATTATTTCTTTGCAACCTATAGTGATAATAAACTATTTAAGTAAATGAAAAAAATATATTTTTAATATTGTTTATTGTCGTTTATAATTGTAATGAAAATAGTTTTTTGCTTTAATGCAAACTGAATAAAATTTCATTTCGACAGCACAAATTATTTAAAATATTCCCGCTATTTGTTGGCATATATTTATTATTTCTGTTGTCACAATATCACAACCGAGTTGTAGCTACAAACGCTTTTTAAGAAAGAAAATGCGAAAAATTAATAATAAAATAATAATTGAGTCTCCCACAGATCTATAAAACAAAATTATAGCAAATTTAAAAAGTAGACGTTCAGCAATCAAAATATTCCCGCAAGATTTTGAATTCAATCTGTTTGTTGTTCTCAAGTAGTATATGTACATGAAGCAAATTTTTGTTCTGCGGCTTTTTTCATGTTAATATATGTACATATGTATGTAGATGTCACACACGTATACATTCTTAGCATATGTATTCTATACATGAAATTTAGAATGCCAACACTTTTGCAGAAAACAAAACGAAAAAACATTAATCATGTCTGAAATAAGCCTACACAAGTACATACAAATATGGAGCTGTAGAAAAGAGGCTTTTATGATGAAAAGTGACTTTCGGTATGTGTGAACATAGTTGGCTAACAAAAAAATATAAAAAAAAAATTTTAATTTAAAAAAATAAAAAAAAAAATTTAATTTAAAAAAATATAAAAAAAAAATTTTTAATTTAAAAAAAATATAAAAAAAATATAAAAAAAAAATTTTTAATTTAAAAAAAATATAAAAAAAATATAAAAAAAAAATTTTTAATTTAAAAAAAATATAAAAAAAAAATTTTTAATTTAAAAAAATATAAAAAAAATGTTTAATTTAAAAAAATATAAAAAAAAAATTTTTAATTAAAAAAATATAAAAAAATTTTAATTTAAAAAAATATAAAAAAAAAATTTTAATTTAAAAAAATATAATTTTTTTTTTAATTTAAAATAATATAAAAAAATCCAAAAAAAATATAAAAAAATTAAAAACCATAACAAGTCAACATTTTCGTGGCCCAAATTTGTGTGTCGCTTATAATAACGCAACAAAGAATCCATGTGATTATATAACGTGAAACTTAATCGAATTATCTATATATGTATATATAATTGTTACTTTATTTATTTTTAATGCAGTTGAGAAACTAGACAAATTAAACTGAGTTGAGTAAGAATATATCGCATCGTACATTTAACAAGCATAAATTATTTCAAACAAATTCTAATAAACCGAACTCGTTGCTAGCGTTTTGGAACCAACAGCGTTGTTCATATATATTTTAAATGCATACAATTAACAACTTTGAAGACATAAATTAGTTTTGGTTTTGCAGTTAAAATTAAACGTAAATATTACAACGTATAATCCGTAAAATTAACAGCATTAAATTTTGTTAAAGTAAAAATAGCAAAGTAAATAGAGTGTAATTGCAAAAATATTTAAAGTAGAAAGTTAGGGAGTAATTAAATGAAAACAAGCGCGTACAACTTAAATATGTTTGACTTGGCACGTACGCTTTCTTTCGTTTTTTGTTTCATAAAAAATGTTATTTTACTTGTATTTAAAACTGCAAGTGCGAATGTATGAATATGCATGAACGTGAGAAATATAGCACTGTTATATGTATGTATGTATATTTTGTAATTGTTTTCATTTTGACATACAGATAAGTTTTGCATTAGGCCTTACCAAATCTATTGCACTCATACACACAATATCAGTTGTCAACTAGACGCTGTTTTTTTTCGCATATGTATATATATTAGAATATATACCTTTATTGATCTATTTTTTTTTTAAACGGTATAAGCATTTTTCGCGTATGGAATATTTTTTACGTTGATTTCTATAGCAGATGTACGCAGCAACTGGAATCTCGGTCACATAAAATCACAATTGCGCGCAATGTGTATGCTTTTACTTTACTTTATGTGCTTGTATGCTTTATGAATTTTCGAAATAACAAACGTTTTTAATACTTTTATTGCGGGTTTACACAATTTTTCGTTCAATTTGTTTTTATACTGTTTATTACGCATTTGGTTTGGTTTTCATTTAAATAATGCGTGTTGATTGATTATGTTGAATCTTTCAATAAAAAATAATCCCATTTTTTTCTTTTTGCTTAATAAATATCCCTATAATTTATTTTGTTAAAGAACTTAAGTTTACACATACGAATATGTCCAAGCGATATACTATATTTTGCACAGAAACCGTTGAGGAAATTAAGATTAACACTCTTAAAGAAATCATAAAGAAAACAATAAAAGAATTCTGGTTTTACTGCTCAACCTACACATAAAGAATATTTTCGTGTTACGTTTACTATTGAAACCTACAGAAATTGTTTAGTTCGAACGAAAAGTTTGTTGTGAAAAAGCATATGAATTGCAGTACGCTCGCTACAGTTGCATCTAAGTTGTCTAACTAGCAAGATAGTAGAATTAGAATGAATAGCACGAAATGTTCTCGTTAGTTGTATAGAACAAGTATAAGTAGTATCGTTTTAAGGAGAAAGACTTGCTGTTCTACAGTTAGATTATAGTTTCTAGCATTTCTTCACTATTTTTATTTGCATTTTCATCCTCCTCATATACTTGTATTAATTATTTTATTTAGTATTTCTTTTTTTTTTAATCGTAAAATAATAGGTATTTTTATATTCATAATATAATATTAATTATGCTTTTCATACGTTTTTCTTTTGTTTATGTAATACCACGATCCCAGTTGTATGTGTGCTGCTTTTCATCCACATTGTGGTGTACATTATTTGCGCCGGCATCTGCGTCTATTATCAACATTTAGCTTCTACTTCTAGTTTCTGATCTTATTATAATGATGCCGGTGTTGGTGAAACGCTTTCATTTTGATCATGTTGGTGTAGTGCTGTTGTTATGTTTTTGTAATTTTTGTTTGTTTATATTTTTCGATAGGGACTTCAAGTTCACTTAATAATATGCTCCTTTGTTTTTTTGCGGCTTACACTAAGTTATAGATGCACAAAAAATGCCAAGCTCTTTTCTGACTTACACAACACCAATATTTTCCTTCATGTTTTTTGAACTCCGCTAAGTTATATTATTAAGTTTATTTGCTTTGCTTTTACTTTGTTTGTTTTTTGTTTTATTTTGTATCCATCCCATTGTTCGCCTCATTGTTTAGTTATCTGCTTTGTCGCCTTTGACTTTGGCAAACGCATTCGTACCGCTGGCGTTTACTGAGGTCCCGCCACTTTGTGCACCGCCGCTAAGTAAGGCAGGATTGTTGTCACCGGAGCCACCACCGCTTCCACTGTTTACAATGTTAGCATTCGATTGTTGTTGTTGTTGATAAGAGTTGATGATTTGTTGTGAGCCGGCGGCACTGCCGCCACTAACACCAGCTCCTAGCACCGCATTAGCCGCTGATGTGCCAGCGGCACTGCCGCTTTTTGCACGATTTATCTCAAGTTCATGTAATTTTTTCCACAATTCTTCACGATCACGCTCGCGCTTCTTCTCTCTGAAAACACCAAAATTTTATTTAATAAATAACGAACGGAAATATGACAGAGTGACATGTATTTACTTTTGTCGCTCAGCTTTATAGCTAGCGGTTAGTTCATCAAAGAGCTTTGAGTTCATTTCCATAAATGTCTTTAGCACGTTGTAAACCAAGGCAACGATCGTCTGATTCCAGTGTTCTTTACTAATTCTGTACAGTGCCGGAAACATAATCGGCATAATGACGGCGTTATTCTCCTCTATCAACGACATTGCATATTCATTATTCCAAAGGAAAAGTGCACGCTCGGCAACCTAAACAAACAAAAGCGAAAATAAAAAATAAGGAACAATTGGAATCAGGAAAAGCCATATATGTAATGCACACTCACTTGAAAATGCGGACTTGACACACATTTGGCGATCTGACGAAACAATGGTTCCTGTATCTTCACAAATTGTGGCGGATCAATGACATCCAAAATTTCCTCGATTTCTCCCAAAAACATAACCTCCTTTTGCGAGCATGTTTTTGGCCAAAACTTTAATAGTCCTCGAACCACCGGTTCAGTCAGGTATGGATCCTTTTCCAGAAACTGAACGATGCAATAAGCCAGTTGAGCGTGATACAACCCAAGGCATTTCACTTTGTGCAGCGGCAATAGCACCTTCACCAGAAACTGCTTATGTTCGGCCTTCAGAGGCAAGGCAAAACCATTAATGATACTGTAAAGCGATCGTATTATGTGTGAATATTTTGTTTGTCACTTGTCACTGGAGAAATATCAATATACATATTACCTGCCCAATATCTCCAGTAATTCGCCGACGCCATTGAAATGCTCTGTTTCGTAAATAAAACGCAAAAAAATATTATTAATTTGTTTTCGTATAAAAGCGCGTAATCCTAAGAATTTTCCATAGATGCGATGTAAAACGGTTTTCAAAAAATCACGTTCACGTGGATCCTCAGAATCGAAGAGCTCCAAAAGCTGTTTGGTCATTAAAAAGTAAAAAAGAAAAACAAACATTTTAGTTCAGTTTTCATTTGCATTATGTTTTAAAAGCACATAAAAAATAATAAAAAATAAGATGTGTGGCAACTCCTTATTATAGTCAGTGGTGAAATTAAATCTTTCACAGACAAATCAAAAATGTAGATATGTAAAAAAATGTAGCACCGACTTTGTAATATTTTTCGAACCCTGACTATGTAATTAATCTTCCATGACAAAGTTGAGATTCTAGTGTGTAATTTTTTTTTGTATTTCCACTTCATCTCACCTGTAAAACGAATTTCTGGTCAATTACACGTTTGCCTATGGTCGCTTGAAAGTCCTGCGATTCCAAAAAACGCAGGAATACTTCGTAAACTAACTGCAAATGTGGCCATGAAGCTTCTAATGTCGGATCATCTTCTTCAGGATCAAAATCGGGGTTTTCACTGGGAGGCAGTGTGCGGAACAAGTTACATGAAATCTAAAGCGAAAGAAACTTGAACTAGCATTCAATAAGGAATATAGCATATTTTACTTACCATTCGTATAATTTCTGGATACACAGGTTCCGTGAGCACTCCCCTGCCATGTGTTATATAATTGGAGAGGTCATTTAGAGCAGCTCTCTTTATTTCTTTCCCTTTTAAATCCGTTACTGGATCCATAAAATCAAAAGATACACAGCACTGACGTAATTTACGAATGAATAACTCTTCTTGTTCCAAACTCGAGCAATCGGCTGGTAAATAGAGTAAATAGAGAGAAAAAATACCATCAAATTTCTTGTGTTTCACAAAATGTATGTTGCACAGCAAATGTAGTTAATGTTTTAGCAAATTTACAAGTTACGAGTACACCCGTTTACTGTAAATGAGCTTCACTTCGTGTTATAATTATGGCTATATTTTAGAAAACTAAGCAGCAAGGAGCTTCATGTAATTACATTTACCTTTTAACGGCGGCAATTGTTGAAGCTCCACATCCTGAGAATTTCTGTAACGCGAGGAACCCTGACTTTTTTTACTTTTCTTCTTCAGTGAGCGTTTAGCGAATGGATCAATTCGATCAACAAATGTTCCCGATGACATTTTCTTGCTTTGTATTTATTTCCAGTTATTCTTCCTGCTTATGTTCTTCTGCTGTGCTTATTTCCTTTATCCAAGAAATTTTAAAGAAACGTTTCAGGTTTTGGGGATTTCTTATACTGGTTATATTTCTCTAAACAGTTGTGTTATTATAGAGCAATGTCTTACTGTTTTATGTTGTTAATGCTGTGATTTTACAAACATGTAGCTATCCAATAATCACCACAAATTCTGTTAGATGGACTATCATTCGTTGACTTTTTGTTTGTTACGCGCTCAAATTTTATAAAACTTATAAATTCGAGTTCTGGAGAGTAATTTTTAACCAACTTTGATTATTGTATGCAAAACTGTAAGCTTTAGTTAGGGATAAGTATGTTAAGCGAGACAGAGATTATCTGTGCAGAAAAAGAACAAAATCAGACTTATTATATACACTCATTTTTATATATTGTATATATGTATATAAATTACCTTAAAGTGGTGCGAATGCAATTATTTAGATAACTGCTTCTGTAATAGTTTTGTTGTTTGACGCGAATAAGTGGAGGGAATTCTTCTGTTGCGTATCCTTTTCTTTTCTTTTATGTTTTTGGTATATAATACTTTACTTAAGCATCTATGTTAAATATATTAATATATATTAAATGTGGGGAATAGTGCGAACCTTATCTCCAGATGAAATGGCACATTGAATGCAGTTCTATTGAAGCTTTATACTAAATTAATATTGTATTGATTAAGTAATGTTTTTGTTATGTCTAGTTTATGTGCAATGTTCCTTTGCCTCCTAAAACATATAGAATTGTTTGTCAATTCTGTCCCTTCTCGGACACACGATTATCTAAAATATTTGCAAAATATTTGAAACATTCTTCTTTGAAGTGACTTTTTTGCAACTTACTTGGTGGTATTAGACTTCAGCGGTCCGTGTGTCCTTAATGATATTTTCTAATTTGTCACGCACAATGTCAACACAACTTCATTGCCGACATTGTAAACATTATAATACGGGATCAGTGCAAGATATCGTTATACTTCTCAGCTAACTAGGGAAAGGGAAACCATTACGATAGTACATCACTGAAAAGAATATAAAACAAATATTATTAAATATTATAGTTTTGTGCAATATTTAATAAATTATAATACTATAAACGGATTCCTATAATATAATAATATAATAGAATAATTTTAAATCTGTGAACAAAAAAATTGGAATGAATTTGGCTAAATAAATGTTTTTTAGTCGCTTAGCATTCAACGGCCATATTTTGAGATATTAAAACTCCAACTAGCTCTGGACAATCTTGTAAAATGTAAGTGATGCAATAATGAAGCATTCGTGGTGCTTAGATAGATAACGTATAACACGGAGTAAGCAAGTAAATTTAATGGTCTAAATCTATTATGGCAGAAAAGATTTATCTCATTGGAAGACCTTCTACACAATATCGGCTGAATACCTTACTAAAGGATGAATACTTAACTTTGAATATATATATATAATGATAAGGCTATGTGAAAGAGTATAAGAAGTGCAAGAACAAAAAAAAGTGAAATAGAACTGCGATTGTGCAAATCCACCGTACTTAAATTTACATTAACATTTAACATTTCTATGCTTTAGAGTTGAACACAGGTAAATAGTGCATTCCGCAAATGTTTTTATCTGCTTAATGCACGACAACATATTATGGAGTGTTAAATTTAATAATTTTTCAAAATGATAGCAGATCGTTGGCATGAGTGATAAGATATATTTAAAAATTTTATGATATGCCGTACAAACAGCCTAGATGCGACATGACTATCATTGAATACAAATGTACTGAATATGTACTATATACTAAAAATAATTAGCTGGGCAAATTTAAACCAGAAAAAATATTTGTATATTTCTATGTTCCATGTTCCATGTTTATAAATGTAGTTTCTTAGATAAACTTTACGATGTTTGGCAGCCATCGAACTTGTTCTGATAATTAATCATTAAATGTGTGGCATTTACAATAACTAACATAAGGTTAAATTCTTTTTATAAAAATATATTTTTATCTACTTATATATATATACATATATGCACGTCAATAAAGCTGAGATATTTAATGGCATATGTTTTTTAACTGAAATGAACATATAAACGGCAATTGTCAATGAAATATCATTAATATTAAGTGGAAAATATAAATAATATAATTTTCGTGCTTTCTTTTTGCAATTCAATGTTTTATATATTGTACATACACATTTGAATAACATACATCGAAGGATATACATATATATATAATACTTTGGGAGACTATAACTTTCATTTATTGCATTACCAATATTGATTTGAAACTGTTCTGAATTAAACAAATAATATTCTTAATTATTCGATATCTCAATTTCAAAATAATGTAAATATTGACACATTTTCATGAAATAGGTGTTTCACAAAGCGACAGTTTAAGGAATTCAATATAATAGCTCTTGCTTGATGTCATGCTTTTCGGTTTATTTTTAATATTTTTGTGTGAAATTTTAATATTTCTCGTATCGAAATAAATCACGTACACATACTAACAGATTAATACACATTCACGAACACTACCACACGTGCCTGCACATGATACGTACTCACGAATGAAAGTAAAACGACGGAACGAAAGACGTAGAAATATGAAAAAAATGCTACATAATCAATAATCTAAAAATAATTAAACTTTATTTAACCAGAAAATCCCTATTTTAATAAAAATGTAACCTTTAATTTTTTTACCAATGCACTTTGCTTGCTTTTCAACCAAAAAAATATTACGTTCTGGTTAAAGCTGCTTGAACTTCAGTTTTTTTAAGCGCATTGCAAAAACTTTTTTTTCACTTTTATCGGCCTCTGGAATGCTTTATTTGTAAATCAACACTTATGCAGTTAACTAAACATTCAAATTTTGAGCGTTTTGATTATAATAAAAATATCAAAAAATTATATTTCCCTACACATTTTCTCTATTATACGTGAAGAGATTCCACTGTTTTACCGACAATGACGACAACGATAGAGGAACCAATTTAATTTTTTCGTTCTGCACATGTGTTATGCCCTGTTCGCTCGTTCGTCTAATTTTTTCTCCTTCTATTTTTTAACCGACTATGCCTAGGAGATACTGCACAATATATAAAAAAAATATAACTAAAAATTAGTTCCAATTCCCTTTTTGACTCGCTTGTTATTGCTTATAATAGATGTTGCCAGATTACTGTCAAATTGATTGCTCTGAAATCTCAACAATTTCTAAAGATTTTTTACACAGAATTTTACTATTATTGTCTAAAAAATTTAATCTTTAGTACATAATCCATTCTAAATGCATTGCACCAATAAGTTAACATTTTGATTGCTTTTTCCGTAGTTAATGTTTTGATGTTTTTTTTTTTCATAATTCTAGCTTCCAATATTACTCGTTACTTTTAATAGTTTTACTCGTTTTCCCCCACTTTGCTCGTTACAAATTACAACGTTGTTTTATGCTCTTTCATGTCAGCGCAGTTTACAGCAAAAATGGTTTATTCCTTTTTCATTTGTTTTATGAAATACCCAGCGTGATAAAAAAACACTTTTAGTGAAAATTTTAAACTTCATTGCATTATTATAAACTTTTTAAATATTTTCTGGGATATTTTCGACAATATACAGAAATACATAATGAAGCCTCAACTCCTAGTGGACAAAATCAAATAGATTTCATATACATATATACATATCAATATTAAAAATACTATCGATTTCAAGCTCAAATGTTGTAGCTCCTGTAAAATTGTTTATGTTTTTGTCATCTATACGCTAGTTTAATTAATTCTTAGCTCTAGCATACATATGATGATATTACGGAAAAACGTATGAACCTCTTTAAAACATATGTCTATTAACTTACTGTCAAGCAAAATTTAAAATAATTTACAATCATTTAGAATAAAACTAAATATTTAATCTGACCGACATCTTGTAAATCTGAATATGCAAGTGATTTATTTCTTGATTAAAAAAAAAACTTTGTAAAATGAAAAATTGTGCCAATTACCAAGTTAACTAAAATTTGAGAAATGTTCATTTAACATCACTAGAGAATATCATCTATCATTTGCAATCATTGCATAACTCATTCCATTTGGTAGGCATATACTTAAATATTATTATTTCTTTTTTTCATGAATGAAATATCTTATTTAATCACACACTTCCTCAAACTTGTTATTTTATAGGAAAGTGTACACATGTTTATCTTCACATCCTTTGAAAATTTGCACACACAAAACATTTTTTGCTCATATATAATGCGAGTGTAATTTTCGCAATAAATGGGAAATAAGATCAAACTTATATGATTGTAAACATTTGAACATTTTATACAAATTCTATTAAAATATTAGATGAGTTTCAAATCGTTTGTGAAGGTTGGTGAAAATGGACACAGCTTTCTTACTTAGAGATACTACTAACTAAATGCACATATATGTATAAAATGTACATATGTTAATTGTCAGACTCATTGTGATACCATCAATTAGCGATTACATCTTTGGAGCTGTTTCATCTAATCCGTCTTCCAAAGTTCTATATTATTTTTTCACTAACATTATTTGCACTCAATTGCAAAATATACACTGACTATTGCATATATGAATTTCATTCTATTTAAAATCTAAATAAATTAGTATAAAACAAATAATAAAGTAGAATTTTGTCAAAATTATAACTAGTAATATTGTTTTCTTTACTTTTGACGTTTTTCAATTCAATAATACCTGTTTGCCAAAGAAAACGATTGATTTTCTCCTTTTCGCCGATTCCTCGTTGGGCGCTTCACTTCAACCACTACACACTTTGAGCAAATACTCAACCGCTCGCTTTTGCTGCGCAAATGTCATCAAATGTCAAAACGCCCGAGCGAAACGTTAAACGGCGCTGCTGGCGACGTTAATTCATTTTTGATATAAACCAAAAATTTTTGATTCCACACTTTGGGGCTTTAGGTTTTTATACAGATTTTCTTTTATTTGTTTGCGACACAGCTATACAATTGTATTAGTTTAGCAACCGTCTAATAATTATACAAATTTCAATATCTTATATTTTCACAAAATCCTTTACACTCTCGACAAAATCGAAAGACACAACCTCTGCTACCGACGTCGCTAACGACAGCAACAACAATGCTGCGAAGTAGACCGAGCAACTCTGGACACCTTTTTCTTCCCGTTAAAATTTCTTCGCATTTTTCTCCGCGTTAGCACAATTTTTAACCTTTTCAATTCGCTTTCAGAGACGATACTATGCGAAAATTTAACAAATTTCACCAAATATGTTTAGGAAAATACATTAAGCAACTAGTTATAAGATTTTATTAAACTTAGTTACTATAAATGTAAGAAATTACACGAATTTGCGGACAGCGCCTTTGAACGTTTCTACAAATTTTTTCCTTTCGTTCACTCTGATTCAGAAATGGAACATATTGAGCTACTTTCGTCATTTGTGCGTACCGAGACAGTTCTTTGGTGAGTTGCAACAACAAATTGAGCTACTCGGACGGCCATTTTGTGGTGAGTTAAATGTATTTTGAATAAGGTGGCTAGCACAAATCATAATAATAGTAAATATACTTACGAAAAGAGGACACAATTTATTCATAAAAAACCTTCATATATGGTCTACATATGTTTATTATTTAATCTAACTTTGAAATGCATAACTACTCTCATCCAGATATTAAATTTTGTTATTTAAATTAAACAGTTTCAAACCTTAAATACAACTCTGAATATTCACCACAAATCCTTAGTTTTATACACCATAAGCCATGAATAATTTCTTTGTAAATTTTCAATTGTAGTGATTAAAAAGCAAAAGCAAAAGCGAAAAAGTTCTTGAAACTAACTATATTTCGTAAATATAATTAGAGTCCTATAAAATTGTAGTAGTTTACACAATATAATGATAAGCAAAAACTACTTGGAATAGAGCTCATTCAATACTACTTTAGCTGTGCATATTAAATCCCAAGGTGAAGAAAGCTGCAAGGACGCGTCATGTCGTCTTTATCGGCTTCTGCAGAAAATGTATCTAGCGCCGGAGGTGGCGGAATTATGGATCAAGGTGCAGGTGCATCCGATGGAAGCTCAAGTATGTGTTTGGAGTTGGCATTAGAGGGTGAACGGCTATGTAAATCTGGAGACTGTCGTTCAGGTGTGGCATTCTTTCAAGCAGCTATACAAGCAGGCACAAGTGATTTGCGTACCTTGTCCGCGATATATTCTCAATTGGGAAACGCGTACTTCTATTTGGGAGATTATGCCAAAGCCATGCAATATCACAAACTTGATCTTACGCTAGCCCGCACTATGAATGACAAGTTGGGCGAGGCTAAATCGTCGGGAAATTTGGGAAACACCTTAAAAGTTATGGGACGATTTAATGAAGCAGCTATTTGTTGCGATCGTCATCTGACCTTAGCGCGACAACTTGGAGATAAACTCTCGGAAGGTCGTGCTCTTTATAATTTGGGAAACGTATATCATGCAAAAGGAAAACATATGGGACAAGGTAATCCTGGCGACTATGGAGACGATGTACGCGAGGCATTGAGTAAAGCGGTTGAGTTTTATCAAGAAAATTTGAAATTGATGAGAGAATTGGGAGATCGTAGTGCACAAGGTAGAGCATGTGGAAACTTGGGCAATACTTATTATTTGCTGGGTAAGTTCACTTATAAAGTGATATTAATATTATTTTATTCTGACATTTTATAAACATTATTGCACTTATTGTAGGCAATTTCCAAGCTGCTATTGAACATCATCAAGAACGACTTTGCATTGCACGGGAATTCGGTGATCGATCCGCTGAACGTCGCGCTAATAGCAATTTAGGAAATTCCCATATATTTCTGGGACAATTTGAAGAAGCAGCAGATCATTACAAAAGAACACTAGCATTGGCTATCGAACTTGGAGAGCGTGAAGTTGAGGCACAGGCATGTTACAGCCTTGGAAATACATATACTCTGCTGCGGGAATTTTCAACGGCCATTGACTACCATCATCGTCATTTAGCCATAGCACAAGAACTTGGCGATCGTGTTGGAGAAGCACGTGCTTGTTGGTCTCTCGGTAATGCACATTCTGCTATCGGGAACCACGAAAAGGCCCTGTTGTATGCCGAGGCACATCTTATTCTAGCCGTTGAATTACAAGACCCTATTGGCGAAAGTACAGCCAGGGTTAACATTTCTGACTTGCGAAAATTGCTAGGATTGCCCGATTCGCCCATAGACTGCGAAGAACGTTCAATTGCATCAGATGTGTCAGCTATTATTGATCAACGCTCCGATAGTTCAGGAAGCTCACAAAGTCGTATGGTATGTTGTTTACAGTTTTATTACGCTCTTATAAATACTAATTATCTATGATACTGTTTTAGGTACGTGTGAGACGTCAAAGTATGGAGCAATTAGATTTAATTAAAATCACTCCAGATGGAAAACATGCGAATCAAAATAATACATTAGATGACAAACGCGTTCCCAAAGGAATTGGTACAAAAGTCAAGGCGGATGAAGACTTTTTCGATCTTCTATCACGCTCACAATCAAAACGAATGGATGATCAGCGTTGTTCCATTAAAATTGGTAAAAATCCACCAAATACAACGGCGCCAATAGCCGGTGGGCCATCGGCACTCACATCGAGTTCGGGTGCTACACGTAAGCCATTAGCACAGCAAAACTCCATATCCAGCGGCAATGGTGGCGATAACAGTGTTGCAGTTAGTGTAAAGTCTTTCAGTAATTCGAATGCCGTTTCTGGCAACAACCCGGGTCATAACCATGCACATGGACAGCTGGCACGTAGTGCTACAACTACTCAACAACCTGATGATGACTTTTTAGAAATGTTGGTACGCTGTCAAGGCTCACGTTTGGAAGAACAACGCTCTGAGCTACCACGATCGAATGTCACCATGGACGCAGAGGCGCCAACACGTGCTAATGCTGTAGCTGGTGGTCGCACTGCTGGCGGCAGTGGACGTGCTGGTGGTACGACCGTGCCTGATGAGGACTTCTTCTCGTTAATAATGAAGGTACAAAGTGGCCGTATGGAGGATCAAAGAGCAGCAATACCTGGTTTTGGTGGTTTTCCGCAACGCAATGCAGGTAATGGTGGTGCCGTGGGTGGTACTGGTGAGAAGATCAATAATAACGCTAGTAATCAGAACAAACAGTAAATGCTGTTATACATATACATATATGTATGTATATAAAGTGTTGGAAGTTATACGTAAAGCATATATTCATTTGGATTTCTTAGGCTTTCAATTCTTACATATCCCTTTTTTTATTATAACACTCAAAGTAATTTTTTTGTAGCAAGTTTCCATGACCAAGATGCTAATGAATTTCGAGACTATTCATTTTCCATACTGATACCAATTACACATATTCTATACTTTCAATTGCTTAGAGTGTGTATTTCAGCTGATTTACATAGCCACATACTACACATTCTCATTTCCTCATACATTAAGGTTTTCTTTTTGTACGAAAATATATTCATTATATTTGAAATTATATATGAAATCGAAAATTTAAAATAGTTTTTTTTATCATTTAATGTTTAACTCATAAAATATTCATACTCATACAAAAAAAGAATCAAATATTCCATAAATAATGTTGCATTTCAAAATAGGCCCAATTGCAGCCACTAAAAAAGCATTTACACATTAAACTCATACCTACATACATAAAATATTGCGCAATATTTTTCACTATGGCAAGTTGTTATATGCATGCATACCTAAACGTTCCCAAAAAAAAGTTCGTTTTCAGTCCAAACGTATTAAGTATTATGGAATAAGAATGAATCATACATTTAAAATGGAATTCTGAAACAGTATAGAAGTAATAATAACATTTTGCAGCAAATATATGATACAACATTTTTACAAAGCTGTATTGCAAGTTCACAAATTGACTACCATTTTATGAAGTATTTTAAATGAAATATTGTCAATACTATTAAGAATTTTTACAAAACAAAAATACAAAAAAAAAAAAACATGAAATATGTGTTTAGCAAACGCTCACAAAAGTGTACGCGCTTTGCATACTTAAAAGCCAAATTATTGTAATATAAATTTACTACATCTAAATAAATATTATTTTATCTAATCAATATTGTTTGTATTTGCAAAATTTGAACATCAGACAGAAGTCACGTAAAGTATATGATTACCTTTATAATCAACGGCTAGGAAGACTACAATTCTTGAATAATTTCTTTGGCAATAAAACGATGCTGCGAAGAAACTCATACGAAGTACAATGAAATAAGATTTGAATCTAAATAAATTATTCGCATAAAAATCATAATCATCTTGTAGAAAAAGCCATTTGAGAGGTACAAATGTATATTTTGTGCCTAAGGACTGTTAAGAGACATTATTCTCAGTTTTATATTTAAAGGTACAATCTTCTATAAGAGTGTACAGCTACTGGCGTACGCCGATGATATCGATATCATTGGAAACAAGACCCGCGCCGTTAGTTCTGCTTTTTCCAGACTGGATAAGGAAGCGAAGCGTATGGGTCTGGTGGTGAACGAGGGCAAGACGAAATATCTCCTGTCATCAAACAAACAGTCAGCGCATTCGCGTCTTGGCTCCCACGTCACTGTTGACAGTCATAACTTTGAGGTTGTAGATAGTTTCGTCTACCTGGGAACCAGCATTAACAGCAATAACAATGTCAGACTCGAAATCCAACGCAGAATAAGTCCTCTCTCGACGAACAAAAACCAAACTCTACAAGTATCTCATCATTCCCGTCATATTTTACGCGCAGAAGCGTGGACGATGTCAACATCCGATGAGACGGCACTAGGAGTTTTCGAGAGAAAGGTTTTGCGGAAGATTTATGGTCCCTTAAACATTGCCAACGGCGAATACCGCAGACGATGGAACGATGAGCTGTATGTGTTATTCGACGACATATACATAGTCCAGCGAATAAAAAAACAGCGGCTACGCTGGCTAGGTCATGTTGTTCGAATGGATGAAACTGCTCCAGCTCTGAAAGTATTCGATGCAGTACCCGCTGGTGGAAGCCGAGGAAGAGGGAGACCCCCACTCCGATGGAAGGACGAGGTGGAGAGGGACCTGGCTTCGCTTGGTGTAACCAATTGGCGCCAAACTGCCAGAAGGAGGGATACGTGGCGCGCTGTTTTGGACTAGGCTATAACCGCGTAAGCGATGTCTACGCCAGTCAAGAAGAAGAAGAAGAAGAAAGTCTAAGTTCGGGTGCAACCGACTTTTTATATTCAATTGATGAAATTTTATTAAGATAACACAATTGACCCCTGTATTCGGCATAAAGTCGAATAGAATAACAAAAATCATCATAAATAGTATTTGAGGGCTGAGGTAATTCCTGAACCGATTTCAGTAATTTTCACCACCAAGATCCAATACTAAACGCTCACTTAATTTTGCTTAGATATAACACCTATATATGCGGAATAAAGCCCATCAGAAGTTTGAAATACCTATATTTAGGTATATGGGAGCTAGGGGAAGTTATGACCCTATTTTAACCATTTTTGGTACAGAGACACACTATTAGAAGATAAAGATTCTGAATTACAAACAAATAAAACAAATATCTGAGAGAATTAACCATATTGTCGGTGAAAACTTACTCTTAGGCACTGAGTTCTTCATGTTCGATATCCGGGCCATTGAAAAGTTATAGTCCGATTTGGTGCCACAGCTCAAATACAGTATTTGTCTAAACTTTTATTCCGCCATCTTCATTGGTTCCTAAATGGGAAGTAGGCGTAGTAGTAAACTGATTTCGGTCATATTCCGTCATCAGGGTGTCAATAAAATATTATTATACTACTTCCACTGCAGCCGGTTCTGCGCTACCGGAGTTGACCCGGATTTTATTCGGTCAAGGGCTGCCCTAAATAAAAAAATATTATATACCGAATTTCATTAAAATCGGTTAATTAATTTCTGAGATATAGTTTTTGACCCATAAGTGAGCGACGACACCCTCATTTTTTATTTCACATCTGAGTGTGGCTTCTTTCTGCCATTTCTTCTGTAACATTTAGGGCATTTTCAACATAATCTTTGTATGGGAGGTGGGCGTGGTTTTTAACCCATTTTTCATGGTGTGTAATGGGGTACGTAAAGGAAGTAACTGCAGAAAGTTTGGTCTATATAGCTTTAGTATTTGCCCATCTGCAATACCAACCGTCTCATGGTATCAAGGAATATGTATACAAGGTTTCATTAAGATCTCAAGTTATTGCTTGCACAGACGGACGGACAGTCATCTGGATTTCAAATCTACTCGTCACCCTGATTACCCTGATAATTTTGGTATATATAACACTATATCTAACTCGTTTAGTTTTAGGAGTTCCAAACAACCGTTATGTGAACAAAACATGTTGCGAGAGTATAAAAAATATAAAATTAGACTCAAACTATCCATTTCGTAATAGTTAAAAATTAAAAAAAATAAAATCAAAATTTTTCGTGCATTGCTTTTTACGTTTTATTTAAAAAAATCTTAAAAGAATAATCAAACTAAACATTATCAGCACTTTATAAATAATATTAGAAATAAATACAGTTACACATAATAAAATAACAAATATATACAATACATACGTATATGATATCGTGAAATACAAATACAGCAAATAATCTATACGTGAATATATTTACAACTGGAGAAAATAATTATTTCCACGCCAACACTTACAAAATTACAAAGTATTCAACCGCTTTCGAAATAATTAAATTATGCTTTATTATTTCTCATTATTTTTTATATCGCGACTCTACCATGGTATCAAGACCGTGTAGAGTTACAACAACAATTTATGTATAAATAGAAAATATCAGATTTATAAAAAAATATTTGAAAAAAAAATACTTTAGTATCGTAAAGCCGTCTTCTCTATATTTACGCTTAAAAATTAATTGTATTAAACAAAAGAAAGCCAATGATTAACTACTTTATTAAGAGCACGTACGGGGCGCTCTAATGTGAACCACAAATACTCGAAAACTAAATAACAAAAGACATTTTCTGAAATTTTAATGCTTCCTATTTGGACACGTTGATTGAGTCGTGTTCGTGCGAACTCAGCACAAAGATCGGTGCCGTGTAATCCACTGCCTTATCTCCACCGCCTACGCCTTTAGTGACACTTTCCTCAGCATAAACCGGATAACCATAATGATCGGTTAGTACTTTGGTGCGCTTCCCGCGCTTTAGCATAACATAGACGACAAAGATACTGACTAGAAACGCCGAACTCGTTGCGATAATGAATAAAACTAGCTGTATCGTACTCTCATGTGACACCGCTGTTGCTACCGGTGGATTCATGCTGCGATGTATGAAGTGTGAGCGCGAAATGTCCGGTGTAAAGTGGCCACCGACTAAATTGAAGCGATTCGCATTGATAGCCGATTCAATGGCGAAGGCATAGTCGATTTTCGCTTCATTATGCAGTTCGAAGCGTACAATGACAGAACCATCGAAATTCTCTTGCACGCGCAAGTTCTCCACGGCATCGCCAAGCAGTTGATATAGTTCTCTGCGTATGGTGTCATAGGCGTTGCGTATATTTCGATTTGTGCGATTTACCATGTGCAATTCAATTGCCACAGAGGCGATTGGTGTCTCTGGGCAGTTGTGTGTGCCCTGTCGGAACATATTGGATGTATCCAATTGATTGCCGGCCGCATCGACACACCAACATGTTTTGCTGTTACACTGTGTCGGCAGGAATGCGCCGTGTTCATCGCAAGCCACTGGAAAGTGTGCAGTTTCAGCCAGTGCGCGACAGCGTGTCGTCTCCACTGGCATGGGCTTCAATGCTTCAATACTAAGCTGAGAGTCCAGCAATGAGTTGGCTAATGCGAGTATGTGCTCCGTAACATATGCTTCGGCACCAGTGTTCGGCACTGCCGAGGCCTTTAATCTCACACCCGCGGGTGTTTCATGATATTCACTTTCGACCGCCATATTGTCATCCAAACTACGCCCGGCACCATTTGCATTTCTATTACTATACAGTGGAGCACCGACGCTAACGTCTTGTGTATGCTCCTCCAACTCATATTCTTCGATATCGACCATTGTTGTCATTTGTCTGATCACTTCTTCCATGAGCTGATCGTCAACATTGAATGATTTACTCTGACGACCTTGTCGACTATTGCAAATGGGCTCAATGTCACGTGTCAGAGTACCTTTGAGTGGTGCTCCCTTCTTGTCGGCACACCAACACACGCCATTAGTGGATGAGAATGCTTTTCTGGTATGCTGCTGTTTTGTCGCACGGCCCAAGTCGTTCGCTGGCGTTGCTGACTCTTTATTGAGCGACGGCTGTGCGCCTAAACATTGCACTGGACTCCAATGTCCCGTAATGGGATCACAGCGTGGCTGAAACCATACAGATGTGTAACCCGTATGTTGTGCAGCCAAGCTGTTCTTCAGCTTGAGACGTTCACATGAAGTTAAAACTAAAAAAATATGTATAATATATAAATAGCCGATTTTTAGACATATGTACATATATATAATCAATATTAACGATTCTTAAAATATCATATTAATAATTGTCTAAATTAATATCCCACCTGGACAAACTGAATTGCAGGCTAGTTCACTGTGAAATAGATTCTTGGTTTGACAATTGCTCGCGTCTAGATCTATAGTGACGGTTAAGCATCTATTTGACTTCGGGCTAAATCGGTAGCGAGTCACATTCCGTTCAGATTGCATAGTTGCCAAACATGTATTGTCCATGGATTCAAAGCACACATCTCCTACAAAAACAAAGTTCCAAATTCATTTAGTAATGCGCCAATACTCTTCGCCTACTACATACATACTTGTTTTTGAACAGCAAACGCCACGATGTGTCACCGGATTCAGTTGGCAAGTGTGTGTTGTGGGACAAGCCTCGTTGTCATTGTGTGGTCCACAACTCACCTCAAGATCGCCTTGTCGCAGTGGATTACCTTCTGGGCAAACGGATATCCGACGCGGCACACATATCGGCATTTTCGGACACGGAGAATCAACACACTCGACGTTGATCAGTTGACACTCCTCGCTGCTGGCACAATTGATCTCATCGCAAAAATCTCTGCACTCACAAGTTGGACAACCGTGTGGATCGCTTTTATAGCCCGCCTCACACTTCTTGTCGCACTGTGTTTCGGCGCATGCAAACATTGAGTTCCGCTTACAAATTGGCGTTGCTGCTTTGACGCGCGTACCAGGCAAGACCCAACCGTTGTCGTCAACACACCAACAGTGTCCATCGGGTGAACATTGCTTCTCATTCCATTTGCCGGTGTGTGGATCGCATTGAGCAATGTGCATTTTCATTGCCGGTATACCCAGTTCGGAAGCTTGGTGCATCTGTATTGTATGCAGGTGTTGGCAAGCCGTTTTCATTTGCGGAAGCACGCACTGCGTACCACAGCCATTCGAGCAGCAACGTTTGTGACCCTCACAATGGGAGTCGGTGCGACATTCATACGCACAAGTATTGGCGTCCAGATTGTCGGGACCCGGTGGCACGAGGAATGGGCATTGACCGGGTTTGCGTGGCAAACATGCCGGCACTGGTGGACAATACTCTTCGTCACAAGAGACATCGACGATGCGACACTCTTTTCCATCGCCACATACGACTCCATCGCAAGGATCACGACACTGACAGGCTGGACACCGTGTGTTGGGATCCAGTGTAAAACCATACTCACAGCCCATGCGACATGTCAAATCTAAACAGTCAATGGATTCGCGTACGCGTCCACATTCCGCATCAGTTAAATTATAGCCACGCGTACTTGGTATTTCAGTGCCAAAACTGTCAACACACCAACATTCCTCCACCTCGATGTCCACCAACTCATTGTCCGATAACGACTGTTTCGGTGCTGGCATAACTTTCTTGAACTCCACTTCAAACAGCTGACCTAAGCTCTGTGCGCGATCCGCGCCCATATCTATCACTTTGGCATTACGACTCTGGATTGGCGCAGCAATGTGTACCTTTAGCGCGTCATCGTTAACACGGTACAATTTCAAGCGTTCCACTTGTCGTTTCTCACGAATTTGTCTTTCATTCGCGCTCTTCAGTAACATTCGCATGCGTCTGATTGTATTCTCCTCTAGAATCTGACGTTGTTCAGCGCGTGTAACTCGTATTTTCTTCATCGTACACTGACGCTCCATATAGTTGCCATCGTCCGTACAGCGCGGTGCTGGTATAGCCAATTGCATACCTTCTTCGGTACCTTCCATACGCTCGGAAAAGTCTCTTAAATATTCACACACTAAGAAAATTGTAAGTTAAGTAGTTTTCAAAAGAGATACGCAAGTAGCCGGTTCACTTACTCGTTTGCTGGTGTGCCGTCTGCTCATCTTTGGGGACCACCTCCTCTGGTGTTGGACAGCAAACACTTTCTGTATCGTGTGGTAATTTCAAACATTTAAAGTTATCCGGGCACGTAATACGATTTGTCATTGAACGTGACTGCTTAATTTCTGGACCCGGTTCGAAGAATGCTGTTGGCTGGAATGCTCTGGATTGTCGCTCTGTAATCACGAAATTAATATTTTTAGTACGATGTATTTATATTCTATATAATAAGGTATTTAAGTAAGCACCTTCAAAACAATACATAACCTCGCCGGTTATATTATCTGCTAATGGCGCACCCACATCACAAGGATTCGAATACACCAGATCTGGTTTACAAACGGGCCAAGAGGCACACAGCGACGAACCAGACTCACATAATGGATCTGTGGCAACTTCACAGTGCGAGCCGATTGCGCACTTAAAGCCTTCGCAAGGTTCAGAGCATTCACACGACGGACAGCCATTGTGATCATTCTAGAGAAAATAAAAATTAATATTTTCTTAAAGCAGTACTGTGAGCTTAAACAGATTAACCTACCTTAAAACCATATTCACAAACGGCAGCACAAATATTCGTATCGCATTTCTCCATATTGAAACTTCTAGCCAACGAATGACTAATCATATTCTCCCAACCATCGCAGTTAATTTCATTCGCAGGACCCATTGTGCCTTGAATTTTATGCCCAGTACGTGGATCAACACACCAACACACTAAACCATTGCGGGAGCACTGACGAGGTGAGAACAAACCACCGGGACCGTTGCAATCCGGTTGATAGCCGCGCCCTTCACGCTCGTTGACCGCAATAATATCGGAGAGTGCACGCGCCTGATGACATGTAGTCACATTGAAAGGCTGCTGACAATTGAATTGACAACCCTTCGTGAAACAGCATTTCTCCATATTCGCACATTCAAGATCGCTATTGCATGGAGAACCGCACATATAGCCAGTACGTTCACTGTACTCAACTTTATCTTGTGCCGGACAAATGCCGGGTTTTGAGAATTTCACAGTGCTGGGGCAACAAACGCCATACTCATTACCAGTCTCCACCATGCACTGATAAAGCGGTGGACATTGCGGCTTACCCTGATCATTGCCACAGAGGAACGGTCTTATGCTCCCCTCAATGGCAAGTGGCATACCAGCGGGACAATAAGTAGACAAAGATCGCGCTTTCTTGCAAGTTGGCACCGGCGGACATGGTTCAATTTTACATTTCACCTCCTGTGGTTGACACGATTGCCCATTGGGACACACGACATTTTCGCATGGATCACGGCAACGACAGACACTGCAGCCAGTATCGGCAGCACGTGCGAAACCGGCTGGACAGAACATACGACAGGCCGAAGCTGGACAATGTGTGGGTTCGGCACAACGCACACCCGATTTCGACTCGTTACGCGTGCCGGGTATTTCCACGCCATACTCATCAATGCACCAACAATCTAGACCTTCTCGTTCGTTTCGGCATTGAATCTGTTCGAAATCTCCGGTTTTGCTACAACGCGGTATACGTATGGCGAGCGCCTTTTCATTGGGAAATAAAGCTTTGGCACGCCTAGTCTCAACACGTCGTAGATGCTGGCAGGCGGTTAGGTTTGCTGAAATGAAGACGAAAAAATATAATAGATTAGCTTATATGAAAATATTGAGTTCTTTGTAGGTTATAGTCTGCATATGTTATAGAATCTAAAAACTTTGAACTGATTTTTCTGAACTTTAAATTTTTGAGGTGCGAAATACCATACTGATACTTCTGGAATGATCTTGCCGATACTTCCGAGTAACTTGGTTGTCAGTTTCTGAACGATTGTAGAAATATATGGATTTACGGTACGGTACGTTATGTAGTACGCCTAATAAGCGTTATCTTTGAGCAATAATAACGGGTGATTTTTTTGAGGTTAGGATTTTCATGCATTAGTATTTGACAGATCACGTGGGATTTCAGACATGGTGTCAAAGAGAAAGATGCTCAGTATGCTTTGACATTTCATCATGAATAGACTTACTAACGAGCAACGCTTGCAAATCATTGAATTTTATTACCAAAATCAGTGTTCGGTTCGAAATTTTTTTATCGACAAATTTTGTTCAGCGATGAGGCTCATTTCTGGTTGAATGGCTACGTAAATAAGCAAAATTGCCGCATTTGGGGTGAAGAGCAACCAGAAGCCGTTCAAGAACTGCCCATGCATCCCGAAAAATGCACTGTTTGGTGTGGTTTGTACGCTGGTGGAATCATTGGACCGTATTTTTTCAAAGATGCTGTTGGACGCAACGTTACGGTGAATGGCGATCGCTATCGTTCGATGCTAACAAACTTTTTGTTGCCAAAAATGGAAGAACTGAACTTGGTTGACATGTGGTTTCAACAAGATGGCGCTACATGCCACACAGCTCGCGATTCTATGGCCATTTTGAGGGAAAACTTCGGAGAACAATTCATCTCAAGAAATGGACCCGTAAGTTGGCCACCAAGATCATGCGATTTAACGCCTTTAGACTATTTTTTGTGGGGCTACGTCAAGTCTAAAGTCTACAGAAATAAGCCAGCAACTATTCCAGCTTTGGAAGACAACATTTCCGAAGAAATTCGGGCTATTCCGGCCGAAATGCTCGAAAAAGTTGCCCAAAATTGGACTTTCCGAATGGACCACCTAAGACGCAGCCGCGGTCAACATTTAAATGAAATTATCTTCAAAAAGTAAATGTCATGAACCAAATAAAGAACCGATGAGATTTTGCAAATTTTATGCGTTTTTTTTTTAAAAAAAGTTATCAAGCTCTTAAAAAATCACCCTTTATTAGACACTAGGTCACCGTTATCACAATAATTTTTCCACATTAGGTGTATATGTATGTATGTATATATTGAAATATATGTATGTATACAAAGAAGTGTATTTTCCGAAAGAAATATTGTACGATAATACTCGTATACACCCATAAGCATAAGCTTGAAAAACGATTAACATGCATTCATACATACACATGTAGATCATAGCCAACATGGCTCCGCTGAAATGAAAGCGAAAATTACTAGAATGCTTGTATGGGAAGTCAAGCGTATCGTCGCGACGTTGTGAACACGAACACAACGCCCGAAGTGTCTACCACAACGCGATGCTAGGTGATATTACTACTTTTGCCCATTGACCGACTGACACAGTGCTAACTTATTGTCTCTTTTTGCTAGCGTTCTTTCATTGCTGGCTGGTGTTTAGGTACTCGTATGTATGTGTGTATTTATTTTTAGTCAAAATCTTAACAGTTTATTGTAACGGAAATGCCTACAGATACATGCACAGTTGGGTGAGATGTTTTGCTTAATTTCTTTTGTGCTCGATTTTTCACCTGGGTCCCAACATGTTGCAATCAAACTCGTTTGAGAAATGCAATATCTGTTTTGAATACTCATATGTGCCAATTCTTTTTGCATACTCTCAACTAATCTGCTTGGTGAAATGTAAAGATGATTTTTTAAAGGAAATGCATATTCATATGTTTATAAAACAGGTTGACATAGGCAAATAATTTCACTGTGTCGTGTGTGGAGACTTAAAATAATAAATAAAATTCTAAGAGATAAATTTTGTGAGAGTATAACTTAATACAGTTATGTTAAGAATTTATGACCTATGACCGTTAAAACTTGATGCTTTCAAGATATTGTGCTTAGTTAGTTAGTTTCGTAAGCATTAACGATAAATATTTAAGTTTGCTTAATATAACAAGTATATATGTATGTATTTCGATATTTTCCTAGTACATGGGCATGGTATTTTATGCACATATGAATTCAGCACCACACAATACTCACCGTTTAATCGTTTTGCCTCGGCTGCATCGAATGCGCACGCGCAAATGCATGCAGTGAGGAGTACAAGTGGAAGCAGCAGCTTACGTTCATTCACCTGCGCCATTTTCGTTAAACACAAAATTTGGCAACAGCATGAAACCACAACGGCAGACAAGTTTTTCGCTTTTTTATTTTTTTTAATTTTAAGTGTTGGCAGAGCGAATGAGAAACCACCAACTATGCACTGAAATCGCTTTACAAGTTGTTTAGTTTTGAGCTGGAAATACAAATATGAGAAAGAAATTACATATTTGAAAAATTACGTTGTTAAAAATTATAGTTTTTTTTTTTATTCTCCATATATTTATTAAAGATTATGGTGGTGGGTTAAAGATTTTTTGTAATTTTTGATGTAATACAACACCAAAATATTTTAAATTTTATATTAAATTAAAATTATTTTTATATCCACTGGAATAATATTATAAATTAGAAAAAAACGAATTTCTAAATATTATTCCGCACACAATGTAAACAATGGATCAGAAACGACGAGAAATTTTCGTAATGCCAAAGTAGTCAGTGCACAAACAATTTAGTTAGCCATTTGGTGTTTACTATTGTGGGCACCTTAATGGAAGCATATGTGTGTATTTAAATTTAGTATGTGTTATGCCAAGAAATAAAGCATTCAGCCACAACTTTAGACATACATATTATGCATATACATATGTACATGCGTCTTAGAGGTATGCAGGTGTAAGTTTGTACCCATAAGTTGCTTGAGCGCTTCCATTGCAGCTTACATACATACATACAGGCATATATTGCAAGTGATGATTAATCAGTGAGAGCACAGATCGCTTTCACTTTAACAGCGGAATTCAGTTGATTTGTCGCCGACAATACACTGAGGAGAATAATTTGTAAAAATAGATCGTGATTTCAAATTGTTGTTGCGTAAAATAAAAACAAATTACAAAAAAATGGTATTATTTATAGTAAGAAGTTGATTTACTATATGTTAGTTTGTTTTATAGGTGTTCCTTTGAAAAACAATATTAGAAATTATTGAAAAAAAGATCAATTGAAACTGTAAGCCAAATTAGGCAAGTTATGTGCGAAAATCATCAAGACCCAAGTTCTATGATCCAATTGGTAAGTCACGAAGTGTTTGATGACTAAAATGCGAAGCCAGTTGTAGATCCAAATAACTTCTCTAGACAGCTAACGACAATTAGCGATTTTAATGCAGCCACATATTGTACTCATGCCAAAGTTGCTTTTGTTGGCAGAAGCGTACCTTTGTTGGCTGTTAAAAGTGAATCAATGTGCAATCGGTGCTCAGTTTTTAACACTTTGAATAGAAATACACACCTATGTAGGTGTTTGTAGAGTTTCTTTAAACAATAGCATTCTTAATTTAAAATGTTTAAGTGTTGCAACAAAATAATGTCACGCTCTAGTTACATGAACAGCTTAAGGTTATATGGACTTTAAGCTTTATACTTGCATATAATTAAGATTTTAACAATTTTTGTTTTACATATGTAATACGTTTTTAAGCATTCTTTGTTTTTTTTTTTATTGAAGTGTAAATATGCTTATGCTACTAACTCTGTGCGTAAATATACGAATGCATACATACTTGGGTATATCATGCAATGAATGTTGTTGACTTGTTGGCTTGACCTTTCATCAATCATTTAACTTGACACTCCACTAACTTTGACACTTAAGTGTGCGTAGATGTGATGTATAAAAAGCTTAATGTCTTTTTTATGTACTTTTACATTAACATATTTACATTTTATATAAATGTATGCATATCATATATGCTGTAATATAAATATTGGGGTGCTGTACATGTATTTTTTAAACAAATTTTTTTCTCAATATAGGTATTTAATGTGGTTTAAAAAATAGAAATATACACTTCGAAAAAAATTAAAATGTACTGTATTTGTTACATATTTCTATAATTTTTTTAATTTTTATCAAACTATTATATTTTTGAATTATTCTTTAAAAAAAATATAACAAAAAATTGTAATTCTTTTTTTTTCATTATCAACATTCAACATTCGTTCACTAAATAGTGTTATGAAAGTGAGAAATGTGAAAAGCATTGTTTATTTCTAGATATTGCTTATTTTTTTGCAATTTTATCAAATACTCGCAGACCGTTCCGGCTTCGCACGGGTTTTAACAAACATTTCAAAAGTTATAGGTTTTTACACACTTATACACACTCTCTCATAAATTTGTATATATGTACTTTCCCGTTTCTTGCGTGGGTTCATTTTAAAAAAGTAAAATGAGGAAAATTTGAACATGAAATTATATTTTATTTGCAATGACCTAAAACTTGATTACAACCTAGTGTCTTTGGTGTCCGTTGTTTTACTCTCTGATTATGAAGACGTTGGGAACCCTCAGAGTTCGACGTCCTGTGCGAACTTTTCGCTCCGTACTCGACTCTCAAGCGCGTACTTGGAAGGTTTTGAAATTTTGTTCAGCAAGCAGCTGTAAGCGCTCGTTACTCGACTCTCTGGCATGCGATTGCGATGTGAAGAGAATGGCTTGCAAGACGATTTTCAGTTTCAGATTAAGATTCTCTGTCACGGAATCTTTTTGATACCCTCATCTGGGAACCATTTGAAGAAAGTTGAGATTTCAGCTATAAATATAGCCTATGTTACTCGGGGTGAATGCAGCTTTCCTATGGTGAACGAATTTTTGAAATCAGCACAGTAGTTTTTGAGTTTATTCATTACAAACGTACATACAAATCGTTCCTCTTTATAATAGAAAAGTATAAATAAAACTGTTAACCAATATTTGAAATTACCACCCTAATACTGCCAAGTAGTAAGTATATGAATTTAAATTTACAGATTATTTGAGCTCACATCGCATGTGGGTGGTTGTGACTTAACATTACATACATATATATTGTATATGTTATGTTTATGTACTTAGCGGTTCGTTAACAAAGTTGGAAGAAATCATTAATGCCCGAAATGTCTGCGGTTAGTTGGCCCACATACGAAAAATACATCAAGCAATGCGATGCCAAATTTCAGTGTTTTTGGCCAGTAACCAACTTTGGCATTACAAACACACTTACAAGCATGGCTTTCAGTCAAGTGTGAAGAAAAACTATTATATTTGGTATTTCTTTTTTATTATTATTATAAAATAGTTGTTTTAGACAGACGATGTAGTAAACCCATATGTACAGTT
The DNA here is from genome assembly GCA_031772095.1 of Zeugodacus tau. Classification (NCBI taxonomy): domain Eukaryota; kingdom Metazoa; phylum Arthropoda; class Insecta; order Diptera; family Tephritidae; genus Zeugodacus; species Zeugodacus tau. The sequence continues at coordinate 82,434,886 of CM062649.1, forward strand.
ACGAACAAAAAATACCACATGAGTTGTTTATTTGTAGTGCCTACTCTATTTTACTGATTTAATAAGTACTCATTACCGCTAAAAAATAAAAAAATTAAAAGTTAAATTTACAGCTACAAAGATCTAGTTTTATATATTAGGTCTACAACTTTGCTTCCGCCGTTCTTTTTTGTAAATTTAATGCTTTTTTATATAACAACTTTTGACCATGTTTCTGTCAGATTGCGTATTCCGTGCAATTCGATGTCGAGAATTCGGCTCAAAAAGTGACATTTTGACAGTTGAGAATAAGTTTGGAATGCAAAAAGATCTCTACAAATATTTTGTTGGATTAATGTTGACACAAATGTCCAAGATCGATATAAAACGATTTAATCGATTTAATCGACCAGTGCTTGACCTTAGAGACATCTATTGGAAAACGGCGGAAGCAAAGTTGTAGACCTAATAACAAAAGCTATTGCTTTAGCTTTATATTGCGTTGCATCTATTACATAGACAAATTAACCCAGCTCAGTAGTAAATTAACCAAGTCCATGAGTTGGCGGTAAAATTGTCAATTTCCAAAATTTCTTTTTATTTGAAAGATAAATTGTTATAAACAAAACATGCACCAAATCCTGTTCCAAAACTCAATCCTGTTCCAAAACTCAATATGGTATTAGAATTCATGACGTCACGTTGTTAGTTTGATTTTGCAAAAAAAAATATCATGCAATTATTATTCAAATAGCATGTTATAAATTTGCTCAACGTCAATGAAATCATATCATTTGGAGTGCTGCGCTTCATTTCTATGCATAAGGCTATAGCACTTCCTCTTAAATTTATGTATACGATGTGTGTTCATCAGGGACCGGAAATAAGAGTTATTTTACAATTTTTAATCAAAAAAATCATACATAAAGGAACATCGTAGAAAAGTTTTGATTACACCATCATGATTTTTAGGTGAACTATATGCGAAATATTGTATGATTTTTAAATTTTGGTTTTTATATATTTAGATCAAAAATAAAAGTTATTTTTGATTTTTATTTTTTTAGATCAAAAATAAAAGTTAATTTTGATTTTTATTTTTTTAGATCAAAAAATAAGAATTATTTTTGATTTTTATATTTTTAAATCAATAATAAAAATCAATTCAAAATTTGTGACATAATATGTTTCTTAATCTCTGTTAAGCTTTAAAGTAAAACTAAGGTGTACGGTTATAATAACAACAAAATGTTATGCCACTGAACTTGATAATGGATAGAACGCATATATTCATATATAAAAATTGGAATTATGCAGCATATTGTAATACATACGGCATAAATAAATAAATAAAAATTTTGAATTGATTTTTATTATTGATTTAAAAATATAAAAATCAAAAATAATTCTTATTTTTTGATCTAAAAAAATAAAAATCAAAAATAACTTTTATTTTTGATTTAAAAAAATAAAAATCAAAAATAACTTTTATTTTTGATCTAAATATATAAAAATCAAAAATAATTTTTATTTTTGATCTAAATATATAAAAATCAAAAATAACTCTTATTTTTTGATTTTTTTGATAAAAGTCATAAGAGTTACGGTCCCTGGTGTTCATTCATTATTTTCGACAAACAGGTTGCTTATTTATTTATGTTTTGCGTTTGCATGCCAAAAATAGATAGAAAAAAATACTATTTTGATACAAGACATATGCTAATTCTTATCTTTGTAATTGGCTACAGAATTGATTAAACGGTTTTGGTCAGTTTCTACTGCTTAACGCCAAAAAAGAACGCTCCGAGAAGATTGGAACTGCATTTTAAATTATTTCTTTTTAGAGCTAATAATTTGTATAACTATTACTATTAATTAATTAACTATTAATGATGGATCTCCACAAGATTAAAGCTCTATTAAAACCAGCAATCAATCGATTTTCTAAAATACGTGCAGCATTTTGGTTTTCGGGTCAAACTTAAAATCAACCAAAAATAAAAAAAAAAATCAATTAAATGAAGAAACCAACTCAATAGCTAAACGCGCACACAACCGTCTATTATTTCGCATTTTATTTTATTTTTCGCCAACATCTACTGTCAATTGGCATTTGGCTGTGCATACTACAGTATTCGTTCTATAGCAGCTGAGTGGTGGTGGTGACCTCGATTTCGCCATGTCCCATGCAAAAGTGAAGTAAACAATAGCTACAGTTTACAATTACAAAACTAGGAAGTCAAATTGAGGAAATGTATAGTGAAAGAGATACACACACACACACACACACAGCCGCAGATACGGTGAAAATACCAACTTGACGCTGAAGACTTTTATAAATATTGCTTTAACAGCGTTCCAGTAGAGTCTGCGAAAAGCATTGAGAAACATTTTACGGAGTTTTCAAATAAAAAACAAAAAAAAAAATAGCAGAGAAGAGAAGACCAAGACTAAAAGTAAATTTATCTTAACGCGTATGTGTGTACACAGGCAGATATACATATGTGTGTGTGTGTGTGTGTATTTTTGCACTAGCATGTTTGTTATAAGCGTGCGTATGCAGATAAACATTAGTACGCATGCGTACAAGCCCGTGGTAGATGGTGGTCTTAAGATTTCCATTTAATTTCGTTACAACCATGCCGATGTGCACTTACGCCGTACTCACATACGTACATATACATATGTGTGTATGTTTTACACTTTGCAGAGTTAGCGGTCTGGTGTAAAATAAAAATTTTGCAACTTTTAGTGTTGGCTTATGGGCGGCAGAAAAAAACAAAGCCGTTAATATTTTTGACCAATGCCACCGGCACAAATAGACAAACAAATGTGCACTTGTTGGCTTGTGTTTGTAGGTTTGTTTGTGAGTTGTATGCGTATGAGTGGTCCTGGTTTAGTAGCAGTTAACCAAAGTACCGTTATGTTATATTGTTTTTGTCGCTTGTTAGAACAACACTTTTATGAGGTAGAAAAGACAACTATTAAGTTTTGAGTGAAAAAAGCTGGATATATACATACATACATATGTATATATTTATATATGCATACAATTTTAGTGGAAATCCGTTAAAATGCCTATACGCATTAATTATGCATGTTTATATGTATATATAATCAATTTAAGGCAGTCGTCTGCTTTAGAAGCCGAAAAAAGGGTTTTTTTTGACAATTTTTTTGGAAAGGGAAGGAAATAATCGCGGTAAACGGAATTTTAAGACGATAGTGTACTATATTTAAGGCATAAAAAACAATATTTTATTATTAAAAAATATTGAAATTTTTTCAAATTTGTAAGTATTTTTCTGGAGCGCCTGGAGTCTGCACTTTTAAATCGGTGCCGGTGATGTAGGTCGTGCGATGCATCTGAAACAGTCGAACCAAATTTTTTTTTTAATTTTTATAAGTTTCTTTTCTTTATGAACTAAAAAAAAACCGAAGAAGGTATAAAATTCCAAATTTGTTTCGAAGTTAGAAAAAAAAATCACTTTTTTAAGAAAAAAAATTGACTTTAAGTTGCAAAACAAGTAGTTTAAATAATACTTTTGTCCAACTTTTTTAGTTCAAATAGAAGATAATTTAATACTGAAGCTAGATCACTTTGGTTTTTTTCGATCGGACATATTATATATTCTTTTTGCTATCGCCGGCACCGTTTTCTAACACTTGTGAAAATGAAAACTCGAGAAAACGCGCTTTAAAGGTCTGCCTGAGCATTCACACCTGCTCGACGCTCGACCACTAAAACTGCTCTAGTTTCGAAAATATGTCGAATTGGTCTCTGGAATTTTAAAGACATATTCTTGGATAGTTTTGGAAGAGATTTAAAACAAAACAAAAAAATCGATTTTTTGAAGCCTGTAAAGCAGACTACTGCCTTAAAAAAGCTTAGATATTTTATGCTAAATATCATAAGAGCAACGTACTCAAAAAGTAATTACATAAAATTTTATGTATTTTTTATAAGAATAAATTCCGTTCTAATTAAGCTAGTAACAAAAAACCACTCGTTTAAATAGCAAATGTACTATTGCAAGGTGGAGTATGGAATTGGATATTGTCAAATAATCAAAGCCAAAAATAGTGTTCAAATATGTGTTAAAAATATTACGGGAATTTTCGTTGTTTGAAAAAAAAATATTTATAATCGTCCACATTAATGTTGTCGCCTTTAAAATAGTTCGATATTATGAAGTGCTGGCATATGCTTCTTCTTCCAATCGTCGAAAAACTGCTCAATCTCGATTTTTGTGATACCCTTCGGCTCTTTCAGCGATTTCTCGTATGCTTGTAAAACGAGGGCCCTTTAAATTTGTCATTATTTTTCATACGGAGCCATATTAAACTCATAAAAACACGTCCAAAATTAGGAGCTGCTACAGCCAAAGTAAGCAAAGAATGCAACGTACTTGAGGAACATATGTATGTAAAATATGTACATATATCAGATATTAAAATAAAAAAAAATAAAAATTGACAGTTAGACTTTTGATCAATTGAAAGTTCCCATTATTTTTGAACACATCTCGTATTCTTGAAATGAAAATTACTTGCTTAGAAAATAGTGCAATTCACGTTCACTTGTGAATAAAGAAAATGCTTCATTTTGAGGTAAGCACTCTCAAAATTGATTTGTTGTTGTTTTTAACGACAATTTATTTAAATTCTTATTATGAGTGTTGAATATATATTAGTTTCAATTTATTTTCAAATTCGAAACGACTAGATAATATTTCGAATTATAACCAGTTTTAAAAAAATTAAACTCCAGCTATATTACCAGATATATAATCATCTATCCTGACTTTATTTTTTTTTTCAATTTATTGCCCAAAAACATGAAATTACTACCGACTCAAGTTACATAATTTCATAACCATGCGAAATCAATAAAAATAACCCCAACTATTAATCAAAATTGCATAAATTATTTTTAAACATTTTTTTAAACTAAATACAAAAATAGTATATCCACACACACATATATTTCAGTTCAAATACAGCAGTCTGTATAGGTCTCATATAAACGAGCCTGCATACATTTACCGAATTGTAAAAACCACTTTCGCTAGAGCACACACAAGCAATACAAACACTCAAACTTCAACACGAAGACATAATTTGTATATATTTTTTATGATTAAAAGATATATGTACATATGTATATTTTAAAACACACACAATTTTCAATATTGCTTTATTTATAATCATCCGTTGAGTTCAGGAAGAAATTTGTTTGCATTTTTGATGAAATTCATATATATATATAATCAAATGTAAATATACATACATGCATATGTATAACTTTCACGCTTTGACACATTCATTTTCGGTTACGAAACTTTTACCATCTTTATGCCTTCTTTTTATTATTTTCATAAAAAAATATGCAAATCACTGTGATTATATAAAACCAAAAAACAAAAATATTTCCAATTAACACACAATGAGTTTAGGAAGTTTATTTGAATTCATTTGCAGTTTTTGAAAACAAGTTTCTTAAAAAAAAACATTTTTTTTCAGTTTTTAAACACATTTTCGCACATATTTCTTTTTATATTTTTTATTTATTTTTTATTTAAATTTATTAATTTTTTTCACTTATATTTCAAATATAAAATATCATTCGTTAGTTGTGTATGAAATCACCTACCCGCAGCTCTGTTGGGAAATCAAAAGACTTAAGACACAAACTCTCACTTTAACGCGCAACTCACAAATGAATGCGCGACACACGGCGCTGTGCAACTTGGTTGGCCAATTTGTGATGTGAGTAGAAAAAATTCGTGAATTTTTCGTCGGTTTGAGTTGTGAGTTCGTCTCGCGAACACTTGGCTTGGCTTTTAAGCTTGCCGAACTTCACTTTCCTTACACGCCGCCGCCACAGTTTTCTTTCACTGGAGTTGATTTCCGTTTTTTAACTCGTATTTTGCGTTTTGCTTTTGTTTTTGTTTTTGCATAAGCGCGCGTTGACGTCCGCGCCGTACGAAGTTTAAAAATGTACTAAAGCTGTGCAACAGTTTGCTTGATTTATTTTACTGAATTAAGGTAAAATTTTAACGGTTTTTTGTTGTGAGTTATACCCATGTAGATCTTTGATTGATAGCTCTCGCCCTTGCTTGCATAGCTAAGTGCACAGATGTTATTTATTCTTTTGCTTTAAGTGACTCATTTAAAAGCACTTGGATTAACCCGAACATTGAACAACAACATACGGACAACAACAAACAATAGCGCACATATCACAAACATGATAGATAACCTCGGTCCGTTGTTTGTAAGCACAGAAATATAAGTTTATTCACATTCATAACTATTAATTTCTCGAATTAAGCATTCTCGGATACCAAATTGTATCAAACTAGTACTGTTATTCTAGTTTCGTTCGAGAAACAACGAGGTCTCCCGACTCATTTCCTGATAATATGAGATATTTCTTGCTTATAAAGAACTTCTTGGCTTACCATTAGTCAGCTAGTTTTGGGATTCAGGGGAAACTCCAATGTAAATCAAATCAAAGTATGGAAAAATGCTGATATATCTCAATGAAACTTGATACACATATTCCTGGGCACCATGTGACGGTTGGTAAAATCGGACGATGGGTGAAATCGGACCATTGCGATCCCATTAGATCACAATAGGGAGGATGTACTTTTTTTCGAAAAGTGGCTTAGCTCCACCCGCAAATGGGTTTTTTTTATATATCCCAATCCAAACCATAACTAAATGACTATAAACCAAGCATTCTGCAGCCATTTCCTTTTCGTATCCCTAAAAATTATACGCATACACCATAAAAATTGGTGAAATTGGATAATAACCACTCCCGCCCCTCAAACAAAGGTTAGAAAACTATTAAAAGTGCGTAAACTCACTAACGAAAAACGTCCGAAACTCTCGATTTTACGGAAGAAATGGCAGAAAAGAGATGCACTCAGATTTTTATAAAAAATGTAAAATGGGCGTGGCGTCGCCCACTTTTGGGTCAAAAACCAATTCTCAGAAACTACTCGACCGATATAATTGAAATTTTGTACATAATACTTTATTGATACCTCGATGAAAAATGGGAGAAATCGGTTGACATACACACCCATATAACCTAATTCTGAATTCCATCTGATTCGTTAATTTTTCAATATACAGATCAAGAATCTTTGAAGATACCGAAACAAAACTTTACAAATACTGTACTGACTATACATTTTCTAGGCCCCAGATATCGAACATGAAGAATTCAGTGCCTAAGAGTATTTTCTTCCCGAAAAGAACGGTAAATCACTTAGATATTTTAAAGAAATTCAGAGAGAATCTTTACTTGCTAATAATGAGACTTTGTGCCAAAACTTACTGCAATCGGATCTTAACTTCCCCTAGCTCCCATGTATCTAATGTTAGGGGTTTCGAACATATGAAAATACTCCAAGATTTTCGATTTAAAATTTGGAAAATTTTTGTTTGGGATGAGAGTTTTTCCGAAGTTAATAAGAGGCATTTTGCAAAAAAAATTATTGTTGCTAACAAAATTTGTGTATTCTGTCAACACGAATATTACGATTAAACGAATACATATGTGTGTATGTGTGTAAATTAATATTTTTCAAGCTTTAAGCATTGTACTAACCATTTACAGAAGTTTTGCAAAAAAAAGTTTATTCCACCTCGTCACTTCAAATGGCTCTAATGTATATACACACGTACACTGGTATATAGAAGTATATATAAGCAAGCATATGTGTGTACAAAATAACCCTCTGAAATACCGTCAAATCAATGCCAAAATATTTTCAATGAATTTTTTCATAATGAGTAAACCAAATAGCCGTTGTTTACTTAACGAACCGCAGCAAATGTGTAGATACAATCCGGTTTTTGGTTTTGAGCTTTGTAAGTGAATCACGAGGGCGCTAAAGAGCAGTATGGAGCTCGTAAGTTACTTACTTACCATACAGTTATTTGCGTATATTTGAATTTTTGGGTAGCACACATACATATATATGTAAGTATGTATGTATGTATATATGGCTAAAATATTTGTTTTGACGCTGTATATTTAATAATCAGACATCATTGCTGAACACCTAAATATTTAAATATACATAAATACAAATATGTGTCTGTTAAAAAGGAAAAAATAAACAATAAATAATACATTTTTTTAACTTTTCGTCAGCGAAATGAAAGCGAAGTTTATTTAAATAAGACTCTCACTCATAAAAAATTAGCTTCTGAGTGTGAAAGAGAATTTAAAATCAAAACAAATAAAAAAACACTCTCGTTTTCACCTTAATGGCCAAGAAGCAATAAAACGAACATGCATATCGTTGGCTTAATATAGAAAAGGCGTATCTACATTTTTTTCGAAATCGCGTTTTTAATGTATTCTGGTAGACCACTGTCAAATACTCCTCCCCTTAAAAAATTAGTGGGCTATGATCGTAAATAACGGATTTATAGTCATATAAAAAAAAGCCCTAACTCATTCGAAGTTACAATAACAACATAAAGCCCTATCTCAAATAACTTCCAAGAAATTAAAAATAATAACAAAATTATACCACAATTGAATTTGTTACCTGTTTTGAATAAAAATTGCAATAGAAATGTTTTTTGCATCTTAAGTTTTTAAGGTTTTATTCAGTTTTTTCCTTCTCCTGAAAAGTAACGAAAAGTGTAGATACGCCTTTTCTATATTAAGCCATCGATATATTAATACGATATTATATAACACTATACGCCAAAATCAACTATGTTTCTTACTTAAATGACAGACGATATGAAAGGTCAAAGTTTGATCTTCGAAAAAAATAAAAAAAAATTATATCGAAAAATAGTGGTTCCTTTTTTATAACGTCTATCATATAAGCTTGACGAAAAAGTTGTATATACCTTTGAATTAAGAATGTAGTTTAGATGCTATATTTTCGATTTCAATAGCTACATATATCCTGTAATTAATAAAAATTTTCTTAAATTTTTTTTTTTCAAATTTCGAATCCACGTATTTCGATTTTGGAGGCTAACTTCGAAAATTGTAGAATACACTTTTTTTACTTATGACTCAAACTCCCATACCCAGCCTAGTGTTGTACAGTGTAATTGTTATGAATATTTACATATGTATATGAGATTCGATCACTGTAATAAATATCCTGCCGTGTAGTTCTTTTGTTGATTTAAATTCTAAATCTTTTCTTGATAAAAAAATTTTTTCTTTTTATACTCTCGCAACAAAAGTTTCTAAAGAGAGTATTATAGTTTTGTCCACATAACGGTTGTTTGTAAGTCCTAAAACTAAACGAGTTAGATATAGGGTTATATATACCAAAATGGATGGGGGTGACGAGTAAAGTTCAAATCCGGATGTCTGTCTGTCCGTCCGTCTGTCTGTCCGTCCTTGGAATACGTGTTCCATGGCACCATAAGAACGTTAAGTTCGAAGATGGGCGGAATCGGACCACTACCACGCCCACAAAATGGCGATAACCGAAAACACATAAAGAGCTATAACTAAGCCATAAATTAAGCTATGAAAGTGAAATTTGGTACAAAGGATTGTTCTGCTAAGTTTTTTGTATAAATCTCGTAAACTTCTAAAGTTAAATATATCAACGAAACTCTCAGGAGTCGTTTTTTAAGGCATTTCCTTATATAGTCCAAAAATGAAGGAAATCGGCTCTCGACCAATTTCAATTCGGTTTACAATATTTTCCTTGCATCCCAATGATATGTAGTGAAAATAGGCCAAATCGGTTCACAACCCCGCCTACTTCCTACATACCCGAACTTTGAAGACGATCAATACAATCTTTACAATGTATAAAGTAAGCACTAGTGAAGATATCGGAACAGAACTTTGCATAAATACTACATTTATAGTGTGACATAGCCCTTCTAAAAATCGTGGAAACCGGACCATAAATTTTCAAGGCCCCATATATCGAACATAAGACCTAAGTGCTTCTAATTTTGTTTACCGAAAATATAGGTAAGTCTCTCAGATATTTTGAAACAATTCGGAGGGAATATCTTTATTTTAATAATATATCACCTAACTCGCATATATTTATCGGTTACACCCGAACTTAGCCCTTCCTTACTTGTTTCATCTCAAATTGTCGCTGTCAGAAAGTATCTAATAAGCTTTATGGACTTTATTCATACAGCAATAAGAATTTGATTTCATACCGTAATTTATTTAAAATCCATTGAACTGAACAAGGTAACGTCAACTCGAACTTGTACTGTTTTAAAAAACTACTTCATTTATATTCAAGTAGTAATGTGTTTATTGTAGCAGGGTCATCTAACGGTAGGTCATATAGAAGAATTGTGATTACGTTTATATATTATTTATCGTCTAGAAAATAAACGAACCGTAGAATTTTTGGAAAACTCAATGGAATTTGTTGCTTATGAAGTTTTTTTGGGGACTCTCGTGAATATCATAACAGCATGTTTGAAAACACAAAACAAAAACATTTCGGTTAGTGTGGTTTATATATATATATGTATGTATTTCAATATGTATATACCCATTTCTCTTGTATTTGGTTAATTTTTAAATCGTCTTTTAACACAGATAATAAAACACTCTACAGCAAAGTTTATATATCATTCATATTTGATATTTTACTTAATATTTGAAATTTTTTTACAACTGATGGTGTGATTATAGCGCAATCAATGCATTTAAACAAATAAAAGATATACAAAAATAGGTAGCTTTAAAATCAAGTTTCGAACATTTAAAAAATGTCTTACACTCAAAACATAAAACTTATATTGCGTTATTGTATTAACTTTCTCATTTAAAATTTTTCCTTTCTTTTATTTTATCTTTAATAATATTAATGTCTTTTTAGTCTGCCATTGAGTCTAGCAATTAAAATTGTAACTATAATAAATAAATTTATGCCCTATTATTTTACAATTACTATTACTAAATGTAAGTGTAATTATTATGTGAAGTAAATCTGTAAATATGCCTTAGTACAGTGTTTTATTATTATTAATATAATTATGTATTTTTTTATAAAGGCATTCAAAATGTTACTCCTTGTATGGTCGCTGCACGTGATGTGCCATTTTTGTTCGATTGATTTCTTACATTTTCGAATGCTGCTGACCGAAGTGTAAACATGTATCCTCCTTATATGTATGTATGTATGTATATATATATATATAAATAAAATACTTTTACAAATTTCGCTGTTAAACGTCACAATTAAATTTTCATAATTATTATGTACAACTGTCAGGATGTTGACTTTGTTTTCTTTTAGATTTTGGCTCTTTAGAGTGTTCAATTGAAGGTCGTCGTGGATTGCCCAGTGTTACCAGTGCACTGGCTACGGCCAAACCAGCTGACTGTCCAGCAGGTGCATGCTGCAATCCACCTAAAGTGTATTCAAGTGCAATTGTATTATATTATATTCAACAGTATATACAATATATAGAAGGAATACTAACCCGTCGGCAAACGTACTAAAAGCGAAAGCACGGCTGCGCGATTACCACTGCAGGGTTCCAGCGCTATCGGACTGGGGCAGTCCTAAAAAAAAATGTTTCAATATGTTATTAACAAATACTCATACAAAACACTAATTAAATGTATCGCCATTTACCTTTTTACGCTTTTTGGTCAAATGGGTTATACCCTCCATTGTATGCGTTAAATCAATATTATCTCGGTTTTCGATTTCCACTATAACCTGTGGACAACAAAAAAATGTTCACATAAATAAATGTAATCAACGTTATCTCATATATTTTTTTCACCTGTGAAAATGGACGGCTAGCCATTTGCTCCATTTCGACAAATAGTCGTTGCCTTCTTCGGAACATATCGTATTTTTGTTTTATTTTCCATAAAACAGCTGCCATAAGTAGAAGCAATAAGAAACATGTGGAGAATGTGATGAAAAATTGTTGTAGATTTAGCTTCGGATATTGCGAAAAGGCGATCTGAATCCAAATCGGTGGACGAAAATCATGCACGAACACATAGAATGTGGTTAAAGAGCTGTTATCTTCCGGTGAATGACCGAAAGTGTATTCCGTTTTGGGGAAGCGCTGTCTAAACGTTGAACAATTGATACCAGCATATAAGAATTTCTCCGGAAAACCAGCACGTTTAACTGAAATGTCCATTTTAGCTGGCACACTACAGGTTATTGTAAAGTCTGCATCGATTTCGGGCTTTTGTGGTGAATTTCGAAAATTAATTTCAGTAAAATGTCTATCTTCTTTCTTGGAGAGATTAAAAGTGAACTGATAGTCGATGGTGAGTTCGTAGTAGCATGACGATTTTATGGGATCACCAATGTAATGATTCTGGAAATCGCATTTTTCACAATGATCACCCACAATGCCCTTGGTATTGCAAAAGCATTTTCCCGTGTCGGGTTGACAATTCTCAGCTTGTCCATTACATTCACATTTCTGACAATGACCACCATTAATCGGATTGCCCCAAAAGCCTTTGCTGCACTTCTCACAATGATTGCCAGTTGTCAGATTCGAGCATGGCTGTTCACAAATATTATTATCGGGACAATGTGAGTGCCCATTGCAATTGCACGGTGGACAGGAGGTGAAGAACCAATGATTCAGTGGACACTCGCTCGCATCATACGGTGACAATGCACCGCCAGCAATGCAATTGCCCAGACCGGTATTGGAACCGTCGTCACACCAGCCACAGGCCGGATCGTCAAGACACTGAGCGCAACTATTATAAAAACCACACTGCGCGCTCGATTGTGCCGCAGTTGAACGACCATTGCCCGTATTGGTAGGCGATGAGCGACACTTGGCCAAGTGAGTGGTCCACTCGCGACACTGCCCGTAAGGAAAACTAGGCGTATACGCATTACGATCGACACAACGTTGCTCATTCTGACACCAAATACACTCGTCCCATGTACAGTTGCGGCAGGTTGTCAATGTTGCACAAGGCTGTGGACAGATTACATCTTCTCGTGTCCGATTCAAATGTGGTATATTCGACAAATAGGGCCTGCAACGACGGTGTTCGCCATCCCAACTGCAGGCAGAATTGGCAGAGCAGGCATCACAGCTGTGCAACTGCTCACAAACGGTAATGATCATGAAATCTTCCGTTTTTTGACAATTCTCTAAACGTTTAATATTTGCCATTGGCACAGCTGCTGGCACAAATTGTTGTTGTTGTTGTTGCTGTTGCTGTTGATGGTTCTGTTGGTTAGTAGACTCATAAAATAATGTGGTTATCGACGTGGTCTCCCGGCAACGTTCCTTTGTGCAGACACCATTGCCACAATAGGTGCAGCCATATGAGTTCGACACACAAGATTGACAATTGCTTTGCTCCTGGCAACGTAGCACATCGTTGAGCAACTCCGATGTCATTGTAATCCGACTCTTGGGTGGACATACTACATAGTCATATTGCTCGCGACCGAAGATGGCAGAGCGTTGTACTTGATTTACTGGAATGCAACGCATTTTTTGCACGTCCCATATACACTTTACACCTGGGCGACCGTTGGTGCACTTCTCTTGTTTCGTATAGAAACTGCAATAGCCAGGTGTAAAGCGTAACATATCGTTCAGCAACTGGCCATTGAAGCCGCCATAAATGTAAAGTGAATCTTCGAAAACTACTGCACTGTGGCCAAATCTGGATATGAGAGAGTAAAGAAGAAATAGTATTTTTGGTTATTGCAATTGAAATATCATCAAAAAAAAATGTATGCAAATAAAAAATTTAAACATACTCTAAAATTAATTTATTTTTCAATTATTTATTCCACCTTACCTGGCTAGATCAGTTTGCAAATGTTTTGGCATATCTTGTACATGCCATGAATCACAATAGACATCATACACTAATAAATCTTGACTATAACATTTAGCACCATAGCTTTGGGTAGTATCATTATGCGTGTTGCCGCCAAATACCATCATTAATCCATGATTAATGAAGTTTGCCGTGTGCAGTAATCTCGCGCTTGGTGCCGCAGACAATAGCGTCCATGTACGTGTTGACGGCTCATAAGCGTATAATTTTGAACTTAGCACTTGACTTGACTCACTCTCCGATATAATGCCTCCGTAAACGTATACTTTTTCCGTCAAATAGTCAAACGCTGCACTATGTCCATAACCACCTTTCACCACGTAGCCGTAGGTTTCAATGATTTTCCATTCACGTGTGCCAAAATTAAATTCTTGCACTGTATTAAGGTAACCATACTGTGGTGAATGTCCGAAAATTGCAATCATATATTGATAATTATTTTTGTCACCGAAACCCGGCACCAACGTTGCTGTATGACCTGCGACACGTAATGGGCCACACATAGCATATGTCGTTAGAGTCGTAGAGTTACAAGATTCACTTTTAACTGTTATATTTTCCCAGGTTTTAGCAGATACATCAAATGCCCATAACTCATTAGATACACCACGACCCTCGATCACACCACCGTACATATAAATTTTATCACCATACATTACGGTAGAAGCTCCATACCGTTTTTCAGGTACACTACTTCCACCCTCAATATGCAAGGTTTCCCACACATTGCCATTGAAATCGTAAGTGTTCATTAGTTCACCACGACCATATGACTCCCCACCAATTATATGAAGTGTATCACGCCATACAGCAGCACCGTGTGAGGCGGTTCCGTGTGGTGGGGGTGATTGTGTCGGATAAATTGTGGACCAAACACCAAGTGCCTTGAGTTGGCCGCAATCATTGCCACCGAAACCATCATTACACAGGCATCTGAAAAACGGCAATATTAATTAATTTCATTCACAAATAAATTACTTGTTTACTTTTATACCTTTCATCATCTTCTTTGCATGTACCTTGTCCTTTATCTTCGGAACAGGCGTTAGGACATGCGGCTATGTCACAAGCCTCACCTTTATATAAGTTATCGCAAATACAGTCTCCCTCACTACATCTACCATGACCAGAGCATTCCAGCTCTAATAAAAGTGATGACACGTAAATAAACTATTTATAGTCGGAATATAATTAAATTACCTTCGGTAGTTGTAGGGCATCCATCCATTTTGTAAGAAAGATTGAAACCAGACATATTGTAAGCGTCATCGCTAAAGAAATGAAGAAGCGCTGTACCAGAACGGGCAATTACTTGTGGTACCTTTCGTATTGCAAAATTATCTCTATACATAAGCCCACTAAAATTGGAAATTATAATGGAATATTATATGTATGAACACAGGTTGTCAGAAATATTTGATGTTACATGATCTTACCTAAAAACTGCTAACAGCGGAGAATCTACACTATCGCCATCGTAAATATACAAGTGATCCCAACCGCATTCCGTAGCAAATTCACGCAAATTAATTCGAATGGAAGGTGTACGCAGAGAATTTGTATGTGGATGTCGAGTATCAATAAGCCAACTGCACTTAACACTTACTGAGTAATTTCCTTGCCCATCATGAATAGTTCCAGATGGATGATATAATCTTAAAATGAAATGGCAAAAGGAGAAACATTAAAATACTAGTTTTAAGGAAATGTTCTTTTTTCGCTAATACATATACACATAAGAGTAAAAATATATAGTATATAACATATGGAGTAGTGGAACATGAATTAATTATTGTAAAATAGTAGAACATCAATTGCTTTATCGATTTACAAAAAAATGGATATATTCCATATTAACAGTCATTAGCGATAAATTAATGTTAAAGATTAGAAATTGAATTTATCTATGTATGCATGTGTGCGCAATAATTCATAAGTATTATATCAATGGTACTTTATATTTAGTAAGCAGATAAGATATTTTAGAATGGTATATTAGGTACTATGTTAAGCTGTTATGAGGTTATAAAAAAACCAAAGAAATTAGACTTATGAATCAGTGTGAACGTTTTACTTAACAGTATGCATTACGAGATAACACGAGTGTTGCGAGGAAGCCACAAAATTGCTAAAAAATGTCTATCAAAACAACATAATAAACAAGCACAAATCAATAATACTATTCTTAACTGTTAATTAAGAAATTAAAAATAAAATGTTCTTATTTGCATATGCAATTTTTTTAATGTATTTGATTGCGAGCCCTTCAAAATTGGTTAATTTCCATGATACTTACCTCACTTTTCCTCCACAGAATTGGCATTCCGGACCTTGCCAACCGTCTGCACATAGACATTGTCCGTCTTTCTGACACTGACCTTCATTTTGGCAGTGATTGCCCTGGACTGTACAATTAAAAGCAGAAACTCGGCTGATTTCACTAAAACAGCCATGGAAGATTAATAGTAATAGCAGGAGCAAACATTTCCGCCGGTATTTCGCATTGAATATTGGGAAGTTCTGCGCAGGTGAAATTGGTGCTACCATGACTGAAATGTTACAGTTGGAAGACGATAGCAAGGGCAATCTTAAAGGCCTCAGCGACTTAGTAGATAAAATAATATTTAAATCCGCTATTGAATTTTGCTTTATTCTATCTTTGTTTTGGGAACACCGTTCCAAGTGTAAATTCTTGGGTTGCAAATCTCTTCTGCCATTGTCATTCTCTTTTTTCCTGTAGCATATGAACTGTGTCAAAGCTACACACATTTTTTATTTTGAATGCTCTATTTAGTTATTTAATATTATTTGTCTATTTTATTTTACAAATTTCCACTCACATTTTTTATAACATGTTCAACAAAACTGTTAACGCCTTAACAAAAAATAAACTTAATACAAATAATATATTTCACTGATGCACCACCCCCACTATTTGTCTATGCGTCAAGTGGTTGTTTTGCTACCTTTAACTTTTATTTCACACTTAACGATTCAATAACTATTTCAATATTTCCCAAAATTAACACAATTCAAAACAATTAAAAATGTTATTTATTGGTTTTAGATTTGCAAGAAGTACAAATTATTTTCAGACATTTCCTTTTCGAACTTTCTTTGACTTTTCCCTTCGCAACAACAATTCGCGGTGTTGCACGTTGCCAGATTTATATAAAGCATAATATTAGGTAAATGAAAAGAACTCTAGTAATTCAGGGAAGTAAAAACACAATAATATTAATCTTAATATCGTATATTTGATTGAATTTCTTTTATAATTGTACACAATATTTGTAGATTTATTCGATGTAACCATATTTTATTTTTTTATCTTTGATTTTTGTATAAGAAGTTTTATAAATTCACTCCGGAATTGGTAGCATCATTCTAGGCAGTGAAAATGCATCACTGTTCATTTCTTTTCGCTCTTCGGGTTTATACACGACTGCGAACTTTCTATTTTCTGTGATTGCGTTGTGTGCAGGAACACCTTTTTTCAGGAAAATATTAGGTTCAGTAATTAGTAAAAGTGTGTGATACCATAGAGAACAATTCATTCATAAAGGTAAACAGCTAAAATATAGTTAAATCAATATACGAAAACCTAAAGTGTCTAAAGTTTTTAGGTACAGCATACTAATTGAAAGAAGAAATGGCTGAAGTTGAGAAAGTTTCAACTACGGCAACGAGCCTTCCTGAGGCGGCTGCTGCCGCTGATATACCTTTATCCGAAACAGGCGATGCAACCGGCAGTAATGCCCTGGAATTTGGAACTTCTCCAACTCAAGAACCTTCAAGTAACTCTCATCCTCATGATTCCGAGTACGATACGGCATCAGACCTCGAAGGTGGCGGTGAAGAGTACGATGATGAGGAGGATGATGACGATTTAGATGACGAAAGTATGACAGATGGAGAAAGCATGACTGACGATGATGATGACGACGACGATGAAGAAGATGGGAGACAAGGTAATATAAGTTTAGAGAAAGCAGAAACAGAAGCACAAAAGAAAGTAGATGAGGACCGTAGTAACCCGCAATATATACCAAAACGTGGAACATTCTATGAACATGATGATCGTACTGCTGAAGTGGACGCAGATAGACCCATAAATATAGATGAAGTCGGAGAATCGCAAGACGGAGGTGTTGGTGGATCGAAACCACCACAATCGCCGACCATATCACAAGCTTCAAAAACAATGAAAAAATGGCAAGCTGCTTCTGGTGTAGAACGTTGGAGTCACGATCGGTTTGATGCTTCGGAGCAGGCTCCTAAATCACGATCTGAATTGGTTTCCTCTTATGGTTATGACATTCGTACTGAAGATGCACCACCACGAGCACGCCGACGTCGACGTTATGGTCGTGGCCCGAGTAAATATTCACGGAATTGGGAAGATGAAAGTGCTTATCTAAAAGCAAGTAACAAAGAACGTAAGCCACCACGCGCTTCAGACTTTCCAAGTTTGAATGAGCGAAGTGTTCATAAAACGAGAAAACCACAAGTTACACGTGAAGAAAAGGAAAATAGAGCTGATAAAAGGTCCAGTCTAGAAAAGCCGGTTAGTACTCCACGTCCTCCGCCACTGCAAGATGAACGTCGCGACGCTAAAGTTAGTAGTAGTAAAGGAAAAAATTTCAGTAATCAATCAAACCATGGTGGTCGGCAAGCACCAATGGAATTTAAGCAAAAGCAACGTAATGCTCGTCCGAATAATAGTTCATACAAAGACTCCCAAAGTGGACGCAACGATGGGCATTTTGAGCGGGGTAATAATCGGCATCAAGCTAACTCACAACAAAATTCTGGAATGACCGATCATAATCAACAAAAACCCGGTAATGGTAAGGCGCAAACACATTCCAGGTACTCCCAGGCAGAGGGTGCGTATGGTACAGTGGTGGACAACCAAGCACCCATCAGTGGTGGTGGCAACAATCATCAATCTTACCAACAGCAAAAGCAAAAAACGCAATTACAATCCCAACAGCAATCCTCATCGAATTCAATACGCCAGCAGTCGCAACAAAAAAATTCACCAACCACATCTAATTTATCTCAACGTCTACAGCAAGTACAGAATCGCAACGATCCGAGTCACGTAGGCAGTGTTCAAATGCATGCTCTAGCTTCACAGAATCAATTGGCCAATCAACAACAACAATTAGGTGGTACTAACGTTGTGCTCAACAATCAACAGGGTAGCCAACAACCTCAAGCAATACCACAGATCTCGCAGGAACAACGTGGGCCACCAAAGCGTTATTCGAGCCTTCGTCGTTCACAGCATGAAGCACAGCATATAACAGATCAAATGCAGCAAATGCATATTCAACAGCAGCAACCACCTATTCTAATGCAGGATCAACACATGATGCAAGCCAATCTTATGCACCTTTATCATCAAGAAAATTTGCAAGCCATGCAAGCTATGCAGGCCAATCAAACCCCCAGTCAACCACCGAAATCCACTTCGGGATATGCCTCAGTACCGGCGCCCGCTCAAGGGCCACCGTATGCTAATTCTGGCAATACTGCGACCCCTCCGGCAGCATTTTATGTCGCTTCACCTGATGTATACACTGCTACTGCTACAGCCAATCCACAAGCGCCACCACCTGGCCAATATGCGCAACAAGCACCACCCAACTACCTGCCAGCAGCCTCAGCTACAACTCCAACTAATATCGCTTATGCTGGCGGTCAGCCCACGCCTCCTCCACCACAAGTAGCTGGTGCTCCATCAGCTACATTTGGGCCCACACCGTCTGTGCCACCGGCAACAGCAGCTGCCGCTGCAGGAGCTGCAACTCCAAACGCCAATGCAAACTTTTCGAATTATCAAAATTACAATACGGTTGGTGGCACCACATATTTTGTGCCGCCCGCACAGGCAACCACACGTCCCGTGGTGCTACCCCAAAGACGTCCAACTAACGCCATACCCATATTACCACCATCAGAGAAAAATAAGCAACGCCCCGTAGATGCCAAGGATGAAGCAAAAGCTGCCAATTCTGCATCACAAGGCAATGCACAATCAACGGCGCCCATTGGTAGCGCAGAAAATATTGATCACATAATTGACAACATGTTCGTGCAACGTCCGGCTTTCCAGCCACCACAAGCACCGGCTAATCCAACACGCAAAAGTTCCTCACCATCTTTAAATGCGGACAATAGCGGTGGAGACAACAGTAGTAGTGGTGGTAGCGTTATGGCCAATTCATCGCTTTCCGATGATGTAAATATTGCCGCAAACGGCGAAAAATCCTCGAACAATGCAGATATTGGTCAATTGGAAAAACCAGTTAACAACGCTATGATACTGACGAAAGAATGAGTTGCATTGATTTGGTCCGGATAAATATTCATTAAAAATTGAAATTGCTAAAAATTACAAAAAAAAATAACATTAATCATATCCTAATATGAAATGCCAAGGTTTTAAATCACCGAGATGCAAAATCATCGAAAGTGCATGGAGTGCTTTTCTTCGAATCTATCATTGGGTCAAGTCAAAGAATTTATTATGATGCTTATGTTTTACCGCTTAACACTTTATTCTGTCAAAAGTTAATACGTATTCACGTATACATACATATGCATGCATATATATACGTATATATGTATATGGATTTTAATAAATTAACTGTAGTTTTAAAGAATGTAGCCAAGAATTACGTAAATTGAAAACAAAAAAAAATTGTTATATTTAAAATATAAATTGTATCTATAATTAACTATTTCTTCAGAAAAATACAACACTTTATTTATTCAACCAATTTTCGCAGTTATTATGTTAACATATTAAAGATGTGAGTAATACGTTTGCACGAAATATCGAACGAATTACGGTGTCCGTATTTACTGTAAAATTTTGTATTAAGAAAAAATCATATACATTTAAATAAACGAATTGCCGCTGTTTGTGATCATAATTTCCTGTACGCAGGCGAGTTTCTATCACTTTGAGAACAAAACAAATAGCGTAATAATCTAGTATACGAAAGTTCAGCATGCCTCAAAGACAGCACACCAAACAATTTAATTGCTAATCTCCCTTTGCCGTATGCAAATTAATACAAAAAAGTTACGACTTTAAATAGATATTAGAATTTTATTTTACAATGTTTTATTTGACTCATAATTAGAAGAAAAAAAGAGAACCTAGACTTGTTTTCAATAACTTAAATAAATAAAAATCTGGTAAAATGCTGCAACTTTCACACGTAGTACTGTTTAAATAATAATTTGTTCATGCTTTGTTAAGTGATGTAATAATTAATCCTCACTGTCATACTGATTTGTAACATGAAATGTGCTCAACTAATTTTATTACGAAGATAGAATTTCACTAACTGTATACAGACTTCAGCATCCTCGGCACTGTCGTGACCAGCCTCTGTAAATTTCATTACATAAATTGAATTAATAATGCAATAACAAAAACAAAACAAATACTCACCATTTTCCTGAATAATCCGTTTTAAATTTTCAATGCATAAAGTTTTAAGTGCTCGCTTCTTTGGCGGTCCCATTTTGTGTGGAAATAATACCGAGGTGTCTACTACTACGTTGTGTATGAGCTTTAAAGCCTTAAGATCGCTGTCCAAACTGTGGCCGACTAGAATACTTTTTGAATGAAACATCGACATGAGTATAGCTTGCACATCACGTAAGGTTCTGGTCTCGTGCTTCAACATCGCCTCAGTAATGCCAGAATAACTACAAAATAAAAGCTCATATATATAAAATATTTGAAAAAAAATATGATTACTTACACCGTATTGTAATCTACAATTTTGTTTTCTGGTTTAACAAGCGCATCGTAAACTGTGCGTCCATTGATGTCGACGACAGTAACGCGTGTCAGCTCAATGCCCAACGTTGTGTAACACATTTCACAATCTAGCGCATAAATATCCTTTTTGGTTGGTATATATTCGCCTTGCTTTTTAATTGTTGTAATATAGCCGGTAAGATTATCGTAATCAACATAATCAGCAACATGATAATTAGCATAGGAGCAGCCAGGTGTGCCAGCTGGTTGTTGACAACAACGGTGATGATTGTCGGCGAATCCTTGTTGGGTTAACAAATGAAGGATAATAATTTGATTTTGCATGTTAAAATGTAGGAAATGAAATAGAAACATACCTCTACGATAACCAGCACTTTTCGGATGATAATTGCATTCGTCCACACATATTTCATCGTAAATTTTCAAATTGAACACTTTGCCACAACGACTGCAATAACGTTCGGCGGCATTGGGACGTCGTGAAGGTCGCGTGCTGGTTATAACTGCATTGCCAGGACCGTTTCCAGGTCGGGGAAAACCATTTGATGTCAATTGCGCCTCAGTGAGACGTAACTCGTACACCATTTTGTATGCTTTATCGCCAGGCAACTTGTCAAAGGGTTCATTTCCATCGCTCGCATCACTTCTTCTGCATTGACATTATAATATTTGATAAACTCTTTTGTATGCACATATGTATATTAGATAGAATGAAGCTTACATTTTTTTCTGCACACTCCAAGTATTGGATTTAGCTAGTTTCCCAGCCAATATAACTTCGTGAGATACCATTCTGTTTGTGTCGGCTGGTTTATTTCCTGAATCTAAATATAAACACATCATTCAAATTATTCACAAAACAAATATTATAAAGCACAATACCGGTGGCTTCCTTTCTCAATTTATTTATGGCTAACAAAGCGCTACTTTTATAAATTACTGGCGTATTACATTTTTTTAAAACTGCGAGCTCCTCTGTTTGTGCCTGCATTATTAAATGTAAGAAATATAATTAGAGAAAGCATTTATAACATCAAACATGTTTACCCGTTCCCAAGCATCGTTCATATTTGGATATATGGCTAAGCAATGTTTCACCATCATTTCGTAATACTGCATACGGATATTAAATGATATTTTCGATGAATTTGCCTCCAAAACGGGAGGTTTCGCGGGCTTTATCTAAACATATATTTTAATAATATTAGAAAATGCTTGTAGTAGTATAACATATAACTTACAGCTTCCTTGGTTGCCAACGCTGCGGTAATTTTGTGCGCAACGCGTTCGCCTTTTTTGGTTGTTTGTGCTGGGGTAAATGCAGGCTGTTTCTCCGCTCTAAGCTCTTCTACTTTCTTCTTTGCACGCTCCAACGCGATCATATTTGCGACTGGTGCAATTGTACGAGCTAGAGTAATGACAAAAACAAAAATCAAATCGGACTTTCAGTTGTGATTCATAGTTTTGTAATTAAAATTTACAACCTATACGAGTCGGCGGTGTTAAATAACTTTTCGGTATAAGTGGCGTTAGCTGAGTCTTTTCTTTTGCTTTACGCAAAGCTTCGGTTGCTTCGCGCACTCTTTCCTCAGCTTCCCGCACCGATGTTTGTACTACAGTAGCGTCCTCTACTCTTTTGCGAACCATCGTTGATTGTCGATTGAAAATAGCCTATAATTTTATAGGACAATAACATGTAGTCAATAAATATATATCGTTTTTTATAAAAATATAGCGTTCGGATATTTGAGAGTACTTACTTGCATAGCATTACGTATGTGATCGGGTTTTCGCAATAAAACCGGAGATTGTACTTTTAATTTGTCTGCGTTTTGGTAAGCTACTCTCTTCTTTGGTAATGAGCTCGCAACATATTCATCCTCTTGTGATTGGCTACGTTTCAATGGTTTAGATTCATTGGTTGTGCTCTTGAGTTCACCGTTATTATCTTTATGCAAGGAGGCAAAATCTTTTTCCAATTGTTCATATATCATTTGACATTCCTTATTCATTTCCTCTGTGATTGGAAATTGCTCAGCACTTTCTGTTAATTTAATTGATGAATTATGATCCTTTGAAGGTGCTATTTTCTTTTCTGTGTGATTTTTGTTCGATGAGCTATGATTTGATTTTGAAGAGGATTGTTTTGAACCATTACGATGTTTGGAGTCTTCTTTACTCTCAGTTAAAGTTGACGAAGACCTACTCTTTGATGAGGAAGATCTCGAAGACGAACTAGGCTTATGGTCTTTTTCATGGTTATGTCTCTTTTTATCCTTTTCTTTTTTCGCGTGATCTTCGTATCTAGATTCTCTTTGTTTTCTGTTTTCCGTTTTGTATGAGGTTTTACTTTCTTCTTTGGGAATATCATTGAATTGACTTTCTTTACTATGTGACCTACTCTTCGAAAAAGATGTTGCCCCAGGAATGGGGCTTTCTTTTGTTTGCTTTATATCCTTACTATTACGTCGGGAACCTGTTTTCTCTTCTTTGATATTTGTATCATTCTGTATTTTTATTTCATTTTTTTCTTTAGCAATATTAATCTTATTTTGATTATCGTCTTTTTCTGTAGTACATGGTATTTCACCATTTGGCTTAATGTCTTTTACGGCTACTTCAGTTTCCAATATTTCACCAAGTTCGTTTAACTCCTCTTCACAATCATCAAGATTTAAACTAAACATATTCTGATCATCATTTTTACATGATCCAGGAATATAAATGGGGGCACGTAGTTCAAAACCCAAAGGTGGTTTCGAAGGGCTAGCATTCAAGGCTGGCTTCTCGGGTTGATACTCCAACTTTGGTTTGGATTTTGTAATTGTAGGTAAGGGGAGCAGTTTTGGTGAAGGTTTATAGTCCGGAACAGACACATTATTTGTAGTTGGATTTTCATCTGAGGTACATAAAAATGTGAAAAAAGTTAAGTATTTATATTCTGAAAACACATACCTTTTCGCACATGCTTAAAGTGGCAGTACGGCCTTTGGCAAGATTGTGTTCCATTGTGCTCAGTATTGCTGTTTGTTCCCGTATAATAAGGACAAGGAAATCCTTTAAATAAACCAAGTGAAGGTAACATATTATTGCTTTCTTTTTTTTAGAAAGTCATTGTGCAACACAAATATTCTTGTTTGTTTGAGTTCATTATAGCATAAAATTGCTTGCTAGCTTAAGATAACATTGTTACCGGTACACGAAAATTTTAGAATGCATTGAACTATGTACAGGGTGACTCAGATTGAATAATACTTAAAATATGATTTATAAAGTTATTTTTACAAAAGCGGTATAGAAAATTATAAAGTTTATGTTACAAATAGTAAAAATAAATATTTTTATCAAATATTTACACCTACCCTCTAATTCCTCGCAAATGTTGTACAAAGTAAACATAAAATGTTGTTTACGGTCACTTTAATTTGAAATTCATGCTTTAGAACATAAATTGGCGGAAGTGTGAAATTTATATAATTTTTATTACAGTTCCGCTAATTTCCAATTTGCATTTTACTTTGTATTAGATTGTTTTCTCCAAAAGTCATCTACTGCGTGTTATCTACATTCAACATTTTTAGTAAACTTTAATTTATAAATGTTTAAATGCGCGGTTCTGTGGTATAAAAATACACTGTTTATCAACAACATTACAATATTTAAAATAAAATATACATTGTGCATTTATAAACGGGTTGAATGAAGGGAACTGTTGAATTTATAAATGTAAGCTATGAAGTCGTTCCAGTTGTTTGCAGACATTCTTACCGTGCGGTTGTTTAGTCACTTGTTTACACACACATTCAAAGTACGGGTAGTACGCTCTGTTTGTTCACAGCTCACTTGCCGGTGGGGGCTTGTTTTTTTTTTGTTACTAATATTTCGCCAATCAAAGGTCATTTTTCGTATATGTATGTACATGTCTATATATAAAATTAGTTTACGTTTGCTTGCTAATCGAACCTAAGTGTTTATATTGTGACGTATGTATATGATTTTAATTGTTTTATTACCTGTTGTCGAAAAAAAGCCTATCGTCTATTCAGTGATAACGCTATCATTTATATAAACAATATGCGATTTTAAATCTAGACTCGAAAGCAAAGTCTATGTGTTATTAATGAACATAGTAATTGCTTATTAATGAGTTGAAATAAAAATACTTTTCATTTAATTCCTTGACGTAAATTTAAATGTAAAGTAGTACTAATCAATATACATATGTATGTATATATAGTTTCAGCACTTAGATTGTGGTTGCTCATCAATTTGTAGTTTTTAACACTTTCAGTTTTTCACAAGTCATGGATCGTGATAGCATATACTTTATAGATGAAGGAGAATCTAACACTTTTGATTTTGATGAAACGTTACCACCATTGCCATTGCCAGACCTGCACGATACATTACAACGCTACTATGACTCACTAAAACCATTTGGTACACTAAGTGAATTAGATAAATCTAAGAAAATCATTTCTGAATTTGAAAATGGTATCGGTACTGAACTACATAAGAAACTAAAAGAACGGGCTGAAAGTAAACGGAATTGGATAGAAGAATGGTGGGATAAATATGCCTACCACATGTTACGAGTACCACTCAATCCATACATTGTAATGGCGATGCCTGTCAAATTAGAAAATATAAATATTCCAGAAACACCTGCTTTCCTACTCAAGGTTTGTATGGCATTCTAACAAGTTGAATTGTTGAGTATTTGATTTATGCAATTTGTTACATGTAGAACCTTTCGCGAATATTATACCATACACTTGAATTTTGGAATGCGGTACGCAAAGCGACAATCAAGCCACATTCATCCAATGACGGTAAAACCAAATATTCATCGGCATTGTATAAAAGGTTTTTCTCGACAACACGAGCACCAGGCATAGAATATGATTACATAAAAAGTTACTTTAAAACAGGTAATAATCGGTTAAGATTACCAAAATATTTATTTAACCGTTTTGTGCTCTTTCTAGTTAAGGAAGGTTCAACACCTTCTCATGTTATGGTTTTGGGAAAAGGACGTATATTTGTCTTTGAAGGTTTACATGCGGATGGAACAATAATTACGCTTCAGGAAATCCTTTCCGTTTTGCAGCGTATACGAAGTATTTTGGATTATGAACCAATGGGCGATTGTGTTCCTGTTCTTACACATGATGATCGCACTACTTGGGCAAAGGTTAGTGATTCAAAAATATAAGAAAGCCTAAAACTGTATAAAAATAAGTATGATTATTGTAGAATTATCTTCATCTGCAAGAGATTTCGGAGAAAAATAGGGAAACTTTACAGATTATAGAGAGTTCAACAATAGTTATAGCATTCGATGAAAATGAGCCGCATAATTATGAAGAAACTTCGGTTTTCTGTGTTAACGGCGATTATCACTCAAAATGGGGAGACAGAAGCAGTTCAATTATCGCTTTTAAAAACGGGCGATTCGCCTGTGTTGGGGAGGTACGTACACATCATCACATACATATATTTATATGTAGATTAATTTCATTAAGCTGTTAAGTTAAAAAGCTTATCAACGTTAATGCAATTATTATGTAAATTAATGACTGTTAATCAATGTGTTAATTAATAGCATTCCGCATACGATGGTACAATTAGTGTGAGTTATGCACTTTTTGTACAATTGAGCTTGTATGAAAAAGCTGAACCCGATTGGAGTTGCACAGATAACAGTACGCATGTTGCATTAAAAGAATTAAATTTTGACTTGGACAATGAACTACAAAAGGAGATCAAACGTGCAAAACTGGACTGTGACCAAAGGGTAGCTATATATATTTTGAAATTCAATGAACTCATTTATTGAATCTTGAACTTATTTAGAGAAACGACATTATTATAACTCATGATTATTTTAATGGATATGGAAAAGACGTCATCAAAAGTTGGAATTTACACCCAGACTCATTTGTGCAGGTTATAATGCAATTGGCATATGCAGAATTACATCAAGAGTAAGACATAAATATAACACACTATTAGAACGTTCACAAATGTATATATGTATGTATGTATAAATAATTTTTCATAACAAGAATTGCCTCAACTTACGAAACTGCTTTAATGCGTCATTTTTACAATGGTCGAACCGAAACTTTACGTTCTTGCACCAATGAGGTTCATAAATTTATACAAATCGCGCGCGACGTGAAGTCTTCTACCGTAGAAATAGCTGCCGCCTTTCGAAATGCTGTTAATCACCACAGCCACCAGATGAACGAGGCACGGAAAGGAAATGGTGTGGATCGACATCTCTTTGGCCTTTGGTGTATAGCATACGAGAATGAAATAGATGTACCCGAGATTTATAATGATCCTTTATACGCCAAAAGTGGTGGTGGTGGGAATTTTGTTTTATCCACAAGCACATTGGGTTACACTTCCATTGTTGGATTTGTAGCACCAATGACACTAGATGGCTATGGCGTCTTTTACACAATAACATCAAGCACGTACGTTTAACATATTTACACATTTGTTGTTTTTCATAATATATCAATTAAGAATTGTACTTTTGATTACATTCTATTCTAGTATTTATATTCAAATCTCTGCATTTCGTGGTAGCACCAAAACAAGCGCACACAAGTTCAGTGAAGAATTCAAACGACAATTTTCCAGAATTAAAAATATTTTGGAGAGCACACATAACCCTAAATTATAACATATTGATACAGCAAATGATACTATGTTTTAATGCTTTCATTAGACTATTCTCAATATTCAATTATGTTGTATGAATGTTAAATAAAGAGTAATTTTATAATATTTTTTAATAAAAGACCAAATATTTAAATATAATGTGAACATTAAAAACTTTAATTTGATTTTATTTATTTGTAAATCTTTATAAATAATAATAGAAGCTTTATTTATATAGGAAGGAAATAATACTCAGTGTTGTTTTGTATTTCCTGGGACTTAGCAAACCTTGCACGTTGGTACCGTTGTTTCAATTTAATATTTTGATGTTTATTGGTTCGATACAGGTTTTTGGGTATTGCTTGAAGATTATTTTCTTTGTTTGTTTTAGAAAGTAATCATCGAATATACGACCTGCAACGTCTCAGTCATTTGTACTCAAATATATTATTTGCAAACTAATATTAAAATATAATACAAAGTCGCAAAGTGAATGTTGGAATAGGGATAAGTATATTACCGGATAAAACTATTATCATTGGCAATTTATAGTTAATTACCATTTTGCTTTAGCAATATTGCATATGATAACCCGATAACAATTGTTGCTTGCGGAGACAGCTTACGGACCATTTATTATGGTTGTCAACAATTAAACCTTAATACAGAATTATTGTAAATTAACAAAAAACTACCTCAAAACATTTATTTATTTATGTATTTTCACTTTAAGTTATTCGATTGCTACACAACTGCTAATTATTATTAAGTTAATGAAATCTCCTCAATATGACATTTAGAGACCTATCGATAACATCATAAGTGTATCGTTTACTTTTATGTTCATTCCTATAAACAATAAAGAGTTTGCTTTTGTGTATATAAACTTACTATTTTCTTAATTTCAATAATAAAAACAATGTCAAGTATTGTCTAAAACATTTGAAATTTGATAAATTATCCAATAAAATATTTTAATGAGTGACAACGAGAAGAACGTGTCAACCGAGGACGACACGGAGGAAAGGTAGGCAACACCAAATAAACGTTTTGAAAATTAATACTGACATCAAAGATTTTAGCTTTTCAAGATTACCTTTAATTAAAACTCGTGTACGGAAGAACCTAGCAGAGTTGCGACATCCTCGTCAAAAGTTTTGTGCCCGCTGGGAAAAAGATTTTCCATGGCTCAAAGCAGATAAGGTAGATGAATCTGTGGGAATATGCACAGTATGCAACAAACACTTAGTGTGCAAGAAGAGTCATTTGGAGCGCCACCAGAATTCTTACAAACATCAAAGGCTTCAGGGGTTTGAATCATTTGACACAGAATGTGAACCGTCACAACCCAGTGCGCCAGAGTTTATGGAATGTGGAAAGTGAGATATAATCTGAAATAATCTACATGACTATAAGTTAATGCTAGTTTTTTAGACGTGAACTTGGGGAGGAGCAGGAGTTCAGCCAAGCCATTGAGTTAGATCCAGATTATAATATGGACTTTGACGTGAGTAAAGAGACAATATGATTGCAAAGTTTTAACAATAAATAGACAAATATCTTAGCGTTAGGTTGCTCTGATACATTTAAAATATTTTCACAACTTTTAAGTTAATTTATTTTTTATTATATAAATTTGCTTACAGCGGGATTCTGAAAAACGATTCAAAAAGCATTCAGCTAAGAATACTAAAGGATCACAAAAGCACCCAAATGCAAATGGTTCAGAATCTAACGAAAGTCATTCTAATAGGAGCTTCAAACTAGATCGTTTTAAATTGCTTAAAAGAGTCGACCGTGATCGAAATGCTCTTAATGAGTATTATTTATTAAGGAAAAGACAACACTCACCGCCAATTCAACAGCCTAAGGATACATTTGACTTATTTTTTGATAGTGTTTGCGCAACCGTAAAAACATTACCGCCGAAGCTAGGGGCCGAAGTGAAGGGTAGAATTTCTCAATTGATAGCAGAATTTGAATTACGTGCAATATGTGAGAGAGAAGCTCAAGAATGTAGCATTGCAATGCCATCCACAACAACGGAAGGTGCCACAATGGTAGTAGCTGCAACTACAACCCATCCTCAAGAGGTAACTGCATCTGTGACTCAGGAGTCAGCAGTGATTGACCCCACCACTGGAGTTCCACATATTGTTTACTCATTTAAAGCAAATGAATAAAATATTGTTTCGTGTCGAACTGTTAAATAAACTATGTCTCATTTATAAAATATAAAAAATAATCAAAAGTTCCATCATTTTCATTTTGTGATCTGAACCTCAACATTATCATTTAGTAATTATGTATGTATATAATCAAATAAAATAATTTTGTATTAAATTTTTTTTTCCAAAAAGGTTTTGTAATAAAATATTTATACAAATTTGTGACCAATACGAATGAAATAACTATTTGAGATTTTGAATTCAAAAATGATATACATACATATATTTACTGTTTTTGTTTGTTTTTATTTTATAATATTTAGACACGAAATACACGACGGTATATTCAATACCTAAATAAGAGAAGGCATAGACTTGTCGGTTTTATTATTATAATAAGCAAGACAGATTCGGAAACTGTTGTAGCGGAGCAAGGAAGTTGATATTTAATAATTTATTGAATTTCTAACTTTGAAATGTATTATTTAATTTATAATATATAATAGTTTTCTTATGAATAGAATAAAAAAAAAAGAAGTCCC
Organism: Zeugodacus tau; assembly: GCA_031772095.1. Taxonomy (NCBI): domain Eukaryota; kingdom Metazoa; phylum Arthropoda; class Insecta; order Diptera; family Tephritidae; genus Zeugodacus; species Zeugodacus tau. The sequence goes on from CM062649.1 coordinate 82,465,906, forward strand.
TGTTATTGTTAAATTTTCAATCATACAATAAAAATACAAAAATGATTTTTGGGTTTGAAACGAACTGTGTCAATCTTTTACAATTAATGTAGTAAAAATCGTTTCCTTCGTTTATGACTTCACAGGTAACTCTGGTAATAAACTATCGATTAATTACAAGAGAGCGCTACCAGACATATTAAAGGTTCTGTGCGTTGCTAAAGGGCGACTTGACGAAACTAAATGAAATTTCTTGAATTGATTCTCATTAACGAAATTATGTATTCATTATCAGTATATACAATGTTTTTTTCATGATATCGCGCATTCCGTATTTTTAACAATAAACAATTAAATGATAATGATTTGAACGTAGGCGCGAAAATTTTGGCATATGTAAACCTACACAGAATATCGATAAGTTCCTTAACAGATACGTGAACGATTAATTTTCAGTAATCTGGTAAGGCTTTATAGCATTTTTGCATATTGGCTAGGCTTTACAGTTTGTTTCAGAATTATCCTTGTTTTCGAAGTTTCACAGTGTTATTCGCTCTTCACATTGAGAAAAATATATTTAAAATATTATCGGTAGAGAATTTATTTGAAATGTTATTTTATTCTTTGGCAAATTAATTTTAATATTTATGTTTATGAAATTTAAGTCGATAGTCGAAACAAAGTTGGCGGCAATAAATATTTTTCAATTCGTAAAATGGAGTTTGTGTGTTTAAGAAATATAAGCATAAAGGACGAACCAGTTGATTATATAGACAATATTGAAAGCTCAGAAATAATGATTGAGTCTGACGAACACACTATAGTTGATGTAGATCCGATGAATTTGTTAGAAGCTATAGCTGAACGCTCTAGTGTAGACGACCAAGAAGTAATTAATGTAACACCAATTGTCGATGATGCGGCAACTATTGACAAGTGGAAGAATTGGATAAAAACTTATCCTTGGTTGTTGCGCAGAACTGACGGCAAACGCTTGGGCTTTTGCCTCTACTGTGCCAAAAATTTGAATGTAGAGAGTGCTTGCTCTTTACAAAAACATGATGGAGCAATGATACACAAAGAAAGGCAAAAAAACTACGAAGAATTCTTACATTCTTGCCAGGAGTCCTTTAACGAGTAAGCATTTCGAAAAATAAATGATTAGCCATATTAAATACTTTAAATTTTTAGAGATGGGTTATCTGCTATAAAAAATGAAATTGACGAATATAACGCACAGCGAATTTCAATGGAATTATTAAGAAAGCGTTTGGAAAGATCTAAAGATTTGAATGATTTCAACTGGGCGAATTGGCTAAAAGCACACAGCTGGTTAGTACGTCAAAATAATGGTGAAGAGGATGGAACTAAAGGTTACTGCAAATACTGCAAATGTGTTTTCGACGTCGAATTTTCGCTTAATAGGCAAAGGCACGAAAATTCTGTTAAACACAAACTTAGCGAAAATCAATTTTTTAATCAAACAGTTAATGGAGAAAATGCGAACCATTTGGGTGAGATAATTGAAAATGGTATCGAGGATGCAGATTATGTGGACATGGATGAAAATAACGTTAGAATAAAAAGGTATGGACCACCTTCTTTAGCAGACTTGGTTATATTAGTTGAAATTACCAAAATTTTGTATGTTACAGTAAATTGTTGAAGGGACGGTTTTTCGACAAGGTTGCAAATTCTAGTAAACAAAGGAGCTGTCGAATTTGCAAAGTTGTAATGGACAAGCATAGCTGTCGGAAACATTTAAAGTCGAAATTCCATAAGAAAAACTTACATTCAATAGCATATAATGCCAGAAAAATAAAAATGTATTAATACGTGATTTACACATATATTAGAAAATAGATAACTTGTTTTTATAATTTATTTGTAGGAATAACGTAAACCCTAAGATACCTATCGACTGGAGTAAATACACCAAATTTCATAAATGGATTTGTGCCGACCCAGACGATCCCAAGTATGCATATTGTTCGTATTGCGAGAAAAGATTTATGTATGGATTGTCAACGATAAAAAAGAATCTACATGAAAAATCTCAATCACATTGCGAAGCTATGAAGCGAAAACAAATAGACAGCAATATGTATACCGATATGACAAATCAAGCTGAAGCAGGAGAATTAAACGAAGGGAATAGTGTGAATTTTGACATCGATGAAAATGGTCGTTCAACAGTTTTGAAACGGTATAAAAAAATATGCACTTTATTATTATTATAATTACTAAAAATCTCTTAAATTTTCTTTCAATATAGCAAAAGAGCGATGTTTACGGACGAATGGTTTGAATTAAATCCATGCTATGAGCGAAACCCAGACGATGAAGATTATATCTATTGCAAATGTTGTAAAGTACAGCTACTAATTAAAAACTTAAAAATAGGCAAACATGAGAGAGCCGAACGCCACAGATTTTCCCAAAGTGCATATATTTTAGACACGAAAAGAGAAAAACTAGATAACAGTTTGTATGTTCATTACTAAATCATAACTATATGAACAATATCTCAGTTGATAAATGTATCTATTTTAGGGAGGAGTTTCGAGAGAACGTCGTCAATTTACCATGGATGCGACGAACAAAGAACGGGCAAACGTACTGTAAATTCTGCCGTGTGGTTATTCCAAGTCAATATAAACCTGCTTTACATGAGAAAACCGAACGACATAAATTAGCAGCTCAAAAATATCTAGCGCGGAGATATATGCAGTCGTCCGATGGGTATGTATCAGTATATACTACTTACGATTTTAAACAAGATAATACAACTTGATCTGTATTCGTATTATTATAATAAATTATTGTTTTGATTAATATTTAAAAAATGAAAACCGAAAGAAGTCAACCAGGTGCCACACAAGATGAAGACAGAGTTAGTGACGAAGAGGTCAAGCCGGTAATGGATGCCGTTAATGGTACACAAAATTGGCACAAGCAATATGTGTGGTTATCATTTAGTGATACCGAATTGCGTGAGCATTACGGTTATTGCAATTACTGTAAACAAAGCGTATTTGTGCCCACTACCAAATTTGCATCCAAACATGAGTGCACTGCAAACCACATACGTGCGCATCTAACACGACAAAATGAAATGGAAACATCACTAAATTCTAAAACTGAAGAAACACCAACACAAAATCACGTTAACTCCAAATATAAATTATATAAATGGCTTTTAGCTGATCCCGAAGGCCATAAAAGCTATGGGTATTGTAAATACTGCAAGACGCGCGTCATGACGGAAGGTTTATTAGCATTGGCTCACCACAATTCTCGTAGCCATCGAAAAGCAACCAGCAGTTATTTGCAGAAGCAGGATAATGAAATAGCAGATGAGAACAATCAAATGCATATACTAGACGATAGGTAAATACGAATAAAACACATTTTAGCGCGTCTTTTTGACATAACATTAATTAACCAATTGTTAATAGGATCCATACTACCATGGAAAGTATTAATCCGGATGAATCTGGATCGGAGAAATCACTGGCTACGCGACTAACTAACGCTCACATGGAGATGCTTAGTTTGATACGTGAAATGAAGGGCAATAATACGCGACAGAATATGACAATTCTTTCGGGTCCTTTGTCTGCAGCTGCATCTCTATCACCCTCGGATGCTGATATATGCTATTCACGCGTCTCCGGCCAACACAATGGCAAACTGGAGTTCAATGTATTGAGTCAGGCTAAGCGTGAGCGCAACACATATGATTTATTCTTTGAAAGTATGAATGAAACTGTAAAAAGATTACCCTCGGATTTGGCTGCAGAGAGCCGTATTAAAATTATGCAAATCGTCTATGATTTAGAAGTGCGTGCATTACAGCGCAAGTCACAATCAGCACTTAGCCCAGATACGACACCTTTGTCGTCACGCTCAACATTGACCATGAGGGAACGTAGCGCTTCGGTTACAAAGCCGAATTCTGATTCGATCATTCCAGATAACAATGAGCAAAGTACAAATGAAACCAATCAATCTAACACCAGCGATGCGCCATAACCCAACTTTATTTTCTAGTTGCGTTTTTTTAACTTCCTCTTCATTTTTAAACTGTACTCAAGTTTTATATTTTGATAATGAATATCACAATAGGTAAGAAATACCTTTAATGAATTATTATTAATAATCATTGGTTGGAAATTGCTTTTGTTCATAAATATTCATTCACAACTAAATTATTTGTTTCAAGCGTTAGAAATGTCTCCTCACCAGTTGTTTGTATTAGTCCTTTTACTACAGAAGTAGTATTTATTTACGTTTTAAAACTGGTGTTTTTAACAATTCATAATCCGGAAGATATCAGTTTTTGTTGTTTTTTGTAACGATTTATTTTTTCCTTAAAATTCCTTAAAAGTTGTTTGGTTTGGAGTTTCTTCAATGAGACTTAGATGAAAGATATCAGCATGAGAGTTTAAGCTTCATTTATACAGTTTTCTTTTATAAACGATTTTATGAAAATTAAAATGAAAACAAAAGTGTTACGTATATAAATCCATTAAAACCTTATATAAGTGTATAATTACAATAAATCATAGTTGCATTAAACAATGTAAGTAATTTGGAAACATAAAAAATAAAAACTTTGTATTTCTCCAATTCGCATCAATAGTTAACTAATTAGCCATCGGTAAGTATTCGCTCTATGCTAGATACAAGTTGAATGTGATGGTGACTACATTAAAAATTAAAGCGACCTCACCATGTGATTCGTCTTACAAAAGAGATTATCACGTTTTTCACTATTCTATGATAGGATAGAATTTTCAACCATCCCAAGTATACATAATTCACTTCACAGGAAGCCAAATGGGTTTTGATACATTTCTACTTTTGTAAAAACTCATTAATAATTTTTGTTGTTGGAGTTGAGTAAATCATTACAAAAATAGTATCGAGAATGCTGCCGTTGTCACAGTCCTTGTGTATGCATGCCCATTCCAATTACGTAAACCGGTCTGTCTCGGGGACTACTGCATTCCTCTCTTATCTGTCCCTAAAAATCCAAAGCACGTACAAGATATACAAAGCAGCACTCTTGTCAACTCAAAATGGCTGCATTCCTCAAATATATTGGCCGTTGTTCTTGTTATAGCGACTATCCAGACCCTAGTTGAGACAGAAAGTTTAAATCTAGCTGTCATCGCTAAAACGAGTTGTTTCAACTGGGTCGGGCCATTGGGAGAGGAGCTAAATCACTTTAGTAGAAACTGCTTGGTAAGCAAATCATTATGATCCTTGTCCGTGGTCTCCATTTGACATCACAAGGCATTCCGTGACTGTCCGGTGTACAGTTTTCTGTCATATCTATATCTTCCTCTGCTGCGTCCTACTGCATCCAGGCGATTATACTGGTTGTTGGTGCTGTGTAGCTGTCGCCCGGCAGAGCCGATTGCCTTGTAAGTGGCTAGCAACGTCTCTTTGTCTTTTCCCCAATACTCCCGGTCAGCGATTTGGCGATTTTGTTGCGGCTTTGGTCATAATCTGTCAAATTTAACACCTAATATTTTGGGGTTATTAGCTGTCGAAATTGAAATGTCAACGACGTGAATGTTTAGATTTAGTCTGTATATCTTCATCCAGTTGGTAAATAGGGTCACATTGAGGTTAGCAGGAGAGATGCCCGGCTCCGAGGAGAGAAGAAGCGAAAAAGATCTAGGAGATATTCCTTCACCTTTGAACACATGTTATCTATTCCAATCGTGTGTGTGAAGGTCCTCAGTCTTACTGTTGGAATTCGAAGAGGTCCGCAGGCTTCTATCGAGTTCTCGCCGTGTCAGCGTTGGCTGAAAACATTTCCCAAATAATTTGAGGAATGCAGCCACCTTACATATACTGTAGTGGTAACGGGGTCTACTATTGTTGATGGAATTGGATGATGTCCGCAGGCACCTATCGAGCTCTTACCGTGGCAACGCCCATAGAGGTTTTACGTTTAATGCAGAATCGAAAATGTTATACATCGAATGTAGTTATACACGCGTAGGGATTGTCAAAGAGTGTATTTCTAATATTAAAGATATTTTTTATCCGTTTGGGGAGAGCCCTGCACTTTTACGGGAAATATCTAGTATACTTACAAAAGATGTAAGACAGAAAGTACGAATTGCATAACAATGAGTTGAAAAAGAAGTAAAATTCTTGGAAAATTCCGAAGCAGAGATTGCAATGCCTTTCGGACACCAAGTCAATTCTGGAACTTATTAGTTAGTGTATGACGGGATCGCAAGAAATTAGAATGAGATACGGATACAATAGACCACAGAACGCTGTTCATGCCTGAGTTTATATGAGTTATTATATTCTAAATACGATAAGAAGACAGTATTAAGATTGGTACGGAAGCGTGTACGTGGCAACATCCGATGCGGCGGCTGTCAGAATGTCAAAGAAAGATACTGTGAAACTTGTATGCATCTTGGCTCTTTATCAACATATCCAGAATATTGATTTATATTCAATTGGCAGCGGAGCCGGATTGTACTTTACGACATTCTAGCGCAAGTCGTTTGAATAGATATGCATTCTTGCATGTAAATGTTTAGTTCGGCTGAAGATGGATATAGCAGAAGAGGTAGCCCCAGTTTGATCAAGGGATAATTCCAATACTGTTACTCATAAACAATCTTTAATATTATTATAATAATATATTCTGTACATCAGGTATAGGTAATCACCAAAATAACCCGTAATTGAACCGAATACGGAGTACATATAACGCCAGATGATAGTGGCGTTTCTGCCAAAGAGACATCGGACATTTGTTCCTCGTTACACGAGCGTAGGAAAGAACAAATCTAATTATTTCTCTCTTCCCCTAAGCTAAACCAGCTCTAAGCTGAGCTCCCAAAATTGTTGAGGTAAACATTAGATGGAAAAACTAACTACATAACCTATGAAAAGGTTGATTTAACTAAAAAACCACTAAACAGTCTTTACGAGCCCATAAAAAAGTACATTCTTTCAAAACGTTCGTCAGACCAAATATATTCATTTCTCTCCAGGCAAAGTGAAAACAACTTTTATGTGACTTAAGTATATTCCAAAAAAATACAAACAAAATTGCATTAATAAAAATTGCAATTAATAAAAAATATTTTGTGAACGTATTCAAAACAGTTTTTACAAATGTATGTATGATATTTGTACTACGTACATACACAATCATTGGCTCAATTCAGATCTTTCAGATGTCTTACTACTATTTGACGACTCCGAGCCTTGATTACTTGTATTCCCAGATTGGTCTTCATCAACTGGTTCCACAACGCATTCGGAAGGTTCGATAGTTATCAATTCAATTTCACGGCTGCTGCCAAGCAAATGCGACGGATTTGATGAAATGTTTTCGTCTGGACGTTCATAGGCGTTGATTCCAAGCGCAGAAAACTCCGTAAGGAATTCTTTATCTGGAACAATTATGTGTGGTTTTTGAAGATCTTTTCGATGTTCACTGCTATCGGCTTGATTGAAGCCAACAGCAGCAGCCATAGCAACATCCTCCCCACTATTATAGTTTTTCCAACGAGCTTTCTTCGAATTCAATTGCTCATTTGCTTCCAGTGCTTCATCGATTGGCGGTCTGGCAGCATGAATTGGAAACACGAATTTAACATCTAGAAAATCGCATAATTCCTCAACACCATCCAGCGCTTGCAGTAACTCCCGCGAGCTATTTCCATCGATATGATTTTTCATAGTGGCTACATAGAGTTGAAGTTTGTTTCGGGCTATAGATATTATCGTTTCAGCATTCCTTAATTCCAAATTAATCAGTTCTTGACTCTAAAAAAAAAACAAGAAAACTAGCTGTATAAGTTATTCTGTACTTATTCTTAAATTGTGTGCGTACATTTTTCGAAAGCCCTTCAGCGATGGCGTTCCCCTCTGCTGGGACGTCCTTCCGAAAACGTGCCGCAGAATCAGCGGCATTTTGTGCTTGCAACTTTACAATGTGCTGTTCCATCTTCGAATAGTTATCACCTGTTGCAGTTGAATTACCTTTTGGCGATTTATTGGAAGACTCTAAATTACCAGAACTAGCACTGAGATTACGTGTGTTTTGTATATCACCCTTTTTCTTGTTGTTCGTAAAATAAATGAACGCATTAGTGGGACGTTCAAATCTTTTCGGCTTAAGCATGTGCAATGCATGACGCAGAATTAAATTCACATCAACATTGGTCGGATAACGCATCAAGTATGTGAGGCAACTTGTTTGATCACTTAGCAGTAACTTATCACGTATGCGTATTAGCATTGCCACTAGAATGTAGTTGGGCAAATCGAAATGATCGCTATCTGCGAATATCGCATCCCAAATTACCAACAAATCGAGCAGTGCAAATTCTCGGCCGAATAGTAAACGAAGCCAACGACTAGAACAAAAAAATGTTACTAAAATATTATATATAAAATTAAATAAACAAATTTCAGTTCACTTACATTCCAAATATATGTAACGGTATATCGAGTTTCAATAGGTAATTGTGCAAATGCAAATCTTCCTTGGCAAGAATTTTCTCACGAATTGATATTAGTTGACTTATGATTTCTACACCGGTTCCCATGCTATGATTTGGCTAAATTTAAAATGATAAGGTTAAAGCTCTTTCATGGGATTTTCAAACTTACATCACTGTGCATACCACCACGATTGTGTGCCGGTTGTGTGAAGTTCTTTATTCGATAGTAAGACTCAATGGATGACATCAAACGTGAAAATAAAGAGCTAAAAATAAAATATTCATTATTAAATGATCTATACTTTAATTAAAGCTTAAGTCCAACTGACTATGTATCAGCTTCCAAGTAATCTGGATTCAGCACGGTTAAGAGAAGTTCACTAAAAGTAATAAACATACAGTTAATTGGATATTCAGTTTTCTTATGCAATGCGTTCATCTTAACGGTAAATTTTTACCTTGTTTGATTTTGTGCTATTTCCGAGAAATGCAGCAGTGACTGCTGATCGCCATAGAAAACAAATAATAAAGGTGCGAGAATTTCGTGCATACCTTGGCGGTAGCACATATAAGGATGTTCACGTGCGTAATAGAAAAGGATGTTACACTATTCAATTGTAAAATTATGCATATTAATAATACACTTACTATAAGATAAATGTATAATAACATGTAACAAACCATGGCATTTTGTATTAACGGCTTACGAAAAAAATCCACACCGGGGAATGTTCGAATAACATCTTGGCTTATAACAGCAAATAGTTCCCTGTCACTAAAATACTGATTCCACACGCTCTGTAAATATTTTGAATAAATTTAATAGTCAAAGAATATGGGGGCGAACATGTTGTAGAATATACCTCTTCCGATTGTGATAGTGGATTATCATCAGGCACTGTGTTATCATGTGGATCTTTTATAAACTCATCTTTCAATTTTTCATACCTTAGATAAAGCGGCTATGGTTATATTTGTTTTAAGCAAAGGAAGAATTGTTATTACCTACCGTTTCCTTTGTTTCTCTCGTTGATCTTTCCAACTACGGTAATCAGGATTTAAAACACGTAGCAATAATGACCAATAAATACTACGGAACTTGGATACTTTTAAATCACCTTCAAATGCTTGCTCGCGTATATATTCAGGATCTTCATCCAATATTTTTAACAGATTTCCCCACTCGTCTCTGTTTGCAGTAAAAAATATAATATATTTATGTATGTAGGTACATATATAAGTGATTGAATGAGTTTATAGTAAAATATACGCCCTTTTTTATATTTAAGTAAATAAATTATTTGTTCAGCGTTGCAGTTCAAAATAATTTTAAAAGAAGATCAAAAGAAAGGTCCCGGTTATTCCCGATAAAGAAACAAATAAATTTATTCATTATTGGTTCAAGTGTTCCGTTTAATGCATGCATGTACTTTGTATGAATGTGCAATCCATGCATTCAATACACAAATAGTACCATAGATAAGGTGGTCAAAAGTGCATAAATAATAACAATTTAATTTTAATTACCTATACCGTTCTGCCGATGACATTGTGTCGGTTGTGCTTAATTCTTGGCCTCGCTCTTCCTTTATATCTGTAGAAATTTGTGAGTTGTCTTTAGGCATATATTGTTTAATAGCTTCAATGCCTTGCACATACATTTTCCGCTGAGATTATGCTATTTTATAAACTATAGCATGTCCGAAAAGATATTATTTGGAATAAGTTATATTTAATATAATTCACAAACGCTGCAACCGAGTATGTTTTTGTTTTTATCAAAATGCACTGGTTCGACAGTGTTGCCCCATCATAAATATTTTCGTTCCTTTTATACTTTTACTATGTTATTAAGTACATACCACATACAAAAATTTTTATAATAAGAGCACCTTTATTTGAAATAGAATTAAATTTTTAATGCTTTGAAATCAATACGATACCTTAGAAAAGCAAATAACAGTCGGTAATAAGAAAATTAAAACGAAATGGCAGCATTATCTTCTTTTTGAAAAAAATATATCATTCTTGTTAATTTGTTTTTCTTTATAATGAATCTTATTGGACTTTCATAACACATTTAACAAATATTTGTTCATGTTGGATCGTAAAATAATTTATATTGGATTTTTTTCAATTTCATGGTCATTTATTGCAACATATTCCCAGAACTTCCTCCAATTCAAATACCTGCAAGTTGACTCCCAGTTTTCTTTAAATTTATTAGAAACAAATATGAATGTATGTCATATCGTATGATAATATCCCTGCAAGACAGGTACCGGCGAATTCTCCGGTGAAATGCCAGGGAGCGGTACCCGCAGTTTCAATGAAAGTTTCTATGCCATTCTTAAGGGCGAATTGACAAAAGTACCCGAAACTATTGTGTACGTGTGATCGTTCATCCCTTTCTTGCACATTACATTCATCATTTAGCAATGTATATATACCTCTTGCACAATTTGGGGAATGGTATTGGTACAATCACGGATGAAAGACCCAATACTGCGAACCAAAACTCCACGTGCACTTTCAGTACTGCGACCCACAAAAGCCCAGAAACTATACCCTCTGTTTTCGGTTAGTTCTACCAAAATCCCAAATGAGAATTTAATAACAAAATCATTAATTATATTACATATTTATTGAAAATATCATGCTATTTAGTTGTTTATTATTATATTTACTTTATACATATATTATCGTACTACACTATATACATACATATGTATAAAGTAGGTGAAAATGAATATTTGAACAATTTTTGCTATCGGACAAAGGCTGGAGGAAGAGTGGAAAATGTCAAATACCCCGTGCGGTCTGGAAGTGTAAGCTGCGCACATTATGTGAGGACTCTTTTGGTTTCTTTCGGAGTTTTTATAAGATCTGTTCTTTCATTAATTTCACTAGTACTAGATTCATCTGGGAGGAGGGTTTCTATAAAATATAAAGTATTAGAATTTTTATAAAGTTTGTAATAAAAGTTGGTAATAATTACCTTATGTTTCAGGAATTCTAAATCTAACACGGCACCGTTCAAGTCTAAACATCCATGCTCCTGCTGTAGTATTTCCATTGAACTAATTTCGGTGAATTTATGTCCTTGTAAAGCGATACAACAACGTTATGGTTCCTCAATACAAGGTGAAAATGAATCAAAAAAGTCCTCCTAATTAAACATACAAAAAGTTTTTAAATTTCTATGAGCACAAACATTCACTTAAATTTACCCTTTTAATTCTGTGTTTTAGCTGCTAATGGCACGGCCAAGTGAAAAGAGACTTACTTCTCTTCAGTAAGCTCAAAAATACTGAAACTGCTTTGCCCTCTAGCTCATTGGCAAAACCCAGTTGACACACGTAGTGATAATAAACGGTTTCAAAAGCACCTAAATCATGTCGTTCCAATTCTCGTCCTTGTGTTGACCAAAAGGTTTAATTGCACGCAAAAAAATGACATTAAACGTAATATCTGGTGTGTGAATGATTTGTGTTCCATGTAGCAGCGTTTGCGTCCATAGTTTTGGATTTGCTTGCAGCACATATTCCATCGCTTCGAAAGTTCTACGCTGGTACAATAAGTGACACTAATAAGTTTGCGTACCTTTAACGCGCCATATGAGGTTTGAAATATCTGTGTGGAATATTAATTAGAATTTAAGGCAAGATAATATTGTTATATTCAACAATTATTTACGTATTAAATGGTTTCGCCATTGATGTTGACCATTGTTGGCGTAGCTTCTATTGCGTGCTTCGAATTGACAGTGCAATGAAGTATTTCTGTATCACCCTCTTCAATTCCATATTTTGGCTTTAGAAAACTTTTATTTTACGTTTTACTTATTTAAAAATGCGTGCTTCAAAAATTTAAACTTTAATTAGGCTGCATATCACTGAATTAAATAAAACACGCAAAATAATACTTCACAAGCAGCCATGATATAAATCAAAACAAAACTTGTTCAAACGCGAGAACTTTGTTTGTTTCTTTCTATCATTCAGGGTGCTGTATGAGAGAAGAGTTGAGTTAAATGTTTATGCACATTTTACCCTTTGTTGCGTATGTGTGTATGTAGTGGTGTTATTAAAATTTCTTTGAATGTGTTGGAGTTTCAGTACCCATGACTTGCTGGGATGATCAAAATACGGAAAGCCGCAAAAAGTTCTTACAAATTATCTAACGACCTGAAAAATGTTAGTTGCCGCCCAAATAATTAGGCCAAATCCAATTTGTTAGGACTAAAAGTGTGCTATTTATTCCAGAACATATTATCGAAAGTTTTCATATTAGATATTAAATCAAGTGACCAGTGATATTCTTCTATATCTAATGATGTTCGGCAGCTTCCTTAGCCTGGCTCTCGGCCCACTTCTTCTTGTTTTCGGGTGAGTTTGCTGAAAATGAAAAATAATAACAATTAATAAAACTTTAAATCCTCCTGTCTTATTTTTCACTCACCCAATTTGCTGATTTTATAGAAGACGGGAATGCACAAACCGAAGGCAACGAAGTAGTATTTCCAGATCCATTGCTTTTGGATATAATGCTTCAGAGGGAATTGGGCAATTTTTGCACTGAAAGTATATGGATACTTCATTGGGCGTCCAACTTTCTCAACCACTTTATCAGACATTGTGAGAGCTCTATTAATTTATATTTATAATTCAATATTAGTTATTAATTATGTGTTTTATTTGCAAAAAAATTATGTAACTTACAATTAGTTTTCAGCAGGCAAAAAACACCAATGCAGCACACTATGTGACTCCTCTTCTATCTAAAAAGCAGTATTCACAATGGCAGCTGTCAAAAAAGTCAGTACTGCCAGATAACATTATGTCATTAACATAAAAATTTTTTTGTTAAATTCATTTCTTGAAAATTCGAATAATAAAATTTAGAACAATTAAAAATAAATTTAAAATTAATAAATTTAATGAAATTTAAATTAATGTAAGTAATAATATGGCATACATTTTAATTTACTAGTTACTGAAGTAAAATAAACATGTTTAGACTTAGCAACTCTGTGCGCCGGTTGTGATGATGCTGGCTTCCTGTCAATTTTGTTTCTCCCAGTTGCCAGTTCCGTTTTTCTTTTTCATGAGTTAATATTTATACATTATACAAATTTATTGAAATGTGCGTGTAAATTTGCGATTTAATTAAGGCTACGGGAAATGTAATATAAATGAAATTATACAGATTATTTTACACATATTTATGTGACATTGGAATAAATATAGCAAATGGTATATTAAATCAAATCACCATAATCCACAAAATAACTTCAAGTTAGAGAGACTCCGAGTTATGGAAGGTAATTCGTATGAAATTTGACTTCTATTGCCAATTCAAACGTTCGAGGTATGGAGAACTTCGAATTATAGAAGTTCGAGTTATGGAAGTTCAAATGTATATATCATAGGTCTGTATGTGTGTATATATGTTAAGTTGTTATTATTGTGTAAATACGTTTATTTTGCGTTTTGGAAAAGGCTGGATTGTAAAAAATCGAAAAATTATAACACCTGTGACGAAACCTACCTCAAGTTATTATTATTATAATCCACTAAATATTATTGATTGATAGAGTGTTGAAAAAAAGCTTTGGCTAACCACCCAAAATAATTAATGAAAAATGCATTAAAAGTGTTGTGAAATTCATATTGGTAAAATACATTTATTGAATAAATCACGAATACTTTTCATGTACTCTAATTGTGCTGCATTCTTTGCATCTATTTACGAATGTACATATTTATGCAATAATGTTTATTTCTTAAGTTTTGTTTTAGCAATGCAAGGTGAAAGTATTGTACATATTTCCTGACATATAAATTTTGTTTAAGACTCTTGTGAATATATGTATGTATGTATGCATGCATTCTGTTTTCATACTTTTGTATTGATAATATTAACATATTGCACATGGTATTTAAGTAAATAGTTCCTGACTAGTTATTTTTTTTTACATATTTTAGAAATCATTTGCAATATTTTACTTATTAACTAGCGCGATTTAGAATTGAATAGCAAATTTAGAAATTGCGACTAACTACATATCCGATTACGAAGCAAAAATGTATTTTTATTTAAAAGCGTGTTAAAATTTATACATACATAGTATTATAAAAAATATCTCATCCATTTTGTCGAAAGGATGTATATTTGTTTGTTTGTTGCACTAAATTTCACTCCATTGATGCCACATAAATACTTTACAATAAGAGCGGTTACATAGACAAATTTGCATGTCGCTCAATTAAAGTAAAATAATTGCGAAATTATAATTTTACTCTTGAATATACATATATCAGCCTATTTTAGCTTTAAAACTGTTGAACATGTTCATTTTAAATCTGTACCTGAATGTAAAATATGTACGATTATTGCAGACATTAAGTTCATTTATATGGTTTGTATAAGTATTGTTTTTATATTTTTTACAATTTTCTGTGGCATTTCTACTTTTAATATTTTCACATGTTTGTATTAGAATAATTATTATTTTCTTAAATAAAATGGATCGGAATAAGAGTTGTTAAAACTATCTTTATAAAATACATATGTGTGTAAATACAACATTATTCAGAATGTACATGGGTCCTGCGATCAGTACGTGTAAATACTTAAAAGAAATTAATTTACAAAATTCCATAATTTGATAAGCAGTTACTAAACTCTTTTAGCTTGACAGTTAATTATACAAATTGCTTTTGTTGATATCAACAGGTGTATGTTTTCCACTTTCAATACTTGTTATTTTTTAGTTTTAGAATACTTCATTTAATTGCACATACATACAACCCTCGGCCATTTTAAAAAATAACTGTATTTTTTATTACGAAGGTTCTCAGCGCGGTCAATGCTTTCACGTTTATTAATAACTCATCAATAAATTGATTAATATTTCTTTGAGAGTGAACTTCACTTTGCTTAAATCCGAACAGAAATATTGAGAAATCTAATTCTTAAGAAACTCTTTTAGCTACAGTTTTACAATTTGGTATATTTCAAAAAACTAATTGATTTTGAAACTCAAATTAATATTCGAAAAAGTTACTTTGCCGCTTACAAATTACAATTTCACCAATAATTTAAAAATAAAATATGTATTTACCGTTAATTACTGTTTTTTAAGCGTAAAACGTTGCAACTACAATACATTTCAATAAAAACCTATGTGAGTTCTATGCTATTTGTGCGCAAATCTATAAATAAACGGTAAACTACATGTTGCTATTCTATCTATTTTGATTTTTTCTGTACAAATAAGTAAATAACTGTATCTATTTATATTAACTACGCCAAAAATCAAACGGATCGCTCACTCAAATATTTAGAATTTGTTAGGCACTATAATTTGGTGCCACGAATTAAAATTTCTATATTGTCTAAGTCAACTTAGTGTTTAATATTTTTTTTTTGCACTAAATTTAACTAAAAATAATTAGAGGATATTTAAATTAAATATAAAAAAAATTTAATAAACAACCAATACTCAAGGTGGTTATCAAACGTAATAAAAGAAATATAAATTATTTGAGGGAGAGTAATAAATTCGTAATTAATTTAATAATTTAGTGTATAAGTATTGCAAAAAACCATTGTGTACAATTCAAGCAGCTTCCGATAGTTAATAATTTTTAACTTAACATTAACAACAATCGGCTTCTGTCATTCATTGACGTATGTCGACTATTTTTCGAACACTAAATTTGCTATATTGAAACATTTTGATATTTTTGAGGTTCATTCAAATAATTTAACTGAAATCACTTGCTCGAGACGTAAATCGAATTACTTACGTACATAAATTTCAACTTAATTCATTATAAAATTTAGAAATCAAGTGCTAAGCAGAAACGATCCGTATAAATTGACAGCTACGATAGTTACAATATCTAATAAATATCTGTATAAGCTACATTCACATAAGTGCATATGCCCTATTTATTTATGCCGCAAACAAAGATTTTGTATAGATGTACATATATGTATGTATATTAAAACTTTAGGCCCCTTTAGTACGTGTATTTTACGCTTAATACTTAGAATCACCGATTACACTCGTTTATCAATACAGGCAGAAGACCAGTGCTTTTCTGCAATTACTTCAAAAATATACATAAATACATATTGTACATATGTATATAGGTGTATATGTACTTATTTCAAGCGTTGCGTAACATTGGCGAGCGCTACAGCGAACGCTTGCAATGCTGAAAATGGATATTGAAAATCCAGCGTGTATGCATTACCATCGATTCGCCCAAATTGCATTACCTGTAATGATTTTTAATCAAAAACAAAAAAAAATGAAATAATTTCACTTGCAATGGAGTGTTACTGACTGTTACTTACCTGTTTACCACGGAATTCAATTTGGAAATTTTTAGCCGATTCTTGTGTAACGCGTCCACCAAAATCCAACTGATACACCTGACTCAGCTCATTCCACATTGGCGCTTTGTTGTGCATCACGAACTCGCGTCGAACTGGTGCGGGACTGGAGTAGCATGAAGAAGAACCATTCGGCTCAATTTTGCCACGCTTTAGCTAAAGGGGGATATATTTGTATGTGTGATATGTTAAGCGTTAAAACAAATAAGTTTGTGGGATTATATGAGAAGTTCGATTTGTTCGAAGCGTGCTAAATAAGCAAAATTTAACCTAAAATTATACGAAACTACGTTGCAATTCTGACATATTATGGAATGGATTTGGTAGTCAATGAAGATAAGACTAAATATAGCCTGTCATCAAACAAGCAGTCAGACTTTGAAGTTGTAGATAATTTCGTCTATCTTGGTACCAGCATTAACAACAATAATAATGTCAACCTTGAAATCTTACACAGAATCACTCTTGCCAACAGTTGCTACTATGGACTCAGTAGGCAATTGGAAAGTAAATTCCTCTCTAGACGTACAATGATTAAAGTCTACAAATCAATCATCATCCCCGTCCTGCTTTATGGTGCAGAAGAGTGGACGGTGTCAACATCCGATGAGACGACTCTGGGAGTTTTCGAAAGAAAGGTTCTGTGGAAGATTTATGGTCCCGGGGAATACCGCAGACGATGGAATGATAAGCTGTATGAGTTATACGACGATATTGACATATGTAGTTCAGCGATTCAAAAGACAGCGGCTACGCTGACTAGGTCCTGTTGTTCCAATGGACGAAAGCACCAGTTTTGAAAGTGTTCGATGTAGTACCCGCTTTCAAACTTTTAAGAAAGTAAGGAATGAAGAGGAAGACCTCTACTCCGTTGGCAAAACCAGGTGGAGAAGGACATGCATACACTTGGTGTCACCAATTGACGCCAAACAGCGAAAAGAAAAAAGAAGGGCGCACTGTTGTTAATTCGGCAATAATCGCATAAGCGGTGTCAACGCTAGTAAAGAAGAAGAAGTCCAACTCACTTACGAATGAATCATCGAACTCAATACTAGAACCACCCTTTTTGTGACATGTAAGTGGCAAATGGTCTATTAAAATGTATGGATTTTTTTCTCTCGATTTTATGGTGAGTATTTTTTGGAAGTAATCGACTTTCTGAAGAGCGTTTATAACAAAGAACGGTATTAACTAATGAAAGGATCTAAGAGTGTTAATGTATGATGTCTACAATATACTACTATATTATATCTAAATTTGTTAGAAGCAAAATCCTTTAAACGGAAATAGTTATTTTAAACGGCAAGGTTCCATTTAACTACAATGCACCCTTTAAACAACTACTGTGTATATTCGCCAATTCATCAAAATAAAATTTTAGTGGCCAATACATACATTCAACGTATATACATACATACGACATATTTTCCCACTTTCGTTTTGTGACACCTACACAAACACAAACAGTGTGTACCCTGCCAGCCAAAGGTGGTGAAAAAGCTGGTTAAACCGAAGTTTTTTAAACCCACAAAAGTGGTGAGTTTGCCATAGGCCAGCATAGCTGCTTGTGAGTTTTTTAACCACTATTCCCCTCACACGTACGAATACAAAAACAAAACGTTTGGGTTGTGTGCGTTGGTGTTAGTAATTGAAGAAACATGAGGGGAAAGTGGTTAGGCCTGGCTGGCAGGGTATATACCAGCTTATACATATATATGTAAACATACATACACACACACTCACCTTTTGTAGTAGCTGTGCCTTTTGGAATGTTTCCAAATCACGATATTGCTTATTGTAACTGGCACCGCCGTTTTCTTCGCCTGACCCATTTGTACCGTTGCCTTCGTCATCTGAACTTTCTATGAGGCATTGTTTTTTGCGATAGCGCCTATTTAGCAGAGGTGAATTCAAAAAGTGACGAATGGGCGAACTACTCTGACGTTTGTTCTTTTTACTAACAGCAGGCGATGCTGGCGAGCTACGCGGTAGGCGTTTCGGTGTAGCGGGTGGTGTGAGACGCCCCTCATCGAGGTCTCGTAAACGGCTGATAATGTTCTCTAATGTTGTAAGTGCCTGTAAGTACATTCGCAAATCGTTTCAATGGCTGTTATGCAGTGTTAAAGGTTATATATGTGATGCAGTTCTACAATATGTAATCGTATACATGGCTGCTTTTAAATTTTCAGTAATCTAACTATTTAACTTAATTTAATTTAAAAGCTTTAACAGTTAATAATTAGGGTATTAATGAATTTAGATGTATGCAAATATACACGCATTGGAGCGTTGAAATACCTGCGCTTGCAACGAGACGGAGGCTTTAGCTTCCACTGGCGTGGCCTCCACAGCATTGCCATTCGTACTGGCGCTTGGCGTTTGTCCCAAGTAATCACGTTGAGTCTTTACCGTATTTACATTACTCTGTGCCTCGCGTCGACGCCAGCGTACCTCGGTTAATTGTTTGACGAAGCTAAAGCCGTTATCATTTTTACGACCCAGCAATGGTGTGGTGCTTTCGGTGTTTGTCTCACTGCTACTACCGGTCTCTTTGCTGCGACTTCTGATGCCAAAGCGGTGCTTTCGCGTGAAAAGTGGGCTGTCTGTGAAGCTGGTGATTACATCCAGCTTTTTCTTTCTCGGCGTACCACCCGTTTTGCGTTGCATTTGCTTTTGTTGCTCCTGACTCTTGTATAAGTTCTCATAAACATGCGTGTTGGCTGTGACGTCTTTTTTCGCTGTTGTGGACACTAAGCGTATCTTCTCTTCCTTCTTCTGCTGCTCATCACTCGCAGTTTGGGCTGCTGGCTGGCAATGTTTACATTGTTCGTTGGGATTGACACTTCTGTGGCATTTTAAACATTTTGTTGGTTCACCGGAGTCGGTGGTGCTGGTTTTACCTTCAGCGATTTCTTGAAGTTTACGTGGTGCTTTCTCGGGTTCTTTACTGCTTAATTTTGTTTGGCTGAAGAGTAATTCGCAGGAGTCGAGACTCTTTGATTTGCCGGATCTTTCCAGTTTTGGTTTGCGGGAGTCCTAGTTGAATTAAGATATATAAATATTATTTGTTAGTTTTTTTTTTATTTATGTTAGTACGGTCACGTAATCGGATATAGCAACCGCCCTAACTTACGAACACTTACCTCGTTATTTTGACGTTTTTTTCTAGTCTTACGTTTGTCTACCAGAATCAAACGTTTGGTCGGCGCGTCTCTACGCAAAGCCATTAAGGCTTCGTCGGACGGTGTAATAGCATCCGAATCCAAATAACCAACACTACAGCTGCGTGTAATCGAATCGGGCATAGCTGGTGCAATGGATACGACTGTTGTGGTGCGCTTCATGCGAACTTCGACAGGCGTAGAAACGGGTGTGAAAGTAATCAAAGCTTGTTGGGTGGGCGATTGTACTTCTTCATCTATATATGAAATATCCCGACGTTTTGAGTTATTGTTGTTAATGGGATTATTATTTGCTGCGTAATTACTGCTACACGCTGTGGTTTTAAGTCTGGCATCCATGCGTTCAAGATTCAAATTTAGATTTAAGGGTACCGGGTTGACATGACTGTTTGTCGATCGAATCATTTCGGGTAGCAAAACACTCTTTACTTGCACAACATTATTGGCGTAGTCCGTGTTGCTGGAGTACGACATAACCGTGGTTTGACCATTGCCCGAAACAGCCGGACGTTCGAATATTATATCCGTTGGGGCGACGGCATTTTTCGGTGATTGTAATGTTGGCACCGAACCATCACAGTATAAAGGCGATATCGCGTGGCGGGACTGTGAGCTCGAGTTCGAACTAGAACGACTGTAGTTATTTTTAAAGCTACTATAGCCAGGTCCAAGACTGCTGCGCATACCCGGTGTAGTGGCAGTAATATTCTTCGGGCGCATCGTTTTGTTATTGTTTGAACCGTTGGTGTTGTGTAGTAAGTTGCTGTTGGGTAGGTTGGCTCTGGCGCCATTGTGATAGCCATTAACATCTTGCGACTCATTTGACGAATCGTCATCATAAGATTCGGCTCTAGCCAATGGACTTAAGCCAGTACTGCCTATCGCACACTGTATACCATTGTTATTTAGTGCGTTTTTATGTCGCGCCAACAGATGATTCGGACGTGGTGACATTGGTGCAATTGGTGGGGATAACTCGTTGAGACGACGATGAGCGGCAGCTGCCGTCGATGTGGCTTTCATTTGGCCTTCCGCATTTGTCAGCGAATTGGTATTGTAGGTATTGCCATTACTTCTACTGCCATTGAGTAGAGCTGCATCATCTTCGTCTTCGGAAAAAATGTTCGGATTAAAATTTGGATCCGGACCCGAAGGAAAGTCGTCACGCAGTTCTGTTATAACTAGTGTCATTTGCCTTGGCTGCAGATGCAATAGGGACGTTTTATACGTTATTTGGCCTAAATTGGCTGGGACGGTTTTGGCAAGTCCATGAATTTTAAATTTGGTACCCCAAATATTTGAGGTAACCTCAACCAGTTTTTCTTCCTGTAGAAAGTAAATAAAAGAGTTTATGTTTAATTCAACAGAAAGGTTATTTGATCTAAAATCTGAGAGTGATTATTGAATGACGTCAGATTAGCCAGCATCCTAGCCCTCTAATGATTGTTTCTCTTTTAATAACTAAACTATGTCAGACAATTTTCACTCATTAAATCAGCTAAAATTATTTTAAAATTAGCATACCTCAGGAAGTGTATCAACGTAAGCGAGTTCATCCAAGCTGTCGGGATCTATTTGAGAATTCACTGAATACTTTTCTCCATTGCTCTGATTTCTCTTTTTTTGACGCAATTTTCGATGCCGTAATGGACGCGGAGAGCTCCGGTAACGATCTTCGAATTCACTATCAGAAGAATCAGTTCTCCCGCTTTGTCCGGTGGTTGTAGATTGACTCGAACCGGAAGAGCTCTTCCATTCGGGAGAATATTGCATGAATACCGGTGAATCTGTAAACAAAAGTGATAAAAAATATAAAGAATTTAAATTAATGTGGTCTGATAAACACACCATTCGCTTGTGGATCAAATATCACGAATTCTGGACGTATTTTCGAGGTGCGTTTGCCCTTGAGTAGCGGCACAAGACCACCCAAATATTCCAAATAGAGTGTGTAGCAAATGCCGGTATTTTGAGTTGGATCCTCGTCGTGCCGTATCATGGTGCAGTGCAAGCGTGTCGAACACATTGGTGGCCGGGAGACGAACTCACGTACGGATTTAAGATCAGGTACACAGCACTGTGCATAAGAAAAGAAATTTAAATTGCTTCGAGCGCTCTGTTGAAGAATCATTACACTTACTCTTATTGTTTGAGCAAAAAGATTGCCAATCAGACTCCTAATTCGTGACGGCAACGGAAGCAAGTGCAACGAGCGCTCTGAGCCAATGCTCGTCTGTATTTGAAGACGACACAACATTTGTAGTGACGCTATACGTCTGGACACCCAAGCAATGTGCACCTGGGTGCCAGTTGCGATGAACAGACGCTTGTCGTTGTGACCCCACGTGAGAGCAGACACCGTTGCGGAGGTATTCGGTAGGCGTGTCTGAAACAGTATTTTACCAGATTCGGTATAAAATTTCAAGAGATTCTCATAGACCGGCGCCCCTTGCTGATCAAAAGTGTTTAACGTGGTCTGCGAAGTGCCAGCGACAGCGAGCAATTCACGCGAATTACTCCACTCCATAACCATACCTATACTGCCGCTAAGACCTGTGTTGATATGTGCCGGCGATACGTCATCGAATGACTTTAGCAAGTATATAAAACCGTTTTGAAAGCTAACAGCCAATACAAAAGAACGTTTAGCTGTAAGAGAAAGCACAGTATTGCTAATTGTAACGCTCCAAAAGAAGCTTCCATGGTGTTCTGCAACTTACATGCGTTGGTAACACCTGGCTCGGATTCTTCACCCTCTTCCATTTTGAATTTCTCACATGACCACGCCATAGATGTTATGCCAACATCATTGCAGAGTTGCACTTGCGACACCATCGCACCGTGTACGTCCATAACGATGACCTGTCCTTGTGTGGTGCCGAAATACACTTGCTGATCGTCTGGTGTCCAAATACCACAAGTGATGGTCGACTCCAGATTCAGCATCGATGACCAATACCGCTGACCTGCCACCGAGCCAACAAGCACAAAACCATCTTGATAGCAAATCAGCGCCATGCGTCCATCATGTGACCAGGAGAAATACGTAACTGGCGTATTGCGATCGTTAATCAGTTCGATGGACCAACGGCCTTCATATTTGATCCACACAAATATGATGCCGGAACTATCACACGAAGCCAATTTCTGATATGGTTCATTCCATTTCACCAAAATCACCTGAAAGAAACAAAAGAATGTGTTACTTGAGTACATTTGTCATGTGTCGGTCTCCACTTTAAGAGGACACAAATATATGAAAAGCTTTTGTTGCATTTTTTAAATATAATATTTATAGATTGATATATGTACATATAGTATATACTTACATCGGATCGATGTCCACGCAAATTGTAATTGGTACGTGTCGGAAAGTCCATATTTCTGCGACAATGTGATGTTGTAAATGTCACGCCGACAATGCCGCGTATATTTCCGGTAGCCAGCCATCCTTCTTGGTAATAATTTGTTCGATTCAATTTCCAGCCCTCATCCTATAGGAAAAGATTAATAAAATAATATATTTGTTGTGTTAATATTACATTTGTAGAAGGGTGAGATTGCTAAAAGTGTCCACGTGACTATGACGTAGTTCTATTAATAAAGATATCGGTGTCGAATACCAATACCAGTGGTCTTAGAACCACTTTTCGTGACTTAATGTCGATTTAAATTTCGAATCAACTTAAAATATATAATTTTTTAAGACCGTCGAAACTTTTTAAAACTTTTTCGGTCCTATTAGGCGCATAAACATAGATGAATGACACATCGAGGTCACAAGGTACTTGGAGCGTTCGAGAGAACTGTTCTCCGCAAGAGCTTTGCAGCCGTCCGCGTGACCGGGAAGTACCAAAGAAGAGGGAACCATGAACTGTATAAGATCTCCGGCGACATGTATATAGTTAAGCGTATAAAAATCCAACGAAGGCGCTGGTTGGACCAGGCCGTACGTACGGAAGACGATGATCCAGTGAATCGTTCGATTCGAGACCTATGGCTGGACAACGGAAGCAAGGGCGCTCATGTAACTAATAGAAGGACCAAGTGCATAGGGTCATGTCTGTATTTGGGATGTACAACTAAAGTGACTTCTCAAAGCATAGAGACAACTAGCGAAATTTCGTGTTCTTTGCTCAGACCCACCTACGATTGCAGTGCCAAAAAAGAAGAAGAAGAAGCTCGGTCTATCCGCTGAGAAAGGTTCTTTTTCTTATGTAGTAGCATATTTTTTGATAGAAAAAAAATGAGTTTTCGCAACATCTTTTTCAATTTTTGAGTACTGAGCAGGCGATCAGTTACAAAAGAAAAGCAGAAGAATTAATTTCATAATTTAGAGAAGAAGAAGAATAAATTTCACATATTACGTTGAGAGGCGTCTTCTTGCTTGCTTCTTATACAAAAGATTTCGTACGAATTGGCGAAAGTCAGAAGGACTTGGCTTGCTTTGAGCATCTCAGGAGCATTCCCTATGCACGAATATTTCCGCAGTAGAGATACACGTATGTATATTATAAACAAGCCACATAACTAGTTAATGGTCATGACAAACAACAACTTTTGCTAATTAAATTTACATTTCCCGTACCGTAAGGTATTGTGTGTGTGTGTGAGATGAATTTTCAACACTTGCCGGCATGAATACAACTGACGCGACGAGCTGTGTGTGTGTGTGTGTGTCTGTCTGCCTACATAAATATTTAGTGTTTAAGTGAAGCCCCCCTGTACACCACGTCGTATGAGTGATGCTAACATCACCACCGCACATCTTCCACCCTACACTGCACACCGCAGCATTCATTGGCACATTTCTGCATTTCTGCTTTGGCATCTCTCTCTCTCTCTCTGTCTCTCTCAAGTGAAAGAAAAAACGCTCACGTTTTATTTTTATATATGTTAAACACTTGAAGACACAACAGAGCGGCCCTTCGCAGGCAGGCAGTGTATAACAAACAGGTGTGCGCTCTTTAGTGCATCGAAATAGTGTTTATGTACTCAATTAAACTGTATTAATATTTCACAAAACAAAAATATGTTTATTTAAGATTTTAAGATTTTCGCTTCATTCTTACAACAAGTCTCGCACTAACACTATGACACGATATTTTAAGTCTATAAATGTATTTAAATGAGAGCTGTCTTACGCTCTCGCAGTACGCCCCAGCATAGATTCGCAAGGCCTATATTTTTACCTCTCCAGCGAATTTTCAAATTTATTTTCGAAATTGTGAAAGTATTTCTGTACTAAAGTCGAGACGGTTTTTCAGTTGTAACGAACACGCCGAGGCAACTAGAAGTTGGCGATCGTGTCGTCGCCAAGCCTTCGCTACTGCGCGAATATATAATATTTTGGTTTTTCGGTCATAAGAATTCATATGTTTTTGCAACAACGAAAATAAACTACTTACTAAGTGTTGGGGAATTTCAAAATCAGCGCTATTGTGCCCACAAATTCGAGATGCGTCCAACAATGTTGCCAATTTGGCAATTTCTCTTCATTTTTGTCGCCGCTTTTCAACAGTCAACGGTCGAGTGTAAATCCTTTTTCGGCATTGGCACACGCATTCACAACGATCAACTGCTATTGAAAGATGTACTACAAGCACGTTCGGTGGGCGTGGGTGAGGGTCAAGAAGTGGGCTTTAATTATGCCATTCCAGAGCCCATAACTTACATCGAAATCGTTTCGGAGCAAGTAAGGTCACATTTTGGTCACCCATTATATACGAATCACTTCTAATTTTATACACATTTAGGTATATTTATGTAGTTTGTGTGTGAGTGTGTGTGTGTGTGTGTACGTGTAAATGTTTGTGCGAATTTCTATAAAATTCTAAATACGAAACTACTCAGAATGTTTATGAAAATATCTGCTTAAGTATTTCTGTGTATTTACAAATAGAATCATGGCAATTAGGCACCGCAAAAGGTCGAAAATATCAGAGGGGCCCCGCAACGCCGCATGTGCACTTTCATGAATGTGAACACACTCACACACATACGCACATAAATGTATAAAATGTAAAAAATTAGCGTGTATAGCATATAGTATTCTTTCATATATTATTTATTGAAATGCTGAAACATTTCCCAAATTATTATTTGTTTTTTTCACCACAATGCCGTTGAACTTCACATTTCCGTCATAATATTTGACGCGCGAAAACGAATGCACGAGCGTGTCTGAGCGTATGCATGCACGGTAATGTAGCCTTTTTAACTGGAAAAAGTCAAGTTCGTTAGTCTTGGAAATGGTTTTCTATTTTTGTTGAATAATTGTTTTGCAGAGGTCCAAATTATTTTATAAAGACTTCTTAGGCACAGAACGCCGTAAATATTTTCATTTCCTGTTGTTTTCTTTCGTTTTATTTACAGCTTTTTTTGCAATGTAAATATTGTTCAAATGCTCAAATTTACGTGGTTCGATTGTTATGATCTTAATATTTAAAGTCAAAAACTGTTAATTACATGGCTTGCGATAGTTTGACCATCACTAGAAAATACATTTCTATGGATATTTGTTGTCAAAACTGTGAAGGAAGTCCAGAATTTTTTCATCAATACCAATGGTTAGACGAGAGATCATTAAGAAGCATTTCGATTCCTACAGGCACCTTTTACAATGCTCAATGTGGTCTACCGTTTTTGTAGTCAGTATTTTACTGCTTCTGATACACGCGATGTCATTCATTTTCATTACCTCGATTACACAGGTCCACAAAAAAATCGATGAAATGTTCCTTTGACCAAACATGGTGTATTGTATGTATTTTGGGCCGCTGAAACCGAATCTAAAGTCCGTTTTGCTCCATCACGTCAAAATACATGTCGGATTTTACTTGACAGAAAAAATTTAAAAATATTAACGGATTTAACTAAATTTTAGGATAGAGGGGTTTTGAGGGGTCCCTGATTACGAAATTAAAGACAAATTTTCAAAATACAATATGGCGGATCCAATATGGCCGTCAAAATTTTCAAAAAATTCTTCAATTTTTAAGAAATTCTTCAATAAAATTCAAATTCTTCAATTATAAAATTTTGTATCAAGGGATTTTCGAGGTCACCAATAAACCAATAAATCGAGTTGTCTTATTTAAATACGTCATCTTAAAGAGGTCATCATATGTGAAGGCCTGCTATTTAGGGAATTTTTAGAATTTGTCTTACGAACTATAAATAGATGGCGCTTTATGTTTATTGCCATTTCTTAACATATAGTGCGACAGTAAAGATGCGATGGAAGAAAGTTTGAAAAACATACTTTTGAAAAAAACGCGTTTAAAGCTTTCAGCAGCCAACTCAGCGCTTCGAACAACTCCTTCTTCTAACTGATGAAGGATTAAAACGACTGCGTTTTTTTAAATCACTTTAATACCGTATTTTAGACATTTCAAGAAAGCAATATTCATATGATAAAAAATAGATTTTTTGAGCCCATCATATGGGACTGTATTTGAGGAATGCTTTATGCCGCTACAACAACAACAACAACCCTTTTAAGGTGCAACACTACAACAACAGATTATCTGAAATTGTTTTTGGTACAGATTTTTTTTTTAACAATTTGTACGATTCTTTTTTAAGGGAGGGGTCTGGGTTTCAGCGCAAAAAAAAACACTTTTTTTGTGATTTTTTATCTCAAATATCGATTAAGCAATTTTATTCAAACCTTCTATACATTATTGAGCATAGTTTTGACTATGTTCTGTAAATTTTTCATGCAAAAATATTAAACCATTATCCCGTGACAGAGCTTCCCCTAGGACATCTTGAAAAAAAAAAAACAATTTGCGGTGTTCCCTGTAACTCGGCCGGAAATTATCCGAAAATGAAAAACCATAAAAATTTAGTTAAATTTTAAACAAATCTTCCCCCCAACGTTCTCTGATTTTTTTTTTTTTTTAATTTTTGGCGGCCATCTAAAGTGTGAACTGTTATTTTCGTCTAAAATGTCCGCCATTTTCAGGGTGGGTGTTAGAGTTAGAGCGTTAAAGGCCCCGAGACTAATTAAACAATAACTTCAAGAATATTTCTTAGATCGGATTAAAATTTTGAGGACATATTCGTGAAATGTTAAACAATTAGATAAAACAAAAAAAATCGATTTTTCGAAAGTGAAAACCCAGACCCCACCCTTAATTCCCTGTATACGGGCAGTTTAAGATTTGATTTCGAAAAGGAAATAAATATTATTACTGTAAGATATACGACTCATGAATAATATACTAACTTTTCTGACGGGAAATCTCAACATCATTTTGTATTTTTCTGTATAACGAAAGGCTTTAAAAAGTTTAAACTTTCTGAAAAGACCTACAAAATTACAATTTGTCTACAAACCAAACAATTTGTACGTAGGTCTCATTCAAAGCAACTGTTTCTCTGACATTGTTAAAACATATTTAATTTCATCCTATTAACTCTAGAACGTTTTGGCTGATGTCAACTTCAGTTATCAGAATAATTTGGTGAAAGGCAGCATAACTGCGTTGGACAATGAAAACGGCACAGAAACAACTGATGACGAGGAACCATTTGAAGTGCAGATATCTATTTATGGATTCAATGAGACTATGCTCAATATAAGCCCATCGTATATACTAAACAGAGATCAACAATTTCAAGGCATACTTGGACCATATACTAATGAAGACTTTGACTATGAAATCGATGAAGATGACTTAGAAGAGGCGCCGGATAGGAGGAACACAAGTGAAGAAGCAATGGACGAGTTGGAAGAAGAAATGAATTATACTGATGATTTCGGCGATCCTGATAAAATAATCGAATTGGGCATGCGTCAAGCAGGTATGTATATATAATTAAATTATTCATTTATATTTATGTTGAATTGCAAAACTCTTCAACAGATGATTATCTCTTGTATGAGACATATCAGACGTCGCAAACTAGTACACAGGAACCGTCCAACCACAGCGTCACATTCTATTATATTGACAGCAATTTCATAACCTATGTGCGCTTCATAATATTCGATGTAAGTTGGCTTTTGTTGCAACAAAAAGGAAGAAAATATTAATATACATATATATTTTGTATGCTTATCAATTCTATACATAGCACACTGTGAACAAGGCCTCGCACGATTACACTCCACCAGTTGCCACGTACACACACTTCTCGCCCAGTAGCCTCAAAGCCATCATCACGGACGACAATACCACTAACCTATTTGTGCAGATGTTTATCTATGGCTATCAGCTAGACGATCTGCCAGTCGACTACAAGCCATTTTTAACGAGCATGCTTGATGCCACCACCGAATCGCCGTTAGAGCGTTTGAAACTGCTGCTGAATGCAAAATTGAAGAAAAACTTTGACGATTCGGCGGAGATCAATTTCGAAACCGGCGAAAGAAATTCTTGGTCCGATAATAGTACCAACACAACGGATGTGTCAACTAGAAACCAGGTCAATGATTTTGCAGTATTTAATGTAGTTTTCGTTTGTTTCTTATTAAATTTCAATTTCTTTGTATAAATAAGGCGTTTTTAAAACGAAATGTAAATGTTAAACTAAAAGTAAAAGTGTTATGTGATTGCATGTATTATTAATAATTATAATATTATGTACGTTTGTACATATTTTTTAAATTAACAAAAAATATTCTTTTTTTGCATTTCATTACAATGCTGGAAATGTGACGAACAAGTTTGAGGTCGTGAGTAGGAAGATTTCTGATTTTTGTAAAATTATTTTAAAGTCTATTTCTTGAACAAAAAAATTTAAATGATTCCACTTAAGAATTTATGTAGGCTGTATACATATCCAGTTCAACTTCCATAACTCGAAGTTCTCCATAACTCGAACTCTTGAACTCTCAATAGAAGTCAACTTTCATAAAAATTTCCATCCGTAACTTGGAAATATCTCTAACTCGATTTTTTTTTTTTGGTGAGTCGAGTTAGGGAAGTTCAAGTGTATTTATGTCCATTTGAACTTACCTCTGGTATGTCATCAGGAACTTTACCCATCCATGAGAGCGACAATATTGTGCAATCACATTTTGTATTCACACTCGGTTCGAAGTGCAGATGCATGCTGCCAAATCTATTGAAATAGTGTTATGTCTTAAGCTCGATACGGAGTAAATCTACTTTCATTAGTGTCAATGGAAAGTGTGTTTAAACTGGAAAGAAAGTACAATTGGATTAGTGTTTTTTTTAAGTATGAGTAATGAAAATATTGTCAATAATTTTACAAAAAATATAATATTTTGCTTTTTAAATTTCAATATATTTTGATTCGGTTTAATTATAAAAAAATATAACTATAATAAATAAAATAAAATAAAATAAAATAAAATAAAATAAAATTAAAATTAAAATTAAAATTAAAATTAAAATTAAAATTAAAATTAAAATTAAAATTAAAATTAAAATTAAAATTAAAATTAAAATTAAAATTAAAATTAAAATTAAAATTAAAATTAAAATTAAAATTAAAATTAAAATTAAAATTGAAATTAAAATTAAAATTAAAATTAAAATTAAAATTAAAATTAAAATTAAAATTAAAATTAAAATTAAAATTAAAATTAAAATTAAAATTAAAATTAAAATTAAAATTAAAATTAAAATTAAAATTAAAATTAAATTAAATTAAAATAAAATTTAAATTAACTTTTTGTAATTTTGATAAGTCTAGCTTTCTTTCTAAAATAGCGCTTTTGACTATTTAAAAAATTTTTTTTATTAAATAAAATTTTTTGCCACACACACAAATACTGTTGCTGACGTCAGAGATTCGAACAAACGCTATTTCCGTTTAATACACCAAATTTATACTAATTATTAGTCAATAAAATAATATGAATTAAATTTTATTTTTTTCCCGTATTTATTGAATTAAACTTTTTATTATATTTTTATTTTAATAACTTATTTCAATTGGCTTTAAAATTAACTTAAGTTAAAGCCTAGAAAAAGTTTAACAGAGTCTAGCTTTTAGTATATACTTTTTTCTAAAATTGCGCTTTTAAATATTTTTTTTATTAAATGTAACTTTTTGGCACACACCAGTATTTGGTGCTGACGTCAGAGTTTCGTACAAACTCTATTTCCGTTTCGTACGCCAAATTTATGTTAATTAATTTTTTAATAAAATAATATGAATTATATTTTATTTTTTTTTCCGGATTTATTGAATTAAACTTTTTGTTATATTTTTATTTTAATAACCTATTTCAATTGATTTGAAAATTAACTTAAGTTAAAACCTAGAAAAAGTTTGTTAGACTAGCTTTTAGTATTTTTTTTTAACATCTCGCTTTTGAATATTTTAATTATTTTTTTTTTATTAAATGTAATTTTTTGGCACACACCAGTATTTGGTGCTGACGTCAGAGTTTCGTACAAACTCTATTTCCGTTTAATACGCCAAATTTATGTTAATTATGTAGTCAAATTTTGATTAGTCAACGATGGCGCTGGTGGCGCGAAATCAAAGTTAAAACTCGAAAGGCATGCAATAAATAATGGCGTGTACTTATACATATACATACATACATATATATTTATATGTATTAAATCAGGAACTTTAGGCAGTTGACACATTTTCTTGTATATAATAATTTGCATACTTCATAAACAAGATCTTTAAATATCTTTCTTTTAGGTTATAACATTATTTCTAACGTTAAGCAAAATTAGAAAAAAAATCGAAATCACATTATATAAGTAGTATGAACAAACGTAATTTTTACAAATTGTCGGTAAGTTTAACCAAACACGAAATTGACATTGAACGTGCAAAACCATGTACATATGTATGTATGTAAGTATGTATCGCGTATTTATATAATTTCCACTTGGTATTTACTAAGCGCTTAGTTCAATGTGCAATTTTAGTACAAGAGAAGGTGTAACACAGTGGTTGGTTAGACAATAAAGGTGTTAAAACGTTTCAAACATTTTTTCTAATAACACATACATTTTACATATAACATGAGTGATATGTACATATGTATATACAGTATGTAAGCTCTTGCTAATACATGCATAAGAATGCATTCTAATGCATAGGCGCATACACACAGGCGTACACTTTAGAGGACACTTTTCACATAAATGAAACTTACCGAATTTTTATGAAATTTCCGTTCCCAAATAGTTGTTTATGCGTTTTCACTTTAAGTTTTTTTTATGCATTTCTAATGCATACACAATGTACTTGTATATTTGTGTAATGTCTGAATGCAGAAAAGCCCATTTTGTATGAAGAAAATTCAATAACTACATGGTAGTGTGTATGTATGTCGGTGTGTGTGCACACACATGAGTGTAGGGTTATTTATGCACAAGAAGACCGTTTTATGTTTGTACAAAACTCGCCACTCTCAATCCGTTTTCTAAAAAGGATGACGGATCCGCTTAGGCTTGTCTACACGAGGCCAAACTTCAAAAGACACTGACATCGTCGCTATTTTATTTTAACCATTTAATCCACCACACCTACTACAAATGTACCTACTATGTACAATTGCCATTGATGCTATTGTTAATGTTGGGGATGGGAGCACGCCTGCGCACTGCACATATAAACACAAGAGTCAATGTTTGTAGGAAATGCTGTGCTACAATTTCCTAGTTATAAATGTTGGTATGTATGTACGTATGTAATATGTATGAATGTCGCTATTCCTTATCACTGTTAAATTGGTAAAGTGTCAAGTGTTGGCATTTTCATATTTTACAAGTTGTGGATTGAGCTGCTGTTGTAGGCAATTTGAAAAATCGATTTACACGCTTAAGTAATGCAAATATTTTAATACTTCAAGTATTATGTTTTTCAATTATAATGCTAATAGTTTAAATAAGTAAATCTACGGTTGAACAAACTATTTAAATTAGTGCACACATGCAAGTTTCGAGGCACAAGCGATTCTTTTAATAATTGATATCATTATGGCACATATTTGTATTATTTTCACATTTTATTATGCTATTAAAGTAATGTATAAATCACTTGTCTATTTTATAAATTTATTTAAATGCCAGCATTCGGACCGTTACAATATTCATGACTGCCATTCCGATACTGTAGCGCTTAAGCTTTGCTGTTTTCATGACAAGACACATAAATGTCAAGCTCTCCTACTGAGCTTTTATGCGATTTGTGAGCGCAACTGTTGACATTACTATACATACATATGTATACAGTTATTTTTGTAACCGTATTTTTTAACATCAATATTAAAATTCTTAGTTTTACTGTTTTATTGGGGAAAATTATATTCTATATCATTTAAATATAAATGCGTAAAGAAGGCTAGAATTTGTTATCATCGTCTATTTGGTTCACTAAAATACTTATTTTTTTAATAAAGACTGCAGACTTAAAATACGTTTCTTTAATAAATTTCATTAATTCCAATAAAAGATTGCACTAAAACTTAGTTTTTATTACCTTGGTTCACTTCAATTGATACAGACAAATATATAATTTCTTTATTATACGAGTATAATTTTTCTTGTTATCAATTTAACTTTTAAAAATTGAATTTCTCATGCGGAAAATTAAAAAAAAAATCATTAACATTTTAATGTACAGTTCTAAGTATACGCATTCACTCATTTAATTTTTGAAAAACAAAAAAGATGCAACTTTTATGACGCGTAACGAAATATGGGTGCTTTCTCAGTATATACTATTCACAACTTAATAATGAAATACATATGCTAATGTTTTTATTTTTGATTTTTTTTTTATAACATACGCATACAAAGAAACGAAAAAGTCAACATTTTATGGGCAACTGTTATTTTCAACTTAGAGCTTCGTAGTGATGCCCACTATTTTGCGTCGCATGATGTGCTGTAGTTCCATGTACCATTGTTGTTACTGGTTGGTTTATAATAAATGCATTACCGACGGCACCAGGATCGGAAGACACAACAACCGCCGTAGCAGCACCACCAGCACCTGCAGCGCTATTGGCCTCATTCTCAGTAAGTGCGCGTAATTCCAGCTCACAGATCAATTGTGATACACGCATTTTAGTTTCGGCAATAAG
The DNA here is from genome assembly GCA_031772095.1 of Zeugodacus tau. NCBI lineage: Eukaryota > Metazoa > Arthropoda > Insecta > Diptera > Tephritidae > Zeugodacus > Zeugodacus tau. The sequence continues at coordinate 82,500,012 of CM062649.1, forward strand.
TTTCGGTGATAACGCTTTCACACTGGAACTGACGCTTTCAAAAAACAAATCAACGTGATTTTTTTCTTTTTTCGGTGATTGCTGACCCGGTGCGCCCATGAGTTCACGAAATGAATCCATGAGATCGTTTTTATCCTTTTGTATTTGCATGAGCAGTTTCATGCGTTCCTTTTTGACACCGGCTTTCTTCGGACTGCCACGTAATTTCTCTTGCTTTAATGCGGCATTCGCTGGTAGTGGATCAGTTTGGCCATCAGCAGTTGTAATTTCCTGTTTTAAAACTGTTTCTTCTGTATATTGATCGCCTGGTGCTGATTCTGCTTGAACAAATTGAAATGAAGTTTCGGCTTCTTGTTCTGCTCTGTAAGTAAGAGAAATTCATTTTATTAAGACAGATAATATTTAAAAATTTCGGCAACGTACTCCTCAATATATTCATCGGGCGTATCCGCACCAAGTTCTGAAGCATCCTGTGAAGATGCAAGCGATGAATTAAACTTCTTGCGTTGTTGATAGTACTTGCTACGTTCTTGTCGTATACTTAGGTTTTGTCGTGCGGCACCTTCTCCTTTGCTTACAAGTATTTCCAAGTTGCGTATATGCTTTGTAGTACGTTCGTGACGTTGTAAGTGGCAGCGGTTGCAATCTAAGCGACATTGACATGCTCGACAAAATGGTTTATTTGGATCATCTTCGCAACGTGTAAGCCATGGATTGAATATGTTCAGCCACTTTTGGCAAAACTTTTGCGCGTATTTCGGTTTACCTTGGGATGTATGATGTTCCTGTTTTATGGACTTGCTTGTTTTCATTTTTGACTCTTTCCTATCAAGAAATGATGACAGTTGCTTGAAGTCAGTTTCATTGCAATAGGAAACACGAAAATATGTCGAACTTACCAATCCAAATCGGAGGAATCATCAGAAAAACTCATGCCGAAAACTAAATTATTTTTTATTAGTTATTATTTTATTAATTAGTTAAAATTTATATTATGCTGTATTTATTGTTAGATCTGTGCGCGTCTTCTAATACAACCCAAAATATGTTGCCATATATTTACAATTGAGATACTATCGTTTCTAGTAAGAATTAAACAATGATGTTTTACAGCACTTTGTGTTGCACAGTATATTTAATTTTTAAACAATTTTTGAGAGTGTTTTAAACACCTTCAGACGTAAGTTTGAATTAATAAATAATTTATTTACCTTAACTCAAGGAGATCGGTTAGTGTAGCAACGCTATTTCTACAGCTGATTGCTATTGTGAATGCATTGTGTGAATGTCAAAATTTAAGTAATAGAATAATTAGAATAATAGATGATTCTCAAAAAAGTATTTTTTTTTTCATTACAATTAATTTAATAGTTAATAATTGAAAAGTTTGAAATTTTAAAATAAAATATAAATATTAATATTGCATTGGTACCAAAAATAAATTAAAATGATTAAAATTGAATTAATTGCAATATTTTTTTGTTCCATAGATCTGCATACAATCTGGCATTGTCTAATGAGAATCAAAACAGTAGGAAACAATGTTGATAAACCGGATAGAAGTGCGATAAGCAAATAAAATCTGAAGCATACTGGAGGAAGAATTTAAGTCGTCATCCATTAGTCAATTTGCAAACAGCGAAAAAATTGAAAAATACTATAATATATATTTGATTGATCGCTAAAAAGTTGTGAAATGTCTAGAATACTTGCTGTGCCACCCAAGAAGCCGTCAGAGGTTGACATCATTAAACCGCTAAATAATCTCATACAAAGTACATATAGTGGAGCGAGTGCCGAGGAAAAGGCCAAATATTCGGAAGCTGTAAATGAATTCTCCAAACAACGCAACACGGCAATATGGAAGTTCTTTGAAAAATATGAATCTTCGCTCGAGGTAGTTTATGCGTAAGTATCTTAACAAATTAAATCTGTAATCGGAGTATACCAATATTTGCATAAATGTATATGTGTGGAAGTATCTAATTGAAGTTCAGTACCTATGAGCAGTTTTGACCATAACAAAATGAGTCATGATTTCTTTTGTAACTCTTGATATTTGACAATACATACATATAAAACTATGCACATACCACAATGAACTACATGGACGAATCTTTTATAAGCTGTTAAATAATTTAATCATCGGTATATATGTATGTGTACATGTTTGTTTTATTGTCGGCCTGCTTATAGGTTTCTATATTAAGTTGATATTCCACTTTCAAAAATGATAATTGCTGCTGTTTTTCTTTATGTAGTTACTATGATCAAATATGTTCGTTGGAAACCAAAATTCCTGTCAATGAACTACAGATTCCGTTTAAGTGGAAGGATGCATTTGATAAGGGATCAATATTTGGCGGTCGCATTAGCTTGAGTAAGTGCAACTTTACAAAATTAAATGGATTATATTTTTATTATAATTTTTTTTTATAAAATTGTAGCTCATACATCACTGCTGTACGAAAAGGTATGTGTGCTCTTTAATATTGCCTCGTTGCAAAGCAATGTGGCAGCAGCACAAGCTTTGGATAGCGACGAAGGTTTAAAGGTCGCAATCAAATTACTGCAGCAAAGTGCAGGCATATTTCAGTATCTTAAGAGTGCTACTCCCGCTGCCATACCCTCTGAACCTACGCCCGATTTGAGTCAGGATACATTGATTTGTTTGCAAGCACTAATGGTTGCGCAGGCTCAAGAGGTTTTCACCTTAAAAGCCATCAAAGGTAAGAAACGTTTTCTACTTTTAAATTATTATCCATTATTATTATTATCTATTATTATTCTCTTTTAGATAATATGAAAGATCAAATTATCGCTAAACTCTGTTGCCAGTGTGAAGAGTTCTATGCCGATGTATTGCGCGCCATGCAAAAGGAGAGTGTACGTAACATTTGGGAAAAGGAATGGATTCCTGCCATTGCCGGCAAACAGGCAGGTTTTCACGCGCTAACACATCTTTACCAGAGTTTGGCATGCCGTGCGTCGAAGAGAGTTGGCGAGGAAATTGCACGCTTGCGTTCGGCTGTTGAATTATTCAAAGCAGCGCAGACACGTTCCGGCAATGCTACTTATCTTGATGAATTCTTCAGTCGCGCTAGACGCAATCTGGAGGAGTCAACAAAAGATAATGAATTCATCTACAATGAAATGATACCGGATGTAAATTCTTTACCATCACCAGGCAAAGCACAACTAGCTAAGTCATTGCCCCTGACTTCACCTTTGGCTAGTAACTTTAAGGACAACTTCTCAGAGTTAGTACCAGTCGAGCTGCACCGTGCATTGACTGCATCCGACATGCGTAAGAATGAAATAGTGAATGGTGAAATAATGAAACTGCGTGAAGCCACGCAGACCTTAAATGGCGTGTTGGCCAGTTTGAATTTACCGGCAGCTATTGAGACCACCGACGCCGGCAGTGGCCTACCACCTTCGCTACGTGAGAAAGCTGTCGATGTGCGCAACAAAGGTGGCATAGAGAGCATAAATACTTATCTCAAGGAGCTGCCCGAGTTGTTGCAACGCAATCGTGAAATACTGGATGAAACAGAGCGGCTTTTGGATGAAGAACGCGATTCGGACAATCAGTTGCGAAATCAATTCAAGCAGAAATGGACACGTATACCCTCTGACAAGCTTACGGAAATGTTCCGCACAAATGCGAAAAAATATCGAGAAGTAATCACAAATGCCATCGAAGCTGACAAAATTGTGCGTCAGAAGTTCGAAACCAATCAGAAGGTGTGTGTTTGTTGGTTGAATTTCACTAAATATTCGTTTAAATTTCAAGGATTTCATATATATTTACTAATTTTTGTTCTCTTTAGGGCATAGAATTACTTTCATTGGCTCCTGAACAAATCCACGAAGCCATACCAGCAGCTGGTGGCAACGTTGATCAGAATTGCAACAGTGTTCAAAGATTAAAGAGCCTCATGGAAGCAGTTGAAACAATTAAAGCTGAACGTGATTCCATAGAGTCGGAGCTCAAATCTGCTACATTTAATATGAAAGAAGAATTTTTGTCAGCATTGCAAAAGGATGGCGCTATAGATGAGCCAGCAATTTCGCTCTCCCGCATCGGACATGTATTGAATCCACTGCAAACGCAGGTGAAAGAGAGTGTCGAACGACAGGCGACGCTTGTTAGTGACATACAGCAAGCGCACGAGCAATTCGCTTCTGAAACCGGTAGTTGTGGTAGCTCGCGTGATAAGCTCTACCAAGAATTGGCTACGGCATATGATAGTTTCATTGAGTTGCTAGGCAATTTGAAAGAAGGCACCAAATTTTATAACGACTTGACTGAACTCTTGGTGGTATTCCAAAATAAAATATCAGATTTTTGTTTTGCACGTAAAACCGAAAAGGAAGAACTTTTGAAGGACTTGACAACCGAGTCTAGCCGCCCAGCAATAGGTCCAACACCGACATTGCCATCACATTACTCGTCGACGTCAGGAAATGGTATTTTCTCATCGCATTTTATTTTATTTTTTATAACTTGTACAAATCAAATTTTATTTTCTAGATGTTAGTCCATCCAGTTCAACAACCTCGGTTCCGGATGCACCAGCACCTTCGACCGGAAATGTGCCCTATCCACATCAAATGCAAGGCATGCCGATGCCATATGGCGCCACACCGAACGTGCCATACCCAGCATACGTTCCACCACCAATGCCACAAGGATTTAATCCTTATGCAACGCTGCCTTATCCAGGAAGTATGTGTTGATATTTTTAAATTTTGTACTTATTGCAAACTATTTTTTCAAATTATTTGCAATGTATCTATTTACAGCGCCTTATCAGTATAGCGGCTTCCCACAGGGTCCACAACCCGGACATTATGGCACTTATCCTGGTAGTTATGCTCATCAACAGGGTGGTTATCCCAATCAAAAGCCACCAGGCTGGTAAAATGTGTGCTACACATTCTGAATCTCTTCCACAACCACAATGTCTTGTTATATTATTCGTATTAATCTATGATTTCCCTAAATCGGTGGAAGGGAACTTTTTTTTATTACTGTAAAGTTTTGCACTTGAATACACTTTTCGAAATTATTTAGTATTATAGTCCAAGCGTAACGCAATATTGCAAAAATACATATTTACTCGTACACACATATAAATGTATATGAAAATGGAAAATTCGAAACATTAATAATTAATAAAATCATGTTAACTGAAATCAATTTTTATTATCACTTTTACTCATATCCAAGTTATTTACGGTTCATAGCGTTTAAAAAATTCCTTTTTGATATGTTCTACAATCGCTGGTGCACACACACTGTTTATTAAGGCTCTTTTAAGTTCACTTATAGGTTGTAATTGCTGAGCATTGTTCGTTTGTATTGTAGAAAAACGTTTTGCGTTTTGTTTAAGTAACATTCCATAATCATTCTTTTGCATTGGAGTTAAATTTTCTATCATTCCTGCAGGGAAATCTTCAATTATTTTTTGAGTTTCCTGTTCATTTAAATATTGATAGGGATGTCGCGTTACATTAAGTCGTCGTGATTTCGACTGCGAACAATCCGTTTTTATATTTCTGTACAAGTACTCCAAAATTTTGAATACTTCCCCATCCCTTTCTATTTCATTCAACTGCAAAATAAAATAAAAGTATTGCAAAGTTATACATTATTTATTTTTATTGATTTATTTATTATCCCACGTACCTGATTAGGGTTAAGTATATATTTCTGTTCTTCCTTACTTCCGCTTTGTACTAAGCGCTCAATTAGTATTTTAACAATGCACTCTTTAAATTGTTCTTCCATGTCGTTTTCCAAAGGTATCCAATAGTTAATACTCAATGAGATGTCCATGGCCTCGACATAATGCCACCAATGTCGCGGCACGATTAGCACATCATTTGCCTCTAATACACAACGGTAGGCAGATTCATGCAACTCTATTAACTGCTGCAGCTCTTTGGAATTTGGTGCATACAAATTTTCCTCGCAATAAACGCTAGACTCTTCATAAGGTATTCTTGTGGAAGAGAGTGGCGTGTTAGGCGGAAAAAGTATCCATGACTTTCTGTGTAATAAATGGTTTGCTTAGGTTTGTCAGTAAGAATATTTGCTTTATCTTACCTCCCATAAACTTGCACGACTATATTGCAGCCGTAGTTATCATAGTGGCAAGGTGTATTTGTTTGTTTAGAACACAACCAATAATTACACTCGTTTGTAGTTTCGCTAAAACCTAACCTAGAAAAGTCTATACCTTCTTTAAGTGTATTTGGTAAATCCTGCATTCTTTGATAATTCAATCCAACCCAAAATTCATCTGTTGCAGTCTTTTGTTTCTCTAAAAATTGTGACAAACTCATTCGCATAAATTCTCTGCAGCGTTCCCAGTGCGGTGTTTGGTTTCCTTGTTTGCAAGGCATTACCTCGAATTCTGTCAATGAATTCACTTCCTTATCGTAATTTGCACACCATTCTTCTAGTGATTGTTCAAAACACTTCCAATTCATTTTGAAATTCCGGAGTACAAACGGTTTCCGGGCATTTAAAATCAGTGTACGTAATTTATGTGCTTCCGTATCAAAATGTGGAGTTGTTTGCGACATAGTATCTATTGAAAAAGCGCTGTGGTTTTTGTTAAATAATAAGAAATTAATAGGTCTTTTACAAAACTTATTGTTATAATTATTATTATTTTAACTTTACACGTTATCAATAAATTAAAAGAAATTTACTAAATTCTTTCATACGAATGTAGGATAAAAGCGGATATAAAATAGTTCATCTGTCACTTTGAATCAGTTATGCCACATAGCGGAATTCAGTGCCTCGGAAAATCTTTGCGAAATAAATTTAAAAATTTGTAATTTTTATTTTTATGAAAGAATCCCATAAACATTTTTTAATAGTTGTTATTTATAAAAATTTAAAGGCTTGTAACAGTTTAATTAGTCACTTAATTAATTTAATAGTGTTAAAAAATATTGCAAGGTTGGCAACACCACGAAGTTCCTTTTGCATATTGCTTTATCCCGCTAAATTATAAAGAGACGCTCATATTTGAGAAGTAGTGAATTGTGGCTAATTAATTGTTTAAAATATAATTACTCATACAAATGTGTTCATTACTGTTATAAAATTGTTATTTAACTATTTCCACACACGCAATAATTGTCGCAAAGCACTTGTAACATACATTAGTTAAAAGTTTCTAAGTATTCAAAACGGACAATCAGATCCGGTTCACGACTTCCACCAATATCCATAACTCAATAAGCGCCTACTTAGCGATCAAGAATGTAAAAATGATGAATGCCAACATCGGAAACTGCGAGGATACTTAAAAGGCTTGTATTGAATATACTTGTTTGATATTTATTGGTTATATTTAAGTATAGTTACAATGTACATTGAAGGAATATACTTATAAATATCAGTGCGTAGAATTGACATTGTATAGACTTAATTAGTTGTGTAATACCTGTTTTAACCATATATAGTATGTTTCATAATTAAAAGTACAAAAATATTTGCTCGAGCTTATGATTTAAAGAGATTCAAATGTACTTTAGTTGCCATAATAGTCTTATTTTGGTCCAATGTCTGGAATGTATTGTAGCAGACATTGTCTAAATGACAGTTATTAAGTACATTTTTGATAGGTAACCTGTTCACTTCTTAGGACTGACTACCCTCGATTCTTTTACATGCAGTTTGGTTGTCAAGAATTACGCTGCCTGCGTTCAATGTAATTTTTATTCTTTTATTATTTCTGCTTCTATTAGTTTTATAAGCTTCTGCTTTCAAGCATATTTGTATGTAATTATTGTATAAATCTAATTTGTATTCCTTATACTTTCGAAGTTAATGGAATATATGTGTGTTTCTAATTTTTAAAAGAAGAAAAAAAAACTATTAATTGTTGACTATTTCACAAGTAAATCGTTGTTTCAGTTTAATTTTTAACATATTTATGTAATATTTTTGAGGTTAAATGCATCTGCTTAATCAAAAAATAGTTGGAATTAAATTAATTTAATTAGAAATTTATTAGAGGAAACAAACAAGTTATTTAAAAAGATCTCCAGTGCAGTTAATTAGTCAGTCTATATTGTATGTATTATATGGGCGCAAAAACCTTGTTATTTAAGCAAATGAAACTAGAAAGCTGGTTTTAAGTACTACTTTTGAAGAAGCAGAGTGATTTCTTATTTTCTTCGGAAAAGAAATACCGCCACCGAATGCTTAATTTAACAGTACAATAAATTCGATATGCATGTTTTTGTGCATTACTTAATATTTAACTTCTTTTTGTTGCTTTCTTATTTGTATATATTTTATATTTTATTTTTTTCTTATATTAAACATATTTATGCATATATGTATGTGAATTGACCAGGATGTTCTATAAATAGTTGATCCATTATTATTCAGACACTGTTACATGCATCAAAAGCACGCAATAACATGAAGATTTCGATGCATGTTTTTATAACACAATATTCTTATAATAAACATCTCGATTTTTTTGATTCTCTTTTATAACATAAAAGCTCTTCGGCTTGCCATTACCCGAAAAATAACGATTAAAACTATTTTTCTTAACTGCAGCAGTGGGAGCATAATATGATGGGGATTTATGCTTTAGAGACTTTTTATAATTCGACTTATACGACTTTTCGATGCTGTCATTTTCCCAGGGTTTTTGAAAATGTGAGAAACGCTTGAAATTGATGACATATTTTTTGCCATTGACATCGGTTAGTGGTAGTGGTTGTTTGTTGCCGAGTATTTTCTGCAACACTGGCAGGTTCCAATGATAGATGCGACCCGGTTTGCCATTCGAGTTAAATGGAAAGGTTGAAACCTGCGAAAATTGTGTATTTTTGGTGATAAGTGTTATTAATTATATATGTTTTTTCATTATTCGTAATCATATATATATTTTTTAAAACTTACATTCGCTTTTTGTGCGTTGTCAGCTATGCTATTGGGTTCACCCTTAGGATTTGTGTAGTAAACAAAATTTGGTGGCAGTTTTATAATGAACATATGCGAATCATCTGGTGATGAGTGACGTCTCGATTCAACCGCTAGTCTTTTTCTATGATGACTGTTGGGTGCTTTCACTTTGGTGAAGCCAAGTTTTCTGCAAAATCAAATTTATTACTTATATTTTTTATACATATATTAATATATTTAGTTTGAACGCACTTCAGCAGCTTCTTATTCAATGTATGCGAGTTTTTCGGCAAAGTTTTGGCTGTGTCTGCGTCATTTGTTGGATGTATGAAATCGGTTTGAAAACGTCGTTCCAACGATTGATGTCCATAAAGTTGTGATAAACCATTTCTTTGTGTTTCCCTATAATTGCTGCCATGCAATTTACTTTTGTCCTTTGTAAACCAATTTTGCAGTGTATATGCTGACGGTTGCGTTGGTTTTGTGTTTTCTTCACGCCTATTGATGGCCACATCAGTTTCACATTGTGCGAAATTGTTGAAAAATGCTAGACAGCATAAGCTGAAATTGAAAATATTGGATTTTATACTTAAATATTTTTGGATTTATTAAAATAAATATTTAATGAAGGCAGTGATTGATATTTGAGCCTTTTGTTATTGTAATGAAGTAATTCTTTTATCAGTTCTTATCTTACAAACATTCGTAAAAATCAAACCGTAAGGAAACAAACTGATTCCTAGTAATATATAAACTACTTCCGCAATTTAAGTATTCAACCGTAGAAAAAACAACTGATCCTTAAACGAACGACTGATCGATAGACGAAACACTCACAATAAGTATTTCAAGATTTCTTTTTAACTACTCGAAATCGTAAAAATTTCATTGCAATAAAATTTTCTTCAAAAATTTCTGACTTCTCCAACATTTTTCTTTCCGCGAATTTTTAGGTTCACCCTCGCAGTAACTAAGCTCTATCGTTTTATGTCCATCTCCAGTTAATTTCATTTAAATAACAAGTATTGAACTGCAATTGTAACACTAAATCGAGTTAATCGATTTGATGAACTTCAAATGGCATGGTTCCAGTTGGGTGCCTTTGTAAATGCCGCCACACACACAAACATACACATGTACTTAAAACCATGAATGTATGCAATTGGCAATATATTCCTATTTAACAAATTATCAACGAACTGCTGGCACAGACCCAACAACATTAAGAATTCGTAGATGCAATAATAATGAAATACCTTTCGACGTGCTCAGCATACAAACACACACACACACACACTCGGGAAAACATATCTATTTACGTGCATATCTATGTACGAGTATGTGCATCAGTTGAAGTCGTTGTAGTTCCAGAAATGCAAGCGATAAAAAAGTGGGAACTTCAAATGAATTAAGCAATAAGAAGAAAAGGATAGTGGAACAAAAGAAAAAACAAGTTCGCTAGCTAAAGACACGAAGCAAGAATCTACATATACAAATTTACATGATTTCATACAGACATATGCACGTTCTCACATTAGACTAGTCGCTAGCGCATAGTTCTGGAGTTGGCTAGTAAAGTAGTATCTTGTTGCTGGAAGACGCGACGGATGGGAAACTATTTTTCGAACTGTCTTTACTGAAGTTTTGAGTTTAAGATAATTATGTTGTATTTGACAAAGGCCTTGCCTCTTTTTACAAAAAATATTTATCTATGGTTCCTTGATAAACACAAAGTCTAAAAAAATGTTGGTCACAGTGATAATTGACAAATAAATAATTCACTATTTTCGCCTGAAATGTGATCCCCATTGTTCCAACAGCATTGGGGTCCCCCCGGCTTGGGGTATATTGTGCTCTCACCTATTTTATTATGCTGTTCCAGGGCTGATGGACGCGTCCCCATAGGCTGACTCGTTTTCTTCGCCATTTCTGGGCAATTAAAGAGTAGATGCTCAGGTGTCTCTGCTTCTAGGTCGCATAATCGACATTGCTCCGACGAACAGATTTCTACTTTTGCAGATGGCTCCTTAGTCCGCAGTGGTCATTATATAGTGCCACTATTTAGTATAAATATTGAAATTTGAAATCATTTAGTTTCAAAAAATATTCTCAGAACCCCAAAATATAATATAGATACGCTGCTTAGCAATTAGTTATAAAGGAATTTACAAGGAATTATAATTTTAATGCTGTCTTCGATTGGTCAAAACTTGGTTAACGGTGAAACGAACAAGCAATTGGCATAAATCTAAAGACCCGCTAGTAGTAATGCAACCTTAAACGCATACATGTTGTTGTTGTTGCTTACTCATGTAATTTTTTTAGGCAATCTAGTCTTTTCTAGCATAGCTAGCGATTTTAATAAATATTAGCCTTGACCTTTATTGCTTTTTTCTCTGTCCTGCAAAATCCAACCGCCCTAATGTACAGTTTTGGCCCACATGTATATATGTATGTTTGAATGTGGGAAGACTTTTTGCCTCGATGCAAAATTTATACGATATGCACATATATTTTTTTTGTGAACTCATACATATGTATGTGGGCATCACCACCACCACTGCAGTGAGTGGTAATAAATTGTGTGTGCTTTAAAAGAATAAACAAAATTTTTGCATTGTTAAGTCAACAACACAGGTATGGGTGCTCATACTCTTCATATGTACGCCTCTGTTATGTATTGTATGTATTTAACTAGAATATGAAAGAGAATATCAGCATAATTTTTATTTTTTGACAAGCCACCATATTTTGTAATTTATGTTGCGATTTGGACGCGAGCCACAGCTGAGAAACGCTGATGAGCAAACAAAAATGCACAATACATATGATATGTACTCATGCATGTATACATATATCCATGATACATGGTGCGATTTCCGTTGTTAAGGAGTGCAAAAGCTAGTGCCTTAGAAAACGACTTGTTCTTTGTTGTTTTGTTAGGGATAGATTGGAAAAGTCACAAAGGCAGTTTCATTAGCGACATGTTCGTAAGGGGAACTTGTATGGGATTTAAACTAGGTTTGATGGAGATACATAATGTCTACAGATCACTTATTGGAAATTATTATTTTTAGAATTTTTAAGCTAGCCTCAAGGAATCCCTGTAAGTGTTCTTAGACTGGATAGACGCGCAAAAATCAAGTATTTTCAAATAATGTTGTTTATGATCTGATTCTTGCTCACTTCCGTTAAAGTATTACCAAGAATAAAGATCAGCAAGTTGGCAAAATAATTACCGCTAGATGACACTTAAGTAAATTTGTTAAAATCAAGTCAGGAAGGGTTAAGTATGAATGTAACCGAATATTTTATACTCTCGCAATTTATTAATGTAATTTAGCTAGATAACGCACAATTTAACCCATTTATTCAGCATAAAGTCTACTAGAATAACAAAAATCATAATATATAGTATATGATGAGGTGAATATTTCCTGGACCGATTTCATACATTTTCGTCACCAAGCTACATTATAACCAAAATTGTGCGCTCAGATAATTTTGGCAAGATATCTCACATAATAACAGATAAATATATACCTTATAAGAACCACCGGAAATTTGAAAATTCTAATATTAGATCTATGGGAGCTAGGTCAAACAATTACCCTATTTTAACCATTTTTGGCACAGGAGTTCATTATTCTTTAAAATATCTAACTACCGTAATTTTCGGTACAAAAATTTTCATTGGTACTGAAGTTTTCATGTTCAAAATCTGGGGCCTTGAAAATTTATATTCCGATTTCGACAATGAGTCATGACACACCTCAAAGGCAGTGTTTGTGAAAATTTTTATTACGAGATCTTCATTTGTTCTTCAACGAATCAGATTGAATTCAAAATTGAGTTATATGGAAAGTAGGCGTGGTTTTTAATCGATTTCGCTCATTTTACATTCGCAACATATGGGTGTCAAGACAATATTACAATATTTACAATATTTCAGTGAAAACAGTCAAGTAATTCGTGAGGTATGTTTTATGACCCAAATGACCAATTTTACATTTTGTATAAAAATCCTGATAACCTTCGAAATTTTTTGTATTTTAAATTTTTAACAAAGAAGTCGACAAAATATTTCCAAATCGAGTTTAGCTCTTGAGCCCTTTTATATCAGTTCCACCTCAGACATAACTCATAAATATTTATTTATACTTAATTTAAGACATTTTATGGGCTTTGGAATGCAGCTTGAATGCACGTGTACACTTCTTGTATGAAAGTATGTATGTAGATGTGTGCAACAATGTTGCGCGAACGGAGTACTTCATCGAATATTAATAAGTGCTTAACAATGAACAAAATAATATAAATAAAATATAAAGCGGATACAAAAGGATAACATCGATTTATCGACATGAATAGATAATTGTTGCTATACACTTCCACACAACAGGAGCATCCAAAGGACTAGACATGCAAACATATATACAAACAAATACGAGTCTCTATATTTTTACATTTTATATAATAATATATTCCTTTTATGCACAAGCTGTGTGGCATTTGCCAAGAAATTTTGACACAACACAAGGAGACGGCAAGTAGACAAAGGCATTTGTGATGAGCGAACACACAAATCACTGAGTGAATGTTGTTGTTGTATTTCAAAATTTTCGCAGTTCATAAAACCGACAAAAAGGTAGAAGATAGGAGGTGTGTCTGCACGCAAGGAATTTTCGCCAAATAAAAAAATGCACCACTTAAATTCAATGATAATATTTCAATTCGGAAAGGTTCAAGCATTCGCTACTCCGCTCCTTTAATTGCTGGCGTGTGCTTTGATTTGTATCACGTGACCATTTGGCTTGCTGGCATGTGGTTAAAATGCAACAAGAAGTTCGCCTTTTGTAATTCAATAACTCAGACAGTTTGAAATATTTCACATTATGACTAATAGTAGCTAAGGAACGCCTCCAGACATTAATGCCACTTGCTTTACTCGCGTAGATATGTGTGTGTATGGATACATATAAAAATCGAACATTCCTTTATGCTGAGTTAGAGGCTGTAAACCAGATTTGGAACTAGCGACGCGCAGTCGAGGCGTATTCTTGTGTAGCGCCTTAAGGGATTTTGAGCGCAAAGAAAATTTGGTTCAGTATAAATTCTGGTAAAAACTGAAAGATCACATATGTAAGTGTGATTCAAAGCTAAAGAAATAATGACTTTCTGCATTTACGATTGTTGGCAACGTAGTGCATAGCTCAATTAGTGCTTTCTAATTCGAAAAAATAATGTTCAACAAATGCCCGACGGCCTTGGAAGCAAACAATTGTACATTAAGACAGTCTAAACATCTAAAGTTTCGGCAAAGTAATACTGGAATTTTTTTACTTGAAAAATTGTCTTATCAATATGATCTCTCTTTTTTCACATGTCCAAGAATATTGAGAAATAATTTGGTATATATTTAAATACTGCTCAGTCCAGAGTCTCTATACCTCTCGAAGCAATTTTTACGGACTTTTTTTTGGCTTTCCAAAGTTTTGTTCATTCATGTAATAACAGGTCCTGGAGAACTTTGAGACAGTATCGTATGTATCCTCTGAACGGTCTTCCATATGCATCGTATGTATCCTAAGTGATAGTGATCTTGGCTCTTGCGAAACAGTTTTGAAGATAAGACTATAGATTGCGTTTGTTTCATAATATGGATGCACTATTATCCTCTAAAACGGGTGTGTTACAGATTTAGGCCTTCTTTTAATAATTGATGATTTTTATAAAACATTTTTTTATCGTTCAAATTAAATTTGGTGGCTGGAATAAGTTTCTTGTTCTTCTTGTAGCGACATAAAACATTCCCCAAATAATTTTGAGGTATGCTACCGATTTGACAGTTCTTGGCCGGATAAGAATAATCCGGTCGCGTTCCGGTTTCGTAGAACTGACTGTCGTGGGAACGGCATGCTCTGCGCACACCTGTAAAGTAAAGTTTTGAACGGCAACTCTAGAGGAATGAAGACCACTTATTATCAAGGCATTGTAGATAGTTTGAAGAAACATTTGTCGAATTATAATTCTGTTCTAGTTTAATCAAGGATCTCATATGAATGCGTAATATATTTTAAAGAACGTCCCTTCTTACAAAATGAAGGTTTATAGCATTCACCGATCTATCTATCTATTGACCTTCGTACAAAAAAATGTTGGTTCTCCACTTATAAATATTTTATTGATGTTGATATATAATTTCACCTTGAATAGTACCAAATAAATTGAAATATATACAAAAAGTAGAATAATTAAGAAGCTCACGTGTAGGTTCTTACAAATTCGGAGAAGATTTTTTTTAATTTTTTTTCAATTTTTGATATTTTGTAACCCACCCACCTCTTATGGATGGATAATTATGTTTTAATATTTAAATGTTTTTTCTCTGATTTTATAAAATTAAATACTTTGGACTGAGTAGGCAATTGAATAGTAAAGTCCTCTCTCGACGAACCAAAATCAAACTCTACAAGTCGCTTATCATTCCCGTCCTGCTTTGTGGTGCAGAAGCTTGGACGATGTCAACATCAGATGAGACGACACTAGGAGTTTTCGAGAGGAAAATTTTGCGCAAGATTTATGGTCCTCAGAACATTGGCAACGGCGAATACCGCAGACGATGGAACGATGAGCTGTACGAGTTATACGACGACATTGACATAGTTCAGCGAATAAAAAGCCAGCGGCTAGGTCATGTTGTCCGAATGGATGAAAACACTCCAGCTCTGAAAGTGTTCGATGCAGTACCCGCCGGAGGAAGCCGAGGAAGGGGAAGGCCTCCGTTGGAGGGACCAGGTGGAGAGCGGCCTGGAATCTCCAACTGGCGCCGAACTGCTAAACGGTTGAACGCCAATCACATACATACAAATATTTTAATCCATCCATAAGGGGTTTCAAAATTTGAAAAAAAAATAAAAAAAAAAAATCATTGGAATAATATTGTCTAGATTTCTGAATTGATTGGACGAAGATTTTATTTTTATTTTTATTACAACTAGTTTTTCTATGTCTAAAATTTTACAAAAGAATCCGTTTTTTTTTGTTCAAAGTCTGACAAAAATTCAAATTTAAATATTTATTTTTTTCCTTTGCTCAATAAAGGGATTTGTCCATGTACTACCGAAATATTTTTAGTTTTTAGATCTTAAATGAACCAGAAATGAGTTATGCAATCCACGGAAAGAGTATGTGTTTTTGAGACGTCAAGGGAAATTAGATACCAGTGGCTGAGTTTTCGGAATTTTTAAATAAAAATTTCACAAAATACTGCTCAAATATGTAACTTTGATATAATTAATTCTTTAAATGAAATATGTATATTATATGTATAAAATAAATTCTAAAAAATAAACCTATTACATTTATTACTTTAAGTAATAAATAAATTGCTGCATGCAGGAAAAAAATAAAGCTATTTGACTTCATATAAATGCTAGGTCATCGTTTTCCCTTAATTCCCTTAAACAAGTGTTTTGAACTATTTTTACTTTATTACACTTTACGCAGAACTTAAGTTACGGTAATTTAAAACCATCTCACAACTCTTTGATGTCTTTTGTATTATGCATACCTTGCAACAAATATGTTAACTTGCAACATTTTCATCATCATCTAAGTTGAACGAACTCTTTGACAAATAACATATGTACCGATGTGTGTACAAAGTATTCCAGTCTATTCGCTGCCGCACAAGACTTGGCGCACGCGATGAAGTTATCAGACAGCAAATTTGTCTATTGTGGTCAAATGAATTTATTTGTTATTGCTGCCACACACATAAACACAAAACACACTGACCAGAAATTTAATGTAGCAGTATACAATTGGAATTATTTTGAAATTTATTATAAATATTTTTATAAGAAAACTGAATTAAAAAAAATATATTCAACACATTAAGTTATTTATAATTTTTTATTTAATTTAAAAAATATTTTTTTTTTTAATTTATTTATTAACAGTCACAACCCGTTGCACTAAAATTAATCTTTTTTTAAATTTTCGTGTTTTATTTTTTTTATGGTTGAAGACAACTATGTTCTTAAGCCGGCAGTATTGAGTTCATATTTGAATTGCGGCGCAGTCAATTGTTTTCCAAAGCACAGCACAGCACACCACACAAAACGCACGCGAATAGTCGCCTCGGAGCGGTCAAATGCCAACGAAATGAACGTGATCGACTACACCGGCAGCAGCTTGTAGCTTCTTGTAATAGTAAAAGAACGCCAATGAATTTATTTAAATGCAACTACTCGCCAACTACTCGGTTGAGTGTATGTATAGTATGGATGTGGCTGCTATATATGACACTACATGAAACACTATTGACTCTGCCAAAATATTGCACTGCGGACCGGCTCTAGAAGTGTGTGCAAACTGCGCAAACGCCACAAAAAACCACTCGCACACGATAAAATCTCGGCAAAGACTGAATTCTGAATTCTGAATTGATGGCGGCGAGTCGTCATTGGATTGCAGCAGTCACCCAACGCAACATTTATACGCTGCTGCGCCGCCGTCATTCTTGGCCATCTTGTTATCAAGCGGCTTAAAGGTTGAGGAATACTATGTGCAAGGAATAGTGGATAAAAAAGAATACACGTAAGTTGGCAATTGTTGATGTGCTGCACGAGCGTTTCGTTGCGGCGCATTGTTGTACGGTGTGCAGTGTGTGGTGTGTGGTGTGAGGTGTTGTGTTGTGGTCTGTGGTGTGTGGTGTGTGGTGTGGTTTAGTGCCGCGCACTCAAGCTTAAACCTTTAACAACGTCTTCAAATACATATCGACTGGCATGTGCAGCGGGTATTTATATAACCTCTAGGAAAAACTATGTAGTAGGGAGACAAAATAACTAACACTGCCAATAAATTGTGTGTGCTGTCAAGTAGTCGGTAGGAAATTTAATTCACACTGAAGTCAAGACTTCGTAACTAAGATTAGCGTGATAATTCAGAAAATGTTTTAATGGATTGACGATGGGATATAAATTGGGTTATGGATTAGGTATAAAGACTTAAAATTAAATATTAGGGGCTTTTAAAAATTATAATTTTAATCTTTCAGTGATCATTTTAAGAATGGTCAAAGTGTTTGAAAAACTCCACGAAATTTTTGGGACTTGATTATCGAAAAACGGTCGATACATAAATGTCGAAAATTTTGAGAATCTGCACCCCAAACAGTTATATCTTCTTCTTCTTGACTGGCGTAGACATGTAGCCGGGTCCACAACAGCGCGCCACGCATCTCTCCTTTTGGCAGTTTGGCGCCAATTGGTTATACCAAGTGAAAACAGTTCCTTCTCCACCTGGTCCTTCTATCGGAGTCGAGGTCTCCCTCTTCCTCGGCTTCTACCAGCGGGTACTGCATCGAAAACTTTCAGAGCTGGGGCACTTTCGACCATTCGAACAACACGACCCAGCCAGCGTAGCCGCTGTGTTTTTATTCGCTGGACTATGTCTATGTCGTCGAACAGCTCATCATTCCATCTTCTGCGGTATTCGCCGTTGCCAATTCTTAAGGGACCATAAATCTTCCGCAAAATCTTTCTCTCGAAAACTCCTAGTGCCGTCTCATCGGATGTTGACACCGTCCACGCTTCTGCACCATAAAGTAGGACGGGAATGATGAGGGACTTGTAGAGTTTAATTTGTGTACGTCGAGAGAGGACTTTACTTTTGAATTGCCTACTCAGTCCATAGTAGCACCTGCTGGAAAGAGTGTTTGTGCGTTGGATTTCAAGGTAGATTGATTAATATCGGTGTTATATAAATGGGGATTTTATTTTTAAATTTTCGTATATTTCTTTTTAAGAGAAATATGTATTGTAAAAATTGGAAAAGTATCGAATTATCTTGTGAACTAGCGAAAATGGACAGAGTTCAGGTGGAACCGAGTATTGAACACTTACGTCAGAAGTCTGCGACCGTTTTTGGGGAAAGTTGTAGATTCATGGATACCGATTTATCTTCTGCTAAGAGCATAATTCGATTATTCAAGTTCTGACAATCTAAAGTTTCCACTTTATAGAGAAACAGATAGACTAAATCCATAATTGCATATATGCATATATATGTATATATACAAGAAGGAGCAAACCGAAATCGGGGGAATTTTTCGTTTCAATCGTTTTATGAGTATCATCACGTTTTCATCCACCATATATCCATTACCGAAACAGGAGCTTCAACATGGACCTCTTATGATTCCCAAATGAACCAAAATATGGAACCAAATTCCCTGGGATCGACGGAACCCCATTATGTATTATTCAGTTTGGTTTTTATTTTATTGTCCATATGTTAGAAAACTGCTTGGCCTTGGGTCTGGGTTATTAAATTACGAACCGGTAGTAAAAATAAATATTTCTGAAAAATCGAGTACAGCGGAAAGTTATTCAGGAATCCCTTTACACTTTCTATGTTCCCACTATCTAATTTATTAAATCAAAGGGGCTTCACTTCTATGTCATGTACTGAAATTAGAGCACATTTTCCTATCACTTTATTCTTAGAATACAGTGATTTCAATGACACTCGTATACATAGAACACATGCTGTGTTCCGCTGAATGATGACATGACAACACCAATAACTGCCCTTGCTTTTCGCAACCCCTCCCCGATAGCTGCTCAACACAGCTGGCTAATGATTTTAATGTATGTTACATATGGACTCATCAACAATCCTTATCAATTACTCACCCCAGGGTTTAAATGCCATAGCAAACATGCTACGTCATAGTCGGATGATCGATTTTGTTGTTGTTGCTTTTGATTAAATTGTTCGTAAACGATTTTGCAAAAAATCAAATACCAAATATTAAGAAAAACTCGAAGATGCGACTTGAATTTCGAATCGCTGCGACAGGACGAGATGGAGGCCGAAAAATTGTTTATACAATTAAATAGTCGGAAAATGAAGAAAGAGGAATGTGTATCACGTTGAGATGAGTTTTTCCAAAAAAGCCTACGATTTTTTTACAATTCTAGTTTTAGTCCAACATAACCTCACTAATTAGCCTCTTTTTCACCATTTATATATAAAATTACCTCTAATATTTTATTTTTTTTTAATTTAGAAGAACGTCCTTTCGACGATAAAAATTGACTCTGTCCAATCACATTTTTCAATACACTTTATTAACAAAAATAGTGTTAGATCCAGGATGGTGATTTCAATTTCTGTGCAATGTCAGTATAGAGATAAATAAATGTGTGAGTACTCCATTTATAATACATAAGCATACTATTTAGTTTACAGTTAAATACCACAAATTCAATGTGTTTATGTTTTTATTAAAATTTGTAATTCATAACATTTAATATTCCTCTTCACTAGTGCAGGGGATTAATTAATACCAACATTCAATTACAGTAGCATTTAAATAAATTATTTTGTATTCCACCGATTTGGTAGGTAGATGTGTATTTAATACGTGTATTTGAGTTTCACTGCAACAGGATGAAGTTGTGCGCTTGCCCTTGAGCGCTACTTATTGTATGGTTTTTTGCTATATATGTATGTATGCATCTATATATGAGTCCGAGGTAGTATTACAACGGTGATGGTGTTTATTCAATGTAACTGTGGAAGAAAATTGAAAAAGTTTCACGTTAAATTGAGAAGTTTCAAATTATAACCAGAGTTGCCGACAAGGCAAAAAGTTGAAGTAATAGGTTTTTGTTAAAATATTTTATCTAATTTATTTTTCAAAATTTTTTGCTGTTGGCAGCTCTGTTTTTTCGTATAAAAATGCATTAGCAATAACACCACGCAACTCAACATTTTCAATATGCTCTCTGTCATTCACCACACATTCTTGCCGTTATTATACGGTTTAATCATTGCATTCACACTCTTGATCATTATCTAGTTTTACGCACACAATACGCATGGTGTTTGTGAATCCAGAACCCTGTTTCCAGCCAGTAACAATGACCACAGCATCGCCAGTTTTAAGGAAACCGTTCTTCTTGCCGACCTGTACGCCGAACTGAACACGAGCATCGACATCCTTCAGCCAGTCAGATTGAGCTGGTTCTGTAACAAAAAAAAACAAGGATTACAAACACGAATATTCCCGTATGACAACTGTGGTACTTACCATTGTAAATGACAGGTATGATGCCGCGGTATAAATGCGCCTGTCTAGCGGTTTGTGGGAAGCGTGTGACCGCTAGGATGGGGCAACGTGGACGATATTTGCTAATTTGATGAGCTGACTTTCCAGAAGTCGTGATGACCACAATAGCGGCGGCCAGCGCTTTCGATGCGGCCTCAACGGCAGCAATGGCCACGGCATGTGCCGAATCGAGGGTAGAGGTGTGTGTGGCGCGCACTAAATCGGCAAATAAATTTCTGTGCCACAAAGCGGCCTCAGCTTCTTTGCAGGTCTTTGCCATGGTCAACACACATTCGAGTGGGTATTCACCCTTGGCGGTCTCACCGGACAACATCACACAGTCAGCACCGTCGAGAATGGCATTAGCCACATCGGAGATTTCGGCACGTGTGGGGCGTGGTTTCTTCACCATGGACTCCAACATTTGTGTAGCGCAAATGACTGGCTTGCCGGCTTTGTTGCAACGTGCAATCATCGCCTTCTGTGCCAAGAATACCTTCTCTGGTGGAATTTCAATACCCAAATCACCACGTGCCACCATAATACCATCCGATGCATCGATAATCTCATCCAGATTATGCATACCCTGTTGGTTTTCAATCTTCGAAATGATCTTGATGTTCTTGCCTTCCTCACCCAAAACACCACGGATTTCAGTCAACGCTGCGGCATTACGAATGAACGAAGCGAATACCATATCGACCTTCTGTTCGACACCGAATTTCAAATCAGATTTGTCCTTCTCAGACACGGCGGGCAAATCGACTGGTACACCGGGCAAGTTAACACCTTTGCGTGAGCCCAAAGCGCCACCATTCTCAATTTGGCAAACCAAAGCGTTGCTTTGCACTTCCTTAACAATCAACGAGATGAGACCATCATCAACGAAGACACGATTGCCTGGTTGCACCACCTTCACAATGTTGGCATAATCAACGTAGACTGTGTCTTTGTTGCCCTTCTCGAGGTAAGCTGGATCGGTTGACAATTTGATGGTTTCATTCCTCTTCAGCTCAACCTCACCAGAGCCGCTGCCCTCAATGAGGCCAGTACGAATTTCAGGTCCCTTAGTATCCAAAGCAATGGCAATTGGATATTCATAACCAATCTTAGCCGAATAGTTCTTGGCCGCGGCGCGTACATTGGCCACAGTCTCGGCATGGTATTCGTGCGAGCCGTGTGAGAAGTTCATGCGCGCAATATTCATGCCGGTCTCCATCATCTTCTCCAACATTTCAACGCTGCGCGAGGCAGGTCCAATGGTGCAGACGACGCCCGAGAGGCGTACATGTGGCACCGCTGAGTCGAACTGCAAGCGGCACATATGATCCAAGTGAGTCTCAGCTTCGGCAGCCATGTTTTGCGGAACTTCGTTTGCCTGTGTGCGAAAGTGATAAATTTCTTTAGTATACAATTGGAATAATACTAAATTTTATTATTTTATTTCTTTTTTAACCGCAGCTTTGCAATTTTGTTCAATGTTTTTGTAATTGTCTACAATAGCGCTATCTCAATTAAAAGTTAGGCATTTTGTTATGTATTTTGTATAAATTAAATAGTGAAGGCACGTTCTCCACACAATGAATCATTATTGCTTTTATAATAGTCAGTCATACTTTCGCTTGATTTATTTAGAAGTCACATGCCTACGTGGTCGATGGGATTATGATTATTTCTACTAAAACACATAAATGTGTATTTAATTTAAAGTTTGTGGTATTTATTTTCAGGAAGTCCCATTGCGGTTTATTGACTCATTTAACTCATGTGCGACTATTGAGAAGTAACTGTAAATAATTCAGAAAGATTTTTTCACAAATAAAGTGAGTCCGTAGCTTAAAGTAGATATACATATATACAGTTGAACTTCCATAACTCGAATCACCATAAGCCACAAAAAACTTCGAGTTTGAGAGACTTCCAGTTACGGAAGATAATTTTTATGAAATTTAACTCAATTCAAGAGTTCAAGTTATGGAGAACTTCCGAGTTATAGATTTTCGAGTTATGGAAATTTAACCGTAGTAGGACTTCCTACTTTGAGCCCCTATAGCTTTTAAGGATGGTTTAAAAGTTTCAAAATTTGAAAACGATTTTTTGTCGATACTAAAATATAATATTCTCTAAACTTCTAAAGTAAAATTCTAAGAGATAGATCCATTGGAAGTTGGACCCATCAGGTCCCGTAAGGTTTAAATTTAAAACTTTAAACTCGATTATCTAAAGGAATCGATTTTTTAAGTTGGTGATCACGATTTCTCCAAAAGTTATGAAGCATTTTTGTAAAATTTTGTGGACATCTTTGAAATATTATATAGGAAATTGAAGCATTAAACAACTTCGGAACCCCATTTAACACCTTAACTTTTTATTATTTATGAGATATAGATTATTTATGAGATGAGATATATGCTTGACGTTGAGTGACCAAACCCTAACCATTAAGTAGCTGTATATAGTAGGGATTGAGAATTTAAGTTCAGCTGTTATGTGGGAGATATACTCTTATATCTGATTTTGCCTGGAGAGATTATATTCCTCCTTCTCTTAAATTTGATGGGAATTGTACACGTCTTTTATTTGGAAGAAAAACTTCTGTATTTGATTTTGCCTGTTGAGGGTCTTCTATAAAAGTAAAGACCTCTCGTTAACTATAATGTGAAATGTAGGTGTCTTGTATTATAATCTTGAGTATAGCGTTCTTCGTCCATTAAGTGGATCAAAGTTATATTTTTTGCTTTCAACAATGAACATTATGAACTCGGCCTTATATACTACAACTTCTCTTGTTATATGTTAAGATACTCTGATTGTAAGTGACTTTTTATTTTATAAAGAGGAAAAGAAGAAGGGTTTCTGGTCTGTTCCGTTTCTGTATTCCCTTGCGTAGAACTAGTTTGGAATTAGTACAGATGGTGCAGAAGTGGTAAAACTTTCATTTTTCTTTGATTGAGCAATATATTTACATACATATTTATTGGCATAGTAATACGAGTATATATATATATATATATATATATAAGATTTGTACATTAATAGTATTCTCCCTTGCTATCGGCGAACGCCAGGCTTGAATGAAGCACGAATGACTGCGCAAGCTCTTGAATATATTTGTGGAATGAGTGTTTTATGTATATAATAGACAATATATATGAATGTATACATATATACTTAATAAAAGGTATATCTTATACTCGGTTCCATAATATCTATATTACGAAAACTCAAATTGCAAAGGAAGAAGAATAATTTCAGAAATTGCCAGCATATTTGAATTTGTGATTGACGAAACGTCCAGAACGTCAGCAAACTTAACTGTCTTATGACCGAGCTTATTTCTAATAACTGCTCATAATTTTCCATCTAAAGCTTCTAGCTAAGCTCAGCTAATGAAAATACAATAAAACTTTTATGACAGATTAAACATTTTATGCAAGTAATAGTAAATAGTGAATTTCACTGCCGGCATTAGTGAATTTAATGTATAACAGATGTATGTAGTATATATGTAGGCGTGTCACATAATGCACACAATTGTTTAGTTTATAAATATCAACTGATTTCCGAGACAAACATCTGGCGCATTAATAGTTTGCAAACTTTTGCTTATGCACTGCACTGAAATGTAACCTATTTACAAACAGACAGACATATATTATATATATGTATATGTATAGTAATTACACATTTCACGATTTGTAATAATTTTATTTGCCTCATAAATATTAGCGATCCGTTGATAATTCCTAAAGCACACAGCGCATTACATGACCTTAAGTCAAGGTCAATAGAAATGCAATTCTCGCCACTACAGCGTAATGTACAACGAAACTTTTGCCTCACCAACGCCGCCAACCCGCCAAACACTCATATTACGAATTGTGATTGTGTAATCGTGTAAAATTTTTTCAGTTTTTTTCCTTTTTCAATTTTAATTTTTGCACTGAAATTTATTATTATTTTTTTTAATTTTTTGTTTTTGTGGAAAAATACCTTTAGCTTGGGTGCAACGTCGTAAATTGTTGAATGTACCATTTTGACTGTTATAGGTTTGTTAAATAAATTACAATTATCAAGTTCTTTGCGTTTACGCTTAGCCGGAAATGAAGCAGTTGAGACCGTATGTATGCAGTTGCGGTAAATATGATTATTTCCGTCCTTTAGCAGATACGCAGCAAAAGTATAAAAAAGACATTTATTAAGTCTACGTAAAACCGTAATCTTGCTAAATTTTCGCTTTTGTAATTATTATTGCAAAAAATTCTATGAAAACTTGTGTGTAGAAAAGAAAAATAAAGAGAACAATTTTCGTTTTGAAAATTAAATAAAAAAAATTGTTCAAATTAAATTATAAAGAATGACAGAAATGTGTAATAATTAAAGTTTAAATCACAGCTACCGTAGAACACCGAAAACGTTTTACAAGTGCACTGTTTAACTCGCTTCGCTCTACTACGATATGGCCATGATTACAAGAGCGTGATGAGCAATGAAAAGTCGCTTGAGACAGTTTAGCATTGGGGTTGGGGGTAATGAATCGATGGGAAAGTGGCTTTCGGGCGCCGCACACAACAACCACCACCACCACCACCATTTCGACAACAACAATCAGTCATTTACCCATTGCATTTGGTAATATCAAATTTGTTGTCAGCACTAAACAATTCGGTCAAGAGAGAGAGCGCAGCACAGGCGAGCAGAGCGCCGACTGGCTGGCTTTTGGATGCTTTTGCGCAGAGTAGCACTTTTTGTACCCCTAGTGAGTTCAAGTGGAGAGGAAATAAAAATTATTGTCTACAGAGGAAAAAAAGATATGCAAACAATTACATACAAACACATGTGCAAGCTGCAACTAATGCTGAGTTTCAGAATTTTCTAAAAAGTTTTGGGGTTGTTGAAACTTGTTCTGTGCTGTTCTCCTTAAAGAGAAAACTTTAGAGCTTTCTTGCAAGTTTTGTTGCTAGGACAGCTTTCGTATCTAAATGCCTACAGAGCTTCATACATACATAAGTACATGCGTGTGTATAGATAACTATCTGTACAATTGTAGCTAAATTGTGTGTTTTTGCAATTCTTCATTCATATTGAAAGTGATCACAATGTCTAAAACAAATACCGGCTAGAAGCACATATGTATGTGTGTAGATATGTTTTCGCACATACGTCAGTATTATATCATATATTTATTTATCGCAGAGTGGTATTAATGTAAATAACCTACGGTTATATTATGGGCTAATAAATTTTCTGGTGCCCAAGCTACAAATTTAGTGCTTGTACAAGCTTATTACCATGAGGATGGTTGGATATGTTGATATAGTAATTCAAGTATAGAAAGTTTAATACAAAAGTAACTGTAAAACTAAATTCTATATTTTAAATTCGCAAACTATTTTATTATTAAATAAAAAAAATATTTAGGTTTAGAATTTAAAAAATGAGATTTTACTAGCTGTTAAAATATATTTTTTGAAACCATTTTCAAAACGTAAAAAATGTTTCAACAAATTAAAAAAATAAATGAATTTTAAAATTTTGTGAACTTAAAATTTTTAACATAATGAACAAATATGTAGTTGATCAGACATCACTTTAATTGAAATATTTAGAAAATAATACCAAATCTGCTAATTGACCACATTAAGGAATTTGAAAACAATTTAATTCAATAACTTTATATATAATATAACTAACTTAATTAAGAAATTTGAAAATAATTTAATTGAGTAATATATAATTTTTCGTTAACAAAATAATTCGTGTTAACAAAAAATAAAATTTCATAAATTTAATTTACCTGTTTAAAGACTGGTAATGAGAGCTTCTTTATTAAGGGGACTTAAAAATGTCCAAGAACTGTAAGACAAAAAATTTTATATTGTCAATATTTTAATTTTAGGTTATAATAAATATATAATTATTTGAGTTTTTAAATATATATATCTAAGCTCAATAAAAAGGTATATGTATATTTATATATATCTAAGCTCAATAAAAATGTATATGTATATTTATATATATATATAATAAGATGTCTTCGTGACCATTGAACCGATGTCTATAAAGATTAAACCTACTTGTTGGCACATGCTTTGATATATTTATACTCAATTAATTTCAGCTATCTGATCATATATAGTAGTATCTTTCAAGCAGCTTAGCATCCTAGCTGCCATCAAGATGTACTGCTTCGAAGTGCGATCTCTTTTTGAAGAGGTAAGCATTCAATCTAAGCAAAGCAGAGCAGCATTACCAGCTTTGAGTACGATGACAGTGCGTTCAGAGTTAATCAAGGTGGGTATGACC
Source organism: Zeugodacus tau (assembly GCA_031772095.1). NCBI lineage: Eukaryota > Metazoa > Arthropoda > Insecta > Diptera > Tephritidae > Zeugodacus > Zeugodacus tau. Next base: position 82,527,395 of record CM062649.1, read on the forward strand.
TCTTTAGCATTAGCTTCAAGTTACTTCAACTTCTAAGTTATTTGGGATAAGTTAGCAAAAACACCATATTGTCATCGGATTGGGAACAAGTCGGTAGTTTATGGTTCACTTTCTCCTCCAATGTCCACCCTTCGCCAGTTTTCTGAGTTCAAAGCATCTCGGTGGGCCTACCTTCGGCGAATCCAGCGAACTGGCTGGCATTAAAAATATTAGCCGACTTAAGAAATTTGTGAAATACTCTAAACGCTTTGCCGATACGTGAGGGTCGTATTGATCAATAGATAGTGGGATCCACTGCGACCTCAAACGCAAGGATCGCTGTCCCAATCTAATCTAACCTATAATATGTTTTACAATGATCCTACATTCTCTCCTGAAGGTAATGCTTCGAAAACTGTACATCAAAGCTGTGTACTTAAACAATGTTTACTGTTAAGCTCGTCTGAAACAATATTAATAACTTCTATAGTAAGAATACCACTGGTTCTAATAATTTTAAAGCTTGATGTGCTTTTATAAAGAAGTTGAATTAATAAATTTCAATCTGGAGGATTGTAGGATAAATTTCGAAAAGCATTCGAATGTGAAAACTATCAGGGCTGTACGGGTATGTATCATTGCAAAGTTGGAAGTATTTTTTATACAAATTGTCTTATGAAATTATTGAAGATTTAAAAAAAATGTTATTTAAAATTTGTGATATACATAGGTCAAAGTGAAGCATGTTCAAATATCCAGCAATTGTTTTAACAAGGATATACATATACATACATTAATCTTTAAGATATTTATTTTCATTTGATTAATTCATTTTATGAATTGCATTTAATTCTAATCAATTGAATTTTACTTCTCCTATGTCATCTTAATTAATTGATCATGAGTTTGTTATCTTTATTGAGCCTATATAGTTTACTTTTTTCATTTAGTTTTATTTATTTTTTTATCTCAAATGCAAAAGTAAACTAATTCTCAAGTAATTTAATTTGTTTACATTCATACTCGTTAATAGATGTTTATTTCAATTCAAATCAATTGAAACTTTTCTATTTACTTTCACTTAATTTAAAATGATTTGCTTTGATTTAATATTGGTTTATTGTACACAGTTTTGATTTATGCATTTTTGGTGTGTAGACAATTTGTTTGGTTAAATTTGATTGATTCTGTTTTATGCCATTTGATTTAGCTAATATAAAATAGACGTTTTTTCCATTTATACCTCATAATTTTTTTTTATAATTTTATAACTTTCACTTTTTATATTATTTTATTCTTTATCTTTATTACTAATTAGTAGTAGTGCCACAATCCTGCAATTCTGAGAGAAATTGAAAGTTTTAAAGCAACAACACTGACCTCAGTGAATATTAACTGGATTTTGCATGCATTTATTTTTATTAGCAAGAGTTATTGAACACATTTGATTTACATATGTCACAATTAAAAACAAAACAAGTAAGGAAGGGCTAAGTTCGGGTGTAACCGAACATTTTATACTCTCGCAATTTATTTATTTTACTTTATTTATATTATATAATACACAATTTGACCCACATATTCGTCATATATATTGTATAAAGTCCATTGAAAGTTCGAAACCATAATATTAGGTTAGAACCACCGAGGTCCTCATGTTCGATATATGGGGCCTTGAAAACCTATGGTCCGATTTTGGCGATTTTTAGAATGGGGTTGCCACAATGTAAACGTAGTATTTGTGCAAAGTTCTTATTATATTGCAAAGTAAACGATTCAGATTGTCTTCAATGTTCTGGTATATAGGAAGTAGACGTGGTTGTGAAGCGATTTGGCCTATTTTCACAACATATCATTGGGATGTAAGGCAACTATTACAAACCAAGTTTGAAATCGGTCGAGTAGTTCCTGAGATATGGTTTTTGACCCATAAGTGGGCGACGCCACGCCCATTTTCCATTTTGTAAAAAAATCTGAGTGCAGCTTTCATCTGCCATTTCTTATGTGAAATTTAGTGTTTCTGACGTTTTTCGTTAGTGAGTTAACCCACTTTTAGTAATTTTCAACCTAACTTTTGTATGGGAGGTGGGCGTGGTTATTATCCGATATCTTTTATTTTTGGACTGTATTAGGAAGTGGCTAAAAAAAACGACTGCAGAAAGTTTGGTTTATATAGCTCTATTGGTTTGCGAGATATCAACCAAAAACTTAGTAGGGGGCGGGGCCACGCCCACTTCCCCAAAAAAATTACATCCAAATATGCCCCTTCATAGTACGATCCTTCATACCAAATTTTATTTCCATAGCTTTATTTATGGCTTAGTTATGGCACTTTATGTGTTTTCGGTTTTCGCCATTTTGTGGGCGTGGCAGTGGTCCGATTTTGCTCATTTTCGAAAGCAACCTTCCTATGGTCCCAAGAAATAAGTGTGCCAAGTTTCATCAAGATATCTTAATTTTTACTCAAGTTACAGCTTGCACAGACGGACGGACGGACGGACAGACAGACATTCGGATTTGAACTCCACTCTTCACCCTGATCACTTTGGTATATATAACCCTATATCTAACTCGTTTAGTTTTGGGTGTTACAAACAACCGTTATGTGAACAAAACTATAATACTCTCTTTAGCAACATTTGTTGCGAGAGTATAAAAAATATGGAACAAGCAACGTCAGACAATGTGCTTATTTCCTCGCAATTTTTATGGTGAAATCAGCTGTTCACCGTATGTCAATGTCCCATTAATTCATAAATTTGAGTAATTAATTAACTGATAACAGAATTCAACGCCTGATTGGCATAATCAGTTTGACAACATATTAACGCGGCACATTTTTTTATAATACATACAAGTTTGCAAAAATATATACAGAGTATATACAAATGTATATACATACATACAATCGAGTATATACGGTATGTACATATGTATTATTCGCCGTATACTCTTAAAACGACCTTGGATTTTTGCTTCTTGAGAGGGTTGACATCAATTGTGTTCGGCATATGTTCATACATTTGTTTATGTATGTATGTAAGTATGTACCTCCACTAGAATTAGGTTAATTTTCTATTTTGTTGGAAAGTTTAGAGACACGAGAACAGCGCATGTTCATTTGAAAGCAAGAGAAATGTGCATGTAGCTTTTATTAAAAGTTTCTGTATGGCTTAACTCTTCGGTAGTAAATGAGCGTGACGGTGTTGCCGCCTTTTTAAATAAACCTTTGTGTAAATATATTTATAAACTTGTGGGGGATTTGGTATTTTTTTGGCTAATAAAATTTGTTTATTATTTTTATTTTCTTTAGAGTTAATTTAATTTATTTATAATTTTAATTATTAGTATATTTTATTATTTATTTAAATTTTTCAATTACTTGAGTGTTATCTTCGTGTGATTTATTTAAAACTCGGTAGTATTAAAATAATTAAAATTAATTGAATTAAAATTTAATAATTTTTGTGAATAAAACTGTTTTGAAATATTTAATAAAAAAATTTAATATAATTTGAAAAAATAATTAAAATTTTTTCTAAGATTGAACAGTGCTAACATTTCTTTATTTTACATTTGAACTTGCAATAGCAATACTATTATTAAAAAAATTAAATTCAATTAAAAAATATATAACTAATTAAAAAAATAAAATAAGGACACATTTTGATGTGCATCAGAATTTCATGTCAGACAACACTGTTCTATAATAAAATATCTGAGAAAACATAAGTATGTCTGTACATAAGATAATTTATATACATGTTTTGGTTATCACAGATTCATCCAAGATCAAATATAAGTATATTAGTTTGCAAATACAATTGCATAAACATAAATACAATCATATATAGACAACGGTATAGAAAGTAGACATGCTCTTGAACTTGAACTTGAGTATATAAATCAGTTTTAAGCACGTGTATATAAATATATGTAGATATGTATTGTGTATGTGCATATGTATATCAGAAGGGATTTTTATTTATTTATGTTTGTTTTAATATTAATATAATTAGTTAATTATTTAAATGAATATTAGTAAATTATCAGTCATAGTCATAATTATAGAAAAAAATTATAAAAATATAATAAATGTTACTATAATATTGTTTAATATTAAAATACAATTTTTTGGACGTAATTATTTCGAGAAAAATTAATTTGAATTCCCTATTGAATTATTTTAATATTTTTTCGTAGAAATTTTCACTTTCATTGGCAACACTTCCATATTTTATATATTTTATTATGTTAATAATTAATCAAAAATAAAATATAAATATTAGAAATGTAGAGCGCACATTTAATTTAATTAAAACAAACTTTAAAAAACTTCCCCTTGCGCTGAGTCAATATTTGCATACAAACCAGTATGAATGCGGTTTTCTATATAAATACATATGTAAGTACAATACATATTCACTAGCTGCTGGAAACACTCATTGCGCATTTATTGCACACCCCTGCACTGAGGCATCGCACTCAGCTGAGTTGTGTTCGCTCGCTTCCAAGCGCACTGTCTTTGACTTTTATTTAACCTTTGCGCATAGGTAGGCTGGCATACGCATCGACAGCTGCTTACGTACATCCATACATATGGATTTACGTCTGTGCGCTGTTGGTTATGCGTCACGTTTCTCTTATTTTACACGGAACAGTGCTGAGCAAACATCTGTATATGTATATATGTAAATATATATGTCTTCAACTACCACTCATATTAGTGTATCGCTAGGTAATTATGTAAACTTCTTTCAAATACAAAATGCGCTGCATGGTAATTATGCCAAAAAATTAATTTGCCAACAACCGGCAAACTGTAAAGTGACAAGTCAAAGTCACACACACTACGCCACTTTCCAGTCACCACTCTGCAATTTCTTTCACCAAAAAAACTAATTAATACAGAAAAAAATTTGTTGCCACTTTATCCAATTGGAATTACGTAAGCTCATCGAAAGTATCTTAAATTTACCTTAATTAAGTAATAAATGCAATTGTCAACTTCAAGAGTGTAGACAAAATGGTGTGCACTTGAGACCGGCAAATTCGTATTCAAAACCGGGAATGTGTGATTGCGAACTTTGTTGCTGCGTTACTAAAATCAACCACTTTGATCAAAAGCTACTTGAGCACTGATTGGAAATAACACAGCGTAACATACTTCCAAAAGCCACTGGCGCATGGAAACTTTTTTACCAGTCTTCTATACTTCTATATAAAAAAGCTAAAGAAGCAACAACTAAAAAATAATTTCTCACACACACATGCACAACAAGCATACATATGTACCATCAAATCCGAAAGCATAGAGGCATATATTTTTTGAGAGATTTCGGAGTATTTCCACAACGAAGTATTTGCCTATGTGTGTGTGGGTATGTGTTCGTGCAAAAAAGCATGCGAAAGTCTAACTACCGATATGCGTAATATTGACTAATCAATTTCATTTAATGCCTTATTACTGTTTGTTTAAACAATTTAACTCAAAATTAGTAACTTTTTGGAATTCTATAAATATCTAAAAAGTAAATACGAAACGGTACATCATATTCTTATCTTTAAATTAATATGCCAGAATTACTCCGCGAAAAATTATAGTTGCGACTTGTAGGGAAAAGAAAATTATAATATTAAAAGTTTCGAAAAATAATAAAAAATATATTAAATTAAGAATATTTTTTTCCTATAAAATATAGTTTAGGTGCTCGTGAATTCAAACTATCAAAAAGTTAGGGTTCTTTTAAAATGTTTTTAAACCATTTTTAAAATTGTGAACTATATAATTTATATACAAATGTAGATTAATATTAAAATTAAATTAATAGTAAAATGTGGATTTTAACCATATCTTGTTTTTTTTAGTAACTATATTCTGAAATTAGAATATTTTTTTAAACTCTTTTTTCGAACTTTAAAGGTAAATATTTCGATTTTGGAAGCTAACTTCGAAAATCAGAGAATAAAATGAAGAAAAATTACTAAATTTTCGAGAAAAAATTAGTTTGGTCCAATACCCAGAGAAAGTCTATTTTGCCGTATAGTGTTATTTGTAATCTGTTATATTCCAGTGTAACATTTTTTGACCTAAACTTTGTCGTTCTTTCTCCTTTATTGAGTTTTGTACTGAAATATTCACTATTTGGAAGTTCCGAAATTGTATAGCATGTTTCCAGAAAATAATTTTCAACAATATACGAGAATATATAATTAATTTATTTAAGCTGTTTATAATATTTCGCTCAGTAGAAGAACTTTATTGAAGATTTTGAGAAGAAAAATTAAGAACAAAAAAATTTCGAAAGTAAAAGATAGTGTGAAATGTAAGAGGAAACACCTTTTATGAATATTTTAGAAAACTTTTATGAAAATTACTTTTCGAAAGTCTTTTCTAGCTCAGTAGATGAAGAAAAAGTAGAATAAAAGTTAAGAAGACAATGAGAAAGTTAAGTAATTTGTGTTTCGCGAATATTCTTGTAATCTTTTATGATCATTATATTTTCTAAATCACTTTTCTAGTCAGATTGTTTTTTGAGCAGATGTGTATTTATTTTTGACAAATATCTTTCAGACTTCTAATGAATTTGGCTATAATATTAACTTCCGAGAGATAACCGTTATTGGAAGAAATACTGACTTTTTCGTAGTACAAGGTCCAATAAATTGAAAATATTGACGAGCTCTATATTAAAAGCTCTTATTTATTGACGATAAATTATCGTAAATTAATGCTAAGATTAGGAATGAAGATTATTGTATTTGACTTCGATCCAGGCATTCACATTTTTCTTATCTTAGTTGTACTCTCTTACATATATACATAAGTATATGTAAGTACTAGAGTTTATCAAGTATATTAGCATTACATAAAATCGCGCGGAAGTTTTCGCGCTGAGTGGCGTTTATTGCCCATTGTGCTTTATGACTTCAATTAGCATCTCAATTTGTACCATATGATTTGCTTTATGACGTGTAGAATAACACTATACTACCAACAGTTATAGTTAAAATTACTTTAACTTTGAAAATAGAGAAACAATTGTTGATATATGCTGTATTGGAAAATTAATTCAAAATAACAACCATGAAAAAATCATATTTTTCTTCTCTCACTGTGGCAATGGCGGCATATCCTCTATATTTTTTGTAAAGTTGTCTAGCATTTTTGAAAATTTCGAACACATTTGATGATTTTTAGACATTAAATATCTAGTTGTGTGATTTGCATATCCATCCACATCAAATTTTATACATAACCTTAAAAGGTGTCATATTTTTATTCCAATGTTCGACCAGTTTTAAAAAAAAATTACGAGAAATGATGAAAGAATCGAGTTTCGATTATAAAAAAATATCGCAAAGATGACATTCTAAACTATCGATAGTGTACATGTACATCGCCATCCCAACCACAGATTACTATCGGCACTAGCATATGGAATTATAGATAAGGTAAAGTGTAAAGCCATTGAATAAAATTTACAGTTTGAGAGCCACTTAAAAAAATTAATTATAATCGCGAATATGGACAAAATGTCTATGAACCGAACTTTCGACAAAAAAATTGATTTTGGCACACTTACCGTCAGAAAATCTCAATTTTAACAACTAAACTCATAAGGCGCAAGGCCCCATACTTCTTTGATCATTTCTACAATTAAAACTATTTGTCACTGAGGACTTCAAATATACTTGCTTCATTTTCTTGTTTACCAAATACCATTTTTACTTACAATATCAATATTTGAAATATTTACAAAACTTGTTCACATAAATTCATTTTGTTCTTTAATTCAGTCTTTTCTTAATTTTTAACCTTATTATTTTGTGCGAACTCCTGCAGTAGTTTCGCCAACTGTTCGGTTTCGGCGATAGTGATGGCGTTGTACAGCGAAGCCCTAATGCCGCCAACGGAGCGATGTCCCTTCAATTGAATCATGCCCAGACTCTCTGCTTTTGCCAGAAACTCTTTTTCCAACGCGTCGACACCCTCGCTGCTGCCAATGCGGAACGGCACATTCATACGTGAGCGCACACGCTTCTCCACCGGACAACTGTAAAAGCCATTCGACTGTTCAATTACATCGTAGATGAGCTTCGATTTGGCTGCCGCCGTTTTGGCCATGCCCGCCACACCGCCATTACGTTTAATCCACTTGAATACCAGACCCATTAAGTAAATGCTGGAATAAAAATACAACAAAAAGTTATATTTTCTGCCTAAACCCATACAAAAGATATGACATACCAAAATGTTGGCGGCGTATTGAGCAGTGACGCATTCTTATCCATTTGTGCGAAATTTAAAATCGACGGTGTCTGCTTTATGTGCTGACCAATGAGGTCCTCGCGTACGATAACAACTGTCACGCCAGCTGGTCCAATATTCTTCTGCGCACCGGCGAAGATCAGACCAAACTTTGTGACATCAAAGGGACGTGATAGGAAATTCGAAGACATATCACAAACCAATGGCACACCATTTGTAATTTCAGGCACAAAATCGAATTCCACACCATCAACCGTCTCATTGTCGCAGTAGTAAATGTACGAGGCATTCGGGTCGAGTTTCCAAGTGTCTTGTGTGGGTACCGTGGTGTATTTCGACGCTTTGGGTACTACCAAATTGACCTTGCCATATTGTTCAGCCTCTTTTGCTGCCTTTGCCGACCAAGCGCCAGTCACGACGTAATCAGCGACACCAGTGCGTCCTATGAGATTGAAGCTGACCGCCGCGAATTGTCCAGTGCCACCGCCTTGCATGAGCAGTATCTTATAGTTGGATGGTATATTCAATAGTTCACGTAGATCATTTATAGCGGTTTCTTGTATGGCAGCATAATTCGATGAACGATGTGACATTTCCATCACTGAAATGCCGGTGCCATTGCAGTTGAGCAAATTTGCTTGCGCCTCTTTCAGCACCTTGAAAAGGAAAAAAAATAAATTTTTGATTGTTTTTGTTTTAGCGGCAGTAGATTTTTCCCAAACAATATTGGGGAATGCTACTAATCCTTATGTAGACCCCACTGTCGTGGAAACATGTTAGTCAATGAACCTGTTTTCTGCTTCTAGGTTTGTCATCCTTTTTGATAGTTCTCTGAAACTTGACATTTGGCTTTAGGAGTACCGGTACATGCTCAGTTCTTTTCTTCAAAAGTCTTTGAAAAAGCTGCCTTTAGACGGGTTTAAATCGTATTTTTTGTAACAATTTTGGAAAGATAATTTTTTGGCAGAAATATCATCGAAGAATTGTGCAATTCGGTCCGAGGATCAGGTTTCAAGGATCAGTGGGATATTCACAATTTCACATATTCACAAAGTCTTTTCCTTTCCGATTCTTTTGCGGCTAATGGAGAACTTAATGACAGTCTCTCTCAACGCTCAAATATATCATAGATTTGTGTCATGTTGTTATCCAATGAATTGAGGGTCCTAGGTTTATGTCGACTCCCTGATTTTAGGAAGTCTTTAATTTTAGAAATTCGTTTTGTTGTTGCTTGCCGCGTGGCGCTTAACAAAAAATGAGATTGAACCTATGTCCTGCTTGTTGAAAGACTGGCTTCTCACCATATAAGATTTGATATTAATCAAATTTACTGCAACCCTAAAAATGCACAAAACTCATACACATCTAATATTCTAACACAATTTTTTCTCCTTACCCATAATTAGCTAGAATGATTAGCTCAAATATGGCGCGAGTAATATTTGCATAAACAAAAATGAATTGTAATACAAAGTCTCCTGTCAAATTTCACAAGACTCAAGTGATAAGCGAACTGTTCAAAGAGTTGCTGTTTCACGAACGCTTCGAAACAAGTGTTTTGCCCTCATTAGAAAAAAAGTGTTTATTATCAAGCAAAGCGGTTTAAACTAACCTCCTCCGGTAATTTGGCTGGACCAGCGGCGAAATTAATGACCATTTTGAACTTTTCTATTTTTGAAATGGATCAGCACTTAGACACGCTGACTATTTACGCTTTAGAGTGTAATAAAATGAAACAATCCACACGAAAGCTTGGCTTGCGACTGAAATATTTGGCGTGCAAACGTACGACGATGACTACGAATGAATGCTGAGCGAAGCGATAATAAAAACCGGATTGTAATGTCTGTGCGAGTAAGCGCGCATTGAACGATGTGGAATGATAAAAGTGGAACCTTTACATGACAACAAGACAACAACAAGGCTTGATAAGTATGTAGACAAGTAGACATATTTATGTTTTCTGTTGTTATTATCAATTGATAATACAAGTAATTGGCGTATTTATTTATTATATTTGTGTGTACAATTTGTAATTTGTTAAGTACATTTTATTGATTTCATTTTTTTTTTATTTTTTTTTTAATGCAGGAAGTGGTGCGTCAATTTGCTATTGTCACATTGATTATTTTAAGTGCATTCTATATAAATGCATGTGTATGCGTTTAACAAATAGAACCGGCCTTTTTTATCAAAGCTAACTTGCGATCGAAAATTCATTTACCAAATGAACTAACGCTCGTCTAAGCTTATGAAGTTAACGCGCTTAAGCTGTATATACAATTTATTTGCATTTTTTTTAATAGTAAACAACTTTTAGAAAGCAAAAATATAAACAAAATATGTGCTTCGAAATATTTATATAGTTTCTTCAAGCACATGCATCGTCCACAAAACCAATATATGTATTTTGCTATGTGGAAAGCTTTCAAGCTTTTATGTAAAAGTATACCGTAAAGCTTTCGCTTTATGGAGGAAGCTTATTTTGGAATGAAACTTTGCTACTTAAACAACAAGAAAGTTTAAATATTTTCGTTATTTTTGTTTTATCTGTAACTCTAATACTTGTATGATGGAAATATTTTATTTGATTATTTAGTTTTATATGTTTAAATGTTTCATGGATAAAGGTTGAATTAAAGGTGCTATAACATAACGTTATAACCATAACTATAGTCATAACCGTAACGATTGTTGTTTCATAGCCATAAAAGCATTTGTGGTTTTTGTTTTAAATTCAAAAGTGCCAAATAAATCAAATAAAAACAAGTAAGGAAAGGCTAAGTTCGGGTGCAACCGAACATTTTATACTCTCGCAATTTATTGCTATATTTTTTATTAAGAAAACACACAATTTTACCTATATATTCGGCATATATATATTTCACATATTAACCGTTTTATAAGCTATTAAGCTCATCGTATTTTTGAAAATCCTATAATTAGGTATTCTCATATATTTATATATAAGGGAAGTTATGACCCGATTTTAACCTTTTCTGGTACAGAGACACACTATTAGAAGAAAAGTATTTCCTCTGAATTAAATTAAGATACCTGAGAGATTTACCGAAAGTTTCGGTGAAAAGTTACCACGGGGCACTGAGTTCTTCATATTCGATATCCGGGGCATTGAAAAGTTATAATCCAATTTCGACAAATTTATCACAAGTGATGCCACAGATCATACGAGTATACAGTATTTGTGTAAAGTTTTATTTTGCTATCTTCTTCAGATGGAATTCAAAATTGAGTTACATGGGAAGTTGTCGTGGTTGTGAACCGATTTCGTCCATTTTCCACACGTGTCATCAGGTTTATGGTTTTTGACCAATAAGTCGGCGATGCCACGCCCATTTTCCATTTTGTAAAAAAATCTCGGTGCAGTCCTTCTGATATTATTTCTGTGAAATTTAGTGCTTCTGACGTTTTTCGTTAGTGAGTTCACCCACTTTTAGTAATTTTCAACCTAACCTTTGTATGGGGGGTGGGCGTGGTTATTATCTGATTTCAACTATTTTCATGGTGTGTGGCGGGGTACGTAGGAGAACCGACTGCAGAAAGTTTGGTTTATACAGCTTTATTGGTTTGCGAGATACATACAAATAACCGATTTGGTGGCGGACAGACGGACGGACAGACAGACATTCGGATTTTGACTCGTCTCGTCACCCTGATCATTTTGATATATATAACCCTATATCTAACTCGTTTAGTTTTGGGTGTTACAAACAACCGTTATGTGAACAAAACTATAATTTTTTTTTTTTAATTTTCGTCATTTATTGGCTCGAAAAAATTAATTGTAATAAAATAAAAAAATCTTCATTCAACTAGATAATGATATTTCAAAGATGCGTGCATTTGAATAAAATCGCTTTTACTTTCCATACATTTTTGAGAAATCGTGTCCACCGACGATTTGATATTTTCAAAATTTCAATACGATATTCTATACATATATAGTTATGGTATGAACTCGGATAAATCAAATCGGTGAAGATCTTCTTTACTTTCAACTTGATTTGTGGCTGAAAAAGGGCAATTTTCAAAAATAAAGAATGTTTAAAGGTCCGCCATTTTGTTAATTTTGTGCGAAATTAATAATCCTAGTTCATACCAGAGAGAAACATATACTCTTTTTAATCCCGTTGGAATTTTTGGTTTCAGATGCTCCACTGAGTGGAAGTCACATGTGCCGCCGAAAAAAAGGGCCTTTGTTTGATTACAAAAAACAACAACAACAATAAAAAAATTATTAAAAAAATTATTATTAAATTATTGTTTATTTTTTAAGTCTTCAAATAAATGTATGCAAATTGAAAATCGTCAAAAATTGAAATCGAGAATGTGGGGGGTGGCCTTAATTAACATATTTTGCAACTTTTCAATTTTTTCAGTCGCTTTTATTTATCCAGATATATACATATATAAAAGATTCAGTTACAAAGCAAATTTGAGTTATTTTATTCACAATTTCATTTTCTGCTGCCGAAAAATAAAAGAAAGCCTTAAAGCTCTCGCAGCTTCCAAGTTCTCATTGCGTTGCTTGCGCTTTTGCTACGATGTCACTCCAAAATGTTCCGTACTCCTTTAACACGGTGCCACTGGAAAGAAAAATATTTTATTTTATAAAAAATATAAATTATTGAAATATGGAATAAAATTATTAAGTCAAGTGCAGAGTTGTACTTACAATTAAAGTTATTAACGCTATTCATTCCTGACTTATTCCATTCATCTGTATCTCTTACTATTATATACTCGTATTAAGGAAAAATTAAAATGTTCAACGGAACAAAAGTTTTCGAAAAAGCTTTTTAGCGTCTCTCTAAGCCAAAGCGGCTATTTTTAATTTAAATAAATGATTCTGAAGCTTTCTTATATGGATTTACACATGTACGATTCTTAGCATAAACTAAAATTAAAATTTTTATATTGAAAAAGTGGTATAATCGTTGAATCCATCATATAAGATTTATACTAGTTGTATCTTCGAAACGCTAATCTCCACACAGCAGTGCTAGTATGTAAAACCAAAATTTAAACATCATAGACAACAGAAGTTGTTAAGAAACATTATCGAGAATGGAAATGGTTAACAGTTAAAAGCACTTACGCTGTCTATTTGTCATAAGAAACATTAAAAATAAATCATACTGATATTCAAAACACCGTTAACCGCTAATATACCAGCTAATTTTATTTTTACCAATAAAACATAACGGCATAAACGAAAAACAAGAACAATGTGTCTAATTGCATGCGCATGCGCGTTTGTCCAAGTCTGAGTATGAGTACAAAGTAAGCCTGTATGAGTACTTGCACTTATAAGTGATTTGGGCAATCAAAAAAAGTCGCATAAAAAGAAATCGTAAAGTATGGCTAATGAATCAAGCAATAAATATTTCATGTTGTGCAATATTGGTAAACACTCCGGTGTCGCATTTACTGTTTACCATTTGCAGCAAGATTTGCCGGCTTTGCCACCAACAACTGTGTGGCTGCTGCGGCTAATGCAAAAGGCAAGTGGGTCAACATAGGCCGGTTATCATGTCTCGTGCGCTATCGCTTTATGCGCGAGTGTGTGTTTGTTTGTTTGCGGGAATTACTTAGTCTACCAAAAAGGAAGTTTCTTTCAATTTACCAAAACTAACAATATGGTATAATTATGCTTCGTTATACCCTACATGATTTTATAATTATTTAATTATTTTTTTGAAGTTTGAGGCATGATTAATTGGTTCCCTGCCTGATCTTACTCGTTTATTTCTTTCAAAATATTTTCAAGATCTATAGAAAAGACAGATTAATATGAGTTCTCTTTGAAAAATCTTGAACCCCTTGATGTGTTTTTATTTAGAAAACAATCAGATCTGATGGAGTGATTCGAGTCGTTTTGTTCTCTGAGTCCAGAAGTTAACTTGAGTTACTTCGAAATAATTATTTCCGAATATATCATAACAGTTCTAAGATTTGTCTGAACTAAAAATATTGTTTTTGATAATTTAGGAAGCAGAACCGGAAGTACCTGTATTTACCTACAGGTATGTATTTCAAAGTGGCAACGCTTCTGGAAAGTAAACTGATCTTAAGCGATCTGATTGAACTTCTCAACACTTGCATTCTCTAGGTTCATGGATCTAGTTTTCCAAGCTCTGGACATCTTTCGATGAATGCGAAGCGAATAATTATGAAATAAGCGAAAATACTCAACGCCAATGCCATTATGAAAATCTGGGAGAGAACCTAGGCAAACCTTCAAGCTATTAACTTAAAACAGATGGTACCCCTTATACAAAATAATTAAGCAGATTTGACCAGGTATAATAAATATCATTAAATAATAGCATATTATTTATAAAATATGTATGTCAAAGGGTTTAAGGTCATGGAGCCTTTGGGAACGACTTAAATATTGGGTCTCATCTAAAATAGTCTACCACAGATGTGAGCTCAAAACAAATAGTTGTTAATTTTCACAGAGAGTGCTTCGTCTTTTCATATTTTAGATCTGAGGCTCTTGAATACCGAGACGTACTAAATCTGGAACAGGACTAATGATAGTATTAAAGTAAGATCATCTAAATTTATTGTTTTTTATTACAAATTTGCTGTCACCCAATGAGGTTATGGTGGATTGGTCTTTCACCGAAATGTTAGTATTTTAATCCTACGAATACATCACGTCTGCACGCACCACAGTGAGACAACGCCGGCATTAAATACAAGGAGTCATTGTAGAGCTCTGAAATTTTGCACAGGTTATTTTTGAGACAATTCCAGTTTAAAAAAAAAAATTAAGAAAATTCGCCCACTTTTACGCCCACCTGCCATACAGTCGAAATTTTTAAAATGCCGTATTGTCCGTAATACTTTAGGTATAACTTTCAATTTTGGTATACTTGAATGTTATAACATTATTTGAAATAAAAATTGAACTTTGGTCCACTTCTAACCCCATCACCCATACTACCTCAACATAAAAAGTGCCATATTTTCTAAAATATATTAAATACAACCTTCAAATTCTATATTACTGTAATTTATATCATTTAAAATGTTTCATGCAAATATTACAATAACACGCCCACTAATACGCCCACCTCCCAATGAAATGCAATAAAAAAAACAATATTTTTTTTCATTCAATCAATAATTTTTTAACATCATCATGGTATTCTAATTTTTTTTTCAATCTGTTTCTCATTCTAAATGAATTAATATAATTATCTGATGATATTTGCAAATAGTGCATTACATCTTCATTCGTAGAAATACGTGAATTTTAACGAGAATGGAATAGCCTACAGTTTCTATACTCCTTATTCATTGCTTCTTGCGCTTCTTCGGATAACTTTTCTCTTACTTTTTTACTACACTAAAATTTATAAGAACACGATCATTTATGTGTGTACAGATGTACATATGTTTGAGCAAAAAAAAACTGGTTTGGCTCAGCGGATGGAAAAAATGCCCAAAAACCAACAACAACCACAGCCAAAATTATGCTCACTATATTAGGCTGCTTATGAGCTTTGGACAACAAAAATAATTATAATGCAAGAGACTATTTTCTATTTTCCTGCCAGGCGACAAGCGGCACTACAATATAACAATTAAACTAACCACATTAGAAATTGATCATAACACAACATAGATAAGAACAATACCTTGCACTATCAATTTAAATTACAAATTATGCAACTATCTAACCCAAAGTCAATGACCTTCAACAAAATTATCTATCAAATTAATAACGTAAATAAAATTTATGTAAACAAGAATATTTTTATTAAAACATAAATGATTAATATTAAAGCATAATTCTGAATAACTAACAGAAAACAAATGTAATTTATTACTATTCTCTTGCACAATAAGTGAATAGTAAACAATTAAAAAAAATAAAAGTAAAAAGTTGTAAACATGCTATTGAATGCTAACATACGTATAAAAACAGAATGTGCGCGTTACGTACTTTTTGTAGTTTTTTGTATATTTAATGTGCTTTTGCAAACTTTTGCTATATGTTCTCTACTTTAAATTAAAGCTGAGATTTCAAACTTTCATTTGTTATAAGACTGCACCTAGGGCGAGGGGCTGCTCTATATTTCCTAGGCCATTGAAAATGCAAAATGTGCAATTTTTGCACCACAATTCTGTTGTTAAGAAAAAAAAAATTGTGTTTTTTTTCTTTAATTTATTTTTTCATTTACTCATTCTACTATAACTAAATTAATTAAAAAAATACTTTAAAGTTATATTTATTTTGTATTTTTATTTTAATAAGCTTTTGATTATTACATATTGTACTAACATATTTCAAGCGCGTTGGCATACCTCAACTTTTACTTGCTCTAGACCAAAAAGTAATGAAGTTATGAGGCTGAAATTTCAGGGAATTGTTACTCATATATCTGTTAATATACTGTGAAAATTTCATCCAAATTGGACGACACGTCAAAAACCATTTTTTGCCGCTGTTACTATTGGGCTGTCTCACTGTGCGCACTTCCTTCGGCATGCAACAATTGTACATATGTACAAACTATATATCTATATATGCTCCACATATTTACATACGAGTGTAAGCTTTTAGGTTTATTTGCACAAGTCAATATACTTTTATAACTATGACACAGTATAAATATCCATAAGTACATATGCATGTATGTATGTACGAGTGCTGCACATTCGTGCGCATAATATTGTACCAACAGCTGTCGAAATTCCTAAACGTGCCACAATTAAAACTGTGGAAAAGGCTAAAGTATGTGACTTACGTAAAGTAAACACGTCCCCGTTTATTTTGTGGCGCCTTCCAAAACAGTTTCGCACCCAACTTGTCGCGATTGTCCGAATGCGTTATGGCCGAACACTCGGGTATAGTTTTGGTATTCTCACTTTGTATCCATTCACCAATCCATTCGTTGGAGTTTGCGTCGCGCGCCTGCAGAAAGAATCCGCGGAAGGTGGACTTCTGATCGTTGGGGTAAATCGAGACTGCAAAAAAGAGAGAAAAGAGAGATGAAAAAATAAAAAAATTAATATTTCCATGCAACTGGCTATCTTCAAAGTGTGAGAGACATGTGCGCACATAATTTATTTGTTGCTATAAATAGGTTAACAAATAAAATGCATATACTTATATTTACGCGAACAGATTTGAAATTTATGATAGCGACTTGTTTCACATATACTTTAATATATAAATATAAGTATATGTATATATATGTGTGTGTGTTATAAAAATTAATTTTTAGCAACAATTGAAAACAAAATAATATTAGCGCCAGTGATTGTTTGCTCGCCGGCTGGCTAACATAGAAATCGGCATAAAAGCTGCATCTGAAATTGTGTTCTTGTGTCGTTCTTAACTTAGTGAGACAGATTAATTTGAGTAAATTATTAAAAAAATACAATTCTACATTGTTCTTTTGTGAGCGTACAACAAAAACAAAAAATACTCACTACAGAAAAAATTCCGACCAAAGACTTATCTTTTTTGGTGTCAATAAGTCAACACCGACTAAAACACCAATAAAAATAAAAGTGGACAAATAATTGATAGCTGAGATTTTGACGGTGTCGTTGAGCAAAGATACTTTATGTGAGTTGAAAGCTCTTATCCTTAAAAAAAGCTAGACGTTATATATTTGTAGAATCAATTTGTCACTCAACGAAGATGAGTTTGGATCTCATTTTTTGTTATCTAATCGGTCTCTTCTTGATCTCGGTTTCGGTTTGGTGAACTATTGGGATGCTAATAATCGAGTCCAAGCTATTGTCGTCGGAGAACTAATCATCGAGTAGAAAAAGTTGGTAGCGAAATCGATTGAGTATAGTTTTGAAAACAGAAAATGAATTCTCATATGAAAAACTGATTTTTAAATCTATTTCTCGAGAGAATTAATTGAATATATTCTTTTTTATTTCTTCTAAGATTCTTTCTTATTTGAGTATTTTTGGTGTATTTTTCAATGATTTTCGAGAGCCGATTCGAAATTGACTCTGGGTTTTTCAAAACAGCATTTCAACTGGTTTTAGTTTTTCCAAACGACATTTTTAAAACCCTGAACAGGGTATATTGAGTTTGTCACGAAGTTTGTAACACTCAGAAGGAAGCGTCGGAGGCCCTATAAAGTATATACATATATAAATGATCAGTATGTTGAACTGAGTCGATTTAGCCATGTCCGTCTGTCTGTCTGTATATATACGAACTAGTCCTTCAGTTTTTAAGATATCGTTTTGAAATTTTGCAGATGTTATTTTCTCTTCAAGAAGCTGCTCATTTGTCGGAACTGCCGATATCGGTTCACTATATCATATAGCTGCCATACAAACTGAACGATCGGAATCAAGGGCTTGTATGGAAAACTTCCGCATTTTACTACCTATCTTCACGAAATTTGGTGTGAGTTATTTTTCGTAGAAATAATTTAATCCCCGAAAAAATTGTTCAGATCGGTTCACTATACTTACTTACTTTTTCTTATGTCTTTAGATTTGCTTAAACACATAGTTACTAAAAGAAATACACCTGTGAAGGGTATATTAGCTTCGGTACAGCCGAAGTTAACGTTTTTTCTTGTTTTTAGATTTTTTAGCTACATATAGTAATCTATAGCGATATATTTTATAAAACTATAATAGTATTCCACTAATTTTTTGACCGCCAGCGTAATTGTGTAATGCAATTCTTAAAACTTAGTTCTTCGAAAAATATTGTGTACGCAAGTGTTTTCGAGCCACATGCTTAATCACCTGAGATCGGTTGTCCAGGATGAAAACTTTCCGAATCGGCAACAACTTCGTAGGGATTCGTATGTCCCGGTTGAGTGCGCGCTTTGCCGTGATTCGGTTGATTGGCGCGTTGTTTGACGCAAGTGTCAGCGGGCGCACCATCCGGAAAGGCGTCGGTCAAACACAAAAGTACCAATGAAAACCAAACAACACTGCACTTAACACGCATATTGAACACTAGCACTAAATATGTTTCAAAATGGCTTTAATTAGCACTTTTCAATTTTTGAAACTAAAACTTTATTTTTAATTTTTTGTTTTGGATACAAATTAGAGTTTCTATAGATAAATCTTAAATATTTTTCGCGCTTGTCTACTAGCCGTTCTGCGTTAAACCGAATCTGATGTGTATCTGAGTAGTGGCCGAAAGCCGGGCGCTTTTTAAGTCCGAATGTAAAGCGTGTAGTTCAATGCATTTGCCAAAGTTCCAGCATTTCTGTACGCTTACATGTGGTTTATGTGCCTGAGTATGTGTATATTTGAGTGCGTGCTGCTGCTGTAAACTTGCGTGGGAACGGCTGCAATAGTGATCGATGCTTTAAAGCTGCAGTGATCTATTCATATATGTATGTACATATGTACATATATGAAGATATGTGTGAGTCTTAGCTTGTTTGCTGAATGAAATGACCAGACCGGGTAACTCGCTGCATAAAATGCTTTTTGGAAATACAATTTTTTCTGCTCGCGATAGTTAATTGAAGTAACAGTACTACATTGTAGTATAGGCAAAAACATGTCTAGGAATCTGTTTGGACAGTGGTGCAGTTAAAGGGGCTTAAAATTTGTATTTGTAGTTTTGTTCGCCTCATTTTGATATTCAGATTTTTCATTCTAATACAAAACAGATATATTTGAATGTTGAACCGAGGCGATTTAGCAAAGTTGTGCCTCTGATAAACATATTTCTTCAAATTAATTTATCCAAAAATCCAAATTATTTTTGAACTCTGAAAAACTCTTAGAAAATCTCAGCGATCCTAGCTTTACTTCTAATTTTTTTCACATTCTCAAAGAAAACTAATTTGTTAGATCCGTTAGAGGAAGTTAGACACATTTTGATGTCCCCTTCTTTCGCAATTTTAGCCTTCAGATCAGTGTTATTATAAGTTCTTGCTCTTCCTTCAGTGATAAGTTATGATTTATTCGAAAATTATGTTTTCGAAAATTTATAAAGAACTACAAAGTCCCATTCAAATGTGAAAAAAATGTTGACAGGTTTTAAATTTCTAAATATAATTCTGAAATTATAAGGGACAATAACTTTTACCATTCGGAAGCTCACACCGGTTTCGAAAGGTTATTAAATTCAGTTAGTATAGATTATTCCGGAATACCCTTATGACCGTAAGACAAATTTTAAAGGGAGCATGAACATCGCCTCGAATAAAAGTATTATAACTCAAATCTATTCAAATTTGAAAGATCAAATTATGGAAAGCCTCTCCAGACATTATTTTTCATGTCAAACTTCGAGAAAATAGTTGTATATTTGAATGAGTTTCCATTTGCCAAAATAATTTTCTTTGATTTTCTAATCCCCGAAGCCACTATGCACCACCCTAATGCATTTAAGTTTAACGAAGTGTACTTTATTCAATTTAATTCATGCTGTGTAAAGAAAAATTATGTCAAGCATATTGAGAACAACAAACTCATAGGACCTCTTCACACACTTCGCCAAAGCGCATGTCCTGTGAGTTGTCGTAGTCGTCGCTTACTCTCTTCGTTAAGTTACGCCTTATGACATTTACTACCGACAATCGGAATTTTGTATTTTTGTTTTGGTCCAAAGCAACAACTACTAGAGTGATTTGCCAATACCGAAATGGAAAACGGGATTTACGGGTTTTTGTATCTATT
The DNA here is from genome assembly GCA_031772095.1 of Zeugodacus tau. Lineage (NCBI taxonomy): Eukaryota > Metazoa > Arthropoda > Insecta > Diptera > Tephritidae > Zeugodacus > Zeugodacus tau. Next base: position 82,548,318 of record CM062649.1, read on the forward strand.
CTATTCATAGAGGAATGTGAAAAATAAAATTAGTATAAATAGCGAATTATATTTAGATATTTTACGATTTGAGAAGTGTACAGTTTTGAGTTTAAAGGGCGCTATAAAAAAGTTAAAAAAATAAAAATAAAGAAAAAGCTTTTAAGCTTAAGCTTAAGATTGTTTAGACTATAGTTTATATAAGGTATTAAGTTCTTAGACCATCTTAAGAAAGTTGAAAAAAAAGAAAAAAATTCTTCAAAGAAAAAAGCTTTTAACAATGAAAGCTCCAAAGAGAATATCTAAAATACGCAGACCGATATATGGAAAGAATTTTTATTTCAGTTAGAAAAAAGGAATAATTTTTGAATGTGTAGTCGGTTTTATGAAATTAGATTTATTGAACTACGATATAGCCATTCAATTCGTCATTTTCTTTGTCGATGTTAAGAGCTGTATTCCTCGATATACCTCAAAATTACTTTTACTGAAATTAAAGTTATCAACTGGGGTATCAAGTATTTGTTTGGAATGTTGATGTGAAATTTCTGTTCCTGAAACTAATCTAGATTATATAGGTTCCTTAGAAACATGATCTCTCAAGTGTCAATAGGATAAAGGATGTATCTTTAGAACTTAAAAGGATATTCTTTATTACTTAGTCTAACATTTAGATTGATTTTTGTTCTTCCTCTTTGTCAACTATTTCCGATAAACAATCGAACGGGACTCCCAACACTACGCATCGCGCACATGTGCACTCTCATTCAAATATTGGTCGCGTGCATAAATTCCATAGCATACTATTACGAGTATATATTATCCAAAAAGCATCACAATGAAGAGACGAAAGTAGAACATGGATTCGCAGGAGCTTGCGAATATTACAAACGGCGAAGAACAAATCAGATCGCATTGTATTGTCAAGGAGCGTTAACTTGTCGCGAAACTGTAGCGGATGACTGCTAACTGAAGTTCAAAAAAAAAATAATAATAAAAAATAAATTGGAATGAGTAGAGTAACAAAGTAAAAGCGTTAGCGCTGTAACAAAGAAAACACTAAGCAATTGCGAATTGTTACAAAGAAAATAACAACAACAATAAATAAATAATTAATATAAACGTACGTTTTGCGGTGCTGTGCGAATTTTGTTGTAAAAAAATATTGAAAAAGGTAAACGCCCGTTTGGTGAAATGCATTGTTGTTGTATTGGAATATCGAACAAAATACTATTGATGAGGAGCGTTGAAATGCATTGAATGATTAATAAGTAGTAAAATAAGCAAAAAATAAATAATTTGGCAAATAATTAAAATAAATAATTAAAATTAAATTATTTTATGAAAAAATATGGAAATTGTGTAAAGCAAAATTAACGAAATGCTCGTGCAAGGCATAAATTGTGACTAACGGAGCATTATTTAGTAGGTCACATATTGTCAATGCACTTGCGTGCGTGTGTGTGTGTGTTTGTGTGTATAAAGAGTGGTATAAAGGGGAGTGTAAAGGCTCCTTTTATACAGCGGTCAAATGCGTTGCTAAAAATACAACAATAAAGACATATTTAACTCGCCCAATTTGGTCTGGCTTATAACGATTAATTGCAGCATATAAAATGTGCCGTTAGTACTTAGCGATTTCGTACACATATATATTTACTATATATATACATCTGAATATATATATGTGTCTGTGTGTGCCTGTAGTGCTATGCATGTGTGTGGTTGTTGCTGTTATTGCTGCTGTGTCGTAGTTGCAGCCACATGACTTTCCGCTATTGATACTATAATGTGTAGTGGTGACTAATATAACGGAAAATTAATCGATAATTTCACAAACAATAAAACAAAAACAAAAACAACAACAAGCGTTGTAATAAAAAATCGCATTAATGCAGTGTGCTGCTGAACGAAAGTAAAAAGTTTTTTTTATTATTATAAATAATAGTTATTATGTGCAAGAAGCGCGTAAGTGCAGTTTAGCAAATTTTCGCATTTCTTTTTTTATTTTGTTTTTGTAATATTTTATTATAAGTATTGACAGTAAAGTGACTGCAGCGGTGCCACATTGACACAATTTGTATGAACGCTTGAGGCAAAGGCAATAAATTTGGGCGTAGTTGGAGGCTGAAGGCCAAGACAAAACTACTACGCCGTCACAGCAGCAAAGAATGGTGCAAAGCATTTAACGGTGTCGTAAAACTGTGTGTTGAAAATATGAAATATGTAAATGTGTAAGTGTGTGTGTGTAAATATATTTGTTCATGTATGTGTTTGTGTGCCTGCTTAATTATTTACTTTGGTACGGCGCCTACTTCCGTCTTGCAATATGATATTGTTCATAGTCGCTGAAGAGTTTTCGATATGAATTGCATGAGCGTGACAAGCAATCGTGTGGCGGCAGCGGCGGCAGGACATTCCATGCGCGGCAGCGACATGCGTGGAAATTTCGTATCGATTCGTTCTACACGCTTGGCTAACGAGAGCGTACTCACTCGCACGGTTGCCATATAAATTATGCCATATTTAAATGGCGTGCAAGAGTATATGAGTGTATGAGTGTGTGTAAGCGTAAATATATTTTTGTATATGTGTGTGTATATGCATGCTAATAGATATATATGTGTGTGTGTGCGCTTGCTTAAGGCTACGAAATTTGACTTAAATGAAGAGAGTGTGACTACCACTTCATCATCTGAAATGTATGCTTTCTTGTTTTGCTCAAGTGCTTTGCGAATTTATGAATAATAATAACGTAAACACACACACACACACACAAGCACACAAATACAGCGTTAGATACATGTATGTGCAAGTAAAACGCACTCGAGTAACTTTCCTTTGTTATTCTAATATTTTCCCAAATTGTAGTATGTAAACAGCTGTATATATTATATGCCATATTATTTACTATATACTAGCCGCTAATTATAACAGCTCGGTTCACTTGACTCAATAAAGTGGTCATAAAGCATAACAAAGCTTAAATGAGCATTAAGCGGCGCGTGATTCAGCTGCTAATGCATTATTGGACGGCGCCAGTTCGTACTTTTCATACATTTCACTTCACTTCAAATCAATTGTTGGGCAAATTTTCTTTTGACTTTCTTGCCAATTAGTTCGGCTGGCGCTAGGATGAGGGAAATATTATATATAATAATATAGAAGTGTTTTAATGAGTACCCCCCATTCTCAATGCGTAGCATATTGACTTTGCATCTGATTGTGAAAATTGCTAGATCATCTTTGAGTGTAACAATGGAGTAACAAGTAGAATTTGATGTTGAACTAAATAGAAAATATATTAATATTAAAAGTACTGTATATATAAATTTGATGTTTGATAGCTTCATTTGTTCTTTCATTTAAATATAGATTAGATTTTGAAAATTTTATTTTATTTTTATTTTTTTTTTTAATTTTTAATTCTTTATTTTATATTCGTTATTCTTCTTATTATTACCACTTCGCTAAAAAAATAAATGTGATATCCTATTAAATTTGTATAATGTCATTAAATGGTATAGTTATTTATATTAAGTCTCTTTCTTTGCGATTTATACGAGTTGTTTGTTCAATTTGTTACTCTCCAAGTTTTGGTAAAACGAATTCAGTTAAGTTTTGATATTGATTTAATCCAAACTCGTTTACATGCTTCCGAGTTAGTTCTTTCAGTAAACAGAAATTTAAATTAGATTTATACGAGGGCTGCTATATATATTTCTGGCCTAATAATGAAAATATAAATATTTATCAACGAAAATGGTTTTATACACTTTTGCATGCGCTCAAACCAATTTTCGAAGCACTTTTTTTGAGCCTTTTTTTGAGCGATTCTCAAAATGTGCGGGATTCAACGAGAACAAACCTTTTTTACGGCCAGGTGTTCATGCAATATCGAATGTATGCTGGTGGGAGAAATGCATAGGGATGCCTATCCTCTATCTGAAGGTATGTTACATGACGGTCTTGCATTATCAGTTCACGTACGGCATCGATGTTTTCTGGCACAACGGCTGTTTTTGGACGACCTTCACGGCATTCGTCTTTGAGCGAGCGCCGGAATTGAATTCGATGTACCAGTTTTTCACAGTGCTATAGGATGGTGCTTCATAGCCATACAAAGATTTTAGTTCATCGATGCACTCTTGTCGCGACAATCCACGTCGAAAGTTGTGAAAAATGATCGCACGAAAATGTTCACGAGTTAATTCCATTTTTTGGCCGAGATGAATTTTTTAATTCCCTGTAAATAAAACAGTTCACGATTAAATGACAAAACGTTCTGAGTGATGTTATGCTAAACAATGTCAAACTTTCCAATGGAAATGTCAGATTGCACCTGGCAACACTTAGTGTTGCCTAGGCCAGAAATATATATAGCAGCCCTCGTATGTGGACAGAGCGATGACTTTGCGTCTTTTTGGGAAGTACAGTGGAACTTCCATAACACGAACTTCTATAACTCGAAGATCTCCTTACGTCGGAGTTTTGAATTGGCAATAGCGTTTTAAAATCAAGTTTCATACAAATTTTCTTCCATAACTCAAGCTCCTTTGACTCGAAGTTCTCCATAACTCGAACTCTTGAAGAGGTAATAGAGTGCAACTTTCATAAGAATTTCCTTCCATAAATTGAACTTTTCGACCAGGGCATAATACAAAATTTAAAATTTTACTATCGAGGCAGTATTTTAAAAGAGTCTCTCTATATCGCATGGAGTCTAACAAAAAATATGATAAAACACTTATGGATTGCAAGAGCCAAACAATAACAAACTGCAACAAATAATATTGTATATCATCTTGAGATACCTCTACTAGATGTTCTTGAATTAAAAATAGTTTATTTTGGTCCGAAGGTTGTCCTTGATGTTGGTAGGACTTTTCCCATATATTTAACTCTATCTGGAAGAATTTATTTCAATTGGGTTGTTTTAAGCTGAGTCAGTACAGATTTCTTTACTCCACAGGATTACCACGATAAAAAAAAAGGGATTGCTCAATACTACATATTTCTTGATTAATACCGCGTATTAATACGAGGTGTGCTCAAAAAATTAACGGTAATTTTTGTTTTTTGGAAAAACAGAATTGACAATTGGTCTCTCCAGACTTTTTTAATTTTACAATTCCGGTTATTTTTTGAACACATCACGTATATCCTATCTCGTCTTCGTCTCAATTCAGAGCGAATCAGCATTAATCCCGTATACAGGTTTTACAAGAATTTAGAAAATATGTAAATAATTTTTTTCTTCGATCGATAACATACTTTAGTTCTAGTCAGAGCAAATAATTGCAAAATAAAAATGCGTTTAGTTTATATAACCATCCCGACAGAGCTGTTCAAAAGGCCAAGTCTCTAAATCACTATTTCGAACAATCACAAAAGCATTAAGCTTCTAAACGAACCAAGGATATAAATAAAACCAAATGAAACCTCATATGAGTTAAATATAACTCTCAGCGAGCAAGTAATAAAGATGGGTCTCCAATTAGAGACTCTCTCCTTAAAAATCACAAAAAACATCATTTTAGGTAATAAGAGGATTCTGCAAGTAATGCGTAAACGTCAATATCAGAACAATAACAGTAAAAAGTGTAAAATCCTGCAAATATTTTCCTAAATGTTGATTATCTCTTCCAGTTTAAATAGTACTTGTGAATGCTAAACTAAAAAGATTTGACGAAATTTATATGTTCCCAAAAAAAAAAAACAGAAAATAAAAACAAATATTTATTCTCACTTGACCTCATCCTACGCACACATTTGGCAATAAATTTAAAACTTGGCCTCTGTGCAGCAAACTTGAAGTGATAATATTCATTTTTTTTTTTCATTTACATATTTGGCACACATTAATCTTCCATTGGCGACATTTAGACTGGTGGTAATGACTTTAGAATTGTTGCACGCTCTCATTTCTCCGCTGAGGCAAAGGACAGTTTTCTCATTCATTTCAGCATAATTATATTTGTGTAAACATTTGCAACTTGTGGTTAGCTCTCGCTCATTTCGGCTTCGGCACAGTGCAAACAAATAATAAAGGTGGGTCTAGCTTTAGGAAATTAAATCCGTCAAAATTTACTTAGGTAAATCTGATACCTGGGGCTGCCAACGGAAATTACTTGCCGGCAAACATTAGAAAATAGCTCGTTTTGCTTGCCTAAAAATGGAAATAAAAACAAAAAACAACAAATACTATTCTGTATTAATGTGTACCATTATAAACTGTTATTATAGATGGGTGAGTAAATACTGTCTACAGTGTCTACAAGCAAAATACGGACGTCGCTGAAAAATATTTATTTTAGAGGAGTTGATGGTAATGGTACTTCCATTACGGGGAGTACAGAGATTCATTATTTTGTTGACGTCGCAATATCCATAATAAAAATATCTGGTAGCCTGACCTTATAAATCCTAGAATTTGCAAATTTATTTAACTAAAGTTTTGGACAGAAGCTACATAGAGAAGAAACGCCCATATTGACGACCAACCTTAAGTTTTCGAAGAAAATTTACTCTTTTGAAATACCATTAGGATCTTCAATGGTACAGAATTTGGGATATATTCTTTGCTTTTCAAAGAACCCCTAAATTGATGTCGGAATAGATGTCAGGGCGGCTAAACTTTGTTGGATTTGGATCGATTTTTATGTTGGATGGTTTTGTCACAATTTGGAGGTCTTCTGTTTCCTCTGCTTCCACCAACGGGTACGGCATCGAACAGTTTCAAAGCTCGAGTGCTATCGTCCATGTGGACAACATGACCTAGGAAGTGTAGCCGTTGTCTTTTTATTCACTGAACTATGTCAATGTCGTCGTATAACTCATACAGCTCATCGTTCCATCGTCTGCGGTATTAGCCGTATCCAATGTGCAAAGGATCATAAATCTTCCGCAGAACCTTTTTCTCGAAAACTCCCAGAGTCGTTTCAACAGAAGTCGATTTCGTCCATGCTTTTGCACCATAAAGCAGGATGGGGTTGATGATTGATTTGTAGACCTTAATCATTGTACGTCTAGAGAGGAATTTACTTTTCAATTGCCTACTCAGTCCATAGTAACCTGTTGACAGAGTGATTCTACCTTGTATTTCAAGGCTGAAATTGTTGTTCGTCTTATTGCTGGTTCCATGATGAACGAAATTATCTATAACTTCAAAGTTAAGATTGTCAACAGTGACTAAGAGCCAAGAACAAGAGCGACTGTTTGTTTGATGACAGGAGATATAGTTGTCCACGTTCACTACCAGACCCATACACTTCGTTTCATTATCTAGTCTGGAAAAAGCTTAACCAACCAAAAAACCGCGCTGTTATTGTGACATTGATATCGAATGATCTCTATTTAGATCTGCAGCTCGTATTATTTTTTCGAGCATCAGGTTAAAAAAGTCATACTGTATGAAACCTCGTTTGGAATCAAACGACTTGGAGAGGTCCTTCCTGATCTCGACGGAGCTTTTGCTACCGAATGTTTATAATGTTAATATGACTGGAAGATAGGGTTATACATTTTTCACTAAAGTCTTGACAATGCCGTTCTTACATTGATTGGTATCATATATTAAATTTAAATCCTACATACAATTTTACATACTCGTTCTAAATTCCATCGATATTCTTACAGGTTTTTCATGTGGCTCAACGAACAGCAGGCAATCTGAAAGCGGGCAATTAGAAATTATACAGTTTGCAAAATCGAACAGAATGGATGAGGATCACGACGACGACATAATATGAGATCAGATGGGGCTGTAAAGCCCCACCATAAAGCTTTCGTCTCCACTGCTAACGGCAGTCGTAGTAAAGACGCGAAAATATACAAATCCAATACAAATGTTAGCGAATGCATGTGAGGTAAATACAACGTTCGTATCAACCATTGTTATCGCTTCAAATAAACACTGTTGCTGCCGCCGTTTACACAACTGCCGCTTCTGCTGTTGCTGATGCTTTCGTGATCGTCGTCGTCAACGTCGTTGTTGTTGCTGTCGCAAATGTTGCCATTATTGCTGATTATCGAACAGTCTATGTTACACTGCGGCTCGGACCGGATAGTATTAGCAGAGGGAAACATAAGAGGCATACTCGAAATTACAACAGCAACTACTTAATAATTACAATAATAATAACAAAAACAAAAAACAAAAAACGATACACAAATAAATACGATGCACGCCATTGTTATGAGCCGTTAGGCGATCGAAACAATCGCAATGCTATAAAAACAAAAATAAAAACAAAAACGCGACAAGAAAAACATTTTAGAAAATTATAAATGTGTAGTTTATAAAATTAACGAAAATACAATTAACTCTACGAAAGCTTTAACACAAAATAACGAAAACACCGATTTTACCGAGGATACTCGTCGTAAGTGAAATGGCCAGCAACGTCAATAAAATGGAAACGATTCTGATCGGTGTACCATCGGTGGACCGGCGCCACGACGCCGATGTAGTTCACGGCCTGTCCGTGTTAGGCAATTACAATAACAACATCACAACAAAGTCCAATATTAAATGTGGTGCGATCCTGACCTTGCCATTTCTAACGGTTTTCTGGCTATCAATTTGTGGTTTCGCCACTTCGTTATTCAATATGCAAGCGTTCGCCGCGAAAATGTTGCGCCTGCAAGAATCGTTAGTACTCTGTGGCCACACAAACAACAATCAACATAATGTGAAACCAAGTGGAGGCTCACCGTTAGTGTCAACGCTGATGTGGCCACAGTTGCCACCACGCCCAGCCTCGGCTGCAGCAGCCACTTCGTTGGTGGGCGGTGGCTTGAGCGCCGGATCGTCTTCGTCAAGGATTTCTGCACTGCAACCACGTCTCTCTTTCACCATTTCGTATGTGTTCTACGCCATGTTCATACTTTTCCTGCTGCCGACCGTGCACAGCGATGATGGTGACAATTTTTTCTTAGTCAATACCTTTAGCATGAGCCCGGAGACTACTACGCCGCCATTCGGTGAGTGTCGACTGGTTTTTCTTTCATAATAATCTTAATTATATTAATTTTGTAAGAAAGCTCATCAATTTAGTACACACATGACTTGTAATTAATAGCGCAACGCAAGAAATCAATGTTTTATCATAAATGATCATCTCAAAGGCCTTAAAGATAGAGTGCTTTGTTTTCCGAAGAGTTGAAAGTGTTTCTAAATACACCATGCAGCTTTTAAGCGCTTTTGTAATAGCTTTTTTTGTTTTGGAGAGCTTTTGATTTACAAGACTTTGTCTCAAAGGTATTTGATATGACCTAGATTTTCATTTGAGATAATATTTATTTTAACTAAAAGAAAAGAAAAATTGCTGAGTGAGAGAAGTGCTCATATAACTTAGCTGAGATAAATGGTTTAGGATAGATTTAGATACGGAATATTCACTTTTTATTGGATATTTGGCCGATCTTCTCTTCTTATAAGTGTTATAGTGTCTCCGGAGGAATGTTGGATCTTTTTGTCGTTCGAAGGCTCATTACTGCCTATTCAGGCTCTATAGTAGCTCTTAGTTTGGATAAATATGAAGGCATATTCCATTTGATATGATTGTTGATATCGAAATAAAGCTCTGAAAGCTTTGAATTTCAGTTAATCTATAGTTTTCAAAAACTGTATAATTGAAATCGATAGTTTTGGATATTTTTTTACAAATGCTCCTAATTAACTCAGTCAATTAATTTTGATATTGTAATAAAACGGAATTATCGATATTATCGATAGTAATATCGAGAATTTGACTAAATAATATCGATATTTTCCTCGAGTGCAGTTTGGGTTAGGTTAGGTTAAATCGCTGATCTCTGTGCCTCAGGAGATCCCACTTGGGCTGCTTAAACTAGTCTTTTGTGATGCCGCATACTGCTCAAAATGGATGCTGAAAATACTCAAGTGATGACAAAGCTCTTTGAGACATTTACGAATTTGTGCAGGCAACTAATTTGCAATTGGGACAGTTCAACTGGTTCTCCGAAGTTCCTGCCAAGAGTACATAGATCTCACTCTAGTTATGAAGCCACAGATAATTCAGTAGACTCCTTTGAATAAAAAGTTTCCAAGTTAGAATACTGCTAGTTATATGGATGAATCGGTTTTGAAACATTTATCATTTTCTTCAGATAGTTTTCTATTTCTACATATTATTTCCGAGCCTGAAGGTGTCTTTAGTAAGTAACTTGATTTACAGAATTTGTATGGGTAATTTTTATCGATTACTACTTGAAAAAAAATCGATTTTTTATAGGAAAACTATCGATATCAAACGAACTATACAAACATATACAGGCGCTTAAAGTATAGTCATCTTGAGTTATATTGATCCTGAAAGATCTTTCTTCTATAAATGTGACTGTTAATATACAAATTAACCCCCTCAGGCTGTTGACCCACTGCATCGCTTTTAGCAAAAACATCAGTATAAGGAAATTTCATACAGTGTTGTTTAGTTAGCTAACTCAGTTCATAGGTATTGGCATTAATTACAACAATAATGCAGACATGCTGTGAACAAGTAAACTTGCAATATGTATACTATTGTGATAAATATTTATTTTTAGTTTTCCAGAAACATGAGATTAGGTTATAATATTATAATAAAGCAAACAAAAAATGGTGAGGATTATATTCCAGGTGTGGGTGTGAGGCACTTTGTGGGCGCATTTGTAATCGTGTAAGCGCGGTGGGTGGCCTAATGACTCGTAGGCTGTTGGAGTGGGTTCGTACTCAACGTGTTGCTCGCAGCAGGTCAGTGGTTACAAAAAATGCTGAGTAGTTAATGCACGCAAACTCTTTAAATGCTGGGGTGGAATTGAGTTAATTGCAGTTGGAGTGCGGGTGTAAGCCTATGTGGAATTACATAGTTCAATTACATTTTTATACTCTCGCAACAAAGTTGCTAGAGAGTATTATAGTTTTGTTCACATAACGCTTGTTTGTAACACCCTGTCCGTCCGTCCGCCCGTCTGTGTATGCTGTAACTTGAGTAAAAATTAAGATATCTTAATGAAACTTGGCACACTTATTTCTTGGCACCATAGGAAGGCTGCTTTCGAAAATGAGCAAAATCGGACCATTGCCACGCCCACAAAATGGTGAAAACCGAAATTTATGTGTATAAAGAGCCATAACTAAGCCATAAATAAAGCTATGGAAATAAAATTTGGTATGACGGATCGCACTATGAAGGGGCATATTTGGATGTAATTTTTTTGGGGAAGTGGGCGTGGTCCCGCCCCCTACTAAGTTTTTTGTACATATCTCGCAAACCAATAGAGCTATATAAACCAAACTTTCTGCAGTCATTTTTTTAGCCACTTCCTAATACAGTCCAAAAATGAAAGAAATCGGATAATAATAACGCCCACCACCCATACAAAGGTTAGGTTGAAAATTACTAAAAGTGGGTCGCCGAAATCGGACCATAGGTTTTTAAGGCCCCATATATCGAACACGAGGACCTCGGTGCTTCTAACCTAATATTAGGGTTTCCAACTTTCAATGGACTTTATACAATATATATGACGAATATGTGGGTCAAATTGTGTGTTATATAATATAAATAAAGTTAAATAAATAAATTGCGAGAGTATAAAATGTTCGGTTATACCCGAACTTAGCCCTTCCTTACTTGTTTTATTTATATATGTTTTTTGTACATATGGAATGCATATTATTTATCTCTAGTATAAAAATACCAATACAAATCGGTTATAATAAATCATTTCTTGGAACAAATTGCAATGATTTGCATAATTGGTCATTGGGGGAATTCGAAAAATTATTGTGAAATGTAAAATATACATATTATGTAGGAGAGGAGGAATATTATTAACTTCAATGGAGGAAAATGATTTTGCATTAAAAAAATAACAAAATAACAAAAAAAAATTTATTTAATTTTAAATTTCATTGTTATGGGGTAGAATTTAACGGGTGATTTTTTTGAGGTTAGGATTTTCATGCATTAGTATTTGACAGATCACGTGGGATTTCAGACATGGTGTCAAAGAGAAAGATGCTCAGTATGCTTTGACATTTCATCATGAATAGACTTACTAACGAGCAACGCTTGCAAATCATTGAATTTTATTACCAAAATCAGTGTTCGGTGTTTCAGTGTTTTTATCGACAAATTTTGTTCAGCGATGAGGCTCATTTCTGGTTGAATGGCTACGTAAATAAGCAAAATTGCCGCATTTGGGGTGAAGAGCAACCAGAAGCCGTTCAAGAACTGCCCATGCATCCCGAAAAATGCACTGTTTGGTGTGGTTTGTACGCTGGTGGAATCATTGGACCGTATTTTTTCAAAGATGCTGTTGGACGCAACGTTACGGTGAATGGCGATCGCTATCGTTCGATGCTAACAAACTTTTTGTTGCCAAAAATGGAAGAACTGAACTTGGTTGACATGTGGTTTCAACAAGATGGCGCTACATGCCACACAGCTCGCGATTCTATGGCCATTTTGAGGGAAAACTTCGGAGAACAATTCATCTCAAGAAATGGACCCGTAAGTTGGCCACCAAGATCATGCGATTTAACGCCTTTAGACTATTTTTTGTGGGGCTACGTCAAGTCTAAAGTCTACAGAAATAAGCCAGCAACTATTCCAGCTTTGGAAGACAACATTTCCGAAGAAATTCGGGCTATTCCGGCCGAAATGCTCGAAAAAGTTGCCCAAAATTGGACTTTCCGAATGGACCACCTAAGACGCAGCCGCGGTCAACATTTAAATGAAATTATCTTCAAAAAGTAAATGTCATGAACCAATCTAACGTTTCAAATAAAGAACCGATGAGATTTTGCAAATTTTATGCGTTTTTTTTTTAAAAAAAGTTATCAAGCTCTTAAAAAATCACCCTTTATTTTCATGTATGGATCGAGGTCTTTCTTTAAGAACCTCAAACATTGTTAAGAACAAGTAAGTAGGTTAGGTTGGATTAGATTCAATGGCTGTTCTCCACCAGAGAAAACACACTTAGACTATTAAGAGCAGTCCTTTGTGTTGCCAAAAATTTACCCCCTCACTGAATTTTTAAGAATCGCTTTGTCGAACGCAAGAACCTAACACAAATATACAAAAATGTGAGATCCAAGAAATTTTGGCCTAGATTGCTAAAAGGCGGGGTATTCCAAAAGAAAATGTTGGGGATATTCTATCTACTTCTTCATTCTGATTCTTATCTACTGTGAGAAGCCTGGTGGGACAATGAACAATTGAACCCCAATGATTATGGAAAGTTTGACCTTACTGAGGGGGAATAGTTCCTTAGACCTCTTGCGATTTACTTTGTGCCAGAAGGATCTTGCAACAGAACAAGTGTCCAGCGCTGTCTCCGTTCTTTTTAAGTGCTTCTCACCACACTAGGATCCCATAGAATATTATAGGCTTGACTATATATCCAAAGAACTACTATTGATGAAAGGCCCCATATTTTCACAATGGCTCCTCTATAACAGGGAACCAAATTCTGTTTTGCTCTATTCGCTATGTCCAGGATAAGGTTGATTAAGAACCAAATAAAAAATATATGAATGTAATTGTTTTTCATTTTAAGATAAATATATATTTAGCAGCTTATGTTAATCTCCTACAAGCAGCTTAAGACACACTATGCAATCTTAAGTTTTTCCACAACAAAAGTTTTGAAGTCTCTCGGCTGAAATGTGTGCAAAATATCAACAACTAAGAAATTGTGAAATAATTCTCATACAAAACACATATGTGGTGAATTCTGCTACGGTTGAAGATTTCTGTAGCTTTTAAGAGAGTTTAAAAGATTTTCAGATTTTCTTTGACCTTCTTGCATGTTTTTGGTTTTGCTAAAGGCGCATTTGGAATGAAAAGTAAACGCAAAGAAAGCGAGCAAAAATAGCAGTAAGCTTTAGGATATCAAATACAAAAGGATAAACAATGGCATTTATTTATTATTAAAATTAAGTCGTCGCTAAAAAGCTGAAACTATTGCTAAAGCCGATTTCATGCCGTGCACAAAAGAAGATAAAAAATGAAAGAAAGAACCAACAAAGGTTTTCATAGTGTTTGAAAGTAGAGCAACAATTTCCAGGTCACCACAGATTTGTATCTTTGATGCCACTTGAGCTGCTACCAAGCCACATATATGCTGGTATGCATACATGAAACTGAATTTTAATGCACATTTGTAATTCAGCAGCACTTTGACACACACACATGCACAGATACGAGCGTGTGTGGCTGCATAATCAAATATGCAGAACCAATGTAGCGTAAGACAATAAAATTAAGCTAAACCTCTTGACTACATATACAAACACAAAGCGCACCTTAAGTAGACAGTGTTTGTGTTTGCATACTAAACGTACGGGTTACTCACCCACACACATACACACACACACATTCACATGCAAATGCTGACACTTATGGTATTTGGCTTTGAATGTGTGGCACTATTGTTGCTGGTGTTGGCATTTTCGGAATCGCTGATGCTGTGCCTTTTTATAAAAATTGACGCCATTGTTTTCCCCAGCGGCAGAGCATGCAGCGCACAAAATGTCATCATCATCATCATTCTTTTGCACACACACACACACACATGTAACTGGCAGGACAAAGGACAAAACAATATACAAATATATATAAATAGTTTATAACAACAACAATAAATGCACATTTGGTCGTATGCAAACCCTTGAGGCGCATTATGGCGGAAATAAAAAATTTACAATTATACCATATGCACAGATGTATATAAATATAGCACATCTGATGCATTATGCAGGCACTTTAGGGTGGGGTCACACGCTTTTTTACATTTCAACATCAAGCGCATGCATTGGTTACTCATACCACACGGGGTACCGCATACCCTTTGCATTGGTTACTCATACCACGCGGTGTACCATATTTACTTTGCTCACTGGCCGAACCGCCTTAGTGCTTCTTTATATTTATTTGCAGTTTTGTATGTGTGTTTCTGAATATATTTTTCATATATTTGCTAAATATAGTATGAAACTAACACACACAAACTAACTTTCAAATATGTATAAGTAGATAGTCACATCTACATATACTAATACATTTGCCTTGTGTGCTGTGTAGTGCTTGCTAAAAATAGCCATATTTCATGCTTTATTTATCTACTGTTGCACTTTTATTCTAATAACTTGCACTTTGTTGTTTTTTTTTTCATAGATTATGCCAGCCGTGGACAAAAGAAGTTTGGCGATAAGTGTGATAATACTTTGGAGTGCGGCTTTCCCGGTTCCATTTGTGATGCTAAGAAGAAGTCATGTCAATGTACCGAAGATTTGCCGGTGACAAATCATATTGATAAATGTGGAAAAGGTTGGTTGGTTGTTGTATTTTATTATCGAATAACAAATTTACTTTAAAATATCTTGTAAGAATTTGTCTTTAATTCGACTCAAAAATTATATTTTTGATGTTAGTACAACACTGTATTGCAATATTGGTGTCAAAATTGAAAAAGTTTGTCTCCTGTCTTAATAGTTAACTCACCAGTCTAATGGTCGAGTTTACAAAACATTATAAGTTTATAATTGACCGTATAAGCCATCTTCCTTCCAAAAAATGTGTAAAGAAAGTCAGTAACATATTTTTGTGTGCCGAGAAGTTTCGCTTTTGCTTTGAACACCGCCGGTAACTTTTGAAAATATATATTTAAGGATAATATTATAAGCATTGATCGGAATCAACTACCAATTGCAACCGATATACAAAGCTTTGATGATGGTGGAGAAAACTCAGGATCCTCGCAACAAATGTCCGTCAGATTTCTTTAAATGGAAGCTGGAACAATTTCGATCAATAATTGGTAATGCAGAGAAATGAAGAGTTTTATTTTCTCCGAAATATGCCATATTTAATCTTCTCAAGATCGAAAATTATATCGATATCTGCCTAGCTGATATCAACTCGTTCGCTCGAAGTTCTGACGATTAGCTATTCAGACTCTCGAGATGAAATAATTGACGATATGGAACCAAAAGAGTTCAGCTAATAGGGTACTACGAAATCAATCGATCTACCTAACTTCGAAAATCGTGTCGAAATCTGTGTTGGTGATAATAGTTTATCCATTTGAATTCGTAAGATGGAATCAAAAATAGACAACAAGGTCTTGAGAAATAGGGCTCAGCTAATACAGTACTGCGAAGCCAGCCAAGTTCCCGTGAATGAAATTATAACGACTTAAGTTGATATAAGAGAAATCATAGCTAAAGACAACCGAGCCAATTTTCTTCAATTCAAAAAGAAAAATAGAGGACTCGAAGAATTTCGCCGTCAAGTTATATTTTAGTCTGAATGCATAATCCAAAATCAAAAGGGTCTTTCAATGAAAAAGAAAAACAAGAAAAAACGTTAACTTCGGCTGTACCGAAGCTAATATACCCTTCACAGGTGCATTTCTTTTTTTTTGTGTTTAAGCAAATCTAAAGACGTAAGAAAAAGTAAGTACAAAAAAGAAAACATTTTACTAATTCTTTTTAGCCAGGTTGTTTGCTAGAAACATTAAGGTTATATAGTTAACCGATCTGAACAATTTCTTCGGAGATTATATTATTACCTTAAGTAGTAAGTAATCCATGTCAAATTTCGTGAAGATACCACGTCAAATGCGAAAATTTTCTATACAAGCCCTTGATTC
The DNA here is from genome assembly GCA_031772095.1 of Zeugodacus tau. Lineage (NCBI taxonomy): Eukaryota > Metazoa > Arthropoda > Insecta > Diptera > Tephritidae > Zeugodacus > Zeugodacus tau. The sequence goes on from CM062649.1 coordinate 82,564,965, forward strand.
CGATTGTTCAGTTTGTATGGCAGCTATATGATATAGTGGTCCGATATCGGCAGTTCCGACAAATGAGCAGCTTCTTGAAGAGAAAATAACATCTGCAAAATTTCAAAACGATATCTTAAAAACTGAAGGACTAGTTCGTATATATACAGACAGACAGATGGACGGACGGATAGACAGACAGGCGGACATGGCTAAATCGACTCAGTTCAACATACTGATCATTTATATATATATTTTATAGCGCTTCCTTCTGGGTGTTACAAACTTCGTGACAAACTTAATATACCCTGTTCAGGGTATAATAATACACACACTTTTTTCCTGCTATTTATTTTTCTTTACTGTAAGAATCTACTTTAAAATATCGATATTTTTCGCTTCAGAGGCTGCCGTGAATGAGTCGTGTTTCTTCAACGAACAATGCGAGGTAAAACATTATCAGACCGAATGCCGTGATGGACGATGCGCTTGCCGTTATGAAATGATGCCCTTTTGGGGCAAAGATGGAACTGTTGAATGCAAGGGTAATTATGCGAATTGAATATAATACTTGATGAAAGTAAAAAAATAAAAAGAAAAAAAGTATAATATTATAAATTTATATAAGAAAAATTAATATTTGTATTTTTTTTTTAGCAAAAAAAAAGATTTTGCAAAATGCTTAATTATATAATTTCATTATAAAACTTCAATTTAAATAAATAAATGTATTTATTTTTATTTAAGTTGAATTGTTATTCTTATTTTGTTTTCTAACCTTCAGTGCATATCCTTATTTTACATTCTAATAAATCGTAGATGAAGAAAGAATTAAAATCATATTCTCTTTTCCGAAACAGGACGTGGCGATAAACGTGGACCAGAGACCTATATCGATCCGGCAATGATTGGCGTACTGGTAGGAATGGCATTGATGTTTATTATAATTTGTGTCGTCCTTCGATTATTTAGCCAGTGAGTAATACTTTGATACTCTCAATACATACAAAGTTAACATAGTTATACAAATTTTGTATAAACGTCCTTTTTTTACTAAATGACATTTTTTTTGGCATTTGTCAATAATATATAATTTTATTTGTTTTGCTTATTGCAATAATAATCACCAGCACCGAGAGCGATTATGTCATTTTCCGGTTGGAAAAATTCTACATACTCGTACGTGTTACAAGTTTTGTTAAATGTACACAATACATACTAGAAGCAAATAAATAAGAAAATCACTAAAACATAAAACAAAAATGAAAAGAAACGGATTGTAGAAATACAATAAGGTACAAGGGAGAGAAAGTTGAAAAATATTTGCATATTGCATGCACCTTATAAGTGACCAAATCCAAATGTCTCTAATATAGTAATATGGAAAGGTGCTTCTGAGGGTGAATTTTGCTCGAAAGTGGTCTCAATGATTTTTTTTGTTTTTCTCTCTCTCTGTTTATGTTAAGATAACTTTTAATGAGCTCTTCAAGCGATTAAAGAATTTTAAGCATACAGACTCTATAAGCTATGGCCATTTAAGGACCCAATGAGCTCTCTTAACATTCTTGTTTCTCAGCTCGTGTCGTCTCGGATTTTTTTTTTCGTAACTATTAATGTTGTTCTTCCATAAAATCTTTCCAAAACATTACTTGAGCTCTGGGAAAATGTCCTACTATAGAATGTTGAATGTTCTAGTGGATATATAGACTATTAAAGTGACTATAAAATGTGTTATTATCTGATTGAAATATATAATAAAGCCATATAGGTTAAAAAGAAGCTGAAAATGGTAGAAATTTAAATAATTTGCAAGACGTAGAATTTCTGTTTCAGTCAAAGTTTCAATATGAGTACTAAATTAGTCACCTTTGAACAAATTAAGAATATATATAGATTCTTTAATAAAAAAGAATCCCTCTCGGAGGCCGTGAAAAAGCCAAATAATTTATTATAAATGTAAATTAATATTGTTTTATGCTTTTAGTGGATTAAATATTGTTATTGTTCGTTCACGGTAATTTCTAATCTAACAATACGTGTACTAGATAATAAAAAAAAATTATCGTGGGCATAGCCAAACAATTTTAAAGGAGTTAAGTTTTTATATATTCTTATAATTAAAAAAAATATATTTTGATCTCAATTATTATTCTTTTACTCAAATTAAATTCTGTTGCAAAATTTGAATATTTTGTTTATTTCAAATTCGAAATAAAATTTTTTGAAGTTAAACTTGTTACCATAATTATATATTATTTTGTATTTGCATTAAAATATTTGTATTTGTTCTAAAAATATTTTTTAAATTTTCTTAAAATTTTATATTTTTTGTTTTTTGACGGTAATTAATTAAATTAATACATTTTTAAGTAGAAAAATACTTATTTAGTTTTTAATAATAACATTTAATTTTTTTGGCTTTTATTTTTTTGTTAAAAAAAGAAAAAAAAAATTAATCTCGAAAATTTTCGAACGCAATATTTTTTTGTATATTGATTTCAAACTATTTCCGAGTTGATTTTTGGCTACGCCCTTACGATTATATATTGTTGTTGAATTAATTCGCCGTGTCGCCTAGAATTTGTTGCAATAATTAACACAAATCATACATAAATACATACATACATACAAATTGTATAATGTAAAACTATTGAGTTCAACACACACAATGAACTTCATAATTACATACACATACTCAAAAACAAATGCAAACGCTTTCAAATTTAATACTAATTAATAATACAAATTGTTGTGTAATTATTTTTTTTTTTCAAAAACCAAAACCAAAAAAAATATATAAATTCACCATTAACATATAATTTGCTTGAATTGCCTTGATCGAGCTCGTTTCGTTTTCTATTTCTTTTTGTTCTATTTTTATCATCATCCACCGTACCGACGTCATCGTTAAATCATCACCAAAAACCAAAATCGAAAAAAACCAAAACCAAAAAATAATAATGAAAACAAATAATATTTGTTGTTGTTACATTGCTGTTTTTGTTGTTGTTAATAATAATAACACAAAATATACGCCAATAATGAAAATTTACTCAGGGCACGTTGGCGTGAGAACCGGACAATTTTCAACACACCAAATCCACGTCTCATGAACGTATCGCTTTTGCGTGATAGCAAACTCTTGCACGGCCAGGAGCGACGCGGCTCGCGTATGTCGGTGCGAGCGCCGTCGCGCCAGCCGAGCATGGCTTCGCTACGTCCGCATTCGCCGAATCCGTCGTTAGGTAAGACAGGTTTGTATCCAAAACTACATACAATTCAATGCCAAAAGTGATAGTTAATGTCAAAAGCAAAAAAAAAAAATAAAAATTAAAAAGTAATATTAATTGTGCTAAATTAATTAAAATTTAACTAATTAAATGACTCTCCATAATTGAATTTATAAAAAGCCTTTAAGAACTATATAACTACGTGCATACTGCCTACATATCTATATGTATACTTTGTATGTGCCTCCCATTGCTGTAAGGTTACCAGAAAAAGCTCACAAGCCCTTGCAATATACGATTGCCGGCACAAATTTAATTGACTGAAATGTAAAAGAAACAAATTTATCAAATAATTTCAGTTGGTTAAGTAGACAAAGCATGGCTTTTTTAATTAAAATTGTATCTTACAAGGCTTTGTGTATCAGCTACTACTTCAAATATTTCATAACTTCGTTGCGCTGTAACTAATTTTCTGTTTTCAATTTATTTAATTCATCGCTGGATTTGCCAACTTTAAATCATTTTTTGTTTTGAGCCAATTTTGCTTAACATTTTCGTAGCAACCATAATAGAATTTTTCCATTGTATTTATATGTGCGAAAATGCATTTTTAATGCTTATCAAAGTTGGACACAGCTTAAGAATTTTGCGCTAAATATTTATTATAATATATTTCAACTAAAAGATTTCCCAGCATATCAGGTTTTTTAATTTATCATAACAGTATTTGTTATTATTTCATATTTTCACTTGAAAGTTACACGTCTACAAGTGTACATAGAAAATATTTATGGCACATTTATTAATTGACTTAATTAAATCACTTAATTAAAGAGCTCTGAAAAACGCCGAAAATTTCATTAGTAGACGATTTACTTATTTAGTTCATTAAGCCAGTGACTAAATTTAATTAGAAGCCTACAAACAAACTTACAATTGACTTGCTAATGAACTCAATTAAAAAGTACAGTATATGTTAATTAAGTCAATTAAACTTTTGATTAAACTAAAGCGCTGTTTACAATGCTTAAAATACTAAATATATATATACTAGATGGAACTTCGATATAGAGGCTTCGTAAAGATCGTTTTTTGAAAAGGGTTGCTGCACATCTTCCGTACTATAAGCAGGACTTTCATAGATTCACTCATTTTAGAAATATTATATATTTTCATTTCTAAAAGATATCTAAAATAAATATTTCTGAAAAAATTCATGGAAGACCTCATTGTATGTATGTATGTGATTGGCGTTGCAACCGTTTAGCCGGTTATAGCCGAATCGACGATAGTGCGCCACCTCTCCTTCGCAGTTCGGCGCCAGTTGGAGATCCCAAGTGTAACCAGGTCGCTCTCCACCTGGTCCCTCCAACGGAGTGGAGGCCTTCCCCTTCCTCGGCTTCCTCCGGCGGGTACTGCATCGAACACTTTCAGGGCTGGAGTGTTTTCGTCCATTCGGACAACATGACCTAGCCAGCGTAGCCGCTGTCTTTTTATTTGCTGAACTATGTCAATGTCGTCGTATAACTCGTACAGCTCATCGTTCCATCGTCTGCGGTATTCGCCGTTGCCAATGTTCTGAGGACCATAAATCTTGCGCAAAATTTTCCTCTCGAAAACTTCTAGTGTCGTCTCATCTGATGTTGACATCGTCCAAGCTTCTGCACCGTAAAGTAGGACGGGAATGATAAGCGACTTGTAGAGCTTGATTTTGGTTCGTCGAGAGAGGACTTTACTGTTCAATTGCCTACTCAGTCCAAAGTAGCACCTGTTGGCAAGAGTTATTCTGCGCTGGATTTCGAGGCTGACATTGTTCGTGTTGTTGATGCTGGTTCCCAGGTATACGAAATTATATACGACCTCGAAGTTATGACTGTCAACAGTGACGTGGAAGCCAAGACGCGAATGCGCCGACTGTTTGCTTGATGACAGGAGATATTTCGTCTTGTCCTCATTCACCTCCAGACCCATACGCTTCGCTCCCTTATCCAGTCTGGAGAAAGCAGAACTAACGGCGCGGGTGTTGTTTCCGATGATATCAATATCATCGGCGTACGCCAGGAGCTGTACACTCTTGTAGAAGATGGTACCCTCTCTGTTTAGCTCTGCAGCTCTTATAGTTTTTTCCAGCATCAGGTTAAAGAAGTCGCACGATAGTGAGTCACCTTGTCTGAAACCTCGTTTGGTATCGAACGGCTCGGAGAGGTCCTTCCCAATCATGAGGAAGACCTCATTACAACAACTTTATTATACTTTTTTTTTCTTAGTTTTACTCTCGATGGTTGGCAACTTTACTTCAAAAGATGTCTTAATTGACGTCTCATCGATTAATATTAGGAAGTTTAACTTCGATAACTCGAACTTCTACAACTCGATGTTCTCCATAACTCGAACTCTGGAATTGGCAATAGAAGACAAATTTCAGAGAAATTATTTTCCGTAACTCGAAAGTTTCTCTAACTCGAAGATTTTTTGTGGATTATGGCTATTCGAGTTACACTGTATTTTATAAATATTTTTCGTAGTTTTATAATTTGTTGTGGCCACTCCAAAATGGTTTGACCGAACACTTTCCGAAAGCTTTTTAATTGTATTATGTTTGAAAAATATTTTCTTTTAATAGCTGGTAACTCTATTCCAAAATAAGATTGAAACCTCCACTAAAACATCCAACGATTTTTTATATTTTTTAATGGCTGGCGAATCCATTAAAGAATATAGAGTTCATCTTCTCCAAAGGTTTATAAGAATTCTTAAGAATATTTTCGATGTCTGTGTCCAACTTTGATTTATGTTTACCTCTGTATAACCGGAGTTTCTATCGATCCAATCTCAAAACAAGTTTTTGAAATACTAAGCAGTCTGAAACAAAATGGAGCGAACTTAAAGGTCAAAATAATACAAAAAATATATATTTTGAATTTTATCGATAATTTGATATTATAATTTATATTTATCGAGCAGATTATTTTACTTTTTATTTTCTGTTTTTGGCTTCGCTCCATTATGTTTCGAGCATAAATCTAAATGTTATAAACATATTTACCATTTAACGATTTTGTTCAGTTGAGGTTTTTAACTAGACGTTAATGTTTTTGAAAAGCGATTTGAAAAGGTATTTATAAACAAAACCAACATAAGTCGAAATTTTGAATTTTTGATAGCATTAGTATTTTTACATAGTTTGAGAGTTATAATGACAATATTTGTAATCTGAAATCACAATCTAAATCTAAGTATATAATATATTAATCATCTCATTACCGTTAACTGTATAAAATACACCGTCAATTGCAACCACAATTGATGTAACCTATTGGCTAATATTCCATTGTAACAGATCACAAAGCAGGGCGTATGACGCGTTCCAAGAGCAACACCCGTTCAAGTGATTCCCGTGTTAGTGACGTGTCGAATTGTTCGCGTCTGCTCGAGCATCCGCACACCACCATGCACGCACCGCACACATACGCGCCGTACACGCCGACCACACACACCGCGTACCACCACCAACAACACCCGCAGCCATCATCGCCACAATCACAAACGCCACAGTCCAATGCAACTGCCGCAGCCAATGCGAATTCGGATACCGACATCGAGACGGCTATGTGCTTGACCACGCCGCCGGCCGTCGCCATCAAGGCGAACAAATTCTGAATGAAACGTACCCGATTGCCTGCTCTAAGCGTTACGTTGGCTACATAGGTGCGCAGGCTATCTCAGCTGTGCTCGGTATCCCCACTGACAACAACACCAATAATCTGTGCATGGTGCGTTCAATAGAATTCAATTAGAATTTGTAAAGGATAAGCAATAGTTTTGAATGTTTAGTGGACCTACTTTTGTTTTAGTAATCTTAGCTGAAGCTCGAAATACTCGTAGTTATATTGAATATCTTCCAACTACACCGTTTACTAACTGCCCACTTATATACATACATACATATGTACACATACATGCCGCCATAAAGGTGTGTATATACATATATATCTGCATAATGACAACACGTAGCTGCAATGGTAGTATTCTTTTAGTTTAATATTAAACTTTAACACACACACACTAGCATACACACATACAGATTTCTTTAATGTACATACTTACATATATATGTATGCAACTTAGTAGCAGTAGAAGTTGATTATATACCAAGTAATGCTAGACTATTCGAATGTGCTCCTAGAAACAACTCTACATACTTATAATACAAACATACACAATATTTTTACGAGTGCAAACCTCACACTTTATATACTTGAATATGCTCATGCAAAATTGTAATAAACTTCTCATATTACGAGTCTGGTACTCGTCGCACACAATATCCAAATAACATGGATAAATATTTGATAAAACTTGCTGCATATCAAATAAAGGCATCCTGAAAGCAGGCAAAAATTAATTCAAGACATTTTAGCTAAAAGTGGTTCATTCTCTTTGATGTCTTGCGACCAACAGCTGATGAGTTTTTACGGCAATGCGGTGGAACCCAACAGAAATTCATAGTAATGAATTCAGGACGAAAGAAAACGGAAGAAAACGGATCTTTGTCATTGCTAAGTGTGGTTGGAAGAGATATTTTAGGTTAATAAGATGACAAATTCTCATTAATACTATCTACCAAATTCGAGAGAATACATTTTAAGATGGAACACATTCACTGTACTAAAACAAAAGATCTTGAAACATTTGGCGACTTTTCATTAAAAAATATCCAGGTCTTTGATAAGACAGCCTCATTTAACAGCTTTCGGTGCAATAGCTGGAAATGAAAGTCTACTTTTGGAGGTTTCAGAAGCAACCTATTTGTTCCATAAGCATCTGTCTTCGTTGTTGCCCGGATAACAAAACTTTTGATGGATGTTTTGGGTTCACATGTCTCTTTAATCACTTGACTAACGATTATAACTTACTTACATAGCCAGTTACACAAGACATTAGGCGTTTTCACACCAGCTTTGTTAATTTGTTAGTCGTTATTCGATAGTTTTTAAGTGGATTTTTTTTGTAAAATTAACAGATTATCGTTCTGACGAGTAACGAAGTACGAGTCTGACAAGACAAGTGTTTTAAAGAAGTATCAACTAACGAATTACCAGATTAAAATTTAGAATTTTAGTCAAGGGTGGAGTAAGATGTGTTGAAGATTCGAAATCGTGGAGAAAAAATTAATTAATTTTGAGTATGAGAAATAAAAAAATTTCTATAAAAAATATTTAAAAATACTAAAGGTTAAGTTAGGTTAACAGACTGGTAGGCCAATAAGCCACACATACACCAGTTTTGGTCCTTTGCGATACCCGATGGAGTGCAGTGCCTTCTATCGAGCGACAGTAGGTATTTTGTGTATTTCTGGTCTATGGCGTTAGCGGTATATTTATTGCAACGCGTTATGATCTTCCTTGCCATGCTCCTTTCTAGATCATCGTATAGACAGCGCATGGGTTTACCAATGTTGATCCGAACGTTTCGGGAACCTAAAACGAATTGTAAAAAATACAATTAAATAAAAGTAATGACAAAAACAACTAAAATGAAAATGGTTAAATTTAATTAATTGAAATTTTTGAAATTTATATTATATAAAAGAAAGTATATATAAAGAAAATGTGAAAAAATAATGCCAAACAATAAAAAAAAGAAATCACATAAATTTCATTAAAGTATATTTTTTAGAAAATATTTTAGTTCTTTTATCCAACGAGCATTTAACTGACAGAAATACATATATACTTTCAATCTCCGATGGTTTCTAAATTCACCTCGAAAAAAAAATTATGATTAAAAAATTAGTTTCGCATTTGAAATGTGTCAAAAGCCAAGAAATACTAAAATAGAGATTAAACAATTTCGATTGCAATTTTGAAAAATGTCAAAAAGTTTCTTCAAATCCATGAACTAGGATCTTATGGAAAATTTTGAAATTTTTTTCAAAATTGAATAGAATTATTAACTACAGTTAATTGCTTGGTGAAACAGTGATATTTTTTTGGTATACAAAACCTTTAGTGAAATATTGTAACTGTAGTTAATTTTTAGTGTTTTAAGAAGAGTTAAATGCAGTTATTTGACTAACATATTGCATGAAAATCAAAACAACGAATGAATGGATCTAGGTCTGATAGAAGTATGTTTCTAAGTAGGAGGTCTTGCAAAACTAAACCGTTATTTAAGTCCATATTTAACTCCTATATATGTATGAACGATGACATGTCTTTATTTCCTGAACAAAATGGCTGCCAAATGATTTTATTGCATTCATACAGAGCTTTACGATTTTATTTTCCATTAGAATTTCTGTTGCAATCACGACATATTTTTTACTTCAACTTATTTAAAGCTTTCGATGTGCTGCGATTGCCTTAACTAAGGATTATACAGAAAATTCGAGCAAATTACCGAATTTATGTTATTTGGAGGAATGAAAGATGTTAATTTGCTCATTTTGTGTATAATTTACTATTATATTTTTCCGTAAAAAAATAACTAGAAAGGTGTGCCTAGAAACGTGAGCTGTAAATAGTTGTTGTACTATGTTTAATTGTTGTAACAGTGTAATATACGTACTAAAAATAACTGTTTTGTAAAATATTTAATTAACAATAACTGAATATGCAAACTTGTATATAATAAAGTGTGTTTGTAAATGTTTGTAGCTGAAAGTGTTAACCTCCCCCCGAATTTAGTCAAATTTATGCTTAACCAACACACCTAATGCTAAATATATATGTATACTTTAACCGTTATATTTACTACCTTTATACTCATGCTTAAATCTGCTTTCTCTACACACGAGCAGGGTCACATTCGGGCAGCGCCAGCGCGAGCAACGCATCAGCCACGTCTATACGTTCGACGCGTAGTAATTCCGTAGCACCAGGCAATGTGGCTCATATCGGGCAGTTGGAGCGCAAGGGCTCACAGTATCACAATCAGCATCCACATCAACATCAACATCACCAACAACAACAACAACAAATGCCGCTTATGACCCACATCACTGCTAATCCAGCAGCTGAGAGTGTTGCGGTCGAGATCATAGTACCGGAAAAATGAATAATTGCATGAAAGAAAAAAATAAATGAAATATATAAAGAATATATATAAAATTAAACAAATATATGCTAATGCAAAAAGAAAATAGAAAAACAAAAAAAACTAAGCGTTTATATACTTAAATGTATGTATGAAAAAAGTAAAAGAAGACAAATCAAAATATGTACTTGTAAGTCGAAGAAACTGCAAGAATATTCAAAATAGAAAAAAAAACAAAAACAAAAAATATGTGCATATATAAAATGAAAACAGCAGTGATGGTTATAAAGCTAAGCACAATTAGTTGACAAGTGCGTATGCGTGAATAGCACAAAGAGCATTTGCTAGAAACTGCAAGAAAGAGAAATAAAAAAATTAAAAAAAAAATATTTAAGATAATACTTTATTTTAACAGCAAATAATGTCATACAAACAATGAAATAACGCAAATACACACCAAAAAATGCTTTGTTAAAAACGATAAAAAAAACTTGCATAACAAATTCATATTTTTATTTCTTCTTCTTAAAAAAAATAATAAAAATAAAAATATACGCGCTTTTAACACCAAAACTAAGAAATTTATTACAAAAATCATTTATGTAGCAGTTAAACGTTATACATACATATGTATATATATGTATATGCACATAGAAAAAACCAAAGAACTAAAGTGAAACACCGTAAATTTAAGAAAATTTAAGTAAAATATGCAAAATAATTTCAAAATGAAATGAAAAATTGTCAAAAAAATATACGCGCGCAATTTTAAAACGCCGAAATTTAATTAAATTTAACGAAGTGTTAGCTTTAATGTCGAGCAAGAAAAGAGAAAAAAATTAAATTAAATAAAAAAAATTATACATAAAATTAAATTACTTATATATATAATTTCGTAAAAATCGCAAACAGAAAACAAAATATAATGAATCTTTCGCTGACATTCATCTTCCTATCCTAGTGATATTACAAATGTAAGCAAACACACACACATACACACTCAAACACTTACAACAACATTTTTACACAAACTTGCAGAGCTATCGTACACGCCAAATTTTTCTATATAATTAAATAAAAACAAAAAAAAATATTAAAAAAAAAATTAAATATACTATATACCATTGCATGTATGTACCTTACGAACCGGCGTTAAGCACACAATACAACAATAACCCTGGTAGTTACAGCATAAACTAAATAAAAAACGGTTACAAAAACAAAAATATAGCGCATAAACAATAGTTAAAAGGAAATAGAAACACTTAACTAAAAATAGTACGAAATCTAGCAAATTTTTCGGTAAAATATTTTACAAAAACAAAAAAAAATAAAATAAAACACAACTACGCAATACATATATACGCTATTTATTTTTAAAACATACGTCTTTTGCGCAAAACGATTTATTTTTAAAATAAATTTAAATATACTTATAAAAAAAAATTATAAAAAATAAAGTGAAAAAAAATTACTACGCAAGCGCCATTTGTGCACCTTAAATATTTTTACTCTCAAGAAAAAAAAACACAAAAAATCGCGTACAACACTTTTCAACATTTAGGGACTTTTCATACATACATACATATAAGATGGTATTCAAAATTCTAATATTCCGTTAGAGCATAAGGCGCATATTAAACAATTTCATAAGCGCATGCTAGAAATAGTAAAATATTTTCAAATAGTTTGAACTAGTAGCGTAGTATTGGAATTAGTATAAAAAAAATATAAAAAAAACAAATTGCGATTTGTGATTTGTAGCGCGTTTAGGCCGAAAAAAGAAAACAATTTCATTAAACTAAAAACCTACGTAATAAGGCGGAATTTTAGAGAAATTATTTTAAAAGCGTTTGCTTAAGGTCAACTGTCAAAAGTTTTGAGGTTAGGCTAACACAAACTAAGCTCTGCATATTTATTTTTTAATTAAATAATAAACATATATTAATACCTAAGCAATTTAGCGCAAATTGTTTAAATTTATAGTTTAATATTTTAATTAAATTTTGTTATAATAAGCAAATTATTTTGAAAACAAAAATAATAGCAACTACTTTAACTTGCGAGTGAAAAATTGGGGAAGATTTTTTACTCGAACGTTAAAGCATGATTTTTCCAATAAAAAAAAGTAATTTTACAAAACTTCTTGCTCAATTTACTGTTATTTGAAACTAGAAATTTTTTGAAACACTTAAACCTAAACTTAAATTAATTATTTATTTTGCGCGCTTACAATTCATTTCGATACTTCATTTCTTATAAAAAACATTTCTTTCAAAACAAAAAAAAAATACATAAAACTCTAATATATGTACATTTAAGCACATGCAAACATATGTCAATACATGTCTGTATGTATATTTGCGATGCCTTTACATGTAACTATTAATCGAACTCGAATACGTCTATATACATAATATTAAGTCATAGCAGTTTTCAGTTATTTTCTAAAAAAAATACGTATAATATTAAAATAAAAAAAAAATTGTAAATACGCAACGAAATCTCAATGAACAACACATTCTTGCGTTCAATAAGCGCAATGAGTGGTCCGAAAAACAATTCCGATTTTAAAATTTGGGGAAGAATTTTAAAATTGCTTTGTTTTTGGTAGCAACGCCAACATATAAACTTATAGGAACACGTAAATGTACTAAATAAGCATGATGTACAAAAAGCATTACTAAGCAAGAAAGTAAAAGAAAATTTAGAAAACAAAAAAAAATAAATAAAAAAACTTAAAAACAACTCTCACAAATGCGATTGCCTAGACGTTTTTAAAGTAGTTCAAAAATCGATAGCTTTTAATGCAAATATCAATTGAAAAAAATAAAATAAAAAAACAACAACACACAAAAGAAATATTATGTTATTAAATAACACACGATCTCTTTCTCTAAGCAAATCAAGCTTACATATATATTATATATAAATCTATATGTTAAAAAGAATTTACATGAAAACGTGATGCAAAGTAAATAGTAATTAAATGAATACATACAAACACACACAAAATGCTAATTTCGTACATCTACTTACATACTACATAGATTACTTGTGAAAAAAATGCTTTATTTACTTTATAGCATGTACCTAACGGTTATTTAAAATTTTAGTACATATACACGTACTCGTATATAGTGCTTAACTATATATTTGATATAATTGTAAACACATCTACACTTTGTATAACAAAAAAAAAGAGAATATGAAATCTATCCATTTTTAATCTTTATACGAAAGCGTCTAGTAATAAACGATTGATACGAAAAGTTTTCCAATATTAACAATACATATAAACAAAAAAAAAAAAATAAAATTAGATAACATATTATCGTTTAAAATGAATTTATTTACGATCCTTACACAACCAAACATGTTTATGTACGCTATATACTAAGTTCTAACCACTCTTGTGGCGCCTTGCAGAAAGTGAACGAAAATATTTACACACCCACACACTTACATACCATATACATATAGAAAGAAAAAGAACTTATTAATAAACACAAAAAAATATATATATACTTATACGCTTAATATATTGCATTCATGTATGCTTACACGCGTATTATACATAGACATACATAAAAATACAAAAAAACATGCAGTTGCATTTCACAGAAGTGTATTTCTACATATAGATTTGCATTAACCAAAACTATGTATTTATATATATATATATGACAACCAAATGCCGTCTCACAATCTCTTAACAATGCATTACAATCAATTTAGTTCAAAAATATTTTATGCAATAAAACACTTTGTTATTGTTCTGTTGAACATGAACGTAAAACAACACAAATACGAATATATATCGTCTAAACGCATATATCTGCATCAAAACAAACATACATAAACACTTATTGATTAATATGTTTAATAAACAAAAATAACACAATATATATAAACAATTTATTCAGCCGCACAAAACCTTTTAGATTAAACAAATATGAATTTTCCTTAAGTTATAAAATAAATTACCAATGAAGCAAATAATTGCAGAAATTTTTACTTTTTTGTTTAGTTTCCATTGTCTGTAATAATTTAATTTACAAAGTACTGTTTACACATACACAATACACAAAGAAAGAATTCACTACATAATGCCATACAAAGCTATTAACTATATATATGACCTATGACACAATCACTTATAAACAATAAACAAAGTTAGGAAATCGATCACTTTCGAAAAAACGCATACTATTCTAGCAGCATCAGAACCAAGAAGGTAACAAATAAATAGTTGGAATCTTAAACACTTTATATTTAAGCAATTTTATTAAAATATATTGCCATTACTGAGGAAAAAAGTTGAAACATTTTTATTTAGTTTGATAAATCGTAAGTATTCCAAAAGTATAAAGCTTACCTACTCTAAATGCTAACTTGAATACAGATTCTTAATGATCCATAGAAGCGGAGCAAATGGGTCAGCTGGCATTGTTGTGGGGTAAATGCAGCGCTCAGCAAACTATAATGGCGTTGCTGTAACTGAAATTATATATTTTGCATATTTAGTAGTATTTAATACGAATTCCATCGAATATTACAAAAAACTACAAATTTCTACTTTTCTAAATCGAATTTATAAAAGCGGAAATTTTAACTATACGGAAATAGTCCGTCAACAGCAGTTTTCGCAAATTTCAAATGTCAGATTTGTTGGTAGTTTTAGTGCTACCATATTCGCATAAATTTCGTCAACGTCACTGCAAAGTTAATCGTAACTGTTAAATTAGAAAATGTATACTGAAGAGCGTAGAAAAATAAACAATAAATACTCAGTTGTGTTGCTTTAATAAACTTTTAGACCTCAAAATTAATTTAAATATTTTCATAATAGTAAAAGGTTGTGATTAATATTCGAAACAATGTGTGGCAGCACTCACTTGCCAAGAAACTCTCCAAATATATGCTGCACTGCATTACCAAATCACAAATCAAATCCGCGGTCTGCATTACCATCAAACAGCTGTGCGCTGTGCACCGGTTGTAGAGTTGAAACAGCTGTTTGTGAAGTTTTTTTAGTGCAATTAGAATTTGTTTATAGTTTTACAAATTAAGTTTAAAATATGGACGATCCAAGAATAATGGTTGAAGAGGAACTGACCAAAAGGGTAAATCTCTCTGAATATGTATTTACACAATTTTTTCACTAATAATTTTGAAATTGCAGGAGCTCAGAGTATTTGGACGTGATGTCTCACAAATACCATGCTTTCGTAATAGTTTCCTGTATGGAATTGGTGGTGGTGTAGCCATAGGCATTGCTACCTTCCTCGGCACTTCGCGTACACGCTTATCAACGCACGTAGGTTTTGGCTCATTTTTCACTACCACGCTTACCTATTGGATGGTTTGCAGGTATGTTATTTAACAATTTACAATTATACTTTTCTGCTAAACTTTGCCTGTATGTTATATGCAATGTAAATCCTTAAAGATATCAGTGGTCGAAGAAACGTTTTGAGTATCAACAGCTAAAGGAAGCTATGCGTAAACAGGGCTTGTACGAGGGTACTGATTTAGAGCGACAGATACTGGAAGAGGCCTAAGTTTTATCTACGTATTAATAAAAAATAGCTAATTATAGTTAACTAAGCACGAATATGTATATAGTTAATACTTAAGAAAATTGTTGCTATTATTTGTAAATAGTTTTTACAAAAGCAAGCCAAAGTAACATGAGTTTTATTTACTATTTCTTATGTCGTCTCTTCAGAAGGTGCTATTTATTATTTGAATTACAAAAATATTTTAAATGCATCGTATTTCAAAGGAATTATGTTTTAGATACATTGTATGGATCATTATCAAAATTTACTTGTGTAGGGTCTTTGTGTTATTTTAACTCATGTATTGTTTAGTTAAAGAAAATTGTGGTTACGACTTTGGTACCATAAAATAACGCAATAAGGTATATTTTTATATCTAAACGACCAAAAATTGAGATCAATGATTCATGTCCGATTAGGTTGCAATATTTATTGCCTTTTATTCTGGTTTTTATTGCTACATATAATTCTTTGTCCTATAACCTAAAAAACGCACCATCTAACCGGAACTTTGTACAATAACTCTCATTTTAAAAGTTAAATATTACAACAACTTTTTAATTTTACATTTACATATGTTTACCTGCATAATCGATTGTGTATTATAAACTCCGAGTAAGTTATTGGCAACACCCATTTCCATATGCTTATTTAAAATCGTTCCAATAAAGTAAGGCGCGTCAAGTTTTCCACTTTAATTAGAAAATTACAAAGTTTTTCAATTTCTGCTATCTACTATGCAGCCATTCTTCTTTGCCTTACCTCAGTAGTTGCGACAGCTTGTTAGGCAGCAAGCAATCGGTTGCAACATGTTGCTTATCTCAGACCAATAGCGTGTTGTTGTGATGATATTTATGTAAATTAGATTTAAAAAATTCTTATCTAAGCTACTGTGGAGTGAGTACAACTGATCTGATCTAAGTGATTTAAAAAGTTATATATTTATAAGTGTATATGTGCAAGTTTATACTAAATTCATTTACTTGTAGGATAAACATTGGCTGACTGGCCTCTTACCCAGCTTTTATATATTTGACCACAACTGTGTATGTTTGTAAGTATAAATGCGAGCTTTGGTTGAACGTATACCCCTTACTATGTATGTGTGTATGTATGCTTGTATTTTAACTGCCACGACTGCTTTATTGAATTACTTTTAGCTCCTTGTGACTTTTGTTATTTCACTTGTAGGTAACATTAAAAGCATTTTAGTTAAGAAACTAAGCATTAACATTTTACAACCCAAAATAAACAAGCTGCTAAAATACTACGTGAGAAATAAAAAGCGTAGCATAATGAAGATGGCAGTAAGCCGTGCTGCATAATGAAGATGAAGCGAAAATTATGTGTGCGCTCGCATGGTGGTCGCCAGGGTGGACTTTAAATAATGCTAATAGTGCTGAAAGTGAGTAAGGGTGAGTTATTGTCGAAAGGAGTTGGGTGAACGAAGTTTTTTACGATTTCTCGAGTACGTTAGCATTATATGCTTTGGAAGTATTAAACGTACGGAAGGCTATCGGTTTGTTTGGTTAAATTTTTTAAATAATTCAATAAGTTTAAGCAGTAGTTCACGAGAAAATGTGAATTTTTTTTTAAGAAAAGTGAGTGGTATCGGTTCCCATGATATTCGGGTTTGGGTAATGGTAACGAACCATCATTTTTATTCAGTCAAGTGCCAAGGTGAACTCGGCAGAGTTCTTTAAAATTATTAAAAAAAAAAAATTACTGCTACAAGAACTACAACAGCAACAACAAATTGAGTTTGACCTCATCGCATTCGTTCAAAAAAAAATTAATTTAAAGTAGTTCTAAACTATTCACTTTTCATAGAAGTAACATTTCAGATATGTAAATCGGCGCTCAGCTGACCTTTTCACTACTTAATATTATCCTATTTTACACATACACAACGACATGCAGGGGCCCATATGCGATTAGTGGTTTGGGTAAGAAACACTAACAGATGGTAAAAGTTTAACAGCTTAAGTGCCTTCCTAAAAGATTTACTGTTATGTACACAAAGTAAAAGTAAAGTAACAATTACTCTCAAAGAATGTTTGTACATATTTAGCTTCATACATATATACATATGCATGTGTGAAGTCAGTAAACATCGACTTGGGTGCACTTGGAGTCAGTTATTTGTGGTTAAGTAACACACAACTATGACGATGAGCCAAAGAGTTGATGTATACATACATACATACAATCATATGTATATATGGGAACTGTGAATAAAAGTGTGGTTCTGATGTACATCAGTGTACGTGGTACATACTAACATACAAGCTTTTATTGTATTTGTGCATGTCATATTATCAAGTTTTTAACACATTTTTGGCCCTTTGGGACAAAATAAATATTCAAATTCTACTTTACTATTGTGGTGTTCGAAATTGACCGCTTTATCACCTGAATGGCAAATAATTCGAAGCTTTTAGAATTCTAAGTAATTTTTTTTTGATAAAATCCACCAAACTCCATTTGAACATCTTTATATACTTTATACTTATCCATTCTAAGTCAATATGTTATATATTCGTCCGCTTGCGTGTAATAATAGGGTTAAGTGGTTTGGAATGTCAAAAAGGAAGTGTCCATTGAACAATTTTTAAAGGATTACAGACCACAATCCACTTGTCGTTGTTGTTCTTTTCTGTTCCTTTCAAAATGTGCCGTATAATTATATTATGGTGGTCATCAAATCTACGAAAAAAACATCAAATGATCTGAATCTCAAAATCAACGTATTTAATTGGAATCGAAACTATATGTTTGTCTATACGAAGACCATTGTATGAATAATTGAGGATTTAGGTCCAAAAAAGTTTGATTATACCTTAACGACCGCCCAAATTTACATTTACTTTTTTATATCTTTTATATTCTCAAGATACACAATATATTGTGGCATTTGGTTAGATATATCAAAATCCTTTCTTCTTATGGTCTTTCCTACTATTTGATAATATCATTGACTTTACTGACGTCATACTAGCGCATTAGTTCCAAAAAATATTTGGTTTTCTATTGAAAAGTGATGACCTGTTATTAAAAGCACCGCTAACAATGACGTCAACAAAGTTTTATGCTGAGAACTTATATTTACAACGAATAATATAAGGTCCATAGGGGCTTATTAAAGGTAATTGGGCTAAATTTTTGTAAAACTATTGGTAACAACGCGCTTTTCCACTACCAAATGTTCTCACCTAGTTATTATTGAATATATATAGTACTGTTACTACGAATTTATACCCTTTGTACTCCTTAACCTCGCCTTGAATTTTAATAATCCAGCCTTTTTCTATCACATTATACAAGTATTGTCTCATTACACTCGTTATTAAATTTGTTGTTGCTTTATATGAGCAATTTTTTTTCCGTTCTGTGCGCTGAAAGGCGCAATATGGCACTGCATAGTTCATCATCAATTTAGACTTAGTTTGCCATTGTGAGTTTTTCGCTCGTTTCCAGTTTCACTACGCTGGATGGCGTGGTTTGTTGCTGTTGGTCCACGAAGTTGTGTTAATAGCTTTTTGTGCTGAACCTTGTGCCTTTGTACTCCATCATCAACGCGGCAGTCCTTATTGTAGACAAGCGCCTGCTTAAGTATTCATGTTCTATTTTCAGTACAAGTATTGTTGGTTTTGTCGTTGGCTTTGGCACAGTTCATTTTCTTGTGATTAATGTCGTCATTAATGGCAATTAACTTTCTTGTTTAAGATTTGTTTTTCTATTTTGTTCGTTTTGTTTTATTGGTTCGCCAAGGATGGAGTTAAGATGTGGAAGGTATTTATATCTGAGACATGGCGTTATCAGAATGTTATGTAAAGAATCGTATCATATATGGGATCTTAACCTTTATGTCAACAGCAGAACTTTTTTACGCACGTCAACAGCAACACACCCGGGTATGTACATACGTTTTGTATGGCAAATGGCATGCCGTCATAACCCTGCAGGTACACATTCAACTAATCGCTTGCGATTCAGATTTTTTTTACTAATATACTCACACATTTGCGTTATATGGATAATATACGTATGCATGTGTTAAAAATGGTCATGGAAAAAAACCCTAGCTTACATTTTTACACAGGCAACCTTGATATAGTTTAACAAAATTTCTGGATTATTAAGGGGCGCTGATGATGTGGTTAGTATTTATTGTTTTGTGTTTATAAGGATTACTTTAGGTTGCAAACATAAAAACTCAGGCATAAAATCGCTAGTACCTGCGTTAATCACTTGCGCTAAAAAGTATAAAATAGGGTTTATGCATGCACGTATGATTCGAAGTGAAAGGACGTTTCTGTTTATTTTGTGGAAATAAAAAAATAAAATCAAAGTGAAATGGCAGATGGTGAATGGCTTACTCCACGAAAACTAAGCGCACTTTCGTACGAAGAAGAGCAAGCATATATTCGTCAAACGCTTGAAGAGAGCCAAGAAGAAATAAGTGACCACGATTCAGTAGTTGGTGACGAGGCTTTAGATGAATGTGTAGGTGATATTGGTGGTGATGACTCAGACTTAGAAGAGCCCACGTTACCAGAATATGACCCAGAGGACGGCAGTGATTCTGATGAAGAATTTGAAGATGCACCAATTGAAACTGGGGAATATTTTACTGCCAGAGATGGTAATGTTTGGTCTTCGATACAACCACAACCTGTAAGATTCCGTACGCACAACATTCTAAGATCCCATAACAGAAAGTGAATTTGACACACATGGACATGTGCTTGTCCGAATATAGTACCAAGCGGCGCACAAATAGATGGCCTTTTGCTTTCTTTTATAATATTGTGGACGTTGCTGCGTTTGCTGCATACATAATATACGTTGACAACAACACTCACCTGAAGTCATATACAAGCCGCCGTAGGATGTTTCTCCATCAGCTAAGTGAGCAACTATGCAAGCCAGAAATAGAGAGAAGGGCGAATAACAGCAGAATATCCAGAGTTTTTTCAACGCGCAACGCCATCGAAGCCATGATAGGTAGGCCCATCCGAGTTGGGGATGCTGGAGCACATGAAGCGGAGGAGCGTGATAATACGGGACGCCTAAAAGTAAAGGGGAATTGCTACATCTGCTCCAAACGACGCCCTACTCGTAAAGCATGCACATTATGCAACAAACCAGTGTGCGCAGAGCATTCCAAAGACTTGCCGCAATGCGATAGATGTAATTGAATTTCAATAATTTTAATTTTTTTCGTAGTTTTTTTAATATTTTTTTCATGAGTATTTTATAATTTATAATAATTTTTATGCCATAAGTATTTTTTTCACTCAAAATAAACTATACTTTTCAAATATTATCATAATTGCATGCGTTTTACTATACATATGGTATGGTATACCCAGGTATGTATGCTGTTGACGTAAGGGTGCAATTTTGTAAATGGGCTTTATCTACCAAACGGATGATCCAATCCTAACCAAAATTGGGACTATTGCGTAAAACAGTTTTCGCTAGGATATCTCGAAATTTCAAGTCGATCCGATTATCCAGTTCAGAGCTACAGCGTTTTGAAAACGCAAAACATACCCAGGTATGTTGCCGTTGACATAAGGGTTAAAGCTTATAGCAGGTCATTTAGCACTAATGTTTAGATAAAGCTTCTTTTGACCCCTCTCTCACCAGGTTTATAAAACGATTCCTTCTGTGAACAACTATAATTTTGAGTTTCTTTGAAGTTAATAAGACGAATTAAAGCTATCTTTCAACATAAGAATGACTGGGTTCCGGATTAAAGTCATCTGATATCTCTTAAAAGGAACAAGTGGGATTTTGGGGCTTGGAATTCGGAAGAGCAGGGGCGAATATAATAATTTCGTTCCGACAGCCGGAGGGTGTGGCTTTAAGCCATTCTGATTCTTAGTTGTAATACATTTTTCTGGCTTCAGCCTCAGTTTTCAAAACTTCGAGTTCTAGATCCTCATACTTAGTACGTTGTACTTCAAAGAAAGGTATTTTAGATAAACCAAAAATAGAATTCAGAAGTTCGAATCCAATTATTATTTGATTTACATAAAAAACGGAAGACATTCCAATCAATTCTGACTAAAGACTATGATATAGCCGTGTACCGCTTGGGTCACAGAAAATTTAAAAAAAATTCTTCATATACCGCCAAGAGAGTAATGTGCTAATGTCCGGTACGTAGAAAGTTTGTCATAACCCACGAAGAAAGCAGAAAGTCGACAACTACAAAAAGGGAGCTAAGATCAACATTCCACTGAGGGCACAGGCACTACAATGTCGCACACACCCTCGTTTACATGCCGGAGCAGCCTTGGTGTGGGACTATTTAGTAAAATGACGCTACTGAAAGAAACACCACACACATATACACATCCTTATAAGGGAATGTGAAACACTCTAAGAATGCTGATGACTCTCCGAGGATTGCATTAAATGTGTGCGCACACAAGTGTGTGTGGGTGGGTATTTCAGCTGTTGCTGTTGTTGTCAGAATTTTTTTTTTTACTACATCACCCGACAATGTAGTCCACAGTAGCTCACAAAAGTAGTCGCCTGCAATGGCGAGTGTGGAGTACTGATGCATAACAAAGGACATAAATCAAAAATGCAAGATATTCCGACTCGACGGCCCATTGTGGATGAGAATGAGTGTGTGTGTGTGCGTTTGAGTTTAACAGACCATTAGTCGCTTCGTTTCGCTACTCCTTTCAACGCCAGTGGCGACTTTGAGGTTCACACATATTCCCGCACATTTCATAATTGCGGGAGGCCAAATGCATTCAAGTCAAGTGTGGTAAATGAATTTAAGGTGTCACAAGTTGTCGCCGCCCAGACGCGCCCATTTAATCAAATGCCCGGCAAAAAAATGAAAGAAATTGGTGAAAAAAATTTAGTTATCTTGAGAGGTGAGGAAGAGAACTTACGTAGTTCGAGTTACATAAGAAGGTAATAGGGTTATCTCTGAAACCCTCTCCGTTCAGTGTTACCTTGGCGAAATTCTGCAAGTGAGAAGTAAAAACCTCGTAAGAGGAGAAACAGATTCTTAAAATCAGAAAAGTCGGAAGAGATAAAGTAAAGGAGGGGAGAAAGATAGGAAAGAGATAAAGAGAGGGAGCAATGGAACGAGATATAGAGATAGGGGGGTAGAGAGATAAGGAGAGAGAGATTTAGAAAGATATAGAGAGAGCGCTATATAAAGAGATAGCGATATAGTGAGAGATAGGGAGAGTTAAGGGTTTGAGTTAAGCTCTTAGTTTGGAGGTTATACTATAACAGTACTCCCAAATCAGGCATAAAACACGTAATCTGCCGATTAATTCTCTAAATATTATTCACTAGCAGACCCGGCCACACGTTTTTGTGGCTAAGGTATACATTAAATTAAGTTGGTCCAATCTTGGCTTCGGCGACGATATTGATTACTCGAGGTTGATTTATGTTACGCAGCATGATTACAACTCACACTACTTTTAATTGCAAAGTACAGGCAATTTTAAATAGTTTGGGATAATTGACTACGTCATCCTGGTTAGTAGCTGTGTCAACTCTCTTGGACCGAAATTCTAAATTGTCGCATTAAGATCATCGATATTTTTTTTACCACCAATATAGGTCATTCAATCAGTCATTTATGGTTATCATATCAGGAAAACTTCTCTTTCGAGTCAATGAAGTGACAGAAATCTGTTGGAAATGTTATTAATCCATCGAGGTGTCAACTGCCAACTATTTCTACAATCGCAATTTGGTATTGTTGCAAAAACACTCATATGTTAGTTGTTAATTGGCGATTCCTTATGTGTCGCCACAAATTAAATGATTTTAGGCATGCGATTAGCCCGTCAGTAACAGTTGATGCAGGAATAATTGGAAGAGTCTGGCGTAAATCACCTACTAACAGAATCCTGGCTCCACCAAAAACGTTCATCGACAATCAAGATCTTTTAAAGTCCTGTGCAGTATCTCCAACGACTTCTTGAATATTTGGAAAATTTTCGTTAAAGCGCTATTTTTGACGATTTTGCTGACTGGTGTTTCGTTCATTTGCAATTTAGGAGTAATTTCAAGGCCGAATGTGCCGTATGTTTGCCTACTAACAGGTGCCAAGTCGCCCCTATTCCCGTTAACCTTGGTGGTGAAAATGAGTAAAATTGGTTCTGGAATTACATCAGCCCTCATATACTATACATGATGATTTTCTATTGGACTTTATGTCGAATATATAGGTAAAATTGTGTGTTATCTTAATAAAATTACATCAATAAATTGTGAGAGTATAAAATGTTCGGTTGGACCCGAACTTAGCCTTTCCTTACTTGTTACAAATTGTTTTGGGCTATCGACACAACCTTATACAATTGAACAATAACAAAAATATTTTAACAAAGCAACAATGACAACCTTCAAATTATATTTTTTATTTTTCTTGTCAACTCGAATAAAATTCTCTTATTATTATCTTCCTCGAAATTTTTTCATATTGACTCACTTTCTAATCTTTTTCTGGCCTTCCACGAATATTTCAAGACTAAAATTAGCCAGATCGGTTTGGCCGTTCTCGTTTTTTTGCGGCACAAACGAACAGCAATTAATTTTTATATCATATTATTATCAAGCGACAATTATTTTTAATTCCGCACAGGACCATTCAAAAATTTCAAAATTTTTAACTCGTGATATCTTTTGAATGGTATGTCAGAATCTAATAATTCAAAAAGTTATATAAAGGTTTCGATCTTAAATAATAAATCAATTATTTCCATAAGGATTAATACTAAGGTATAAATAAAGAGCCTTTTCAAGTAGTGGTATTTTAATTAATTTTTTATATAAAATCGCTTGTTGTGACAAAACTATAATAGTTAGAGATATGATGTCGCGACATTTTCTGTAGATAATGATAAGTTCTACAAAATTGTAGTACATCACTTTGTTATATCTTCAATCGTTTTCGCAGCATTCGCGATTAAAGAAAGTTTTTTGGTATTTTTTTTACATTATCGGAGTTTTGGTAAGGAACCCTATTTTTTTTTTTTAAACTAAATATAACCTATGTCACTCAGGGATAGTATAGCTTTCCAACGGTGAAAGAATTTTTCAAATCGGTTCAGTAGTTTCGCAGCCTATCCGACACAAACAAACAAAAAAACAAACATTTCCTCTTTATAATATTAGTATAGATTTCATATAAAAAATCACAAGGGTCTTAAACTTAAGAGCTTAAAGCTACGATCTCCAAGAGATAAATTTATTTTCGTACCCTTTAAAGGTGAGGCTTTAAGGTGATCTTAAACTATGACAAATGGATCAACTTTGTGATCTGTGGGCTATTTGATCCTCTGCTGTTTCTCGTATCTCGGATCTTATCCAAAAATATTATCCTTTTCTGATTCTCAAGAACCTAATGTGAGCCATTATACATTTTTGTCTTAGAGCAACATATTTCTCATATATTTCGCTAAATAGCTAAATTTTGAGTGCGAAAACCTCAAATGCGCACTCCACACAGGCTTGAACTCCTCGAAAATTATTCGCCACACCACAACTTTACACCACAGCCATCGAGGTTGTTCATTCGAAGTCTAAAATATGTTCTTTAATTAACAAACGCAATGAAAAGTTTTCGTGAATATTCGTGAAATATTTACAAATACTAGAAGGCACGAGCGTAGGCAAATAGAGACTACAAACTTTATGGCTGGCTGTCGCAGCAAACGTGCCACACATAGGGGCAGATACGAATGCACAGGCACGTCGGCAGGTAACTGCTCGTATGTTTGAATATTTATGCACATGACTTAGCACAGACACACTCATGTATGTACCGTTTTAATTACATATTTACATGTGTTAATTTCGTGGGATTTCGCTGGATTAAGTAGAAGACATCTTCTTAGCCTCTGTGTCGTTTGAGCTCAAGAGAAATTAGTCCTTTAAAATTTGCTTGCCAACAAAATGCTTTGACACTGCTAACAGCATAGCAGTGCATGAAGTACTTGGGATGGCCACAGTCACGCAGTTGTTGTCGTCGTAATCGCGGTAGCGTCTTAGCCTAAATGCTTTCATAATGTGCAGAAGACATAGCTTTTATATTAAATAAATGCGAAGCATATTTTTAGGCGCTATAGCGTACGTACGTACGTACGTGACAACAGTTGCACACTTTTGGGCTATTAGCCATCCATGAGCTCCAGCAGTGGTGGTCATGTAAATGGGAGACACTTTCTAGGGAGTACTGTAAGCTCCTAAGGTCTTCACTGCAATATTTCAAATATCTCGAATATTTTGTCATCGAGCCTTAATTTCTTTGTCGACAAATTTGCTGGTTGAGTCTATGCTAATGAGTTATTTCAACTTTCCAGTGGGATTTATTGTACTATCTTTATGTCGCATAGTTTCCGATAGTCTTCAAGATGACATCAACGAGCTTATTAAAACCATCTTCCTCTAGTCTCGTGGACATTCTGACACGGAAAATGATTGACTGAATATGTAAGCTTTTCCAAAGATGATTACTCCAAGAACACCATTCGTAGAAGACTGAAAGACAAGACCTAACCTAAGCCTAATGGTATTTTTAAGCTTAGGCTAGGTTTGATTAAGAGACTGATCCTCATGACAAGAAGCACGAAGAAACCCACTTGAACAGCCAAGTCCAGGCCAACCCTGTATTAAGGAAAGAACTCCGAAGTATGGATCGTGAAAACCCTTACATAGAGACGAAGTCTTTTGAGCCTGTGAGCCTGAGCACTAGCTTCGAATGGGGTCGATTTCGGACGCGTCGCACGTTTATTACTGAGTTCGAATGAGTATGCCAGACCGGTTATTCTCATATCACATGATACCGTTTTCAGAATTCATGTAGGAGAATAACCACGTCTTCTGCATTGAAGATGTTTTTGCTGAGAAAACACTCATCAAAAATAAATGAGATCTTACAAGTTTCTTCCTCAGTAAGTGAACTACCCCTTGATCAACCATTGTCTCTATATACATGCCCACCACTGTATTTTGTACGCTAACAAATGTTTGTCTAATTTTGCATGCCTTTTGGTATTTATTTATGATTCGGCAGTTTGCAAAAGTGTACTCTGCTGTTGTTGTTGTTGCCATTGTTGTTTCTTCGTACAAGTGTTGAAAACTTTCGCAACGATTTTGTGTAGGACACATGGGTTCAAGCACTACGCTCTCATAGCTTACTTTCAGGTCTTACACACGCACATGCTCACAACCATAGAGGAGCACATATGCACATATGTTCGCATATTAACTTTGGCTTGGAGCAACGAGCAGCAACGGTGTCAACTTAGTTTTCCGCAGAATTAACGCAAATATGGAGAATATTTATCCTCCAAGATATTCGGATGTGTGTGCTGTGCTGTGCCTGGCAGTGTATTTAAGTTAGGAAACTACGTGATTTGATTAATACACATAAGTGGCATTTCATTGCTGGTGTCACAAAAATCTGAACTAATGTTGCCATATTTTCTTTATACATATATTTATATTTATTTAAATTAAACCAAAGTCTTTGTTTCTTTCATGGCAATTAAGAGGACTTCCATATTTTATTACCAGCGGTCACTTCTTAAGTTTGATTGGCTTCGATGAATAATCAGCGGTTTTATCAGGTTTAGGTTTGATTAGTGTTGCTTGAATAGCTAAGTCCAAACAAGTCCTGCGTGAAGCCAGAAAACTTTTACTTAATCAGCTCAGTTATTTAATTCCTATTCAGCTAGTTCCTCTGTAGACATCCAGATGTGAGCTACAAAGATTTAGCTTTGACCTCGTAGAGTCGGGACTTTTAAGAATGAAGTATTGAATATGATTTCTGCAATAGGCAGCCGTTAGGGTTTTAATATGTATCTGGAGCTAGAAAAAATCGGAGATTTCCAGAACGCTTGTGATGGGAGAACACAAAATGTCTCTCACTATTTACCTCCGACTAGAAGGAATCTGGAATTTTAGAATGTTTTAACCGATGAGTCGAGACTTCCAAAATGCTCTAGAAAGAAAAATTTAAAAGGTCACTTATTATTTACATCGGGTTAGAAAGAACCTGAGACTTTTAGGATCTACCAAAATCAGTCTAGTCTATCTACTATAAGGTGCCAAGTTCATCTATTGTAACTCTGCTGCTAACAAGACGATTAGGGTATACAGTTTCCTCTACTTTTAAGTCTTACTGTTCTTGTCCACGTTGTCGACGGTGTTGGAATAGATTTCCGAAACAACATTGAGGATACGTAGACTCGACTGTCATGCGAACCGCTTCTTAATGCTACGAGAGTTCGATTAATAAGCATTCTAAGGTCTTGTGGTCTGATTGGAGTTGGTAGGCATCCCATAAAAATATAACTATTTTAAAAAATCAGAAAATCACTTTTAGCTTCCACATAAGATTTCTAAAAATCGTCCCGTTATCTGGCTTTCGTTTAATTTTATGATGACTCAAGTATATACGATAAAATTTGGACTATAATCAATTGGTTCAATAAAGTTTCTTCATTCACAGTTTGTGGTTTCTGGTATCTTCAATATGAATGCACCTTCTATCAGCGGGCCTCGTAATGTTATAATATCTTTCATCCAAGGCTTCCTGGCTATGGAAATATGGAAATTTAAGTTGAAAGTTCGTTGGATCACCTTAAATAAGTTTCAAAACTGAATGTATTCCAAAACTTCATACAGAGACATTACGAAGTGTGCATAACTTCAACCAGAGTAATTTTTGATTTCGAGAACTTTGATTTACAAAATTTGTCGCGTTCGATATGAAAACCATTTTTAAATATTGACTATTCGGCAAAGCGTGTAATTTGCAAAACAACTCTTGGAGAACTCTCTTTGGTGGAGCAACTTTTAATGATGCAACCTCGAACTGCGTAATCACAACCAAAGCTCAAAGCGGCTTAAAAACTGAGAACCAACAAATTATTGAAGCAACAATAATGGCACTTTGCTTGGCTGTAAATTTTGCTTGTGCGAAAAGTGCGAACACAAGAAAAGCGTGGAAAAAACGAAAAGATTTGATAACTTTGCAGCCGCACACACACAGACTCACACAAGAAGCGTCTGCAATTGCTTTGGTTTTTGTTGCACTGCGTGTGTTACGGCGGCGATTGATGGCAGGCCGTAATACCACCAACAACAACAATAACACCTAACTGGCGTCGCGAAGGAGGAAAATGCTGGAAAAATGCACTCAAATTGCCGAATTCAATTTACTTGATAGGATCAAAAGGAATTTTACAGCGCCAGCACAATGCAATTGGAGCCTTTGCCGGCGACGCAGAAATTATGCAAAAGAACACGTGACATTTTTTTAGCGTCATGCCGCGAAGAATTGTGCTTTTGTGAAGCGTCGAAAAATGCAAGTCCTTGCGCTAATTCGATTATTATTTCTAGAGTGGATATTTAGTAGGTTGATTTAGGGTTTCACTGTTGGGACGAGTTGATTTTGATGCTCAAACCGGATGAGTGATTGTAGCTGGAATTCTCGCAGAGACATTACTTTATGGACATTTAAAGTTGTAAATAAGTCCATGCCAATGGATTTCCATCCACACTTTAAGCACAAATTAAGTCTAATCTATGCTTCAATATACAATTTTTCTTCGACTAAAGACTTATTCTACTTGATTTAAACACCAGTTCAACATAATCGGAAAACCCATTATGTGTGCGTATATTTGCTCATCATGTACTTATCAGTTTTGACTTTGCATTGCTGCTCAGGATCGATGACATTTCCATATCTCTACTAAATACCGGTGAACAAAAAAATTTTGATTTGCATGGCACTCTTGGTCCAATGATTGTGATCACTAATTCACACGAATTTTTGGTTATTTTATTTTTAATTTTGACTGTCATTTCTATTGCTTTCTTCTGATAGTTCCAGCATTTGTGAAAATATATTTACACTCACGGGAAAAATAATAGATGCGTCTTCTTGAAACTATTTTAATGTTTTTCTTAAGTGTTGGAAATGTTGAAAACTGGCTCTATGATCTCACGGTCATTATATCATTTTGTAAACCTAGTTCTCTCTATAATAATCTTAAATTTTAAATATGAGACCTATTTTACAATATATACACATGAGATCCTAACGACATCTATCGCAAGTTTTCATTCAAACTAATTTTTGATATCTTTATTATGCTTTTTAAACGACTATAAAGTGCGAAAAGCGAATGAGCTCGCAGTCCTATTTTCCCATCCTGGCAACGAGTCGGGACTCCGCTGTCCTCTTGTGCTCTAGCACTGGATTAATGGACCTCTCGGGAGCTTGGTCAACGCTGGTTAGCAACTAAAACCTGCTTGGTGGTGAGACCCTTTTGGCCCAAAGTAGAACGTAAGAGGTCGGCGGAACTACGTGTATTGGGAATACTCACTGGACACTACGAACTGAGCATAAATGCGATGAAGAATCTTCCCGGTCGCAAACTGCCATAGCTGTATAGAGGAAGGCGAGATGTAAACATTAGGCGAGATGTAAACATTAGGCGAGATGTAGACATTATTTATGATAGGCTCAAAGCGCTTCAGCGATGTGTAAGGGTTCTCTTTGTGATTTATATAAAGGAGTCTTTTGGCATCACATCACCTTCAGCTGTTCATGCGGGATACTTGTCGCGAGGGTCAGATGTTTAAGGGGTTATATACAGTTAGACGGCCGAAAAAAAGTGAATTTTCCAGAATTTTTTCTGAGAAAACTTTTGAATTTATTGATCCAAAAATTTATACACATATTATGGTATCTTTTAACTGTATTTTAAGACTTAGTACTAGTAAAAATATTTATTTGAAAAAGAGCTACAGCTGATCTCCAGGAGCTCTTCTCAAAAAAGATGTTTTGCGGTGACCACTATATCTCGGAACTGGATCATCCGAAATTAAAAAACCAAACAGATTTCGTTAAAATAATGTTAAATCTAGTAATTAATCGAAGGAATAAGCAAAATAAAATATTTTGACAAAATGGCGGTTTCTCAAAAAATAAATCGATTTTTCACCGAAATTTCGGCCTGCTTATAAAAAAAAATATTTATCGGAGAGAAAAAATCTTCGATTAATTACTAAAAAATATATTTAAGAAGGTCGTGTTAAAATTTGAGACTAATCGGTTTAGCCGTTTTCGAGTAATGTTGGTCACCGACTTTGAAAACACCATTTTGAGAAAAACGCGTTTAAAGTTTGGACCTTGTACTTCCAAGCACTCTGAAACGCCTTTTCAAATTTTTCATTTGCTTGTAACTTTGAAAATATTCACCGGAACGATATGAAATTTTCTGTGTGTATTCTTAAATATATGTACATTAAGAAAATGAAATAAAAAAAAATCGATTTTTTGAAAATTCTAACTGTATATAACCCCTTAACCTAACCGAAGCTAAGTACGATTTTGTGAATAATATGATGTCAGCGCCATCTACCGGGTTCAAATTTCTCAGTGGGACTCTACGGGTTTTCTGTAATGTTTGTTTCAGCAATTTCCACTGAAGTCCAAAATTTCTCAGTCTTCTTGAGTCTTTTTATTTAGTCCAATATATTTTACAGTCCTAAAAGCTTTTTTTCTTTCTTTGCATTGGCCATGTTATAACAATTCTTGAAAATCCTGAGGACCGAAGGAGATGTATGTATATGAATATTTTTCAGAAGATTTAGTAAATTTCTTCTTTTCTTACGAATATTTTGTGTTTTCTTCGTTGCTTTTCGACCATTCTAAAAGAAAAATCACCAAAAAAAGTTTACTTATTATTCTGTCCGCTTGTGTACTAGAATTTGATTCCGTCAGCTTTGCACTCACTGAAGCTTATAATATGAAATTTCCAACTATGCACGAAAGCATTTACAGTTATATACGTATGTATTTATCTTCGACGGTCGGCTGCAAATTCATTGGCCTCAAATGCTGTTGGCTCTTCATAACTCTTTTTGTCGACTTTATCCACTTACTGCA
Organism: Zeugodacus tau; assembly: GCA_031772095.1. NCBI lineage: Eukaryota > Metazoa > Arthropoda > Insecta > Diptera > Tephritidae > Zeugodacus > Zeugodacus tau. Next base: position 82,596,740 of record CM062649.1, read on the forward strand.
TAATACATACGGACATACATACATACCCATTATCGCTCCACATTGCTGGCAGCTGAGAATTTTTTATTTGCGCTTGCACTCCTACAAAATCCCTGCGATTTCATTCTAATAAGATGATAAATGCGATTTTGGAAATTGAGTTGCCAATTTAATTGAATAAGTATGGCAGCAATGGCAGCAATTATCTGCAGCGCACTTACAAAATGGTTTTTAGTATGTATTTGCTTTTTTGTAGAGCTGTGTGGATGCACTTTATTTGCAATAAGTACCGTAGTTGAATGCCGTTAGAAAGAAGTGAGCATTTTGAGCAACGAGATAATTGCAAATTACTTTGTCAGCATGACATGTTAGCAATTAGTTTGCGCGAATGGTTGAGCAATATGAAATATTAGTAGAAGTAATGGCAGTTCGGGTAGTCAAAATACAAGAGAAATGTGAAGTGAATGATGCAGCTATGCTCATGAAAATCAATCCCGTTATGTTCGAGTTAAGCTAAGCCAATTCAATGAAATTTTTTTTGAATTTTTTTTTCAACTTTTTGGAAATTTTATGAGGACACTGCTGCTGAATTAGATGTTCATTATGACTTTGTGAACAATATTAGTTCGAGTTAAGTGGTTTTTGAGCTTCGAATACACAACTTCCTTTTGGAAAATGAAACAAAATAGTTTTAAATAATAAAAAGAAACTAATAAAAATATATTTTCCAAAATAAAATTATTGATTTTTTCACACCAAATGATTATTTATTAATTTATTCAATATTTGATTCCATCATTACTTTGGTGGCTAATTAATTAAAAAAAATAATTATACTCGCCGCCAAACAAATACTAATTTACGCTTTAATTACCAGAATTACGAATAAGCAATAATCAATCACAATTACTATAAGCCATCACCCCACCACTGAGGTATGTACACCTGTGCCAGTCGCTATACCCAACATTTCGCCGCAACGTACGCATCTGCAGTCGAGCGAGTATCTCACGGCTGCTTTAATTGTAAGCCATGAATTTAAAACAAGCGCCATTAAAATGTAATTAATAGTAGTTTACTTACAAACTTACACGCGTGCCACACGTCAGACTGATTCACGCCCGACTCTGAGCGCAACCAACTCGGCCTGAGCGCCTCGCGCCTTCACGCTGTCGTCACTGCCCGCCGCTTGGCATGTCACGGTCGGGTCAGAGGTCTGCTTATGCCATCAGTATGCGCTCACATTCCAACACTTATTTACTGTGCTCGCATTCGCGTCTGTAATTGTAATTGTAACGGTGGCTGTAATTGCAATACTTAACTGCCGCGTGGCATTGCCGCATTTATAGACGCAGTTGGTGTTTACATTTGCCAATTCGCTCAATAATTTATGGCTGTTATGTGTGTGGTGGGCTTAACTGTAAGTTGACCTTTGTAGCGCCCTCGAAATCTTTTAAACATTTCATACCAATACCCGTATAGCCATAAACTGCAATGCAGTGGATGCGAGTTGCTTAAGCGGCGCTTAATTCCCTACTTTAAATACGAATTGCCAATATTTAATGTTCCGTTAATTTAACGGTAATGTTTTAAATATTGATTTTCGTTATTATTTATTTAATTGCATTCACTGCGGTGAATTGAATTTCATTTACACATTTTACATGAGTTGGGGATGCAATTGACTGCAGTGTGAAAATCCTCATGCAAGACGTTGCGTATACGACGTGGATGATCAGTAAGTAACGCGTACGAATAAATGCAGAGTTTTACATTACTAAATAACTTCGGGAACATCTTTTTAGAAACCCTTTGCTCCTTGGATACAACAGTTATTTTTGTATTGAGTTATTATGTATTGGTGTATGAGACTAATTCTTATCTCGGGGAAGGATGTGTCCTGCTTCCCTAGTGTGATATAAAGAGGCTGTTGTGAAATTATTAAAAAAAGAAAGGTGAAGGAAATCTCATAATAAGAGAGGTTGTCAACTTATTCAACGTGTTTTTTTTTTAATTATCTTATCTAAGGGAAAAATTATTTTCAAGAATCAACTGTAGAGCATATCTCTTTCTATGTTGTAGATATATCGGCCTGCCAACGGGCAGATAAGAAGTAAGAATATATAAGTTTATATAATAATAGATATTATATTTTACAGTAGACATTGTGGAAGCCTGATTTTGGTATGGAATTTTAACTGGAAATAATCATGGCAACACCGTCCCCTATCGATTTCTTCTTTGCACACATACCCCTACGAAGGCTATATGGGAGGGTAGAAGTCGATGGAGAAGAGGCTCAGCGAGCTTTTTCACGGATAGAACGAAGTTCAGGGGTAAGGTGGGAAACTTCTGGCGGAAGTTCTCAAACAACATCAGATTTAAACTAGCATACCACTGTAGAGTCTTTCAAGCAGAGTTGGCTGCGACCAAATAAGTAGTAAACACACTGGCCTCCTTCAGAGGGTTATGCATTCCCACGACAGCAGAGCGGCAATATTAGCATTGAAATTGATATACCCTCCATGCTAGTTAGGGAGTATCTAAATTCCTTATCAATAGTTTCGACATACTTTGGTATCCGTCCGCAGAGTCATTGCAACTTCAAAGCGGACAGGCTTGCAAGAGAGAGTAGAAACATTGACACAAGAATGGGAGAGGCATGGCAGTTCATGGTCCACTTGCGCACGAGCGCTGGACATATAGACATCGCATGAACCCACTGTACGATAGGTACACACATGATGAGACTAGGGATCCTGGTAGATGCAAAGCAGTTTCGAGGAAGATGAGGTGGAATCATCTGAACATATCCTCCTCCAATGTTTAGCTCTTGTCAGACTTAGGTTGAAACATATCGGTTGGTACACTTTCGGCGAACCTAGTGATTTGTTTAAAATTAACACTAGCCGACTCAAGAACTTTGTAATAGATTTCAAGCGCTTTGCCAAATCGTGAGAGTTTTGTGTTCCATTATGAGTTTTTTGGTATTACATTTCACATTGCTCCCAAACATTATTTAATGATTTTTTTGTAGTTAGTTAGTGGTAAATTAAACTAATACGGCTGTGTAAGTTGACGTTGAGCAACACCAAAAGCTCCGTCATGATTGGGAAGGACCTCTCCGAGCCGTTCGATACCAAACGAGGTTTCAGACAAGGTGACTCCCTATCGTGCGACTTCTTTAACCTGATGCTGGAAAAAATTATAAGAGCTACAGAGCTAAATAGAGGAGGTACAATCTTCTACAAGAGTGTACAGCTCCTGGCGTACGCCGATGATATTGATATCATCGGAAGAAACAACCGCGCCGTTTGTTCTGCTTTTTCCCGCATGGATAAGGAGGCGAAGCGAATGGGTCTGGAGGTGAATGAGGACAAGACGAAATATCTCCTGTCATCAAGCAAACAGTCGGCGCATTCGCGTCTTGGCTCCCACAAGTCACTGTTGACAGTCATAACTTCGAGGTCGTAGATAATTTCGTATACCTGGGAACCAGCATCAACAACACGAACAATGTCAGCCTCGAAATCCAGCGCAGAATAACTCTTGCCAACAGGTGCTACTTTGGACTGAGTAAGCAATTGAACAGTAAAGTTCTCTCTCGACGAACCAAAATCAAACTCTACAAGTCGCTTATCATTCCCGTCCTGCTTTGTGGTGCAGAAGCTTGGACGATGTCAACATCAGATGAGACGACACTAGGAGTTTTCGAGAGGAAAATTTTGCGCAAGATTTATGGTCCTCAGAACATTGCCAACGGCGAATACCGCAGACGATGGAACGATGAGATGTACGAGTTATACGACGACATTGACATAGTTCAGCGAATAAAAAGACAGCGGCTACGCTGGCTAGGTCATGTTGTCCGAATGGACGAAAACGCTCCAGCCCTGAAAGTGTTCGATGCAGTACCCGCCGGAGGAAGCCGAGGAAGGGGAAGGCCTCCACTTCGTTGGAGGGACCAGGTGGAGAGCGACCTGGTTACACTTGGGATCTCCAACTGGCGCCGAACTGCGAAGGAAAGAGAGAGGTGGCGCACTATCGTCGATTCGGCTATAACCGGCTAAACGGTTGCAACGCCAATCACACAAATAAAATTTTGATCAATTAATTTAATTAATGTTCTGCACAAGAATCTTTTCAATAACATTATAGTTTAGAAACCAGATTTAGCTACTCGATTATCGATCAGCTCTTATACATTATTATTTTTGCTGTTCGTAAGAAGTTGGTAAGTTTAATCAGATGACTGCTATTTTATGAAGATCCCAATTTCAACACGATTTGTATACGATTAAAAACTAAAGTAGTAAAAAAGTAAGATTTTTTTTGGGTAAATGGATCTAAATTATCACTTTAGTCGAGGAAAGGCCAGTTAATTGATAAATTAACTCCTGTGCGAAAAGGCTATTAAACTCAAGTTCTTCATTTTCACATATCCCTTCTTTTTTCACTCTTTCCTTCTGATACAGCTTCCATCTCTCTCTTTACATCAGTTGTTGAACGCTAAGCATAGTTTTACTTAAAAAAAGATGAAAGAAAAACTATTTTTTTAATAACATTTATTAATTTCATTAAAACTCTCTCTCTCTCATTTCAAAACTCTCTCAATTTCACCCAATTCAACCAATAATGCACAAGTGTGACTATGGGTCTCTGCTGGGTCCATATAAAAACAGTTTCAAATTAACCGTTACATTTGCATAGGATAATTTATCGAATAGCATGCTGCAACATTGTCACACTATTATTGTGGCCACTGCTATGTGGCAAGTTAAACCAAAAACAAAGATGTATACCTATATACTTATATACTAAACCTTAAAACAAAGTCTGCCACAAGCAAGAACGCACGAGCTTAGCTGCAGGCGGAGAAGAACAAAAAAAAGCTGCCAAGAAAAAATGCGCTGTTTACATGCAAATTATATGTCAAAAGAATACGAAAATGAAGGTGTGGAAGAAATACCGACTAGAAGAAATATTAAAACGAGCTTTGGAAGTGAGGATATTGCTTTGAAACTTTTTGCTGTAAAGCTTGGATGTGTGTGTGTGGGTGTTTAAGTTTGTTTGTATGAGTGTGTGCGTGTGCATGCTAGTGTTGAATCAATTGACTTTCGCTGTGGCAGTTTAGCAGCGCCCACATAAACTCAACTCAACTGCTTACTTACTTACTTACACCGCTCAGCGGCACAAGGAGATGACGTGCGCGCTCTGCTTAGTCCTTAGTTGCACAATCTATTAAACTTTGTTGCGTCCACACTGACACCAAAGTAAATAGTAAATATTTGCATATTTTAATTATTAGCAGAAGCGAAAACAACAACAAAAAAATGCCAAGTTATAACTTAGGTGAGGACTTACTGGTTGTAGGTGGCAGCTGTTACACACTTCTTCTTCTGATCTGCCCAGCTGGTTATGTAACACGAGCAAGGCATGACTGAAGTACTCGCACTGTAAAATGGCGGTCGGAAGGTGCAACACAGTGCTCTTAAGAAGTATGTTTGCAACTTTGTTAAAGTTCTGACAGCACCTTACTATGCTACTATCAATATTAAGCACACACACATCGATATACACACGAGCGCGTTGGCTGCGCTGACTTCGTAATAGCTCAATAGCTGATGGTGCTGAGCGGAGAGGTGCACTTGTATGCTCAAGCAAATATATATATACATATACATATATGCACTCCAGGTCCTTGGCATTGATTGCATTTACGTTTTACGTATCGGTAGCGGAAGACGTTGCCTTGCATTGGTGCAATGTCCCTTTGCCTTTGCAAGGACCTTACTCTGCTACATTCTTCGTATGCCAACATCTTCGTATTTGCTCAAACACATACGAAGTGCAAAGTCTGCTCTTCATGCTGCACATTTACTTTGCTTTTATATATATGAGATTCTCTCCTTTTTCATATTTTAATTTTATTTATACGAACACTCCTGCGTATGTGTGTTCAAGTTGCATGCTCCATTAGTGCTATATGCGATTGTAGCAAACTTTGATTATGCTCTCCGTATAGTTGGCGTACATATGCCGATGCCAGCTGCTGCTGCGCCACCAAATATCGTTACTTATTATTGTGTATCTCTTTAACCCCTTTGCCTTTCTTCACCTTTGCTTCATTGCTGCGTACCTTACGATTACCAGCTGCCATTACGATGTGCATATTATACAAACCAACGAATATGTAAGTGTCCATCTCATTGAAATTTTCAAGTCTTGCATTTAACTTAGCTTAACGTTTGCGTTTTCCGGAGCTTTAAGTTCAGAAAGTTTGCCACTAAGTTTTAATTTACGGTAATGTCTTCTTTAATGGTGGCCTCCTTTGGTGAGTCAAATCTATGTTTGTATTGCGGATATGAAAGAGAAATTCTTAATCTGGCAGAGATGGGTCGAATAGGAGCGGATGCTAATACTAATGTATTGTTTGAAGTCCTCTTTTGTCGACTTTCTTATGTCCTATGCTATATTTCATAGGAGTATACGCCATTGATGGGTGTCGAACCTATTAGTAAACCCGTATCCTGCATAAAACATCTTCTGATAAGAGTAAATTAGTCACTTGGTGTCAAGTAGTTCAACAGTTAAAACATCTTCTGATAAGAGTAAATTAGTCACTTGGTGTCAAGTAGTTCAGATTTTACAGATCGCGTACTTAATACTGAAGTCCTGCTGAGAAGATGCCACATTTCATTGATCGTTTGAGTGAGCTTTGAATTGGATATTGTTTCCTATACTGTGAACAATTTTATAGTATAATGCACTTATATGAAATTGTGGAAAACCTTATAAATATACAAATTGACATATGTACGTATTAAGATCCCCCTTTCGACGTTCCCATGGAATCAAGATATATATTTATGGAATTATTTTAAAGTATATTTCATCTTTATTATATCACTTTATCACCATTTCAATAGTAATACGAATGTAGTAGCAATTATTTTATTAATAAAAGTTCGGATTCTCTACTTACTACCATCGCATACTATTGTGAATAGTGATACGACATTGAAGAAGATGATAGTGGTAAAAATAAAAAAAACTTTCTTTCAGACTCACTTGGTGCGTAATTTTTATACTTTCGCAACAAATATGCTACTACTCGACTGATTTCAATTCTGTACATACTTGACACCTTGATGACACGACTGAAAAATGGGCGAATTCATTAACAAACAAGCCTACTTTCCATATAACTAATTTGAGTTCCATCTGATTCCTTCACTTCATAATATATGCATAAGGAACTAATGTATGGTAACGGGTGATTTTTTTGAGGTTAGGATTTTCATGCATTAGTATTTGACAGATCACGTGGGATTTCAGACATGGTGTCAAAGAGAAAGATGCTCAGTATGCTTTGACATTTCATCATGAATAGACTTACTAACGAGCAACGCTTGCAAATCATTGAATTTTATTACCAAAATCGAACACTGATTTTGTTCGAAATGTGTTTCGCGCTTTACGTCCGATTTATGGTCTACATAATCGACCAAGTGAGCAAACAATTAATGCGATTGTGACCAAGTTTCGCACTCAGTTTACTTTATTGGACATTAAACCAACCATTGCGTCTGTTTCTGAGAGTGTGGCTGAAGACCGTGAAATGTCGATTCGTCGCCGTTCGCAGCAATTGGGTTTGTGTTATTCGACCACATGGAAGATTTTACGCAAAGATCTTGGTGTAAAACCGTATAAAATACAGCTCGTGCAAGAACTGAAGCCGAACGATCTGCCACAACGTCGAATTTTCAGTGAATGGGCCCTAGAAAAGTTGGCAGAAAATCCGCTTTTTTATCGACAAATTTTGTTCAGCGATGAGGCTCATTTCTGGTTGAATGGCTACGTAAATAAGCAAAATTGCCGCATTTGGGGTGAAGAGCAACCAGAAGCCGTTCAAGAACTGCCCATGCATCCCGAAAAATGCACTGTTTGGTGTGGTTTGTACGCTGGTGGAATCATTGGACCGTATTTTTTCAAAGATGCTGTTGGACGCAACGTTACGGTGAATGGCGATCGCTATCGTTCGATGCTAACAAACTTTTTGTTGCCAAAAATGGAAGAACTGAACTTGGTTGACATGTGGTTTCAACAAGATGGCGCTACATGCCACACAGCTCGCGATTCTATGGCCATTTTGAGGGAAAACTTCGGAGAACAATTCATCTCAAGAAATGGACCCGTAAGTTGGCCACCAAGATCATGCGATTTAACGCCTTTAGACTATTTTTTGTGGGGCTACGTCAAGTCTAAAGTCTACAGAAATAAGCCAGCAACTATTCCAGCTTTGGAAGACAACATTTCCGAAGAAATTCGGGCTATTCCGGCCGAAATGCTCGAAAAAGTTGCCCAAAATTGGACTTTCCGAATGGACCACCTAAGACGCAGCCGCGGTCAACATTTAAATGAAATTATCTTCAAAAAGTAAATGTCATGAACCAATCTAACGTTTCAAATAAAGAACCGATGAGATTTTTTTTATGCGTTTTTTTTAAAAAAAAGTTATCAAGCTCTTAAAAAATCACCCTTTATAAAACTTTACACAAATACTGTATTTGAGCTGTGGCATCGCTTGTGGAAAAATTGTCAAAATCGGCCTACAATTTTTCAAGGCCCCGGGGTATCTCAGATATTTCAATTTGATTCAGAGAGAACCTTTTTCTTCTATCTAATATTGTGTCTCTGTACCAAAAATGGTTAAAATCGGGTCACAACTTCCCCTAGTTCCCATATACCTTATATTCGGATTATCAAACTTCCGGTAGGCTTCATACCGCATATATTGGTTAATATAAGATATATTAGAAAATTTAGTGAGCATATGGTCTTGGATATAGTGTACCGTGGTGGTGAAAATAAATGAAATCGGTACTGGAATTACCTTAGCCCCCAGATACTATATGGGATTTTCGTTATTTTTGAACTTTAATCCGAATATATCGGTCAAATTGTGGGTTATCTTTATAAAAATATAGCATTAATTTGCGAGAGTATAAAATGTTCAGTTGCACCCGAAGTTAGCCTTTTCTTACTTTTTTATCAAGTTTTAACCTTTTCACCACGATCCACCACATATCCCACCCCCTTCAATAATACATTTTGTTTTTTGACACATGTCAATTGCATTTTATTTCAATTCTCGAAATGTTACAATTCCTTTGCAATAAATAAATAAATAAATAATTATTTTAAAATATTATTATTCGTTTTTTTTTGTTTTTTCTTTTAATAAATAAATAAATTATGGTATAAATAATTGTTTGTTCGGCAATAAATAAATAAATAAATATATATATATATAAATAAGTTAAGTAAGCAACAATTCGTTGTACGCTTCTTATGTTTTTTGTTTTGTTTGAGTTTGTTTTGAGTACACACATTTAATTTCCCATTGAGTTATTGTAAACAGTATACAGAAATATTTGGCAACTCTGCTCACATAAAACTATGTTGGAACAGTTTGTGTTTGCTACTATGCATTTTCTGAAACGCTTAAAGCTAACGCTTAAATATTGGCCACGGCGACCATTGTTGGTCAATAAATAAATAAATAATTAATTTAATAAATAAATTAAATACAATAAATAAATAAATTATTTAATAAATAAATAAATTAGCACATTAGTTTATTGCATAAATTAAATAGGCACAAATTGACGTTTAATGTCTTAGGTGTATTATTACAAAACACTGGTTCATCACTTAATGCTAAAATAAATAAATAAATAATTAAATATTTTTTTCCAACTTTCTTCTTCTTCTTCTTTTCTCTTTCAAATGGCATTTGTTTAAGTGAAAATTGTTTAAATTAAACACTTTTGTTAGCAAGTGTTTTTTCCTTTATATAAAATCAATAAATAAATAAATATTTTATTTAATAAATAAATAATTTATACACCCTTGTGAAAATTGTCTTTCACTACATTTTAAGCAATAAATAAATAAATAAATAATTGTGTATAAAAAATATTTTTTTTTGTTTTTTTTTTTATTTTTTTGCACAAATGGCAAACATTTTGCTGCATTTGTCAATAAATATGTATATAAATAAATAAATAAATAAATAGTTATACGCTGCTTTGTCTTCGTCATTTTGAAATTGCATTTAACCCTAAAGCTACCATAAATAACCCACACCCGAAAAAAACATATCCATTTACAATGCAAATCACTTAACAAACTACATTCGCATAACTTCAACATTAATAAATAACTCGCTTTGCGTATAAATATATAAATATTTTAATAAATAAATATTCAACACCGCCATGAAATGAGCTAAGCAGAAAATCTGGATGTTCATCGAAAATTTTTTCTCTATTTTTCTATATTTTTTTATAATATTTTAGCGCTACGTTAAAGTTGTTTAGTAAAAAATTTTCAAGGCAGCATTTCTATTTCGATTCTGTATATGGGGCATTCTCTGGAAAAAAAGCCACTTGAAAAAAAAAGTTCTTTATTTTTTTTGGCAATTATATATCTTATAGTACATGTAAAACCTAAACTAAAACATATAGTTTTAGGTCTGTGTAACGCGGGGTTGCCATATTATAAGGGGCCAAAGTTTTTTGTAAAAAAATTTTCGAACCGCCATAACTTTAAAACTAATGAACAGATTTTAAAACAACGTGTGACTTTTTTGTACAGAATTTCTCAAACTTTGAAACTGTATATCGTAAAATTTTTTAAAATTTATATTTCATAGCAAAAAATTAAAAAAAAATTTTTTTTGGAATTTTTAACAACTTATGCCCCCTTCGATTTTTTTCGAAAATATCTTAAAATGTTCCTTATTTCATAACCTTTTTACCCCCCAAAGGGAATTTTGGGACAGCAATATTTGTATGAGCTACAAATAAAAAACCAACTCAGAACAAGATGAAAAATCATTGATTTATGTACTATTATTATCAGAATTTAGCGTAACCCAGGATTAACGACGTGGACGTAGCAGACATTTAATACCTTTTTGTTTTTTTTTATTTTTTAATATTTTTGTATTTTTAAAATTTTTAATTTTTTTTTGTTTGTTTTTTTTTTGTTTTTGCTTTTTTTTTTTAATTATTACGTAGATTAGATTCAAGTACGTGATAATTTTAAATAAAAAACAAAAACAAAAAAAAAAAAAATTAAAAATTTTAAAAATACAAAAAAATTAAAAAAAATATTAAAAAATAAAAAAAAACAAAAAGGTATTAAATGTCTGCTACGTCCACGTCGTTAATCCTGGGTTACGCTAAATTCTGATAATAATAGTACATAAATCAATGATTTTTCATCTTGTTCTGAGTTGGTTTTTTATTTGTAGCTCATACAAATATTGCTGTCCCAAAATTCCCTTTGGGGGGTAAAAAGGTGATGAAATAAGGAACATTTTAAGATATTTTCGAAAAAAATCGAAGGGGGCATAAGTTGTTAAAAATTCTAAAAAAAAAATTTTTTTAATTTTTTGCTATGAAATATAAATTTTAAAAAATTTTACGATATACAGTTTCAAAGTTTGAGAAATTCTGTACAAAAAAGTCACATGGTGTTTTAAAATCTGTTCATTAGTTTTAAAGTTATGGCGGTTAGAAAATTTTTTTACAAAAAACTTTGGCCCCTTATAATATGGCAACCCCGCGTTACACAGACCTAAAACTATATGTTTTAGTTTAGGTTTTACATGTACTATAAGATATATAATTGCCAAAAAAAATAAAGAACTTTTTTTTTCAAGTGGCTTTTTTTCCAGAGAATGCCCCATATACTAAATTGGAAATCGCTTTATCTACGCTTTTCTGCAAAGCACATTTTCAAGGCGGGTGTCTAACTTTCATTACTTTCAACATCTTTTCAATATCGTTTCATTTTCTTAAAGCTAAATTCTTTTGTTCATAGAACTTAAAATGATATATCATAGATATATGGCTTTCCAGTGTTGCCAAGTTTCATTTTCCGTACGGTTTTGTTAGCGCAACTAGTGCTGGTAATGCATAAAGTACTATTGAACTTGTGGAACACTTTTCATTATGTATAAATACTAATATCCACGACACATTACTGACTGTATTACATTGAATCAGAGTTCAGAGTTGCTACTTTGCAATATTACTATCAAATATGCCACAAAACCGTTATAACATTGTTAAAATTCATTCCAAACAATACTAACTGTATTGTCGTAGTTCATTTATTGGTCACTGGACATTTCAGAGATTCAAGAATTATCAACAGCATAGCTGAGCAGTGCTGTTGCCGCCAAAAAAACAACAACTTTCTTGATTGTTGTAAATTTTACAGGCACTTTTTCTTTCGTTTATAAATAAATAAATATTTCAATAAATAAATAATTTAATAAATAAATAAATTATTTAAATAAATTAATAAATAAATAAATTATTGAACTCCTTAGCATCCATCCACGAATAAATATGTGTTTTTCGTTTAATAATTTAAATAAATAAATAAATAAATATTTTGTATATATGTATATGCAATAAATAAATAAATAAATAGCAATAAATAATTTGTTTTCTTTTCTGTCATTAAGACCGCTATTTTGTTGTCACACCTAACTGTCATTATATATTACCCAAATGTCATTTCGCTCTCTGTCGTGCTACTTTCCACCAACTCCCTCTTCCACTTACAACTGATACGGATGACAGAACTGATAGACCAAACGCTGCGAACGCTCCGTCTTCTTCATGATACCCTTCTTGTAGTATTGTCTTATCGAACGCGATAATTTGTCATAATTCATTGCGGGACGATTCTTGCGTCCACCCCATAATTTTGCGACACGCACTGAATCTTCGATTTTGAAGATGCCACGATTGCGATCGATCCAACGTATGGCTGTGCCGTGTGCGTGCGGTTCGGCTAGGAGTTCCTTGAGGAACTGCCACAAATGTATGTGTGAGCCACCGCTGCGACCGGTGCGCTTGGTGTCTGCTGATTTTGTTGTTGTCGTGGTTGTTGTTGTGCCGGCAACAGCTAGGGCGCTGGTGGTGGGCAGCATATCTTCGTCATCTGAAAGTGAAAGAATTTGATAATTAATTTGCTCTACTAGCGAGTCATGTTTTGAATTTGAAGCTTACCATCGCTTTCTGCCGCATTGCTGTTGAAATGATAGCGCCACACCTCTAGCTGTGCGTACAAGTCGGAGCCGCTCTGGAATGAAAGAAAATAATTTTTTTTTGAAATAAAATTTAAGATTTTACTATTTTCTACTAAACACATAACTATTAAATCTATGCATTATCTTTAAATAATCGATTTTCCAGTAAGGCCATAATGAGCCCAAATGTCCAAAATATCAAAACCCATTAACGGTGTCAGCCAATAAAACAACAACAATGCCGCGCAGCCGCTGGCTACCAAGCTTCGATAAACTCGCTGCTATATACATATGTCCAGCATACATACATACAAACACACACACGCACTCAAACGCTCATATGCATTTCATTTTGTATCGAAATTCGGCCTTGTCGCGTCGACGAAAGTCAACAGCTCTCATTTGCATTTACGTTTAGTTTAATGCCAAAGTCAGTCGAAAAAACTTAGTCATTTAATGTTTATGCGGTGCCATCATTACGGTTTCTGTTTCTGTTTTTATCTTGTCTTTTCTAAGAATTATGTAAGCGCCCAGCAACTGTATGTATATACGAGTAAGCAGGTGCGAGTGTGTGTTTGTGTGTGTGGAAAGAGAGTTGACGCGGTTACACAATTCGATAACTGGTATTAGCGGTGATTTTTTTTGGAAGTTTAACTAATTTTTAAGCATTTTTGTTTTGATTGCAACTATTATATATATACATACATATTTACATATGTGATGCGTTGCATGTATACATATGCATATTAGTCTGACCTTTGACAAAACGATATTTCTTTATTACCTTAGCGCTGTGCTCTTTCTCTATATCGGAGGCTTAGTTTTTGGAAATATTTTTTTTTGTTAACACATTTCTCCACTATTTGTTATTTAATTTGATTAATAGTGCAGAGATAATGATTATATGATTTTAACAGTAATTTATTTATATATTTTACATATGTAAATAATAATTAATGACTTTGTTGCTGTTAGTATTATGTTTTCGTTTAGCTTGTTTGATTTGTAAATATGCATTTATATTTTATATTATAAATTTTTAAAGCAAAATACCCACTGTTTAGGTTAGGTTACGTTCAATAGCTGTGTCCCACCAGGGGAAACACATTTAAACTATTAAGGATAGCCCTATGTGATGCCAAAAATAGCTACTAAAAAAACTATACTTACTTCTAGGGTTTTTATTTCTCGAGAGAGTATCGTTTTCCTCCCCCTTTTTCTAATATTTTCTTAGAAGAAATCAAGTCAAATATTTTAACCGTTCAGAATTGATTCAAAAACCTAAATGCTTGCTCTGAAAGGTTCTATCGATCATACCTATGAGTCTTTGTAATCTGAGTGAACTATACTGTATATCCGATCAAAAACTTCAAGCTCGGCAGTACTCTTAATCTCTTAATCCTCTATAATTATACAACAATTTACATGACTCTTTGAAAAATACCTTTGCTCTCAATACATTATGGGATTAGGAAAAGTATAGTGTTTCCGCAAGAATCGGGTTTATAAAACCGAAACTGATACAGATTCAATGAGAACTGTCCGTTCTGTAAAAACTATTTGAAAAAGTTGTATGCCGTTACAACAACAATAATAGTGTTTCAAGAAATTTCTATATTTTTTGAAATGGGTTCGTAACTTTGGACAAATGTTCCCATCATATCAACGAGGTCGGCTTTATAAATTATTATGAAATCGAAACAGATCCAGATCCAAACAACACTAACCACTTGGTAAAAACTATTTGAAAAAGTTTTAAGCCATTATAAGGTTTTTAAGTCGGTATCTTTGAAAAAGTGGTACCATCACTACCCATAACATGAGGTCGAGATAGATCAGAAGAATACCAAAGTAAAGGTGTTCGCTAATACTATTGGACCCCAATATCAGTTTTGAAAACAATGACTTCATAACTAAGGTTTTTATGGGCTGTAGAACAGATTCGAGACAAGGGAATGTTATAGCATTCATCAACAATCGTTCTTATGATCTTCTCAAAGTTTCTACTTGAATGTTAGTCAAAAATGCTGATTTTAAAGTTTTTAAATAGAAGTTACTTTATGCTCACTAACTTTGATGAAAAATTTTGCTATTTTGGTCAACTGGGTTGGGTTTGTGAGCTTGTTGATCTTGAAGACGAACTGAGTGAGATCTACAATTTCAATAATGTCATATAGTTTTTCTAGATCTAAAATCTCAAGTAAATTTAATTATTTTTATTTGAAGTTATTTATGAAGTCTAAAATGCTGAAAGTACCTTACTAAAACATCTTCCTTGAACTTTATGAATCTAATTAAAAAGAAGCAGCACAATAATTGCAGCTTGTTATCGATATCGATTCGTGATTCCCTAATTTAGATCAATCAACGCTGATTTAACTGTTAACAAAATCAAAGTGCCAAACAAAAACAAAATAAAGAAACAAAAAATGCAACCACTCTAACAGTAACAACAACTACAAACACACAAACAACAGACAACAACAAAAAAACAAAAAACAAAAATAAAGTCAAAATGCAACACACAATACCGGCGCGATGCCACTCAGCGCAGATTGCATTGATGGAATATTTTCATTTACAATTGACACGCTAACCAACAGCAAGCAAGCAGTACCAAAAGTGCAACAGCAACAAGCAGACACAATGCGAACGAGTGACGAGTAACAAAATCTCCGAAAAACAAAAAAAAAACATTAATTTTGTGTTATTTATAGACAAGTGGGCATAAGAGTGGGCCAGCAGCGATCAGACCCCCGACGGCACTGCGCCGAATCAGCAGTTGTGGTGAATGTTTCCGCCGAGGGGTGGAGACGGGTGTTGGTGGAGCGATTGAGAGTGGCCCAACAACGTGGTTTTGGCTACAAAGCGCCGAAAGACACGCAATCTACAATATTGTTGTACAACAAAAACATACAAATACCAACAACATATACGGTATATATAACTACAACAACCGACCGTAATGACAAAATCGGCTCACTTTCACCTTGCAATGTCGTTGCTGGTCGTTGGCTCAGTTACTTTATTTCCACATCGTCAGGCGAGCTGTGTTGTTTTTGCTCTTGTTGGTTTTACTGTTTACAGTGTTGTTGCCCATTGCTGCATTGTTATTGTTGCTGCGACGCTTCCAACTTGCCACTCGGCAACTCGTTCGTCTCTCTTACCAATCAACACAATTTATGTTCTTGTTGTTGTTGTTGTCTCGATTTTTGTTGCTCTTTCACATTATGCACATCGCATAAGCTTTGGGTAAATTATCACAATTCGGCGCATAATAATTTTCCAGCTGGTCGCGACGAACGAACGGCCTTTCTCTCCCCCGCCGTTCCGTCGCCACCACGAGTCACAGTAGCACCGTGGCTGAGGTGATGGCTGAGCGGTGCCGCCGTCTCCATGATAGCGGCGACAGCTACAATTTCACTAAACAACCTTCACACTCGCATTCTTTTTCACCTTCGTCCATGACCACGGTTACTGATTTTTTCCATTTCATCGATTGCATTTCTTCAGCGCCGTACGTCCGTCCGTCCCGCGCCGTCTGCTTGCGATTGTGTCTGGCGGCTTTGACGTGATCACGGTCAATCTGTCGCCGTCACCGACGCTGCAGACGCTCTTCCTCCGCTTTACACTTACCAAAAGCTTGTGTCGTCGATATGAAGTCGTTCTGGTTACGATTTTTGTTTTGATTGCTGCCAAGCGTGTCATTGTTGGTATTGTTGTTGCAATTGCCGGTTTTGTTGTGAGTTTTGACTTTTTGCGTTTTTTGTGTTTTGCGGAATTTTTTTCGCGTTTCCGATTTTGTTGATTTGACTTGTATGGCTGTGTGTTTGGCTAACAGTGTTGCCGTTCTGCTTGAAAAGGGACTGTAGTACGAAGTTAACTGAGATAAGGTCTTCGACAGCTTTTTAGATTTCTTCTTAATTTGGACATCTTGGTTTTTGGGAGTTCGACTAGAAAAGCTTTTGAGTGAGGACAATTTTTTAGTGAGGACAATTCTTGGGCAAGTGTTTTTAGTGGGTGTTAGACACGAACTGAACAGTTCTGCTAGAAGAATATATTTAGCAGATGTTCCATGTTCCAACCATTTCCCCATGGGTTGTATGGTACCAAAACCTCAAGTTAGGATTGGTTAGGTTAAGGGGCATATCTCGCATGCAGAATATCTCACTTGAATAGGAGCGTCGTCGTTTGTGGTACCCAAGATAACTCCTAATGGATCTGAAAGACCCTCAAGATTTGACAAAGCATTTATAAACTATTACTTAAGATTCTTTGAGATTTTTCATTTCAGATTTACCCTGATATTTGAGAAATGCTATTGAGAACCTTTACCGTGTTTGAGAACCTCAGAAAACTTTGAGATCTTCCGGTTTTATGTACATTGGAGGTCAGTGGAACCCAATCTCAAAACCAAAATTACAAAGGTTTTTCGGAGAACATTATGAAGATTAGTAGAGAAGCTTTTAAAACCTCATCTACCCTGGGAACATTTGACGTTTCCAAGTTTCACTCATAAAAGTTGGGTTAGTTTCACACAAGAGTACCGAGGTTGCCTCGGCTCTTAAAATAATTTCGTGATTAATATTATCCGCATTTTACTAATTATTTTCGTACTTATATACGAAAATGTTCGTAGTAACATAACCGTTGGCAATACTGTCCGTCACTTTGCGCAAGTGCAATACGTTTTAATGTTAATTTTATTGTTTTTGTTGCACTTGTTTTCCATATCAGCTTGGTGCTAGTCATTTACTTTCGTTTGCATACCCGTTTATAGAACAAAAACAACAAGAAACAACAGTAAAAATTCAACTACTACAACAAAGCTCATTTAATGCCTTCTCTCACTTCATTCACTCTCTCTCTCTTTCACACTCTAGCTCGCGCTCCCTCTGCCGCTTTGATCGCCGCATTCCAACATTTCGACTCGTTTACTGTTGATACTTTTTCCACTCTATGTAGTCTTCCTCCTTTCTTGCTGATCTGCCATTTGGTGAGTCCAAAAATAAATTTAACACATTTTTGTTGTTGCTGTTGTTGTTATGGCTTTTAACTAGTCACTCGATCACTTGGCGCACCGCTCACTTGCGTTAAAAGCTTACTAATCGTTGGTAAGTTTGTTGTTGTTGTTGGCGTCTGCAGCACCTTACCGTTGCGCTGTCATTGTTGTTGTTGTTTTAGTTTAATTATGGCTTTTAGGCGCGAGCGCTGCTTCTTCACTGCTTGTGTGTGTGTGTGTTTGTTTGTCCGTCCGGCGTTTATGAAAATGACGTCAACGCAGTTACGAAACTTGTTTCTTCAATTCTCTCGCCTCCTCTTCGCTTTTGGTTTGTTGTTGCCAACACTATTTGTTATTTGTTTAATTTTAAACTGTCCATTTTTGTGCAAAATTAAATTTTTGGCCCCTTGATTTTGTAACCCATTCGTATTTGTTATATGAGTAGTATATGGAATTTTTCGTGCGACCACTTCGGCGTGTCTTTCTTTCTTTATTTTTATATTTTTTTTTCTCAACTCTTTTGTTGCTGTTTGTAAGTCTCTTGGTGATAAGTAGTCGTCTTTCCTCTGCGTCTTTTGTCCATCACATTAAGCATCATTGAATGCGTCTTACACTGACCGCGCGCCGGCCCGACTTGTAGCCCAACTCGCTGTAACTGTATTTTTGGGGCAAATGCATATTAAAGCTTACGGCATTTACGGCACACATGCGAGCGGTTATAATGGAAAAGCTACCTTGCATCTTTCTTTATTTTCTTGTGCTCTACTTAACACAAGGGACGGCTTAGTGAGCCAGTTGCGATTGCGCAATCAAAATTTGCTTTGAGTACAATGTGTGTTATCGAAAGTTATTATTGGCCCTAATAGCTTCGTTTGCATTTATCGATAAAAAATAAAATATTTTTGTATTTATCGATATATCGACTTTTCGTAATTTCTTTTTCGTATTTAGTGGTTAATCGATAACGTTTTTGGTTTTAACTCACCTCTGGCACTCGTCGTTTGAATTCTTCCTCGCTGAGCAATATCAGTGCTGCACCAGTTTCCGGGAATTTCGTCTCCAAATCTTCGATTTCTGGCAATTTGAACTGTGCTACTGTGGAACGTAGCCAAGAGTGTGCTTGAGTTGCCGACCAATCGCTGGGATCTGAAAGTAAACAAGAATATTTAGACACGATTCTTCCATAAAAGAGAGAGAACAAAATAGACGCAGTCAGTTTTCGAGATCTGTTTATCTTCAAAACTTTCGGAAAAGGACCCGAACTCATGATCTCCACAATTCTCTATGATGATCTTATGAATCGACCTTATTGGGACCACAATGTAAAACCCAATAAATATAATCCAAATAGTTTGAAGAGCTCATGGAAATAGCTAATCTAGATATTTCGTTAAATTTAAGGTTGATATTTCTAAAGATCTTTTTCGTAAATTTCATATTTAGGAAACTTCCAAATAACGCCGGAAAGCTTTGTGGAAACAAGATAGGGATATAAAGTCCATTACTGCCTGAGGGAAAGGTCTATTTCTTTATGAGAGTTCATATTATAGGGACATACCTAGAAGAAATGAGATTTATACTTATGACTTACCTTGTGATATCTGCAGTTTGGCGCAGGTCTCCACGGCCAAGCTCTTCGTATCCTCGAGAGCCATTGAGATCACTTGTTCGATATTGTCACCAACTTCATGCATGCTACAACCCATGGGGAAATGGTTTTCTTCGAAGAACTCACGTAGCATTTGTTGATCTTGACTTTTTTGCTGTTGTTGTTGTTGCTGCTGCTGATGTTGTTGTACGGGCATCGCTGCAGCCGGCTTCAAATGGCATTCGCTGTTGCTGTTGTTGTAATCGTTATAAGCTGTGCTGGAGAATTCCTTCTTATCGAGCAACATATTCAGATCGATCAATGTCTCCACATCAGCATCGAGCGGTTCCGATTTGATATCGGGCCACGATGAATGCGGCGACGGTGCTTCACAATTGGATTCGGGCGGCGATGGTGGCAGGATATGCAACTCTTGTTTAATATTGCAGGCATCTAGCGAGGGATATGGCGATGTGGTGTGTAGAGATGAACGCGACGAGCTCAACGAGGAGCTCAGCGACTCGAAACAACCGGCAAATTGTGTTTGCGGAAAACCGTATTCCGATTGTGCGGGACTCGATTGCGGAGAGGGATAAATATGCGGATACGGTGGTGGTGGTATCAATTGATTGGCTGATTTCAGCATCGGTGACGCTTGTGGCTCACGCTTGATCTCCTCCGGCAGGGAGATAGTGGAACCGAACGACCAAGCTTGCTCGACTTTAATCTGTGGTGGCGTTAATAAGTTATGGAACAGCACGGAAGCTGGGGATAATGTTGTTGGTGTTGTGGGTTGTGTATTGCAACCAAATTGATAAACAATAGTGGGTATATTCCCGTTTGTTTGTTGAGCGCAATCCTGAGGTAGTAGTGATAGATCGAAATTATCGGCATAGGCGGCGAAAGGATCGTTGTAGGTGGACGCGCACGGCGCAGAGGATGTGGACGCGGATGAGTTGGATGGCGGTTCGAGAAATGCGTTGGCGGAAACTGCTGGTTCCACTTTGAGTGAAAGCGAGAGTTGAGCGGATGATTGCATCGGCGTTGTTGTGTGTGTACCAGTAGTTGGTGACAGCTGTAGATGGGGCACTGTGTTGGGTGGCGCCAAGCAATTGCTTTGAGTTAACTGCAATGAGACGAGCGGAAGAAAGAATTTATTGTAGAAGAACGCTTAGCAAAAGCACAGTTAATGTATTTTTCTAAATTTAAGCTTATAAAATCTTAAGCGTTCACTATAAAGCGCCATTTAAATTTCAATCAAGCACACTCACTTTTATTAAAACGCTATTTTTTCGTTTTGATTTTGAAAGCAAATCTATTTTTATCACAATATATCTAGCCACTTTAATTGAGTTGTATGAGCAAAAGGTGCGCGATAACCACAGCCTTGACTTCCGCGTACGTTTCCATCGAAATCAGATCAATCATACAGTTTGGCCATTGGCGGAGCGAATGCCGCTGAGCATACCGTCAACAAAGCGCGTCATTCTAAAACTAGTCGCTACAGCTTCTATGACAGCGCTAAATATTTCTGCGCCAAACTCCAAAGCGTACGCTTTACCTCACTGTTTAGCTGCCATTTTCCAAAACGCTTAGCAATGCAAATCGCGCCGTTAGCGTGTTGGCTGGTATGACGCCACAACGATCGGGTGCGATCTGTGTGCACGCGGCGACTCAGAGAAAATTCCCAAACGAAAATGCATTGGTGCAAGCTGTGGGCTTTCACACATTTTGATTTGCTCAAAAACACCCCCGTCAAAGCGATAAAACCCTCAGAGGCGCTCGTGTGTTGGTTCCATCGTGAGTACTCACATGCACTGAGCAGTTCTGTGCACTAAAGGGTGCAATGTGAGCGCAAATGCAAGCGCCGAAAGCTCGCAGTGTCAACCGAAGCCGAACTGCATTGCTAAGCGCTCAAAATGTGCTGCAATGAAGCTTGTATTTTTAGAATTTCCGCGCCTCAGCGGAGCAAGGCGTAAGCAATAAAGCTTGGCGCTGCAAAAATTGCATTTCATGCTAGAACTAGTTTGTATCTTTTAGTCTGGCTTTCAAGCTATTGACGCCGCTCAATGTTCTGTATGCTTTGTTCTGAAGAGTTTCGTGGAAAAGCGCACAATCACTGAGCAGCATAAGCTTGAACTGAAAGCTAGAAATCCAAGCTAAGCGCTTACTATTGTTGTTATGGTTATTTTATTAATTCTATTTTGATTTCAGGAGCGATGTGTGTGTTTACGTTTTATTCTATATTTTTTCGTATCTATTTATAATATAATTGATTTTATGTAATTTTTTTTGCGCTGATAATTCGCGCCCTGAGAAGCATATCCAATGCGCCGCACAGTGGGCGGAGTTCACACAATTAAAAAAAAAGCATTTACGGGCTGAGTATCGATTTCAATTAAATAATAGTTATTCAATAATTAACATAATTACAATTTGCATATTTAAATAATGGTAATCAAGAAAATTATCACTACGTTTATTTTCTGGTTTATAATTTCTGTAAAGGTAATAACGAAATTTAGATGACGATTACTTAATTATAAATTTGGTAATGGTAATCATGAAAATTACGATTATAATTACTTCATTCTGATTAAATAATTATTGATTCATAACTTCAATAATCATAATCATAAAAACTACGATTAAGATTATTCAATTACAATATCAGTAATGATAATCATGAAAATTACCATTATGTTTACAGAAATGTAATGAATAATTTGCGGTTTATATTTACATTTCAATACAATTTCTGTAATGGTTATCAGAGTCATAAGGATTAAGATTAATATTACTCAACTACAATTTCTGTATTGGTAATCACGATTATTACAAATACGTTTAATTTCTGTTTTATAATTTCAGGAATGGTAATTATGTTTAGTACGATTACATAATTGTACTTAAATAATTAAAATCGGGAACATTTTTATTAAGAATGCTTAATTACAATTTCAGTAATGGTAATCATGAAAATTATGATTACAAATGTATAATGGTATTTAAATAGTTAACGGTTTATATTTTAACTAATCATTATCAATATCAGGACTACCTAATTATAATTTCCGTAATGGTAATTAATAAAATTACGACTACGTAATTGAATTTAAAAAATTAGAATCATTAAAATTTCGATTACTTAATTACAATGGGAGTAATGGTAATCAGAAAAGCTGCGATTACTTTTAGGTAATTCTAATCAAATTACGGTTTACACTTTCACTAATCATAACCAAGCTTACGATTATATAATTATAAATTCAGTAATGGTAATCAAGAAAATTATGATTACATGTAATTTCTGGTTTATAATTTTTGTAAAGGTAATCAAGAAAATTATGATTACATGTAATTTCTGGTTTATAATTTTAGTAATGGTAATCAAGAATATTACTTTTATGATTACATAATTGTAATTAGGAATGTAATGTTAAGTAATATATTTCTTATAAAATTGTCCAACATTAGTTATTTAAAAACAATTTTTTTTATAAATATGAATAACATTTTATAACCGTAACACACATACTGTACGCTGTTAACACTACACTAGTGTTGTTGTTGTCGTTAGTGTTTGTTTAGCAGTTGCCAGCGGCCGATTTTTTAAAACTGATTCGGGGTTTTCCAACGCCAAGCCAGTTTGCGTTCGAGTCGACTAGGCGTGAGCAGCAAAAGCAAGCGAGCGAAGTTCTAAGTGTGCATGAGAATATACACAGTTACTCATATTTATATACATATATATAGATATGTATAGTAGCTACATGCTAACATGTATGTGGCATGCGAGTTAACGCCGACGGCGCTGGCAATTTTATACGAACATTGTTTGAAATTTATATGCGCGAATTCACTTCATATGCTTATACATGCGATATATGTGTTCGTTTGTGTTGTTGTTGTTGTGCTGTGTATTAAAATGCAGACATAAATATGTAAATGCCAACAACTAGTCACGAAGTTATTACATTTTTTATTGTGGAAAAAATTGAAAATAAATAAAAATAAATTCGAAATCGAATTGAAACGCTTTAGAATTAGCAATGCAACAACAACAACTGCGCGAATATAGAATAACCCAAACGCTGGAAAATGTTAGCGCTGGGATTTTACAACAACACGTCAGACGCTGTTGGCTGCTGACTGCTGGCAGCTGGTAATTGGAGTAATGATTGTGGGCAGATAAGTTGGTTGGTTATGCCGCGAACTGTGGCCATACGTTGTTGTTTTTTGCTAACACATTCGTGTTGTTAAACAAATACCAACAACAACAACAAAATGTGTTACTACAACAACCAATAGTGGCAGTATGTGTCAATTGTGCGGGAAAATTAATTGATTTGAATTTCTAAAAATAACTTTGCGACACGACCGTCTCAGCAGCAGCAGAGACCTACAGTCCCGCTTCATTCGTTCGCCCGTCCGCCTGTGCGTTTGCGCCTGTCAGTCGTCGCATAAATATTGTACACAATGAGAGGTATTGTGTGCGATCGCTTAAGAAAAAAAATTCCTATTCGATTTATGACGTTTTCGAGTTGCGAATTGAGAATTTATTAGCTGCAACATTGACAGGTGTCGAGGCGCAAAAGCAGCAGCAGCAGCCGTAGCAGAATGACAGTAGAGAAATATAAAAATTGCAAAACAACAATCACCAATGATTTGCTGTTTGCCTATTCACATAATGGTTGAGTTAAAGCTCACAATTGCTTATAACTTGATTGCCAGCCACAATTGTCGCTTGCCTCAATTCGTTACGTTAACTTTACTTTAGACTAGCAGCAGAGATTTAGAACACGAAATATAAAGTGTTACTTTGCCCTGTCCCGTTGTGTGAACGCTTGGAAAACGTGCAGCGTTCTTCGGTTTTTCTGTTTCACACCAATAACAATCGCAGCGTTTGTTCGTCGCCAGCGTAATGGCAAAGCAGGAAGTTCTGTGGAATTTCCATAGTGATCTAATTTTGTGCGCAATATGGCGCAAAACAGGACAAGGCGGGAGGCATGTTAAAAGCATAGTTTTAGCTACATCAAATGGGTAGCGATAAAAAATGTAAACATTGTAAATTAATTAATGCTTGCTACAAGTAGTATGACAATGAAGCTTAATGGTTATTTTATATTGTTATTTAATTGATTGAGGAAGCAAGTGCTTACGTATAGTTGGTACAAAAAGCCATCTATATTTAGTCTTTGTAGTATTGTAAACAGATCTTTAGTTTAGTCAATAGCTTACTACTGAAACGGAGTCTTTTAATTGAGTTCATTAACAAGTGTTAAGTATATAAGTATATTTGTAGGCTTCTAATTTAATTTTTCAATGGCTTTATTGAGCAAATAAGCAAAAAGTTTATCAATATACTTATAGGCGTGTCAAACTGCCCTTTAATTGAGTCAATTAATGAACGATTTAATTACGTCATTAGGTCAGTGATCCATAAATATATTCGTTGTGTACTTGTAGATGTTCTAAAAGGCTCTAAAGTTTAGTCAATTCCTTGATTGAAGATGTTTTAAAAACTCCTTAGTTTAGCCAATAGCTCTACCTTATGCTATTGCCTTATAGCTTTTTCTCACAGCCGCTTAATATATTCGATTAGGAAATTAATTAAAAGTATATATGTAGGCTTCTGATATTTTATATTATTTTGTCAGTAGGTAATTAAGCAAATGATCTATGTAGTTATAGGTGTTTCACACAGTTCTTTGTTTTAGCCCTTTAATTAAGTCAAGTAGTAAGGAAATCTCTTGAAGACTTTAATGTAGTCGATTAGGAAATTAATTATAAGTATTTTTTTAGGCTTCTAGTTTAATTTAGTGAATGGCTTAATTGAGTAAGTAAATAGTCTGGCAATCTACTTTAGAGCTTTTTAACTGAGACAATTATTGAATGATTTGTAATTGTTTTAAATAGCTAAATTTAATGTAGCTTCACAAGCTGTTTGAATTGAGTCTGGAAATAAAAGTCGTCTAAATGAAGGTTTGTGGGTGCTTTGTAGATATAGATTTTTAATTTATAAGAAAGTTTAATTCACTTAATTACTAAGCGTTCTACGTCTATAGTTATTTGATACAATTTTTTAATTGAGTTGATGAGAAAGTGAATTTAATTCGTAGGCCTGTGAGTTTTCAGCCTTAATTGCAGTCATCTCTTTATGAAGTAAATTAGAAAATCACTATCAGCTATATAAATATTTAATCGATTGAATTAGTGAATGGTTTAATTAAGTCAATTAGTAAGTGACTCTGCTAATTGACTTCATTAGGTGCTGTCTAAAAGTAACTCTAACGAAAAATATTTAAATTTAATCAATTTAAGAACTACTTTAATTACTTTTGAATTATATAAAGCATTTATATTATATGGATATTCAATAATAATAAGTTGCATACATGTAGTTCCTCAGTTCATTTTTATAATAAAGTGATTTCAATGTAGTTGGTGTTGATTTTATAATAAAACTTATACAGGGTGTCGATTATTTTTATCAATTTTGTTATATGGTTAGTTAAGGGCTTCCACTCAAAAGCAGAAATTATTTCTTTATCTTAAAAAATATTTTATATTTGGGGCATTCTCTGGAAAAAAAGCCACTTGAAAAAAAAAGTTCTTTATTTTTTTTGGCAATTATATATCTTATAGTACATGTAAAACCTAAACTAAAACATATAGTTTTAGGTCTGTGTAACGCGGGGTTGCCATATTATAAGGGGCCAAAGTTTTTTGTAAAAAAATTTTCGAACCGCCATAACTTTAAAACTAATGAACAGATTTTAAAACACCATGTGACTTTTTTGTACAGAATTTCTCAAACTTTGAAACTGTATATCGTAAAATTTTTTAAAATTTATATTTCATAGCAAAAAATTAAAAAAAAATTTTTTTTGGAATTTTTAACAACTTATGCCCCCTTCGATTTTTTTCGAAAATATCTTAAAATGTTCCTTATTTCATCACCTTTTTACCCCCCAAAGGGAATTTTGGGACAGCAATATTTGTATGAGCTACAAATAAAAAACCAACTCAGAACAAGATGAAAAATCATTGATTTATGCACTATTATTATCAGAATTTAGCGTAACCCAGGATTAACGACGTGGACGTAGCAGACATTTAATCCCTTTTTGTTTTTTTTTATTTTTTAATATTTTTTTTAATTTTTTTGTATTTTTCAAATTTTTAATTTTTTTTTGTTTTTTTTTGGTTTTTGCTTTTTTTTTAATTATTACGTAGATTAGATTCAAGTACGTGATAATTTTAAATAAAAACCAAAAAAAAAAACAAAAAAAAAAAAAAAAAAAAATTAAAAAATTTGAAAAATACAAAAAAATTTAAATAAATAGTAAAAAATAAAAAAAAACAAAAAGGGATTAAATGTCTGCTATGTCCACGTCGTTAATCCTGGGTTACGCTAAATTCTGATAATAATAGTGCATAAATTAATGATTTTTCATCTTGTTCTGAGTTGGTTTTTTATTTGTAGCTCATACAAATATTGCTGTCCCAAAATTCCCTTTGGGGGGTAAAAAGGTGATGAAATAAGGAACATTTTAAGATATTTTCGAAAAAAATCGAAGGGGGCATAAGTTGTTAAAAATTCCAAAAAAAAAAATTTTTTTAATTTTTTGCTATGAAATATAAATTTTAAAAAATTTTACGATATACAGTTTCAAAGTTTGAGAAATTCTGTACAAAAAAGTCACATGGTGTTTTAAAATCTGTTCATTAGTTTTAAAGTTATGGCGATTCGAAAATTTTTTTACAAAAAACTTTGGCCCCTTATAATATGGCAACCCCGCGTTACACAGACCTAAAACTATATGTTTTAGTTTAGGTTTTACATGTACTATAAGATATATAATTGCCAAAAAAAATAAAGAACTTTTTTTTTCAAGTGGCTTTTTTTCCAGAGAATGCCCCATTTACTAGCTGCTTTAGAGATGATGTAATTTTAAATCGATTGCAATAATTTTTTACTTTTTTTTGGATCATGAAATATTTCAAATTTGAATTTATGATATTTTTTTAAATTTCCGAAACTGATTCGCAATAAATATCTTAAGAATAAGCAGCTATTTCGGTTTTAGAAAAATATATTCTGCTTTTGAGTGTTCATACTTTTTTGCTGAGCTCAAAGACCACGCCCACTTTACCCAACACCAAAATATGTTTACGCTTTTCATAAAACATATAATCAGCACATAAATTCCTTTTACATTCCCCTTTCAAAACACACAGCACAACGTCAGCCAACCACCACATATACTCACTTACTCAGTCAAAGCCAAACAAGTTCGCTGCTTAAGTCTTTCGTTTGCGCTTCGCTCAACTCCGCGCTAATTTCATTGATTTTGGTTGAAATTGAAATATACGATTTTAATTTGAAATTCATTAATTCCAACAGCGCGCTCGATGGTCATTTGCGGCCGCAGAAACCAGACTGACAAATAGCATACTTAGTAATTGAAAATGGCGAAAAAGCAGAAAAACTGCGCGATTTTATTATAATTTGTTAGTTGAGGTTGGAAATATATATGAAGACCAGAAATAGTGGAAAAAATGATTATGCACATTCTTGAGCGTTGCGTTGTGCTATTGTGTTTCTTTTTGCCATTTAATGCCAGTTTTCTATTTTGCCTTTAGGTGAGTTGTTTTTGTTTGTTGTTTTCTGAAGGTCTTTGGATGACGAGTGGTGTCTTTGGCCCCTTCGCATGTGAATCATCGCTACGCCTTTGATAGTGGCAATTTCAAATGAAATATGCGCAAAGCATTGCACAACATAAGCAAAGCCACGCATAGTGTTTCAAAAGAAAAAAAAACAGAATAACAACAATAACAATGGCACAAACTAGCTTGCTTGGCCCTAAGCGAAGGCTGCGGGGTAAATGGCAAGCAGAAGTAAAGCAAAAAAAGTCACAATAACTATATACAAAGTAATAAAATTAAGAACAAACAGCTCACAAATGTCCAAGTAATTTATGTGCACGTCACCGGCCGCAGGAAAACACACCATTTCATACTCGGCCAGAGATATGCCTGGGCAGTGGCTGATAGCAAGCAAACATAAGTATTTGCCTTAAGTACCAGCAGGCATTGCTCGGCTGCCTGGTGAAGGGCTGTGCCTTTCTCGTCGCGTCTATTGACAGCCCAGTGTAGCGCGGCTCCGGCCGTCACGTGCGCATGCGTGTTGACAGTGCCAGTCGCCGTGCGCTCGGCCACACGACCGCTTGCTGCGCATTTGAATGCGTTCTAAGCGCTGAATGTCGCTATGCTTCTCTGCTCCTTCTCTTGCTTGTTTTTGGATTTTTGCATATTCGCAAGCGCTCGCTTCTAATTCTGTAGGCGTTTGCCTGCCTGTGACAATGCGCGTTCATTATTTTGTAGCGCATTGCACTCATTTTGTATGCAAAACTTTATGCTCAATCATAAACTGACGCAAGTTAAGTACTCGCATTTAAGTATCTGTCCCTATCAGCGCATAAAATCAGCGCTAGCTACCATTATGTGTTGGTTTGTGTGCAAATGTTGTTGTTGTTGGCTTTGTTTTTGCAAAGTGCTGTGTTTGGTATGCGCTTTATTAAGTTAAATGTATTAAAAATGTTGTTGGTAAGTTTATTCGAGAAATAATTGGTGATTACGAGTACATAGGCATTTATTTGTGTACATAAAATCTAAAAAAAAAATTTAATGACCAATTAAAAAATAAAAACAAAAAATAAAAATATAGAAAGACCTTTATTAATAAGTAAATATAGATGGTTTGTCTGCTTGATGATTTAAATTTATAAAATTAGTTTATAATTGAAACTGTTGGCAACCCTTTTGTATTATATAATATATGCAGTTGAACTTCTCTAACTCGAATCACCATAATCCACAAAATAACTTCAAGTTTGAGAGACTTCCAAGTTAAGGAATGTAATTTGTATGAAATTTGACTTCTATTGCCAATTCAAGAGTTCGAGTTATAGACTTTCGAGTTATGGAAGTTTAACTGTATTTTAATTTCATAACATATTGATCTAACCAGTCTTCGTTTTTTTTCGAAAATATCCCAAAAGAAAAATAATTTTTTTTCAATATTTCCTTATTTATTGAATCTGCTTGTTTTTAAGCCTAACAACAGGTTATAAAATCTTAAATCTATTTAAAAACTAGACAAGCTCAACCAAGTGATTGAGCTGGAGCAAGTGATTGGTGAAACTTTGCTCTTTAGTACGCAGGCATATCCCTTCTTTTTAGGCGTGTTTGATCGCAGGAATGTACTAAAGCATTAGCCAATGGGTTTGGGTGATCACGGAGTTTAGATAAATAATTCAATCTGCTGTCCTCAACTTCTTTCTTTACCATAGGGATACCAAGATCTTTATGGATATTTTCATTGCGCATGTACCATGGTCAGCACGTGATTGATCTAAGCATCTTCGATTGGAACCTTTGTATTATATCAATATTAGTTGCACAGGTCGTACCCCACAGTTGACTGCCATACATCCAAATCGGCTTTATGACCGCATTGTATAAAAGCACTTTGTTGTCTAAGCTAAGTTTAGAGTTTTTATTTAAAAGCCAATTTAAATTTGCAGCTATCTTATCTTCATGCACGTTATTTTACTAGATATATGTTTTCTCCACGTAAGCCTTCTATCTAGATACCAAGATAGGTAACTTCATTCGCTTGGGGCACCAAAATATTGTTCATTTTTACTGCCGGACACATTTTTGGTCTTAGAGAAAATGTAACGTGCGTACACTTTTGTTCATTCACATTTAAACGCCAGTTTGCTAGCCATTCTTCGACAGAACTTAAGTGCTTCACCAATATTCTTGATGCTATCATGGGGCATTTGTTACGACTCACTAAAGCTGTATCATCCGCAAAAGTTGATGTCAAAACATTATTAGCAGTTGGAAGATCAGCTGTATATATGATGTAAAGAGTTGGGCCTAAAACACTGCCCTGTGGTACTCCAGCCCTTATTTGTCGTTCATCAGAAATAAAATAACCTACTTTTACAGCAAATTATCTATTTCTTAAATAGGACTTCAAGGTTTTTTTGCAATTGGAAAGGTAAACTTTTTTTAATCTTATACAAAAGTCCTTCATGTCACACTTTATCAAACGCCTGAGCCACATCTAGAATATAGCTGAACAGTACTCTATGTTCGAATGCCTTCCTAATTTCGTTAGTAATTCTATTTACTTGCTCTACAGTGCCATGTTTTGCACGAAACCCGAATTGGTGCGTTGGTATTACATTATTTTCATGAAGGAAAGGAGACATCTTTGATAGTAACACTTTATCTATCATGATTATCTGCGACTTTTTCCATGAAATAGGATAGTATCCGAAATTAAAAATTGCATTAAAGAGCAAAGAGAGCACTGTTTAAGCAATATTTGGTAACTCAATTAGCATTTTTGGAGTAATATTATCGTGGCCTGACGATTTTTTTGGATTAAGCTCTTTTATTCGTCACTTCGTGAACAGTATTATTAAGTATGTGACAATCCTTAAAAATTCTAATAAAATTTTTTTAATATCTGCTAATTATAATATTATTTGTATTTTTATTTTAAAGTGGTCCTAGTGGCAACCCGATAATATTTATTTTTATATTTAAATAAAAAAATATAATTTTTATTAATAACAAAAGTACCCAGAAAAGATGGCAACTCTAGAACTTTTTCGAAATTTTAATTAATTTAAAAAATATATGGCAACCCTAAAATTAATTGTTTTTATTTTTCAAAATTTTAAAATCTTTAATAATAAAAGCTGTTTACAGAAACATAGGTTGGCTACTCTAAAGATTTTCGAAATCATTAAAATTTCACTAGAAACACTAATTTACAGTTAAAAATAGTCCAAGAATTTGAAAATAGAAAGCAAATTTTATTTTGATTAAGATATTTTTCGATTAAAAGTTGCTTGGCTACTCTAGGATTCGATTTTTTATTCATTTTGCCTTCAGATCCTCGGTACACACAGTCGGTTAGACAATTTTTGTTCCAGAAGTTCATATAATTTTCGAAATATGGTCCAATAACGGTATTTGATATAAAAACGGGCGTTCAGAAATAAGTATAATGTATCGAAAGTGCGGTAAGAAGATAAAACAAATTATATACCAAATAAAGCTAATTAAATTTTCGGTCTGATATTTCTCGGTAAATTTCCAAGGTTTCGTGTTAGTAATCATGACTAATAATTTATTGATGACATATTCAATAATATTGAAATGAAAAAACAAGTTTTGAAATTATTTTCAAAAATATAAGATTCTCAGAATTATTGTTCCCTATTGCGAGTGTCGACTGGCAGTAGAAAAGACTTCAGTCGATTGAGTCGATTATATATTATTTTGCTAAGGTGTAACTTGATCGAGCAATATCAAAAATTTCTAACGATTGAAAAAATGTTGTCTACAAATGAGCGAAGCATTCACAGTCGATGGTTGAGCGCCTGATCGACACTTACAACAGCACCTGTAGTCGGCAATCACTCAGTAGTCGATTATCTACTAACAGCCGACACTCGCAATAGGGGTGATTAAAGATTAAAATTAACTCAATTTTATTTACAAGATAGTATATAATTTATATACTGGAAGTGAAGTCATTAATACAAAAACAATATGCAATACTTCCTCTAAATTATAAACAACATGGGACAGAAGACAAATATCTGTCTGAAAAATATACAAATTTATAAACTTGTGTGTATACAAAGATCTGTTTAACTCCGCAAAATCCCAAAATGTATTTGAATTGAAAAAATTCCCGTTTTAACTATGAGATATTAGTTTTTATCAAAAAGCCGCTGAGCGGAAAATCTATTTTTAACTTTATTATAAGATAAAAATTCTACGGATTCCCTTTGCGCTGCCGTGCAACGCAGAATTCATTTTTCTGCTGGAAATCCCTTTACGTGAGTGCAAGCGAATCAATAGATTTATGCAATCAATTACTATTTGCCAGTAGTTAGTCATCTGTGTTGATGAGGTGCTCATCTATACAGAGACAGCTAATCACAGTTTTTCGCACGAGTGTGTGTGTGTAGGTATGAGAGGCTGGAATATATTAAGAATGCAACCATAATTGAGAGCAATAATCCGAACAATGCAGTCGAAGAAAATAGGGAGCGCAACTAACTAACGGCTAATTAAAATTGAATGACGCTTATTATTTATGGGATTTTCCCAGTTTTACAAATAGAGAAATTTATGAAAAAATAATTGTTGCGATTTAAATTGCAAATTGTTTGAATTCGAAATGAAAATGAGTTGTTTGTTATAAACTGATTGTTTAGGTGATTACTGGAATAGAAAATGAAAATAAAATGAAATATGTGGATAAGGAGATGTTAAGTATAAAATTATTGCAATTTTACAGATTTCATAATTTTTTTGTAAAATGTATTCCAATCGTTTAAAAGGTAGGTTGCCAACTGTTTCAAAATTTAAAGCAACAAATTTTTAAAATTGGAAAAGCATTAAAATCTGTAAAGGTTTGAAATAGCTGACAATTTAACATATTTTTGATGAGGGTTGCCACTTTTTTTAATTGTTTACTTTCACAAAATATTATATGTATACAAATATACATATATACAAATATACATATAAGATTTAGAATTAACACAAAATTTTCAAACTAAAAATTTTCAATTGGGAATAATTTGTGGGGAGCCTTGTCACATAATACAGTTATATGTGAAAAAATTAATACGGAAAACGAGTTAATAAAATATAAATATTAATCTAATGAGTTATTAGAATATGGATTCAAAAGAGTTATAAAATTCTTATAACTGAAAATATTTTTCCGAGAAAAGTTGCCACTTAAAAAAATTTTCAACAAAATGTATAAGAAAGAAAGAGAAAATAGTTTGGACATAGTTATAAAAGGGTTTAGAAGGTTTAGATTAGAAAAGTTTTTTAGCATTGTTGCCACTTAATTGGGAAAAAGTTTCTTAAAATAAAACAATTTTAAAAATTAAAAGTTTATGGGATATATGAGGTAATAAAATATGAAAGCAAATGCTCAAAATATAAAGTGTATTTATTTTGAAATTTTTTACAGAATTGAACCATTAGTGTTACAATATGGGCATCAGGGCTTAACCTGATTAAAAACATTTAACTTGCTGATTGTTTTGGAAGCCTTGCCACTCGTTTGGAAAATTGACTTAAGCCGTAAAATAAATACTACAATATACATATTAAACGAAAGACATTTGAGAGACCTTATACTTTTAGAAGTCGGGAGTAGGCTTATAAGTATGGAAGTTAACTTAACATCAACCAATTATAACTTTACCAGAATATGATACTTGACTTTCTAAAGTCCCAGATAAAGAAGAGACAATAGAAGAGAGATTGAAGTGATTTTTGTATAAAATTTTATTTTTATTTTTAATTTTATTATTAAACTAGCAGACCCGGCCACACGTTGTTGTGGCTAAGGTATACATTAAATTAAGTTGGTTGGTCAATCTTGGTTTCGGCGACGATATTGATTACTCGAGGTCGATTTATATTTCGCGGCATGATGACAACTCACACTACTTTTAATTGCAAAGTGAGTGGTGATAGTACAGGCAATTTTATATAGTTTGGGATAATTGACTACGTCATCCTGGTTTGTAGCTGTGTCAACTCTCCTGGACAGAAATTCTAAATTGTCGCATTAAGATCATCGATATCTTTGTTTTTTTACCACCAATATAGGTCATTCACAAATTAAATGACTTTAGGCATGCGATTAGCCCGTCAGTAACAGTTGATCCAGCAATAATTGTAAGAGTCTGGCGTAAATCTCCTGTTAACAGAATCCTGGCTCCACCAAAAACGTTCATCGACAATCAAGATCTTTTAAAGTCCTGTGCAGTACCTCCAGCGACTTCTTGAATATTTGGAAAATCTATTTTTGGCGATTTTGCCGACTGGTGTTTCGTTCATTTGCAATTTAGGAGTAATTTCAAGGCCGAATGTGCCGTATGTTTGCCTACTAACAGGTGCCAAGTCGCCCCTATTCCCGTTAACCTTGGTGGTGAAAATGAGTGAAATTGGTTCTGGAATTACATCAGCCCTCATATACTATACATGATGATTTTCTATTGGACTTTATGTCGAATATATAGGTAAAATTGTGTGTTATCTTAATAAAATTACATAAAAAAATTGTGAGAGTATAAAATGTTCGGTTGGACGTGAATTTAGCCTTTCCTTATTTTTTACAAATTGTTTTGGGCTATCGACACAACCTTATACAATTGAACAATAACAAAAATATTTTAACAAAGCAACAATGACAACCTTCAAAATTTTATTTTTTTGTTTTCTCTTTTTATATTTTTCTTGTCAACTCGAATAAAATTCTCTTATTGATATCTTCCTCGCAATTTTTTCATATTTACTCACTTTCTAATCTTTATCTGGCCTTCCACGAATATTTCAAGACTAAAATTAGCCGGATCGGTTTGAGCTTCAACAACCAATAACTTCCCGATTTTAGAAAATTTTTAATTTTCTTCTTTAAAAAATTTAGGGGTGGACCACCCTTAACATTTAGGAGGATGAAAAATAGATGTTGTCCGATTCTCCACCCTAGCCGATATGCACGCTAAGATTCACGAAAATCGGTCGAGCGGTTTCAGAGGAGTTCAATAACGTACACCGTGACACGAGAATTTTATATATTAAATTATATAATTTTTTTGTAATACATTTAGCTCAGAAGCAACTTTATTTGTCGGAGCACAGCTGTACGTACTTAAGCTCGTAAAGTAAAGTAAAATGTATAAGTATGCATGCATGTTTCTGAGCTCAGAACATAGCTATTATGAAATCCAGTTTGTTGAGACACCCACCAGCAACAACAACAGTAAGTGAAAAATAAGACAAAATAAAAAGTACGAGCATAATAAAATCAAGCGCTTGCGCACGATCAAATAAATGGGTTTGTACGCGCTAACAAGCGATCTCTACGAATATTAAATCAATACAAAAGACAAGAGATAAATAAATACAAAGAAAACAAAAAATTATAATAAAGAACAGAAAATGAAAAAAAAAAAATAAAAATGTAAAAAATAAAGAATAAAAAAATAAATAAAATAGTAGAAAAAACAACAAATCAAGCCAACACCATTTTGTCAAGTAAGAACACACAAGTGTTTATTTACACATGTAGTTGTGTAGGTGTGTTTACGTGTGTGTGCCTCAACTTGTTTTCGTTCTTAACACAGCTCAGAACGTTCGTTCGTTCGTCAGTGATCCACATACATAAAATATAAATGAAAGATTATTTTGCATTTATTCTGCTTACATAAATATTTGTATGGCACTGTGTGGTTGTTGTTGTTCTTATTGCTGCTGCTAGTTGTTGTACGTACGTAAAAGCAATTTGTTATAATTTCAATGCTTTTATTTATTACTTTGTGTGTTGTGTTCTGGAATTGGTTTTTTCTCCGTTCTGCGCAATGGCAACTGACCCAGCCCAACCCAGCGACCGCGGCGCGCCAAAGTAACGCCGAGCGTTTAGCAGCGTTTGCCATTTGCCTCTTGCCATTTGGCGTTTGACGTTTGAACAAAGAATTATTAGACTCGGCTTGTATTTATAATTCAACCTTGAACAGCTACAAGCAACTGAAACCGTAGAAGCAGCGCGGCATTGCAGAGAGAACCTGTATAAAGTTACAATATTTGTTGTTCTTTTTATATACATTATTGTACATTTTAATGCCTTTGGTAATGGAAATTGTGGCGTGAAGTAATAAAACCGGCCCGAAGTGTTCAATTAGTATTGATTTCCAAACCTTTTATTATATTATAATATATCGCGTCGAGTTAACAGTTAGCCTGTTAATTATGAGTACATTGAGTGCATCGTACGCCGCTCCCTTTGCCAAATGCTGAAACGCTCCTGCAACGCGCTCTACCAATCTAACATTTCAGTGTCAGCGGTGAACGCTTTTATCAACATATTCAAATAGACTCGTCTATTTATGCAATTATATATCAATATTGAAAATTTGAATTGCATATTAGAATGGAGTGGGCCAGAGAATATGTACGACTTGAATGTATAGGGTGGTTGTGAGTTAACTTTTTTTTGATAGAAATATATTTTTAGTTTACTAGACGGTTCAAATATGACAACAAGCAGGAAAAAAATAATATGCGATTATAACGGGTGATTTTTTTGAGGTTAGGATTTTCATGCATTAGTATTTGACAGATCACGTGGGATTTCAGACATGGTGTCAAAGAGAAAGATGCTCAGTATGCTTTGACATTTCATCATGAATAGACTTACTAACGAGCAACGCTTGCAAATCATTGAATTTTATTACCAAAATCAGTGTTCGGTTCGAAATTTTTTTATCGACAAATTTTGTTCAGCGATGAGGCTCATTTCTGGTTGAATGGCTACGTAAATAAGCAAAATTGCCGCATTTGGGGTGAAGAGCAACCAGAAGCCGTTCAAGAACTGCCCATGCATCCCGAAAAATGCACTGTTTGGTGTGGTTTGTACGCTGGTGGAATCATTGGACCGTATTTTTTCAAAGATGCTGTTGGACGCAACGTTACGGTGAATGGCGATCGCTATCGTTCGATGCTAACAAACTTTTTGTTGCCAAAAATGGAAGAACTGAACTTGGTTGACATGTGGTTTCAACAAGATGGCGCTACATGCCACACAGCTCGCGATTCTATGGCCATTTTGAGGGAAAACTTCGGAGAACAATTCATCTCAAGAAATGGACCCGTAAGTTGGCCACCAAGATCATGCGATTTAACGCCTTTAGACTATTTTTTGTGGGGCTACGTCAAGTCTAAAGTCTACAGAAATAAGCCAGCAACTATTCCAGCTTTGGAAGACAACATTTCCGAAGAAATTCGGGCTATTCCGGCCGAAATGCTCGAAAAAGTTGCCCAAAATTGGACTTTCCGAATGGACCACCTAAGACGCAGCCGCGGTCAACATTTAAATGAAATTATCTTCAAAAAGTAAATGTCATGAACCAATCTAACGTTTCAAATAAAGAACCGATGAGATTTTGCAAATTTTATGCGTTTTTTTTTAAAAAAAAGTTATCAAGCTCTTAAAAAATCACCCTTTATAAAGGGTGGTCCAAATGTTTGAATTGAATACAGAATACTAGTACAATGATTTAAAGATAGCCTCATTCATTCAATAATACGGGTGTCAGAACAACGACCGATTTAACAGCAGTTCACGAAAATTTTGAGTCAAAAGAGGGTCTGGAATCCAAAATAGATTACATTAATCATATTCTAGCTATTAAATTAGCAGGAAGCGTCTTCGATTCGCCATTTCTCTGCTCGCTACACTTGAGCGCAATCAATCTTATGGGTGTCAGAAATCGGTGAGATCGAAACAATCTGACTGGAGACCTCTAACTAAATCAGAAATATGGAAACAAGGATATTCGATGAATCGAAACTATAGAAGAGAGATAGAAAAGAGGAAGAAGAAGATAGAGAAGAAAGTTCAGTTGTCTCATTTTGTTTGAAAATAATTTGGATGAAATCTGGTAGAAAAATTAATCCGATCACATTAAGTGTTAAACAATTCTCCTGAATTTTAAATGCTGCACTGCCAGTCTAACCGAAAAATAGGCTATGAAAGACTTTGATGGACTATTTATGGAACTTCTCAAGGCTCAGATCCCTGATAAGTTAGTCGGACTCTCGATGGTTCCATTAGCATCAAAATATAGACTGAGAAAGGTCGATAAAAGTGCTCCGAAAATCGTTTTTTCTATATATTTCCGATTTTTCATTTGCTATAGTTTCGAAAAATTTAAAATTTTCATTCTCATATTCGAAGATATAATATTGATACTATTTTCATATAAGAATCTCTTTTTAGTTTTTCGGCACTGGGGAGTTCCATGATTAATTTTTAGTCTACAAGACTGGTTAGATTTATATTTTTTAATAACTTTATGTTAATTTTATTTTTTGTGGAACCTGAAACAATATTAATTTTTTAAAGAAATACACACATAAGTATTCGAACCACCCCATACACACATTTTTGCATTTAGATTAGTTGCAAATCGCACGAGCGGCACACAAGTTGGCGATAGCCATCAGGTAGCGCTCGGCTTGCAACTAGTTGGCCTTGGCTGCTGTAGTGGCGGCCACTTGTTGTTGCTGGCTATAACTACTGTCGCTGTGGCAGCGCGCTGGTAGCAAACAAAGAATGCTTGCATTTAAATAAAAATTAAAATTATATTAATTTGTAGTCTCATTGCTTTGACAGCCTTTTCTGCTTGTGGATGCACGAGTAGCCATGCAGTTTTCTTGAGGCAGGTGTGCAACAGTCCGCGCCAAAAGTCAAGCGACACAATTGAAATACCCATGGCTTGCCATTAAATCTCAATTTGCTCAACAGAAGATCATTTGAATGCCAACTGTATGCTGTACCACAGCAGCGCGTGTGTATTAGTGTCGCCAACTCTGTGCGGCACGTTTCGGCAATAATCTGAAATAATCGCATTACAAGAAACGCTGCGGGCATGCCGCAGCTAACTTACATAGTAGCCGCAAGCGGCTTAATTAATTTAAAGGCACGGTGGACATGGTGTTGGAGTGTCACTGCCGTGGCGGCGCATGCGTGGGTTGTGCCGTTGGAAAAGTCACAAAAAATAAATAAGAACCTTATATAAATATTCTGTATGGCATTATGCAAACAGTTTAAAATCAAAGCACTTCAGTCATTTAACTCACAAACAACAACAATGATAACAACAAAGCAGTTCTAGGGTAATAATAATGTCAGCGATTTATGCTCGTGTGGCGGTTAGCAACGCGCAATCGTGACTTGAAACTTGATAAAATATTAATCTCAATTAGACGACGACCTTTCGCGTTGGCAAAATCAAGACAAGACAGCTTTTGTAGCTAGGTTCAGCAGCACTTATGTGTGTTTGTATGTTTGTTGTTGTTGTGTATATAGAATTGTGTCGCACGAAATTCGCTACAAAATGTAGTTGCAGTTTGCTACATTGTTGCATGCTACATGTTGTCACTCTTTTTTGTTGTTTGATGAATTTGCAATCGTTGAAATTTTATTAAAAAAAACGAAACAACAATGATCAACATTATACAAAATTTATATCATAAAAGCAATGCAAATTTATATAAGAATTTATTTAGAAAATTAAACTTCGGTCAATTGTACGAAAAATTATGATTTTTTTAACAAAAGTTTACCTCTGCTTCATTTGAACTTCTAATAAAAATTTATTGGTAATTTTGAGGTTGTCTAAGATTTGAAAGTGTGTTAAATTGTGCGATATTTCTAAGGGACCTAGCTTATATTGTAGGGTGGGTTCTAGATCTTACTAGATTATACTAAAATAATACAATACTGGGGTATTGAAGACCCAAGTGTCTAGGGTCTAGAAAGTTCTCACGCTTCTTCTTTTGTTTAAAAATTGATAATTTCTATCCTATTTATCGAGGGTACAATAGACTATAGGCCGCAGTGCATGTATGAATGTGATTGGCGTTGCAACCGTTTAGCCGGTTATAGCCGAATCGACGATAGTGCGCCACTTCTGTCTCTCCTTCGCAGTTCGGCGTCAGTTGGAGATCCCAAGTGTAACCAGGTCGCACTCCACTTGGTCCCTCCAACGGAGTGGAGGCCTTCCCCTTACTCGACTTCCACCAGCGGGTACTGCATCGAACACTTTCAGAGCTGGAGTGTTTTCGTCCATTCGGACAACATGACCAAGCCATCGTAGCCACTGTTTTTTTATTCGCTGAACTATGTCAATGTCGTCGTATAACTCGTACAGCTCATCGTTCGGAGGCCGCAGTGCATACCTTAATAATTATACCACTCTAATCTATCGTATTTATCATGGTTTCTTATGAGATACAGAAACTGATTCCGTGACTGACTGACTCTGACTCCTTGGAAAGTTTGTGGTTTCCAAACAACCCAAGTATGAAAGGCCTTATTTGTTTATGCCATACCGAGTACATATAGTGTTTAGAGATCCATAGATATCGTTTCTATAATAGATAAAAAATATCTGGAATTGTGGATATATGACCAGTTCCAAAGAAAAGAAATCATATCTGAAAATATTAAATTCTAAACTATTTGAAAAGCCCCATATGGCTACTTGGGAACGGCAACGTATTATATTTAAGATCTCGCAAGAGCTACTTGATGTTAACATATTGCTCAATTCATAAAAGTCGTTGCAATGGATCTTGAATGTCTACCAAGATCTAGATTTGGTTTTAACATACTTTAGATATATAGGATTTCTCCTATTTTTGGAACAGCTACTGGATTAGTGAATAAATTTTGCTGAGACCTAACTGCCTGACACATACTCTCAAATTACTGTGGTGAAACTTCTCGGAGTACGCAGAGAGCAAATTACTTTCATAGGTATGGTAACAGTGATGATAAGGAAACATTTCCTATAGAGGGGGGACATGGATTAATTTAAAGCGAAATCGAAATGGATACAATTTTTGGATTAGGACATTCTCTTGAAAAATAAATAAAAAATTGAAATGAAAATGGGACTTAATCGATAGCATAGATAAATTTATTAGAAATAGTTGGCAATACTTTATGAAGCGTATGGGCATTAGATAAAATATTTTCATGTTCTGTGGTACAAATTTGAGAGCATAAGAGAAAAAGTGCCTAAGAGATCATGAGAAACCCCGAATACTAAGTCAAAAATGACTGAGTGTTCTTGGTAGTAGATAATTACTCAAAAAAAGTAAAATTTTTGTGAAAATGAATATTATTAAAAAATTATAAATATTTTTTATTCCAACTAAAGAACATTCTCCCGCTACATAATTTCCATCAAATCAAAATGAGTACACCACACAAATTATAGCCATACTAAATAGGTGGACGCGCATGCGAAGAGCGCTTTGAAGACTGTAAAAGTAAGCAGTTAAAACTGCAATAGTGAAAAACATTATAAATAAATAGTTGTTGCTGTTGTTGTTTTGCAAACATTAATGTCGCCACCTAAGAACAGCTAAGTATTTATGTCATTGATTTTCCATGTGGTTTTTGTTATTTTTGCCATGCATTCCATAACATTTCTCCGCATTGATGGCAGAAAACATGCCTGCGTTCACACACATACACACACACACACACACATTCATAATTACTGACAGTATTTATTTTATTACCACCATAATGAGCGATTTTCACCCCATAATACAGACTCGCTGTCCGCCGCTGTTGCCGCCCGCTGAACGCTGCGTCTTCGCGATACTGCTGAGAGGAGGCCAATAGGCCTTTAGCTGCGGCGAGCCTGGACTGCCTACATGCATAGTTGCTGCACGGTTGGACGACATAGTTGACACCAGCGGCTTGTAGCCGGCCACAGCAGCAGCAGCGGCAGCGGCGCGACAGCACAGCATAGAATTAGAAAAGTAACACAAGCAATAAAATGAAAATAAATAAATAAAATGTGGAAAAATGGCAAAATGAAAAGCAAAACTGTTGCTGAGGGTCCAGCGAATGCATTTTATGTGCCGCTTTGTTGTATTGTTGTTGTAAATGTAGGTACGAGTTGCTAGTTAGATCGGCAAACGATGCGATCGCACTGACATTGACGGCCAAGTGTCAGACCGTTTAGGCATTTGCGCGCCAACACCGAACAGCACAGAAGACAGGGGAGTGGAATGGAGTGGAGTGGAGTGTAGAGGAGCGTTAGCTAGTTACAGAAATAGCTACAGCCTCCAGCTGTCACTTACCAGCTAGCTGCCAACGGAGCGGTGCGCAGTGCGGCGCGCTAAATCAGCAAATCATGCTGATGATCATCGGCAAATCAATCACAAATGGCCAATTCAAGTTTTTGTCGCCTT
Organism: Zeugodacus tau; assembly: GCA_031772095.1. NCBI lineage: Eukaryota > Metazoa > Arthropoda > Insecta > Diptera > Tephritidae > Zeugodacus > Zeugodacus tau. Next base: position 82,639,331 of record CM062649.1, read on the forward strand.
TGTACTTTGTGAAACGAGAATAAGTCTAAGTAGGTCTGCAAAGTGTCGCCGCTGAGCGGCTGTAGCTGAGCAAAAAACAGCAAATGCATTATAAGAAGATGAGGAATGTAGCCGCTTTCTGTCGGCAGCGATGCAGCAACACGCCACCACAAACACAGCAACAGCCGACACTAGCTAGCAGCTAATAGCGCGCTAGCAACAACAGCGCCAGCAGTAGCAGCAAAGTGAAAATGTCATTTCGCAGAATTTGCTAATTGTTAGAATCTTTCTTGCGTTGTTGCTGTTATTGCCCGTTTACTAATGCACTTGCTATTATTATGCTCCAATGCAGCTTGCAGCAGCACAACAACAACAATAACAACACACACAGCTACTTGTCTATCTGTTTGTTTTGTTTTGTTGCTTTGCTTGTTTGTCGGCTGTTGCTTTGTGGTATTTAGTAGATTGAAAGTTGGCAATAATTAAAAATAGTTTTCCAACTGCCAAGCAATCGCAGTCGCCGTCATTCAACCATTCCGGTAGCACTCTAGCAAACAGAAAAAAACGCTCATCTCTAAGCTTGAATAACTAAATGCATAAATATCATGTCGTTGCACATGCGTGCGCGTGTGTGTGTGTGTGTGTGTATGTCTATGCGCCGGGTTAAAAATAAATAAATTTCTATTTTCCACCAATCACCTTTTTTGTCATTAACAGAATTTTCGCTGTTGCACTACATTCGAGGCATTCACTAACTTTTGATTCACTTACTTACTCACTTACTAGCTTACTTAGTTGCTGATTGCTGTTAGCTGTTGACTGTTGACTGTTTGTTTTTGGTTGTTGCTGTTCTTTTTCATTGCTGTTGTTGTTGTTTTCTGCGTAATGAATGCCATGCATTTTGCTTTCTAATACTAGTGCTCTATATACATATGTATGTAGCCACCTGTGTGGACTCTCCCTTGCTCAATAAAATGCAGCATAAAATTATGGCGTAAAAAACTTTGCCATTGCAAGAATCACACACAGCACATACATACATACATATATTCGCTTGAAGTTGTAATTGCTGAATTAGAACACTAAAATGCGATTGTAACGACAGCGCGCTTAATAAGACATAAATTTGTGTACAATAGAGATCCATATGTATATTTTTGTATGGAAACATTCTCATTCAAAGATGGCGCTTTAGTAGTCTTTTCTTAAAAAAATCAGTTTTACTAACCCATTTTGTTCAAAAGTACATAGAACAGATTGATTATGAGCTTGGAACCGCGTCTTTGCTCTTGTAAAGGATGTTTTTCAGAATTGTGTCTTTTAAGAAGTAATAGAACACATATTAGTTCAATTTAGGGCTAAGAATTGAGTTTTATTATAAAAATAAGGGTTTGCCATTATGTTCTAAAAATGATTTCGGAAAGTGCTCGTCGCAGCTAGTTTGAACAAATTCTAGCGGAGGAATTTTCGAACACTTTTTGCAGCAATTGGGATCGTATGTCAACAATAAACGTTGGAGTCAGTCTGTTCATTATGAAATGGCAAACCAAACTGAGTATAAATCGAGTAACAGCCGTTAAAAAAAAAACAGCCGTCGAAAAAAGTATTGCCTCATCGAAAAATACCTAAAAAAACAAACCTAAACACCCATTATAAGGTTTGAGTTTTTTTAAAGCATATCAGTTTTCCATATTGTGTTAGTTTTAATTTTCTTTTAGGGCTATTTTGTATCAAACGTCTTCAATTATCAAAGATTTTTATATTTTTATACCCTGAACAGACAGGGCATATTAAGTTTGTCACGATGTTTGTAACACCCAGAAGGAAGCGTCGGAGACCCTACAAAGTGTATATATAAATGATCAGTATGTTGAGCTGAGTCGATTTAGCCATGTCCGTCTGTCTGTCTGTCTGTCTGTCTGTATATATACGAACTAATCCTTCAGTTTTTAGGATATCGTTCTGAAATTTTGCAGATGTTATTTTCTCTTCAAGAAGCTGCTCATTTGTAGGAACTGCCGATATCGGACCACTATATCATATAGCTGCCATATAAACTGAACGATCGGAATCAAGGCTTGTATGGAAAACTTCCGCATTTTACTACATATCTTCACGAAATTTTGTGTGAGTAATTGTTCATAGAAATAAACACATAGTCACTAAAAGAAATACACCTGTGAAGGGTATATTAGCTTCGGTACAGCCGAAGTTAACGTTTTTTCTTGTTTTATTTTCAACTTATGTTCAAAGTCATCTGACAACTCTGTTAGGTGCTCAATTCAAGGGAGATAGCACGATAATAGATGTTTTAACTGATTATTTTCAACTTCAGACCGGAAGACTGATTTCAGGGTCTGTGTCGAAAAAAAGAAATCTGAAAAATATATGTGGGCAAAGCTCCAACATAATTTCAAGAAAATATGTTTACTGTCAAATATAATATAAAAGTCCATATAACCTTAATAGCGATTATTTTAATTCAAGAATCAGTGAAATACATAAGTCGCATCAGTATATAGATATTTCTGAACTTCTGCCCCATATGACAATTCTCACGACTGCTGGTTCCACGTTACCTGCCATTGGCCCAAATTGTTTACCTGTCAAGGGCTGTTGTTTCAACTATCTAACCCTGTTTGGATCGGTAAATTATTGTATAAATTTAAATTTTTATCAATTTGAAAATACCAGGGAATAATTTGCAGAGTGTTAAAGCCTAATAGAGAAATTAACGACGGTTTCTTTTTCGCCAAATCTTCGTTAATTTCTATTTCATTAAAATATTCATCATGAAATCATTCATTTCAATCTAATTTATGAAAATATTTAAAATATTGTAACAATTTAGTAACAGTAAAATTAGCCAAGTTGTTTTTTAAGTGATAGTTCTTGACCGTAGTCCTAAATGTTTGTGGGAAGTATCTGAAATTCATACATTTCCAGTTGCTTTATGGGTGGTATGCAGCGAGGTTCAACGTTTAGTAATGGTAACAGAACGAAGATTAACTCAATAATAAGGAGATCGTCAAAATCGTTGCAGTCCCTCTTGAGTTATAAACAGTGTAACAACTAATCCGACTGTTTCATGTATATTTCTCGATATTATGACAGTTTATTCAGATCGGATCAGGCTTTAATAGAAAAATATTTTCAAATTGTTTCACCTATCTATCATATATAATAGATCCTGAATTCAACTGATAAGTTAAGAGTCTTAAAAATCTTAAAGCCAATCTCCAAGCGGAGATGGATTCCTGATTACTTTCAGAGGCTTGGCTTTAAACACCTAAAAAACAATATTTCGACAATTTCTATTTATGAAAACATATAAGACCCACCTAATAGTTGTGACGCAATTTAAGTACTCGGCTTTAGCTGATTTCAAATTTCGCATTTCATTTCATGTTCCCTAAATCTATAAAATATTTTATTGGTGCCTAGTACTTCAAGTACTTGTGTGAAGCATAAACCATTACACATGCGACTGACTATACTTTTGTACATATTTTTTTCGAAGAAAGGTCAATATTTGACATCCAGACAAGTGATAAGGCGTAGGCATACCTAACATGCGGGGGTTATCAGCACTAGCGCAAGATCTGTTTTGTTATTCAAATCACAAGCGCACACGTACATACATATTTCCTCCATATGTAAATATAATATATAGAATTTTAATTTGTTTTTGAACTGAATTTGAACGCTCGTGTTTACTAAATCTAATTGCTAACAAATTGAAATTTTTTTGTATGCTATATATATAATAAAAAAAAAACAAAAAAATACAGTTAGTTAAGTGCAAATGAGCGCATTAGTTTAGTATTTCAGCTCTCAAAAACTATCACTTTATCTTTTAGACTCACCTTAGTTGAACTCGAATAGAACGTGGACATTTTCTCGCCTTCCATATTCGCAGCGTTTCTTTTGGAGAAAAAATAATTTTTTTTTGTTATTATTTTGGTATCAATTTCGTCGTTGGCTCTCTAGCCGCGGCAGTTTGTGTATCGTAGTGCTATGCACTGAATGACCTTGCATTCGCCCACTATTAAACGAGCGCTGAACTGCGTAGTGCAGCTGCTAGCGGGTGGCTCCAAATCGGTAGCGACGGTTGGGTGAATTTCATATGACCGTTGTCAATATATTTCTTTCTTTCACTAATTACTCGCGGAATGACAGTGCATTTATGCTTATCGTTGTTGTTGTTGGCAGGCGTAATCTGCGTTTGGCTGCTTTATGTGACTAGGCGCATGCGTTGGATGCTGCGAGCGCTCGCTGGCTGGCTCGCTTGCTATCTCAGTGGCGGCAGTGTGCGTGCGTAGTGTTCGCTTGCTGGCAGTTCGTTTTCATTATACTTTTGAGTTACAAAAACAATAAATAAATTGTTTGATAATATTTGAATATTATTTTAATTTTATTTCGTGTGTCTCCTCCTCTGATTGCTGTTGCGCATATTCTGCGCTGATAAAGATTTCAAGCTCAGCTTTGGCAATGTAATTTTCGAAAATTATTTATTTGCTTTCGTGTGTGTGTGTGTAAAAATCCAGCGCGTTGTTGCTAGCTGATAGCGAAATACAAAATATGATTATTTGTTGCTTTGTATTTTTGCTTATTCCTCAGCTCATTGCTATGGCGATCACTTGTTGTTTTTGTTATTTTTATTTATTTATTTTTATGTTTTATTTTATTTGGTTGTTCAATTATCACTTGCGCAACTCGCTCTAGTTAATCGCATTATTGTTGTTGTTGTTGCCGTGGTTGTTGTTGTAGTGATAGCTTATTTGGGCGCGTTACGATTGGCGTTCGTAATAATGGCACACATGCACACACACATACACCGCACACGCACACTGGCTCTCGTGCAAAACAACGCCGATTTGGTAGTAGATTTGCTTATCTGCGCTTTGTCGCTTCTTCAGTTGGCTTCTTCTTTTTTTTTAATTAAATTTAAATTTAAATTTTTAAATTTTTTTGTTGGTTTAATTTTTTATTATCGCAATTTTTTAAACAATTTGCTGCTTTTGATTTCGCACGCATAATTCACTGGTAAATTTTGAAATTTTTTTGCAAAAACAAAATTCGAAAAAAAGTCTATTTACTTTTCGCACACACTGTGCCTCGTTCACTTGTCGCTCGCTGTCTTTAATTTTCATTAAAAAATCTATAAACTTTTTGATTTAAATTTCCAGTTTCATTTCAAACATAATAACAATTAAATTTTTGTTTTTGTTTTTGTTTTTTATATTTTTATAATTTTGCTTTTGCTATTTTTTCGTTGTTCGTGTCTTCACTTAGCGCCGAAATATGCAAATTAATATTTTTTTGAATTTTTTTCTTTTCTCGCTTCGTTGTATAAATAATATTTTGTTGTATTTTTTTTTTTACTTTTAATTTTTCTTTAATTAATTAATTTGTACACCGCTCAGTTTCGCGAAGCCCAACCGTTCGCCTTGCCTTTTCGCTCAAATGTGTTCGCTGAGATTTGTAAGATCGCCAGTCTTACCTCATTCCAATTGAAAGTGGAAGCTTTTATTGCCAAACTGGTTTTTCTGTGTGCGAAGAGTGTGTTGAGTGCGTTTTGTAAATAAAGTTGGCGGTTGGCGTTGCGCGTGTTAACAACACTATGCTATATACTATATCCATGCGTACATAGTCGGGCCTTGTGGCTAATCAAGTGTGTAGTTAGCACGCTAGCGCTTTCAACAACTGTTAGTTGGCTTGAGTTTTACAGCAACAAGCACTACAGCGCGTGCAGCTTTTGATCGCAAATCACTCTTGCAGCCATATAAACCTAACTGTATGTGCGCTTAGTAGTAACTGAGAGAGTCCAGCGTTTGATCTAGCGGCGCTTAAAGCTGCGCTTTTGAAAGCTCATTGCACGAGCTTTGAGCTTTTACCAAGCATTGTCACAAAAATATGCTTACAACAGCTCTGTAATATTATGTAATAATTGCCCTATACATTAGATCAAATGAAAGCTGTACACTGAAAAAAATTATCACGATTGATTCTAAGTAATTTTTGTTCGTGAAAATTTGGGAATAAAATTTTATATTCTAAACTCAATCTAAGGTTTATTTATTCAACCATTTAGCAGTATAAATCTACAAATAAATATCTCTTAACTGTTCTGACACAACTAAATTCGATTTGTTATCAGTTGACCAACAGTATTCAAATAAATCATCCGAAAATCTCGTAGCTTTTTCGAAGTATAAATTTCTAGACGTCTTCTAGTATAGCTCAAGAGAATCTATATTCAATTTCGAAAGAAATTATTATAAAACATTTTTGGATAATCCTCAAATGCCATGCTTTCTTTTCAATCTGAGTTACAACATGATTCCTCAATGAAAAAATAAGTTTAATGTAATAGATAATCGAATAAAACTAGAGTGGAACTTCTCGTAACTCGAATCACCATAATGCACAAAAAAACTTCGAGTTAGAGAGACTTCGAGTTATAACATAAAATTTTTCAAAAAATTATAAAATGTAGGTTTATATACTGGTTTAGTTATTTACTTTGCATTTAATACATTAAAATTTATTTCAATACGTTAAAACATGTATTCTGTAATATTGTTCGTTGCACTTTGCAATTTTTTGGCTCTTGACGTCTGTTCCCATGCCTCTATTACATGATTTATGCAATCCTTAAGTTTAATATTATATTTTTTGTTTGCCTCCGTACAATATAGAGGAACTCTTCTAAAATTCTGCCTCGATAGTAAAATTTTAAATTTTGTATTATTTCCTGACCAAAAAGTTCGATTTATGGAAGGAAATTTGTATGAAATTTGAATTCTAAACGCTATTGCCAATTCAAAAGTTCGAGTTATGGAAGTTCCACTGTAACTATATTGATTACATTGACCAACTTAATTTTAGCCAAAATACTGCGCAAATATTTTACAAAATTTTTTTAAGATATTTCACATAATAACCAATATATACGCCAAATGAAAAAATTTAGCAAACTTGTTCGTGACGTGATTCGTCAAAAAAATATGTCCAAAAATCATTGAAATCAACCAAAAACCCGGCCATTGGTTGAGGTCATTCACCTTTGACAAGGGTTTGTTTACAATTTTGACCGAGGTCATTGGCCTCTGGCCTGGGTTTGTTTAAATATTGGCTAAGGTCAATGACCTTTGACAGGGGTTTGTTTACATTTTGGGTCGAGGTCATTGACTTTTGGTCAGGGTTTGTTTACATTTTTATTGAGGTCAATGAGCTCTGAAAGAGGTTTGTTTACAATTTTGACGGAGGTCATTGACCTTTGGCCTGAGTTTACATGTCAATGACCTTTGACTGGGGTGTGTTTACATTGTTTGTCGAGGTCATTGATCAATGTCCTCTGTTATTGGCTAAGGGTAATGACCTTTGCCCAGGTTTGGTTACATTTTGATTGAAGTCAACGATCTTTCGCTAGCGTTTGTTTACGTTTCTAAGCATCACGTAAGAACACCTTTGTTAAATTTTGAGTTGTCAAGTTGTCATGTGTTCGTTTAGAATTTATGGAGTCAGACTTGTATATATTATGAAGCGTCATGTGACTTCAGATTGAGTTTGGATCACGTGACGTCAGAATTGTTTATATGTATGTGGAGTCACATGAATTCAGGTTTGTTTATATTTTACGGGTTCATTTAAAATCCTTTGTTTTAAGAGCTAATATGATGATGGGTTAGCTTAGATCAGATTTGTTTATAATTCAGAAAGTCAGGTGAGAATATACTACTGTTTAGTTCGAAGAGTTGCGCTCTTATTCTAAATTTTAGGCTGATTTGACGTCAGGTTTGTAAAAATTTTAAGAAGTCACGTGAGGTCTGGCTTGTTTATAATTAATGAAGTATCAGGTGTGGTTTACGTATATTTTATAGATTATTGTAATATTAGAATTGCTTGAGTAAGATTTGTTTATCTTTAGAGAAGTCACGTAGGTTCAAATTTGATTAAATTATGGGTTCAAGTGTTTTTATGGGATGATGATTGGGGATTTCATCAGAAACATAATATTCATTGCATTCAGTCCAATCATTATTCCATCCTTCCAATTCTCTCTACTCCTTAAGCATTTGACAATCGCGCAGCGACAAAGCTTATATAACCCAGCGGCTAAAGTTCGTTGCCACCGAGCTCAGCAATTGCACGCGTCCTTCCACCGCCGCACAGAAAGTAATACATGCATTTCAATGTTCGTATTACTTCAATGTGCTCTGCGCGATGACAATGTTATTTTGCTGCTGGTGGTGTTATCGATATGGTTGCTTGAAAGCTAAACCTTTCATTTCACTGCACCCGACCACCGTTCGCTGATTCTTCTAATAACACAAGACATGCCACACTCGATTTATGGCAGAATTTATTGAAACGCATAAAATACGCACACAAATCACACGCATCTACATACCACCCAGCATCAGCTACCAGCCCGTGGGATATGAGATGCGAGTGGATGACATCTTGATATGCTCGACGTATTGCAACGGTGTGGCAGCCATTGCAAGCATCAGCTCACAATTGTTGTTGTTGCTTCTATGTGTGCGTCATTGTTGTTGTATGTAAGTAGTTGTTGCCGTGTTGCGCTGTCATACTGATTGAATTGTTGAATGATGCTCACTTATTTATGTGTAATAAAAATCGCTTTGGCGATCCCCCGCCACCCACCTTGCCACAGCGCATCGGACCACAGCGAGAGAGTGTTATATCCTGCGGCTGTCACTCAATCGCTTGCTAACACCATGGTGTGCAACGTAACGGTTTGCAACTCACATCTTTCGCCAGCTCTCTCCTCGCTCTTCGGGCGTCCGCACATTGCATTACAAGCCGCAATCAAGTGGCAGCAACAACCACATCAAATTGCAAATGTCATTGTGACATTTATGTTTCATTGCACACAATGACATCGATGCAATTTTTTGACAAGTCATAAAGAGGGTGATAACACGTTAGGTGGGTTCTTAATGGTAATATTATGCTCAGTAAATATTTATACTCACATGTCTTTCTGAACCGCTCTCTCGGACTCCAGCTGAGTAAGTTTCGCCGTGATTGGGACCAATTTAATCCAAAATTATTGGTCATATCTCTCTTCAAGATATATATTTCTCTATTTTTTCCTCATTGGCTTTAAAAAAATCTTATGAAAATTATTTACTGATGACTCCATGTTGTTGTTTAAGAGATGGACATCTAAGCGAAATGCGAATAGGAACGCGGTCAAATATCGAGTCAAGCCAAGATATACCAAGAGTAGTACCAAGTTCCAGGTATCAACATTTAATTATTCTAGGACAGATATAATGACTTTATGTTTTTTAGAGTTTAAAACATTGACTTCATGTCAAGATATCTTTATCGTTCATCTTATTAACTTCGACTCGGTCTTACGTGTTCCACAACCTTAACTTTACTGTTTATCAATACTTTTTTGATTGTAGGACCAATTCTTATCAGAGACACTATGATTGTCTTGCTATGATTTACATAGTCCATATAGGTTGACTATATGTAGGAAGAGATAGGGTTTATGAGGTCTTGTTATGATTTACATAGTCCATATCCATCAGTGACCTTATTCTTGTATTTATCTCTCAATATTTGCAAGTTAATTATATGTAGGAAGAGATAGGGTTTATGAGGAACGATCCGTAATAATTTTAGAGAGAGGAAGAAAGTAACAAAGAGCACAGGAGACGAAGGGAATATTTGCGAAGGAAAAAGATTTATAGTGAGAAGGAGAGAAATTGCTTCTAACGAAGAGAATGCTCTTTAAAAGTATCCATAGATTATAACCACAGAGTATGAAAGAGAAAGGCAGAGAGCGAGTGAAAGAGTCGCCCGTTCTTGAATTTTCAGGTGCTACAGTTGCTTTAATGTGAGATTCAACTGACAATGGTGAACCTATGTTGAGATTAGCTGTTCGAGGTTCTGTACTCCCGACACAGTTGTCTGCCAACCCTCTTGGTGAAATCGGGGAATCTGTTCAATATTGTAATTATTCTTATTTATATTAACGCACTCTTTCACTCTCTTATCGAAGTATTTCTTTCTAAAAAAACTCCGTACACCTTCGGAAACCCCTACTATGAAATCATCCAGCAATTTAACTGACTCCTATCATAGCATATGCCGAGTCTGAGTGTGTGAGGAAATGAAAGAAAGTTGTATATAACAGCAGGAGACGGCGACGACGACGACACTCGTTGATATGATACAACATAATGCACTCGAGCAATTTCCAGTTATGTAATTTTAACACCAACGCTCCGCACCGCTTTTTTGACATGTGCAACATGCCCGTAATATTTATTGTGGAAGCGAACGCACAATTGCAATAAGCTCCGCGCGCTTGCCCCCTCCCCCACACACGCCGCTTCGTGCTGCGATGGCTGAGCGGCCAATACACTTCGGAAGCGTGCATTGACTTGACAGCAAATGAACTAAGCAAGCATTCCAAGGTGGTGTGTGGCGTGGTAAGGTGGTCCAATCAAATATCAAATAAGCGCTGCGGGGTTAGGGGAGCGTTGCTTGCTGCGTGAATTGCGCCAAATTAAAAAATACCAGCAACACATTTTCAAAAGACGTGTGGGAATTCTGCATTATGGAATATTTCTATTTTCAAATCATTACAATGCTTTACATTTGGGGGAACCTGCGAATGGCTTTTGTGCACCACTTTTAATTTAGCACTTTGTGCGCAAAACATGCATTCCGTGTGTAAAAGTGCTCAATCTCTTTTAGCTTTGTCCCCGAAGACGCGATGACGCAGACACTTCAGCACAGCAGCGAAGAGAACAATCAGCAGCAGGAGACCCAGAGCAAAGAAGCTTAGAACATCCAGTGAGTGGTAAGTGAAGAAGCTGAATGAGGAGAGAGTGAAGAAAGGTGGCATATAATTATTGCAAATATTTAAAAAAGAGTTAGAGGAAGACTACCTAAAGTTCCGCGCAGGTGCCTGCAAGTGTTGTGCGCCCCGGTGGCGTAGAATGTATTCAGTCCAGTAGATTGCGGTCTCTAGCGGTGCCAGCGGCTGATCAAGTAGCAGCGTGCGTCTGGCTCTGTGAGTAGATAAGCTTTGAATATGCTGGAATACAGGGAAAGCCTAATCAATACTCACCTAACAGCGCGCTTATATTTTCCGTTATGTATAATATTGTGTACCGCATGCTCCAACCTCGCGGCAGTCAATTGCGCGCCGAGTGTTAACTGTATGGCATAGCCATCGGCGACTGCTTTGGCTGCATTCACATCATGATCACAGAATACCGGTAACATTATCACGGGCACCGCATGATAAATTGCTTCGTACATGCTCAGTAGGCCGCCGTGTGTGATGAAGGCCTTGAGCCGCCGATGGCCGAGTATGTCTTGTTGCGGTAACCAAGCGCTCAGTCGCACATTAGACGGCAGGTCACTGATTTGTGTCGCATTGCCCTCCCACTTCCAAAGCACATGGTACTCTGGGAGTTTGGCGAATGTGCGTATCAAGATTTGGCGAAAGGCTTCGGGCATATTAGCAGCGCGCACCGATGAGCCCATCGAACAGTAGATGACACCCGCTGGCGCTGACGACATAAATTGCTCCAGCTCGTGTGACAGTGCGTGGGCTGGGCGGCAATGAATGCAGGCGATTTCGGCCACGTGTGGATAGTAGGGACGTGGGTAGGTCACACTGGCATGCCCATTCTGTAGTATAAATGAAACGTTGCGTCCCAGAGTGTAGGGATGTGGTACATCACGGCCCAAGTGCGTTTGCAGCAGATGGTGTACTTGTGCGGTGCAATACTGAGGATGGGAGAGAATAAGATATGCTGTTATAATAAATGCTGTAGAGAATGCAGTTCAGAGAAAGGAGAGAGACGAAAATATATATGGTTGCGTTTCCCAACTCAAAAATATTTTTTTGATTTCCTGGAGCCTCGAGGCAGAGATACCTGGACGTTTCTTAAAGGAGTATAAATATTCACTTACCTTATGCATCAATTTAGCCGCAATATGTGTAAAAACATTTTGTAAGCGTTGAAAGAAGACCATAGACTGTGTAAACGTGGTGAAGACATGTGGTGTCAGAGCGTACACATTCGGATTACCAGCTAGAGACAAGCTGCCCGTATAGAAGCCAACCGTGTTGATATACATGAATGGCACGGCAAGCCGATGCACTAAACCGAGTGCACATTCGGGAAAAGCGCCGTCGAGTATGGTCAAATCAAACTTTTTCGACAGCAGTGAGTTGATTGCTGCAGTGTCGCTGAGTAAGCTCTGACAGGCCTGTGGATAGGAGTATAAAATAACATAATCTGTGTAGTTTGCTCTTACTACACCCTCACCCCGGCCGGATAGCGCAGAGCGTGCCACGCAGTTAGCGGCGGTTTTCCCTCATAACGCGCACCAACCAAATCCAAATCCATATATTCTTGTATGTAGCTGATAAGTGGCACTGGTGCCACCTCTTCTAAGCCTTTGTGTAATGCATCAGATTTAAAGCCACTCACAAAGGTAATTTGATGACCTCTGTCGAAAAGAAGGAAACAGATATTTATTAATATATTATTATGCTCAAATATCTTCCATTACTTTTCAATTACTTTTAAATTATTCTTTCATTACTTAAGTTAATAACTTTTCGATTCCTTTTCAATTACTTCGCAATTAATCTTCCATTACTTTTAAATTACTATTTAATTACCTCTCAATTACTCTCTCACTACCTAATTTTACTCCTATTCTACTAACCTGGGTATAAGTCCATTTGCTAGCGCCAAAAATGGTATCTTATGTGACTTAGTACCTCCCATGGTTATCATTAAGATATTCGCTGCTTGTGTGTTGTTTAGATATAACGAGGATATCAGTACATATGAGAACAAGGTTGTTACACTCATTTCAATGGCTTTTGGCAGCCACAAAAATTTCGAACTGTTGCACTCCAAGCAAACCACAATCACTAAATGATAAACATATCTCATATTTGTTTGCTTCTACCGATGTCTTTGGTTATGTAGAAAGCGCTCGCACACGCGACACATTCAAAAATTAATCATACGCAGTGGCGCACGCAACATATTTTCTATTTTTAACGCAACGCGTTCGAAATTATAACTTCTATAAATACAGACATACATTTATTTGAAAATAGAACTGCGTTTATTTCTGGACACATTTTTTTAGTTTTGAAGTAGCAGGTAGGTCAGACGACGTGTCGCGGTACAAATGCTACCGTTGCCTCTGAGCTTAACGGACAAAAATAAAATTAGTTGAGATAGACAAATTAAAATTTGTTGGTGTAATGGCTTAATTTCATTTAATTGCTACGTCATAGAGGCATTGTAGATGACATGCTTTTTGTGTGGGTGGATTTATAATTACACGCAATAGTTCTTATGGAACTTAATCAATAAAGACTGAGCTAATAGATATTTATTCTCAATAAGATATGAGCAAAGCACCCACGATAACGATCATTAATTTTTGTAGTATATTCCACTCATCGATTTCCTTCAACATCTAATATTCTCAGACACTATTTTTAACTAGAACTCTCTTGACTCCTACATTAAATCCCTTGATATCGACTACCAGCTTCAAATTATAACAAATCTGACCTCATACCAGGAGTATCAAAGGTCATTCACCTCGACAAAAATGTAAAAAAACTGTGGACCAAACTCCAGAACCAAAACGTCGATGTCCGTTTACATTGTGAGGTCGGATCTAATGAGCTTTGGTGAGGTCAATGTCTTTTAACAGATCGTTTGTATTTTGGTTAGGTATGTTCAAAATTTTGTAGTCAACAGAGATCGGGTTTGTTTTCATTTTGATGGGTCGAGTAAGACTAGGTTTATTTATGTTTAGAAGGGTGAGGTAAGATTAGGCTTGAAGTCAACATTATACGTTTCGTGAGTTGTTCCTTTCTTTGTCTTTATGTTAGATTTGTTTATAATTTGTGGGTTCGGGTGAGCTTAGATTTGATTTCATTTTGAGGGTTCAAGTCTTGTTGGGCGAGGTTACATGTGACCAGGTTTGTTAAATTTTGCGGGGTCAGGTTAGGATTTTTCCATGGAATTTTGAAAGATTTACCGACATTTTAGGTCAGTCATAGGTACTGAGGTCCTCGTATTCGGTATCAGGGGCCCTGAATATTTAAGTGCTCTGCAAATTATTGCGAAAAAAAAATAAAAAAACTAAAAAAACATCTCCAAACAAATTGCTCCTTCCGCTCCATGCGCACAAATATCAGCACATGTAATACACCAGCATATGTACACATTATAACTTAATTTCTTTGATGAGGGTCGGCATTGTGTGTGTGTGCTGCTCTCTTGTTTATGGTAATACATAATAAATGAACTGTGCGAAGAACTATTAACTGGACTGGTCGACCGGTCAACTTTTGTTTCAATGGGGCCACAGCCAGCTCCTCCACCGCACCACACACTCACGCGCCGTCGTGCGCTGTGGCCAATTAACCGGCACTTGGCTTTTGTGCTGACTTTTAGAGACGTCCAGCGGTTGCTCTTTCAATGCCACAAAATGTCAATTTTAATTATTTATATTCACTTTTCATATGCAAATACCAAACATTGTAAATTTCGAAATTAATTTCCTTGTCCATATTTTACACTCGATTAATTTGTTCGACCATTATTATTTACTTAATTATGAGGGGCGATGTGCAAACAAGCTGAAATAATGCAAATAGCCCGCTGCTCTGCTCTAGCGGGCAAGCGGACAGTAAGCGGGCGGGCAAATAAAGGCTCACATTTACATATACAAATGCATACATATTTACATGTAAAGAAGGTCAGTAGTTGTTGTTATGAATATATGTATATTTATTACACTCCCACTCATGTACAGTTTTAAAGAAAATGTGAATATGAAATGCTGAATTTCCACCAGACGCCAACAATTGCATATTGAAATATTAAATAAAAGCATTTTGACATGTGTGATTATGCGAAATTCCCAATGTTCGGGCACAATTATATCTGATGAAAAGTTACAAAAGCGTCGCTTGAAAGGGTTAATGAATCAGATTTTGCACTAAATGAATTCTATTGACCTGAATGGACAATGCACTGATTGCACACACACTGAAGTGAATAAATGAATAAATGGAGGGTATGGAAAATGTTTAGATTGGAAATACAAAGCTTCGACTTTGAAATTTTAATAAACAGAGAATATATGTATATACACAGACATACATCTTTATATATCTCCAGGATAAATTAAGAAATAAGAACTGGTTGGATAATTTTGAAGCGAAAGTTCTTTGGAGTGTAGAAAAATATGTTTGTGAGTTGCCACGTATTTTTAAATTTAAACCACACACACTTTTAAAGTAAGAATGAAGAGCTTTAAGAAAAAATTTGGGAACTGTTTTAATATTTTAATTTTTGTTAAACGAATTATTATAAAAGAGGACATAAGAAACTTTGAAAAAAGTTTTCTTCAAAGTTAAAGTTTAAAAATAATTTTAGAATGTGTTTAAATTTTTCATTGATATAAATTGTAGCTAACATCAAAGCAAGCAGAACTCAAAAACGTTGGAGTAATTTATAATATAACAAATTCAATAAAACCAAGCGAACCTTTAATATTTAAAATACGAGGTGTGTTCAAAAAATAACGGGAAATTTGTTCAAAAGTATTATTTTGAAG
Organism: Zeugodacus tau; assembly: GCA_031772095.1. NCBI lineage: Eukaryota > Metazoa > Arthropoda > Insecta > Diptera > Tephritidae > Zeugodacus > Zeugodacus tau. The sequence goes on from CM062649.1 coordinate 82,654,985, forward strand.
GTGACAACATTAATGTGGTTGAATGAAAAAAAATCGAAATTCCTGTTATTTTTTGAACATGCCTCGTATGTAGTAAAATATTTTAGATATATATTGTGAGCAACTTTATTATTAACAAATCATTTAAACCCTGACAAAATGCGAATATTTTTACTAACAATTAAGATGAATATTAAGCAATCTGCTATGAAATGGATCCTTAAATATTCTTAAAGAACTGTGTAAAGAGTATATCCTATTAGCAAGCATGAATCGCTGCTGGCTGCTCACTGAGACAACTGCTGGCACTCTATACCGGTCACTGCAGACTACGGTGTCATCTGCACAAACTGGAAATCTAGTCGTCAAATCTTTGCCGATTCTGCGATCTGGTAGCGGAGACACCACAGCAATTACTCCTTGACTGTCCGGCGATCGCGAGGCTCTGTATCCTCAAAGAGGTAGTATCGCACCCATCAGCCCTGTAAAGGTTTCTTAATGAGACGGGGTTGGAGGTATTGCTGTGATAACTGGAAAGGCACAATAGACTTTAGGTCGCTGTGCAATCCTCAAAATGTAATCTAATCAAATCTAATATCCTGCTTGGAAGTCCTGTCCCCGCAACCGCAATATGTTTTATGTATGTTTTTTTTTTCAATTAATTCGTGTTTCTAGAGAATTTCTAGTTTTTAGACTAGACATGTGATATAGCTATCTTCTTTTAAGTCTTAGTTACATAGCTGGAACGACCGTGTCAGGGATTGTCAGGTCAACAGCAGTTCTTAAGATTATTTGAGGAATGTTTTCTACTGCTACAGCAACAACAATAACGAAGCTGCCTTCTATCATACTTTCTAGCAATTACATGAAACCTTTTCTGAAACACCTGATGATATGTGATCCTTATTTTTATTAATAATAGTTGGTGATTGCATTTTCGATATATTCCGATATATTTAAAAAAAATAAATATTTTATTCTAAAATTACACAAAAGAAAAGAGCTCACTCTGAAAGCAGCATAATAATTTACAAAAAAAAAACAAAACAAAAAACAATTCTATTAAAGTTATTTATTGGTAAAATGTAGACGCCTGCTGCTTATTGGCAAGCAGAATTCCGCAAACTTTGTTATTACCTGTCTACTCGGGTGTCAGCAAGGAAATAGGAATATGATAAAAGTGCAGGACAAGTAATGATGCATAAATAAATAATAATATATAACAAGTTGGATGCGCACAGTTGGCTGCACAGTCGGCTGCAGACAAGTCACGCCGCACGCTGTCTCCACATGCAGGTTGCTGGTAAGACACTTGAAGAAATGCTGGGTGGCGGCGCTTTTGTACATGTCTATTGTCAATTTACACTTCCTATCTATAGAAATATAGCTTATGTGAAAAATATAACGCATATGGACCTCCATACCTCTCTCTGGATAATGGAGGAATCCATTACTTTGTTAATAAAAGGATTTGCCAGACTCTAAATTTGTGTTCGCGCATCGGAAGAAATTTCGGAAACTAATATCGTTTCGTGTCTCAAAGGTACTCTCATAAGGTTTTAAATCATTTAGAGATAGGAAAGTAATCTTCCATTTGTGTGGGATCCATTAATACAAAAATAAAGAAATTTGGCTAGGAGTTTATTGCAGATATGTGAGCCTTGCACTCGACTACCACTCTTAGTTCTTGGTTTAAATCGCGATGTTTGGTTAGGTGACGGAGATCATGAGGATTCCAGCTTCACCGGGCTTTTGTAATGTAATTCCTTTGGCATCGAAGCAGCGACAATATAACTTAGGGGTTCTACTTTGGTCTAAAATAGTCTCAGACCCATTCAAGCGGTGGTGGTCGGTCAGCCACTTAACGAGCTCACAAGGACTTTCGAGATCCATGAAAGACACTGCAGTAGTCTAGGAGCATAACACTAGAGTTAATGGAGAGCTTCAAGCAGAAGACAACCCCCAACTATCATGTGATCCATACTTGGAAGAGGTCACTCACTGGCAATCTTCTTCAGCGACTCAAGGAAAAAATGAAGAAGTTGAAAATTTGATGCGATAAGCCCTAAATCCATTAATCCCCAAATAAGATGACTGCGTGTTCCCTGCTGGGTCTCCCTCCGACTGCAAGCCGATGAACGTGCATTCGAATTTGTCATGCTTGTCCAAGCTCTGATTTCCGTGTTTGAAGTTCCTATGAGTATGTGTGTATATGAGAAATACAATGGACCTGCTGTCTTGCTGCTGCCGCTGGTGACTGGCAATTGTGACCGGCTTAAGACACATTCTACATCTTCATCTTCAGAGCTGCACGCCTATTTATTTTGCATTTCTATGCGCACTAAATTACTTTGATTGTGTTCGTCGAATGCCGGCACGTGAGTACGTGGTGTGTGTGTTTGCATGCTGTGTTTTATTACAGATAAATTATGAAATATGCTTGCGCTCGGCTCAGTCAAGATTATTCAAATACGCAAGAATGAATTTCTCCTACCCTCCACGGCACCGCCCATCCCGCTGTTGTTGGAGCTGCTGGCGCTGCGGCGTCTAAGACATCGGCTTCTTTTAGAAATTATATGACAAAATCGCATTGGACGCCATCAAGTGTAACATTTCTAAAAAGCTATAAATTCATCTTCATTGTCTTCGTTGTGGATTTTCTGGAAATGTGCCGCTGTCGCAATACGCTTTGTCTACTCTCTGAGAAATATCCTTGCACAAACACACTCACATGTAACAGATATGAATTCAGCTATTTACATAGCATTCGGCAGCCGCACAATCCGTTTGCTTTGACTTTGACTTCCATTCGGTAATCTGCAGTTATCCAAGTCGCCCAGTCGCTCAAGTCGTTACATTTAGCGTAGGCCTGAGTGAATTGCTGCTGCTGAGTCGGGTGACTCGTCCGCATTATCAAGCTACAAAGGCGAATATTTAATTGAATTGTTAGCACAACAAAAGAACGAGTCGAGTAGCCGGGGAACTGCAGTGGCATTTGCCCGCGGTTCCTTTTGTCGGAGTTGGGATGGCTGGACTTGCGGGTGATTGTGCTATGCGGACCTTTGTCAATCACATCAATACAGGCGTGACGTAAGAATTTTAAGCGAGTCTTAATTTTACAAAAGCGCTTGAATACAAGCAGAACATTGTTGTCGCAACAGTTGACGAACCGGTGTTTTTGTTGAATTCTAATATTCTTCTTTTGGACAAGGTTGTTTCAACTATTTCTTCAAATTTGGCAAACGTTGGCTTTTTAATTGCATCAAAGCAGTGCTATCGTCTGAGTAGAGCCAGACCAATTCGAAGTACAAATGGCGGTTAAGTCATCCATCTCGTTCAGTGCTAAGGCCCTATTACTTGTATTCATCCCTTTTGGACCAATGAAAGGAGCCCGTGAGATGCAATACGAATTTCGACCTTGAGATATGTCAGTAAGACATCAGTGATTGATAAAGCTCTTCCAAAATATCGAATTCAGAATAGTCTCCCAGGCGCGTTGTATCTGGCTCTCTCTAGAAATGTCTATTTTCGGACGTAAATATTTCCACAGACTATCTGAGTAGGTGCTTCGTATAAAATTCATATGTTTTAGTTGGGCCGACATTGTTGTGATCTCCTTAAAGTTCCGACCAATGGCTAAAAACACCGTTAGATCTTTTATAACCGGAAAGTTCTTTGATTATATCATAACTCTACTTAATAATTTTATTTCTATTCCCGCTAGTTCATTTGTAAGTCTGAGGGTATGAAATTCTTTGATATCTCGTCTCGATCTCGTAAATATGGGACAGTCAAGAAGGAAATGTTAAAAAGATCCCACCTCGTCTTCTTCTAATCAGCTTCTATAAGTGTAATCCTAAATGCTCTTTATTATTCGGTTGACCAATTAGATCGCCTACAGCTAGGAAAAGGCGAACTTAGACGAGTACTTAATGCTCCGTTTTATCAAACTGCGCTAAAGCTTCAAGTGTGATGTTTTAGTACTTTGCCAATGCTTTTATTTAAACCAATTTTTATATTCCGAAAAAATATACATTTACTCAAATTAAAAACGATTCCTGTTTACTGTTATTGCCGCTACATAGGCGTGTAATTGAACTAAACTGGTCTTAAAGAAAAGCTCAATTATTTTAAACGCTTTTAAAGCTAATAAAAATCGCTTCACCAAATTACTATTGGCTTAGAACAACATGTACAAGGTATATAAAGCTCATTTCCGCTGCTGCAGTCGAAAAGGAGCTTAACTTATTGCAAATACATACACACATTTACAGCGGTCAAAGCCCTTCAATGGCTCTAGTAACTAGTTTTACATACAAAAAATGCGCTGTACATATATTTTTTATATTATTGCTGTAATAAAAATCGTCATTTTATCACCGCTGACCTCAGGAAACAACAACCAGAAGAATAAAATAAGAAAATAGGAAATAAAATTGGTGAGAGCGGCAGTGATAGAAAGAGTGATGAATATACAAGTGATTTCAAATGCAATCAACTCGTTTCACTACGAATTATATATGAATTGATTCTTACTAGTGCATACTTTATAGTTTCTTTAAATCTAAATACTCGCAATGGAGAAGTGAGTTCTTGAGTTATAATACTCAGCTAGAAATTTCGTTCGATCTAATCTGAGGAAAAATATAGTATCGATTTGAATGACTCTCATTTGAATACTCTTAAATAATCTCAAGTCATTTCGATGATTCGATGACTTTACTTTATCAGGCACCGTTGGATTAAAGAGATGTTTAAAATATTAAATTCTTAAAAAATTTAATAAAAAATCCTATGAAGAATCAGTAACTTTCACAATATATCTTAAATAGATGAAAAATATTTTTTCGGTGAAAATATGTATATACCAACTTAAAGTTTTCAAGAAAGAACCCACTAAAAATATTGGATAGTATATATGCAAATATATTGTTGAGAAACGCGAAGCTATTCATACTTCCACTACTTTCGCAGGTACTCATTTGGGCGAGTCTTTCAATTTCATTCCTTCAATAAACCTATTTTGTAATTCTCATACGGTTTATAAATAATTTAAAGAATCAGTTTGGTTTCATTATCTTAAACTCGACTTGGTCTTATGCCATTAAATAATCTACAGAGGATCACCTAATAGTCTCAAGTTTTATCAAACTCTCGCTGATCTATTTGTTGATCGACTTTGAGATCAAGGAAGGTAAAAAACTATTCGAGAGACACTTGTGAACAACTTTTTTGATGAAATTATAATTCGCAGAGATTTTCCACAAGTACCCTAAAAGAAAGAAATCCAATAAGAAATGTTTGCCGACAGCCCTGCAGGGTTTCCCATTCACGGTCGAAGATTTATGACGACGTAGTGCAATTCTCAGACTATTCTCTACTATTGCCTGACCGCATAGTTGATTTGATTGTGTAGTGGTGGTGTCTGTTGGTCCACCACTGGATTGCTGGCATTGCGGCTGTCCGATATTAGGCGGCGTTTGCCGTCATTCCGCTCAACTCCGCGCACTGCAGGCGTTGCTGAGATTGCAAACTTCAACTCTATTTCCAGTGAATGCCTGGCCGACTACTAGCCTAAACGATGAGCTGTAACTGTTCGCTGCTCTCCACTAACTTCTTTAAATATTCCTCGTTGTGTTGGTTGGTGTGTCTACAAAGTAGCTGTTGCTGTATCCACTCAATTTTTGCTACAATTTCTATCAATTTTTAAAATTGCCGCGTTATAAAAGCACTTTGTTGCTTTGCCCGGCGATTGGTGTAAATGCCGAGTGAAATCCTAACGGTACTTGTTACCTTTTTTTACATGCCTTCGCATAGTTCAGCCTTTTCACCGTACGCCAGAGCCTCTGCTCGTTGCCGGAGCCGCGGTGTTGTGCAGGTGCTTTAGTTAAATGAAAATGTTTCACCAACATTTCGCACGCCTCACCCACCCGACCACCTTCTGGCGCGCTCCATCAATACAAATTGAATTTTAAGTTTTTTTCCGGTTTTCAATTTGTAGCGACGATGGAGGTATGTGTGTATGGGTGTGTGCATTCACTTTGGTCAGCTCCGTTGAGGCGTAACGGCAGCACGCAAAGGACTCCCACGGGCATTGCGGGTTGAGTGCGAAATTTCTATTTTTCCATAAACGCGCATAGTGCCGAGCCGAGCCGAGCCGAGCTGCCCACGTGCAATTTATGACTTGAATTAGCCTAATGTATTGGCGTTGCCGTTCCGCCCCAGCCCCGGCCTCAGCCTCATCCGCGGCTCCGTTTGATTGTCGGAATCTGCGCGTGAATATCGCTCGCTCGCCACTTTTATTATTATTATTCACTGCAACAGTGAATTGATTTCGATGTTAAAATTAAATCGATAGGGAGCTGCAGTATAAAAGGTGGCGTCGTAATGTTGGAGAAATCCGCTGGGACGTACTGATTTGTAATTTGATGTCTGCATTGGAAGCATTTAAATTCGGAGGTGGTTTGCATAATTTATTTTAAATTGGATGTGAGTGGTGGGGGAAGGAGATATACACGAAATTGACTTCAACTTAAATACACACGTAGTGTGCTGTTTAAACTGATTAATAATAAATAAGTTTAAATACCACAATTAAAAGCACTCGTTGAAAAAACAGTGAATATGTAAGTGAGGATATGTTCAGTAACAGTTTAATTTGGAACACGCAGAGTTATGGGTGGCAATCTATAATTTCGACTTTTTTCCAAGAAATGCTGAAATAAAAAATAGCTGGCGGCATGCCAAGTTCAACACTTCTTCTATGAGATTGTTTACATTTGGTTAGTTTTATATTGGTCTCAAACCACAGGGAATACATTTTTTGAAAGTGCTTTGTGGTCTCGGTGCTTGTGGTAGCTACTGAGAGTTTCAATCTCAGTATTACGAACACTGGGAAATGGAGAAGGAAATTACTTGATGTTTCCATCTCGCTTTCCTCCATACAGCTATGACAGTTTGCGTCCGGAGGGATTTCTAATTCCCTAGCATGTATTCGGCAGCATTTAGTGAGTACTCCTGCTATTGCGATAAGTTCGACCTTTTAAGAGCAATTCCTCTATCGACATCTTGTCTTCCACTCTGTGCCAGAAGCATCTCGCTACCGAGCAGGTTCTGGTTGTTGGCCACCGTTTACTGAGCTCACGAGAGGTGGAGCAACAGCTCTTTCCCAGTCTTGGTGAAATAGGACCAAGTGTGCCTTTTCTTGGGAGTTCATCTACTCTGCAGTTCCCTGCGATTCCGATGTGGTCCGACACCAACTATCTTAGACAATCCTTGTCTAGTAGTGAGTACACATTCAACGAGCTCAGGGCCATAATTGCAGCCCTACTATCGTAGTGAATACTCACCTCCCTGAAGGAGGTTACACTTCCGAGTAGTTTATCTTAATTTTAGACACCTCTGCTTGAAAGACACTACAGCGATCTGGTAACCGGAAACTAAGTTTGATGGAAAGCCTCTTCCGGGAGTCTACTCTTCTTCACTCTTCGCTACTTCAGTCAAAATACTAATTGCTCCTCTTCTCCAGTGGCTTCGACCTGACCATATGTCCCTCGTGGCCATTCTAGTAACTCCATATAACTTTTTGACTTTCCTAAAGTTACAGAGGATGGATGTAACAATCCTTGATTCTTAATTTCAATATTTACATTTATAGTATGGAACTATGTGCAATATGTTGCAAGAGTAAATGCTTTAGAATTATTAAAGCTGCTGAAAGTCCGAAGCAAATTTAACTCATCAAATGCAAAAGCTCTCACTTCAGTTGTCTGCATGTTGATTCCCAGTCAATGTTTTGGCTGACCAACGGTGTTGATTTCTGCACTTTGTGCCACACCCCTTCCTTCCGCTGCCAACATACACCATACTGGTGAACAACCAATATAAAAAAAATAACAACAAAATAATAAAAATAATACACCAACAGTTACCGTTAGGGGTGGTGCAAAGGCGTTTCGCGTTCACAGACACGCTCCCATTGAGACTATGCGTTCACCAAATGTGAAAAGTTTGCTTGTCGTTGCTGTTGTTGTTGTTTCACATATTTTTTCCACATTTTCGGCTCGTACGTGAATAAGTTAGCTTGCACTTTGCTAAATTTTTGTATGGTTTTTAGAAGCAGAATTTATGTTATTGCCAGCGGTCGGTTATTATACGTGTGCACATACCATACTCGTCCATAAGTTGCGGCCACTGCTGTTATAGAGCCTGCCGCGCGCCGGCCACTGGCCACTCGTACGCCTGGCGCATAGTTCTAAAAGTCGAATAAAGCGTTTTGCGGTGAGTGCCGGTGCACACGCTTTGCGCCGGAATTGCGGATTTCATGTTGCTGTTTTTATTTTTATGACCAATTTTATTTTATTTTTATTATTTTTAAGTGGAATCATTTAAAAAGGCAAATAAATGAACCGCCCGCTCAGGTGTATCTGTGTGTATGGGTGCGTGTTTGCCACGCATTCAAAGCAAGCGGTTTGGTTTGGTCGAAAGAAGGTGGTTGGAAAAAATTCTCTATAGTAGATGGGTGTGTGTGTAAGTGTCTGCAGTTATGTTAATAAAAGATGGTTGCACACTTTCACTTTAATTTAATGGTGGTTCGCTGTTTTGTGCGCTTAATGATGCGCTTTGGAAAGGTATGCTGATGGTGGTTAACGGTAAGAGTATCAAATTTACTACATATTTAAATAAGGAAATACTGATTTCGAGATGATTAATTTAATTTAATTATCCAATTTAATTAAGTGATACAAAAATTAATACGGAAGAATTTCGGGCTATTTTACAAGGTGTGTTAAAAAAATAACGGTTATTTTAGATTTTTTGAAAATAAAAATTTATTCATTGCTCAACTTTAATGTGTTCGCCTTTAAAATAGTCCACATTCGACACTATGTACTTAGTAAGCGCTTCTTCCAATTGTCGAAACACTTCTTAATCTCAATTCTTGTGATAGTCTTTGGCTCTTTCAGCGATTTCTTGTATGCTTGTAAAATGACGGCCCTTCAAGGTTCTCTTAATTCTTGGAAATAAGAAAAAATCACACGAAGTCCTATCTGGTGAATATGGAGGCAGATTTATCGTAACAGTATTTTGTTTGGCCAAGAATTCCTTATCAGTGTGGCTTTAGACCTGGAAAATCAACAACCGACCAGATATTCACCATGCGCCAAATCTTGGAGAAGACCCGTGAAAAGAGGATCGACACACACCATCTATTTGTCGACTTTAAAGCTGCTTTCGACAGCACGAAAAGGAGCTGCCTTTATGCCGCGATGTCTGAATTTGGTATCCCCGCAAAACTAATACGGCTGTGTACATAAGCTGACGTTGAGCAACACCAAAAGCTCCGTCAGGATCGGGAGGGACCTCTCCGAGCCGTTCGATACCAAACGAGGTTTCAGACAAGGTGACTCGCTATCGTGTGACTTCTTTAACCTGATGCTGGAAAAAATAGTTCGAGCCGCAGAGCTAAACAAAGAAGGTACAATTAAAGTAAATAAAGAAGGTAAAGAAGGTACAATACAAGTAAAGTCCTCACTCGACGAACACAGACCAAATTCTATAAGTCCCTCATCATTCCCGTCCTACTTTATGGTGCAGAAGCGTGGACGATGTCAACATCCGATGAGACGGCGAGTTTTCGAGAGAAAGTTTTGCGGAAGATTTACGCTTAAACATTGGCAACGGAGAATACCGCAGAAGATGGAATGATGAGCTGTATGTGTTGTTCGACGACATTGACATAGTCCAGCGAATAAAAAGACAGCGGATACGCTAGCTAGGTCATGTTGTTCGAATGGACGAAAGTGCCCCAGCTCTGAAAGTTTTCGATGCAGTACCCGCTGGTGGAAGCCGAGGAAGAGAGAGCCGAGAAGGGAGACCTCCACTCCGATGGAAGGACCAGGTTAAGAAGGACCTGTCTTCACTTGGTATTACCAATTGGCGCCAAACCGCCAAAAGGAGAGATGCGTGGCGCGCTGTTGTGGGCTCGGCTATAAACGGGTCTACGCCAGTCAAGAAGAAGAACAAGCAATGCAGTGTGAACTTTCCCACGAAAGTCGGGTCTACATAGCCGGAGCGTCCCTTTATTTTATGCAATCGAGTGCTGTGAATGCCACAGCGAAAATTTTTGAAAGGAATGTTATCTGCTACTACAACAACAACAATAATGTACATATACTATTCATGTATTAAATCGTTGCCTACATTTCAGCGCGAAGGAAAAAGAATTTAGTACCCATAAACTAACAATAAACAATTCGAAGTCTAAATATTTAAATAAGTAGAGTAATAGGACATCTTTTAAATAATAGGACACCTTTTAAATCTTTCTGCAAGGGACTAATCAAATCATAATTATATAAATCTTTGTTTTGATAAAAATAAAAATTACCAACAAAATAGTATAATGGAATGAACTCAATTTTGATCGCACATTTTCAAGTACAATCCCAAAGCAATTCTGCCATTTCTGGAATAAAAATTCGACTCGAAAAATTTGATTTGATAATTTGTAGCTTCTATATTATATTTTGTATTATTGCCTTAAATCTTCATCTCATAATAGAATGTGTTCTCTTACTTATTTATGTAGAATTATTTTCACAACATGAAAAATATTTATGTATGTACCTAAACACACATCCTTCTTTAATTACGAATATTACAAAAGCACACGATTACCTTAATATTCGTCTCACGTGGCAACGTGCAGGAATTTTCATTTAAATGCCATCTTTATATGCGCTAGGGGAAGAGCAGTTGATTGTAGAGCTTAACTATGCTATTAAATATTGGATATAGCAGTTTTTAATATAATATAGACATATTTGGTTTTTTGGTCGCTTTCGAACATGCCATATATTACTGAATATGTGTATATTTTGATTTTCTAATTACAAGTAAATAAACGAATAGAGCATCACGCTGCCAAGTCTACAACCACCATACATGTTTAAGGCAGTAGTCTGCTTTACAGGTTTCAAAAAATCGATTTTTTTGTTTTGTCTTAAATCTCTTCCAAAACTATCCAAGAATATGTCTTTAAAATTCCAGAGACCAATTCGACATATTTTCGAAGCTAGAGCAGTTTTAGTGGCCGAGCGTCGAGCAGATGCGAATAGAATCGGATCGAAGAAAACCAAAGTGATCTAGCTTCAGTATTAAATTATCTTCTATTTGAACTAAAAAAGTTGGACAAAAGTATTTTTTAAACTACTTGTTTTGCAACTTAAAGTCAATTCTCAATTCAATTTCTTAAAAAAGTGATTTTTTTTTTCAAACTTCGAAAAAAATTGGAATTTTATAACTTCTTCGGTATTATTTTAGTTCATAGGGAAAAGAAATTTATAAAAATTAAAAAAAATATGGTTCGACTGTTTCAGATGCAGAAGTTGTGTTAGTCTTCGAAATTCGAATTCTGGTACCATATGTATTTATAAGAAAATTTTCTTTAATTCTAAGAAATATTTAAACCTTGTCGTATCGTTAAATTGGATTTCGGCTTTTGTGTTGACTAATATAAATATTAAACAAAATTAATTTTAACTCATCGAAAATGTACTTTTTTATTTTCAATCGAATTCGTATGCCGTGTGTACAATTTTTGACAGCTGCGTTGAAGGATATCATGCGAAATAAATTAAATTAAGAAATTTCTATTCTTGTTGCGTGCATTCCTTGCAACAAAAATACAAACACACGCACACAATTTCCCCATCATATATAATTGACTTATGTATACAGCTATTCCATACACACATATAGTCTACACGTGAGTGCTTGTATGTGTAATTGAACACGATTGCACTTATGCTCCTCCGCCCCTCCCCCTTTAGGGTTGCAGTGCGAAAGACTTCATTGTCATCGCCGTTGCAGCGCATTTCTTTTTAACCTTCCGTTATTCGCTGATTTCGAAGTTGTGCGAATTGCGTTTGGTGAACCCGCAACACTGAAATATCTGGCAATTTTCACAGCTCAATGCTTCAAAATTAAAAAAAGAAGAAATGAAGTAACAACACACCCTCGCCTTTTGTCGCCAGCAGCTTGCTCGCGTGCATTTTGGCTTAATATTTCGCATTCACCGGATACTTTCCTTTAGCAAACTAACTTAAGCCAAAGCGAAGACGCTAGCGCAAATATGTGTGTGTGTGTTTTACCGTTATATGCGTGCAACGACTCAAATGGGTGTATGCAATTTTTTGGAGGGAGGAAAATGAAATCACAATAAAATTTTTTACAGTTAGTTAAGTTTGCTTTGTTGCTTTTGTCGTCGTTTTCTTGTATGCGAAATTGCACGTTAGTGTACACGTTCACACAAATACAAACATACAAAAAGCTTAAAAAATATATAAAACAATCTCAGGCGAAGGTATTAACGAGACTTGGGTAGCTTAAATATGTCACAGAACTTTCTGCTAATTTCATTCCTTGCTTAATTCATTAGAGCTGGTGTTATTTCCTGAAAATTGCTACAAATTGGCTTACTTAGTTTTCGTGTTTGCTGTATATGGAATTAGTCTGGCTGTTATTAGTATTTGATACATATGCATTAGTGACTGTTTCCATTTATTTAAAAAAAAAAAATATTTAAAGTGATAATATGACACTTGCAACATTGTTTAATATTTGACAGAGGGCGTTCTCCAGCGGGCGTATTGTTCTCGAGTTATAAACATATGTGGAATCTTGACATTACCTTACAAAACGTGTCGTCACTTCTATACTCGGGCGTGAAGTTTACTTCATATACTACTATCTAAAATTTTCCTAGTATTATTGCTATGTAAGATCATTTTAAATATTGTTTGGCAAATATAATAATAATACCCCCCTCGTATAAGCCCCTTATTTGCGAAGAACTTGGTAAGACTTCTCACAATCCTCTTTTCAGTTCAACTGTACACCACCAAAGGCGTTCGCCATGGACAGGAACAGGTGGTAATCACTTGGCAGTATGTCCGGGCTATATGGTGGATGTGATAAAACCTCCCATCCGAGCTCTCGTAGCTTCTGACGAGTCATCAACGAAGTGTGTGGTCTGGCGTTGTTATGGTGGCACACTACACCCTTCCTGTTGGCCAATTCTGTAGTAATGCCAGTGGATGTCATAGTGGATGATTCCCTTCCAATCCCACCAAACACACAGGTAACCCTTCTTGGCAGTCAATACCGGCTTGGCCACTGTTTGAGACTATTCACCGGCCCTCGACCATGACCGTTTTCGCTTGATATTGTCGCTTCAAAAATGGGTCGAGTTCGTTCCGTTTCAGCAGCATATCGCAGGCGTTGATTCGGTCCAGAAGGTTTTTTTTTGCGTCAAATTATGCGGCACCCAAACATCAAGCTTTTTTGTGTATCCAGCCTTATGCAGATCGTTTAATATGTTTTGGTGACTAACTCCCATCTCCTGGGCGATGTCACGAGATGCCACATGCCGGTCTAACTCGATGTTTTCCATGATTTGATCGGTATTCGTCTTCACAGGTCTTCCGCCGGTTGGCTTATCCATGGTGTCGTTTTCACCCGCTCTGAATCGTTGAAACCATTCCTCCGCAGTTCAAAGTGATAGAGTACCATCCAAAAAACACCATTAATCTCACGGAACGTTTCTCTAGCGGATTTGCCTTTAGCGAAGGAAAACTTTAAATAGCGAGAATTTCGGCGTTAGTGAACTTCATGTTTACACGTCTATAACGCAATATCCAAACTAATCATGCATAGTCGTTTTGTAGGTTATGTCAAGACCTTTCAAAGATCTATAGTATTGCCAGATACGAGCTCTGTAGCGCTTTATACATAGTCGCGAAATTCAAAAGACAAAAAGGCGGAAGGGAGATATTTGAGACCTTATATATAAGCTTGACGAAAATGTTGTGTATACCATCGAATTTAGATTTCATCTTTATTTTGGATTATTTAGTAATTAATAATAATACTTTTTCGAGCTTCACATCCAAATATTTCGATTTTTGAGGCTAACTTCGAAAATCGGAGATAAAATTTTTTTTACTTTAGACTCAATTTACTGGGAAAATTTTGTTTGGTACAATACCAAGAAAAAAAGTCGATTTTGCCGTATAATTTTATTAAAGTACTTTTAAAGTCTATTGATAAATATTTATGAAATAAAATTAAGGTAAGATTAATATTAATTTTATTTTCGAATTCTTTTAGGAAGATTCGTCAAACAAATTGTTGCGTTTATCTTTAAATATTCTGAAATCTCATGCTGTTTGATTTGATAAATCTGTGTTGCTCTGTTCTCAGAAAACACAGTAAGTTTAATAAAAAAATATATCAATTTAATTCCGCAGAGATTACAGGAAAAATTCTGAGAATACACGCTTCACGAGCGCATGAATAGGCAAAAGCTTTCGCTGACAATTTCACTGAGAAATCGAAAAAAGTTCCAACGGCTGATACGGATAATGAAATAAGAATTTAATTTTTGGTGGAATGAGTGGAGAAAAACATAACTTTTTAATAATTTATTTTCGGAAATGCAAACAGCAAGCAAAGAGCTGACATACACACACACACAAACGCAGTGATGTTGCAGTTGAGGGTAATAACCCTCATCATGCTTTATTAAATTGAGTCAAAATTTGGAGAACGGAAAAAACACAAGCATTTCATTTGTGTGTGTGTAAGTATGCGTGTGACAGCGCATGAAAAAATGAAATAAAGATGACAGTTGCAAAATATGACATCACGAAAAGGTGGAGGTTCGAATGAGCTGGGCTGTGATGAGAAAGACGTAGCTGCTTTACAGTTAGTTGAGGGTTATGCTTGCCGCACAGTAAGCAGCGCAGTGCTGTCCGTTCGTCCGTCTGTTGTGCGCCGAACTTAGCAAATCAATTCACTAAAGTGGTGATAGTGACGTTGAGACAGCGGCGGGGTGGGGGAACAAACAAGATAATGCAATTCTTTCACATTCTTAGCCCATTTTTGTGCGTTCTTCAATGCTTTTTGCGGACCCCCTGAGTATTTGCACGGTCGAGTGTTCATTTTGTTTTACGGCCCAATAATGATGGAGTCATTATAGCTGTGCCGCTTTCAAAAAAAAATTCCAAAAAAATATATTAAAATGCATAATAAAAAAATGCGCTGATGAAAAAGTTTATGTTTTCGACGAGTATCTGTTTGCTTCGGTTTCATTTTCATATCTTCCATTATGATTATTATTTTATTTTTGTATTTTCTTTGCAGGGCGCTGCAAACTTTTTTATTACCAAACACAAAACTTATAAGTGGGTTTAGTGAGTGAGTGCCAAAGATGCCTGCCAGCGGAGAATTGTTGAGCCTAATGGGGTCAGTTGTGCCCTTTTAATGGAACAGGTTAATAAAATTTCGCAACCTTCACCATTTTGGCAGTTGGAAATTTGAATTTATGCCTTTACGAGCTTTGACAAGTGAAATTAATGTGCTGCAAGTAAATACCCACACACACACATACCCAGAGAATACTCGAAACACACCCACACACACACTCACTAAGATTTCGAATTTCTTTTGTGTTGTCTTGCAGCACTCGAGTGCGCTCTCGAGCTGCTTGGCTGCGGTTCATTTATGCAAACTTTCCTGGGTGACAAATCAGCGGCGTGCGGAGTGCAAAAGGGTGTGGTTTGAAATCTCAAACCCAAGCGTAGAAAACACAGTGCAAGGAAGAGTATGCTGGGTAAAGTTAAATAAAAACTTTATCATGCAAATTGGCAAAGCGTTGAAATTGACGGGCGAGCAGAACGTTACATACATATAGATATGTAGGCGGTAGGCGGTGTAATACCCAGCCGGAAGTTGATTTTGGTTGTTGAGAAATTACTTTAATGACTACTCATATGAGTTAACTCCCCAGACGTGCAGTATTTTTAGGAAGATACTTTGGGGTTTGCTGTTGAATGTATCTTGTTAATAGCCAATAACTGACGTCAATTCATTTAAGTAAAAATCAAAGCTGATCCTATTTGGCTGGGGACTCTGCATGAATTTTTGTTCGAAAACTGTTTGAAAAAAGCAAATTAAAGCTACTTTCGAATTTAGGTACTAAAGAGAAAGTGAAAAGGATTTGAAAGGGTTTAATATCAAGAATACAAGAAAATACGTCTTTCATCTGAGATCTTTAAGTCCAAATATACTCTGATATGGCGAAAAAAGGTCATTATTGCAATATTCACTTCAATGGAACCACAATGATTTGACCGTTGAAGATTAATCAATTATGATAGTTAAGTATATAAAATATATATTTCAATTCGTGAGGTAAATGGTTTCGAAAACATTTTCAGATACTTCTTTTATTAAAAACCAAATGGTAGACTTGAAAAGCTCTTGCAAAGTTTACCAACAGATGGCGCTGTGAATACAGATGTCACTCCTGATAGCAAACGTATTCTAAAATACTTTTTAAGGATCAATATCTCAATGGAATTTGATAGCTGAGAAAGTAGAATAAATATAAAGTGAATTAGTGATATTTGTAGTGAGTGACCAGACACCAATTTTCCTTAAGTTTAAATATGAACTTTCTGCAGCTCTCTTTTATCTAGTTCTATTAAGTACTTCGTTCTGGTCCATCAGTTAACCCGGCACTGCCCAAAACTTTTTACGTTTCAGATTTTCCTGAAATGAAATACACCTATGTATTTTGATCGCCTGAGCACGAAAGTGAAGTCAATTTTACGATTCATTATATTCAATATATAACCTTTCCGGAAAATGCGAAAAATCCGCGTAGTTTGTTGTTTTATAGTGGAATTTTCAAGTTATTTATGAAAATATAGGGAAAAATTTTGCTATATTACCATATGGTAATCGTGGATTGATTCGGGTTAATGCAAAAGTCCATCAAATATTGAAAATAGTAGAATGTCCTGATTATATAAGTAATTAAGAGGTCGCACAAATAAACCTCAGTTCAAAACAAAGTGTTAAGCTACTTGCAAAAGACCCGTCGTAAGTAGAAACTTGATACCTGAACAACTCCATACACGGAGAACTACGAATTAACACAAATAAAATCTTATCGATTTCATTCTATAATTAGGACTTCACTTACTTAGATTGATTATATAATATGATAAGTCTTGTAGTATAGTAAAACAACTATTGTCGCCTTAAGGAATATAAATAATCGATAACATTGTTAGATGATAATGGCAGCTAAGACTGAAAAAATGTTGTCGCTACAAATTATAGAAGAAGTCTTCAAATATCAAGTCAAGTTGGCTTGGTATATTAACTGTTTTTACCTTGAAATCTCTTTGAGATTATTCAAATATATTGCCAGAAGAATTGAAGATTATGTCTACAGAAGTACTTATCAATGAAACAAATAAAAAGCTTATCGCTAAGTCATATTTTCCCCCACATTTGGAACCATTGACTTATTGTTATTTCCAAAACTTAAATATAAGGGAGAGTAATGAGTACAAGAGTGTACAGCTCCTGGCGTATGCCGATGATATTGATATCATCGGAAGCAACAACCGCGCCGTTTGTTCTGCGTTTTCCAGACTAGATAAAGAAGCGAAGCGTATTGGTCTGGTGGTGAATGAGGACAAGACGAAATATCTCCTGTCATCAAACAAACAGTCAGCGCACTCGCGTCTTGGCTCCCACGTCACTGTTGACAGTCATAACTTTGAAGTTGTAGATAATTTCGTTTATCTGGGAACCAGCATTAACAACACCAACAATGTCAGCCTTGAAATCCAACGCAGAATCACTCTTGCCAACAGGTGCTACTTTGGACTGAGTAGGCAATTGAAAAGTAAAGTCCTCTCTCGACGAACCAAAATCAAACTCTATAAGTCGCTCATTATTCCCGTCCTGATGTATGGCGCTGAAGCGTGGACGATGACAATATCCGATGAGACGACTCTTGGGGTGTTCGAGAGAAAGGTTTTGCGCAAGATATATGGTCCTCTAAACATTGGCAACGGCGAATACCGCAGACGATGGAACGATGAGCTGTACGATTTATACGACGACATTGACATAGTTCAGCGAATAAAAAGACAGCGGCTACGCTGGCTAGGTCATGTTGTACGGATGGAAGAAAACACTCCAGCTCTGAAAGTATTCGACGCAGTACCCGCTGGAGGAAGCCGCGGAAGAGGACGACCTCCACTCCGGTGGAAAGACCAAGTGCAAAGAGACCTGGCTTCACTTGGTGTTTCCAGTTGGCGCCAAAAAGCAAAAAGGAGGAATGAGTGGCGCGCTCTGGTGGATTCGGCTATAATCGCTTAAAGCGGTTCCTACGCCAAATATATATATATATAATGAATCTTCCGAGGTCATAAAAATCGCTGAGGCAGCAAAAGCCAGTTCCGCTGAGGTATAAAGAAAAGTCGTGCTGACTCAAAAGCATTTTTAGAGTTTTATAAATATTAAAATTTTATTTTTTTTATAGAACAGATTTGAGGATGATTTGTTATATAGATATCTGTAACGCACCTCTATCTCTCCATGTTAGAATTTCAGTCAAAGCCATTTCAATATTTTTAGCTCTTTTTATGTAACCGAGATGGAAACGAACACACAACATTTGAACTTGCAGTCAAAAAGCCATACCCAGACTAACACTCTCCGCTGCAGAAAATTGAAGAAATTGCAATGCAAAATACGGGGAAAACAAAGCTTATGAAAAATGAATGAAATTGTGTATGCAAGCGTTGTGTAAACAATTCAAACGGAAGAGCCGACAGCAAATAATTTTCCAGCGCGCGCAGCTGCAGCGGCGGCTGTGACAACTAAATCAACGCTGACCGGCAACGCGACACAAAATCTCATTTTCTGCCTTTGCAGTTGCGGCGACATTCGAGCTCGAGAAATTGGAAAGTGGATGGCATTTGATTTGGAGAGCGACTTGAGCGATCCCCGGCTTGTTGCCCGCGGCTGCTTGCAACAACGGTTGCATTACAGCACGCCTGTGCTGTGTTGTTGTTGATGCGGCTGTTGTTGTTGCAGCCGCCAAGAGCTGACGCGGCGAACTGTCGTGCGCGTTCTGTTTGACTTTTATAAACTTTTAACGACTTCTGCTGCCTGCTTGTGGATCAGCGAGCTGAGCGGCGCATTGCCAACTTTATTTGTTTCAGCGTCCATTTTCTATTTATTCGTCTTACCGGGTTTTTTTGCTTTGTGATTTGAGCATGATTTTTTTGACGTTTTTTCTAATAAAATTTCTTTCTTCGCATTTCTTATTTGTCGACTTCTTCTGCACAATTTCACCGTTAGCTTATGTGTGTGTGTGCCGTTAGTCGTCATCTTTCGTCTTGACGTGCACTTTTTCTCATGCTCCATCTCGGAGCCCACACTTCAGAGTCTCGGCTTGGCGTTGTTATCGGTCAGCGAGATTTTCTTGCTTCAGACTTTGGCCTCCGCCGTTCCAACAACAATGTGTGCAGCAAAGGAGTTTGCAACTTGGCCTCGCAGCGGCGCGTTTCATCGATGATATTGCGACAAAGTTGTTTGCCTGTGGATGCCGTTAAGATTGGCGCTTGGCGGCGCTGGTGGCGGTGGCAGCTTAGCGCCGCCTTTTACTGCTAACATTTCACTTAAGCGCTGTGCGGTGTATGGCGGCGTCGTCGTCTTGGATAAAGTTTTAATGTTCTCGTGTTTGATCAAGTTAATTTAGCAGGAAATTATAATTGTTTTAAGTTTTCATGTGATTTTTCCCCGGACGTCTGAAGTTTTGCTGATGACGGCAATAAGTCGAATCATCGTCGAAGTAAAATTTTTTTCGTTTGCTTGTCGCTCGTCGTAGTAATCACTGTAATGGCTTCAATTGAATAGTGGCACATTCACCCAACGACCGCTCACATATACTCCGTGGTTCGTTGAGTTGTGAATAGCGTGAGTTTGGTCGTTTTCTTCAAGGCTATTAGTTGGGAGAGCATCAAATGATCCGGAAACTTTCAAAACATTAAAGAGGCCAATCTCGTATTTATCGTCTCAGTTATTTTTGAGTCTACAAAAGTTTTGCGACCAAGCTGGTCGAGATAGAGTAGATAATTAGAAGGCGAATATGAATTTACGTTGTTTCAAAGAGTAATATTTCATTACAGACATTTCTTTAAGTCTATTATTTTGAAGAAAAGAACTACTTGTTTGATAAGCTTGCTACCAAAGGGTCGTAAGGTCCATGTGAAAACCTTTGGAAATATCCATCTTTTTAGCCCTTAGACTTACTTGTAGTACTTGCGTTGAGAAATACAATATATTCTGGTCACATTTAGTCTTACCAATGCATCTTCTTTCCCTTTCAGTACTGCGACACGACTTCACAGGCATATTTGAAATGCATAAATCTTCCGATCTCTGTTGATATCATTATACATTTTAAATCCTTCCATCTTATGAAATCTATGTCTCTATCTACGAGTTTGGAAGTCATCAGCTACTTTCGAAGATCGACGGAAACAGATAACAATAATAAGAGGTTATGTTAATGGGCTGATCAGATGGATCTTACTTAGACAGCTAATATCGCCAGTCCTTTGTGTTATATGAAACTTCAAAATGTAGCCTAAAACCGTCATTGACGACAAACTTCTCACAGAAAACACCTTTACCAACCTTCCCCCTGGACTTCGTTCCATCAGTGAAAAAATTCATTTTACCACTTCACCATCGATTTCGCCAACAAATCCTTCGTAGGAATAGGAACCCATGTTTTCAGTAATTCAGTCGAAGTAGCCGAAGATATATGTTACCAGACATCAGTTCCCCCAGCGTTAACGAGTAGCGAATCGAACAAACTAAACATCTATTCAGACGTTTGTGTTAGGTTAGGTACGAAGGCTGTTTCCCTATAGGGGGAAACCCACTTAGACTATCGAGAGCAGTCCTTTGTGATGCCATAAAAATTCAACCCCCTCACTTATTTATGAATCGACAAAGCGCTTGGAGCCTACCACAAATCTGCAGAGGTTTTTAACTTCTGTATCCGCCCAAAAAAGTGAGGTGCTAGTGACTGTCCAACGCCTGCTCAGTTCGACTGAGACCCATTCATCCAGAAGTAAGTTGCAAGAGGACAAGCGGCGCCCCTGTTTGTTCCCATTCCACCGTAAGTGCAACAGAAGTACCTGTCATCAAGCTCATCAGCCTTGCAGTTTCCTGCGATTCCGCTGTGGTCAGGCACCCAAACTATTATGATGGCAAAGTGCTCCGATGCAACTGATAGCGAGGACTGGCAATCCTTAACCAGCCTGGAGCGCACAGTCATTGAGCTTAAGGCTAATATTGCCGCCCTACTATCAGAGTGGATCGTAACCTTTTTGAAAGCTGCTGCACTCCGCAGCAGTGAATCCGCTGCAACCTTTATGGCCGCCACTTCCGCTTGGAACACGCTACAATGGTCCGGAAGCCTAAAGCTGTAGTTAATGAGAAGTTCCGGACTATAAACTCCTCCTCCAACTTTCCTCGATAACTTCGACCCATCCGTAAAGAAGCTTAATGCGTCTCTCCTCCAGCGACTTCTACCCACCCAACCCTCTCTTGAAGGTATGAGAGCAGAGAATACGCCGCCAGGGTAGGGCTCATCGACAGGAAGGTAGTCCAGTAGCCTCGGAATGAAGTCGAAGCGCCTTAGGATACTAGAGTGCCCAGGCGAGCACTCTGTTAAGTACCCAGCCTCTCTCAGCCTGATAGCGGTTTTCGCGGCCATACACCTTCCGGCTATGTCCACGGGTGCTATATGAAGTAAGGAATTCAGTGCCAAAGTCGGTGTGGTCCGTAGCGCACCACACATGGCTATGAGAGCCGCCCGTTGCACACTCACTAACTTTTTAGCTAGTGAAGTCTTTTCAAGCGCCTCCCACCATACGTGAACCCCGTAAAACATTATAGGCTTGACTATGGTTTCATATAGCCAAAGAACTACTTTTGGTGAGAGGCCCCATCTACTACCAATGGCTCTACAACAATACAGGGCAACCGATGCCTTTTTTGCTCTTTCCGCAATGTTGGCTTTCCAAGAAAGCTTTCTGTCCAAGACCACACCTAGGTATTTTACACTGTCGGCGGGATGAAGACAGACTCCTCCCATCGACGGCAAAGGCGCATCCGGTATTTTGTATCTCCTGGTGAAAAGAACTAGCTCAGTCTTACTAGGATTTACAGAAAGACCGTTGTCCAGAGCCCAACTTGATACGACATCAAAGTAGCTTTGAGTCAAATCATATACGGTATCCAGAAACTTACCTTCAACCATGAGAATCACGTCGCCTGCATAGGCAATCGCCCGGCATCCGATCTCATTAAGCTTTCCCAGAAGGTCGTCTACGACCATGATCCAGAGAAGAGGTGAGAGGACCCCTCTCTGCGGAGTACCCCTATTTACCTCCCGTCGCACCCGTGTCGTGCCCCATTCTGCCACAATCGTTCTGTCGCAGAGAAGAGTGAAAATAAGATACTTTAGGTTGGACTCAACCTCGAATCTATTCAGGGCCCTTACTACCGCTTCCGGCAGTACGTTGTTGAAAGCCCCCTCAATGTCGAGGAAGGTTCCCACTGCATATTCCTTACGTCCGATAGCTTTCTCTATCCATGAGACGACCACGTGTAAGGCTGTGTCCACTGACCTGCCTTTAGCGTGCTGCGCTTTAGAGAGACGGTTTCTGGGAATCCTACCCCTTATAAATCGATCGATCAGCCTCTCCAATGTTTTCAGTAGAAAAGAGGAGAGACTGATAGGCCTGAAGTCTTTGGCCGCAACGTGCGAGCTCTTCCCGGCCTTGGGTATAAACGTCACTCTGACCTGCTTCCAAGCCCCCGGAATGTGACCAAGTCTGATGCAGTTTGCATATATTGGTAACAACCAACTACATGAGAGGCTGAGGGCCCGCTGCAGCTGCGCCGGAATGATACCATCCGGTCCAGGGGACTTGAACGGTTTGAATGAATTGATCGCCCATACCAGAAGTCTCTCGTTCAAAAGGTCCGGGAAGGCCGCACAGTCTGTCTGGAGTGCTCCAAGTTGCACTCCTCCAGGGGAGGGATTGCTCGGAAAGTGAGTGTCCAGGAGCAATTTGAGGGTTTCCTCACTACTCAGTGTCCAATTTCCATTTACGTCCTTGAGGTATCCAGAGGACGTGGGTCTCTTTGCGAGAATGTGCCTAAATCTAGACGCTTCTTGACACCCCTCTACGCAGAAAGTTTTCCAGGACGACCTCTTAGCCCTCCTTATCTCGGACTTGTACACGGCGAGTCCCACCCTGTACAATGTCCAGTCATTAGCTGACCCGCTTCTATGAGCTTTGTTGAAAAGTCTTCTGACAGATGCCCTTATTTCAGAGAGCTCCAAAGTCCACCAGATCGGTTTCCCTCTGCCCTTCGGCTTCGTTAATGGACACGAGCTCTCCAGGGCATAGTTGCACGCGGAGCTGAAGATTTCTACGTAATTCTCCAACGCATTAGTTGTAAGCAAGGATTTCCCCTCCGGCGTATCTCGGAGAGCAAAACGGAGCCTTTTGGAGTAAAGGTTCCAATTTGTTTTCCTAAAGTTCCTATAATATTTGTTGGATGGACGTGTTTCGTCCAGACTAAATCCGATGTACCTATGATCAGAAAAGGAGTGGTCCTCTAGGACCTTCCAGTCTGAGATCAAAGGTGCAATCGAGTTAGAGACTAGGGTGAGATCGAGGACCTCCTCTCTACCAGCAGTTATAAAAGTTGGGGAGTTTCCCCTGTTACAAATACATAGATCTAGATCTACTATAAACTCGAAAAGTGACTCACCTCTCTGATTCGTATCCGTGCTGCCCCAGATTTCATACCGCGAATTAGCATCAGAACCAACAATGGCCCCGATGTTCTTTCGCTGCGCCTCCAACAGCGCTTGTCTCAGCAGCATAGGGGGTGGATCCACCTCGTCATCGTGGGACATATAGGCCGAAATCAGCCATATCCCTTCCATTCCGCACTCTAAGTTAGCGGTGACAACGTCTCCGTTGCTGAAATTAGGCAGAAGGAACACATTTAGTTCGTTTCGCACTAACAAACAGGCTCTGTTTCTACCTGAATCGCTGACCGCAAGTAGCTTGTGGCTCTTCGTCTTTAAGCCAGAAATACCGTTACTGCTCAGCCACGGTTCCTGGATAAAGACGACGTCGACTCCGTCCCGTTCCAGACGGAGTAATAACTCTGCGGAGGCCGCCTTTGCATGCTGCAGGTTAATCTGGAGAAATTTCATTCTACAGACTCTCCTCCAGTAACGCTAGTTCAGCGCTTTGGTTGCCTTCCTCTTGCTCTTCGACGAACAGCTTATCCAGACCGAAGGCGGACTCATCGATTGACGAGCCGCCCCCAATGCTGGCAGCATCCGAGGGGACCTGGTCCACTTCCATGGTCATTTGACCATCCGCTTCTGTTTGAAGCGTCGCAGGCTGCGAGCAGTCCGTCTTGGCTTCGGTGGAGAGAACTCTCAGAGTTACCTTCTCAAAGCCATAACTAATGGCTCCGTTAGCTCGTTGAGAGGGCCGATGGACTCCGCATTAAGCAGTATCAGCGCTTGCCGATAGGGTTCTTCGGTTTTCTCGAGCCGTATCACCTTCCAATCGTGTGCTGGCAGCGAGGGATTACAATATTTTATAATCTCCTCGATTTCCCCCGCAGAGGAGGGTTCAGCTGGAAGCCAGACGCGAGCCCTAGGACGCAGTGGCAAATCTGCCTTGTCTACAGCCTCCAATCTGGCCCCTTCCCAAACCTCCCCCACGAGATAGACCGCCTCTTTATAGAGCACTGCCGATCGTTCATCCGCACACCTAATCAGCTTGTGAAGCCCGTAGTGCCAACCAGCACTTTCGCAATCCGGGGGTGGCCCAGGGTTTCCCCTGATCACCTTCAGGAACACGGCAGAGATGGCCGCCGCCACCCTCTTCCATTCTTCTCGGGAGATGGCACCATCCCCCCTACTGCGGTCCAACACGCCGATCTCGATAGAGCCCGCCGACTTAGCGATATCGCTGAAAGTTGGCGCAGCTCCCGTCCGCGGCCTCTTGACGAGGGAGGATTCACCCTCCAGCGACCTTTGTCGCTTGACCGGCGCGGCTTCACCTTGCCCTGTCGATGCCGGGTCCACTCTCTCGTTCAACACCTTTTCGGCCCACTTGAGGGTGCTGGCGTGTTGCTCCGATGCCTGCCCGTCCTTCTTTCCGCCGTAGCGCTCCATAATTTTTGCTGCTAAACGTCGATCCGACTTTAGCTTCCTAGCCGGATTTTTCCGGGGTTTGTTGGTACCTTTCGAGGCCGTGGTGGCCCCCATAACTCGAGCAGAGGTTCCCCTGCTAGTACTGGCGATTCCGCCGCGTACGACTATCTTTTTGGAGTTGTCAGCCGGCGGGTTTCCGCCAGCTACCCCCGTCAGTCTGTCCGTAACTGCCCCTGGGACAGAGGCCTCACCGACCTTTTTGACGCCCTTGGAGGGTGACGATCTCGTCACCTTGGGTACTACTCGCCCACCCGGAGCGGGTGGAGAGCTAAGAGTCGATTCCGACCCTTCTATACCTTCCGCTGTCCTTTCACTGTTGTTTATTGTTGTTTGTTGTTGTTGTTTGTGTTCATTCTATATGGGTCCCCACTCAGAGCCGCTATCCACCCCCCGGGAAGGTAGTCGCCTTTAGATGGTCCCAAGGTTATCTCGTTGACGATGCCAAGGCGAGGGTTGACGTATGCCCTTATGGGGCTATACGTACAGAGCCGACCAGCGCAAAGAGGGAGTCTTCTCAACCTACACCTACCACACCAACTTAATGATGACGGGGGGGGAACGTACTCCGAGGCCTGCCATGGTTTTAACGGGACGGAGGCCGTTGAGACATTAGCCCGCCAGCCATTTCTGATGAGTGTCACCCCATCATACTCAGGTGACAGAATGCCCCAACAACCAGCCCAGGGTTCAACCGAAATATCTAAACAGATGTATCTACTCGTTGTCCGTGTTATGCCTATGGTCTGGAAAATCAGGGGGTTAGTAAGGCCGTGAAGGCCGCAGGTCATTTAGCGTTACCCAGGATGCACCACTCGGAGGCGACCTACACTACATCCCCGTTTGTGTTAATTTTTATTAATTTTTTTTTACGAGAGCGTCGAAGGTCTATCATGAGTACATAGTGAAGAAGGAAGTATGTATTCATGATAATTAGATCAATGACCATAGATTGTGGTGGCGAACGCGGCTCTTTTTATACTCTCGCAACCTGTTGCACAGAGTATCATAGTTTTGTTCACATAACGGTTGTTTGTGTCACCAAGAAATATAAGAGTTAGATATGGGGTTATATATACATAAATGATCAGGACGACGAGTAGATTTGAAATCCGGATGTCTGTCCGTCCGTCTGTCCGTCTGTCCGTCTGTCCGTGCAAGCGATAACTTGAGTAAAAATTAAGATATCTTAATGAAACTTGGAACACATGTTCCTTGGCACCCTGAGGAGGTTGCTTTCGAAAATGGGCAAAATCGGTCCACTGCCACGCCCACAAAATGGAGGAAACCGAAAACCTATACAGTGTCATAACTAAGCCATAAATAAAGTTATGAAAATGAAATTTGGAACATAGGATCCCATTAGGGAGGGGCACATTTGAATGCAATTTTTTTGGAAAAGTGGGCGTGACCCCGCCCCCAAATAGGTTTTTTGTAAATGACTCGCAAACCAATAAAGCTATATAAGCCAAACTTTCTGCAGTCGTTTCTTTTAGCCATTTCCTTATACAGTCCAAAAATGAAATAAATCGGATAATAACCACGCCCACCTCCCATACAAAGGTTAGGTTGAAAATTACTAAAAGTGGGTTAACTCCCTAACGGAAAACGTCAGAAACACCAAATTTTACATAAGAAATGGCAGAAGAAAGCTGCACTGAGATTTTTTTACAAAATGGAAAATAGGCGTGGCGTCGCCCACTTATGGGTCAAAAACCATATCTCAAGAACTATCCGACCGAATTCAATGAAATTCGGTATATAACACTTTCTTGACACCCTGATGACTCGGGTGGAATATGGGCGAAATCGGTTCACAATTACGTCTACTTCCCATATAACCCAATTTTGAATTCCATCTGATTCGTTGTCTTTATAATGTATTCATAAGGAACCAATGAAGCTAGCGGAATAAAACTTTACACAAATACTGTATTTGAGCTGTGACATCACTTGTGGAAAAATTGTCAAAATCGGACCATGACTTTTCAAGGCCCCTGATATCAAACATGAAGGACTCAGTGCCTAAGGTTAATTTTTCACCGAAAATATAGGTAAATCCCTCAGATATTTTTATGTAATTCATTCCCTCTGAATTTTTTTCTTATAACAGTTTCCCTCTGTACCTGAAATGGTAAAAATCGGGTCATAACTTCCCCCAGATCCCATATACCTAAATATAAGTAATATTAAATTAAGTGAGCGTATAGTCTTCGATACATTGTATCTTGGTGGTGAAAACGAGTGAAATCGGTTTAGGAATTACCTCAGTCTCCATATACTATTTATGATGATTTTCGTTATTCTATTGAACTTTATGGGTCGAATTGTTTTGTCTTTATAAAATTACATCAATAAATTGCGAGAGTATAAAATGTTCGGTTACACCCGAACTTAGCCCTTCCTTACTTGTTGAATATATCGAAACTTCAACCCGTCTAAGGGTTGTTCAAAGCCCACACTAATGCTGGTATTCGAATATTTTTGGTTTTTTAATTGGAATAACCAGTTTCATATATAATATTAAATATTATTACCTGAGTATGGGTTACCAGAGCTTTATATTGACTCATCAACGCCTGAACTCTCACCATTTTTCAGTGTCAACAGACAATCACCAAATAACATGTACTTTATCTCGTTGACAGACTATACATATACATTTGTATATCTGACCATTGGCATTATCTGCTGTGATTTTGCGTGCAAAAATTCGCCAAATGTTATAACGGAGACTAAAATGCGAGCCGGCAAAACCAAATTGCCGATACTGTCACTGCAGTCGTCGTCCTTTGGCGATTGTCGGCGACACGCGCTGCTGAACTGTGGCCTTCGCATTCGCTATGACAACTCCGATAATAAACAGTAACGCGCTGCTGTCTGCGTGGCTGCATGCTTGCCCCAGTGGCATTACAAAATGACCCGAAATGTCAAATATTCTGCATTTGTCTGCTTTGAGCGGCGCGACATTGCGGCTGTTGGCAACCAATATAACGGCACAACAACGCTGATGCTTTAAATATTTGCCTTTCGCACTCTGCAACAATTGTCGGTCACACATAGACCTTGCACATACATATATGTATGTTTATTGATGCGCTTGCGACACTGCTGACCTGCATAACGGCGGCTGTGTAGAAGGCGCGGCCACGCGTTCAATTGGCCGGGGCTTACTGTATCAATATTGGCAATCGCTTCGCGTTATACTGTGGTGTTGTTGTGACAATACCAAAACGCTTAAATGCGTGCAGTTAAGTGCGTGTACGACACCGGACATGCCGTCAATGATCTACAAATTACACATGTCTACTAAATGTCAATACGAAGGTGTCGCTAGTGGTTTGTTCGCTTGCGTATGTCGGGTTTTATTTGAAGCAATATATTCATGTTGTTAGGTGTTGGAATATATTCAGGCAGTGGCATTATATACGGGTTTCTTTGCTTGAAGTTAAATCAAATAAAATATTTTCTGTAGATTTAAATCCTAAAATCGAACTGAGGTTATAAAATCTGATGCTCCTCGAGGATCTGAAGTATTGAGTATACTAAAAGTTCTTATTAAAATACAGTGAAGCTTGGGTACCGTGGAATGGCATGATAAACTCATTAAGTAATAACTTAGTATCTGAGTCGTATGTCCCTCTTAGTAGGAATATCATTGCTTTGCTAAGTAACATATTTGTATTCTCGCAACATGTTGCAAAGAGAGTATAATAGTTCTGTTCACACTTCGGTTGTATGTAACACACAAAACTAAACGAGTTAAATATAGAGTAATAAATATATACCAAAAGGAACAGTTTAGATTTGAAATCTGGATATCTGTCTGTCCGTCCGTCCGTCCACTTGTGCAATCTTTGGCGATAATCTAAAACATATTAAGTCCCATAACTAAGCCATTAATACTTTTATGAAAGTCGAATTTGGAGAGAGGATCACACTAGAGATGGGCATATTTGGAGGAAATTTGTTTAGGAAAGAGGGCGTGGATCCGATCCCTAAGTTTTTTGTACATATCTCATAAACTACTAAAGCTATATCAACCAAACTCTCTAGGGTAGTTTCTAGGTTCCAAACTAGTCTAGGGTAGGAAGTAGCTAAATCCTTATACAGTTCGAAAATAGAGAAAAACGGATTATAATCACGTCTACCTCCCATACAAAGGTTATGTTGAAAACTACTAAAAATGCTTTTATGCAGTAAGGAAATGCACCAGAAACTTTAAATTTTATGGTAAAAGTGGCATAGAAGGGCTGCAGTAAAATTTGTAGGCAAAATTTAAAATGGACTTGGCTCCGCTCACTTATGGGTTCAAAACCATCTCTCAGAAACTACTCGACCAAATTTCAACGAATTCGGTTTCTAACAGTTATTTGGTATCCCAATGTTGTAGGTTGAAAATGAGCGAAATAGATTTGCAAGCACGCCTACTTTCCTTATACCACAATTTTGAAACCCATCTGATTCGTTCACTTTACAATATATAAATTATGCACAAGTGAAGATGTCGGATCAAAACTTTGTACAAATAATATATTTCTACTGTGACATCATCCATCTTCAAATCACCGAAGTCATACTATAACTTTTCAAGACCCAAGATACCGAACATGAGGACTTCAGTGCTTGTGACCCATTTTTTTACCGAAAATATATTTAAATTTCTCAGATATTCTAAAGAAATTCAAGGGATATCTGTTTTTTCTACTAGTGTGTCTGTGCCAAAATTGTGGTCAATACTTTCTGTAGCCCCCATATACGTAATATACGGAGTTTATATTGTATATATCGGTTAATACGAATGTAATTATTGAATATAGCTAGGTGGCAAAAATTGTTGAAATCGGTCCAGGATCGGTCCTCAGGCTCCATATACTATTAGGTCTACAACTTTTTTGTTAGGTCCGACGTTTTTTTTGTATAAAAACGGTTACAAATGTCGATGAGCCTCAGCCGCACTTTTCCTGGAATTAAAAAAGAAAAGCAAAATTTCCCGCAAATGTCGAGGATTCGGCTCAGAAAGTGATATTTTCAGTTGAGAATAAGTTTGGGATGCAAACAGATCTCTACAAATATTTTGTTGGGTTAATGTTGACACAAATGTCCAAGATCGATTTAAGAAAAAAAATCTATTTAATCGACCAGTGCTTGACCCTAGAGACATCTATTGGAAAACGGCGGAAGCAAAGGTGTAGACCTAATATATATAATGATTTTCGCTATTCTAGTGAACTTTATGCCGAATATGTGTGTGATCTTAATAAAACTGCATAAATAAATTGCGAGAGTATTAAATGTTCGGTTACACCTGAACTTAGCCCTTCCTTACCTGTTCGACATAAATTTAATAACCTAGCATAACATATAATATGCTCGTTAAATGATTTAACTAACTTTGCAAATATTATATAATTTATTAGTGAATTGGTCGCGCAGCGCTAAACATATTTTCGATTTAACTTTTAAGCGGAAGCAATAAATTAAACTTTTTGCGGCAAAAACGTTACAAACACACACATCTCTTTATATGTGTGGGTGCAACCAAAATCCCGGATGTTAAAATTACACTTAATTTATGTTCGTGCTTGCGCATTTCCAACACGCCAAAGCCGAGGGCATTCTATCATTGCCGATGGCGCTGTAAGAGTCGCTTTCGGCAGGTTAAATGCCGGCGACGATGAGTGAGTGGTGTGTGTGTGCGCGCCATTCATTTTAGTAAATCATTGGCGGGCGTCATTAACAACACCGCAACATTTTTTATATGTTTTCTGCCGTTGAATATTAAAAGGATTAAAAAGACACACCAAATCAGGGGCCAGCGAACGCAGCATCGTTAGCAAATACTAATATTCATCTGTATATATGTATGTATGTAAATGCTCGAGTTGGCACGGTGGTGGTCGCCGCAGTGCGGCAGCCGGCGCGCGAATGTGGCAAGCAACGGCGTAAAATGATGCCATCGGGAGGAGCAGCAGCTGCGGCAGCTGTGGCAGTCGCTCCCCTGTGACCGATGAATGTGTAATCAGGACAGTGAAACACATGCGTGTGTGTGTGTGTGTGCACACATATTACCTTTGCGACAGCATCGTCAACAACGCCTGTGGCATCACTGCGTGCCTATAAGCTGGCGCGCAGATGTGTGAGTGTATGCGTGTGCGTGTTTGGGCATTGGAGAGTTGGCACGCGAAAATTATGTGAAATTGTCAAGCATGATTATTTCCGTTTAAATTGCGATTTACCAACGTTTATCACAACGATGCAGCACACAACAACAACAACACCAGCGCCAACGCACACAAATAAACACATGCGGCAGGGATAATTGTGGCGCAGTTGATAAACATACGCATAACTGTGGATTCATATTTACACACATGTGATAAGGTTATGTATAAATATGAATGGGTTGTGACAGTAGTCAAAATGAGTGGGATTTTGTACAGTAATTAGTTACTTGGGGGTCTGAGCACTTGATTTTTGTTTAAAATAATTACATAACTTGGATTTATTAAAATAATTTTTTATATTTAGGCGTTGTGGCAATCCCAATCATCATTTCCATACGTTCTTTTATCTATATGTTCATTTATTCATTCGTCCGTCCATTTATCAGTATGTCCGTGCATCCATCCATCCGTCCGTATTTTCATCCATTTGCCCTTCAGTTTATCCATTCGTCCTTTTTTCTTTAATTCATTCTCCGTTCATCCAACCCTTCGCTCGTCTGTTAATCGTTCCGTCCACTTCATATTCCACCATTCGTCATTTCGTTCATTCATCCTCTCATTTCCTTCTGCATCCGCCCATCCATTCATCCATTCGGCCTTTCGTCCATTTATAATATCTACCTGTTCGTACGTTTATTCATTCGTCATCCATCCTCCGATATATTTATCCATCTATTACTACTCCATCCATTCGTCTATCTTTCCATTCGTTCATCCATACATCATTGGGCCCGCTAGCCTAGAAATTCATCCATTAGCCTATGCGTTCTAGTCCGTTCATACATATGTTATCCCTTTGTCCAACCATCCGTCCGTCAATTCCTCCAACCATCCATCCGTGCAATCCTCTATCTAACCATCCATCAATTTCTCCATTCATCCGCCCGTCTATCCAACAATCTGTCCCTATATCTATCTGTTCGTTCATTCATCCATCCGGCCGTCGGTCCATTCGTCCGTGAACCCGTTTATCTGTCAATTCATTTATTCATCTACCTGTCCGCTCATAGATCTGTCATCATTCGGATCCTTCCATTCATTCCATCCATGTGTCCTGCCTGTCGTCCGTCCGTTCTACAAATCACTAAAATGCAATTTAAATATTTTTATGAAATCTGCTACATAACATTCAATGGAGGTCGGGATCTGGAGATCAAATAAAAAACTGCTTTATGTGCGAGACCTTGCTTATAAGATATCCTTAAGATAATCAAATGATTTTAGGACACCAGTGGTGTATACCCCTCTAGTTCAGAGACTGTCCGATTTACAACAGGGTTTTCCACACATACGCTTCCTCAAACACTCAATTCCGCGCCTCTATTTACCAACGGGTGCGTAATTTCCCAAGGTATACTATTTGCTTGGTTCGTGTTATGTATGTATGTATGTGTGTGAGTGGGTGAGCGTGCGGACAGTGGTGTTGGTCCACTTTATACAGTACCGCGTTGGTATAAATTATTATTTGGTCATTATAAATTTTGTATGAAACCGCAAAATCGCGTTGTTAATATTATCTATGCGGTCGCGTTGGTGGCATCATTCATATGGCCGTTGCTAACTGCCAAGTGCCGATGTGTCGGTTTCGCGGGCATCGCTAACGTTGATTGGTTGTACGCGGCCAAACATATATTTGTACACTCACGCGCATATTTTCACTCATAGCTATGCATAGATATGTGTGTGTGTGTGTGTGTGTATGAAAATGTTGTGGGTAGTGGCATGTGCAGCGGCTAGCCGCTGGCGGTGACAATGCGCGCTCCATTGGCTTATCAAACATTCGCTTGACACCAATTTCGCTTTTGGCGTACTTTTTGTCGCCTCGAAACACACACACGCGCACACAAATATGGGTTGCTATGTTCATATGCCGAATTTGTGCCAATTGTGGTTGCAGAGAATTAAATTTCCGGCGTGTGTTCAAGCAGCTTAAATGGTCTATTTGCGTTTTTCAAATATGCGTCATAATTAATATGCGGAAAAAATGGAAATTTCATATGCGAAAATGGTTCAAGGTCAAAATCTGAGGTTGTTTTGAAGAAAAAAATGTTTTTTTTTTGGTCAGGTGACTTCTATGTTTAACAGTGAACAGCTTTTATCAATTCCTCTTAATTGCAGTGCGAGTTTTGATGGTCTTAACCTTTTTGTATTTCGAAAAACTGTAAGTCTATTTTCAATCCTTTGAACAGATTATTATGTCAATAGCAGAAATGGTCCATTGCCTCATCCATCTCTCTCCATAATCGCCTATTTTTTTGTTTAAATGGATCTTTAACCTCAGGCAGACATCATTTCATACTGACTTTCTGAGTAGAGGGTATCCTAAGTCGAGCTACGTGTGTAATTTTCGTCTAATATTTTTTGTCTCAAATAAATTACCAAACAATTTTCATTAAATTGTTCAATTTTTTCACGGATGGACGAAGCTAAGGGAGCTCGGATGAAAAGTGGAAGAGGAAGTCTTTTTTCGAGAGCTGTCAAACAACTCTAACTTCAGCAGATTTCAGGTTGAGATATGTAGCTGCTCTCAAATGTACGAAACCACTAGAAACTGTAAAGTCGATCATCTTGCAAGAAAGCGCAGCCTTGTGCTATACCTGTTCGACTGGAGATGAGCCGGCACTTCGCTGTCCTCTTGCATTTTGTTGTTGTTTGAACAGCATAAAACATACCCCAAAAAACTGTTAGGAATGCTACCGATTTAAGTGTCCTTTGTCGGATAAGAATCTGAATCCGTTCCATTTGCGTAGAACCGACTGACGTGGAGACCTCTTGTAATCTATCCAACTATGTATGCACCGCCCTTAACGTTGATAAGCCACCAGTACTTATGCCTTCGGGAGATCCTTCCGGCCTAAAGAGGAATGTCAGGAGTCCATTGAATGACTTGCTTTTAGCAAAGTTAATTTATCTGAAACTAGCTGACCCAGCGGAGAAGTTTCTTCCGCCTTAGAGGCAATAAATGAGGAAATTTTATTGAGTTCATTTTTGTATTAGAATAATAGAAAAAATAAAGTATTTCAATTATTCTTAGTTTGTTATTAATTTTTCAGCATTGGTTTGCACTCTCCAGTCAAGCACCTTGTGATAGACGGCATTTTTCGTTTTATAATTGGCTTTCAAGGATTGGCCTGTCATTTGTTAATATTTATAGCGAATGCAAGACGAATCGGAAATTAAAGTCGTTTAAACTCAAACGTCATATCGGTAGGGATTATCGAGATCCTCGAAATGAGAACTTCTTTCTTTTTACCATCAAATGCGTTTCGGTGCACAGTTTATGTTTCCAAATATGATTACTACGGAGCCAATCTTTAGTCGTAAATTGTACGGCGGCAAGCCAAGCACATCCAAGGAGTTTAAAAATTCAATTGAATAGTTGAATTGAATTTGAATTTTGAATTTGGTAGTTTAAGTCATCTCTGTCTTTATTCTTAGCCGCCCACCAGTAATACCGTGTTGATGAGATTGTTTTTCGATAATACAAAGTTACAGAAATCCGAAATCCGTTCCGAAATTCAGCAACAGACATATATTTTAGTAACACAACTCTCATGTCTGTTGTCATTGTCATTGTGTAGATCTTTTTGTTCGGTTAAGTGCTTCTAATGCAGTTTTATGCATTATTGTGCATTCGTCCTATATGAGAACTTTTGATGCCTTTCAAACTTGGGCCATCACGGACTGTTTTGCAATATTACATGTTGATTCTTCAATAGTTTTAAGATTTAACTATAATTATAGTCTTGAATGAGCCGTACGTCATCTTTCGAACAATGTGGCTGCTATTCACGCGCGAACAATGGCTAAAACTATTGGCAAGAGGAATGTCTTTTCAGAACTGTCCCTGGTATATGCAGGATATATAAACTACAATTTCCTTCATAAATTAGTGTATCATAAACTTCTTTTTGTTGGGTATTCAGCAGGGGTCATTTGAACTATTAAATCTAATTTCTGGAGATTACATTCCCGTTCCCGTTTATGTTATATCCTATCTCATGTTATATAAATGTTACGTTGACCGAAGAGCGAAGAGAATAACAGTAAGAAAAAATTTACTCAATGAAACGATTTGTAACATAACTATCACACGGTTAGATAAAGGGTTCAATTCAAAATTTCAAATCTTCAAATGTTCAACCATAGGCAACATTATTTTTTTTTGTCAGTTGAATTTTGTTTTTTTTTTCAATTTTATCATATGAAATGAAAATGTTTTGAGTGAATTTTTTTCGTTTGGCTATTTTTTTTGTTTTCATTTTTATGAAAAGAAAGCCTACTGAGATGTTTTGAAAAATAAATTTGTTTTTATATGGAATGTCAGTTGCGTTTTTTATACCACAATTTATTCACGTTCTTGTCACGAAAAATGTATAAAATGTATCCTATGTCCGTCTCCTGGCTCTAAGCTACCTCCCTACCAATTTTCAGCCAAATCTGTTCTGCCGTTCTTGAGTTATAAGTGGTGTAACTAACACGACTTTCTTTTATATATATAGATTATAGGGGTTCTAATAGCACCCTGACTTAGAAGTATAAATGAGGTAGCTTGTCGAAAGCAAACGGCGAACCAAGTGATTTGGCTGGACTTGATATTCTCTCTATTTTCGGCATCAAAAAATACCGACCGTTCTTACCTGCCCAAGTGGCATACTTCCTGACCCTTGAGGAGCAACTATATAACCGAATCCAACCTAACGACTTTTTAGAAACTTTTCGAACTTTAAAACTTGAAGAACGACTATTTTCTATGAATTTCTATTTCGGAACTTTGTTGAGTTATTTTTGTTTTTCCAAAATTAGAAATTGCTGATAATAAACAAAACTAAAATTACTACAATGACATAGTAAATTGAAGCTAACAAGAAAAATTACTAACTCAACATGTTACCAATTTAGAAACTGAAACTTTATACATGCTGTCTATTAGCGGGTTAATAACAAAATGCAACGCTGAGTGGATTTTACCGTAATCAAATAGGTCGTCGCTGACAACTAAACTCTCTATTAGTTGTGTTAGTGCAAATGCCAACAAATTGACTGGGCGAGTAGCTGCGGCGGCGGCAGCGATTGCTCAGCCAAATTGGACGCTACATAACCACAAATTTGACACGAGTGTTGTAGTTGTTAATTTGTTTGATTTTCATTGAAAGCCAACAAATTTGCAGGTCATCCACGACAGGCCGCATGCTCGATAAAGCTACAAAAGGAAACAATATATTGGAAATAAATCGAAAAATTCGGAAATAAATAGAAAATCGGCAAAAATAGAAATCGAAATAAATACGAAAATTGAGTTTTGTTTAAGCGTCGGGTAAGTTGGGGGGAATGAATCGAAAGACGAAAGTAGACGAAATGTTTATTTTAGTCTGGACTTGAGTGTATATGCGGATTTGAAAGAAGAATAACAAAGCATTTCTTGCTTTTCTGTGTGTAGCCTCTGTGGTGCTTGGAGACAGGCTACGCCACGAATCTTAAGCCTATTTGTGCCCACTCATTTAATGCACTTTGGTTTGGATAAAAAATACGAAAGTAATTTAAAAACACACGAAATGAAAACAATCAAGGCAACAGCAACAGTAACAACAACAACGGCAGCAGGCAAATTGGGCAGTTTATACGAAATTTTCTAGGCCAAAAACTAGAGCAAGTGCCACTGCATTGTAGTGAGGGATGGAGTACAAGCGGGGGACAGGGGTAAAGCATGTTTGTGTAAACCAAAGCAAAAACAAAAACAACATTTTACATTTAACTGCACACGAAAAAGCAACAACACGCTTAATGCTGCGCCAGTCAACAGCCACTTGGATGAGGGGCAACTGGTACGAGTGGGGGATATGAGACGAATCGAGGACGAACAGATTTACAAGGATACACAACAGAATTGCATTGCTCAGCAAATAAAATAAATTTAAACAGAAACAACGAGCAAAAAAACGAGCTAAATAAATAGCAGAAAACAACAACAACAACAATAAGAAAATAAAAATGTTACAGCAAATAAAAACGAATTTTTCGGCTATAGCAGAGGGGTGTGCAACGCACACATACATATATAAATGCATATACAACTGTGTTATTGTGTTGTGGTAAGGTAGCTTGAGCGTAAGGCTGAGCTGTTGAGATGCAACAAACCACGACAGCAGCTCTTCAAGTTGCACCAAATCTCTACTATGTGTGTGAGTCTGTATGTTTCTGTTTGCAAAAGTCAATAAAGCTGCTGCGAGGCCACTGATACACTGGCAACCGCCTATAACTCACTGACACACCCGCTTGCTTGCCCCCAACTGGTGTCGCACATAATTCGTATGTGTTGCACAGTATTGTTGTTGTTGTTGCATTTTCTCAACTGCAATTTCTGCTGCACGTCATTGAGGTGTGTCTGTGTGTGCGTGTATAAGACAGCGCGAGGTAGCAATAATGCTGCTACACTGCTTGGTAAGCACGAAAAACAAGAAAAGTAGCAGCAACAACAAAAAAAAAATTGAAACAACAACAAAAAAGCAACCAATTTAAAAAAAATGCTGAAAAAATATGCGAAAAAAACTGTGGTATGCAAACGGTAGTTAATTCAAAAGTTCCGACGCTACGAATTTCATCGTAAAGTGTTGCAATGTTGCACATACATTCAGTTGCATACAACAACAACACAGGTGCGCATATAACACTTTTTTTGTTTATATATTTTAGTATACACATGTGTATAAGTGAGCTTATGCAGTCACATAAAGCTTTTTGGCGGAAAACGCTGGACGCTCTCGGTTGAGGCAAGCAATCAAGTAGCTGCCGCAAAGTAGTTGGTCGTCAGCGAATTGGAAAAGTTTGGCATTTTTTTCATAAAAAGTGGAAAAAAATAATAAAATATAGTAATTAAATGCATAATAAATGTAAATTTCAGTTAATAATTAAAAAAATAATCAAGTATTGGTATAAAAATGTTCAAAAAAAAATAAGGAAAAATCCAGTTTTTGTCCAAATTGTCTTAAAGACACGACAGGCTTAGATTAATGCGCAAAAGAAGTATGTTCAAAAAATAACGAGCCAAATTAATTTAATACATTAAGATTGTAATTGAGAAATATTTTTTATTTTATTGACAGAGATGCCCCTGAAGTACAATAAAATTTTCAGCTTTAGTCATTGCTTACTGTGTCTGTAGAATAAACACGTCTAGTTGAGCTTGACGATTTTCGTTTGTTAATAGCTACCACTTCGTTGCTTGTTCGTGAATTCTTGTCCAAAAACAATACTGTAACAACGTCATGGCTCCGTTTGACTTTTATATATTTCCAATAATAAAGAGAACCTTAAAAGGCCGTCGTTTAACAAGCATACAAGAAATGACCTAAAGAGCCAAAAACTTTTCCAAAAATCGAGTTTGAGAAGTGTTTTGACGAATCTAAGAAGCGCTGGGAAATCTAGAAAATAATTTTCCTACGGTCGTCATTTTGTTAACCTTTGAAAAAAATAAGCAAAAAAGCTTTTTTGTTTTTGCATTTTCGTTAAGTGTAATATGTACATATCTTAAAAATATTCTCTGAAAATTTTAAGTTGTTCCGATAATTACTTTTCGATTTTTTCGACAAATAACAGAGAACGCTCGGGCACTCCAATACGTTAATGTTTTTTCAACTGGAGACAACTGTAACTTGAAAACGGGAAAGTAGATTTTAATGGAATTTTTACAACTATATTATAGGAGTAATAATCCAGGGGTTGATTGAAGTTTTTTATTTCGATTTTTTAAGACCAATTCCCGAAAGTCTAGAAAAAAAATTTCCTGATGCCGCCATTTCGTCAATTTTTGAAAAAAACCTCGATCAGACCGAGGATAGAACTAATTTTTCTTATCCGATTGATTTTAGATGAATCTCTAAGGACTTATGATTGTCACCGCAAGGACCTCTTTTGGAAATGGATCAACACAAACAGCTATAAATTTGAAAATTATAATTTAAGTTTTCGTGACTTCAAGTCAAAATATTATAAAATAACTTGAATTATCACAATGACATAAAAAAATTAAGCTAATAAGAAAAATTACTAACTCAACATGTTACCAATTTAGAAACCGAAACCTAATTTTTTCGTGTCTCTTACATCGAATGGTGACTATTTTTAAGGTGACTTCATTAATGCAGACGATTGAATAATTTGTTATTTTTGAACAGAGCTAGTATTGATGCTGAATTAAAAAAAAATTTAATTTTTTCCAAAAAATTCTCAAAAATTAATGCTATTTTCTGACCACACCTTATAAGTATTGATGCTGAATTTTTCCCAAAAAAATTAAGAAAAAATTTTAGTTTTACCAAAATTTCTAAAAAGTGGCAAATCATTTGAAAATAGACACTAAAATCTATATTTTATTGAAACTTAGAAACATTTCCATTCCAATGAACAGCAGCTGTACGCTGATTTAAAGGTGAGCGGTAAAATACTAGTTGCCCGAACGTTTTGAATTCGCAAGAACACGGGTATAAAATAAACGAATAATACAACATATATATGCATATAACTGTATATAACTGTATGCATGTATGTATGTGGGCATGCAACGGAAGCAAGTGTAGCATTTGCTGTGCATGTGCATGCAACAGTGCAGTGCAGGTAATGGTAATACCGAATGGAATGTTACGTATACGCCACGTGGCTGGGGTGCGAACATGAAAGCGGCGAACGCCCGTCACGGATGCGGATAAGGATACGAGTTGTTAATGCCCGCGGGTACGCTTAGTTACTTGCTATTTGCCTTTATCTATTTCAGCGTTTTTTTCTCTGTATTTTCATTTTTATTTTTCAAGCTTTTTGGTGTGTACATTTGCGCTACTGCCAAGCTCAACAGTCGTTTGGTCGCATTGAAAGCAGTTGATGATGATTGTTGTTGTTGTTGTGATTTTTTATATTTTTATTTTCCAACTATAAAGCAGCTACATTGTGGCCTGAGCGGAGCTGTAGTAGCTGTGTGGCCTCTAGCGATTTGGCAGTTTCAAGTTGTTGAGAGTGTGCGGGGAGAGCGGTGGAGCGGGTCGCGGGCACTTTGATAGCTATTGGGTCAGCAGTCAGCAGTCAGCACTTGCAGACGTCTGCTTGTATGAGTGTTGGTGTGTCTCACACATGCTGCTGATGCTTTGGAAAGCCGTAGCAGCATGTAAATATTAACAACATGCAACAAATAACAACTTGCGACAGCAAAGTCAACAACAACAACTGCAATGCTGACTGAAGTTGAAATAAAATAAGAATAAAATATATATATTTGTATTTGTGTATGTATGTGTGTTTGTGTACTTGCCATAAATTTGGCCACAACCCAATGCATAACCCACATACATCTTTGGCAAGTTTGAAGTATTCAACAACATGAAGTTGCAACTTCAACTTGCATGTGACTCGAGTTGCTGCCACGCTACCGCGCACCCTCCACACACACACACACACACACACTGACAAACACACAACTTATTGGCCAACTTTAACTGTTTGTCGAAGCGCTGTGTTGCACATGTTGCACAATTGTAAACGAAATGTTTTATGTTGAAGCGCTAAGCAAATATGATAAAATACATTCGCCTCCAACTCTGTGGAGGCTCACACACACACACATACGGTTGCTTCTCGCCCGCCGCTGACCAAACGGCAATGCGGCACTTCATGTTGCAAGTGAGTGAGTGAGTGATTACTTTGTACGCTCGAAATTTACGAGTGGCGCACGAGGAACACCGAGTGGTGTGGGTGAGGTGCGCCTTTTGTAGTTGTTGCCACGCTTGTGATTGCGCTTTATCACCCTTGCTGCCGGCTGGTGGTCTTTGTCAGCTGCCCCGGAAAATGTATTGCAAACAAGCTGCTTGTATTGCATTTCTTATAGCTTTATAGCGTACTTCTTCTTGTTGCTCTTGTTGCAGTGGCCACTTTTGAGTTTCTTTGCCGCAACTGGCAAAGCATTGTTGCATGTAGTTATGTTTACTTTGCTCAAGACAAATTTTACGCTACATTTATGAGTGGTGGCATTGTTGTTGCTGTGTTTGTAGTTGTAATTACAGTTGTTGCATTAAGTGGTCATTTGGGGTTAAATTTTCGACAGTGAAAATTTCGTAATCTGCAGTAACGGTTATAAACCTCTGTGTGTTGACTTTGTTTATCGAAAAGTCTGCAGGTCAAAGAGCAACATTTTGTTTGTCCCCTGAATTAAGTAATTAAAGCGAAATTTGTCGAATGTATTCACTTTGTGAGTATTATATTAAGATTAGTTGTGGATTTAGTGATTTGTAATCTAATTTGGGGGAACGTTAACGAAGGAGAATTCTCTTTTCTAGCCATAAATGAACGCCATATATTTAATATTGGATTAGAACAATATTATAGGGTGAGCCATCCCTGTCGGTATGCAAAAAATTAAAAATCGAGATTGAAAGATAATAGAAATGGATATTCGCTTATCTAGACTACTGAAAAACTGCTTAGTTTTCACAACAAAAGTTTCTTCGACATCTGATGTCAAAAAAAGTGATTG
The DNA here is from genome assembly GCA_031772095.1 of Zeugodacus tau. Taxonomy (NCBI): domain Eukaryota; kingdom Metazoa; phylum Arthropoda; class Insecta; order Diptera; family Tephritidae; genus Zeugodacus; species Zeugodacus tau. The sequence continues at coordinate 82,696,911 of CM062649.1, forward strand.
ACTGTCCCACCAGATCTCCATATATGACTCCCACTGATTTCTTATTGTGGACATTTTTTAAATGTCGAGCGTATATCAGCAATCCTTGGACGATTGTCGAGCTGAAATCAAACAAAAGTATCGCCACCACCCTTACATCGTCCAAGTTACTCGGAAATATGGAAAATGAAACAACATTAGCGCAATTTGCAGCGATCGAAAGAGACAACCTCTTGATTAATGTAGAGTTCAAAAAATAGTCCAAATAAATTTTAAAGGAAACAAGTAAGGAAGGGCTAAGTTCGGGTGTAACCGAACATTTTATACTCTCGCAATTTATTTATTTAACTTCATTTATATTATATAATACACAATTTGACCCACGTATTCGTATATATTGTATAAAGTCCATTGAAAGTTGGAAACCATAATATTAGGTTAGAAGCACCGAGGTCCTCGTGTTCGATATATGGGGCCTTAAAAACATATGGTCCGATTTCGGCAATTTTTAGAATGGGGCTGCCACACTATTAACATAGTATTTGTGCAAAGTTCTGCACCGATATGTTCACTAGTGCTACCTTTATATATTGTAAAGTTAACGATTCAGATCGTCTTCAAAGTTCTGGTATATATGAAGTAGGCGTGGTTGTGAAGCGATTTGGCCTATTTTCACAGCATATCATTGGGATGTAAGGAAACTATTACAAACCAAGTTTCATTGAAATCGGTCGAGTAGTTCCTGAGATATGGTTTTTGACCCATAAGTAGGCGACGCCACGCCCATTTTCCATTTTGTAAAAAAATCTGAGTGCAGCTTCCTTCTGCCATTTCTTATGTGAAATTTAGTGTTTCTGACGTTTTTCGTTAGTGAGTTAACCCACTTTTAGTAATTTTCAACCTAACTTTTGTATGGGAGGTGGGCGTGGTTATGATCCAATTTCTTTCATTTTTAGACTGTATAAGAAAGTGGCTTAAAAAAACGACTGCAGAAAGTTTGGTTTATATAGCTCTATTGGTTTGCGAGATATGTGCAAAAAACTTAGTAGGGGCGGGGCCACGCCCACTTCCCCAAAAAAATTACATCCAGATATGCCCCTTCATAGTGCGATCCTTCATACCAAATTTTATTTCCATAGCTTTATTTATGGCTTAGTTATGGCACTTTATGTGTTTTCGGTTTTCGCCATTTTGTGGGCGTGGCAGTGGTCCGATTTTGCTCATTTTCGAAAGCAACCTTCCTATGGTGCCAAGAAATAAGTGTGCCAAGTTTCATCAAGATATCTTAATTTTTACTCAAGTTACAGCTTGCACAGACGGACGGACGGACGGACGGACGGACGGACAGACAGACATTCGGATTTGAACTCCACTCTTCACCCTGATCACTTTGGTATATATAACCCTATATCTAACTCGTTTAGTTTTGGGTGTTACAAACAACCGTTATGTGAACAAAACTATAATACTCTCTTTAGCAACATTTGTTGCGAGAGTATAAAAATTTCATTGAAATATATCAGATAGATTGTTACAAGGTTTCTTTAATTTTTATATACCGGCATGAATGAAGGTGAACCCTGTAGACAGAAGTGACATAGTGATCCTTTGTGATGCCGCGAACTCATAAATATGGATACCACAGATCTTCAGGCGTCAAAGTTCTTTGAGGCGGTTAATAACTAAACAGTGAAGGGGAAGTGTCCAAATGTTTCAACTTCGTCTTCCACCGGCAACTATTATCCTCACGGATATTTAGCCTTACGGAATGTGAACCCATTGGACAGTGTCCAGTGCGGACCCCTACCATTGCGACAAGTTAAACTTAGCTTAAAGAAAGTACTCTGGTCCAAAAGGATCTCGCAGTCACGCAGATGCTGGTCCTTAGCCGCCGCCTATCGAGCATGTACGAGGTCCACTGATCTAGTGCCAAAACGCAGTAAAACAATGGAGCACCAGTTTGTTCCCAAACTAATGAGAGCTTCCTTACGTACTAACTCATCAGCTTTGTAGTTCTCAGCGGTTCCGATGTGAAGAGAAGAAGCTAACTATTAACACATTGTTTAATAGTATGTAGGTCTACAACTTTGCTTCCGCTGTTTTCTAATAGATGTCTCTAGGGTCAAGCACTGGTCGATTAAATCGATTTTTTTTATATCGATCTTGGACATCTGTTTGAATCCCAAACTTATTTTCAACTGAAAATGACACTTTTTGAGCCAAACTCTCGAAATTTGCGGGAAATTGTGCTTTTCTTTTTTAATTCCAAGAAAAGTGCGGCTGAGGCTCATCGACATTTGTAACCGTTTGTATACAGAATAAGCGTTAAATTTACAAAAAAAAAACGGCGGAAGCAAAGTTGTATACCTAATACTTTTTATATTATTAACCAATTCATCAACATTTTTATTTGGAAAACCTTACCACTCTTTCTGTTCTAGCTAAAGCTGAACCCAGAAATGTTAGGCATTGTCGCGACATTCATATTAGGATTGGCAACAAATGCAATCTTCGAACGTTCAATTTCTTTAATAGTTAGAGTATGTAAATGGAGTTGCTATTAAGCAGGCTTCCTCTACGCAGGTAAGATGAATAAGATGAAAATGTTATGGGCTGGTAGGAAGAAGGTCCATGTCCAAGTGTAAGCAACACTAACTATTCACAAAAGCTTCTATATTTTTTTATGCAGTTCGAAACCTGGCAGATCTTACCAAATAAAATGTTGTAAAATAGACTTTAATAAATACCATGTCTGAAAAAAAGGGATATAAAGAAGACGTAAAATTAAAAAAGGCTTAAAGTATAAATTATTAATGTGTTAAGAGAAAAGCTAACTTTGAAAATTGTAACCTAGAAAAAAAAATCGGAATTTAAATACAGTAGTTAACTCTTCCTTTAATATAGTCCTTAAACATTTAAATTCTTTAAACACGTAAATCTCTTTAAACCAAGTTTACACTTTTATGCATGCAAACGAATAAATCTGTGTATTAAAATTATGGAAAAAAAATCCACATCCACAGGTTGAAAAAGAAACAAGTGTCTGCCAGCAAATGCACTTAGCGAGCGGAAATATTCCGTGTACGTGTGAGTTTGTGTGTCCAAAAAAAACATAAATATGTCCTCGTTCGAGTAAGTAAGCATATCAAATTGATTATCTGTGTATGAGAGTGACCGTGTGCGCTTCATAAATAATACACTTCCGTTTCCTGTGCGACGGCAATGACTCGGCTACTTATGTATATTATATACAAATGTACGAGTGGGTGGCATATCAAACAACAGTGTCATTTGCTCTATCTCTTGCCTGACATGACTATAAACATATCCGTGAAAGACACCACTGGACTGTCAGAGTTAAGTAATTTTGATAAAAATTTAATTACAACAAACGAGCTCAAGCATTTATCCACAGCAAGCGCATAATTTATTATTCGATAGGAAAGAGTTTTTTTAATTCTCTGAATTTACATATATATTTACATATACATACATATGTACTTATTACGATGCCAAGTAAAGCTGAGATATATTAAGAGAGCTGTCAGATATGTAAAGACTGATAATATAGTAGCATTATAATATCCAGACCGAAATTGATTGAAGAGTGTATTTAAAATATTGGCTGATTATCTGTAGATTATGTTAAGTGTCTGTTTGACTTTATGAATATATTTTAAAAATCTTCTTTTCATGCTTCAAGAATGTAGTTCTGTTTCAACGAACGATAAGAGGGGCGATTTCGAGGGGCGAAGACAAGAACTTATCGATCCACATAGGTTTGGGTCGCCGAAAAAAGAGTCCGAAAATCCCAGTCAATCCCGGTATCGCAGAACCGGCTGTTGTGGGGACCGCTTTCGTTGTCTTGCATGCAAAGAGTCCCCGCATGACACTAACCACCTCTTTGCATGCCCCCTTAATCGTACTCATCCAACACTCATTTCCCTTTGGTCCGACCCTATCGAAATAGCTCGTTTCCTGGGCGGTTAGATGATTTCGATGAAAATTAGGCTAACCTTTTCCGCTTAGGCAGGCATGAATAACCGTTATAACAACAACAACAAGAACAGGTGTGATTTCGATAGTATTATAATCGATTCGATTAGATTGTATAATCATATAATGCTGTCTTGAGTCTTTAATGTATAGGTGGTGATGAGGAACTATGTCCGAGGTGTGATGTTCTCAAAGGTCTGTAAATTTTCTAACTGCATTTTATAATACTTATTAGTCCATGGAAGTTGGCGAGGTTAATGATCGATCAGTAGAGTTCCCAATTGATAGTGCCGTCGGTGACCGATTTGTAGAATGTTTTATGAAGAAGCGCAGAGTCCCAAAAGTTACTCTGAGTGGCTATACTTTGCCAATATATATTATATTATACCATGTATTCTCCAAAATCGAAAATTATCGCTAAAGGCACCTTTAAAGCTAGTGCTCTATTTTGGTGATAGATTATTGTGTAGCTCTTTATGTGCCGCACAGCTTGGGGATTAAAGTACTTGGTCAACTTTTTCCTGTTCCGGTATTCACGTAGTAGTATTATAACGTATTATGGAGAATATATGTGACTTCAGTGCTGAGATTCAAGCGATAATTAACAGGGCGACAATTCCATATATATAGTGTAAAGTATTTCTAATAAGTTTTATTTTCATGCAAGCCTTTCAGAATTTCCCTACAAATGCAACCCTGTTCAATATTAATTCACATCTTTCCCCACGCAATTAATTTTTTCTTTGAATCGGTAATGTGAGCACTTAATTCTTTTCCCGAGCATTGCTCTTTTCGTGTCACCTCGAATTCCACACATTTCTGCACAATTTCTGTTTGTTAGTACGCATCAATTTAGCCACAGGCGCCTGCTCTGCATTGCACTTCACCGCACCGCAGTAACACCAGCAAACAAAGCATGCAGCACCACTTTGCAGTTCCCCACGAAGATGACGCACTGTTGATTCTCCTTATTGACTCAAAGCAGATCGGGCGGCTAATGCCGGCGAGTGCAACGACAGTAGCAACAGCAGTTAGTGCCGGAGTGGCTAAATGAAGGCGAAGGCAAGCACTGTGTCGCAACTGCCGCTGCTTCGGCGCCGGGCAAATCACTTGGCTAACAACAACAACAATAAACTGTAACGGATATAGGGTGCGCTCGATGCTCAGCAGAGCCAAACGTTTTCACGCTGTATGAATGCGGAAATGTGTTAGTCATTACTCAAAACGAGCGCGGCTAAGAGCTATACCGGTGCAGCTTGTGGGTGCTAAGCGGAGCAGAGTCTTCGGCGACATGAATGTGTGTGTGAGAATATGTACCGTTAACAACCGCAACCGTAGCAGTGATTGCACATTGCACAATTTTAAGAAAAAAAAGCTCCCTACAAGGAAACAGCGCTTTCAGCATTTATAACTGTATATTCATGTGAATGTGGGGTGTGTTGGTGGGCAAAAGGTGCATGATGCATTACCAGCGCGTTGCTTTCTTTAATGGCGTGCGAAATTTATGTTTGCGCAAGGCAATGCAGCGTGTTGCAACACATCGCTGCCATGACTCAGCTTGGCCAGCGGATGCAGAACAAATGGCGCAAGTTGTTGCGGTCCACCGCAGCTGCCGGTAGTTGTGTTGTTGGGCGCTGCCGCCATTACTGTTGCATTTGCATCAGGGCATCGCAAGGGGGGGGCAACATTGTGCTCGGTATAACAGAGGAAAATGGCGTCAATGTGCCGAGCAACTTCTTATTGTGTGTGTGGAAATGGTTCAGTATCAAAACAAACTGGGGTTCTTGAGGGGAAAACTAATTGACGCCGCATGCTGTGGGATCTACTTTTTCTTGGTAATTAGGTTGATCACTCGGGGGTTGCAGTAAATTATTTATATTAATGTATATGAAAGCGGTGTATAATATAGTTTAAAAGAAATCGTTGGTAAGGGTTGTGCCTCGAAGTACTACGGCCTTATGCTTAATCGACTACTTTATATCATACATTAAATACGGATTCCCTTTGCATTAAAGATCGCTCCGAAAATAGATTTTCATAATTTAGTTTTTGTCTACATAGGAATTAATAGCATTGTCTGTAGGATAGCATTGAGACATATCTTCCTATTCCTAAATTTATATTTTAGCAAATAGGACCATGGTTCCTTTGACTGTATCCCAAGATCTAGTAGCCTGTTCCATTTTGTCGCGCCACCATGAGGTCATGTTTAGTATTTCCTGAAAGGACAGTTGTATCTTTCGATAGTAAGCATTATATATCTAGTGACATCTGACATCTTTTGCTCACTGAAGGCCTTTGCCCACGGAAGGAACGACGCCACCTTTGCGCATCTTTTTCGAGATCGCAGCACTAGCAAATATGGAATATAGTACTTTACAAATCAGAGGTTTCGACACGTTCGCTTCTTGAAAGTTGGCATATTGAGGACCTATGTCAAAAGAAGGCCTGATATTACTAATAGCACACGGACTTTTTTAAATTTCATGTTTGTAAGTGAAACCAGTTATATATCCGACAAAGGTCTGTTCCTATAACCCCATTCTTAAAACTATGTTCAGCACCTTTAAACAATAACAACCACAACCAAATAATTTAAAATGGTGCGAATTCCTGATACTTATACATCGGAGACTTTTACAACATCATAAGCCAATAAAATATAACGCAACAAAGTTGAGTAGAAGGACCAGCAGCTACCTCTTCAGCACTAAGATACTAGACTACAAGTTCTCAAGCAAGATCTTTGAAAAAAACATCCCTGATAAGGACGTTATCTGCAATTTTAGTGAAGCTAATCTGCTATGAAGACAGATTTGCCAAGTTTATAAAATTAAAAAAGAAGTTTAATGAATCAATAATGTATTTGTGTAGACAGTTCTCGAGTGCTTGCCGAAAAACCTGCAATAGAATTGAAATCGAAAGCTGCGCTCAATAGAGTTCTTGGTCGAGCTTTTTACTTGCCTCTTCTTTATAGAATTTGCACCGGTATACCGTCTATTTCACATGGCGTGCTACGATGAAAAGAAAGCCGCTAACTTTCCAAGCTACAACGCGAGAAGTACGTTAACACATTATTACTTGTATTTATACCATATTTTCTCAGCCAACTACTACGGAGCGCACTTCGTCCCATGATTTATAGCGACACACAGTACTTTGTATTGTAATTAATTTAAAAAAACTCTTAAATGTCTGCTAAACTTAATTTACAATGGCATATTAACAAGACAGGCGAGCCGAGCCGAGCTGCATAACCTAAATAATGAGCAAAGGATACGAACGACAGGTGACGGTAGACGTCGGACGAGAGGGACGGCTGCATGATTAGTGTAATAAACATTTGCGGAACTGTAAATTGGAATATTCCGTGGCAATCAACAATGCAAAGAGAGTAGAATGGCTGCCATTGAAAAGCAGAGAACAAAAAGGAGTAAAAGGGAAAATGGCACAACGCAAAAAGTTGGCACCTTAAGCAAACGACAGCGGATAGGGAACGCTGTTAGGAAGCGAGCGCAGAATTATTTGTGGCATTCAGCTGTGTCGAGCTGAGCTGAAGTGCGTTGGTGACGAGTAGGTAGAGGGCGCTGTTGCCATTTTTAACCGATTTATGGTGGCAAGGCTGTGCATTATGTGGCGGTACAATTTTATTTTAAGCGCTGAAGTATATGAGTAAACGAGGTGAGGTGGAGGATGAGTGGATGGCTTGGCCGTCAGTCAAGGCATGAGCTATTCAAATAAACTGGCTGCCACCAACGCAACGACTGGCATAGCGGTACACTTACGTCAAACAAAGCGTATTTTTTTGTATACATATGTTTATGAAGAAGAAAAAACGCTAAACGGCATGTAAACTGAATGCTAAATGCGGCAAAGAACGTGGAAAAGTGTAAACAGTAAACTGTAAATTGCTAACTGTAAACTATAAGCTGTTAGCTGCAAGCTATGAATGTGCTGCATTTTGCATTTTGTTGGGCGAAATTTGTTTTTCTATGCGCCGCCAACACGCAGCAATGCAGTATAAAACCTCGCTGCTGCCGCTGCCACACGATGGCGAGGTCATGGATGCATCCATTAATCAGAACAATTAACGGTGATGGCGGTGCAGCGCTGTTGCATGTAGGTTCTGTTCGGTGGCGGTGTGTGTGTACTGTGAGGGGTAGCGCGGAGCGCGCGTTTCGTGGCGTGGCACGTCTCGAGTGCATATTTCACAGTCAGTTCGTGTGGCAAGAGTTCGTGCCAACTTGTTAATTAAATTATGCGTTTGTAGTGTGGCAAATGTGGCAAGTTCGTTATGTAGTTGTTGGTGTGTTGCAAGCATTTTTATGTGTTGCATGTGTGTGTGTGTGTGTGTGAATCGGTGTGTGGGCGCTTTGTTGTTCAAGTGGCAAACAAATAAATAGTGTGGCAGCAAGCTGCGAAAATACCGTAAAAGGCGAACGGCGTAAAAAACGCAAATAAATTTTCTAAGTTGCACTCGAAAAGTCAAGCGTTCGCATTTGCAACTGCAGTTAACCTCAAAATGCTGTTAAAAAGTGTTTTTACACATAAGCACTAAAATAACAATAACAAAACAACAACAAAACAAAACAACAAACAAATGTGAAAAACGCACCACAAAATTGCTAAGTCAAAAGGGTTGAAATGTGTAAAAAACTGGTAAACTAACTGTAAAAAGTGCTGCGCTTAAAGTTATTTATTTTATTTATATAGTTTTTGTTTTTTTGTTGTTGATTTCGCTTGTGGCAAATGTCGATTATTTATTAGCAATGAATGTGTGTTTGTGTGTGTGAGTGCACTGCAAAGCAAATAATAGGGTTGTGCATAACTGTAAATTGGCAGCGCCTTCATGCCTCAGTAGCACTGACAGCATTTTTTATTGTTGTTATAAATTGTTGCAGTCAGTCACAGGTCACTGCTGTCTACCTTTATCTCACTACAGTGGAAAATATATTTCAGCTGCTTTAACATAACGGTAAATGGTAGTGGTGGTGAACCTTGGAAAGCTTGTTAAATATTAGCTTTCATCTTTACATCCGATAGAAATGAAAATAATTTTAATGATAGTTCGTGTTAGAGCTGCATTTTATTAGAGTTTTGGCTTCATAAAGATTTGTTTATGATATTTAGATCGCACTTAGAACAATCATAAGAAACCCTTCTATATTATTAGTATGGTAGCGATATTCAAAAAATAGTTGCCGAAGTTTTTACGATGAGTGTTAACAAATTTTTAAGGCTCTGAAAACTTAGAATCACAGAAAAACATTGCCGAAAGAGAGAGTATAGGAAGAATTCCTAGAATACGTGTTAAACTCTTTTTGGACTAAAAACACGAGATTGTCGAACTTTGCTGTGTAATCAAATCACACTGAAACATTTTGAAAAACCTCTATTAAATCTCTGAATGATTCTTCAATTGGCATTCCCTTCAACTTGAATTTGTTAAACAGCTTGGTCGGACTCTTAAATTACTTTGCGTATAGAATCCAAAGGTTATTAACCAAAGAAAGTTTGACATACAAATTGGTTTTCCCCAAATGAATGTCACATATGCTTGAAAATTAACGAGTATTCTTTGTTTACCAATATATTTAGAAATGCTCTATATATGTATGTATATGATTTCTCTACATGGTCGTTTCTGACGTTTAACCATACTTTTATTCGATATGGCACCCTTATTTTTTACGATATTTACGAAAGAATCGGGAACATTCCATTGTACAATTGAAATAATTTCTTGGCCTAACATGGACTTCAATAAACACGGAATATGAACCTGAGTATTTTGAGCATTTTTACGTTGTTTCAAAATATTTGGAAGTGAATCCAAAGAAAAAGTAATTTTCATTAAATAATGTTCTTAAATTAAATTTTTCATATTTTTTTTCCGTTACTAAGTATCGCCTATGGTTTATTCAAAATATGCAATAAAGTTCAGTAAATTAGATTGTCATCTTGGGATATATATTTATTCGAAAAATATCGGATGTGATAACTTAATTAATTTATTTATTGGAGTAATAGGGACCGTCAGGATCGGGAAGGACCTCTCCGAGCCGTTCGATACCAAACGAGGTTTCAGACAAGGTGACTCACTATCGTGCGACTTCTTTAACTTGATGCCGGAAAAAATTATAAGAGCTGTAGAGCTAAATAGAGAAGGTACAATATTCTACAAGAGTGTACAGCTACTGGCGTATGCCGATGATATTGATATCATCGGAAGCAACAACCGCGCCTTTGTTTGTTCTGCGTTTTCCAGAATAGATAAAGAAGCGAAGCGTATGGGTCTGGTGGTGAATGAGGACAAGACGAAATATCTCCTGTCATCAAACAAACAGTCAGCGCACTCGCGTCTTGGCTCCCACGTCACTGTTGACAGTCATACCTTTGAAGTAGTAGATAGTTTCGTCTACTTGGTAACCAGCGTTAACAACACCAACAATGTCAGCCTTGAAATTCAACGCAGAATCACTCTTGCCAACAGGTGCTACTTTGGACTGAGTAGGCAATTGAACAGTAAAGTCCTCTCTCGACGAACCAAAATCAAACTCTATAAGTCGCTCATTATACCCGCCCTGATGTATGGCGCTGAATCGTGGACGATGACAACATCCGATGAGACGACTCTTGGGGTTTTCGAGAGAAAGGTTTTGGTCAAGATTTATGGTCCTCTAAACGTTGGCAACGGCGAATACCGCAGACGATGGAACGATGAGCTGTACGATTTATACGACGACATTGACATAGTTCAGCGAATAAAAAGACAGCGGCTACGCTGGCTAGGTCATGTTGTACGGATGGAAGAAAACACTCCAGCTCTGAAAGTATTCGATGCAGTACCCGCTGGAGGAAGCCGCGGAAGAGGACGACCTCCACTCCGGTGGAAAGACCAAGTGCAAAGTGACCTGGTGGTGGTTCACTTGGTGTTTCCAGTTGGCGCCAAAAAGCAAAAAGGAGGAATGAGTGGCGCGCTCTGGTGGATTCGGCTATAATCGCTTAAAGCGGTTCCTACGCCAAATATATATATCGTCTTTAGCTATTTTCTGCACGAATGGTGGTTAGCAGGATCAGACGTAAGTTCGCTAAATGAAGAATGTTTTATGGCAAATAAGCTAGTCTGCATTGTTATGGGTTAAAAGATCGTGTCGAAAATAATATTTCAATGAATGATTTCACCCTAGAACCTATCTTCAAAATGACTCATACGAGTGCCTCCGTTAAAAAGTCTGTATTTCACATGCAGGTGGGCGTTAGAGAGCTAAGTTCTTCCGCTTTGTATAGAAATAAAGGTAAGAGCTGAAAAAATACTTTATAGCATTTTGGTCAGCAACGAATTTGTCCTCCTAGATTTCTCGAAAAAGATCCAAATGAAATTCAAAATTGCCAAAACTTAATTACAAATGTATTGTGTTGTTCTTTTGGTGTTGGTAAGGTGATTCAAAAACAGTTGAGTTATACAGAGAATATCTTTGGAAATTTACGATGGTTACACCATTACTGACAGGACACTAACACATTTGCAACAATGTCCATTTGTAGAATGACCTAACGAGTGAGTGTTTCTGTTTGGTCTTGGGCTGTTGCATGTGTGCTAATCTATTGCATTGTCTGTACTGATTGTCAGGCAATGAAATGTTGATTTGAATGAGCAACAGTTGGCACTGACAGTAACAGCTGCAGCAAGAACAATAACTAGAATAGGAGTTGCATTGACAACAATGTGGAATAATGTTAGACTTTGATGAGAACATCATTACCATTTGGTTGCATTTCAATTAGACAACGGCTAACGAAACGGCATTGCATCTGCAGACTTTTAAGGTAGTTAGAGCACAAAAAAAAACAAAAAATGATAATAGTGAAGAACTTCAATGCCCCTTTGAAGATATTGAAATGAGTTCCATTGATAAATGCTGGACAGTTAGCAACTACTACCAACACATTCTAGGAAAAGTGCTGGCACCACACCATTATTGGCAATTACTGCTAAAAAAGTGGCAATAATGGAAGGAAGACAAAGACAAAGTTTCATTTTATTTCGATTTCGTATGGCAACTTGAAACAGCTGGAAATTTGGCAACATTGCAATGCGAAAGAGTTAATGACACTTTATAACATTTTTTTCCAATTGTGGTGGTTCATATAAGGACGCCACTTTATATGTAGATAATATCATGCCATAGAATTTTCATTATTTTAGAATTCCTTGAAAACTTAAAAAAAAAAAATTCCGAAAGTCTGTCTACGCGAATTTGTGAAGAATTTCGATATCTCAAAATTGGATGTGGATTCTGGATCTATGTCGACCGCTTGTCCCTCCGTTCCAGAGACGCGACTATCTTGAATTGGATTCATGAATTGGTTTCTATAAATATCAATAAAGCCTTCTAATTGCCATTTCTCTTCCTATTATTCCCATACTTTGGTCCTTGACTTTAGGCTCTGAGTAAGAGATATTCCATTCGCTCTGAATGACCGGCCTCAACTGGCTTAAAGCAAACACTCCACTTCTTACGCAAACTTGAAATTCATAAATGAATGTGTGATTAACTACCTAACTGTGCTTTGATTCGAGAATAACCACAACTTTTATTAAATGCTTTGCTAATTCGACTACCGCTCGAGCCAAGAGCGCTAAGCCAACCAAGTGTCTGTCTTAAGCGTGGTTATGAATCATTTACATGCCACGGCACAAATACATACATACAGGGTGCTTACTACGAATGTACTCACGTATGTGTGCTTGTTAGCCGGAGCAAATGCTAATCTCAGTCGCAGCCGTATCCGTTTCCGTTTTATTTTCCACAGTAAATCGCAAGGAAAACACATTTAATATGAATGAATTGACAGAATAGAATTAAATAAAGCAAGGCGAAGAGAAATGAAAAAAATGGAAAAAGCGAAGCAAACGGACCGTCGACATGCAGCATGAGTGTGTAGCCCCGGAGTACCGCAGACGTCGAGAACGCCTGCGACGTAGACGAGTGAGTGCCTTACTCGACCGGGCAATGAGAATGTCTGCTGCTGTAAATGGCCATCAGTCAGTCTGGTTGACATTCCGCCACATGCTGACTAAAGCCATCCGCTTGGCTGGCTGGCGGGCGGTGAGCGGCTGAGATGCTGGACGGTTAACGACGAGCTCCAGCTCCGAGTGCAGTCCATTGACAGCAATGACTTTAATGCCACTTCAGCTGACAGCAGCCTGACAATGTCTACATGCAACAACAACAACAAAAACCAACAACATAGCTGCCTTCAGCTCTGCATGTGCAGCTGATCCGGCTGCTGGCTGCTGTCTGTCCTTTATTTTACTTGTAATATGCGGATCTGCACTAATTGTGGTCAGCACAAAAATATAATCGTAAAATGGATTTGCTGAGAACAATTGGTCATTGCATATTTATGAAAGTTTTGCAGCAGCAGCAGCAGCAGCAGCTTGAGCTTGTGAGCACGCGAGTGTGTGTGGGCTAACGGGATATGTAGGATAAGTACGCTTAAGTGCGCCAGGAATTGCAGCCACTTCTTTTGCCTTTCCACTTTTTACTCTTGTTTTTCATTTCTTTTATTTTTCCTTTTTTGTTGTTTTTGTACTCTTTTTTGCTGCTTTTGCGAGCGCATATTTCACAATAATGAAATACCGACTGCCAACTGCTGGCTACCGTTAAGTGCAATCGCCGTTTGCTGTGTAGTGCTGTGAAGTGTCTGTGCGACTGCAAAGTTTGGCCATCGAGCCAGTGTGTTTTTTATAATTTGTTATTGTTTTTTTATTGCCTCACTTGGCTTTTGTTTTTCAGCAAGCTGCGCTCAATGCGAACGTCTGTTTTGTATTGCTCATTGGAAATCGGTTGGATTATTAGTAAATCTCAAATGTGGCTCCCGTTTGTGGTGTGTATATTGTTTTAACGGTATTTAATGTGCCGTTTGTTAATATTGCAGCCGGTCGTGGTGAGTTGGCAGCGTTTATGGAAACTTTTTGGCCTCACATTAATATTGATGAACACTATCCGACACTTGTATCTAAATGTACAGGTGTTTCAAAAGTGAACGACCTGCCTGCACGGCTTGTAGTGAATATCTGTTATATAGTTGCAGTGTTTTTTAAGAGAATTTACACACACATATTGAACATGTGCAGAAATTTTATATTAAAATGTTGATGGTTTATAGCGTTGGGCAGTAACTTATACATCAGTTTTAAAAAGTAAAGCGATGGTGCTTCTTATACATTTCGGCAAAAAATATGAAAAGATCAGTGATGTAAGTCTAGAACATGTAAATTCAATTAAGATTGTTTAAATGCGAGACAAAGTTTCGCTGGTCAGCATTAAAATGTCTAATTTGTCCAGGTAAGGCCCTTAGGTCTAGTAAAGAGAAATTCATTATTTTTATTAAACAAAATCGTTCGCCAATTGCTGGAATAGTTAGCAATCATTTGGTGTCAGATCCGAACTATAAGGTGGGAGCATAAAAACACCCCAACCAAGCTCCTAGTGTTTCTGGTGAGTCACTATTTATGTCATAACGTTGGCTTAATGAAAGGCAAATCCTCTCCTATTGGTCAGAGATGGCCGCTGTTGGTCGTTTGCATCCTCCAGTCCAATTTCTGACAGTACAGACGCAGCTCATAGTATATGGTGCCCTGTCAATTTTACCAAACACATAGGTCAAGGCTTTCTGAAGGCCAATTCTGACTTGGCCAACTTTTGCGCCGATCCACAGTGATGTGATCGCGATTGTTTTTGATGAAGTTGGCGTAAGTGATCCTCTTCAGAAATGGTATAGTTTTGTCCATGAACTATACATAGAGCTTCTTTTTGCCACTAGTCTCATTTAAATGGTTTCAAATTGATGTTTGTGAAATGTTAAGTCCTGGGCAATCAAGATAATGTTTTATATGACGGTTGGTTGGATTCGACGATTTCCGTTATTTCAACGATATTTTCGACGATTGGTTTTCCAGATCGTGATTCATATTTTGACATCAAAAATACGGGAATCGAATCAACGATATCAAAATAGCGCGTGATTGGCTGACTAAGCCAAGCAATTTCAGCACTCTCTGATAATTTTATTTATAATGGATTTCTATTATCTAGATCATATTTTGTACTCCATATACCACAATGTATATTTATTGAAGGTATGGAGGCTAGTGGAGAGTAGGAAAGATTTCATCTATAAAGCTCCAGACTATATTGCTATATGAGAGGTTAGAGTTCAATATATTTTTTTCTTCGATGTATTAATTGTTGATTTATAGGTATCAATACGACGTTAGATGGGAAGAGGATTTAGTTACTTTATGAACCAAATTCGTTCTAAATTGGTTTGAGGTTTATTCTGAATAAATTAAGCATATTCCGCTTATTGCTCTTCTTCACTTAGGCCCTTCATACTAAATTTAATTAAGTTCCGTTGGAGATTAAAGCACTTCATGTTAATTGGCGCGTTCAGAGCTCGATTTCGCAGCTCGGACTAAAGACTTCTCAAATAAAGATTTTAATCTTTCTCTAATTAGAATTGTCTTTCAATTTTTTCTATTCTTAACAATGCTACTAAGACACTGAGAAAATAAAAATATTTCCTATTTGACTCCAAATAAATGCATAAGACTTCTACTTCTAAGCGCTTTAAGTTCAATAACTCCCACACTTTTCGCCAAGAGCCATCAAAAGAGTCGTTGATGACAGAAGATGCCTGATTTGACTGGCCAACTGTCAAGTTAAACTACAACAAAGCAAATAACATATACAATATAACTCAACCGTTACAGCCTCATCACCCAAACGGCCTCCGATATTTGCATGTTGAAGCGCAACTAATCGCCTGCGGCGACCTGCTCGTTTGTGCAGCGCCGGCTTATCCCTCGATAGCAGGCGGCAGGCAACTACGACCGCTTGGGCTCCTAATCAATTTATTCCCTAAGCACAATTGCGCCAAACCAACAAATGATTTGCAAAATAAATACAACGCTAGACAACCACTCCACTGCGCGACGCCGCCAAATTGCATCCTTCGAGTGGCATGTGCAATCGGGCCGTTGATGGGGTGTATTTTGTCCAATTGTAGCTAACGAGCGACAACAACGATGGCTCCAACTCAACAATGGTCGGCACATTGAAGCTATAAATAAAAAATGGAAAATAACAAAAAGTATTAAATACGATTGACAACAAAGTGAACGGAGCGGATGCAGGGGCGCAAGGGCATGGCGAAAATCATAAAATCCGATTTGCTTGGATTTGTGTTTGGTCTCTTATTCTCATTTGCCTGCACTTGCTGCTGCTGTTGCTGTGCCTCCACTGCCGCTGGCCGATCGCTTGCTATTGTTGGCCGGTTGTTTTTCTAGTTTTTTCTGTTTTTTTTGTTATTGTAAACATGCATATATCCAATTTGATTCTTTTTGCGCCTTCGCTCAACTGCAACTCCTCACTCAACTGCACTTGCTCGTCTCGCTTCGTCTCTTCTATTTTCCTGTGGTATTTTACAGTGATTTTTCATGTAAGCATCCTTGTTTGACTCCGTTGTGCCGCTTAACTTCTCCTCCCTCCACTCGTCTGTTTGACTGTCCGTCTGTCAATTTGCTCAGCATGCACACTTGCAACATGAATGGATGCTGTGTTGTCTTTTTCGAGATTTTTTATTCTTTATTGCTTGTTGATTCTTTGCGAGTTCTTTGCTGGATCATTCGTAGTTTCTTTGCTACTTTTTCAATTGTGCCACATGGCCACTCGTCTCCTCCCTAGTGTGTCAAGATTTTTTTTTAAATTTTTTATTTTAATTTTTTTTTCATTTCTCAGCTGCTCTTTGGCTCTGCTGATCTGTCATTGTGTGTCACTCTTGCTTTTTTACCATTTCGATTTGAAGACGTCTACTCGTCCCAGCGTCTGGTTGCTCCTCGACAGCGTGCTCAAACAATTTCGACTGCAATTTGCAAGCGTCAAACTGACACACACTCGCATATGTGTATATAACTAAGCATGTAAGTAAATATATATTAAAACAACATACATATGTCTGTATATATATCAGCCAATATATAGCCATACAACGTTATGTGGCTGTTATTGTTGTTAATCCATAGTTGATCCATTGTAATGTCGTTTTCATTGCTCGCCACATTGTAGTTGTTGTGCTTTTTCCATACATTCGTTCGACATTTGGCATTTGCTGCTTCGCTGGTTTGTGCTCTTAATCTCTCGCTCTGTCCTTGATTTTTATATATTTATACCCTGAACAGGGTATATTAAGTTTGTCACGAAGTTTGTAACACCCTGAAGGAAGCGTCGGAGGCCCTATAAAGTATATATATAAATGATCAGTATGTTGAGCTGAGTCGATTTAGCCATGTCCGTCTGTCTGTCTGTATGTCTGTATATATACGAACTAGTCCTTCAGTTGTTAAGATATCGTTCTGAAAGTTTGCAGATGTTATTTTCTCTTCAAGAAGCTGCTCATTTGTCGGAACTGCCGATATCGGACCACTATATCATATAGCTGCCATACAAACTGAACGATCGGAATCAAAGGCTTGTATGGAAAACTTCCGCATTTTACTACATATCTTCACGAAATTTGGTGTAAGTTATTGTTCATAGAAATAATTTAATCTCCGAAAAAATTGTTCAGATCGATTCACTATAGCATATAGCTGTCATACAAACCGAACGATCGGAATCAATGGCTTGTATGGAAAATTTGCACATTTGACGTGGTATCTTCACGAAATTTGACATGGATTACTGCTTAAGGTAATAATATAATCTCCGAAAAAATTGTTCAGATCGGTTAACTATATAACCTTAATGTTTCTAGCAAACAACCCGGCTAAAAAGAATTAGTAAAATGTTTTCTTTTTTTACTTACTTTTTCTTACATCTTTAGATTTGCTTAAACACATATGTTGTTACTAAAAGAAACGCACCTGTGAAGGGTATATTAGCTTCGGTACAGCCGAAGTTAACGTTTTTTCTTGTTTTTGTTGCTAACGGCTGATTTGCAGCATTGTTTGTCAGTCGGTGCTTAGTTTACTCAACACACAGCGTAGCATACGAGTGCATAGCGTACTAAAGCACAATCGTACTTTAAACTATGCACACTTCCTTTGACATATCTCTCGGGATGTGTTCCTGCGCGGCCACTTTTCTTTGCCAAATATTATAGAGTTACCAAATCAGGCTATAGCCAATTTGTAGTTACATAATTTATATATATTTAAGAGATTTACTTACATTTGTATTTTGAGATTTGTAAAAATATAAAATTTCTGTTAACATTTTCTAAAAATCTTATGGGATTTGAAACTAAAGACCGCAGCCTAGATAGTTTTATAATTTGGCTACTTTATCACTCATGAGTACATGGAAAATATCTGATCTTTGTTCTTGAATCAGCGAAGATCCTGGCAAGAAATTTCTGAATTTAATCTTCTGTTAGTACGAAGAGTGAATGTTAGTTTGGAGTGTCTAATGCCTATTGGATTCATGTATATTAACTCTTAAGCCTCTTATATTTCTTGTTTGATGACTTCTTTTAACGCGTCAATGATGTATTTAATTTATTTATTTAACTCTGAAAATGTTTTCAAGAATTTTGATGTAGTGACATGGCGTATGAGTAATATTTTGAAGAAAATTGTGTGACAGGGCGGATACGTAATTTTTTATGATGGTACGGGAAGAGTTTGAAATTGTTTATGCAAAGTGGCTGAAAACAAATGTTGTTGCAATAATAATTAGGAATACTCCCTTATTCTCATTTACTGGGGTTATGATGTACAAAAGGCGGGTGCGCTCAATTTGTTTAATGATATTAAAATTTCATGTGAAATTAGCATCTGAACTCTAATAATTTGAATATTATTATTTCTACTGTTGCTTTGGTATATTTTTCACAAATTATGAATTAATGACTTGTCACTAAAAATATAATTTTATTTTCAGAGCGACTGAGTCGTCAATCAAACCCCTTAACGTTCACAGTGCGCTTAAAGTTCTAACTACGCTAAACAGCCATTAAGTTAGTTCACTTAACTTTTATATAGTTCGCCTTTATTTTTATAGTCATCTGGATGTTACTAACTCAACATAGTCGTCACTTAACGTTTTACCAAATTTATGATCCTTTCAGAGCTCTTCGATTGTTTACCGTTATCAACAGCAAACTCCTTCAATTTCATTGGTATATTATCGATTGCAAATGAGAAGTTTCTGTGTGTTCGTCACTCGACTGTGACATAATTAAAAGAACTTTCCGCACAAACAAAGCAATTAAGCGACGAGTGCACGTGGTACGCCAATTAGTCTGTGCAAATGGGGCATGTTTGATGGCAGCAATATTCGGAATCGAGTTTCGTCATATTACTTGCTTTGCTCAAGTCAAGTGCCGGTCAGTTTTGCTGTAAGAATGCTAAATAGGCAATCATAGTAAAGTCAAAAATATTTATATTAGAAAATAAAGTTTATAGCATGGGAGAAAATAATAAGTAGTCATAAATACTCTGAATAAAATGAAGACGAAATAAAAATAGTTAAAATATTTCATTACAATTAATTATGAAAGTATTTGTTTACACGTATGAAAATATGATAAATTTGAAAAATCTGAAACACAAAGCTTTGGAGTATATTTAATCTTTATATACATATTTTACAGCTCTAAATTGGTAGTACTACATGGCGTATGAGTAACATTTTTTACAATTTTACTAATTAAAGTTGAATAGGCCCTAATCGCTAATCCTACTACATTCTAAAACTGAATAAGCTTCATAAATTGATAGTAAAAACTCGTAAATTTTTATTTAAAATTTCCCGCTACGTTGCTACGTGCAACGTGAAAAGATCAATTTGATTGTCAATCAATTCGCCACGCTGCTGGTGGTCAGCGCTGCGAATGGCAGCGAGCAATATGAATCGCATTTATTGTTGTTGTCCCACTGAGCCAATTACCAGCAAAATTTATTGTTGAGCTGCAATTGATGCATTAGCATGAATTTCGCCATAATACCTTTGCGCAGCAATTCGTAAATAAGCAACGCCACAGGAAGCAAATTGCCACTGTTATTTCATCTTGTTGTTTTTGTTTTTGCTGTTTAGCAATGTATTAAATAGAATAATTTCTTTGTCATGAAAAAATAACGCAGAGACGGAACAAATCACTCTTCACCGCATTTTACGTCGAAGAGCCCTTCACTGCTTGCAATTCCCATCTCTGTCGTCGTGCTGGTCCCGTCCATCACAGCCCCGCCTATCAAGCCCAGCTGTGTTTGTTATCGCCGCTGTCATATTTGCTGCTCTTAGCTGTCACTCACCTGCAGCTTTGTGGCCGACGGCGACGGAGGTGGTGATGGCGTGGACGGCCGGTCCGTTTTTCATTTAATCTCGACCTTTTGCTGTCTGTTGCTGTTGTTGTTGTTGCTGTTATTTTCTATGTAATAGCCGCGGGCGTACGGTAGGTTGTTTACGAGAAGCGGAGAGAAAAAGGCGAAACATATTTTGCTCGCGCTGTTTGTACTGCTTTCAGATTTACGCTCCCCGTGGGAAATATGTCAAGTTAACAAGCGGGCAACACAAGAAGCTGCGCCGCAAAGCTTAGCCAACAATGAGTAGCAAAAGAAACATATTTGCAAAAAACACAAAACACTGGCAGCGCCAAGCACAAAGCAAATAGAAGCGGTAAATAAATGTAAAAGTGGCAGCTTCAGCTCCAGCTTCAGTTTCAGCAAATATGAAAGGTCACTTTGTGTACAACACAATGAAAGTGGTCGTCAAAATGGGGGCAATATGACAGCGCCTATTAACGCGGCTAATTTGTGTGCGAGCGTCGGTGTGTTGTTGTTGTTGTATGCGTTTGCGTGTTTCAGACGTGTGCAAAACAATATTTGTTGTTGCTGTTGTTTTTTTGTTTGTTTCATAATTGCTATCATTTTCTGTGCAAAGCCTGCGACCTGCGACCTTTTCACCTTTCCTTCCTACCTTAACACATAATAAGCGATGGACACTTAATCAAATCGCTTTTCTATGCGAACTCATTTTTTCTGCCGCCTTTAGTCGCGTGTGGCACGCAACATTTGCAAATTAGCAACTAAATGCGGCAGGCAGCAATTTCACGTTAGTCATTATATGTAATAAATGAACAGATTTTCTTATCTTTGATAGTCGGAAGAAAAATTAGTTTTTATTATGTAATTGATTTTGCTCGCACTTTTATTCGGGCATTTGCTGGTGGGAGTAAGCGTCCAGTTTACCTTTCTTAACTTTAATTCTTATTTCTATGTAATAATAATTAATTATAATTTAATTAATATAGTTATTTAATATATCTTTGAATAATTGTAGACTTACTGTAATAACCAAAGCTGTATCAAATCTACATTATATTAAATTGTTATAACGGGTGATTTTTTTGAGGTTAGGATTTTCATGATGAGGCTCATTTCTGGTTGAATGGCTACGTAAATAAGCAAAATTGCCGCATTTGGGGTGAAGAGCAACCAGAAGCCGTTCAAGAACTGCCCATGCATCCCGAAAAATGCACTGTTTGGTGTGGTTTGTACGCTGGTGGAATCATTGGACCGTATTTTTTCAAAGATGCTGTTGGACGCAACGTTACGGTGAATGGCGATCGCTATCGTTCGATGCTAACAAACTTTTTGTTGCCAAAAATGGAAGAACTGAACTTGGTTGACATGTGGTTTCAACAAGATGGCGCTACATGCCACACAGCTCGCGATTCTATGGCCATTTTGAGGGAAAACTTCGGAGAACAATTCATCTCAAGAAATGGACCCGTAAGTTGGCCACCAAGATCATGCGATTTAACGCCTTTAGACTATTTTTTGTGGGGCTACGTCAAGTCTAAAGTCTACAGAAATAAGCCAGCAACTATTCCAGCTTTGGAAGACAACATTTCCGAAGAAATTCGGGCTATTCCGGCCGAAATGCTCGAAAAAGTTGCCCAAAATTGGACTTTCCGAATGGACCACCTAAGACGCAGCCGCGGTCAACATTTAAATGAAATTATCTTCAAAAAGTAAATGTCATGAACCAATCTAACGTTTCAAATAAAGAACCGATGAGATTTTGCAAATTGTATGCGTTTTTTTTCTTAAAAAAGTTATCAAGCTCTTAAAAAATCACCCTTTATTAAATCTTCGTAGAATGCAAATTGATAAGATTACAACATATTGGAGTTGGTGTAGTCTGAAATTTTTTTGAAATTTTTTTTTTTGATATTTATCGTCAACATTCGACGGGGGAATTATCCTTAGTCATATCTATTGATTTCGAGATTGGTAAGGACGTTATTTTGGGATGTCGTTTATACATAGTTTAATGGCGAAATCTTTCAATGATTGTTAACAGACTAACAAAGTACATGTGATAGAAGGAAACCTAAGTATATATAAAAATAGCATCGTATATTTATGAGAATCATATCAAATATAAAATAAGCACCCGGAAATTTTAAATAAAACATAATCAATCATCTAAATTTATTATATCCCCTTCAAAATAGGCCCCTTCTGAGGCAATAAACTTCTTCCAACGAACAATCCAATAACCGAAACACTTTTTAAAGCTATATTCCGGGATGGCCTTCAGTTCTCGTTGCGAATTAGTTTTGATGTCTTCAATTATCTCATAACGGGTTCCACGAAGTGGTGATTTGAGTTTTGGAAACTGGAGAAAGTCGCATGGGGCCTTATCTGGAGAGTACTCGTTCACTCGATCGCTTTGTGTGCTTTATCGTGGTGCAAAAGCGTTGGATCGGAATTTACGCGTTCAAGCATGTCTTCAGCCACCTTACTGCGATTCACTTTTTGAAGAAAATTCAGATCTTTTGGCACCAATCGCGCTGCGACTTTCCGCATACCCAAAACATCAACCAAAATATGACGAGCGGTCTCATGAGACATGTCCATTATTTGGGCTATCTCTCGTAAACCATAATGTCGATTTTCGAGCACCATTTCTTTTATTTTGTCGACGTTTTCGTCAGCTGAAGAAATCGAAGGCCGTCCTGAATGTGGCAAATCGTTCACTTCTTCTCGTCCCTCTTTGAACGATTTATTGACAGAATAGTGGCTGACAGTTGTGCCAACCTGAGAAAAAAAGTTTGAAATATTCTCAACGGGAAAATTTAAAGTGAGAATTTCCGGATACTTATTTGACAAAACAACAACATTTCGTTTCAAAGACTAAATCGATGCAAATCGATAGAAAACAGTTCAGGACTGGTATATGACAGTCATATCGTTTTTATGAAGAAAATAATCGTATTAGTTCTTGAAATATGGCATTGTGAGTGTGGGAAGTGGCGGTATTTCGTAAATTAATTCGTGAAATAATGAACTTTTTTTAGTGAAACGATTGCTAATAATAACAAAAACTTTCTCGAAGAGAGTTATAACTGTTATGCGTTATTTGAAGCAACTATTCACAGGTGGTTCCGTACAAAACACACGAAATAATTGTTGAAGACTGTAAAAAGAAATTAGTAGAGGTAGATGACTTACTAAATATGTCAAAGGGTCATGTTCAATATATCGTTCCTGAAAATTTGGGTGGTAAAACTCTGTGAAAAATGGATGTTTCTTGAGATTACTATCGTGAAAATAGTTTTAGCGACAAGTTGGGACGGACCTGGTATTTTATCCGGACAAGGCCTTTCAAATCGACAATAATTCTCAAAATTAGTTATTCATGGTTTTCTGAATGGTAACTTTTGGTTTGAAAATCACTAAAACCGACTCAAAGTTTTTTCAAACGTGGGGTTTTCAATGAGGCAATATTTTTTCGGATTTGGTCTTTTTGACCAGTTGTTAATTTTTGGCCATAACCATAAATTATTTGCGTTTTATTTCTTCTTGTCTCCACATATCGAAAAACGTCTATAACACCCTTTTTAATGAATAATAAAATCGAAATTAGATACTTTAGATCTACCATTATGTTATATTATATATTCCCATTAATACCGAATGAATTGGGAAGGAGATTGTAGTTCTTTAAAGATAGCTTTCGGTCAAGATATATTTACGGTGTGTTCGCCTTCTTCAAAGAAGTCAAGACAAGTCCTTTTAGAGTTTGCAATTAGGCTTCATGGCTGATGTTAAGAGAAGCTGTGACATGACTTTCAATTCCTATAAATGATATAGCCATATTTATATCGGTCTTTCTATCCTAAATGCAACAAACAAAAACTTACAAAATTATAATATTTCAATAAGGTATAGACCATGACCTATTAATTTCAAAAGAATCGAGTTTACAAAGTCATTGCTAATACTACATAGTGGGCTGTGGCACAATCATCAACATAAATAAGAAACCATTATACGGGTATACATATGAAAAATATACTTTTACTTACATCTTTAATAAATAATTTAACAAAAAAAAAAATGCTTCTCATAAGAAAATATACAGTGTTATGTAGCTTTTCATTACATCCAATGCATTTAAAATACCAACGACCGTCCATTGCATGTAGTCATATGCCTTTCACTAAGTCCACACGAACAACAACCGATGCCTTTGTAATTAATTTGAGAAAACAATTTAATTTCCGCAATGTAACGGAATAATTTGCATCAACGGCCAATATACTAATACCAAGACGCTGCAATGCGCCTAAAAATATGCCACACAATTTATGTACTCCAACAAACGCACGAACAGCTGCACACTCCTACACAAACACACACGCGGACGCACACTTTAGTTCGGTTAAACATGTTCGAAAAGATCACATCGACGTGGAGCAATGAGCAGAGTAATTGCGGTGAAGGTGGCAATGCAAGAATTTTCAGTTAAAACACCGCAGCTTTGAGTGCACTTCAGGAGCGTATATTGTACTGAGAGTAAAAGCATGTGTATGAAGGGGAGTGGTGTGTGAGTGCGCATCGGTGCCACTAAAAATACATGCTTTAGTTGGTGAACTTGTGGCTGCAGCTAGCAACAACCAACAACACCAAAGAAGCGTAAATGTAAAAGTGTGGCTGCAGCAAGTACAAAAGTGCCGTTACCTAGCATAACGGAAGTGCGAACTTGGAGTGCAACGCAAGTGGCCAATGGAATGTGCATGCAGCTGAGGCAATACTGAACGCCTTGCAATGTAAACAATGGTAATATTGTTGCAACAACACCCTCACAGTGTGGCACAGCTGAATGTTGCTATGTTGCTGCGGTTTGGCGTCTAATGCTTGCAGCGGTGGGAAAAAATACAAAATAGCAACAACAACAAATACATACCGTTAGCCATTTGGACGCTTCGTTGGCGGCGCGCACGTACCAAAAGCCCAGCTGCGAGCCGCCGCAAACGTGTTTGTCTGTGTGCGGTTGTGTATGCGTCTGATATCTTTATTCCTCATGCAGCTCTCCCTGGTGTATATGCATAGGTGCATCTATTGCCGTTACACACATTTCTAAGTTCTAATATGCTCTAATATGAGTGTGTGCGCGCATGAGTCTTACTTGCGGTGCAATTTAGTTGCGCGTTCGCCTAAGTTTGTATGTGAGTGTGTGTGTGGCCCGCGCTTCGAATTTAATCTTGGCATATTTTTTGAATAATAAATTTCATATGTAAATAAGAGGTTATGTGCGCTTGCAGCGAACATGCCGCGCTCCCTATTGAGTGTCAGCATTTTCGTGTTTTTCCTAACAACAACGGCAGCAACAGCTTTGTGGCATGTTGTTGCGGTGCGACTTTGTGGGCTCTAGGACCAACATAATGGTACTTCCTGCAGCAGAGGACCTTAAATAAACAATGCCACGGTATTGTTGTGCAACAAAAGCACTCAACAAGCATTGCAACATGCAAACACCCACACATACAAACAAATTCTCACAAACACATACTCTCATAGCACCAAATAAACATCCATTTCCATGCACATCTGGCCATTTGCCGCTTAAACGGCCGAGTTGTTGCAACAAACAATGCCACATATTTGCTGCGTTCCTCTGCCTCTTGTTTCCTTCACTGTTGTTGTTGCCGTTGCCGCTCAGACTCAATTTCATTTCCATACATTTTTATTTAGAAAAAGTGTTGTACAAGATTGTGGCATAGTTGTTGTGCTGTTGAAGCCTTAACGTTGCAACACCTCTTCATGCGTTCCACTTAGTGTGCCACTAAATGTGGCAGCTGCGTCTCGACGACAAACATCGAAAGTATAACATTTACATAAACATTTTTATTTGGAACGCGACTTTGGTCGTCTAGTTTGGAAATATTGTTGTTGTTATAAAAGTGGGTTGCAGCCAACTAATGGTTCAATATAGTGGTTGCAAGTGGAGTGTAAGTTTTTAGTTATGTCTGTATATGAGTACCATATACTCGTATAAGGTCTAGTAAAAAGAAATCCATTCTTTTTGCATTAAATTGAAGGTATAATTTAGAATAGTTTAGTGCAGGTCAATACGTATAGTTTTGTTTGAATACTTCTTGCCACATTATAGGTAATTTCATATTGCCATTCTAATAGGAACAGTTGATTTTCACAAGATTGATTTTCTCTTGAATTTTTCATCAGCAAAATTTTTCGCAGGTAGTAATTGCTTGGTGTCAGCTCCTGTCTATGTTATATAAGAACTTCCCAACCAAGCTCCGGTAGCCACTTGGGAGTCAATATAGATGTATGTGGCCTTGTCTTGTCCTGATAAAACACAGTTCTCCTCTCTGCTGTCGACTTCTGAGGTATTGCCTACTTCAGACGGTTCAATTGTTGATAATCTATGTTCGATGTGAGAGTTTGGCCGTAGAGGAGCAGATCATAATATAAGATTTCCAATTCCGGACTCGACGATTTCCATTATCTTATCAATACTTGCAATAAATTGTTTTTTTTTCAGAGCTTAACCCGAGCGTGCTTACGCAATGTGATATATGCGGAATGTTGAAAAATAATGAGAATTTTCGGTTCTTAAAAAAAATATATTTATTTATTCGTCTAAAATATTAATTGCCACCTTTAAGGGGTTACATGGGTTTTGTCGCTTAAAAAATGGGCTATTTTCAATATTTCCTCCACTGCGACGCCATTTCCGGTGACCCCTCGGAAAAAAGGTGCATCCGCGTTGTCAGCCTAACTCCTGACAGTATCATCCAAAATGAAAAAAAAAACAAAAATAAGTGTTTTAGGTAAGACCATAATCTCGTGCTTGAACGAAGGAAATAAAAAAAAGTTGAAATTGGAATTTTGGCAGACATTTTTCCAAAAAAAATAAACATTTCGGTCAAATTTGCTTTACATTTTGTGTTTTTTTTTTAAATAGTTGTAATTGAAAAAAAAATCCTCCGTTCAAGCACGAGTAAATTGAAATTTTGAACACCTGTTCAAAATTTCATCAAGATCGGTTGAGTAGTTTCGAGAAAATTTGACAACCGTCTTTGAAAACACGGTTCCGAAAAAAATGCATTTAAAGTTCTGAGTAACAATAGTACTTGACTTGGAGCGCAAACCTTCCAAAGGCTGTATCTCCTAAACTATTATGCAGAATCGTCGAATCCCTTATCCAACTCAATTTTTGGGAAAATCCTTTGGCTCTTTCAGCGATTTCTTGTATGCTTGTAAAACGAAGGCCCTTGAAGGTTCTTTTTATCTTTTGAAATAGGAAAAGTCGCACGGAGTCATGTCTGACGAATATGGAGGCCGGGGCATCGTTACATTGATGTTTTTGGCCAAGAGCTTACGAACAAACAACGAAGCATGAGCTTTTAACATACGAAACGCCAAGATCATAAAAATATTTCTAACCTTAAGGGCAATTAAAGTAAGAGATGAAATGAATACAGCTGAAGATTGCATCGTACTTCAGAGGAATGCATATATACATAATAAAAAATAAAAAAAATCCCGTTATTTTTTCAACACAACTCGTACACATTATAAGACCCTATGTTGGACGTTTTGCTAGAATTTAGATACTTATTCATTTTACTTAAATTATGCTAGAACAATGCTATAATTTATTTACTAACTCCACACCTGCGATTTTTTTAAGTTTTCTGAAAATGAAGAACACCATCGGCGAAATTCAATTTTTTTCCAGCTACGCTGGTAATCCTTATTTTCTTTTCACCTCATAACCGCTACTATTCGAAAGTAGTTTTATATCTTAAATTGAGTGGTAATGCACATGTGCCGATTTTACTTTATTTATTTTTTACTCTTTTTTTGGCGGAAAGTGTCAGATTTACACCACAACTTTTTACTTACTTCCCCATCCCCATTCCTCGAGCGCCGTCAGCGCAGCTACAATGCAGTTTCTACCCTCTGCTCAAGTTAGACTACATATCTCATATGCAATTGAAGCAACACATGTATACTGCTGTTCGAACACACATACACTCATACACTTACACATATACACATGCCTGGCACTTGCTGTAAAGTTCTCTTTCATTCTGGGAGTGTTCACCAAAGATGATGAATGGTTGAATGTGGCGCTTGCATTTATAGAACCATCACTCAGGTGGAAGTTGAAATAAATGTGAGTGTGTGTGTTTGTATTAATATTTATTTACCAAAATTTGCATTCGCTCACATATGCATGTATGAATGTATGTGTGTTTATTTGATTGCTTTTATAGTTTACCGTCGAATTTCCCACTTAAAGTTATGCAGTTCGTTTAGTGAGTTTTACTGCATTTTTTTATTTTTGTTTTTGTAACATACAATATGCTTCATATTAGAACGTGGAACAAAAAGAAAAATTGTGTGTGTGCTGCGAACTTCTAAGTGCTGTAAGCATGCAAGTTGCTTAGCAGACAATTTTAGTAAACATACCATACGTATAAAAGTTGTGTAGATGAAGTCCGTGTTGTCTTTAAGCAATTTGTCTGAGTTTTTCTTCTGAATGTCTGGCATTTAAAATAGTCTGTGTTTTTCCGTAATTATTGAGAATTCTACATAAATCTTAAATATGTAAAATTCGTCTAATGCTTTAATATACAGTGGCACTTCTGTAACTCGAATCACCATAATCCACAAAAAAAACTTATGTTTTCATTAAAACATATAGATTTTGAAAAAACTGTAAAAAATAGATTTATTTTTTATTTATTTACTTCGCATAAAGTTTTATGTTCATACGTTAAACTATCTATTTTGTAATTTTGTTTGTTGCACTTCGCTCTTGTTTGGCTCTTGACGTCTGTATCCCATTTCTTTGTTGCATGAGTTAAGCAATCCATAAGCGTAGTATCATATTTTTTGTTCACCTCCATACGATAAAGAGGAACTCTTTGAATATTGTGCCTCGATATTAAAATTTAAAATTTTGTATTATATTATGCCCTGGTCGAAAAGTTCGATGTATGGAAGGAGATTTGTATGAAATTTGACTTCTATTGCCAATTCAAAAGTTCGAGTTATGGAGAGCTTCGAGTTATAGAAATGCCACTGTAGTTGAATATTTCGACTTGATTTAAAATATTCCATAATAATATTTAATTGTTAAAATAAAATTCCAAATATTAAAGAAAATATTTAGAATAAATGCAACTTTTAAATTGCATCACATTTTGGATCGCAAACATTTTGACATTTCAGAATTTCAATTAACATTTATTTAATTCTTCTTAAACCTAAATTACTACAAAGAATCTTGTTTTCGATTACACAGATATACATATTTATTTTTAAAACATGTATTTTTGCTTATTTTTTCTGATTTTAAACATAAAGTTGTAAGAGCTGCCATTTATTGCTGAGAACTTTTATTATAATTTTAAATGATATAATTAAATATAATTAAAATGAGAAATTATTTCAGCTTTTATTTTATTTGGCAATGAAAGTAGCGCGAAAAAAATGAAAGTTTTAAGGAATCACAATAATTCGCTTTATGCTCAAAGGAAGTCAAAAATAGTAATTATTTTTATGTAAAAATGTACATATTTAAGTGTATATATACAGTGGAACTTCTCTTACTCGAATCACCATAATCCACAAAAAAACTTCGAGGAAATTTGTATGGAATTGCCTTTCAATGCCACTTCAAGAGTTCGAGTTATGGAGAACTTCGAGTTATGGAATTTATGGAAGTTCCACTGTAAATTGTTTAACTTTTATATAAAAAGTTAGATATTTCCATGATCTAATCTGAATTACTTATTTTGTAAAATTCTTAGAATATTTTATTTTTTTCCGTTGAATGCAATAATTACGTCATTTAGCATTCTTATCTTATTTTTTAATAATAATTATATTTTTTCCAAAGCGTTTTAACAGCAAATCAAAATAAATTTGAACAAAATGTCTCAAATCTGTCAGCCCTGAAGCTCTTGGTTTGTTTCTGATAGTTAAACCGATAAAATTGGTTTCTATGACACCTAAAACCAATAGAATTTCTGATTCGAACATCAAACCAATAATATCAGAATTCATGACACGAACCAGAATTTTTTGTTGGTTTGAATTCTGATTCCGACAACCGTCAGATTCCACAACAACCCTGTATAACTTCCCAATAATTAAGGTTTTCTGAAACAACAATGTACGAGTATAGGATCATCTAAAGTTGGCATGCCGACTCGCTCATCTTTGTTCATTTTTACATAAATATATGTATGACTATATTTTTGAATAAAGAATTATCAATCCTACCCTCATTTTGAGCTATTTCAAAACAATTTTGCTCTTTTAAATGTTGAGTAAACCAATAGATATTAGACAAACACCTTAAATTTCAGAACACCTTCAACACAGATCAAAAATTTTAGTAGAAAAGAATTCGGTAATAATAGTTGAAGTGTAGTGTGGGTACTTACTCCTTTCATTTCAGTTTAAGAAACTAGTTTAAGGTTGATGGGTCAGAATGTAAGATATCATCTTAGGATGGTTAAACGTTGAAACATAATATCTGTGAATGCTTATCTCTTAGTCAATTAGTAGGAAATGCTTTTCATCGTTATTCAACACTATACCAAGTGATGTTTTTTTATGCGGCGGTTATTGACTTACTTACTTTTTTCGAAGTTGGTCTTTTTGACAGCTGTTACTCGACTTATACTCAGTTTGGTTTCTCATTCCATAATGAAGAGACTTACTCCTTAGCAACGTTTGTTGCAGACATACGGCTCCAATTGCTGCAAAAAATGGTCGAAAATTTGCTTTCTCGGCTGGAATTTATGCGAGTCATCCGCGTCGAGCACTTGGCACTTGCGAATGTCGATTGGTAGTAGAACAGACTCCAGTCAATTGAGTCGATCATGTTTCAATTTGCTATTGAGTAAACTGATTAAAAATTTCTAACGATTGGAAAATATCTGTCGACAAATGAGCGATTGAAAAGCCTTCACATACGATAGTTGAGCGATTGATCGACACTTATAATAGTCGATTATCTACTGCCAGTCGACACTCGCAATAGAGGTGTAAGTGCTTGAAGATTGATAGTGTTATTAAGAATAATGCGATTTAGTACAAAAAATTTATTATATAGGCTCGTTTTTCGGCAGCACTATATATATATATATTTTTAATACTTATACTATTTATTATATAAAGTGTATACTGAATAATGTATGAATTCGAAGAAAATATTATTAACAAACTAACGAATAATCTATAATAATAATATCTATTGTATATCTGTATACAATTACACTCAGCGCCCCTGAAAAAAATAACAAGCAAATTCACAACATATTTTCACACATAAATCGTCATAATTCATTCGTTTATATATGTATATTTATTTATTTTTTTATTTGTTAATAAAAATATGCCAGCGTTATTGTTAAGTTATTATTGTTGTTTTTGCTTATGCTGTTACGAATGTTGCTGCCTTTGCAAAATGCTTTTTTTCCCAGCCACGTTGTTATATAAATATTTATCTTGTTGTTATTGCAGCAGCAACAACAACAACAACACGTGCAGTGGTGGAAAATACAAAATTTTCACATAATAAATGCGGCCGCAATGCGAAGAATATATTGTGTTGTTATAACAGTAAGTTAGACATGTCAACAACAGCGCACATGAGCAGCGAACAACATGCAAATGGCAGCACACACACATAAGCTAAATAAATAAAATAGCAGACAGCAAAAATATGCAACACTTTTTCATGAGAAAAAAAGTAAAAAGCAAAAACAACAAAACTTTATCCAACCGGAGATTTGCGCAATTTGTTGTTGCAACTGTGTTGCACCGCAGCGCTGCGCTGTCGCGTCTTATTTTTATGTTTTTGCTATTTTTTTATTTTTTATTTTTTTTTTATATGAATGTTTGTTGTTTTAGTGGAAAATTAAAATTTTTACGCTGTTGTTGGAACAAACATAATGTTTTTCTTTCACATGTTGTTGCTGTTGTTGCAACTCTTGCGTTGACTACAGCAAAAGTGGTGAAAACGACAGATTTGCTTGTAAATATTTAATGCCTGAAAAACATGCAAGCTGTAAAATACAAAAAAATATAGAAACATAACTGTTGCTAGAGCGCAAGTTAGAAGGATGTTGCATACCCGCCTTGTCAGAAGAATGAGTTAAAAACCGAAATTTACACGATCGTCCATTGGAATATAACAACAAATAATGAATGACAGTGAGTGATTCAACTCGTGCAACTTGTTGCTGTGTATGAAAGCCGTGACCAAAAAAATCTCTCAATTTTGACACTTTGCCAAACATAGTTTTAGGCGCAGCAAGTGATTTAGTGCACAAAGGAAGTTAAAATACATTTTAAACTCAGAAAAATCACACGCTCAACCATTAAATACAAATCAAAGTCATATTTCACACAAATCAACTGCGATCTTGTGGCAACAGCAAATGGCAATTGCACAATTGTGGCAACGCCACAGCGCCAACAACCAGCGCCATGCAGCGCCACATTTTATTGTTTCAATCCGCTTATTTATATGCGCTTACATATACCTGTGTGTGTGTGTTTTCAGTGTGCATTCCATGCCCGCGAAGCCCTAAATCACTACATTTCGATTTTATTTGCCCATAAATGTCTGTCCGAGGAGTGCCGCGCGCTGCACACTGCCTCGCTAGCTACCGCAGCGGCAACAACAAACGTCCAGCGACCATAAATGACTTTTGTTGTGGTTGCCCGCCGCGCTGTTGTTATTGTGGCGGCGCGGCCGCGGCCTTCTCTCGCCTTCACGGTCATTGTGCGCTCCGCGTTGTGGTCGCGTTCATCGCCAATATTGCCAATAAAATGCTCGTGGTTCTTATAAAATATGTTTACTGCCGTCGAAGCACCTCGTCTCGCAAGCACCGTCTATCAATTGTTGCCTCCTCTATGTGTATGTGTTTACCGTTGTTTTTCCAGCAAATAATTCTTGTTGACTGAACAGTTATGACTGTGTGGCATGCACTGTACGGTGCAACAGCCAATCGGTGGATTGCCTCTATAAAATTTTTAAGAAGCTCTGAAATATTCATTTTTATATGCTTATGTAAATAATCGCTATGGAAAGTGGTTACAGGGTGAACTTGGTACAAAAAATTAAGAATCTGGGTAGATAAAGTTTTGATGCAAGGCTCATATAATTATTTTATTTTATTTGATTTTTTCTTTTCTGAGCAGTTTTAATATAGTATAGACCTCATTCAACGAAATCGAATTGAATTTACAAAGGTTTCCGTGTAATTTTTGAGAACTATAGACTCCACAATTTAGCGATATTTTTATCTTCACTGTATAATTTAATAGTACACTTAATGAAGCTTAACCCAGGGTTAACAATTCTTCGTTTATCGCCGGTACATAAAATATTATACAAGTAGTATTTGAAAAAATAATTTATAAATAAAACTGAATACTTGTCGTTCTTTAATCGTCCAATTTCTCTAACAAGAATGAAACTTATTAAGACATTATCAATCCTTTTACCTTTATCAAGTCAGTAGTGGTGATTACATATTGCTTGAAGACTTTTATATGTGACATTAAAATTTTCAATGGCAATAAGGTCAGTAATCTAATGAGTACTGTGATCATTTTCAAGAAAGAAATATCCCTATTGCTTTTGAGAAAAGATATTATAAACTCCACAGTGCGGTGCCTGAGCGTTAAATAACTATTCGAATTATTGAGTGATCTTGCAGTAGGCTCCAGAGGTTCACAACTTATATCCAGCAGAAAAGAGCGTTCACAAATATCGCATATTTCTCATTTTATTGATTTGATTTAAGTGAATGAAATAATAATATTTTTTTTTAGTTGACCAATATTACAAATTTTATAGTATTAACGTCGAGAATTCGGCTCAAAAAATGACATTTTCAGTTGAGAATAAGTTTGGGGTGCAAACAGATCTCTACAAATATTTGGTTGGGTTAATGTTGACACAAAAGTCCAAGATCGATATAAAAAAATCGATTTAATCGACCAGTGCTTGACCCTAGAGACATCTATTGGAAAACGGCGGAAGCAAAGTTGTAGACCTAATAGAAAAATTCAAAGTCTTGTAAGTGTGCTTCCTTCCCATTAAATGTTAAGTAAGTGTAAAGTCTTGCCTAGCCCAAATTATATAACAATTTTATAATATTATGTTCCAGCATATTTACTAAAATATTTAACTAATATTACGCTACTATTATAGCGTTTTCTTTTCTCGATGAAAATGCTGCCCCTTTATATTTCAACGTTATACACCTGCTGCATTACCTCCTTGAATGAGTTCCATTTTTTACATGATAAAAGAACAAAAAATCTCACCCTAATATGCTGGCCAACTCTCACTCACAATTTGAAAACCCGAGTACAGTGCAGAATAAATACAACATTTTTTTGAGAAAAGAAAACTCTATTAATTTCACATTTGAATGCGAGAGAAATGGATCGTCAAATTGTTATCCAGTTAAAAATCGTAGTTCAGTCTCTTGATGATTTCATAAAAGTTTTAAATTAACTTAGCATACTTCTTGGGTTGAACAAAGATACAATTAAATGATGCTATATCCAAAGGTGATATATTGCGGATACAATAAAGATAAATAAAATTCTTCCGTTTACCATTTAAAGCAGCATGATTCGCAGTTATTTTAGGAAACCTAGCAGAGAAATAGTGTTCGATGGGTAAATCTATATTTAGACTAACGACGCCTTGCTTATGAAGCAAATAATCAGTATTCCCATTACTCAAGATCCTAAAGATTTACAAAGAATTAGTGGAGAACTAACCATATAACTTCAAGGAAATTTTTTTTACAATAAAAACTGCGAATTCAATTTTTTGTAGCATACCTTTAGGCGACTCAAGGGAGGGGTCTGGGTTTCAGCGCAAAAAAAAAACACTTTTTTGTGATTTTTTATCTCAAATATCGATTAAGCAATTTTATTCAAACCTTCTATACATTATTGAGCATAGTTTTGACTATGTTCTGTAAATTTTTCATGCAAAAATATTAAACCATTAGCCCGTGACAGAGCTTCCCTTAGGACGTTAAATTAAAGATTTAGTTAAATTTTAAACAAATCATCCCCCCAACGTTCTCTGATTATTTTCTTTTTATTTAAAAATTTTTAGCGGCCATCTAAAGTTTGAACCGTTATTTTCGACTAAAATTTCCGCCATTTTCAGGGTGGGAAACACCCTTAATGGTAAAAAAAAATTACTAAACGTGGGGGGAGGTATTTTATGTGAAGAAAATGTGTTCCAAGTTTGGAATGAATCGGTCGAGTAGTTTTCAAATGGCAGTGAACACGGACTTCAAAAAAGTAGTTTTGAGAAAAACGCGTTTAAAGTCGTAGCTGTTAGTGTTAGAGCGTTAAAGGCCGCGAGACTAATTAAACAATAACTTCAAGAATATTGCTTAGATCGGGTTAAAATTTTGAGGACATATTCTTGAAATGAAATCCCTTAATGAAATAAGAAGGGTCATAGCTTGAGTCTATACGAATACTTCTCACATTCTACTTATTTACTTTCTTAATTTCCCAAAGTTCCCAAAAAATCAAGTACGAACAACAATTTTACTCATTAATTTACATTTATAATGATAATATCGACTTTATTTGTAGTTTTTAAAAATTTTACAAAATAAACAAATATTTTAGTTTTATGTATGTATGTAGTATGTGTATGTTAAGATTTGCTTCATATATATTTATGTTTGTATGTATTAATGTTTTTTCTTTTTTTTCTTATTTTCTTACTCACAAATACATAGATTTTTACGTATATTCTACTAACAAAGCAAATGAATTGTAAAAAAAAAATATTAGCTCGACATTTGGTTAGCGCACAACTCATATACAAATTATATATATATGTATAGGTTTTTAGGTATGTTTGTGTGTACAAGTAGATGCATACGAATGTTTGCAGCTAAATACGCATATTTACTTACATATGATTTACAGTTAGGTGTGTTTACATACACTACAAGTACAGTTTGGGAGTTTAGATGTGGGTGTGTCTGAGTGGATGAATGTGTTTGTTATTGGTTTGGCTAATAGTCAGCAAGTCCGTTGTTGTATAACAAAAAATATTTTTAGCATTAGTGTTCGCGCATAATAACTGTAGAAGTGCATGAGTAGGTGTGTATATGCATGTTTGTGTGTTTTTGTATGCCTGTGTGTAGGGAGGTACGTTAACAAACATATCTACGCTTGTATGCATTTAGAGTTTAAGGCTTTTGTTTCATTAGTTATGTGTGTGTGTGTGTGTGTTTGATGAATCTGCATTTTTTATGCTCTCAAATGTATCTGTGTCAGTGTCGCTTTATTTGTAGATTTACTTTAGCTAATGGGCGAAATAGTCAGCCGCTGCATTTACATAGCTGTTGCTTTGCTTTTTGTTGTTGTTGTTTGTGTTATTTTTTTTTCAAAAGCTAACTGTAAATATGTAGTTGTCATTTGGAAAATGTTTATTCACTGTCATTTCGCTTGCATATTTCTCACTGTGTGTGCATGCTTGTATAATCAGTTAATCTACGCATGTACATATGTATGTTTGTATCTAAATTGTTACACAACAATCATTGTTTAGATAACTACTGTCTAACCAGTTATGTCCAAATATGTATGTACGTATATTTTCAGATTAATCTCTTTGTAGTTGCTTGTATGCAATTGTTTGTATGTCTGTCTGTAGCTGTGTGTCGGTGTTTGATTTCCTATGCGGGAATATGATTAAGCTCCCATAAAATACCGTTATCATAGATTTTCATTCATTTCTTCTTATTTTTGCCTAAAATATTTAAGTTATCGCAATTTAATATTTATTTTTAGCATTTTTCTTTCACTTTTTGCCTTGAAATTATTTTTTGAAATTTTTTTCACTTAGCTTTTCATATATATATTTTCTTATTTTATTTATATTAATTAATATTTTTTTTTTGCTTTAAATTACATTTTTTATTATTTATAATTACTTGTTGTTAATTTAAAGTACTGCTTGGCATTTCACTTACAAGTACATACAACATGGTGTCCTTTCAACTATTATATATACTTGTTTGTTTGTATGTATTTGCATTTGTATTTGTATTTCCGGATGCTCTAACATCTCTTTAGCGGATTTTTTGTGTTTTTGTAAAAAATAGAAAATATTTTCAGTGCAGTATTGAAAAACTTGTGTGTGAAGATTGAAAATTGCTTAACATTTTTTGGAGCGCAGTTGTTCAATTTTGTTATCTTTAACTGTTATTTAGCGATTTTTGAGTTCTGCATTTTTTGTTGTTCATTTATTCTTTTCTGCTTATTTAATTATTTTTTATTTTTATTTATTTTTTATATAATTAAAGTTTTTTATTATTATTTTTTTTTCTTTTGAATTTTTGGATCTTTGGTGCTTCTGCATTTCAAGCATCGTTAACACCCTGTACATATTACCAATTATATTCGCACATTTTTCTTTTGTCTTCGCTTTCTGTGTTTATGCTTCGAAATTCTCTTTTGCTTAAGCAATAAATTTATCTAGATATTTGTTTGTTTATTTTCATTTCTTTTTTTTTTGTATATTTTAATCTTCCATTTATTTTAATTATGTATATTATTTTATTTTAATTATGTATATAGCTGTACGTATTTTATATAATTCAAATATTTTGGTGGTTTCAAACTGTTCACATTTCAGATTTTGTATATTTTTTCCTTGTGAATGCTTTAGCTTAATTTAAATTTAAAAAAATTCTATGACAAACAATTAATATAACAAAATATAAAATAAATGAAAAATATTTAAATTTAAAAAAATCAAATGCAACACTGCTTTATCGAAAATGAAATTTATTTTGTTAAAAAAGTAGAGTAAAGAGTAAACACGAAACTTAGCACCGAAAAATCAGTTAATTTAATATTTTTTTCGAAATATTTTTTTGAAGTAAAAAATTTAAACTAAGAAAATAAATTTATTTCATTACAAATTAAGGTTTTATTTTAGCATTTTTAAAGTATTTTTTCATCATAATATTTTTTTTATTTTTTTATATCTTTATTCTTTAATGCTTTATTTCAATCCAATTTCCTCATAGAGTACCAACTTTATTTTTTTTCTTTATGGAAAATGTTTAAATATTTACAATAATTTTAATCTATACGCTAGAACATTTAAGATATTGATCAAATTCGTAAAAATAAAAAAAAAATTTAAAAATGAAAATAAAAAATAAAAATTAAATTAAAACTAATATTTTTTTAATTAAATTCTTTTTTTATTATGTATATATTTATATGGTTGTGAAATAAATAAATCTGACACTTTCTTATACTTTTTTTATATAAAATAAAATTAATTACATTTTATATCAGAAATTTTTCCATATATGTATCTATATAATCTATGTCGAAAAAAAATTAAAAAAAAAAAATATTTTTAATAAATTAAATATTAATATATATAGTATATATTTTTATTATTTTATATTTGATAGACAATTTTAAAAATATACATATTTCAATAAAAATAATTAGATTAAAAAAAATTTGGTCACTAATTTTTTAATAATTTTTTTACCTAAAAAACTAATTTAGTGATTTTCCTTTTAAATTATCCTTTATAAATTTTCAAAAAATTATACACACATACAAAAGAGAATATCATTACAAAAACACTTTCGAAATTTCTAATATTACACTTTAAAATTAACTTCGCATACTTTTTATTTAGTAGCTTATTAGTAAAATAGCAAAAAGCTTAAAAATTCACTATATTTGTTTGTCTGTCTGTATGCATGGCCGCAAGCAATTTTTATTTTTTTATTATTTAATTTTTTATGATTTCACTTCTGAATAGACAATATTAGCAGCGCCAGCTATGCAATTAGTTACTGTTAAGTAACTTTAGCTTGCACTAAATGACACGAGAAACGACGACACAAATTTGCCAAACTTAATTGTCACTAAATTTGAATACTTCAATGTGCGATTTGTTTGAGTATATTTATGTGTTTATGCCTAGATTAAACATACAAGTTGTCTATATGTACATATGTATAAGAGTGCATTAGCACATACACACACATTAATATTTTGTATTATAATTAATATATATTCTTTGTTTTTTAGTTTTTTTTTTAATCTCATTACAGTTATTTCATAATAATAATTTTCGCTAACAATAAATTAGTTTAAATTTTTACTAAGTTCATCATTTACTTACCAATATGCATTTTTTACTTCACTATTTTATTACGTACTAGAGTGGAGTATTGAAATAACATTTTGCTTGGCTCTCTCTTGATACTTGTGTTTTGAGGGAGAGTTGCCTCTCACATTAGCTTATAAACCTTTCATCTACACGCTCTTGTTTTTGCTTCAACTACTCTTGTCACTACTCAACTGTCAGCTAGCAACGAACTGTCAGTTAAGCTGTGACAAACACTCTCTCTAATTTTTTATTTATTAATATTTTTAATTAATTAATTTTATTTTTTTTATTATAATTAGCCTAAGAGTATGAGTATGTATAAGATAAAAATTACTTTACTATTTACAATTGAGGTTCTGTCTTTTTCACATCGATCATTACAACGATCCATCAATCAGCGCATTTTTCATTAATTTTATTTTAAGTTTTTATGCAAAATTTTTTTTAAAAGATAATTATTTTAAATTAAAATATATTTTCCACACTTTTAACTTCAAATTTGAATACGGTTCAAAAATAAAAAATAAATCAACTCTGTGCCAACTATAAACTAACGCTTTAATACCTTATAAATTGAAAATCAGTTCATCACAAATCTAAGCTTTTAATATATATATTTTTATTTAAATAAAAATTTATGTTTACATTTATTTATATTTTTTAGCTTAAATTTAAACACATACCTAAATACCGGCTCTCACAATTCTACATGCTACAATTTGATCTCTCTCTTGCTCCAACTATCTTCCTCTCTCTCATTATCCTTTAGTTTTACAGTTATAAAAGTAATCTGATTGCATAATATCAACTTTCGCCCTAATAATTAGGCATTTAGTAAAATTCCAACTCATAATCCTTGCCACGCTGGGCTCTCATGCAGCGCTTAGGCCCAAAAGCTTTTGTTGAGTTTCACCAAAATGAGTGTCACCAATGAGAGTGTGGTGAGGCTCAGCCGGAGTTTGTGTGTGGCGCCGCTGCCATAGAAGGTGACACTCAGATCGCGCATCTCATTATCTGCAAAGGAGTGAAAAGACGTTAAATAGTAAATAAATGTGGATTAAGTAGACGATTGAGTGTATTAAAGGTATATATATTCAAAAAGTTAAAATATTTTCACGAAATTATTTTACGATATTATTATATCTATATAAAAGGCATGCATTCTGAAAAATATGAAAATTTTAATTTTATAAAATATTTTTGAGTTCCTTAATTTAGACCAAAAAGTTGCCACTTGATTTTGTACACATCTCTTTCTTTTCTTTTGAAGAGCGGGCTGCTTTTGCATCATTAATTGAAATTCTACTTAAGTATAGTATTGTACGCATAAATTTATTAACAAATTTCTTTTCTAAAATTTATTTACATTTTATTATTTTTTATATAAAATATAATGTTGCCACCTGTTTTGAATTTTTGGGTTAATAAAATTGATAAGATAAATATTCATCTTAATAAACGTATTAAACTAAGAAAGTGAAATTGGAAATAATTTTCGGCCAGGGTTGCCACCTATTTAAAAAAATTAATTCAATAAAATAATTAAATAAACTACTCACTACATTGTGGATGTCAAGGAGTTCAGAAAGGTTTTAGAAAATTTAAAGGCGAAATATTTTTGAATAGGGTTGCCACTTAATTATATGTTGAATTCAATACAATTATTAAAATAATGATGATGTATTACAATACAGCGCCCAAGAGGTTTGCAAAAGCTTAAAATAAGAAAAAAAGTTAATAAGGTTGCCACCTGTTAAAAAATTAAATGCGGGTTTTGGCCACCAATTTCAGAATCCACTCGAATAACTCTAGATAATTCGACAGAATTTAGTTGAGTATTTTTTTTTTTTTTACAGAAAGAAGTGATTAACTCAAAAACATTACTTTTACTTTATTTAACTTATTTTATGAGGTATATAAACTACTAAGAAGCAGCAAACATGCTTAAATTAAATAAATAAATAAATTGGCAAAGTACATGCAAATGATGAATAATTGAATGCTTTGAGATGCTGCAATACTTAAAGAAATTTATTTTAGAAGTACGAGACTAAATTGTAGTTTTACTTATAATTTTTGACTCTTTTAATCTTTCAAAAAAGTGCATATTTTGTCTTCAATTTTTTTGGTATTTCAAATTTTTCTTCTCTAGCCAAATTTTGAATTTTTTTTTTCGAAAATTTTGAATTATGCTTTAGAAATATTATTATTCAGAAAAAAATTAAAGAAGTGAGTGAAAAGAACGGTGCAGTTGTTAAGAAAACGTTTTCGAAAAGTGAAACTAACCTGACGAACCGTGATTTAGAAAAGATGATAGATCAATAAGTCCATCTGAAATAACGGGACAAATTGTGTGAAATCAGTGAAGATGAACAAAGAAAAAAATATGAAAGAGGCATGAAGGAAAGCAATTATAAAATAGAAAATACAGATATATGACTACAGTGTGCGTGTGGGTGGGTGCTAGGTGTTGTCGATTAATATACATAAAACAGACAAATATACATATAGAGTGTAAAGTGATTGAAATTTGAAGCTTAATGATATGAGCTTTTAATAGCTATGACACCAACAAATATATATTTTTAAATACGTATTTTGCTCTTTTGTGTACTTATATTTCATTTATTACATAATCACTTCATTCTGTTATATGAAAAAGTGTTAATGATTCCGGGAAGTCCATATAAATTTATGCGTCTAACAATTTTCCAAACGAAAGTGCATG
The DNA here is from genome assembly GCA_031772095.1 of Zeugodacus tau. NCBI lineage: Eukaryota > Metazoa > Arthropoda > Insecta > Diptera > Tephritidae > Zeugodacus > Zeugodacus tau. The sequence goes on from CM062649.1 coordinate 82,739,181, forward strand.
TGTAGGTATGAAACCAAGGTAACGGCAGGTGAACGGTATACTTTTATACATGTGTTATCTATTTACGTAAGCATCTACTTTGGGTTAGACGCCTCGACACACGTGTCAGACGCCCACTCATTACTTATACAAACTCAACACCCATTCAGTCGTTTTCCAGATAAGCATATTTTCACTTATACTCATACACATGCAACTCTGTCAAGATGTAATGTAAGCACTCTGACTACATATAAAAGTATTTGTGGGCCTTTTCTTTGCATGAACGCATACTCGCAAGAATCATTCACGCATTTCTTAGTTGAAAGTGTGCAATCTTGGCTTTGATTCCTCAATAGATAAGCGTCTTGTGCTACATAATAATACAGTAGATAGTATAGAGTATAGTGGTTATGAAAGCATCTCAAGTGTTAAGTGCAAATTTCTTCAGCATGTAGCGAAAAGCGGTGAAGTGTGCTGGAGTGCTGGAAGGTGGGAAATGTAGGTTTTATGGAGGAGAGATGGAAAAGAAAATGAGTGCAAGCAAAAATAGGAGAAAAGGAAGTTCCCTATAATAGATTCATAACCGACTAAAATAGGGGGTTGCTAGTTTTTTTCAAATTAGAATCTTAAGCAATAACAGTTTTCTTGACTCTATATTTGAAGATAAATAGCAGAGAAGTGTGAAGTGGAGACCTCTTAGTGTGGAGTCTTTCATAACTTAAGTATAAGCTAAAGCAGTCAAGTAATAGTCCGGGGTATAAAACGAAAGCTAAGAATATGAAGGTCGACATTATTTTAAGATACATAACACCCAAAAAAAAAAGGAATTGTGTATAAATCAAGACTTGATAACAAAATATATGTTTCCCAAGTGGAGATATGTATATACTTATTTCTTGTTTAAGTTCACTTGAGGAAATTTTTGTATTAAAATTATTTTTCTTTCTTTTTTGTAAAACTTTTTCAACGACATAATAATATGTGTTGTTGTTGGTGGTGTAATTGTGCTGTAATTGTATCTACTTCCAAGAATATAGTCTTTACTTAGTTGCAGTGTCAGCATTGAAGAAACGGTAACTATTGGGAAAGGGGATGACCCAATTACGTCGCAGTAGAAATACACTTACAATTTATACAACAGTGCTGAGCAAAATATGAGCATCTTTATTTGTAATTTTTTCCAGAAAAGCGAAAATTCCAAAATAATGACCTTCATCCATCTCAAGTTCTTGAAAAAAATTGTTATTTAAATAATTTACTATTCGATGACCTCAGTAAACTCGAAATCTCCTCGACAAATTCGGCTAATTTTTGCGTTAAAATTTTGGTGAAAGTCTAAGAAAGGTTTAAATGACAGGAAAGCACTTCATAATTACGAATAAAATGGTAAAAAAAAATAATATTCATTCCCTGTATACAGTGCATCTACCAGTCAGTGTTGGGTCTCTATTATTCATAGCCTTTAACATGTGGTTGTTTGTCAACTCTAAGAGACACTTTGAAATATTCAGATCTTGTTAATGCATATCAAAATTGCAAAAATGTCTATGGAAGACTTGTGGAGGACTTTTCAGGAAGCATAACTGAATATTATCAATAAATATATAAAATAAAATATACAAGAGCCAAAATGTTGCTCATGTTTCACGCAATATTGTAAATTCCTCTACCTTGTAACTGTAAATGGAACAGTGAACGAGCACAGTGTCAACTTGATAAAGCACAGCCAAGGCGGTCATTACAGCGCACAGACGTAAAATGCCGGCTTCAAAGGCGAGTCAAGTGTGTGGGCAAATCATTGGGCGGCGGCTCTTCTTTTCAACGACTCGACTGACAAGTGATCGCACGCGAAAGATAAGTTTGTAAGTGTGCGAGAGTGTGAGTGAAGCGACAGAAATTGTATTGCTACAAACAGCATTAACATGCCACGCACACACACAGACACACAGAGCGATCTAACACACGGATGGAACGGTGACACCGGCAATTGAGGACCTTCAAGTGTCTGCGTATGCACTTGGCTTCATGTAAGTGTATGTGTGTGTGTGTTTATATAACAGTGAATGTTGCAATCTCTAACAATTTATCGCATTTGACAGCGACGGCCTCATCAGCAGGATATATTATATATATGCAGATAGATATGTGCGTCTGTATGTGTGTGTGTAGTGTTGTCAATGCTGCCCCAGTTGTTGCGCGTGTAGCAGTCAAGTGCGCTTTCACTCGCGCTGTGTATTTAGTACAGTTATTCATTTATGAAGAAAATACTGTCAACTGCGCACTTCTTATCCTGGTTTCTTATCTACTTCATTTCTTCGATTACAGAGCAGCTTCACGACAGATGCATTTGCCACTAATAAGTTTCGTTCGCAGAAAGATTGTGCCACATGCAATCAAAAGTATATATATGTGTGCTGTGTGTCAGGGCCATAAAAAGTGAATGATTACTCGACATACTGACATACATATAAGGACTCCCACACACCAACACCCCCACATCAGTTTACTCGTGGACACAATTGCGTTTGAGCCAATGCCATGCTGTGACAGCGAAAGCGCTGATGTCAACATAAATTAAGCAAAAACAGGAAAAAACAACAACAAATACTTAATGATAAACACGCTCATTTGTCATTATTGACATGGCTGATTTTAATTGGTAGCTTACCGTGGCCAATTACCATCAACTATTGAATGCGAATGATTTATACGAAACTCGCGCTGAAAACGTGGCAAAAAGCGTGAGTGCTTATGGAAAGCGCGCTTTAAAGAAAACACATTTATTTTTTGTGGCAAGTGAAATTATATTTAAACATTGCCAAAATGAATATGTGTCTTGTGACAGCTTGAAGTTGACTAATGACAGCCAGTTTTTGACAGCAGCAGAGGTTGCATGCCACCAAATAGCGCATTGCAGTCGCTATGCAATCTTAGAAATCTCAACCACAGTCCCAGCAACATCAACTGGCTGCTTTTGGTCGTGTTTGTCTGCTGGCCAAATATCGTTTGCAGAAGCTTACAACTGGGCAATTTGGGGCAGGAAAGGTTAGCGAGGAATGTAGTAGAATGTATTGGAGCTTACACTGTAGGAAAAGTCAACTTGTTGTTGTTAGAAATTTGCGAATTATATATTTTATTTAAAGAATCGTGAAGCTATCTGACAAATGTAGCTTTAAAGTTGCCTGGAACCATCACTAGTAAATGCTCAAAATTAGTATTTTTTCAACAACTTTTTCTTATACATTTTGAAGAAACAACTGGCTCTCTAAAGTAAATTTTCAAAGCTACTCTGTACTATCTAAAGGATTCAATTATCTATTCCTCCTAAATGTAGGCAACGTTTTTGGCAATTGGAATATTTGGAAGAGCGGAAAATGCTGCCTCCATAGAGGCCCAGTTGAACAGAAGACATGCTACTCAGTGACAAATTCTCCTCTTACTAGTCAAAATTCCGAATTCCCAAAAAATATTCTTTCCTACCGACTCTTAATTGCACTTCGACCGCACAACCATAGCATACATTTAGGCAAATGCATACGAATGCAACTCTGCATGAGGGCCACAACAAGAAATGCGCACACGAAATCGAGATGACGCTCACGGCGCACAATGTGACCGAAATTGTGCAGATGACCAATTCGTGGCCAAAAAGAGTGCCCACACAGCACTGCACTGCACTGTTAGTTATTGTTGTTGCTGTTGTTTTGCTATGCTTTTTTGTCGCACATGGCGATTCAACAGTCCGATAACGGTACAAAGTTTTGACTATGTCGACTGCTTTACATACGTTCTTTGGTATGTGTGTTGTGGGCCGTGTTTGAATTTTATGCGCGCAATCATATTTTGTTGTTGCACAGTTGTTGCTGCTGCTGTTGTTGTTGCAGCGGTTGTTTCAGCTGTGCGTGGCCTAAACTATTATGCATTCAACGAGCATAGGCACCAGCTAGCCGACGGCATGGTTGCATTTGGCTGCTTTTGTGGTTGGGAAAGAGCGCTGCTTGATGGTTTTATGTGGCAACTACGTGAGGGTGTATATGTATGTGTGGAGAGCATGGCTTTATAAATTTATACACAAGATTGCATATCACCTCTTATCGAATATTTGCATACGGGATATATTATTGTTGTTGTTGTGGTTGATAAGCACCGTGGCATATGTTTAGATTGTATGATCAATGGTCTTTATGTTTAAAAGAGAAAGATGTGGACTCAACTTTCATAGCAGTTTCTAATCGCTAAATTTGATATACGATTTTTCTAGCAGAATCTAGCAAATAGCCTCAGGTGATTATTGGGGATTCTTATAAAAAATAAACTATATATTTTTGATCACAAGTAAAAACAGATTAAAGAAAAAAGTTTGATTACCAAATATCAAATAAAAGTAAAAAATATAGCATAATCTTAGGCGCCCAAACCGTTTTCTTCAAAATTCCTGGCCTAAACCAAAATTGTCTATTACCTCGCTATTCTACTTCTACATTTCAATAAATATGAATGTCCAAAATGCAACACTGTTAGCAACAAACGTGTGGCAGGTCACAATTTTTTTTGAAGCGATATGAAAATTTGATTTCTTCTGTAGTGAACTGTGAATATCGTGCAAGCAGCTAAGCGCGCGACCCGAGGTGGCTTCTGCATTTTTGCATGGTTTACAACTCGTTAGATGGCTCGCTGTTTAGAACGCAGTGTGATTTTGATAGAAGGCAACTTGTGGTTGTCGTTTTTTGTGTTGCCTATTTTTACTTTTGTTTTAGCTATTGAAGTGTAAACGTGTTGGGGAACCAGAAAAAAGGCGTGAAAATGTGCACACGAATTAATCGTGGGCATTCTGATATAAATTTGCATTTTTCTATGACAATTCAGCGGCGCGCGTGGCAGGTACGCGGTGTGTGTGGGCGGTGGGGGCCGTTTAAAAAACGTTGAAAACATTTTCGCAATTTCACGTTACACAATTTTGATGTTGACGTCAGCATGAATACGGTGGGCAATATGAAAATGCCGGGATTTTCGCAATAAAGGTGTGCACACAGATTTGAGTGCTGCTTTTGTTGTTGGTTTTGTTGTTAGATTGCATGCGGAATTGCATTTTTGCACATTTCAATGCATACTCGTTTACAGTTATACAGTTATATATGTGCACATGTATGTGATGTGATGTGCTGTGTGTGAATATGTAAAGCTTTTGTGGCGGCTTATGTTTTACTTTATTCATAAAATTGTTGTTGCTTGGCATAAATATTGGCTCTGTGAATTTAAAGTGAAGGAAGATGTGCATGAATTTCAGACTTTATTGCATTTAAATCTATCAGTGTGTGTGAAAAACTCTTGTTTTTTGATGCATTTGCTTAAATGGGTATTCAAAGACTTTTGAATGCTGAATTTTTCATATTAAGAATCTTGATTGAATTAATTATATTTTTTTTAGGATTAGGATTTTAACCAGCACTGAAAGCTGCTTAAAATATATAAATATTTAAGGAAATAACTAATTGGCATAAAATAAATGAAAATGAAAAAAATACAGCAAATACCAATGTTTTTAGAGCCATTGTATTTAAGAGGCTCACTTGAGCTACAAATTACATACAAAGACGGGTAACTTAATCGAAAAAGCCGAACCTCTTAACCTTACTAATATTACTAATTTGTGTTTGTAGTAAATTCATTTCGGCCAAAAGTGTCTTAAGTGGTAGGACAGCAGTGGATGATGTCGCCAGAAATAGGCGACTTCAATTCTACTGGGTGCCAGGCCACAAGGGCATAGAAGGTAACGAGATAGTGGACGAGATTGCCAAACGAGGCGTAAAACTGTCATCCGTAAATATGATGAACGTTGATAGACCTATACACTGTCTATATGATGATCTAGACAGAAACTTGGTAAAAAAAGTTCAAAGCGCACTGGAAGAATATACCAGGATGCAAAACCGCAAAAGTTATGTGCAAGGCGGTAGATAAGAAGTACACGAAATTTCTATTGGCGCTCGATAGAAGCAAATGTAGAAATATGATCGGCATACTCACTGGTCACTGTCTTGTGGCGGCGCACGCCTACAAGATGGGGCTGATAGATCGTGAATATGATCGGCATACTCACTGGTCACTGTCTTGAGGCGGCGCACGCCTACAAGATGGGGCTGATAGATCGTGAAGACTGCAGGAAATGTCAAGAGCAAGTCACTAGAGAAACAATGGAGCACCTCTTCGGTGAATGTCCTGCATTATCAAGACAACGGCTTCAGCATTTGGGGGCTGCACAGTACGTTAATCTGGAAGAGATTTCGTTGGTAAAGCCACAAAGCCTTTTGAAATTCGCAACAAGCGCTGGCATCCTAAAGGATGACTACTCCTCATTAACCAAGTGACGGCACTCCATCTGGTTTCACAAAGGACCAAAACTGGTCTATGTGTGGCGTTGTAGCCTGCCGGAGTAACCTAACCAAACCTAACCTAAATTCATTTTATTTCATTATTAATTATTCCTTGTTGAATACAGAATCAATGATTTATTGATCAGAATAAAAGGGCTAATTTTGTTTTGTTCTTCATAACTAAGTCTATCATGTCTATCTATCTCTGTATAGGGCTTATGTCGCATGAATTCCAGGATTGATCTCTTTAATTATTTGAAGATGACTGTCGTCTATTTTGTATTTAAAAAATCCGATCCCACAATTCGGTGTTAATAAAATTAGAAGATTTAGATAACCAGTTCTTCTCACGTCTCATCTTCAACATACAATAGAATGTCATGAATCTCGAATGGATTTTCTGTTCCGCAAATATGGCATAATTACTTTTTAATGAGAGGTGTGCGACTTTACTACATATGAAAAATAGGCGCCTAAGGGTAGGCAACGTTTAAAAATAAATAAAAATAATTATTAATATAATCAATTGAAATTAAATTTATTTGTAAGGCACTGTCTTTATTTAAAAAAATAGTTGGTTACTTAATACAATTTAATTCAAGAATTACAATAGAATAACTCAAGCAAAATAATTTAAGCCAAGTCACACTACAACCAAGTCAAGTTCCAAAACAATCACTTGTGTGTCTCAATGTTCCGTAATTTGGCTGATTTCTCACAAAAATTTCATTTGAATTTCAGCGTCTGATTTCCACGTAAAGCAGAATCTGGCTAACCGACTCCATTGATATGGAAATACGAAAGTCCATTAATGATTTTATATTAATTCTGCAATATTCAATATATTTTACCAATTTTGGGGATGGTATAGAAGTATATTTCCAAAATATAGTTTTTATTGGCAGCTAACCCAGTATTTTTGTATAAATTTCAAATATTTTGCACTATTTTTCATTTTAATGAACATGACTTCTTTAATCTACTAATTAACCGTTTCTTTATTAAGGATTTTTATGTGATTTCAATATTGTAATCGTTGTAATTTATATTAAGGTCATCAAGCATTATACAATTTACTTAATTTCCCTGCCTTTTTAATGTAATCAATATTATAGGAAATAGTGAAATTATGTATCCCACCACTGTACCTTCAACCACTGTATTGTCTGGTCGCTTGAGCATTGTCACTGGCAATTTACAACTCAAATAAAATTCTATTTTCTCGACTTTTTTCCACTAAATAACAAAGCAAACATTTTCTTTTGCTATTCTCAGTCAGCTCGCCTAGCTACTGCACATCGCTCCGCTCTCCTCCCCTCTCCTCCAACCAGGCTTGGCGTGTCCTTTGTTGTGACCCTTTTTTCGTTCGCTCCGCTATTATTTTGTCTGCCCTGGAGGTGTGTTGTCATTTGCTGTTTTGCTGTCGTTGACACTCCAAGTGCGCATTGTTGTTGTTAAGAGTGCTGCCACGTTGTTAACTTTGCTGCCATTTATTATTGTTTGTTGTTGGTGTGTTGTTGGCTGTTGCTTTGGTTGCTTATGTGCGGCTCAACTTTCTGCCTTCAGCTAAGCAAAGTAATCGAGGTGACCGAGCGGCGGGGAAGAAAAAAATTTTATGCACTTTTTCGCAATTTATAATTTAAGAAGAAGAAGAAGCAGCAGGGCACTGGCTTACCCAGTAGAGTATTGAAGGGTTTTGCTACGCACGCTCACGCATGCACGCACGCACGAAGAGACACACACACATGCATACATGAGCTGCTTACACAAGGGAACACAATTATGAGAATCGAACAAGAAGAAGAAGAAGAAGACGAAGTAGTAGAATGTAGAGAAAACAAGCTAAACAACCAAGAGTGCCTGTAGTGGCACTTAAGTCTCTCTCTATTTGCTTCTTTTTGCCATACCTCGGGGAATACAAGTACTTCAGGCTAGCAAATTTTAAATTGAAAACTTTTACTTGCTTGTACCCAGTGCACATATATCTAAGTATATTTATCTACACGAGCGCATTGTGAGACAACAACAACAATAACTAGCATAACAAAAACTACTACAATATCTACTAGTTGTAGAACTAACAAATGCAACAACAACAACAACAACAAATTGCAAAAGTTGTTAAAGTGTATGAAAGTGGCGCTGGACTTGTGAAACGTTGCTTTAACAAGCAACAACAACACTTCGAGTTGTTAGTGAAAAAGTGGTGGAAGGAAGCAGAAAGACGGTGCAAAAACTGGTCTAAGTAGACAAGTCGTTTCTTCTACGATTTCTTTGCTTAAGCCCAGTCGCGCTGTAGCCTGTTGCTGATTATTTTGATGTTGTTGTTGTTGTGTTTTTATTATTCGTTAACATTTTAGCCGGGAACTTGCAATAAGTGGCTTTTGTTGATTTTGTAGACATTTTTTCAGGACAATATTTGCTCAGTATTGTAGATATTTATGCACTGATGCCATTGGAAGACACGCTAAATTCTTTTTAATCGGGTTTTATAATATGGTATATATTTCTAATCCATTTTTACTAATGAATCGTCGTTGGATTGAATGATGGACTTAATAATTCCCTAATACAAAGCTTTGCACTCTTAAAGATTGTAATTTTTTTTAAGATAAAGTATTTTTGATTGAATTTTGAATTTGTAATTTAATAAAAGTGGTTAAAGAGTTTAAAATCAGCAGCCCTTTGTCGATTCATTGAAGAATTGAAAGGTGTGTGACATGACTACATATGGATTATTAAAGGCGCCTAAAGGTAGGCAACACTTTAAAAGTAAAAAAAAATAAAGCTATCAAAAAATATCTGGAGTTGTAAGACAAGGTATTTATTTGAAAAAAAAATTGATTTACTTAAAACAAAAAGTAAAAAAAAAACTCAGAAAAAAATTATTTTTAGCTTAGTCACATACCAAACAATCTTAGTTCCAAACCAAACCACTTGTGCTCCAAAGTTCCCTAATTTAGTAAAAAATAAGCGCATTGACTGAGAATTTGGCGAAGTTTACTAAATTTGTAGCAGCTCGCCGAAATCTGCAGTCGAAACTCGGCGCGTCAGTTTGCATTTCCCCAGCGTCGGTATTAAATAAGTCACGTTGATCATAAACTTAAGTTTAACCAAATCTACATTTCATTTGGCAAAAAACGCGACTACGTGCAATCAGCAGCAGGAAAGCGCCGCACGAGGCGCAGGCAAAATGGTGTTGCAGTTTTTGTGCCATTAAAATGCGACGGCGCTTTTTTCACCACTCTCCCCGATGGCGAAATGCATGCCGCGTGGCGCTTGTAGCGTTCACTGTGCGCCGCTGCCGCCGTTCGTGGCATTGCATTGTGTATTTTATTGCCGCGCTACTTTGCAAAACGCACGTATCCTTTATTAAATTTTCGCCGCATTCCTATGGCGTCTGCCGCTTAGGCGCTGCAGTGCGCTGCACTGCGTGTTGTGTCGTATCTTTATGCACTGCGGCGCACGCACGTACGCAAGCACAATGGGGAGGGCCAAAATATGCTTATCCATTACTAGAATGCACATATACAATACACATGAGTGTGTGTGTGTGTGTGTGTATTGGCTTGAGGCAGGCAAGAAAGTCCAAAATGTAGAATATTTTGTCTTGTGTGTTGTGGAGCGACCGGCGCAATACCATTGGGCACGCAGCGAAAGGTAACACATATAAAAAACGGTTATGCGTATGCTTTTTCACAAACATACAAACACACGCATGTGCATTTCGGCTTCATGCAACAGCCGAAGGGACACCTTGCGCTTTCCCTCTTTTCCTCTAAACACTTCTTACACTCCCCTTTCGCAGTGTTTTCTCACAGCGCACTACCTCGTTTGCAACTTTTTCGCTGCAGTAATTTCGTATTCTATGCAAAAATAGCATTTTGCATTTAAATGATTTTCGCTTGTGCACTTAAATCTACAGTTTTTTTCCCTTCGTTCGCTTTACTGTCGCACTTTTTTTGTTGAAATTCTTTCTTTTTTCCTCGAAACACTTTTTCTCTCTTTTTTATGTTTGTTGCGTTGTTTTTGTTGTTATTTGACGTTTATGTAGTTGTTGTTTAGTGCGACTGTTAGGTATACAGTGTATTTACTAGTTGCGCGTCGTTGCTTAGTTGGTCGCGTGTGCCGTGGCGTATACGTAATTGATTTTTCAATGGTTTAAAATGCAAAAATTGTTGTATAAGCTTAGCTGCGCACGTGAAATTAGGTGTATGCATGCATTGTTCGTGTATATTTTTTAATATTGTGGAAGCATATTTGAAGTTACGCATTGTTTCACCGTTACATACATAGATTTGTATTACATATTTATGTCATATATTTTATAATAAAATTGAATTTTCAAAAGTACTTAGGTAAGAAGTTAAATATTTTTGTTAACCAAATTTGAAATTGCAGATAAAGCTGCAAATGATGTAGTTTAACACTCATACTGACATACTTGTAACTTCAAAACTTCAAGCCAAAAGCAATCTGATCGAAAAGAGGCCAAATTTAGGTACTCTACTGATAGAAAAATAAACTCGTATAGTAAGGATTTTAAAACCAAAATTTTTGAGTTATATGTAGGTGATTTTTTTTTAAACTATGATATTCGTCTATGGCCATTTAATTGGCAATAGCGTTTAGAAATCAAATTTCATACAAATTTTCTTCCATAACTTGAACTTCTATAACTCGAATTGGCAATAGAAGTCAATTTTCTATATTTTCAATCTATATTTTACAGAAATTTCTATAACTCGAAGTCTCTCTAACTCGAAGTTTATTTGTGGATTATGGTAATTCGAGTTAGAGAAGTTCCACTGTATTTCCATTTCTCAGGTAACACTAATTTATACGTGTTAGAAATGCTTTAAAGCGTGACGAGATTAAAAAATAATACTAAAAAAGCAATATTGGTATTGATATATGTGGTATTAAGAAAATAAAATTTAAATTTCACGGAACAGTTCAGTTGTCCATAAAATGTTTGGCTGTATTCATTGTTTACTTTGTATGTAGCAGCAGCTCAAGGTTGGATGTGGTTTTATGAGCTTGATGATTTTCGTTTGTTAAAATTTCATAAACAATACTGTAACTATGCCCCAGGGTCCATATTCACCAGACAAGATACCATACTAATACATGTGAAACGTTTTCAAATTAGGTGTTATATAACCACTCATAATGTCAGTTTTAATACAAATTATTATTACGCAAGCTGCAAATTAGTTTTGTGGTTGAATTCAGTGTTTTTTAAATAAACAGATTAATTTCGTAGCTACTGGTCGTCATAAGCACACATATATATATTTTGTTATACTAAATATATTCACTTTTGATACATTGTTATAGCATAGGAGTTAGCTTAGGGTATAAATATAGTAAAAAACCATAAAAGTCTATTACTATATGTACTATAGTTCTTGGGGTCGCTGAATCCGAATCACTTTTAACCCTAGGTATCAGAGATATGGTGAACAGAGATTTTTAAAACTCATCGGATTCGGTTGAAACTTGCTCGCCATTCGGGGATTTTCGGAGTCGGGGATTACAAATCCCGTGTCGGTTTTTCAAAAATCAAAATGGCGGATCCAATATAGCCGACACATCGGAATCGCTTGAATCTCAGGGTTATCGAGGTCGCTGATTATGAAATTAACTTATTTTTTTGGCTGTGGCATCTAGTTTTTTAAGGTACACTAAAAATTAGGGTAAATAAATACCGATAATTATTAAGAACAAATCTTATTCTCATATTAAAAGGAGGTACTCAATTATGCCACATTAAAGGAGGAATACATTTTTATATTATCCAAGCTTATAAAATTTCTTCTTAGTTTTTTTTTATAATTCAATTTCTGAGAAATTTTCAAAAATTCCTGTAAAAGATTTTTTTCTCGAAAAAATCATAACATTTTGTAATCGGTATGGCTACACCTTAATAAAAATTAGCTTTCACTTAAACTTTTTCACTTTTTTTTGTAAATAATTAATTTTTCGCAGCAGCTTAGATTCAAAACTAATGCAACTTTGGAAAAAGTTATACAAAAATATCGTAAATTAATCGAACTCAAGCTTAACCGACGCCAATATTAGAGAATATGTCACTTTTTCCCTACAACAGCCACAATTTGGATGTGATAAGTAAGTGCATCTATAACACCAAACAAAAACCCTTTCTAACTACAATATTCATAGACACACGAGCGCACATAAACACCTATCATATATGTAAGTCAAACAACTGCACTGAATTGAAATGAAAGTCCGCCATAAAGCGCCAAATAACGCTTGCAATTAGAATGAAAAGCTGAGCTTCTTTAATGCAATTAGCGATATAAATACAACGCAATGAAATGAAACGGATTGAATAATAAAGTGGGATAAAATCGCTTCAACCAATGCACGGTGCGGCGCGGCGTGAGTACAATGCATTGCCAATGGCAACGCGCGGCAGACAAATGACTGCATTCCTATATGAGTGTATATATGTGTATTTGAGTGTGTTTGCAAGTTGAAAGGAGACATTATAGCATGCTAGTGGCAATATACTATGCGCTTATTGTTGCATGGCATTTTTGTACGGGCGCTGGCTCACATGCAAAATGTTACGTATACGACATGGTGTCCCACCACACATAGAAAGAAGGGGAAACAGATAGTGGTGGTGTGAGGAAATCTGCGAGTAAACGCAAAACGAAATGAACCAACTAAACTAACGAAATCCCGCCAATGTGAACGCTGCAGGCATTTATACAGTTATTGTCTGTATGTACATATGTATGTGTCGGTCTATGAGTAGTGTGTGTGATTATGTGGCATGTTATTGCTTGTGTCTACAATGGTAAGTAGTAGCGGCAGTGAGCATTACAATGAACGTGCCAAAAATTGTTAATTTGCTGAATTTAGCTTTGCCACATGCATACATACATACGCACATATATATCTGTATATGGAAATACAGACGGAGGCTACGCCGCATGCTGCAACACAGGCTTTACTTGCTTAACTACTTGCTTTGCGTGCGACTCTGCTTGCTGACAATACTATGCAGGCAGACGGTTGTTTTTGCACTTGTATAAGTGTTTGTATGTGTGTGACAAAGTGCGGTGGCGTGAGTTAGTGAGTGCGTGCCGAAATGACAATTTCACAGATCCATAAATAGTTGCGCAATGAATGCAACAGCAAAGTAGCAGCGAAATGCAGCAACAATGAACACCATTAACATATGGCCATGCAACACGCAGCAGCACGCACACACACATATATATACATATCCACTAACAAATTTCCAGCTTCTCTCTGTGTGTGTGTATTATTACTTTTGCGCATATGTTTTGAGACTCGCTTTGGCTGACGCAAATCGGATGAATATTTAAGTGAAATCAAAATGAATGAATGTGCAGCAGCAGCAGCAGCAGCTCAAGGAATGTGCATGTGATGCGCTCCCCAGCCGCACGCCGCACTCCTCCTGATTACACAAGCGGCTGCTCGAGGCTTTGAGTGCCATTGTGGGGCATGACATTGCGCTCGCTTGCCTTGCTTGCTGCTGACAGCGCTCGAAACTAGCGAGCGATAGCACTTGAGCGGCGAGCGGCAGACTACTCTGCGTTGCGTTCTGTCACTTTCCAGACACTCTCATGTGTGTGTGTGTGTGCGTGCGTGTGTTTGCCGGCTGGCTTTGTTATCTGTGCGTGAATTTGCAAGATAAATGCAATAATATTAGCAGCGTTGACTGGCACGTTTGCTTGGCCTTTGTCTGTGCGCATACACATATGCTCACATGCAAAGTAACTAGTATGCCAGCGTGTGTGTAAATCCTGCAGATATTTATTATTGCAATTTTACAGTAATATTACAATGGATGAGTAAATGCGTGCCAGGCAAAGCGACGCAGCGCATTATTTGCACATACATACACGAATCTCCATATATCTGTCTCTCTGTAGATCTGCATTTACACGTATGTATGTATGTATATTGAAGATGGGTGTTTGTGTGCGTCTTTCGCATAGTTTTGTTAGCTGCTTTGCATTCTAATATTTTAATGCATTTAAATTGGAATATTTTAAACTGATTTGCTTGCCGAACGCCCTCAGCGACGAGTGCGGAAAAGCGTTCTTCACAAAGACATTTCATTTATGGCGTTAACACACTGACATACATATAACCAAATTACATTTAAATATTCTTTCCATATATGCCACTTAAATGTTTGTGTTATGTTCATAGTTTAATTTTTAGCAGATTTATTTGTCAAATAAATATAAGAGCTACACGCAGAGAATTTGGAACCACTTTTGTCTGGTTAAAAACTAATATTTTTGGGATCTTAAAATAACTTTTCGGCCAAAAATATATTGACTAATATTACGATTTGAATTTATTTGTATAGGATAACACACTTATCTAAAATCCAATTCAAAATGTTAGAAAAATTCCGAAATTTTTTTTAAATCTCAATAGAATTATGTGAATTCCTTCATGAGAAAATATTAATATTGACTATTAAACTTCTTTATCAAGTTTTGATGAAGCGATTTTTTCAGCAATTTATTTCCACATCAAAGGTATGAAACTAGGTATTAAGGGGTTAGATAGGTTTCAGTTGCTGAAACCAAGGGTATTTTAAATTTTTTTCTTTAAATACAGTGCAATTTCTATAACTCGAACTTCTACAACTCGAAGATCTCCATAACTCGAAATCTTGATTTGGCAATAGATGTCGAACTTTTCGACCAGGGCATAATAAAAAATTTAAAATTCTACTATCAAGGAACAATTTTAAAGGAGTCTCTATATTCGTATGGAGGCGAACAAAAAATAAGATATTACACTTATAGATTTCATAAATCATCTAACAAAGGCATGAGATACAGACGTCAAGAGCCAAACAATAGCAAAGTGCAACCAAAAAAATTACAGAATACATATTTTAACGCATGTTCATAAAACTTTCTGCGAAGTAATTAAATTAAACTGTATTTAAATATATACATATTTTCCAGCTTTTTAAAAAATTTTATTTTTTATTGAAAAATTCTATAACTCGAAGTTTTTTTGTGGATTATGGTGATTCAAGTTAGATTCAAGTTCCACTGTATATACAATCATATAATTCCGAAAACTCAGTCATTGGCACCTCATCTCCCATGACGTGTCCAAAAACAAAAGATCTTGCTGATAATCTCTCTTTTTGACTAAATTTTAAGCAATAAACTCACTTTTTTGGTAAAATTTTCGCCATATATTGACTTGAAAAAAATTGTTGTAAAAAATATAAATAAAACTTTTACTCATTAAAAAGATAATGCTGCTCCAAAGATGTGTGAATCGCTTTATGACTTTTCGAGAAATCGTGAAACCACCGACATGAAAAAATTTAATTTGAACTTTACAACCGTATAGACGTGGCTTGATGGGCGGAAGTTCCAGAGGGTATATATCTCAGAATGTTACTCGAATTCAAATTTTGTAACCCACTTAACCCCTTGAGGGCTTCTGCTTATAAGCTTGTTCTCTTTAGTATATATGTATGTATAATAAAATTGCAAATAATATATTTTTTTATTCTTATGCATATTTATTTGATGTCTTTCTTGGGAAGTAAAATAACAATGTAGGAGCAAAGAAGCTGGTCAAACAGTAAAATTGTGTCCAGAAATATTGATTTCTCTACCCAAATATAAAATAAAAATATTTTTTTTAACAATAATCACAATGGTATATTTTAATAAGACATAGAAGCAATAATTTTAGCTCATAACCAATTTTGAAAGGTTCTTCACAAGCTTGACTAGTAGATGAGCATTTTAGGTGGGGTATATACGTTTGCCAGTAAAAATAAAAACAGAGGCACAACTTTTGCTGAACTTTGATATTTCTATCCTCCCTCTGGCAGTCATCAAAGCTTGACGGGACCTGTCTTTGAACTACCATTTATATTATATGAAAAACAATGAATATAGGAAATAATGAAGAGGAATTATAAATTATTCTATATTCTGCAGAGTATCTGGGATTTTTAGAATGAGCAAGTTTCAAGTATGGACAAACTTTTGAGGAAATAGTCCTATTTAGATCGCAATACATATAATAGATAAAATACTATTTTATTTATTTATTTTTTAAAGTACTACTACCCGCTTTAACGACATTTCTGCATACAATTTTTTAATATTTTGTCGTATCATAGTTATGAATTATTATCACTTTTAAAAGCCTTAATTTTTTCAGTGTACTCACAACTTATTTTATTCACAACTCATTTTCCTCCCGAAAGCTTGTGCTAGTTATCAGCAGCAACTGGCATTAAAATTCCTTAAAAATTAATATATAATCCCTAACGTTTATGCATGCAGGGATTTGCATACTTAATTATGTTATTTCGCATTTAAATATATGAGTGAGTGTGCGTGTGTTTGCTAGTAATTGCATTGCAAGTGTGTGGTTTTATTAGTTTAAGTTTACTTTGTCAGGCAATTGCTTTTGGTAATGCTTAAATTTAATGTAATTTACAAATGGCACATAAAAACAGCTTGGCACTTCAAAATGATATTTACTTGTGCGCTTAAATATAAACTGCTAATATAAAGGGTTGTTTTTGGGGGGTTTAGAGTTTCTTATAGCGATTGACAGCTATCTGTTGTCAAAAGCATCAGGTTATTTTGACAAGTCATCATAAAGAGACGTGGGTTGGAACAGCAAAACAGCAAATAAGGGTCCATCAATTGGAAATTAAACTCCATTAGACCTACTATGTGTCGGACTTGTTTAGAAACTCAAAATATTTGAAATTTAATTATTTTTTCTGAGTTTTATTTCAAATAAAATTCCAAAACTCCTAAAAAACACCCTATATATTGAAATAAATATGTAGTTAAAGACACTTATTTACTGTTATTTACGCAAGTGTCTGTGTAATTGTCAAATAATGTAACAAAATACAATACATTTTATGCAAGAAATTTTCCACTTACCATTCGAAGAGGTCGAGAAGAGGAAGCTATGCGTCAAGTCACTCCAACCATAACGATTCCTGCAAACACAAATATAATTAAAACGAAATTTAGTCATTGCTCAGCTATTTGTGTTACGGTTGCTTGATTCTTAAAGTATCTTACAATATATCTGAAGGTGAAAACAAACAAAACGAGAATCTGCAATTAATTAGAGAATGAAAATGTCACCTCGAAAATTATTAAGGGCAAGTGATTATTTGCGACAAGCGCAGCAATTGCAACAGTGCGGCAGTGTGCAGCATGTGCAATATAGAGTTTGTGGCATATGTAGCATGTGACAAGTGGCAAGTGGCAAGTGGCATGTGTTGACCGAGAGCAAAATACCTATGCGGTCCAAGTATTTGCATATAATTTGTTCGAGGGCTTGCATTTCATTCTACCGTAATTAGTTTTTGCATTTATTTGTCCATATTGTTGTTGAACAAGTGTACACTTGCATCGCATGCGAGTATCACAATAACACGAGTTAAACAATTCATGAATTAAATATAAATTAGCATTGGGAAACAAATAAAATGAAATTGGAAGTATTGCCTTGTGCCTGGAGGCCTTCATGTTTATTTAAGGTCTTAATTCACTGCTTACTTGCATATATAAGTAGGCTTGTCATATATTTGAGTTAAATATAATATAATTTATAATTATTTGCTTGGTATGTGATTAGCTGTCAGTGGGTCATGGCGAAATTGTGAATTTTAGAGCTTAAATTTGATTTTAGAATTAAGAGCTGAGTAATAAAATCAGGAAAGAAAAGTATATACATAAAGTTAAGTGGTATAATTTTCCATTTCGACGAAGATTTTACATCTCTCTCTATACAAACTAATCTAATAAAGTAAGTTTCTTATACTATGTTTACATATAACGAGATTATCTCCATTTACGAGCTTTACTCGATAATCTGTAGTTAAGAAACGAGATTTCCCATACAAAATTCCTCTCTGGATAATCCGAGATTATAAAATTATCTCGTTTTATACAACTAGATTTTCGGTGTTATTCCCAGGTTTATCGATAATTTTGCGATAATGTCAAATGAAAATGTAAACAACAATGGCCGACAGCGAGAGAAATATGTGTAATACAACAACAAATGCAACACATTTGGCAATTGATAATCTCATTTGGCTAAACATACTATTACTCCCTGGTATATAAGATTAATTGCAATTACTCTTTCTAAGAATATTAACTTACTTAGTTATGGTTAAAAGTTCGTTTCTTTAATCGTATATCGAATATATTTTCTAAAAAGTTCATGAATCACTTCAAGTTTCAATTGAAATTTTAAGCATCAAGACTTATTTCCGTACTATGGTGAGTGACTAGGAAAGGTATGTTATGGCGTATGGAATACACCGGTTTCTTTTGTAATTAAATACAATTATTTCTGAACAATCTGATATAGAACAACTAGATTCGATTCTCTATAAAACGATTTTAGACAATCGTTAGTTAAAAAGTATTATTCTCATCGTTTACTATACAGTGTCCTAACAATCTGGTTGAAGTGGTTTTGACAGCTCGTTGGCGGCCATTTTTGATTACGGATTTGTGCCAAATTTTGTCAGTGTGTTCAGTAAGGTCACGCCGATTGGATGCTGGAAATGATGGAAGTCAACGACGATTTTATTCGAAAAATCATCTACTCCGATGAGACCAATTTATTGGTTTAATGATTTCTTCGACAAACAAAATTTTCACCAACCCAAATGCATCCCCAAAAATTGACCGTTTGATGCGGATTGAAGTATGGTGGGATCATTGGCTATTATTACTTTCGAAATGAGGCGGAAAATGCGGTTACCATCAAAAGCGAACATAATACGATTTTAATTGATTTTTTTTTACGGAATTCGATCTATTGGACGCGGATGATCTCTATTTCCAACCAGATGGTACGCCGCCTCATGTTTCACGTCTAAAAATGGACGAAAGAAACCCACTAGAAATTTAACATTGCCTATAATAACAAAACTGACGACGAATCATGGATCTCTGCATTATTCCATGTACAACTGAACAGTGAACCACTGCATTCTTAGTTCAGAGTGAAAAAGAATGAAATATTCCAAAGCTACAACTGTTTCGGCAAAAGTATTGGTCCGTAGGGTATAAACATAGCAATGGTCCAAAAATTTTGAAGTCGATTTTTAACTTGTTTAAAGAGCCACTTCTTGGTTTGGATCTCATGTCTTGGATATTCTTGAACAATACTGAAATTATGAGTCGAAAATTGTTTTAAAACCGTATGAAACTAAATGGATTAATGTAATAACTATATATGTATTTTCTGAAGAAATATTGATTTCCAATGAAGTTTAACTAAATCATAATTTGTTTTTTAACAATTTTGTGCAACGCTGCGACAAATTTTTAATGACAAAAATCTATAATTTTGACTAGCTGCTTCTGCAGCATAGTGTTCACGCTACATTTTCGCCTGTTGCACGATACTAAACAATTTACAACTAATTCAGCGAGCAATCAATGAAATGCCCCGCAGCAAACTGTGCGAAATCTTGCACTAAATCAACGTGCCGCGACAGCGATTCCGCCAAAGTGTTGCGCTTAGAAGAGCGCTCAAGTCATTGTTGTCCTTGTAAAAGTTGTTGTTGTAGTTGTTGTCCCTGTCACTGCTACAGTTACAAAAACAACGGAGCAACAGTGTGTCTCAGCGTTGCAAATTGTTAATGTGTCAATGTGAAAGCTAGCAAAAGCTGCTGATCAAGAGCTTGAACATAATAAACAATCACTTTGCGCCAATAAAAGGGATGAGGGAGGAATAGAGGAAGAAATATCAAAGCAAAGCACGTCGCAAAAACTGAAAGCACAACAGCAATGACTGCGCGAAGGGCTGAAGTGGCAGTAATAATAAGGAAGCAGCTGTAAAATGACAACAACTCCTTGTTGGTATATTGAAAATTACAAAAACAAAAATAACAGCTAAACATTGCTGTAATCTAATACATTGAAGTATTGATTACGGGATACTCGTGGTGTGGAGTACAGCACATAAGAAGCAGAGAACACAGAAAGTATAGAATAAGTAAACCGTTAAGCCACACCAGTGGCCATAAAGTTGTGGCACATACTACGGCGCTCTAAGCACGCAACAGCTGTCACATGTTGGAAGGATTTCACAAACAAAACGCACTCCTCAAACCTTACCTTGCTTGCACGGTGGCCTCGTAGTGCTGGTCCGGATCCAGACCGCGTATCATATAACTCATCCCCTGTGTGTAATGATGTGACAATGGCATCGCGGCGAGCACCACATCACGCCAATCGTTACGACCCCAGTGCATCACATTGCCATAGCTGCTGAGACCGGCACCCAAACCGCTGCCGAGACGATGATTATGCTGGCTGCCAAGCAGGCCGCTGCCCATGCCGACGCCACCGATGCCGCCACCACCACCGCCTCCGTACATCTGCAGCAGCGTCGAGGAGGATGCCGAGCCGGTGTGCGTATCAATGGAGTTATCGACCTCGTGTCCTTGCGGCAACCTTCGGAACGACAGCTTGTACTCTTCGATGGGTGTGTGCGAATCGACGGTCCAAGAAATATTGTATCTGCAAAGAAAGGCGATGAGAGAACAAGAATTGTTAGTGGAAAGTATAAGAAAATTGAAAATGTAGGGTTATGTGTGTATCTAATGGTATTGTTAAGGATACAAACTTGCAACCAAGAATGCTGTTGCGCCACTCACTCCCGTTTGTATGTATATCTGTGCACTCAGTAATTGTTTTTGTTGTCTGTCTTTATGTGCAACATAACAATAGCATTGTCGAGCTTCTGACTCAGCGAGCTGGTTCACCAAGCTCGGGCAAAAGCAGTGGGAGCGACAGTTGGAGTTAATGAAGTTCGCGCTTCTATTGGCGCAACAATAATGGCTGCCACACAAGAACAACCACCAAAACCAGCACTAAAGCATTTGACTGCCGCATCAACATGTTGGCGATGATGGCAAGAAAGTTAGTCTTTAGCAGCGCAGCAGCAGCCAGCAAAGTCAAGCGCAAATCCCCGCTGGCAAATGGTCGCCAAGACGCTGAGTGCCGGCACCAAGCGCATGCCACAGCGGTGGTGGTGGTGCGGAGGTGGCAAAGCCAATGTTTGCATTGTTAAGAAGTTGAAGTGCGAAAACAATGACTGTTGCAGGCGGCCACCACATGCCCGTGCATTGACATTGTTGCAATGGCAGCACGCAGAAGTGCTGCGGATAACCAAACACCAACGCACAAACAAACACACCCAAGCGAGCAATCAAAGGAGAGAACATTGCACTTGTGTGCTTGTGTGTTCGTGTGGGTGGTAGAAGCTTACAATTTCTTCAGTTAAGCGCCGCAAGCAGCGTCCACTTGTCCTTGTAAGGGTTAAATAAGCAATTCGACTGCGAGTTAGCTGCAGTGCTTGCTTGCTTGTTGGCAATTTGTTGCATGCATAATCCTTTTCTCTCGCAATCAGTGCGCATAAAGTTGCTGTTAGCTGATTGACCTTAGTTAGCGTTGATTTTGTAGACAGGGTTGCAAGGAAGTGCTAAGTTCGCTCGGATTTAATTATTGTTTATGTTGAATTTTGTGAAAGTTAAACTTCCTGTTTAATACATTTATTTCCATTTCATTCATTAAGCGACTCCATATATTATTTTGGTTATGTTTTAAAAGACTTGAATAAACTTATCTTGCATTCACCTATCTTAAGACTCGGATTCATTGCATTTTTCGTTAACTTATTGGAAAAGATTGGGATTGTATATTTTTCTTGATTTTAACTTTTGTTTTGGATATTAAATCGATTTCTTATTTATTCTTTTTTTCGGACAAAATTCGGACCTAAAAATTTTTAATCAGTTAATAGTAAAGAATACTCTGAATCCGATTTCTTATGGAAAAAAATTTGATGTTTTTTAAGATTTCAAGATCCATCCAGATCTGAGTACAAAATATATTGATGATATTGTGATGAATGTGAAGCCGCTAAACCATATAATTATTACAAAGAACTGTGTTCAAAAAAATAGATCCCATATTTTTCTATAATTTCCAAAAATAAAGAGAACCGTCGTTTGTTTCACAAGCAAATGAGAAATCGCTGAAAGAGCTAAAGTCTATTCGAGTTTGAGAAGTGCATAATATCAAATACGACAACATTAATGTAGATGAGTTAATAATTTTTTTTTTCAAAAAACGAAAATTCCCGTTATTTTTTGAACACACCTCGTACAACTTTTTTTCTTCTATTTATGTCTTCGAAAAAATCCATATTACTGTTTTGTGGTATTATGGCTTTGTTCCAATGAAAAGCATGAAGTGAAGCGAGGTTCAATATTCCTATAATCTAACAACTAAATAATAATTTCAATATACATATATGAAAAGGTGTTTTATTAAGAAGCTTTAATTTTAAGACTTGCCTGAAGCCCTCATATATACGACTTTCTTATTTTTTCATTCGTTTTTCCATCAATATAATTTCCTTCGAAGAATCTCCATTAGGTCACTTGAAATTATATATCATATACAATAATAATTATATTTGGAATTCGTCCTGAGAATTTCATATATTTAAAAGTTTCATGAATGTATCTTGAAAGCTACTGATTTTATCAAATCAAAGGCTATCAACCTCTGAAAACTTCTTCTGCTCAAATTAGTATATGTTCTTCATGTTTTTGTCATGTGCTTAAATTGTGTGGAGCTACACGTATTGGAGGGATAAAACATGACATAAGTTAGATCAATATCTCCATGATACCCCAGTCCGGAGAAGAGTTTTTAAAAATATTAGGTAATATGGTAACACCTGGTCGATCTAGCATTATGAATATTCTCATTTATATTGAATCGTCAGTGAGATGACCAGATTGTTTCTAGAAACATTTTGTAATATTTTTAAAAACTCTTCTCCGGACTGGGGTATCATGGAGATATTGATCTAACTTATGCGATGTTTTATCCCTCCCATACGAGTAGCTCCACACAATTTAAGCACATGCTAAAAAACATGAAGAAAATATACTAATTTGAGCAGAAGAAGTTTTCAGAGGTTGATAGCCTTAGATTTGATAAAATCAGTAGCTTTCAAGATACATTCAAGAAACTTTTAAATATATGAAATTCTCAGGACGAATTCCAAATATAATTATTATTGTATATGATATATAATTTCAAGTGACCTAATGGAGATTCTTCGAAGGAAATTATATTGATGGAAAAACGAATGAAAAAATAAGAAAGTCGTATATATGACTGGGCTTCAGGCAAGTCTTAAAATTAAAGCTTCTTAATAAAACACCTTTTCATATATGTATATTGAAATTATTATTTAGTTGTTAGATTATAGGAATATTGAACCTCGCTTCACTTCATGCTTTTCATTGGAACAAAGCCATAATACCACAAAACAGTACACAGTTAAGATCTATTAATATATACACATACATGTTTTCTATAAAAGTCTAAAGCTATATTGTCTACCTTCCACCCCCTCAACGACTGAAATCAATTGAATTTTATGTCCATCGTCCATCGTCCATTGGCTTATTATCAAGTTATATTGCTGCCACTGCATTTATTGCAACTCAAGAAATAAAACTTAATGTCACGCTGGTGTAATAACATTTACGGAGAATTACAAAGTCTCTAACTACAAAGGAGCTCTATGACCGCCGTGTTGGCCTGCGATAGCCACAACGCGCAATTTGTAAGCAAAACCCAACTATAATATGCACACAAATGACAAATAAACACAGAAGTGGCGATTGTCTGCGAGCACAAGCAAGCAGCGTAACGACTTGCCACACGCTAGCGAACTAAGCAAATGTTAAGGAACTCATTAAATGCGTTCGCAAGTGCACCGTACTGCAGCACAACAACAGTTTGTATGTGAATGCGTTTAATGCGCAGCGGTTGCAGTGGCAATGCGGTTTTTGCCACAGACAATGACACATCGGCGGCGGTGCGCTCAACCGTTAACGTCAACATTAAGTTGCACAACTTCATTTTTCTTGAAGTTTTCTACTTTTTTTATTTAGTTTATTCCTCTTTTTTGCGTTGCTCAGTAGTCGCTTCGCTCAAAGTTACTTATACGCACTGTTGGCTTCTTGTGTGCGGTTGGTTGCATCGATCGCTTCTTGTTGTCGGCGTTGTTGTCGTTGTCATTGTCGCCATCACTGCATCATTTACCGTTGTAATTTACACATTTTTAATGTGTGCTTGTGCATGAAATATGCGGTGTGCTTTGAGATTTTCAATGAATTTGAAGGGAAGCATTGCTTAGTTGCTTGAGTTTATTGGTCTAGACTAGCTTATGAAGGGGCATACCTCATACAAATATTTATATGTGCATTTTTGTTATTGTTTATATTTCTTGTTCAATCTTATTTTTTGAATTTCGGTAAATATAGAAGAAAAAGGTTGATATGTTGTCGTTAAGATGCAACGAAAATTCGTTCATACTTTGTATTAAGAATGTACTTGTGAATTGGGTATTGCATAGTAAATATTTATATGTGCAAAAACAGTTTAGCTGATTTTTCTTGCTGATAGTGTCGCGGCAAAATCTTTTTACGTGAAAATTTGTTTGTAAAATTATTGTGGGGGTATAGCATTGAGTACGAACCTAAATCCTATTGAGGATGTCCTCTGTTACTGTTTTCCAAAACGAAAAGCAGTTTGAGGCAGTACGTCACCTTAAATTAGCCATAAATCAAGAATTTAGTTTCTTTTAGTTAAATTCAAATGTATAGGAATTATTGGTAAAAATAGTAAAATGCACATATAAATATTTACTCTGAGCCTAAGCTTAAATTATGTTTTATACTTAATTTTTTTTTTTTAATTTTTTGTTTTTTATAACGTATATAATAGTAATAACAAACCTGCATACTCAGAAAAATTGAGCAATTTTTAATCTTACAGTTTTTTGCAAAAAGTTCATGCACATATAATTATTTGTATGAGCTATGAGGTACAATTTTATTCGCAAAAATTTGATAGTTTTGACAGTGGCACCAACTCTTCTAAATTATTTATTTGTATATTATAACGGGTGATTTTTTTGAGGTTAGGATTTTCATGCATTAGTATTTGACAGATCACGTGGGATTTCAGACATGGTGTCAAAGAGAAAGATGCTCAGTATGCTTTGACATTTCATCATGAATAGACTTACTAACGAGCAACGCTTGCAAATCATTGAATTTTATTACCAAAATCAGTGTTCGGTTCGAAATTTTTTTATCGACAAATTTTGTTCAGCGATGAGGCTCATTTCTGGTTGAATGGCTACGTAAATAAGCGAAATTGCCGCATTTGGGGTGAAGAGCAACCAGAAGCCGTCCAAGAACTGCCCATGCATCCCGAAAAATGCACTGTTTGGTGTGGTTTGTACGCTGGTGGAATCATTGGACCGTATTTTTTCAAAGATGCTGTTGGACGCAACGTTACGGTGAATGGCGATCGCTATCGTTCGATGCTAACAAACTTTTTGTTGCCAAAAATGGAAGAACTGAACTTGGTTGACATGTGGTTTCAACAAGATGGCGCTACATGCCACACAGCTCGCGATTCTATGGCCATTTTGAGGGAAAACTTCGGAGAACAATTCATCTCAAGAAATGGACCCGTAAGTTGGCCACCAAGATCATGCGATTTAACGCCTTTAGACTATTTTTTGTGGGGCTACGTCAAGTCTAAAGTCTACAGAAATAAGCCAGCAACTATTCCAGCTTTGGAAGACAACATTTCCGAAGAAATTCGGGCTATTCCGGCCGAAATGCTCGAAAAAAGTTGCCCAAAATTGGACTTTCCGAATGGACCACCTAAGACGCAGCCGCGGTCAACATTTAAATGAAATTATCTTCAAAAAGTAAATGTCATGAACCAATCTAACGTTTCAAATAAAGAACCGATGAGATTTTGCAAATTTTATGCGTTTTTTTTTTTTTTAAAAAGTTATCAAGCTCTTAAAAAAATCTACGCATTTAAATGTATAATGTCTATTCAACCCAATAATTAATATCAATCTCAATCGAGTTTTTAATCTCAATCACACTCACAATCTCAGTCCCTATCTCTATCTCTATCTCTATCTCTATCTCTATCTCTATCTCTATCTCTATCTCTATCTCTATCTCTATCTCTATCTCTATCTCTATCTCTATCTCTATCTCTATTTGTAATCTGTATTCTGTTAAAAGTCTACCAGTATGTTTTGTGAGTATGCTCTTATCTGAAAAACTATTTTCATTTGCATATATAAATATTTGCCTGACTCTGTTTACATATGTACAATATGTAACCTATGACCTTTGCCATGACTTTAGTGCTCCAAATATCAATGCCGCATTTTACTGCCTGCCAATTTTATTATATTTCGTTTTATTTTATTTTTTTCCTGACAATTGTTAATAATCATTTTTATTGCTACTTGCTTAGTGCTTGAGAACTTTTTGATTGGCACACTTTTTATGTTTTCATGAGTGTATATAGCAAGTTGTAATTGTCCGCTGCCGAAGCATTCAAGTGTGTGTAGAGCACGTATAGCGGACATAAATAAATAAAAATAGCTCGACAGCGTGTAGTTAAAGTTTCAGTCGACAAAGCGACAACTTCATATTATTCCGATTTTTACGCGATTACGCAAAACAAACTATGAGTTTATATTTGGTATGGAAAAATATGCAAATAAATGAATATGTGTAACAACATTACCCAGTTGGCAAAAAAGAAATTTTAGAGAAAATATATATACAAATTTTTAGTTAAAATATTAATATAAACTTGTAAGAATAATTTCGAAAAATAATTTTGGCTACTATAATCATTAATATTACGTTTTTCTGGCTTAAGGCAACTTTACTATCAAAAATCTTCGCCAAACTACTCCAAACTCACTATTCTGTCCTGTTTACATACACACTAAATACTGTTACTTTGGTTTATGACACCCACACAACACCACAATTCTCTCCCTAACACACTACTTGCGCCAACTTCAAGCACTTATGTATATAAATAAACATATTCCAGCATTTTCACTTGCTTTTGTGTGGAGTGTGTGTTGGTTGGTTGTTGCGTAGCGTGGCGTTGGGGGCGTATGAGTAACTTTTAATTAGAAGTATCCTTTGCACAAACGTTTATCTCTGCTTTTGTATATTGACACTCGCTCATTAATTAGCATATGTTTACTGCTTTTACTACGAACTCTCTCTCACTTCCGCCATATATTTTTGCACATTATTTTGCTCTTTATTGCCAGGAAAACTTAATGCGTAAACATATTCGCTTATTGCATATATACATATGTAGTTGCCCAGCTTGTCTGCTCGCCTAACTCGCATAAATTAGTATTCGAATTACCGTCGTAATTGGCAGAGCGTAGATAAAACTAACTGTTCAGCATGCATAGCATTGGCTTTTAATAAAATCAGCTTATTGCCATAATAAAAGTGAAATGCTTTGGAAATCAACTGAGAAAATAGTTGGTTGAAATCTTTGGTGAAATGCGTTAGTGCTAAGATTTTATACAGTGAAAATAACAAGAATTATTAATTTGCAGAAATAATAATAGAAATATTACTTAAATTGCTAAACTTTAAGACTTTGAATGTTACTAATGTCTATATATTTTATATATTGATAAGCTGACAACTCTTTAAAAAACTCTTTGAACCGAACACTTTTAAAGACCTCTTTAAATTGTAAAATTTTTGCAAATTAAATTTTTGTAGTGAACAGTTTAAAAAAAAAAAAGTGGCAAGCTTCCAATTTAGTTTTTTTTTTTTGCCTAAATATTACAATAATAAACCGAAAAATATATATAATTCTCATCTAATAATCTATAACTCATAATACAGTGCAACTTCCATAACTCGAACTTCTATAACTCGAAGTTCTCCATAACTCGAACTTTTGAAGTGGCAATAGAAGGCAAATTTCATACAAATTTCCTTCCATAAATCGAACTTTTTGGTCAGGCATAATATAATAAAAAATTTAAAATTTTACTATCGAAACATAATTTTAAAAGAGTCCCTCTATATTGTATGGAGGCGAACAAAAAGTATGATATTACACTTATGAATTGTATAAATCATGTAACAAAGGCATGAGATACAAACGTCAAGTGCTAAAAAATTGCAAACTGCAACAAACAAAATTACAAAATAGATATTTAACGTATTTAAATAAAACTTTTTGCGAATTAAATAAATGAAACTGGATATACATCTATATTTTACTGCTTTTTGAATTTTTTTATATATTTTAATGAAAATGCTATAACTCGAAGTCTCTCTAACTCGAATTGGCAGTACAAGTCATTTTAAAATGCTCTCAATTAAATATCTGCAATAACCATTTAGGAAAACTTTTAATTCTAAATTTGTCTTTCGCCGAAAAACACTGTAGATAGAATTATGATAGACTTATTTTTATTTGAAGTATAATTGACGTAGTAAAAAACTATCTGTAAAGAAAAATTCACTGGAAAAAGTGCCACACTTATAAAATATGATTATATAAGACATACTGACTTCGGGATTATTTTTAGTTGGAAGCGACATCAGTTGTCAGAAGTGCATACATTTAGATCGAAATATATAAATATAATAAATAATTTTTTTATTCTTATTGTAAGAATATACAATTCCTCGAATGACACATTAATGAACTCATTATCACAAATTGGTTGGCATACGTTTAAATAAATTGGTAGATAATAAAGTTTAATTCTTGGATAGATATGTGGAGTACACACAAATGGACAAATGTTCGCATTCAGCGTTTCAGCTTTTCGAAAAATATATAAAAACTAACTGAAGAGGTTTGAATAAAATTGTATAATTTATCTTGGCTACATATTTGCAATATATGTATATCTCTGATTTTAAATATATTTAAAGGAAAAATTATCTATATGGATGCATCTAGTATACAGGTTTCAGTTACATCAAAATACTATAATATATAAGTAGCATACTTGATTCCTTGAAAGTCAGACCGCACTCTAAAAGCATCGCCTTCATTTTAATGAACCATCGACAGATCGATGACTGCTTATTCAGTAAGATTCCTCCGGAACTATTTTGGAAATGTTTTATGTCACTTTACAGCAACAAAAACAAAAAAACATTTAACTATATATATAAAATTCTTCAGTACGTCTGTACGTCACTAAACTCCTGCTAAACGGCTGGAGCGATTTGAATGAAATTTTGTATGTATTCAGCTGGATTCGAAAATGGTTTGTAGTCACTATTCGGTCCAATTTAAATAGTGCATTTAATTAATTTTTATTCTATAAATTTTGTTGAGGTTTAAAAAAAAAATAATGGCGCATTGTTACTGTATAGAAACTGCCTGCAGGAATATAAAATTGTTTTTGTTTCGGAAATGTTTTATAATTGGATGTCGCTACTGTCGGTGTACCAAATCTTCAATCCAATTATATATTCATTCCAGCTGATCCCAGCAAAAAAATAGTAATACTTTGTTTAATATCCTAATAGCTTGCTATACCATGCAGGACAACATCTGTCGGGTCCGTCAGTCTCTATATAAAATCGAGTATTCGGATGGAAGACTTTGTAGCAAGTACAAGATACTGTTCTCTAGGAAAAGATAAGCAATATATATTTCTTATCGTGTCCACCGACTTGAAAAATTGTGTTTTGAGTTAATCGAGTTTAAAGTTTTACATGCATACTGACATGGTCTGATGGGCGGTACTTCCAAAGGGTATATCTCTTAGAATATTACTCGGATTGAGTTGATATTTTTATTTTTTGATAATATTTTAAACATATTGCATAATTTAATAAGCCAAAATCTTTTTTTTAAATTATGAAATTTTGAACCCAACTAACCCCTCAACTAAAGTTTCAAAGGATATCTCGGAGTTACCTAGCTGCCCTGTATTTAAATCCTTTATGCGAGTATATATAAATTTATATATAGTTACGAGCATCTGTAGGCTCGCATATGTATGTACGTGTATAAGAGATTTAATACCAGATGGTACTTTTAACTCAAAACTTTTGTGGCAGCATCCTTTCTTATCACTTCCGCTTTACCGTCGTAATGAGTTTGTGAACATTTTTATTACTTCAACTTCAACACATACAAACAAAGCGCATGTATGGGAATACCACAGAGTGCATGAACACTCAACAACAACAACTCAACAACTCTTATAAGAGTATATACACGTAAGTATCTTATTATATGTATGTGTGTGTTTATATGCATTTATATGTGTGAGTATGTGTGTATTTGCTTTTATGACCCACTTACCTGTCCTTATACTGACTGATTGGCGGTGAATTGAAGACGGCAATATTTGGTTTCCCGCTCAGTTGCAAAGTTTTCCGTGCTTTACCCAACTGATTCTCAGCCACACAAGAATAATTACCAAAGTCCTGAGGATGGACTTTTCGTATAATCAGTGTGTGACGTGAGCCGCGATTCTCCATGATGTGACGTTCGGTGGTGTCCAGTTGCATGGTGTCTTTGAACCAAAGCACCTGTGTGTGCGTAAGTGATATCGACAGCATTTTGGGCGCAATGTGATGTGTGTGGCATGTGGCAAGTAGTGGAATTTTTCGTGGAAATTTTAACGGGTTTAAGGGCACATTTTGATTAAAAGAATGTGAAGTGGAGCGAAAATTATATTTTAATGGCGGGAATTGGATGAGAATATACGCAGAGGGGAGCGCGTTAATGCAGGAGGGGTATAACGGTGTTAAAATTTTTTTAAATCAACAAGAGCGTCACAAAGGCAAATGGAGATGAGTTATCAAGTTTGATGATTAACGCCGAGTTTAAACCGTGTGTTTGTTTTTTTGAGTGTGTGAGTGTTTAAGTTCATGTGAGTGCCACAATACAAAGGTGTTAAGTAAATAAACGCCAGCGAGAGAATATAATAAACACACGTGGCAGTTACAGCGATAGAGGCGTAAGTGACGCGCAGTACGGGGGATGAGGGCGAGCGTTGAGCAAGACACGTGGTAACCAACCGAAATGTTTTTTTTTTGTTCACCAGAAAAGGGAGTAATCAAATTACGGCGATTTCCCCCATGCCCGTAAAACGCAGCGCAGCGCGTACCCGAAAGTGCGGCAGGCGTCAAAGATAAACAATATGAGCGATATGAGTGCCGAGCCGTTGAAGACGAGCCGGAAAATATGACAATCGCCAAGCAACCGCAAACATGGATGGCGGCGAAAGCACAACAGCCACACATATGCGGAGTGTCAAAAGTGGGCGGCGATCAGCAAACAAATAGAGACAGAGCAAAAGTGAGCAGCGCGCGGTGGCGCGGATTAAAGGACGGCAACCGTAAGTAAGCACATCGCATTGAGGCGCATCACGTACGCGGCCGTCAAGTGAACGTCAACAGTAAGCGGCAGAGTTTGTGTGTGTTTGTAAGGCGCATGGCGGAAAACATGTGGAACACAACCGGAAGGAAGCGCGCGCACATACACACCCACAGCGTTGAGGCGGATAGGAGAGCGCGCAGATTGGTACGTGCGGATGATGGGCGCGCAAGCAAGTGCGGATGGACAGGTGAGCGCACACCGAGACAGGCATACGTTCAGACAGACAGACAGGACACGCAGACAGTGCCCGAAGTTGCGGCGGGATTATGAAAACAGCAGGTGTGCCAAATGTGGGACAAATAATTGGGCAGCGCGCGGTAGCAGATGGCGGCGGCAAATGTGGCAGATAAGCGTTGGCGGCCAGCAACGCGCACACACACGTTTAAAGCATAAATAAACAGAAAATGAAAAATAACATAAAAGTGAAGAGCAAAAAATTGCAAAAAAAAATTGAAAAAAAAGAAAAATTAAATACAGCGTTGTGCCGAAAAATATGTACGCCAGCCGGAAAAAATGTAATAATTTCGTTGTTGTGTGACAAATATGAGGACAAAGTGGCGGCAGCAGGCAGCAGTACGTGAGTGTGCACACATTTATTGTTGGTATTGTGTTGTTGTTGTTGTCATGTTAGCAATCCCCGTAGCGTGAGCACGTCGTTGCGAGCATATACGCATACGTTGAAGACGTTGTGGCAGCAGATATGAGAGCCCAAGGGTACAAATTCCATTAAAATTGTTGTCATTGTAGGTGCGTGAGTGGGTACGTGTGTGTGTACATATAAATATGCGCGTGGGTGTGCAGGCGCGTCCATCCGCATAGCGCACATTTTTGGCGTCGCCCAGCAGTATTTTATTTATTTTTATTGTAGTTGTTGTTATTGTTGTTGACATTGTTATGACGTTTATTCCATTTGCCGGCGCGCAGGTGTGTCGACAACAACAAAAAGCACAGTCAAATGTGACACAATCCCGGCGAGATTTGCATTTGTGCAGGATGTGGCACGACAGCATCGGCGGACAGGTGCGCAAAAACCCAAAGGCATACACAAACACACACACACACATCCATATACATATAGGGTCGCATGTGACGCAACCGCATAGTCGCATAGGCGAGATAAACACATTTGTGTTGACCATATTCAAGCAGTCAGTCAGTCCATTCATTCAAGCCATAAATTCACAAGTGTGTGGCAAGTATGTGTTGCATGGGTGTGTGTGCGTGTTTTATTAGCAGTAAAAGTTGCGAGTTACAGTTGCGTTGCGCGTTGATTTTGATGAAATTGTTTTATGCCAAAAATATACAGTTATTGTTTACATTGTCAGCCAGTCAACCAGTCAAGCGGTGTTGTTGTTTTAGCATTGTTCACATGTTTTTGTTGTTGTTTAGAGCCATGCGGGCGTTGACATTTTGATAAACGTTTGTGGGCGTCAGCATAAAAAGTAGCGCGTAGCATGTAAATTTCCAAATAACGGCATTTTTTCGCCGTTTTTAAAGTTTCGCATTTTGTTGCAGCAGTTGATTCGTTGTTGTTGTAGTCACAGCAGTCAGCAGGCGGCGGCAATAGTTGTTGTCAGTTGGATTGATTTATATGGTGCAGTTGTCATGTGGAGAGCGGCGTAAAAAAAGAGAAGAGAAACAAATTTGTTTTTAGTTAGTAAATATTTACAAGGCAAAGTGCGGCATATTTTTTAGGTTATGTGTGTGTATTGCATTTATTTACTTATTTAGATAAACGATATATTTAGAAAGTCATAAATATGCTGTTGTTGACTTGATGTATTTAAATATTTATTTAGACACGGATTGGATTTGGGATGACCGCTGTACTCTTTAGCAAAAACGTTTGTTTGTAATTGATGCAAATGCAATGTAGTTAATTTAAATTCTTGAAAGCCGAAATAAAGCCCCTTTAATATCAACAAATATAATACAAAGCTTCGCAGTCTCTCATATATGTTTAAGGTTAGCTTAGGTTTTGAGGCTTATTACTGGAGATCATGGAAGTCAAACTTGAGCAATTAAGAACCTTCTTTATGATTCCAAAACTCATTTATCAATAAATATCTTTTGACCTTTAATATACCCGTTAAAGCTGTCAATTTCGATTCCATCTAATTGGCCCGTACAACAAATGATGAAAATAGATGAAAATATGGAGATGATTCTACCGCTGTTTCTTCCAGACAACTTTAACAATTGACTCCTGTAAAGTCTTTTGTCTCACGGTTAGAACCCCTGCTACCAGATCAGGAGCATAATTAAGTAGTAAAATATTCCTCATTAAGACCTACTTTGTACCAGAAGGATTTTACGGGACTCATTAGTTGAGATTACGTGAAATCTAACCGTCCAGTATTAAGCCTCATGAGATAACTCTGATCCGTGGAAGTCGTTTAGTTTTTGAAGTAATTCCGGGGAAGAACTGCTATCGTCTTTCAAAAATATTTGCTACAACAACCTCAACAGCAACCCAATATCGGTACCATACATCCATCCAAAAGTTGATATTAGTCAGCGAACGCTTAAGGGGGGGTAAGGTTTGTTTCGTCGAAAAAAGACCCTTTTTCATGATTTTTTTTAGAAAAAATTATTGCTGTTGGTTTATTTTACTTATTATTATATGAAACTACAACATTTGAAGGATACTTAAAAAAAAGTTTTATTGGAAAAAAGCGAGGAATAACGGATTTATTGTCGATCTCTGTAGGCACCTCGAAAAGAAGTGTTTGTGCGGTGACCAGCCTACAGCATTGTTAGATCATCCGAAACCAAAAAATCAAAATGCTTTCTTTAGTTTATTAGTTTATCTTTCAATTGACGTCGAGTTTTTTTTAATCTTTCAATTTTTCAATTTTTGGTACCATTTTCAAGCCAAAATGACGATTTTAGACGAAAAAATCGACCCATTTGTTATTGTAAAATTTTTAGTAATTTTTGTTCAAAATTTCAAAACGATCGATGCAGTAGTTTTTTCTGTAGGCTGGTCACCGACTTTAAAAATGACATATTTGGGAAAATCTATTCCAAGTTTTGTACACTCAGCGCAGGTAGCTGGAGGTACCGTTATTCAACCTGATGTAACTTCGTTAGTTTTTCTCCGAATGACCTAAAATTTTAACACAATATTCTTGAGATGTTGATGGTTCAGGAAAAAAATAATGAAAAAAAGTTGTCAAACCTTACCCCCCCCCCTTAATAGAACCTTTTATCATAGATATGACCAACCGGAATTGCTGTTTAATAATTTTAAATTTCTGAAAAAATCGGCATGCTTAAGATCGATTTAGGACCTACCTTAAGAAGAATAAGCCATCAAAAATTATATAACTTGTTCGTAACCTATTACCGATAAATTTGCTCTCTGAGAGAGCCATTTTAGGCATAAAAAATAATATTAAAAGGCTTATAAAGAGTTCGAAGAGTAGGTGAGATATTATTGTGGGAGCTTTGTGAATTACTTATAATGCAGTTCAAACACAAAAAAGCTAAGGACTCAGAATCGATACCAATACAGAAAATTATTGTCGTAAATGAGATAGAGTTGATTACATTCTTCAAAAACCTTACATCTCTTTGCAGACGCAATCATCTCAACTACTACTCAAGTACACTGATTCACAAAGACAGAAGATCGTCTCCAAAGTTTATCATACAACTTTGCTACAAGAAAAAACACTAGAGGCAATCACAATGAAGAAATACAGAGAAATTTAGAGGGAAAGAGACTGACAAATATATGCAATTAATACACGAAGAAAGAAGTGCTCAAGTCAAATAAAGTTGTTTTCTGAAGCATTCAAGTAATTCATTGACATAAAGTT
Organism: Zeugodacus tau; assembly: GCA_031772095.1. Taxonomy (NCBI): domain Eukaryota; kingdom Metazoa; phylum Arthropoda; class Insecta; order Diptera; family Tephritidae; genus Zeugodacus; species Zeugodacus tau. The sequence continues at coordinate 82,774,752 of CM062649.1, forward strand.
GTGCTCATTAATGTGTTGATTGCGAATTTGCCGGGGTTTGGAGAAATCGAAGTCTTGGAATCGAGCGAAAATCATTTAAGCGTTACCTGCCACTTAAACTTTGTTGCGGAGATTGATTTCCTGCGCCACAAACGCTTAAAAATCTAGCACACGATACAAAAGCTTACATACACATCTGCTTATAATATGTGTTGTTGTTGCTATTGCATGCTGAATTCTTACGATGAGCGAATTCATCAATTACTGCCGCTTCTAATCAATCTTTCACACTTGCTTAATTTTTCACATTTCGTGCAAATCTTTGCATTTACTCGCCGGCGTACTTTCTTTATCTTCGGCTGCTTTGTGTGGCGGCGGAGAAGTTAGCGGTGTGTGTGTGCTGCAGAGTATGTGTGTTGTTGGTGATTGCTTGCGTGTTTGCTTGCAGTAAGTGAGTGGCGTATAAGTTGTCTTGCTTAGAAATGTTTTTCATCATCATCTCCAACCACATAAACCGGCGCTGTGTTGACTCAGCCCCAGCGTGATACGCTCATCAACGCCGCTGGCAAAGCGAGAATGTCTTCATCTATGACACGGCATGACAGATAGCAATTGGCGACTAGCGACTAGCAGCCATATCATTTGCCAACGACTTCAATGAAACTTTTTGCGAAATACTTGCGTGAGTTGATGGACGCGTGAGTGTATGTGTGTGCGTGAGTTGAGGTCTTTTGTAAGTGAAACGTGCGTTTTGCCGCTGAGACTTACTACACAATAGCACTGCCGGCAGTGGGAGTTGGCAACAACAAAAAAATCTTAACTTAAAAGAAGCACACACACACACTCACGCAGAAAGAAAGTTGTGTACGAAAGCAGCGCAGCGACGTGAGTGACGCAGGAAAATTAGTATTGATGAGCAGCAAAGCGAAAAATACCAATCAGCACTAATCAGCAAATAAGAGACATAAAAACGAAGGAGTGTGAAAGCAGCAGTTGGTAATAACAAAACGCTAGCATACACACTCTCTTACATATGTATGTATATGAATATACTGTGTTAGAGGTATGAGCTGAGGCTGCAAACGAGTAAAAGTTGTACTTTGGCGAAAAAGTTATTGTTGGCTGTCGAAGCAGAAAATTTTGAACGAACACACACATACAAAGATGTAAAACAATCTCCACACACACACCAACAACAAATACAAACACATGTGAGACAGCATTGGTTAGCGCACTTTTAGGGGTTTGGGGCGATCGAAATGAAAATGCGCGCAAAACATATTGCAACAAAAACAGTAAAAAACAACAACAACAACAACGCGGAGGGTGGCAGCAACATGCGAAAGCATAATCATAAAGTTGTGACAACAAACAAATTGTTGGGATAAGGAAGGTGCTGAGTAGCGCGGAAAGTGCAACGAAGTGGCACGTCTGAAGTGTGAAGTGCATAAATGAGCGGGAAAATTAAGAAAGAGCTGCAAATACTTGCCAGCGCCAGCAATAAGCCACCTGAAGGTGCGCTGCAGTTTAGTTCACTTGCATCCCAGGAGTTCACCCATGTGCCAGGCGTAGCTGGTGCAACAGCGCGCGCACACACACTCAAGTGCGCACGGCATTCATTCAACTTTCTATTGGGCACGTACTTCATTTAACTTCAATCAGCAGCGCCCGCACACCCTTTCGTAAATACACACGTAGCGCGCAAGTGAAATACAGTTTTCTTTTTCTATGCTGCTCGTGATGCTCGAGTGTGCAACGAGTGGAATTTAAAGTTGTGAAAAATCAGCTCGCATTTATGAAAAATACACGGAAAGTTTATTTCACTTTTTTGTTTTGTAATAAGTGGCGAAAGATTTAAGAGATGGCGTTGAAGAGCTTTGCTACTTTGTTGTTGGTTAATACATACTCGTATAAACGGTTTTGCCAACACCAACGAATCAGGCTATACTTTTCACAATGTATTTATTAATCAGTAGATGTGCAAATGAGCTTATCAATTTGCTCTCTGTTGGACTTGCTATATGTGATCTTGTTACGAACGGTCTTATTCAAACATTTTTTGGCACTTCTGTTTGACGTTTTCCTAAATTAAGACACCTCAGATCAGATTCAGACATGAGATTACTTACATATAAACAATCTAAGAAAAATAGAGAAATTTTTGATTCCCATAAAATTTCTAAGCTTGAGCCACACGAATTATATATTATATTATATCGATAATAAAGGCCGAAAGTTTCTAGCTGCGCAGATTTTATACAGTTTATCAAAATAGCATAGCTGTTCTCAAAAAATGTCATTAAGTTTGCTTTTGAGCTCGCTAGAAGTCTTTAAAGCTTTCGAGAAGCTTTCATAAAGCTTTCATAAGCATTTCTCAAGAACTTTCTTACAAATATTTCTTCCAATGATACAGAAAATACGAAAAGAAACTTGAAACGCAATATACCAGATGCTGGCGAGCTTGTCTAAAATTATTAACTTACAAATTTAAAAAGAAGCTTTCATAATTTTACAGATCTCTTTAAACAGCGTTAATAAGTCTCCCCCAATTAATTGCAATAAAATTAACGACTTTCATAATTTAACGCTATTCAATTAACTCACACTCTTTTAGCTTAACGAGCGAGATTTATTTTTTTTCTTATCACAATAAAGGTGAATTTACAAGAGCGCGAATTATAAGTGAAAGCTTATGCGGCCAATCGCTGAGCTGCTCTTGGCCGTGTACTCTTGCATAGCAAATGCATTTAACAAAATGATTTTACGCTTCGCTGAAGGAAAAGGTAACGGTAACAATTAAATGCAACCATACAGGCACACTGGTGTATGTGTGTGTTACCATATACGAGGAATTGTGGTGGGGAAATGAAAACCTAAAGACTAGTTACCAAAGGCAGCGAATAAAATACAACATAGTTATAAAGCAGAAGCAAGAGAATAGAAAAAAGACGCAATGAAAAGCGTAAAGGCCAAAGTGAAAGTATAAAACGAAAGCAGTTTTACTCAAAGCAGATTAAGGTCCTTTGTTGCAATTAAATGCGAGAGTGAGCTTGAAATCACTTTTTTATTTAATAAGATGATATATTATAATTTTTATATATTTATATGCATAAGCAAATATGGATTTATGTTTGCATTTCAGGTTATGTAGCCATTTAATTTATATTTTACACAGAATTTTATATTGACTTTTGTGATAATCTTCATTGTTGAAAATCGAAGAGGAATGGAGTGGATTTTTCACATAGTAGATAATGAAAGCATTGCTGGACTATCTCACGGCTATATGAAAAGTATTTATTTGGAATAATTTGTAGGTTTTAAGAAAGGTGTTTGAAAGAATATCAAAAGTGAAGAATATTTATGTCTAATCTCATAAACATTGTTTTTATACTCTCGCAACAAATGTTGCTAAAGAGAGTATTATAGTTTTGTTCACATAACGGTTGTTTGTAACACCCAAAACTAAACGAGTTAGATATAGGGTTATATATACCAAAGTGATCAGGGTGAAGAGTGGAGTTCAAATCCGAATGTCTGTCTGTCCGTCCGTCTGTGCAAGCTGTAACTTGAGTAAAAATTAAGATATCTTGATGAAACTTGGCACACTTATTTCTTAGCACCATAGGAAGGTTGCTTTCGAAAATGAGCAAAATCGGACCACTGCCACGCCCACAAAATGGCGAAAAGCGAAAACACATAAAGTGCCATAACTAAGCCATAAATAAAGCTATGGAAATAAAATTTGGTATGAAGGATCGCACTAAGAAGGGGCATATTTGGATGTAAATTTTTTGGGGAAGTGGGCGTGGCCCCGACCCCTACTAAGTTTTTTGTACATATCTCGCACACCAATAGAGCTATATAAACCAAACTTTCTGCAGTCGTTTTTTTTATCCACATACTATTACAGTCCAAAAGAAATCGGATCATAACCACGCCTACCTCCCATACAAAAGTTATATTGAAAATTACAAAAAGTAGGTTAACTCACTAACGAAAAACGTCAGAAACACTAAATTTCACATAAATAGTGGCAGATGAAAGCTGCACTCAGATTTTTTTACAAAATGGAAAATGGGCGTGGCGTCGCCCACTTACGGGTCAAAAACCATATCTCAGGAACTACTCGACCGATTTCAATGAAACTTGGTTTGTAATAGTTTCCTTACATCCCAATGATATGTTGTGAAAATAGGCCAAATCGCTTCACAACCACGCCTACTTCCTATATACCAGAACTTTGAAGACAATCTGAATCGTTTACTTTACAATATATAAAGTAAGCACTAGTGAAGATATCGGTGCAGAACTTTGCACAAATACTACCTTTATAGTGTGGAAGCCCCATTCTAAAAATCGCCGAAATCGGACCATAGGTTTTTAAGGCCCCATATATCGAACACGAGGACCTCGGTGCTTCTAACCTAATACTATGGTTTCCAAATTTCCATGGACTTTATACAATATATATGACGAATATGTGGGTCAAATTGTGTATTATATAATATAAATAAAGTTAAATAAATAAATTGCGAGAGTATAAAATGTTCGGTTACACCCGAACTTAGCCCTTCCTTACTTTTTTTTTATTTTCTTTAAATATTATTTGTCCTAAGAAATATAGGCACGTGTGTTTTTTAGACGTGTGATTTTCGATGAGGAAATTCTTTCTTCGGAGTTGAAAGCTGCTATTTGATTTATGCACAGTTTGGTTTGCCAATGAATAAACTGACTCCGGAACAACAGCGACGGTCACTTTCACGAAATCCTGTTTAAAACATTAAAGGCAAACACTTATCTTTGTAATAAAGTTAAATCCTGGTTTAAATTAAATTGTATGCGTTTTACTTGTTTTACTTGTTGTAAACCAAATGTTAAAAAAACACACACTATTTTCTAAATTTTGTTGAATACTTAGTAGAACTCCTAAAAACTTCTCTTCATAGTATAATCCCTTGAAATTATAGGATCCTACTATGAGCTTTAGATTTGCATTCAAATTTTATTATTTCGCAAGTGTTGGTTTTGTCGGACTTTGGTATCATATAGTAACAATTAAAAAATCCTGTAAGTTCATATCAGTATCTTATTTATATTTGAGCATGTATGAAGATTTGTATATTGTGTGAAACTTTTCCGATACTTATATATATATATGTAGCTTAGTCACTCTTCTGCCGAATTTCGAAACATAAAACTTAGTTTGTGTTAGCGTAGAGCACTTTCATGCATGTAAAACGCTCATATATATATATTTAGGTACTATATACTAGACATATTGTATGAATAAAAGAGAAAATAAATCAGCTGCGGCAGCAAACTTTCAACTTCTTGCTTTAAGCTTTCCGAAAAAATTATCAGTACCAGCAGAGATTATGTTGTAGTTACTTGCAAGTGTCAGAAAATCTAAAATGGGTCCATCAGATAAGTTGAAAATGAACCAAACCATAAGCATGTGCGAGCTTTAGGTAAAAGTAATAGCTTTGGCATTGCGAAAGCTTAAGTAGTGGAGACTTAAATTTCTTTTTTAAAGTAATTTTTGATGAGTGAGTAAAGTATTGTAGCTACTTCTAATAGCAATTTCCAACATTTAGCTGAACTCAAAAGCTTCTATAAGTACAGTTATTTTTTCCACTTACAGATACTAGCAATAATTACTAGGCAATCGCTGCTATTAATTGCTCAAATATTTAATAGCACTTCCACAACAACACTGCCACTCACTTCAAAACAGTTCACAGAGTGTCACATGTCCTTTATATATATATGTATACATATATGTGTGTGTGTGTGTTTGTTAAGTGTTTGCGCTGCAGCGTGTCACATTTGTCACTATATAGTATATGTACAGTTAGAAGTGTAGTCTGTACACTTTTAAGTGATTTTGACACTTGACTTGTGATCTCTTGATCAACAAAATTCAGACAAATATGATTTATATATGAGTTATTACCAAACATGCCACAATCACACACACACATACAAACACACTCACACAAACGGTTATGTATGTAAGCACTTCGTTCGCACACCATGTGAGTTCATTGATTATTCTCGTCAACAGCACCACACACAAGTACCAAAGCTTGAGAGAGCCCCTTTCGAGCCGCATAAAATAATAACACCTTTATGCCGCAGCAGCGACGCGCTTTGCTATAAAATCTGGCTGGCAGATTGCAGCAAGTCTGCAAGTCAATCAATCAAAGCGACAAGCTAGTGGTAGTAGTAGCCTGTCTGACAGCCAGCAACAAACCAACGAAGCCAGCCAGTCAACCAACAGCTCAGCCAACTGTTCAGCCACTCAGCCAGCCCAACATTTAGTCAGCCCATGTCTAACTGTATGCCACAACGCCGAGCTGAGCTGAGTCTGTTCGCACTCGCTTATGTATACAATTTTCATTTTGAATGGCTGGCTGTTCAAGTGTTTTCGAGTTGATTTACGTGCAAATCCATCAATTCATTAAAATATTAAAATTGCTGGGAGTCGAACATACACATACATACACAGATTTTGCGGTGTGCTCGGTGTGTGTGTGTACCGTGAGGACTTCGAGGTGTGAGCGTCGACAAGCACTTTTAGCGTTGGCTGCTTAATCGATTTGCTTATATTCGCCGTTCTAATTTGAAAATTAATTTGCAAAGTAATTTACTGCGCCGCCAAACACACACACACACACATACATACACCCACACATATGAAAAATATGCTCATATGTGCGGAGCCAGCAGGATGCGGCGGCAGGTGCCACGCTCATAACCGAAATGAGCTAAACGAATGCAAATTCAAATTGTGCTGTCAATCTCGCTTGTCAATGCAAATGCGTAATGTTGTCGATGTTGGTGTTGATGGCCTATTTAGGTAGGTGTGAATGCGTGCGGAGAATCATCATTATCATCATCGCTGCTATTAATGCTGTTGTTGTTGTGCTTAGCTGTTTTTGTGTTTTTAGTTATGCCGACATTTTCGAGTGCGTCTCCACGCCACACGTTGTTATGTTCATCAATTCATCAATGCTGCAGTGCCATCAATCTGTGCATATGCTTTTTGGTGTCTGTGTATCATAGATGATTGTATGTACGAATGTGTGTGAGCTTTAAGTGCTTTTGAGAAATTCGTCATTAATTTAAAGGCTTTCAGGCGACACTCATAATTGGAATTATTTAAGTATGCAACGACAATCGCTTAATAAGTACACGTGTTTTGACATACCTAGCCACATATGAATATCTAATGTACGCTGTAAATTATTCTTAACCTCAAAGTGGTTTGAAAATTAAGATGAAATATGATAATTCGAAGTATCGATTTTAATTAAGTAGACATTTTTTAAATTTTCTACATTACTAATAATTGCAGTTTTGTTACTCAGAGGCTAGCGGGGTATTCTTTTCATTACATAATATCGCATGGAATTTTATATAGTTTATTTTCAAATCCAATTTCAGACATAGAGCTTTCACTAAAGAAAAAGCTTTTATATATCGGAGCTTCCACTATCTTTATTGAAGCAAGTATAAATAATGAATATTATAAATTTAGACTACGAACTTCCACTAAAAATGAAAGCTTTCAACGTTCAGAGCTTTCACTCATTGAAAGTTAAAATAAGAAATTTTTTAGTTGAAGTGAATTTCCGTAATTGAATTACATTTAAATCTTCCACTTTACCAAAATACTTGTTCGGTTTGAGCGCCATCTACCGGGTCAGAAGATAATATGCAGCTGACTAAAAGCTTTACTTTTCACTCTCTGCCTCTTACATTCCCAAAACAGAGACTGATGCCAACTGTTGGTTCTCTTCATGTCAATTCACAACCCAGTGTCATGCAGTATACTTCTCCGCCTATCTTTAAAAGAGTTATTTTTCTGGCTATCTTTTATTTTGTCTATTGATAATATCTAAGCGATCTAGCAGAGAACACTCAGATATCCAGAAAAAGTTCTTATGAAGTAATGAAATAGAAAAAGTTTTTATATGAAAATTCAACCAAATATCCGTCTAACGTTTTCAGTTCGAGTTCGAGAAATATTAAAATTTCGATACAGTTATTAATGACAAAGAACACATTAAGATCCAAGCTTACTGAAGGTAAGAGATTTCAACGAACTTATCACTAATATTGACTCACTATGGAACAAGGAAGCCTTGACTAATTAGTATTTCACAATTATTGGTATCATATTATATTTCGTAAAACCAACTTCATTTTCGTAAATAAAATTAAAGAACCCCTCTTTATGTAGAAATAAACACTTGTGTATATATTTATATTTCCCTGAACGCTGCCACTCAGCTGAAATTACGTCTGGGTCATTTGAAAATCGCCATGAATTCACACGGCGTTTATGCATGGTATATACACTGTATGTATGTGTGTGTGCATTCGAATTTCGTTGCTCATGGGAATGCCGCGAAGTACAATATTTGCATGACCTTTCACGCTGTTTGCAATGCAATTTAGCGCTCAGGTAATTTACATAATTAACGGTAAAATAACACGCTCACCATGGTGCATTGCATTGGACAATATGAAATTGGAATATGCGCGCTATTAAGGTGGGGGAATATTTGAGAAAGAAGAATGCAATTGTATAAAACTATAATTTATGGTGTAGAGGAAGGTGAATATTAATAGACAGTAGAAGCTAAGAGAAATAAATATTGTTGGTAATTATCTCAATGCTTTCTTATTATGGATATTTATTTAACTATAAAAAATTTGTTTAAGCTTTTAATGAGTGAATTTTCTGAAATATTAAAGCTTTCATTTAAGGTAAAAGCTCATAGCCTAAATATGTTAAAATTGTTATTTATGAGACGTGTGAAAGTAACGAAAGTTAAAAGCATTTTCAGTGAAAGCTTCGAAAGTTAAAAGCTTTTTTAGTGAAAGCTCCGAAAGCTAAAAGCTTTTTTAGTGAAAGCTCCGAAAGTTAAAAGCTTTTTTAGTGAAAGCTCGCCATCTGAAGCTGGTTTAGAAAACAACGAAAAATAAAATTCATCCAAATGTAGGTACCTTTAAAAATAAGTTAGTCAAAATAATTCGTTAAAATAATTGTACGCGCCCTAATGTGCAAATTTGTGCTCTTCCGCTTTACTCATTGCATATGTAAGTAAATTGTGAGAATTCATTAAAATTGTGCTCATTTTAAAAATGCGCTGAAGATATGCGAGCGAAAGCACGCGAACAAATTAAGGAAAAAAGCAATATTTTTTATTTATAATGTTGTTTGTTTTGTAGTGGTTTTTAAAGAGGTCATAAATGCTCATAAGTGAGCGTGTTGCAAAGAATGATTAAGTGAAATAAATTAAATTTTATTTTTAACATTTTTGTACTTAGGAAATGAGTTATTGATTTAAAGTGGAATTTTGTGAAAGCTTTCATCGTAAGCTCCACAGTAGGTAAGTTGCAAAGGTGGCGATATCTGAAAAACTATAATTTTGTATATAATTTGAGTACAACAACACGACCCCTCAAACGTTGGCTACCGAATTATATACTACGCTGTATATCATTAACATAAATAAGTACGTGAGTTATGTAAAGTGGGTATGGCGAGCAAAAACAAATGCGTCAATGCCGTGAAATGAATAGCCGCATGAAGGCAAATGTACAAATTGCATGCGGAAATGTTGTTTTCTGCACCGCAACTGAATGAACGCTGAACAAGCGCACCCCAGCGCTGCCACGCCCAATGTGACCAGCAAAAATAAAACATTTGCGAGCGCATAATGACAGCGGCGAGCAAATGAAAAGTGCAAAATAGTATGCAAACACACACACAGACACACACATGCAACTGCTGACTAAAGTGATTCAGAGAAAAACGCGCTAATAAAGTGAAAATGGCGTATGATGACGCGCCAGCGAGCTTTCCCAACCGGCTGAGCAGGGGATTTAGTGTGCATAATAATTTCCATAGAAATGCCGGTTTTCAACAGCGTGAGAGAGCGTTGCATTTCACTCATATAATTTCGTCAATTGACATTTTTTGTTTTTGTGTTTTTGTTGTTGTGTTTTTGGGTTTCTGTGTTGCCGCCCAACGCAATTATTTTTCCACACTTTCGCTGCTAGCGAGTGAATGGCGTGTGTTTGCGGCGATGGTTGTTGTATTTGTTGTTGTAGCATGAATACATGGCTCACATTTATTTTGCTGACAGTTCGCTGACTTTCGGATGCACGCTTCTGTGCATTGACCGCAGACACGCTCGTAAATACCAATTTCAAAATGATGATTTCCAGCGAAGACAACACACACACACACATTCATATACAAGCAGACATTTAAGCCGTATTTTTCTGTTTTGAAAAGGAGGGAAATAAAAACAACTCGCAAACATAAACATCATATAACCAAATAACCATTTAAATGCGCAAAGTGGTCGCGCATAATGACACCGAATTCTATCAACTAACAATCGCACTCACTAATGAACTCTCGGCGCGCATTTAATTTTTGCTAAGGAGATACTTTAAAGCGTGCCGCAAATGATAGTGTTTGCATTGTGCTGACTATTTTGTGTTAAGTGTTTGGGGAGTTTTCGCTTTTTGTTACCCTTAAAAGCTCTCGAGCACTCTTTTTAAATTAATATATAACTGTTTTTATGGCATTACTATTTTAATAATTTTAAGTGGAATATACCTCAGGTTGTGTCTCCCCGTGGACTATGCAGACCAGCATTGCCTCGTGTCCTTCGCCGGAAAAGACGATAGGGCGCTCAACGGATATCTCGGGTGGGTCTGAAAATTGAAAGAAATTTTAAATATTTTCTGATGAAAACGTTGATGGATACTGAAGAAATTAGTTCTATTGTATTTACTTAAATATTATTTTAAATGGAATGATCCTTCATTTTATTACTTTCAAAATGCTTGAAACTAAAACCTCAAGTGTGCCTTTAAGTTGACTATCCTCAGTTTAATAAACTACACATTTAAATGTATAATGTCTATTCAACCCAATAATTAATATAAATCTCAAACTCAATCTCAATCTCAATCTCAGTCTCAGCCTCAGTCTCAATCTCAATCGAGTTTTTCATCTCAATTGAGTTTTTAATCTCAATCACAATCACAATATCAATCTCAATCTCAATATCAATCTCAATCGAGGTTTTAATCTCAATCACAATCTCAGTCTCTATCCCTATCTCTATCTCTATCTCTATCTCTATCTCTATCTCTATCTCTATCTCTATCTCTATCTCTATCTCTATCTCTATCTCTATCTCTATCTCTATCTCTATCTCTATCTCTATCTCTATCTCTATCTCTATCTCTATCTCTATCTCTATCTCCATCTCCATCTCCATCTCTATCTCAACGTCAATCTCAATCTCAATCACACTCTTAGTCTCAATCTAAGTCTGAGACTGAGATCTCAATCTCAATGTCTATCTCAGCTCAATTGTAATCTATATATATCTCTATCTTTAAAACTTTTTAAGAACTTGTTAGTAAAAGAGATAAGTACAATATACAGAGACAATATTCTTTAAAAAATACCGAATCTGGTTCCCTTGGAAACAAGTTCTTCGTATACTATAATCTAGTAATAATAACGGTAAAAATTTACATTACAAGTAGCAACTTCCTTTGAACTTAACCAAACCTTTTCCGACGCATTCGCTAATCGAATTTAACTGAAGGCCTTTACTTGAAAAGGAGTGCTGCCAAAGAGCAAAGTATTTACACAAATATAAACAGACGAATTTCCACAGACACCCATACTGCCAGATGGACGAAAAATATGCGTAAACGCAACGCACAGAGAATCCCTGCATATAAGAGCGCATAAATAAATACGAGTACTTTTCATTTGTACTCCATTCGACGACCGTCGGTATTTCACCGCATGCCGGCCTGCTGCTTCAATGTTACGATTTTTTCATATATTTTTTTTTGCGTTCCCTACTTCACTACATTATATTGTACAATATTTATTAAAAGCGATTTTGTACTTGCAACTTACATAGGACATGCAGGACGACTTGACTGGATGCCGGTTGACCGACGCCGTTGTTGGCTGTGCAAATGTAGACGCCGCCCTTGTGCCGGTCCACATTCTCGATCGACAGGATGTGCGAGTGTAGTTTCTCCTCGCCTGTTCCAGAGAAAATCGGTGGAAATGAAATATATAAAAAAAGAGAACAAAACGGGATATGTGTATAAAATAAATTTACTGCAGTGATGGAATAACGGAGTGATTGAATGATCAGAGCGGGTGTGTGGGGTTGAAGGAAATGTACGCCGCCACGAAAGAGGAAGTGGTCGATATGCGAAGGATGCTGGAATTGAAGAATGTGGCATGGCAAATTGTTGAAGTAAAAAAAAAAAAAATCAAATAACAAAAGCGAAAACAAAAATAAAGTGTAATAAATAAAGTAAATAAAAAAAATTAAAGAAATGCAAAACAACAACTTCGACAGTAGTGGAGTACGCAGTGTGAGTGGAAGGTAAACAACAACAATGCAGCAATTGGGCTGCGAGAATGCGAGTCAATAAAATTGAATGGCACTTTTAATTAAATCAACTGACATCACTGTGCCGTTCACATACGTAAATATGACTGGCGTAGCATGCTTTTAGGCGTTGTGCCACATATTTCTTGGCTTTATATTTATTTTCTGGATTTTATTTATTTGATTTTTTGATAAATGCAAAAACTTCACTGATGCAGCCAGATAGACACTCAAACGCCCCACGCCGGCGGAAGTGCGTAAATATGTACACAGGAAACAAAACAAGCTTCAACTAACCTACAAAAAAGTTGAAAAAAAGAAATAAAGTTAAATAAAAAAATAAAAAGTAAAATAAAAGTAAAACAAAAGTCCGTAAAATATTTACTTAAACAATAAACTATGAAACACAAAATGGAAGTGTAGTTGGAAATGACTCAGGAAGCAAGGTGGTGGCGGGTAGGATAATATGCAAAGTATGTTTATTTGAAATGTTTTATAACTTATTCAAATCTTACCGTTGGGCAAAATATTATTCTTACGACTCCAAGTTACGTTCGGCGTCGGATTACCGGAGGCCGAGCACTCAATACGCACCGATGAGCCCTTTTTGACTTGCAAATGTCCGCCGGTGCTAATGTGATGGATCCTTGGTGGCACTGTGCGATGGCGAAACAGCAAACGGCATGAAAATATATACAAGCAGAACGAGAGAAAGTAACATTAGAAATATGCAAAATAGACAAGTAAGTGTAAGCAGAAGGAAGGAAAACAATGTAGAGCAAAACAACGCAACAGGATGCCATGGCGTATACGCAACAGCATTTTCACTCCCTCTGTCTGTGTGTACTCTAAAGCAAACAAATCAATTGGAAAGGGAAGCGGTCGAGTGTGGCGTTGACACTGCCCAACATGCCTACACAAGTCCAGCTAAATACAAATGCTAACGTATTTATATTTTATTGGTGTTGTTGCTATTTGAAATTATTATGGTCAGGTCGCTTGCCTTCCATAGACAGCACAGCAATTTAATTCAATGTTTGGGAATTTGCAAACGCAACTAAAGGTTTTGCAGCAAAATTCGTTTGCATTTAAAGGCAATATTGTTTCCGGGGCCCACACATAAATTCACAAAAGGCACACACACACACACACATAGAAAGAAATAGATGTAAAGTAGTGCGTAGTATATATGTGTGCGCTGCCTGTTTGTGTGAAAATTATTTTACAACTGTTTTCAAATTAAGATTTAAGGGAAATGTAGGGCCCAGTGCAGCCGTTTAACAATTCCTGCAATTTCATGTAAATTACTAACATTCTTGCACAATCTGTATATACTATATACGCAATGGCAACTGTGGGGTTTTAGTAATGGAAATGTGGAAAATATTTAACTTATTTGTGGTATATAAATGTGGCTTAGTGTATTTCTTTGACACGGAAAGATTTTTATAATTTTTGTAGGTATAAATATGCAATTAATTTGTATTTAGTTTTAGTCACAAGTATATATATATTTATTCTTTTAATTATGGCACCACAGCAGTCTACTAACTGAATCTGAACAGTTGCACACATTACGGTATACACGCTTAACAAAGTTTGCCACCTCAAGATCACATCAATTAATTTAGAAATATTTTTGAAAATATAGAAATATATTGAAAATTGTAAATTTTAAAAATCGTAGGTCATTGTATTGGAAGTACCTTCAACTTTAATATTAGGTTTACAACTTTGCTTCCGTCGTTTTTTTGTAAATTTAAGGCTTTCACTTAGGACAGCCTCACCGTACGTATCCGAAAGCATTCGTTGAGCCTCAGCCGCACTTTTCTTGTAATTAAAAAGAAAAGCAAAATTTCCCGAAAATGTCGAGAATTCGGCTCAAAAAGTGACAATTTCAATTGAGAATAAGTTTGGGATGCAAACAGATCTCTACAAATATTTTGTTGGGTTTATGTTGACATAAATGTCCAAGAGCGATATAAAACGATTTAATCGATTTAATCGACCAGTGCTTGACCCTAGAAACATCTGTTGGAAAGCGGAAGCAAAGTTGTAGACCTAATAACATTTTAAATTTTTTTGCGTCAGTTGGGGAACTTTTTTTGGCACCTCCGAAGATAGCACATAACTCCGTTATTTTCAAAAATTTTTGTAAAAAAATATTTTAAATATAGCTGAAAATAAGGTATATTATGAAAAAATTCGAATATTTTATAACTCCTTAAAACCTAACTTCAAGAAAATATGTAAACTCAGAATGTACTATGTAGGCCGCTTTTAGTTGGTAGATAATGGTGGATCTGTAGATGATTCAAACCACCAAATTGTGCCTTAAAATTTCAATTAACGATTACTTTGTATATGTCTTTGTAAGAATCTACTCATATGCACCACAAAATAACCTATTAATTCATAGCTAAAAACAAATATAGCTTTATTAAGCAAATTAGAAAGTTGTAAAGAGAAGACTGCAACCTGTGTTAACCGATAAATATGAGTTTGAAAGGTATATACTTCAACATTGTATGGCAAACGCTAATAAAATCTTTCGAAATGTATTATTTATTATTAAATGTATTAATCTACATTTCCTAAAAAAAAAAAATTTATATTTGAAAATTCGTCAGCAACTATATTCCAACAAGGTATATATGCACTTTGAGGCTGAAAATAGAGAATTACTTTGTTCATGAGTGTACGATACGAGTATATGTGTGGATGCATTACTTGCTAATATGAAGTGCTGTGCTGCTTTTGACAACCGAAGTCTCGTTGAGTGATGATGTTTTACACTGCAATGGTTTTGCACAAACTGAAGCAGCGCTGCAGGCACACACCCACAAACCCAATATATAGCTATTACATATACATATATATTATATATTAGTATATGAGGATCCATGTACTCAAATTTTATGTAATTTTTAATATGCATACCCCGAAAAGCTGTCAAGTAGCCACACAGCTTTGCATATGCACGTCAATCACTTTCCAAGCACCCAAAAACTACGCATACGCACTCACACATAAATATGCGTAAACTTATATGGGACCACATGCGTTTGTTTGTATTTACGCTTATCCAACAACATCCAGCAACGAACATTTCTTCGGAATATTTTCAATTTTCCATATTAGGTTTTAGTTTGCCATAGTCACATGACACACCAACGGCCAGCCAACCAACGTGGCATACCCAGCTTGAGGCAGCCAATCTGTGCTCCACTAGTTCGGCTCTACGTCCTTGAATGTGGTTTTCTCTTACGCTCATTTTTCTTGTTTCTTTGTTTTCTGATTTTAGTTCACTTGATATTCAAACTAACCCATCTAAGCTACGATTTACCCCTGAGCTCCAAAGTAGTTAAGTTAAAAAAAGAAGAAGAAGAAGAAGAGTGAAAGATGAAAAAAAGCGTCG
Organism: Zeugodacus tau; assembly: GCA_031772095.1. Lineage (NCBI taxonomy): Eukaryota > Metazoa > Arthropoda > Insecta > Diptera > Tephritidae > Zeugodacus > Zeugodacus tau. The sequence goes on from CM062649.1 coordinate 82,790,613, forward strand.
ACCACATTGCCATGCACATGCCGCATGAGGCAAGACAAGACAAGGCAAAGTTTTATGACAGCAAAAAAGTGCAAATAAATAGATTTTTACTTCATTGTTATGTGAGTAGACGAAATTATGGAAATTTCACTTTGGCTTAGAGATAATAGAAAAGTTTATGTGCAGCTGATGGAGCAGACAGCCGAGGCTTTGGGTGTATTATAGTAGGTGAGTGTGAGTTATATGTAGGTGTGAGTGGAGCGATGGTAACGTTCAAGAAAATTAATAAATTAGTTGCAGTTTGGTGTAATGTTCCGTTATGGTTTAAGAAAGTTAATTTTTATTAACATAAATACGTTGAATCACATTTTTTTGCTAGAAAATATCAATTTTGAATTTCTTATCATTTCAGGTTACTCATACGCCATGTATGCTTCTCCATAAAATTCCCTTTAATGACAAAGCAGCAATAACAAAAAATTTAAGCTTTATGTCAACAATTACATTACGAACTAGTATACAAAAATAAACACACATATGCAATCACGAAAATGTGGCGAGCTGAATTAAACCGCAACGGCAAATGAAAATCATAATTAAAATGAATTTCCATTTGATTTTGTAAAGTGAAAAGTCAATAACATTAAATCAAATTTGCGTGCATACAGCTGGAACATCAATTAAACAACGGCACTAATAAGTGGTGCCCTACAACAACAACAAAAACTAAACTGAACATTTGCGTGGTAGGTTCCGAAATTGTGGTCGACAGCGTGAAATACATTATTGTTCAACAATAATGAGCGGCCGCAATAATACTTACACACATCACACATACATGCTTACTTGCATGCAACTTTTGATGAATATTTCCAAAAATTTTCGACACGCTAAAATTGATTGCAATGCGTGGAAAATTGGCGCTGCTTCCAATCAATATAAGGAAGCAATATGTTGAAATTATTAAAATGGGGGTCTTAAATGTTTATAATGAATTTTTTATGAAAGAAAGGACTGTGAGGAGAAGCTTTTGGATGGTTTTGCTCCCAAAAATGTCATCGCGAACATAATTTTCAAAGGGAAGGCTTATCTGAGCTAGAAAGTATGTATGATAACAGTTTTTATTTTAATTAATTTTTGAAATATTTTTAAAATCCAAGCTCACAAATAGAAATTTCCAAATGTGTTTTGAACTAGTTCATTTTTAACTAGATAAGAAACAGCGCATATGAAACTAGTTAGTTTCAAACTAGTTCAAAATAAACTAGAGAGCATACAGACCAATAATTTATAACCAGTTCCCCAACAATTATTTCTGGTATTTAGTTTTGAGTTTCGAGCATTTAGTGCTGAACTGGTTCAGATGGCACTAGTTGTAAACTAGTCTATATTACTCCATTTTCTATAATATGGATCGAAATGCGAACTCTTTCATAAAAGTAGGCTCAGGAGCGGCCGAATATACCATAGTGAGACATAAAGTAAGTCTCACATATATTTAAAATGATCCTCGGTAAGCAATTTACTACTCGTTACAAGTTGTAAACTAGTCCTGTGTGTTAAGCCATCTGTCATCTCGAAATCAGCCATATTTCAAATAAAACTAATTTAAAACTAACTTAGATCGTAGTACTTCTGAAAAATGTTTTCAATTAGTCCAATGTAACTAGTTGCCACCACCAATAAATCAGTAAATGTCAAAGCTTGAATGCTGGGTTTTTCAATCAGAGCGCTACAAAATGCCATTATGTATGGAATTTCACATTCGGTATTCGTATGAAGTGCTTAAATCGTCACTGGCTTGTTTGCATACAACACAGACTTGACTAACACGTTCACCAAACTTGGTTTCGAATAAATCGATTGTGACATTCGCTGTGTGGTTTGTGGCGCCGTCCTGTTGGAACCACATATTGTCCAAGTCCATATCATCCTATTCGGGCCAAAAATATTCAGTTATCATTGAGCGGTAGCGATTCCCATTCACAGTAACGTGCCGGTCTTGATCATCACGAAAGAAGTACGGCCTATGGAATAGGTGTGGATTGCTGCCTGACCAAAAACGCATATTTTGCTTATTGACGAAGCCATTCAGCTAGAAATGAGCCTCATCGCTGAAGATGATTTAGTGAAACCGTTGACATTTTAAATAATATGGCAACACCCACCGACAAACACATAAAAAAGCGCGACTCGAAATAAATGCGAATTGGTGTATTTGAAGGTGTGTCGACGAATGCCAGCAGTCATTATAACAGGTTGTCGGCAGACTGCGTTCATTAGTAGATTGAGTGAGTTTGTGGTGTCTCTTTTTTTTGGCTTACTGCTGCCAAGCTTCACAAGCAGTTGAACTCATTCAAGTTTTGAGTTGACGCAAATTTGCATATTTGAAGAATTTAACTTTTCGAAACTTTCACAACTCTGACGACAAATTCAAGTGTTTGCGCTGCCAATTGCCAACTTTGACTGCAAAATGATGCCAACCATATACTTATACCTTTACATGGGTACATGTACACAACTGCATTGATGGCCGGACAGACCAGACTGACTGAGTGAGCGGTTAGTGAGTGAGTGAAGCGACAGGGCGTGGCATGCAATTATTGCAACATATGTTGCCGTCAAATGATAACAACTCGACTGTGATTTATGGTCTGGTCTGTGGCTAAATGAACGAATGGGAAAACATGTACGGACAGTTAATTTGCCGCAAATGTACACCGGACCAACAGCAAAAATAATAACAACAAAAAGTGCAACAACATACAATATAGCAGCCGTAGCTCGAATGAGTAGCTCACTGTTATAAGTTTATAGTTTGTATATGAGGACCTTAAAAATTATACCAAACAAAAACACTCACACACACACACTTACATATGTAATGCTGTTTACGAGTGCTGTGTAGTAGCGCACTAACTACACCACAATCAAGCTTCCAAGCCAAGCCAACACACACTTGCATCAACATAAACATGATGTAATGATGGTCCACTTGACACTTTGTGAATATTCTGACATAAATTAACAACAGCAATAAGCAAATTGCACAGACCAAGGCAGCACCAACACACAAGAGAGAGAGAGAGTGCGGGAGAGAATGAAAGCAGCAGAGAGTGCAAGCTAGCATTTGGTTAAGTCATTTGTAGGCCGAGTCACTTGTTTCACAATGTCGAACGGAGGGTGTACGTGTGGGTTCAGTCGAGAGCGGCTTTGGTGCGGCATAGCAGGCGACAGCTGGCTCTGGTTTACGATAAATAACGGCAGTAATTAAAATTACGCAAATATGTTGTAAGCACAATTGAGGAATTTTACAGTTACAAATGGAATGATAGGAAAAACGGCAGTGTTAAAGTTACAAGTGAAGGGTAGAGAGGCATAGCTTGAAGCAAAACTTATCTTCGACATTTGGTACTTTGTGTGTACTGAAATTTATAACCCAAACTATAAGAAAAGTTAAAGCGTTAAAAGGTCATAAATTGAAAGTGAGGAAGAAACTAAAATATGCATATAGGCATATATACAATTCTTATTTCTTAAGTATAACGCTTTACATGCATTATACTATATTTATTGCTCTTGAGAGAGTTGTTGTTTGTTGGGTTGAGTAGAGATTAAGCAACTCCATAAGAATTCATCCGACGATTCAGAGTTATTTTATCAACTTGAGTTTGAAGTTATTGTAGTTGGCGAGACTTCTGAGAAGGTTTTCAGTGTTGATATTTATGACACAAAAAGCAAATAATACGTTCCATACTTGTAAAAAGACCAAAAGTCTTTTGCATAGGTTTCATTTAAAAAATTTTATTGAAGCTAAAAAATCCTGGAACTAATAAATCTTCGAAGAATTTCAACATATTTCTGTTTTATATTTTTATATTTAAATTTTTAGTTGATAAATATTTCATTTTTATGAAAATTTTTAATTTTTCCAGGCAGGGTTATCCTTGTGAAATAAACCGTTAGTTACACCAGTTCATTTTATAAGGCAACTATATCGTTTTGTATAATAAGAGCCAGTAAAATTATGTACCATAAAAATTTTCATACAACTCATCTGAAATAAAATGTTACGTATACGCAGTGGGCAACACTAATCAAACTAAATGTAATATCTGGTAGCAATTGTAGGTATGTATTAATGAATGTAAACATTTCTTTAGAAAAAAAGTTCAAAAAATTACATATACACTGCGCGTCATCAGGATAACGCCCTCCCAAACATGCTTGGTTGATACCAAATATTTTCCATAGTATTTGGGTTAGAGCTACAAAATTCTATTCTAACATACTTGAAACAATTTGCCTCAAAATAAGCTATAAAAGGACACGATTTTTTATAAAATTTTAATGAATTAAAAACCAAAGCAGTACAAAAATTTGCAAACGAAAACTGCGTCATCAGGATAGCGCCCCCAAATGTAATGTTAATTATCTTGCATATTTTGGGAACCACAACCACCAAATTTTTTGTGGTGCTTAAATGATTAGTTTTTTTTTCATTGTTGTACAATTTGGGAAGAATAATTGTTTTATCTGTGAAGGAAAAATTCAAAATCGCAACGGTTTATGAATGTGGACTGTTTTTGCTTAAAATTGTCGAAAAAAAAATTTTCTTCGAAATAAAGAAACTTATGAAAAGAGCAAATGTGACAGTAATCGTCGATTTACGGAAGCAGGCCAGCGGTGTATAGTCGGAGAAGCCTCAAATTATCACGACTCCTCCGTCAAAATTGAAGAAAAAATAATGAAGTGATCAAACCAACTACTAAAAAGGTGGTTAAGAAGCTGAACGTTTAATAAGGCAGAAACTAAAGAAAAATCCACCACTTAATAAGTTACGAAAAGAAATACGCCAAATAATTAGGATCGAACACGCTTAACCTTTGAAGTTGTGGCATCATCTCATATTTTCGGATGAGAATATATTTATTTCTTAAAGTCCAGATGAAAAAAGTCTAGAATGGTATTTACAGCATAACAACTGAATTTGAAGCTTGTCCAGTATGTAAAAGCCTGATACAAAACCAAAATTTCGGTGTTCTGAAGTGGCCGCCATACTCCCCAGAACTAAATATTATAGATAACGTGTGGGGCTGGTGTATGAGAGTGTTAAGCAATATACCACCAAAAGCAAACTAATCGACGACATAAAACTAATTAGGTCAACCATTACACTAGAATTTATTACCAAACTATAGAGTTCTCTCCCCAATAAAATTTATGAAGTTGTTATTAACAAGGTGGCACCGCCCATTACTAATTTCGGTTAAAAATATTCAAATTATAAATGAATAATGTTAAGTTTGATTTTTCATATAAAATAAGCGGAAAAAATGAAGTGATAAGTTTAAATAGAGTCGAAATACTACAGATCTGGCTATAGTTATACATAAAAAACATATATATATTCTTGACAGTTTCTTTCTAAAATATTAATTTTAATTTAAAAAATTTCATAAACCACTAAAAAATAATTTCAAGTCTAAATAAATATCAAACGAAATCTGTTTTTTGCCATTATTTGATTACAAATAAACTGTCATCAAACAGCTCATAACAATTGACTACGCTTATGATAATTAATAAATTTTTTTTGGTATTTTTCAATAAAAATTAAAAACTTTTCTCTGCGTCACTTTGAAGAGCAATCAAAAATAAATAATAAAAAAAAAACAAAATAGAATATAAAAATTAAATCAATAAGCTACCACAAACGATGTGCCAAATATATCAATAACAAATATTTGTGAAAACTTTCCAACTAAAATTTTCTTGTAATTTGCGATGAACGAATTCTATTATATAGGTTGTTGTTGTTATAGAATTGTCGCTGTCGCATGGAAATTTCAGTGAAGTTCGACTTGCGGTCTGTGGCAGCTGCCACACTGCCACTCACTGACTCGCTAAGTGCTTGAGTGATTTTCGCCGTAGTCATCAAAGCAGTAAACCATTAAATTTGATCAATTGGACTTTTTACTTTTGAACTTTTGTTGTTTGTTTTTTCTTTCTAACTGCAGCTTGTGTTTTTTGCTAACCGCAGCAGCTTGCGGTTGGTGGGTGGCGTTAGACATCTACTAACGTCCAACTGTCGCCCATTTGACTCTGGCCGTTAGCGACGCAGTTCTTTCAGCAGCAGCAGCAAATATTCATAAAGTCGATTGAGACGAATAAACTTTGCAGAAAATGAATGCATTTTATTATTGACAAAGGGCAGCCGCAACAACTATACTTGTCGCCGCCGCCGCCACAGTCGCCAAACTTGCCACAGACGTCGCCCATGCGATGACTACATACATACATTTGTATTTCATGGGAATGCTTTCGTCAGTGTCTATTGCTGGCTGCTTGCATACTTTGATTGGTCGTTTGTATGCTGTATGCTTTCTTTCTTTCTTGTTATGTTAATAAAGTGCGCTTTGTTGTTGTTTCTTTTGGTTTTTGTTAAATAAAAAATTCATAAGTTTTTGCTGGACAATCGTCTGCTTGTGCTTAGTGCAGTCACTGAGATGATTGCTTAGTTCTGCGTTGTAATTTTGATTAAGAGTTTTTTGGAGACCACGTGGTGGCATCGGAGTGTGGTTAGCTATAGGTTATGTTAAATAGAGTGGGTATCGGGTAACAAGATAAACTCAAAGATATTAGGAATAGTTATCAAATTTAAATATTTTTTTTGGATAAATCGATTACTAATTGAATCAATCGGATATATTTTGCGAGGCAACTGAGGTAGTTACATAATTTTCAAAGTATGGAGATTCCAAATGAAGATTCACTCTAGCAGGAACTGAACTTTTTCGGACGAAATTTACAGGGACTTTAATCATATTAGTTTTTAAATACATAATAAGATATTCCAGCTCATATTAAGCCTTATAAATGGACTCTTAATAACAAATGAACCGTTAAAGAGAGCATTAAAATAGAGAACTGAGGTTTTTAAGCTCTGAAGAAACCCAAGTGTGTTAAGTTGTCGAGACAGTCAAGTCCATGACACCTAAAAGGGTGAGTAGTGATATCCGACAAGGGTCCGCTGGACTTCGTACCATAAAAAACCACACAAATATATTTTACAACAACAACAACAATAAGAAATTTTGTTTTTGTTCTAATAGTATCATTAACTTATCTTAGTTAGCAACCCAGGCTGCCAAATTTATGTAAAAAAGCCGCCAACAAAGTAACAACATCATTGCCTTGGTCCAAGTATCAATAAAAAATGCGTCCACTCTTACAGAGGAGAATACATAAGTATCGCTTTAAGTAATTAAATGTGCGACAGAATATGGCTACTTAAATGTTTAACAACGATTTTCGGCATTTCCACCATTTTTTCATTATTTTTATGCGACCCATTTGCTATTGTACACTCATTTTTGCTCCATCATTTTCAGCGTCATCGAGCCGTGCGCTGCAACCAACACACCTACACTCAAACTCACACAGCGGCATAAATTTTCGCATTAACAAAACTTTGCTCGCTCAGTGTCCGGTCGCTCACATCGCCGCTCGTCCAGCAGTCACATCTTTGGCCATCATTAAACAATAATTTTATCTTTTCGCTACTTTTGTTTACAGTACTCATCTCCTCATTGTAGCTGTTGCCTGTTGTTGTTATTGCTATTTTCGGCTGTCCCATCTTTATTTTGTGTGTGTCCCCATTGTTGGCGCAAAAAGTTTTTGTTGCTCGTCGACATTATTTTTTCATCATCAGTGCACAAACTGAAAGTAATTTACGCTCCTCATAAAAAGTCCGGCAGCAGCAGCAGCAACAGCACAAAGCAGTGGAATAACTAAAGAGCGCAAAGCAAGAAATGAGCAGGAATTTCGCAATGAAATTCATACCCGTGCGGGGACACAGCGCACCAGTGGCGTTACTACTACTTTTCACTACCGAATCTAACTGTCCGCTTCCGTCACTCCGTTTGTGTTGTTATGTGTGCGTGTGTTGGTGATTTTCGGTATTATAGTGGACCGCGCTTTGTTCAGCATCCATAAAAAGTTACAAAACATTTGATATTCTTCGGTATTTTTCGTTCAGTTGTTCACTCTTTTGTTCTTTACTTCTTTTAAGTTTTACGCTTCGCTGTGTGTGTTGTTGTTGTTTATGCTATAGTCCAACTTTGACAAAAAATATGATTATTATGTTGCTTAGTAGTTGTGTAAAAGTTCAATAAACATTATATTCATGGTCATTACAACGCACACACACATCGCACAAACACACTCTCTCACTAACGTCACATGTGTAGTCACACAGTCAGTAGCATCACCGTTTGGCGTCCACATGACAATGTGACAACGTTGCGAAATGTTCAAAGTTTTCAATAAACACGATTTCGGATGTGGCAATTCGCTCACAAGCCACATGTCTATGTGTGTCTCTGTGTTGTCTTTCTACGTGGCACACGGATCTGTAAGTCAGTTAGGCAGTCAGTCAGCGTTTTTCACTCCATTAATTGAACATCATATAACCCATGTGTGTTTCCATTTGCTTTAAAAATATTTGGAAATACATACAATCGTAATAAATGCAGCTAAAACATTTTTTTTATTTTTTGAGAGAGTTATAAATTATTCCATTATGTGTTCATATATCACTTCTTACAGCTTTTATTTGAAATCTAGTTTAGATTTTCAGACTACTGGATAGTTTTTCCAAGTCTTATTTATAGTGCAGAGGGAATATCTAATAAATTTTATGAGAGAGTATACTATCATTAGAAAATACTCTCTCTTTAGATTTCATACCGGATTTTAATCCTATTATTCTTTCTGATTCTAAAAAATAACAGAAAACCAAAATATTTTGTCCTATAAGTCATTTTTGAAACCGATAAATGTGTTAAAAATCCTGAGAGCTTGACTTTCCAAAACTGTAGCCACTTCAGACTACAGTTCTTCATTATTAACAAATCTCTTAACACTGAGACAGCAGCAATAAACCTGAAATAATATTCGATGACTTATAAAGTTAATTCAATCTTCATACCGAATATAGAATATCCCTCACATATAATATTGTTGTGATTATTTTCTGGCATCGCTAATATTAAAAATATACTTCAGGTTCCAATTGTAGTTACCAAGCTAAGTAAGAAAATGTTGTAAACAGATTTATTGCTTCTTTAATAATTATTTTTTCATTATCGAGAACATCCGGGTATATGAGTCACTTTAAGAATATTTTGGATTTTAGTTTAAACGTAAACACGAGTTTAAGGTTTTGGGTATATAACTAATAATAAAGTCTAAATTGTTCAGGTGGTGGTGTAAAAGAAACTCAGAGTTAACTAGATATATAAAGTTCCTTGTGTGTGTAGTTATCTGCTGTTTATAAGATCCATTAAATATCAGAGTTTTAGTGACATAAACACCTGTGAAAATTGTTGAGGAAAAGTTTACTATTTTATGTATTTTTTACAATACCATATGTTACTATAAACACGAGTTTAACGCATTATATGTACGAATGCTTATTTTTGGAATCAATCAAGTCAAATTTAAGGGCAAATGGGGTTTTTATTTTTATAATCACCATGAACAAAATTTGCTTGATAAACTCCATGCTTCGGAATGGTGTTTAACGCTAATGGAGAAGAATATCTAGGTAAGATGAATTTTTGACGAAAAAGTTGAGGGGCCATGTAATGGGCTCGAAAATTTTTTTTATCATAAATTGCTTTCTTAACATGTCTAGAATACAGTGGTAAAGGGATTTATAGAAATTCGAAGTCGTTTTAAAGATACAGCATTTGGAAAAAGGAGTTGTTCAAATTGCTCAGTTGGAAGCTGGAAACTTTAAACTCGTTTTTCTCAAGACTGTATTTTTCAAACTTTCCTCCATCGTATCTGAAAAACAGCTGGACCGAATGACTTTAAATTTGTTCTGTGCACTCAACACATGTAAACTTGGAGCATTCTATTTTTGATCAAAAATTCCAAAAATTTCGATCTTTTATAGAAAAAAAAACTTAAAAAAATGCAAATTTCGAAAATTTGTGTTTCAAATGTCTACTAAAAGTCTAATTTGATCCTAGTGCGTTTCATGCATTTAAGCTTACAGATTAAAACGCCGCTAACTTTTTTCATTTCCGATAAGCCAATCAGCCGGAATCGTGGAGGAAGTGCGAGCCAATTTTTTTCGAGGCGGTGGTGTTCAGAACGCTGTAACTCATGTTCTACACAATATTTTTAGCTTAAAATTTATATTTATACTGTCGAAATATATGTTAACAAATGATAATAAACTTAAAGCTCTATCTATTGACTGGTCTTAGAAAAAAATTCTAAAAAATCAATAAACAACAGGTTCACATGTTATAACTCTCTTAATGCTTGAAGGGCATATTCTATAATAAATAATAATTATTTCTGAAAAGATTAGCTACTTCGGTAGATAATTTCGATCACGTCATCTCAGACTTTTTGGTAGATATCATATATTAATATAAGTTTTTGGGCAAAGCGCAGAAGAAAGTCATCCATAAAGACTGCAGTTGAATCGAAATGCTGCAAAGTATTTCAAAATAGCTTTTGCCTATATAAGCTCTTGAAACAGTCCTCCATTAAAACTATTGCCCGTTGAAACTTATTATAAAATAAATGCTTTGCCTTAGTATCACTCTTATATATCCCATTGATATCAAGTATGTTTGTTTTCACATCTAAATTACCTTAATTTAAGATTATCACTAAGAAGGCGACACACTTACATTTCACTCTCTCCGTTAATAAGATGCCGCGTGCGAAAAGCAACTGACAATTAAAATATTTTCGCACTTCAATGCACTACTTTAACACCAAGCGGCATCAGCAGCAGCAGCTGATGAGAGGCAGCGCGCTGATGGAAGCAGACATTTGAATAGCGAAAAGCTGCTGATAAATTCATTCGCCGACTTTCGCACAAAGCGCACGCCGAGCGCAGAAGTCATTTGAATGCAGCAAATGCGCGCTACGCAGCAGCTACGCAGCAAAGGCAATTGCAACAGACAGTTGCCGTTACTTTTATTTCTGCGCGCAGCGAATGCATTAAATTCAATTTCGCAGCGAGAGCCAGCTCCGAGCGCTTTAATGCCAGCGCCGTTACACAGCTGCGGGCCAAGGATGGCTGATTTGAGCTAAGAAACTGAAGCTGAAGCTAAGCGTGAGGCTTGAGTCAATGCGAGATGGAGATAAGTATGCAGAAACAACAACAACAATAACAATAAAAGCGCTAAAGCACTTTAATGCAACAAATTTCGTTGTGAAGCGCTCGCTTTAAGTATTATTGTTGTTGGTTTTGTAAGTTACTTTTGCTGTTGTTGTTGTTGTAGCTGCGCTTGCTGCTGGCATTTTGTGCAGTTTCTTTTATTTCTAGCTGATAAGCATGTCGTACTTTGGAGATTTGAGATTTTCGCCTTCCTTTGGCGTATCCTGCAACCATTCGGAGGATCTGCTCTGCCAGCGCCGCTCTTGGAGGCAGCCGAAAGTAGGCGAGCAGCAGATAGCAGCGGCAATGGAATCCCTAGTGGACGCACTGAACATACAAACACGGAGATACAGACACACACACTTACAGACAATATATGCAAAGTTGTCGAATAAAAGAATGAAAATGAAGAGTTCTTAAGAAAAGTGTGTGCGTGTGATTGTGTGTGTGTGCCAGGAAGGATGAAAATAATAAAAGGGAAAATGCCTTCGGGAAATATATGCAAATTATTCATCAATTCTGATTAGAAGTTTTACAACAAAGCTGCTGCTGCTGCTGCTGACGACGATGGCACCAAAGCAAACGCACGCACACACACTCACAGAGACTTGAGTAAATATATGGAATAATATAGACTCATATGTATATATTTCCGTTTCGCCTGCTCGCTTTAACTGTAAAATCTTAACCGAACTCCAAAAAAATAAGCAAAAACTTGCTTGCAGTTGAGATAAAACACGAAAGTGAAGCGTAAAGTAAAGCAGGCAAATGAGCGAAGAAAAGGCAGCGCCATTTTAAAGAACATGATCCTCTTTGATTGGGGTTTAAGGCTGTGTGTGAGCCAGTCTTCGCGCGCGCTGCTTAGCGACCACATTAAGTACACATGTACATGTGTAGGCGAGTGTGGATGTTTGTGTGTAATTTATTGATTTCCCAATTTATGCTGGCGTTGCCACGAACACACACTCACACAAACCTACCCATAATTATACTCACATACATATAAACCGCTCACATATTTCAACACATAAATGCCAAGTCTTCAAATATTGTTGCTGCCATGACTTTTATGCTCCATCGTCGTCTGCTTTATGCTACTTATGGTCATAAGCGGTGGCAAGCAGCCTTTAGCCTTTGTTGTGCCCCAGCGGCCACGTGTAGTGTCGTAATTCCCCAAAGTTTGGCCATACTGCGATTGCTGCTTATTATGCGCTTTACTGTCCAGTCTATTCACACACGCGCATACTTCGCTGCTCATTTGCATAAGAAGCATGTGGATATATAATGATCGATGTGCCTGCACATGCCCTGTAGGAAATTCTTTCATTGTTGATTGATTGTGAATTGATTGCGAAGTGATTAAGTGACTGATGTAAAGGGGTTGAAGAGATTAACTTTTCACTAAAGGTACTGATTTGGGAAAATAGAGATACCAGGCTTCGAAAAAATATTCCAATCGTCTTCGAAAGCTTGAATATACTGTTCATTACAGATCTTTGAATTGGTACAAAAGCCCACTGGGTCAAAATTAGAAATCAGGGGCGTGAACTCTTCAAACAAACAATGATAAACTGCAAAGCTTTGAGCATATTTCTAGTTTAGAAAGCATTTTAGTCAGTCGGAAGCGCTTAAAGTGTTTAGGCGTCCTTTGATCCATACAACTCCAACATTTGAAGAAAGAAATAAGTAGATCTTGTCTTCCACTTCGGATATAATAAGTTCCTTCGATTTTAGTCAGTTGAGAAATCATCTGGGACTCGGCTATAACCGCATAAGCGGTGTCTACGCCAGTCAAGAAGAAGAAGAGAAATCATCTGTCTTTTCAACCAATTCTGAACACTCAAGACTGTATAAAATGTTTACCAAAAAGCTTCTCATTCAGCCTGGGTCATATATCATACCTATAAAACTACCAAATCTTCCCCCGCAATTAATATATATAACAGCAAATATGTATTCATAAATAATAAAACAGCGAAAGTTCGAATTTTTATGCGTATATATTAATCGTAGATGGTTGGCATAATTTTCGCTTTCGACGATAAAATAAAAAAAGCTCATTTCGCTAGCAACAACGACTCCCAAGTGGCTTTGAAATGAAGTCACCAGCCGGCGACTACTTACTTACTCACTGGCATTGAGAAAGGCAACAAATACATAATTACAACAAATAGCGTTGGCCGGCAAGTCTTCGGAAAGCCATTGGCGAACAGAAGGCGAAATGTGCTTTGGTGTGAGTTAGTAGACTGAATTGATTAGCATATGAATGAGCATGAAAGTGCGAACGGAGTCAAACTGCTGATGAGTAGATTACGCATAATCGGTAGGGCAATGCTTTATTAATATGAAAAAGATTGCGAATATATTTACTAGCTTATTTGTGTATGTAGTTGTTTATGGCAACAAAAGAAGAGCTTTCATCATATATTGTTTGTTTTTAGAGCTTTATATTGTCAAATGCTAAATTTCGTTTTGATTTCTATGTCATAAATATATATGATCGTCTAAATTGTCGAATATGGAGTGCTTCCAATCCACAGATACTCCATGAGACGGAATTGCATCCAATTCGTATCACAGTGTGGTGTGCAGTTTCATCACGCTGCATTGTTGGGCCCTACTTCTTCGAAGAAAACGGTCACACCGTTACGGTTACTGGAGACCGTTACTTGAGCATGTTGAGAGAGTTTTTCTATACAGAATTATGCCGAATGAGAATTTATTTCAACTCTGTGTGGTTTCAGCAAGATGGTGCAGCTCCTCACATAGCCCAACCTGTTATGACAGAATTGCGACGAAAATTTCCCAATAAGCTGATATCCAGAAACTCCACATTCCGTTGGCCACCCAGGTCGCCTAACCTTACTGTACCTCACTTTTTCTTGTGGGGTTATTGAAAATAGGATGTCTACAAAGCAAACCCAACAAATTTGAATGAACTAAGGCAATCCATTCGAGAAACAATTGCGGCTATTCCTGTCTCAACTCTCCAAGCAGTAATGAACAACTTTTTGGTAAGATGCCGCACATGCATCAACGAGCAGGGGGGCTTTTATATTCCATTATTTTTAAAACTAATTAAGCTATATTTAATAAAATTGAATAAGCTTTAACATGAATAAAAGAAAAATGAATTCCATACACTGAAAAAAAAATTATTTGAGTTTCTTAATGTAGCAAAATTCATCAGCCACCCTGTATTTGGATGATCATTTTGAACTCTCTCTAATTTCTAATTATAATTTCTTTCCCTCTTTCTCTAACACTTCTACTATGTCTCGTTTCTTACTTTTTTCGCTTTCGACTTCTATTTCTCGCTCTCTTTCTAACATTCATACTTTTTTCCTCTCTGTCTCTATCGCTCTCTCACCTCTTTGAGTTAGAGAGACTTCCGAGTTACGGAAGGTAATTTGTATGAAATTAGTCTTATATTGCCAATTCAAGAGACCGGCTATGGAGAACTTCGAGTTATAGAAGTTCGAGATATGGAAGTTGAACTGTATAAACAACCCGACTTGTGTTGAAGCCAATTGAATAACCTGATAATTGATAATTTTAGTCTTTCTCCTTCATTTATTTATATCTCTCTCACACACACTCCCGCCATGTCTCCGTTTCATACTTTTTCCAATCTCAATCTCAATCTCTATTTCGTTTTCTCACTTCCACTCTCTCTCTCTATCTTTCATGCTTTTTCCCTTTCTCACCTCCGGTCTCCCTTACTTTCCTTTACTCTGTCTTTTGCTCTTTTTCCATACTCTATTTCTCCCTCTCTCTCTCTTTGGAATTCAATCCACCTATCATTTTTCATGAATTATTTCAATAATATTATTTGCCAAAATTCTCCGAATCAGCCAATTAGCTCAGACTCAATATTGCACAGCATATTTACATAATTGAGTCGAGGACAAATATCAAAAACAGCAAATAACAAAAAAAGCGAGCGACGCTTTGACAAGCCACCATGAGATATACGGCGATAAGCAACACTGCGTTCATTAAATCACACTTTTAATTAACCCGCCACAAACGACAACAACAACAAAAATAGTAAATAACAACTCGTTGTTGTTGTTGTTGATGCGCTGCATTAAAAATGCAAACAATTTGCCATGTACCGTTAACACAAAAATATGCAAATTTCTAACAAATAATTTCAATGCTGAACACACACACACACCCCCGCACTCACGCCCACCAAGTTCATTATCCTTGACACAATTGCACTAGTTGATCACTTGAAAATGCAGTATTCAATGCTTGTTGCACGTTGCACGTTGCATGTGTGCGTTCCATCAATATAAATCATTCTTCTGGAAGAGCAAATATGCGCGGCGGCATAACGGTATGCATTCATGTGAAAATTCGTTTTCGAAAAATTGATTATCATATTCGAATGGGTGTGTGTGTGTGAGCGCTGCTAACAACCAAATGCCGTTACGCGACTGCGCCGTCGATGTAGCGGAGCTTGTTGACACACTTCCGGCGGCACTCATTCACTCCGCACGCGTGCGGCAGATAGTGTGCATGATGCAATGCACATAACAACAACAAGAAAAACAACAACAACACACATAAAATTAACTAACTGGCAAATAAATGCCGAATCGAGCGCACACAACAAAAGCAATAAAAACATATGAGAAAACAACAACAAATCCACAGCGTATGGAAATCACTCTCATCAATGCCAGGCTCTAATTAGACGAAAAATATTGTTTTTCACTTTGGTTGGTTGTTTATATGTGAGCTGTGTGTGAGCAGTTGCAGAGCGCTGCGCTGTTCTGCCATTCTACTCTACTAAGCTACCATTGCATAATGCATGTTATATATGTAGTTGCAGATATATTGTTTTGTATATTATATTTTGCTTTCAAGCGCTTACCCAAAATCTCAACTGTGTGCGTTATCTCGCGTGGCTCCATTGTGGCGATCTGACAGATATAGTCGCCGGCATCCTGTGGCACTGCGTCGCGTATCTGCAAGTTGAATCTTTCGGCACGCGATACACGTGGATCCGGTGTTACTTTCACATTGCCAGCGGTGAGTATGGCGATGCCACGTTTCCAGGCAACAACATAAGGATCTGAAAAGAGATTAAAAAATGTATTATATAATATGTGGTTTACTGTTATTTTTAATATAGTTGATAGAAGTAAATTATAAAAAATATTTTAGTTTTTGTGGTTCCGAGCTCTTTTTCAAAGATTCCTGCATAAACTCGGACAACTCATATAGCGCGTGAAACCATCACTTTTTTATAACAAAATTCGTGGATCGCGCCATATCGAATAAGGGCCTGACAATCGAACTCAAAGATCAAATGATTTGACTACGCTAGACTAGTTGTTGTGGGGGTAAGTGAAGTTAGTGGTAAATGAAAAACAGTTAAGATTGACCAGTTGGTAGTTTTTTCCTTCGATAAGATCGGCACGTTTGGGCAAAGTGGTCAAAAACCCCTTATTATAGTATTTAATTAGTTCTACCTTACATATATTTATCTATAAAAATATTTATTTACAATACTTGTAGTGTGGTCCACGCTATCTGGGATGAGTTATACATGGTATTTCTCATTGAGGTCTAAAATATGGTCTCTTGAGGTTAGTAAAAAGCGATATCCATTTGTAATTCAAGAACTACTAGCTTTCAAGAAGTACTAGCTTTGAGAGAACTGAGCTCTATCCCAACGAATATGGTTTCTTTCGGTTTCTATGTCTATATTCAATATCTTCCGGGATACTTATACTGGCTTGGAGATTCAGGCTGAGAATAAGGTGGCAGGTTTCTTTCGCCTTCTGGTTGGTCAGCAGATAATTCAAACTTGACCAACTCTACGTTTTATGTACAGAGTAATAGGAAGAGTAATATATTTATTATTTCAATTGTATGAAAATTTTAATAAATTGGAAGGATTGGTAGAACTTGAACGAACCCTATATCAATAGGAGCAATGGCCTATACCTGTACCGAGCAAGCGACCTAGCATAAATGATAATATAATAGGAAATTGTAAAACCGATATAAGGAAAGATACCAGTACTACCTTTGTAGGGGTCAACCTCAGCACACAACCGAAGTTGGAACAATCTATATCTGAGGAAACTCTTTAAATAGCCTCACCGGAATCATCATGGTCGCTAATTTTTGAAGTGTAGTCTGATAAAACCGAAGACGTGAACCGATTTTACCTTCCATCCGACTTTTATATCTCTCATTTAGACCTAGTATTTGCACCAAAGAATTTCCAAAAATAGGTATTCGGTATAAATATCTCAGGAAATATAACTGAAATAGCTTGGTTCTAATTATTTATGTGAATGTTGATAATTATATGAAAATGCGGTCTATTCAACTCGGGATTCTAATGTTGAAGAGATAAGAAGGTATATTCGGATTACTGAGTAGTACACTCCCGATATTTGCGATGATTTCTTCTATGGCCTATGGGTTTTATCAGCAAAAACCTCATTTGCATAATATTATACATAGGTCGAATATTTCCTGAAGTTCGAAAGGACATTTCTACACTTACGGATATTAATTGAGCTATTTCCCGCAAATATATTGGCGAATTCGACTACAGTTGAGTAAATCCATTAATTAGTAGTTTTACACCAGCCGGAAACGATACTTTTTGCTCGTACTTTCCTGTTGCTACATTCTATACGAGCATATGCATTGTACACAGCTAGCATCTACCTCAACCCCCTTGAGCGCTGATGACATGAACTGCCAAAGGAACTCAATTACACTTCCACATGAAAACATCAATCAACAATTTTGCGATACAAAAGGGATAAGTGCGGATGTTAATGGACACAAAAACACTAGAAATCACACATCCTCGTACATTCACACTTCAAACGGTGAGACAACAAACATACTACATACATGAATGGGATTTAGCAAATAGGCACTTGATGTCGAGTGTGTATTGAGTCTGAGCCACGCTCGAAATGTTTGTCAACACGTACGGAACGAATAAACGAGCGATTGAATGAGCGAACGCATATGAAAGGAAGAGCGGAAGAACAGAAGACAAGAGAAGACAGAAGGCGACAAACGGTGCTTCAAGTGAGTCAACAGAGGAAATCGCACATATGCTTACGAGCACACAGCGGTTCGCAGCATCAGCTCAGAAGCCGCAAAGTGAAGACGGACGTGGACTAACACACACTTATTCACGCGTGAGACCCTAGGCGCGCCAATATGTATTTACAATCGCATTTATGCAACGCCGCAAGTGTGTCCGTGTGTGCGACAGTCTGCATATTGCTTTCTTCAAACAGCTCGAGTGGGTCGAGCGCGTAGAGCTCAATCATTTCAATAGATTTTGTCAATTGTGGCTGGCGGGAGACCGATGGCTGGTGGCTGCTTTTCGGCTCTTGCGAGTTGTTGGCTCAGATAGGCATCCGTTGGCGCGTTACCGCTCTTAATCAGTGGCTTCCTTTACAATGGCGCACAGGATGTTGGCGCTGTGAAGTGTAATGTAGCGGTCTTAGCCGGCAGCCATTGAAGAGCTTCTTCTTCTCTGTGTGTTGTATTGTGTTGCGTTGTCTGATTTGTGAATCGTTGAACTCATTAATTCGTGCGTTTTCAATTTGACTCGTCATCAATGGCGCTCAAAATACCAACTAACATAACACAACAACAACAGCAATAGCATTGGTTACAGCAACAACAACGAGGACTGGAACCACAACAAAAGGGCAATGAAATCAATAATACACATGCTCGCAGCAAAGGTCGCACGCCTTTGACATTTCACTCAGTTGCACACGCCGGATGCGGATGCCATTGAGAATGCTTATAAGTAGATGAAGGCGATGAAGACATTCAATAGACTTTGGCGGGCAATGTGTGTACAAATGTAGTCACAGCGGACGGACGTTAGAGATGGATATGTAGATAATGCGTGTTAACTTCGAGTGCTTGTTACTTGCTAATGAAGTAAGTCTATCATTCGTTGCGGTTAACATTTCATGATGGATGTGTTGTAATGGATAGGAGCACATTAATGTATAGAAATATGTGTGTTGTCACATTATGTGGGATCCATTTTTTTAGAGGAAATAGGGTTCGAATATAAAAATTATAAAAGAGCTATATAAGAAAGCCGGAAGTTGAGTCTAAAAATAGATCCATAGGGCCTCAGTATGACTATTTCTCCAACTTGGTAAACAGAGAGAGAATATAAAGAGTCCCAATCACCAAGAGAAAACGATACGAATAATGTACCATGACACTATTGTAGGAAGAACAAAACTGTGGATCCCGATGAATTACCGGTGTTGTTTGAGCTGTTTCAATACTCTAGAAACAGGTGAGGAAAATGTTTATCGAATGAAAGGATACAAATCTTAAATAACTTTCTTCTATGCCTACTTCACAGGAAGAATGAGTACGTAGATACCATCAACTATCAGAATAGGAGTATTGACAACCAAATTTCGTCGGTATTACAGACAATTTCATCTTTTTTGTTAACAGCATGGACATCTAAGAGGAAATCTAAGCAATATAGAATCGGAAGCCCAGGCAAAGTCTCTGCTACGAACACGTGGTACTTTTTCTAGGAACTGTCTGAGTTCTAAAAACATATAAGTCAAATTTGGATCGGGGTCAAGACAAAATCAAAATCTCATTCTTGAATTAGACATTCAAGAACACGAATAATAGTAATTTCAAACACAATATCATACCAAATGTGGATAAAGATCTATTCGCTAGAACTGATGACTGAAACACGGTTCATACGAAGACAGGTGAACAAACATATTGTTCCGTAGTAAATCCAAAATCCATCAACAAGATACAATAAATGTCGAAAACTAAACTTAAGACCCAGACCAAAGTTATTCCAAAACACTTTAAAGGATAAGATAAGATATAAATTCAAGAAAAATATCAAAAATTAGAACCACCAACATCAAAATGAAAACTGAGCCTAATACAGCTAAATCTTGAAAACAAAATTAAGCCATCAAAAGGAAACAAAAAATTTCACCAAATCTAATAAAGATTGATAGCTTTAAATAAAGCTAAGAAGTTGGTTATGATTGTGGTCAAAATATCTACATTGAAAAATTAGAGGCATGAGCGATGCCTTCTTTTCTACAAAAATACACAATTTTCAGCCTTCTAGACAAGGAGTTTTAATTTCAAGTGGAAATTATTGAATGAGATTATACACTGACACTGTTCTTTTTCCAAGTTTCTATGGCATTATATTGTAGAAAATTAGAAATATAAAGAAATATACTTGTACCCATAAATAGAAACATATCTAGATCAATACCAACAGCACACCCCTAGGCGGTTCATACGAGTACCACATATGTACATCTGCCATTGAATACCTTACCCCAACTCTGAAAACAACACATGCCTACTTGTTACCCTATTCTCACTGCGTTCGATTTTTTTTTTTTCAACAATTCCTTTCACCTTGTACACTTGTGAATTCACTTCAACACAAAGTGATTGACAATTCTAAATTTGTACTCAATACTCAAGGCATGCATAAATTATTGCACGCCCACGCCAAAACCGTTATGACGCGACTTCTTCATAATGAAAATGCTCCCAACCCCGCCCCGCCACTCAGCGGTGCGCACAATATGAATTGTAAGGTGTAAATGAGTGACATGACTGCCACTTGGCTTAGCATCGCCATCCAACCGAGCGAGCGTGCTTGGCTGAGTGTTCGACACTTGGCAATCGTACACCGTTAGCCGTCGACGCTTCGCCTCGTGTAACGTGTGCAAATTTCGAATGACGACGTTGGAACTTGATATTCAGACGCGCATTGTGAAATGTGAAAATAGAAAAATGTCAAATAATCTATTTAATTATAATTCAGCGCATGCAAATGAATTCATTGAGAATTTCATAACGACAAACGACACTGCATCGATAATTTGATCGATTGCCATTCTACACAAAGAGTGGGTGCTTAAATTATGTTGTTATGGTTGTTGGTGGTGTGTGATGGCGATTTAAGGTGTTGGTAGGTTGTTTTTTCTTTGGGTTTTGCTTTCTTTGAGTTAAAAAAATTGGTCACAAATGGGTTTAGGGTTGACAGTGGAATAAAGAGGCGGACGATTATAAAATATATACATATATATATAATTTAACGTTTGTTTCATAACCCGACCCAATATAAAAGTAAAGTCCTCTCTCGACGAACAAAAACCAAACGCTACAAGTCCCTTATCATTCCGGTCCGACTTTATGGTGCAGAAGCGTGGACGATGTCAACATTCGATAAGACGGCACTAGGAGTTTTTGAGAGAAATGTTTTTGCGGAAGATTTACGGTTCCTTAAACATTGGCAACGGCGAATATCGCAGACGATGGAATGATGAGCTGTATGTATTATTCGACGACATAGACATAGTTCAGCGAATAAAAAGACAGCGGCTACGGTGGCTAAGTCATGTTGTTCGAATGGACGAAAGTGCTCCAGCTCTGAAAGGGTTCGATGCAGTACCCGCTGGTGGAAGCCGAGGAAGAGGAAGACCTCCACTCTTATCGAAGGACCAGGTGGAGAAAGACCTGGCTTCGCTTGGTATTACCAATTGGTGTCCAACTGCCAAAAGAAGAGATGCGTGGCGCGCTGTTGTGGACTCGGCTTTAAGCGTGTAAGAGGTGTCTACGCCAGTCAAGAAGATATATATATATATTTTAACAAGTACCGCAGGGCTAAGATAATATGTAACCGACCATTCATCATAATAGTATCAATTGCCAAAATTTGTATTCCCGAATGGTATAATCCTAATCGCAATATTCTCCATTCATTTTAGAGATCTATTCAATTATATGCGATATAAAACAGTAAAAAAGGAAAACCTATAATATGGGGTATATAAAGGAGAAGTCAACGAAATGATTATACTAAGGGTCCAACAGACCAAGGTCCTGACCGATTTCATCACAATATTTGGTATATAGGAGTTTGGGGAAAGTATTCGAGAACCTTTATATTCGGTCCCTTTAGAATAGCGAAAATTATTATATGTAGTATATGGGTGTAGAAGTCATTCGTGACCGATTTTTCAAAATCGTTACCAAAGTATGAGTATGTAGGGTTGTCTGCTAACATAATTTTGGTAAGATATGTTACATATTGAAAGAAACATACCGTATAAAGTTCGCCGGAAGTTTGAAAATGTTTATAACCGGTATATAGGAGATATAGGAAATATTGACCTGATTTTAATCAGTTTAAGCACCAAAGCACATTATTATCAGGAAAAGATGTCCTATGGATGTTGATATATTATTTCAAAGACTAACTGATATTTTCGGTAAAAAATGAGCCATTGGCAGTGAGGTCCTCTTGTTCGGTATCTGAGGTCTTGAAAGGTTATAATCCGATTTGACCATTTTCTTACTATATGATGAAGTACTAAGAGGAAATTACTATAGAAGGTGTCGTTGATATAAGTACTTGTATATGGGTATGACGCTTAGGGCCACGCCGACTTTCAGGAAAATGTTAGACTTCAATGAAGCTTTAAGGATTATATCTCGTATCAGAAATGTGTTAATAGTTATTTATATTTATGAAAAAATGTTAGAAAAAATCGAAGGAAATAAATATTACTTAAATATGCACCAATGAGTAGTTCTCAAACTCCTACCTATAGGAAGATATATTTTTCGCTCTCTGAAAATCATAATTAGGATTTAAGGCTACCTTGAATCATTCCAATTAGTCTCCCCAGCTTTTAAATGTATGTTTTCCATACCTAAAAATCCATAAAGCGGCATTTTTTCTTCTGAAAACTAAGCGAAACCAAACAAATACATTCTATGTTCATAAATGTATATGTATCTGTGTGTGTGCGCATTTGATTGGGCGCATATTAAAGAGATTACTTTATGCAAATATGCAATTATTTTATATTTGATTTGTGGCTTCGGTGCTTTGATCAGCATTAAATATGCATTTGATGATAATGACGAAATAAAATCCCAGGCAAATGCATGCATGCATAGTTAATAAGACAAAATGCCACACACACACACACATATATATATATATATATATGTATACATATGAGTGTGTGTGTGATATTTATGAGCATATTTGAAATTAATAAAGAACATAATTCTACACGCTTTTGCATTAATTACCCACACACTTCCACACAGCGAGCGAAAGCGCCTTGGCTACTCTCGATATGCGATACTTTGAGGGATTAAAGTGTTTGTTGTATGCACTTAAGCTGGTGGTGAGTAGGTGTGTGTGTTACTGTTGTTGTTGTGCTGGCTATTACAATTAATTTCTTATCTAGAACGCAGAAGGCAACGTTTAATGAGGCATTCAATTACGCATTGCTTCAGTTCAATGTAATTGTTGTTGTTATTGTTGCTGTACAGCCGCAATGCTTGCGGTTTGCACAAGCATTGGCAATTGTTGTTGTTGGCAGTTGTTGTTTGCCAACTTGTCTAGGTGTTATAGAGTGACTTGCAAATGCTTGACAGCGCCACTTTTGTTGTGCTCAGCCAGAGACCGGCGCCCACTTGGTCGGCAACAACAAAGCAACTGCCTCGGTTTGCAGCCGATTGTATCATTGCAAGTAATTATAGGCAAAACAGTAAATGCATATTGTCCGTTACCGCACCGCAGGCAAACACTAACGCCGCAGGCAGATTAAAATGCGCCCAGCGCCCCTTCACCCTCCAGGGTGTCTAACTTTAGCGCTTAACAGCTGTTTCTGGTTACTCTCTTTCGAGTAAGAGACGAAAATGCATTGCTCTTGTTGTTGTTGTTGTCATTTCCTAGCACTTAGTGCAAAATGTCGGGTAGGCGACACAACGTTTGACCACAACACAGCACACAGCTCATCAGTGACGAACCAAAGTGCATGTTAGACAACCATTGATGGCAGCTTCTTCGTCTTGTGGCAGCTCGGTGTTGTTGACGGCATTATTGTTGTGCTCTTGTTGTTATTGCAACGAGCGCTTGGAAGTTTGCGGAAACAGCTTTCGACATTTAAATGTTGCCTATGTAACTTAAGTGTTTCGGATATGCCATCAAGCACATGCAAGCACACAGTTATACTCTCTCTATATACATATAAATATATAAATAGTTATATATATACATATATACAGTTATTTATATTGCGAGCACAAATTTGTCGGCTTTGCAAGTGTAATGCTACTACCGTTGTGGTCGCTCATGATTGCTTTGTTGCTTTCTGCAGTTTTTGTTGTTGTTGCTTGTTGTAACCGGAAGCTATTTAGTACACGTAATATGTTGCACAACAAAGTGCATACGATACAATAAATTGGTGTTGCAACAACGTGTAGCAAGCACAAAATAAACAACGGTGATCGCAGCAACAAAATGCAATCTATGTTTTGAGTATATTGCAATAACGAGGAGAAGTGTGCAATACTAGTTGTAGTTTGCTGTGTGTTTAAATGAAAACCATAGCGCCAGCGCAAAACGCCTCAATTTCCGGTTTAGCTGTCCGTATATAAACGAGTGCGCCGCGTTGCTGTCCACCCATATACGATTTTAATGCTTGAATGTCTTATACATATGTATGTGATTTCGTATTATTATATGGAAAAAATAATTGCTATTTTCAACACCATTCAAGCTCAAACTGTTTTTTGAAATTTAATTGAATTCATTGTATGAAAAATTACTCATACGACATGTAGCACTTGCTCGTACTATGCAGTCTGGTATAATTAAAATTGATACAAATGTGATGGCATTTAATTTTTTAAAAGTTTAATTTTATTTTAATTGTAAAAAACGTGTTTTTGGAAGCTAATACGGAACCAACTATCACTCCAAAACACAATTAGCTGACTTGAGAAAAATTACTGACTAAGACAGCTTTTGAGAATGGTTCAAAACTGGTTGGCAATTTAATAATAATTGGCAAATGTTCACAAAAGATCACACATACATTGAATTTATGTGTAAGAAATGAAAATGGTGAGACTAAAGATAATAATTTTATTCACTAAATCAAACTAGACTCCTAATAAATGGGGAGAAAAAATTATGAAAATAATTGATACACATAAAAAATATAATTTATCATTTGAAGCCCTCAAATTATATTTGGGAAGAGATCTAAAGGCATAAACACCGAGTCAATCAAATAATGTGACAAATCTCCTTGAATCATATCATTAAGACTCGCATGTAAAACATTTTTAGAATAATTGTTGTAGTTTGACATGTTACATGGATTTTACGCCCTCAAAACATCTTAAAAAGTCTTATTAAATTCTTCAACTCCTTAAAAATATTGTACGACAATTTTAAGTCGATTCAAGTAATAGTTTTGGAAATACAGCCCTAAGAAGTTGCGTGCTCCTGGCGACTTGACACTCACAACTTTAAACGTTTTTTTTTAACTGTCTTTTTAAGGTCGTATGTCAATAAAGCTCGAGAATTGCTCTATTGATTTTGATGAAATTTATGTTAAATTTATATTAAAATTTAAAAAAAAATGCATCGAAATTTTAAACAATTTTATTTTGTAAAAACCTCTTCCTTCGTTCTAGTTCTGGTTTAAACTTTAAAGTCATAACTAGACATGTATTATTTTCTTTTCAGATAATCCTATTAGGAAATATGTTGTTAGTGCGGACGCACCTTTTTCCCGAAAACGCGCCGGAAATTTCGTCACAATGGCAGAGTTTTAATATTTTTCTTAAAAAATAAAAAAAAAATATTTTATCTTAAAAAAATTACGAAAATTTGTAATAATTAAAAATTAATAAAAGTATACCGATTTTTCCTGAAATGAAACTGATGAAACCTTTTAATGTCAATACAAAGTATAAGAAAATAGGAAAGAATCATAAATAATAGGTCTAAGCACAAGGTATTAGACTCATACAGGAACTGAATTATATCATAGTCATATTTCTCTTAGCTTCTCAAATATATTCATGAGAAATGAAATAAAAAATTGAAGCTATGAAACAGCAAGACATTTCAAAATCTCTAATAAAGAGCAGTCTTGACAGCAACTACTGAATGAAGATGATCTGGAGACTTGCATGCGCTTATGAGAATACGATCTCCCAATGGTCAGAAAAAATCTTATCAATCTTATAACAAACATAACCCTACTTTAAAAGGCATTACAGCTCTTGCTTTTTTTTTCAAATATTATAACAACGTAAGCTATGTTATAGAATCTTTTATTTCAACCACTTAAATTTTGAACTCTGTGATATCACCTTCGGACTGCTTGAGTCTTGTGGAGATGAGAACTACTTATAGTCTTTTATTTGTCGAATTTATCAAGTATTCTCATCACAATCAAAAATAATATGTCACCGATTTCAAAAATTATTCAAAACAATCTTTTTTTTTCAAAATAGACACATTCATTCACCAACAGAAATTGAGGTAGTATTTTAAAGTTTAAATTCCAGCATAATAATGTACCTCACAAAGCTTCAATGCATGTATTTCTGCATACGTGAGTCAACACATACCTCTCCACATGCACCAGCCACACTTGAAAACAGTTAGTACGTAAGTACACGTGTACTTACAGCTAAGCCGTTGCAACCAAAAATCGAGCAGACAAACAGGAAGCACACACACACACACAAACGACTATTTAAAGCGAATGTAAGCTAAGTAAAAGCATTTTTGAAACAACAACAACCAAGCTGACCAACAACCTGCACACACACACTGGAGCCACTTACGACGACACACCTAATACCGAGCATTACTTGGTTTGGTTGGTTAGTGCGACTGGCGTATAAATTGTTTTTGTTTGGGCGGTAGTGAAGTGGTAAGAGAGTAGTGAGGTGGTAAGAGAGTAGTGAAGTGGTAGGCGAGCACTTGTCGGTCGCAGAGTGGGCGGAGCGGCGCTGTTGTGGAGCAGACTTTGAGCGAAGTAAAGTGCCGCAGCGCTATCAGTGACCACAACGGCTGGCCGGCAGCGGCCTTAAGTTGTCCTTTGGTTCACACACAAACTCACACACACACAGGCACACGCATGCAAAGAAATGTAAACAACTAAAACAAAAGCTTAAAAGGCAAGGAGTGTAATGGTAATGCCCGAGCAGTCAACTGCAATGAGTTAAGTTTTTCTGGAAGACTAGACACTGTACATAAAACGACCGACTCGGGTGCGTGCCTGTATTTTGTGGTTTCCTTTCAAGTTCTTAACTGACCCGTAAGATTTTTGTGTGTGGAATTATCATGTTTTAGTGGTTGTTGCTGTTGTTGTTCTTGTTGTGCTTTTCATTTGCTTTCGTTTTCGGTTTAATGCCCAGCAGCTGCAAAAGTCAACTTTAATGTATCTACTTTATGCATTTCCTCACATCACATGCTGCTACTACCCAGACTCAAGCACGCACTCACACATGTAGAGAAGAGACTCACATAAGCAGCAGCATGTTTATATAAATTTATTTGCATGTTTGTTTGCTCGCTTGTTTCTGTTTGTAAGCGTCTTAATATGGAAGTTTGTATGTGTGTGAGTGTTTGTGTGTCTGTGCAAAGACACAGCAATGGACATGCTATTTGTCCGAGTGCGAGAATTTATTACTTTTTGAGCAGGCCAATATGGCTGCCAACTCCTCGAAAGATATATGACTTGAGGCTAAATGATTTAGCAAAACCGGTAGTGTAGTGTTGGCAGGGGCGTGAGAAAAGTGGTAGGCGGACATGCTCCCTAATGGATTTGCACTCCATGATTAACTTATAAACTTCGTAGACTTTGCGCTTAAGCGGCATATGTGTGTGTCTGTGTGGCTACAAATAGTTTGTAGTGTAATTTTTGAGTTATACTTTACAAGAAACAGTTTATCAAAATGTATGGAAGGAGGTCTAAGGCAAATTTATGGTTATATATTGCACGTTGCAATTAAAATTTATTATATTTGGTATTGGATTTAATTGCTTGTGCCTTTAAAACTCAAGATTTCAGGTAAATTAAAGATTATCAAACTTTAAATTTGAGCTACAAAGAGAATTGGTCTACCTCGAATGTCTTGAAGAATGTATCCGAACATAAAAAAACAAATCCTCGTGAAATCTAGCGTTTTACTAGTCTGTCTTTCTATATAGCCTTTTCACACAGGAGTTAATTGCTCAATTAACCGGCTTTTGTTCAATTAAAGCGCTAATTTAGATCAATTTACCATACAAAAAATTTTATTTTACTACATTATAGTTTAATCGAATACAAATCGAGTTGAAAATGAAAAGGCGATGTTATCCATGCTGTGGTTATTGATAAAATATCAATCAGCTGGTGAAACTTACCAACTTCTTATGAACAGCAAAGAAATATTTTTAACAGCTGACTGTTAATCGAGTAGCCAGCTGTGTGAAAGGCAAAACTGGTTTCTCAATTAAAATCCTAAATTATAACATTAATTAACTATGTGAAAAGACTATTACTGAGTTAGTTGATCCACTCCAAACTTAGACGGATGGTCAATGTTGCTATTAAATTATGAGTCTGAAAGTTCCTCTATTTTTAATCTGTAGTCTCTTTCAGCTTGTAAGATGCTGAATATGTAGTCTATCAGTTTGGTAATGAATAAATATATAAAATTCTAATCCAGAGCCGATTTGATTTTAAATTTAATGTTTTTAAATACTCGAAGTTACAAATTTAAGAGAAATATAAAAGCACAACCAACCTATCAGCTCAAAGCTCCTATTAACTATGAGCTGCATAGGAATAACCATCAAACTCAATTATGATTAAAAATTCATTTTTCTATATTTTTCAACAAATTCTATATTTTTGCTGACTCCCACTCCCTTTTATCCACTTTTCTATACTCAACTCACTTTCAACGCCCACATATTTATGTGCCATGTAATTCAACGTTCCAGTGATTTTGCTGCCAATTTTATAGGCCAAGTAATAAAATAGAGCTGCACATAAATTTAAATAGGTCATTTCCGACAATACGTCACGCAGCGAACCGCCAACTGTCAATCACAAAGAGATGAGTACATCAGCGTTGACTATCAGGCAGACCATCAAGTGGCGGCTATGAAAATGCGCATTTTTCGCTTCAATTTTATGCAACAAAAACATATTTACAGTATTTATTAACATGCTTTGTTGTTGTTGTGGCTTTACAATTTATTTTTTCAAGAGGTGCTTTAAAAAACGCTAACAATTATTTTTCGTCTTTTATGGCGCACATGTTGAGCTTTCAGCTTTGAAGTGTGTGGCCGCTTGCCTGTAAGCGCTATAAAGCTCAAGCGTTGCTAGGCAGGTGAGTCTTTGTGGCGCAGAGTTGATTCCTAATTTAACTGTGGCGCGTTATTTATGTGTATGCGCGCATAATAAGCAGTCCAAAATAATCAAGTTAGGGCCAGAAACGATATGCGCCTGCACTCAACATAAAAATAAGCAGGCATAATAAAAGCGATGGAGAAAAAAAATAAATTAAAAAACGCTTTCGTTAACCAAAAATGTGATCTACTCTCATATTAAGAGGCGTTAAATATGCCAAATTGCTTTTGTGCTCTCGCGTAAATTTGACTTTGACTTGGCAGTTAACGAAGTTGCAATAAAAGCGCTCTTACCTTCAACACACACACGGCGGTAATGATAAAGTGGAAAATGAATATTATCTTTTAACAAGCAATTTTACGGTATTTTTTACACACAACAGACATACACATTCATATACACTCATACAAGCATAGTAAATGCAGTAACACACACACTCACTCAAGTAAATACAGTAACAATATGAAGCGTCGAAAAGCTTTTGATGCGTTCTACTGCCTTGCCGCTCACATCAATCATGCCCTTCTTGGCAGGTCCTTCGCTTACGATACAATGCAAGCAATATGCAGAAGCACTCATACAAGCTTACATTAATATATAAGTATGTGTCTGTGCTTATGTTGCCTTAACGCCTTTGCATATGCTAATGATGCTCATATTCATAGTTAACCAGCAGAGCTGTACTTAAGCGCCTGACCCAGCTGTAAGAGTATACTCATACAACTGCATATAGATACTTTTGTATGCACTCTTCTCTGATTATCTAATTCACTTTATGCCTCATATTTAGTCCATGACCGCGAGCAGTGATTTTGAAGTTCAAGCTCTGCAGACATAAACCATATATGAGGAGAAGGAGAGGGTGGTTAGGGATATGCGTGTAAGGAGTAGAGTATGTGAAATTTTCTTTGCTTTTAATTTTAAATTTTTTTGATATTAAGAGCATATTTTTGGTAAACAAAAGCTTTAAAAATAAAATAAAATAAAAATTAAATTATATTAAATTAAATAAAATAAAATAAAATAAAATAAAATAAAATAAAATAAAATAAAACAAAATAAAATTAAAATTAAATTAAATTAAATTAAATTAAATTAAATTAAATTAAATTAAATTAAATTAAATTAAATTAAATTAAAATAAATTAAATTAAATTAAATTAAATTAAATTAAATTAAATTAAATTAAATTAGATTAAATTAAATTAAATTAAATTAAATTAAATTAAATTAAATTAAATTAAATTAAATTAAACTAAATAAAATAAAATAAAATAAAATAAAATTAAATTAAATAAAATTAAATAAAATAAAAAAAATAAATAAATAAAATAAAATAAAATAAAATAAAATAAAATAAAATAAAATAAAATAAAATAAAATAAAATAAAATAAAATAAAATAAAATAAAATAAAATAAAATAAAATAAAATAAAATAAAATAAAATAAAATAAAATAAAATAAAATAAAATAAAATAAAATAAAATAAAATAAAATAAAATAAAATAAAATAAAATAAAATAAAATAAAATAAAATAGAATAAAATAAAATAAAATGAAATAGAACAAAATATTAGAAATATACAAGCTAGCTTATAATCGGACAGAAAGACAACGGACGTTATCAAGTTTTAGCTCATTACAAATAAAATAAAATTTCATGTTCATTACCAGAAACTGGAAAGTACATACATATGTATCAGTGTGTAAAAAATTACAACTTTTGAAATGTTTGTTTAAGCCCGTGCGAAGCCGGAGCGGTCTGCTAGTTAATTATAAATTTCTCACAAATCAATAACGCCACTCACCTGTATTGGCTACCTCGCATGGCAATCTTATTGTGTCTCCAGCAACGAATTTGAATGTCTCCGAACGTGAAATGAACATCGGCTCATGCTTGTTCATATTACTTGACGCCGACACTGTAAATAGCAAGCAAAATGATAAATGCAATAAATTATTTAAATAACGGTAATATTATGTAAATAACAATTGTAAATATGCTTCAGATAAACTGCACTAAAATACTAATTTGCTTAAATAAGTTATACTCCTAAGCAAATATGGGCCAATGCAAACTTTACAGAAGTCAGATTTCTGGCATTTTAATTGTGGCTTCCTTGAGCGTCACACAAATAATTGCTTTTACGCAACGGTTTGCACAGTGTTGCCACAGGAGTTAGGAATATTAAGGGTAATATTAATTTTGAATTTTAGTTTTTAATTTTTTGTTGTTGTATTTGGTTGTAATATTTATGTATTTCAATATGGGTTTACATTTGTATTTTAATATATTACTTATGTTGAGACGAAAGTAAAATTTTTGTTGTAATTGTAACTGTAATTGGCAACGCTACGCTGCACTGATTCTCCAAATTGGTTTTATACCACATTGAGAGACATTTTCAGCAATTTCTATTTTTTGTTTTGTTGTTGTTATTATATTTTTTATGTTTTTGAAATTTGGCAGTTACCTTATATTCACTTCATTCATGCAACTTATTTCCTAATCAAGTAAATTCATTTATTAAAATGCCCTAAATCTATAAGAGCAGAAATTCATTGTTACTTTCGAAGCAAAATAAAATAAAATTTGTTGCAGCATCTCTAATAAGTGCCATAATGCAATTTATCAAACCAAAAATGACAGTAACAGCTTATTTGCCCTAAGTTTGTATATATACATATATTGTGGCACAAGTACATACATATGTATATACAATGTACTAGTAAGAAAGAAACTTGAGTGACCAGCAAATAAATAATAAATAAAAAAAAAGAAACAACAACAATATATAATATACAAATATGAAATCTATCTAATGAGCACATCATAAATATTTATGAACTATGTTAATCTATGATTTGCACAAATGAGACAGCGACAAAAGCGCACCGCAGCTGCTTTCGTATTTAAGTGACAGCTGAAAGAGCGCGTAAATTATTAAAGAAGATAGTGAGCTACAGCTGCTAATACAAAAATATGATATACTGCAAATACAAAAAATATATACAACAAGTAAGGAAGGGCTAAGTTCGGGTGTAACCGAATATTTTATACTCTCGCAATTTATTTATTTAACTTAATTTATATTATATACTCGTAATACACAATTTGACCCACATATTCGTCATATATATTGTATAAAATCCATTGAAAGTTGGAAACCATAATATTAGGTTAGAAGCACCGAGGTCCTCATGTTCTATATATGGGGCCTTGAAAACCTATCGTCCGATTTCGACGATTTTTAGAATGGGGCTTTCACACTATAAACGTAGTATTTATGTTCTGTTCTGTATATCTCCTGTTCCTATATCTTCACTAGTGCTTACTTTACATATTGTAAAGTAAACGATTCAGATCGTCTTCAAAGTTCTGGTGGAAGTTCTATGGGAAGTTGACGTGGTTGTTAGCGATTTTGCCTATTTTCACAACATATCATTGGGATGTAAGGAAACTATTACAAACCAAGTTTCATTGAAATCGGTCGAGTAGTTCCTGAGGTATGGTTTTTGACCCATAAGTGGGAGACGCCACGCCCATTTTCCATTTTGTAAAAAAATCTGAGTGCAGCCATTTCTTATGTGAAATTTAGTGTTTCTGACGTTTTTCATTAGTGAGATAACCCACTTTTAGTATTTTCAACCTAATGTTTGTATGGGAGGTGGGCGTGGTTATTATCCGGTTTCAACTATTTTCACGGTGTATGGTGGGGTACGTAAGAGAACTGACTACAGAAAGTTTGGTTTATATAGCTTAATTGGTTTGAGAGATATATACAAATAACCGATTTTGGGGCGGGGTCACGTCCGCTTCTCCAAAAAAATACATCTAAATATGCCCCTTCATAGCGCGATCCTTTCTACCAAATTTTACTTCCATAGCCTTATTTATGGCTTGGTGATGACACTTTATGTGTTTTCGGATTTCGCCATTTTATGGGCGTGGTAGTGGTCCGATTACGCCCATTTTCGAACTTAACCTTCTTATGGTGCCAAGAAATACGTCTTCCAAGTTTCATTAAGATATCTCAATTTTTACTCAAGTTACAGCTTGCACGGACGGACGGACAGACGGACGGACAGACAGACATCCGGATTTGAACTTTTCTCGTCACCCTGGTCATTTTGATATATATAACCCTATATCTAACTCGTTTAGTTTTAGGACTTACAACCAACCGTTTTGTGGACAAAACTATAATACTCTCGTAGCAACTTTGTTGCGAGAGTATAAAAAAAAATTATATATGTATACTATATAATGTATACTATACCTCAAAGCAAATTCGACTACAAACAAATGTGTGTCTCCACAGAGTATATATGTAGATAACCATGACAAGCACAATTATAACACAGTTAACTAGAAAACACAGAAGCAAATACATATATACATATGTATAACCGAACACTTCACACCTAACCTGACAAGTCGAAATCGTTGTTAATGCCAGCAGCAACATGTTTATCAGCGCCATTGTCACCACACAAATGTAGAAGCACACATACAAATATGCAATGAGTTAGCGCATATATTAACATAAAATGTGTAGCTACCAACAACAACAACTGCAAATGCGCCATAGCTATAACCAAGCGTTATAACCTCAAAGCAATTCGCATGTCGGTGTTATGCAACACTCGCATTGTTGTTGGCTGTGTCATCTAATTATGGTCCATCAGATATTTGCAAGCATGAATATATTAATTTTGTGATTTACACCGACATTGCAGTGGAACATTTCATCTTCAAAATGCACACACACACACACACACACAAATATATATAAACACTCACTCATATAAACACACTCACCCAGCCACTCATATTCACCATGTGATGCTTGCTGGCTGTTATTATCGTTTTGTGCCTCATGGAGTGCATATTTTATAGATTATGTGCAAATCTACAGGCAACATTCCGATTATTTATGAGGCTCGATGGCACATTTCACCAATAATAATGCTCATACGTAATTAATTCGTGTATGGATTTCGTGAAAAAAAGAACATACATAAATGGTTTATGGCAGCAGAGATACAGAGACACCCAAACATACATATATACATAGATATATATACATATATATATAAACTATCACTGAAATTTAACTGTATATATTTGTATATTCTTGCAATAATATTGGTCGCTCTCATAAATGTGCTGGCATTCACATTCACTTTGCCATTACCAAACTGGCAAGTCAATTGAAACTCCGTTGCACCATGTCGTATGAGTGACACTCATGTTTGCAACATAACAGGCTGTCGAATAAGCATTAAACCCTATTGCATGATTAAATCACTTGTTGCTGGTGTTAGCATCTGTGATTATGCCACACACCAATCGATATGGTGTGCACTGTTGTGGGTGTGCAGTTATGAGACGGTGAGTGATTGAAATTTAGACTTTATATATGGGAGCCTATAATCATGACTGTAATTGTGCTTTGTGGGCGCAATGTGTGATTTTCAGATGAAATTCGGAAAGAATTAAATTTTTTAATTGTGAATTTGCAGCAATTTAAATGAAAGCAAGAAAATTAGATTTAAAATTAATATAAGTTTAAACATAATCATGGAATAAAAGATCGAGTATCGAGTAAGTTCCCCAAATAATTTATTATTATACCCTGAACATGGTATATTAAGGTTGTCACGAAGTTTGTAACACCCAGAAGGAAGCGTCGGAGGCCCTATAAATTAGAGGATAAATGATCAGTATGTTGAACTGAGTCGATTTAGCCATGTCCGTCTGTCTGTCTGTCCGTCCGTCTGTCTGTATATATACGAACTAGTCCTTCAGTTTTTAAGATATCGTTTTGAAATTTTGCAGATGTTATTTTCTCTTCAAGAAGCTGCTCATTTGTCGGAACTGCCGACCATATAGCTTCCATATAAACTGAACGATCGGAATCAAGGGCTTGTATGGAAAACTTCCGCATTTTACTACATATCTTCACGAAATTTGGTGTGAGTTATTGTTCATCTTCGAAAAAATTGTTCAGATCGGTTCACTATAGCATATAGCTGTCATACAAACCTAACGATCGGAATCAATGGTTGTATGGAAAATTTTCGCATTTGACGGTATCTGGTATCTTCACGAAATTTGGTGTGAGTTATTGCTCATAGAAATAATTTAATTTCCGAAAAAATTGTTCAGATCGGTTCACTATAGCATATAGCTGCCATACAAACTGAACGATCGGAATCAATGGATGTATGGAAAATTTTCGGATTTGACGTGGTATCTTCAGGAAATTAGACATGGATTACTGCTTAAGGTAATAATATAATCTCCGAAGAAATTTTTCAGATCGGTTAACTATATAACCTTAATGTTTCTAGCAAACAAGCCGGCTAAAAAGAATTAGTAAAATGTTTTCTTTTTTTTTACTTACTTTTTCTTACGTCTTTAGATTTGCTTAAACACATAGTTACTGAAAGAAATGCACCTGTGAAGGGTATATTAGCTTCGGTACAGCCGAAGTTAACGTTTTTTCTTGTTTTTTATTTATTTTTTTTTTAATAATATAAACCGTCATATCTAAAAAATAAATAAAAAATAATAAATATGAGTACATAATTGAATCAAATATGAAAGATTTGTTTTCGTCAAAATACCGATATACTTAAAAATAGTGAAATGTTGCCAACATTTAGGCGCATTGCTATAATCTCGAACTGAGCCGAAAGGGTTTAATTTTTATTAAATGATTTTTTTAAGAAGATTTATTTCAGATTTTGGAGGAATTTTACTAAATTTGAGACCTGCATTTAGTCGAAAAAAAATGTTAGAACATAAATTCCATACAAATTTTTAAATTTTAATCTAAATATAAATTGAACCGCGCGTTAATTCTATATTACAGGACGTATTTTAACACTCTACTTAGAAAACTAATGTATATAGTTGTTGCAAAGGAAGTCGCAGGAGCGCCTCATCGCAATCATGACT
This sequence comes from Zeugodacus tau, assembly GCA_031772095.1. Taxonomy (NCBI): domain Eukaryota; kingdom Metazoa; phylum Arthropoda; class Insecta; order Diptera; family Tephritidae; genus Zeugodacus; species Zeugodacus tau. The sequence continues at coordinate 82,827,029 of CM062649.1, forward strand.
AGGCCCACTCACTCACTTCATACAGAGTCCGAGCAGGTGCTCGCACATATATGATGTATGACAATTGTAAATAGGATTGAAAATAATTATATACTCATCAAGATGTCATGTCACAATTTTCTATACTCTACAATTTAACTAAATACATGCTAAAGTAAATAAGTTACATAATATCCAGCTTAGCAGACAATACGGCGAACTGCTGTCAAGCGCATTATCAACAAATTTGCTAATATACTATTATTTAATTATGAACGGCACTAAGCCCCATAAAATTATTATGTAAAATTATTATATCAAATTTATTTAAACTAAATCCGGCTAAAGCTTGAGCAAACTAAATGCATTTGCTATGCAAATAGCAATTGTATGCTATGCTTCCGTGCAACTAGCCGACATATTTGACTTATTAAATCCTATTAAAATATTATAAATTATACGCATGCACACAAACACACACACGTAGATAGGAGCAACCGCATGCGTATGTGTTAAAAAGTGAATCCTATTAGTAAATTATAAATTCCATAGAAATTGTACACATTGCAGATAAGCCAATTCACTTTTATCGTGATGCCGGAGAATGTCATAAATTCTATTAGAGCTAATCGCTTTAAGTTCATCTATTACAACAGCTGCCAAGCGGATATTTGCTTATATGCATTAGAAATACATATGTGTGTGTGTTAATGTTAGAGTGTAACAGCATGTGTGTTTGGTATTTACATATGTTGAGTAAACAATTATTTAACTCACCGCCTAAAGAAGCCATCCATTTTGCAGTAATGACTATGTCACTTAGATTAGCTTATCCTGACAGCAGTTATTTCCCAATTAATGCCAATTACATATCAGATTTTTTGTGCAATTATTTCAGACACTTTTCTTTAGCACAAATGTTTGCAAAAAATAACAAAAAAATTATGCTTTGACTAAATTTATTTTATTAGGATAAAATAAGAAGGAAGATCGAAAGGGTTAAAATTTACATTTTTCTTTAATTTTGGCTACCAAAATCTTCATATAATGCCTTTGTTGTTAAAATTTGACTACCTAAGGACCAAATAAGAAACGAAAAAAATATTTTATGATAAAAAACATTCTTATTTCCAAAAAAAAAATAATAATAAATTTAATAATTTGTAAACATATTTCTACAGTCTTTAAGAATTTAAGGCAAAATATAAATTGATATCAATATTCTACCTTCACACTTCCTAACCGACATTACACATATGTACAGCCATCAAAATAGTCATAAAATATTATTGTAGCGGTAGTTTAGCGGTAATTACCGTTATTGCGTAATATCAAATTATACTATCGATAACAAGAATGATTATCGACAGCTTAGACATAGCTCAATAGCCATTATTTGATTAACTGCACATATTTAGATAAGAATATTTATTATTTATTCCAATAACAGTAATCGAATTACAAAAATTATGAATTTACTTGGAAAAAATTTGTATACCATGTTTTATGCAATGCGCCCAAATGTAGGCAACATTTTATATATAGATTTTATTAGAGAAGATTTGAAGTAAATAATTTTTGTGATAGGCTATAAATAAACGTGGAAGAAAGTGGTTTTTAGATTCTTTGTTTTATTTTTAAAGGGTGATTCATTTCGAGGTCGTCTACTTTTTTAAGAAAAACAAAATATTCAAATTTATTTATCTTTCCAAATAATATTCTTTGACATTTATTTTTAATAAACTATCTCTTTTAAGGCTGTTCAGGCCATTGAAAAAAGTACCTATATTTGATTTATATCACCCTTTATATACTTATATATAGTATCCCGTGCAATTTGTTTAACTAGCTTAAGTCGATTCTTGGTAATGAAGCTGTTTTAAGAATCGGCATTCACTTTTAGTGTCAACTACATAAAAAGTTTCCTATTTAGCTTATAAAATTGTTGACTAGTACAAAAATTACATATTCATATAACTCCAATTTTCCACACTATCATAAAATGGCGGCCTAAGGAAATTTTTTTCTAGATTTTTAAGAAAATATCTACAGTTAATTGTTCATAAAAAATCGAAATTTTTGAAAAACAAAAAAACTTCGATCAGATCCAGGTATATTATGTATTCTAAAAGCTGTATAAATTTTATTAAAATCTACTGAGTTGCCACAATTTAAAAAATAATAGTTTTGAAAAAAAACGCCTTAAAAGTTCCACCTAGCCTTTTGGAGTGCCCTTTGTCAAATAACTCGATTAAAATTATTGATTAAAAGTTCATCAAAGCTAAAAAGACATTTATCATTATTTAAATGGACATTTTTCAAGCAAATATTAAGTGGCATGCGCTTTGTTGTGCATTTTTACGTTGAAAACTACTTAAACTACTTCAAATAAAATATGCCAACTAGTTTGATTAAAAATTTACATTGTGGTCGAAATTCAATTGCATTTGAAATATGCTGCAACTCAATTAAGGCCACTTCATTAGAAGCTGTAAAATGAAAAATGTAAATATAGACTTAGGTACTTATAGACTACATACAAATGTACAACTATACAGATATGGAAACATATATATGTCTTACTAAATATAAAGAGTAAATAAGAAGTTGAGTTTATTCTCAGAAAAATGTATTTGCTTTGTGGATTGTTAAAGTGGATTTCTGTTACTTGAGCTAAAAGAATAGAAATATATATATATATTTAGAGGTAAATATATATACATATATATATTTACTTTCAAGGAAACTAGTTATGATTGCCTGGAGCTGAAAATGTTTATTTGCTTAACTGCTAAAAAAAATTATTCAAATTGAGCTAGTAAATTATTTAAGCCAAAAAACCACCAATACAAATATATATATAAATATAGAAATCTTAAATCGCCTACGCTGTGAATGCTTTTTATATACATATATTTTTATACTCTCGCAACAAAGTTGCTAAGAGAGTATTATAGTTTTGTTCACATAACGGTTGTTTGTAACACCCAAAACTAAACGAGTTAGATATAGGGTTATATATACCAAAGTGATCAGGGTGAAGAGTGGAGTTCAAATCCGTATGTCTGTCTGTCCGTCCGTCCGTCCGTCCGTGCGTCTGTGCAAGCTGTAACTTGAGTAAAAATTAAGATATCTTGATGAAACTTGGCACACTTATTTCTTGGCACCATAGGAAGGTTGCTTTCGAAAATGAGCAAAATCGGACCACTGCCACGCCCACAAAATGGTGAAAACCGAAAACACATAAAGTGCCAGAACCAAGCCATAAATAAAGCTATGGAAATAAAATTTGGTATGAAGGATCGCACTATGAAGGGGCATATGTGGATGTAATTTTTTTGGGGAAGTGGGCGTGGCCCCGCCCCCAAATCGGTTTTTTGTATATATCTCGCAAACCAATAGAGCTATATAAACCAAACTTTCTGCAGTCGTTTTTTTTAGCCAATTCCTTATACATTCCAAAAATGACAGAAATCGGATAATAACCACGCCCCCCTCCCATACAAAGGTTAGGTTGAAAATTACTAAAAGTGGGTTAACTCACTAACGAAAAACGTCAGAAACACTAAATTTCGCATAAGGAACGGCAGATAGAAGCTGCACTCAGATTTTTTTACAAAATGGAAAATGGGCGTGGCGTCGCCCAGTTATGGGTCAAAAACCATATCTCAGGAACTACTCGACCGATTTCAATGAAACTTGGTTTGTAATAGTTTCCTTACATCCTAATAATATGTTGTGAAAATGGGCCAAATCGCTTCACAACCACGCCTACTTCCTATATACCAGAACTTTGAAGACGATCTGAAACGTTTCCATTACAATATATAAAGTAAGCACTAGTGAAGATATCGGTGCAAAACTTTGCACAAATACTCTATTTATAGTGTGGCAGCCCCATTCTAAAAATCACCGAAATCGGACCATAGGTTGTCAAGGCCCCATATATCGAACTTGAGGACCTCGGTACTTCTAACCTAATATTAGGGTTTCCAACTTTCAATGGACTTTATACAATATATATGACGAATATGTGTGTCAAATTGTGTATTATATAATATTAATAAAGTTAAATAAATAAATTGCGAGAGTATAAAATGTTCGGTTACACCCGAACTTAGCCCTTCCTTACTTGTTATTATATATATATATATATATATATGTATATAAATATATATTACAACTACTATCTTCGAAGAATTCAAAATATATTTGTCGGTCTGTCTCTCCATTCGCTTACATTGCTACAGCCGGCGACTTAGCAGCTTTACATTTTCAGCCTAAGTAAATTAATTGAATTGAGTTAAACTTGTTAAGCTTATAGCTGTCCATCTTGTTTTCATTATCGTCATTTTGACTTTAACTTATAGACAGCAATTTGTCGTCAGCATAAGACGCGTCGTTTGGACTGTAAGGAGCGAGCAGCATTTGCATTTAAAACACATTTATATATAAATATATGTGTGAGTGTTTGTGTGCGTTTGCCTGCAGCAAGACAGCAAGCTCAGAGGCCTTTTAATTTCTTCTTCATCAATTAGTTTATATATTACATAGAAATGTAATAAATCTAAAGTTTTGTATGCAATTTATCGCCACAACAAGGCCACAAATAAACAAACAAAAACAACAACGAACAAGATATGTTTCTACATGTATATATGTCTGTAAGTCCAGGCAGCAAGCAACTAGTACGAGCTCTGTAGGTCAGTGAGTCTATCTACACACATCTAAACGCATATGCGCCTAAAAGCATGCTATACAATTGAAGATGTTGTCCGTTGTGCATGCAAGTGTATATGTATGTAAGTATATGTGTTTGTTTGTATGTGAATGCAAGACGCAATCAACATTTGTCCGACAATTTTCAATAGCATTTTCGAATTGAATTTAATTTGTCAATGACTTGCCGTTTTGCATATCGCATAACAAAGCTGGTTAGCTAACAGTAAACATCCACATCCACACACACATCAGCATAAATAAATAAACATATACATATATATGTATATGTGCGAGCCTCTGCAACTGTACGTGTCGTTGTGTGCTCCACTTTCTTGGCTTGGGCAATTTTCGTTAAATTAATTGTACTCGATTTATTTGACATAAATAAATGAGGAAATTGTGATTAGACTTGTATTTATTGACTGAGAGGTGTTCGAATCGGGCGGGAAATTGTTAAATATCCTTTGGAAAATTGTTTTCGATTTCAAAGTGATTAATTTTCAATAAACTCATTTGATGTCTCGCAATGACCAGTTAGTGCACCCAAGGGCACAACGATTAGATGAGCACAAGCACAAAATCAATATTGTTACAATAATAAATAGGCGATGTTATTTGTGTGAAGATAGAAAAAAATGGCTCAAGGTTTTGGGGATAGTCAAATAATGCGGACGTCGTATAGCTAAATTATTTGTAAGTAGTAGATGCTTTTGGATTTGAATAGAAATAGTCAGAAATTCTCAAATTACCAATTTAGCTTAAATTGTAAACATTTAACCATCTCGGCAGCTTTTTGGAGCTTTCAAAGCTTTTTATCAAGAGCTAAAAGTTTCTAAATATCTATATTTCCCCCTTTAGTCTCAAGTTTCTTTATTAATTTAAATTGTAGGAAAATGCCGTCTCAAGAGCTTTTGGGAGCTTTCTAACATTTTTAACGAGAGCTCAAAGTTAGCATCGAATATCATATTTAGATCGAGGTTCTTAGTAAATATTTATTGTGGTCTTTTAAGCGTCTCGGGAGCTTTTATAGTTTTACAAGGTTTTCGTTGCCAAAGTAATTCGTTACCTAAGTAATCCATTGAGTTTTATTTTTCTATCTTTTAGTCTCAGTGTTATCTTTAATTTATATTGTGAACTTTTCAACGTCTTGGCAGCTTTTGTAAGTTTTCAAAGCTTCTTATCGAGATGCCAAATTTTTATATTTCTTAACGATAGCCTTGGTGATCTTCATTAATTTTAATTGTGAGCTTTTCAGCGTCTTCAGAGCTTTTTGCAGCTTTCGAAGCTTTTTATCAGAACGCGAAAGCAACCTATAGATATATATTTTTTCTGCTGATAATTTCGAGTTTCAAAACCACCGTTAGCTTCTAATATTTTCCAAAAGAACTATAAATCTTAAATCTTTTACTTCAAACATGAGCTTTATTGACCAAATTTTTCTCCGAATAGTTAATTAATAAAAAAACTGTATTCCACTTTGATTTCCGTGCACTCTTCAATCGAAATGACCTTGACCTGCAGTAAATATCCTTAAGGAGGAAATAGTAAAGAATGTACCGTTAGACAGTCATCAATCGCATGTCAGTATGTATATACAAGGGTGCGTGTGTGCACAATCAATTAATTTCAATGACACTTGCCGCGCGCAACACACGCCCGCCGACACTTTTGTCACTTTCGGTATCATTCTCGATTTCTTACGCTATTTCGAGGAACTTTATACCATTGTTGTTGTTGTTTTTTTATGCTATCCAACAAGTTCGAATATTTTTTTTGTATTTCTTTGCTTTTGCTGATTTTTCCAATTTTCTTCACCTCGGCAATAGACAAGCCAAATGCCGTTGTGAAAACAGTGACAACGACAGCGACAGCAACAGCAACAGCAACAATAACAATAAAGCGTCGAACAACAATAACAATAAAGCGTCGAACAACTACAATAACAACAGCGACAACAACAACAACAACAGTAACATGTTAATACATTTAAGCAAATGTGTCAACAGGGCCAAGTGCCGATTCGTGCTACGTCCTTCGCAATTCCTCAATTACACGGTGTTTTGGCACAAGTCGCTGGCTGGACGTTCGACAAGGAGACGGCCGAGGGGACAACGACAGCAGAGAAGACGACCTACAGCATATAGACTATGGCGACATTTGCCTGTTTGATCTTGTGCGTTGTATTCCCCGGGTCGCTCCGACGACGTGTTGACCAGCTTGACTGTTGTTGTTATTGTTATCGCTGTTGTGTCAACACGCAGCGATACAGCGGCATTTGACATTGGCTTAGAGCGACGAAGCAGCAGGAAAAAAATGTCGAAGCCGCGCTGAAAAAAGTCGCATAAGTGTATGTGTGTGTGTTGAAGACAGTGCGTGCGCTCGCCTAGTGTTCTCGAAGTGCTGGCGAAAATGCCTTGCCTGCGTCGTGTGCTCGAATTGATTCGATTTCGCTGTGGGCGCAATAATGAAGTGTCAAACGTTGTATTTATCACCAAATTTCTCGAACAAGTGGAATGGCGCAAAAAGACGCCAGCACGAGTCAGAGAGCAAAAGAAACAACAACAAAGCGAGCACATGTATGTCTGTATGTATGTATGTGTGAGTTGGATTGTGTGCGTTTCTTGGCCAAACTAAAGATTTACATCGCAGCACTTTCGAATTGTTATTCTCCACAATCTCAGCGCTGGCGTGTGCGCGGTAGGCGGGCGTTGTGGCGCTGCATACCCTTTTTTATCGCTTATCTGCGCTTAGTTGGAAAATTGTGATTATTGCGTATCCGTTTTGTGTTTTGTTGCCCTCTTCTTCTTCTTTTTGTTTATTTGTTGTTGTTTTGTTTTTCTGCTCCAAATACACTTGTATTGATTTAAGCCTCGCTCCTGTTGCCATTTATTCGTTTTGTTTTTTCAATTTTGTTGCTGAGATTTTGTTATTTTTGTATGCACCTTTTTTAGCTTTTTCTATTTCTTTTTTGGCTTTTTCTATTTTTTTTATTTTTTTTTAGCTGTTAACGCATAATCCATTTTCCGTTTTCTGTTTTTCACTCGTCGTTCATAGACTTTGCTTGTTTATTTTCTTATCTGGCAATTTTTACTTTCTGCGCCTAAGGATAGGCTTTACTAATACCAGCAACTGCACTTTTTCTGGTTTTTCTATTTTTATTTTTTTCTATTTTTATTTTTTTCTATTTTTTTGTTTTATGCTCCCTTTTGCACTGTCTTTGTTTTGCTTGTTGACAAGATAAAAATGTCAACGCGTGTCTTTTTGCTGTCAATTGGTAATAATAATGAAATAATGTCAAATTAAGGCAGCAAACGGAAGTCGATAATTTGTGGATAAAGGCGAGATTATTGTGGTAAATTTATGTGTAGTCTTTGTGTTTCACAGCACCTTTGACTTATTGTTTGTATGTTTTTCTTTGGAAAGTGTTGTCAAAATGTTAAGTAATGGGCTATATATAACTGGTAGAATGCATAAATTTAGAAAGAATAAATATTATATATTCTTTTGTATTCTATTAAGACAGGTTCAGGTTTTTTTTCCAATTTTTCTTGCTATTTTTGTTAATTCATTCGAATGAGTATAGATAATAGTAATAAGAGATCACAGAGATATTTTCATTGGAAGACTGTAGATATTTTAGAAGTACGATTTTTGGTCGGCTGAATAGTATTAACCAGATGAGAATTAAGAAGAAGTCGATTTTTGTAAGAAAATAAAAAAATATAGTATCGGAGAATTTGAATTTTTCGCTACTAGCATGAAATCCAGGCCTCTCCAATTTTAAATTTTTATCTCCGGTACTAAAATTTTTGAGATGTGAATATACTATGTTAAGCTCAGAATTTCAACTTCTTCAATTTAAAATACAATGAAATATAATATATGTATATTTATCGAAGAGAAAATTACGCTCTCTTTAAAAAATATATTTTATAAATTTTTTGCCAAAATAATATCTGAGCCAAACGGTTAACCAGGAAGTGTTACTTCTATGTCAATTTCGCGAATTGTCAAACTCTGCGAACTTTTGCTAACGTGACGTCACAAGATATGTCAAATTTAAAGAGAACTGCCAAAATTGCTCTTCTCATTTTGTATTATCTAAAACGAGTTTACTTTTAGAGAAATATAAAGAGAAATCGGCATTGTACAGCTGCTATGGGAGTCTGTATAACATTTTCGGTGCGAAAAAAATAAGAAGAACCTCAAAACGAATATTGGTGGCCCAGAAAGGTTTTTAAAGCTTCTATGCATAACTTTCTTCATATTTATTTTCTCAAAAAGAAGTTAAAATTCTCCATTTTGTAGTTTCAAAACCCCGTATACATATATTGCAGAGTTACTGTGTGGTTAGGCTTTTCATTAATAAGTAAAATTGCTCCATACTTCTATGAAGATTAGGCTCAACCCACACCGGATTGGTCAAGACATCTTTTCTTGGCTGATAAGACAGCAGCCTATAGCTTCATATCTGACAACCCACACCGAACAAGATGAGACAAAAACGCATTTTCGCTTGGTTTGGTTAGAGCAAAATAAGTTTATGTGTCTTATTAGTCAAAGACTTTTTTGTCTAATCCAGTGTGGGTTGAGCCTTAGAAAGACTATAGCACAGAGATTAATAACTCCGTTTAGCATATTTATCCATAATGATCTCATTTTCATTGGGAACAAATTATAAATTCAGCTTAAAGAAGTAGCAACCCCCACTCCTTCTTTGGCCCAACTCTAACTTTATAAAGTATCGTCTGTCATCACATAATTGGATATATCATATAATATTTTAATTTAATAAGTTCTTATCCCTTTTGAATTATAACTATAAGAGTTTTGTCAGTATTTTTTATGATCTAAAATTAGCAGAAACCTCTATAGTTCATCCCAAAACTATCTAACTACCAAAATTGTATTTTTATTTTAATGAATATCATTTCAAACTCAACCCCCAGTCAAATTAAACAAATTTAAAGTATCTACTTTCTTCTGCAAAACAAGCAAAACCCTTTAAAGGTAAAAAGCACCCACACATACACTCTCTGACACTAAGACTAACGCATACTTTGCTCTCGCCGCTACCAGTAATATATACTCGTATTTGACTTACGCACAACTTTGCACTTCACTTGATGAAAATAATTAAATTTTGCCTTTATTACTCGACGGGCAACCGAACAAAGCCTGCGCTCCAATTGTAGCCAAGCAACGCAGCTACAAACGAAGAGGCCAACTGCCCCTAGAAATATGCTACGTGCGATGATCTAAGAATTTAAAAAGGAATTTCTTAATGAAAATATCACAGCAGCCGATGCGAACTTTACGCAAACATTTCTTACGCCAGCCAACCTTTTCTTTTCTCGTTTTCATGAAGGCAAGTAATAGAGAATGCGTTTGTATGTATGTACGAGTATGTCGAGGCAAAAAGGGAGACTGTTGAAATGAACTAAAAAGCAAAAAAAAAAAAAATAAAAGAATAAAGAAAGAAAATGTGCTGAGCAGAAAATGGCCCGCAGGTTTACCGCTAATGCGTTCTCGGGTTGCCTTGCCCATAAAAGAAGCGACAAGTAAATATAAAAAAGGGTTGCAAGACAAACAAAAACAAAAAGCGAGATGTGGACTTAAGGCCAACTAACAAGCTGGGAGTCGAAATGACTAAATACTGATAAAATAAAAGTAAAATTAGAAAAAAGAATGGACGGACCTCACATTTCCTTCACAACTATCGCACAAAAATAAAGCATGAGTAAAAAATTTCTAGAACTGGTAGAAAAAAGTGCTGGAAATTTAAGTTCGTTCCTTTTGTCTTACTCACAGTGACTACAAACTAATCAGCGTAAGGAAGAGGAAGCAAAAAATGAATTTTTCCTGTCCCCAGCATATTTCATGCTTCACATTTTATTAAATTTGCGAGTTCATTGCACTCGTCGAGCTTTCATCGAACACTATAAATTTCTTTCCATCGCCACAGGCAACAAGTTCGCAAATAGTTTGAATATGGAAAAACTTTCGGAGACGTTTGCTTTCTTCTGGCAGTCGCCTTTGTTCTCTTAAATATGAATCAAGTAGAAAGGTAGTGTAGAGGAAGGAGGGTGAGGCAGCAGCGTTTTGTAACATCTTAGAGCAAAAGTATTGAGTGGAATAAATGGTGATGGCTGACAGCATCATCTGTGTTCTGAGAAAGTTTATAATAGATACATATCGATGGCTTAATATAGAAAAGGCGTATCTACACTTTTTGTTACTTTTCATTAGAAGGAAAAAACTGAATAAAACCTTAAAAACTTAAGATGCAAAAAACATTTCTATTGCAATTTTTATTCAAAACAGGTAACAAATTCAATTGTGGTATAATTTTGTTATTATTTTTAATTTCTTTGAAGTTATTTGAGATAGAGCTTTATGTTGTTATTGTAACTTCGAATGAGTTAGGGCTTTTTTTATATGACTATAAATCCGTTATTTACGATCATAGCCCACTAATTTTTTAAGGGGAGGAGTATTTGACAGTGGTCTAACAGAATACATTAAAAACGCGATTTCGAAAAAAATGTAGATACGCCTTTTCTATATTAAGCCAACGATATGTACTATGTGTATATACTTGTATGGGACTCCTTGTGTGCCTTTGATTGTAAATGCCAGTCAATTATTTAATTGTGCAAGAGAAGTGCATTAACCGCTAGAGAATTAAAAGTTGGGAGACACATGAAATCAAGTGCCCGAAGTGCTAAAGAGTTTGGATAAAATATATATACATTTTTTATTATAGTTGGTTTGCTAATGGGGGTTCCTGTTCTATATATGTATGTAAATATAGTTAGATCTGGTTCATAGTTCTCTAAAAATCATAAGTTATTTTGATATTTTAAGAATTGATTCTCAAATAAAATAAAAAAATTGAGTCCCTATTTGGGAAATTCGGCATAAAGTCCTCCATAATAAGAAAAATCGTTATATATCGTATGGTATATGGACTGGTTTCACTCATTTTCGCCATACGCTCACTTAATTCTGTCAATATATCTCACATATTATGTATATACGGTATAAAGATCACCGGATGTTTGAAAAATATATTTATAATATAAATACATATATTATATTAGGTTGTGGCACCTAATGACATCGCCCAGGAGATGGGAGTTAATGACGAAACCATTTCAAAACATCTGCAGATGGCTGGAAACACAAAAAAGCTTGATGTCTGCATGATTTGACGCAAAAAAACCTTCTGGACCGAATCAACGGCTGTGATATACCGCTGAAACGGAACGAGCTCGACACAATATCAAGCGAAAACGGTCGTGGTCGAAGGCCGGTGAATCGTCCCAAACAGTGGCCAAGCCGGGATTGACGGCCAGGAAGGTTTTGCTGTGTGTTTGATGGGATTGGAAGGGAATCATCCACTATGAGCTGCTCCCATATGGCCAGACGCTTAATTCTACCATCTACTGCGAACAACTGGACCGCTTGAAGCAGGCGATCGACCAGAAGCGTCCAGAATTGGCTAACAGGAAGTGTGTAGTGTTCCACCAGGACAACGCCAGACCACACACTTCGTTGATGACTCGTCAGAAGCTACGGAGCACGGACGGGAGGTTTTATCGCATCCACCATATAGCCCGGACATAGCGCCAAGTGATTACCACCTGTTCCTGTCCATGGCGAACGCCCTTGTTGGTATAAAGTTGAATTCAAAAGAGCATTGTGAAAAGTGGCTTACCGAGTTCTTCGCAAATAAGGAGGGGACTTCTACGAGGGAACTAAATGGCGCATATTTGAACTAAATCCGATCACTGTGTTTTATAAAGCATTGAACAAAAAGCAAAAGAGCGAAAGGGAAATATTGGCCAACCTAATATATGAAAGATTTAAATATATCTAGGGTAAAAAAATAGCCAATGACACTGAGGTTTAACGTTCGGGCGTTGAAAAGATATAGTCCGATTTCGACCATTTTTAGATAAGCAAAGTTTTATTTCGATATTTTCATTGAGTCTTGATTTCAATAAGTGAACGAAATAGAAAAATTGTGTTATACTCGTATAGGAAGTAGGTGTGGTTGCTCATTTTCAAGCCATTACATCAGTATAAAAAGAAAATGAAAAATTTGGTTGAAATTGGTCGAAAAGTTTCAGAGATATGGATTTCTTGGACAAACTTGAGTTCAGCCCTTCTTTACCATCTTTTCTATAAAATTTAGTGTTTCTGACGTTTGCTATATTGCTCGAGTAGTTTTGACTATAAATGTGGATATATTTAAATAATGACACTGGGGTGAGATGAAGCTATCAGAAACCAATAAATGAGAAATGTAAGCGAAACTAACCCACTTCATTTTTCAAGCTCCTATCATCAATATTCAAACAAAAAACCAAAGAAAGCCTCACCAGCCAATTTATAGTGTTTAATGTGTCTAAATTACAAGGAAATTACAAAGTATCATACGCTGACAATTCGCCGCGCTGCGGTAAGCATTCCGGCCGCACTAAGAAATGAAGCCTGACGGAAGCACAAACTTTCATCAAACAAATTTAGATGAAGCTGCCGAATGGCAATAAAAGAAGAAGAATGGTGCCTGAGCAGATGCAACTGTTAACCAAACTAAAAAAAATGGCGGCTATGAATTATTCAGTTGCATTGAACAGCGGCAAACGGCAACGAGAATGAGAAATGACATGTACGCCGTCGCTTACTAGCACCAGCTATATAAAGACATATATTTCAGAGTTGTAAGTAGCCAAGCGTGCGCATTTCATCTTCGACGACCGCCATCCGCAGCCAACATCCGTCGCCATTATCCGCCATTAGCCAATGCGTTGATGACAGCAGCTGATTTGCCGGGCACGTCAATTGTGATAAAACTTTCAAATTGGCCAAAGCCAAGTCGATGTGGCGATTTCTGATTGTGCGATGACGACGACGATGGTGCTGGCGCTGGCGATTTCCCTTCTGATGATGACTAAGGAGCGCACGGAGAGAGCCAGCAAACGATGTCGTCGGTGACAACTTTAAGTGAAACGTGGCAATTTGCATAGGTTTGGCGGGCACTAAGCCATACTCCCGCCCATTAAGAGACCGGCAAATACGAGTCGACGAAAGTCATGAAGATGACCCTGTCGAGCGCGCTCGCCGGCACGTTCGCGCTTATGCCTTCACACCATATTCGTTTGAGTTCACGAGTAGAAAAATGATGAACGGCGCTTGATAAAGTTTATGCAACTGGCGCTGGCGTACAATCTGTACCGTTGTGTGGGCAGGTGGCGCGCTTGAGATTTTCGGTTGTGATTTGCACACGGCGCTCGAGTGCAGCTGCCGTGAGGAGAGGTTAGAAACGCCGCGTGTGCAGGGTTGCATGGCGCTGGCGGTCGCACGCTTGGCTGTGGACGCCGAGCGTAATTGACGATTAAATTGGCCGTGTTGGACGTGAAGAAAAGTTGAAGTGATCTCGGCTCACTCGACGCCTTGCAGGTTTATTTGAGGCATTTTTTTTTTCGGCCGTCAGCGATTGCAATATGCTGTTGGCGTGCACATTTTGCGCCGAATTTCAAGCGGCGCTCGCCGTTGAGTGAGTGGCGCGCTGAAGTGAGAATTAGGCGCTTATTGTGCGATTTTGTGGCACCACGTCGATGACTCGTAGTCTTGTTGCATGAAGCTTTTTTGAAGTGTGAATTTTATACCTTTTTTTCTTTCGACCGCGTATAATTGTATTGGCAGCAATTTCAGCGCTCTAGTGCAACAATTACACTTCGGTGTTGCCATACAAATTTACGAATTTACGTTTGATTGAATGAGTAGACTTTGTAAGTGTGCGGCCATTTGCCGCAATGTTGCAATCAAGTGAATGACGTGCAACACTGTCAGCTCGCGAAATTAACGAACGTCTCACATTGACCTCTGTCGAATTGCAGCGCTGCTCAGCTTTAGCCTTGCAATTTTACTTATGCATTTGGCGCTCGACGCTTGGCTAACTGAAGGACTGGCACCAAGAAGTTGTGGTTAGTAGCAGTATGATAAGTTTTTGGTTGGCAAGTTTGTTGGTGCGTGTGATAGGATTTCTTTTTTGGTTTATATGTTGATAGTTCCCTTACAAATCAAATTGATATTCCCTTACAAATCAAATTGCGATGACAGAAATACTTTTTGAGGTTAAGTTGAATTATTTGAATTTTATTAGGTTTGGAAATAGATTTGCATGATTTTGATTTTTGATATAATTGTGAAGTTTTAGCTTTGACATTCTACATTCGAAGTATAATATAACCAGAGAGATTTAAACATATATGTATTATCCTAAGTCTAAAGAGATCTTTAAGTGAGAACATTGATCTATGTTTATCATTATAATGCAGTTCAAACATATTACAAAGCCGAAGGTCTTATTTGAATACCTTTAACTTATTAGTACTCTTTTGATTTTGATCTCGACTTGCAGTATTTCTCTATTTTCAACTCAAAAATTATTAAGAAAAGTATTCAATGTATTTATATCAATGAAAGTGAGTAACGAATAACTTTGAGTTTTGGGGAATAATTCAGTTAAAAGAGACTTTTTCGAAGATAGTCGATGATTAACGAGCATTTTCGAGTGATACCGGGTTTACTTTTCGGAATAGCATATTTGAATATTTTTGATACGAACAACATAAAAACCGGACATGAGTTATATAAATTGATATAAATGAATCATAAACGACGTATAACCTTTTCGCACAAAGGTTAATTGATCAATTAACTGGCTTTTGATCGATTAAAGCGGTGATTTATATCGCTTTACCATAAGATAGGATAGGTAGATCTCCGCAGATGCAGAGAATCTCACTTGGACAGATTCGACTGTCCATTGTGACACCCGGAAAACTCCTACCGGATCCCTAAAACTCTTATGATGCGACAAAGCGCTTGGACTCTGTAATAAAGATCTTAAGTCGGCTAATGTCGATTCCAATCACTTCGCTGGAATCTTCGGATATGGATATGTCTACCGAGGTGCTTTAACCTAAGTCTGGCGAATGATGGACATTGAAGGAGGAAGTGCTTGGACGATTCTTCTTCGCCTTCCACCAAACAGCTTTCAACAACTATCGTCTGACTTGATCCCTATCCTCACCGGGTGTGTGCATATTGGGCAATGACTAGTTAGCACTCCAATAATCGCAGAGATGATGGGCATTACTGAACTGAAAGACCGTTCCACTGTGGGTCAGAAAGACCTCTCTACTGCGCTGGTGCTGGTTGTTCTCCAGGGTTTGGAGAAATCGGTCGAAGTGTGTCCAGCGCTCTGGGGCAAGTGGAGCACGTACTATCCACTCTTTTTCACTCCGATACAAAAGAAAAATATTATTTTACTACATTAATTTTTAATCGAATGTAAATCGAGTTGAAACAGGAATGCAACTCTGCGGGTTGTTGTCCAGGATGGAAATTCGGCTGTACCAACTTCTTATGAACAGAAAAAATGAAAATTTAAAACAGCTGATCGTTAATCGGGTAGTCGGCTGTGCGAAAAGCAAAACTGGTTTCTCAATTATAATCCTGATGCATTAAATTAATTTGTCTGTACGAAAATACTATATATTTATATTTAATATTTACCTAGAGAACGTTAAAGTATAACTTCGAATTAACCCTCTCATGCCCGAATTAAAACGGGCGGAGCTAACATTTTTTTAGGGCAGATATATATTAGTCTTAACTCAAATATGAAATGATAAAAATTTCAAAGTCCTGTGTATCCTGGTTCATTAGTTACAGGATGTTGTTTTTAGGCACATATTAAATTATTATAAATAAACTAAACACTTTTCTCATGATTTTTTTTTTAAATAACTCTCTTATCTTTACTCATTTATATAGTTCACTTTGTTTTAACATAAAACAGTTATTTTTATGTTTTTGAACACTTTTTGTATAACCACTTTTGTATAACTAATTTCGCGAAACGATTTTTGCCAATTTCTCTCTGCGGAGAACTCTAACTGAATGAACATGTGCACAGCGCATATCAGAAAAAGTAACTGTAAGATTGCACAACACATAAATCTACATAATTGAAAAAATATTTAAATAACGAGAATTAGAAGCCGGTAAGTACAATGTTGCCTATAGGCAACATCCGGCATGAAAGGGTTAATAACGATTTTCGCTTTAGCCCACCTAATGTGTAGGTTTCTAGCTTTCAACAAAAAATAGTTTTAAATTTCACAAAAAAAGTTTCCATCAACGATGGTAGAGGGCTAAAGAGTTCCAAGAAGTGCTAAAATTTGCTTTCATCTCCAGAGATTCAGATCAATTATAGAGTATATAATATAATATAGTATTTTAAAATTATAATATTTTTCAAAAATATTTAACTACTTTTTATAATTGGTTTCAAAAGGCGTTTTCGTATTAAGCTTATCCACTGTATTAAACAAACAGTTAAAGTTGTAAGTCTATACCATAAGTTAGGTTAAATGGCAGATCTCTGTGACAAAAACCTCAAGATATCACACTTGGACAAAGTCTATAATTTAATTCATAAGACAGTTCAGAATTGCGGTCTTCTAGCTAGGGACAAAAATAACTGAAATCAGAAGATTATAAAGATAAAGAGAGCCAGAGAACTAAACCTCAGAAATGAAAAATGAGACACGTAATATTCATCTGAGTCAAATTCTTGAGTTATCAGATACAAATTATTGATCCCTAGCTTTGAAAATCTATCCGAAGAATAGTGAAGGACTTATTTGTGCAACGGAGGGTCTCATTTGTAATATAAAACACGTATATTTCCCAGTACTAATGTCAAAAATAAACCGCTGACTAGGTTATTTACCACACTCAGATATTCCGAAAGCCCCACATTAGCCCTAATTGAGCACTAGGGCGCATAACTTGCAGTTCCACCCCTCAAAAATAAGCAAGTAAACCACGAAAACTTGCAAAAAATCACATCATTTCGAATGAGATAATGGTAATTTACTTTTGTTTTGCAAGTACCATTGCGCACGCCTCTGCAATTCGTTGCGCGCGAGTTTAACGAATTACTTTGCTTTGGGTGTAGGATTTCATGTGAAAAGCGCACCTCATGAATATTTCACTCGCAATCACATTGTTGTTTCTCGCAAACTTTCGAGATTGTTTTAACGTGCACTCGTAAACTTGAATGCCTGTGCTGCCTGCAGAACGACAGAAGCCGCACCGTGCCACGTCGCGCTAATTCATGGCCGAAGCGCACTCACACACACACACACACACTCAAACACAAAGGCACACTCGCACGCTCTCAAATGGCACTTGAGTGTTGTTGGCACAGCTACTTGGCACGAGCAGGCAGGCAGGAGGCAGTCAAAGTTTCGCGCTTTTCGTAGCGATGAAGCCAACTTAACGCACACACTCATACAACAGTTGTTGGCAACAACATCAACATCAACAACAACTACAACAACATGTGTATACACATGTTTGCATGCGGCTCAGCGCACTTAGGCTAAGCCGCTCGTTCTGGCTGTGTGTGTGTGTGAGTGTGCATGAGTGTGGTTGCCGTCCTTGCTGCATCAGTAAATCCTAGTTTTCATTTCGCCGAATTTGCGGTTGGTCTTGTTGCATATTTAAACGCCACATGCCGCACAAACAGCCGGCAGCTTGCAACATGCGATTTTAAAATTCAACTCAACTCAGCTTCCACCTTGACCGAAGCACACACACACTCACACACTTACACACTTGAGTGGAAGTATGTGTATTTGGTAGTTGTTGTTGTTGTGGTGCCACTGTTGGCAAGGTGATCACCGTTCGCAAGGATAACCGGAAATTTCGCATTTTTAGCGTATAATATCCCCAAGCAATGCGAATTAGCTCGCAATTCGATGTTGTTGTTGTGGTTCTTGTTTATTCTTATGGCACAGACCAACCGGCTGCTTTTAGCTGACCTGCAGCACGTTAAAAAAATTCACTCAATGCCAATCAAGTTTTTTCGTTGCTCTCATTGTTATTGTTGTTGTTCTTTATTATGGCAGTGATGTTTTGCTCGCGGTTTCAGCGTTGCCAAGCGCAATAACTGATTATTACAGCGCAAATGCTGTGGGGAGAGCGGGGAAGGTACACTTGGATTTGGCAAGGCTTTTATCATAATGAGTTTCCACCGCAATGCACATAATTACTCGAGTACATCTAAATTTTGTTTAGTTGTAGAAGTCATGAAAATTTAACGCAATCAAAATTTTGTGAAGTTTTACAAATCTGTTATAAACGGCTGTGTGTGTGTGCCCGGGAGGTGGTGTCTTAATGTCCAGTTAATTATTAAGTGACAGTTTGCGATTTATTTTGGTTGTTCACCAAGTAACTGATAATTGATTGCTTACTAATTGAATAATTATTTACTAATTGAAGTAGTGAAGTATTGAAAAGTGTGAGTTCTTAAATAATTGATTAATTAAGAAAATCACATTAAACACAAAAATATAGACAAAATGTTCTTGTATTTCAGTTTCCAATTAATTTGATAGAAGCTTAAAGCTAGGCTCAGTCTGTAGTCCATCTTCTGCTTGAGCTTGTGCTGCACGTGGTATGTTCAAAAAATAAAGGGAATATTTTCACGGGTTCAAAGAATCCAAATGTCAAATATTTTTTTGTTATGCTGATATACATTCCCTAGGGGTACGATAAAATTTTCAGCTGCATTCCTTGCTTACTTTGTCTGTAGAAGCCGCTAAGGTTTGACGTGTTTTGATGAGCTTGGCAATTTTAGTTTGTCAAAAGCTCACACTTCGTTGCTTGTTCGTGAATTTTTGGCCAAAAACAATACTGTAACCATTCCTTATACTCCATATTCACCAGACTCTGTGTGACTATTTTCTATTTCCAAAAATAAAGAGAACCTTAAATGGCCGTCGTTTTACGAGCATACGAGAAATCGCTGAAAGGGGCTTGCCCAAAAATCGACTTTTAGAAGTGTTTCGACGATTGGAAGATCGGAAGTAAGGACCATTTTAAAGGCGACAGCAAAAAGATGGACTAATGAATAAATATTTTTCTCAAAAAACAATTTTTTTACTTTCTTTAATTTAATTCTTCAACAGACCACGAATTTAAGAATAATTGTGGCTTCTCAAAGTGTTTGAGTTCAGAGTGTACAAGTTCAATAACTCTCATCAAGTTACTGACTCAGATTATACTAATTTTAAAGACAGCTGTCCAGCTTTTTTGGTTCTAAAGACATCATAAGCAGAATTATTATTTCTTAGAGACGGTCGCTTCCATAACAAGTTCTCAGTTAATACTATCTTTCCAGAGAACGTTATGAATCACTATCTTCGAGCCCTGCGAATAAGTTTGGTTCAACTTCAGCGAGCGAACACCCACTTCGAAATATGCTCCAACAAGTCATAGTACTGACTTGTGATGGTTTCATATCAATAACTGAATAACAAACCATTGGTTAATGCACAAGCGCCGATATATTGCAACTAAAGATTTCTTAGAGGGGTTAAAGTACCTAAATCTAAGCTATAAAGAATAAACTAAATCTTTTGTTCACTCTCTGTTCTTTGTTGATTGACTTAAGGAACTTAGGTCACTATTTTTTTTCAATGTTTTATTTGAAAATCTTGGAAATAATCGAATATGAGATTGAGGAAGAATTGCTAAGAGCAGAGCTTACAGATATCGTTGAAGACTAAACTTGAACAAAACATGCTGAAAAGAAGGAATAAGTAAAAAAACAGACCAATTGACTTTAATACATATATGTCAAACGATCTTCTAATCTAATATTTTTTGTCGAACAGAACTATTGCGCAGACGACGTGACGACTATCCTCCACCATACGTTTTATACTCTCAATGATTTTCTTTGACTAAATAAGTAGATGTTCCACAACAAATTTAAAATACAATGTAACACTCAGCAGCTCTTTATGGTAATGTTTGTTAAAAACGTTTGATTTCTTATGAAAGATGGTGTGTAAGAAACTCAGAGTTTAAGTAAATTGAATTTGGTGTTTAAAGTTTTTTGAGTTGTATCTCAATGCACTAACAGGGAGTGGCAATGGAGACGAGTTTAGGGAAGCCTTTTTGCGTCGTAAACTCCGTGTTTATGAGTAGTGTTTATTATGATGATAAACTCGTGTTTATTTATAGAATTTATATTTCTTCAGACTATTCAAATATACAAAATCAGTAAATTTAGTTTATTGAAATAACTCCGAAATCAAGTCGAGTTTAGGAGGAGTTAAAGTATTATTTTAAGTATTGAACAATCCGTGTTGAATACTTATAGCCATAATTACTTTAAAATACGATATTTGTTGAAAAAATTTAGTGATACATTGTTTAATAAAGCCTCAACAAAAGTATTTTGAATGGCGAAATTAAAAAAATATATATCATGATTAGAGTCGAGTGTTAAATATTAAACACGATTAAGCTTTTAAAATTTGTGTATTAATTTTGAAATAGAAAGACTGTATGTAAGAAAAAAATAAATATGTAGAAGAATAGTATGTAGAAGGAAGAACTGAAAAATCAAAAGTGAACCTAAGTTAAGTAAGACCACTCCCTTCTGATACCATCATTCTTCAGCGCACCAATTACAAGTCCTAAAATAACATCTTTAAATACGCGCGAAGCTTATAATAAATTATGTGCCTATACTCCAACCATTTGCGCTCATTTATTGCAAGCCATAAGCACTCCCAATTTTAGAGTTCTGAATGTATGACTGTGACATTAAATTCGACAATGATAATCTCGTCGAAGCAATAAAACTGTCGACACTTTCAGCAGCAACGGAATGGCGTACAACTAGTCGCAGTCACAAATGCAGGCAGCAATTTGCCGCATACACTTAGATATGCTTGACCGGTTGACTGCTCGGCTGGAGCGAGGTCGTGTGCACGCCTCGAGGAGTTGAAACCAAAGACCAACGAGCGGAACCCTCGAAAATGACGCGAAAGCATTTCCGATTTTATCATCAATGAACTGAGAGCTAAGCGAGCGGAGCCGGAGCCGGAGCAATGAAATAAAAAAACGCACAGACACACACTGATAAATCGAGGCGGACTAATATACTGGCAGAGCAAGTTGTATGTGGTGTGAACCAATGCCAGCTGTCATGTGTGTGTTTGTGTGGTGCAAACACAAAGTGCCGTGTGACATTTTTTGAACTCGGGCGCGCCGTGTAGTCGCTGCGAAGTTGGAGTTGTTGTTGTGAAATCGGACGCGGAGCATAAAAGAAGGCGACAGCAAAGCATTTACTATATGCATATGAACGAGTGTGGCATACATTTAGGCGCGCGAATGCTTATGCTCACGCTCACTGACTTTTGTCGCGCAATGCCAGAGGTCCTGTGCTACACGCTGTTGTTGGCCCGGTGTTGTTGTTGTTGTCACTTTGTCGGGTGATAAGTGTTTTGCGCGGCGCGAACATGACACTTGCTAACGTATTTATTGTGTGTGATTTTAGGCGTTTTGCCGTTTGTCACACACTTTCCGCACATTAGCCTAACGGTATTTTGAAAAATTACCGAAAACATGTTGCGTCCCCCCCCCCCTACCCGCATGCTCGTGAGCAGAAAATGACATGTTAATAATGAAAAGCGCAAAATCCAGCGCGAATTGGCGGTAGAAATTTAGGAATCGGTGGCAATCCCTGCCATGTCGTTTGTGTGCTCGGGCAAATAACGGTGCATGTAAGCACGCAAAAAATCAATCAAGGCAATATAGCGGCACATTTCGATTACGCGACATGATTTCCTTGCTATTCGCCCTTATTTATTTGGGTTCGCTTTGTTGGATCACCGTTGTTACGCTGTTGCCTGCGTTGTGTGTGTGTGTGACAATTTTTCGGCTGTCGATAATTTTTAACAGCCCTTGCAATGCTATCGCGCCACCTTTGTTGTGTGCGTATGTAATGTATTTTCGTGACTTTTTTTCTGGCCTCCGGCACTTTGTCTGTTTTACCCTTCGCTCTGTTGTGACCTTTGTCGTTGGCTTTTGTGTTTTTGACTTTGACGCTTTTATTTACATACACTCGCACACACGGGCGGTTACATTTAGAATTCACGACAACCATATGTTCTCTCACACGCTCATGCATTTGTTATAAATTTGTATTTGCCTTTACTTGCTTTTGTTGTTGTCTGTTTCTAAAGGAATTTGAGTGCTAGTGCTGAATGTATGGTTTCGGGTTTAGCGGTTTTTGTGGCACTTTTTGAGCGGATTTATTTAAAATTTTTTATGTTTTTTGATAGAAGCTTAAATATGAAAATAATAGTCAAAATGTGCAGGATAGTTTTTGAATGACTCTTGGTTAGACAATGCTTTTGATACTTCCACTAACAAACAGAATGAGTTACAAACCAAAGTGACAACATTTAGGATTTTTTTTGATTTCACCTCAGGGCCGATCATATTTACGATATCGAAAGAGAGTCTAGAATCGAAAATATGGTCAATTCTCAGACTGTGCAGCTCTATAACAGAAGCAGCCATATGAGGAGCCGGATATATGATTTTGCTTCAGAGAGTGAAGTCTTGTGATATCTTTTTATGGAGTCATATGTAGAAGTTCACGTAAGTGAGGAAAGTGACTGTCAGAAACAATACATTTGCATGTGGATCCAGCAGCTCACGACTTCAGGTCTTAGACCAAGTATCATCTCTGTAGCCAAGAGACATCCGTTTGGAGGAGAGCCAAAGTGAGTTACCAATGAACAGTACTCGGCTACAACTGCGAAGGCGGTGTCTACGCCAGTCAAGAAGTAGAATATATCTTTTAAAGAGATACAAAAATATTATATTACAACAACAACGTGAACCCAATTGTTTAGATCTTCCAGGTGATTATTTTTTATGAGAGAAATATTAACACTCAAACCAAATACTGTTGACCTCAAAGGCAATATTGGTATGAAATTAGTTGGAGACGGTATCTACAAGAGGGTACTAAAGAGAGCAAAGTCATTAATGCTATTGGTAGACTATGACCAAACATAAAGGGATTTCTAAAAAAAATATTAGTTTTTTATATAAAGTCGATTAGAGAGAAAAGTTTAATTTCATCAAGGCCACTGAATGGTTAAGAGAGGACATGGTAGTGTAAGGGGATTCGAGCCCTGTGGGTATCAGAATGGGTCTCCTAACAACTATATAAGTGCGTCGCCCGACGTCGAATAACCTAACTACCTATATAAAGTCGATAAGTTATCTTCTTCTTTTTATTCTTAATCTATTTATCACAAGTTGATTTGAAAAATTTTAGACCCCTAACTCTGGCTGAAAATCAGGAAAAGTATTAAAAAATCAGTATTTTTAAAAGTATCGAATGAATCAGCTTTCGAGATGAGTCTGTAACCGTAATCGGGATTTTTCATTTATCAAATTGGAAGTACTTACTTACACACTTACATGCAAAAAAGCGAGATTTTTTGGTATACATAACATTCCCAAAGGCAAAAGGCACTACATTTATTTATCCACATATAGCACATTAGATACACAGACACACATATGCAAGTGCATGAGCTTGACAACATTTTGGCATTTTGGCATTTTCAACGTACGCCTCTCGGCATGCAAATGACAAATGCTTGTAAAGCGTTTATTCTTGTATTGCGAAGCCGTGTAACTTCTCACACCCGCTCCTCTCTATGCCACACTCTCTTAAGTGCTTGTTTTTTTCATTGTTTGTGGCATTTGTTTGCTTTCCACACAGCTCACAGCTCCTTAGAATTCACCTTTCACCTTTCTTTTCAACTCAGCAAAAGCGGCACTGAATTGATGACCTAACTTGCTTGTTTCCATTTTCTTTTTGTTATTTTGAAGCCCTTATAAGCTAAATCTCAACCGCTTGGCCGCTACTAAAGTGGCACGCATTCATAAGCTGCTCCCTGTCATTTTTTATACGGCATGTAATTCACTTTTGATTTGTCGAAGAAATGTCGTGCTTTCTTTTTTCTAAAGCGCTTTTAATGCGCAACGTGCCTTCGAACTGTCGCTCACTTGGCAAGCAGTGTGAGTGGAGAGTGTGTGTGTGTTGGGTGTTCGAAAAGCAGTGTGAGCAGTGATTGTGTAAACTTTGTGTGTGAGATATTTGAATTTGGCGCTTTTATTTGCTACTCCATTTCGGTAAACTTTCATTTTCATTTTCACTGCGCGCTCACTTTTACTCTGTTTAGTTTGCAAGTGATTTTCGGTGTTCTTTGTTCATTTGTTTGTTGTTTTCTGTTTGTTATTCAATTGTTGTTGTTTTTGTTGTTTTGTTGTTTTTTTAAATATTTTTTTTTCTTTATTTCGTTACATTTTTCATTTGTGTTCACCGCTTGTTGCTGCTTGCATAACATCCATTTAACATTTACGAATGTGTCACGTGAGCGGCAAACGTGATTTCATTTACATTGCGGGGTCGGGTGTTGACTAGATTTTGATAAATATTTTTTTATTTAGATATATATGTATATGAGGCACTCCCTCTCTCTCGCATTAACTTCAACACTCACATCGCCAGTCATGTCTCATTGACCTGCTGTGTTTTATTGCTCACCATGGCGTATACGCAACATCTAACTTTATTGCATTTGAAACGCCAAAAAATGAGTGTGAGTGTTATCGGATATGAATATGCAGCAGATATATATATATCTGCATTCCCTCGCCCTCTTTTGTCTTTCGCAATGCCACCACTTTTATATAATCGATTTCATTTTTATATTTATTTACACCCAACACTGTTTACTTTAGTCTTTTTAGGCCATTGTTGTTGTTATTATTGTTTTTATTGTATCGCAGACAAGTGAATCAGATTACGCAACAACATAAAGTTTGTTTGAATTATTAAGCACGCTGCTGAGTTCTTTTTGTTGTACTTTTATTACGAGAAATTGCTGTTGATTGTAAAGCTTTGGCTTAGCGGGCGAAAAACAAAGCGCCGAAGAGTGGGTGTTGAGACTATAGAGGGGGTGGAGACCACTCTGTGAGGTATTTGGTTGTTTGAGGGCCGCGTTGCGTCTGCTGCAAACGATGCGTAATGTTTATTAAGTTACCGTTATTGCGCGGAAGCGTAGGTCCCAGTCACAAACCGGATGCAGACATCCATCTCCCTCTGTGTGTGTGTGTGTGTGTGTTGCTGCAGAGATTTAAAATTTATTTTACTGCCGCTTCTTAATCACGCGATTACGTTGACTCAGTTAAAGGTGCAAAGCGTTGAGGTGAACTTAATTTATTTATCTTCTCTTTTGTTTTTTCCGATGAAAAATCTCTTTTGTTTTTGTTGCTGCTTCTGTTGCTGTTGCTTAAGTATGATGTGCGGCATATAAAATGAAAATGTTCGCTTTTATTATTTATTGCTAATGAATCTGGAGATTGCATGGCAATAAAGTTAACGCACAATTTAATGAGCGGCAAAATTTCGCTTTCAAATAACGGGAAATAATAAAAGTGATATTCCATTGAACATTTTCCCGAAAAAATTTCAGCTCATAATTTTGATGATTATTAATTGACTGGTTTATTTATGAACGCTGATTGGCTCATCAAATTCGGAAATGAGTTTCTATGATCGAATCGAATTTATGTTTTCATGAAATTTTGCTTAAAGCAAGCGCTGGACTATTTGAGAAAGAGTGAATTCATCCGCGTTGCTAGGCTATAAAGAGTGACCTATATACTTAGTGACACATGCATTTTTACTTAGGCTTACTTATTACTCCATTTAAATAAGCCTCCATTTTCTTACTTTTCCATAGATAGATCTATGCTCATACAATATTTAATATACATATATACATACAAACCAACTCACAAAGCGCTTAGTCTTCTACCATTCCCGGCTATTGTTATGTGAAAAGTCAAAATAATAAGGCATATTTTATTAAGCACATTACTTTTGTAGGCATTATTTATGAAGAGCTCCTGCTGCTGCTTCTTCTTTCTTCTTCACTTTCATTCATAATATTGTAACCTTAGTAACCAAGAGGAGATTTATTTGTGTGTGTTTGTATTTGTCTTACCCGTTTCCTGCATTTCGAGTCTGCAAAATTAATACCATGGCAAATGTCATTTGCCATCAATTCGTTCATTGTGCTCGTATTATTCCAGGAATATTGCTAAAGGATATCAAACAACAATGGCGCATAAAGCAGAAAAGTGAGGTTATGAAATTTAAATCACATACAGGGTGATGCAGAAGATGTTGTTATTTGTTATTTGAAAAAAGAATTTAACAGAATTTAACTGTAATGGAAAACAACTAAAAATATATTTTCCTGGAATAAAAAAATTCGAAAAAAAAGCGTACAAAGTAGTCGTGGTTTTAGATAGATACCTTTAGTTTACCATAAATCCTCTAATTAGGCTAAAAATGGATCCGATTTAAGCAGATTCTTTTACATGATTAACAAAGTGTTGGAACTAGACTCATTCAACACCTAATCACTTGAGAAAGAAAGTATGAATTAGAAAATTTGGGTGAGATTTTTATAAAAAAAGAAGGTATCTTCCATTTCTGGGGGAACAAAGTAGCTAATATCAATGATTTTCCAAAAAAAATTTATATTTAAAAATTCGGATGGCCGAATCTAACCTTGAAACTTATTTCACTACTTAAAATGGTGTCCAAGAATTATAAGGAATATTATATATTGTATATATTAAAGAAGCGACCGACTAAATCTCGGTAAAAACCGTCGTACTTTAGGTTTCTCGAAATACTATTTTCAAGTAAAGATTAAAAAAATATTTACACATTAGGGTGGGCCTAAAAAAATTTTGAATCTAAAATTAAAATATTTTCAGAAGCTTCTCTAAATATATAAATATAAGTATATACATACATTTTGGAGCCGATAACATATGATTAAGACCTAAGACTTGTCCCATAGGTAACCTAATAATGGCCTTTATAGATATTAAAATTAAATAAAAAATCGATAATGTTATAATCATAGTAAAAAATAATAATTTATGTTTTCGTAACACCCTGTATTTCCTGTAAATTTTGTGTCTGTGAAAAAGAAGAGGACTTTCTAAAGTCAAATTCATTAAATAACCTTAGCAGCTGCCAGATCGAAAAACGTATTTCGATGTTAAAGCTAGTATTTAAATAACTAGGTATATAGTAGATTTAAGAATGAACATTAGGGTGGCGTAAATAATAATGACCAAAAAGTTTCACTTATTAATTATTAAATTGTATGAACATCGTTTATTAAAGACAATCTTATCTACTTATAAGTGTTGCCAGAACTGAAAAAATCGATATGCAATGAAAAGTTGTGTATATTGACTTCTCGGTTATATTTAGAGCAAGAGCTTACATGTGAATATATAAATATATGCAAAACCACACACTATCAGTAATAATATATCTATATTTTTGGTAAAAAATTTACATTTTTATTTTCAAAATACAAAACAAAATTCCGACGCACCCTAATATGAATCACAAATCCATAAAAAATATGTAGATAACAAGAAAAGTAAAATAATTGTATGGTGCATTCGAGCGGTCCCACAACGGAAGCAGACTATAAATGAAATTTGCTAAAAAGAAAAATAATACGCAAATCTTTAGATGACACAACAACAACAATAAGACGCCAATCACAACATAGCAACAATGAAATGTGAAAAAGTGACACAGATGACAGAATAATATTCAATTGAAGGCCTCGTGGAATGGCAAAAAATAAATAGCGGAAACATAACCTATATATTTTTATGTAACAGAAGAGAGTAAAAATAACATGAAAAGGGAAATAAAAAAATTTGTGAATCTACGAGCCATATAGCGCTTAGAAGACAACAGATTTTCATAATGGAATTGATTGTACGGCATTAGACGGCAACTTTGTGCGTGACATACTACATACATAGATCCATATATGTATGTATGTGTGTGGACCCACATGTCCCGCTTGGTCACCCAACGCTATCTGCTTGACAAGCGCGAATGTGCCCACAATTGTGACAGAACGGCTGACAAGGCTGGTTAGAAAGCGTTGACGGGTCATGTTGCCGGCGAGCGATTTTGATGGCAATCCGCGACAGGCGACTTGCGACCTGCGGACCCACAGCTCGACGACCCGGCGACCCATCGGTCAAACGCATTCACAGCGCAGCGCAGCGACCAGCAGAAGTGATTCGGTGATTTGACCATAATTGACTGTCGCATTCGCAGGACATCAATCATGTCGGCAGTTAAGACAAAGTAAGTCACACGTACGAACACACACACACAGACACAAGTGAAATAAGAAGGAGCACACACCGAGAGCAATGCAAGACACTAATAGCTAGTACGAGCTTATATGTAACGGAAATTGAAAGGGGCGCGGGGAGTGCGCAAAATAGATTGCGAAGGCCAACAAATGAATTCGGACGATAAGAGAGCACAAAAAAGGAAATTGAAGGCAAATTGAAATCATCAAAATGATTTACTGTTGTCATTTGCCAATTGCTGTTGTTGTTGTTACAAGTTATTATTGTCGTTGTTGTTGTTGTAGTTGTAGCGTCCGTGCAATAAATATTTTTAGTGATGTATGTCGCCATGTCATTACGGCAACAGTAAATATTAATAACCGACGTGCATTTGTGCGTGCATGACTTAGTGGGAGTTTCACTTCCTGTTATCTGCTGCTCTGCGTAATAGCTCAGAAATTCATGATTAAATGACAATCATTTATAAATATTTAAAGATTTAAGCTTATTTATTAGGTAAAAATGTTAGTTGGCTTGAGTGAATACCATAATGTAAGCTCATTTGTTGGGTTACCTTGAGGGAGTTACTGAGAAAGAGAGAGAGAGAAACAGAGCTGAAGTTAAAGCTCCTTTGAATATTATTGAATAGTATTAAATAGGTCTCAGTCACTGAGAAATAGAGAGAGAGAAACAGAGCTGAAGTTAAAGCTCCTTTGAATATCATTGAATAGTATTAAATAGGTCTCAGGGCAGTCTTAGTAATATACTATATGTTATGAATGAAAGTTAAGCGGCTGTGCTTTCACTTCATATATGCGGGAACTTTTTGATTTTTCTTGAAATAAGCTTTTGTGCTTTCACTCTATGTACTCTATGTGTGCACAGCCTTGGAGCTTTCACCAAAAATGTACGAAACTATTATTATTAACTATTTTATATAACTACAAAGCTTTCTTGAGCTTTCAGATTATATTACATGTATCGAACTCATGTGCTCTCGCTTAACAAATGAGGCGATGTACGCATTGTACACACCTACAGAGCTTTTGAGCTTTTACTATATACGTTCAGAGCTTCTGTGCTTTCACACATACCTACAGCGCTTTTGAGCTTTCACTATATACGTTCAGAGCTTCTGTGCTTTCACACATTCCTACAGAGCTTTTGAGCTTTCCCTATATACATTCAGAGCTTTTGTGCTTTCGCCTAATATGTATAAAGATTGTGTGCTTTCACTTAATAAATGTGTAGCTTTTGCGCTTTCACCATATAAAGTACGTCCAGGCTTTTATGCTTTCACTCCCTTATTAAATTACTCATTCTTATTTGACTTTTCTGGTTATTAATAAATCACATAGCCAATAACTAGAGATATATTTTTACACGAAGTCTCCATATCAAACATTTAACCAACTTCAATTTGTATGCCTCGATGAACCTCAATAGATTGCCCCCAACCAGACTAACAGAACGTACAACAAAAACAACAAAAAAAGCTTGTTTGAATTTTCAATTTTAAATTGCCACTCAGATTTTGAGTTAAATGACTACAGTTACAATTTGACTGCCGGCAAATCCGTTAGCACAACAACCAAAGAAAATTAAGACTAGCAACATAACAACAACAACAACAGCAATAGAAAAAGCGCTTACATACTATGACACAGATAAAAGCCAAAACAAAAACGGGTTACAAATGAAAGCAAAAATCCACAAAAACAGAAACAACAAAACAAGACAAGCAAAAAAAGTAACAACAACAAATCTTTTGTTAGAGGCATTTCCGCTCAAGCCGTATGACGTGGCGTTTGCATAGGTGTTTGTGCGAGGCATTTGTGCAGGCAGGCGATAAATGGAGATACGCATTTACACCTACAACAACAGCAACACATATACACTCACGCAGGCAACCGCTAGCGGACGGACAGACGTACGGCTGGCTGGACGCACACAAAACAAGCCCGCATCCTCGGCATTGGGTGTAACAAATCGGATTACCTTGCATCGACAGCCATATCAATGGCGGCAACAAGCGCACAAACAACAACAACAACACGACACACATTTTAATATATGAATGTGGGAGTGTATGTGTGTGTGTGCGTTTGTAAGGCTATTCGCAGCGCCCAAAAAGGCCCAGAGGTCGCTTGCAATTGCAATCGCCGCGAGAGAATGGCAAATCGAAATGGAAATGCCGAGTGAAAATGAAAATGGCAAAATGGAAAAGTGCAAACGAAATGAAAATGAATGGTGTTTGCATATGCGCGCTGTCTCTGTGTCTCTGTGTGTGTGTGTGTGTGACAATATGAGTGCTTGTGTGTAGGCATGTAAATGGATGGCAGCGTGGACAATGGGCAATAAACTTTTAGTTGTGGGTGCATATGAAAGCCTTTATGCACACACACACACACATGCACACATAGAAATTTTCATTTTTGTATTTTCACTTGTTGTTGCTGTTGTTGTTGACCGAAGCGCTTGCAAAGCATGTGTAAGTGCCGCCTTACAACATAAACGATTACAAACGAGGCGGCAAATCCAATTGGCGATTTTTTGTTGTTGTTGTTGCTATTGTTTACAGGCGCCATACAAAAGCGTATGCTTTGTACAACTGTATTTGAGTGTGTTAGTGTTTTTGTAAAAAATGCCATTAAAGTGGTAATTTCGCAAAACAAAGCAACAAATAATGCAAAATAAAAATGTGATAAAGTAGCAGAACAAAAGCGCAAAAGTGAATGATTTGACCAATGGCTGCTTTTTGAAGGCGCACAAAAGCTTTTAAGCAGCTTTAAGAATTTAGTTTCGAAAAAAACTTAAATTAAGAGAAAGCAACATTTTACTTTGTAAATGTGCCACAAAGAGCACACACGCACAAACATGTGTAGTTTTTCACTCTCCCCTCCAGTTCACCTCTCACATGCATGTAGCATCTGAGCGCTGACTTTTGCGCAAAAAAGTTGCAAAAAGCTTTGCTCGGCACTGTGCAGCAGAGTATCATTACATCCCTGGAGGCGTGTATACTCGTTTTTTGTTGTTTTTTTGCTTTTTTTTTGTTGTTGCAAAAATAACTATTATCACAACATACAAGCTACAACTTTTTTGCACAACACTGTGTTGCAGTGCATCTTTTCATTTGCTCGTTCTGTAGCTCACTCGCTCGCTGGCTCCCTCAACGCTTCGTTGAGTTTATTTAATGTTGCCTTTGGTGCGTTTCGGTTAGCCACTTTGAGTTGGCAATACTCAACGGCAACAGATCTGTTGCTACTATTGTTGCAATTGTTGTTGTTGCTCTGCAACTGCAATGCGATACTTTGTTGAGGCAAAGCTACCGCAGCAGCGCTGTGTAAGTGTGTTTGTTGCATTGACTGTGGTAGGGATAGCGTTGGTTTCATATGTTCTTTTTTTATATATTTTTTCACTTAGTTCTTCCCGTTGCTTTATCTGCACGTTCGCTAGTTTATATGTTATTACCATTGTTTTTATAGAAGTTAGCCGCAGTTGCAACTTACATAAGTGCAGCGCACATGCGCAGCTGCGCCTGGTGTAGTGCAAAAAGTGGCATAATAGTGTTTAGTAAGCATTAGGGGTGTTCGCATGAGAGAAAAATATTTTTTATTTTATTTTTTTCGCAAGTAAAATGTATAATCTTGGTATATTCAATTTCTATAATTATGTTTTTTAAATGTTTCCATCTTAACCTATAATTTGATAATTGTTCATAAATATTTGGATAACTCTAATGCGAAAGCAAGTTTAGTTACTTCATAATCATAATGATTACTTGCCGCAAGTATGATATCAGCTTAATTCGAACTAGTTCTGCAACCAGAACATATTCCAGAAACGCTTTGAAGAATAGTTCACGATCTCACAACAACAACTAACTCTTGTGAGAAACAGTCTTCATGAACAATATATATTTGATCTGTTTAATTTAATTATAACATCGTTGGAGTCTATAGATTCTGAATTAAAAGTAATTTTCTTTTGCAAAACCGTTATTTATTACCCCAGTAGCAATTATTTGAGACATTCATCAATTTCATTTATGATCTGTAGAAGATCTCAAGTATTCTGGCACATGGCACTTAGTTTAGTCCACTTGGAACACCACTTGTACTCTCTTCTCACTCTCTCTCTCTGTATCTCGCTCTCTATATCTCTCTCTCTTCTCTTTTAGCTTATGCTTTTCTTTTAAATAATTGCCATGAAGACTTATATACATATTTAAATATAAGTCTATATATAAACTAATATCTCCATTATAATAGTTGTCTATTTTTTTGGCAATGATCTCTAAAATATTTACGAGACATTTATTATACGAAAATATACGGAGAATTGACAACACATAAATTATCCAACTGGCAAAGGTTAGGTTAAATGGCTGCCAAACGACGCATCTAGGCCTTTGGGAGGCCCATTGTGATACCACTGGGACTGAGATCCCTCACACTATCGAGTCATCATTGAACCACCCTGTGGTCCTGATAAAGTGAAAAAGTTCACACAATTTAACATGAGCAACTTCGCCCACATCCTCGAGAAAACCGCGTCCAATAGTTGCGATTCTTTTTCTGTACAGTGCCTTGCATCCACACAGAAGGTGTGTAATCGTTTCTTCTTCTTCTTGGCAGCTTCTGCAGTAATCATTGAAAGCCACAGTCTGCTGGCATGTCTCCCAAACAGACAGTGTCCCGTTAACACCCCTACAAGGGTTCTTGTATCATTCCTCTAATATTTCAATAAACGACAAGTACGATCAATGTTTGGTTCCAAAAGTAAATTATATCAACTTTTCGAAGGAGTTTTTTGGATATAGGCAAGCCTAAAATTTTTTTGGGCCATTGAATTTCCGTAAACTCAAAATAAATATGTGTTTAGACTTTCATATTGAAGACACTCTGAGGGTTAGTGTTTAATGAAAAACTCCGAAATGCTTAATAAACCTGAGTTTGTAACTCAGAAGTTATTAAATATGAACTGAAAAGAAAAGGTTCCACAAAGAAGTAAAACCAGGACTAAATATATAGTTAGCTCTCTCTCTCTTGAGCAAAGTTAACATGAGCTGCGTTCTTCTTTATTTCATTTGAGATGAAATTCTCATAACATAAGGAGAATAGAACAGAGCACAGTTTTGTTACAGTGATCCCTTGAAAGATCATGATCATGATCAGAATTAAAAGGAATTATATTTCGACCTTATTTATAGTACGTATAGCACCCACAACAGGTCCAACACTCATAATTTCCTAAATACAAATTTTAATAATCCCAATATGAAACCCAACTATAACTAATTCCTAATTCCAATTCTAAACACCTTCACCACCTCGGAGAGTTACACTAAAAACTGTCCCTGAAACACAAGTGTCATGTGACACCGGCAAAAGCACCAACAACAATTGCCAACATTTGACTGTGTAAAGTGAACTGAAGACCTTTCGAGTGCGACGCCAACACTTCAAGCGCTTACTGGGTATTTAAGCACTCAAACACACACACCGAATTACATAAATGGCGGCGGTTGTGTGAGAGCCCCGGAGCTTGCTAACATAATTGTTGTTATTCGTTTGTTTGTTGTTGTTGTTGCTTGCGTTGGTTGCCTAAGCCATCGTTGTCCCAGATAATGGAACGTTTTTCGGTTTTACCATCTACACCACCTCCTCTACGTCCGCCACCGTCTCCTCTTGGCTATCTTTGCATATCTCGCTCTTACATTTTAATATTCCATTTTTTCACATTTTCACTGTTTTTCTAGCTACGCAAATATGCACATATGAGAGAGTGTGTGTGTACAACTACACATGAGCTCAGCCGAGCCAAGCTGCTGTCGTTGTCCCGGGGACTACGCGTTGCCATTGTGCGGCACAACATTTCGCCCGCAAGTGCAGTTGTTGCGGTGAGGCTGAGCCGCTGCTGCTGCTGGCGGTGGAGTGCTGTTGCGGTGTTGTTGTTGGTGGCAACGACGGCAGCGGTCGCATTTGAGGCCACCACCGGTGCCCAGTGCAAGCACAAAACATTGATAATATGGTTGCTCGCGCTGCCTCAGCTGCTGCTGGCAGCGCTGCCACGACTGTTGCCTCTACTCTGGCTGCTGCTGACGTTAACAAGCGTGTTTGTCGTGTTGATGATGTGAATGATGACGGCAATGACTGGGGGCAGTGCAAGTTTTCGCTTTTTCCGTTTGCAAGAAACAATGCGCAACGCCGAGAGGCAGCCGTCCGACGGTCGGAGACAGCGGGCGTTGAATGGCAAAGGTCACTTGGTGATTAGCAAACGAGACAAACACTGCACACACCGCCGGGCTGACTGAACGTCACATCAGCAGCATAACGCACACACGAGTGGGGGCTAAGTGCAAGTGCAAAATGCTTAGAGGAATCCGCACACACATCCTTACATTCTCACTCACATACAATGTGGAGGCTCATTGAGTCGTTTATGTGCACGACGCGGCAACAACGACGAGTGCTTAAATGTCGCTACTTGGCTGTGTAATGCAACATATTATTAGTGTTGTTGCTATTGTTGTTGTTGTGACAATTGTGCCGTCACTGCCGCTGCTGTGGCGTTGATGATTATGATGAGCTAACAAAGCGAATAGTTGGAAATTGTATTAAGCTTGCGTTGTAATTGCTGGCGTTTGAGTGTTTAAACTTTTTCGCACTCGACGAATTATTCACAACTGCAGACATTTTTATTTCTCTTTTTTTTCTTTTTTCGTTTGCTCTGCTTTGTTTTGTTTTGTGCACAAAATTCTGCAATTCGCAATTTCAGTTTGCATGTGCAACTGTTTGCGCCACAGCTAAAGTTGCCACTTGCCACTTGGCAGTTGCTGTTGTTGTTGTTGTTGCTGTTGCCTGTTTCTATTTCGAGTTTGTTTTCTCCACTCTCGTACATTTGCGCATAGTTTGTGTTTGACTGCGAAAATTTGCGTTTTTTGTGTCCAAACTTTCTCGGAAAATACGCTTTAACGAACTTTTTCAGCACACAAAACACTACTACAACAACAACAAAGTGTTATAACGAATGTGTGTAAAGGATGCTGCAACTAAGGTTTATTGTGTATTTAATTGCAAAATATTTATGTTGCCCTCAATACAATTACTGTCAGCAGACAAAGGACAAGTGCGGCATTCATAGCAAATTTGAGAAAAATGTAATTAACACTTGATGTGGCAAGAGAGCTGTGGTGAATTAATAGACAATGTAGAAGTTAAAAGAAAAAAATATTATTTTGGTGTTCTCTGAGTAGCGATTGCAATAATTTAATATAAATTGCCCAAATTCATAAAAATTCAATTCTTTTGAGCAGATTTTACACTTAGTTCAAATATATTAACCTTTCTTTGACTAAGTCCTCTAGTCAATCAGCATAGCTTACTATTATTGAATATTAGGAAAACTTATATCTGAAACCCATTATAACACTATGGTCTCAACCATGGTCAAGTCGGAGAGTGACCGCCGCGGCTGGCTCGAATAAATTCCAACCCAGAGACCCAGTTTTCGAAAACTTTTTACAGCAATTGGGGTAATGTCAGCTACATAAGTTGTTCCGGAGTAAGTCTACTCATTACACTTTACAACACTATGCTGGGTATTGGACCACACTAATTTTTTCCAGTATATTGAGTCATAGGTAAAATAAAATTTTCTCCGATTTTCGAAGTAAGCTTTAAAAATTTAAATATTTGAATTCGAAGTTCGAAAAAAGGACTTTTTTAATAATATTATTATTAATTACAGAATATAGCTACTAAACAATCCAAAATTTAAAAAATCTAAATTTTCTTATTAATTCAATGATGCATACAATTTTTTCGTGAATTTTATATCACAGATGTTATAAGGAATCCAGTATTTTTCGATATTTAAACTTTATATTTTTTCGAAGACCAAACTTTGACCCTCATAGCCATATTGTGTTATGAAACGCCAAACCAGACTGAGTATAAATCAAGTAACAGCTGTCAAATATACCAAATCCAAAAAAAGTATTGTCTCATTGAAAACCACAAGCCTAAAAACATACCCGTCAAAAACAAAATCTCTATCACTTGCGTATTGTGGATAATAATAGATTAAAAGGCATTTTGACTTGAAAAAAAAAAGTTCTTCCAGAAATTTGTTGAACTATTATATGTCTACTAAAACCTTTTTTTGCTATTAGTTCATATTTCGAGATCTTGATCTTTTCTAGTGCCGCTGAGAGAAGATGAAAGATAGATGTCGCTAAAACCGAATAAATCTTACTAAGAACTTGTGTTTTCGTTTGCTTAGAGCTTTTTTATTTTAATCCAAGTACAGAAATACCCTCGTTTGATCCAAAAAATATGATTTTGTTATATAAAGTAATTAACTCTTTCCCCGGTATTCTCAGCAAATACGCACGAATTGCCTACATTTAGGAGCATTGCTATAGAATCGCAAAAGTCGGATAAAAATTCAGTGAAAATATAATAATAGACAGATATTCCCAACTAATAACCTGTACTATATATGGCAGCAGACTTTTAGTCATAAAAATATATTCTTATAATCCAAAAACACTTATTATATTCATATGAAAATTCAACTTATTAAAGGCTGCTTAAAAAACGCATTGGGAAACCTAAACAACAATAACAATATATTTAGATGCTCTGATTTATCGATTTCCTATCTTAAATAACTTTTTTTTCAAAGGAATCCTAAATGTAGAGGATTTTGGCGGAATATTAAATTTTAGCAAAGTCACATACCTTAAATGGACTAATGTATTTAAGAGAAAGCATTTGACCGCTTTTTTAGATTAAGGAGCAATTTTCTATAGCTCAAATTATCCATTCACTCATATCTCTAACTATTTCTTGCAATCAAAAAGATTAATATTAATGTTTCTGGGTTGAAATTCAAAATATAAGTGCAACCATATTTATATATATGTACATATATTAACATTAATATATAATTATTTGCTGGCTAAATTTTTCCCGAAGAAATAAGGAAATTACTGAAAATTATTGTAAGAATATAGAATAAGTGATGGCAACAGTTTCTGTTAAAACTTTCAAAAAATTATGTGATTTGCGAAATTAAAAAATTCTTAGGTTTAATGAACAAACCAATTCCATATTTTACCCCAAAAAGTACATTTAAATTTTGTACCAATTTTTTCTCTGTGAATATATAAAAATTCCTGCACTCACTTCCCCACATTACGAGTATGGCAGCAGGCATGCCGAAGTGTGCTCAACATTTTAATGCACCTAGTACTAAATATTGCAAATATTTTGCACAAACTACATAGTTCTTTACAGTTATTTAATTTTATTTTTGTTTTTTTGCTTTTTTGTTGTTGTTTTTTATCTCCACTTTTACGAGTATGCCTTGCATTTTGTGTATTTCTCATTTGAATTCTTGTTTGTCATTGCCAATGGAGCTGGGAGCTCTGGCGGGGTCAGCCCAATTTTTCATACTTAAAATAGCGAAATGAGAAAATTTCGGATAATTTAAATGCAAATGACTCTCCGTAGGTTTGTTGGCGCTCGCTGCCATTGCCATTGCCTGCCACTATGGCCACAATGTTGTGTTGGAGCTGCTGGCATAGTTCATGTTCTACATGGCATTGTTGTTCTTGTTTTTGTTGTTGTTATTTTTATTGCGAATGCTACATGCAGTGTGCAGCAGTTCCTTTGGCACACATAGAAAAATATCGCAATTTAATGCTCCGCTTTCAGTTAGTGCAGTTTTGCGCGCCAACACATTCGCATTGAGTTCCTGTTGTTGTTCTAGAGCCACAAGGAGCTGGGCAAATGAAGAGCAACAACCGCGAGGCCGAATCACCGAAGCGTAGACATGCACACGCACAAACGCACATATGTGTGTGCGACATACAAGCGTAACATGCAACAAAATGTGGCATGCAACATGAAGCAGTGAAGCAACTACTGCAAAATAAGCTGCTGCAAATGGAGAAATAAACAGCAAAAAACTAAACCGACAACAAGGCGTAGTCGCCACCTCAACTCAGGCAACTGACGTCTCTCCACCTCACCGCCTGACCATCCTGTTACCCGTGGCAAGTAAACTTTATTCTCAACTATTTATTTATTTGTTTAATAGTCTGTTAGTTTTTGTGCTGCCACATGCATGTATTTATTTTACATTCTATGGGGTGTGTGTGTGTGTACTTGTTGTTGTTGTTTGTTGTGTTTCAAATGTTGCACTCGGCTGTAGCGTTGCAAGTTCGTTCAATTCCAAATACTTGTGTGTGTGCGTTGTTGCTTTTGAAATTTAAACACCGTCCAATATTGCATATTTAGTGGCGTCGGAGCTTATGTATAGCATTTTGTTGTACTCTTTTGCGCTCCCTCATCAATAATTTGCACTGCTCGGACAGCTTAAGGCGCAATAACAACAACCACAACACAACCAAAACCAAGCTTTGCAAATAATGGCAATGCTAAATTGAATACCAATACGAATGCTAAATAATTGCAAAACCAAAAAACCAATAACTATTGAATTTAATACCAATTCGAATTCGAAAGTGAAATTCGGCAACGAAAGGAAAAATTACTGTTTTTTGTACATATAGTACATAGTACATAGCAAGTGCTGAAAAATAATAAAAATACATATGTGAAATTAATTGAAAATCTAACGAAAGTTATTTTGGAGCATTTTTTACGCAAAGCAACCCAGTA
This sequence comes from Zeugodacus tau, assembly GCA_031772095.1. Lineage (NCBI taxonomy): Eukaryota > Metazoa > Arthropoda > Insecta > Diptera > Tephritidae > Zeugodacus > Zeugodacus tau. Next base: position 82,866,598 of record CM062649.1, read on the forward strand.
GGAAATTTTAAGCAATTTTTGGAATTTTTTGGTTATATTAAGAATTGAGAAGAATTAATCCGAAATGTGCTCCAGTATCAACTGTCTCACTCAGTTATAGCCATGATTACTCTTTCATATATACTTTTTTAAAAATTAGTGTTAATGTGGGCCTAATGGAGAATTCAGACATCCCAATCGGATTCCGAAGAACCAATTTTGAGTAAAATGGAACAAACTTGAGCTTATGATTTACATAAGTAAACACAAATAAAAAAACAATTATCAATATTTATCGAAAATTATAAAAAAATATCGATTAATATTATAATAATCGATAACAATTAATCGAAAAAAATAAAAATCGCAGTTTAGTGAAGTTCTAGAAAGGTAGAGTGGCGAGCGAAATGGTGTATATTGAAATTAGATAAAATCAAAATAAATTTCAAATTATGGCAAATTTTCTGAATCGAAATTATATATCGAAAATCGATAATTTTATAAATTTCGAAATCTTTTGGTTGTATATCAAACAAGCCAGGCGAATAAGAAAACGAAGTAATATTATATTAACATTTTCTAAAAGAAAATAAATATTTTCTGTAAAAATATGTATCGAATATCGATATGAATAACAACAACGAAATATATCGACCAAAAAACACGAATACATATATTTAATAAATTGAATCTGAGTTATTGGGAATTTGGTAATTGGCATTTATCGAATATCGATAAATTTATTAATATCGAAAATTTATATTAATAACTTTACATTTAATTTTTTTTTTAATATTAGCTTTTGAGAATTTGGTAATAATAAGCATATAGCGAATATCGATAAATTTATAAATATCGAAAATATATCGATTGTATATCGATAATTTTAGAATTTTAATTTTATTTCTTTGCTTTTTATCAGTAATTTATCAAATGTATTTAAGCATACTTTGAATTTGGTAAAGAAAATTATTTCTCGATTATAGATAAATTTAATAATATCGAATAAATATCGATTGTATATCGATAATTTTAAATTCTTAATTTAATTTTTCACTGTTTTCTAGTCAAACTTAAAAAACTATTCGGTTTCATTTGTCTCATATCGATAATATTCTAAATATATGAATTCTTAAAGAACCCTCTTCAATAAAATCAAATTTACCACTTTAAAAATAAACATAAATTTTCCAGCAGAGCCTGCTTTAAAAGCTCTATATGAAACCATAAATCAATTTCTACATGTAGGCGTGTCTGTGGTTAATGGCTAACACACTACAAACACCGTTACGGTTATTTCCATTACAATATTTCATTTTGCGAGCAATATTTAAAACAATTTCAGCAATATTTTCACAACATTGTCAGGTCACACGCCATTGAATGATGTGAATTTAAAAGCGAGGCTGAGGGTGGGCTGTTGGCTATTGGAAAGCTATTCGAACGTACACACACACTCACACATGTAGACCCAAAAGCAACACTGCAAAGAAAAGCACAAAATTCTTTGCTTGGTTTTTTGGGTGCCCAAATAAAATTTCAGATTGAGCACCGAATAATAACAACAACAACAACAACACAAGAGAAACTGCAAATCACTTTCAATCACTACCGTTGGTAGGAAAATGGAAATGACTGCCGGCCCAATCTGCAATCGAGCACATCGATTGACCGTTTCCCTACGTGATGACAATCTTATCATAAACACTTTTCCACGTTCGCACTTTCACGCAGCCAGTTACACACAGACACACACACACGGCACAACCGCCAGCATGGCTTGTGTGTCCCACGGAGACAATGGGCAACAAAGGCCGCTGTGTGAAAAGTGAAAAAAGGTTCCAGTGGCACTACATCTTGCGCCCAGTCGAACGCTATCGTCGCAACAGCCTGTGGCCGAGACTTATTAAAAATCACTGTCAAGGCACTCGTGCACCTACACACACTCTGAAACACACACGCATGCAAAGCAAACATTTCGCTTTTGTTATTGACCCTTTTTCCGGGTTTTCTTTTGTCGCCGCCTTCATTATTCATGGCATCGCCTCGGCATGTGCGCGCGTGTGGCTATGTAACGGTATTTGTGCTTATATATGTATGTGTATGCGCGTGTGTGTGGCTTTATTGGTACAAGCGATTGTCATTTTAGTAAATAAAATATGCAAACAACTTCCCCGAGCTACGTGGATCGCCGCTATGTGAGACGCCAACTATTTATGCGCCTGTGTAGGTGTGTATATTGAGTGGCATGTGTGTGTGTGTGTGACGGTGTGGGCCCCTAAGGGCTTTTGTACTGTTACTACTTTATGTGGGTCAACTTAAACAAAATGTGTTTTTAATTTATTTTCTTTTTTCTCGCTGGTTTCACTTGTTTCTCTTATAGTTTTTTGTTTGTTTTGGTAATTTCAGCTCAATCCTTTTGGCTGACCCTTCATTGTTGGCGGGGTCACCGTGGTAGTGAAAGTGTAAAAAAGACTTTATTGGGTTGGTAAACGTAAATAATAATAGCAAATTTCTGCATAAATATTTAACATGTGCGCGCTAAGTTTTTAAGTGCTCATAGATTTACGTGATAAAACTATAAAAAATGCAGAAACAAGAACAAAAAATTAAAAATAAATAGCATGACATTTTTTGGTTGTTATGAAGAGCTCAAGGACTACAGCTAAGTGAACAGATTCTAGGATTAACTATAAATCATCCATGGGTTCCCAAATGTTAATCCTTTTGTTAAAAAGTTTTCATTTTATGTGAAATTAATTTCTAAGGGATCTCATTAGTACATTTGATTAATGTTCAAATACATTTTTGTTCTGGGTCACTAATGACTATTTCATACAAAAATTAGCGAGAAGTTATAGTTTCCTTTATTCAAATTGAAATGTCGAGTTTTCTAATTAGAAAATTTGATACATAGGAATGCCTAAGATTATAATGGTCTATGATTAGATACCATAATCAATTTCTGTTTATAAGGGGTTAGGTGGGTTTCATAAGCTAAAAACATGGGCATTTTTACATTTTTTTTAATATATACAATCATATATTTCATTTAAACAATTCAGCGTATCGAAGATACATGTTTAAATAGTATTATGTGAAATTTTTATTAAAAAATTCTCTCATTTGCCATGATGTGTGCAAAAAAAAAGGTCTTGCGGTGGGTGTCATAACTCATGATAGATTCATCTAAAATCAATAAACCAAAATATTTAAAAACAAGTAAGGAAGGGCTAAGTTCGGGTGTAACCGAACATTTTATACTCTCGCAATTTATTTATTTAACTTTATTTATATTATATAATACACAATTTGACCCACATATTCGTCATATATATTGTATAAAGTCCATTGGAAGTAGGAAACCATAATATTAGGTTAGAAGCACCGAGGTCCTGATGTGTGATATATGGGGCCTTGAAAACCTATGGTCCGATTTCGGCGATTTTTAGAAATGGGCTGCCACACTATAAATACAGTATTTGTGCAAACTTTTGCACCGATATCTTCACTAGTGCTTACTTTATATGTTGTAAAGTAAACGATTCAGATCATCTTCTAAGTTCTGGTATATAGGAAGTAGGCGAGGTTGTGAAGCGATTTGGCCAATTTTCACAACATATTATTGGGAGGTAAGGAAACTATTACAAACCAAGTTTCATTGAAATCGGTCGAGTAGTTCCTGAGATATGGTTTTTGACCCATTAGTGGGCGACGCCACGCCCATTTTCCATTTTGTAAAAAAATCTGAGTGCAGCTTTCATCTGCCAAAACGCTAAAAAAACGACTCCAGAAAGTTTGGTTTATATAGCTCTATTGGTTTGCGAGATATGTACAAAAAACTTAGTAGGGGGCGGGGCCACGCCCACCTCCCCAAAAAAATTACATCCAAATATGCCCCTTCATAGTGCGATCCTTCATACCAAATTTTATTTCCATAGCTTTATTTATGGCTTAGTTATGGCACTTTATGTGTTTTCGGTTTTCGCCATTTTGTGGGCGTGGCAGTGGTCCGATTTTGCTCATTTTCGAAAGCAACCTTCCTATGGTGCCAAGAAATAAGTGTGCGAAGTTTCATCAAGATATCTTAATTTTTACTCAAGTTACAGCTTGCACAGACGGACGGACGGACGGACGGACAGACAGACATTCGGATTTGAACTCCACTCTTCACCCTGATCACTTTGGTATATATAACCCTATATCTAACTCGTTTAGTTTTGGGTGTTACAAACAACCGTTATGTGAACAAAACTATAATACTCTCTTTAGCAACATTTGTTGCGAGAGTATAAAAATATAGAATATGGATAAATCTAATTAATGAACGAAGGAAAAAATATTGAAATTTGAATTTTGGCAGAGTTTTAACCAAAAAACTCACTTTTTTTAACAAAATCGTTTCATAACTTTTTGAGATATCATGTCCACCGACTTGAAAAATTTAGTTTTAAGATAAATGCGTTTTAAATTTTACATTCGTACTGACGTGGCCTGATCGACGGAACTTCCAAAGGGTATTCGAATATTACTCGGATTGCTTTGATATTTTTGGAGAATTTAATAAGACAAAAAAATTTTTTCAAACTTTGAAATCTTGAAACTCACCTAACCCTTAAGCAAATGTCAAAAATCTTGACGAAACTTACAGCGAGTTTTCGGTGTTTGGACCTTGAGGCAAATCTCAGAAACTGTTGAAAATTCGTAGTCGTGAATAACTCTCGTGAAAGAGAAATCTCGTACAACGGTGAACTCTAAGGATATTTTTGAGATGAAAATATTGGGTATCTTTGGTTAAATTTAATTTTATTAAAACAGGTTTTATAAATATATAAAAAATATATAAAATAAAGAATATATTGCCTTTCAGAGTCCAAAAACTTTGATGAAGTTTTATCTTCTTTTTAGGAAATAAATGATTATATGATATGATATGAAGAAAAGAGTATGAAATCCCATATTTATAATTAATTATGAAGGTATGTAATACATATTAGAGCTCGAATAACCTGAAAACCGATTAACCGAATAGTCGACAACTTACGACTACCCAAATACTGTAAACCGAATATTATTATTCGAATAATGCCCTATCCGGTTAATTCGGTTAGTCGATTTGTCGAATACCAAGAGCTCTAATACATATGTTTTGCACTTCAATGTCACTATACAATATATGTAAGGTGCAATCGCCTCGGAGAAACTGTCACATCTTCAGGCTACTTATCACTTTGCCACACGTCTGCTCTTGCTTGTGGCCCAAACTACATACGAGTAAATAAGTTTAGTCTTTCATAATCGCTAGCAGCGTTTGAGTGTTAGGGTTACGTCTTCGCCGAATTTGTCCTTGTAACAGTTAAATTTCACGTGGATGGAACACTCAAGGTTGCGAATACACGTATGTTTTTTAATGTGCTGAGGAGACCCCTAAATTTGTGGTTTGTGTCGTAAAATTTAAATGAAGACTCATCAGTACACATCTGTATATATGTATGTATATGAATCAGCGTTGTCTGAGTCTGAATGTCAGTCTTTGTTGGTAAGTTTTTGAGATGTAAATTAACATCAACAGAGAGGGAGATGAAAATACTTTTACTTACATGCATTTATATGCTTCTATGAATGTATATCACATTGTACTATATATGTATTTATGCGCTTTTGTTACAGTGCTGAAGAAAGTAGTAAGTCAGGTCAGATCTTTGTAAACTCTGCATAATTTGACATTCATGCGAAGTTTAATTGATTTTAGTAACCTTATCTTCATAATTTTATATATAGTTGGGTGGCCAGCCTTTTCAATATTTTTATAAATTATATATAAAAGGATTATATATAAAAGGTACGTATTTTTATTCAACTACTATTTTTTTACATTATTAATAATATTGTTTTTATTATATTTTATAAAATTATACGGCAACTCTGTTCAGGAAAAAAATTGTATCAACAGATATATTATATTTATTTATGTACTTTTTCCTTAAAAACCTAAGCAAATTGTTAGTACAAAATATAAATTTATTTTCCTAACTGCTAGTTTTCTACACTCCACTCCACTATCTGAAATGTTACAAATAATTTACATAGCACTTATTCGCAAATAACTCTATATATATTCATCTCCACCATTTCTATTTACTAACATTTTTTTGTTGTATATTTTAAATGACAGCTACCAATCAACCGTTCTGCGGTTACAACAACAATTCACGAAAAGAAATGTCGTGTGTATATATAGAATTTGGTAGTTCAGTACAGCTGTTGCCCATACCTTGCTTTATATATGTTATAGACCCACCTATTCATACCTCAAATGACGCGATGCTGTAGTAAATGAGAATGTAAAATGCGCATAAATTGGAAATGAGGTTTGTAATTGAAAACGAAATGAGTTGGTTGAGGCCATGTGATGAGTGCAGGATGTGCAATATTGAAGTGTTGAATTGGTATCTCTTTGAGCAGGCTTATCAAGGTGCTATAAAAATTATATTTTTTTTAATTTTTTGAAAATTGCTGAGAGCTGTTTGAGGAAGAAACTTGCTGATACACTCCTATAGTTGCCTTCATATGTATGTCATAATATTTTACAAAAAGAATTGCAACTTTAATTTTAGAATAGAATATATATCGAGGGTTGCCACCTATTAAACAAAAAAATCAATACAGGGTAGGCCATTTAAAGTTGACCCATTTGTTTCTAAAAAAAAAGAACAAAAGAAAACAATGTTTTTTGTTTATTTCAAAAATAATTTATTTTGGTCCAAGGAGATTTGTTTCAGCTAATATTTAAAAATTAGATCGCGTAAATGGGCACCTTTAGCTTTGACAGCTAAATGCACTCTTTTTTCGACATTTTCCATGACTTTGGCCAATGTTTCGGATGATATGGCGGCTGTTTCACGTCGAATGTTGGCTTTCAGTTGAGTTAAGGTCTTTGGCTTATTAGCGTATACCTTGGATTTCAAATAACCCCACAAATAAAAGTCTGGTGTACAATTGTGAATGAAATCGCTTAGGAAACACACTAAACATACACAGTAAACTGTAACCAAAAATAACGGTACTAATAATAACGGTATTTATGCTTGCAATAAAGTTACACAGTCGTACTTTTGCCGTCCGAAGTATTTCCTGCAGGAAAACACGATTTACGCACATTAACGCCCCTCTGCTTTCATTGCCCACTCTCGAAGAATGCAAGATAACGGAACAATAAAGCGAAAACACCGAAAATGCAACGGACACAAACGGAAACAGCAGCCGAAGCGTTGGAATAGCGAAACTGCACAAAACAAACATCACATAAATTACAACAAAATGTGTGCCAACAACAACAACAGCAAAAAAAGTAATTAAGCAGATATGGCGATAAAAACGCAAACGAAATGCAAGCGAGAGATGTGTTGCAACAATAACAACAACAATAAGAACATTCAGTGGCAGCAATAAGAAAGAGTATGGCATGAATTGAATGAGCAACATTAAAAGTTTTACAATTGCGTAATGAGAATATGCTTTAGGACCTCGACACTATATCGGCAACAATAGCAAAAACAACAGCAATTCAGCAAGTGCTAAACGTAGGTGCCAGCGAGAAGTAGTGCAAGAAAACTTTAAACTTTTCAACGTAAATGACGGTGAAAGCGGATTGCTAAAGAAGCGGAAGTCTCACGAAAGAACGGCGTTACCGTTAACTGTATATATAGTTATGTGCGTGTATTTTACAATTTTCAGCTGAACAGTATGGTGTTGTAGTGGTTATTAAGGTACGGTGCGCAGAAAATATGTGGCGAAGGTATGCCATAAGCAATATGAAGCTACAGTGTTGTTCTTCCAAGATTATATTTTTATAGGTTTCGTAGGTTCTTACATAGAACCTTAGACAGATCTTTGATCGAATAATAATATCTAGATGCTTCTATGTATATACCCATGGTCTTAATTGTAACCACAATTCAGTTACTTCTTACTTATACCTTATAATATCTACCGTTATCTTCAAGACGAAAGTAAGGACTAACTCATCAGTTTATGAAGAAAGTACATCGACGATTTTTGAGCTTTGCAAATACCTATAAAATGTAGATTGGTAAAGTTATCGATAACTTTTTTCCTGTATGAAAGTTTGTTATCGATAATTCCGATTTCTAAAATTATCGATAACTCATTTACTCAATAATTTTTGTTATCGATAAATTTTGATGACATTTGCAGAATACATAAAAAAGAAAAAAATATCCATAAATACCTATAAAATGTAGATTAGTAAAGTTATCGATAACTTTTCCCTGTATGAATGTTTGTTATCAATAATTCCGATTTCTAAAATTTATCGATAAATGATTTACTCGATAATTTTTGTTATCGACAAATTTTGTTGACATCTGCAAAATACCTATGAAAGAAAAAAATATCGATAATAAAATTTTCACTAAGATGTGTTATCGATAAATTTTAGTAGTAAAAGCTGCTTCATAAGTTTTTGCAAATTTTAAAAGTAGCATTCTTAATAGAAAATGTTAACCCATAGCATATTGCCCCAAGTATAATTTTTGTTTATCGAGAAATGTCCGTTGAATGAAGACTCATTTTCAGAATAAATAAATTAATTTAGTTAAAATTTTCAGATATAATATACTAGATTGAAGAAATTATCCCTGAATATCATCGAACTTTGTCAAATGTCAGATCTATAACATAATACAGGGTGACCCTTAAACAAAATTATTTTAAATCAGAAACTGACTAACAAATATGGATTTTCTGATTTCTTCTTATTTTAAAAATTTTATTAAGCATTAAATGTGACCAAGAAATAACGTCAACCAACACACTGTACAACAAATGCCTGTACGTGGCACCGTTGACCCCACATAGCGGCAAACAGGCCAACTTGCATGGAACAACAATTGCAGATGAGCTTAATTGACGTAAAGTTTCTGCACGTTTACGCACGTTTGCCTCGTACGTTGCAATTATGGCGCTGGCGAAACGAGAACAAGCGGGCACTGGGTCGCGCCGTATGCCAACAGACAGCTACCATAACTGGCAGAACTACCGCCGCGCCGCGCCGCGCTCAGCAATGGCTGTGCAAAACATAATTTACTTTTTACCTGTCTGTGTCGATTACTTACGAATATTTGCAGCTTTCAATTAAGCAGCGCGCGAAGAGAAGCTGAAGAAACAGAAGCAGTTGGAGCCGCGGCTGCGTTATCAAAACCAACTGGCAACAAAAGTTTCAACATTTTATGGCCAAGTGCAAATGAGCGGCCCAACGCGCGGACTTTCGCAACAGCCTCCGCACTCTGGTAGCGCGTACAAGGCGGACGAGTGCAAATTCATGCAATAAAGTTGTATTTATTCGGTTGAAGGGATGTAATTTCATTTAAGCGAACAACTGCAGTAAACTGCTTAAGTAACTTGCCAAGGCGAAATGCATAACATGCGGAGGGAAAGAACGAAGGAATGGTAGCACGAAGGAGCGAAGATCAAATGTGTGGCTTTATGAATATGGCGGTGATAGAGTGAGAGAACACGAAAGAGAGAGAAAGAGATGCTACTAGGTGTCACAAATGCACTGGAGAGCCATGAAAACAAGCGAGAATATCAGCTATTACCGTTACTTTGTGCTCGCTTGTACCGCTTTCAGCGACAGTTATGTTAGTATGCGTGCACGAGTTTATCCCTCGGTAGCAGTAAAAATTAACTAGAATTTAGAATTTTGTTACTTTATTAAGAAAACTTTCGCCGCGTAAACTGGTTTAATTGGCACACCGATATAAGCTACACTGTTTGACGTTGCAAACCGTTATTGTTGACGCAGAGTGCGGCGTATATATAAAATTATGAAATTTGAATGACTTTGATTATACATATACTATGGACTATACATATACTAGGGTAGGTCAAAGCAAATAAATCCAAATAAACTTCTCGAAAGTTTTTTGGTTTCACTTTATGATTTTATTAATGATTGTCAGCTTTAAGTGTCTTCAAAGGACAAAGAAAGTAAGTATCACTCAGCTGAGATTTTCAGATTTTCAGTTGAGATTTTCTTCCAAGAATTTACGTCCTTCCGCAGTAATTTCTTCAATATTTTGCAACACCAATTGTACTCTCTCCTTAAATTTCTTGAAAGCAAGCCATTGCTTAGCTAATTGCGGCCACAATTTAAATCTATAAACTTCTTGTTTCTTCTCTACAACTCTTTTAGACTCTTTCAAAGTGAATATTATTTATATAACTGAGCCGTTGTTTAGGGTTTCAATTGCGAGAAAACAAAACTTTTCACAGAGTTTCATAATCTACCGGCCAACTTTCTGCAACGAAGACATCTCACAGTCATTACATTGTACATATTAATGGGTAGAATTCTAACATTTCATTTCATTTTCACGCTTACAATTTTTTCCACGGTGTGTAATTAGAATACGCGCGAAAGATGTGTAGAAGACTAGAAGAAAGAGGATCAGAAAGCTTCGTATAATATGTCCAAGAGGATCGGAGGGGCCTTAGCGACATATTTGATGTGCGACTTCACGTTTACTTTTTCATATTGCGCCCAAATGTAGGCAACATTTTTATAATAAAAGAGATTATTGAAGTATTGCATACATTTAGGCGTTATCTAAAGATAATATGAAAAATTGTACCTTAAAATTGAGGTTAATTGAAGATTACTTTATAAAGATCACAAAATCATATTTCGGAATGTATACACCGCTTACGCGGTTATAGCCGAGTTCACAACAGTGCGCCACGCATCTCTCCTTTTGGCAGTTTGGCGCCAATTGGTAATACCAAGTGAAGACAGGTCCTTCTCCACCTGGTCCTTCCATCGGAGTGGAGGTCTCCTTCTTCCTCGGCTCCAACAAGCGGGTACTGCATCGAAAACTTTCAGAGCTGGGGCACTTTCGTCCATTCGAACAACATGACCCAGCCAGCGCAGCCGCTGTCTTTTTATTCGCTGGACTATGTCTATGTCGTCGAACAACACATACAGCTCATCATTCCATCTTCTGCAGTATTCGCCGTTGCCAATGTTTAAGGGACCATAAATCTTCCGCAAAACCTTTCTCTCGAAAACTCCTAGTGCCGTCTCATCGGATGTTGACACCGATGCACCATAAAGTAGGACGGGAATGATGAGGGACTTGTAGAGTTTAGTTTTTGTTCGTCGAGAGAGGACTTTACTTTTCAATTGCCTACTCAGTCCATAGTAACACCTGTTGGCAAGGCTGACATTATTATCGGTGTTGATGCTGGTGCCCAGGTATACGAAATTATCTACAACTTCAAAGTTATGACTGTCAACAGTGACGTGGGAGCCAAGACGTGAATGCGCTGACTATTTGTTTGATGACAGGAGATATTTCGTCTTGTCCTCGTTCACCACCAGACCCATTCGCTTCGCGCTGGGTTTCGATTCGCTGAATTGCTGGGTGTTTCTTTTTAGTAGTCAGAAGTTGGTATAACGGGTGGACTACTTATTATGGTAGAATAAGAAATTGTTAGATATAGAAGCTTTAGTGGTATATCCAAGGCGACATATATTCAGATTTGGTGGAAGAACATCCATAAATACTATCGATATAATCTAGTTCCTTAATATCTGAGCAAATATTTAAGAAAGAAAGTAAGTTGAGTAGAAGACTGAGTTTTATTTTCTTCTCAGCCACCAAGGTTTAATATTAAAATTGTTTAGAACGCCTTAAAGTATATAATCTATTAGAGGAGCAGCATGACAACCCTTCCAGTAAACACAATAATCCTCCCAGCGTGCGCTCAGCTGCGCCAATGTCTACTAACGCCCTGTCTACTGCCTGTTGCCGACTGCTGAGCGCTGCTTGCCATTAGTTGTCGCCACATCTCAAAAGTCATGTTACTAGTTCCACCTCATTCAGTATACATATGTTTAGGTGTGTGCGTTGCAAAAGTGGCTTTGCGGCACAGATTTGTTGCATTATAATTTGCCAACTCATTTGTTGCAATTTTTCACGTCTGCCACTGCCACTAGCACAGCATAAGCAACAACGTGCGTTGTGGCATGTTGTCTAAGACAAATGCGGCGAAAAGTCAAGTACTTATATAGTTAGTAGCGCATACCTGGAAGTCGTCAACATGCCAAGTTATGTGGCTGGGTTGTACAAACAGAGATATATATACATTTGTATGCCTCTGTATGTGGCAGCAGTCAAAGTCTTCAAGTGCCGGGATTACTTCGGCGCATTGCTGCGGATTTAACTTTTGATGCCCCAACTAAATACACCGTTTTTTTGTATGTCTGTCTGGCTGGCTGCCTTTAAGTTTGGCTTTCGCTGCTGCTTACCTGCTATGTGTATGTGTTGAGCCGCTGGCTTTGCGGTGTTTTTTATTGTATTGTTCAAGTGTCTTTTAGCGCTGAGAAGTCACACACCACCGTCTCCACCCCTGCGCTTCACCTTTGCAACAGGGCCAAGTTGTGTTATCAGTTGCAAGCATATTTAAACGCGCGCAACTTGAGTGCCAAAGCGATGGCAGCGGTGTGGCGCTGACACGAAAAACTTTCGCACTCAACTCCAAGCACAAACACACATATATTAAACTGTAAATATATGTGAGTGCTCACGAAAAAAAAATCTGGCTAAACACAAGCGCAGACAGTGGAAAGAAATATTAAACATTCCACCAGCTCATCAGCATGGCTGTTGTAACAAAAAACTTATTGTTGTTTTTGTTTTTTTTTTTTTGTATTTTGTTGCATTTCCACGTTGATATGCCAAATGCGCTCATCTGCGTATTTGCCTTCATTATATTTAAAAGTTTTTATTTTCAACTTTTTTTTCGCCGTAAAAATATTACCCAGGCTCAGCGGGCAGATGTGAGCGGAGGTGTATACTTTTCCACCGTTTTTCAGTGCTTGCAACACGATTTCGCGCCGAGTTTTCTTGTTGCATGATGGAAAAGACACGAAGTCACGTGTTGCGACTTTTCCCTAATTTGCCACACACTTACACACGGCAGGCAGACAGTCAGACAGCCGTAGGGAAATCAGTGGCGCGCATACAAAGTGAAAAAACGGGAGCGACATGCTTGCCACATGTGGCAGGCAGCAGAAAAAGTAGTAGGATGTTGTTCACTTGTAAATGAGCTCGTTTTGTAAACGGATGCTGTTGGCGAGGAGGGTTGCAGCAGTGTTAAATGTTGTTGTTGTTGCTCAAAAGCAAGCTACAACTTAATGCGCGCCCGCTTGTCTCCTGTTGCAAGCATTTAAAGCGTATGAACGCAACATTAAGTCGCATTTTTAAGTTATGAACAGAGATTACGGTGAACACACTCTCACACAACAACATACAACAACACACATGTGTGTATATGTAAAGTTTCGGTTGCAAAGAAAGAAAAAGTATCATTTCAAATGCTTTATGTTTTTGGCACCTTAAGGGCAATTAGGAGCGTCGCATGTATTCAAATTTTGCCAGCGAGCACAGATTTGTTATTGTTGTTGTTTTATTAAACCATTTAAAAAAGAAATCGCACACCACACCACTCGCAAGGCCTGTCAGCCGCAAGCTGTTTTCTTTTGCTAAGAATTACTTTGTGATTTCTTTTAAAATTTCTTTTATTGTTGTTCTTGTTGCTTTTTTGTATTCTTTTAATTTTTTTTTCTTCTTCTTTTCGCACAATCCATTGCCTTTGGCAATTGTCAATGTCTTCACCAAAGGTGTGAGAAAAAATTATTATGAACACATGTGCCACAACACTTCGCATTTTTTGTGCGACGCTTGCAACAAAGGAAAAAAAACAATCTTTTTGAAGTGTGCAATTCACTAAGCAGTTGTTGACATGTGATTTGGGTAATTTAAAAGCTGTATGCTTAAGTGTGTTTAAGCATTATAAAAATATTGCTTTAATTATTTAGGGCTAGTATTTTGATACTCCATTAGGAAGAGAACTGAAGAAAATTGGCTCTGAGCAGAAGCAGCAAAGCATTCAAAAACTGGTTAACTGCCTTTTAATCGAATTGAATCCGAAGATGAATAGTGTATTTTCAATCCAGGTAGAGTTTGATGGGACGAATTATGCAAGGGGTTGGTTGAAACTCAAAGCAGCACTATATAGTAACAGAGATGTCCGGTTTTTAGGTATGTTCATATATATTCTATGTCCCTCAGCCTGATATGTTTTAGTTTTTTAGAAACTTTTTCTTATCGAAAATAATCTCATGAGCTCAATATTAACTGCTTGTTACTGCTACCTTTTTCAATAATCGCATAATTTACTACTATATCGTGAACCAGGGCGTACCAACCGCATGTTGAATCTCGAACCATCTAGTTATTTTAGTTTGAATTTAGAATTTAGTTGAGCAGTAGAACTCAGCTATATATGAGACTTCTAGCATAAAAGTATTCATACTACGATAAAGACTGTATTTTGTTTAGAGGAGGTTCAAATTAAGGACCAGCACATAGCTTATTTTACAGTGAAAAAACAAAAGTAGAAGAACTCAAATTAGTCTGGGAATTAAAACCTAGTAATTATATTAAATTGGGAAGAGTATCTATATCTTCAAGTGTATGTACAGGTATATAGTAGATGCAGGCTTTTTTTCTTTTATCTGGTTTTCAATGACCGCGTCTAATGATCTTACTCTCATCTCTCGCCGCTACCAGCTTTAATTATAATATATCAGATACTTTAGAGGACTTAAAGTTCAGCCTCAGCAGGATATTTTCTTTAATTTTTTCCACGCTAATATTAATCTTAAAAGTAAGGCAGATTCTGAGTGCGAGTATGAAAAAATTTGTATTTCGATTCTGAGCATACAGATGTCGCTGTAAGTGGATTTTCCTACTTTAAGAACCTTATGCAGACTTTCATATAAATAACAAAGCCACACAAAAAAAACCCCCGAGTAACGAATTTGAAACAATTCCGATGAATTTTTCAAAAAGAGGTCCGCCATATTGGATCCGCCATTCTGAATTTTGAAAAACTGACACCGGATTCGTAATTAGAGACCTCGAAAATCCTCGAGTAACGAGTTTCAAGCGAATCCGATGAATCTTAAAATTCGCTTTCGTCGTATTGGTTTTCTGGGGTTATCTCAAAACCTTGATCTGATGGAGTTAAATGGACTTCAGATTCGGATTCAGCGACCCGAAAAACATATATAGCACATAGTAGAACCGAAGTTTATGAAAAAAAAACTTTAAGGGGTTATATACAGTTAGAATTTTCAAAAAAACGATTTTTTTTATTTAATTTTCTTAATGTACATACATATATTTAAGAATACACACAGAAAATTTCATATCGTTCCGGTGAATATTTTCAAAGTTACAAGCAAATGAAAAATTTTAAAAGTCGTTTCAGAGCGCTTGGAAGTACAAGGTCCAAACTTTAAACGCGTTTTTCTCAAAATGGTGTTTTCAAATTCGGTGACCAACATTACTCGAAAACGGCTAGACCGATTAGTCTCAAATTTTAACACGACCTTCTTAAATATATTTTTTAGTGAATAATCGAAGATTTTTTCTCTCCGATAAATATTTTTTTTTATAAACAATTTAAGACCGAAATTTCGGTGAAGAATCGATTTTTTTTTTGAGAAACCGCCATTTCGTCAAAAAATTGTATTTTGCTTATTCCTTCGATTAATTACTAGATTTAACATTATTTTAACGAAATCTGTTTGGTTTTTTAATTTCGAATGATCCAGTTCCGAGATATAGTGGTCACCGCAAAACGTCTTTTTTGAGAGGAGCTTCTGGAGATCAGCTGTAGCTCTTTTTCAAATAAATATTTTTACTTGTACTCAGTCTTAAAATACAGTTAAAAGATACCATAATATGTGTATAAATTTTTGGTTCAATAAATTAAAAAGTTTTATCAGAAAAAATTCTGGAAAATTCACTTTTTCTCGGCCGTCTAACTGTATATAACCCCTTAACCAAACAAATTTGAACTATTACAGCACAATATTATTGCTTGACTGGAGTTTATCATTCGTTGGAATTTAAAAACTGAGTATTCATAGAATTTTACAAAGATAGAAATAACTCATACACAACGATTATAATGATGTTTCACAAAGTCATCAAACTTAAGTTCAGCAAATGAGAATACAATGAGTAGTAAGGAGAACGGGGCCAGATAGCTAAGAATGTTTCTTCATAAACCAAAATACATACTCTAATAAGGGCTACTATAGATATATAAAGACAATACGAGCAGTCACTTTACAAGAGAAAACTTTACTTTTCATAATGATATATGTATACAACGAATACCTTTCGGGAGGAGCCATAATAATGTTAATGCCAAGATATCGCCGCAGATTTTATATTTTAAAACAAAATGTACTGTTTTTTCTTACAAAATATAGTCGCAGCTCAGTTTAATAGGAGAGAGTATATAAAATGAATTAAATTTATAGGTGGCCTCCACTCTCAGATCTTCAACTTCTGATTACTATTTGGTAACGACAACTTGATGACAAGTAATTTGAAGATGACTTCTAAGAACCTTTCGATTTGAGAGCTCAAAAATTCAATTTGAACAAAAATAATTAAAGTTTTATGATTAAAAATTCAATAAAAATGTAATCAAAAACAGAGTTTTAAATATTTTCCACCGAAATGTGGTTTTGACATTCGTTTAATATGCAGAAAATCTATTACTCCGCTACAAATTACATTATTTTCAGATTAATTACAATACCATAAAAAATACAGCTACGATACTATGTCTGCTGCCTACATGCCTTCAAGCCTAACACCACACGCTAAAAGCAAAAAGAAACTGAAAGCATTTTGATGTAGCAAAAGCAAAAAAAAAAAGCGAAAATGCGAGAAACCAACGAAACTATCAAACACTCATGTGCACTTTTTAGCTACAAATTAAGATGCCACCTACATAAAATACACATATTTATCACACACATTTCTACATACATAAGGATCTGTGTATACAAACACCCATACCAACACAGAGAGACGCGTTGAGCGCTTACTTAACCCCCGCAGCATTACTTGTATACTTGTCTAAGATTACGAAATTATTTCAGTTGTCTCAATTAGCGCGTTTTCACATGCCACATGCCACACGCGACACACACATACACAGATCTCCCACCACTCACGAACACATATATTCTCACGTGTGTAACTATAAGCTTTTGAGGTGAGTAATTCGTTAGGTTGCCAGCAATGCTCGGCTAGTTGTTGTAGTGTTGTCGCCTTTGATATGCTCGTGCAACAAGATGAAAAGGAGGAGGTACCGTTAGAAAAAACGAAAAGCAAACAAAAATTAGAGAAGCATATTTTTACCTTGACTCACTTCTCTGAAGCAAACACTTATCCTCCATGCGTACTTGTAGCTAAGCTGCAAACGCCCCCCAAAACAACAGCAACAACAAATAACACGAATCATGCCACGAAAGTGTGCAGGACAAATTAATTAATTAAAAGAAAATGGAAACGTGCGGCATGTAAGCGATGTTGTAGCGATTCTTACATAACTGTAAGTGAAGACATTGAGATGCTCGGCGCGCACACGAGGTGAGGTGAGAAGACGAGTGGGAGACACTCTAATGGTATATTTGCACACACATACATATCTTCCTTCTTATATGCATGTATGAGTATGTGTGTGTGTGTGGGCTTCAGTTAGCGCCACGGCGTTGAGTGAATTAAAAGAAAATTCCTGAATTATTGCAAAGTGTAACGGTAAATGTTATTACAAATTAAACGCGTGTTTACACTGGGATTAGTGGGAAACAAGTTTTTCGAGTGCGGAGCACAAGCTTCAAGTGCCTCCACTAATAAGTAGGTGAGCGAGGAATAGTGTGGTTGGAGATATATGTATGTATGTGTGTGGCGCACTTGAAAAAAATGGAAATAAAATTAACCTGAAATTAGATGTATACACCAAAGGCTAGGAAAGTATGTTAGCAAGGAAGCCTCTGCTCACATTAATATACAGCAATTATCTCATACCACGCCGATAATTTCTCTCACATGAAAAAACTTTAATTAAATATCACTGCCTACCTTTAGGCGTAATGTATTATATTTAACAGAGTAGCATACCTTTGTGAGCACTTTTCTTTTGGATTTGAGTTGAAGAATTGTTTTAAATTATAATTTTAGAAATGACTTTTGGATAATAGTAGAAATGATTTGTAGTGCAGTGTAAGTTAAGGTGAGGTATAGGTTCTACAAATTATTCTAAGAATACAATTTTTTATTCACGGATATTTTCAAAAGATCAAATAAATTATTTTATAATAGATGAAATTTTTTCTAAAAAGCTTCCACCTATTTGAAAAATATTTATCTTTCCCTTTTTTATTTTTTTTAGAAATAATAGATATAAAGCCTGAAGTAAATGAGAAATATATCTAAGAGCAATTGGGTAAAAAAATCATTTGACTAGAGTTGCCACTTTTTTAAAAAACTAATTCAGTTTATCTATTATATTTCAAACACTTCGATATGAGGTACCAGAGGATTTAATAGACTCAAGTTTTTAATAATTTCAAAAAATTTAAAAGATTATTATACTAAATTTGTTTGAGTAGTGTTGCCACCTATCAGAAAATAGAATTTACTTCAATACGTAATAAACTATAAGTGGAAGTGTTTCACAAATAATTTTAAGAAAATTTGGATGACAAAATATAAAAAAAGAGTTGCCACTTGCTTAAAAATCGAATTAATAACAAATACAATAAATTTAAATTATTTAAAATACAGTTTCTAGCAATTACAAAAAATTTAAAGGTATTTTTAGAAAATTTGAAAATTTTTGTGAGAGTTGCCACCTATCTGAAATTAAAAATTACTTCAATATTTAATAAACATCAAGTAGAAGTGTCTGATAAATAAATTTAAGAAAATTTCGATGACAAAATATATAGTAAAAGCAGAGTTGCCACTTGCTTTAAAATCTTATTAATAATTTATACATTACATTTCAAATACTTCGAAATGAGGTACTATATTATTCAGAAACTAGAAACTTCTAGCAATTTTATAGAATTGAAAAGTAATTTTATAATATTTTTAAGTTTTCGAAAGAGTTGCCACCCGTCTATAAAATAAAATGTCTTTCAATATTTTATAAAATTAAAGTAGAAGCGTTAGTGAAATAATTTTATGATAATTTAGTTGAAAAATTTTACAACTAGCGTTGCCACCTTCTTAAAAAATAAAAATTCATATAGTTTTTCGTAATTTTTCCACAATTAATTTTCTTTACGTCACCCAAATCACCTGTAAACACATTATACTCTTTCCGACAATAATAAAGATTAACTTTTTCCGCACATTTTCACCATAATTAAAAGCCTTCAGCGCATTTAAACGCCGAAAACGCGATTTGTACATGAAAATGCAAATTTTAAATAATATTTATTTAAATGAAAAACAAATGAAGGCAGCGAGGCAGCTCTTAATGTGCGCTTAAATTTTTTTCACGCTGCCACGACAGCGCCTATTAGCATGAAAAAACAACAAAAAAAAAATCAACGAATGAATTCGACGCATAAAAACTCCGCACCGCTTTTAATTAGAGCAAAAATCAGTGATGTTGCAAAATGGCGCATGGCGCAGTCATATGCGCCACTCATCCGATATCGTTAATAGTTATACGGTATTAATATGAATTAAGAAAAAATATATATCTGGAAAATAAGCGAGTTTGTTGAAATATATATATTTTAAATGTTGCATTGAATGCTTATATGTAGCACATGAGTGTTGCAGCAAAAAAAATATATATTTTTGTGAAATAGTTAAAAGAACTTATTGCATATGTAATAACTGTTATTTTTGGCATACACATTGCTATGTTACCGCAATTGCAACAATTTGTTGCACATTCCATATATTTTTTGAACAATTGTTGCACGTTGGTGTGGCACCTCTTCACTGCATGCATGCAATTTGTGCATATTATTTTACGTTTTTATCATCAAATTTCCTTTTTTCATGCCACAAAAAAAAATTAACACATGCATATGCATGTAGTCCGTGTATGTGTTGTGTTGCAAGCTTTCATATGCGTGTGGCGCGTATAAAAACATGCGCGCTTTTGTATGCATGCCGCTTTTTGCCACAATCGAAATTATTCAAAAACGCATTCATGAATCTTTAGCAACAGCGGTGAGCAGCAGCAGCAACAACAAAAACATAAAAAACAACAACAACACTATGCATATATGCGCCGCCACCCGCTTTGCATTCATCATTGTGCTTTAACGCCTCTTGCAAGCTATTATTTTTTAATAACCTCGCTTGCGGTACACAGACACACACACACACATATGTGGCATGAACAAACACACGCACACTAACACTTTCTCGTATGTGAAAGAAGAATCGCGCGTAAGCTTGTGCTTGTGTGCGTTTGCTTCAGCTGGGTTGCGCTAGAATTGGTTTATTGCGCCTAAACCGCTGCTAAGTGCCTCATTAGCATATTGCGTGTCAAAAGCCTATTGAAAATTCTCGATAAAACTCTCATGTGAGTAGATTGAATTTGCTGGCGCGCTACACGATTTGGAGGCGCACAGCAGCGTGTGTGTGCGAAAAATTTTCACACTTTCACTTTGCATAAAGCTCACACAAACGCTTGCCACTGAACCGAATTTGTTGTTGTTGTTGTTGTTGTGTGTGTGGGATTTTAAAGCGTCTCTGAGCGCTCATACACCCACCAAATAACTACACACAACAGAGCTACAGCTGAACTAAACCCACTTCATAGCCGCAACAACAACAAACTGTGCAAGAAAGAAGACCTGGTGTCGGGTGAGGAAGGGGGCGCCGCCTAAGATGTTGTCAACCGTATGTTTGCGGTTGCTTCTTTGCGGCTGTACTTTTAGTGGTTGCCTACTCAAGGATGCAATCAAGTACCTGACAGATGAGCGCCTCTCCTCACCACCAACACCAAATATATATTGCTCCAGCAGTTGTTGTTGTTGTTTGTCCCCCAAGCGGGTGTGTGTGTGTGTAAAATGTGCTAGTTTGTTTTGCGGTTCACAACACTGTCACTACACTCAAGTCGATCCGACTTTCTGCTTGGTGGATTTTTGCTTTTATCGATGCCGTAAAATTCAAATACTCACACCAAAAGCACACTAACACATGCAAATATATCACACATACACATATAATTTGGCATATGTGAGTATGTTGACTTTATTTGCGTCTCCACCCAACCCCCTTCCAACCAAAATCCTTCTTTACGAAATTGAGCTAGTGGTTTGCATAAGTAAACTTGTTGATAGTGTCAATGTGATAAAAGCGCTGTGAAAGCTACAACATTAACAACAACAATAGCAGCAGCAGCAGCAACAACAACAACAACAACAGCAACAAAATTATAATAAAAGTCGAAATATATTAAAGCCGGTTTTGTGGTTTTGTATAGAAACTGAATTAAATTGCATTTGCTAGGGCCCACATGGAATTTCATTTGCTGTGAAATAAATCTTGCTCGATGTGGGTGTGAGGAGAGGAGACCCCAGGAGAGAGGGAGAAGCAGTGAAATGAAAGTGAGCTGGCTCAAAGTGGTATATATAAATATCGGAATACATATCTAAGATGATTCATTAAGTTTATCGTAGGCTGTGCGCCGAACTAAATCGATCCCAATAAAGCTCAAGGCAGATATTGAGATTCCAGCAAGTAGCAATTACTTTTGGTACACATACTCCAAGATGAGCTGAACCACAAATGGGATCTGGATCTGCAGCTGTTCCTATTAATATTAGTCTTCAGACTCGAAAAGATTGTAGGGATCAAAGATCAAGATTCAAGAGATCAAATCCTTCGGATACTCTTACTAGAACAGTTCTACCTTACATATTTAAAAATGATCCAGAGACACACAAAACATATTTTGGTTCTGACCTAGAGGTCTTAATATGTGTACCTCATATGTTTGCGGTCACCGAATTCGAATTCAAGGACCATTTAACCCCATAAGATCCGCCAATATGGCGGACGTTTTTTTGAAAAAAGACGTTTGAAACTCTTACTCGGTGGTTTTCGGGGTCGCGGATTACGAATTTGACGTTACTTTTCAAAAATTTTAAATTGGGAATACTGAAATATTAAATACTGGTCGTATGACTTTATTTTTAAAATGTGTCCGACATATTGGTCTGCCATTTTGAAAAGATAATGTTCACCAAATAAGACGCCCAAAAGCTTCAAACAATGTTATACGAGGTCAATCCCTAAATCCTTTTTCTCGCTCCTTCCGTCTACCGAACTTGGCTAGCATCTTCCATGTGGAAGTACTGGGCATAGAGAAGGCCTGTGAAGCTCTATTAGACGATACAAAAAACAATAATTTATACAGATAGTCAGGCGGCGCTCCTGGCATTGTCGACGCCACAGACTAACTCCATCTTAGTCCATAACTGCAAGAAGGCATTGAGCACTCTGAAAGACAAAGTACAATTAGACTTGGTCTGGGTTCCCGGCCATAGGAAAATCTTCGGTAACGAAAAGGCAGACGAGTTGGCAAAAATAGGAGCCATTCTAGACGAATCCGAAGCTGTGCCAATACCATGCCCGCTAGGAACGATCAAAAGAGAGCTCAACATACAAATGAAAACAATTAGCAGAGAACAGATGGAAGAATACAACAAAACATAAAATAACTAAACAGATATGGCCAAAATATGATAAGACTAGATCTGGGGTATTATTAAATAGGTCCAGGAAAAGTATTTTCAGACTTACAGCTACTCTAACGGGTCATTGGCCATTTGGAGAACATGCAATGAAAATGGGCATACCCTATAATAACATTTATCGAGGCTGTGAACTAGAGGGGAACAAGGAAACAATATTCCACTTTCTCTGTGAATGTCCAACCCTATCGAGGATCCGACACAGGGAACTTGGAAGCCATCAGGCATCAAGCCTTGAATGGATGTCCACTAAAAGCATATCGGACATAAGTGGCTTCATCGAAAACTGAAGATGAAATGGGATAACAGTAAATTATAAGGTCTGCGAATAGTGTATCAAAATGGCACATCTGGTGTTAATTGGGCCATATAATTATATGGCTGTACTCCTTACCTACCTACCAATCCCTAAAGTGTCCGAAGAAAACTATAGATCGGTTTTTGAGTTAAGACACCACAAGATCAGCCAAAGTCACAACAATTCTGCGATTTTAATACCATCCACAAACAAATTTTGAGGTATGAAAGTCTTTACTTTCGACTCGAAACACTGTTATCTCCACAGTCGGAACCTAGACCAGACCGGCTTAACGTGAAAGGATCCGGATTTATATACCAAAAAGAACATCCTTCCTACAATTTTGTGCAGAACGTTTTCTTCAGCTACAACAACAACAAGAAGCTTGAAATGATAACTAAGCTCCCTACATAGTTTCTTCTTAATATTGTCTAGGATAATTTGCGCGAGCCAATTCAAATTGTCAAAAGATAAAGTTCAGACAAAATAATTGAGATCAAGCAGTTTAACTTTCCTCAACCAAGAGCTCAACCAAAATTGTCAAATCTGCTCTAAATGCACATTTCAGTTTAATAAGCTTTAAGAAAGTGCATTTCTCTGCCATTTCAATAAAATAAAAATTTACACGCCTCTCTCAATATATCTTTGCAGATGACCGAAATACCAAATAAATAGAATTTAGCACTGACATATTGAACTTTATAAGGTCATAAAGAGTGTCATAAAATGAGAACACACAAAATCCCGAGCAGCAACATACGATGCAGCATGGCAACATTAGCTTGTGACGATGGCCAACAAGGAACGCCGATTGCGGCTTTTATGAGCCTACTCCAACTGACTATATACCGAAAGTACCAAATTTACTATCACTGTTAGGTACATAAAATTTACCGCTACGTGAGAGAGCAAAAACAATCGCTTTTGCTTGTGTGTGTGTGCATGTTGCTGACGAATTACACAACAACTTAGTGCTTGTACAACAAATGAATTTGAACACGCTGACGTGACTATATGTCTCGTATATATATTTATGAGCCCAGTCGCTCTACTACCTAATATTGGCTAAAATTGCGTAAAATAGTTAGTGCGCCTAAAGGTAGGCAACACTATGTCTACGAGCAGGCATGTAAACAAATAAATGCCGGCGTGAAGAAAATTAGCAGAAACGCTGAATTGGCTAATAAATTGCTGGACAGGTCATTTCATGTTCATTAAGTAGCCAAGCCGAAAGCCGAGCTAGCAATAGCAGGACGCAGCGGCAGCAGGATGGGGATCAAGTGAGTGGGCTCTTTAATCAGTGGCTACTTGTTAGTAATCAAGGCAACGTTAAGCCTCACTTGTAGTAGCAGTGAGCGCCGCCATTACAGACTCAATGAAATGTAACATAACAAATCAAAGTTCACACTCAGCACATGCCGGGCTAGGCGAGCGCACAGCACAGGGTTGCATTGGCACAGTAATGGTCAGCGCGAAGTCAGAAGCCAAAAGCCACTGTGTGTGTAATTTATTAAGTGCGCCTTTGTGAATCACCAAGCCAATAAAGTACGGCTGAATAGATATGCGTATGTATGTGGCATGTGTGGCAGCAAGCAAATAAAGGTGTACTCTCCTGTTCTACTGGCCATCTAAGCCGGAAGCGAAATTGACCTTTTATAAACGCCATTAAATTGCCACCTTCTACCATTATTAGGTCTGTGCAGGCTAGGTAATATGGCCACAAGCAAGGATACCCATAAGGAAGGATACCCGCGCTCGTTCGCCCACATGCGTGTGGCAACAATCAACGCATGGCGCGGCAAGCGCGCTGCCTAAAATGCCAGCAAGCTGTTGGAATAATAAAAATTTATTGTGAAATAAAAAACAATTTTATTTATTGGTATTTAGCTGAAGAGGAAGTAATCGAAGCTATATAAATTGGAATGTGCGGCCAGCGTACGGTGCAGGTAAAGGGTGGCAACGCGGGCGGGTAACGGCTAGCAATGTAGAAATGTAATGAATTGGAAAGCGTGGAAGACACACCGATGGCAAACGAAATGGAAAATAAAATTCGCCACACCACAAAATTTTGGTAAGCCCATAGTAAAGCGAAAGTCGTTTCCTGCATTCGCTGCGCTGGCACACGAAAGCGAAAAAAAATATAATATAAGAAGAAATAAAATAAAATAAAAAGCAAAAACGGAAATGAGACTGCGCTCAAGCGTATGGCCGAAAAAAGCATTATACTGCAAATCGAATGGAAAATATATTATTAGTGTACGCAATGTGAAATAGTAGCCGCTTTGAGGGGCGGAGAGGCCAAGGCGTTGCCACATTTATAGTTGACTGCGCCTGAAATTGTGCTACACAAGTATTGTATGTGCGAACTGCAGTGGCGACTCGCGCACTTGAATGTGGCTTTCAAAGCGAGCTGGTGTGGCAGCGCTGCTCAGGAGGGGGGATGTTGTGAATGAAAGTAGCTTGGTCGAAATTACATGCTTCGTGGCGTTTAATTTGTGACCCTGACTTATATATTATATAATACGTTTGTACGGAGTTTCTTTCTAAAAGTTAAAATATTATATTTTCTCTCTATAAAGAAGCGTTCACAATAAAAGAAACCTGACGGTACGCATGAAAAGACACAGTTGCAGCTACCACAGCATAGTTGTTGTAATTAAAACTACAATCAGACTTCAGTAATTTTTAAATAAATTGTAAAAAGTTGGCCTTGATTTCGTTAGTTTCTGATTTATTAAATTTTACTCAATATCAGGCTTCAAGTCGTACTTTTTTACTATTCTTTCTTGAACTTAAATTGAGAATAACCGAGAAACAAAACTCCTCATATGACACATCTCACATTACTTGGATTTTAATATGTGAACACCCTGTGGCGTGCTAGGGATAAAACATCTCGGTACGTATACCTTCAGCGAATCCAGTGTACTCAGTATAGTGGAATCGACAGTAGCCAACTTAAGAACTTTGTTATAGAGTCCAAGCGCTTTGTCCAATCATCAGGGTCTTCGCGATGCGTTAGTAAATTTGGGTGCCACACAGGACAGTGAAAACTATCTAAGTGAGACTCTCTGAAGGTGCAGAGAACTACGCCTTGACCTAACCTAAACAAAGCCGTCTCAAGTTTACACAAAACTCATGAACTTTCGTAAATAATTTTATTAGACTAAGTAAAGCGCTTGACTGAAGATTTTATTAAGATTAGAGAATTTTTGAAGCCACGAACTATTATAAAAATCACTTAAAGACTGTCTTTAGCTTCTAAAGAACTCTGTTTTTTTTTATGTTTTAACCAAGTTAAGGCTCTTTGATGTATTCATCTTTCATCTTTTTCTCCAAGATTAAGTAATAGAAGATTCAAAGAAGCCATATGAGCTGTTTTTGTTGTAATTACTAAGATCAAGATACTGTGTGAACTTTATGAGCCAAGTCTTCTAACGATTCTTATAAGAAATGGAGTATCGCGACGAAAGTTGAAAGCTTGGATGAAAGCACTTAGTGTTTCATACTTCTAAGTTGCAGCCGAAAAGTAAGTTTGAGAGATATACGGTCTTATTATGCGTACTTAAGTTGGATAACTAGGTAGGAAACATGGAGATATTGGTCTACAACTTTGGTTCCGCCGTTTTTTTATTTTGTAAATTTAAGTTTTTATTTGTATAAAAACGGTTACAAATGTCGATGAGCCTCAGCCGCACTTTTCTTGGAATTAAAAATGAAAAGCAAAATTTACCGCAATTGTCGAGAATTCGGCTCTAAAAGTGACATTTTCAGATCAGAATAAGTTTGTGATGCAAACAGATCTCTACAAATATTTTGTTGGGTTAATGTTGACACAAATGTCCAAGATCGATATAAAAAAACTCGATTTAATCGACCAGTGCTTGACCCTAGAGACATCTATTGGAAAACGGCGGAAGCAAAGTTGTAGACCTAATATATCTTGATAGAGTATTCAGAATATAAACTCTGGAACCCAAGCGTATATATTGAAGGTATCCTGATACGAGACAACTAGTAAGAGTGTATCTTTAAAATAGAAGACATTCTTCCTTGAATTATAGTGAGAAATCTCAGCGAAAAGCATGGTAATATATCAGTTCCAGCTTTATAACACTGAACTCATACGCTTGGGCGTAGAACTATCCATTGTTCTGGAGATTTTCGGAACTGCTTCTGTACGACGCCGAAAACTAAGTAAATCGCTGTTAAATAGTTTTCAACTCTATCCAAACTGAACTAGTAAACTCTTTGTGGGTCTTCAACATTTTATTGGCAGCTACTAGAGATTGTTTGTATGTACATAAGATAACCTATATACAACTATATATACTAATTGTGCATGCGGCCAGCTAAGTTCAAGGATATACAAAATTGCCTGTAGTTTGTGTGAAAGGCTGATCCCTATATACAGCTAACTTTTCAGTTTTGGGTTTAGCTCTACTTAGCTAAGCAAAAGCAAAAAAAAGGAGCCTTTAGTTTGCGAGCTGTGTGCGCGCGGCTGGCACGTTTCAGATTCAGTTTCGGTTTCAGTTTCTTCCAAGAAAGTGTGTGTGAGAGATAAGCACACTTTTACATACCAACTAAATGTGTGTGTGTTTGTGCATCGCTTTTGGCGCACTTTCTTGAGCGCTGCCTTTCTTGCCCAAAATCTACTTCATGCCCGCGCATATTGCTGCAGCCACTTTTTGGTGATTTTTCTTATATTTAGTTTATTGATTTTCGTTGCGAGCGACCGTAACGAGGCTCTAGGGCGTAATTAGGGCAACGCTAATGTGCCAACAAATTGCGAATGGCAATGTGCTGAAGGTTTTTCGCAAAATAAATTTATTTTTAAAATATTTTTTTTTTTGTATTTAACAAATAGCGAGTCGGTCAAGTGTGGGAAAGTGGAAAATGGGAGTTGTTTTGGGCAGCGAGGCCACACGCTCGCCAAAGTCAAGCTAAATAAGTAATTGCTGTGTTTTATTGCTTAATCAGCGCAGAATCTTTAGCACGCGTGAGTTTCGAATTTCGAAAGCTGCGAAGTGAAGCTTTAAGTTGTTGACTAACTGTTGTGCAATGCTGGCGAATGCAAGTGGAAATTAAATTTCTTTCAGCCTTCGCATGCAGAGTGCATATGCCGTTTCGATTACATTTCGTAATTGACGGTTCTTGCGTGCGCGCTTCTTGCACTTACATACACTTTCATATAAATGTATGTGTGTGCTTCTGCTGCTTTGGCATTGGTGAATGCGCTCTTTGTGGCACTTTTCAAATAAACAACTTTTCGCGCATTTGACACTCTCTTGTTGATTGTTGTGCGAATGCAACACCGCTTCTTCTCACACTTCGCATTGCATTCAATTGCTGTACTCACACACACACAGACTCACTTGGATACAGCGCTGCATTGATATGCGTGCACGCATGAATGATTGTCGCGTTGCTGGGTTGCTGCGCCATAAAAGAAGCCCCGTAAAACGCAATCACGCCGACAATCGCGCGACACCTCACAACTACCCCTGGCACTATACGCTATAAACACACACATACACATGCATACACGCTTACGTATATTATTTCCGCTGCTATCGCTTCCGATGGGCGACAAGAGAAATGATTTTGCATGAAAGCAGGAAAGCATTTGTATTTAAGCACACACATACACATACATATATATTTATATATAATATATGTATGTGTGCATTCACTCGCTTTGTCATGCCATCGTCACGCTTGAGCATTGTCTGCAACGGAAGTTTGTCGAAAATGCATACAACAATGCACCGCTTCTTCGATGTCTTACACATACCAATGCAAGCAGCACTCACCCACACACACAAACTGTAACACATGTGCGCATTGAGAAATATCTATGAATACGGTGATAACGTCAATGGTGCTCAATGTGCCATCTTAAAATGAAAATTCTACAACATCTTGAAGAAGAAAGAGCTACACTGAAAGAAAGACACTTCGACATGAAAATGTTTGTGAAAAAATTGCTTGAAAATAGATAAAATGCAAAATATTCAAAACTAGGTTGCATAGAGTAAGAGATTCGCAAAAAATTAAAAAAAAAATAGAACAGAGTTGCCACCTAACGAAAATTTTGAGCCGTAATATACACAAATTTGATAAATAGCAAAACGTTTTATGAAATTTTTAGAAAAGTATTAACCAAAACAACAGTTAGACAATATTTGAAATAGTGTTGCCACCTAAACAAAATTTTGAGTAATACTATACAATAAATGGTGAATTGTTTGAGGAAACTTTTAGAAAAGTATTAACAAAATAATTGAGTTAGACAATTTTCGCAACAGAGTTGCCACCTAGTGAAAATTTTGAGCCGTAATATCCAAAAATTTGGTGAATAGGAAAACGTTTCAGGAAACTTTTAAGGCAAAAATTTATTAACGGAAAAAAACAGTTCAAACTTTTATTCAAAATAAAGTTGCCACCTATAAAGGAAAATATAAATTGTAAAATATTAGCAAAATATTGCTAATTTTTAAATAGAGCCCTTTTCAAATTATGCGCATATGTATTATTTTAATGTTTATATTGGAATAGAGTTGCCATCTCTCAAAGAAAATAAAATATAAATTGTAAAATATTAGCAAAATTTTGCTAATTTTTAAATAGAGCCCTTTACAAATTACCCGTGTAGGTATTATCTTAATTATTATATTAAAATAGAGTTGCCACCTATCAGAAAATATTAAAACTGACAAAAAATTTATATAGAAAACGCGATACGTGATTTGATTATGCTCAATAAGTCTTTAGGTAAAATATATTTTAAACAGTGTTGCCACTTTTGAATAAATTAAGTTAAGAAACATTTTAATAAAATGTAAACCCACTATAGCTTTAATACGAAATTCAAAATATAGAATGTTTTTTTTAATTTTTTTCCAGCGTAATGTTGCCAATATTTATCTCAATAGTGTAAAGCAGCCATCTAAGCATCGCTATCTTTTGTAAGCTTGCTGTAGCGTACATTGACGTTCTTGCGAGTGAATATTTTACACTATCTACTACATTTATTATGATTTTTATTTATTTGTTTATTTACTATTTTCGAATTGGTTTTCTATTTCGCACACTCTTTTAGTTCAATGGCAATTGCACATTTTTTTGCGGATTTTCTAGCTGGTGAGCACAATATAAATAATTCAAAGAATGCATGTGCGCCACGAAACGCAAGTTTTTTTCTTTTTATTTTATATTATTTTTTTTTTAACGAAAACCAAGTGACTAGACTGCATTATGCGAATAGTTAAAGTCATATTTCGTAAATTTTTCTCTCAAACAATTTTCGTATCTTTTCATAAATAAATTAATCAAGTTATATGAAATTTTATATGTGATTCATATTAAGCGAAAATCTAAAGAAGAAAATCGATAGTGGATCTAGAAGTTAGAAGATAGTCAACTCAAAGAGCACCGAAAGACTATTTCTTCTTTATTTTTGACAAAGGACATATACTGGACTATTCAGAAAATTCAAAGAATTATACACCTTAGTCTACATCTAGATAAAACTCTCTCAAACCAATATAGTATAGAAACAACTATAAAAATTTCCACCGGAAAACTGCTGTTATTTTTACCTATAAGGCAAGGTTTATTCGCATTATATGTCATCTCAATCAGAAGTGGACCCCTTCTTCTAAAGCTGGAACACAGCTGGAAATATTATCCAGAGATGAAGACTGTATTGGATTGGATAACAACCTCCTTGCCTTTGCATAATTTCAAATGACCTATATATACTAAATCAATCAATTAAGATTCTCATCCCAACTAATTATAGTAGAATACTACATTCTTCGAGACATAATTAGTTCGAAAGTGATGTGTTTCACAATCTCGGACTTCGGTAGACAAGATTTCAATGGGCTTTTTAATAAGTTTATACTTTTTATCATAAATCTACATTAAACTAATTTTATATAAGTTCTCACAGAAGCTGATTTAAGTCTAGTCATTAAGCCCATTGTCATTTTCCATCTAAGATAAAATTTTTAAAATTTTCCCATACATATCTTTCATGGATATCAGCAAGCTAACGGCATTTTCTATAAAGAAGCGCTGACCTAATTAGCTATCGACTGCTTTCGAACACACATTAATCTGGTTATTTTGAGTTTTATAAGCCTTTAAACAGCAAAAATGCTATTTATTGAATATTTAATACTCACAGTTGTTGTTTGCACATAGAAACATATGGAACATATATGTGTATGTACCACACTTGTGCCAAATTTAATCACTAAATGGTTAAATGAACTCACCTGAAAGAGAAAGAGAGAGAAAGAAATACAGTTAGTTAAAATGCTTGTATGCGTTGAACAAATAAAAACGAGGAATATGAAATCAATTTTAAAACCCATTGACATGCGGATTTGCAATGCAAATCTTCTGCTGAAATTCACATTCGCTATAATACACAGATTTTTGCCATTAATCTCCGACGCTCAGCTGTCTAAATCAAATGCAATTTGCATAAAGGACTCAAATAGGCGAATACAGCAACAACTACACTCACACACACACAAACATATGAAGAGCATGGCAGCCGGAGCGCAAGCGACGCGTATGAATTGCAGCAGTTAAGAGACTGTTTGTCAAACAGCGGGTGGTCGGCCCGCCACGGATGTGGGCAGGAGAGAGGAGTGACTGTGTGTCTGAGTGCACTTCTGGAACTAGTTCTGCACTTTTTGCGGTTTCCAAACATATATCTGTCTATATATCTATCTATGTATGCGCAAATATATAAATAATATTTTACGCTGCTGTCGGGCCGGAAGCAGACGCGGCTTCGTTCATCTTGTATCGCGCGCTTTTTGCCGCCGGCGCGCTACACAAACACACACAAAGCTTTGCATATTTGAGTTGGAAAAAAACTCTCATACGAAATGCTCACTTTTCATAACGGTAACTTTTTTTTAATCTCTTTTCGCCGCAGTCAAACTATTACATTTAACATGAGCTGAAGAGTTGGCGAGTTGGCGCGCTGAAGCGTCGCAGCGTCGCAGCGGCGCGCACACAAAAAAGGTTGGCATAATTTTTGCACTACACTTGGCAGCACTTTTTTCCAGCGCGGCGCGTATTCGTTGTTATTCTTTCGCTTCGCGTTTTTTTGTGTTTGCTTTCGCCGCGCTCCAGCCACTGGGACTGCCGTGAGTACACACTGCACACAACGGATGCGGACGCGAAAAAGATGAACTGCCAACGCAAAGAAAGCGGCGTGTTGATGAAGCAGCGTTGATCTAGTGAAACTCCAGTCTCTTTTTGCTGGACGCCCGAATCTGGTACTGTCAGCCACACATATACATATGTGAGTGTAAGTTGCTTATGTGCAGTATGGCACTACACTGTTGTGTAGATTGGGAAAATTATAATTTAATGTGTGGATAAATGCATTCAGCTTAACTTATATGTATGTCTGTATATACTTTTACTGCTTGTAAGTAGGCATATCACAAAAAAGACATGTGTAAGGAGTAGGCGATGCATGAAACATGGCGAAAAAATTTGTGCACTTCTAGGTGCTCTTTGCGGCGCATGCAAGTGAAGGATGTCAGTTCCATGGGAACCACTTTTTTATCTACTTTGCGGTTGTGTATTTATATTTTTTTCAAGTATTTTTCCGCGATGATTTATGTAACGGAGTTTGGAAGCTAAATCAGCGGCGTTAGAATTCAAACAGGAAGTTTTGATATGCTAAATATATATATTTCTGGTTATATCTCATGCTCTCCGTCATTTTTATTAACTCAAATATTAGAGTACTAAACGTTTTGGACTTTAAGTGGTGTAATTTTAGAATATATGAATGACAAACTTTGGACTTAATCAGCGCTTTCCTACAATAGAAGTGCGGATGGACCCAACCAAGTTAAGAACTCTCTACCCAAACTAATACTGTGATCTTAATACTTCTCAAAGTAAATATTATAATATTGAAGGTGGAGTTAAGACTGCTGAATAGAACTCCAATTAGTAAAAACAACAAAATTTGTGGAACAGTACAACAATTGGCCTTAGAGAGAAAAAATAGGCAATTCCAACTTCAGGTTTCATAGAAAGGTTGAGCTACAAAGCATATGTTCCGAAAATATTACCTAGCTGTGTGGGATTAATAAATATTCCCCATTGGGTCTAGGTTCTCGAAAGTTTTATCTGTGAAGATCTGCAGGAAGCACCAGGAGGGGACACAAGTACGAAGGGGTTGTAGAACGGTTAATTATTCATTCGGAAAGCCAGACAATCTCTTGGGAGATGTTCGACAACGACTTTCTAATGACACATTAAATCAATTAGCAGACCTTATTGAACATTGGGACGTCAAAGAAAGCATAAAAATTATAATTTTTGACAAAAGTCTAGTTGGAAGTAGGTAGCTATGTATATATAAAACACAAATGATATATAGTTCAACATTATCTAGTAAAATGAATTACCGATCAGATATAGTACAAATTTATATTACAGTGAAATCTCTTTTGGACTGGCACTCACCGTTGGGCGATGTTTATCCGCCTGAGAGATGGTCCTTTCTTTTAAAAATTTAACTTTAATCCAAAAATAATCGGTAAGTCTATAAGGACTTTCGGAACTAGGAAAACTAAAGAACCGCCAATGTTCTTATTTTCCCTCTCTCTACACTTACTCCTATTCTTATTATAAAAATTCAACTTATTTAATATAATAAATTATATTCCTTGTTCAGATCTAAACTAACCTAAAAATTGTATTTCCCCCAAGGATTTCCACTCATGTATAAGCATATAAGAAAAAAATGTAGGAATTTTGAAAACAAGTAAACCATGAATAGCTAAAAATATGATTTCCAAATCCAAAAACTTCCTCTGCATCCCTAGTATTCCACCAAAACTCGAATTTAGTAACTCTCTTTAAAGAAATGAAAAATTTTCGTTTGAAGAATGCAAAACGTATATCATAGAAGTAAAACAATTGTGAAAATTATAATTGAAAAACAAAATATGCTTTCCCACAGCGCAATTATATAGTGAGGCAGCACTTTTTTCCATAACAACAAAAACTATTTATTTTACATTACACTGAATAACCGAGATTTTCGCACACACACACACATCTACATATTTGGACATATACAAGACTGCTTCAAACCATTGCTTGAGCTACTCATACTATTTTCCTCGACAGCTTATTTGCACGCACATACCGACCGATGAACACCCCACACCCCTGCAAACAGTCGGCAACATCAACGAGCACTTAAGTATTATATTTTTAATTCAATTATTCAAAGCGGCTCGCATTCGCCACATTTTCACTTTCGCACTCATTCATTTATACATTTAGAGCCGAGCCGAGCAACTAATGAATTTCATTAGAATGTACACACAAATGCGTGCAAAAGTGACGGTATCGACAAGCCTGATGGGTCTTACGACGCCACCAGCCGCCTGGAGGAGGCCAACGAAATGGGGAGCATTAAATGCGATTAAGTATTAAAATCTGCTTTTATTTTGACGCCCAAACAAACGCCAGCCGAGCTGCTACGCGAAGGTGACGGGCGTCGGGAGGCGAGAAGCGGCTGCGACAGGACGTCAGTACGAGTGACTGGCATACTGGCGGTGGAGAGTAGGCAGGCAGGCAGGCATGCCGTGGAATGCTAAGCGTCTGACGCGCCTTGACAGCTCGACAGCACCCACAGCCAACAGAGCCCGCACACAACTCCAACAGTCGATGGAGCCGCACGAAGCACTTGAAGTGGTAAGCTCAAGTTGATAGGAGTGCATAAGCGACTGGCTGACAACAGTGTGACGGCAAGACAGCAGCACACACACAGTATGAGTAGTGTATAGTGTCACTGCCACGCCCACCCAGGCATCAGCGTATGCTACAAGTGTCAAACTGAATCGAGTCGTGTTGTAAGTGTTACTGTGTTTTAAGGGGGTGCGACACATAAATGCTATTAAATATTTAAATGCGAATAGTTGAGCGCTTGCTTGCCAAGTGAGCCATAAAGAAGCGAATTAGTCAACACAGCTATGCTGCTAATTTGCGAATAAGCGGGCGCAACAACAACTCAAGAAGCTGGTGCGGTGTCTTAAGAGGGATTTACTTGGCGCTTACGACTCACTGCGCTCATCGAGCAACAACAGCAACAAAGTTTACTGATGCGACAACTCAAAACAGGGTGTGGTAGCATACCTTTAGGCGGCACACACAATTTCGTTGCCTACCTTTAGGATTACTGAACTATAAATATGTAGTTGCACACTTGCATACATTTACGTGTTACATACATGTGTATTTACTTTGTACTTAAAAAAGTAGTATCACACCTTAATTGCTTCCTTTAGGAACACTAAAGCACTTTTCAAACTATTTGTAACACCCACCCTGTATTGGCCATATGAAAGGCGTTGCCGTTGGTTGTCTGCAATTAGTGGCGTAAATTCACATACTAATTGCCAATCGCTTTGAAGCTGCGCGCAATTCTTAATAATAATGAACTCAGCGCTGTGGAATACGTGGCATACGTTTAGGCGGCATACAACGTTTGCACGACAATTATTGCTTAATTAATACTTTTGGGCAGCACCAATTTGAGAAATGTCAAATTAGAAATTTCGAATGAATAGCTAACATTAGAGTAAACACATATTTTCGGTCTATTGTGCCGCACTGCTTCATTACACACTCAAGACACTACGCAGTGAGCTTAAAGCTCGCAAGTCGAAGATCTGTAAATCACATATAAATATATTACATAGACGCTAACTGCTTGGTTTTTACAGAATTATACAAATTATGTCGCAAATTAATGTTAAGCAGCAACTTGGGGGCACTCTTTCTACGACTTTATTTTACAAGCCGTTTATAATATTACACATGTACTCCCTATACGACTATATGTCGCTTTTGTCTTCGTTTTAATTGCATGTACCTAATTTCCGAGACTCACCTATCCTCTTGCTCACACATATCCTGCTGTATGTTGGGGTATGGCTAAGTCATTAGCGGTAGCTGCCTCGAAGGTAACGTAGCAGTTAATTCTCTCTTACAATTCTTCTTGTGCGAGTAAGTGTGAGTATATCCCACCAACGGTTATGCGCTCATGTCACTTAATGGCAGTTGTCATTACTTGTTTTTGGAGTTAACAGTTTTTATTACAGTTAACAGTCTGCACTTCCGATATGTTTTCAGATATATATCGCTAAGATTTCTGACCAATATTATTGAAAGGGTCCTATGTGGACTCAATTTCCAAAATTATTCCGTCGAAACTGATATTAGAACAGAGAACTTTCGATGAGAAACCCTCTCAGAACTCAAACACACTTGGAGGTTTTGGTTCTCGAAGGGCGATATTGATTTGATATTAATCGAAATAAAGAATTAATCCTCAGCCTTTTCGGCATTTCTAACAACTACATCATGGTGACCGGAGAATAGTTGATGATATTTAAGAATGGACTTATAGAAAAGAGTTCTAAATATACATACTCGAAATATATATACTAGAAATTTATTGAAAATCTTAAACATGCGTCTTTCTAACTTTGGACCAGGCCCTTATTGAAGTAAAATTTTATACTGAACAGCACAAAAAGCTTTTTTGAAGTCTCTCAATGTTTCCTATAAAGCGTTTATATTTCAGAAGCTCCGACAATATTCAGTTGACCGGTAATGCAGACCACTGAAATCAGCTGTTAGCTAAAATGACGTCACAAAATAATATATCTTATATTTCTTACATAATATATGCAGCTTTCACGCGATATTGGAAAAATTTATAATATTTTCAAAAATATATACACATAAATCTCTTTTTGAAAACTCTCACTTCTCGAAACTCAAAAAATTCTTTGAAACTTTTCCAAGTAAAATCAAACAGAAGTTGAAATACTTTTGCCAACGGAATTTGCGTAGAATTTATGTACCAAAAGAAATACAAAACATTTAAAGAAACACAAATAAGCTTAAGAAATGTGTTAGCTTTTAAGCGCACACACAAGCCGCCATTCCCACCAGCCAATCTGATGCCGTAGCTCCCCGCTAGCAATTACACGACACCCACAGCATGGACTCACCGCAACGCCTTTTGAGGAAAGTGTAACAAGTTGTTCTTCTCTACCCATTTATGGCAATTCATTTTCTTCCAGCTGGCATTTTTTAGACAACCCAAAAAGGCGAAGTAGAAAGAAAATTGTTAAATTACTATCCTAGCAACAATGGCGTAGGCAGTGAAAATATTTCTTTTATTCAGTCGTTGCTTTCATTTCTTGCTTTCTCGGTTTTTGTTTTGCATTGTTGTAGCGCTTTCATGTGAGCTGCTGAGATAATTTATGGTCGTCATGCCATGGCTTGAAAGCGAGCATAAAGACTGTCAGCCTGATGACTGGCTAAGTGGGTGTGTCGACTTTGGCAATGGAGGGACTGAAGAAAGTCATGCATTGAGGTATAAGTAATGATTTTGGTTTGACTCTGGCAATTCTGGTACCTCAACTGGTCTGCTGTGGAGTGAAGTGAAGATTTCAAGTTCTTCATTCAGATATTGAAAATATTTTTTGGTGCTCCAAACTGTTACAACATTAGTCTCGTAAAGACAGGGTTTTCAAAATGAAAGCACCAACAAGACTCCAGCTCGTCTTTTTCCATGGACCTCATCAGAACTAAAACTGTAAAATTTACTAAAAATAAAAAAATATCTTAAAACGTGTCTCAAATGAAAAATGTCAAAATAAATTTAACTGGTTACTAACTAGTACTTTTTGTAACTAGTTCCGTTTGTAACTAGTATTTGCCTCCAAGCAAATTTCAGCTAATTTACATACAAAACAAATGCTTTCCATATGCTTACTAGTGTTTTTGCTAACGGTTTACCATATTGCCATATTGTTTTCCCATTTTTGTTGTCTTTCTTGTTTTTGTGTTTTTTGACTGAGCGTTGACTATCCGTTCATATGCTCAGTTTACTTTATACATTTTATACCGTTATTTGTTTATGTTCATTGTTTATGATATTGTTTGTTTGTTTTTCTTTTTATTACAACTTTCACCCGCTCTCCTCCCCTCTCTCACTCTCCCTCTCTCAATCGCTTTTCTGCTAGTGTATTGAAAGCCAAAAAGGTGAGGCACTTTTATTGTTATACGAGTAGTCTCAGCGCAGCGTTCACCTGTGTAGCGACTCCAGCAAAACACCTCGCACCTCCCCGAAGGCACAAAACTTCGCTAACTGCCATTTTTATTTGTTTTTGCGCTTTTGTATTTGCATTTGTTGTATGTATGTGTGTTGTTGTTGTACAGGATATATGTTGAGGTGTATATCGATATTGAGTAGCAAGCCGTTATTCACTGCTCGACACTCGATATTGCCGACTGCCAGCCTGCTACTTGCTTGCCAGCCGCTTGTTGCTCACTGCCTTGCCTCGACTGCCGACTACTGCTGCCGTTGATAGTCATAAATTAATGTCAGCGCGTTGCTTTGCTCTTTTATGCGCGCAATAAAAGCGGAAAATAGCATGTAATAAATTTGTTAGATAATTTCACACTTAATATTTTATTAAAAGCTCTTTTCCAAAATGACTATACGAATTTGATGCATTCAAAGCCACTAATGTGCATGAATGTTTTCGTTCAACCAGGAGGAGTATATACATTTGTACCTGTGTCTGTGAAGGTGAAGGCGAAGGTGTAAAGCGCCAATAAAATGAAATTGAAGTTAACAGCTGCAACGATGACGGCAGCGACTCCATCACCGGTAAATTAACATTCACATGCACGACTGACTACAGCATACAGCTAAGAAAGCTTGCTTTCCTTGCCAAAGCAGTTGAGGGATATTAACATAATCGAATTTTCCGCATATTACATAACTGTACAGCACACATACATACACTTACATACAATCATGTGTGAGTTTGCATATGGAAGTCTTGTGTAGATGTATGTCTGTATGTAAGCACCCGTTCCCGTCTTTTATGCGAATCCCTGGTATTAGTGTTTAGTAGTGTTATAAAAGCGAAGCATATTTTATTTATTGAATATATCGAAAGCCATAATTTAAGTGAAATATTCTCATTTTTATGTAGTTGATCTATTATTTTAACAACGAAATCAAAATAAAAGCTGATCAAGATAAAGCTGCTGGAAAATAATATTAAATACAAAGTAGCTGAAGAACCAACATATGATGAATAAATAAGACAATAAGATAAGAACAATCTTATTACAATACTAAAAAAGACTTAAAGTCATTCAGTACAAAGTCTAAACCTCAGGTGAACAGAGAATTCGGATTAAATACATTTTTTAGAGAACTTCTAACTCTATCTCACCTTCAACTAATTATATATATATATATTTGGCGTAGGAACCGCTTTAAGCGATTATAGCCGAATCCACCAGAGCGCGCCACTCGTTTCTCCTTTTTGCTTTTTGGCGCCAACTCAATTTCCACTTGATCCTTCCATCAGAGCCATCAGAGTGGAGGTCGTCCTCTTCCGCGGCTTCCTCCAGCGGGTATTTCATCGAACACTTTCAGAGCTGGAGTGTTTTCATCCATCCGTACAACATGCCAGCCTAGCCAGCGTAGCCGGTGGGGGTAGCTTTGGCGGATGGGGTCATATGTAGAAGTTCACGCAAATGAGGAAAGTTTCTGATTGCCATTCACTTGGGAGTGGCCATGAACAATTCTTTTGCATATGACTCAATCAGCTCACGACTTCCGGTTTTAGACCAATTATCCTCTGGGTAGCCAACAGACATCCGTTTGAAGGCGAGCTAAAGTGAGAAGGCGAAGCCCGCTTCTGCGGTTGTGCGTAGGGTTTGGGACCCAACACTAAAAAAACTCCCCAATGAAAGACCGAACAACTAATTAGTTTAATCAAAAATACACTCGGCCTTTTCGCACAGCCAAATTAATTGATACATTAAGATTATAATTGAGAAACTCGTGTTTGCCCTTCACACTGCCGGCTATTCAATAAACGATTAGCTTTGATTTTACTTTTCATAAGAAGTTGGTAAGTTTTATCAGCTGATTGTTTTTTAATCAATAACCACAATCATTATTACCACCGGCGACATCTACCGTCGAGTTTTATTTTTATATTGTAGATTTTTATATTGTATAGAAAATCGATGAAAATCAGCGCTTTAATCAAGCAAAGACCGGTTAATTGATCAACTAACTCCTGTGTGAAAAACTTTTACATAAATCTCTTCATCAATTAATTAACCAATTCAACAAATAGAGGATATTTATATCTTCTCAAGTCTCTAATAAGCCAGTTAGCTATTCTGATAAAGTGTAATTTGGAGTAGCACATCCTGTCAAGCATATGATGACGCCGCGATGGAGAAAAACTGGTATAATTATCTCACTGAAGACGTACACATATGTCTAAATTACAACCGAATACACTTGGGTGACCAGAAGAGCCTAACAAGTAACATACCGCATACTACATAACATTACGAATAAGATCATCGGCATATTAAGAAAAAAAGGAATGAGCTGAATATAAGATTTGCTCAATTTTACCACTTAGTCGGCAGAAGAACCACTCTATGAATGCAAAGAAAGCTGTTAATATATGAACAAGTTCCAAGGCCAGTCAAAGCTCAACTGCCTACATTGAACGCTTCCAAAATAAGCTACTAAGAAGTTTAGTTAATGCTCCTTGATACGTTAGATCTGCTGACCTCTACCGTAATCTTGTCGTGGACTCAGTACTAAATGAAATATCCAAAATTGCAAAATCTGACGAACTTAAGCCTAGACAATATGTTAATGAGGAGGCTTCCAGAAGGAATGGTTCTCCTAATGTTTGGATATTATATGATATACTTAGTAAACTGTGAGACAGTAAACTGGGAACCTCTTATGACTTTAATTAAGAGAGATACAAAATTTCGATGGCCCATAATATGAAAAGAGTAATTTGGCACCTAACCATTTAAGAAATAAGTGAAGACTAGACTACCAAAAATTTTATTTTAATTAAAATCTTCGACTATAATTGTATGAAAAACAGCCCGCATAACACTCTCCTCTTTGTGGCTGTAAAAATGATAAACAAAGACAAATACAGTTTCGCGTATTCACATTAAATTTAATTGAGACTAAGTGTTTCGCAGCACAATAATTTACAGACAATTCAACAGCAAGCTCCACACCAACTATACGTGCCCCGAAGCAGATCAATTACCGGATTCATACTTATACTTATATAAGCATTAGTGAGGACATGAAAAATACCGAATTGGTGAAAAATTCCAATCATGCCATGTGTTGGTGGTGTGGCGGGTGGTGCAAAGTCGTTTCCAATTAAATGTGCGCTTTAATTAAAGAAAATAAATTCAATATGCTTGCCGCGCGCGCAAGGCAAACGCCACAGAATGATGGCAAATCGGCGATTAAGTGGGCGGTTGCAAGGAAAGTGCGCGGTGGCTTGTGGCGACTGGTGGCAAATGCGCGAGTGAAAACAACAAATAAAAATTTAATTTCCTGCAAAAGGCAATACAAATCAATATGTGAAGATGGAGAGTAGTGCAAGGTTGTGTTGGGTGGGTTCTGGTGGAGAATGATTAAGTAGTGAAAGTGTAAGAAATCGGGAGCTATTAATTAAAATGAAACTTCAACTGCCAATATTGCCTACATTTAGGCGTCAAAAGCAAAGATTATTAGTTAAAGGATATGGAATTCTGACTGAAGAAATATGTTGTTTATATTTGAGAATATATTATTAGACTCCAAAACTGTATTCGAAATGTAAACTCTCGA
This sequence comes from Zeugodacus tau, assembly GCA_031772095.1. NCBI lineage: Eukaryota > Metazoa > Arthropoda > Insecta > Diptera > Tephritidae > Zeugodacus > Zeugodacus tau. The sequence continues at coordinate 82,908,346 of CM062649.1, forward strand.
TATACGACAACGTGAAGCCTGTTAAACATTTTTGAAAGGTTTAATCTCCTAAAAATTTAACTAGAGGCAAACCGGAGACTTACATTTTCACAGAATAAGAAAAAAGTCTTTATTTTTTATGTGATGATACTAAATATTGAGGCATACTAAAAATTAATACAAAGCATTTGCCTACATTTAGGCGCTCTAAAAACTGTTTATATTGTTTTAAGTAGAAATATTTTTTCCCCGAGACTGACTTCTGATTGATATGCCTACTTACTTCAAGGACTTCAAGGCTCATTTTCAATTTGCCAACAAACTAAAATTTAACTTTGGCACTTTCAGAAAACTTTAGCCACCAAAGAAAAATATCAGCTAGTTAGCGGTGGCAGCACAATGGCACAGCAGAGCTATGCGCCTCCCCCCTAGACGACATGCAAAACATTGCTTCGACAAATTGTACAGTTATATGGCGGCGCAAAAAAGTGAAAATGGAAAGTGAAAGAAATGCAGCAACTATTTGGACTTTTGAGTCGACTTCAAGCTTTCACTGCGCATTTCCGACATATTTTCACGAAAATACTTTGTTTTTCTTTTCGCACGCTTTTCTGCTGCTGTTTTTGTTGTTAACCAACCTCAAGCAAAGCAGCGCATGTGGTTTGCGGCATGCAACCGGCGCAGCAACAATTCTTTGTATTTTGTTAACAATTTCCCTACACTTGGAGGCACAACAGCGCGGCCAACACAACAGCGCGTCGCCAGGCGTGGCATTAAAGTCAGCTAAGCTTTGATGCGCGCGGAGAGTGGCTTGGCAGCGGAAATTCTTAACAATTTCGGCTTCGTCAACAATTTAAGGCGTTGCTGGCAATTGCGTTGTTGCCTCTTAATAGAAGTGTACACACCCCCTCCCCTTCAAGCAGCGCACCAAAGCTCGCACAAGTGGTATGTAAAGCCTATATTTAGGCGTTATGCCGCAAAGCTGCCATTCCGCGTGGTTGTTGTCCCCCCACCTCCACCTGCCGCAACAGCGCGAGCCAACAATCAATGTTTGCAACCAGGTCTTGGCCCACTTACACGGTCTCGTGGGACAAATTCGCTTGAATTGTTTGTTGATTTGTTGTTGTTGGTTGGTGTTGTTGTTTTTGTTCTTGACTTGCCGCATTCCAGCGCTACAAAAATACTTGGAATTTATACATTTATAATATATTTGCGCGCGAGCAACATATAGATATTTACATAGGACAACCGCCCCCTTTCCCAGGAGGCAATAAGCTGTGGAGCTTTACAGCGTATTTTCCAAAAAACAAACAGCAACAACAAAAACATCTTTGAGAAGTAATTTAAATAAAAGCATCGCAAACAATGTTACAGCCGCTGTTGTTTTTGTAGTTATTGCCTCAACTCGTTATTCACACCCTTTCGCTGGCGCTTCTCGATAGAATCGTGTTATCAATTTACGCATTTCTCAAAACATAATATTCGCATCTGTTGGCATGATCAAATTAACAAGGCGTAGTACAAATGCCTGGACACCTGCTGTGCATAATAAAAATATGAGGATGCGGAGTGAGAATTGAAGAAGGGGTGGAACCCTCAGAAATATAATAGAAAGGTTGTTGGAAGGTTTTATAGATAGGATAGGTGGAAACGATGATTAGAGATATATAAATTACTATTAAATTATTTTTTATACAAAATTAAAAAATAAAAATTACAAAAAAATTTAAAAAATTGGGCAGAGTTGCCATCACACTCAGAAAATTTATATATTTTTTAATTTAAAGTATTAAAATTAATTATATTGCAAATGTGTTTGTAAATTCATAAATTTTGTGAAATTAAAAAAAATTTAATTCGTTAGAGTTGCCACCTAGCTGCAATATTGCTGTTATTGCGATTATATATAAAAATTTCCACACATTCAGCTCGTAAATAGTTATTATCTTTAATATTATATTTTTGAAAACTAAATATTTTGAACAGGGTTGCCACCTTTAAAAAAATAAAAAAACACAATTATCACCTACAGGAAATACATATAAATTTTTGCAAACAGTTACCAAAATAATAATATAGGTACATAAAAAAATTTAAACATCGAAAGAGTTGCCACCTTTTTAAAAATTAGTTTAAAATTATTATTAATATTACAGAATAATAAATTTGTTTATAAATTAGTTATGGATATTAAAAGAAAATTTACAACCGGTTACAGCTATAGGGTTGCCACATGAAAATATTATAATCCGATTAATAGGAATAAAATTTATTTAATTCTGAGTTTCAAATGCAAAGCATGGGTCTTTAAAATGTATTAAACCAAAATATAAATAGGGTTGCCATGTTTTAAATTAATATGAATACGCGGAAATTATATGAAATATAATGAGATAGCATAAATAGGGTTTCCAATCTTGAAAATTCTCAGTTTAATAACTAGAGTTGCCAACAATAAAAAAAATAAAATAACATCTTCTTAAGTCTTGTGTAAGCCTGTTTTCTATATTTCTACAGAATTTTTTATACTTCGTGTACAACTCTCTTCTTTTTTGTATTTTTTTTTTTGTAAGTAAGTAGTCTCTTTTTTTGTAATTTTCCACACTCGAAATAAATTGCCAACCGAATATAAAGCACTTCACTAAATGTTGCAGCGGCTTACAGTGTGACATCTGAAAAGAATGACCTTGCTGAAACTGTATTAGATTTTGCATAAAATGGTCCAACAAATATATGAAATTTGTGACAACTCAAAGTTCAGCTTTTCAATTCAACTTTTCATTTTGCCAAAGATTTTTTTTTTCTAACTTGCAACACGAGCGACATTACCTGTGTCATGCTGACACGACAAGCTGCTTATTTTGCACAAGTGGTCACCTACATTTGTGATGCCATTTGTCGTTCTAACCTTTGTGTGTTCCATGGCACACTCCTCGGTAAATTTCAATTTTCCGATTTTTAGCATTTACTGGTCTTTGGGTTGTTATTGTTTTTGATATTTTTGAATTTTTTTATTATTTTTTTGTGTTTTGTTTTTGTTATTTTTTCATTTTTTGAGCGCTTTAAAACTATAAGAGCGCACTTCACTGTCTGCGCACTAAAGCAGTAACTTTTCCATTATCATAACTATTTGACATTCGTTCTCGGACGGACACACACACATACATATACATATAGAGTAGCAGCAATTTTCCAATTTAATGAAGAGACAAAAAACAGCAAATTCTGCTATTGGTCACAGTGAGCTTACAGAGAAAAAAATTATTATAAAGTACAGCGTGGGAGACCGAGAGACAAAAGGCTGAAATAAACATTTGGAAAAGGGATCAAAAGCTACGGAGTGACCTGATGGAGTCACGATTGTTTATTTTGCAGTTCTTGAGTGAGGAAAAAACAAGTTGAAGTTGATTGTGAGCAGGTAAACTATTGTTGTTGTTTCTACTTTTATTGTTGCTTTTGTCATTCAAACGCTTTCCACTTTTTATTATTATTTTTTTTTTTTTGATATTTTTGCTCTCATATTTATAGTTTATTTTGTTGTTCTTGTTGTAGAAGTTGTTGTAGTCTGCTCCCCATAAACTAAAAGCTCACTTTTAAGCAAAAATTTTCCATTGTCTTTGGGTGGCAAGGCATTTGTGCTCAGACCACTTGCCTTTCAAATAGATTTCCTCCCTTCCTGCCAGCAAAATTGAAACAAATTTCGCATTCAGTGCGCTTACGATGACTTCAGCATTTTTTTGTTTTTGTTTTTTTTGCCCACATTGTTTGTTTGTTTTCGCCGCCCATTGCACCGTTACTTCGTCTAATCATATTAAAAATGTAAATGGTCTTTGAGTGGGAGAAATTATACGAAATCATTTCGAGCACAATTTTAAGGTACCAGCAAAAACAAAAACAACAATTCGACAACAACAACAATAAGTGCGCCACGTAAACGGTGTTGAAGCCAAAATATTTTGTTTACCTTTGCGCGTCACTAGAAGGGTCTGAGCATAGATAATGCCGTTAAGCGTTGGTGGAAAGACCGTTTTGTACGTATGTATGTGTGTGTTTGTGTGCGCCAAAGTAAAATTAAGCCCAACTACATTCGTTGGCTGTCACGGAAGCGAGCAGCAAAGTGTCCTTTTAATTTCGGTAAGCTTGGTAATGGCGCGGCAGCTGCACTACAGCATCGCTCGCCTATCTGCAGCAGCAACAACACTATGCCCTGGCATTCATTCCTCAGCAGTTTGAGCGTGCAAAGTTTTCTCGAAGTTTATTAAGCGTCTGCACTTCGGCCATTTGGCAGATAAACCTTAATCCCGGCTCAAGCAGCCGTGCGAATGCCACCTTTCAAGGTGTTGGCATTCAACCTTAAGCTGCAATAATAAGAACAACAACAACAAGAATAGCTTCTAGCAGTAAACTATTACACTAACAAATATAACAGCAACAATATGTTTAGATTACAACAACAAAAACATTATTGTAGCAACAAAATGTTTAGACAACAACAACACCAATCAACTACTTAGCCAAAGTTAAGCTTGAGTTCATTTTAATTTCTGAAACTTTGCCGAGCCATCGCCAAACACACAAACAAATACATAGGTCTTTATAGCCCTAGTTGTAGTTGTAGCGCTGCATCAGTTCCCTTTACTGTCTTAGTGGCCAGGTTAATAGCGCCCTTCTGCCTATACAAGCTACAGGCTACAACTCTTAACCGTTATGGCAGCCAGTTTCAAACTAAAATTTAGGCCAATGCCGTTATTCGACCAACAGTTTGTGTCGCCGTCATCTTTATTATTGTTTTTGTTGTTGTTGCTTGCATTTGCTAATAAGTATGGCGCGTGGAACTTGTGCTTTACTTGAAATTGTTTTAAATGTTATGAATGCGAGAAGCTAACGGTATTTACGACGGCGCTTACAAATTGTGAAATGTTGCAGCATTAGCAAGCCAACAGATTGGCGCTGAAAAGTATGCAATAGATCGGTAATAATTTGGAGTTAAGTGGAGTTAGTTCACTTTTAGGGGTGTCACGAAATTTTTGGAGGTCAAGAAGCAGAAAAGGAAAATTTTCTTCTGAAGTTGCTGTGTAAGAAACCACTCATTGAAGAAAGAGAGACCCCCGAAATACGTTAATGAGTCTCCAATTTATGCCGCTAATTTTGATTTCCACTTGTAATATACAAATTCCAAAAATATCCAGTCACCCACACAAAACAGCTGTTCGTCGTGACCTTGTTAAGAACGCTTGTATTGGTAATATGCCATTATCGTGTTATCTTCTTATTATTTGTTCGTTACTTTTAGTTCATATTTTCTAGGTTATGAGTTCTATTTTTTCTTGTGTTTCCATTTCTGTTCAAATATTTGTTTATACGCGTAATTGTAGCTGTCTCATTACACATTTATGCAACATAAATTTATGAGTATTGTTGTGGACTTTCGTTCGTCTAGACAAATAAGTATAATTGTAATATTCTCGCGCCTATTGTTTCCGAAATAATCAGGCTATATTCATGTGGAGATTACGTCAAATTTATGCATAAGCATGTGTGTGTTTCTTGCGTCGTTTCAGTCTCACAAATATTTATAAAAAGAGGGGCTTACTTTTCAATTTTAAATGGTGATTGTGAGTAATGTACTATTGTAATATACTTCTAGGCGAAAAATGCAATAATATTATAAATATTAAGACGTTTAGGTAAGATTACATAAAGTCTTTCAAATTTAACGAATATTTTTTAAATTTATTTTAGGAAAGAATATCTCTTGATCTACACAAAATCAGTCATCTTGTGAACGTTGGATAACAATATCCACTATGTTAAAGACAAATGACCACACTCAAAAAATAGTGTGAAAACTAGGCCTCACTATCTCTAGATCACTTAGAAACCAAATTTCTTCCTTTAGTTAAAACATCTACGATCTTGTAGAAAAGTATGATTTCAAGTTTTTAATCCAAAGCTATCCATAAAACCAAACTGTCTGGATCCAAAATTGTTTTTTTATGGATGTGACATTTCTAGAAAGACTATGCATGGATCATTCTTCAATACTGTTATCTGTTTAGATAGGAAAGATGAGAACACCACCTTTGACTCAAGAATGTTTACAGGCTTAGTGAAACTGTTCCTTCTCTTTTACTCCTTTAAATTTGGGTTTCTTCAATATTTTGTCTATTGTAATCTTAAGCGTTCAAGTCATTTACTTTCAACATTAAGTATTTTTTCCTCATCTACGAACTTTATTTACTTATTTACATATTTTGCTGGTCAATATTAAAGCAGTTCTTTACAGAGTTTCTTTGACAAATGAATCAAATGTCAAATGATTGGCATATCGTTTTGATCTTTCGTTTTCAGTTTAACGACAAAATGGTAATTTGGAGACAGAAGTCATGAGACAACAGAAAGATAGAGAGATAAGAAAAACAAAGGCAGTAGAAATATTATGGCCTTCGCAGCAAAATATTCGAAATATTGGTGCTCTAAGTTCATAACATAATTAAGTTCATAACATCCGATGAGACGGCACTAGAAGTTTTCGAGAGAAAGGTTTTGCGGAAGATTTATGGTCCATTAAACATTGGCAAGGGCGAATACCGCAGACGATGGAACGTAGAGCTGTATGTGTTATTCGACGACATAGACATAGTCCAGCGAATAAAAAGTTGTTCGAATGGATAAAAGTGCTCCAGCTCTGAAAGTATTCGATGCAGTACCCGCTGGTGGAAGCCGAGGAAGAGGGAGACCTCCACTCCGATGGAAGGACCAGGTGGAGAGGGACCTGGCTTCGCTTGGTATAACCAAATGGCGCCAAACTGCCAGAATACCAGGAGGGATAGGTGCCGCGCTGTTGTGGTCTCGGCTATAACCGCGTAAGCGGTGTCTACGCCAGTCAAGAAGAAGAAGAAGAAGTTCATATTTTGAATTATAAAGTATAAGCATAAGTATATTCTCTCATTCATCTAATTTTTTTTACAATTGACTCCTCGAAGCTTTGGAAGCTTTGTAATTTTCTACAAATAATTGAAATATGTAATGAAATAATAGGCAAACGTAAGTAAACCACTTTCGAATGACCTCTTCAGCTTTAAAGAAATAAGTAGGGAGCTTAAAGAGCTTAAGGTGCTTCTATATATCAAAAGCATTAAAGCTTTCAGCATCCGATTCGCATTTTAGCTTAAAATACAGACTACTGCTACCGAGATTTTGATACTTTCAGGATGGATCTGTTGGAAGTACAATTATAAAACGACTTCGTCACCTGAGTCACTATTAAATATAACGGTAAATATCTCGCATTTAACATTTCCTACTGGGTCTCATATGACCGATGTGGCAAATGGTGGCTTTGTTGACGTTCATTTATTAATGTTCATACTTAGCGTATCGGCAGAAAAATAGACAGAACGATTTATTTATAGCTTAACAATGAAGAATCTATATTGTATATATACAGTGAGTAACAATAGCAAGCAAGCAAGCTCTGTGACGCATTTAAGCCATGAAAACACAATATATTATAATACATGAAAGTATGGTCCTAGCGTGGGTGATGGTGAGGGGCCGAATGCCGTTATTGTTATCGCATTTTGCTTTATGAATTTTTTAAATGCCAGAATTGTTTGTTTGCATTATGTTGCCACATTAAATATGCGATAGAAAATGAACGATACGGTGTTTTGTGGATTTAAGGGCAAGCAGAAAAGGGATTTGCGAAAATTACAACAAAAACATGTACAATATGTAAACATTAAATATTTTGAAAATTTCTTAATTTTCCACTGACACAACGCTGACCATCTGTCATGATAAGCAGCGGCGGCAGCGTCGCCGCACAAATCACAGCCAAAATCAGACAAGGTTGCACGTGTTGCGGCTGCTAGATAAACGGCCGCAGGCCACACTCACACACGAGCGCGCTGAGAGTTCTTAATAAGTGTGCAAATATGAGGTTGAATTAAGCTGCCAAAGCCGTATGTTGTTTACCTGTGACAAACAACAGTGACAAAAGCAAAACAATTGACACTCGAATTGTCTGAGCAACAACAACAACACAAGCGCATATCCTTGCGGCACTCAAATGCGTCTTTATATGTGTATGTGTGGATAAGTGCCTTTCTACAGGGTTGATTATGTGTCGCAAACTCTTCAAATGTAATCTCGGCGCTCACTCACACTCACTCTTCAAATAGTTTTATGCGCAATTATTCTTTTATTTTTATTTTATTTTTTTTTTTTTGTATTTTTTTACTGTTGTTGTTGTCATACAATTGCCGTCCAATCGCATCGAATTCGACAATTAGGTTTTATTTATTTATTAGTTACATGACAGCTGCTTCACCCCACAAATGCCGCCTCGATCAAACACACACACCTTTAGTTGACGAGTTAACTGTATTTGGTTCCGTTGCAGGACCCTTTTCGTTTCACGCTCTCCGCTTCACTTCATTAAGCGTTTTATGCGTCGCAGCGGGTTGCTTTTGGCTTTTAGACAGTAACAAATATTAATGATACACAATTTATATGACCGCTTGGCGTGTGTGTTCGCTTCTCGGCGGGTCATTGCACGCGTACGCTACACTTGGTCTGGTGTTCGCTTGAGAGAGGTGACAGTTTGGGATTTAAGGGCTTAAGCCTTATTTTATGAAGGAAGAAAAATATATTGAAAATTTTCATAAGTGGTATCTGAGTGATTGGTTTGACAGATGGTTTGAAATTAGTGATTTTGGGCCGAATAATGAAGGGTGTAACTCATGTTGAGGTGATTACTGATATAGAAAATTGTTGAAAAAATTTTTTATATTGGACAAAATCTTTTGCAGAATCTTTAAAATATCTAGAAATATTTCAATGATACCGATTTTATGAGAAGAAACGACTATTTTTCATTTCTGAAAAGCTTCGATTTGATCTCAAATAGTTTCCAGATCATACTTTTAATGGTTTCTAGATCACGCATTTAGACTAGTTGAAAATTTCTGGTTTGAAAAGTCGAATTGTCAATGTTTTTTTATATTTTATTATGTTGCTATGGCGATTTTCGTTTTTCTAAAGATCACAATTCGTTGATTATTCGTGAATTCTTGTCCAATTCCGATACTGTAATGTTGCCTCAACCTCCATATTCGTCGGACATGTCTCTGTATGACTTTTTCTTATTTTAAAAAATAAAGAGAACTTTAAAGTGCCGTCGTTTTACAAGCAAAAATTGAATCGGCCAGAAATCGAGTTTGAGAAGTGTTTCGATGATTGGAAGAAGCGCTGGCATAAGTGCATACTATCGAATGGGGACTATTTAAAGGCGACAATATTAATGTAGACGAATGAATAATTTTTTTTTTCGAACGAAAATTCCCGTTATTTTTTGAACACACCTAAACTATTTTTTATAATGAAATAAAATTTTACAAGAACCATATTACAGAACCATAAACATTTTCGAAGAAATTAAATTTATACGAAGTAGCGTTTATTTTATCTATATAAGGCTCAGTTTTGATCTCAAATGGTTTCTAACATGAAATTTCCATTTAGACTATTATTTAGAGTTGCCGTGTTTAACTAAAATATCATATTTCGAATATCAAATTTAAACGTATCTCAGCTCTGAACTTCTTTCTTAAGAAATTACCGTAAAAGAAATTTTCAATCAAGGAACTCAGAATTATTGCTTAATATTTGCTTTATTTCTTCTTAAATTTCCTAAATTTTCTTTACTCGAGCCTTATTACACCGACATCCTCTAAGTAGCGTACACCATTGTTCGTCACCACCGACACTTAACTTACGTAACATGTAACAGTAGCGCCGCGAACCTAACCTAATAGCTGATAACACGCACGCCTTGTATGCATGTCACACGCCTCGCATTGTTGTTATTAGTTTGTACAAAAACACACTGACAAACACACATCCAAAGAAAAGCAGAAAAAAATGCTTGATTTTAGTGTCCTGCTGTTAGCGTGTGACGGCGCTGCGCGGGTTGTCGGCAAGCGCACAAATTAAGTGCGTACATATGTTACTGACACTGGCATTTGGTTATTGTTGCTTTTTGCTGTTTTGGTGTTCTTCCATTATAATTGTGCGTGTGTAATTGTAGCTGTGGTTGTTGTTTTTGTCATTGTATTGTGCTATTACACAAACATGCTTATGTAACTGTTGTTGTTGATACACTTGTTGTTGTTTTTGTTTTTGTTGGCTGTGTATGTTTACTTGTTGTTGACATTAAGTATTTCCTTATTTGCACTTTTTCCTTTGGCTTTTGTCACTTGTTTTTTTTCTGCACTCTACACACACAACTCTCCAGGCAACCTTCTGTCTACTGCCTCCGCGTCTCTCTTTAATCTCGCTTCATCTGCTCTCTTTCATGCTTTTCACTCTGTGTTATCATTGTCGTTCTAATCGTAAATTCATTGCACAGAATTTATTTAGCACTACACAAAAAGCAGCTCAGCCCAGCTCAATGCGCGGCTCAGCGCAGCTAAGTTCAGGCTCACCCCCGCGTCGCCGCCGCATCACTTGACATGGCATGGCAACAAAAACAAGCGCGTTGCCTTATAAGTGCTCACATGTGTGTGTGTTCTGCTGTTCGCTAATCTGCCCTTGCAGCAGTGCGTTACCTACTCGACGTGATGAAGTGCCAACAACCACCTCCACCGCGCGCCCTCCAGAAGTATACGCGCTGACACAGCCGGCAATGTCACATGGTCGCAATTGTGGCTTAATGAAGCGTCCCTTGAACTAGCAATATGTGTTAGATTTGTGTTGTTGTTGTTGTTTCTATTTTTATTTTCTACACAGCCTAAGCGCATATCAAGTGTACAACTGAGATTTGAGACGCTGTTTATTTGAGTTGATTGCTTTCTCTCCATCTATTTGCCACTCCGCTGTGACACAGATGTGTGAATGTGTTTAATAGTTTCAATGCATTACATACGTTTCTATGTGTGTGTAATTGTCATTTCATTTTAAATGCCAAGCCAGCTTACTCCACTAAGCCTCGCGCTCTCCAACCCTAATCCCACTCTATGGCTCTCTTTGTATGAATATATAGTACATATGTGTGTGTGACTTGACAACTGTTTCCTTTCGCGCGCGCCCATTTCTATTTCTATTTCGATTTTCTCATTACATTACATTATTCTGACATTTGCACGGTTGTTTTTCTACGTCTTTAAATCCTTTCCGCATTGATTGATAAAGCACTTTATGGCGCATTAGCACGACATTGATATAGTGTTTGTCATCGCGGCGGCAGCGTCGACAATGCTTTTAAAACTACAGTTATTCCCGTACTGTGCATTAAGTGCCGACTGGGATGGGGTATGGCATGCGGGTATGTCATGCGGGTAAGGGATGCGCGTATTATTGCATTTTGAAGGATTCTGACAGTTAGCGCTTCATTATAATCAAGCTAAGTAGTTGGGAAAACAACTTACATCTCTAGTTCATTTAATTTTATTTTTATTTCTATGCTAATGGTGTCTGGGGGTGTGAGGGAAAGAGCTGTGATGACGAGATTTGCACTCAAGCTGTCATGGTTTTCTTTAAAATGTATTCTATTTTATTTTCTAATGGATATTTATTCTTCTTCATTCATCGCCTGATATGAATAGTTATTTTTAGAAAACTACCTTCATTTAAAACTACTGAGTTCCTTACATTGCAATTAAAGGGCACTCTAATGCTAAATGGATGAAAAGTAGTATTTCACTTCTCAAAACAAGAGATAATGAAGGCTATGTAACAGGAAGCGTTCTGTCCGAGTTAATAACGGAGTGTTTTTTACAATATGCAAATACCATGATAGGGCCCTGAAAGTTCCAAGACCTTCTAGTTGAACCAAGAGATAACTCTACATCAAAAATATCTAAAAATCAATCAAATCAAACTGGTTGAGGTTCTCTAGAGATACCAAGAATGTAGGCCGACAGCATAGTTGGTCAGAGAACTTATCCTAATGGTAGCGTCGATTTGACTGGGGTAGGTCTATAGCCACTATGTAAGACTACTAGTTGAAAGCATTGTATGATGTCAGTACAAATCAAGCGAGTTTTTCGACATGGAACCATTGCATTGATCAAAGCAAAAAGTTCTTAAAAAAGTAACAGTTAAAATCTGGATATAACTGTCTACCCTCTTACTTAGTAGTACAATAGGAACTGACCAAAATTCCTGGAAGGTTTTTTCGAAGCAACGTGTTCTGTAGGACTCTGATTGATGAGTGGCTCAATCAAGTGGCTCAAACTTGAGAACAGTAAGAGAGTTCTGTTGCGATGATTTCTGCGCAGAAAATAGTTTAAGATCGGATACGATCCTTTGATAACTGCAAAAAATGTAAGAGCTTTCTTCGGAACTCTCTTATATGAACTTGAGAATTCGCTGCATGATTCATGTCGGAAAAACTACAGTTGAACTTCCATAACTCGAACTGCTCTAACTCGAAGTTCTCCATAATTCGAACTATTGAATTGGCAATAGAAGCCAAAATTCATACAAATTACGTTCTGTAATTCGGAAGTCTCTCTAACTCGAAGTTTTTTTGTGGAATATGGTGATTCGAGTTAGAGAAGTTCTACTATCTCTATGCCACATAACCATAAGTAATGACGTTGTATACAAATATTTAGATTTCAGATCATTTATTTCTAGAAAGGCTATACAAAGGGATTTCTGATATTGAACCAATATTGGTAAAAGCTATACATCTTAGGTTTCTTATTACGGCACCAGTAATCGTTGAAATCTAGCATTGTAGATTCCTATATGGCTTAAAATGTTACTAACTCCTCCGAAAATACTTTTCATGCCAACAGTAAGCTTAAGTCGGACCTTCCGTTTCACCCCCTTATTGGCAAGTGCTTTGGTACTTTGTAATAAATGAAGGATCTTACTGCTTTAGAAATTGGATCTTGCTAATTAAGGGTGACTCTCCAATAAAATGAAGAATCACATCAGTTTTGGCCTGATAAAAATATGGTCTTACAAATTTTGAGAAGCGCTCAACTTCTCTAAAATTCCTTTTCATGTCAGAAGTATGCCTAGAAGTCGGACTTAGACCTGTAGAGTGGATACTGAAAGCCGATTCGAGCGTAACCTGTGCGATTTTGTATGAAAATGTTGCGCTTTGAATATTTCTCGGGTTCATCAGCTTTGCGCTCGGCTTGGCTTTGAGCGACAAAAAATTTAGTCCGTCATTCGACTACAATAGACAAGTTAAACAGTTTGAGCGAGTTAAGCTGGAAAATGTGAGAAAAGGTATGCGGAGAAAAAAACAGTCCACAAATAAACATTAAGCATTTAACTGCAGGGGCTTCTTAATATGATTTTTAAAAGTGAAATATAATTGAGTGAAGAAAAGTAAATTGTTTCATTGTCTTTGATTGTGTTAAATATACGCATATTTTTCTTTGAATTCTATTATGACCAAATGAAAGCAAATTTTCTTAGAAATTGCCTGCAATATACAACTATTAAAAGCCATTTACATACTTGGTAGAGGGAGTGGAGCGCGTTCTGCAGAGCTGATGAATATATTTACAAGAAATTTCTGACTTACAATTACACTGTGCTGCTGCCAACAAGGAAGTGAAAAAATTCCAGCGCTGCTGCTACTCCTGGTAAACCGCAAATAAGCAGAAGTCAGCACAACTCAAACCAGAAATGTCAATGCTGCAGCAGCGTTGTTATTGTTTTCGCTTTATTGCTTTTGTGGTTGATGATGAAGACAGGAAGTACCAGCGCCTGCCATACGCCATTAGCGGAAATATCAGATTTTTTAATTTACATAAAACCATAGAAACTTTTTTATGAATTTCTCTATAAAAAAAACAGTACCGCTTTCAAGTGGCAGGAGCGCTGGGCTGAAAAGCGCGCAATGGAGTCACGCGAAATTATGTTTGGCTTCCAAACACACAAAAAACACAAAGCGGTGGTGGTGAAATGGAGCGCCAACAGAGAGAAAGGAAAAAAAAAATTAAATAAAAAATGTTAAAAAATATTCTGCAAGAAAAAGGCAACTTAATGAAAATTGATGCCGCTGCGCACGAGCCACCAGCCGAGCGGCGGCAGCAGCAGCAGAACAAGAGGAAATTAAGAAAAAGTATAGAAATATGGAAAACAAAGTAAGAAAGTACAGCGAAAAAAACGCAACAAAACCTAGGAGATTTTCAAAGTTAAACGAAGAGTCGCCTGGGACAACAACAACAACAGCAAATAATAAAAAAACAACAAAGTGTTAAGTTGAGCGAACTCGCCGAGTCTCATGGGTGCGCGCCAAATCAACGTCGGCGTTGTGGCTTACAAAGCGCGCACGAAATGTGACGCAAGCGACCAAGTTAGCGAGCTGAGAGCTGACGGAGTTGGAGGCTGTGGCCGTGTACTTGGCAGCGCAACTTTTTGAAAAGACGCATAAAAATTATGACTTTCCAATGCAAATACAGAGCGCACAAATACAGCGACAAGTCAAGTTTAGACAGCAGCGGGCAGCGCGGCGTCTTTGAAGAGGAGGGGGTGGTAAGCAAGTTAGGTCGTCCCAAGAAGGCACGCGGCGCTGAATCCCTTTATCACCCAAACGCCTCTAACTCTCCACACAATTATGGCTGTTTGGAGACGCTGAGGACACACGCTACTGCCTCCGCTGACGCTGGTAGCCGCGTTGTGGCAACACATAATGTGAAAAGTTTTCACGGAATTTTTTTGAGTGACAACATTTTTTTCATATTTCTCAAAAATAACAAAAACAAAACAAGAAATTCCGCTTTCATCATTATACTACAGCATCAATTTACTGACATACCCCCTCAAAATTTCCCAACCACTCCACATGGGTGACTGCCGCCCCCTCCCCAGCCCGCTGTCAGTTTTCCATCTGCGTCTCGTCAATTGCAGGAAAATGATTTCCATCAGCTTTCACTGCCAATTTATACTTAAAGTTATGAGCTGTTGTTGTAGCTGTTGATGATGCTGCCACAACCTGCGAACGAGCCGAAACAGCTGCGTGCACGTCACATAACGGTACCGTGTTGTGTCCGCGTCCCAAAGTCAATATTACTACGCAAGTCCATCATATAAAGTAGCGTCGGCGACCGGAGTGATATACAAATATTTGCCATCAAAACGAAGATTTTGCCACTTTGCCATATTACGGGACATTTGAAATATTAATAATAAAAAAAGAATATTTTTTTTTACTTATATATAAATTGCATTTCAAAGGCAAACACACTTGTCGCTGACTCTCCAGTGGAAAATATTCATTTTTTTGTTATGACCGTTGGGAGTTTGGGGCTGGCGAGTGGCTAGCGCGCTTTGATTGACATGAATTGGAAGACCAAATGTTGTACTTTCGGTCGTATGCAAAGCAGAAGGTCCAGTAGGAATGAGGCGGAGAGGATGTAAGGAATGGTTTCGTGAAATAATTGGGCTTTTGGAGCTCGTGCACCAAATAGTACATTCGGGTTTAGTTTAATATGATTTAGCACAGCCTTAACTGGTACCCATTATATTCCATTTTAGTGGACGTATATCTAGGAACTAACCTCTAAACATCATCCCAGGAATGTAGTCTCATGTCGGGTCTACTGCAATATAGTAGCAATGAATGCGGAGATAGGAAGATTTTTTCTCGTCCCTTTTGTTCTCGAGGACATTTTGTGAGCTCATTACCAGGGTTCGACTGATTACATATATCGTCAGTGCGCCGAAACAAATCTCCTGAAATAAGTAAAGAATCCTTTTTTCGATAACCTCGGTTGGCGGTCTTCGAGATGACACATAACGAGTCCCAACATAAAGCCACCTATGTATATAGCCGAGACAGGGTCGAGTTTAAAAGTATGAAATTCCACATTATTAAACTGTAAGAAACATTATTTCGAGTTTTCTTGAAATAAACTAAAACCGAGAAACCATCACTGATTAGGAATATGAACTTGATATTACAATCAACATAGCAGAAGTCAATAAATGCGATCAATAAACAGTAACAAATACAAACACCAGCTTTGTAGGGTATAACGAACGAAAAAATCTGTAATTTAGCTGAAGAAAGTTTCTTAAATTATACTTGATATTATATTGTTTAAGAAATATGAATTCGTCTTCATTCAAAACATCATAATCAAAATTTTTGAACCCTTCTATAAGATAAACCGAACTTCCGAGAGTCTTAAGAAACCTTAAGAAGCTTGGTATTCCTTCCATTTGTATGAAAAGTTCACAGATGACAAACCCGTTAAAGAGTCTTTACACTCCCATATAACATTTCATTTATATAATTCCATTACTTAACTGCGGATAACGGCACTTTATACGCTTTTCAGAAGTCAAAATGAAAATGCGGCTTAAACCATTTTTAAGTAACTATAAATTATGTCGTAAAATTAATTGAAAAGTTGAAAAGCTTTGCAAGCAGCAACAATCACCGCAGACGTGTGCATTACGCTTAACATGCGCTCTACCGCTACGCACACTTCGCAACTCGCTGGGACGGCGCACTTTTATTGCTTTTTAACTTAAATTAGCCACGCTCGGCCGCAAAGTGCACAAGTTCTAATCCCGACGCTGGTGAACTTTAATAGCAACTGCCTGACGCTGATTGCCGTTGTGTTCCCCACACACTCTTCTTGTTGTTATTATTATAGTAGAGAGTAGTAGCTGGCTTCAACTACCGCCCACGTCACTTTAGTATGCTTTTGGCCCCGAAGCGTCTTCATAAATGTTTTACATTAGTAGTGTAGTGTAAACACAAAACATAACTGTATAAACACTTTGCTCATAAAGAGATTAACGGTAGATCTACGCATAAAACTTGCTCTGGCTCTCATTGTTTTTTCAGTAGCAGCAAAGATTATTATTTCTTTTTTACGAAGAAATATTTTTTACTATTATTTTTTCGACTTGACTTTGATGGCTTCGCATTGCGGAGAGTGTATGTGGGTTTATGAATTTTCTGTGTGGAATTACTGCTACGTTGCGCTAAATTGTATAATCCTTAGAACAAAGAGCTTTTCCAGAGAAAAAACTATCTTCATTGTTTTCCATCGAAAAAAAAAAAATCGTTTCATGTGATTTTTTGAAGGATTAGATTTTGATGAAAGCTCGTAAGACAATTATTAGAAAGCTTTGATATTTTATGGTCGTTGAATACGTGGAGATAAGAGAGCCGGAGCGCAAGGCGAGTGACACATTTTATTTCTATGGACCACAACTGAATCAATGAGGCTTATATCGAAATGAACCATTGCTTCGAAGAACCCTTATCTTGCTCTTACCTTATTTTAAATCAGAAACTATTCATGAAACCATAGAAAAGACCGAAAGATAGATTCAGTACTTCAGCTGCTTGGAGTTCAAAATGGTGAATAGTAGGGCCTAAACTATGTAAGGAAGACAATTGTGGAATTAGTAAAATAGTTTATGTAAAGGAATACTTGGAGAAAAGAGACAGTTGAGGTCAGAATTCAGAAGTACGAAGAAGCAGCTGATTAACATGAAAAGTAACTCTTAAATATGTTAGATATGGCGATTAAACTCAAAGAAGTAAAAGTAAATTGACTTGCGAATGATAAATAGAGCTTTATGAAAGCTCTTAGAAGAGATGAAAGTCCCGGTTTTTCTTCGTAACCTCTTTATCCTCGCTCACTGCTCTTGTGTATGAAAAATAAAGCTTTGTGAAAGCTCCGAAAATAGATGAAAGTTCCTCTCTAAAGCTTTTAATGACATTTTGCTTTGTGAAAGCTCCGAAAAGAGATGAAAGTTCCTCTCTAAAGCTTCATATTCATAAGTTTTCCTTCCACACTTGTTTATATTCTTCAATGAATATTTTCTATTAAAAAAATTAATATTTTTTCAATTACAACAACAAGAATAAAGCTCTTGAAACTTAAAAGAAACCTAATTTGAAGCTCATACCTCGTATTTACTGTCGATTTCGTTAAATTTATTTGATTTGTTTTTTTTGCTCTACCGTTACAACGTTATCTATGTAAATCTTAACCATTTTAATACCTGTTTCTATGTTTTCAGGTTTTTAGTTCACCTTAAGCCACAGCCATCAAACAAATCCAAATTGAAACGAACGGAAATGCTTTTAATGCGCAACTAAGAAGAGCACAAACGAGACTTAGTGGAAAATCCTTAAATTTATGCATATTTGCGAGTAAGAACACCTGTGTCAAACCGCAAACCACTCACTCGCTCGCTGCTGGCAGCTCACAACTAGCGCTACACTCGCCCATTCTATCAGCTCGACAGTTGGAGTCTAGTTATAGCTGACCAACTTGTTGGCGGCGGAGTGAAGGCGGGCAAACAACTTGATTTATATGAGTTTGTATGTATGTTAGTGTAAGATAGAAATCATCAGCAACATCATTTGATCATCTGCTCCAACATCATAGTTTCATGCTACGCTCTACAGCTAACTCATGCTTTAAACCACACGCACACATTCATGCATTCAACCACATAAATTATATGCATACACACACATACTCATATACATACATGCATACCTATATATACATGTTAACCGAATTTCTTTTGATTGCCGAGGTTTGGCGCAACAACGCCCGCTCTCACCTGCTCTATCAACAACAACTAAACGAGCTGCTCTGCATATCCGACATTCTACACTATTGTAGAAAATAAGTTAATCCGACGCTTGTCATGTCAAGGACGCTGCGGAGATAGGAGCTCTAGACCCGGTAGAAAGTAGCTAACTACAAATACCGCAAGTTGCGGGTTTTCTCTATGAAATTCGTCATTTCGTCTACCTTTCCAGTTTTTCTCTCTTCTCGCTACTCTTCTTGCATCATTCTTAGGGTTTTTCATTTCGTTATCCTGTCGAAAGATAAACGCTTCAAAACATTCGAGTATATTTGCTCGTGCCACACAAACGCTGGCGGTCTTGCGGGCAATGGCACTTACCAAACGAACAGGGATTGTATATAGTTAGTATGAGTGTGAGTTGGATAGCATTCAGATTTGCTTGGAAGTGCTAGCCAGTGAAAAAGATACGCGCTAGCGGCAGCAGAAAGGAGCACACGCACAGCGTTAAAGGAGGCATGTGCGCTGGTGAGTTGCAGCTGCCTGAGTAATAAAGATCAACTTAAATTTTTCAGCAGCAGCACCACACTCCAACTCTCCACACACCCCTGCTGAAGCATCTACTACTCAGTGTCTTTGCCAATGTCAGCACATTTTAATTTTAAATTAAACTTGACAATACAACTGCAAGCGACAACACCTGGCTGTTAAGCCACACATACACACACACGCACAAATATATACAAAATATTTTGCACATGCATGTAGTTGCATGCAGCAACAACATCAACGCCACGAGCAACCAATGAAAACCACAAAAAAAACACAAGAAAAAAGGCAAAAAACAGCAGAAATGCATGATAAATGAGTATGTGCGCCGTGAAGTATGCAATTTATTTGATGCTTTGATGACATTGCCGAGATGCCGTTGCAGCGACATCAGTGCAGGTGTGTCGGTAAAGATGAGTGAACAAGGTCTTCAATGTTTGCCAGACGTACGCTTGCGGCGCTGCGATCTATATTATACACTCTTCTACGGTGAATGTGTGACTATGCACGTATGTGTGTATGTGTGCGCGAGTATGAGAATGTCAATATTAAAGCGTTGCTTGTATGTTTGCACCGCGCACCGCACATTAAAACTGCAGCAAAGATGCACGGAGCTTCGTTGTGTGTAGCGCATGAAACACTACACAAACATGTGGTGATGTCACTGGAGTGGTGAAAAGTGTGTCGGCGGGTCCTGAAATTGGCGGTTAATTTATATGTGTCAGCGTTGTTATGCGGTCAGTCGCACTTTGGTAAAAAAATTAAGTAACGGCGTATAGAGTAGAGGAAGAAAGGGGTTATCATGTCTGCTGCGGTTTGAATTAAATAGGGTTGGGAATAATATTTCGTATGCCGTAGTGAAATATATGTATCTAGAGTGGAAATTTAAGAAATTTTCAATAAAGAATAACACGAGTTAATAAATCACAGTGCGCAAACTTATAGCTTTACTTGGAGTTTACAAGTGAAAGATGAGATGCCATTCCCTCAAGGGCAGCTGATCGATCTGTCTAATCGCTAAAAAGCAAATAACTCAATAATATATTTTTTAACAAACTCGTAGGTAAAATTATTAAAACCGCTATATTCTAGTATCATCACCATAAGAATAAATACCACAATAATGTCAGCATGAGAAAAACGGATGTTCTCACAAAACATAGAAGACATATTTCAAATACAGTTCAATTACCATAACTCGAACTTCTATAATGAAACTCTCCATAAATCAAACTCTTGAATTGGCAATAGAAGCCAATTTTCATAAAAATCATCTTCCGTAACTCTCTAACTCGAAGTTTTTTTGTGGATTATGGTGATTCGAGTCGAGGAAAGTTCAACTGTATAATCAAATGGAGCGCGATAATCAGCAAGTTCGGCACACAACCTATAGGTAAACTCGAGTTTATTAGCTCTTTCTCTCTACTAAGCATAAAATACTATTTCAAGCACGTAGTTTATCATACAAAATTTGTTTTCTCAAACTCGAGTTAAAATTATTTTTTTTTTGTGTTTATTGAATTAACCTTAAACTGGCAGCTCTCTTGAAAATCTCCACCACAGTATAGAAAAAATTCTAAATTCTGTTGACCATTTTGGCAGTTCAGAGTCTTATCTATGAAAACATTTGAAAGTGAACACGGAGTTTCTTAAACTCGCCAACTAAAACACTTTTTCAAAGTTCGTTATCATTCTTAAATACGAAGTTTAAAACCGAGTTTTAGGCAGTAAGTTAAAGAAAGGGAAAAAAACTATAAAATATATGCAGTAACCTTGAACAAAACCTTGGAAACTTAGTTAACATGATGAGCTACCAGCCAAGTTATCAGCAAGATGACGACTTGATTAGCATGAATAAACTCAAAATATTTCTAAAAAAGCATATTTTCGAAAGATGTCCCAATATGATCTATGATACATTACTATACTATTGAAAAACATATTCCAGGTGACCTCTTTTAGAGAGGTATGTATTCACTCCGACAGCAGAACGGCAAATCTGGCATTGGAATTGATGACAGAACGCTCTGGGCTAGTAAAGGATTGGCTTAGATCCTTATCATTCTTCTATTCTATCCGACTAGTGTGGGTACCCGGTCACCACGAAATCGTTGGTAACTGTAAAGCGGACAAGCTTGCAAGGGAGGGTACCCTAGCTACATTGACATCGGAATGGGAGCGTGTTGGTAGTTCATGGTGCAGCTGCGCAAGGCCGCTTGTCATGCAGACTACGCATGAGATTGCCAAACGCTGGTCAACTACCAGCACTTGTGCAGTAGCGAGGTCCTTTTGGCTCTCTGTGGAGCGTACTACTTTCTCTGGGCAAGGTCCATCTCAGCGCTATCATTGGTGTGCTTACTGGACATTGTCCAATGGGTACCCATGCGTTGAGACTTGGGATCGTGGTAGATGCAAGTTGCCAAAGCTGTATGGAGGAAGGCGAGGTGGAATCATCTAACAATTTCCTTTTCTATTGTCCAGCTTTTGCCAGACTGAGGTTGAAACGCCTCGGAAGGCCCTTTTTCGACGATCCTAGCGAATTGGCTAGAATCGACATTAGCCGTCTAATGAAATTTGTAACAGATTCCAAGCGTTTTGCTGAATCTTAAGGGTCTTTGATCCACAGGGAGTTTTACTGGTATCACAATGGACAGCGCTAAGCTGTCTAAGTGAGATCTTCTGTTTTTGCAGAGATCTGCCTACAAACCTAACCTAACCTAACCTAATATAAAGTTGGCTAAGTAAAATGATATGATTTTCCAAACTATTGCCTCTCCAAAACTCACTCTAAAACCGAATAAATGCAAATATAATGTGGTGATATGGAGAAAGATGAAATCACAGTTCAGCTTTAAAATCAAACAAATTTAGCAAGCATATAGCGGAGAGCCAGCTTGTGCTATGTGCTTTTTTGAGATCACTGTCCTCAATTTAACTTTATCCCTCCCAACGGGAACTATTATGATAATTACAGGGATGAGCCGAGAACGAGTTGTAAGACTTAAAATAAATCCAATTAAAGTCAATATGTTATTCAATCTGATATCTTTCATTCATAGAAAAGTAAAAAAAGAAAAAAACTTTTCGCAAATTCCAACGCTTATAGACATCCCACTCACATCCCCCACATTGTAAGTTGCCAGCAAGGTCAGCCGTTAGCAGCGGCTTATCCCAAATGAAAAACGATGTAAATCGTTTGTCAATACGATTTTGCAAACATGAAACTGATTTAATTCAAGTTGAGCCCGACTGAGGATTAAAAAATGGCAAAAAATGCGAAAGCAACAGCAACAAAAGGCAATGCGATGCCTGCACTTGAATGGCTTTTGTGTAAGCTTCGCAGCGATGGACAACACATGGCAGACGCGCTGAGTGCAGAATAATGAAGACAACCTACAGGCATTTTCAACTTTTTCATGTGGCATCAAGTGCTTGTTGCTAATAACGGTATTTAATAGCATACATATACAATATGTGCTCCAGTATATAGAAGTGATATTAAATTGCTTTGTGGGTGTGTGGGTGTATCGGCAAGCAAGTGTGGTAAGTAGCAGGAAAATTGCTTGCAAACACACACATGCTTAGATACATTACTGTTATATTGTATAACGGTATTTTACACATATTTTCACGCTTTCAAAGCTTAAGACAAATTTATTTTCACAAGTACTTAGGTCGCCTGCCAGAACATTTACTCAACAACACAAAACCAGACGAAATTATTTCACCACACACACACACAGCCTATTTTATAACCTGAAGAGAGAGTGAAATTGTTGTTGCAGTACAACAAAAGGATGCCTGTTTTGTATAAAGAAAATTTGAAAATATATTTGCTTGCTGCTATTCTTTAGTCATTTCAAGTGCTGTGCCACTGACTGACCACACACACGGTGACAGGTCTCCACAAGGACCAAGCACCAACAGGCATTGTCCTCGGCGTCAACGGGCGGTCAACTGGTTGAGAGACACACATGTGCGTATTTTTTGGCCTGGCATTTTATTAGAGCCACAAATAAACCGACTAGAAAGTCACATGCATAGCAGCAACAACTATCAACAATTGAGCTTTGTATGTGGATATATATGTATCTTGATATGTGTGTAATTGTATGCGTGTTTCGTAGTGCCTGTCCACTTGCTCACTTAATTGTATGCCTTTTGTGCATGTCAAGTCACTCTGTTGCGTTCTGTATGGCCGCAGCAGCAGCTTTGTTTCATTTCAGTGCCAACTTTTGGTTTTTTGAATTCTTCTCGTTGTGGTGCAATTTTAATCTCACCCTAGTGGTCAGTATGTGTTTTGTATCACAGATTTGTATGGGTATATAGACTTTGATTTTACAATATAATATTATATAGAAGTGGCAAACAAAGCTGAAGAATAGAATATTAAACTACTTTAAATAATCGCTTTAATAGATCTATTAAAATCACCAATATTATGTAATACTAGTTTTGACGAAAATATTTATTATCGGGTTCAAAATATGAGTGAATTCAAGCAAGTCAATATCTTAGGTATCTCAGCATTCATTAAATTTCTTTTTATAGCCTCAATCTAATCCATAGTCCTTCAGGGCAAATATTTGAAAATCCGTAAATGATAAAAGGAAACGAAAGACGCGGCGAAGAATTTTGCTGAGTCTACATTCCATTCTAAAACATGCTTTATACAAAAAATTAGATATTTTCGTGCAAATATGTTCTTTTGATGGATAAGATATATTGAGAACCTCTACTACCAATCTTCAACTATTATTATAACATCTTAATCTTACGGCTTGAACATGGACAAAATTGGTTTACATCCTATCTGCATTCTAAAATACAAATACAATGAATTCCATTCGATTCTCTCACTTTGCATAAATACTGCATTGAAGGTACGGTCTAAAAATTGTCATCCACCTAAAAATTGTCAATTACTCCATACTTCGAATATGAAGACCTCAATGTCTATGGATAACAGTATAACCTTGATCTGGCTATCAGGACATAAAGGTATACAAAGAAACGCACTTTCTGATCAACTGGGTCTCGGCTATCAGGCCGGTAGGGCCGGAGCCCTTCATTGCCGTTGGTCGACATGTTCTTAGAAGTTGTCTACAAGGGCAATTGAACCGCTACTGGCTGCATTTGCAGGGACTTCGCCACTCCAAACTGTTTCTCGAGGGATATCACAAAAGATTTAAACAATTAATAGCGTTCCCTAGAAACAAACTGAGACAATTAGTGGCCCTTTACACTGGCCACTGCAGACTAAGGTGCCACCTATACAAACTAGGAATCTACTCGTAGGATTAGTGCCGATTCTGTGATCTAGTAGCGGAGACACCTGAACACTTACTCCTTAACTGCCCGGCGAACGCGAGGAAAAGGAGTCAGGTAGTCAGATTAGGGGCTCTGTATCCTCACAGAGATATTATCATGTCCAACAGCTCTGGAACACTATTAAGGTTTCTTAATGCGAAGGGGTTAGATGGTAAATTGTGATAATAGAAGAGGCCGCAATAGAACTTATGTCGCAGTGCGATCCTCAAATTGTAATCTAATCTAATGGATAATTTTTTTACCACAAATATCAATAAATCTCTCAGATATTTTTTTAGATATTAAGCGGAATATTTTTTTTGGGCCTTTGTGCCAAATATGTGCAAAATCGAGTAATCACTACTCTTTCGGATAATTTTATACCGTATGTTGATTAATGTGTGAGATATGGGAAATTATTGAAATCGGTCGAGGAATTTACTCAGAATTTTCCTTATCCACATTAGAAAACTTTTCCTCTCTAACCTAGAAGGCAAAATAGAGTTTTTTGTATCAGAAATTATTATTTTATCAAGGTTAATCAAGTCAAAAATGCCTTTGTTATATGCTGGAGAGCATGTTAGACCGATTTCTTGAATTAAATAGTAATTTGGTATATAAAGGTTTTAGGACTCCTGGAACGTGCCAAATAGTAATAAAAGGAGTAATATTTATACAAATCAATGTATGCATTTAATAAATTCACACATTATCTTTGGAGACTGTCTTCAACTTTGGCACAAATAGCTACGCTGAAAAATAAATGATAAAATATGAGTTCCGAAAATCAAAGAGACTGAAGGGTAGTGAGCAGAAAATTGAAGCCAATAAACTCTGCCAATATTTTTTTTTTTTTTTTTTCAAAAAACACTAAGCAAGTGTATGAGTAGCTCTCGTAAGGAGCAAATTTGGCCACAGGCAGAAGAAGGAGACGCAAACTTTCGACTCAATACATTTCAAATTTAGAACTGCGAATGGCAACGAACTCGCCTGGCTCACTTCTGCATCACTGGCGGTGAGTACTTAGTATTTTCCACACACACACGCACACACAAATGTGAGGTTGCCATTTGCTATAAGCATGCGTGTGTGTGTGTTTGTGGCGCTTGCACATGATAAATTTGGCTTATTTTTCATTTTTCCTTTCTTCTTCTTCTTCTTTTTTTGTTTTTTGTTTTTGCTTTAGCCCAAAACTGAGCTGATTTGGCTTGCGGCCACATTTCGCAGCCAAATGAGAAATTAGAGCAGTCACACAGACACAGACGATTAGACAGGCTGGCTGACTGGCTGGCAGACAGACAGACAGACGAACAATTTTGAGGGAAAGTCTCCAAATAAACGAATTGCGAACGAAGGAAAAGTGTAGAGAGTTAAATTTAATGGAAAAGAAAGCCGAAAACACACACACACGTGATTAACTTACACCCACACGTCATTCATATGCCATACACACATAACTATAACAACAGCAGCAACAACAACAGCTAGGTGGACAATAATGAAGCGAAATGTGAGCGGTTAATTTGAGGTAAGCGTCACATGTTGCTAATAATTTCACAGTTCAATGGTTCGAATTTATTTTTGTTGCCACAATGCTCTTATTGTTGTTGCCGTTGCTGTTGTTGCTGCGCAGCCGTGCATCAGCATTCTCATCAACATTTGTCATTCGTCTGCGTCCCTCTTTCATGTGTGTGTTTGTGTTAAGTATGTGTTTTGGTTCAGTAGGTGCTCATGTGTATGTATGTGTGGGTGTGTGTGAGCATGTTCAACCAGCATGCGAAACCGAAAGATAATTACTTAGTTTAAAGCTTTTAATAAGCTTAACGCTGCGACAGACCTACGGCAAACACATAGCAACATTAAGGTGCCCCCGTAGGTGTCCACACACACACCCACATCATTACATAAGTAACACTTTCCAGTGGCTTCCCAGCAGTAATTTGGTGTAAGAGTTAATTAGTAGCTGAGTGGATGTTTTTGTAACCAAAATAAGTGTTTAAGTTCCTTTGTAGTATTTTTTACCAGTGAAATTTTGGAATATTTTGTTCTGAGATTCTAAAATATGTTTGTCGAGTTGAAAGAGTCCTATTTTTAGAAATCTATTGATTGAAAGCTTTCGATATAAGCTTTTGAAAGCTTTGTAGAACACTTTCCGAAGGTAAATTTAGTTTGTACCGTCTCTTCAATTTAAATTCTAAGGCTAAGACTGGGGTCAAAGTAAATCAGGTTGTCAATAAGCAGCGAAAAAAATGAGAGAAATGCAAAATGAGCTTTATGTTTTTTTAACATTAATTCTTGAATAGTCACATCTTGTATCTAATATTGTGTTAGAATATGCTTTTAGGTCCCAATATCATGCATCTCACTACACTGTGTGCTTAGCCTTATACTGCGAAGGGTTGTCACTTCCATTTTCTTTACTGGGTCGCCTTTAAGGTGTGTTACACGTGGGCGTAAATTTGTTTTTGCTAAGCGAATGCTTGTAAATGAATAAACGGTGCTTGTGTGAAACGCCCAAGCCACTAATTGATATATGCCAGCCACCTAATTAGCTTGTCGACTAGAGATACTGAAGTAGCTGACTGGCAAATTATATGAGTACTTTCCGGTGAGAATTCAAATTGTAAATTAGTAATGTTGAGGGTATACTCTCATATAGAGGGAAAGTGTTGCTATACTATAATTTTTTTATTTATATATGAGTGTGGGTTTTTATCAAATGAGTAAAATAAGTGTTTTGTGGTTGAATAATGGAAAATAAACCCTTCGAAGTCTTTCATATTTATGCGATGTCTCATAGACGATGTCACAAATTAGACTAGGTTAAGGACGGTTGCATAAAAAGGCTAAAAGAACTTCCGTACTTTTACAATGAGATAGAGTATTCGACCACAAAATGGAAAATGGACCTCAAGAACCATATTAACATATAAGCGAGCGTCAAAAGAAGGCTCGTTAAGAGACAAAGTACCTATTTTTCATAGTTCAGATAGTAACAATTTTTTTGAAAAATAAAATAACCTTAAAGTCTACCAAACTCATGGACCAAAGGTCGTTCCCACGACTATCGGGTCTACATAACCAGAACGGACCTGAATTTTGATCTGGCCAAGATTGATAACTCGGTAGCATACTTCAAATTTTGTTGAGGATATTTTCTGCCACTACAACAAAAATAATTACAACAACAACTATCTTCATATATAGATTTTTGACTATAAATTATTGATAGTCTTTCTCTATATAATATACGATTAAGCTTGTCTTTCTACTGCGTTGGTTGTACACTGATACATATCAGATATGAAATATAAATAAATACAGTTAGCAATCATAATCATATATTCAAGGACATGTAAACACCTTCAATTACTTTGCAATATGCAAACACTCATACCGACAAACGAGCGAACAACACATAAAGGATAAGCAATATGCACACTCCACCATCGCTTGCACCCTTCACTGCTCCCTAGCTACCCGTTCTTGCAACTGACTGACATATGATTACAGTCGTAGCAATCAACACACGTTCGCGACGCCAAGACACACTTCGCCGCGCTGATGACTGCACTGCTGGCGCTAAAGCATGTCACGTAAGGAAAAGCGGAAATCGAATTTTCCAATAAATAAACCACCAACCCACGCTGTTGCCCGGCGCACGCTGCACGCGCTTGTAGCGACCAAGTTTTCCATATTCCCGTAAGACCAACGCCTCAACAGGCAACACCTGACAAATGAACAGCAAAAAGCAGCAGTTGAGTAAGGAAGACGAAGACGATCGGAAGCGGAAAAGTGGTAAAAGAGACCGAAACCAAAAGCGAAAAAAATGAACAATAAAAATGCGGAAATAACGCGAAGCAATATTATTATTGGCAGCCGCAGAAAATGATGCAGTCGCTTGCAGAGTGGATATGTCGATTGAGTGTAGCGGCGGTGGCGTGAAGGTGGCGGATAATCATGGACAGTAATGAAAATGCGAGCGCTTGACGAATGGCGAATGATGGTAGGAGGTTGGCAGCTGACTGTTGACTGTTGAAAGACTGCTGACGTGGTTGCAGTTGTAGATTGTGTTGATAATCCGTAAGGAGAACATGCAAAAAACGGCGAAGAAGTAAAGTAAGCAAAAGACTATACGACATATTATGGAGTTACGGCAGTGACAGGTCTTCGGGCCGCACTTCGATAGCAAATTTTGGGACCCAGCTGTTTTGTCTTTAAAGTAAAAGTTCTGCTCTTATGACAATTCAAGCCGAATGTGTATTCGATAGGTCTTCGTGAGGAACACTACTTAAAAAACTTGCTCATATAAACGAACCCCGATTTCCAAGGAATATATATATGAGATCTCGAGAAATCGTGTGAAGTCTTACGCAGCATTATAACTGATTATTTTGTAAAAGAAAGTTGACTAATATATATAATTCAGATCCTGGGAGTTTGAAAGGTTCTCTGATTTTCACAGAACATGTACTAGAATTCAATGTGGGGTGTTTTGAGAAATAAATAACGGTTGTATTTCACCATTTAGCCTGTCCTTCCTAAATCAGATCTTTTTGAAAAAGTCATCTCAGTTTTCACTAAAAATCTAGATCACTATAAGATATAGAGAGATCTAA
Organism: Zeugodacus tau; assembly: GCA_031772095.1. Classification (NCBI taxonomy): domain Eukaryota; kingdom Metazoa; phylum Arthropoda; class Insecta; order Diptera; family Tephritidae; genus Zeugodacus; species Zeugodacus tau. The sequence goes on from CM062649.1 coordinate 82,937,343, forward strand.
TGTTTCTAAATCATTTGATTAAAATATTAAGAGGTACAAAAACACTAAACCTACCGGAAACCTCAGTCTCCAGCATTTCTTGATGAGCCAGAATTAATCTGGAAGGATTTTTAGTACTGAACTCAGCCTTAACAAAATACGATGCTTGAAACAAGGATAGAACTAAAAATACGAGTCGGCCAGCACTAGCTAACAAGCACTACATAGTGGTGAGTGGAAATTCAGGGAAAATCATGAACAGAGCGCTTTTGAATGACTATCTGATCTTTTCGCGTCACGCCTTCCCGCGCTGTTCACATGCATGTGTGTAGTTTAAATTTTAGACGCTTTTGCGATTTTTTTCTCACTTTGTTGCCACTTTCAGCAACTCAACGATTAGTGTTTAGCAACATATCAAGGGCAACCAGACAAATTTACACATGTGAACTCAACTACTGCAGCACTTGTGCGAGCTGCTTGTGTGTGCGGTAAGTACACTTGAACTGAACTTGAGCCCCACAAGTGACGCGACATACGCAGCCTACAAGCGCAGCGCAACGCGTCCCAATGCCAACGTGTCACTGTGGGATCAACCGCAAAGGGAGCTATAGCAAACAACAAGAACAAATGCAAACAAAAATAACACCAGCCAAACGCTAAGGATATAAAATCAAGCCTGCGATTGTGAGGCGCGACGCCTACAAAACTCTTTCTGCTGTGAACTTCAAGTGTATACCTCCGCCGCCTACTCCCCTTCACTGAATGTGTACGGTAAGTCAGCGCGCAGATTGTTGGCAGTTAGGAAAAAGCAATTCACTTGAGATAAGCAAACAAATGCGCGAATTTGCTTCGACTGGCAGTTTGGCGGTTAAGCACTCGTAATACCCACTTGCATGCTACGCCACAGATACATCGAGTGCGGCATGTATGAGAGACACCGAATTTCAAACAAAACCGCAGCGAACCTATAACATGTGTCCCTCCCCGCTCTGCCGCGCCTATATGCGTACATTCCCCAAGCGGCAATGTCGCTCAGTTAGACGGCGCAGCATTTCAGCCGCGCCGCAAGTACAAGGAAAAAGTTCACCGCAACATACAGACAGCTAAAGGGTTGCACCGCCGCCCCGCTACCGCTTGTGAACTCCGCAACGCGCGTCTCTGATATGCAAAGCAGTAGCTGGCGATGTGAGCGAGCGAAAAAATTGCGCAAACTTTTTTGCGCTGTCTGTTTGCCTGCTTTGTGTGGCATCGTGATAGTGAAATGCTGGAATTTCCAATATTGCCAAAGAAGCGAAGCGTATGCGCGTCTCAACGTATGGCAGTGACAGTGGCCGCGTCGGCCCATGAGCGGAGCGCACACACATACCTTTACATATGTCTGAGTTTCAGTTCATTTCATCACAGCGCCCTCTACCGCCCCACCTCTGCATACATTTCTCAAGTAGCATGCAGTAAATTTTAAGTTTCTCGCTTGCTTGCACCGGTTAGTGGGTTGTTGCCCCGCCTGTGCTTATCGAAAACTTTTCTGACATCTCGAGAAGAGTCGTAAGTGCGAGCACAAAATGAGCTTTGATTTATGTACACACATGACCGAAAAGTACCGTAACACTGAACTCCGCGTTTAGAGACGTATGTAAAAGAGTGAGAGAGAGTATATTACAAGCGTGTCACATTAAATCTCTTCGGAGTTTGAAAAACAAGGTATTAAACAGCAAATATTGACTCGACAGTTGTTTGTAGAAGTTCGAGTGAAAATATGGGTCAACTCCGAAGAGGGTAGAAAAAGTTTCGAAGAAATTAGGTGGAAATGTGGTAATCTACAAATTGTGTTGAAGGTGTTAGTGAAGTTGGGTGGTGGGTACTAAGAGGAAAGAGAGAGTACTATGAAGATTTAGAAATAGCCGTGTTTGATTCGTCACTTCTCTGAAGGTCAAACTATTTAAATTCCATCAGCTTCCATCAGTGGACCTATGATTCTGAGTATATAACTAAGCTTGAACTTCAAGTGAAGCTTTTTCTGAAACAAAATCTGGAAGAGATTTGAAGAAGAAAAGACATGAGTCCCGGTCTTTATAGTTTTGATTCTAACAAACCTCTAAAACAAACAATAAATCCTATATTTTATATTTTATCTATATAAAACTTATAATTGCCGGATATTTAATTGACCAATAAAGCTTTTTGGGCCACGACTTAATTTAGAGACAATTAGTGACCTATTTTTCCTCAGTTCGCACAAACAAGCATACAACGTCTGAGGCATTACTTAATTACCTCGTAAAGTGCAGTTAATAAAAACGAACTTCTGTTTGCAATTTTCACTTTAGCAAAACTTTGCACAGCTTTGTGAAGCTTTTGCACGAAGACAAATTTTATTTTCTGACAAAAAGACAAAGGACCCACACAACTAGATTTAAAACTGAATTTCCTTGTCAAATATCAGCAAGGATTTAACTGCCACTCAGTGAATGAAATGGATCTGCTTATCAAAGATTTCAAAGCATCAGCTCGACATCTTGATTAAATTTCCAACAAACTTTCGATGGCACACAGCAGCTTTCGCACTCTTTCCGTCTCTTTGTCACATACACTTTACTGCTCAATAAGTAAAGTGGGAATCTGAAGTATTTATAGAACTCGTGAATGGAAAAAAGGAAGCGACGCACTAAGGACGTGAAAATATTTCTCGCATCAAAAACCCGCGCGCTTACAAAACCACAAAATGCCACAACTGCCGCATTGTCGTGCGCACTTGCTAAGCCATTGAGTGTACGCGTCTGTGTGTGTGTCTGCGTGGCTTTGTGCCGGCACTGCAGTAAATTAATCCGGCAGTTTGAATATTTCAAAGCGAAACTTGAGCAATTAATTTTACTAATTGCTTTTTATTTTTATGCGGCGGTCATCTCCAATGTAAAGCTGTTGGGAAACCCCAGCCGGCGAGCAGCTGGCAGCAGCCGACGAACTCCAAACACTTTGCGGCTACAGACACTTATGGCCGCAGGGCAGCTGCTAAGAAGCGGAAGAGCGGCTAATGCCTGCGTCGAGGTCGCTGACTGAAGACTTTCGGTAGCGTCAAGTGCTTTAAGGACGCTTAACGCGGCGCGAGTGGTATAATAAAGGCGCAGTAGTTGGCAGTTGGCAGCTGCTAGCTGCTTTACTAGAAGCGACAGCTTTGAATATGCAGTGGATATAGTAGAGCGCATAAAAAGTTAACGCGCTGGCATTTACTCAGCGCGACTCCACTCGAAATGGATATACTCTACTCTACTCAACTACGCACCGCGCAGCTTGGCTTAGTCCAGCGCCCGCTTTGAGCGCACACTTTTCTGACATTTATATGGAAAATCAACTGACATAGGAAAATAAAGAAATGAAGGCGCAATAATTAAAATAAAATTTGCTGTCTTCGAATGTCCGCGCGCTGGCAGTTATTAGTATGCATACTCATTCGAGCGCCGCGTCTGCATGCCGATGAATTTAAAACGCGCGCCGCCGACGACGCCGCAAATTCCAAAGTCGAAGCATGCGACTCAAGTCAAAATTGCAACGCTGTGAGAGAAAACTGCGAGCAACCGAAAAAAATGCGTCGAGCAATTTCGATATTACTACTCCAGCTAAGCTTTGGCGGTTTTGTATTTGCGGCTTTGCGAGCGCTGCCCGCTGGCAATACTTTGTATATTGTGAAGCCAGTAATTTATTTCCTTGCCTTACTTTGTCCATGAATATTCAAAATGAGACGCGGGTGCATATAAGAATAGAAAAGCAAGCTTGCGGCGCTGGCTGAACTTGTACAGACCGGCACTGACGCCGCCATCAGCTATGATGACAATTTGAATAGAATGCGAGTAGAAGCAACGCAGCAACCACTTTAATAGCAATCAATTTGGCAAGTCGGCAACTTGGCTATGCAGTTAGGAATCTGGTGTGCCCGACGAATGGACGGTTCGTTGCTTGCGGTCACATTAGCATGCTGGCAAACAAACGTCTTGCCACAACCAAGCCAACCAACCGCTAACAAGCGCTGGCAGTGGGAATACGCAACAATAATCCCGATACAAAAATACCAACAACAGTGTTTACAGTTCCGCGCAACGTCCGAGCAGTCGCCGAGCTCTAACTCTCTGTCTTTGAGCCGGCAGCGCTCGGGATGTTGAGCACTCTTCGCATTTACATCTTCAGCGAGTTTGCTCCTAATCTTGCAACAGTGAATAATGAACCACAAATAACTTTTGCAATGCCGATAGCCACAGACAGAGCTTGCAGCGGCTTCTTGAGTATTCCACCAGTATGGGCGGCGGCGCTTCGAGCTGAGCGACCTTTGTTGCATATACTCAAACCATAGCAACGATTAGAGTGTTGCAAGCAGATATAACAGGGTATTTGCGGTACTGTTACTATACAACCAGCAATACTTCCGTCTTGCGCCGAAAAAATAGAAAACTTTTGCGAAACCGCAATATCATTTCCTTGATTATCCGCCGCTTGCGCGGTCACTCATAGTTGACGAACTGTAAATGAACGCTGCAAGCAGTCGTCAGCAAGGCAGTACATTTGAGGCAGGCGTAAGTGGGACTGCTGCTGAGGAGAGTTTACGACTGCAATATTTTGTTACTGTTCGGTTTGCGGGAGAGCTACACAACGGGCTGCTTAGTCGATGCTGTCATAAGTCTCATTCTCTTTTGAGGGTGAGGGCGGAGAGTGAACTGGATGCATTTCCAGATTGTTGCGAGATAACTGTGAAGAGTCTATTAGCGATTACTTTCGCAACAAAAGAAGCTTTTTCTAAGTTTTTGGTTGCATTTGGTTTGTGATTTAATATTCTACAGATAAAATAAATTAAAGAAGTGAATAAAGGATTTCTTGCAAAAAGAAATATACATATTGATATTGCATCCAAATGTAAAAATGTTTCAGATTTGAACGAAAAGCAACAGGATGCTGTCTGAAAGAGTTAAGAAATCTCAAATATTAAACAGAAGAGTACTGAGTTTTCGCTCTGTACTAGGGGTAACGCGCACTAGCTGTTTTCAGCTCTCAAATATTTAGAAAGCGGTGGACGGCTTGACTATTGTATTCAATAAACATTTGACGAAAGATCACAGCATCCCTGTATTGGATAGTAGGATCGTGGGACTGTGTCTTGGCTAAATTATATCATTACAACCAATTCAAAATTGGACACCTGGTAAGTTAATCATGTTAGAGACTTTATCTATCCTATATTTAAACTATGATACCATCTCATTGCATTTGCTAGTGGAACCGACTTTGAACACATATGTTTGGTACAAAATGTGGTGTGAATAAAATGATGCTGAACTTGGCTAAGAAAAATGAGGATAGTCGTGTGGCAAATTACCAATAATATAAATGGTGCCGAAGCTTCAAACTATATACAAACTCATCAGATACCAACAATTCAGTATTAAGAAAAGTTATTTCAAAGTAGAACGAGACTTATGCCCAGTTTCACTTAGGTTTTGCTTAAGAAAAAACATAGAAATACCATTTGTAAAAAAATAAGTTTTTCTTTGCTTTACCATATATCATAATAAAATTGTATAGATAAAACGCAAACGACTACTCAGTCTACAACAATGCTTAGACAGCCAAATTAATTGATCAATTAAAATTTTCATTGAGAAACCATTTTTTGCCTTTTATACTGCCGGCTACTCGATAACTGATCAGCTGTTATACATTTTTGTTTTTGCTTTTCATAAGAAGTTGATAATTTTAATCAGCTGATTAATATTTTTAGCAGACATCTAATGTAGCTTTTTTTTATAAAAAAATTCAGCCAATCGCAGACAAAGAACGTATATCGTAGGTCTTTGTCGCGGAGTTGCATTTCATTTTCAAGTCGATTAAAATTCAATTAAAAATAAAAGTAGACTTTATTTTGTATGGTAAATCGATCTTAATAAGCGTTTTAATCGAGCAGAGGCCGGTTAATTGATCAATTAACTCCTGTCTAAAAATACTATAAGGTTTTATTTGAGTACATCTTAAGTACGAACTATGAAATCTCATTATAATATAAGCTATTAGAAGGAAGTTTTTGTCTGGTAAGTATACTAGCCTTCTCGCACAGGTATTAATTGATCAATTAACTGGCCTGTTCTCGATTAAAGCACTATTTTAGATCGATTTATCATACAAAAGAGAAAACTGATTAACTCTACGATGTAAATTTGGCTGTGTTTATTGATAAAACTTACCAACATCTAATGAACAGGAAAAAATAATATATAACAGCTGATCGTTAATCGAGTAGCCGACTATGCGAAAGGTCAAAACTTGTTTCTCAATTAAAATCTTAATGTATTAAATTAATTTGGCAGTGCGAAAAGGCTATAAAGGAGTCATTAAAAACTTCAGATCAAGAATAAACTCAAACAAGAAGTATGTGTCTTTATGGGATTTCCGAAATCTATGATACAACTTAAGAGGCCCGATTTTTACAAATAGCGAAAGTATATATTTTATCTTCAGAAACGGTTATAGATAAAGATTTGAGATCATACACATAGAAAAAAACTTTGAAAATCTGGTGGAGACAGATGTGGTAACAGCCAATATTCTAGAGAAAGTGTTTCTTACAAATGAACCCCCAAGATTTTTTTTAATATTACATTTAGAATTACCAGTTGTCGCATAAAATAAATCTGGTAAATTTGAGAAGCAAATGTTTATCACACTCTTATATCAAGCAAATTTATCACTTACCGCTTGGAAAATGCTGGAATGCGAACAGCAACAGGACGCTCAAGAGACGTGTGTAACCAGCGAAAGATTGTGGATAACGGTAATATGTTTTCTGTTGTTGTTGTAGAAGTCTGCTATTGTTGTTGTTGTTAATGTTGCAACTGTTATGCATGCGTAATGCATTAATATTGTTGTTGTTGCTATTGCTGCAGCTATTGCGCTCACCTAACGGCATGCCGTGCGAAGTGAGCTGTTGTTGCCGCTGCACCTGATGCCGCCGTGATTGGACGCAATTTGCATTTGTGGTGGCGGTGGTGGAGGTGATGGTGGCGGTGACGGTTTTGGTGGCAGCACCGTTGGCTGCCTTCCTGTTTGCCACTTCAGCAAGCGAGTGTTGCATGCTGCTGTTGTCATACATTTTGGAGGTGGTGGAGTTGTGTGGTTTTTGTTGTTTCTGTTTTAGTTGTTGTTGTGCTACAAGTAAATCTGCTGTGTTGCAGCCACTAACACCGTTACAATTTCTGTCAGCTGCGCGCAATTCTTGTTGTTTTTGTTGTTGCTGCTGCTGTTGTTGTTGTTGGTGGGGTATAGATTGTGTGCGTTGCGTCGTCATCAATTTGCAACTTTTCACTTTGGCGTATATTTCGCTGTCGCTGCCGTTGTTGCAACCGCTGGTGTATGCTGCCAAATGTCCAACTCTTTGTGGTTGTTGCTGTTCTACTTGTTCTTGTATTTGTGAATTTATGCAATTTACTCTATGAGCGGCGCACGTCATTTTTGTTGTTCACACAGCTGGCGGTCGCTCGCACTCCGCCTCTCAAAGCGCTCACTGGCTGTTGCACGCTGCCAGCCGCTTCAATTTGCTTCAACAAATGAAACTTTGTCACGCTAACTTTGCAACGCTTTGCTATACACTTTGCTGCTTATCTACTTTAACGCGCTTCTACTTCTTCTTCTTCTTCTTTCACTCACTTCTTTGTTTTGGTTTTATTTCACTTTTAGTTTAGTTTGGTGTTGCCACTCGTTCACTGTGATTATTATTACTGTTTTAGTTGTTGTTGTTGCGCGTATATTTGTTGCACTTTTCGGCTAAATGCGATTTTCTCGTTTCTCAAGTTGAAAACTGCAGTTTTAAGTGCGCATTGAATTAATTATGCGATTGCACTGTGCCACAGCCGAGTTTTGCCGCTGCCACACGCGGCCGGAATGTTGCATGCACGCGCGCGCTGTTGCAACTTGATTTGGCACTATTTTATAATTTCTGTTTCGGTATTTTATTTATTTTTTCTACTTTTTCAATTATCGATTACGTTGCTATTGTTGTTGTTGTTATTGCAACTAAAAACTTTCGTCACTTTTTTCTTCCACTTTTTGGTTTCTTTCTTTCTTTTTTCTGTAGCACTTTCGTTTCGTTTTCTACTTTTCTGTAACTAAATTTTAATTACTTCAAATGTTGCACAATTTCAGCGCAAATTCTTTACGCTTCTTCAACAACTTTCATTCACTTGCCACAAAGTATTCAACGATTGATCAACTATAACCCAGTCTGAGTAGTTCACTTGCTTCACTATTCACTACTGTCTCTATGTGTATCTGTGTGTGTGTATTGTTGCCAAAAAGTTTCACTTTATTGGCAGTTTGTCCGAAACTTTTATGGAAAGTAGCCCTCTTGTTGCGCTCGACGTCGTTTTCGGAAGAGTTGTCGACCCGCTTACTGTTGTTCTCAAGTGCTCTCAGCGTTAATCTGCAAATGAAGAGAAGTGAAGAGAGAGAAAGTCTTAGTATTTGCGTGGAATTTTCGCGTGATTTGTTACTTATTCTAAAGAAAAAAGTATTATGGATTCATGGCGCTTTTGAGTTAAAAATGCAAGAACTTCTTCGAAGGCTTTTCGAGAAATTCTAGCTAAATAAAGAAAATAAATTGGAGTGCTCTTATAAGAATATATTGTGTAATAAAATCAAATCAAGTTAATAATTTCCAGAATGCTGATTGTTTGCAGTGAAGCTGTTTGTACTAGAGTTCTTTGGAAATTTGACAGAAGAACTTAATTTCTTATGTTTAATCTCTTAAGCTTACAAAGAATGTATTCTTTTACAATTTACAACTAATTAAATGTGTATATCTATCATTGGAAGACAATACGAACGAAAACTGAAGATAAAGTGAACTTTAAAAGGTAAACTATTGAATTGAATATTCTTTAATATATCGTGACCTATACTTCATTTAAACGCTAATAACGAAATAGGAACTTTTACTTGGTTTAAAGCTATCAATAGATGTCGCTGTAGTACTAATATTGGTTGAAAAGTCGTTGGCAACAATGAAATAATATTTTTTTAAATAAAATATAAAACTATTCGCCGATAAAGTAATAAAATGCATTTGTGATAATGGATCTTAGACTTTTCAATACCGGTTCTTAGCCTAAAGCTTTAAGGTCTTCAAAATAGGCGTTTTACTTTGAGACCAATGCTTTGGCAACTATTGGATGAAAGGTAATAACACTTTGAGAATATTCTAGTTAAGGTTTGGTACTGTAAGATAAGAAAATACATTTCATAGTGCGAACTCTTGAGTAGCCCAAAGAGCTTTTAGCCTATGTAGTATTATATTAAGAAAAAAAATCATACTAGTCTTGAAACAACAATCGAATTCTTGTACTATAATCGTATTCTTCATTCAAAAACAAAATAAAATTAAAAAATCTGGCATTAAAGACATTCGAAGCAGAATGCTATAACGGTAGAAACAATCAAAAAGCTCATAAGTTAATGCTGTATTACTGAGGTAACGAGTTGGACATCTCGAATATTGGGGTTAGCGAAAGCTCTACTCAATGTCTGAAAATGCGAGTACACCCAGTTTGACCTATGCATACGTGATAAATCTGAATTCTTTTGTCGGTATTTAGCAGTATAAGAAACATGGCTCCATTAGAGGCCAAGGAACAGTCATTCGAGTGGATATAATCATGAATCATGATCATGAATATAAAGCGTGGAAAGACAACTGACAATTATTATGGCGCCAATATTTTAATAATTCGATCTTGAAAAGTTTCGATTACTTATCGGAATATTCAAAGTATAAAATCGGCTGAAATTGTTAATTTTTTTAAGGAGGAAGTAGTGTTTTACCATAAGTAGAGAACGCAGTATCACAAAGCAACAAAAAGTATAGGAAATTTGCATTCGAGAACCAAGAATGTCTTCGTTATTCTACGGATCAATACTTTATAGACCTTTTCTTATTGTCAGACCTTAAGAAAATGCTCTTCTTCTTCTTGACTGGCGTAGACACCGCTTACGCGGTTATAGCCGAGTCCAAAACAGCGCGCCACGTATCCCTCCTTCTGGCAGTTTGGCGCCAATTGGTTATACCAAGCGAAGCCAGGTCCCTCTCCACCTGGTCCTTCCATCGGAGTGGAGGTCTCCCTCTTCCTCGGCTTCCACCAGCGGGTACTGCATCGAATACTTTCAGAGCTGGAGCACTTTCATCCATTCGAACAACATGACCTAGCCAGCGTAGCCGCTGTTTTTTTATTCGCTGTACTATGTCTATGTCGTCGAATAGCACATACAGCTCATCGTTCCATCGTCTGCGGTATTCGCCGTTGCCAATGTTTAAGGGACCATAAATCTTCCGCAAAACCTTTCTCTCGAAAACTCCTAGTGTCGTCTCATCGAATGTTGACATCGTCCACGCTTCTCCACCATAAAGTAGGACGAGAATGATGAGAGACTTGTAGAGTTTGGTTTTTGTTCGTCGAGAGAGGACTTTACTATTCAATTGCCTACTCAGTCCAAAGTAGCACCTGTTGGCAAGAGTGATTCTGCGTTGGATTTCCAGGCTGACATTGTTATTGCTGTTAATGCTGGTTCCCAGGTAGACGAAATTATCTACAACTTCAAAGTTATGACTGTCAACAGTGACGTGGGAGCCAAGACGCGAATGCTCAGCTTACACAGCCGTATTAGTTTTGCGGAGATACCAAATTCAGACATCGCGGCATGAAGGTAACTCCTTTTCGTGCTGTCGAAAGCAGCTTTAAAATCGACAAAAAGGTGATGTGTGTCGATCCTATTTTCACGGGTTAAGAAAATGCTCGCTGGAAACAAATTTATCGAATTTTAGTTCTGAGAAGAAAACTCTTTATTATGCTTTAAAACGTTAGGAGCTTTTCAGCCAGCTGGTAACTAGAGCTAGTAAGACGTTGTGAAATTTGGCATAAGCATTTACCAAATACTTTTTTTCATCCGATAAATACATTTTAACACTATTAGACATGAGAAACCCAGAGGTCCAGAATGTTAGTAATCACATTTTGTAAGAAAACATTAAAAACATGTATTAGTTATATATACCAACAATACAACCAAATGAATTCCACGTAGAACAATCCTACATAGTTTCTAATAGAACAATACTCGCTTAAGTGCTTCAACATCATTTCAATTATATCACTGCTATTTTCCGTTAACTAAAGTTCACTTTAAAACATAACACTCTCGATAACCTGTGCTGCCAGCATTTACTATTTCATATTCCATATGAATGCAGTTATGATTTATGTGCTTTAGTTATGTATTTATACATATGTAAGTATATCTACGAGTATGTATGAAATGGCTTTGGCTATTTTTGTGATAAAATGGCACAATAGCGACATATCAAGGCCTCTGCCAGGCTTTTATGCATATTTATGTTAACCATTTACAAATATATATATTTATATATAAAACGACTGTTTTGTTTTCGGCTTTGCCAAGCGCATAGCGCCAAAAAATCGCTGGGTGAACAGCGACCATTTTTCCGAGCAAAGAGAGTAGCGCCAAAAAATGCAAGATACAGCCAGCATGAGTTTAAGCCAAAAATTAAATAGCACATAAAACGAATCTGTGCAGAAAATGCAAAACTAAAAAAATATAAATAAAGTTAAAAAAAAAACACAACAAAAACAAATAAGCACGCTAAGCTAAATAAAATGAATGAAGCGCAACGCAAATGAAAATATTGCAACATAAAATGTTGCCAGATTGTATGCGAGTATGTATGTGTGCGATTTTATTTGGCAACACACAAAATGCATACAAAGTGCACATGATAATAACAACAATAACAATATGGAAAACAACAATAATAATAATAATAATAACAACAACAATAACAGCAACAACAATAGCAACAGCGGTAGCTAGCTGATACAAGGACACGTGAGCAGAATTATGTGCTGCTGAGGAAACGCTCACATGAGGCAAATAAAAAGTCATGTTGCACATACACACACTTGCAACAGGCTTGTAAATATACATGTTATCTTGCAGTTATTTTTGTTTATTTTATTTTTTTTTTTTGCTTCCCTTAAATTATTATGTTGCTTAAATTGATAACACGGAAAAAATATGCTGAACTTGGCAGTCATTTTGTATGACATTCTGTTGCAAGCAGAAAAAGTTGTTAGAAGGGAATGAAAGAGATGGCTTTAATAAGATTATAATTCTTGTTTTTTAAGATTTAAGGAAGAAAAATTTAATTATTAATAATAAAAAAATTTGAGAAAAAAATGCTAAGGCAATACAAGGTGTGTTCAAAAAATAACGGGAATTTTCGTTTTTTGAAAAAATATATTTATTCATTCGTCTACATTAATGTTGATGCCTACAAAATAATTCTCATTTGATATTATTGTAATATTTATTATACACCACCACACACCTTTTAATCGAATTCAAAAATCATTTAAGTTGACCTTGCAGCCAGCCAAAAAAACAACCTGTTAGCAACAGGCGCTGCCACAAACTAAATACGCCACACTCACAACACCATTAGTGAAGTCCACTACACTTTTGACTTGCCCGACTCACCCACTCTCTCCAAACGCAACTGTAGAAACTACCAAAATAATGCGTACTAACTGGCAACACTCATTCAACAAATTTCGTTACTTCAAACACAAAACCCGCGTACGCTCTAGACTCGCATCGAGCACTTAACTTTCTGCAGACAAAGCACTTGCACTTTTGTCACGACACTTGTTGAATTAAACTGTGTGCTCTCATTCGCTTAATATATCTTCTGCGTACATTCACTTTTCTATGCCGCAACACAAAGAAGACGCGTCGCAATTGAACTTAACCGTACGGTTGCTACAACGAGACTGAGGTAACAGAAGGGTGGCTGGCGCATATATAAAAAGAGGAGGAAACACATCACATCAATCGAGTTGTCAAATAAACCTTAGGCAGGCTGCGTGTAATTCACATGCGCAGACAGCGGATTCGCACAATTCACAGCGCCGTGAAGTATGCAATACTCACGCAACACAAAGGTGGTTGTTTTTTCGGCGTTCTTTTGCACGCTGAACAGCTGTTGGGCTTATCAGCGGTGTGGTGAATTTGAGTGCGTTGATGTTATCAGTGTTTTTGGGTTCAGCTAGAATATATTATATGCGGTTTATTGTGTTTTAATGCAGATTTCTTAAAGTAGTTGATTGGGAAGGAAGACGCGTGGATGTTGGAAAGACACAAGCACTTCTTTATAGAACCTATCGTTGTCTTTATTATTGAAATCTTTCTCTGCTATTGTAATCAAAACAAATTTAAACAAAAAAATTTAATATAAAAAAATTTTAATTAAAACAATATGGCAACCCTTTAAATTTCTTTTTTAATTTTTTACTGTGTATACTACAGTCATATTGTAACTACTGCACTTACTTCAATAAATATTTTTTAGTATTTTTGTAAAATATTTTTTTAATATGGCAACCCTACACATTAAAAAATTGTATTTGTTATTCCAAAAAATATATACTAATTTATTAATTTATACATGATTTTTATTAGTTTGTAATTTTTTCATTAAAAATAAATTATAGTTGGCAACTCTAAAAAAATGTATTTGCTCATCTGATGTATTCTACGCTTAAAACCTATCTTAAACTAAAATTCTCAAATACTAGCAATCCGATTCCAACATTTCTTATCCTTCAATATCAAAGCCAGTCTTATACCACACAATGTTGCCATCTAGCTCGATCCTAACATATCGCTCAAGACTGTATCATCCTCTATCCTGCTTTACTTATTGTCAAATGAACATAACCTAAACTCTCACTTTCATACAACCCTAACTAACCTCACCTAACATAACCTAGAAAGTTTTCTAACGGTATTCTGCGTTTGAGGAAATGACCGTTCTAATCCCAAATTATAAAAAAAATCTAACTAATATTTCATAATTACTTTTTAATTTTCTGCAACATTAATTATACGCTTAAGTAATTTACATAATTTTTCTAAATCACCAAAATTTAACGGTACTATAAAAATCCACACAAAATGTACGCAAGCAAAAAAACTGTATTGAATGTATTAGAATAAATTAATGAAACATCATTTATTGCCGCAAGCAGACCCACACACACACACACGCAAGAAGGAGTAAGGCGAGCAAACCAAGGACGAAAGCAGAAAAAAGAGGCAAAGAGGAAAATGGGGAAAAGAAGGAAGAAGAGCAGCGAGAATCGAAAGGAATGACCGGCAATTTATTTCGCTACGCTTTATTGATTTGTGTAGAAATGCCGCAATTTACATGTTTGCACACAAAACAAACACACACACACACACACCAACTCACAAGCACCCGGCGATTGTAGATTTATATGCGCTTATGAACCAGCATAAAAACGCTTAAATGGCGCACGAAGGAAAAAGGAAATATTTACCTATCCCTTTGCTGGCACACCGCATCCTTTCCCTCTCAGTTATCACCGGCCACAATCGAAGAGGTAGATTTGAAATTTATATGCCAAGCGATTATGATGTATGAACGCCAAGAAGATGGGTTACCGGCAAAGATGAAGCGGCGGTCGTTCGGACAGCATATCAATAAACGGAAACAATATTTGTTGGGGAGAGGGAGAGCGGGCGGCAAGCTGGAGTGGACATCTTTGGATGAATGCCAACGGACATGTTTGACCAATGGTTCAATGGTTGGGTGTTTGTTTTGCCGAAGTCTAAGTGTGGAAAGTGGTTAAACATTTATAGGAGGACTAGTTCTCAAGTAATGAGAAATGTAACTGGTTGGAGACTAGTGTGAAATTAATAATTTGCAGAATGGAATAGTCCAATATATATTAAACATATTTTGGTAGTCATTAGAGACTTACCGAAAAAAACAACTGAGAGGTGAGAGCTTAGATATGATTCATATTCGATTATTTTGATGGTAAACTAGATCTAATAAATATATTGTTGCCTACATTTAGGATGGTATTTATTAACTAATTTTAGTTAATGTTAAAAAATAATAATTTTTCGGAGTAGATTTGCATTTAATAGAGTCTTCCATATCCTAAGAATCTGCCACTTTTCCAAAACTCGGACCAACTACTCGTAAAATTCAATATTTCTAATAAAACGATGCCTACATTTAGGATGAACATTATAATATTATTTATAATAATCAAGTGCCAAACCACGAACCTTATTTTTATAAATATATTGCTGCATAAAAATATGAATTTTGGTTTGTTTTCAATGCTCTTAAGTCAGATCCTGAACGCTTAAATGAAGATTGCGCCTAATTGTAGGCAACATCAGGATCAAAAAACAGTAATAGCTCGAGAGAAATAAATACTCTCAATCTTCGTGTCCAGTCCCCGGTCAACAGCAAAAAAATTTAAATGAAAAACTGTTACTTCATAAAACTGGGTTACTTTACTGCTCGATTTGCAAATCGTCCTTCGCATAGCAGGACATCAGCAAACAACAAGAAATAAAAACCGAAACAAATCGCATATGAAATCAGACGGAATTCGATTGAAAGACGAATGGCTGGCATGGCTAGTAAAAACCAACAAGAAGATGGACATCATAAAGTATACAAACGATACTGCTGCCAGGCGAATGGCAACATAAACCCGCACACACAAACACAGAGTCATACGTGAAGGCAATGAAGATGTATGAATATGAAAAAGCATAAAATGATAAAAAGATAGAGGCATAGAGGTATGTATATAGAATGATGGAAATATGAATTTTAAGCAAACAGAGCTGACGCAGGTTGCCGGAGCAGTGGTTGAAGGGACGGGCTGGCGAGCGGCAGCTTTAATGTTAAATTGAGTTGGAAATGCGCTCGTCTAAGGCAAATGAAAATAAACAAAGACGCACGTGGTTAAACGCTACACAGCACAACGATACAACGGCTGGAGCCCCTGGGAGCTGCGGGCTTTTTGTTTTAGACAGCAGGCAGTCGCAGCGGCTGTCATGGTAATCGAAGCGACGACGTCGCCAGCGCTGAGACCTTGGTTGGCGAATGCAAACACAAACACAACCGAGAAATGATTGATTTTCGGAAGATTGAAAAAATTAACCATCAAAGCATTTCGAGACAGCAAAACAAGGCAAGCCAAAGCAAACTGCGTTCAAGTGGAAAATGCTAAGGAAACTGCAAAGCGTCTTAAAGCCCGCACAATTTGCAAACTTTGATGGAGTGAAGTGGAGAGCGTTGTATGTTCATAATTTTCTTTCATATTTTTGTTTTCAGCCTAAAATAAAGTTGAAACACATAAAAGTAGCAAACGTGCAACACACATGCTTAAGTAAATATGGATGTATAGGATACCCGAATACTGGTATGCAGATACATGTGTGTATGGAAATCGCTGGCGTGTGAGAGTAGCCCAGTACCGGTTGACTTTGATGAGTTCAAACACGTTTACGACGAGTATGAGTATTTGGCAACCCTACAGTAACCGTTATTAGTTACCAAAAGTAACTTATTTGCAAACAAATTATTAGTCGAGAGTGTAGTATATTTTTAGATGAGTGGTAGAATTCAAATTTGATGAAAAGTAGGTTAGGAAAATTTTGGTAGGAATAAACTGTCGCAAAATGAAATGCTTTGGGATGATAATTGACGTAATATGTATAGAATTTGTTATATAGTTTGATCAACGCTAATATTTTCTCGATTATACTAAGAATTCTAAACTTCTTTCTATATTATCGACGGCAATACTTTCTCGCATACTATTAAGAATTCTAAATGTCTCTATGTTAATTGTCAGACTAGTTTCTGGTATTTCAAAAAACACTTCCAAACTATTTTAGAGCTATTT
Source organism: Zeugodacus tau (assembly GCA_031772095.1). NCBI lineage: Eukaryota > Metazoa > Arthropoda > Insecta > Diptera > Tephritidae > Zeugodacus > Zeugodacus tau. Next base: position 82,954,160 of record CM062649.1, read on the forward strand.
CAAGACTATAACGAGACCTTGTTCTTGTTTATACTTTTCAGCGACCAGTTCGAAACTTGTTAATAACTAGTAGAAATTTTGCACAGCAAATTTTACTAGACATGTTACAATATTTATAAGAGTTATAAAACTCATCTTAACATAATTTAACTTAATATAACTAAACTAGACTTAGCTTAACTTAACTTTACATAACTTAACTTAACTTAAATTAAATTAAAATAACTTAACTTGACTTAACATAACCCAAAATAGTTTAACTTAACTTAACATAACATAACTCAACATAGTCTAACTTAACTCACTTCAAACATTATTGAAATTGACTTAACTAAAAGTTTTAGATTTTACAATACATGTCTGTTATAATTTTAACTATACTTTGACTCGACGGTTCACAATTTTTAATCCTATTAGAGCACAGCAGATTTTACTTAAAATATTTAAAATATTTATATAAATAACAAAACTCATCCCAACATAATTTAACTTAACTTGACTTGACTTGACTCGACATGACATGACTTGACTTGACTTGACTTGACTTGACTTGACTTGACTTGACTTGACTTGGCTAGGTTTGACTTAACATAACTCAAACTACTTTAACTTAACTCAACTTAGCATTACTTAACTTTCACTTATCTAACAACTTCAGATTTTTACATACAATTCGATTTAACCTATCCAGTATAATCTAACGGCCGACAACTCGTTAGTTATCATACCCAAAAGATATTCTAAGCATTTTCAATATAAACTTTATCTTTATTTAAACTTAATAAGTTAATCCTTAATCTAATTCCAATTAATATTACTATATATATAGATTAGAACAGGATAAATAACCACCAATAGCAGACGAAGAGCCCGAGCTGCCACGTAAAACCAGAGTGACCCTTGCGCAACTTCGATCTGAATATTGTAGCAGGTTAAACTCCTACTTATCCAGACTGAACCCCGACATACAAAATACATGTCCTGCATGCAATGAGTCCCCGCATGATACTAACCACCTCTTTGCATGCCCAACGAACCCTACTCATCTAACACCCCTTTCCCTTTGGTCCAACCCTGTCGAAACAGCACGTTTCCTGGGCCTCCCGTTAGATGATTTCGACGACAACTAGATTTATGCTTTTCTTTTCAGGCAGGGATAGATAACCGCTACAACAACAACAACATTAGCCCAGGGTTTCCGTTGAACAAATTACTATATTACCTCGAAAAAAGGTTGGGTCATCTTACAACCGACATTTTCTCAGATTATACCAAAAAAAAAATCTCGAAAAAATCTTCATATACTAAAGTGAAGCCAATAAATTTCCTACAGGGTCTTCTAACACACACCCAATACATGCAAAGAAGGCGCTTGCAAAAAACAGCAAATTTTCAAGTTAGATGAGTTGAGATGAACTGAGATGAGACCGTCGTAATATTTGTATATTTATTTATATAATATGTTATGTTTGCGTAGACAAAAAGGACGCCAGTTATGGGTTTGAGCGCAGCGAATGTTTACACAAATCTACTTGTGTGTTGTAATTTGGGACCGGAATGCTGGTTTCAATTTGTGGGTTCCGCGCCCACTCGCTCACCTTGCCATTTACTCTAATCAAAATTACCGAACAGAAAATGGCAAAATGCGAAAATTTACGCATTTCATATGAAATAATTTATCAATTGGAAAATGTTTACGTATGAACAAGCAACAACAAGCATGGCTACAATCCATTCAGGCAGATAAAACAAATACATACAGGTATTTGCGGTTGCATAAATGACTGGGCGGCGAGTGTGTGTGTCGCTGCGACATGGCTGACTGCTCAGTGACATATCCGAAAGCTGGTGGCCCCCACAGCGCACATCCGCTGACTGGCTGGCAGCACACACACACACACACATATGCCGTTGGCTGGCATAAGAAAATGCCAAAGCACAAGAAATTTATATCGATTTATTACGCTCTGATGAAGTTATATATGTGAAAAACGAGAATTATGACAGCCGGAAATTGTAGGAAAGAAATTTATTATGGAAGTATAAAGTGTACGCTTCACTGGCGTGAACGGGTTGCCATTGCACACACACAAACACACGCATAGACTCACACACAGAGATAAAGTTGATTTTATTACTTCTATTTGTATATATGTATGTCTGTTTTGCGGCCGGTCGAGCCGCTTGGCTTGGCAAAGCAGTTGGCCAAAAGCCCACCGGGGAACACTTGTCGTCGTCGTCGTTGTCGTTGTCTTGGTCGTAGTCTTCAGCGTCGTCGTCGTCGAAGATAATAAATAATTTTCGGGGCGACACTCAATTCTCAGCGGCGACAGCTATATACACATATACGCTCACGGCCAACACTCTGCTCACAGCATATCAACGGGTTTGTGGATGTATGAAGGCGCAATGCGTACAGCAATACAAGCACATAACCTACAAAAATATAAATGTTTTATATTCGGCTATGAATTACTCGCATGAAATGAATAATGTAGCGAGTGTGTGTGCGGCAGTTTGCTGCGGGTTAAACGTTTGATAATGTGCTTAGAAGCATGCATAAGTGCTGGTTGGGGAATCGTAGGTGGAACCGTAGCGGGTTTACAACGATAATTGGCGGAAGATTTTGGATTCTTAAGTTTAAGGTTAAGGTTGAATTTAAGGTAATTCTTTCTAATTAAAATTTTTAATAATTAAGTTAGTACTAACTATACTCACTTTTGGTTTTTGTGAGTACTAAAATTTCAACTCAAGTGATGTCGGAAGGATAAAGGATTATGGTAAAGCTAGAGCCATACGATGTTTACTATGAAGACTTATTTTGTTTTAGATTGCTTGAGTTCCTAGAACAACCACCGCCCATATGGTCTTCAAAAAAATAATTCAAGCCTAACACGAAAGGAAGGGCTTAGTTCGGTTGCAACTGAACATTTTATACTCTCATAATTTATTGATCTAATTTTATTAAGATAACAGAATTCGAGCCATATATTCGGCATAAAATCCACAAGATTAATGAAAACCATTATATATATGTAGTATATGAGAGCAGAGGTAATTCCTGAACCGGTTTTACCCATTTTCACCGCCAAGTTATACTATATCCAAGACTATACGCTCACTTAATATTGCTAAGATATCTCATATATTAACCGATATATGCGGAATAAACATATAACTAAATATATGGAAGCTAGTGGAAATAATGACCCGATTTTAAAAAATTTTGGTACAGAGACACACTATTAGAAGAAAAAGGTTCTACATTACAATATCTCAGAGATTTACCGATATTTTTGGTGAAAAATTACTGAGTTCTTCATATTCAATATCCATTGAAAAGTTTTAGTACGATCTCGACAATTTTTCCACAAGTGATGTCACAGCACAAATACAGTATTTGTGTAAAGATTTATTCCGCTGTATTCATTGGTTCCCATTGTATATATTATAAAGTGAAGGAATCTTATTATTCTTCTTAACTGGCGTAGACACCGCTTACCCAAATATAGCCGAGTCCACAACAGCGCGTCACGCATCTCTCCTTTTGGCAGTTTGGCGCCAATTGGTTACACCAAGCGAAGCCAGGTCCTTCCATCGGAGTGGGGGTCTCCTTCTTCCTCGACTTCCACCAGCGGGTACTGCATCGAACACTTTCAAAGCTGGATCATTTTCGTCCATTCGAACATCATGACCTAGCCAGCGCAGCCGCTGTCTTTTTATTTGTTGGATAATGTCGTCGAATAACACATACAGCTCATCATTCCATCGTCTGCGGTATTCGCCGTTGCCAATGTTTAAGGGACCATAAATCTTCCGCAAAACCTTTCTCTCGAAAACTCCTAGTGCCGTCTCATCGAATGTTGACATCGTCCACGCTTCTGCACGGAATGATGAGGGACTTGTAGAGTTTAGTTTTTGTTCGTCGAGATAGGACTTTACTTTTCAATTGCCTACTCAGTACATAGTAAAGCAATCAGATATAATTAAAAATTTTATAATTTAGTTATATGGTAAGTAGGCGTGGTTTTGAACCAATTTCGCCCATATTCCATTCGTGTCATCAGGATCTCCAGAAAAGTTATAAACCGGATTTCATTGAAATCGGTTCAGTAGTTTCTGAGATATGATTTTTGACCCATAAGTGGGGTGTTTAATAGTTTTAGGACTTACAAACAACCGTTATGTGGACAAAACCATTATACTCTTTTTGCAACATGTTGCGAGAGTACAAAAAAATCAATTTATTCCTTTTACCTCTTTCCGAGAATACATTTTGGAAATTAAGTCTTTTTGACTTCTTTTTTCAGGTCTTCAACTTTCAATTGTTTACTCCTGAATCTTATACATTAAGAACCGGTTATATATATACTTCAGTTAAAACTTACAAAATCGTTAAACTATGTGTTAGCTTCAAAATTTTCACAATGAAATCCGAACGAGAGAGCTTGTGCTTCATACTTAATTAAAGCTAATTAAAAGACTTAAAATAGAGAGAGTTGCAATTAACTAAATAAATAAAGTGAAGATATATATCTATATTTGTATATATATACAACTACCAACCAATTTCTTTGTCCATCAAGCAACATTTCCAATGACCTCTGAATGAAAGCAGCAGCGCCCCTCAACAACGTTACAGCTGTCCACTAGTATATATGTACTATATGTATAAATTCAAACCGAAGCAAGTAGTAATTTGGACGGTCTATACGGACAGACAGTCAGACTGACAGTTATTTCGGTAAATCAACGAAAGATAGATAAAATACACACACACTGAAGATACGCGCTCTTTAATGTGGCAGTCAGGAAAGCTAAGCTGCAATTCCAACGGATGCCGGACGCAGTAAGCAGGCAATGCACTGAAGCACACACACACTAACACACACGAAAAAGTATAATGACAACGACAAGAGACAGAAGGAGCTTGCACTTGAAAGCGTCCGCGCAAAATGTCGAAATGAATAAAAGTCGCATTTTCAGCAGCTAAGGACCAGTGACAGAGCAAAGCAGAGGGGCAGAGCGCACAGGAAGAGTGAAATAAAACTATGAAATGAACGGTGACTGACCAAATGAGTAAGAACGAATGAATGCCTGTGTGTGTGTGTGTGTGTGTGCTTGTGCATTGTGCGGGTGAATCAACTCGACAGTCAACGAACCGAATTCAATTTAGTTTTTCGGGCCAAAGCAACAAATTGCCAAGTTGCAAAGTAATTAGCCGATTGCGTTGGACAGTCGCGCTGAGACAACGACAGCAGCAACAGCGGTAGTGGCAGCAACAACACTGGTGGCAGCACAAGCAATTGCCGTGGACATTGTGGCACTGGCTGCCACTGCTGATTGAGGAATGACGCCGCATGCTGTTTGGCGACTGACTGGTGGCAGCGCTGTTACGACGTCGGATAGCCGGTTGCTGGCGCATTGTGCGGGCAGCAGTCTGTTATTCATTCGTTGCTGCAACGCTAATTACCACAACGGCAACAACAACAAGAAGAAACAGCAAGTACAACAATCAATTGAATGTAGCAAGTTGCAGTCGCAATGACAGTGCGGTTGTAGCGCCACTAAAGCGTGCGACAATCTGCCACTTCAACTACTACTGCTGTAGAGGAGTATATATACATATAGTAGCCTTTTGTAGGTGTATTGGCACTAGGGTGGTGCTAATTTTTTAATAAAGAAGAATAAAAAATTGCTTAAAAAATTTTGGATTAATTTTACACTTTTTACCGCGCTTAAAAACCATTTATACATGAATTTACATGTGCTGGAGGGGCGTATGAGTAACATTTAGTTTTATGGAGCCTTCTATCACCGTCTCAATGGTATAAGAATCAGAGATATATCAGAATTCTCCTGGTTTCAGAGTCCTTCTACGCACAGCTAGAGATCGAGGCAAAATTATTGATAAATGAGTTCAATCCCAACACAGGTCTTCTCTTCAGAGTCTTCACTAAACATTTTTAGCTTACAAGATTTAACGTCTCTCAGGCTTCTGTTGGCCGTTTTGGAACTGTTTGAAGAATATGATATCTAGATTGGGTCTTAATGCATAACAACCTGTAGATATATACATATATTTCATGAATTAAGAGGATCCACATAAATCTCTAGAATTGGACTATAAAATTTTATATAATTTTTATACTCTCGCAACAAAAGTTGCTAAAGAGAGTATTATAGTTTTGTTCACATAACGGTTGTTTGTAACACCCAAAACTAAACGAGTTAGATATATAGTGGAGTTCAAATCCAAATGTCTGTCTGTCCGTCCGTCCGTCCGATAAGATAAGATATCTTGATGAAACTTGGCACACTTATTTCTTGGCACCATAGGAAGGTTTCTTTCGAAAATGAGCAAAATCGGACCACTGCCACGCCCACAAAATGGCGAAAACCGAAAACACATAAAGTGCCATAACTAAGCCATATATGAAGTTATAAAAGTAAAATTTGGTATGAAGGATCGCACTATGAAGGGGCATATTTGGATGTAATTTTTTTGGGGAAGTGGGCGTGGCCCCGCCCCCTACTAAGTTTTTTGTACATATCTCGCAAACCAATAGAGCTATATAAACCAAACTTTCTGCAGTCGTTTTTTTTAGCCACTTCCTAAAACGGTCCTAAAATGAAAGAAATCAGATCATAACCACGCCCACCTCCCATACAAAGGTTAGGTTGAAAATTACTAAAAGTGGGTTAACTCACTAACGAAAAACGTCAGAAACACTAAATTTCACATAAGAAATGGCAGATGGAAGCTGCACTCAAATTTTTTTACAAAATGGAAAATGGGCGTGGCGTCGCCCACTTATGGGTCAAAAACCATATCTCAGGAACTACTCGACCGATTTCAATGAAACTTGGTTTGTAATAGTTTCCTTACATCCCAATGATATGTTGTGAAAATAGGCCACAACCACGCCTACTTCCTATATACCAGAACTTTGAAGACGATCTGAATCGTTTACTTTACAATATATAAAGTAAGCACTAGTGAAGATATCGGTGCAGAACTTTGCACAAATACTATGTTAATAGTGTGGCAGCCCCATTCTAAAAATCGCCGAAATCGGACCATAGGTTTTTAAGGCCCCCTATATCGAACACGAGGACCTCGGTGCTTCTAACCTAATATTAGGGTTTCCAACTTTCAATGGACTTTGTACAATATATATGACGAATATGTGGGTCAAATTGTGTATTATATAATATAAATAAAGTTAAATATATAAATTGCGAGAGTATAAAATGTTCGGTTACACCCGAACTTAGCCCTTCCTTACTTGTTTTTTTTTTTCGAATTTCAAAATAGCTTAAAATAGAATTTAAAAAGAGATTAAAGTTTCTAAGGAAAATACAATGCGCCTAAGGTCCCACCTAATACACCTACATACACATGAACCTCCCATACACCATCCATGTTACTCATACGCCACGTCATGTGTCAGCTAAAGAATTTCAGCTACAGTGAAGCGCCAACAACAACAAAAAGTACAACAAAAATTACGAAGAGTACAACAACAACAATAACGAAAATTACAACAACAACTACAAGAAAAATGACAACAACAATGAAAGAGTACAATTACAACAACAACACCAAATGCAATGTTACAATCTTAATTGTTGTTCTTGTTGTTGCCGTCGTTTTTATTGCGGCTGCTTGGCTGGCTACTGTCGCCACTGAAGCTTGTACAACACAACCTGCACTTCACATCAAATTACCAATTTGCGGTGCACTTGTGTTGATTTCGGCGGAAGTGAATGAGTGAGAGACTCACTTGAAGCCACGAAGCGAAGTGTGTGTTGGGTTTCGGTGGGCGCAACGCATGCCCTGCTGTGTCGCTGAGCTGTAATACTTTACGAAACTCACATACGTGAGTGTATGTATGTGGCCTTTTGGAGCGATTGCATGTGTGGATATTCAATTAGAAGGCAATAAAAGGAATCGGCAATTTTGTAGACGATTCTAGCTTCGATGATAGAAATGCGAGCTGCAACGACTGCTGCTTACTAACTGTGTGGCAACAGCTGCCGCACATGTAACGAATTCTTTTTGATGCAGTCGCTTTTTCGAGCATGTACACGTGTGTGCCTGTGGGTGGATGTGTGTTCACTGTGAAGTGAATTAGAAATCTCTGTAAATGAATGGTAGAAAACGATGCAGGGCGTACGGTCACTTTTTGTGAAATGTGATTACAACAACATGGAGACATGCATACATATATACATACATATATAAGAATGGCAGTGTGTGCCAGCTGAGGCGGCAAGCGGAAAGCGTTAATTGGAGAGCTTTCACTCGCTTTAAGCGTAAAGTCGCACTTCCGCTCTTTAATTGTTGTGAAGGAAGTGTTGCAGCTTTACACATATGCGCTTTGTTTATTCGAACTTACAACTGTTTTAGAGGTTGTATATGTCAAATATAAAGATTTAATACAAAAAGGTAATTAAATACAGCTTAAAAAAGTCAATTATAAAATGTTTAAAACAAAAATTTTTATTTCGATATTTCGAAGTTATGTTCGAAACGTATTTTTTTATATTTAATTTTGTAAGTAATTGTTTATAAAAAAATTGAACCTAAAAGTTTGGTTTCGAATTTTCGAAGTCAATTTCGAAAAATTAATTTTTTTGATTATACAAAAATTGCAAACTTAAATAAAATACAAATAATTGTTTATAAAAAGATTTAATCAGAAACGTTGGTTTCGAATTTTCGAAGTCATGTTCGAAATTTGTTTCGATTTTATATGAACAGGAAAATAAAATCAAATACAAACAATTGTTTATAAAATTTTTTCAACTAAAACTTGGGTTTCGAAATTTCGAAGTCATGTTCGAAAAAATATTTCTTTATTTTTACAAAAAATGTATTGTATAAAATTAAAAAAAAAATGTGTGCACGTACGTATACAAATAAACGTTGCATCTTTTTTTTGTTTAATTCACTCTAACTACTATATTTGCATAGTGCACAAAAACAGCTTTCTCTTAAAGTTTGATTTTTTTTCCATTTCAAATTCAATTTTGCATTTATTTTGTAAATATTGACAAAAAGGTGCAATCTCGTCGCCCACAAACAAATAACAATTGTACAATGAATTCAGATTTGCTGACTCTCTTCTCATATACACCGCCACATGTACATACATTCAGATGTGCGTGTGTTTGTATGCAATTTTATTTCGAAATTATTATAACTTTGAAATAATATGAATTTCGCAAATACCACTGGCTACCGAATTTCAACAATTCTCTAACTTATGGGCGCTCAATGCATTTCAATTTCCACAAAAATACAAATATAAATGCATACAAAATCATATTTATTCGAGTGTATGTATGTATGTATGTGTGTGTTTTATGCTTTGTATGAGTCAGAATCGCTGCTTGGGCTGCAGTGGCAAGTGAGAATATTTGAAAATTTCATATGCCACAGCAAAGCAAATAAAAATATGAGTATGAATATTTGTTTCTTGTGTGTAAAAGAAACAAGAATACACACATACATACACACACACTTTAATAACGCATGCTATTTGCCACTATGTGCGTGTGTGTGTGTATGTGTGAGACTCAGTGCCATTTTCTTGCAGCTTTGCTTGGCAGCACTGTATTTACTTATATACAAGTTTGAGTGTATGCGAGCGTCAGTATATTTACTTGGTCCACTTATTTCCTATTTGTACTGCAATCGAAATTTTACAGCTTCCAATGCGCTTTCTTACAGTTGCATGGCTACTCGCACACTCACACAAAAACAAATTGAAAAATGACAAAATTGCACAATATGATAAATTGAATTCCTCTGCGCCATTCGTAGCTGAGACATTGCTACGCCTTTGTCCCGCTCCACTTTCACCTACTCTTCTCTGCACACACAGTCATAGCAGCACACAAAGCACCATATACAAATAAGCATCATGGCAGACTACGTGTATGCGAATCATGGACATTCCAAACATAAATAATGGAAAAACTTTTTACATATGAATGAGCGGAAGAAATGAGAAATCACATTAGAATTAGAATAGTTGAGAAAGGATAAACTACTATGTAATGCCAATTCATACTACAACTGTCATTTGTGTGTAGCCATTTGTATGCACGTGTGTGGCTGTATGAGGCGAGGTGTGACTGAACGTCTCACACACTTGGACTGGACTTGCCACAAATTTGTTTGTACGCTTTCCATTCGTATTCTAATTTTAGTTTGTGCTTGTAGCCCTCTGTAAGTGTGTTAGTGTGTGCGTGTGATCGCTTGGGCGTGCTTTCGACATATGAACTGACGACTCTCTTTCATAATATACGGTGGCAATTCAATTTGATTGAAATCGCCTGGGATTTGTAAGAATTCGACATGTGACATAACTTTTCGGTAAAATACAGTTAAAAAGTATGTGCGTGTTTTTCCAAAAGTTGTGTGTACGTGTAGCTGCTGGCTGACCGCATACATAACTGTTTGCGGGCAGTAATGTTTTTGCACTGGTTGAAGATTAAAGTAAATAAAGTGAACTTATTTGGAAATTTTTTTAAATTTTTTGTAAAATAATTGATTATAAAAAATTTGTATGAAAATGTTTAATTTCGAAATTTCGAAGTTATGTTCGAAAAAATATTTGTAATTTTTATTTTAATGTTTAAACTTATATAAAAAATTTGAATGAAAACTTGTAAACTTATGTAATAAATTTGAACGAAAATTTTTAACCTTATATAAAAAATTTGTATGAAAATTTTTAATTTCGAAATTATGTTAAAAAAAATTATTTTTATTTTAATGTTTTAACTTAGTTTAAACAAAAAAATTAATTTCGAATTTTCGAAGTAATGTTCGAAAAAATTATGTTGCGTGAAATCCAGGTATTAAATATTTCTTGTTACAAATAAGCATTGCTTTGATGGCTTGACGGTAAAAATTTCAATCAAATGAAGAATTTAGCACTTTTTTCTTGGAACTCATATTTTAAGCTGTTTTAGTTTTAAATTTATTATAACATTGGAGGTGACAACAAGTATAGCATGTCTAGCTACTGTCAACATTTACGAAGTCAAAAACTAATCAAGACACCGTAAATTGCACATTGTCACATGTCTGTACCGGTACAAAAGCTCAACCAGCCCTACAAACCACCTATTTTCTATAAGCACACACACGAAGCTTGACTTTTGTGCACCTTTCAAGCAACACAACACACTCATTTTCAGTTTTCAATTATGTTTTTCTTGTTTTTGCTTTTTAATTTTCCTGAAACAAGCATTACAATTAATTTATTAGGTTCATTAACTCGTTCTAGACGCCGCTGGCACATGTCTACTTCACCAACTACATGTGTATACACATGTATAGATTTCGAATCGAGTGTATGTTCGGGGGAAGAAAGGCAAGCGAAGTGAAGACAATGGCTATTAGCGTGTAAAAATGGCGTAACAAAACAAAAGGGCAGCTAGAAGCGGATGTTAAAGAGTAGCGGAGGACTAAATTGAAAATGCACAAAGCCGCACTAATACACAAACAAATGTGACTTGAATCGGGCCCAACCACACTCTCTTATACCCACTCTCTCTTCATACGCGCTGCATAAGCTGGCTCACACTCAACGGCCGCGCAAAGTGTGGGCGGAGTGTTGGCGCCGGTCAACGCAGGAAATCGACAATTTCGCTTCAGTAACCAACAATGGACGGAAGTTAATAATGGAACATGAAATGCGACAGCAACGACGACCACGATGAGTGGCGCGCACGCAATCGTGTACCAGCGTCCAGCAAAAAACTGCGCGCAGCGTATGAGAAACAAAAGTGAAAAATTAAAAGCGAAAAACGAAAAGCGAAAAAGGCAAAGATTAGAAGTCAAAAATGGCGCAGCAAGAAGACAAAGCCACATTGTACTTAGTATAATGAAGCTGAGCGTTCGCTAAATATTGGGCGCGGAGAAGGAGAGTCGTTGGTATTGCACTCTATTTCATTTTTTTATACTCCAACATTCATTGCGTTGACAGCAGTGGACATCAGTCTTCGCGCTGTTGTCATCGCAAATCGGTTATTGCGTCAATATAATTTTGCTAGACAAACATTCGTTGCCTTGCTTTGCCTTGAGTGAGATCGAGAATGGAATAAAAAGCCTGCGGTGGATGGTTTCGACATATAGAGCGCTTCTCGTTTTTAAAGAATCTTCTAACCTCGACTACCATCAATATGGCGACGCCAACAAAACAATGCACTCAGCTAATCGCTACTTTAATAGATTTAGATCCAATGTGCCATGCTATTATTATTTCAGTTAATGAAAGTGCCACAAAAGCCAGCTAACCAAGCAAACAATCAAGCGCAGCAACAGACAATGGCCGCAGACAATAGCTTATGATGGCGACGACGACGACTCACCAACAGCACCAGCTATAATGAGTAGAGTAACGGTAGTAAAAATTGGATGCGAAGTTCCTGCGGAATTGTTGCTTTTGTTGTAGTGAACTTTTAATAATGAAATCGCTCGTTTTTGTTATGACTTCATTTTGTTGAATATTTTGATATTGGCACGCCACTGCGCCGTTTACCAGTCAATTCAGCTATCCGCATTCGCTATTGTGAAGCTTTCATTTGTATGAAGCTTTCATTATTGCGAAGCAAACAAACCGGTTTCTTGTGTTCGTCACTACTAATTAGGTTGGTCCACATAGAGCTGTGGGTAGGGCAGTGTCCAGTGAGGCACTATAGCGCCCTTATATTAGCGCCGTTGCTAATTTTACGATGATGTCGAATTAAAATTTTATGATTTTCGAAGAGTCTGCAATTCAAAAGCGACTGTGAAAGTTTAGCTAACTGGGTTTGAGTGAATTTGAACAGCCAGTTTCCAAGTATGAAAAATGCTTTGAAAATGTCTTTGTTTAAGAAGGTGTAGAGTACAGTTTATAGCTTCTTAAAGTAGCATAATATTAGCATAGTATAATTAATGCAAGGTGTATTAGCTGAACGGAAGTAGACTCTAGACGAGAGGATAGTAAGATCCGATTGAATCTCCATACAGTTTTCATCAAACAATTTCGATAGCGAATAGAAAGCCTAATAAACAGTCTGGAATTGGTTTAAGAATGTAGAAATATCTGATGACAACAAGGTACACAGCACAAACGAGAGGATAATCTTGCTTCAGCAAAGTGACTTTAAAACCTATTATTTATTATATTTTTGAATAAATATTAATATATTTACAGAAATCAGAAAGAAGTTATAGTAATAATTTTAACAATTTATACCAGTTTTGATACCATTAAGTATACAGTATTGCACCGGTTGTAGATTAAATAAGTTAAAGTGAAAATTTATATTTAAATTTAAAAGTTTCGAAATTTTGTTCGAAAAAAAATATTTTTTTACACAATTTTGATATAAAAATTCTTTAATAAAAAAAATTGTATTTCGAAATTTCGAAGTTATGTTTGAAAAATATATTTCATATTTTCATTTTTCTTTTTACAAATAATTTATTACCAAAAATTTAAAGAAAATGTTTGCTTTCGAAATTTCGAAGTTAGTTTCGAAAAACAAAATATAATTATTTGTTACAAAATAATGGATACAAAAACGTAAAAAATGTATTAAAAAAATTGGTCATATAAAAATATTATGTTTATACAAGTGCCAGTTTGTATAGCAGTATTATACCAGTTTCTAATTATACGAAATTTTAAATTTAAACAAAGTGTGATTTCTCTTTTTATACATACATATGTATGTACTTCCCGTTAGTTGCGTGGGTTCAATTAAAAAAGTAAAACGAGAAAATTCGAACCTGATATTATATTTTATTTGCAATGAGCTAAATCTTGATTACGACCTCTAGTCTTTGGTGTGCGATGAAGATAGCGGAATAAAATTTTACACAAATATCGATAACGATTACAGGAAACGGAAGTCTCATAACGGGAGCGGATATGATACAAACCGAAGTCTTCTATGAACAGGAAACATTTATGTTAAGCCCTGAAGCTGACGCTGCTTCCGTCACTAAGCACTTTCTGGAGAAGGGACGTTTCCTGTCCAATTTCCACTTCCGTCATTTTGACGTCCGCTCTATATCGAACATCCGTTTCCGGTAAAATATTTCCGGTTGCTTCATTTCCGGTTCCGGCACAACAATCCCATATCTGGTTCCAACGGTTATCCAATATCTTGTTTCAGTTGCTTCATTCCGTTTCCGGATGTCCCATTTCCAGTTTCAGTAACCAATATTCAGCCACCCCATTTCCGGTTCCGGCAATATCGTTATCCATATCCGTTTCCGGATGACCCATTTCCGGTTCAGGCAACATCATATCCGGTTATCCCATGAGGTCAATGACCCCACCCTGATCACGTGGGGTCATTTCAAAGTCACGTGATATTTTTGTTTACAGTTCATTGACCCCGCCCAGATCAAATGATGTCACATCCAGGTCAAGTGATATTTATGTTTACATTATTGAATGATCACGTGAGTCATTTCAAGATCACGTGATATTTTTGTTTACAGGTCATTGACCCCGCCCAGATCACGTGATGTCACATCAAGGTCACGTGATATTTTTGTTTACATTTTTGAGTGAGGTCAATGACCCCACCCTGATCACGTGAGGTCATTTCAAGGTCACGTGATATTTTTGTTTACAGGTCATTGACCCCGCCCAGATCACGTGATGTCAATTCAAGGTCACGTGATATTTTTGTTTACATTTTTGAGTGTGGTCTTTGGTTGTCTTTCTCTCGGATTATGAAGTGATATTTTGACGATTTTCAGTTTCAGATTAAGATTCTCCATCACGGAGTCTTTTTGATACCCTCACCTGGGAACTATTTCCAGATATTTTAGATATTTATATTGTAACCTTGTATTTTAAAATTTCCTAGAAAGTACAGTAAATCCGCAGTTAGTGTTGCGGTAATTTGTATTCGGGCGGTTGTAGTTCTGAGAAAAAGTTTATTACTTGATTACTTCATACCAAAGAGCCCCACGACAAAACAAATATCTTAATTGATTTGTGTAATTTATTTTAATGCACGTCAGATGAGCTTCAATGAAAATGAATGCATAAATTATTTATTGCAAACTTCTTTTCAATCTGCGCTTTTTGTCATTTTCCGCTTAGCTGCACACAAGGCCAACAACAACAATGGCGATATTAATGCGGACCGGCAACAAATGGCCGGCCGCACCTTGCCTACACCGCGCGGCCAAATTGTTTTGATTATTTAAAGTTGAAACAAACACATACATACACACAACGCCACCGATAATAAAATATTTATTTAACATACAGTAGGAGTGTGTGTATGTGTGTGTTAAATCGCCAGCGTGTTTCCTTTGCCGCTCCAGTATGGGGTGCACAAACATTTTAATTACATTAAGTGATTACACTCGTTAATTACGAAAAAATGCGCTGCCGTTCGAGCGTAAAATCCAACGCAGCCACCACAGACGCCACCGCCGCCCTTCTCGCCACGGCTATGAGCATTCGCTGCTGTGTATCTGTGAGCGCTTTTGTGCTTCGCTTTCGTTATGCTTTCGCATAATGTTTTACAGCTTTTGTCCTTTCGCTTGGCTTTTCGCTTCTTCTTCCGCTGCTTTGAGTCCGCTTTGCGCGCTCCGCAAAAAGCAAAAAGTGAGAAATTATTTAGAGACTGAAAAATCGGCCAAAAGCAGCTGCTGCAGCCGTGTATATTGGATTCGCGCGCCGTGACCGCTGTTGTGCTGCCTTCTGTTGTGTTGTGTTGTGTTGCGCGGGGGCAGTCGTGGCGCCGGACTGGGTAGTTGGAAAGTAATCACATGAAATCGATGCAGGCAAGCAGAAAATATCAAAGTAATCAGCCGTTTAATTGAGATCAAAACCGCAAACCGGCTGCAGAAGAAATTAATTAAATAAGAAAATGTCGCGCGGCGGGGAGGGAAAAGTGGAGCGCAGTGGCCACATACCAAGCGCCGCCGCGTGCCACATGCAACATAAATGATCTCTCTTCAAAAGCGAGGAAGAAGATGAGCTCATTTAGCTGTCATTTAACGGCGACCTCAATTTGATTAGATTAAAAAAGTATAAACATTTTTTAACTGCGCCGTAATTACATGCAAATAACAGCTTTTTGTTTATGAATTTAAATGCCGTAATTATTATTGCATTTAAATTGATTTTATATAAGAAAAAACTAGAAGCTTCATTTCTCGGTTCTCTAATGTCAGTTCGGTGCTTTTTGTCCTACTTTATTTTTCCATTGATCATGAAGTAAAGGTTTCTAAGAAAAGTAAATTCACCTCTCCTACAAAACTCTCTCATAAAAATTTATACCAGATCATATTTTCGAAATTCGAAGGGAAATATTTGAAATTTGGAAGCTAACTTCGAAAAGCGGAGAAAATATTTTTTCAATTATGACTCAGTGTTACGTAAAACCTGGTTTGGCTCAATTTCGAAGTTAGGTTCGAAAAAATATTTTTTTTTTTATTTTCCTTTATACATATAATTTTTAACCTAAAATTAAAAAACACTTAAGATATTTTCGAAAAAATTATGTAATTTCGAAATTATGTTCGAATTTTTTTTATTTTTCTCATTATTTATTAAAAATTGATAACCAGAAATTTAAATAAAAAGTTTGATTTTGAAATTTCGAAGTTATTTTCGAAAAAAATATATTTTGGTATTTTTTGTTGCAAATAATTGATTACAAAATATTAAAAAAATTATAAAAATGTATCTTAAAAAATATTAAGTTTATACCAGTTCCCTAATTTTAGGAGTTTTTATTTTAAATTTAAAAAATCTGATTTTTATATAAAAAATTTTTATAAAAAATGCCAAATCACATGTGAATCTTCTATAATATAAAAATGAATCGCAAAATGTGTTGCTAAGCGCATAACTCGAGAACCGCTGAACCGATTTGTTTTTAGAGGTACCGGGATGGTTCTTACGGAGAGAAAAAATAGAAAAATTGCTTGAAAAAGTCTTAAATTCACAATTTTAACAATACAAACAATTGTGTCGTTAGTCTCGAAAAAAGTCGAGAAGGGCCAAACCGATCTGGCTAATTTTAGTTTTGAAATATTTATGGAAGGCCAGGGAAGGATTAGAAAGTAAGTATATGTATTTTACTGGATTTTCAATTCGCTAAATTTCTAAAAACTTAACACCCTTAAACACGCCTGTGTTCCAGCAAATTAAACGAAATTCTGCGCTTGTAGTCTCAATATATTTAAGAGCGCTCATTTTCATCTTCAGGTAACGCTTATTTCGTGTTCCAGCAAAAGTTTAAATTAAACACGTAGCAGAGTGCGCTCATAGCGCCGCCATCCACATAAGTCCCGAGCGTGCCAATATTCGTAACGTTTGCCAAAGCGCCATCGCTCAGCCAATTCAATGGCATGCACACATACACACATCACTCGGTACACATAAATATAACTGTATAAATATATGAAGGCATCTTGTATTCAGCTGTCATCAGCAACTTCGTCGCTTTATGACCCCTACACTGTCGGCACGTGAACTCGATGGCTCATGCCATCCATTGGTAGGTGCCACAATCACCCATCCACTGAGGCGCGCTCTCACACTCTCGCTCTTCAACTTTGCAGCTGTTTGTGTGTGTGTGAGTGTTTGGGTGCTGCTTGTGACAGTCATTAGAGAGTTTAGTTGTGCCATGCCCTGCCGCCTGCATAAGCTGTGTATCGTTGGCAATCCCGTTGTGCCGCTTAACTGTCAACGACCGACGAAATGTCAATGCCGAAAACCCATCAATACGCTATCAGTGGCCCTCTGTCGCTCTCTATTTTTGTGTGTTTGCACAAATGATGTTTATCTTACAGTTCGTATGCATAAGTTGACTAAGCTTTTTGGGATGATTTTGTATAAATATATATGTGTACTATTTTAGAAACCGATTGAGAGTTGAGGGTCGATTCTTAAAGGAAAATATTCGAAAAACTTGTAAATGAAACGGAAGATCCAAAGTTTAAAAAATAATTATTATTTGAGATATTTTGATGGATAAATGGATCTTTATTCGGTTGAAAGACATATCACCTCATGCTCTAGACTCGCACTTATTCAACAGATTAAAAATATTCATCGATTCATCGATCCAAAATGGTAGACATGCTATATACGAACTAATCAGAACCTGCTTCCAAATTCCTTGGAACTCCAAAACTGCAGTTGATTACTTTTATTATGATAGTTCTTTACAATCTTTGAAAAGAGTTTTTTTTTGAGTTTTGAGACTCACGAAATCATATACACTCGCTACTTCTCCCATTTCTCTCCGTGTATATACACAAATATTTCTGTGATTTCATGGCAATTTGCCCAACGTATTTGCCAAGACAGAAATTTAGAATTCACATTTAAATTTTTCTGATTATAGAACATTACATATGTATAGTAAATCAGGTCTTGCTAGTTTGTGTGTAATATCTAAATATAAACACCAATTGACCTTTGAGCCCAAGGCATAAAAGTTGATCCCATAAAGTTGTTGCATGCCAAGAGCTGAAAGAATTTAAAAATCCTTAGAGCAAATGTTTGTAATTATTTAGCTCCGGAATGAAAAAATGGCTGAAAAATGCGGAACGAGAAGAATATCTTAACTCGAAAACTTTAAAATTGGAGAGTAGAGAACCTTAAATTGAACTAACTTTTGAAAAAAGTTGAAATTGAAATTGAACTAATTTGAGTTATGACACTTTAATGATAAATAAATGGCATGTAAAAGAATTTTTTATGAGAATTGGCTTCGGTAGTGTCTTTAGTTGACTATATGGAAGTGTTATAACTATAAACCTGTTGTCACCTTTAAGTTTCTCGGAGACCCACATTTGACTTTAATCGTGTTTAATTTTTCAAGGATTTTGTCCATTTGATTGAAGTTATACGGACAGGCAAAGAGATATAACTAGGACTCCTTTTAATTTATTTCCATTTTTGAGTAACGCAATAGAGTTAAATATTAAACACGAGTTAAACTAAGATGCCGCTATAAACACGAGTTTATGGCTTTGAGTTTATGTGTTATGTGACTTTAATTGGTGATGTTAAGAAATCTCATAGATATATTGCTCTTTAAATGACTGTGTGGACTTATTATTTAAAGTTATAAATCTGGTTTAAAGGAAACTCTGAAGGGGTCTTTACAGTTTTCAACAGCTATTGTAATATATTAAATCACATGTATCATTGTTGAACTTTTACATAAACATCAAATAAAATAAGTATTTGAGATAAATTTGATCTGCCAGTAAATTCTTTGTTACGAGAAGTGTTTAATATTAACCACCAAAAGGGTTAAACACGAGTTTTTGCCAAGTGAAGCAGCATTAAATTGAGTGAAATTTGTGACTAATTGAATCATTAAGGTTATTACATATCAATTAATATTCAGATAGCCAACAACATATAAAAAAATCGTAAGAAAAAAAAACAAGTCTCAAAAAGTTTAAGATTTAATATAAGATATTATTGTAAAATATTCTCCACCACATTGATTTGCAACTTCTTCAATGACAGTCTCATAAAAGGCCAAACCTTGCGCACAACTCAAAGGCTGCTCATTAAAGAAACCAAAAGAGCGCTTTTGCGGTCTTAAACCGATGCAGTGCTGTTGGCATTACGAAAATTAATTTTAAAGAAACATTTCCGTATCATAAATCGACGCAGAAAAAAATAATATTTCTGTGTATGCGTGCATGAGTGCAGAGTCATAAAAATAAATATGAAAAATTGTCATTACATTGCAAGCCATTTGCGAATACTCTTAACGGGTAAAAGCAATAACAACAAAAAAAACCAGCAACATAAATTTCATTTAAGCCTCCTGTTTCCCATGGCAGCAGCAGCAGCGTCAGCGCGCGTCCAAAGCGCAACGCGCCTACCGTCGTCCGTTGTCATTTTCATTATTCCGCCAACTTCCTCATTTCGTGACTGGCGACAAAATATATATACGTATATAAATGTTTTTGTATGTCCTTTTGTTGTTGTAGTCGTGGTTGCTCGTTTGCATTGCGTTGCTGCTGTTGCTGGTGCATCGCTTATGCCCCGACATACTGCAAATATAAATGTAACATTACACCAACAACAACAACGACAACGCCAACCGTTATTATTATTGTTGGCATCGCGCAAAAATCTGTCCCAAGTCCCCAAACAATTTTTTAAGATGTTTCATGACTTTTTTACGCGCCGCTGACTTTACGCCATTAATGCATGTTACCGACCGCCACCACGCCGCGCCGCGCTGTACTCGCATACATGCAGCGCCCTTTCCTACGCGCGCTCAACCCTTTCCACTCCACCGCGGCGCGCTCACCCTGTTTTGTGGGCGCACTTTAAACGCCGTTGACACACGAATGCATTGGCAAGCAGGCGTGCAACTGAGTGTTCGGTTGTGTGTGTAAGTACGCTCGCATTTGGCCCGGCTTATAGCGCATAAGTCGCATTTGCCGCATCGCAGCACACTCAACTGCAGTGAAAACCAATAAAAAGCGCAGCGCCGCAGAGCAAAAGTAAACATGAAAATCAACACAGCTACAACAACAACAACATAAGCAATTACAACAAAACGGAAAAAACACTCGCCATAATGGATAGTCATTGAGCTGGTTGTAATGCAGCGTTGCGCGTTGGCAGCCGCGTGTCACCGCCTGCCTGGCGGAAAGCACAGCACCAATAACAATGCGTCACCCCATGTGACACGCGCGCCTCACCACCGCCCATCACATGCTTCCGCGCCACAACAACAGCAACAACATGCAACATACAACAACACCACCACAACTAAGCGTGTTGCGGTTATGAGGAGACGCGGCGCGTTGGAATCAACGAAAAGCTGCATAAATGGCGAACGCGCCGCGCTTTATGCGGCGTGGGGTGGCGCGTCACACGCGGTGTTGAGTTGGCAGCGCGCAGGTGTGGGACCAGCACAATTTACACACTTTGGGACAACACCTCTTTTAACCATGGCAGCGAGAATGCAAAATATGACAGGCGGTGTGAGCGCCATGCAACAACAAAGGAAATACAACATTGTTGCAAACTTCAGTGGAGCATCCATTTGACGCTTTGATGTTTGTAATTTTTCCTTAATTTTTCATGTCATTTTCGACGGCTCTCCAAATAAAATATTATAAAAAACGGCGCGGCGTAGATGGGCGATACTCTGCATATGCACGCCGCTGATGCGCTGAGTGATTGGTAGTGAGAACAAAGCAGAAAATTGCTAAAACATACACTTAACGGCACTTCATGCTGGCGACTACAATGATATACATATATGTGTATGTGTTGAATATGAAACATTGCTTGACATGTCAAAAGTTTTCGGCGCAGCATATTCATGTCTTCATCTAGCACTTGCCTCCATAGCTCACTTGGCCAACTGTGGTTATCACAATTTATGCAATCATCTCTGCTGCAGCGCCTTCACAGCGCGGAGATTGTACACAGAGGTCACAGTCGGTCTAGCAGCTTAGTTGGCGTTCAATTTCATCTCGCTTGCATCATATTTCATTGCAAGTGACAACAAGCGGGGAGGTGATGCCGCTTTGCTTGATCTCCTTTACTCTCACATGTAATTTATATTATCTCAAAGTAGAGGAAGACACTTGTATTAGGAGTTTGTAATGTTGACATTTATTTTCTACCTCCCGCTCGTTTGCTCTCTTTTGGTTGACAAACAGTGTTGCCATTAAGTATGCATATGCTTATTTTCGAAAAAGATTTATCATCAGCTGATAAGGTTAGTTTGTTTGAGTGTATTAAATTTAAAAAGCTTCGAAACAATTTCATTTCATGCTCAGATAGTCAGGAGACTTCATAAAAATGTCAGTCACAAGTCATATAAAATACTCAAAAATGGACCACCATAGTAAGACTTGTATGAAAGATACTGTTGTATAGATTTAGGGTCTCCTAATTAATTAGAAATTGCATTACTCTCTTAAAATTTACTTATTTGTAGTAGAAGCTCTTTGACTTGGATGGACTTTAATGGAGTGATAACTGAATTACAGCAAAATTGACAAAAGGTTCTTGATATGCCCAAAGAAGACTTGCTTAGAGAGCATGAAAAAATGCATGAAACTGATTACATTGTGAGCTGAAAAGCTTAAAGTATTCTTATAGGCCTCATAAGCTTCCATATATTGAAAACAAGAAGCTGAAAATAAAGTCACGGAATTTCATATACAGAGGTAGTCAATATTATTTACACATCCGACGTTTTTTTACAAGTTTCACACAAAAAGCATTCGCTTGTTGTTGTTGTTGTCGCAGGGTAACAAAATGCTATATTGTTGTAAACCTTGATCTATTCCTGAGCGAATGAAGTCAGTTTGGCAAGAATAGCTAGAAATATGGTGGAGAAATAAGCAAATGAAATGAAGACTCACAGTAGTCAAAAGTATTTACACACAACGTGAACTCTATTATCCTGTTCTTATTTAATGATATCTTTAAAATTTTAATGTTCAGTATAAGTTCTTATTCTAAGGCGATAAATTCATAATTGGTTACTTTACTATTGGCATCAATAACCGACTGCTTTATGGTCCGAATTGATTCAACCCAATTTTGCGCTAAATTAACAGTTAATTTAGACCAAATGTCCGTAATTTCGGCGTTTTCGGATATTATATCGATTGTTCTCTGATATTTAACGAAACCACGAAATGGATGATTTAAGGTCCCTAAATTAGTAGCAAATCTCCAAAGCTTAAGTAAGAAAAATTTCCCAAAAAAATCAGCATGTCACTTCCGATCTATTTACCTCCTCTAAACTACATTATTCTTCTTCTCACGTGGTAAATGAATAAAGCGTTTACTAAAGAAGTTCTGGAACTAATAATTAATAATTTATTTCCCCACTACAGGCTTTAGGATGCAATTTAAGGCAAATGATAGGCATATCGCTTTTTTGGTTTCGGAAATATTGACCACTTTATGCACAAAGTAGGCATTTATGTTAACTTTTTTTAAGATCCTGAGCAGTGTAGCATCATTGACTGTTCATGCAATATGCTCATTCGATGGTGCTGCAATATTAGGACGACTAATTGTGAGATTTTGTATGATAGTTCATACTAATCTTCTACATTATCTTGGAGTTATCACAGGTTTCTGCTCAGTTCTCTTTAATTTATCCTTTATCCTTGCAATTGTTCGTCCCCTTCCTTTTAATAACATTATAAACAGTATTCCTTTAAATTCTATAAATTTTTACTAACTCCGAAGCCAATACACCAGTCTTAAACTTAGTAACAGTCTCCGATCTAGTTATAATCCATAATCCTTTTTGTTTCGGCTTTTTATTTACCAAGTTTAATATTTTAAGGTTTTGTTAGTTAGTTATGAATGCAATAGAAGCCAATCACTACTCTTGCTTAAACCAAATCCAAGAATAATGGCTAAATCGCGCCCCGCCCCACGAAATTCGAAATTATATTCGAAGAGCTCGTCAATTTTTTCGTGAGTGTTCCACAAGTTCAACAGCGATTTGTTTCGACTTAAAAAGTTGCGGCGGTAATTTTATCCTACAAAAATAATAAAATAATACCAGAATTTTATAATTTTACCGCCACGGTGCTTACACCTTCGCTAGGAGTTTGATTAAATACGAAAAATTGAAAAATTATTACTTGTAAATACTTAAAAGAAGATACCATCACCAGAAAAGTAATTATTAATTCATAAACAAAACAATAAATATTAACAAATAACTGTCGACTCTTATATTGTTGTGGCATAAGAAACAAACTGTTTTCTTAACCACATCTTGGCAATCTATCCCTACCCAAGAGTACATGAATTATATGTGAATGCGATCAACAAAACATTAATTTCCACATGTGATTCGAAATAAAATATGTCACACAGTAGTAAGAAACGGCATGAAAACAAAACCACAAACAAATCTTAAGTGAGGCGACATGAAAGTCAAGTCAAACGTAGCGACCCTACGACTTAAGTGATTTCTCTCGACTTTTTATGTTGTCTCATAAAATTCAATTTACTGTCGCAATGAAAACTTTTAATGACCCTGTAAAGTGGCAACCCCTTTCACTGCGACGAGTTGTAGCCATCATTTCAATTTAGATATATGACCGCACGTGCGCCCACACTCAAGTATATACCAACAAATATATTTAAAATTTAGTGTTGTTTGTGTTTCAAGTTATTGTGTCCATAAAGTAGTGTGTGTCTACAACTATTGTCAAGCAGTTATTGAGTGAAATTTGCATTAAATTAATAGCTCGGCTGTGCGAAATGATTTTAGCGCTTAATTCGATTGTATTACACTGCGAACATGATAAGCTATTAAACGAATGTCTGTAATGAATTGTTAAGTTGTGAGCGCGTATTTATTTGGTTGAGAGTTATAATAAAAGTTTAAGGCAGAAACTAAGTTGTTAATATGAGCTTTGATTACTAGTAATATTAATGATAGTATTGCTATAAAATTTTTGAGATTAGAAGTATTAGTTGGTGAGAGGATTTAGTGGTAGAATCGCAATTATCGGAAAGTACGAGGAACGTTTGATAAGTGCAGTTTTGGATGGATTAATGACCTTCAATCACTTTTAGACCCGCTAATCATTGGTAAATCGATATAAAGCATTAGTCTTACACTTTGTTTATCTCTTATTATATTTCTTTCTCCATCTCATCTCTGCCTCATAACTCTCTTTCCTATTTTCCTATCTATCCTTCTCAAGGAATCTGTCTCTCTTTCCTATTTTCCTATCTATCCTTCTCAAGGAATTTGTCTCTCTCTCACTCTCTTTCTTATATAACTAACACTCCCAAGAAATTTATCTCCCTATCTATCTCTCTTTCGTATCTATCTATCCCTCCCAAGATATTTGTCTTTCTATATCTATTTGTTTCTCTTTCCTATCAATCTATCCCCATAAGATATCTGTCTCTCTATATCTCTTTGTCTCTCTTTCCTATCAATTTATCCCTCCCAAGATATCTGTCTCTCTATATCTCTTTGTCTCTCTTTCCTATCAATCTATCCCTCCCAAGATATCTGTCTCTATATCCCTCTGTCCTCTGTCTTTATTTCCGATAAATAGATACTCGATCTCGAGCTATGAGAGTTTTTTACTTATATATTTGTTTCGAAAAGGCAAGCTCATGGTTCCGATAATCCGGCCGCCTGCTTCTAAACTACATCTTGGAACCTTCCCACATCCAATAGTACCCAAAAATAATCGCTTTCTTTAATTTAAAGAAACAAAAAATATAAATCGTAAGCACCACTAATTTAGCACATTTTAGCCTCGGCACATTATTCATGGCACATGATCGGCAGTGCAGGCACGTCTCACACACTCGCGCCGCCCCATCGCCAAAGCTAAAAACAAATCGTCGGCAGCTTAAGAAGCGGCGGAGGCGAAGGACGGCCGTGGAATGCATTGCATTAAATGCGTGTCATGAATTATAATTTCATTTGAACTTTACGCTTTCGAGTGCCATAAATTACCTACTGCACTCAGAGCAAGAAATAATAAAATAATAAAAGCTACAAAAACACAAATAAATACCGTTATAAGTACGTACACGAAGCAATTTCGGCAGCGCATAAACAAAATGTAGACACTTTCAACACACATGTGCTTGAGTGTTTGCATGTGCTTGTTTGTGGGGAACATAATAAATTTTGATTTCCAGCTTTTAAACTTTGAAATATTTTGTTGAAATTCGATAAAGAAATGGCGACTAATTGCTGGTGGAGTGTGGCAATAAATTTCGTGGTATAAAAATGTATTTGAGTTGCAGAAAACTTTCGGAAAACTTATAATTTCAAACAGTGTTGCCAGATTGCTCAGAAAGCGCAAATGAACTTTATTCTACATACTTGAACTCCGAATTTGTGGAACGTATTTAAAATTTAAATACACTATTAATCATATATCAACACATTAAACCCGCTATTTATACTATTTATTGGCCTCAAGTAGTGCTTAATTCAGCAAAAGCCAACACTTCATTATATGCATTAAAATGTTTGAAATCCAATCCTTTCAGCTACTAACTGCTTACATAGGCTTTAATGAATTGCCAACCACGAAAAAATAAATAAATTAGACCACAACAACAAACACAAATCACACACAGTGGTCATTAGTTATGCACGCTCAGTGCTGCCAAATCGACTTACAAGCCAATAGCGGTGCGCTGGCGAGTGCATACAGTCCAAAGCGCTAGGCGTCCATGGCGTATGAGTAACATGCGCCCAAAAACGGCATACAGAATGCAATTTATATGTTGTTGCGTACAAAACGCCAATTAATTACGCTTATAATGCAGCAATTTAATTACCAACGGCGCGTATTAGTGAAATCTACTAAAATCTGTGAAAAAAGCTGCATGCAAGGCTGCAATGCGAGCATTACGTAAAATTTAAATGTAGCCGGAAAATATGTCACTGGCGTTTAATGCAGCCAAATTTTGGCATTTAATTCGCTATTTTTTTGCTTTGTATACACAACAACAATAACAAAAACAAATATGCACAACAATGCTTACAATTATTTTCTGATTATTATTAAATATTGATCTCTAATGCATTTGCGTTGTCCATAATTAAATTTATTAAATGCAATTCATATTTTTATTTGAAAGCTAAAAGTTTTAGCAACTTTTTTGTTGTAATTATTAGCAAAGCAACTATTTTGTGTATTTTGCGCTTATGTCACAAGTTTGAAGAAAAAATTGCGCTTTATAATTGAATTAACATACTAAATAAGCAATAAATAGGTAAGCAATTAATCCAAATTAACGCGAAATTTCATAATTTTGTTTTCGTAAATTCATTTAAATTTATTTTATTTACTGAAAACATTGCTTTTATTGCTACTAAAAACACAGCTTCGCCATTAAGCTTGTTATCTAATGTAACACCTTTGCGTTGTTCTTGGAAAAATATTTTATTAATTTTTTACTACCAGAAAATTGAATTAATTTTTCCTATTATGTCATGATTTCTCGTAAAAAAATGGATTATCTAATATATTTATTTTTTGCCTACATACCGGATCTAAAATTTGCAAAAACATTTAAATTAATTTTTTTCCAGAATTTCCTAACTAAAGTTGTTATTTATGTTTATGTATCCGACACTAACACATTTTTTCACTTTATTGTAGTTCATTAATTTAATTCTTTTCATTAATTATGCAAAAATTATTATCATTCCCTTCCTGCTTTATGGTGCAGAAGCTTGGACGATGTCAACATCAGATGAGACGACACTAGGAGTTTTCGAGAGGAAAATTTTGCGCAAGATTTATGGTCCTCAGAACATAGGCAACGGCCAATACCGCAGACGATGGAACGATGAGCTGTACGAGTTATACGACGACATTGACATAGTTCAGCGAATAAAAAGACAGCGGCTACGCAGGCTAGGTCATGTTGTCCGAATGGACGAAAACACTCCAGCGCTGAAAGTGTTCAATGCAGTACCCGTCGGATGAAGCCGAGGAAGGGGAAGGCCTCCACTCCGTTGGAGGGACCAAGGTGAGAGCGACCTGGTTACACTTGGGATCTCCAACTGGCGCCGAACTGCGAAGGAAATAGAAGAGTAGCGCGCTCTCATCGATTCGGCAATAACCGGCTAAACGGTTGCAACGCCAATCACATACGTACATTGTTCGGCATTTCATAATGGAAAGACTTACACCTAAACAACGTTTACAAATTGTTGAAATTTATTACGAAATTTCACGTTCTGTAAATAATGTGTTTCGCGCGCTTCGCTCCTCTTATTACCAACATAATCGGCCTACTGAATCGGCCCATCTTGGGACCCAGCATTCAGTATTGGATAAAATATGACCAAATAGACCACGTCCAGTACGCACTGAAGAAGATGCAGCAGACGTGGCTGAGAGTGTACACGAAGACCGTGGAGAGTCGATTCGGCGCCGTTCGCAGCAACTAAGACTGCCGTACGGAACGACATGGAATATGGAATGGAAGCCGCTCGAACTTCCCTAGCGACATCGCTTCGCTCTATGAGCTTTTGAAAAGTTCGAAGAAGATCCGATGTTTTCGAGCCAAATTCTGTTCAGCGATGAAGCCCATTTCTTGCTCAATGAGTATGTAAACAAACAAAATTGCCGCATTTGAGACGATAAGCCATTTGAAGAGATTCATGAGCTGTCAGTTCATCCAGAAAGAAAGCTCATGGTGTGGTTTGTGGGCCAGTGAAATTATCAGTCCATTTTCCTTCAAATATGATGACGGTGAGAACGTAACAGTCAAAGGCGACCCTTATCGCGACATGACAACCGACTATTTGATGCCTGAAATTGAAGCTCGTGATCTCAGCGACATTTGGTTTCAAAAACTTCCCATATATCCCATCAATCAATGTATTTTTCGAAAAACATTTCAGTGAGCAGATAATTTCACGTTTAGGCCGGTCGATTGGTCCCCAAGTCTAAAGTCTCTGCGGACAATTCCGCTTCAATTCAGGCCTTGGAGCAAAACATCATGGATGTCATTCGCCAGCTACCAGTCGAAATGCTCAAACGAGTAATTGAAAAATGGACTCAACGGGTGAACCATTCTAGACGTAGCCGCGGCTAACATTTGAAGGAGATAATCTTTAATAATAAAAAATAAATGTCTACGAATGTGCTTTCGAATTAAAATAAACATTTTCAATTCAATTCGAATTTCCTGTGTTTTTTCTTAACTACAGAACCTCGAAATAGATAACCCTTTAGTTTCATTTACAGACGCAGGAGTTCTCAATCTTCGATTTCAGGAGCTAAGATCATAGATACTCAAAGAAAAATGGTGAAGTTTGTAGAAAAAAAGAAGTGAAGTATAAATGTATTATCAACAACAAAAATAACAAATAGAAAAACTACGAAATATTAATTTCAAAGCATCTTTCGCAGAATTAGGCTCAGCACATGTGTACCTTTATGACACCATTAAACGACAAAAAAAATTTAATATTTAATATAAACCGCCAAAATTTTACGGAATAACGATTTTGAGAGTAAAATTTCAAACTCAACTCATACCGTCATTATAATAAACAAATAATCGAGTGCGTGTGAATACTACATATCAAAATTATGCTCCTATGCTATGCCTCTAACAAATAGTTTGTTGATTTACTATACTCGCATCTATGGTCAAGCATCACGCTGGCAGCTGCGTAATTAATTTTGACCGTTAGTTATTAATGTGACACACGTCAATAATAATTATAAATAAATCAGGTCCACAACATCCATATACATATATCGTATATATATACTATATAAATATATATTTGTGACTAAACACAAAATGACGGCTGAACGCTATTTGCCAATGCATAAATTAATATCAGTCCATGTAAATATTGAGTTTTATACCTGAATTTGCCGATTACTAAACAAAATTTAATGGAGCGGGGATTATTAGAACATAAAAGAGAGAAGATTATAACGCATAAACAGTTTTGTTCATAAAATTTTTAGAATTTGATGGATTTTCGCATGTGATGAAAATTATTTTTAAACACATACATATATAAAATTTAGATTTTGTTATCATGGACATTTTCGCATTAAAATTCGGCTGATTGATGACAGTGCGCGGATAAAGTATTGTATTAACTCAATAGCATAGAAAATATTAAAAACAAATAATTCAAAGTTATTAACAAATTTTCTATTAGAGGTTGTAATATTTTATAAATTCAGTAACTTCATAACGGTGTTAGCTAAACAGTATAATGCTTTGAGAGCAAAATTCTTTGGCAAACTAAATTTTTGTAAAAATAATAACAGATGTAATTTCAATCAATATTATTCTGAAATTCGTATAGGAACAAAAATGCCGCTATAATGGTAGTATATCTTCAGAATTGTGATTTTTTGCGCACATAACAATATACAATATAGTGAAAAAAAATTAAAGCGTTGCCTACATTTAGGGTGAGATTAGCGAAGGCATACGCCCAGTACTTCCCCTCTCATTGATATCAAGCTAACATGAGGGAAAAAATTTATATGTGAGAGAGATCAAAAAGAGTTCAAGTATCATATTCAATACAATTTACAAAAAAAAAAAATAATTTGAACCAAAGAAAAACCTCTGTAATTCAAATAATAATTATATTGAAATATATTTTTATCTAAAAGCGTACCATAAGCCATAACAGTTGTTTATGTAAGAATTTACAAAAATCCCTAATTTTTAATAGCAAAGAGAGGTAAGTACAGAGATCCATCAAAGCAAAGAATCTATACTGAAACCTAAACCACTTATATTTACAGAATATTTTTTTCTAAATAAAATCATTTAATCCAAAAAATTATTTACCTTCCAAATCGCCACAGAATATTTTAAATTGTACTAAAAAAAAGTTTTTTGGAAAAAATTTCGAAGAAAAACTCGAACGAAACGAATGGTATTTTCAACAGTACATACCTGCAAAGATAAAGAAAAATTTATATAATTAACAAAATACTATATAAATTTATAGCAAAAATGTAGAATATCTGGAATTTTAAATACATAAAATACTGGATACATAGCTAGTTAATAATAGCATAGCAATATTTGCAAAAGATATAGCAATTAAAATGCAAAATGTGTCACAATATATGAAAATATTTTCAAAGACATATACAACAATCCACTCGTACATATGGATTATGTATGCGCATAACTAATAAATTTCAATTTCGGCACTTAAATAAATTTAAATTCTTACGTAAGTGAAATATGCTTTTAAGCAACGAGAATTTATTAAAAATTAAACTATGTCAACGCGACGTACATACAAACATACAAATATACATTTCTCAAAAGCTACCAAAGGCATAAAGAAGCAGCAAATCTTCTGTGTCAAAGAATGTGATAATCGGATTTGCCAAATAAATATGTAGACTGCTGATATGGCATATGAGAGACAAATAGTTAGATATCTACAGACAACAGTGCAAAATTAAATTAGATTTTTGCTGCACTGCACGTTTACAATTTTAAATTGCTACTGCTGATTTAAAGTCTACGAAATAAATAAATGGAAATATATATATTATTGTTTCAGTGGATTTTTGAAAATATGTAGTCTAATATATGGTCTTAATATGGACTAAATGTGATGTATATTTATGGCTAACCATATACTAATCGAAATTGAGTGAATGAAGCAAGATTGTTAAAAAACGTTGCCTACATTTTGGCGCAATAACAATTAGTCGCACAGCTTATACTAAATTTAGAGAATTTGCACTGGTAGCATATATAAAAGTGGAATCCCAGATATCATTTGGAATCACACTGTAAAATTAGAAATCTGCTAACAACGAGTAGACTTCGGAACCACGTAAACACAACGAAATTAAAAGTAAATGATACACAGATTCTTGGTAACTAGAAATACATACGATTTAAGAGCAAAGCAAATAACGAAATCAAAGACAAATCCACGCTGACTGGAATAACAAAGAATGTAAATTATTTTCTGCAACCAAATTACGTGATTGGACTGTCGAAATTGGAAAACAACACACTCGCACATCTCAACATATGACCGAGTATAAGTGGCAGCCAACAATGGCTATTAGCGTGTGTCGTGCACGAAATGGGTCACATGATGAATTTTTAACAACAACGCTTGATTAGTACCAGGTACAGAGATTTTTCGGCGCTGCACAATCGGGGGAAAAAAACTCCAAAATGAGCTTAAAGCTACGAGGCAACCTGCGCATTTTGGGCACAACACATGCCAACGAACGCAGGTGCATACAATACACTGGTATACATAATGCTAGTAATTTGGGCTAAGGCGCTGCTGCTGTCTTGCTACAATTGCCAACGGCGATGAGCTTGCCACATGGCTAAAAGGAGGAACGAAAGCCAGCAGCGGGTTGCAGCTGGTGTACAGCTGATTTTAACCGTTTGATGGCATGCTCGAATTTCGCGCGACCCACAGGCCACCCGAAAACAGGCAGCGCGCGTCGTATATTTATACGCGACCTGACTGCGATTTCATGATTACGCTTAATTAAGCTGCTTTCCACTGGCGCTCTGTTTGCGCTGTTGCACGTGGCGACGCGTGTGTTTTGCTGTAGCAGCATGTCATGACGTACCGTGTTTTCGGCGCACAACAGCAGTAGCAACAGCTGCGCCAGGAGTACGAAGCAGCGCTACAAGCGACGCTCATGTCATGTTGCATGCAACAGAGCGACAGTCAGCCAGGTAGCTAGCACGGCGCAGAGATGCATTGAAAAGTTGTTCCCTCAACAGCGCGTTATTGTTTCGTATGGGCTCACTGCTGAGCGCGCGTAGTTTGAGGCAGGTTGGGACGCGGCCGTTAGCGTGTGGCATATATATGCTCATTATGCGAAAGTCGCTAGGAAAACAATGGCAGTCAGTTGTGTACAGTGGCGTCTTTGCATTTCCACTTGCTAAGACCGGTTTGGTGAAACAAGCGCCGCACCGACAACAACAGCAATAATAATAACAACAGCTGCAATGGGTAACGCAGCAAATTAGAACAATAACTGGCGCAAAGCAAACAACAAGCAAGAAAAACAAAAAATCCGCAGCATGTTTGTGGTGAAATTACGTACCGAGCGCGCTTCATACACAGACACACAGCGAAACATACAAGCCCACATAAACAACCAAGTAAATGCGCGCGCTTGCTAATATATGTGCGCGCGCGCTTCAGAAATACCAAATGAAACCGTTGGCATTGTGGCGCATAAACAAAACACGAGACATTCGCCTACATCTGTATGTAATTTGTATGCGGAAACGGATGTGAGGGCATGCAAAATGCAGAAATTTTTCACGGATCCCAGCGTAGCGCAACAATAGCAACAATATTACGTTGCATACCGCACACCGCGCCGCAGATAAGCCATGCCGCGCGCCGCGTGCCACATGATTGAGAAATCCACACAGGCGGGCTATTGTGCTTGCGTAAGTCCATATGAGCGCCACATAAGGGGGGAGGGCAGTGTTAGTGGCACAAATTCCACTTCAATGCCTAGGCGCGCGCTACAAATATGGCAGCACAAGAAGTTGTAATTAAATACATGGCGAGAGCGCGCGCTCGTGCATCTGTATAGCTTAGCGCTGATGGGCGTTGCAACGCGGCGCGCATTCACAGCCAGACTTGACAAATTTGCAGCGAATGTGTGTCAAAGGAAAGCCATGTGCAAATAAATTATTATTAACTGTCAACTGAAACTTTCATTTTTGCCGTGATACATGCAACATGCTGCGCCATAACTTGCATACATGCCAACACACACCCATACTAGCGCACTGTGCATGCTACGCAAACTCATAACTCGGCACGTAACTGTGCAAAGTGCAGCAACAAAAGGCAATCAAGCGACCGAGCGCAATAAATCTCACCAAGCACTAACAAAAACAACCCGAACAATAACAACAACAGCAACAAGCGCACATTTTTAGTTTGAATAATGACATTAAAACGCAAGCAAAGGACATAGGAAACTCATATGAAATGGCACAATAGCAATGGCATGATATATGGTAGAAGCTTACACAGTGCTTGCAGAGCGCGCAGGTGGCAAGCGTTTGAGGAGAGTTCGAAAAGAGGTGCACACTTTCGCAGGCGATATATAGGCAATCATTTTATAGTGCTTGTAGAGGAAATATGATTCGATGAATGTCGATGTCGCATGCTGGAAAGGAACGTTATATTGGAGTTTTTGTTGTAGTTGGAGGCAAGACTTTCTTCGCATGGTTTTTGAGCACTTGCAAATGACAACTATCGACTGAATGAAGTATTTGAACATTTCAGTTTTGGATAACCCACATAAATGTGGAACCAATTTGCTAAAGATAATCAAAGTATGAGCTTCTACAGTCTTCAGCATAAGCTGTCGAATTGGTTCTATTGGCTGGTTCTCTCTCGTTACGACCCATTGCAACTTGAAACTATGTTGTACTTAATTTGTTCGAATTCTGTAAATATTACCTCTCTCTTGCTCTCATTATAATCAGCAATCATTTCCGGACACCTCCAGCTTCAGGAATTAATAAAGCGGGGTATATATTATATACATTAGAATCAGTTCAGGATCACTATATCTTACTTTATCACATTATCAATCAAATGATCTTAATCTTTAGTACCAACTGTATCTATCTCTACCTATATCTCAACGCCTATCTCTCTATCTCTATTCAATCTCTATCTATATCTCAATCTCTCTCTATTTCAATCTCTCTCTCTATCTCTATCTCTATCTCTATCTCTATCTCTATCTCTATCTCTATCTCTATCTCTATCTCTATCTCTATCTCTATCTCTATCTCTATCTCTATCTCTATCTCTATCTCTATCTCTATCTCTATCTCTATCTCTATCTCTATCTCAATCTCTCTCTCTATCTCTATCTCTATCTCTATCTCTATCTCTATCTCTATCTCTATCTCTATCTCTATCTCTATCTCTATCTCTATCTCTATCTCTATCTCTATCTCTATCTCTATCTCTATCTCTATCTCTATCTCTATCTCTATCTCTATCTCTATCTCTATCTCTATCTCTATCTCTATCTCTATCTCTATCTCTATCTCTATCCCTATCTCTATCTCTATCTCTATCTCTATCTCTATCTCTATCTCTATCTCTATCTCTATCTCTACCTCTATCTCTATCTATATCTCTATCTCTATCCCTATCCCTATCTCTATCTCTATCTCTATCTCTATCTATATCTATATCTATATCTCTATCTATATCTATATCTATATCTCTATCTCTAGTAAATATGTTGATCTTTTTCTGACACAAAAATGTGTCACAATTTAAAATCAAGTAGCGTGGACTTATTTGAGTAAAACTGATCCTTTCACACTTGAAAGAAGGAACTCATTTTAACCTAAATTTAAAATTAAAAACCATGATCAAGGTTTGATTCCAAAAGAGTAAACAGTAAAGTTTAAGAAATTACTTATACCCTAAAGCGTACATATCTATCTTGTATACCATCAAATCTACATCAGCATTAGCCTTAACAAGGTAAACAAATGCCAAAAAGCCAGCATTTCAGCGCGCCATACAAATGTGTAATCAACACGCACCGCTTGCGTGATTTATCTTCCTAAATTTTGGCTAAATCAAAAGTCAGATTCTTATTACAATTTTATATGCGCAAACAGCTTCCTGAATACGCCGCCACACCCGCCCGCCCCGTTTCACTGAAATTGAATGAAATGAGTTGCTTTGACTCACACTGCCGGCAAGTTGCAGCCTCCTCAGATGTCACAACAAAGCAGAAGTTCGAAATCACAAACAAAAACACATATATCAAATACACGAGGCGCACGCAAACATTCACATTTGCAAGCAAAGAAAAGTGAAATTCGCGCTTCTCAAACATTTGTTGGCTTACAAGACTGGCTTATGGATGCAGCTTCGCATTGTGTTGTTGTGTATGTGTGTAGCGTGCGTGCCACCAAAATAAATGCGCGAAATGCGTGCCACAACAGTCCATATGCCAGTTGCCATTTCCTGTTGATTAAGCGCGTATAATAGCTTTGTAGGGAAGCACGTTCCGCCGATGGAGGTAAGTGAGAAATCTACTCGCTTTTCCGTTATCACATATATGACACAGTATGATATTTGAGCATGTAAATTAATAGCAAAAAAATATATATTAAAAGTAATATGTTGCAGAAATTAATCGTTTCTTTCTTTCTGATTATGAAGGCGTTGGGAACTTGTTATATTAGAAATATATATTTTGTTCTTCAAGCCTCTACACACGCTCCGTCCTCGACTCTTAAGCGCGTACTTGGGAGGTTTTGAAATGTTGTTCAGCCAACAGCAGCGGGCACTCGTTACTCGATTATGTGGCACGCGAGTCTTTTTGATACCATCACCTGGGAACTATTTCCGGAATGTTGAGATTCTAGCAATAAATGTAGCCTATGTTACTCAGGGTGAATGTAGCTTTATAATGGTGAAAGAATTTTTGAAATCGGCACAGTAGTTTTTGAGTTTATTCATTACAAACATAAAGGGTGATTTTTTAAGAGCTTGATAACTTTTTTTAAAAAAAAACGCATAAAATTTGCAAAATCTCATCGGTTCTTTATTTGAAACGTTAGATTGGTTCATGACATTTACTTTTTGAAGATAATTTCATTTAAATGTTGACCGCGGCTGCGTCTTAGGTGGTCCATTCGGAAAGTCCAATTTTGGGCAACTTTTTCGAGCATTTCGGCCGGAATAGCCCGAATTTCTTCGGAAATGTTGTCTTCCAAAGCTGGAATAGTTGCTGGTTTATTTCTGTAGACTTTAGACTTGACGTAGCCCCACAAAAAATAGTCTAAAGGCGTTAAATCGCATGATCTTGGTGGCCAACTTACGGGTCCATTTCTTGAGATGAATTGTTCTCCGAAGTTTTCCCTCAAAATGGCCATAGAATCGCGAGCTGTGTGCATGTAGCGCCATCTTGTTGAAACCACATGTCAACCAAGTTCAGTTCTTCCATTTTTGGCAACAAAAAATTTGTTAGCATCGAACTATAGAGATCGCCATTCTCCGTAACGTTGCGTCCAACAGCATCTTTGAAAAATACGGTCCAATGATTCCACCAGCGTACAAACCACACCAAACAGTGCATTTTTCGGGATGCATGGGCAGTTCTTGAACGGCTTCTGGTTGCTCTTCACCCCAAATGCGGCAATTTTGCTTATTTACGTAGCCATTCAACCAGAAATGAGCCTCATCGCTGAACAAAATTTGTCGATAAAAAAGCGGATTTTCTGCCAACTTTTCTAGGGCCCTTTCACTGAAAATTCGACGTTGTGGCAGATCGTTCGGCTTCAGTTCTTGCACGAGCTGTATCGAATAACACAAACCCAATTGCTGCGAACGGCGACGAATCGACATTTCACGGTCTTCAGCCACACTCTCAGAAACAGACGCAATATTCTCTTCTGTACGCACTGTACGCATTCGTGTGGTTGGTTTAATCACTACATAGTATAAAATAAAGTCGCATTTTCTGTCCCTATATCCCTATGTGCGCTTAAATCTTTAAAACTACGCAACGGATTTTGATGCGGTTTTTTCCAATAGATAGAGTGATTCAAGAGGAAGGTTTATATGTATAATACATGCTTCATATACTAAGGCAACATTGCTAATTTTAGAGGTTTCTAACATGATGTCGTAAATTAACGTATTTTTTTGTGCTTATTTAGCAATTTAGAAAAACGCTGCCTAAACCCTACGAGTTAGATCAAATTAATAATGTACTACAGTACTCGGATGCATAAACGGATTTAGAGTTAAGTTTAAGGTCAAATGAGTTGATTTTTTGGTTTTGACAAATTGCATATACAGGGTTCCCGTATTGCCAATTTTTCGCTAAAAACCCCTACCCCACTTACCACCGAATTTTTGCGGCAAACGCCTGGTACTGTGTAGTACTACAGTAACCGGTAATTGGTTACTTTTTGGCACCGGTTTTTTTGTGGCACACCTGTGGCACTGTGGGTAGTCGGATGGTGTAGCGAAAACCGGTTATTTGCAAAAACTTCGAAGAGTGGGTAGTCGGTTTTCGTAGAAAACCCGGTTTTTTTGGGTCGGTCAGTGGTCGGTTTTGCTCGTGCATTTCTGCCCGAAAACTTCTCAACAGATTTATGCCGCACACCCCGTATATCTGGAAAATACGGGCATATTTATAAAACGTGGCAGCCCTCAATTTAATTCAATTCAGAATTTACCTCGAGTAGAGTATTTGCCGTTTATGCTTATAGGCTTTACCCATGTAGAATATAACCGTGTAGAAATAAAGCATAAACGTAGTATATGTGAGCAATGTAGTATTTTGCTGGTAACAATATCAGCATCCCGTGCGAAGCCAGGGCGGGTCGCTAGTGTCCAATAAAGTAAACTGAGTGCGAAACTTGGTCACAATCGCATTAATTGTTTGCTCACTTGGTCGATTATGTAGACCATAAATCGGACGTAAAGCGCGAAACACATTTCGAACCGAACACTGATTTTGGTAATAAAATTCAATGATTTGCAAGCGTTGCTCGTTAGTAAGTCTATTCATGATGAAATGTCAAAGCATACTGAGCATCTTTCTCTTTGACACCATGTCTGAAATCCCACGTGATCTGTCAAATACTAATGCATGAAAATCCTAACCTCAAAAAAATCACCCGCTACATACAAATCTTTCCTCTTTATAATAGTAGTATAGATAACCAAGCGCCAGTAAAGATACCGGAATGCAAGTCTTCACAAGAAGGCCTGCCTTGGAGGTGTGGCATAGCCCATCTAAAAAATGTTAAAATCGGACTATAATTATTCAAGTCTCCTGATATGGAATATAAGGGTTTTAGTGCCCACTGAAATATCGGTAAATTTCTCAGATATGTTATGAAAATTCAGAGAGAATCTTTTTTCTGAAATAATATCTATCAGTCCAAAAATTGTTAAAATCTGGTCATTACTTCTCCCAGCTCCCATAAACCGTGTATGAGATTTTCAACTTCCGGTTGGCTTTATACCTTATACATCGGTTACTATGTGAAGTATCTTAGCTAAATTTAGTAAACTTTTAGTCTGGAATATAATACGGCTTGGTGTCGAGAATGAGTGAAAGATCCAGGAATTACCCTAGGTCCATATACTAGGGTACTATACGAAAATCATTATATAGTTAGTTCTAGTGCACTTTATACCAAATATATAGGACTAATTGAGTGTTATCTTAATAAAATTAAATAAATAAATTTTGAGAGTATAAAAGATTCGGTTCCACACGAACTTTGCAGTTCCCTACTTACTTAATTTTTTTTTAATTATTTAATTTTAAATTTTTTATTATATTTTATTCTAAATTATTTATTTAAAAGAAATACTATAAAAAAATGTTACTCATACGCCATGGTGTCTCCCTGCACACATTTAATTATTGCATGCAATAACTGCATTTCCCCTACAATTTCCGCGCCAATTTTGTGTCGCCTCTTTCACTGTTTTCGCTAACGTTTCATACACCAGCATGAATTTGAATAGGACTTCGCCACATTATTTATCTTATTACATTTAATTCTATTTTT
Source organism: Zeugodacus tau (assembly GCA_031772095.1). Classification (NCBI taxonomy): domain Eukaryota; kingdom Metazoa; phylum Arthropoda; class Insecta; order Diptera; family Tephritidae; genus Zeugodacus; species Zeugodacus tau. The sequence goes on from CM062649.1 coordinate 82,993,285, forward strand.
TGTGTGTGTTTCTCAGCTGCTTTTGAAACTCAAAGTGCCATTAACCATTTGCATTCAGAGCGCGCGCACGCCCGGCAATCATCTCCAGCGCGTACAAAGCGCAGCTAAGAAAAACAAAAGCAGAGGAAGAAGAAGAAGCATAAAGCAAACGAAAAATATATATGTATGTGTCTGCATCTTATCAGTCGCCTGAAAACCCTGCGGCCAGCTTGCAATTAGGTTTATTCAACTCTCCTATTTCTAGCAAGCGCACACAGCAAGCAATCTTCTGCTGCTTTCTCATTCGCAATTTCTTTTAATCTAAAGCGAAAATTTTCTTAGGCGAAGTGGCGTACAAATTGCAAAATAAATACATGAACTGCAGCTATGATGACAATTTATTTAATTTTACTTTGCGCTCGCGGCGATTGTCCACACACACTGGAAGAAAGCGAAGGAGCCAGCGCAGACACATAAAGGAATACTTAAAGCACGTAGCAGATGAAATTTTTCTTTGTGCAAAATTGTAATTATTTAGATAAATGTTGCTGAGAATGTGTGAGTATGTGTGTGTATGTGTGTCTACCATGTAGACTTTACATACATGAATTATTGTTGGCAACTCTGCATGCTTATTGGTAGGCTCTTTGCGCTGATTCAACACACGTTGCGGTCGCGCTGAGTGCTAGCGCACTGGTTCATGTCGCGGCTCCAAGTTCAGACCCTGCGGCGCTATAGTCATAAAAGTGCGCTCACAAAGACGTCGCTATTGCTTTTTTAAAGAATACACGTTTGCATTTGCATGAGGCTAAGTGTAGCAGACGCATTTATGAATTATACTAATCATTATTTATTTACACACACACATTAGGGTGGGCGCATTAGAGTGAGACGCCAAAGACGGAATGGAAATTATACACTTAACAGGCTTTGAAACATAACATAAGCATAACATAACATATTATTACATAACATATCATAACATATTATTACATAACATAACATAACATAACATCACATAACATAACATAACATAACTTAACTTAACATAACATAACACAACATAACATAACATAACATAACATAACATAACATAACATAACATAACATAACATAACATAACATAACATAACATAACATAACATAACATAACATATTATAACATAACATAACATAACATAACATAACATAACATAACATAACATAACATAACATAACATAACATAACATAACATAACATAACATAACATAACATAACATAACATAACATAACATAACATAACATACATTAACATAACATAACATAACATAACATAACATAACATAACATAACATAACATAACATAACATAACATAACATAACATAACATAACATAATATAATATAACATAACATAACAACATAACATAACATTAACTAACATAACTTATTTTTTCCAATAAAAACAACAACAAAAATATATTATTTTAAAAAAATCATTTTTAATATTTTTCTAAAGAAAATTAAATCTTCTAAATAATTTTATTCCCACCATTCTACAATATCCTAGTATTTATTTAGATTCTCCTTGAGAAAAGTAAACAAGCATGAATGAGCTTACATTTTTTTGTATTTATTTACTCTAACCGCCGACCTGCTCTAATGTAAACACCAGCAACGCTTGCCAAAAGAAAGCAAAAAACATAAAACATAACTGCCTTACCGCAAGCTAACCTCAAAAATTAAGTATTTACTTAAATGCAAAAAATTCAAACAAATACACAAAGTAAATAAGCGCAGAGAGACTAAGACTGGCGGTTCAACAGCGAGTACGAGTACTAAGATAAACTTTGTGTAATGAAAATATAATTTTCTTTTTGATATTCCGCTTTAATATTTTTTATTTGCTGCAATTACTTAATTCGCTTAATATTTGCGTAATAAAATATATATTGCTTGTTTACTTGGAGGGTGACATAAGTTAAAAATTAAAAAAACTGTATTTAAACACCCTTATTTTTTAGTGATTTACTTAATTGTAATAGGTTCACATAACGGTATATTTTAAGTTTTTTGTTTCAAAATCATCATGTATCTCTATTTAAAGCATTCTTTATCACTTATTTGTTTTGTTTTATGTCATTCTTCAAGGCAATAGATGATATGTCGGTTCTGCATAATGTCAATATTAAATATTAAATAGACTATAACTTTATAAAGTAATGAAAAAGGATTTACTAACTAATAAAGAGGAATTTTTTTTATGGACAAGTATGCATATTGGGTTCGTAGACACATTATGGGACCCTAGACTTTAAATTATGATTTCAAGATCAAGATGTGCAAGAAACGATCACGTCGCTAAGAAAATAGTATAAATTGGATCTAAAGGCAGATTTGTCAGAATCTACAAAGTAAACTCTGTGGTACCCACTCTAAAGCTCCGCTCGGTGGCTTCTGAAAAACATTTTTCCCATCAAGAAACTTGATGGAACGACCCATAGGCAACTTCTCATTCCAAACCTTCTACTTCGGATGTGGTTCGGATCGGTAATATGTTACAAAGGTTCAACCCACACTGGATTAGTCAAAAACGTATTTGACTAATAAGACACTAAAAAGTATTTTGCTGTGGGTTAGCCCAAGCGAGTATGTGTTTTTGTATCGTCTTGTTCGGTATGGGAAGTCGCATATGAAGCTATGGGATGTCGCCGTACCAGACAAAAAAAATACGTCTTAACAAATCCGGTGTGGGTTGAGCCTTACTGCAGAAGAATCAAAGAACGGTATCACAAAATTTTCTCAATTTAGTGTAATATATACTATGTAACTTTGTACTAATGACCTCGTGCCACAGAATAGTTTCAGTTGAGATTTCCACAACATCTTTTTGGAAACCCAGAGATAACTTATTGGTGAAACTTAAACCCACTAGATGGCTGATTAATACTAAAAAATCGAATAATTACTAATAATTACGAACTTTTATTTATGGTCTGATTTGACTAATATTCAAGACATATAGTATATCGGTGTCAGATTAAGTGAAGAACAAAATTGGTAATTGGTGAGACTGTTAAAGGACGTAGCTAACGTTGTAAAGTTCTGGGAACTGCGGGACACGATTTAAATGTCTATATTTTTCAAACGAAGGGTGTTCTCTTTTTTCTCTCTCCACTTTTAAGGTATAACTATATAGATTGAATTTGTTACGATTTTGTACTTTTTTCTATATGTAACTATAAAAGGGTAGACATTTCGGGAATTAAGAACAGAGTTTTAGCCTTTCTTTTTTTCTGCTTTATAGGGAGTAACAAAATAATAAAAGTTGATATTTGATAACCAAATGTTTAGAAAATCGTTGTAAGAAGTACTCATATTCGAAAAATATGTTTTTCAAAACAATCCCTTTAAAAAAGATCTTACCAAATCTTAACTATTAGACTTGTCAAGAATTAAATCATTGTATTAGGTATAAAAGCTTTTCAAAATTTGTTTTTTCGAACTTAAAGCGCGGTCGTTGATCAATACTTTGTAGAGGCTCAATATTATTTTGAATCTATTCGTTTTTATTCTTTATTATTATTTAATTATTAATTTTTAATTTTTTTATGCTATAGGGAATAAGATATATCTATATTACATATAAGATATATCTCTATTACAAAAACCTGTTAATTGAGCAAGTACGAAAATTCTGTTTACATGTTGTTCTTGAAAAAATACCATTTGGGGGATGATGCACAAAATTTTCCCTTGATCTAGGATTTTTATTCTGAGAAATTTATTTTGGTTTATAAATGAAATCATTTTACACTGCAGCCCAGAATATTCCAAAATTATATTTAATTAGTTTGACCCACCAGCTGTCATTTACACTGCATAAAACAGCAAAAATGGTTGAAAATTGGTGAAAATTTACCAAATCATTACTGAATTCCACAAATTTGACTGAATGAGCAATAAAATAAAATAGTAAAAAAATAAATATCTGCAAATTTTCTAAAATTCAGCCAAAACTAAAAAACTAAAAAAGAAAACAAGAATTTAGAGAAGCCAAAACCAATTTTGCTAACCGTCTACTACAAAATCAAAATCAGCAACGCAATCAAATCAACTACAAGTAAATCAGAAATCAGCAGGTGAAGAGTTGCATTTTATATTTTTAGCAGCGCACAATGTCTGCTCCTACACACCAACACATACATACATAACAATGGAATTTTTACTTTGAAACCCGACAGACTTTGATTGGATTGATGGATTTTTTCGATTTGAATTCTCATTTCCATGCCAAGTGACTGGCTGTCAGTTTGATTTTATTTGCTGATTGTGATTCATACTGAGTACCAGAGAATTGAGTAGTAGAAGAATTCACTCGCACACAAAGGTATTTATTGCAGCGCAGCAAACTCTCTGTCGGGAATTGTTGTAAGCGGTATTGCCAATGAAATTACGGTAAGCTATAAAATAAATGAGTTTACAACACACAATCGCATTTCGTAAATTTCGTGAATGTGTGTGTGTGTGGTTAGAAAAATGCTAGATTTCGCAAATAAATTGTAAGCAAATTTGATTTAAGTGACGCAGCAGTGGACCAAGCAGTCGCTCTCGGCGCTGTTGCTGCAATGAATCAGTTTAATTGTGACGCCAAAGCGAGTGTAACGGAATGGTCAGAGCAATGACAACAACAGCGACAACTAACAACATGTTGTCAACTCGACAGCGCCCAGCAACTGACCGCGCTAGTCAACTTACCCACTCATAGAGAGACCTCCTCACTACCAACCGCCCACACAACCAACCGTTGCTGTGTTGCTGATGATGCGCACAAAGTATGACCGCGGGCACAAAGTGCAGATTCTTTGAAGTGACTGTCGTTCCCATGGCGGCAGTAATGCAGAAAAAACAACACACATACAACCAACAAAAACAGCAGTAACAGTGTGGTAGAAGCAAATAAAAACCCGAGAATTGTCAGCAATAAGCAGTATCTACTCTGATAAGCGTAGCAAATTAAACAAAACGAGCGGCAACCAGCAAACAGCAATAATAACAATAACAAAATGGCAAAAAAGGAATATGCAAAAAAGCACAAAAAACACACAGTTAGCATTTGCCACAATGCAATGTGGGCTAACAAAAATATCAACAGCAAAGCAACTTGAAAATGCCAAAGGGAAATGAATTGTCAACAAAATTTGCATTTGTTGCAGCGTGGGCGTCCAAGCGGGGAGGGGAGAGGGCGTCATCACTGTCTCCAGCGAGTGTTGCAGTTTTTCGGTGAGCGTTTTGTAACACAAGTTGTTGTACAAACACAATTTAACAACTGTCTGCGCTAAAAGTGTGGAGCTAGAGGGCTAAAGAGGGTCTTCTATTATTACTTTCATTATTTTTGCCTTATTTGTGACAGCAAATAGTTAATGATGAGCATGGAATTGAACTGATATATCTACGAGTTTATTGCTTTAATAATCTTAAAATACTCGACTAGAAATTGCGGTATACTTATAATATCAATATTATAAGTAACTGAGATATCGAGTATTTGGAATTTATGTTTTGTAATGCAACCCTGGATACAAACCTATATTTTTCCAAGATGATAAAATAGTACCACAATTGATAAGGTTATGATAAAATTTCATTTAATACTAAATGAAGGTATGTTATGCAAGGTTAGTTTAGGTTGAGTTAAGGCACATAGATATTTTAGTTTAGGTTAGGCTAGGTTAGGAAAATTATAGGTTAAATAAATGTAAATTATGTAAACGTCAAATTCCATGAATATATCATCCTAAAACAAATGAATGCTATATGATATTCACAAATACATTAAATAAATACCAAGCAATGTGAACTCTAATTAGTGCTAAGATGTATTGAAAATTGTACATATATAACAATTGTAAGCATTAACGGTGGAAAAAAATCATCCAAACCACTTGTAGAAGTGTTGTCCAGTAACCTGACTCATTCGAATATAAATCAGCTTATGCCCACTGCTCTGGTTTGATACATTTCAGAAACACAAAAGCCATTACCTTGCCGACATAGGGCCATGAAGACTTTACACTATTACAATCAGTATTAAGTATTAGCTATATGTAGGAAAAGATAATATTTTATCTATTGAGAAATGCCAAGTACACACCAAAATATTTCGACCCAAAACGTTATTTAGATATGAAGTAGAAATGACATGGTGAGAGTAGATGTGAATTAATACATTGTCTATACAACGATATGGCTAAAAACTGAAAGATTGGAAAATCGGAATCCAATATGACTTATTTAAGTATAAATTACACAGCCTGACAAAAAAGTGTTTGTTATGACCTAAAGGTCTTACTATGTGTACGATATGTTTTTGGGTCGCTGAATCCGAATCCGTGATCCATTTAACCCCATCAGATCAAGGTTTTGACATAACCCCAAAAAACCAATATGGCGGACAGCCATTTTTTATATTCATCAAATTTGTTTTTGAGGATTACGAATTCGGTGTAGGTTTGTCAGAATTCAAAATGACGGATTTTTCCAAAATTTATCGGAAACGCTTGAAACGCGTTACTCGGGGGTTCTCGGGGTCGTTTATTCCGAATTTGACGTTACTTTTTAAAATAAATAAATAAATAATTAAAATAGATAAATAATAAAATAAAATAAATAAAAAATGGATTCGGATTCAGCGATCCCAAAAACATAAGGTACACATAGTAAGAAAATCTACTTATAACTTTTTCGGCTCTTAAATGAAACGAAAATCAAAATACAAAATATTTTTTTTTGATACTACCAATTAGGGCTATATGACAAACATAATATGAAAGAAAATGACATTCCTGTTAAAAAATATAAATATAACATTTCTAATTGGCGCCTTGAAATTCCATATCTAAATCCCAGAAGACAACAGAAGCGCAATTTAAGGGGTAAGGTTTGTTTCGTCGAAAAAGACATTTTTTCATGATTTTTTTTAGAAAAAATTATTGCTGTAGGTTTATTTTACTTATTATTATATGAAAGTACAACATTTGAAGGATACTTAAAAAAAGTTTTATCGAAAAATAGCGAGGAATAACGGATTTATCGTCGATCTCTGCAGGCACCTCGAAAAGAAGTGTTTGTGCGGTGACCAGCCTACAGCATCGCTGGATCATCCGAAACCAAAAAATCAAAATGCTTTCTTTAGTTTATTAGTTTATCTTTCAATTGACGTCGAGTTTTTTTTAATTTTTGCTACCATTTTCAAGCCAAAATGACGATTTTAGACTAAAAAATCGACCTATTTGTTATTGTAAAATTGTTAGTAATTAAAATCGAGAGTAGATATGTAGAATATTTGTTCAAAAATTCAAAATGATCGATGCAGTAGTTTTTCCTGTAGGCTGGTCACCGACTTTAAAAATTACATATTTGGGAAAATCGATTCAAAGTTTTGTACACTCAGCGCAGGTAGCTGGAGGTACCGTTATTCAACCTGCTGTAACTTCGTTAGTTTTTCTCCGAATGACCTAAAACTTTAACACAATATTCTTGAGATGTTGATGGTTCAGAAAAAAATATAAAAAATGAAAAAAAAACAGTTGTCAAACCTTACCCCCTCCCCCCCTTAATAAATAAGGAATGCAAATAACATTTTTTGTTGTGATCCACAAAAGTCAAAATTATTTTCTCGTCAGTCCAACCAACCCCGTCTAGTTGACATTGTTTTTACGCTGAAGGCGTGAACATATTTTTTTTCAAACACTTTCAGCTTTGCAATTATAAATGCGCAATGTGCTGCGAATGCATTACGTCAACCCACAAAACACTCGATACACTTCACTAATTTCGATTTCGACAAGTTGCATTTTGTGATTTTATACATACAGCAATTTATGCGCACTTTCATCGATGAATTTTTTGTTGTATTTTTTTTTTTTTGAATGAACACTCAAACACTTGGCTGCATTTTTTTGTAATTTATTTCCCCCAACTCTTTTGCAACGAGTCGAGAAGGCGATGCGAATATTTTAAATGCTTCTTAAAAAAGAAAGAAACAACTCGACAACGCTGTGTGCAGCGACACAACTCAAATTGTCTTTTGTCGCGCACAAAGCAAATATGCGAGCGTTCGAGCGTGGGTTCATATTTGTCTCGCAGCTGACTGCCTGTTTACATATGAGCACACACACACATACACTCATACATACAGGTAAGTGTATATATTGCAATGGGGCGTGGCGCAACAGCATAGCAGTGGTGGTGGGCGGCAGCAAAGTAAGTTTGCAATGTTCACCGACTTTTTTCCCTTCGATTTTGTCTTTCATAATCCCGTTCGCGCCCATTCCACGAAAGGCGCCCCAATGCAGCGGTGCTTTGTTATTGTTTTTGCAATTTTATTTCTTTTAAGTGCAAAATGTTGGTAAACAGAGGTGGTGCTACGCGCAGAAAGGGTGTGAGTGTAACTGTATTTTTTTTGTTTTTGTTGTTCTTGTTGCTGTTTGTTGAAAAGAGATTTTATGCATTTTTTCACTTTTGTGCCATTTTTGAACAAGCGGACATTGGATATAGGCAGCTGTTATCCCTTCTTGTTTGCTTTTTTTACTTCAAGTATTTACATCTCGTTTTATGGTTTTAAGTCCATATCAGTTATATGTGTGTTGCAGACCCCTGTAGGAAAAAATTTTGAAGTAGCGAAAAAAATATTTCATAATTTTTTTTATTTCGAGTTTAGATTTATGGTTTGAGATCTTCACTCTGACGCAATTAAATACCTCAATTCCAATAGAATTTTTTTCTAGCACTTTTAATTCCATCAAAATTCATTCCAAGTTTTATTTTTTCATGTTTTTTTTTACTTCTGCTGTCTTTTATTAAGGTTTAATAGCCTTTGAATTATTTATCGAAAATATCGATGGCTTAGATGTGAGATATATTTCTCAAATACTCAGGTTGTTTTTTTCTTTATTTAAGACGGAACAGATTGCCTCTGTATTATTCAGATCGATCTTAAGCAACTATATGATCCGTTTGTGAGATCAGAACAATATAAAACACTAATTGATTCCAAATGTCGGTTCATCGAAGACGGAGTACGGAGTATTTCGTGCAAATAAGTCCTATCCCAAAAGTATGGAAAGTTTTACCTAGCCAGAGTGATTGCCAATATGCCTCTTATGAAACGATCCCGTTATTTACTGTCCAAAATCAGTCGAACAGAATTCTTGTAGACTTGAAAGAAGGCATAGAATTCTATTTTTTCACATATAAAGCTTACGACAAAATCCATTAAGGTTTCCTGACTGAAGGAAGGACCTCGAAAAAATTCACATTACTTTGTTCTTCAAGTAGACTAACCTTGTAAAAATTTTATTGTTGGATTTCTTTTTCGTTAACTATTTATATGAATTCAAACAGTTTCGCTACAAGAGAACAAAAAAATTCTAGAGAAAAAATTTGTTATGGATAAAATCTAAAATCTGTCGATTAGGTGTCCAATAATTCTATATAGAGACGCGTCCCATCATTTTCATACATATTAAGATTCGAAATATTATAAATATACAAGATAGGATCCAAAAGAGGATATAACGTATGAAATGGTCTAATTGTTACCTTAAGCACTTAAGACTATATGGAACGAGAGAAGAAATAAAAAAGTTAAAAAAATCAGATCATAATCAACTCAGATCTTCTTCATAATTCCAAATTTAATAAAATTTCAAATAGAGATATGCTGTTAGACTCAGGGATAAATTGACCGCAAACTCATTGGTTTAAAGAGGATTAGTCCTCTCAAATGTAATACAAAATTCCAAGTTCCGTTATGTTCAATCGATTACCGTAACTTTTTTATGCCAGCACTTTCCTACCGGTCACTTCCACACTAGAGATACTAGACACATTCGCCTATGTAGCACCGCACTGCTACCACGATAGAGGCCAGTGCGATAAGAGTTGAGCTTGTTTACTTGCTTGTGAATGTGTGAGTGAGCGTGCCACAGATACGAGTACGAGTACGTATATTGTAAATGAAATCGCTGAGGTAAATGTGTCAGCCTCAAATGCTTAAGCAAAGGCACCAATGCCCACAAAATGCTGAAGCATTAAGCCCCGTAGCACACGACGAGCCAGAGCAGAGTGAAGCCAGCAGAAAGGATTTGCACATGCTCAACTCAAAGCGAGGAGAGAAGGGGGGGCAAAGTGTTAGCAGGGATAAAAGTGTGTGTGTGGCACATATGTAACTGCTACTACGCTTCGTGCAACGCTGTGCTGTGGTATCAAAAGGTGAATTTGTTTTGCTATTCTCTCAATGGCGATTCTTTCGACCCTCGGCATTTAAGCAAATCAAATACGACGATACCCTTGCTGTGCGCACAGCGGACAGTCGCCCCAGTCGCAAAGCTTAGTAGCATTTTATTTGCATGACTTCCCTGGCCTGTGTCTTGTATGACCTGCACAACAACAACAACAGCAAACTATTACACTATGCTTTTTGGCATAGTTGCTTCGAATGTTGCCAGTTAATGAATGAGTTTGCTGATTTCTATTTTTATTTTCATTTCATTCCCATTTCTTCTCGTGTGTTTTTCAGTGCAAACAAGCAAATATCGGCAGTCAGCAGTGGAAGCAGCAATTTGCAACAAATTGATTGAACTTTTTTCGCTCACTCTCCCACTCTCTCTCTCTCTCCACCTCATCATCATTAAATTGAAAATTGTTTGTCGTGTTTGCAGAATTGCAACTTTTAACCGAATTTTGCAAAAGCATTTTCACGCTTCAAAGTTGCGGCAAAATGTACCGTTTTGTGTGTGTTTGTTTTTAATATCAATGTTTGGTTTCATTAATTAATGCTTACATAATAAGAAAAGAAATTTAAAAAAATACCTTTTTTAAGTGTTTAAATATGTTAAATCGAACGGAGAGTAGGTGTGTGGACCATGACTTTTAACTATTGCACTGTAAAGTTTGCAGTTCGTATCAAATTTAAGAGTTGTAAGGGTAAGATATATTTTACAACCACAGGGGTCTCGAATGGGACGTGGGCTGGCTGAAAACTGTTAGTCCATGCTGCCATCGGGAGGTTTCTACCTAAGGTTTGGCTTTATTGTTGAGTGTTCGTTGTTGCTCAATAGCAGCTATATGGCAGTGGGGTCATGCGACCCGTGCCGATGATCAGCAAAGAAGGAGGGCGTGAAATAACTCCATCTTAAATGGTGCTTACAGATATCAACAGTAAGACATCAGACTTGTGTAGCGGAGCGCAAGTGGACCTACTTCCTCAAATCAGTAGAACCAAAATGCGGGTATCTATTTTACAAATTAAAAATTATTTTATAAAAATTAAAACAGCAGAGGAGTTGGGCGATCTTTCAGATAAGTCGAGAAGGAACTAGTCGTTCGTGTAAGAGCTATTAACAAGACAGGAGCTAAGCTTGTTATGAAGGCAAAGGCTGGCACTATTGCTGGAGCTGCAGCTAACCCTAGCTCTACAAAGGCAGTAATATCAACGGCAGCCGGAACCAAGCCGAGTAACCGGAAACTGGTTATAAAGCAAAAGGGGAAGGGAGAAAGCAAAAGGGATATGTCTAATAGGAGCTCCAAAATTCCATTGATTGTACGAAAGCGGTTCTTCCAAACTGGAACTGGAGAAGCAACGGAAAAAGATAGATGTCAGCAAAACGACCGAAAATAAAGGTTCATATACCTAAAATATAGTTTGCTGATGTGAATAGCATCATAATTGGAGTCCTAGATGATGGTGACCCCGAAGGTAAAATTTCAGCTGACAAAAGTGGCGTTGGAAGTGCGTCTTGTACAGATGCTGCCTGGTACCAGGGCCAATTCAAAATGATAGCCTGTGGCGACGTAAGATCGGTCGGCACCGCTATAGGTAAAATGGGTGGGCTAATCCTGGAGCAATGGTGGTAGAGGTCGTCAGGAAATAAATTCCATCCCGACCAAGAGCCTGGATTGCGACAACATAATCACAGCCGGATGATGCAGCTTATAAGAACAATTATAGTAATTATTTTGTTAAATACAAAACTCCTCAGAATTCAATGAAAGATAATTCACACACAAAAAACAAACCGGAAATTTAAGCACACACACACCCAAACCGCTTGTCCTAAATATTAATACAAAACACTCACTCATTTAAAGGGAAGTCAAAAGAAAAGATATTATGCAACTAGTCTAGTGCCGGACTACACTTGAGTTTACGCTTTTAATGTATACAGCACTCGACTGTCTTCAACATTTCACTCTCACTCCATGAATTATACACCATAAATGCACTTGAATATATTGCATTGCATTAATGAAAGGAAGGAATAAATGTATGGACTAAAGGGAAGCAAGTGTGAGAAAAAATTAAGAAAATACACTTCCTAGTGAAGGGAGATAGTATGAAAAAATAAAAATAAAAATAAATAAAATCCACTCAAAATGCGCACGAGGAAGTTAAAAAGTGAAAATTTAAACTCACATGCAGGCTCTTAAAGAAGGAACTGAAGAAACTTCATATAAATTTGGTATATGTATGTGTGTTTATGCCGTGGCCATAACTCAAGTTAACGTCAACTCATTTTCATTTTGTGCAAACACATTTTGAAAACATTTATTTAAGCTGCCAACCGCACCTCTCTGCTGCCTCTCCACTCGCTGCTTAGCAATGGAATTCCATTGAAATTCACTTTCAAAGCGATTTGACAATTTTGTGATAAGAAAATGGAATCGCCAACACCTCGCCAAAATCCAAAATCCAAATAAATACTTTAAGACACACGCAATGCAAACTATTTGAAATAGAAAGCCGACATTTACCCGCCATTAGCTGCACAAATGACACCAGTTTTCGCATCAATTCCAAAGCGCCACACAGGCACACATACAGAGTCGAGGCAGGCTGGCAGCGCTGTGAGTCACGGCACACCCACTTATCTCGTTCTTCACAAATCCAAAATCCGCCGAGCAATGGTGTGTTCGATTTGATCCAAATCGATTTTGCAGTGGCTCAAGTGTTTGCTTGTAAGTGTGGGTGTGAGTGTATATGACAGAGTGTATGTATGTAAGTGTGTGTGTATTTGTGTATCGCTCTAATCAAGCGTGTATACGACAAAGCAACAATCAATGGTCTGTCCGTCAGTCAGTCAGTCAGTTAGCCAGCCAGGTAAACACTGCGGTGGCGGCTGCCATTGTACGTATATTGACGCTCGCGACCCTCTCCTGCCCACACTCCGCTCACTCTCTTGTAAACGCGAACAATATTCGCCGGTGTGTACAACAATTCAGCCCAAGTTTAAATAAATTACATGGTATTAAGTTAAATTGGAAAGGCAAAGCAAATGATTTGGCATAGGCCGATGAACGGCAACAACAAAAGCAAAGAAAGCAAAACATAAGCGACAAGAACAGCAAAACATAAGCGACAACAACAACAGCAACAGCATGAGTGACAAGCAGCCGCTACAGGAACACTGAAACAACAAGTCCGACAAACATTTTGCGTAAGTTGACGCTCGGGAATTTTGCAGACAATCAGCGTTGCAAGCGCCAACGTTAATAACAACAACAACAACAACATCGAGTACACAACAGCAACAATTAAGGCAATAGCGAGTTGGGTTTGTCAGTTCGCGAGGCGAAGCGAGAATGTATATAAGTATATATTGCTAAGCAAAGCAAGGAGTGGCGGATTGCCTTCGAAGACTGAACTAGAAATGACTTGCTATTTTTTACTTGTATTTGTTTTTATAAGCTATCGACCCCTGTAGTAAATCAAGCTGTCTCCAAGATACTGAAGATTCACTCTCTTTCTAAAATATGAATTTTTTTCAATAATATTGAAAATAAAATATTTAGCTATATTAAATGACAATCATCCTAAATGTAGGCAACACTTTTCACACACAGATGATTTATCCAATTTTCACAGCTCATTTGACAATAAAATCTGTTGTAATGTTTTGCATTATACCAAGTCAACATACATTTAAGTAAAAAGTGTCACTTTTTGTAAATAACGATCAAGTGAAGATCAAGGAAAGTGCAATTGGAAGCAATCTCATAGATATCCTGAAAGTATGTAACCTAAAAAGCTCTGTATAGTCCTTAAAAGGAATCTTCTGTCTATTTTTCCAATATTCTTATTCGCTCTATGGAGCTCCTGAACAATGACGTGGCTGTTATTCAAAAAACCTACAAACCTCATACACTACGACAACTAAGAGGCTAGAAAATACTAGGGCCTATTTATCATATAAATGAAGACTATCCAGAGACTAGAGATTACTAGGGCCTATTTATCATATAAATGAAGACTATCCAGAGACTAGAGATTACTAGGGCCTATTTATCATATAAATGAAGACTAACCAGTTCATAAAATGTTCATTGGGGTATCTTGTAATTATGACAAAAGAAGAATTTATAACTTACTGGTTAAAATCAGGGTTAATTCCGGTACCACTGAACCGGTTGTCGTAGAAATTGACGGAATTAGGAAACTGGAGAGGAAGAATAACAATAATCAATGCGGAAAACTCAAAGTGAAGAGAAGATTTGGTGGTTTCATTATGCCTCCCTTGAGAAATTTAGAGCTTTGTAGAGTAGACTACAAATCAACTTATAGGTAAACTAAGTTTAAGAGTCAATCCATAAGCTAAGATACCATATTTAAAAAACACATGACTTTAACTTCTCATTAATCATCGTTAGCGGCGAAGCATACATTTTGACGCCATGAAAGCGAAGTCATTGATCAAAGTATTGGATATAGCTGAGAACTGGACTCCGCTGGGTTTTTACCGGGTTGCAGGCAAAACTAATACTCAGAGAGGCATTCCATGCTTTACATTCAAGGCATGTCTAATATGCATACTGGGTAAAGTTACACTGTACTCTATGTTGCCAGGCCCACAGCTATATAGGTATTATGTATATGACTATCAAAACACATCCGTACATATCTATATAGAAAGGCTATTCACCTTCGTCTACGCATATTTACTGTATCTTCTTTTTTCGCTATTACTGCCTTTGTTGTTGTTATTGTTGTTTACACCGTACAAAGGTAATCAATCATCAATTACCATTAAATCCAACAGGAATTATGCGTTAAATTGATTGAAAGTTCCTTGAGCCTTTCTGCACGCGCACAAATCACACTCAAACCCACCCAAACAGACACACACAGACACACATTTCCATAAAGGCACATACACATACACATTGAAGTGCACATACATACAAATAGCAACTGTATAGAGCCAGTATATAGCCGTCGTGTTTTTGCTTTAACGTCAACGTCAACCCACGCACCCGCCGCTCGGCTCATCTCCTCCTCCGTTGCGTGCATGCAAAACCCGACAAAGCACTGTCACAGCTTTGAAATGCTACACTTAATTAGAGGTGTGCGCGGGGGGCGAGCGAAGAGCCACTTACAATCTACAAAAGCTGTCTACGCCAAGGTGAAAGGGACATGCAAAGCCATTTAGGTCTCTGGCAATTCCTTTCAATTGAGGTCAATAAAGATAAACAAGCGGCTGAGTGAAGCTCTAAGCGCGGTGTAAAAAAAGGTGCAACGCGCTACGTGTGGCACGCTCTCACTCTCAAGCAGCGCTAAGACGATTTTAACGAATTACAGCGAAAAGTTCAATGCAAATACCTAATATAATATTATCTGCGGTTGATTGTAATCATTGCTTAAGTTGATTTCGGGGTTCAGCTGATTTGTGGGCGTTTATAAGCTTTTTAATTGCTATTGATTAGAGTTGATACTGTTGCCTAATAGGTAATTAGGATTATTATACGCATTGACCTTGGCACCTGTAGAATTTAAAATGATTAAAAAGTGGAAGTTATATTGTAGACATTTTTTTTTGTATTCTCACAGAGATTTTTCAAGTTATTACTCAATAAAATCAGTATCAAACTGCTCGAGTGCTTTTTTAAGAATATTTAGATATAAATATATTGATATCACCCTAAATGTAGGCAACGAATACTTAAAGGCACATATCTTATCCAAGTTTCACACCTCCTTTAACCACAATTTTCTTAACAAATAGCATACGCTCAAGTAGATTTTTTTCTTATAATAATCATTGCTATTTAGCTTTCATTTCAGGGTCTCGTTATAGAGTAACAATGCTTATAATACTCTCCCCTTCCTGTTCGAACTTTACGTTGTGGAAAGTATTCTAGACCAATAGAAGATCATTTAAAAGATATACAGGTAGAGATCGTCGCTTTATTCATAGAAAGAGTACATATTCACAATAGATTCGAGGCTTGAATAAAGAAAATCACGATATTTCACGGGCTAAATCGATATGAGTCATAATCGAGAAGTTATAAAGTATATACAGTTGATCTCCTTTTTGCACGGTTAACTGGGACAGTAAATTCGTCGTGTAAAAAAAAACCGTGCAAAAAAAATCAAATTTTTATATAAAACTCACTATTGGGACCAATTTAAGAAAAAAATCGTGCAAAAAATAGAAAACGTGTAAAAAATATCTAATTTTACATGAAAATCTATCTATTCGTACAGTGAGAATTTACACTGTTGTTGTTGTTATAGACTTTTCTGGTATTATACATATGTATATACATATTACTGTTAGAAGGAACAAACAACAACTATTCTGGGAATGGTAAAAATATAATACATTTCAAAGTTCCGTCATTAATCGCTGTGTCTTCTTTTTTCTTACTTCTTCATACAGCTTCATTTATTTGTTTACGTATTGAAATTGTTGCCACCTTTTCAATGGCTTTCGAATCTAAGATTTGTATTTTTTAGTTTAAACCTAATTTAGAATTTATTAAATTCTATTAACAGCAATGGATTTGTGACGTATGGAATTTTGATTTTATTGCAAAAAAGTATACAATTAAAATAAAAAATCCGTGTAAAAAAGTAAAACCGTGTAAAAATGGTATCTGGGAAGTGTTCAAAAACACCGTGTAAAAAAAAACCGTGCAAAAAAAAACCGTGTAAAAAGGAGATCAACTGTATAGCTCTCTATGAAGGATGAAAAGTCCATCTCACTACAGCCAGTTCCATGAAACCGAAAGAGACCTGTATTAATATCCGACCAAGGACTTTCAACGCGACAGCATACCTCAACTTGTTTTCTGAAATATTATATGTCACTACAACATCAACAGTATAGTAAAAGGATTGAAACCTTGTACCCTGACCCACAGCACCAGCTAACGCCAACTCATAAAGGCGACCTTTTTAATCAAATTGCAATGTAAATTAATATTTCAATTTGCGCCGCAAGCGCACGTCAATTTTTCCCGTTTTTTTATTAATAAATGCGTATAAACGTTTTAAACGTGACTACGATAGCGCCTTTCAACTACGATTAACCTTGACCCATTGCAGTTGCCACTTCTATGAATGAATAAAAACCAATTCAAGCGCCGCATAGCGCTCACATTGCAGCACGCTCTAGCTCGGGTCGGTCGCTGGGTCTCTGTGCCTCTGTGTAACGAATGGTTTTGCATTTGTTAAAAGCAACAGCAAACAAGAAGTGGTAAATGCTGCACAGAAGAGGTGAAAACTCACAACAGCAGCTACTAGCGAGCGAGTGGGGGGCGGTGGCAATGTCGGAAAAAGTGCATATAAAATGGGTCAATTAAAATTTCACGTATGACCGCTTCAAACGTAACTCAACTGATTTCGATACCGATGCGAACTATTTATTAAATGGAATAGCAAATGAAAGCGATATTAATGTTGAACCAAAGGATGCACTCGTAAACAGACATTTGGGGCAGCGATAAAGGGTGTTTAATAAAGCTGAGCTGTGTAGTTAATTAACCTGATTCGTATGAGGTTCATATGAGGCAATGTTAAGCTTTGATTTGGTTGCTTTGAGTGTTGTGAACTCGAATAGGATTGAAAATTCTCCATTATTTTTTTCTCAAAGTAGTAGCGAGTAGTAAGGAAGGTCTAAAATTGGATCAAAGCGACGAATATTTTTGAGAAGTGAAATCCATAGAACTTCTGGAGGAAAGTAATCTTCCGTTAGACAAGTCACGTGCAATTTTCTACGGAGAATAAAGGATCTCATATCGAATCAAAGCGACGAATATTTTATAGAAACGAAATCCAAATATAATCTCGAGAAAAGTAATCTTCCATTAAGAGAACCCATTTAAGATCTTCTGTAAGGATTGACAGAGCTGAGCGACATTCTCTTGTTTCTTGATATAGCTGAGTGAGTAAAGTTTTTCAAATGAAGCTTTCGAGATGAAAAAAACTATTATTCGGCGATCTTACGAAAAAGTTAAGTGGAAAAGTGAATTATCTGGACTAATTTAATTTTAATATTAAGGTCATTAGATGAGAATATAGTTCAGAACACTTAACTCTCTCTCTCTCCTATCTATTCCTCTCTCTATTTCACTTTTTCTCTCTCTTTATACAACGTTGGGTATATGTTTACAGTCAGCTTATTCCCTTTAAGGTTTATGAAGTCAATTTAACCCTTTTCGTTCATAAACACTTTTTCTATAATTCTCAGCAGGTTTATGAAATGGCATATCGGTTCAAATACAATGAATCAGTAGATCTATGTAAACTTTATTTTATCTCGTCACATATAAAATGACTGCTATCAATAAAAAATCTCCTCCAACAAAATCAAAAGTCTCTATCCCTAAAGGCACACCCTTTAAATTTAATTTTTCCACGCAAATTACATAGCATAGCAAGTCGCCGAGCACTCCTCACTGAGTAATTGAATACACGGCAGGTGGATTTCGAAATTGCATGCCAATCGCTAATTGAGTGGAAGAGGACTGCATTGAGGTCTGAAGAGCCTGGAACCACAAGCCTGGCACGCAAGCATCGGCCAATGCGAAGCACCACATTTAATGACGGAAGAAAGCATACAGATACTGCAAAAATTTAAAGAACTGCATGCAATGGCATTATACACAGAGACAAATACACAAACAGCAATAAAGAAAATTACATACATTCATACATATATATTTATATATGTATATATAGTTATATATTTTTATAGCTGACAGCCAGTGGCAACAAACTGCATATTGTTGCGATAAACGCCAGCATTTATATTATTGTGTATGAGAAAAGCTGTCGTTGCAAGCGGAAGCAAAACAAATTCGTACAGCTAAATGCTTGACAACAACAATAAAAACAAAAACAACAAAATATATATTTTTGCTATTATTGCGCAGAAGTTCGGTTGCAAGCAGAAAGCAAAATATTATCAATGAAATTTATTTTTTTCCCGCTTTTGTTGTTGTTGCATTTATTATTTACTGTTGTTGTTGCATTTATTACATATCACTGTTTGTCGCGTATGCCCAGCGAAAATATGAAAGCAAGCTAGAGATTTGTGAGATAGTCACAATAACAACAAATTGCGAATGAGCAACAAATAAACAAACAGAAAAAGAGGATGAAGGAAAAAGCAAAAAAGAAAACAAAAAACAAAAATGAAAACCAACAAATGGTTATGGCAAAATAGCGCACAAATCATGAAAAAAATGCAACTGCAATAACGGGATTTGGAGCGCAAGAATGCTGCCATTGAAGAGGAAAATATTTCCAAAGCGCAAAAAAAAAAACAAATAAAAATAAAAAGCAACAACAACAGCATAAAAATAAATATCAAATATAAATTGACAAATATCAAATGAAAGCGGATGGAGAGGGAGAGAGAGAGCGGTAGAGGAGGTTGGCGGGTGATTACATTGTATGTGCAAAAGTATTTCGCCAAATATTAGCGAAAAATAAAATCGCGTGAGCAGTGAGCGGAAACGAGCAAAAGCGTCGGAGAGAAGCGGAGAGTGGCACTGCGCGGGACGCAAACGACAAGTGACAAATGCGCATTTTAAAACAATGCAGCAGCAGCGACAGCAGCAGTGCAATGCGCCTTTGTGTATGCAACGTTTAGCGGCACTCGAAGGGGTTAGCGCTACAAGGGCGCAGCGATAATACAGGAACTCAATTGATTTTGACAGCAAAAATATACAGTCTCCGAAAATAATGCAATATTAGAGAGGGCATGCGGCTCACTGCTCAAAGCACAAGCGAGTATATGAGTGTAGGTGTTTGTGTGCGTGTGTGCGCCAGCGTATGTTTATCTTTATGTTCATAAACTTGTTATTGTTAGAAAAATAAATAACAGTATGCGCGCACTGAGCAACTGAAGCGCAATGAAGAGCGCATAGAATCAATGAAATGACAAAGCAAAGCTGAAAAAACGTTGCCAACCAACTGTGAAAATTTTGTCATGTGGGTGGAAAAATGTGAACGACATTGCAATGAGTGTGAGAATGGTTCTTTATAGCAAGCTATGAACACATATGCTTGTGTGTAGTAGTCTTTAGGGCTTTGTTTAATGTACAGTGCATCTTGGGAAATGATTTTAAGGATTTTTGAGTACAGTAAGCACAGAAGAGGTGTCTTTGAAGAAACCTTGAAATATATTTGAGGAACGTAAGCAGATATTGGAAGAAGACAATAGTTAAGCTTTAATGGTGGAATGGTTTTTTAAGCTTTTTTGTTGAAAAAGCTATGCTATCGTAGAATTTTAGAACCAGCAGAAAGTTCTTAGAAGCATTGTATCCTTTAAGAATTGGGTTTAGTTGAATAATAAAAAAAGAGTTCAGGGGATATATTGGAAATAGGCGTCAATATTTTCGAAAAGCACATTTCTAACTGTTCCTTAATTGTTTGTCAGCGTTTAAGATGAGAGATCTTGAACTAATGTACACTGTCATAATCCCATTATAAGTCTACTTTGAGCTTTCGAGCTTTTTAAAGCTTTAAAATAATTTCAAATAATTATTATTTCAGTTGAACCGATTTTAGTAAGATTTTTTTAACTATTCGTGAAATTTGGATGAAAAGCTTTCAAGGGAGGCTATTCACGAGCCAAGTAATTCGAAAAAATAAACAAATATTTCTAACTGTTCCACAATTATTTGTCAGTGTCATATGATGAAAGATTTTTGACTAATATACTCTGTAAAAATCATATTATAATACCTTGAGCTTTGGAGCTTTTGTAAATCTTTAAAAGCTTTTATTTCAAAATATTGTTTTCCTTGAACTGATTAGTCTAAGATTTTTGAACAGTTCGGATTCAGAAAACTTGGATGTATAAATAGAATGTTAGCAGGTTGCCACCTATTCAAAATAATAAAAAAATTTTATTAAGTATGTTCAAAGAATAATATAATGTAGTATGACACCGAAGGAGTATAAAAAACTAAAAATTAAAAATACAGCAAGAAAGAGGTTACCACCTTAAAAAAAAATTAAAAAATTCATCAAATAAATTTTATTTTATAAGCGAATTATCAAAATAAGCGATATTTGAGTAATTTCTAATGAACTTAAAATATGTACATATGTATGTTAAACAAAGTCAGGACAGGAGGATGCAGATATATGACTTAAGTAAGTACGGCCTAATCATACCTCTACCAGAATATGATAAATACCACTTACAGGTTTAAGTATCCCTAATTCTTCTCCCGCCCTTAATAAATTTAATATATAAAATTGTTTCGCATCACCCTTTCCGACAAAATACAGTTACCGTTATTAACAACACTCCAAATATTCTTTTCAACCCTTCACATGTAAGTAATCAACAGGTCACTAACTTTCTCACCCCACCCAACAGCAACAAACACAATATGGACACTTCAAGACAGCCAATAAACACCGACGAACAAATACGCGGTCATTGAAGTGTCCATAGTTCCGATCGAAGTTAAGAAGCTTTGAGAAGTGCCATTCATTTAAAACTTGATTTTCAATTCATACTAAAGGGAAAAGTAAATATTAGACGTCACTTCAGAAGTAAAGAGGTTGGCAGCTGAGAGAAGAAAAGGTTCAAAGACTATTTATAAGCAGCAGCGAATAGAAAGCAATAATAACAACAAACACGCACAAGCATACAAACGGCGGTAAATACAACGCAGCGAGAAAATTCAATTTCAAGCGATTGGCGAAAATTGCAACAACAACAACAACAAGAAAAAACTATTGAAAAATAATAGTAAATAAGATTGAAGCGAAGGACTAAGCTGCTGCATAAACTTATGTGTGCGTGCGGCGGAAGTGGAAGGCTCTGTACGTATGTATGTATGTTTGTAAGCAAGTCATTGAATTACGAAAGAGTAAGATACAAGCAACGTGCCAGCGAGCGCAAACTTGAGATAACCGCTTAGTTGACAATCAGAAAATGCGAGACGGCGAAGACGATTCTCATATTGCTTTTTATAGAACTATTCACTTATAAAGTTGGTTAGAGTGGCCAGATTGGTACATTTTTTTACAGAAATTATTTCAAATATTCTTATGCAAGTAAGCTCTTCTAGCAAAAAATTTAAGTCTTCAATCGAATTTTCCCAGTATAATTTTAATATAATAATTTTTCTACAATCTGGCAACACCGATATAAGTACAAACTTTTACCAAAACCAAAAACAATTAATAAATAATTTAATAAAGTTAATTTCATATTAAAAAATGTTTTTAAACATTTTATAAGATTTTGTTTTCAAATAGTCTGGCAACACTAAAATTTTAAGTTTTAAAGCAGTATCAAGAATTATTCTAATTCAAATGTATTTAAAAAAATTTGTAATTTAATGTAACTAATTTTTCGAAAAAAATCTGGCAACTCTGTCATATGCTTTTGGTACAAAAAAATATTTTTGAATTAATAAAAATATTTAAAGGTTAGATTATTTTTTTTTTATTTTAGTTATAATTAATTTTTTTGCAATCTGGCAACCCTATACCCTGCAATATAATATGTCGCCGCCATATTTAATTCGTTATTTTTCTCATTTTCTTCATTTTGCAACAACAACAGCAATACGATAAAAATGTAATGTAACAAAACGAATTTCAAATTGAATTCTCAGTCTGAGTAGACGCCACAGCAACAGCTTAAGATGCGCTGGAGCAAAGTGCAAAGCGAATATTCTTGTATTTGTTGTTGTTCTTGCTTGCCTGCAATATTGCGCAAAATCAAATGAAAAAATAGAAAATTATAATAAAATAAAAACATGCCAACAATCACGCGTTGGAGAATACGAGCGACGAGCATAATGTTAGCGCTGGCTGAGTAGCAGCAGCGGTTAGTTGGAAAAACGCTGGCAGTTAAGGCGATTAAATGCACTCTAGTGACAGCTTTTCAATGAAGCTGCGTTTTTCGTGGCAATAAATGATGAATGTGCAATAAAAAATGCTTAAATGTCGGAGAAAGTCATAAAGAAAAAATTGCGAATATTTTCTAAAATATGAAATGCTGTTTTCTATTTTCGAACTGTACCTTGTTTTTAGGGTCTCGAAGAAAAAGTCTTTTAGAATAACTTTTTCATGATTTTTACTTTCAATTTTTTTTTTTCATAGAGTTGACATACCTGGAAAAAGAAGAGAGAAAATGATTTAGTTGTTTAATTTTATAAGATCCAGCTTTAAAGTTTAAAATTTTCACATTTAAAAATTGTTACTGGAATATTGTAGATTTAATTATTAGTATTAAATATTAATTTGCTACTCAACACGAAGTTTTAACGAATATTTTAGTTCATTTAAAGTATGGAGAAATATTGATTTGATGTCATATAGCTCAGATAATCATATGATGTGCGACAGGATCACACAAATTGGCTTGCTGTCATTTTATCACAAAAAATTTTATAGTTTTAGATGCAGTTTTCATAATAAAAATTGGAAAATATTGATTTATTTGTCAAACATAAGACATGCTTTGGATGTGATGTGATATCACGTATTCATATTATACCCACAATATGATGCCAAAAGTAGAGCAAAACCCAACACACAGAATAATTTGACTTGAAAAAGCGTCTAAAGTGATTTTAAACTCAAAAATATAGTATTGCGATGCTATGTTGTCGAGGTGATGTGATATCACATGACGACATATTGATGATGTGATATCATATGACTGATAAAATACAATTTTTGGCATAAAAATTAAACATTTTCATTTTTTAGATTATATTTAAACTAATAAAAATAATTTTATTTGACTACAATAGTGTATGTGATGTGTGATGTATACTTTGATGATATGATATCACATGAACGTTAAGTGCAAAGACGAAAAAAATGTGCGTGGAAGATATTATAAGACATTTGAAGAGTTATTGAGTTGATTATGTTGTTATAAGGTACATATCTATATCGATGTGACGTGATGTCACATATCTTATATGCCTTGTGATAAACACACTCATATAGACAACAAATCAAATAATTTTTGATGGTACATATTTATTAAAATTTTATTTACTTTGCTCTATTGTATTTTCGTATTTTTCATAATTTGAGCATTATAACCTTAACAATGCGCATAACTTTATGCTGGCGTACAATAATTTTTTTGTCTTTTCCAAGTTTTTGCTTCAATTCAAGAGTAATCAGTCGAATAAAGCTTACCCGCTTCTTCTTTACTATATTTATTAAATTTTTTTGTTCGAAAATCCGTAAACCCATCCAATGCAGTCACGTGGCACAAGCAGTCATAGTACACACACACATAGACACACGCAACGTCATTGCACAACCACGCCACGTGAGCTCGACTGCACACTTATTTATCTTTACAGCAGAGCGATAGAGGTTGTGGAGCCACTAACAAAGCAAATAACTTTAAATGCAGTCACAAGCAGATGCCCAGCAAGATGCCTCTCTATAGAGCACATTTTTCTACCAATATTTTTGCCCCGAAATTTTTTTCTCGGTCTTTTTCCCGCATTTTGACATATGCTCTGCCAGCCGAAATCATGTCAGGGCACACAATGCCGGCAAAGAGCACCTGCGTCCATTTTGCAGCGCGCTGGAACAAAGCCGTCGTAAATATTATATTTATGTGCGCATACATATGCATGTGTGTGTATGTGTCTATATGACTTGGCATATTCATAAATAAAATCGAATATTTTTCAATTGAATATTTATACTCCGCACACACACCTACCACCCACCTCCCACCCGGCTGCCATTGTTCATGTCAAACACTGACGTTGACGATGATGTCAATAATGTTGTATATAAACTGAATGGATGAATGGATGAATGAGTGAACGTATGAATGCCATGAAGTATGCAGCGGTGACTGATGACTGGTGAGTGCTTAAATTGATTGAATAGCATATGAAATAAAATGCATAGAGAAAAGAGAAGAATAGAAAAGAAAGTGGACTCCAAATGGTTCTCTAGATAAATTTATGCCAAATTATGAATATTATGAAAGTGCTTTATGTCATTCGATGCACATTTGCGGTGGATGTGTGGAATTTTGATGTGAAATGTGAGTGCTTAGGATTTTATAGAGGAGATTAAAAGAGATTAGAGAAATTCATTTCAAACAATAATCAAATAATTTTCATTATTTTTCTGTCATATGTATGATTTTTAACTGATTAGTGTTTTTCAATAGAATATAAGGTCTCTAAAAGCTTTGAGCTAACAAAACTCAAAAGTTCTTTGACTTAAATCTTTTAAGTATTGCGATTCAATTTCAGTTCGGTATTCAAATTTAATTCGCTCGGGTTAGTCCCAAAATTTCCCAAGATCATATTTTGACCCAGAAGTGAAGTCAAAGAGCTTTCGAGCTTTGATACCTTAAAGCTTTTAAGGTTTGCGATTCAATTTCAGTCTGGTATTCAAATTTAATTCGCTCGGGTTAGTCCGAAAACTTCCCAAGAGAATATTTTGACTTAAAAGTGAAGTCATAGAGCTTTTAAGCTTTGGTACCTCAAAGCATTTAAGCTTTACGTTTCACTTTCAGTCAAGTATTCAAATTCAATTCATGCCGGTTAGTCTCCAGTCCCCTCTGGATAATATATTGACCTATAAGGTGTCCTGGTCCAAGGTCAGACTACTGTATCTTATCTTATAAGTAAGCCACAACACAGAAGACTGGAAGGTTATTATGAAACTGAAATTTTCGCTTTCCGTAAACACATCTAAAATATCTAGAAACCCCATTGTATAGGAAAGCCAAATCCAAGATGTCAGATGACCTCCGTCTGACATCTTGGACCCAAAGAACCCAAAGAGGGTCTCAAAAAAGGTTTTTAAGACAAAGAGTGTTCTTAATTCAAATAGGTTATTCAACCCTAATTTGTTAAGGGTTTTTATTACAAGGACATTGAAGTGCGCAATATTATTTACGGGCCGGATATTAGGACTTGCCATTATATGTATTTCAATTTTGAGTATTCTTAATAATTTTTACACCACTCGAGCTTAATCACGATTTTCCAATCGAATGCTTTGACAAAACTCCATATCAGAGCTTTTCTCCTCTGTTTTTGCTGAGCTAAGAAATCACTCTCAATGGGGAACCGCCATAATTTTGTTTATCACTTTTAAAGTGTTCATCCCTTGCGCCCACCCCCATACCCCGAAGAGATAATATTTCCCACTTTATGTGTTTAATATACTCTTTCGACCGCAACACCCCACCCCCACACACACGCCGATCAGCAATTTTTCCGTAAGCCATTTATTGCAGAATTTGCTCCAATTCGCAGACAAAAGACTACTAACAGCTTAAAAGTAATGATAATGTCAATATTAGTCAGTCGCATAATGTGAACGGCAAAATAATAATACAAAAGGCATATGCGGCGAACGGTGAACGGCCGTAAGGTGGCATGCACCAACCGAAGCGTGACAAGCGCCAGCGTCGACTAGTGGGCGCTTTGTGAATGAAGTGGGAGAGCAAGGCGAGAAGACGCCTGCGGCGGGTGCACACCACCATTGAAGCCGCTGAAGTCCACACTATGTTTGTATATACGTGTTTGTATGTATGAATAATTGAGTTGGAGCATAAGTTTGAGCGCGTGTTCGTGTGCATGTTTGATTTGCGGTGGAAAACTATGCGTTCATCCATATGTGTCTATGTGTGCGCACCCCCAACCCACAGCGTCTCTCAAATAGCATAAAAATTTGTCATTCATGGTTATTGCAATAACAAAAACAACAACTGCTACTCGAACGCAGCCACACACGCATTTCCTGCATCATATTACGCCTTTAATAGAATAGCGCCGTGTGCGGAGCCTCAGACACTTAAGTAATATTTAACGATGAATACGGGAAATTTGTGTGACTCCTTTATGTACTTGTGCTTTTACTTTTATTTTTATGCTTTGAGGAAATCATGCTTACACCGATTTAATTTCGCTGCGTCACTTAAAAGGGTGGAAGGGGGCAAATCAAACAAATAGCAGACATGAAGAATTCTTTATGAAGTTTTTTAGTAAAAGATTGTTGTTGTTAGGGTTGAAGAATTGAAAAAAAAAAAATTTTAAAGGGTTTGGGTAAATAATCGAATAATCATGAGAGGCATAAAGATTTAACGCTATTTGATTTTGAGTTGCCAAGGGAGAGTGAAGATTCCTCGATTTTTGATTAAACCTCAGATGAGATTCGATTCCATACCAAATGAAGTACGAAATCAAGTACCGAATGGACATAACTTCAACTGTCTTCTCAAACAATCAATGTGAACACATATTTCTATCCAAGTAACCAGCTTCCTCCCTTTTGTAAGCGTCGATTTTGTGTGATCAGAATAGTCCAGATTATATTCGTAGCAAAGGATTCTTCCTTCATTATCTGACCCCTTAATTAATTCAAACAGAGAGAAAGGGAAGTATAACACTATTTATCGAAACTCAGTATACAACCATAATAGCTTCCAGTGGATCTCTGAGAAGTCTAACACTGTTCTAAAAACCTTAAAATTTGGGTTCGAAACGTAGAATAAATCTGTCCAACGGTTGTATTAGCATTATATTTTGCTTGAACCTACACCATTTTTATATCCTACAACTGCGTTAGAGTCAGTGTTCCACAAGTTCAACATTTTATACCCACCATATAGGGCGATTCTGCTAAAAGCTATATTAGCCCTTTCATGCCCGATGTTGCGTATATGCAACATTGTACTTACCGGCTTCTAATTCTCGTTATTTACATATTTTTGACCAGCGGTTTTTTCAATTATGT
This sequence comes from Zeugodacus tau, assembly GCA_031772095.1. Classification (NCBI taxonomy): domain Eukaryota; kingdom Metazoa; phylum Arthropoda; class Insecta; order Diptera; family Tephritidae; genus Zeugodacus; species Zeugodacus tau. Next base: position 83,021,306 of record CM062649.1, read on the forward strand.
AGATTTATGTGCTGTGCAAGCTTACAGTAACATTTTCTGTTATGATCTGTGCACGTATTCATTCAGTATGCATTTTCCGCAGAGTGGAATTGTCAAAATCGGTTTCGCGAAAAAAGTTATTCTAAAGTGGTTTTACAAAAAGCGTTCAAAAACATAAAAATAATTGTTTTATGTTAAAACAAAGTGAACTATATAAATGAGTAAAGATAAGAGAGTTATTAAAAAAAAAAATCATGAGAAAAGTGTTTAGTTTATTTATAATTATTTAATATGTGCCTATAAACAACATCCTGTAACTAATGAACCAGGATACACAGGACTTTGAAATTTTTATCATTTCATATTTGAGTTAAGACTAATATATATCTGCCCTAAAAAAAATGTTAGCTCCGCCCGTTTTAATTCGGGCATGAGAGGGTTAGGAAACTTAAATCAGGGAGGATAAGCTCCTTTAGCTCAGCTCTATTCTGTTTATCCAACATCAACAGCTTATATTCATCATATTGCATGATATGTGGACCATATGTGGTAATCCTAATCTACTCAATGCAAATTATACTATATAAGGAACTCAGATATTCTGTTAAAGATATCGTATACAAATTTTAGAGAATCACTTGTTAAAAACGGGAATTCATTATGTCATTGAAAGAGATTTGGCTCAAGAGATTGATATAAAATAAACTGTTGTGGACTAAGACAACACAAAAAGACCCCTCACAATTTAATTTGAAATCTAGTAAGCGACTATTAGGTTACATTCAGAATTATTGGTATTAGAAAATTTATGTTAGTAGATACTATAACTACCATACACAAGCTAACAATAGTCCACCTGGAAACAGGCAGTTTTTACTGGGTTTTAGAGAGTTCAAAGATGAGCTTGACAAGATCTTAATATGCATACGTTTGTTAAGTTATAAGCACATCATTATTGAAGGCCGATAATATAATTTTAAAATCGCTGAGAATATGGGAAATCTGAATGGTAGAACCTCAAATTACTGGAGTAGAAATTATGGTTCTGATTATGGTTATTGATAAGGTAGCAAGTGGAGCAATGTGGAATCGAAGACGCCAAAGACAAATGTGAATATGAATATCGTTGTAATATTACGAAAGTAGAGCACCTATTGTCTCTCCATTCGATATTATGACATATACTCGATCAAAGCAGGTCAAAATTGAGCCCCGCTCTTAAGTTCTCTAATATACAGGCAACTCGTATATGAGATCATTCGGATTATTATTATGAATTTTGGATATTCATAGCTCCCAGCGCCCTCTATCGACCATTTAAATAAAACTCTCTCAGTAACTCAAACATTTTCAAATAAATATATTTCCTTACATAGTGATTTACTCTACTCCCTCTACATTTAAATAATCATTTATTCACTTTCACACCGCACCGAAGCGAATGTAGGAAAAAGTAAACCGTCCGAAAATCCCGAAAAAGAAGGAAGAACAAACAACCACGAAATAACAACCAAAATGTGGAAAGGAAATCAAAGTATGTGAAAGTAATAAATTCGCTAAAAAGCATAATAAATAAAGTAATAATAACAATTTTTATTACAAAGACGTCAAAGCGCTCAAAACAAACGTCTGTATGTATGTGTGTATGTATGGTGGGCTGCAAAGCGGGTGGTCCTAGCTGTGGTCCAAGTAGGATTTGTGGCAGCTGCGCGACGCTTGAGGGCAGTCAACGTACCATTAACAACAACTACAACAACAATTACAACAACAACATGCGGTGAGCTTTTGAAAAGACGCAGAACTGACAGACTGTCAGACATGCTGAATGCCGACGCAGAACATTAAGTAACGGGGCGTACGTACAGCGAGCGGCTGCCAAGCTGCGAGGCGGAAGACATTCATGTACCGTTTTACTTATAGGTAGCGTTATGAAGCGGCGCTATTTGCTTTTAATGATGTCTCATAAATTATTATATCGCTATTTTATTTTATTGTTTCACCCGCCATTGAGCGGCAGCATTAAAAGGCTGGCGCGAGCGACGGACATGCGCTCATTTGTGGCTGCCACTCACACGCTGACAGTTAGTAACTGTTTGGGCGGCGGGCAGCCGACAATGTTTGTGCTTTTGCTTTTATTTAGAGTAAAAGCGTATTATGTAATTTGTGGAGTAGCAGAAGACAAGCTGCTCACACACACACCTTATGCTTGAAGACACTACCAACTCACACACACCTTGCGCCCTGTTGCGCGGCAGCGCTTTAAGCCTTTGAAGCTTTATGTGCGCGCACGTGAACGCACTTCAGCATAACGGTTTGTTTGTGTGTGTGCGTGCGCGCTTTATGTTGCCCACTTCCGGCTTGGCGCAGGCAGTAAATAGACAAGCGTCTTTTGTGAGTGGCGCCCCTCTTTAACTTAAACTGCGTTTGATGTTAATGTTCTTCTCTACGCTTTCATATTTCTTTCACTCGCGAGTTTTTTTTTCAGCGCGCGAAATTGCGCATCACAACTTTATTAACGGTGATAATTGACGAGGTGCGACGCGCAAATTACTGAAGCATCATCGTTAAAGAGTGAGAGTGTCGCTAGCATCGGCAAGCCGAGCTGAAAAGGGGTTGAGCACCTGTGGCAAGCGCGCTTGGCTTGAAAGCAGCGGCGCAGTGGCAGCAACACAGCACCAATTTGTTGTTGAGTATTTGTATGCGAAAGTGTGTCATTAGTTATCCAGGCAACAACACCTAGCATACACGGCGACAGCAAATAAAGGAATTCATGCTGCTGCTCGCGGCAATTAGTAAGCCTCACTCTACCGCGCAAATTTTCACAGAACAACAACAGCGCAACAACTCAGCGATTCGGGCCCTATCTCTACTGCCTCGAGCTCCGCTGCTATATACTACTCTTTGGTGCCTACTACCATCCGCCACCCCTCCATAGCACAACCAAACACCCACCGTCGCTTAAGTTTTATGTTTTCAGCGCACATCGTTCTTCATGTTGTTGTTGCTGCTGTTGTTGTTGTAAATCTGTTATGAAAATTGGCGAAAATGTAATTGTTAAACGAATTTTAATGAGCTCATTAATTTGACAAAGAGATTTATGAAAACGTGCGACGTCTGCTGCACGGTAAGTACACACCTATCGCCCGCTCGGCTGCCAACCCGCTCTCGTTTTTGGCCGGAAACGTCGCCGCGGGCGTAAAAAGTTAAAATTGGAAAATTGGTTGGCCTTTCGCGTTGCTTCAATCGTGGCTGTTCGGTTGTTCGTGTGTCAGCCACCGCCGCCAGGTGTTTGAAGGTTGCACGGCAGCGAAACAGCGTGTGGAAATGTGTGAGTTTCGAAAATGAAATATTGAAACAAATAGCTGAGCTTTGGCGAATTTCTGCATCTAATTAAATTTTGTTGTATTTGCATGTGGAATTCCATTTGATAGGAGGAAGTAAAGTGCAAGCTCAATTGGAAGGGGTGAATTTGTTTTTTGTCTGTATTTGAATTTCGAAAGGGTAATAAGGTAATAAAGAGCAGAAATTCGTGGGAAAACGGAATTCAAACGTAAGTGAATTTATGTACCTAACTTTAAGTGTCTCCTGGGTTTTTTTGCGAAATAAAAAAATTATATTTCTTCTATCCAACTTATTGCGCTCATGCATCAGACATATTGATTTAGGTTAGGTTAGATGAGATTATATGGCTATTCTCCAGAGGAAAACACACATAGACTATGAGAGGCAGTCCTTTGTGAAGTCAGGATCACCCCTTCGATTAGGTATTACGATTCGCAAAAGCGCTGCGACCTACTACAAATCCGCAGAGATTTTTGACTTCTATATCCGCTATTTCGCGCGGAAAAAGTGAAATCCGAGAAATCCCTGTCCTGATCTCGCAAAGGCGGGACATTCCAGAAAAAAGTGATGAGAAGCTTCCCTCGTCCTCCTTCAGGAAGCTTCTACAGCTAACATCCAGTAAGATTTTTAACCTAACAGCGTGGATTCCGATGGGACAATGACCAGAACCCCTAAGACTAAGAAGAGGTGAGCTTTGCTAAGGTCGAAAAGCTCACCATAGGCCATAAGGTTCTGACAACTGCGTAAGTGCTAGTGACTGACCAGCGCTTGCCCAGCTCAGTTGTAAACCACATTAGGTCAAGAGGTTACGCCAAGAGGCTAATAAACTTTAGCATATCCAATAGTAAGATTGAGATTACTTAAACAGTATTTTGTTTGAATATCTAGCAAATAACCTCAAAACCTAGTAAGACAAGAAAGCCTTACAACAGTGTATCCTTGTTGGGAACATTTTAGAAAGTATTAGACTGCGTTCCAAGAACGAAGAGATGGATTTAGAACCCAACACAGTATACAAAACTGTATAATTCAGCAAAACTAAAATAATATTATTAACTCCCCGTATTGAACGACTCAAAATTTTAGCCATTAATGAGATATCCTACATATGGTTCAGTCTATATGGTATAATATTAACCAGAAGGGTGAAATTATTTCCATTAGGTATACTGGGGCTAGGAGTAAATCTAAACCGATTACTATGGACGATTTCATGTGGCCAGAGTATACAAATACTTCATTATTAATTGTTACTTCGAAAAAACATCAATTCAATTATTTCGACTTTGGCCAATCAATTCATATTCATACACGCACTCTATACAACTCTAACTGTTACAGGAACTCGCACCGTTATCATATAACAGGAATCAATTGCATTGAGTCGGATGAGTGGAGCTTTTGTAAGTGAAATGAGTTTCAAGTTAAAGAAAAAAAGCGAAATCCTTTATTAAAAACCATTTAAGCGTGCACTCACTCAACCACTCAGCAGATCATATTTTATATAAAAGGCTTACATAATAATAAAATTCATACGATCAAATGGCATACAGTATTTAATAACGCTTTTGTCAATTACCAAGCATATAGCTGGCCTTAAATGCATGAAAAAGTTTGGGCTGAGCGTAAAAAATGTAAAAAAAAAAAATATTCCGTTAACATATGTACAAACATACATACACAAGCAGAGATGCATTTTTAAACGAGGTAAAATGTAAAGTGAAACTATATCCACAAGCATTATGAGGTGCATATGTGTGTGTTTGTGTATGCAACAGTGCAGCGGAAGCGCTCACGTACAGCTATGGTGCGCCAACATCCTTCCGCCGCACGTAACTGTGAAAATCCTGCCTACACACAGACACACACACACACACTCTAGCTCTCACATCTCTCTCTAGCAGTCAATGTGCCACATTCGTTATGTCTGTCCGTTGGCGCACCATCTGTCACGCGGCACAGCATCGCATGCCACTCCACTTGCAGCTAACGCAAATTGACAAACTGAAAATATTTTACAAATACAAGCGCTGTCACGTGATTTAATTTCGGTGCCAGCAGTCGCCTCCTGCTATCTACTACATCGATGGCCGCTCATCCTTGTGCTTTTTGGTGATTTATTTGATTTTGTTGTTTTTGTTTGGTTTTTTTGTGGCGCTTAAATCACAGTTTCCTGCTTCCCTGCCTTCGGTGCGCCACGCCTTCGCCTCCCCCTAACTGCATAAAGCAACTACAAAACGATTCAAATTCGTCGCTGATTTTTAAATACTGTCCAATAGTGGATGGCGACGCAAGTGGATATGCCGCAATTGCCTTTCATCGCTCTTTCCGCTGCGGTTTCGAAGCGCTCTGCCTTACAGTGGTGTTCGTAGATGTGGCGGCACTGGATGTCAGTTGTAAGGAAGTATGATTTTTAGTTAGCTTAAAGTTGATCATGATTTGAAGTCATATAGAGATGATTGATAAATGTCCTTAACTGTCGGTTAAAGTATCGGTTACGTTTTAATAGTAAATTAAAGTCTCGGTAAGGTTTAACTGTCAGTTAAAGCACCGGTTAAGTCTTAACAAACCGTTAAAGTATCAGTTAATTTTTAACCGTCAGTTAAAGTATCGGTTAAGTTTTTTATCAATAATTTTTACGATTTAATTTTATAATACAACTTAAAATAAGCCATTTTCTAAACCTTCTTTTACGAGGAATTAAATTTGACTTCATAATCGTTAGCTTTTCAAGTTAAAGTGTCCTTTTAAATTTATGGTTTTATGTAATCCGAAGAGTTTGAATTGATTTGAATGAAAAAATAATATTTTTATTTTTTGCACTATGAGTTTTTGATTTTGAACACAGTTCAAGTGCCGGTTAAAAGCTATCAAAGGATTTCTTCGTAAGTTAAAGTGTCCGTTAAACTATATTGGTTGAAATTTTAAAAACAACGTCTTAGATATAAGTAATACTATACCACATTTAACATATTTTAACCCCTGGTTGGTTAAAAACTTTTTCTGAAAAAATGAAAAATTTTAATAATACTATTCAAAAATATTATAATAAAAATATTTCTGGGGACAGCTGCTGATTTTCTCAATTCCCTTCATTAAAAAAGAAAGGAAATCTTTACCGAAAGACCAGTTTATGTCAGCGACTAATAGACTTAAACTCTTAGAACAGTTTTTATCTGTCTAATTTATGAGACCTCACCGTTGAGCAACACCAAAAGCTCAGTCAGGATCGGGAAGGACCTCTCCGAGCCGTTTGATACCAGACGAGGTTTCAGACAAGGTGACTCACTCTCGTGTGATTTCTTTAACCTGATGCTGGAGAAAATAATACGAGCTGCAGAGCTAAATAAAGAAGGTACAATCTTCTATAAGAGTGTACAGTTACTGGCGTACGCCGATGATATCGATATCATTGGAAACAACACCCGCGACGTTAGTTCTACTTTTTCCAGACTTGATAAGGAAGCGAAGCGTATGGGTCTGGTGGTGAACGAGGACAAGACGAAATATCTCCTGTCGTCAAACAAACAATCAGCGCATTCGCGTCTTGGCTCCCACGTCACTGTTGACAGTCATAACTTTGAAGTTGTAGATAATTTCGTCTACCTGGGAACCAGCATTAACAGCAATAACAATGTCAGCCTGGAAATCCAACGCAGAATCACTCTTGCCAACAGGTGCTACTTTGGATTGAGTAGGCAATTGAAAAGTAAAGTCCTCTGTCGACGAACCAAAATCAAACTCTACAAGTCTCTCATCATTCCCGTCCTACTTTATGGTGCAGAAGCGTGGACGATGTCAACATCCGATGAGATGGTACTAGGAGTTTTCGAGAGAAAGGTTTTGCGGAAGATTTATGGTCCAGCTCCAGCTCTGAAAGTATTCGATGCAGTACCCGCTGGTGGAAGCAGAGGAAGAGGGAGACCTCCACTCCGATGGAAGGACCAGGTGGAGAGGGACCTGGCTTCGCTTGTTATAACCAATTGGCGCCAGACTGCCAGAAGGAGGGACACGTGGCGCGCTGTTGTGGACTCGGCTATAACCGCTCAGGAAGAGAAGAATTTATGAGACCTCTAGAGAAGATTTGAAGTGATGAATAACTAAAAACTAATTTTCAATAAAACAATTTCTTCTTCGCTGCCATTTCTCTAAACGCAACTGTACAACTATACAAGCATGTACATCTGTAACTCAATGACGCCTTTATGTAAGCATGCGATCAACCTGCTGCAACCGCTGTTTGACTTGTTGTCAGCAGCGTCCAGCCGTTACACCGAAAATTCGATAAAAAATTCCATTTAAGCAAATCGAAAGCATTGAAAACAGCGCGTAAATAAATTATGAGTAGGCCATGGAATCGATGTTCAGGTAAATAAAAATTAATTTGCCGCGGTAAACAAATGCGCGGCGAATAAAGTGAACCGAAAGTGCTCTACTATGGCGTGTAATAAAAACGAAACGAACGTGCAAAAAAAAAAAAAAGATGGAAAGGCAACGGCAAAACGGTTTTATTTGATTTGCGGCACACAAACACATGCCAGTGAGCGATTGGAACTGTGGGTTCAGACATATTTTATTTATATGTACTATATTTGAAATACAAAAGGTTGAATAATTAATTTTTTCACAAGATTTTCGCAATTTGTGTAAATAACGGGTTTTCAAATTAATATTCATTTTCACAGCCGAAAAAGGATAACAAATATTTGTTAAACGAATTTTTGGAAGGGAAATTTGAATTGTAAATGAATTTCCATTTCAGCGACTTCAATGTGTTTGCGTGAATTTCTAAAAAACTAGATTTGTTGGCGTTAATTTTTTAAAATATATTGGTGGTAAATATTATTAGAGCATGTAAATGGAAGTATTTTTGATTTCAGATTTCTTTACTTGAATTTTTAGTCGTGGAATATTTTGAATGGGAAATGATCAGAATTCTTGTTAAATACATGTAAGTTATCAGATATCAAAACGTCTATAGGAAATACTCCACTTTTTAACATATATATTTAGACCTTGTGAACTCTTAACAAAATATGACAATTTATGAAGAATGAAATTTGATGCTAAGCACCGTTGATATTGATCTTGTGCTCTAATATAAATAACAAAAGACTAAAAAGTAATCCCAAATTTAATAGTAGATATGGTTATCATATTGAAGCGAGCTTTGAGATTTCAAGCGTATCTTTTTAAACAGTAAATCTCTTTAGTCATGAGAGTAGAACCTGCATAAGCAATATGAACCTACTCATTGTCAGAAAAAAGATCAGTAGTTCCCCAAAAATCATGTGGGGATATTTTATCACGAAAAAACAATACAACAACGGTATCAAGAAATTGTTTAGAATTTTAGAGTTTCAGAAATTTGGAAAATCAGCCACATGCTAGTAGTAGTATGCATGTAACTGCCACCTATTCAAAAATTTAAAAAAGCATAATATTATAAATATGTGATGAAAGTAAGGAGGTTGTAAATAACTTCCGAAAAGTATTAAATCTTTAGTATATTTAAATGAGCGTGACTTAAAGTCAAAAACCATATCTCAGAACTCGTCGCCCTAAACGAAGTCAATCTTTCCCAAGTTATAGGAGTTCTAACTGGCCATTGTCCCAACGGGATTCACGCGGTCAAACTAAAAATTTTCCCAGATGCTAGCTGGAGAAGTTGCTTGGAAGAGGATGAGTTAGAATCTAAACATTTTCTTTTTGAAAATTTAGATCTAGGCAAACAATCCTTGGATCTCACTTTTTTGGTCACCCACGCGAATTAGGGAATACAGAAGTTAAAAATGAATCTCTAGGACTGTTCTAAATAGTCTAAGTGGGTTTCCTTTTTAAAGAAACAGCCTTCATACCTAACCTATACCTCAGAAACTACTCGACCAATTTCAACGAAATTCGGTTCGAACCATTTCCTTGGCATCCAAATCCTATAGTTCGAAAATGGGCGAAATCAATTCAAAACCACTCCTACTTTCCTAATACCACAGTTTTGAAGTCCTTTTAATAGGTTCACTTTACAATATATAATTTAAGCACCAGTGAAGATATCGGAACAAAACTTTGCACAAGTACAATAGTTATAGTGTAGCATAACCCGTATAAAAATCAGAAATCCGACTATAACTATTCAAGTCCTCAGATGGAGAACTTGAGGACCTCGAAGCGTGCGGCTAATTTTTTTGAAAGTATCGGTAAATCGGTAAATATAATATCTGAGATATTCTAAATGAATTTAAAGGAGATGTGTTCCTTGCAACAAAATCATTGCCTCTTGCCTATATATACTTCGTATTCGTAGTTTCAAACTTCCGATGGACATAATACCGTATATATCGGTTAATATGTGAGATATATTAGCAAAAAGAAGTGAATGTAAAATCTTGGATATAATGTAGCTTGGTGGCAAAAATAGTTGAAATCGGTCCATTATTTACTACAGCCCCATACTATATATAATGATTTTTTTCTAATGGACTTTATTCCGAATATGGGGGTAAAATTATGTGTTCTCCTTATAATATTAAATCAATAAATTACGAGAGTATATAATGTTCGGTTACACCCGAACTTAGCCCTATCTTACTTGTTTTTAATTACCTTTGTATTTCAGCAAATTGACAATTTCCTGTAAAAGAATTTTCGTTGTTTCATTCAGTATGCGTCTGGGTTTTAAATTAAAGCATATTGGAAAAAATACTAGGAAGAATATTTCACATTTTTTCTGGTCTGGATGAAATTCACAATGCTTCAATCAATCGCTCATATCTGCATGCGAAAATAAAAAATAGAGTCTGTATATCGATGCTAAACGCAAAAAATCTGTTCAAAAATGTTATACTAATTTTAGAACTCATTCTCTATCTCCACCCACCACCACTAACATCATACTCTTTCCAATAAACAATTTCGAATTTTCATGCTTCTTTTCGACAAAGCTCTACCTTTCAGCCATCCACAACATATACATAACCACAAGTAAATAAATTGTAAGCACAACAGTGAGCCAGCACGAAAGCTGGAATAGTGAAAATAACAGTGAGTGTGTCCTATTAAAAAAAAAGCAAACCTCATAGCATTTACATAATCGCCCAGCAACAATTATGAGAAAATCTGCAGCACTTCATTTATGCGCGCATTTACATTTTTATTACAATAACAATAAAATATGAAAAGAGTGGCAGCCACACATATCAACACACCCGACTGTGACAATAAGCCAACAACCAGTAAACCAACAAACCATAAATAAATAACGGCAATAGCAACAGAGTGACTAGCGAGAACAGCGAAGAGAACAGTGTGAGATTGCGATTGTGATTGTGGCCGGCGCTGTCGCTGTTGCTGTAAATGTGGCAGCGCCACACTAACAGCAATAACAATGAGAGTAGAGGAGTGTACCTAGTGTGAAGTAATCGACGCAGCGAGCGTAAATGACGAAAATGTGCTGCGAAATGTTCATTATTACAAGCGGAAATTTATGCCAACATCAGCACATTAACACACACGCAAACCAACACACGCAAGGATAACGGCATATAGAAGCTGTGCCACAATTGTTGCTGCCGACGCTGCGCTGAGCAATGACTATAAACACGCACACCATCAAACTGTTGCCAATATAACGGCATAACGGCATATTGCCGTAGCCGCAAAATGATTGCTGACTCGCTGGTTTGCATAAACACACGCACACTAACCGATACATTTTACCGTTATAGGCGCTGTGGCATCACTGTTGCTATCACAGGTGCTGCTTTGTTGTGTTGTTTTTATTATTGTTTGTTGTTGTTGTTTTTACAGCTACCGCTGCCATATATTTATTATTGTATTTGAGTTATTGTTGCTGTTGCTGGTGTTGGCAAATGGCAAACCGTAAGTGCTTATCAATGTGTCGGCACTTTTGACTGCCGATTGGCGCGGTGTCGGCATCTGCGGCCCCTGCAACACTGCGTCGTTGGTGCCACACAATTCTGTTTGTGGTCGCGAGTTGCGTGCGCGTTCGCATATGTTGCTCTGCGACAATTTACAGTTGCGCCAATATTTTTACACCTTCTCGTTAATGATTTTGCGGTGTTGCAGCACAGAGTAAAAACAACAACAACAAGGCGAAAATATATAATAATAATAGACAGTTAGTTGGGGTGGCAGCAGTGTGACTCTTGACTCGTTGTAAATGTGTGTGTGCGATTTTGTGAACTAACGCTGACATTTTCAAATAATTGTTGCAGGACCAGCTGTGTTGCAGATTCTTTATATTTTGGCAGTAAAAATTGGAGTCCATCAATTTTGACGAGGTTGAATTTGAGAGATATTTGACTTTTTGGTAGTAAGCTGGACAAAACACATAGAATTTGAAACGGCGTTTTTTTATTCAACAAAATTTTCTGGTTTGAGGTTTACTGAGATTTCTTTCTATATAAACAAAGGAATTCTGTTAAAATATATGAATAATTTCGATGAAATGGTGTTCATTTTTGCTTATTTGCCTTTCAAGACCCATCCTTTTAATATGTATAAAATGCTTTAATTAGTTTCCATTCCTTAAAATGACATCACCCTAAATGTAGGCAACGTTTTAGGTGAAGGAAAACGAAAATGAATGGTCCAAGCACTTTCTCCTGTTCCTTTCACTTTATGCATAGCCAGCATTCGCCAGACTAAAGTTAAACACCTCGGTAGACATCTTCGGCGAACCCAAAGAAGTGACTGGAATCGGCATTAGCCGTCTTAAGAATGTATAATGGAGTCCAATCGCTTTGTCAAACCATAAGGGTCTTTGCGATCCGTCAGATGTCACAAAGGACAGTCGACGTGCAGTGAGAATCTCTGCAGTTGTGAAGATCTACCCCTTGACCTAACCTAACCTTACCTTTAAGTGAACGAATAATAATAGGATCTAATAAAATTATTTTTTATTAAAGTATTCACAAACCATCTAACCAAATTAATTAGTTTTCAACTATGAATATTGTCTCTATCTCTATGTTTAAAAGATAGATACTTGATTATTTAGGATAGCTTAGGTGAAAGGGCAGAATATGGATACTACAAAGCCTGAAGAGCTTTTTGAGCCTGTTACAAATCCAATAGAGACAATTCAGCTGTTTTATCGCAAGTAGTGCCTCCGAAATGTTTCAACCTCAGTCAAAAGCAATAGTTGGACAATCAATCTCGGTTCCCTCTATTCACCTAGTAATGTTTTTGATAATTCGTTTCACATTAATTTGAATAGTGATCCCTAGAAAGTCATGTAAGAAACAATAATTCAGGGAAGAATAAAGTTCTTTACTCCGAAAATATATAAACTTTCTTAAAAGACAGGTGGTTAAATATACGAAACACCTATAAAAACGCAAAGGCAAAATAATATGAAAAACCACTAATATTTTAAAGCTCATATTGGAACCAATTACGACTCATAAATTCATATGCGATTAACATAAAATTATTATTGATAATTGTATACTTATAGAAAATCGCTATGAGAATTAAGTTTATATTTCGCACGGGACACTTCACACATCAGCAATAAACATCACGTACACTTGTTTTTATTATTTAATGCCTCACATATTGAAAAAATTCCACTTAATGCGTCGTTCAAGCGGAAAATCGCGAGTAATTAAAATCGTAAATAAACAACTTCATTGCACAGGCCAAAGAAATCGGCAAAATAAATATTTAAGTATTGAAAAAAAGTATTTGCCAAACAACTACTTAGCGGTAAAGCAGTAAAAATAAAGAAAAAATTGTGGCAATGATAACGGTAATTAGTGGAATGTCAATAAAGTGCAATTGAATAAAAAGAGATTTTATTTAAATAAAATAAAATAAAATAAAATAAAATAAAACAAAATAAAACAAAATGAAATAAAATATATTAAATAAGGTAAAATAAAATAAAATTGAATTAAATAAAATAAAATAAGTTAAAATAAAATAAAATTGAATTAAATAAAATAAAATAAAATAATATAAAATAAATTAAATTAAAATGATTTAAATTAAATTAAAATAAATTAATTAAATTAAATTAAATTAAATTAAAATGATTTAAATTAAATTAAAATAAATAAATTAAATTAAAATAAATTAAATTAAATTAAATTAAATTAAATTAAATTAAATTAAATAAATTAAAATAAAATAAAATTAAACAAAGTAAAATTAAATTAAAATAAAATAAAAATAAAATAAAATAAAATAAAATAAGATAAATAAAATAAAGTAAAATAAAATAAAATAAAATAAATAAAGTAAAATAAAATAAAGTAAAATTAAATTAAAATAAAATAAAATAAGATAAAATAAAATAAAATAAAATAAAATAAAATAAAATAAAATAAAATAAAATAAAATAAAATAAAATAAAATAAAATAAAATAAAATAAAATAAAATAAAATTAAATTAAATTCAATCTAAAATTAAATTAAATTTAATTTAAGTAAGATAATTTCAATAAGACGAAATAAAATAAAATAAATATAAAAAATAAGTGTAAATTATTTTTTTTATTAAAGTTTATTACATAACTATATAAATCACGGCTTTTCCTTCTCCAATTTGATTGCGAGTTGTCACGAAATCACGGCGTTTTCCTTATTGGCGTAAACAAATTTCAATTTTTCGACAATTTTGATTTCAATTAAACACATTTACAACGCGCACCTTAATATGACACATATTACAGCGCTATTACGCCCACTACAAACACAAATACACACACAGTCGCAAATCGTGAACAACACACAAATGAGATAATAAATATGCGCGACATTCACTCTGGCTCATTTAGTACGCTGCTGACATTTGCAAGCGTCGTGCCCGAATGAAAAATGGCATACAATCAAAATTGAAATAGTTGTTGCCGCGCAGTAATAGCAAATAAAATACATTTAAAGAGCACACGCACACACACACACACACACAAATGAAAGCTTGATGAAATAACACACGCGCTTCATTGTCGCACACAGTATATACTCTCCTTGACCCGTGAACTCATTTGGTGCGCACACACTCCTTAACGCCGCGTCACTTGGACGGACAGTCGAACGAATTGTAATGAAGATAAAGTGCCCAGGCACACAAATGCCACTTAATCCTGAAGCAGAAGAAGATGAAAGCTTGCGCGCTCTCGCTAACCCCCGCCCGCCACACTGACGTCAGCTGTTTAGATAATAAAAGTGCTGTATCAAGGCTGTTTGTTGTTGTTGTTATTATTGTTTGCTCTATGCTTTCCAGCGTCCTCGTCTGCGAGCGCAGCACACAAATGCCACTAAAATCATCAACTGAAATATTCGAGAAACACACATATACAACAAAAATAGTAACAACGACACTGCTGAGTTGTCGTACACACAACAACAACAACAACAAAACTGTTGTTTAAATAACAAGCAACAGTGAACGGTAGCGAGAAAACGTTGACAACATTTGTTTAAATTAAAATTAAAAACGGTATATACAGACAGACGCGCTTAGAGCAACAGTAACGGAAATAACAACAACAACAGTAGTAAATACACCTTACAAGCGCTACCAAGACCGGCGACAACAGTAATGACTACAACAACAATTACAATAACAACAAAAATACAACAACAACAGCAACTACAAAAACAACATCGTGCAACAGCCATAAGATTGCTGGCCACACACAACTTCAACGGTTGGTTGGCTGCCTCCTTCACCGGCTGCTGCTCAAGTGTTGCCACAACCGCCGCCGCCACACCGGTCACACTTGGCACTGGCATTTGCAGCAGTTACAATAAGTTACAACAACAACAACAACAGCACGTTACAGCGCTGTTCATTTGTATTCTTGCAACGTCCTGTTGAACATTCTTAATTAGGTTAAATCTACTCAAGCTGGTGAAAGGCAAACCTTCAACCAATACAACATGTACTTGTTGTTGTTGTTCTTTATAGTAAAACCTGTGCTATTGCTGAGTTGTTGTTGTTGTTGCCGGCTGAGTTGTAGCATTTGTTGTGGATCTTTCAGCGGCGTATAGCCGAAGTACCGTTATCAGATTTTGCAGCTGTTGGGCGCTCAACGAAAACTTATTAGAGCGCACACACATATACAGTTAGATATTTGTAAGTGTGTGTATATATGTTGTTGTGCCGCCATCTTTTAGTCATGTGCCAAAGCGGTGCACGAGTAAGGGGCAGTTTAAATGAATGCTTGCGCATGGAATAATTTGCAAGAAACTGCCGACAAAGGCATATTTGCAATGTAAATCCTGGAAATGAAACAATTACGAATGCCTTATACTCTCACACACAAACACACCTACACATATGCCCGTACAGGCCGGCAACTGCAACCCTTGTGTGGCACCACTGAATGCTGGTAACCATTACCATTAACGGTACGCCGAAAGCCGGTCGCAGCGCCCAACGTGAAACGTGCAGATTGAGCAACAGGAATTGGATCAACGGCATGCAGGCCCAAAAAGGATTCACAGTTCGAGCGCTTCAATTTCACTTTCAGCCAACGGTGCGCCATTGTTGTAGTGTATGTGTGTATATGTGTTTGTCGAGTACTCTTCCTGGCACGAGCTGCTTACAAACGGCAGTGATTGTTGCAGATTTTCGAAATTAATGCGAGTGCGATGTGCTTGAGCCCCTTTATTGTAAGCCGTCGTCAGGTTACAAGCAACTCTCTGAATATATATACACATATATATATATATATATATGTACGAATGTGTGTGTGCTGTGGGAATCAACCCAAATTTTACAGCTAGAAATTAAAACATAAAGCCACTTAAGCGGCAGACGGCAATGACTCTGTGGCACAGCAGCCGGTGTTGATTACGTGTAAGCATACGTACCGATGTTAGGGGTGTTCATAATGTGCATTTTGAAAAAAAAAAACAACAATTACTTCCGCTTCTAATTATTTTTAATGAGACACAGTTTGCAATAATTATTTGAGAGCGATGTAAAAAGTATAAGGAATTTGTTAAATTCAATTAATTATATTTTTATTGCTCTCACTTGAAATGGTGAATATATTTATTAATATTTTTAATATTAGGGTTGTACTAAATTGAAATTATTTTGTGATTCTATATGCATTTATATATATTTGTTTGTTATGCGAGTACTTTTCTATTCACATTAGGGGTGTTCATAATAAAAATAAATCTATTTTATTTGTATAATATATTTTTTTATTTTTTTGCAATAGCATATTCTAAGTTATTTTATGTTTAAAATTATATGAACTTAAGAACTTGTGATTGCATGTTATTGAAATTAATAATTCTTTTTTCTTTAAAAAATGTCAGTACATTGAATTTAACTAGCATCAGCATCATCCAAATATTATTTTTCCTATAGTTCTTAAAAAATATTTTTTTCGGTAACATTAGGGATGGTTTTTTCCAAAATATTTTTTTTTTATTTTATATTCGTATTACTATTACTTTTTCTTTGAAAGAAAAAAAAACGTACCAAGTATTTTATTATTTCGCCACACAAATTATTTTTATTTTTTCGCCACACATATTATTTTTCTCAATTACCAAAAAACTTTTTTTTAATTTTTAAAATCAATTTCTTAAATTTTCCATTTTCTTAAATAAAGACATATTAGAGACTATTTAAATAGATTAAGAATATAATTTGAATAATCAAAAATTTAAATCGTGTTTCCAAAAAAAAAAGAACAACCCTAATGTACGAATACTCTTGCTAATCTTGACAAAAGTCACTCCTGCCTTAATTTGCTTAACATTTAAATTTTTACGCATACCGAGAACGTGTTGAAAGGCTGAAATCAGCGCCAATTAGCATAATTATTTGTAATTAATTTTTTCCGTTATTGCGAAGACGATATGAAAACATATTCGCACGTGCGATTAGTGAGTTTAGTGAGACAATTAAGACATGTCCACAGATGGCATATATGATTTTTAAAATAAATATATTTAATTATATAAGTATTTTAATATTAAAAATATTTAATTAAAAAAATAATTATTATTTTTTTTAATTTTTTAATCCAGTTTTATTTCACTTCCTCCATTTTGGCATTTCAATTCAAAATATTTATTTTTAACCTTTTCGCCCTTTTCCCCCTTTTTCGCCCTTTTTTTTAAAAAAAAAAACAAATTTCTCTTTTTGACTTTCATATTGGTCTCTATTTTCCTCGCTTTTTATTTTGATTTATTTTTTGTTATTGTTTAGAAGCTACAGTAGTTTGTTGTTGTTATATTTCTAGCTAAATTCCGTTATTGTTGCAAATATAACAGTTGCCCCGTGAGTTTTATAACAAATGAAGTAAAATTTAATTAAGCCGTCTTCACATTTCATTCGTTCGTCATATTTCGTTAAATGCCAGAAACCCTTGCAACACGCGTCCTTTTCTCATAACAAATATATATATATACACTATATAGTCAACTAAACAAAAATGAATGAAAGGTAATCGGCGTAGCAGAATGAGCAGTCCATAAGCCAGTTCACGTCAGCGGTGGTTTTCATTATATAGTCGGGCTGAAATATGAAACTTCAAATTAGAAGTAAACCAGTGAACCGAAATTATCAAAACGCTATAATTGTCAACATTCGTCACTTTTGCCCACTCTTAAGTGATTTTAGATACTTTTGACAATCGAAAAATTTATTTTCAGTGCAATGGTTCATAATTTAGATGTATATTTTCGATCTGGTAGGTCAACCTATCATCAATAGTTGTTTTAAAATTATTATAGTAGAGGCAAAATATATTAGAAATGTCTCTTAGAGAGCTAATAAGATTATTATAAATATATTATAAGATTTTTATAAATAATTCGACTACAGCGCCATCTAGCGATTTTTTTAATATACTACAAAGTCAATAAATATATGGTCAGACATGAAATTACGAGATATTTTGGAGATAAGTCTGAACAACTAAACCTCTTTAGACCAACAATGTTCAAATAATAAACATTGGACCTCCATTCATAAAAAAGGAATTTAATACAAAATTATCCGAAGATCCCACGAGTTGAGTATTTAAATATAATAAAAAAATTCTTATTTGCTCTCAAAATTAATTTGTTTCACTGGGCTACTTGGTTAGTAAATAAAGTCGATCACCACACTACACAACGCCACAACTAATGACCACCCTTCTAATCAGACTCGTGCCTATTCATAATATTCATAATAACGAACGCCAACAATCCGCGACTGAATGCTATCCACAACAATATCCTCACGAAACTGACATACCTTGGCATTTATCTTGCACTCCTCTGCACACCCACAAGCCCCAAACTCAACAACTAAATATTTAAATGTACGAATTTACGTGCTTAACTCGAGCTACCCTTGAAACTATTCAACACCCCCTTTAGACCTCTTTACACTGGTATGCCTTTGTGTGGTTCACTTTAGCAGTTCGCTTGCTTGGCTAACCCAAAGCGGCAACTCCATCAGCAAATGACGATTATTACCGGCAACAGTCGGCCATCGAGTGGTTTATTACTCACACCGAGAGCGCACCACAACACATACACACATCTATATACATACAGGGCTATAGAGGAGGCAAATCAAGTCGGTTTGACAGCGACAGCTGTGGGTACTGAACTCTCATTTTGAGTTTAGTTAAAAATTGCTGAAATGATTGGCGGTTCACCTACACCCACACACTCACTCACACACACACACACGCACTCGGGCAGTTGGTGGTGCTCCACAAAGCCGCCGTTTAGTTTTCAGCTAGTGTAGTAATCATAATTTGTACGTTTTTGCATTTCGGTTGCGCACAAAAGCAAATCTATTTTACACTGTGTGACAGAGGTATGTAAGTATGCCTAGCATTTGCTGTGAGACTAATGGTTGCCGTCCGAAATTGAGGCAGCAGGTGTCCGGAACTTAATTATCTTTGGCTTTGGGTTGACAAATATATATTTTCTGCTTTTCTGCTCATGGCATAAACTATTACAGAGAGTTTAAATTATGAGCGGCATTTTTTAATTTTACGGAAGGCTTTTGTTGTAGGAAATTGCATACAATTTTTGTATGAAGTGGAGAACAAAGAGTTAGGCAAAAGCTTAAGTGTCTGCTGAGGTATTCAAGTAGCTCTAAATGCAAGACCTTTAACTACATTCATGATGGATCTAGAGATTACGCCTTCTTCATCTCAATTAATTTTTGTTGAGTGTTTTATAGAAAATACTCGAGTTAGAGACATCAAGAAAACTATGGGTATAACTATTTCAGTCTATTCGTTTATCTTATAACATGGCGTATTGGAAAATTGTTTTTATAATTTTTTACATTTTTCTAAGATTACTAAGTTACGACATTTTATAGGATTTTGAATTTTAGTTCCTTGGCCTTTTTCTCGGAATAATTAATCGAAAATGACAAATTAAGAATTTTTAATATGTTCTTTGTCAATTTCTGTAAAAATCAAGTGAAAAGTTTTTTTTTATTTATGACTTAACCCTTTATCCTAGTATAGTTCGGCGAAAACATCATTAAGATGGTCGATCGATCTCCCTTCCGCTTTTTTGCTCTTTATTCAATGCTTTATAAAAAGTGTTACAGTGATCGGATTTAGTTCAAATATGCGCCGTTTCGTTTGATAATCTGTTTCCATCTAGACGGCAACTTCATAATACCCCCCTCGTAGAAGCCCCCCTCCTTATTTGCGAAGAACTCGGACAGCCACTTTTCACAAGCCTCTTTTGAGTTCAACTTTACACCACCAAGGGCGTTCGCCATGGACAGGAACAGGTGGTAATCACTTGGCACTGGGCTATATGGTGGATGCGATAAAACCTCCCATCCGAGCACTCGTAGCTTCTGACGAGTCATCAACGAAGTGTGTGATCTAGTGTTGCCCTGGTGGACGCTTCTGGTCGATCGCCTGCTTCAAGCGGTCCAGTTGTTCGCAGTAGATGGTAGAATTAAGCGTCTGGCCATATGGGAACAGCTCATAGTGGATGATTCCCTTCCAATCCCACCAAACACACAGCAAAACCTTCCTGGCCGTCAATCCCGGCTTGGCCACTGTTTGGGACGATTCACCGGCCTTCGACCACGACCGTTTTCGCTTGATATTGTCGTATGTGATCCATTTTTCGTCGCCAGTCACCATCCGCTTCAAAAATGGGTCGAGTTCAGCAGCATATTGCAGGCGTTGATTCGGTCCAGAAGGTTTTTTGCGTCAAATCATGCGGCACCCAAACATCAAGCTTTTTTGTGTATCCAGCCTTCTGCAGATGGTTTAAAATGGTTTGGTGACTAACTCCCATCTCCTGGGCGATGTCACGAGATGCCACATGCCGGTCTAACTCGATGTTTTCCATGATTTGATCGGTATTCGTCGTCACAGGTCTTCCGCCGGCTGACTTATCCATGGTGTCGTTTTCACCCGCTCTGAATCGTCGAAACCATTCCTCCGCAGTTCGAAGTGAGTACCATCTCCCAAAACACCATTAATGTCAAGTAACGTTTCTCTAGCTTCTCTAGCGGATTTGGCTTTAACAAAGGAACACTTTAAAATAGCGCGAATTTCGCCGTTAGTGAACTCCATGTTTACACGTCTATAACTGTTGAACGCAATATCCAAACTACTCTTGCATAGCGTCGTTTTGTTGGTTATGTCAAGTCCTTTCAAAGATGTATAGTATTGCCAGATACGAGCTCTGTAGCGCTTTATATATAGCCCCCAAATTCAAAAGACAAAAAGGCGGAAGGGAGATATTTGACTACCTAATACTTCAGCTGCATAGAAGATCTTTTCTAAATGTCGTCAATACAACTTGAGCTCTGTGAGACTCTGATCTATGTCACTTCTGATCACTTTAAATTTTTTCTTTACTTCTTCCTTTCTAAAATATTTTTGGGAATGCTTTAAAACTATTTTGAGTACACTTCAAACACTAAAATTGCCTAAATCGACATCCTTCTTAAGTTTCGTTTCGTCTTCTTTCTAACAATATAGTCAAAGATGTTTTCCAAAACAATTATTATGAAATATGGTGTGCGTCTTGGATGAAAAAATACGCCTAAATGTATGCTAAGCGATAGAAAATTGGTTTGGTGATCGCGGAACAGATCTTATTATATAAAAATATTAAATATTTTAGGATCTTTGAAGGTTAGATTTAAGGGTAAAAAGTATAAATCATTTCTAATAGCGACCTATCATGGAAGCGATGCAAACTTTTTAGTTTTTATGGTAATAAATGGAATTATATTCCATGGGAGTAAAGGGAACTATATTCAAAAATTCTAAATATGTTATATAAAACATTAAAAATTACATAAAATAATAGTTTGATGCCTACAAAATCCTATAAATATTTATAGGCTGCATAGAGTGAAAATAGAGGTTAATATAAAGAAAGAATTATTGATTAATGAATACAAATGGTAGGCCAGTTTTGACTACTTCATAAACTCCACTACTCATAACAAAAAAAATCCAAAACAACAATAAATCTCATACATCTGCCTTGCAAACGTTAAAAGCGCCTAAATGTATGCTACAACAAAATATAAATGTGTATGTATACATGTGCACGGCTGAAGACTTATTTAAATTCATATTATTTTGCCATTAAGAGCTTTATGTTTTTATGAGCCGCTGCTCAACTAAATTGTTCTATGACTTTCTTTCGACAATATTGCCGAAAAGAACACACACATATTTAAATATGACTCTAATATGGTTGTGAATGTATGATGTGTGTGCATGTGTCTTCAACAACATATTTATTTCTGTGTGTGCGGCCCACACATGTTTTGCTCATAAATAAGCATTTTTATTAAGTAATGCCTGCTTGCGCATAAATAACATTCACTGCCACATTTGCCAACAATATAAATATAATAAATGCAAAAGAGAAAAAAACAACAACTTAAACAAATACACGCGCACGCACTCAACTAATGTGTGTTTGTATGAATATTTGTACTAACTGACCATTTGACTTGAGTTTTGTTGTTGTTGGCTTGGCCTAAGTTAAGCATAATGACATCATAAAGAGCATAAATATATGCAAACACAAGCACACTTATTATTTGCTTAGATATGTTTGTTAGTTTGTATTTCTAAGCTTTTGTTGTTGGTAAGAGCATATATTAGAATTTATGTCATACAAGGACTTGCAAGTATATACTGGCATTCTATTCACTCTTCAGCATTTATATTTTATGCACTATCTGCTTGCTCTCGCTCAAGAGCCACTTTTATTAGTGCTGCTTAACAAAAGCTTAAATCATTATATTTCTGGGTAGTTTTCTTGGTAGTTCTTGAAATACTTGTCAACATTAGGGTGGTACTAAAGAAATAAAAAATAATAATTCAAAAAAAACATTTTTTTTTTATTTTTCTCGTTCCAAAATGGTAGCACCTAGGTCAAAAAAGTCGCCTTAAAATTTTTATCGCGGTAAAAGACTGGTAGGGTGTGCTGCAAGGGGGTAAATATTGAACAAGACTTGTAAATAAAATTTCTGAAAATGGAGATAAGTGATGTCAGTAGAGTTCCTGAGATATTTGATCGCGATATGTGTTAATTAAGATTAATACTAAATTTATATTTAAAATTATAAAATAAAAAATTTTAGACCCACCCTATTGTGTATAAAAATTAATAATTAGTTTTAAGTAACGCTCAAAGTTTCTTCATTTCGATTATTTATGTAAATTAATAATAATTCTTGGAAGTTTTGAAATAAATATGCACATTAGGGTGGTGCTTTAAAATTAAAAAACTAGAAATGTTTATATTTTTTCGCGCTTAAATGGTAATAATAAAGTCAAAGAAGTCATCTTTAAATTTTTATCATAATTAAAGAGTTAATTTAATGTTAGGAGTCAAAATTAAAAAAATTATTAAAGATAAATTATAAAGATTAATTATTAAATTTAAAATTTAAAAAAATTATTATCAGTAGTGTCCTTGAAAATTTTGATACCGATATGTGCTGACGAAATTATAATTAATTTTATATTTAAAATTGAAAAAAAAAATGTTTTTACCCACCCTAATGTGATAAAAATATTTTATTTATATTTTTAGTGGCGCAGCACTAACTAAATGCTGCGTTCAAAGCTCGACTATTTTCGTAAATTAATAATAACCGCAGCGTAAATAACAACAAAAAAAATTGCAAATAATTGCCACTCAGTTCACAAAAGTCACTTGATTTGCTACTTAAATCAGAGCCACAGAGTTCTTCTGCTCTCTGTGTCTAAAGTTGGTCTTAAGTTTTGACTATTTAAAATGGCAGCATATTTTCCAACAACTATGTAAATATGTATAAAATATATATGTAAACACTCATATATTCTTGTTGTTGTTGCCACTTGGCTTTATACTAGCTTGGCCTGGTGGTTAGTCTGAAGAGCGCGCACTATTCATTTCATTTACTGTAATCTCTACAGACTTAATGTTGTTGTTGTTGCTGGTGTTGTGTGCATAATGTGAATTATTCAATTACATTTCGTTTAATATTTCAATTTAATTATCTGTGCTGTGCTGTGCTAAGGATAAAGCTCGAGCTCATATTCGAATTCGCGCCAAAAATCTGCAGTAAGTTGACGCTGGCGCGCTCTCGCTTGCTCTTTACATTATGCAGGGTACACTTGTGTATGCACACACATACTTGCCACAAATACTCATTTATATATATAATTTGTATATATGTATGTATGTATGCACTCGTTTACATATTTAATTTCATTCATGACCCACTCACCTTAGTCCTTGATATTACTGACGCTGCCGCAAGCGACAGGCAGCAGCACCGCATGAATTTACAGTGAAGAGTTCACACGGATTTAATGCATATTCACATACTCTGGTATGTGTGAGTAAATTCATATGTGCGCGTGTGTGTGTGTGTGGTATTATATGTAATACTCACTCTCTATAATTAAACCAATGTAAGCGTTTGTATGTGTGTGTTTGTGACCTTTCTCTCTTAATGGTAATGTGACTCTTACCTGTAAGTAAAGAATTTAAAACAATCTCATTAATAACTTAATTTTACGAACATTTCGGTTTATAATTGCGTTTAATTGCATTTGCATATATACGGCTTGACTATTATATACGAGTACCTATTGGTGTATGAAGAGGGGCAGATATTAGTTAGCATGTGTTAATTAAATGGTATATCTACAGTATGTGAAGCACAAAATTCGATATTGTGTTCTATAGGAGATGCGCTGGAATAGTAAGGAATTTGTGATACCATTTCTCTAGGTAAGAGTAATTTTGGGTAGTAGCTTTACTATTTCTTCCCCAGAATGTGTAGATAATGATTAAATCAAACTCGAGTTTTGTATTTAAGATTTATAAGAAAGAGAGCTAGTGATATAGTTGCAGGTCCTTCACATCGTTTTCAAATAAATTGATTGATTGATTAATTTAAATAAGGAAACCTCATCTGATTTGATAAAACAAAATTTTCTATATATACCTAAGCGAATGTTGGCAGTTAAAGAAGGAATAATTGAAGGTATTTGCAACCACTAATTCTCATAAGCTCTTAATTGATCTATCGCAAGGAAAACCAAAACCGATAATATCTATATTGTATTAAGCACTTAGATAGTAAACTTTGAACGTTCTTTCGAAATATACATAGCCTCTAAGAAATCCAAAATTTATCATAAACTATAGCATTTATAGATGCAAAATTTACGGTGTAAGCTTTTATTAAGATTCATTATTTACTTTACGTAGGTCATTCACTTTTGTGGGAAATAAAATAAGGTCACTATAGTACACAGAGAGATTCGCTGTCTCAATAAATAATTTCAGCTATGAAGCGTAATTCACGAACTCCAGTAGCCCATCGGAGTTAGCTCAAATCAGTCCAATAATGTGCCTAAATAATAATCACGTGGTCAAGAACTTGCCTCCTGCAAAGAGTTACCAGAGTCCAACCGAGTGTCTAAAATCCATTTTCATGAATTGGCTCAGGTAAGGTAAACTCTAATGAAGGGATCATTACAGAAGGTAAACTTCGAAAAATCAGGATTAATGATACCGTTTCTTCATGTATGTACATGTTGATGTCTTCGAAATATAATCCGGGAAGTATGGGCCACAGCGATTAGTAAAGTAAACCTCTGGACTGCAATCAAACAGCTACCGGTCCATATCGAAATTTGACGCGTTAAATGAAAATAGATCGGCCACTCTTTTCGAAAACGTCATGACGCCATTACCAGAACAGCGCTAAGCTGGATTCCTCTGTATACTGTATAGCTTGTCACGCACAATTTGGTTTCCTTATTCGATCATTGTGTTCTCAGCACCACCTCGCAATCACCCATAGACAGATTCAGAGCTCAGAACAGTACTATTTTAGTCTGATATTCACATTATCTAAATATCAATATTAGTTTGTTAGCATAAAAATATTGTAAATATGTTTATGAATTTCAGTTGAACCAGATATGAAAGCTATTTTTTACAGATATGCACCTACTTACAACACCAATATTGTAATATATGTTAATATTCGTGAAAAATGTGTCACCAGCGATATACACCTCAGTGTTATTTCGATACGTTAGCTTAAGATTGCTTTATAAATAACAACAATAACATTATATAATAACAACAACACGATATAAGAACAAGAATAACTATCCACATATGAGCACACACCTACACCAACATGCATGCAGTGCGTTGTTATGGTTGCAACATTCGCAACCACTTGCAAGCGCGGCAAGTCAACCGCCACTAAGTAGAACTCACGTGGCGTACAACAATAACAACACAACAACAATAAATACTCATAAGCTGAGAATGGCTGCAGGCGAGGCTGGCTACGAGTTTTGCTACGAGACGCCCGGGAACAGCAAGTTCGCCTGCCACCGATGCTCAAGTATAACAAGCAAGTGCAACAACAAGCTTAGGAAGGTGTTAGCAACTGTGAAATACATATGTTGTCAACAACAACAACAACGGGAGTGGCTGAAGCAACAGCGTGTCACAGCGACAATATTATTGTTAGTAATTTAAACTTTGCAAACAACAACACTGCAGCGACAAAAAGATATGCGATGTGAAAGCGACAAGCAGAAACAACAATAACAACATGAGTGGAAAAATAGAAAATAAAGAAATCGTCGGTGAAAAAGGTGGATGAGATGGAGGCAGCCAGGACAGCCCGAGTTGTCCGCTGAATTTCTGTTTATTGTTGTTGTTGTTCGTCATAACAGTATATAGTAGTGGTGGCAGTGGCAGTGTCAGCGACAGCTCATCAGTGTCACCAGTTTTTCGCGACCAGCGACAGCCACGACAACAACAACAACATCAGCCAATCGGTGACTGCATGTTTGCGCGCGGCTCATCCGCAGAGGTGTGTGTGTGTGGCTAAGCCGCATTCGTCGAGTGGCAGCTATTTTTGTCACCGTTGTTATGGTGTCCTCTCTTATTTATTTATACACTTTTTTTGTTATATATATTATGACTTTTGTTATTTTTGTTGCTGCCACCACATCAGTTTCGCCCGCAACATTTCGTTGTAACTCAACACTGTGCAACACTTTATGGCGTTGGTATTTTACAAGCCCAGCTACCAGAGGTGTACAAATACAAATATAATAAATACTGTTGCACTCGCATATAACGGTTTCCAGCATGTTGTTGGTTGCGCAATGAAGTTGCAGATTTGTTGAGTTGTAATCTCCACATTGGCATCCGTTGTGCAGTGCATGGACCGCAGCAACAAAATCATTCTCATCATAAATGCACTTCCGTGTGTGTGCTTCTGTTGGCCGGTGTGTGTGTGTGCGTCAAGTGGTGATTTTAACATTTCGCTAAATATTACTGTCATGTTTATTTGTACATTGTCGGTTTTAGCTGGCAACATTGGCGCTGCCATTCACCATATTTCACACAAATCCAGCAAAAGTCAACAAAGATCAGTGAGCAAAATGTTCGAAATTCTTCGAGATATAATAAACTGATATAACTTTTGTTCTGTATTAACTTTGATGAGACCTTACTTACTTACTTTTTAGCCAAATGAATTCTTCATCAGCCCAAAATCATCCTAAATGTTCCCACGCAATGTTTCTTATCTAGCTTATATGGGTTCTCTGAGCAAACTCAAGTTCTATAGTCCTCAGTTATCCTTTTCTTAACAGCTAATCACACGTATACTCAATATTTATTGAAAGAAGACGGAGACTCACGTTCGACAAAGTTTTCAGTTGTCTGAGGGTCTAATAAAGGAATTAATATGGACGATTGGATCATGAGGAGTTCAAACAAGACTAAAATCACAATCAATACAATTATTTTTAAAAGAAAACAAGTAAGGAAAGGCTAAGTTCGGGTGTAACCGAACATTTTATACTCTCGCAATTTATTGAAGAAATTTTATACAATTTTTAACATACAAATTAACCCATAAATTCGGGATAAAGTTTAATAGAATAACGAAAATCGTCATATATAGTATATGAGGGCTGAGGTAATTCCTGAACCGATTTCATTCATATTCATCAGCAAGGTACACTATATTCAAGACTATACGCTCACTTAATTTTGCTAAGATAGCTCACATATTGGCCAATACATATATGCGGAATAAAGCTCACCGTATTTTTGAAAAACCTATAATTAGGTATATGGGGATGTTATGACCGGATTTTAATAATTTTTGGAACAGAGACACACTATTAGAAGAAAACAATTTCCTCTGAATTAAATGAGATATCTGAGAGATTTACCCATATTTTCGGTTAAAATTTATCCTTAGGCGCTGAGTTCAACATGTTCCATATCTGGGGCCTTGAAAAGTTATGGTCCGTTTTCGACAATTTTTTCACAAGTGAAGCCGTTATCTTCATTGGTTCCTTATGTTTACATTATAAAGTGAAGGCATAAGATGGATTTCAAAATTGAGTTATAAAGAAAGTAGTAGTGGTTGTGAACCGATTTCGCCCATTTTTTGTCGGTGTTATCAGGGTGTCAAGAAAATATTATATACCGAATTTCATTCGAATCGGTCGAGTAGTTCCTGAGATATGGTTTTTGACCCATAAGTGGGCGATGCCACGCCCATTTTCCATTTTGTAAAAATATCTGAGTACAGCTCCCTTCTGCTATTTCTTCTGCAAAATTTAGTGTTTCTGACGTTTTTCGTTAGTTAGTTAACCCACTTTTAGTAATTTTCAACCTAACCTTTGTATGGGAGGTGGGCGTGGTTATCATCCGATTTCAACTATTTTCATGGTGTGTGGTGGGGTATGTAAGAGAACCGACTGCAGAAAGTTTGGTTTATATAGCTTTATTGGTTTGCGAGTTAAATACAAATAACCGATTTGTGGGCGAGGCCATGCCCACTTCTCCAAAAAAATTACATCCAAATATGCCCCCTCCTAGTGCGATCCTTTATTCCAAATTTTACTTTTATAACTTCATGTATGGCTTAGTTATGACACTTTATGTGTTTTTGGTTTTCGTCATTTTGTGGGCGCAACAATGGTCCGCCCATTTTCGAACTTAACTTTCTTATGGTGCCAAGGAATATTTGTGCCAAGTTTCGTCAAGATATCTTTATTTTTATTCAAGTTACAGCTTGCACAGACGGACAGACGGACGGACGGACAGACATCCGGATTTCAAATCTACTCGTCACCCTGATCACTTTGGTATATATGACTCTATATCTAACTCTTTTAGTTTTAGGTGTTACAAACAACCGTTATGTGGACAAAACTATAATACTCTCTTTAGCAACTTTTGTTGCGAGAGTATAATTACAGGAATCCAAGGGAGTATAAGTCTCTCATTCAGCTGAGTCCATAGATTTAGTTCACACTAATTATTTCCAACCTCACAACCCATCCTTGAATTATATCGAGAGCTTTGAGATTCCGACTTCATCAGAGTTTTTGATTGATCACAATTCAATCTAGAAAAGTGGGATCCATAGATAATCACAACTTTGTTTCAAAACTACAACAGCAATATAGATGATATTGATCACCTTGTGATGAGCTTCCGTTGTCTCTAAAATTCTAAAGATCCTATTCGAAGTAGGACAATCCCATTTGGAAGTTTGGTTGGATTAGGTTATAGGGCAGACCCCGGGGTCAAAGCCACAAGAGATCACACGTGGACAGCTAAAGTCGTCAGTCTTTTGTGATGCAGTAAACTCCTCAAAATGGATGCCAAGGACTCTCAGGAGCCAACAACAACGCTTCGTTGCGGCAACTAATATGTATTCGGAACAGTTCAACTAGTTCTCCGAAGTTCGTCCTGCCCAAAATGTTTCAGCCGCAGTCTAGTGACAGCTGGACAGTGAATAAGAATGTGTCCTCATGGCATGTAAGCCCATCGGTAGGGACTCCTACTATTACAGCGAGCTAAACCTTGGTAAAAGCAAATAGCTCAGTAGATCTCATGCGATCCACACTAGAATGATCTCTCAGTCACTTATTTGCTGACCGCCTATTTTGTTTCTTCGAAGACCACAGATCCAGCGCCTAAATATAGGAGGATAGTGAAGCACCAGCTTGTTTCCAATCTGATTAGATTATAGCTAGGATACACTTACGTGCAAACTCATCGCTTCTGCAGTTCCAAGCGACAACGCTATTGCCTGGGCTTGGCAGTTACTGTAGTGAGTTCGTAATCGGTCATTACCAGGGCCAACCAAAATATGCACGAAAAATGCAGTTTTAAGCGCTTAGATATGCATTAAAAAAGGCTGAAATATGCTCGCAAATATGCACAATAAAAAAATATTCAATTAATAATAAAATTTTGTCTTATTTGTTTTAATTTTCATTGTTGTTAAAAAGAGAAAAATTGCAATGCAATTAAATGTTGCTTCAAATTTTCAAATAAAAGCGATCGTCGTTTTTCATTTAACAATGTGGTGTAAACGGAAAAAAGATCTTTCAACGTCCACTGAAGTCACTGGACAGTATTTAAAATTAGCAACTTCCAACGGTGTTAAAGAATCGATAAAGTTATCATTTTCCTTCGAGTTATTGAAAATAATTATTTTAATTTTGCATAAAGACGTGTAGCCTTCGTTTCTTAATTTAATTTTTGCAAAAAGCGTATATCCTCGATTTGTGTTAATGATTGATTTACAACTTCCATGACGTCAATACCTTCTTGTAAAGATAGGCCTTTTGTTTGCAGCTTTTCAAGCCCTGCACAAAGGCAAGCAAAGTTTGATTTGATAAAAATAAGGTAATTTTTCAGGTTCTTATTTTTTAATATTTCCTTATGGTGGAGTTGCCACATTTCGTCAAATAAAGTAAAGGCTTAAACACATTCGAAGCCTCTGCGAGAGAAACATGAATGTGTTGAATCGCGTAGAATGTGTTTAAAGTTTAACAAATATGCAAAATAAGCATGATCATCAAAAATAAGCTTGGAAACTCTAAATATGCAAAATAAGCAATTATAAGCACAAGCTTAAAATAGTTGGCCCTGGTCATTACGGTATTTTAAATTCAGAAAATCTGAAGTTGTTGTTATTTTATTCTCCAAATTATTATTTTGAGGCTGACAGACAAATCGTCCTTGACTGAATCAAAATCTGAGTCCGGTCCGTTTGTGTAGATCCAACTTTGGTGGAAATGAACTATATTTCTCATTATTCGTATGAAGGATCCGGAATCCACTGAGCAGGAACATATTCATTTTAATCGAGCTATATTTATAATTACATTCTACTCAGTTCTATGCAAATACGGAAAGCTAACTGGGTATAATCCACATGGGTACCGAATTCGCCGAGCATACCGCTGTGCCTGTTATCAACTCAAACTAAGCGCCGGTTCATCAACGCAGGTATCATTTTGTTGATGTTCAAGTAGCGTTGCATATGAATGCAATTCCACATATGTGGAGCTGCAGCATTCCAGCTTTGTGCTGTTGCATCAAAGATAATCAATTCAAATGTGCAAATACAGTTATGTGGCCAGAGTGAATGAAATGCTATGCAACACCGGCAACCAACATTCAACAACCAACTGATGACTGCTGTGCCGTCAACAGATGCAATCAATGTTTAAATTACGCGGAAAAGTATCTCATTTCCAAGCGTCAAGTGGCTGGCCATCCACACACACACACACACAGAGCAGTTATGGTTTTATGCCAGCAGCCGGACGGATATGCTATGCGAGAGGCATTGGTCAACATGGAATTCAACTATTTGCTATGCAATTTGATGATAGCCGGGTAGGTGACTATGTGTTTGTGTCTGTAATTTAGTTTATGCAAATAATGTGCAGTATATGAGACGAGTATTCATGCACGAGGCGTGAGCGCATAAATATTTTGAAATACTTCGACAGTTGGATCTGGTTGCTAGTGAGCTTTTAGGCCCAGAGAATCCACTGGATCGTTAGCGTAATTGCTGGTAAAAATAATAATAATAATGCACCGTTATTTTGCTATTAAAATGCATATATACATATATGGAGTACACATATGCCTGCGAGCCTCGCGAGCATTACTGAAATTCCCACATAAAATATGTTTGCCGCGTCCAATTTAAGCACCTTCAGCTGTGGCGGCTACTCGCCGAGGCTTTTCATGGCGTACAAAAGTATTAAAAGTAGATCTTCTTGAGACCAAGCAACATGGAGACAGTCTCATGTGTGTGTTTGTATGTGGTAAATCCTGATATGAGTTCGCCATCCATATGTGATGATGAGTGTATCTGAGTGTGTGTATTGCGACGGAAGCTGTGCTTGCGACCAGCAAATAACTGCACATTACACGTTGTCACTTCGAACATGCTGCAACATTAATAACGGCAACTAATGCAACAGTGAGAGACGACCGCAAATTGAAGGTACATAGTAGTAGTGTGAATGTTGGCATACTTGCGTGCCGACATCTTGAAGCAGCTTGCCGCTTGTGGCATGACTATGTATTGACAATGCGACTGCATGCTGGTCTCGCGGCGGTCGCTACACATGACCAAGCGGCGTACAGTGGTTGCAAACTCATATTTTTGTAGTTAAAAATTTTTTTTTAAAGGTCATATTTAGAAATCTTTAAAGAATCCACACGAGAGTCAAGGAAACTTTTCCTACCTCCATAACATACTAAGAAGCAGATTAATAGTTTGAAATGAAAGAATTGTTAAGTTAGCTCAACGGTCGGTAGAACTCAATATGCCGGTAGAACTCGAAGAATTCAGAAGAATATAGAATAATTCTTCTTTTTGGGAAAGACCACTTTTTTTCTTAACAGTAAAAACAACAATAAGAATAAAAAATTTATAACGATAGGACTCGAAGAATTCAGAAGAACTCTTTTTTTTGGGAAAACTAATATAATTTTTTTTTATGAAGCATCTCTATAGTTTGAAATTAAAGAATTCTTGAATTATCGCAACGAAAATAGGGCAGAAGGACTCGAAGAATTCAGAAGAATGTAGAAGAATTCTTATTTTTGGGAAAGACTATTTTTTTCTTATCATTTTTAGTATTTTAAAAAAAAAAAATTTTCGGTAGAACTGGAAGAATTCAGAAGAATGCAGAAGAACTCTTCTTTTAAGAGAAGACTATATTTTTTTAACCATTTTAAAATGTCTAATAATTGTTCAAGTTGTTCTCCAGTGAAAACCATGAGTCCAAGAACTCTCTGCGACGCTCTACAAATATTTTATTTATCTATTTTTCAACAAAATCCCCCACTGTGCGACAATGTCTTACGCCCTACTTGGCACGGCTTCACCGAATTCCGACAACACTCAAGACGCAGGCTCGCACACTTGTGCTCTTGTCTCATGGCAAGCCAATATGGTCCAACACTACACCGCCTTGTCTGCACCGCACGCCATGCCCTCCAACCGCACTCAAGCGCACCGCATATTGCGCCACACAAATCTCTCTTCAGCTCGTTTTTATGGAATTTATATGCTGGCGCTGGCACAGTCTATCTCGACAGCCATTACTATGCCGGGTGTGATGTTGTTAGTGGCTACTTTATATGGCAAGTAGCTGGAAAGATCCTTACAGATTTACTTCACAACGGAAGTGCAAATAAATTTCCAAAGTGCAAACGTACATTTTTCAACATTTCACTCTTCTTTTCCTTTGGCCAGCCGGGTTAAGGCGCAAATATAATGCATTAAAGCTGCGACTCGTACATTGTACTAAAGGATTATGCGAAGGCTGTGCTGGCAAGCGATGGCGTTGTCACACACAGAGCTGGCGCGAGACCATCTCAAGACGGGAAGGGCTTGTTGCTATGGATATTGGAAAATAAATTTGAGGAGCCATAAATGTCAACTGGTGTATATCTCTATACTTATCTGTGTGGGTGTGTGTGTCTTTAAGGGCGTGCGTGCTTGGCGTGGGTGGTTAAAATCAATTTTCGTACAAATTTTCCTCTTCGCTGCCAAAGGATAGTAAACAATTTTCGTTTAGGACGTTCGTTGAATTGTGAAAAGGCCAATTATTATTAGAAGACAGCCACTCAAACGCACAGCTATAGCTACAAATACACGATACTTCGATTTCCAACTGTGCTGGTCAATGGACTTGATAAGTCAACACCATCACCAACACCACCACTGGCAATCGCCACAACCGGCTCATCGCGGCTCAGCCTTTTCTTTTTTGGCTTTGTTAACAACGCTGTGTAGTTTGCACAGTAAGTCTAGACTAAGCAAGCAATTGACGCGCCGGATGGCCCGTATTGTGAACTGTCAAAAATTGGGACACGCACATGTTGGGGAATTATTGATGGCCATCGTGGTGTCTATCCAATGGCAATTATGTTCATACGGAAAAGGCTTAAATTTATCGATGACACAGTTTGCTGTCCGGCAAAAGGACTAGATATATACATACAGGGTGCCCCGTACAGTAAAAAATTTAATTTTTCTGTATACTTTATCCGACTGTAGTAA
Source organism: Zeugodacus tau (assembly GCA_031772095.1). Lineage (NCBI taxonomy): Eukaryota > Metazoa > Arthropoda > Insecta > Diptera > Tephritidae > Zeugodacus > Zeugodacus tau. The sequence continues at coordinate 83,055,528 of CM062649.1, forward strand.
GCTATGGAAACGGTTATAAGGTCTATCACAAAAATAAATTACTCGAAACCCACAAGTTTGCTCGAGGTTTTCAGGATCTTCCTTCTCAAAGTAGGTTATCGTCTTAGCCTAGCTCAATAAGTCTTTAGACATCTCTTTCAAGATCAAGACCAAGGCCTGAGGCCTTGTATTACATATCAGTAACAGCAATATACATTAGTCCGACGATGTTAAATGTCAGCGCTCAAGATGCCAAGATCGAGATTGCCGTCTTCTTTTCTAATCAAGGAAGCAAGTCCACCATTAGTCTTTCAAAGGGAAAGAGAAGTGAGATGACAATGTTAAATCCATTCTCGCCGTTCCGCGACCTTCAAAAGTACCATGATCTCGAAATGAAAACTTATCTTATTGGACACCACGGCCAGTTTCCAACTGCCATAGACTCGCGTTAAGAACCGACGATTTAACGGTTGGTCTTATAAGTGCGAATACAAGTGGATCTCGTACATAAAAAAGCTAGGTTCAACTAGGTTTCCAACCCAGGAAAAAAGTCAATCCATCAGTCTTTCCTCGATCTCCAGAAGTACCATAGTCACGAAATGAAAACACGTCTTGTTGGATGTCCCGGTCAGCTTCGAACTACTCGAATACTCGGAGTCAGAGCCTATAATGAAGCTGTTGGTATTCGATTGGTTATAGAATCGATGTTCCAACACTGTGAGTGGACAAATTCTCCACAAAGTACCGAACATGTGAAACAAATACTGAAGAAATATGAAAGAAATCTCTCCTACTGCCCAAAAAAAACGAAACACCCTGTATACCCACATTCGTTTGACCAAAATTGGCTATTATTTTTGCGGTTTTTAAGCGCTTCACTGCATTTCAGTGGCGCTGTCATTTATCCAAAGCCACTTATAACTTCGAGCCGCCTCAATTGGCCGCGCGCGTACGCTTCGCACTACAGCAAACGCTGTCAATATAATCAACGTCGTCTGAAGTGGCTCACAAGAAGTTCTATTATTAATACTATTAATGCGACGACAGCCATCATGCCTTGGCTGATGGCATGACTCTTTAGCTCGCTATCGATGAGTCGAGTTGAGTGAAATAAATAAAAATTATTTGCACAAATTGATCGGGTAGACGGGACGCCGCTCAACGAGGCGTATGAGTCACTTGAGTACAGCCATTCGCAGCGGCATAGTTACGCCTATCGCCCATTATGTATTGAAGTACTTACGTAGTTATGTGCAAAGTGATTGCCTGCATGCAGCGCAATTAAATTGTTGAGTTCGTCGATTGTCGGTCATTCGCATTTGTCACAAATTTCTTTTAATTGAGGAAAATTCAATTTCCTCTAGATAATCACTGCATAGCCTGGTATACCGCAGTGGAGGCCGTGCACCTGTTTCAGTTCGAAAGAAAGTGGTATTATTCCCTGTTGAGTGACAGCATAATTCGCTTTGGTTTTGGCGTTGCATTCTAACCTCTTTTGGTGCTGTCAACAACTTAACGGGCATGTCAGGTTGCTGCTTTCGACCAAAACTTTCATAATTTAAAGTAAAATGTTGGAGGTATTATATAGTAGCAGGTGCACTGCTGTGGTGTAAAACTTGATGGAGAGTTCAGGCAAGTACTTAGAAGCCTGCTTTGGAATGTGTGCTGGTGTCGAGATCGAGGTTTACCACAGACATACATGAATTATAACATTGCAATTGATTCAAAAGATTCCGCTTCACGCCCATTCTTTATGATTAAAGGAAGGTAATATCCATAAGAGGTTAGAGTTTAAAGTGGTATAAGGTCTGTGTATCCTTGTTAAGAGCAAATACCGTTCCGAAGTTAAGTAATAAGTATTTCAAAGCTCAGAAATCTCAAAGCAGAGATCGAATTTCTAAAGATTAAGTGACTAATGATTTGTGTTGTAATATACTGATTATTCTAGGTTTAAACCTCTTTGAGAATAAAACGAAGCCTAAATTCCTTTCAGTATTTTTTTCTATATCTCGTCTCTCGGTCTCTTTCTATCTCTCTCTATCTTCTTCTCCCTCTGTCTTTATGTAATTCCCCTATCTCTTTCTGTAATTCTCGCCATATTTATCTTTCTCTCTCTATTTCTATTTTTCGCTCTCTCTTCTTATCTTTCATTCTCTATCTCTCTATCATTATCTTTCTGTTTTTCTTTCATAGATTATCTTTCTATCTCTATCTGTCTCCCTCTATCTTTTTCTCTTTCCTTTTAACTGTCCACCTTTATCTCTACATCATTCTCTTTCAATCTTTCTTAATCTCTTTTTGTCTTGATCTTTCGCTAATTATTTTACTTGAAGCTAATGTCGACCAGAGATAAACCCATCCAACTTAGATCTAGTTCACTTTGGAACTCCCACTGTTATGCCATTCTTCAGATATGATTACTTATAATAAGTAAAAAGGGATTTCCACATAATTAATTAGCCAAAGTATTGTACGTCAACCCCAACACTAAGTAATACTTGAGGCTAAAAGCGATGACTAATTAGTATTAGCAATAAGTAAAATGTATATTTACCGTTAAAGTGGCAACAGAAATAATATACAGTTAGCGCTTAGCCGACATTACCTCACTCTTGCTGCAATTCACCCTTTCATTGGACCTTGCCTTTAGTCATTTCATGGTCACCAGGTGCTGAACACCGAGAAAAAAATGCCGCAAGTAATACGAGAGCTTAGCGCGAACTGTCGGCTAACCCACGCGACTCTGGACTACCGCGCTCTCTTCTCCGCTAAAGTCTGCAGTAGAAATGTCACAAAGCATTTGCCGCCTTTTGATTTACTTAATTTCTTTAGAATTCTTGCATAAAATTAAACACAAAGTGGAGGTTGTATGTGTGTATGTCTATGTGTCTTACAGTTACCGACATAGATTAAGTACATGGAAAATTCCGCTTCACGCCCATAAAAAGAGGAAAGGAATATGCTATTTATATATATGTGTGTGTGTCTGTGTCTAAGTGTTGGCAATCAAACAAGTGGCGGCTAGTTTTTTCCACCACACAACAACAACCATATTACAGCAAATATCATAACGGTTGAGCAGCGCTGCAGCGCTTGTTGTATGCACGAAGCTTTCAGCATAATTGCCTGTTGACACGGGAGTTAAGATTTGTGTGGCGCCTCCGCTCAAATGAGGGTGGCTAAAAGAAACGGTTTTTATTGTGTAGATAAATGAAATTTTCGAAAATTATTTACCTCACCAACTTGTGGCAGGCAACACTAGTATATACGAAGCTAACCTCCATAGCGCTCTGTTACTTGTATGTGTGTGTGTGTTTGTTTGCGTTGTTGTTTACTAGCCTGGTGTGCTTGGCATGTATAAATTAAAAACGAAATGGCTAAAGAGCAGTTGATTAATTCTGGCATTCCACATACCTTCGACTTTTTTTCTTTTCTTACTCATTTGACCAGCACACCACCTCCGCAGCCAGGCCGATACTCACTCACTCAGCCGATAGCGTTGGCATTAAATTTTCTTGACATTCCAGTCTAGCCTTTGTTAGTTAGTTAGTCACCCAGGCCATTAGAGAAACCAATATAACGAGCAACGCGCACGTTGTAAAGCGGGTTTCATGTTTTATGACGCATTAAGTTTGCACATAAAATTTTTTCATTTTCATTTTATTTCCTGAATTAAAGGGATGTAAATATTTATAGCACGCGGCAAGGGCACAAACACGCTGTGGCATACAAATAGCAGTAAAAGTGTTGATATATGAGCAAATGTTTGAGTGGGTACCTTTAAATTTGACTGCCTGAAATAATTTGTTGCTAGAAATCGCTTATTAAAGCAAATAAGATAGCTTCTAATTAATAAAAAACTAAAAATACATAAAAATTTGTTCCGAAATAACCACAGTGGTTATCAAAAAGGTTATAAAAGTGTCAAATTATGTATTTTTTGTTGTTGTCATAATGAATGATTTCGTCAAATTAATGTGATTTGGGTAGAGAACACGCAAACTCTCCCTCAACAAGTCTGATTATGAACTTATGATCCATACTTTCTGATAGGAGGGAGGCTATTTATATTTCTAATTTTGTTACTGTTGTAACATGTAATCTAATGTTTGGATTGTTTGACTGAACTGGTTAAAAAATGAACTCCCGTATATTGACTCTAATTTTTAACGAAACCCATTGAATTTATGCGACATCTGTCAATCGAACACAATTTGACTAGTTATTATTCTTTTTTTGCTTCCTTACGTGTTGAACAGCCATCTCAACCATTGAGTTTCAAAGCCAGAAGTAGCCCTAATAATCGTACAATTACTAGGACAGAAAGCAGAAGATAGAAAAGATCTATAATCTTTTTCATAAAATAGACGTGTACCATGAATGAAAACTGTAGTATAAGTCGTTAATAAACTTGCCTATTTTAGACACTGTTCAGAAGACACCAAAGCACTTACCTGAAAAAAAGGAGGAAAGTAAAGTTATTTTTACATATTTTATCAATTTAAATATTATTCTTATACAACATCTATTTAAGAAACATATAACGGATTTCCTTCAGTGTAAAGAAGTTTTAATCAATTCATATGTGATCATAACCTCAAAAAAATCGAAATTGTGGCAAATATGATAATAATACATAATAGCCATTTCACACAGCCAAATTAATTTAGTGCATTATGATTATAATTGAGAATCCAATGTTTGCCTTTCGCATAGTCGGCTACTCGATTAACGGTCAGCTGTTATAATTTTTTTTTGTGTTTTTTCTAATAATTAAAATTCGACCGATTTTTTTTTCAATAAATAAAGTCAAATTTACATATTTGCATTCCCATTTCAACTCGATTTGAATTCGATTAATGTAGCAAAATAAGATTTTGATTTTGTATGTGGTAATCTGATGAAATCCAACTTAATAGCGTTTTAGACGTCCAAATTAATTGATACCGTAATCAAAATTTTTTGATTTGGGGTGAAAAGCTCTGTTTTGACTTTTAAGGAGGTAAGGTTTGTTTCGTCGAAGGAGATATTTTTCAATTTTACCTTAGAAAAAATTATTGCTGTAGGTTTATTTTACTTATTATTATATGAAAAGATGACAAACATTTGAAGGATACTTAAAAAAGTTTTATCGAAAAATAGCGAGGAATAACGGATTTATCGTTCCTCATCTCTGCAGGCACCTCGAAAAAAAGTGTTTGTGCGGTGACCAGCGTACAGCATCACTGGATCATCGAAACCAAAAAATCAGCTGTTATAATGCTTTCTTTAGTTTATTAGTTTATCTTCCAATTGACGTCGAGTTTTTTAATCTTTCAATTTTTTCAATTTTGGTACCATTTTCAAGCCAAAATGACGATTTTAGACGAAAAATTGACCTATTTGTTTTTGTAAAATTGTTAGTAATTAAAATTTTTGGAAACAACTTCGACGTCATTCGAACATATATATGTAGAATATTTGTTCAAAATTTCAAAACGATCGATGCAGTAGTTTTTTCTATAGGCTGGTCACCGACTTTAAAAATGACATATTTGGGAAAATCGATTCAAAGTTTTGTACATTCAGTGCAGGTAGCTGGAGGTACCGTAATTCAACCTGCTGTAACTTCGCTAGTTTTTTTCCGAATGGCCTAAAATTTTAACACAATAATCTTGAGATGTTGATGATTCAGGAAAAAAAAATAAACTGCCGGCTACTCGATAACCGATCAGTTGTTATACATTTTTGATTTTGCTTTTAATAAGAAGTTGGTAAGTTTCATAAGCTGATTCATATTTTTAGCAGCAACAACTACCGTAGCTTTTTTTATCAAAAAATTCAGCCAATCGCAGACAAACAACGTTAATGGTACGTCTTTGTCGAAGGGTTACATTTCATTTATAAGTCGATTAAACTTCATTTAAAAATTAATGTAGATTTTTATTCTGTATGGTAAATCGATCTGAATAAGCGTTCTAATCGAGCAGAAGCCGGTTAATTGATCAATTGGCTCCTGTGTAAAAAAGCTATTGAGCGTGCATCGGTAATTGATCAATTAGATCTAGTGCGAAAAGGCTATACTATTATAAAAAGACATACTAACATATGCAGAAGTGAATATGACAAAAATATTAATTACGTTTTAATTGCTGTGAAATGTATAAAATACCAAATTTAAATACACAGAAGTTTTATTAGTGTTATTAAATTACCTACTCCTCCCTTGCTACTTGTTAGGTTAAAGATTTTATCAGTCCTCAATTTGCTTGAAATAGATTGCCATATGTTTCCAATTACAGCACAATAACTCTTTATTTTCAACTTGATGGTAGTAAATTATATAAATATTAGATTTCTTCCGTAGGCACATCCGGTGAGCTATTGTTTTCAAGTTGCCGTGTACAAAAAGCGAAATAATATATTACACACGTACACCCAGTAGGGAAAACTTACAGAATAAATTACAAAAATAACTAAACGGTTGATAGCTTGAAAATATTAATATGGAAATTTCTAAAATTAATTTTATTTATTAAAAATTTTGGTTTTATTCAATTTTTTATACATATATAATATTTTATTTTATTTTTTTCAAGTAATTTTTTTTAACTGTGGCAACTCTCAAATATTTTTTTCACATAATTTTTTTTTTACCCCCTTTAGTTTGTTACAAAAATTGTACTATTTCAATAACAAAAACAAATTTATAAAAAATTAAAACAGCTGGCAACTCCGTTCCAAAATTATTTTCAACTGTAAACGCCTTAAACCTTTTCAATTTGGTAACAGCACTGATATAATTTGGTTGGGAAGGACCTCTCCGAGCCGTTCGATACCAAACGAGGTTTCAGACAAGATGACTCACTATCGTGCGACTTCTTTAACCTGATGCTGGAAAAAATTATAAGAGCTGCAGAGCTAAACAGAGAGGGTACCATCTTCTACAAGAGTGTACAGCTCCTGGCGTACGCCGTTGATATTGATATCATCGGAAGCAACAACCGCGCCGTTTGTTCTGCTTTTTCCCGCATGGATAAGGAATATTAATGGGTCTGGAGGTGAATGAGGAAAGACGAAATATCTCCTGTCATCAAATACAGTCGGCGCATTCGGCGTTATTGACTCCCACGTCACTGTTGACAGTCATTAGTTCGAGGTCGTAGATAATTTTATACCTGGGAACCGCATCAAAAACACGAACAATGTCAGCCTCGAAATCCAGCGCAGAATAACTCTTGCCAACAGGTGCTACTTTGGACTGAGTAGTAATTGAACAGTAAAGTCCTCTCTCGACGAACCAAATCAGCTCTACAAGTCGCTTATCATTCCCGTCCTGCTCTGCGGTGCAAAGCTTGGACGATGTCAACATAGATGAGAATACACGTAGGAGTTTTCGAGAGGAAAATTTTACAAGATTTATGGTCCTAAGAAACGTTGGCAACGGCAAATACCGCAGACGATGGAACGATGAGCTGAAAATATTGAGTTATACGACGACATTGACATAGTTCAGCGAATAAAAAGACAGCGGCTACGCTGGCTAGGTCATGTTGTCCGAATGGACGAAAACACTCCAGCCCTGAAAGGTGTTCGATGCAGTACCCGCCGGAGGAAGTCGAGGAAAAGGCCTCACTCCGTTGGAGGGACCAAAGAGCGACCTGGTTACGCAGGGATCTCAACTGGCGCCGAACTGCGAAGGAGAGAGAGAGATGGCGCACTATCGTCGATTCGGCTATAACCGGCTAAACGGTTGCAACGCCAATCACATACATACATACTGATATAATTTCCTAACCTCAAAATTTTAAATAAATAAAATATCTCAAAAAGTTGGCAATCCTCACACAAACCAGACCTTTCATTTTGAGCCGCACTAGCTGCACTCACCAGTAACACAGAAGACGCTCTAAACGGCATGTTACATGCACACCTAAGATACATATACATATGTACGAACAAAAAATACTTAAATGTATGCTTATAGCAGTAAGGATGCATGTGTGCGTGTATTTTTTTTGTTGTGCAGCTCATTGCTGACATGTGTTGACAGCAAAACTTTGCCACACCAGCCCATTGCAACTGCACTACAGCAGACTTGAATGCTTGGCATTTACTATTCCTCGCATGCCTTATATGTATATGTGTGAGTGGAAGTGCGTTGCTTTGTCTTGATATTGTTGTTATAGTATTCTTCGTTCGTTTTTCAAGCTTTTTAAGTGAAACTGCAAACAATTCAAATTAAGCAGAAAATCAAAATAACACCAACAGCAGCAGTCAAACACTAACTTAATATTACCCATGCACAACAAAAGCAGCAACAACAAGAGTAGTGTTGTTGTTGTGTAAGCAACTAAAAAGTGCTAGTGGTAGTGAGTGCCACAAGCAACGCAACGCAACACAAAACAAAACAAAAGCGCTCGCATAAGTTTTTGATGGCATTTAATTATGTGCACAAGGATGAATTATACTTGAAAAATTTCGGCAAGCCAACGAGCGTGTAGCAGCACCAACAGCTGGAGCTGAAGCTGGAGCGGTTGCACTACGCTGGCGAGCGCAAAAGTTGCAGTGTGGCACTGGCAGGGAGTGGTGGTGGGGGAAAGTGGTGTGTATTGCAGCGCCTTGTGCGTTCACAACTCCAATAACTCCATTGCTCCCTCCTCTCTCCGCACCTTTCACCACTCACTCTCCACTGTTGCTCTTCTGGCCGTGCGCCTTGAGTGCTTCTCTGCTGGCAGTCATTATTCTGTGCGCCATTATTCTCCAAGCTTTTTGTTTTCATATTATTGTTTGCTGTTGTTTTTGGTCACATATATAGTACAGTTGTTGTTGTTGTTGCGTTTTTTTTTTGTGTGTGCATCACTCTTGTTTCTAGCAAGAGATTTCATTGAAAGTTTCTGTTTGTGTTCATTCTCATGTGTATATGTCAACACATGCTTATACTTAGCACAACACTAACACACATACACACTCAGATGAATATATAAATATATATATATATGTATATACATATATATACTTGAGCACACACACTAAATAAATATTACTTTATTTTAGTTATTGCAACACTTTAAGTGGCAAGTAATTTATGTTATAATCAGCGTTGTGTGCAAGGCAAATTTTCGGTAGATTTCTATATACTATATATACATATGTACACATACATCGACACATACACACAGGCACATACAATATATACATATGTATGTTGTGTATTCTCGCTTTAATGCTGCTGCTTGTATTACCGAAGCAGCAAAGCAGCTCCTTAAATGAACGACTCGTGTCTTAAAAGAAAAACATTAACTGTATACAGTGCGCAAAGTAATGATTACTACTGTTTTTCTTTGGAATTTTAATCACATGTATGTATTTCAACACAAAAAATTTATGTAACTGAGAATTGTTTTGGAAGTCGTTTAAAGCAGAAATAAATTAATTTAAATACATATGCATAATGCTGACATATTTTTTTATTAAAAAAAATATTTGCTTTAGCAAAAGTGATTTTTAGAGTTGCCACCTAAAAAATAGTAAAAAAGCATACTTAAATATTAATTCAAATGGAGGTCTGAAACGGAAAATTAGAGAAAGGTGCTAAGAAATGTTCCAAACTGTAAATTATTTTCAATAGGGTTGCCAAGTATTAAAAATATTTCATCACTATTTGAATAAATTATCAAAATTTTATTACAGTTTCCCGAAATTGCAGTCATGGAATGAAATAATTGAAAATTTCAAATCGAATTTATACTAAATTTTCTACAAAAATGTTTTTTAGAGTTGCCACCTATCTTAATTTAAAAAAAGCAAACTTAAATATTAATTAAAATGACAGACCGAAACGGAAAATTAGAAAAACGTGTTAAGAAATGTTCCAAACTGTAAATTATTTTCAATAGAGTTGCCATATCTAAAAATATGTCATCACTATTTGAATAAATTATCAAATGTTTATTACAGTTTTTGGACTTTGCAGTTATGGAATGAAATAATTGAAATTTTCAAATAGAATTTATACTGAATTTTTCTATAGGGTTGCCAAATAAAAAAATCATATTTAAAGAAAATACAAGCATTTTAATACTGTGTGCGAATATTTCGGTCTTAAAATCAATAAAATTAATTATACTAAAATACCATATTGTTGTCAATTATAAAAAAAGTTTACCGTTATTTAACGAAAAGTGCTTGCAGACTTTAGCAGACTTTTCGAACCTATTAGTCTCGAAATATAACAATCAAATTGTAATATATTTTATTTTCATTAGGGTTGTCAAGTATGCAGATATTCTCAAGAAACTTAAATATACAGGGGTTTTCAATTAGGACGCTACAAAAGCAGAGAGATAGGGACAGCAAACGACGCCATATTTTTTCCCGGTCTTTTGACATTTCTCTTCAGCCAGGTTTGCCATTTCATCATGGATAGATATACGATCCAACAATGAGTCGAAATTATTAAAATCTATTACCGAAATTCGTAGTCCGTGGTCTCAACTTGAAGAGCGCTACGTCCAATTTATGGTCTTCATAATCGTCCTGTCTGACCGCTCAATGATAACCGAATATTTTTAGCCCGAATTTGATGATATGGACTTGGACAATATGTGGTTCCAACAGGACGGCGCCACAAGCAACACAGTGAATGTCACAATCGATTTATTGAAAAAAAAGTTTCATTAAGTTTGGTGAACGTGTTATCACCCGAAATATGTGATCTTAAATGGCCCAGTCAATTGACCGCCTTGGTCGTACGATTTGACGTCGTTCAAATATTTCCTGTGGCCCGAGTTGAATCATGGAATTTTGCTTCTCTGTACAATAGCAATCTACCTGAAGAATCAGATTTTTATCTTACTTAAGAAAAAATAAACAGAAAATTTCCTTCTTCTTCTAAGAATTGTAATTAATACAGAAATTTCGGTATTCAAATTAATTCACTCCTTCAACAAAAAAAATGTACGCTGACACATGACAAATGTGCCCTACGTGACGTATGAGTAACCTCAACCACTGCGAACACTTTGATTTGCCATCCATTAAGAAGAGCTTTATGGGCAAAGTAATTGCAAACATTTACTTACAACAACACTCAACAGCCACAAATACAATCTTCACTTTTCCTATCACTTTATAAAATCTCTCATAGACCAACGCTATCAGCTTAAAGGTATTAGCTAGGGAGATCCACAGAGCGCTCATACTCTCACTACCCCCTTGATCCCACATATGTATATACCAGTAAAAGTTTTCACTTTGAAGTCAAAAGTAAAAGGAGTAACTTTATTACTGTTTCATACTGTTATTTGCTAAAAATTAAAAAAAAAAAACACAACAACAACAAAAAAGTGAACTTTTCAAAAATGTTGACGTTTTATGCCAAGCTGATTTCACACAATTAGCCAAGGCATTTAGCACATGCCCACACACCGACTCGCTCACTCTCATCTCTCATATGCACACCCATATCATACCCTGACAGAGTATCTATTGCCCATGTCAGCTTTTGGCTTTTTTACACACGCTTTCGCTTAGAGAGTCAACTCTTTGCTAATTTAGACTTTAATTATTTCTGCACGAAACGTAATGACTGTGGCGGCAGTGTTAGCGTAGCGTACGTAAAGTGGTTGGGATTAAAAAGTTCAAGCGTAAAAATTTAATGGATTTTTAACTCAAAGCAAAAGTTTAAACGCTTTGTAGCGGCGCCAGTTAAATCAGGTGCTCATATGGCAAAGCTGTGACAAAGTTTTTGAGTTGTTGAAAAATGCACCTAAGCGCAATTTGATTAGCAAAAAAATTAAGTAATAAAGTCAGCAAACTCAAATTGCATGTGTGTTTGTACTTATTTATGAGCTAGAGTATAATTTTTTGGTATATATAAGAGAATGCTTTATGGTTTCAAGCTATCATGTAATCCTAATCTGTTAGTATAGAAGCATTTCTGAAAATAAGATAATTAAATTTTTATGAAATTTATTGCCATCATGAAACCAGAATTGCTGAAAAAATCCAAGTTTAATTAGGAACATCGAAACTAGAATTATTTTGTAAATCATGAGAGTTCGAATAGCAAATTTTTAACATGAAACAAGTATAATACAAGACAAGGGTATTGCTGTACTTTGATTTACCTAGAAAAACTTCGGAAAAAATGTTCGAAAATCAATTAGGTGACGAATAAAAAGCACTAATTTGACGAATTTTGAAAACAACCAGAATATATATCGAAAGGTCCTTTTAAAAAATTATTTCTTTTTTAATTTTTAAAAATTTCATAGATTTGGCGAATCCAATTGTGACTTTATCAAAAAGCTTACACTTCGTTGCTTGTTCGTAAATTTTTGGACAAAAACAATACTGCAATCATATTCGCCAGTCATGGTTATTTCCAAAACTAAGGTTTCAAAAAACAGGTTTCAAATCGAATCGACAATTGGGAGAAGGCGTCGCATAAGTGCATAATATCGAAGGGGGACTATTTTGAAGGCGACGAACATGAATATAGACGAATGAATAAATATTAAAAAAAAAAAATCTAAAATTCCCGATATTTTTTGAACACTCCTCGTATGTGCCTCCGATCTCTTTTCATATAGTATAAATTATCTTTTATAATTCACTGCAATATTATTTCTGTGAACCTACATGATTCCTTATTAAAGATATTTATATTCGCTTCCAAGTTCCAGGTTTGCATTTCTGATTACTGGTTGACATAAATTATGTTGAACATATAATCCTATCTTGAATGAAAACTTCGTCAAGACTTCCTGAAGACTTTGTTGTCGAAGTTTTACTCAATTCACAGACCTCATTTAAGGACGAATAATGTGACAACTCGAAAATAAGTGTTTTGAGATAAGTCTGCCGAAGTAATTATGGCCATGTGCTTGCCATTTTTTGTTTCTTCACAATAATAACAAAAATTCCTTCTAACTCATAAAAAAGTTGATACTGGCGTCCCTTTTTAATTGAATCTCGAAGTAAGTGTAGTTTTGACAGATTTGAAAATCAGACCATCGAAGTCGTCTCTTGGATTTACTTTACAGAATATGAATTATTAACTTTAAAAAATATATATAAATATATTATTTATATATCTATACTACTATTATAAAGAGAAAAGATTTGTACGTATGTTTGTTATGAATAAACTCGAAAACTACTTTGCCGAACCAGCTCCCGTTATCTCCAAATTAAAAGCCAATTTGCATAACTTGCTAGGTGACGTCTTATCAAAACAAAAAAAAAATAATAAAACTAATGCAATCTACATTAATAAATCTTTTACACCCACCAAAACCACCACCACTCAACATATACATATGTATTTAAGAGTCGAGCATTGGGGTCATGAACTGGGCACCACTCAATTTGCGCACCCACGCTCAGACGAAAACATTTTTGCAAATTCATATTTTTCCAGCAAAATATTTTTATGGCACACAAAGTGTATTTATGCACATTTTATGTGGCAAAAAAGTCACAAAAATCCATTAAATATTTACGCAATCAAGCCTACACACACGTGGAGGTGTGTGCGTGCACTCTAAGCACGATGGATTGACTCCGCCGCCCAACTACTTAACTTGACCACTTTGGTCAAGACAACCACACCAAGTCATACACATTTCACCTCAACTTGAGCGGGATTGAGCGGCAGAAAATGAATATGTATGCGTTCATATAAATTTTTCAGGCGCCACAAGTCATGTGGCAATCAGCACTTGCCGGGCACTCCACTAACCTACACACGCCCCGCATTTCCGCTCTCCTCCAGCCAAGAGTTAATGCTAATGACCGGCAATGAGCCTGAAATAAGTGTTCGCTAAATTAGAACTGAGTACCCAATAATGGACGAACACCAACAATAGCAACAACAACAACAGGAGCAACAGTAGAGCGGCAGGAAGAATATGTGCGAGCGAGTATATAAAAGAAACGTAAAAAATCGATAGATTGGCTGGAGGGGAGAGTAGTTTTAGTCACCAGTTTTTGTTTTCTATTTGTTATTGTTGTTGCTATTGTTAATGTTGCTGGTCGGTTTGGTCTGTTGGTTTTCGGTGTTGCAGCTGTCATTGTTTTGGTTTCGACTCAATTTATTTGGCTTGGCCAAAAAGTGTTGTGGATGTATGTGTGAAGCCGGTAGGAACATCTTGACCTTGTTGACTAGGTAAATAAGATATCTTGTATTCAAATCAGTGTGGTCGTAATAGACCAATTAAATATGTGGTTGTGTTGGTTAGATTAAAGTTGTTAATAAATCAAAGCTTGCAAAACATTCGAAAAAGAGCTTTCATAAGCTTTTATACTAATATTATAAAGCTCTATTTGCGTAAATTCTATTATTCGAACATTTTGTAATGCACTTTTCAATAATTCATTCGAAGATAATATAATATTGCACAAAATTTTTAAAAGCTTTTGCAGTGAAAGCTTTACATTTTCGTGAAATTTCAATTCAAGTACACAATTTGTTCAACTCCGGAATGGTAAGTAAACCACCGTTGAAGTATAAAATAAATGGCATACATTTGCAAGCTTTCATGGCAAAAGCTCATCGAGTGATTTCTTATCAAATTTATTTAGCGGATCCCATCAATACAATTTATAAATAACATATAGAAACTAAGTCTGAGCTCGGAAATATTTCTGATAGCTTTAGTAGAACTGTCAAGGTAATGATTAAAAAACGGTGGAGCTTTTTCTCGCTCCACAGCTCAAAACTGATAACCTTTCCGAGATTAAATACTGATTATGGAGTTCAGCTTAACCCTTAGTGACCGGGTTACCATTACTCAAATGAATTTACTCGCATTTCCATCAAGGCCAAAATCACATATTACCACGTAACGGTAATGCGCAACAGGAAGTGAAAATAAAAGCGCAACAAAACAATGCCGAGCAAAACCAAAAAAAAACAAAAAACCAACAACACTGAAGAACAACAAAAAAGCATTTCGTCTGAATGGAAATGGAACATTGCTGTTATGCGCCACTTAAAAACATTCGCCATAGTCCGAAATAGCAGATTTGGCAGAATAAGCGAGCGAACAAAACCACCAACCAAATTACAGTATGTAAGCGTGTCCAAAGCACAGGCTCAGCTGGTGAGCAGCGTAGCGCAACGCCCGAAAAGGTCAATGCATGGCGCAAAAGTTTAGGAGAGAGTAAATGATTTGATTAATGGAAAAATGCTGCGGTTAATTAGTTGGGACAATAGACACAAATGTCTATTATTTGTACGAGTATATATGTATGCGCTGACCGCAGAGACACTTGAGCGAAAAACGCAAAAAAGGACAAAAAACTTCATTGAGGGTGTTTACTCGTTGGGATTTAGTGGAAAAACCACAAACAACATGCTCAACTAATTGCACAGCACGCAGGATATGTACAGGATATGCCCAGTAAGTAGCCACGACAAACACTTCCTTTTGTAGCGCGCGCGTGGTGGACAACTTTATTGAGGTCAAATCCCTCGGGCGTTGCGGCGGTGTTGTTGTATATATCAGGTTAGTCGTTTCAGATTGAGATTGAGCATATTTTTCCATACACCGGTAATTTGGTGAAATGTTCAACTTCAAGTTAAATGCTGCACGGCTTAAGAGCTTTAAAGAGTAGAGCTTAAACGATTTTGTAGTTAATTTTAAATTGATTAATTGATGTCAGTGGAAATTATACTGTTTTTGGTGTTTTCTTCTTAGAAAACTAGGTGTCTTCGAAAGAATCAAGCAACAAGTTTTTGTGGTCTCGAGTCAGAAAATTCTTAAATTCTTACAAGAAAACTTCCTCATTTAACGTGTATAACGGTATAAATAACATTCTCAGCTCTTTGGTGATTGTTATCAGAATCAGACTTTTCATTGTTTTCGACTTTGCAACGAACGAAGTTTGACCCTACATTATGGTGGCCGAGGAAACATTTCTTATTACTTCTTCAACTTAAAGCTCATTCTAATTCCGGAAGTTTTTTAGTACTTCCTTCTCTTTCGGGCCTTATACTTTCGTTTTCTTTTTCAGGGCTCTCCAATAAACGTTTTCATATTCCACATTGGAACTACCTTAGACTAATTCGACTCAGATAAAGACGAGTACAAATGAATAACCGACTCTTTCTACCGTTCTTTCCACAAGCAGTTTCCATTTGGTGGCCAATTCCCTTTTTGGCAGCTTCAACTGACTTATTGAATCTCACAATGATTTGGAATCTCATTACTTTAAACGTTGTATTTTGAAATCTTAACCACAAGCTTCCAAGCTCTATCAGACTTCTAACAGATGTTATCATTTTCTTGACATCATAGGTACCATATATGGTGTAAGGGGAGATATTATTACAGTCTCCGAGCATAACGTTAATATCACTGCTCAAGAGAGAGCTTTAAGTACTCTCCACAAGTCACGACGGTTTCAGTTTGGATAACAGGTGAGTAAAGCTAAGGATTGGTTTTTGAACCACTGTTGGGAAAATTCCAGGAAATATACATCGAATCCATTTTCTTTTGTTTTGATAATTTTTGACGGTGGCTGTTCGAAAAAGCTGTTTTCATGTCGCCATACTACAATTTTTGTCTTCTTTAACCACCTTAGAGGATCGCGGGAAAGTATGGGGACCTCGAGCTGCCTCTTTACAGATACTTTTTATACTCTCGCAACAAGAGTTGCTAAAGAGAGTATTATAGTTTTGTTCACATAACGGTTGTTTGTAACACCCAAAACTGAACTATATAGGGTTATATATACCAAAGTGATCAGGGTGAAGAGTGGAGTTCAAATCCGAATGTCTGTCCGTCCATCCGTCCATCCGTCCGTCCGTCTGTGCACGCTATAACTTGAGTAAAAACTAAGATATCTTGATGAAACTTGGCACACTTATTTCTTGGCACCATAGGAAGGTTGCTTTCGAAAATGGGCGGAATCGGACCATTGCCACGCCCACAAAATGGCGAAACCGAAAACACATAAAGTGCCATAACTAAGCCATAAATAAAGCTATGGAAATAAAATTTGGTATGAAGGATCGCACTATGAAGGGGCATATTTGGATGTAATTTTTTTGGGGAAGTGGGCGTGGCCCCGCCCCCAAATCGGTTTTTTGAATATATCTCGCAAACCAATAGAGTTATATAAACCAAACTTTCTGCAGGCGTTTTTTAGCTATTTCCTTATACAGTCCAAAAATGACAGAAATCGGATAATAACCACGCCCACCTCCCATACAAAGGTTAGGTTGAAAATTTCTAAAAGAGAGTTAACTTAGTAACTAAAAACGCCAGAAACACTAAATTTCACATAAGAAATGGCAGATTTACATTCAGATTTTTTTTACAAAATGGAAAATGGGCGTGGCGTCGCCCACTTATGGGTCAAAAAGCATATCTAAGGAATTACTCGACCGATTTCAATGAAACTTGGTTTATAATAGTTTCCTTACATCCCAATGATATGTTGTGAAAATAGGCCAAATCGCTTCACAACCGCGCCTACTTCCTATATACCAGAACTTTGAAGAAAATCTGAATCGTTTACTTTACAATATATAAAGTTTACTTTACAATAGATGAAGATATCGGTGCAGAACTTTGCACAAATACTATGTTTAGAGTGTGGCAGCCCCTTTCTAAAAATCGCCGAAATCGGACCATAGGTTTTCAAGGCCCCTATATATCACTCAGGAGGGCCTCGGTGCTTCTAACCTAATATTATGGTTTCCAACTTTCAATGGACTTTATACAATATATATGACGAATATGTGGGTCGAATTGTGTATTAAATAATATTAATAAAGTTAAATAAATAAATTGCGAGAGTATAAAATGTTCGGTTACACCCGAACTTAGCCCTTCCTTACTTGTTAATTTAGCTAGTGTTTCTTTTGGCGCGCGCTTAGATGGAATTTCATAGACATTTCTTCTGAGGTACTTTTTTCTAAAGCTTTTTCCGAAATACTAAAAAAAGTTTGTCCCATAAAACTAAACTTCGAAAGAATTTAGTGAGTATCACTTGCAATTTAATAACGGGAAAATTAAAAGTCAAAAATTGGTTGTTAAGTACAACAACAAAATTGTTAAACTTAAACTAATCAGAGTATCATATAAATACATAAAATGCCAGACTATCTGACAAAAAACTTTTCAAACACGCCTCTATTAATAATAATCTTGCAACAACAACAACTGCATACCATTGGCGATTAAATGGAAATTTATACAAAATTTCATAAAACTTAGAAATCCAAAAGCTTTGCGACCAAGTAACCATGAACACTTAAAACTGTTTGCATAATCCGAAAACTCGATGTGGAAAACTAATTTGCTTGGCCAAACACAAAGCGAAAAGGGAAAGACAAAACGCCGGACGAGCATTGCCAAAAAATACACACATCTATGTACATACATATATGAGTCTATATGTGAATGCAAGTATTAACAAGTACGAAATACTCGATTGGCAGCAATGAACCAATGAACTGATGAACCATTGAGCCAATGCAGCAGCAGTGAAGGACTAAAGAACTTCAGTCATTTGTATGAAATTGGAAAAGTTTAATATTTTCCGATATTCATATTTTCAAAGCAAACGCAACGCGTGCAAAGTGCCGAGAAGGATTAGCAGCAGCAATGAAGTGATATGCTGTGAGGCACTCATCAAACAGTCAGTTTACAGTTACAAGCATATTGCGGCTGCCAGCCAACCAAGACACACACAGTCCACAAACCAATCAATGTGTAGAAAGGAGTGCTGAAACCGAATGGCTGTAGGGCATATGAAAAGTGAACGTGTTTGGTAGCCACTGGCGCCACACACACTCAAACACATACACAGCAGTTGCAGACAGCAGCAATGACTGCTGCAAAATCTCACAGACACACTGAAAATGGTAAGCTCTCATATGTGTTCTACGCTTTTTAATAATTTGCAGCCTGTCTACAAAGATTATTGTAGACAAACTAATTGCTTTGCAAATGCAAATCACTTAAGATTTTCATTTTTGCTTTTATTTTATTTGTTTTCTACCGAAAATATTTAAGATGAAAACTATTATTCAAATGCATGTGTGTACCATATATGTATGTGTATGTGTGTCTGTGTGTATTCGTTTGGTTGAATTTCAATGCATGCTCAATCCTTTTGAGTTGTGTAAGTGCAGATATTAGAAGTGTATACAAATTGGAAAAACATCAATTAGTGCTGCCAAAGTATACTTCGGTTGCTTGTTCTTGCATATCTATATATGTATGTACATATGTATGTGAGTGAGTATGTGTGTGTATTTGTTAAGTGAAATGTGTAAGCCCACTTGTTGGCATAGATGAATTGCTTAAACTGTTTCTTTTTCGTCAAATTGATGGTACTGTCTGCTAAATAAATGTGTGTACAAGATTTATATATTGCCTGAATCGACTTAGAAAAAGGAAATTTTAAATGATAGTTAGGAAATCTGCTTTTTTGCTGTCTTACTTATGTTCTTACTAACTTACGTACTTACTTAAGTTCTTAAGTATTTGCATGCTTATTTACTTACTTACATACTTACTTAAGTACTTACTTACTTACGTACTTATATAAAAACTTACTTACCTAATTGCTTAATAACTTACTTACTTACTTATAAATTTATTCAATTACTAAATTCTTATAGCCCTTCATATTTAACCTATTCATATACTATCAATCCCAGTTCTAACGATGGATAACTTTTTTAACCGATAGCACCGTTTTCTTCTTCTTGACTGGCGTAGATACCGCTTATGCGGTTTTAGCCGAGTCCACAACAGCGTGCCATTTATTCCTCGCTTTGGCGCTTTGGATTGGCGCCAATTGGTTATACCAAGCGAAGCCAGGTCCCTCTCCACCTGGTCCTTCCAACGGAGTTGAGGTCTCCCTCTTCCTCGACTTCCACCAGCGGGTACTGCATCGAACACTTTCAGAGCTGGGGCACTTTCGTCCATGCGAACAACATAACCTAGCCAGCGTAGGTGCTGTCTCTTTATTCGCTAAACTATGTCTAGGTCGTCGAATAACACATACAGCTCATCATTCCATTGTCTGCGGTATTCGGCGTTGCCAATGTTTAAGGGACCATAAATCTTCCGCAAAACCTTTCTTTCGAAAACTCCTAGTGCCGCCTCATCGGATGTTGACATTTTCCACTCTTCTGTACCATAAACTAGAATAGGAATGATGAGGGACTTGTAGAGTTTGGTTCTTGTTCGTCGAGAGAGGACTTCACATTTCAATTGCCTACTCAGTCCATTGTAGCACCTTTTGGCAAGAGTGATTCTGCGTTGGATTTCAAGGCTGTCGTTGTTGGTGTTGTTGCTGGTTACCAGGTATACGAAATTATCTACAACTTCAAAGTTATGACTGTCAACAGTGACGTGGGAGTCAAGACGCGAATGCGCTGACTATTTGCTTGATGACAGGAGATGTTTCGTCTCGTTCTTGTCCTTCCCATACGCTTCGCTTCCCTATCCAATCTGGAGAAAGCAAAACTAACGGATAGCGCCGTTTTAAATGCACTAAATACTAGAGAATCTCAGAGAGATACTCCTTGTGCAATGATGAAGACAGGTAATACATGAGCTCCTCCCATCAGACCTAGATATTTCTTTCGTGAAAATCTCTCTCAAACTAACAGTTCTTGCATATGTTGATGACTATAATTTTAAGTAATATCAAGGTCAAAACCCTCAAAATGCATATTAACAACCAACGAATTCTGATAAATGCTACATTGTTGACGCTACTTGAAAAGCCAATGAGACGCAACGCCGACAACATTGTAATAGACCCAATTACACATTAAAGCCGCGCATAACCACAAACTCAGGGTCACTTGGAAAGGATTTCGCGTAAGCAGGTATGCACAAGTGAGTGTTGCGCCCAATGAGCTACTTGAAGAGCCATCAAACACTTTGGCTTCGGCTACGACGGTCATTATAAAAGCAAGGTGACTGCGAGGGAGCCAACTTGCAACTTGCAGACCGGCGCTCAATTAAACTGAGTGAAGAAGGTTGCATGCCTTTAAGTAGTGGCGGTCGAGGAAGTGATTTCGATTCGCGCAAGTCAAGTGACTAAGTGGCGTTGTTGAGGACTAATTATATGAGACCGAGACCGAGACGAGGTACTCAAGTGTAGAAATCTGGGCTTAGAAGGTGAAATTTCAGTGACTATTAAGAGATATAAATACATAGTTAGCGACTTATTGATTAATTTATTTGCATAGGTACTTAATTACGTACTCAATTACTGACCTAGTTACCTAATTACTTTTTAAGTTCATTAATTAATAAATTTCTTTTTGTTTTAGTTTTTGTACTTACTTATTTAATTATCATTACTTAATCATTTCTTATTTGTTCAATTAATCCTTTCCTTTCTTACTTAATTACTTAATTAAATACTTTCTTACTTATGTACTGACTTTTAATTACTTATTTGTTTATTTATTTTCTGACTTACTTACTGCATAATTGCTTACATAGTAAAATACTTAAATTATTACTTAATTGCTCATTGCATACTTATTTACTTAGCAGCTATGTAATATACAAGTAAATACTTGGCTAATGAAGTAAGTATTTAACTATGATAACATGTAAATAAGTAGAAATGTAAATAAGTAATTAGTGAGCAAGTAAGTAAGTATGTTAGTAATTTACTTAATACTCACTTACTTACTACTTATTTACTTAAGTAATTACTTACTTGAATACCTAGATGCAAATATATGCCTTCGCATTTATTGTATATAGCTCTCAGTCGCTGCGGATATAATGTTATCAATTGGCAAATTAAATTTCATACAAGCTTGTATATTAGCTAGTGGTTTACGCACACTTACATATTTACTTACGAGTACATCACTGTGCATTGATTCAAATGGCGGTGATTTCGCGTGATTGCTTGATAATTTAACATTAACCGCAAATGTCTTCTCGAAATAATTGGCAATCATGATTGAGAAACAGTTATAAGTATGTATATATACATATATACAGATATAGATATTTTAGAAGTCCTTCATAAGTAAATAGTAAAGTGTGAATGTATGAGTGAGCCATAACGAATAATCGACTTCCCATTTGATTATATCATTTTCAATAGCATATTTACTCGTTAATTTATTCAGTTTATCTATGCATATATGTGTACTTACACACACATACTTATATACTACTGCATTTTAAGCCTTTGCTATCACTTCGCATATACATATACATGTATCATGTGACATAAAAAGTAGCTTTGCGCAAATTTTCAAAACAATCATTATTTTAATTATAATGCGGCATAAATTGCAAGCCATTTACTGCATACATACACACATATTTGTACATATATTATGCGTCTCTCTTTAAAAGGCATTTTGCTAATATATACCACGACCGGAATGCATAAATTATGAATGTAGATAGAAGCAGTCAGGTATGAGCATTAAGTGATTACTAATAACAAAGTGGGTTCTGATACAAGCAAAAATATATGTACTGTGTACATATATGTATATATAGTTGCAAAAGTTAGAGCCTTCATGCAATATATTGTCATTTATAGTTAGATATTTATGCATGCAACATAATTACGCATACAAACATATAAATATATAAGCCGTTAATAACATATTTAAAAGTATATAAACGTAGGAGTATAGACTGTGATTTGTTTCTAGGGCAATGGCACCCAGTAGACTAAATTTGCTGCAAATACAATTTAACTAATGGTAAGCAGTTGAATTAGCTCTCACATAATATAAAAAATATCGCTATGTTTTGCCGGCAGATAAGCTGTAAATTACTTTCAAGAGACACCAGAGAGAGTTTTAAATTGATTTGACTGTTATAATTGGAATTCTTGATGTAACACTTGTCATATAATAAAAAAAAATTAGAGGGTTGCCACCTGTTTAACATTTAATTAATTTAAATATCAACTGAAGAGTAGGTTGAAAGTTGGACAGTTGGTTGAAATTTAAAATTTTGTGAGCAAGGTTGCCACCTGTTTGAAATATTTTTACATCTATAAAATTACTAAAGATATATTTCATTATCAAAGTGCTGATTTTTCAACAAGCTTACACTTAAAAATATTTTTATATTTTTTTAGTAGAGTTACCAGCTGTTTGGAAAATTGTAAACATTAATATTTGTAAAATATACTAAATGTTGTAATTAATTATTATAAATTAAATAATAATAATATGTGGCATTAACAAATATTTCTATTATAAACAAGTAAGGAAAGGCTAAGTTCGGGTTCAACCGAACATTTTATACTCTCGCAATTTATTGAAGAAATTTTATTAAGATAATATACAAATATAAATACCCATAAATTCGGCATAATATTTAATAGAATAACGAAAATCGTCATATATAGTATATGAGGACTGAGGTAATTCCTGAACCGATTTCATTCATTTTCACCAGCAAGGTACACTATATCCAAGACTATACGCTCAATTAATTTGGCTAAAATATCTCACATATTAACCAATACATATATGCGGAATAAAGCCCTACGAATTTTTGAATAACCTATAATTAGGTATTTGGGAGCTAGGAGATGTTATGACCCGATTTTAATAATTTTTAACCGAACACTATTAGAAGAAAACAATTTCCTCTGAATTATATTAAATTATCTGGAAGATTTACCCATATTTTCGGTTAAAATTTAACCTTAGGCGCAGAGTTCAACATGTTCGATATCTTAAAAAGTTATAGTTCGTTTTCGACAATTTTCTCACAAGTGAAGCCAGAGATGATATGCACTATTTGTGTAAAGTTTTATACCGCTATCTTCATTGGTTCCTTATGTTTATATTATAAAGTGAAGGAATAAGATTGAATTCAAAATTGAGTTATATGGGAAGTAGTCGTGGTTGTGAACCGATTTCGCCCATTTTTTATCCGTGTTATCAGGGTGTCAAGAAAATATTATATACCGAATTTCATTGAAATCGGTCGAGTACTTCCTGAGATATGGTTTTTGACCCATAAGTGGGCTATGCCACGCCCATTTGTAAAAAATTCCATCCATTTTGTAAAAAAAATCTGAGTGCAGCTTCCTTCTGCACTTCTCAAAAAATTACATCCAAATATGCCCCTTCATAGTGCGATCCTTCATACAAAATTTTATTTCCATAGCTTTATTTATAGCTTAGTTATGGCACTTTATGTGTTTTTGGTTTTCGCCATTTTGTGGGCGTGGCAATGTGGAAATGGTCCGATTTCGCCTATTTACGAAAGCAACCCTCTCACTGCCCTAAGGAGCATGTGTCCCAAGTTTCATTAAGATATCTTAATTTTTACTCAAGTTACAGCTTGCACAGACGGACAGACGGATTCGTAGCAACTTTGTTGCGAGAGTATAACAAAATAAAATCACAGTGTGGTAATGAAATTGTATAAAATCGTGCTGATAAATGTTTAAAACTCTTTCTATTATCGTCTCTTCTTGATTGCTTCCTTTGACTAATTTTATTAGTTGAAAATTTGCACTTCTGACAGGAAACTTGATATGTCTTCCTATCAAATACAAATATGAAATGCATAATTGATAGAGAAATAACAAGCAAATGTTATCACTGAGCAATAAATACAAATGTCTGTGACTAGTATTTTTCCTCGAAGTCAATTACAGGTTTCTCTAAATTTATTTGTCATCCACAAAGTATGCTATGAAAATTCTCAAAAGTATATATCTAAAAATAAAACATTTAAATCACTAACTCAGCTTGCAACTGATCAAAGCATTCATCATTTTTCATAACAACAACAACAACAATACTCACTTATATTTCAACATGCAACACACGCAACTGTTGGCTCTCCGCAGCAGCAACACTAACATATGTTGCACAATACTTGTAGTTTATAACTAAATTAGGCAACTCTGTGCAGCTGTGGCAACAAAATAATAGAATTTACGAAATAAAATTGTTAAAGTGAGCGCTTGGACACACACAGTGTAACATGGCATAAGCGAATTTTATTGAAATTAAACTGATGAAAGTGTAAGTAATACTTCCTTTAATAAAATATTTTTTCGTATGAGATAGAGAGACAAATTATTTTATTTTAGGGAGACTAATATATAAAATATATAATTCTTAAATTTTACCTGAGCACAGTGGTTGGCAGACAAAAGCCTTAATATACAATTCAACTGAATATATTGGCTGTTAGATAGTTTTAAATACAAATAAGCGCATATTTTAGAGCATTTTTATATGATTAATTTGGAGACGAGTATGTTAGATCAACACTTATAAATATATTGCAATGCGGCTGAATGTAGGCAACGTTTTAATTTAATTTCGTCAATAGGCGAAAAAACTCAATGCAAATCGTGCTAAAGTTTTGCCATAGATCCCACAGACTAGCACTCTTTCATGAACTATTATACAAAATATGTTCTCTGAAAATTTACTGCTTTAATTAAGCCCACTTTCGATAATCACTCTTCTAAGTATTTTAAATGACGGCACTCTCATCAATGATAGCTATGCGGCTAACTCAATCGTCTCTGCCCGTCACATTGGTTTATATTATGATGTCAATTAAAGAAAAATATATATATTTCCGATGTTTACCATATAATCTACTTTTAGGCACACATCACTAAACCAACCATCCAGCGCTTAACCAAAATACGACCAAATGGAAAACCGTTATTGTTGTTATACTAATGGTAGATACGAACCATTACACCTACGGCCAATTGACCTAAATACCAATGCAAATTGTTTAGCACAAATTTCCAAACGAAATGCAAATTTTTAGTAGACAAAAGTAAAAGGTAGACAGTTGCAATATGTTTGCTACGCGGGTGGAATAAAGTTTTGTAGAAGCTGGAAGAATTGAGGTGAATAATCAGCTCAAAATAATAACAATTAATGGTGCTTCTCAGACAGATAGGTCCTCAAACTTAAGCAAAAATATTTATATCAAAAAGTCAAAATTTTTCTGGCAAATCTCTTTATCTCTTATACCAAGAAATTTTTGAGATTTTGGTATGAAATAAAATTTAATAATAAAAAAATAAGAAAATAAAATTTAAAGTGTGCGACTTGGCTAAAATATAAACAAATAGCCTAAATGTAGGCAACAAATTAGTCTTCAGACTTTAAGCTTAAAAATAGGTGATTTAGTTCATTAAGCGAATTTAAACTCATTCCATAGTCAATATACTTCCTAACCTAACCCTCGTATGCTCATGCAGCATCCAAATGCAACAGAATGTAATGGATATTAGCAGCAGTAACAATTGCGGTAGTTGACAATGTCACCGCAAAGACAAACAGACGACCGCACACACACACACACAAAGGCATTTAATTAAATGCGTGTTTGTATGTATGCACTCAATGCATATACATATATAAGTGTGTGCGGGTGTTCAAATATAAATTAAGTACATGAATTTACACGCTAAGCATTTAATGCCGACGCATTTGCGGTTGAATATAAATTTCAATTAAGCCCCAACTAAAACTAGCCTGTGCAAATACACAGCAAAACGGTGGAGAGGCGGGTACTCCACCCACACTCAGTACAAAAGCATGCCACACTCTTCCAAAACACCACCAACCTCCGCACTCCTCCACACTCACTCACCACATCAACACACCTGCTGCGTGCAACAAATAATGCGGTATTGCTGCTGCTGCATTATTCAGACCAACACTCGGTCGCTTTTCATTAATAGAATCTAATTGGTTTTCAATAAATTTCGAATTTCTCAAATCGAAAGCGATAAATTTTGTAAATTGAAAAAAATCCCGCTCTCTCTCTCTCTCTGTGGGAAAATTGCGCGTAATTAAAATCCATTCATTTGCATTTGCAATAAAATATAATGACAGCTGTTTGCCATGCAAAAAAAAAAAACAAATATTCAAATCCATATTCATTGCAAAACAATTTTTTGATTCTAACCCTTTTAGAGCAAGAATTTAATTTTATATTAAAAAATCTGTGAAAAATAGAATGCTCATAAATTTGTAGAGACAGTAATTGGACCACATTTTCCATAAAATTATTACTTAATTTGAATAAAAAATAAAAAAAAAATTAATTATATTTAGCCTACATTAAATATGCCATCTTATATTAGACCATTATTTTAGATTTATCAAAACTTGAAGAGATTTATCAAACGATGAATGAATGAAACTGATATATGGTTATACATGTGCATATAATATAATAATAATACAAATTGGATTACAACGAAGCCGCGAGAAATAAAGCGGCACAAGCGTCGAGGCGGCAAACAAACCCAGTAGGAAATTGGTAGCAGAAGAAATGAAAAGCACAATTTTAATTTTAATTTTCATTTTCATTTTCATTTTCATTTTCATTTTCATTTTCATTTTCATTTTCATTTTCATTTTCATTTTCATTTTCATTTTCATTTTCATTTTCATTTTCATTTTCATTTTCATTTTAATTTTAATTTTAATTTTAATTTTAATTTTAATTTTAATTTTAATTTTAATTTTAATTTTAATTTTAATTTTAATTTTAATTTTAATTTTAATTTTAATTTTAATTTTAATTTTAATTTTAATTTTAATTTTAATTTTAATTTTAATTTTAATTTTAATTTTAATTTTAATTTTAATTTTAATTTTAATTTTAATTTTAATTTTAATTTTAATTTTAATTTTAATTTTAATTTTAATTTTAATTTTAATTTTAATTTTAATTTTAATTTTAATTTTAATTTTAATTTTAATTTTAATTTTAATTTTAATTTTAATTTTAATTTTAATTTTAATTTTAATTTTAATTTTAATTTTAATTTTAATTTTAATTTTAATTTTAATTTTAATTTTAATTTTAATTTTAATTTTAATTTTAATTTTAATTTAATATGAAAAGAAAAAATAATTATTAAAATGAATTAAACTGAATTTTTGGACAGATTTTAAATATATTGAAAGTTAAACTAAAAAAGTTTAAAATTTTTTGAAAATTAATTAAATTAAAATCGAAAATTTTTTAAGTGATCTCTTTGTAAAGATTATTACATTTACAAATTTCATTATTATCATTATTTTTTCAATATTTACAGGTCAAGTGTTTAAATTACATTGGGTCAATAGCATATCACTTGTAAATTAATAATTACCTCGAAAATTTTCCCAACAATTTTTACGCTGAAAATCGCCGGATTTTATCACTAAATTTTACGCGTTCGACTGATTTTCATTGCTTGGATTAGAAGTGCTTGCGCCGCCCGAAAAACTGTTTTGTCGATTTGCAACAGCGAAATTGAATGGAATTCATAGCAAAAACCACATGCACAATCACTTGTAATTAAAATCAATTTTATTACTATCTAGTATATGCTACACATACACCAACACATTCACACGCACACAATTGTTTCTAGTTGGCAATATGTGTCAAAGAGTGGGATTGTCTGCCATGATGATTGCATGGATATCAAAATTTATTAGGCGTGGTGAAATTGAACCAAAATAAAAATTTAGCAAAACTTTGCGCGATTAAAGGTTGAATAAAATATGGGAAATGATGCTGGAATATTGAATAAAGAAATCACATGAATGAGAATAAAAAATATTTTATAATATTTAAGTGTAATTCTAAACTTTTATTTTCTAAAGCAGCATTACTGAGGACAGGTATTAACTATTGAGGGTAGCTTAAGAGTCGCACCTTTGGAATACAACCAAAGATAAATTATTAGTCAAGTACCCCACGAATAATCTTATTACTTTAAAAAAGTAAATAAGGATGCTGGTGTAATTCCTGGACCGATTTCACTTATTTTTAGCACCAAGGTACACTATATCCTAGACTATACGCTCACTTATTCTAATATATCTCACATATTAACCGATATAGGCGGAATAAAGTCCACCGTATTTTTGAAAAACCTATAATTAGGTATATGGGAGCTACGGGAAGTTATGACCCGATTTTAATAATTTTTGGTACGACAAACTATTAGAATAAAAATAAAATATATAAAAAAATTCCTCTAAATCACATTAAAATATCTGAGAGATTTACCGATATTTTCGGTAAAAAATTACCCTTAGGCACTTAGTTCTTCATGTACGATATCCAAGTCTTGAAACGTTATAGTCTTATTTTGACAATTTTTCCACAAGTGATGCCACAGCTCAAATAAAGTATTTGAGTAAAGTTTCATTCCGCTATCTTCATTGGTTCCTACTGAAGATATTGTAAAATGAACGAACGAATAAGATGGAATTCAGAATTGTGTTATATGGAAGGAAGGCGTGCTTGTTAACCGATTTCGACCATTTTTCATCCGTGTTATCAGGGTGTCAAGAAGATAGTATGTACTGAGTTTCATTGAAATCGGTCGAGCAGTTCCTGACATATGGTTTTTGACCCAAATGTGGACGATTGGGTGGGATTTTTTACCACATAGACACTTTATTATAAGGATAAGCATCTCGCTGGATTTCTTTAAAATATCTAAGAGATGTACCGATATTTTCGGTAAAACAAAGTATCCATAGGAACCGAGGTTTGCGTATTCGATATCTGGGTCCTTGAAAAATTATAGTCAGATTTCGACAATTTTTAAATGAACTATGTCTCACATCCAGGGTAATATTATTTATTCCTATATCATCACTGGTTCTCGATTTATATATTTTAAAGTGAACGGATCAATTTGAGTTCAAAATTGTGTTATATGAGAAGTAGGACTGGTTGTGAATCAATTCAGGATGTAAAAATATAACATCAGAATATCAAAAAAATATTATGCCCTAAAGGATATTGAAATTTGTTGAGTAGTTTCTGATATACGGTTATTGACCAAGTGTACAACACGTTGGGAGAGTAAGAGAGGTAAAAACCAAAATGTCCGGAATCCTTAAAACTTGATGATCACATTAAGCATACTATATTTATGTCTATATTACATTTGTATATTTAATGATACAAAAATGGGCTTAACTATAACTGCCTCAAGCTATAATTTCAACCAAAACTCTGAACCGCCCATCAAACCTGATGCCTCACCCAACGAAATTTCCACGAGCCGAAAAATAAACAAAGCGAAAATAATTGAAACATAAACAGTTGAACACACCGCGCCATATGAAAAAGTTTCCAACGCGCCGACACCGACACAAAACTCCGACAATCACACGCACAGCTGCGCACATTTACATAAGCGGCGGCGGCTGGCGAGCGAGAATCCCTTGCAGATGGACAAAAATGAATATGCAAATTATGGTCAAGAGAATTTATATCACTTTTATGGCCTCCACAAAAGACATTAGGACACATTAACACTTGAGCACACGATATATATACATATATAATATATGTATGTATGTGCGCGCTGGTCAACCGTCCGTGAGCGTGGCAAGAACACATTGGAGCTCGGCGCTAGCACCTGGCGGCCTGTAGACCTTGTATGCCAGAAGTGACGGCTGTAAGTGTGTCGTATGGTTTGCTGGTGTACTCTGGCGGTCCGTGTGCGACATTAGCAGCTGTGACTAAATCAACATTTGCGCTCTCAGCGACAGTTATGCGCCCGCAGCATGCCTTCGAAATATGTTAATTTGCGGAGTGTCCAAGAGAGGAGACTGGAGAACTGAGTGAATGTGTGTTTATATGTGGACCTCTATGGGTTTTCAGGTATGTGCAGGACATTTGGGTATGTGTATATGAGTCTCCGTGTGTTCACTGATTTTTTTATTATTATCATAAGAGCAGCTTAAAATTCAATTAGTGAACATAATTAGAAAAAAGTCGCATTTAAATATGCATGAAAATCACTTCATAAGGAAGTCAAAAGAATCTCAATCTGTATATAGCAACTCAACTGAAGCGCGCACCTTTGTCCTTCTCGTATTGTACATATATGCATAAGCTGCTACATTTGTATATATTTATTTAATTAGCTGTAAGCGCATAAAACAATAGCGTGCGATTTGCATTTTAAGCAGCTTAATTTAGTAGTTATTTTCTATTATTTGGCGACCGCAGCTGCGCCACGCAAACGATCGCTGTGTCAGCGCTGTCGACCGCAGCGTCACACAGCTATCACAGCGCAACGGCAATTGCCACATGCCACATGTTGAGTCGCCAATTGTTGCAATAATCAAAATATTTGCATTAACTGCATGCAATTTTAGGCATTTATTTGCTGATGTACATATACGAGGTGTGTTCAAAAAATAACGGGAATTGTAAAATATCACTGAAAGGCTATCCCAAAAATCGAATTTGAGAACTGTTTCGACGATTGTAAAAGTGCATAATATCGAATGGAGCCGCTTTTGAAGGCGACAACATTCATATAGGAGAATGATTTTTTTTTTTCAAAAACCGAAAATTCCCGTTATTTTTTGAACACATCTTGTCTATGTAAATGTGTGCTTATTTCGAAAACACCAGCGCTCGGATGCGAAAATTTTAACTGCGGTAATATTAAATAAAATATTTGCATGCGCTCTTTACTCACACCCATCTACCTACCGCACCACCCCCAACAACGCCTAATTGTATGCTTTTATTTATTATTTGGAAATTGATTGTATTTAATTTTGTTATTGATTAATGTCACGTACACAATAAATATAATTGTTTTTGTTGCGCTCATACTATATGGAAATGCATATTAAATAGCAACGCTGCCGCGGGCTAAGCAGGCGATTAAAAATTCATTAATGAAATTTAAAATGTCCAAATATGTCCATATATTCGGTGACACTTTTGTAATTAAATTGCGCAAAATTTCGAATACACATACATATAAATACACAAACAATCACACACACAAACAACTGCTTAATATAACTGAAATAAAATCATATAATAATTTATTGCATGACAACAAAGCATTTAGTTGTATATGCCTGTTGTTGTTTGAGTAAACACCTTGATCCCCAAAAATGATGGCTTCCAAATTTCAATAAATAAATAGATAGTTGCTGCGATTAGCAAAACAAATTTGATCGGCAGCAATGATGCACATACAATGACAGACTAATTTACAGAAATTAAGCAATAAATTTTGTGCGATTTTGGGTGTTGACCCCAAAGTAAATATATGAAAGGGATGTGGTGCTTTTAGGTCATTAAGTAAATAAATAATAATAAATTAATGGTTGTGGTATAAATGTAAGAGTTATAGTAGTATGCAATCTCTTAATTTAGCTTCAGTTTCATCTAATATTAATGGTGATTGAAAAAAAGGTTTTTACCTTGAACTAAGCAACTTTAAATGTACTTAACCTCAAAAAATTAGGATCTCAAAAAGAAGTTTCGATATATTTCATTGAAGAATTTACTAAAACTTATCTCAAACATAATTGAGAACGGACAAATGTTTCTACAGAATGATGAGCTCCAAGTTTTATAGACCCGTAAAGACTTTGACATTCATAAATGTTAAATAAATGTTAAGAAACCAATAGTGGTTAGAATGATTAGGACAAGCTCATGAACATATTACAGGTTTGATCTCTCTTTTATTGTGGTTCTCGTTTCTGTGCGATTGCTATGTAGAGTTGCAATTTTAAAATACTGGAAACAACATGATTGAAATTTCATTCTTTCTTCTCTTGGAACTGGATTTTCAACAAAATGATTTTATAGAGCAAAGAAGCAGAACCACCTTTACCCTTTAAAGAACTGTGTGATAATCAACTTTCAAAAACTCAGAATCCGAAATTTCAAATTTCTTACTGAAGAGAAAAGTATTATATAAAAATTATAATACTAGTAGCCTAAAAGTATGCAGTATGTAACAACTAAATGAATTTTAAGTGTCCCCAGTGTCTTCCAATCCATATCCATTCGGGCCAACTTTAAGTGCTTGTTGAGGAACCCATGGAAAATTAGACGATTTTCGTGAATTTAAAAAAAAAAGTACTCAAATAATGTTCCGAAGTTTTCTGGACATAATAAGATAGATATATTCAACTATATTTTACGATTTTTTTTTTTACAAAACTATAGAAAAATAACGGAGTTATGTGCTGTCTTGGGAGGTACCAAAAATAAAACAGTTTCCCAACTGCTGACATGATTCCGGCCGATTTTTGAAAAATATCAAAAATAAAAAAAGGCGTAGTTCTGAAAAAAAATTCGGGTTTTTAGGTAAAAAATGGTAATTTTTTAGTGCCAATTTTTAACAAATCAAAGAGATAGTAAATCATTGTATAAAAAATATATTTATGACCTTAGAATGCTGCCATTCAAAAACTATTACCGTTTTCGCAGAATAAACAAAAAAAAAATTTTTTTTTTAAATGTCACACTGCTATAGCCCCTTAAGTACCTACAAGTGGCCATAGGCTGGTATATATGTATACCTTACTTATCGAAATTCAATTGTAAGATGGTGCCTAGACCGGCTTCACAGTTTCCTGAAATGTCACTGTGTCCTGGAACCCATTTCAGGTTTATCGTGAAATAAATAGATAGTATCATAAATATCTCAAAGCATTTTTCACTATTTTGGATGAGCCTCTAAGAGATTTTAGTGATTACAAAGTCGCCTGACTCTGTGTAAAAATAAATATATTTCTTGCTATTAACACCCTCTTTGTTGAAAAGATAAGGCGTTATTGTATTGTAATAATCTCCAATTGCAAGACTCTGAAGTGATCTAGTGATCTAGTAGTCGGATATCTAATTTAAACTCTTTCCTCCATACCTTAAACTTTTTCATCTAGTTTGGAGCGATTTACAGTAAAAAATTGTTGAAAATAAAATCTGGAGTTAACTTAATATATAAAATACTGAATTATAGCCTCTGCTGAATTATGAGCCGATACAGTCAAAGTAACCCGCCGAGGAAACTAATATCAGATGTCCAGTCCACCGACGATCTGTATATGTGACGATACGATACTTGAACGTTGACAAACACGCAGATAGATAACAACGTTTATAACAACTCATGAACTCTCTAGAGTTAATCGTTAATCCTTTAGAACCGAATAGCAAGAACGAATCTGACCTATTCCCACGAGAGTCGGTTCTATGTAACAGGAACAGGCCCGACCAAGTTCTGTCAAATCGGCAGCATTCCTTAAAATTATTTTGGGAAGGTTTTATGCTAAATGACATTGGCATTCTCATAACAGAAAATCACATCGTCCACAGCGTAACAGCTTAGCAGAACACATATGCATACATACAATCTAATCCTTCAAATATGACCTGAACGCCGGTTCATTAAGGTACTCTAGATTACTAAAATTTAAAACCATTTTCCTGTGCGGGATTTTAATGCATTCATTTCAATAGAGGAAATTTTGAAAATAATTATTGTAATACAAAATAAAAATCCATTGATTGAAAAATCAAAAATTTCCGCTCCACTGATTAGTGTGTCTCTGTCACGCACCAAAACAACGAAAATGGAACAGATTGATTACAATTTCAAAGCGGACTTACATTGTGCAATTAAATTCACCAGCAATAAAAGGCAGTCGCGCTTATGAGCAAAAATGCATTAAATTCCCGTTTAAAACAAAGCGAATTGAATTTAGTTTCGAACTCTAATCAATAGTTAACCACAAAACCCCCACACCACACGCTGTGATAAGCCAAAAACCATTTGAAAACTCGCATTTATTTTGTTTTTAATTTTCCCAGCATTTACGTCAATCAGCTGCACAAACTGCTGCGACAACATGCCAAAGTGGCACAATAACGGTAAATATTAATAATAGAAAATAGTTTGAATTTCAGCTAACCGAAATCGAATGTTAACCGTGCAATTGAAAGCCCAATTAAAATGCCATAAATGCGTTCGAGAGCCAAAAGAGTCAGAAATGAAATTTCACGATTTCAAACAACTGACAACAAAAACAAATGCACTTATACTGCAATAACAATAATAGAGGTAGTCGGTGGTATAGCCATCAAACGCTAAAGTTAATCAGCTGCAAAATGTGCCGTTATGTGTGACAGCGTCAAGAGTAGTGCGCATAAAATGGACATAATTTTGTGGCGTCAATTCAGCGTGGCACTGATAAAGTCGTTTAGCAGGAGTGTAAGGGACTAAATAATTTCGGGATCCCGAAAATGCAAATTTGAAATCACGAAATTTCAAAATATCGAAATAAATTAAAATTTTGCTTTGACAAAGTAATATTACACCGAATAACTGTAAAAATTGACGGGATCCCGAAAATGAAATTCGAAAATCCCGTAATCCCGATATTAAGACATTCATAAAATTCGCTTTTCTCCAAGATTGTGATGATTTAATTAAGTACAACTAAATATTTTATAATAATTTGAATATAATGAGAACATTTCGAATTTGATAATCTACTTTTAGGCGCATCATCCATAGCACTCATCCCTATATTAACAATTTTCAAAGTAAAGCTATTTTTAATTCAATATAAGCAGAGGCATTCAAATTTGACAAAGAGGCATAGAAATATTGAAACAAAAAATTTAAAATTATGAATGCGCCTAAATGTAGGCAACATTTTGTATAATTCACGGAATAACTAATTACATATATTTACAATTTATCAATTAGTTATTCAAAAACAGCAACTTTTCTTAAATTTATGCATTATGAAAGCCCCAAATCATACAAACCCAAATCACAACTAAGCATTCCATATTCAAAATTCAAAAATCGTCTATTTTCCGACTTTGACAACTACACCACATATCATCATTTATGCAACAGTTCGAAGACACGGACGCAAAAACGTCAAGCTAATGCTGATTTGAGAATTTATTGTTATTGTTCGTGTCTACGTATGTATATGAATGCTCGCAGGCAATTACAGTTGTTGCCGCGACCGTGCGATACTCAATCAAATTCAAATCAAAACCGAAATTTACTGCAAATTTTAATGTGGCACTTGACATGAGATATAACGCGACGCCGACTGCCGCGCACAACAATGCGAAGCTAAGTACATATGTACAACAACAACAACAAGCGCGCGCGCACATCACTCAAACGTCATGAAAATCAAAATCGCGAAATGCCAAAATCGCAGCGCGCTAAATGGCGACAAGGCAGGAGGCGGCCTTATTACACATACACGCTGTGGGCGATTTCACAGCGCGCGTCGCCATTCCACAGCCATATATGTGTCTGTGTACGATTAATGGCCAAAAGTAATAATAGCAAAGAGACAATAACAACAACAACTGTGTGTCTGTCAACTTGAGCACGTCTGTGTATGTGCTGTGTAGCAACAATAATCATTATCGTGCGGCTGTTGAGCGCGAGCGCGCGCGGAGTGACAAAGCGGCGTATTAATGTTATGATTATTACGAGTGGCGCGCGACATGTGCCACCGTTACTGCCACGTTCAACATGTGTGTATGTATGTCTCCGACGCGTGAATATATGCCATTTGCATTCGCGAATTCTTTTCCACAAACAAACGCGCGCGTGTATATACATATAAACGCGCCATAGGTAGCGCTACATGTGTGCGCGCGCCTTCAGCGCTTCAATGCTTGAATTTAATATTAAAATATACGAGACTTTTGCATGGCAAGCGAAAATTTGCGCTTTGCTTAACACGCGCTCTCTCACTCCGCGCTCCACGGTCCACACAGCGCTACACAATCACTGTGTCATTTGCACGCCTTTCCGCTTACTCAATTTTATGCCGATTTCCGGCATATTGATTTTCAGGTTGTTTTGTTTTCGCTCAACTGTTCGCCCACGGCGCGCTGTGCCATTGTTCCAATAAAAACAACAACAATAATATACGCCGCGCGCAAAGACAAGAACGCCGTGAACGCGTCGTTCGCGCGAATGCAGTCAGCTCTGCAGAACAGTCAATGCGTCGCATCGTTTGTGTAGCGCCGCTGTCGGCAGTCGCTTTTTGGCATGTCGCAACGCGCGTTTTTCGGCTCAACGACAACGACGGAAATACGATTCAATTTACGCGCATTACAAATCAATAAATTGTTATCGGATGTAATCGGATGTAAAGTAGGCCTAACGGGAAAATGTGGGCGCTGCGAGTGTGGTGTGGTGAGCGAAACAAAAATATATATTCAGTGTAGCGCTAGCGGAAATTTCGGATTACTCATGCAAATTTTTTGAAAGGGGCGTTGATGGCATAATGTCGGTAATTGTATGCTGAACATGCTGTTCAGATTTCATTGCGAATGGCGCTTTTGTAATTATTAAAAATATTCCAACTGTTTGTGGTTTTATATAAAGACAGCTTTAATTATTTATGTGGTTGGTTTAAGTATATTTCTGACTGTAATGAAAGCGATTAAAGAACATTTCCATTTAATTTTTCAAATTTACGAAGTCATTATAATCGAAAAAAGCATGTTTCTTCTACAAGTGATGTTTATCTGTGCTATGTTCCACAGCACTCGCCTAAATGTAGGCAACAGTTTGCTGTAAAATATAATTTTAGTCTTTCAAAATATATTTTTACTTACTTAAAACCACTTGAGTCATCGAAATAGATCTTATGAATCAAAACAAAATATTTCAAGTCTTCTACGATCTTTTTTGGGATTCAGTTACTGATAGACTTAAATTTTCATTAAAAAAATAAGTTGAGAAGTACAATAAATCCTTGCTTTCCTATTGATTTTAAGTATCAATCTTTCAAGGATTCGTCTTCTGACTATCAACCAGTATTGTATTCACCACCCACAGTTCCTCCTGGAACTCCCACCCTAGTGTGTCTGCGCTATGAACTGAGACAGTAGTTCGCCTAAAGGTAGGCAAGAGTTGAGAGTCATTTGTGCCTTAAAAGTATTTAGGGAATTTCAAAATATATTACAATATTAATTTATTCCCCCCAAAATATATTTTAATGTACTTTGAACAGCTCCGATCATCGGAAATTATCTTAGGGATAAAACAAAGAAATATTTTTTGTCTTCTATGATATTCTTCGGGATCAATGTTCGCTAGGATATCATTGCAGAACGCCTTTGAAATACACAGAAGGTTTATTTTCTGTTTTATTATCAATATTTTAAAGATTCGTCATCTGACTGTCAATTCATTCTCTCTACAGAAGTGAAAAGAAGCTAATATGTATCCGTTAACGGCAGCTCATGCGAATGGAAATCAAATAGACAATTTGGCAAATGTGGCAAATTGGACAAATTCGCTGAGTTTATTGGCTTCATCAGCACCGTTGAAATATAATACATATGTATGAAAGTGTACGGATTGCGTGCGAAGAAAGTCAGCGCAGAGGAGAAAGAAAAAAAATTCACCAAGTGTCTTTCTCACTTTGTCACAATTTTGATTTACATCGTCAGCGAACGCGGCGGCTCCTGAGGTGTGGCGCTCCCCTCCACACATATGCAACTTGTTGCATTGTTGCTTGCCATTCTTTTCATGATTGCTCATTCATACACTGGCCTATGCTGCCATTGTCGGTAGACACCCCGGCATTTTCAGCACCGTCGTTTACTTGATTCATTTGTTTGCGACACTTTGTCAGCCTGTCAGTATGTCAAGCATGGAGCATGGTGCGCGTGCCGCTTGTTGCGCCGCCACGCTGATGATGTTGGCAAATAGCATAAAAGCTAATGCTTGTCACGTGTTAATGCATGGCGTTTTTATTAGTTGATGATGATGATGATGATGCCACAATAACAACACAAGCGGTGACTTAGCACGGCAGAATGTACTGGAGATACATACATATATGATATTACAATACAAATACCGTTACTCGTCAGGCCGATACATTCACAACCTTTCGTTGCAATCCAGTCTTCGGTGCAATTCCTTGTTACCCTTTCATAGTTTGCGCTCAGCGCTCTCCCCCCACTTATGGCATATATTATAGCTCTTCATCATCATTCACTGTCGTCCGTCCATTAAAGCGCAAGCCTCTCGATTTTCATTTTCATATTTTTTTCTTATTTTTTCCCCACTTATTTCACATTCCTTGCGCCCTCTATTTATACGCTCCCCTTTACACCGACATCCTCTTTTGTCGCTTTGTGCTTGCTCCACTCGTATTTCCGTTTATCATAAATGCGTCATATTTTTTCTATGACAACATAAAATGAAATAATGATTGTCATTTAATACTTTTAACCTGGTCTCAGTGAACCCGGCTGTGTGGTGTTCTTAACGCGCCAACTCCACAACTCACAGCCGCTTTGAGGCTGCTGTGGCATATAACGGTACCTGAGTGTCACACTACAATTTGCTGGCAGGCCTATGTGTGTGAGAGTGTGTTTATACGACTACTCACATGTGTAATAACCTATCACCTCACACGAGCGGCATTACATTACTAATGATGCTGCTCGTCGTTTATACTCCATACCGTTATTCATTCGCTCTTTTCTTGCTGTGAAGCCGCTGAAATCGGTCTATTTTTTGTTGTTGAAACACTAGTTAATAAAAAAACCTAGAAAAAATATGGCAAACTGATGAATGGCGTGTAATTTTCCCACATCAATATAAAGGTATGTGAAAATGTGTCGAACACTAGGCACACATGCCTCTCTCGCTCTCTCTCGAATACACACACAAACACTCGCATGAAAAATATGAATACTTTTCCACAGTTCCATATTATTGTCTATTTACACCGATTATTATACTCTCGCAACCTGTTGCACAGAGTATAATAGTTTTGTTCACCTAACGGTTGTTTGTGTCACCAAGAAATATAAGAGTTAGATATGGGGTTATATATACATAAATGATCAGGATGACGAGTGGATTTGAAATCCGGATGTCTGTCCGTCCGTCGGTCCGTCTGTCCGTCTGTCCGTCTGTCCGTCTGTCCGTCCGTCTGTCCGTCTGTCCGTGCAAGCGATAACTTGAGTAAAAATTAAGATATCTTAATGAAACTTGGAACATATGTTCCTTGGCACCCTGAGGAGGTTGCTTTCGAAAATGGGCAAAATCGGTCCACTGCCACGCCCACAAAATGGCGGAAACCGAAAACCTATACAGTGTCATAACTAAGCCACAAATAAAGTTATGAAAATGAAATTTGGAACATAGGATCCCATTAGGGAGGGGCACATTTGGATGTAATTTTTTTGGAAAAGTGGGCGTGACCCCACCCCCAAATAAGTTTTTTGTATTTAACTCGCAAACCAATAAAGTTATATAAACCAAACTTTCTGCAGTCGTTTATTTTAGCCATTTCCTTATACAGTCCAAAAATGAAAGAAATCGGATAATAACCACGCCCACCTCCCATACAAAGGTTAGGTTGAAATTTACTAAAAGTGCGTTAACTCACTAACTAAAAACGTCAGAAACACCAAATTTTACATAAGAAACGGCAGAAGGAAGCTGCACTGAGATTTTTTTACAAAATGGAAAATGGGCGTGGCGTCGCCCACTTATGGGTCAAAAACCATATCTCAGGAACTACTCGACAGATTTCAATGAAATTCGGTATGTAATATTTTCTTGACACCCTGATGACACGTGTGAAAAATGGACGAAATTGGTTCACAACCACGACAACTTCCCATATAACTCATTTTTGAATTCCATCTTATTCCTTCAGTTTATAAAATATACATTAGGAACCAATGAAGATAGCGAAATAAAACTTTACACAAACACTGTATATGATCTGTTGCATCACTTGTGAAAAAATTGTAAAAATCGAACCATGACTTTTCAAGGCCCCTGATATCGAACATGAAGAACTCAGTGCCTAAGGGTAATTTTTCCCCGAAAATATACTTAGGTAAATCCCTCAGATATTTTAATGTAATTCATTCCCTCTGAATTTTTTTTTATAACAGTTTCTCTCTGTACCTGAAATGGTAAAAATCGGGTCATAACTTCCCCCAGATCCCATATACCTAATTATAAGTAATATTAAATTAAGTGAGTTAAGTAGTCTTTGATACATTGTATCTTGGTGGTGAAAACGAGTGAAATCGGTTTAGGAATTACCTCAGTCCCCATATACTATTTATGATGATTTTCGTTATTCTATTGAACTTTATACGCAATATATGGGTCGAATTGTGTTATCTTTATAAAATTACATCAATAAATTGCGAGAGTATAAAATGTTCGGTTACACCCGAACTTAGCCCTTCCTTACTTGTTTTTTCTTTCAATTTTTTTTATTTTTTTTTTTTTCAATTTCTTTAGCGCAAATCATCAAGCCAAGCTGCATCATTAGTCGCCCGGCTTTTGCCTTTGAAACAGTGCTTTCTTGAAATCGTATTAGATTTCATAAAGTCATTTGTATAAATATTTATAGCTTACATAAGTATCTATTACGTAGCGCAATGAAAGCATTTCTCTAAGTATCATTTAATAAGTTAGTTTCTCATTAGAGCGCAAGCGTGTTTACAGCACATTCACAAGGAGCTGGCCGACAAAAATAACTGTTTACTGATAATAAAGGGGTGATGCTGCAGGCGTTCGTGTTGATTTTTATTAGTACTTCAAGTTTGAATAGCTAAATATAGCTGTCGGCAAATAAAATATGATATTTTATATTCATTTAAATAGCGGTATATTTAAATTAGGAAACTTTTTTAAGATTTTCTTACAGCATTTGAAAAAATTGGTCTCAGAAAAAGTTTTATATTGAATTACACATATTAAATCCAATCAGGATGAACTATTTTCCACTGAATAGATATTGGCACTTCGCTCTCACAAAAAAAGAAACGTCACCAAAACATTTCAACAGGTCTTCACTACAGAGAGTATTGGAGGGAAAGTGAAATTGATAAAGATCTGAACCAGATATGGGGACGGTGGTGGAACTACCGACGACAGGACCACTACAGTGTGTCTAAAGCAGTAGTAGCCGTCATTAAGACAGTAGCAGACATACTGCTTTGAAGTGCTTGCTGTCTATATTAGGAATTATTGCACTCACTCTGATAGCAAAGCGACAATACAGGCTTTGGGCTCGCTGACTATATGCTCAAAACTAATAAAGAAGTGCCTGACCTTACTTTAATAGCATCAAGCTACTTTAGTATTAGACTCGTCAAAGTGCCGGACCAAAGGAATCGCTAAGGACTGCAGGGCTGATGAGCTTGTACGTAAGGGTGTTTTAGCTGCAATCTCATTTGACTGGGGAACTGGTGCTCCACTTTCCTCCTGCTTTCTGACGCTGGATCTGTGGACCTCGCATTATCTCGCCAATCGGGGTTTAACAACCAGCACCTGTGCGACTACTAGATCATTTTAGCTCAATGTGTATCGTTAGACGTCCACTGAACTATTAGCCCTCAAAAAAGTACAGCTCTCTTCAATGGTAGGAGTCCTTACTGGATACTGTCCAATGAGCTCACATGTCGTTAGGCTAAAGACAGGCTTTGTCTAAGGCTATGTCTTAAAACGAGTTTGAAACATCAACAAAATTTTTACTTCGTTGTCCGGATTGATGTTGAAATATCTTGGTAGCTCTAGTTCCACGAACGAGTTGAATCAGCCCGTTATATTAACCGACTCAATTAATTCTCAGCCTCGAGGCGTTTTGTCGACTCTTGAAGGTGTGACGTATTAATATGTAAGAGTTCACAGCATCATAAAGAACAGGCGATTTTCGCTGACAAAATGGCACCCATTGGGTCAGCCCTTTAACCTAACCTAGTGATGTCAAACGATACTACATCACAATGACCCAACCTAGAACAGAATCATCTAATCAACCGTCGAAGAATAGTTTGCATAGACTATTTTCGGACGTACTTATGCCTCCCATAATCACATCTATTTATCATAAACATCATGGAACTCGGCTAAGCTAGGTTTCTACTTTGAGATATCAACCGACCGGATATTCAAAAACCGAAATAATCCAGTAGTTCTACCACGTTCCGCTATTTCATATTATTCTTTCATATAAAGAGTTCAGAGGATCTTGA
This sequence comes from Zeugodacus tau, assembly GCA_031772095.1. Lineage (NCBI taxonomy): Eukaryota > Metazoa > Arthropoda > Insecta > Diptera > Tephritidae > Zeugodacus > Zeugodacus tau. Next base: position 83,098,334 of record CM062649.1, read on the forward strand.
TTTAGATGTCTCGAAAATAGCCCAGATTACTGAAGAGAAAGGAACACTGATATAACTTCGAACTCATAGAAAAAGTTCAGTCGAAGAAACATACTAATGAAAGTGTTTGCGGTCTTGAGAGAACATTTTTTATGGGTTATACTGTAAGCCACAAATACTTATAGAAATTAAATTTTTCACTTCACTTCGTCTTCAACATTTGGCTTGACTCCTTCGAGCTCTTAGACTCCAAACCTCCTCTACCTCCTGCCAATCGCGCACAAATTATGTGTGAATGAACCAAAGAAAGGAACGGAAATATGTAACTGATGAACCGTTACGAAATGAAGCCACAAATTGCCCCAAGTGGTGCGCAGTGCTTATTGAAAAGCTAAAGTCGGTAATGCTTACAACTCGGCACTTGGTCGGGAACGCTCACACCGCGGCATTCAGTGGATAGCTCAGCACAGACAGTCAAACGTCATGCGCGCCGCCCACAATATTAACAGTTAAGCAAAAACAAACGGCAGCGAAGCTAAATTCATTTCATACAAAAAAGTCGATAGCACAATGGTTGTGCTGCTTGCTTTTGCCGCACAACCGCAACACCTGCCACTCAGCAGTCGTCGGTCCGAGCTACATGCACGTCGAAGTGTGCGGACGGCAGCGACTACTCGACAACTGCCAGATTGGTTTGGACTTTTATGGTCGGTTTCAAGCTTGATTTTTTACAAACTTTATTTTTTCCGCATTTGCCGCCATCTTCAGTGCTCATTTGCCAGGTTGTTTTGTTTAATTCGCTTTTATTGTTATTTTTTATTTTTTTATTTTTGCTCGGTAGTTCTACTTTTCTATTTCGTCTCACATTGCTTTGCTCGGTTTTTATGCGCAGTTAATGCTGCCGCTGCCACCGCTGTTGCTGCTGGTTTTTATTTAACTCGATTTTTTCAGCAATTGAATTTTAGAGCAACAATTGATGCTGACTGCTAAAGCCACGAAGCAATTGTGTGCCAGTATCGACGCTCAGCATGTTTGAAGTGTCTACAGTGTTGGGCGGTGAAATGGAAACGCTTGATTTTGAAGTAGTTTAGGCAAAGCAAAGAGTGTGACAAAAGACACCAACCGTTTTTTATAAACCAATTTTATTCGAATTGAACATAATTTCAATTTTTTTGTGTGTTCAACAAATAACGGTAATTTGCACTTTCTAAAAAATATATTTACTCATTCGACTACATACAGACAAAGTCAGCTATGAATAGAGCTGGAATTTTTATCGTACTTCGGGGGCATGCATATCAACATAATAAATAAAGTTTGACCCTTTAAATATCGAAATTCCCGTTATTTTTTGAACACACCAAGTATGTAGTATATATACTTTAGTAAATCATAATGCGTTGCTAGGGTGTTCTGCAATCTTCATTTCGTAGTGTTTCTACTTCTAGAAGTCGCTTAAAATAACAGTTGAAGTGAAAACTTCTATGGAAAGCTCTCAAAGCTTAAAGATATATTGTACTGAGTTAATCCAAATTTCAAGTTTTTATGGTATAAATCCTTTTTTTAAGCAATAAGCTTCATTTACCAACCACTTGGTTAGTAAAATAAATATATTTATTAATTTTTATTAATTTTAAGCAACTCTGTTTCCATTTCTATGCACAGCACTGCAAATACATAGTACCTCCACAATTCGGTGTGGCCATTGGCTTTGCTGTTTATGCTGTTGGATAACTTTGTTGCTTTCATTTCGATATCGAGCGCAATAATCGTTTGCCTCACCATCAGATATAATCGTGTTTCGCATGCCCCAATGCACCGTAAACATAAACAGCAACACTCCACACACATACACTCACCTACACCTACAAAATCTAGCGGCGAGAGAAAAAATCAAAACGAAATAAACACCTTCGCATAACGGTTATTTTATGTTGCACGGCAAGCAATTGACTCGGAAGCTTTAAAGTTCTTCGCAATACATTCAAGTCGTTAGCTGATTTTATGTGAATATGATTTTTGAACTCACCCCGCTCTAGCATGCATTCTACTTTTATAATATTATTGCTTGTTTTCGCTAATTTCACTTCACTTCACTCTTCCCTCTCTCACTGCTGGCCGCAAGTTCTAGTTCCGGCACTTTGCCAGCGAAGCTTTTCGGTTTACAGTTGCATTGCTACTAAATCGTGCAGAAATATTTGAATTGAAAGTTTAAAGTTGAAATCTTTGTTTATTAAGAGAAAACACTCGTTTGTTATTGTTGTTGTTGCCTTGTTTTTGTAATCACCACAATCGAAACGCAAATTAAGCGTCTAATAATATTTGAAACTTTCAAAGCAAACTTATGTAAATAAGCACGCTCGGGCACTTCTTTTCGCTCGAGCTTTCACTCCCACTTCACTGTATGTGTGTTTGTGTTGTTGCCCTTTGTTGTTAAATAAACCCGAAAATTTTTGGTTGAAAGCAAATAAATTTCACTTCATTACAGTTAGAACCCTTTGCGCTCGCTTATTGTGGCAACCACAAAGATATGTTAATGTGCTGTAATAAATGCTTTGGAAATTTTTAATTACAACAACTTATGTCAATTTTATTGAGACACACACACACCCACACACACACAAAGCACAAACAATAAATGTGACAAATGGCGAATTAGGGTTAACAAAAGTGTCAAGTCTGCAATTAATTGAAAAGGGCCGAAAGCTATAAGCGACAATGAAAGCGGCGTCGTTGTGAGCTGCAAGCCAATTAATTGGTTGGATAACTTGTGAAAGCTTTTCAAAACAAAAGTTTAAGTGAGTAATCAATAGTTGCAGGAAATCACATTTTGCTTTTGATTTAGATATAATTGATAAGAACTTGCTAAAATTAAAAAAAATAAACTCAAAATTTTGATAATTTGTAGTGGCATCGAGAGCTTTTGTTATATAAAGTAAAATAAAAACCCTATAGAGAATGATTTGAGGATAAGAAGATTCCCTTAAAAGACAAACATTTTATAAAACTCAATGTTTCTAATTATTTTTCAATCTGGAAGCTGATATGGTCAAATTATGACGCCAACAAACTAAACCCCTGTTTAACTATGAACTTTTATACTATGGTTTCCTCGGGTTTGTAACCTAAGTGGCAATAATCAATAAGGAACTTTACACAGGAATATTCTAAATATATGAAGATTTACATCAAAAGGTATTCCTTAAAAACCAGAGCTTTCCCGACTCTACTATATATTATTTATGTCAGTATTCCAGCTAAAATGGAAATACACTCTTGAACTTAACTAAGATTCCTATACATCACAAACTCGAGTTTAAGGCTTTATGCTTATGAAAAACTTTGACCTTTGGTTGATCAAATCTTTCAATCGCTTGAAGAAATTTCGTCGACAAACAGGGTTATAATTTCATTCAAGTTCTATTTAGCGAGGGTTAAAGTAACCTATTTTGTATGGTTAATGCAATTTTGAGACTTAACCTGAGATCACCTTTAATCAGTGGCGAACGCAGGAAAAAAATTTGGGGGGGGTTTTAGGTAAAAAGACAATGTTTCATTATTTTATTCACAGATTGAAGTCTAATCTTCTTTTATTTTGGGCCATAACATTTAAAATCTCTTCCTCCGTCACGTCTATATCTCTATGGATATTCAAGAGAGCCATTCCGTTCAGGCGTGCTTCTCCAGTTTTATTTCTTAAATATGTTTTAAGCCTGCGAAGTGATGAAAACGAGCGTTCACTTGAAGCGGCAGATATAGGGATTGTTGCTCCAATCTTTAAAAAACGATGCACTGTTTTGAAAATTTTTGCATCGCAACAATTCAACGCGTCTAAAAAAGGTTTGAATCTCTTTGTTTGATTTAACCAGTTCCTGAAAATATATTCAAAATTTTAGTTAGAAAATATAATCTGAAGAAAAGATTTTTAACCTTTTCCACATTCTAAATTCAGCAACGAAATCATCGGGATTTTCTACATCAGCGGTTAAGTTAAGACACTCAAGTATTTTTTTGCAAATAGCATAATTTTTTTTATTTAACTTTATTTCACAACAGTTTGCTCATGGAACGAAAACTGAAAGTCATAATAAATGAGTTTTTATTTTTCCTGTATTATGATTAACAATAAACTCTAAAAAAAATAATAGAAACCTTATTGGTGACTTTTCAGTTCAGAACTAATTTTCAAAAGAAGTCCATTTTCGACTAACAATTCCCCTTAAATCTAAAAAAAAATCCAGTTCAGCAGCCACATATTTATAAGGCAAAGTCCAGTTTATATTTTTCTGGGTTTTTTAATTGGCCTACATTCCCACAACTTTTTAATACTATCCAGATACAATAGGTTTGTTTTTAGTTTAACATTTTCATAGTTTCAAAAAATTAAATTCTATCAGCAAAAAAGTATCAAAATAGGCCGTTTGTGAACAAAAAAGTATCAAATCACAAAATTTAGAAAAAAAGTATCAAAAAAGATACAATTGTATCAAAACGGCAACGCTGTTAGTGACTAATGTATTCATTTATTTTACATATTCATACATCGTCGGCAGAAAGATTGCTTTGAAAACAACAAATTACAATTTTTCAAATGACTATGTAGAATTAAATTCTATTATTTAAAAATTCAATTACTTTGGGGTTCGCCCCTGCCTTTAATAAATCTCAAAGCGGTAGTATGAAGCTTATATTTGGGTTGTTGAAACTCTCCGCAATCTTAAGAATGACATATGGAGCTTAGTGCCCAATAATGAAACTGGGTTCTTAGTACCATTTAATTGAGCTCTTTCTTTCATTTCTTTCAAATATGGTTGATCATTTATGGTTTTACTACTGTCTAATCGAGATTATGATCTTGGAATCAAAGTAAATAATTTGAGAAATTAAGTACCTTACATAGTACTTTTTAATAATCCAACTCCAACTTCACTGGAAAGACAATAACAAGCAAGGCCGAAAATAGTTAGGTTAGAATAGGTTAGGTTAAGGGGTAGATCTCCACAACTGCAGAAAGTCTCACGTAGACAGCTTCCACCATTTTGTGGCACCGAAATACTTCTAACGGATCGCCGCTCATGATTCGACAAAGCACTTGGACTATGTTATAAAATCTACAAGTTGGCTAAAGTCGATTCCACTTTGCTGGGTTCGCCGAATATGTGCCTAACGTGGAGTTTTAACCTTCGTCTGGCGAGAACTGGACATTGAAGGAAGAAGTGCTTGGAAGATTCACCTTCGCCTTCTTCCAAGCAGCTTTGGTAACTAGCGGCTGGCTTGATCCCTAATCTCACCGCATGTGTATCTATTAGACAATGACCAGTAAGCGCACCTCTGATTGCAGCGAGATGAACCTTCCTAAATGACAGCAGTTGGAAGGACCGTGTTCGGTCCACCGCGGGCCGGAAAGACCTCAGACCAACAGTACAGATCTTGATTTTTGTCCAGTGTTTGGCGATCTCACACGAAGTCAGTGTGTCCAGCGCTCCAGCGTATGTGGACCCCGGACCAACCACCCGCTTCCACTTGTCAATATTTCTCGGGTACTCTCTTGCAAGCCGAAAAGAGTAGCCTGAGCATATTTTAGGATGAAGGCATTTCTAACGGTTTTCTTGGGTTACAATACTTGAGGTGAGGTCTCTAGTAATAAGAGAAAAGGAACTTAAGTAGTAACTGTATTCTTCGACTTTTTGCATCTCTGAGGAGATAAAAATTGCCTTCAATGGCCGGATGCTATCTTGGAGTGGGGATTGTGATTGAAAGAGCATCCAAAATACTGATATAAAAACTCGAATTTTTGTAAAATGTGAAATTATAAAGAATTACACCGAAACGCTTATAAAAATTATCTTAAAGTAAAACTTAAATTAGTTCAAGCTCTTTATTGACTAAGCTTAAGCACATTTAATGAGCAACAAATTATAATTACAACATTTGATGACTTCCCATGATTATAATCAATTTAATGTGCCTTAGAAACAGAGGTCACTAATGAATGAAACCAACGCCGAAAAAAAAAATAAAGTTCCCACCAAATATAAAACCATGCAAATGAAACACAAACAAGCTGGCAGCACACAACAGCACAAGCATTGAACAGCAGCAATTTGACTGGGAGCGCTTCCTGTGGCGACCGCGAGCGGGCCCACAAAGGACGAAAACTTAATTGCTGCCAAATAAATGGTGCTTACGGCGGACAACCGCAACCGAAGCGCTCGAAGCGATTGTGCGATTATGTGTGTGATGCAAAAATTGTAGCGACAAAAAAGGAAAAACAACAAACCAGAAAAAATGGCAACAACAACAACAACAAACAGGCAAGTATAATTACACAAAACAAAAGCAAAAACAACAGCAAAGCAATGCCAACAGCAATCAATGCGATTAAGTGAATTCCAATTTGTTGTTGTTGTTGTTGCTACCGGAGAGACGGGAATATATGAACTGGAAAGTTGCTGAGGGGAGATTGCCAGCAACCAACAGCAGCTGCTAGCAAATAACGGCGACAGTGGTGACAACAAAAGCTGTCAATGATATTAAAGTCAATCGCTGAAATACCGTTAATGTAGAGGAGAGATCTTGAAAAGTGAAAGGAAAGCAGAAAAAAAGAATGAAAATTGGTGCGGCTTAATGAAGTTACAATAAAAAGGAGAACAATGAAAGAGTAGCAGAGCAAAATTTAATAAAGATTTTTTGGACTTCCTGAAGATGTCTTCTATGCACAAATTGATGAAGTATGTGTACGCCAATCAGTCTTTTGTAATTAAAGCAAGGGTCCAGTTTCTAAATTTAGCTCAAGAAAACCAAAAATTTAAACAAAAAATATGAAAAAAGACTCTGCAGAAAGCTACACTCAAACAAACAAGAACGCCGTGGTGGTGGCACAGTCAACAAGCCTGGCAAGCAAACACTTGACCTCGTTGCGGAAATCACACAAGTGATTATTCATTGCAGTTCACACAGCGGACTGAGCACTCGCAAAATTTCCAACGAACTTTTTTTTCCCCGCGCTCTTCTCGCAGACAAATGCACAAGTGGACTTGTATGAGTGTGTGTGTGTGTGTGGCATGTGTTTTTTGGTCTTCACCGAAAAAAGGTCAAATTTATGCCAGCTTACGTTTATAAACTTCCAACAACTTTTCCATACAACTTTCGCTCCGCTCGCAAGGTCCTTCAGTTGCCGCTGCTGCTTGGGTGGGTGGGAGTCTGTGTCTGTTTGAGCACCGACGAACACCGCAGGCCACCGCTGCCTGTTGGCTGACTGCTTGCTTGCTGGCCTGACACAGCAGCTGCTGGCCAAAACAGAAAACAACGCAAAAAGTAAATTATACACCAAACAACACCCGAGGGGGTGATTAAAGAATAATAAATTTGACTTAGAAAAATAAAGTGGTACACCCTATTAAAACCACAACCGCAGCCGCCGCGAATGGACCCACATACACACAAACACACCCATATACAGCCAACTGCTCGGCATGCGTTCGTCGCACACGCACATGGACACGCACAGACCCTATGGACGCACGCAAGCAATTAGGACATTTGGTGTTCACTGGCATCCACAGAACATTTAAATTTAGATATGACAAACAGTGGGTATAGAACACGTTTTTTTAATAAAAAATTTTTTGAAAAAATCTGATTTCAAGTCTTTATTCTTTAAGCTTTAAGCAATTTTTTCTATATAGAAGAAAAATGGACTACTTCAGATCTTATTTCAATTTTCCTTCATTGGTACTGTATATGAGTAAGCAAGACAGCTGTATTGTCGAAACTCAGTTTATAAATAATCAGAGTTGATTTTTTCTTTGATGTACCTCGAAGTTTAATCTGATCGTCCGAGGGATTGGTCGGTCGCATGTCCCCAGAACTTATTTTAACGACAACAATTTATACCCCACAGAAAATAGCAGAGCCCCACACCAATCTACTCACAGATCCCTATTATGGAAAACAAAATGTTTGATACTGTAGGCACTCTCCCTAATTTCACGACTTCTTGCAAATATTACTGTAACTGATAGACTCCCTAGCCATATGATTCTCATCGCCATATTTTATCAGATCTCTTCGAATCAATGCCCAGACTAGCTATTGACGACAACGGCCAAGTCCCAGAAGTTTTAGATATGAAGTCTCAGTTCTATTCCTCAACTCAGTTTTGGTATGACACAATGAGATGATCAGAGTTTTATTACAAATCAGTCTTAGTGGTAATCAACCAACCAAAAGTTAGACTCATAACACGCGAGTAAAGTTGCACGAAGTTCGAAGAACCAAAAGAGTTCTATATCGTACTTTAGAAATCAGAAAGGTCATCTTCTTCTTCTTCTTGACTGGCGTAGACACCGCTTACGTGGTTATAGCCGAGTCCAAAACAGCGCGCCACGTCTCCCTCCTTCTGGCAGTTTGGCGCCAATTGGTTATACCAAGAGAAGCCAGGTCCCTCTCCACCTGGTCCTTCCATCGGAGTGGAGGTCTCCCTCTTCCTCGGCTTCCACCAGCGGGTACTGCAACGAATACTTTCAGAGCTGGAGCACTTTTATCCATTCGAACAACATGACCTAGCCAGCGTAGCCGCTGTCTTTTTATTCGCTGGACTATGTCTATGTCGTCGAATAACTCATACGGCTCATCGTCTGCGGTACAGAAAGGTCATCAGTTCAAAGAATTTGGTATCTTTGGAAGAATATTTTTATATTCATATCGAGATTCAAGTCCCAATCCTATCCAATCCTAAAATACTCAAAATGTTTATACTAGAGAAGAGTCCTGAAGTCCTTTGTAATGCCCACCTCTTATCACTCCTACTAAGGCCCCACAAATATTTTAGAATCACTGTGATAATCTGAGTCCACGATCTGATTCTGAGCAGTCGAATTTCGAACGTACCCATTTCAATATTAAATACAACGATCCGCATGGATTGGTTATTATCCGGAAAGCTGCGAGTTTTAATTGGGTCAAAGCAAAAAGTTAAATCATTTATGTTTTTTGTATCCTTGCTTCTTTTTCTTCGATAGATAATCTCAATCGTTCCAGTATAGGGGAAAAAAATATATGGGAAACAATATATCTCATAAAAACCGTTAGATACTCCGAGGCGACCCGAAGGAAACGAAATTTGAACATAATATCAATAGGAACATCATAAATAGGTGAAGTACATCATCCAAAATCGATTATAGAGAAATGTCTTAAGTGAGTTGAAAGTGCTCGTTTATATATCTGCATTAAGAAAATACATTTCTTTTGGGTATCAGAAAAAGATCAAGTTAAATTACCAAACGTCTAATGAAAACCATTAGTTTGGAGGGTGGAGCCATTGGCGGACGACTGAACAAAGTTGTATATAGCATCGTCCATATAAAATTGAAGAATTTCATAGTGAGACTTTCTAGTTAAACCGATATTACTCTAGATTCGTTCAAGTTACGCAGACTTGATGCTCATGAAGTGCTGATTTAAGTCTTCACTCCCAAACACAAAAGACAATCTGTTAAGCCTTACTTTCTCTCTAGATTTTATTAATATTTTTTTAAGAATTTTGCACTCAGTAACCAACACTCATCTGACACACTGTAACTTCAACCCACTCACCGACCCCAGGTTGTACGCTGCTGCTGACACAACCGTACGTCTGTTGCTTAGCCTGCTAAGTGTGAACAGCAACATAAAACGAGAACAAGAAAAATATATTGTGGCTCCCGTTGGCACAGCGCAAAATTTAAAAATTCATTCGGCCTTTCATTAGAGCAAGGCCTCTTACAATGCAGTTACACAGACACACATGCGCATATGACCGTTGGCAAGCGACGGGTCGGTGTGTTTGTGTGAATTTAGTTTTCATGTACGCCCCATTTAACAATTTTTGGCACTCAATTTTATGTGGAGCGTATGCCAGCAAACTTTGTTACCTCTTCAACCCGCACACCCACACACACTCACACCCACTCTACACAGCGCCAACCCGTCGACGGCGGCGTTGCGCTCTAGTCTACATATATGTATGGCTTCAGCATACAATGATCGTAAGTACTTCATTTATATGCCAATTTCGGTTTTAAACGTTTGGAGGCGAGAATTTGTTGTAATTTGAGCTTGGCATTGCAGCATGTGAGTGCTACTGCTGCTGTTGTTGTTGTTGCTGTGGCTGCTATAGGCAGAAGGCCGACGGGTGCGACGCTCAAATCAAGCGGGGATTTCACTGCTCTCACACAATTGAATTTGATTTGCGGTACTTAAATTTATGATCAGACTGGGAGTAGGCAATATTAGACGGCAGCCAACTTAACACACAGACACACATACATATATACGAGTATGTAATAGGCGCATAAGTGTAAATGTGCCACAATTGATGTGTGTGGCCTGCGTGTGCTGCTTATACGAGTATGTAGACATTTGAGCTGCTTGCTGCTGCATTGCAGTTTGAGTTTAGATGCTTTCGGGGCATCAACAGCAGCAGCAGCAAATGCGTCGGGTGTCAAAGTTTATATTTTATGTTGTGCGGCTGCTTTCGATTCTTTATGTTATGCGGCTTTTCGTGTGCGTGTGTGTTTTTGGCTACTGCCACTGCTGTTGCACCAACTCTGCTAATACTAATTCACATGTGGCAGGCAGGTGATGCTGCTTGTCGGCCTACATATATTGACTTTTGACTTTCTTTTGTGCAATTTATTTCGCCTTTGGCTAAACTTTTGGAGTGCATCAAAATGTTTTTAGTCCAATAAATTTGCGACACGAGCTTGTCTGCTTAACCACACACACATATATAAGTAGATGTGCGCCCTAAAGCATGGGAACTGACGAGTGTTTTGAGAGTAGACACCTCTAATTGGGTTAGTGGTTATTACATGAGCGTTTACCTGTGCTCATTCTCAACAGTTGCGAATATAAGAATATAAGTGTGTAGGTGGCGCTAACTACAGGTTTTTGTGGCACTTAATTGAATTGTAATGGTGAAAAAGTGGTGTAAAAAGTTCTATAGGGGTCTTACTACTAAGTTGAAAACGAGATTACAATGTAGTTGTTGTTGTATAGCTAAGTCACTAAAGATAAGAATTTATTATCATTGAACCCATATTAGTTGAAATTTACTCCGCTTAGGTAAGACCGACTGCCTTCAGTTATGAGCTGAGTTTCATGTATGAGGAGTGTTCAAAAAATAACAGGATTTTTTTCTAAAAGTCCAAATTAGCAATCAATTGCAGTAAGTGCATAATAACGAATGGGGACCTGTTTTGAAGGCGACAACATTAATGTAGACGAATGAAGAAATTAAAAAAAAATGAAAATTCCCGTTATTTTTTGAACATACCTTGTATATTATGATATTAGCTAATCGAATAAAAATGCATGAGATGGTTAGAGCTTCTTGTATGCCGAATGTGAAATTAAAAATATTAATCTTTACTAATAATTAATCAAACGACAATCATAATTAACTAGGATTAACTAGACACCTAAATCAAATGATTATATTTGGTTATTGATATTGGGATTCCACGAATCGGTGAGACTTTTGTATAAATACTAAAATTTAGGAACTTTCTTTAAATCTTGGCATCGAGAAATCTAAAATTGACGCAAATATTATTATCCGAAAAAATCTTCAATTACTCAACACCGAGTACTGATACCAAAATATCTTCTTAGGAGCAATTGAAGTATGCTTTCTTATTACTACTAAGCACTTATAACATAATTGAAAAGCTAAATCCTTGTATAAATTCCATTTCTTATTATTTCATTAAGCGCCTAAAGGTAGGCAATATTTTTTATCATAGTCCCACACATATTACTCTACTGAATATTTTTGAGCAAGGAAAATGTAACGACTGAGATTCCAGAATTAGCGCGAAATATAGTAAAGGGTTTGTGTGAGCAAACCATGTGATTCGCAAGTAGTCATAGGGAGACTATGAACACAATTTTATCGTCTTTTTACACAGGTGCTAGTTGAGCATTAAATGGCCTCTGCTCGATTAAAACGCTGATTAAGATCAATTTACGATTGCGATTGGCTGTATTTTTTTTGATAAAATAGCATTAATACTACTCGACGGTAGATGTCGCTGCAAAAAATAGCAATCAGCTGATGAAACTTCTTATGAAAAGCAAAAACAAACCGGATGGGATATCTAGTAGCCGGCAGTGTGAAGGACAAAAAAGAGTTTCTCAATAAAACTGTTGATTGATCAATTAATTTGGCTGTGTAAAACGCTACTGATGAATACAAATTTTAAATTGATAGGACTCGCGACTTAGTGGTTAAGGTTTCAAAATCGTTCAATGGGAAGGAACGGTAAAGATCGCTAGTAACAAATAAGGAATAAAGGTTGGATAATCCTTACTGATCACAAAAGCGGATTAGGTCTAAAATTGTCTAAAGACTCATTTGGTGCATACTAAAAAGTGATGAATAAAACTAAATATAACAAAAGAGAAATGAAGATAGAATCAATGCTCACAAGAGTTGTAAAGATAACTGTGAGAAGAATAAGCGCTTGATAACAACCAAATTGAAAAATTGCAATATCTTCAAAATAGGAAGAAAGAAAAGGCATTCAGTTTAAACGATTTAGCAAATTTTAAATGATTCTAACAATGTGCTTGGGTTGTTGTAGACATAGTAGTGCGTGGAGTTAGTGGATATTGGTAATATACATAAATAGGCGAAAGGAATATCACGAGCTGTATTGCAAAGATACTTCTTTCGCAGCAACAACAGCTTTGTGGATTAATAAAGGTTAAGTTCGGTTAGTCTAGTAGACCAATAGGCCATACATAGACCAGTTATGGTCCTTAGCAATATCAGATGGGAAAGGATAACGTAGTCCATGAGGAGTAGTCATGTTTTTGGATGACAGTGTTTCACACGAATTTTAAGAGGCGAAATTATTTTTTTAGATAGAGCCATAGCTCATCTTACTAAAAGAAATGTATATGTATGTACATATATATAGAATATAATAACTTTTTTAGTCAGAGTCCAACCTCTTCGAAAAACAAATTACTCAAATTTATCATAATCAAAATTATTTCTTTAAAATTTCACTCACCTTAAAACAGCTGATAGTAGCACTTCCGCGAACCAATCAAGAAGTGATGTATCTGTAATGAAAATAAGAAAATATTGTAGAAAATTGTTCACTATGTTCAAAAATACAAGTGTAAAAAAATTACTTCAAACATACATCCATGCATATCCTTTTTCTCATAACGCGCCTGCAAATTTTCAACACACATTCCTTAGACCAAAGAAAAAACAACATAAAGCTCATAATGTTGGCGACTACGCAACGCCAATAGCACCATCTCGAACAAGCACCCAAGTCCACATATGCGGTGTAACAAATCGCTTGCAATCAGACAATAAGTGCTGCAAATTACTACCCGGACACTTGTGTGTCTGCGTCAAGTCAAGCACATGTCAAACGTTTAAACAACGATTGACTTAGACATCTATTAGACATAATCATGGCGGAGGCAAACACGCAGACACACAAACAAACACACACACAAGCGCATGTGTGCGCATTTAAAGAGCGAACTGACAGCAGACAACTCGACATACACAACGCGCTCGCCAAGGCGCACCAAGTCACACCAAGGATGCAGGACCCAGAACCCCTGTCCACAAAGTTTGCATATTGCGATTTATACGCCTTGCCGGCCAACAAAAGCAACCGCATCGAGCAACAACAATAACAACAATGAGAATAGCTAACCATTTGTGCTTATGGCAGAGTTAATGTCAGAGCAAACACCAGCCGACACTGGTGACACCGAGCGCACCAAGGCAGCAAGGCAGCATGGCAACGCGTGACACTGGACACACAGGAAGTCAGGAAGGAAGGATGTCACCAACAAACAGAAAGTAGAAAAAGAATGCTTGTTGTTGGCAGCTGTGAGAGAGAGGAGGCGAGCGAAAAAATCAACGAACTAAGCCAACGAACCGACTAACTCGAGGAAAATATTGATTTCCGTTATGTAAAGTTACCGTGATATACACCACGACAAGGATTAACGCATAGCGAACGAGCGAACATAGCCTGCAACAACAACAATGCAGCGCATGGCAATGACAACAACAACACATGGTAGCATGGCAACGCAGCGCAACGCTTGGGTTTAGTTGATGAGAGGGGGCTGAAGGGAGACGAGAGGTTATGCAAATGCACGCGCACGGACATGTGCAACACACACACACAAGAACAGGAAGGCGACACAGCGCAACGAACTGAACGCACACGCCACATTCGCTCAGCTTGAGCTGAGTTTTATGGTTCTGGCCACCGCCATGGCGTATGAGGAACGACCTAAAAACTTTGGTCGAAAGTCATTCGGAAAAGCAATAAATCGTTTTGCATACAAAATAGACGCGTAAATGGTCAGCCCAACAACGTAACAACGGAGTGTGGTGGGCGGCGGTGGCGGACAGCAGCGCAAACGGACCGTTAAGCGGACAAGCCATGACGGAGCAGCGAGCAAAACCACGCTGACCGACAATAAAAAAGAGGAAAGAGGGGTGTGCGGGTGCTGGCAGCTGGTTAAAAAATTGCGACTTTCCACTGAATGTAAATAGGAAAATGCAAATAACGGATTGATGCAACGCCTGCAACGGTGGCAGTCACCAGAGGCGGAGTGAAGTGGCGTGGTGTGGGGGTTGATTAGTGGGTGCTGGTGCAAGGCAATGCATGGCAGCACGTGGCGTTGACGTTCAACTTGCAAAATTGGCATTTCTGGCAAGCCGCGCGCTGTTGCAAACACCGCCAACTTGGCAAACAACAACAAAAACAAGAAAAGTGCAGAAGAAAAAGCAAGGAAAAACAAACCAACGCAACGCAGCACAGCGAAGACGATAAAGCCAAGTGCAACACTTAGTTGTAAAGTTTGCATTTTACGCCATCACTCTTATTTTATAAATTAAAATGATGTCGGCTACGGCGCACGGTGCTATGTATGTAAATGAGCAGTCGTGCAGTCGAGTCGAGTACGTGCTGTACGCCACTAGTTGCGAAAGTTTAATTGCTAAAATGTGATGGCGTTTCAGCTGTGAGCTGCTAGCTGCTGTTGCAAGCAGCATGTGTAACGGTAGCAGTGTGTTTCCTTCACTTTTTCATTCCGTACGCTTCAGTTGCGCACTTCAACGTTCTGCTTACGGTTTTGCATAAGTTAGAATATTAAATCGTGTTAAGAGAAATGCATGCGTAGTCTGCTTGATAGTCTGCAGCATAAAATTGTAATTTTCAGGTAATAACTAAGAGGAACTGCTGGGTTTTTGGTGGAGTGAAGAAGTTCTGCCACGTAGATATACATATATATATGCCTGATTTATAAACCAGAATTAATGTTTCGTGCGAAAATCTGTGAGTGTATAAGCATCTCAGCAAATGTTGGCAATTCTCAATGATGAATGCTTAATTTACGCATTTTATTCTTTTAATTGGCGTCATAAACTGCGTGCGCGTTCTAGACTTCCTTCCACTGAATTGCGTCCTTGGGGTCCAAAGCAACCACCCATTGCAGACTGGTTGCCTCGCGAAACCAGAGTGAACCTCGCACAACTTCGTTCTGGATACTTTAGCAGATTAAACTCCTACTAATTCAGACTGGACCCCGACATATAAAGCACACGTCTTGTGTAGATGAGTTCCCGGATGACAGTAACCACCTCTTTTCAGGTCCAACGAACTCGACTCCCCTAACATTATCGACTCCACCCTCCCTTTGGTCCGACCCTGTCGAAACATCCCGTTTACTCGGACTATCGTTAGATGACCTCAATGACAATTAGCCTTAAACTTTGCCCTTCAAACAACTACCAGGTAATCGCTCTAATAATGACTTTTAACAGCGCATTTAAAGCTATACACCAGGATCGAGGGTCAAAGACAAGGTTCTCTTCTCCTACGGAAACCCTGAAGTGGACAGCTTTGGTCAATAGGAGACGAGTTGTCTTCCATCAGGACAATGCCAGGCCAAACACGTATGCAGTGACTCGACAGAAGCTCCGAGAACTCGGTTGGGGGTTTCTTATGCCTCCAACTAATAGACCGGACCTCGAACCAAATGATCTGTTCTTGACTGTGGCGAATGATTTTGCTGATGAAAGCTTCGTCTCAAGATAAGCTTGTGAAAACGACTGTCCCAGTTTTTTGACAATAGCAGTGTGGCATTATGAAATTGTCTTCCGTCCCGTTTTTCTAATTATGCTAAATGAGACTGTACGACTAGTTTCAGCGAACCACACGAATTGGCTCTAATAGATATTGACTGCCTCAACAAATTTGTAACAGGCAGTAATCTGAAACCCTGAAAACCCCCGAGTTTCGAGTTTCAAGCGACTCCGATGAATTTTTCAAAAAAGCGTCCACCATATTGGAGCTGCTAATTAAAATTTTGAAAATCCGACACTCGAAGTCGTAATCCGTGACACCGAAAACCCGCGAGTAGTTGCTGTCCGCTAAATTCGAATCCGAGGTCCAAGGTCCATTTAAGACCATCAGATCATAACTCCAAAAAACCAACATTTTGATGGGCTTAAATGGACCTCGGATTCGATTTCAGCGATCCCCCAATGAAAAAATAATAGATTTCTTTTTACCATAACTTATATCAAATCCCGTCTTAAGCCTAGTATTATAATTTCATCGAAATAAAAGCGAGAATACACTGGCTCCTGAATAAATAATAATGTTTTGGCAAGAAAAGTAAAATTAACTTCATTTATGACACCTCCATTCAGTCTAAGTAGTCTCTGAGCTCAAATTAAGATCTTCTAATTTCCATGAATGCCTTATGAGATCAAGTGTGTGGAACCACAACAAACAGCAACCGACTTTAGTTCAGCCATTAGCACCATTATTGCATGCAATTTTTACTTGACCTAACTACGGTTCCCCCCAATAAGAAATAGAAACCACGCGGCAGCAGCAACACTTCACCTTAGCATATTGCCGTACTCACTTCGTGCGCTCTAACTGTCACAAACTCTTTTATCAATGATACATTTGTAGCGTGTGCAACAAGCAACTCGGCATGTCAGTAATTGGTACACACTTGTCACACTTTTCGCAATGCCACCAACACCACCACATTCGTCGCCAATTCAACTCACTTTTCACTTTGTTGCCACATGCCACACAACTACTTGGACACTTGCAATTTGCTTGCAGTCCCATACACAACTGGAACAACTAGACATTCAATGAGCGCCGGCATTGGGTGGCAAGTAGGCAGAGAGTTCAGAGGAAAACACACACAAACATATACACAGACATTTCTCAGTCATGCCAATGTACACAAAAATTGATGAAGGCACTGTAGTCATCCAGTGACACGCACCAATGATCAAGTCAATTAGCGAAACCTGGCAGCTATGAATTCTTTTGATGAGCTTCGCGATTTTCACGCAACCAACAAACACACGACACAGAGAGAGAGAAAGAGAGAGACTCACAGCGTTGCAAACTCAAACTTGCAGATGCGGCAACAACGACTTGTCCACCTGCTCAGGCTGATTGCCTATAACTGTGATAGGAAGCTAAAAAAAAACACAGTAACAACAATAACAACAACAATTGCTATGGGAAAAAATAGGCCATCATATGCCATATGTCCTTGACGAGATACCAGTCAACGGTGCAACATCAACAATGACATCGTCAGCGGCTGTGGCTGCGGCTGCGGCAACGCCTATGGCTTCCATGCGGCTCATCGTTCGCGGCTTTGTGTACAGCTGAATGAGCCACTCTATAGGCGCATGGTTGGCGTCGTTGCTGGGGTGGTGCAACAAGGAGGCGCGCGGAACAGGCACTATCGCTCTTTGACGTGGCTTCAGGCCTCGGTTTTTTGCATTTGGTGGCACGTAGGCCGCCCGAAATATGTCAATCATGAAATTGCGTGGCCTGGCTTCGATTTTTTCTGCTTAGCTTGGCATTTTTGTGCGCGTTTTTTGGTTTGGGGTTTTCGCTGCTGTCAAAATGGCGCCTGTGGGCGGGAAGGGCGTGTAACGTTTTGCAACGCTTTTGTTTTCATTTTTATCACTTTTGCTGATGTTGGAATGCTATCAGGCGCGGAAATTCAGCGCTTCCCCGAACGTGATGAGTTCGCCCTCGCTGACGAGATTTTTTAAATTTAATATTTTACGCCTGAGGTGCCTCAATAAAAAATACTATGGAATATTTTGCATAAGACCATATTTAATTGTACTTTTCGGTATGTGCCCGTTGGTGTGCTGCTCTGTTAAAATTTTTAAATATAGTATTTTATATTCATATTTCCATTCCATATTGCAGAGTTGTTGAGCTTGCATGTTACGGAACCCTAGTTGCAATCTCATCAGACTGAGAAGGAGCTGATGTCCCACTGTCCTCTCGCGTTCTGGCACTGGATCTGTGGAGCTCGGTTGGCGTGATTACGAGATCTTTTTGACCTAGTGTGGATCATTGGAGGTCCAATAAACTACTTCCTTTAGCAAGGTTCTCATCGCCGCAATGGTAGGAGTCCTTACTGGATGCTGTCCAATTTGCTTACCTCCAATGAGGCTAAAAATCTTACCGGATGCATATTCCCAAAGTTGCATGGTGGAAGACGAGACATCTAGACACTTTCGGTTCCGTCGAACCAGCTGAATTGGCCCAAACAGTTGTTAGTCGTCTCAATAAATTTGTAACAAGCTCAAAGCGCATTCTCGACTCTTGGTATCTATAATTATTCAAGTAGAATCCATCGGATCCGTCCTTTAACCTGACTTTATTTAACCTCATTTCCGATTGAGCCACTATTCAAAATCCCCGATAAATGAGAATTTACTTTTTTCTATTTCATAATTTAAAATAACGGACCAATAAAGCGGACACATTTTTAATATATAAAGACATGTTGGTCCGACGTTTTTAATTTGTAAAAAGTAACATATTCGTAATCCGTGACTTCGAAAAACCCCAAATAGCGAGTTTCAAGCGAATCCGATGATGATAAAAACGCTGTCAGCCATATTCTTTTTTTGGGGTTATGTCAAGACCCTGATCTGATGGGATTAAATGGATTCGAACTCAGCGGCCTCAAAAACATAAGGTATATATAGTAAGGCTCCAATATTTTTTTCAAACTTTTGGTTGAGGTTTCACTCTTCACGAAGCCCGAAGGTAGACGAAGGCATATTCGACGACTATATAATTGAGGAACTCGAAAGTAAAATTTGACTGTAAAATGTGGGAATTCTTAATTCTTCAAAATTCGTAGGGAACTACTAAAAATCGACTCAAATATACGAGATGAAGACCGAGAAAATCTGAACACCTCCATACCTGGACTTTAGATTACTTTTGGACCTAAAAGAAGGAAGTTCGATAATAACTTTAGAAACCAAACACTTCACACCTGTTCTCTAACACTTCTCCTCAAAATTTACTTAAACCCCTTCAAAAATCGTCTATCATTCCCGGCAATCATCATAACGGTTTCGATGCAAACCGTTCCATTAGTTCACTGCCAAACCGTTAGAAGCGCCCTCCATGCGATCGTTGAAAGGGCATTGAACATTTCCGCACCATTGCCTTCACGTGCACGTGCCACACGGCAACTGCTTAAGTATGTGGCATGCAACAGCACTCAGCAATGCGGCAAACGGTTGCGGCAACATTTATGGTGCAACAGCCACAACAAACAGCCAACAACAGCAACCGACAAGTAAGCGCTTTGAGCGGCGGTGTCACGAAGGCAAACCGAAGAAAACAGCAGACGGCAACAATTGAATGCCAACCATAACTAATGTTGCATGCCACAATGCCTAGTTACGAGTGCGAAACGTAGCGACTTACCACAAATGTTTGCTTGAACGGCGATAATGCGCCGCCGATGTTGCATGACAAGCAGTTTGAAATCTGCATAGAAGCCAAGAGTGCGTGCGTGTGTGTGTAACTGTAACTGTGTCTGACAGTGTTGCATGCATTGACAATGCATCATCTACATCGTTAGACGGGCGCGTGTTGCGTGTACGAAAACTGAGTACAAACGCCAGCGACTGTATTTACCGTTAACTGTTGAGTAAAACTCTGCAATTCGTTGTAGCAAACTTGCAACGAGTTGCTTGCTTGCTGCATGCTCCACTAATACACCGCAATTTAATTACCCAACCAAATTTACCGTATTCACTCAGTTCGGCAACTCGGCAATGCCTTTCGGCCTTCGCTACGCTTTGTGAAAATTTAAATTACACCTCTGCATAAGTGTGGCCGCAAGCGTTGTGTTAGAGTCTGGCGGCTTAACCAGTAAATGCAACCAAATTCCTAATTCTCGCACGCACACAAACGCTTGAGAGTGAGCTTATAAGCTGCTGCTGCTTCGGCCAGTGTGTGGAGCGAATTTAATCTAATTAACCTGTGGCTTCCGACAATAATTTCATTTCCTACACAACACCAGCCAGCCACCAACCAGCAGGCGACCAACATACAACAATTTTTATTGGACACATACATATGTATATGTGTGTGCGCGTGTGTAATTACATGCCACATGAGCTATTTTATGCGTTGCCATGTGTGTTTATATGAGTCCATATGTCCGTATGTATGGCTTTAAGTGCGTACAATAGCCGATGTAAAGATATTTATTAAACCATTAACAGCGGCTAACATTCACACCGAAGCACTTAAATACTCTGTTTATGAGTCGAAATGCTATTTGTGTGACCATTTGGGTGCAAAATTGCGTTTAGCCTAAAACTGGGATAACATCTGCCGATGTCCAGCAGCGCAAGTGAGGCAAACAAGTGCAGAGCAGATGGCAGGAAAAAGCTGACAAATGTCAATGAAATCTGTCTGTAACACAGAGAGTAAGAGAACAATCAAAAAGCAAACGTGGCAACACACATAGGAGAGGTGAGAAGGGGGAGACAGGCGTTTGGAAAAGGTAAGTGCCGCAAGTGACCAGCGAGTGAGTGGCTGTGCAAAGTAAGTGACCATATAAAAGCACAAATTATTTTGTTTAATAATAAGAAACACAAACAATAAAGCGACCGTTATAGTTGTTGTAGTTGCTATTGTTGTTGTGGTAGTCAAATGTTTAACGACGAATAAGAAAAGCAAATATTATACAAAGCAGTAAATTGCGAGTGCGGCAGCAGTGGAAGGCACGTAAATTGCCGGCAAAATAACATAATAACGCTTGAGAGTTGAGGTGAGCCCGAGTGGTGTACTTAGAAGGCGACACAATGGACGACATTAACTGTAACTTCTTGGATAAACATCGGCAAAGTGTAAGGACTCGAGTTAGTATCGCAAGAAATGGCCCAGTGCCAAGTGAGAGAGAGGTCAGTAGGAAAAATTTGGAGCAAAATTAAAATTAAAATTAAAATTAAAATTAAAATTAAAATTAAAATTAAAATTAAAATTAAAATTAAAATTAAAATTAAAATTAAAATTAAAATTAAAATTAAAATTAAAATTAAAATTAAAATTAAAATTAAAATTAAAATTAAAATTAAAATTAAAATTAAAATTAAAATTAAAATTAAAAATTAAACTTAAAAATAAAAATAAAACTAAAATTAAAATTAAAATTAAAATTAAAATTAAAAATAAAATTTAAATTTAAATTTAAATTAAAATTAAAATTAAAATTAAAATTAAAATTAAAATTAAAATTAAAATTAAAATTAAAATTAAAATTAAAATTAAAATTAAAATTAAAATTAAAATTAAAAATTAAAATTAAAATTAAAATTAAAATTAAAATTAAAATTAAAATTAAAATTAAAATTAAAAATTAAAAATTAAAATTAAAATTAAAATTAAAATTAAAATTAAAATTAAAATTAAAATTAAAATTAAAATTAAAATTAAAATTAAAATTAAAAATTAAAATTAAAATTAAAATTAAAATTAAAATTAAAATTAAAATTAAAATTAAAATTAAAATTAAAATTAAAATTAAAATTAAAATTAAAATTAAAATTAAAATTAAAATTAAAATTAAAATTAAAATTAAAATTAAAATTAAAATTAAAATTAAAATTAAAATTAAAATTAAAATTAAAATTAAAATTAAAATTAAAATTAAAATTAAAATTAAAATTAAAATTAAAATTAAAATTAAAATTAAAATTAAAATTAAAATTAAAATTAAAATTAAAATTAAAATTAAAATTAAAATTAAAATTAAAATTAAAATTAAAATTAAAATTAAAATTAAAATTAAAATTAAAATTAAAATTAAAATTAAAATTAAAATTAAAATTAAAATTAAAATTAAAATTAAAATTAAAATTAAAATTAAAATTAAAATTAAAATTAAAATTAAAATTAAAATTAAAATTAAAATTAAAATTAAAATTAAAATTAAAATTAAAATTAAAATTAAAATTAAAATTAAAATTAAAATTAAAATTAAAATTAAAATTAAAATTAAAATTAAAATTAAAATTAAAATTAAAATTAAAATTAAAATTAAAATTAAAATTAAAATTAAAATTAAAATTAAAATTAAAATTAAAATTAAAATTGAAATTTAAAATTAAAATTAAAATTAAAATTAAAATTAAAATTAAAATTAAAATTAAAATTAAAATTAAAATTAAAATTAAAATTAAAATTAAAATTAAAATTAAAATTAAATTAAAACCTTATAACAATTTTTTTTGGATCTTGAAATTTTGAAAAAATCTAAAGAGCTGATTTATTGGAATGGATGGAGACAAAAAATTTAGGATTTTTGGAAACTATTTTCTCGACATTTCTCACTGGGCATGAAGAACTCATACAGAGCCTTAAGCATTAAACAAAAGACGAGTGCACAAGTACAAAGCGAATAAACACAATTCCAGAGCACAAACAAAACTTAAAGAAAATGTTTTGTTTTTACGCTTTATATTACATTTTGTTTTCACACATCGTTGGGCACAGTACACTAAACAATTTATACCTTGTGCCAGTTGTACACCTACACAGATACATACATATGTATATGCATAGATAACTGAACACTAGAGTACACTATGCTTATAAAGATATACATTAAATTGCATATAACTGTATGTATGTATGTATGTCTCTCTAATAAATTGCAAACTCAAATAGAGGAGACAAAGTAAGACTATGCATAATCTAATATGAAATGAAGCTTAAGCAAACAAAACGAACTAAAACACAAAACTTACGATACAACAAAGTTTAGTTAAAAGTTAATAAAACGTTTGGCTGATTTTCACAGCCAATAACGGTACATAGTCGGCACATAGTAGAAGCATAAGCGCGAAGTCATCCAGAAAACTCAATTGAAAAGCGTTAAAATAAAAAAGAATACAAACAGCAAAGAGTGACACTGGTGACCCAAATGTCGACAGACACACGCAGACACACAAAAATATATATTCACACACACACACATAAACATCAGCGCTGTCAGGTGCAAGCATTCACCGCCAGAGAGACAAAGCCAAAATTCCATTGCATGGCGAGCTATTGGCCGAAATAGTTACAGCGCAGCAGATAGAAAATGAATAAAGCACCAATACACTCACGCACACACCTACATGCATAGCACATGCTGCCATGTTGCACAAATACATTTTTCACAGCACACTTTTGCGCTTGTTCTGCTTGTAAACTATCGAAAATTTATTGACAATATGTCGAGCACTCGAGCGGTTGGCAGCATCCTTTCGGGCTACTTCATTGTTGTGTCCATATTTTCAGTTGTCACTACATGCCGCCACACTTGGCCACCACTACAATGCCATAGCCGACTGTAGTTGTGTGTGTGTATGTGTGCCTGCAACTAACAGCTGCAAGCTTTCTGAACGCTTTGTCCATGCACCTTTTCTCTTTTGCTTTTCGCTAGTATTTCACGTTGCAGCTGTGTGTGTATGTGTCTCTGGCGCTGGCTGTTAGTGTGGTCATTGTGGCTGCAGTGGCTACATCTAACCAATACCTACACTTACAACAACAACAACATTGTGTGTGTGGCGCA
Source organism: Zeugodacus tau (assembly GCA_031772095.1). NCBI lineage: Eukaryota > Metazoa > Arthropoda > Insecta > Diptera > Tephritidae > Zeugodacus > Zeugodacus tau. Next base: position 83,122,292 of record CM062649.1, read on the forward strand.
AGTGAAAAGCTCGCATACAACAAACCATAGATAACGAAATCTCTTACTCAATAGAGTACATGTAGACATTCAATTCCCTGATAGAATTGATTCAATCCAATCTAAGGTCAACTGTGATGGCGCACAGTGGACGGTGGTGGAGAAAATTTGCGGTCATTTATTGTTGAATTCAAGAGGAGACGTTCCGAATGAGATAGCTATATTTAATTCTATAAATTTTCGGAATCTACTAAATTGAAAACCGCTTTCTGGAAGCATCAATATTTTTGAAGGTTAGAATTTTAACCTCTGACGGATCTTCCAAGCTCAGAGAAAATGCTTAGAAGGTCTAATAACAATGTAAGGTAGTAACTATTTACAGAAACCAAATTCTCAAGATAAAACTAGTTCTATGCTGAACTTAACCTCAAAAAAGTTTCTTCATCAAACTGGTAAGATTTACTAGTTAACGTCTCATATAAAATCCAAATAAAGTTAAGGAAAGTCGCTCTATTTATATACGTAAAGAAGGTTTAGAGTTAGATCACATAGAAATTAAACAAAAAAAGTGGTCGGAAGAAGAGTTGGGTTTTATGAAAGAAACTCTGTCTGTATTCAGCCACATAGTTTATGGATAGATCACAGTCAGGTGGAACTAAAATGATCCAAGAAATCGTATGTTTCTTCTTCGAGAATTTAATCGAACGAATAGATCCACAGAAAGTATGTAAACTTGTAGAGGACAGCCATATTTCGAAGGAAACAAAAAGCTGAAATTAATCAGTCAATCGGAAACAAGACGATATCGGTAAAACGGCGTGAAAGCATTACTATATAGTTACAGTGTCTAGCACTCAATATTCTTTACAACACTATGGACTCTAAGGAGTTCATTGGAGCATTGTAATGGTACTCAGCGATTCGATTAATATCTAGCCTTTTTATGGTCGATAAACTACGGTAAGCATGATTTTAGCTCAAAAACTGAACTGTTTCGAATGAAGCAAAGAGTAGATTCGCAAGCAGACAACTGTTAGCTTGCTCGAGTTTAATTGTTTATGAATTGAGGTGTTTAAGAAGCTCAGAGTTTATTTGGACTAAGGACTCTTTTTAAAGGTCTATCTTTAGGAACTATAACGGTAAAAGGCGACGATTTTTTTTAACAATAAGGTCCATCGTGCTGACCTTTTTGTACAAAATAAAGCCCCTCTTCATAAATACCAAAAACAATTGGCGTTTATGTTGAGTTAGGTTTGTGAAAAAGGTTAAATACTTAACACCAATAAAACTAAACAAAAAAATTGTTAAACTCGAGTTTATGAGTATGAGAATATGAAAAATAAAGATAAAATTCTCTTCAACTTCCTTCTGGGTGTTCAGCTATAAAACCCAAATTCCCGGAAGTACCTCCGAATGGAATCAACGGATAATATTATGTAATCCGTTACATATTTCAAAGAAAGATATTTGAAAATTGACAGCTTTGGCAAGGAAATATGCCAATGTGGCATGTTATGATTTTTGTACCGAGCAAGGAACCTAAATATAAGCTCTTAAAATCAGTTGTATCTTGAGGGCTTAAATCACAGTGCATCAACTGCATCGACAACACCAAAGCAGTCATCAACCGCAAGAGCTTCACCGTGAAGACTCACTGACACTGGTACGCATTTGAAGATCACACACAACCACAAATGGACGCACACACCTCCACATATGTACCTTTGAATGCATATTACCGCTGCCACTCCGTTCCGTTTGCAATGTTTGTTCATCGTAAATTTTCGCTTTGTTATCAAAAGACTTCTTCGCACACTGATTTGATGTGAACAAAAGTTAAAGCACATACAAGTGCAAAAATGAAGAGGCAAAATTACAGTTAGAGTTAGAGGTAAGTATATGAGAATGTACGGAAGTGTGTGTATGAAAGTACAGTTATATGGTTGTCTGTTGAGCATTTCTCATTGGTACTTTTAGCTCTTACTTTGGTGTGTGCATTTCCTTTTGATAAACGCACGCTTTTTGCCAGGCAAATCAATGAACGAGCTTACACCTCGTCTGTAGTACAACTAACCCACCTACACCTACACCTACACCTACACACAAACATACATACATGTATACAGAGATGTGGCCACATGCATATCAAACACTTTTGCCATAATTTACGTTTCGATGTGTCATGTCAGTTAGAAATTGAGCTGTTTGAGTTGTTGTTATTGGCTTCACACACTATATCACATACATACAAACAAACAGACAGACAGTTGTGCGTCTATGTAACATTTCGTACAACTCAAAGTGCTGCAAGTACAAGGCATTATTAGCCATTATTGCCAGAGATTTTCGAATATCTGCTTGACTGACAGCATCAAATTGAATCTGTGCATGCGCAAATGTACTGAAATTCTTCTGCACTGGCAGAGAGTTGTCTATGTATGTACTTGGATGTATGTGTGTGGGTGCGTTGTACTTCTTTTGTGAGATTGACACATTTCAGTTGCATTTTGGCCGCAAGCCATTTTGGGTTGGTCTGCATCACTTTTGTAATAAATCGCCATTGCTTCCCCCATAGACTGACTCACCTTTATGTTCGCTCCTTTTGCTTTCCGACTAAGTTGAAGCATTAAATTTGAAGCTTAGAACATTTCAATTAGCCTTGAAGTCGGTGTGCTGCTAGATATATGGCTGCCAATAAGAATTTATTCGATATTTCAATGCGCTTTGCCAATAAGAAGGAGTAAGTAGCGATATATATAGTTTATACTATTAATCTACTACACAGTCGTAAATCAGTATAAGCCGAGCTGATTTATATAATCGAAAGAGCGTTGACTTGGGAATTATTTTTGGAATTTTTTTAGTATTTGATTCACACATGTCAGTGACGAAATACACTGACAAAATCAGATGGCGCCTGAAAATACTAGAAGCCGAGAGAAATGATGCTCTCACTACAGTTAGAACTATGTATGTAATCATAATGGACGCGGATTAAAAATCGATATATAACTACGAACATAGAATCATTCTTAACAAATAAGGAAGGACTAAGTTCGGGTGTATTTTATACTCTCGAATTTATTTATTTAATTTTAATAATATAATACACAATTTGACCACATATTCGTCATATATGTATATGGTATAAAGTCAATTAAAAGTTGGAACCTAATATTAGGTATATGCGAGCACTCATTTTTGACACGTAGACATATTATTAGAAAAAAATATTCCCTCTGAATTTCTTCAAAATATCTGAGAGACTCAGTTTCGTTAAAAAAATGTATTAGAAGCACTGAGGTTCTTCTGTGTCATCTTTATAATGAAATTTAAGGTATCTAAAGCATTTTAAATAGTTTATAATAACCTTTGTATGGGAGGTAGGCGTGGTTATATTCCGATTTCCTCTATTTTTAACTACATAAGGTACTATCTAAAAGAAAAAATAACTAAACAGATATGGCCAAAATATGATAATCTAGTCTTATGGGGGTATTATTAAATAGGTCCAGGAAAAGTATTTTCAGACTTACAGCTATTCTAACGGGTCATTGGCCATTTGGAGAACATGCAATGAAAATGGGCATACCCTATATTAACATTTGTCGAGGCTGTGAACTAGAAGGGAATAAGGAAACAATATTCCACTTCTCTGTGAATGTCCAGCCCTATCGCAGATCAGACACAGGACACTTGGAGGCCATCAGGCAACAAGCCTTGAATGGATATCCACTAAAAGCATATCGGACATAAGCAGCTTCATCGAAAACACAAAGTGGTTTGACCGGACAGATGAAACGGGAGAACAGTAAATGATAAGGTCTACGAATAGTGCATCAAAATGGCATATCTAGTGCTAATTGTGCCATATAATTATATGGCTGCACTCCTACCTACCTACCTACTATCTAAAAGAAACGACTTCAAAGAATTTGGATTGGATTATATAGCTCTAGTGGTTTACGAGATTTATATAAAAAACTTAGTAGGGCGGGGCCACGCCCACTTTCTTAATAAATTATAATACAAAACGTTGTTCCATACCCTTTTGTTAGTCAAAAACATCTTCCAGTGAATTATTAATTTAAAAGACGTCTTCATAAAAACCACCATTCGTGCCGAGACAACTCATATGTTACTAGAAAAATGACTGCGGAAGTCTTAGCTACAAAATTGGAGTTTTGAGTGGAAGATCAAAAATATCAGGAAAATGTTAAATTTTATAAGAAATTTTTCTACAAAAGGACACTTCGATATTTCTGTCCTAATTAAATGATTGGAACATTTTAGTAACATAGTATTAGTCCAATGTTTAATTTGTCTCGACAATCTCAGCGCTAAGTTTCATATGGACCATAGATCACTAAAGACATTTTCAACAGTCATTCAGTTTATGTTCTTTAAACAGTCTTTAGATAGGATGTAACTATGTTCGTCATTATAGTGATACCAAGAGAGACTATTCTTCTTCTTAACTGGCGTAGATAGCGCTTACGCGGTTATAGCAGAGTCCACAACAGCCATGCATCTCTCCTTTTGGCAGTTTGGCGCCAATTGGTAACACCAAGTGAAGCCAGGTCCTTCTCCACCTGGTCCTTCCATCGGAGTGGAGGTCTCCCTCTTCCTCGGCTTCCACCAGCGGGTACTGCATCGAACACTTTCAGAGCTGGAGCATTTTCGTCCATTCGAACAACATAACCTACCCAGCGTAGCCGCTGTCTTTTTATTCGCTGAATTATGTCAATGTCGTCGTATAAATCGTACTGCGATATTCGCAGTTGCCAATGTTTAAGGGGCCATAGATCTTCCTTTCTCTTGAAAACTCCTAGTGTCGCCTCATCGGATGTTGACATCGTGCATGCTACTACACCATAAAGTAGGACGGGAATGATGAAGGACTTGTAGAGTTTAGTTTTTGTTCGTCGAGAGAGGACTTTACTTTTCAATTGCCTACTCAGTCCAAAGTAGCACCTGTTGGCAAGAGTGATTCTGCGTTGGATTTCCAGAGACTCTGGTTTAACATATTCTTTCAAATGCGGTCACAACTCGCCGATCTTCCGAGTGTATTCCTCTGCTAATGTAGAACTTATCTTATCTTTCTGTTACAATTAGTTAGTCGTTCGGTAAAGGTGGAGGAAGACAGATTTTCTAAGTCGACTTTAAAATGAACCTTGGGAAACTGCCTAGAAGCCTTTAAACTAAATAAAGGCAAACTTGTCCAATATATATTTAAATGCTTGCTCTTCAAACTCTGGAACGAACTTGAGACTTTGAGCTTCTCAGTTTAACGGAAACCTTAAGAATTCAGACGTAATATCTTACCATAGAATACTAGTAATCATACAAATTGATAAAACTACCGTTCCACAAGATCTAGATTCCACATATTGTTCTTCAAGGGGAGTTCAAGTATCCCTCTTAAGTTACGAAGTACTTTTCTGCTTAAGCTTAAGCTGATCGAAGAAATTTTAATACACGAATTAAAGTAGATTAGCTTCATTTGTTTAAGTGAATATCTAGCAAAGATGAAATCGAAAGAATAAACTGCATGCTAGAACATAATAATAAGAAAAATCCTTCGCCCATCAACTAATTTAGTAATAAGTGGAAACGGAAGAAGGTGTAAGGAGCTAGCAAGCCTAATGATTGCCTTCCAAGCGCTGAGGAAGGAAGAGCGCGGCGGCAAAACCCATTTACACGCCATTAAGTCGTTGGCAAACACTTACAAGCAGCGGTGCTGCTACAATAACAACAACAACGCAGACACCAACACATACACACACGCACACTTCCGCCCGCTGATCGTACGAGTGAAATGCATTTACCTTTTGGCGTGCGGTTCTTATAACACACACACACTCACTACACATATATACTCACATATGTGTATTTAGAAATAAAACCCTAGTAATATTTGCATGTGCGCTATAATAGCAACAGCTTGATAGACACAAGTTGCAACAACAATACAATGCGTGTCAATGACAAAATGACAAGTTGTCACACGAGGCGACATATCGCGTGGCAGTTTCGATATTTAAATACACCATTATGTGTGTGTGTGTAGTTGAGTGGGCGTTCGCAGTACTTTGTAACGGTTAACTAACTACTAGTTGCGAGTGCTGCGTGGCGGCGAAAAATTTTTTCTGCGAATATGCAAATTATATTGAAGAACATCCATATTACATACATACATACATCCATTAGAATCATAATTTTAACAACAACAACAACATATAGGTTGGCCTTTACTAGCATGCAAATGAGTTCGCCATTTGGCGTTGTCGCGCTAAATTAAAACGACATCGGCCGCAAATGAACTCTGCTCGGCGAGAACGCCATCTTGCAATGTGCGAAAAGAGTTGGGCAATGGAAAAATTTCAAATCGAATAAATTACACTGACAAAAATAAGATATTCGATATTTGATAGAAGACACAATAGATAATAGATAAAAGATAATAGATAATAAAGTAGACTTAAAAAGAAGAACCGAACTTAGGTTAGATCTCACATAGACAGCTTCGACTGTCCTTTGAGTCCAAGTCTCTTATGATTCAACAAAGCCCTTGGACTTTATTATAAAGTTCTTAAGTCGGCTAATGTCGATTCGTGTCAATTCACTGTGTTCGCCAAAGATGTGCCTACCGCGGTGTTTTAACCTAAGTCTGGCGATTGCTGGACATTGAAGGAGGAAGTGCTTGTATGATTCCTCTTTGCCTTCCTCCAAGCAGCTTTGGCAACCAGCGTTTGGTTTGATCCTTAACCTCACTACATGTATGCCTATTGGACCATGACCAGTAAGCACATCACACGATAGCTGCTGGAAGGAGCGTTTTCGATCCACCAGAAAATACCTCGCTATTGCATAGGTGCTGATTTTTGTACAGCGTTTGGCGAGCTCTCTAGAAGTTAGTGTGTCCAGACTAACCACCCGCTCCCAGTCCGGCGTTGCTAGGGAACCCTCTCTTGCAAGCTGGCCCGCTTTGTGAAGAAATAGCTTGGAGATGAACTCTAAGTAACGGACGATTTCAGAGTATCCCTGTGTTCGGACCCTTGTTGTTGTTGCTACGGTTTCTCAAGTGTTCGGACCTTTCATGTATCCAGCTTAGCTAACTCTAATGGCGACTTCGCCGCAATGCACCGGCCTGCTACATACACGGGTGCAACGTTTAAAATGGCATTTACTTTTAAGTGCTCCGCAGATTTCAATGAGAGCCGTTCTCCAGACTCGCACCAGTTGCTTAGCGAGTGTGTCCTTTCAGAGCGCCGTCCACCAGACGACAACGCCATAAAACAATATTGACTTATCTAAGGTTTCATAGAGCCAGGAACTCACTGTTGGTAAGAGACCCCACCTTTTTCCAATAGCCCCTCTACAGCAGTAAAGGGCTACTGAAGCGTTTCTCTGTCTAGTATAAGCCTCAGTAGTTCACCTTGTCCACAGGTTGCAGACTGGAGCCTCCCAGGGAGGGGGAAGATAGAACTTAATAAGAGCGAAAATTTAAACTCGAGAGAAAACGTCGATTTATTTCACTTATTTTACTAAATTGCTAAAATACTAAATCGTTAAAAAGTCACCGAGAACCAACATATAATGGTTTAGAAATATATTAAAACTCTCTCGGATGCACCATATAAATCATATAACTTCCCACACAGGGTCAGGAAATTATAAAACCCCGAACAGAGTTGTGGATGTTGTTGTTGTAACGACAAAAAACATTTCTCCAAATTATTTTGAGAAATGCTATCGAGTTAACAGTCCTTATCTGAATAGAAATCTGAAACTCGTTCAAGTTAGAGGACCGACTGTCATGAAAACTGTCGTTACAAGCACGTCGGCAGTTCGGTATACACATTTTATAGCTCAATTATTCCGACTCACTTTGCAAATACATCAAAAACATAAAAATTTCCAAAGATTTACTTTTCAAAGATATTCCCAGGAAAATACAAATATAGTCAGGACACACACCTTATATACGATTTGATACTTAGTTCGCATTCTCCACCATTCTAACGGTTTATTACTTTATTAGTTTATTAAAAATAATATTAAGAACACTAAAAAAGCAAAAAAGTGAAACCAAATTTAATAAACAACTCGCTCGCATATTGAAATATTTCTTCAACTAACTAACAACTGTTACATCTTCCACATAAAAATAACTGTCAACATATTCCGGCCGACAAAGTCAATAACCCAAAAGTAATGGAAATCCGATAAGATTGGCAACTCCACACCCATGTGTGTGTCCTTACATTTACATAAGCACACATAGAAACATACATATATAAACTATCGAAGCCACACACACACTCACAAAGGCACTCACGAAGTCACACGTGGGTGTCATTGCATTTTCACAAACTAACCGCATAACTGAGAATATTGTAATGACTGCAAACACACGTGTGCGTGCATATAAATGTGTTTGCCTCTACCACTCCATATATGCATGCATGCGTGCGTCAGTGTGTGTGTCGCCTTCAATTTGCTTGTCATCCTATCCTGCATATTGATATGCTAATCGGAAAACGTGTACGACACATGTACCATACATAACAAATGTACTTTGGAGCGTATCATATATGCTCTGCTAAAGTGCGACAGCTGCTGTTGCCAGCAAACAACAACAACAACAATAGTTATTATATATCACACTATACTTATGAATATGTATTTGGCAATATTGCTTGAATTTATTTGCGTTTTATTAATTCGCATGCAGCAATTGGCCAGCTAAACAATTGCGTCACACCATTACTGAGAGAGTAGGTAGTGATGTGATAAGATGACTTGTATGTGAGTATGGGCAGCTAAGTAGTGTTAGAATATATGAAAGTGAAGTATCATTGAGCGGCTGATTAGCAGATTGTAGATGGTGACCACATGGCCACATTACACCAGTGAGCAGATGAGAGGTGAGATGGGGAGCGTAGAGAAGCACTCTGTGGTGCTAAAGTCACAACCGCAGTGTAATGGTATTTTGCATTTGTGGTTCTAATACGATACTTGGCACTTGTGTGCTTTGGGTTAATGAATGCATAAAGTATTTATTTGCACTGTCACTTTGCTGACGAACAACAAAAACAACATGGCCAAGCATGTAATTTGTAAGTATGTATGAATTCCTTATCGAAGCAATCTTACATTAACTTTTCTCCAACTGCCACTCCATTTAATGAGCATCGAACGCAGTGCCACCTACCGTCGAACACATGCAGTCGCATGCAGAGATACACAGACATCAAATACATACATATGTACATACCTCCACCACGCACTTGCCACACTTGCCACTTCCATTGACCGCAAGCAATTGGTATTTGTCACAAATACTCTGTGCTTGGTCAGCATAAATTTCTTATGCGCCAGCAGGCCAGCATGTCCGTGCCGTTCGCTGGACTTGCGCTAGTCGTACCAGATTGTGACTATGCGCTACTTTGAACTATGACCCAGTGCTTGCACCCACTCAGTCAGCCAGGGGACACACACTTACATTGCAGGAGACATCATGACAACAGCAACTCTGCTGCTCCGCAATACTGCTACTTAAGCACAACACACACATACATACACAAGCAAAGGCAAAGGAATGTAACTGGTCATTCGCCTGTGACCTGAGCACCTGCCAAACCACAACGGATCAATCTGTCAGTGGAGAACAATGTTTGCAGGCAGATTAGTTGCGTAGTTTGCATTATGACACTGTTGCATCGTCGTATAACGGTTAGTATGCTATGATAAGCTGTAAGGAATTCATGTGTCAACATGTCATGCACACAAAAGACGCAGCGGTGCGTTTCGGTATTGCGGTATGTGTTCGTCGATACAGTTATGTTTAGATGTGTGTGAAGCAATTTACTTAGTTCCATATGTAAGCTCAAGACGTTATATACAATTGATTTTTCCAAGAAAGCTTGTAATTATCCAACTAGTCTTTCTTTAGATCGGCACATTTTTTCCGCGCTATTCGAAAGCAGCTAGAAGCTCTCGAACGTACTAAATCCTTTTTATATTCTATAAACGAGTGATTCCAGGACTTCAGTTCGAGGGTCGTAAGTTGGAAACCAACGCAGAGACCTTTCGGCTTTCGCTTGTAGCAGCCGATATGCAAAAATCATTTACTACATTTGTTTCTGTGGGTTTTCGTACTATTTTGAAATAGTACAGATCGATAGAAAAAGTCTATTTAACACCAGAAAATATATCGCAATAGTCCGAACCTTCGACGAAAACAGCGATATTTTTAGTTCCTTGCTTTTCTAACCTCAAATTTTCCATAGATATTTCCTGCGACTAAAGACTTCGTTTTTAAGACAGTTGAACACCATCGTCGATATATATATATATATATATTTGGCGTAGAAACCGCTTAAGCGATTATAGCCGAATCCACCAGAGCGCGCCACTCGTTCCTCCTTTTTGCTTTTTGGCGCCAACTGGAAGCACCAAGTGAAGCCAGGTCACTTTGCACTTGGTCTTTCCACCGGAATGGAGGTCGTCCTCTTCCGCGGCTTCCTCCAGAGGGTACTGCATCGAACACCGGAAGTCGTGAGCTGCTTGAGTCATATGTAAAAGAATCGTTCCTGGCCATTCCCAAGTTAATGGCAATCAGAAACTTTCCTCACTTGCGTGAACTTCTACATATGACCCCATCCCCCATCGTCGATATACTTTCTGATAATAAAATCATCATAAAAATTGTGATCAGCAGCTCTATCTTGGTATTCCATGGTACTGGGTTTATCACTGTATAGACCATGACCTCCAGGTCTCAAAACTTTTTCACCCAGGTCACTTTCCACTAGGTCCTTCCAACAGAGTGGAGGTCGTCCTCTTCTGCGGCTTCCTCCAGCAGGTTCTACATCGAACACTTTCAGAGCTGTAGAGTTTTGATCCATTCGTACAACATGCCTTTTTATTCGGTAAACTATGGACCATAAATCTTGCGCAAAACCCTTCTTTTGAAAACCCCAAGAGTCTTCTCATCGAACGTTGTCACCGTTCACACTTCATTGCCATACATCAGGACGGAGTTTGATTTTGGTTCGTCGCTGGTTGCAATCCCGATTTAAAAAGCATTAAAGCTTTTCATCAATCAACGTGTTAAGGTAAAAGCTTCGGTCACGCTGTCTTAGAGCTTTCGTAAAAACGACTTTTAAGGTTGAGACAACGGTTTTTGGAGAACCAAAAATAAAATAAATAAATGGAATAAAAGCTTGCCACAAAAACTTAAAAGCCTCTTAGATCACTTTGTCGATGAATAAAATATAATAATAGTCCCTTCATTAGAAAGCTTCTAGAACTCAAAAATATCTCCTCAGCTTGATTTTATGAAAAGATAATAATACTACCCATTACAAATATTTAAAAGCTTTGAAGAATGTACACCACAGCTACAAATAAATCAACACAAATATCCAATGCTAGTTTACCGCCACATCCAAAATTAGGCCAATATTTAAATTTATATCACTTTATATTATATTTATCAGCTTAAGCGCTTATACGCGCTTTAATAAGGATCTAAGGCTTCGGGGGATATAAGGTACTCATGCCGCACAAAGTCGATAAAAATTCTACACAAAGCAAAAACCAAATATAATAACAACACAATGAGTGCCGCTGAAAAGAAATCCCTAAGTAAATGCATAATACAAAACAAAATGAAAACTTGACGCTCATTGTTTAACTTATGCCCATAGTGGCAATTTACAGCCACTTGGCTAAGGCGAGGGCAGAAGACGCGCAGACCGACGCCCGCCACAAACACTAGAGCATAAATGGGGAGGCGACCCCCACGCTGCAGCGCTCAACATAATTCACAAACGATGTTTATTATGCTACTTGTCAACTAATGCAACAACAACAACAATAACAGCAACAACACGCACCTATTCAAAAACATATTAGCTTGCTGCCTCAGCCTATAAGTGCACACGCATTCGCACACAAAATTACACGCGAAGAAAAGAAAATGTAATCGCCGTTACGCTGTTTCCGCCGCAGCGTTAATCCTTAAATCTACGTAACTGCCCCGTACACAGCCAACTAAAAACAGATTGAAGAAAGCAGCTCCAGCTTAATGGAGTCACACATCTCGTGCCGCATTCTCTTGCGCACGACGCAACGCCCAACAGCGTCCGTCAGCCAGACGCCCAACTCTCGGCTCCGAACGCCAATCAAACTTATGCCGTTACACAAGTCGTCACATACCCACCACGCTGCAGTGTGGCGTCTTGAAAAGACAAGCCAAATACATATATCCCGCCCTCAGATCTTTGCGTAACTCCACTAAGCCCCTCTTTATGCCCGGGTCCTTACACAGCTGTGGCATTTTACGGCCACAAATTCAATGCGTGAGCGCTGCCCAACATATTTGCCAGCCCCGCAATTTGTTGTTGTTGTTGTGTTTGTGTGTTTTATGCGCGTATTGTGTCGCTCCATTATTTTTACTTTCTCCTCCGCCCTTCTCCCTTCGCGTGTCGCAATCGAATGTGTTTTTTATTTGAACGAACTCCACTCGCCAACACACCACCAACTCGGTGAGTTGTTTTGTTGTGCCGCACTCGATGGACAGCGCGTACTCACGCACATAAACACACACACACTCACTCACACTGAATGGACAGCGAAGAATTGGTGTGCGTGCGTGCAATACGCTTGCTAATAGCCAACATTTCTCACAACGGACAGACACATGCACATACTCGTACATCCTAGTGGGTCCTGCCTTTGCCATTGTTGTTACTCACTCTGTCCTGGTTCTGTCAATCCCGCCAGTTCTGCCTGTCGTCCGGCTAGTGTACACAGTAATTTCATACTTTTCGCACATTTTGCAATATCGCAATTGTTGTTGTTGCATATTGTAACATTTGCTTTCTTCATAATGCTTCGGCAATATATTGTAGTGTAGTCGCATAAACACATATACATGGGTATATAGATTTATATTGGGACTCGCGAGAAAAAGTGGACCTAGTACAAAGTAACAACTTCGCCATCGATTAATGAATAATTCCCGCAGTAGGAATCTGGTTTTATGTTTTGTCTCGACGAAGTTTTGAACCTTTAAACCAACCTTACTCACCCATACTCCATGATCTCGATCTTTCATATTTAAAAATCCGTTCGATGCTTGATGTTATATCTGGTTCTCTCCAGAGTTCATTATGAACGAAAAAAGTATTTAAGAATCGTACTTCAGAATCATATTTCTCATTGGAAGTGGTCCAACCACACCCGAATTTACACTAACGACAATATTACCTCCATAGTGAGCCGGTGGCAGAAAATTATGGCAATTGTATAATTTCTTCCATAAAAAAAGACTCTTAATATTTCATCTATTGTTAGGGATCATTAAAAATATCTTAGTGGCAGACAAAATTCGTTGAAGGTCGTGAGATTGTAGAAAAGTTTACCTGTATGAGTCTCTCAACCTTTTTTTGACGACCACAACGAAAGCGTAAAAAACTGTCACCCCAAATCAAAAGGTATCAAAGATGGGCAACATTTGCTTGAGATATGAAGCGCATCCTAGACTGAAACCCATCAAGCGTTTTGAGCTTGCCATGGAAACTCACATAAAACTCAAAGTTTTTTTACATTTTTCATCTCATTACTTCTTGTATCCAAAATTCACATCTGTCCGGTCTCGGAAGGCCCCGTTAATATATTGAGACCACAATAAATATAACTTCACTGAAGCAAATGAGGGTCAACAAGATTGAGATCGATAAAACGTGTATGTAGAATCCATTCAAGTAATTGAAAAGTAAAGTCCTTAGGCAATTGAAAAGTAAAGTCCTCTCTCGACGAACAAAAACCAAACTCTACAAGTCTCTCATCATTCCCGTCCTACTTTACGGTGCAGCGTGGACGATGTCAACATCCGATGAGACGGCACTAGGAGTTTTCGAGAGAAAGGTTTTGCTGAAGATTTATGGTCCCTTAAACATTGGCAACGGCGAATACCGCAGACGATGGAACGATGAGCTGTATGTGTTATTCGACGACATAGACATAGTCCAGCGAATAAAAAAACAGCGGTTACGCTGGCTAGGTCATGTTGTTCGAATGGATGAAAGTGCTCCAGCTCTGAAAGTATTCGATGCAGTACCCGCTGGTGGAAGCCGAGGAAGAGGGAGACCTCCACTCCGATGGAAGGACCAGGTGGAGAGGGACCTGGCTTGGCTTGGTATAACCAATTGGCGCCAAACTGCCAAAAGGAGGGATACGTGGCGCGCTGTTTTGGACTCGGCTATAACCGCGCAAGCGGTGTCTACGCCAATCAAGAAGAAGAAGAATCCATTCAAGAATTGGGTAAAACCATTTGACAAAAAATGCCAATGAACTGAGGCCTAAGAGCTAATAAACCAATGTACAGAGAAAGACCTCTTTGATACGAATTTTATACTAATGGTATTATATTTATTTGATGAAAAATCATGAGCACTTTCCAATATTTGGGAATATATATAATATATATACTTATGGTTACAATCAAATGAGACAACCACCGCCAGTTCGAGCAGATCAACAGAAGAAGGAACAAAGAATTTCAGAAAAAAGGTACAAAATCCCTTCTTTTGCAATTATTGGATGTCGTTTCAGCTTTCCTCTCATCTATAACACGCCGTTGTATCTCCAAAACTGTAGTATAGGTCGTCTCTGACTTGACTTGTTCCTTCGTAGACTTCGTCTGAATATTTTTTCATAATTAATTGCCGTGTGAGTGTCTCAAGTTATTCCACAAGCATTAAAATTCCCTATTGGGCATTTATTTAAGAACATGCAATATATATGCCGTGGCATACCATACATATATAAACAATATTTATGCAATGCAATCAGCGACAATATAGACAATGACGGGGATAACGATGGACAATGTAAAAGCTGTAGAGGACTTTCAACAGCGACTCTTCTACGGAGCTTTTAGTTGTATTTTTTGCTCTCGTTGGTTTTGTTTTTATTTGCAAGGGAACCATATATATTATACGAGTAAGTAAATACACAGCGAAAATTTAAAGACTTGAGTCACTCTAGTACTGTAAGAAATAATGGATTATTTTGTTGTTGTAGAAATTAATTTTATTATTATAATTTCTGAATTAATTAATAATGTATCTGTCTGTTAAGGACAGTTTTTAACCATATTCTACGAAGCAATAAATTGAGGTTAGGAGATTTCAGGATTAGGATTGTGAAAGAATAGGATTGTATAGGAATATATGTAGAGAAGAACTCGTTTGAAAAGTTAGGTTTAGATTTATTGATTTGTAGGAAGAGTCTGGATCAAGATTTTAGCCTTTTCTTCGTATGGCTGTCATTCTAATACCAAGGGTCTACTGTACCATAGAACTTCATCGGTAGCTAACTTTATGCAGTCTCTACCAAGGCTTTCCAATACCTTTTATTTGAATTACACTTTTTACGTAGCGGGCTCCAAACCCAAGGGCCCAACTCCAGCTGGGTAGAAAATCTTAGTGATCATGTTTGTAAAGCAAGACTATAACTGTATACCTAGAGTAACTACCACACCCCATTTATATATGTATATAGTTAAGCGCATAAAAATCCAACGAATGTGCTGGTTGAGACTCATGAGTGGACAACGGAAGCAAGGGCGCCCACATATCCAGAATGGACCAAGAAATGAATCCAGATCCAGAATGAAATGGACCTATTGGGATGACAACGTGATGGCATGACTTCGCAGAAGATAGAGGCAACTAACGAAGTTTTGGGTTCTCGGCCCGGACCAATACACGGTCGTAGGACCAGTCGTAGGACCAAAGAAGAACGAGAAGTATCTATAAAATATTATTTAGGACTATCAAAAATTAATTGGAATTTATAACTTCATTTCTTCCAGTGTCATTCAGATGTCGTCGCACAGGCAGATCGTGTTCGACCAAAAAGGGCGTGAGTCGCACAAATGTAGAACGAACGTGAGAAACGCAACTGCAAATTAAGCAACGCAACAATTTATTTTATCTGTTATCCTGCGACGTTAATAAGTGCGCAACACATACACACACACACACACTCACATATGCGAACACTCGTACATGAGACACATTCATAGGCACCAACTCCAAGCATGGGAGCAGCAGGTTCCCTTCAAGTGTGTGTGTGTATGTGCTGATGTGTGTCTCTGAGGAAGTGCTTATGCCAGCTTGTACGCTTGCAATTGCTGCAAATTGTTGTAGAGACACTCGAAGCGGGCCAATGCTTGGTGTCATCAATGTTTGCAGCAATTTTTTGCTCAACTTTCATTTTTGTATATTTCTTTTTATTATTTTTATTTTCTGTGTGTTTTTCCGTTATTTTTGTTATTTTTCACGCCATTGTGCTCGTTTCCACATGCTGTTTATTTATTATTGTTGCTTGCTTTGTGTTATTTTTATTGCTCAGCTCTCAGCGCTGGCTTTCACTTTTATCGCACACGCATTCACGCCTGTGTGCGTGTGTGCGGCGTAAATTGCTGCGCGTCCATCTTGTCACACTGTCAGAGTGAAGTACACATATCTCTCAACCACACACACACAAGCATATATGCATATGGGTTTATTTGCCAACTATATGTAAGTTTGGCAGTGTGTTCAATGCGTTAGAATGGGCGTCACAGTGTTGACAGCTGCTGCCAGTGGACATAAGTTCAGTCTTAATGCGTAACAATTTCGCATTTTCTGACATTTCCGCCCAATCGTCCGCCATTAGTGACCGACTGACTGCCTATGCCGGCCAATGCTGCCGACCAGAGGCCCATCACTATTTGTGTTTTACAGCTAGGCATACTCAGGCTTGCATACAAACACAGGATATTTAGTTGCGCGTTCTGGCTTTTTGACCGTTATCATTGCTCAATATATTAACGGTCACTTGAACCTAACATACATGCCGGCAATAAGTTTGTGCTGTCACTTTTTCATTCAAGATTTTTTCATACTTTCTGTAATTTTGTTGTTGTTATTTTTTTTTTCCATAGGAACGATTCATTCATTAAATTTATTGTTTTCTCTTCACACATTAGTTCCTAGTTGTTCTATTGGAAACTAAACTTACTCAAACTAGTTTAAACCAATAAACTTATCACGAAGAGAATATTTTTCAAAACAACAACAAATTTTCTATTAAGAGACCTAATTTTTACTCCAAAAAATTCCAAAATATTTTCAAAAATGTTCAAAATTGAGGACACAACACTTGAGGTTTAAGAATTTCAACCAATTTGAAAGCCAAGTTGTCTTATCTTCACGGAAAACACAGATTTAATTGTTATTTAACTGATGTTAGAAAACTCATAGAAGTTTTCAAATAAAAATCGTCGTAGAAGCCCAAATAATATGATAAAATCTTCACCTTTCATCTAAGGAAGAAATTGTTTAAAATAAATCAGCTGAAAATCAATTTGCTTTTTAAAGCATATTTTTTCGTGGAGCTGTCCATCCGAGTCTCGACTTACTTAAGGGGGGGGTAAGGTTTGTTTCGTCGAAAAAAGACCTTTTTTCATGATTTTTTTTAGAAAAAATGATTGCTGTTGGTTTATTTTACTTATTATTATATGAAAGTACAACATTTGAAGGATACTTAAAAAAAGTTTTATCGAAAAATAGCGAGGAATAACGGATTTATCGTCGATCTCTGCAGGCACCTCGAAAAAAAGTGTTTGTGCGGTGACCAGCCTACAGCATCACTGGATCATCCGAAACCAAAAAATCAAAATGCTTTCTTTAGTTTATTAGTTTATCTTTCAATTGACGTCGAGTTTTTTTTAATCTTTCAATTTTTCAATTTTTGATACCATTTTCAAGCCAAAATGACGATTTTAGACGAAAAAATCGACCTATTTGTTATTGTAAAATTGTTAGTAATTAAAATTTTTGGAAAAACTCGACGTCATTCGAGAGCTATATATATGTAGAATATTTGTTCAAAATTTCAAAACGATCGATGCAGTAGTTTTTTCTGTAGGCTGGTCACCGACTTTAAAAATGACATATTTGGGAAAATCGATTCAAAGTTTTGTACACTCAACGAAGATAGCTGGAGGTACCGTTATTCAACCTGCTGTAACTTCGTTAGTTTTTCTCCGAATGACCTAAAATTTTAACACAATATTCTTGAGATGTTGATGGTTCAGGAAAAAAATAAAAAAATAATAATGAAAAAAAAAAGTTGTCAAACCTTACCCCCCCCTTAAATGCAGCAATATTTTAATAGCAGTGGTCTTTCGCTATGCCTTCCCAGCATTCGACTAACATCGAAGAAGCTTTTTTTCGAATTGCTTCAAACAACTAAATTATTTTCAATTAAGCTACACTAATTGACACTTAAAGCTTTAATACATGGCTCTTGAAATGAAAAGCTCGTTCAAATGACGAAATAACTACAAAGCAGCTAGATGATCTTCCACTAGTCTACATTGACTGGCGCTTAAAGCTTTAAAGTATGACACCAGAAATCTAAAGCTTCAAAGAACTTAAGGATTTTCAATAAAACTACACTGATTGACACCTAAAGCTTTAAGACGTGGTTCCTGGAATAAAAAGCTCGATCAAAGTACGAAAAAACTCCAAAGCAGCTAAATGATCTTCCACTAGGCTACATTGACTCGTGATTAAAACTTTAAAGTAGGACACCAGAAATCTAAAGCTTCAAACAACTGGATGATTTTCAATTAAGTTACACTGATGGACACTTAATGGTTTAAGGCATGACTCTTGAAATGAAAAACTCGAAATGACGAAAAAGCTTCAAAGGAACTAAACGATTTTCGATTAGAGTACACGGACAATTAAAGCTTAAAGGCGTAGCTCCTGAACTTAAAAGCTCGAAACAATAAAAAAGCTCCAAAGCAGCTAGAGGATCATACTAACTGAAATTTCATGCCTTAATAAAGTATCTGTTTGTTAAGATAACACAAAGCTTTAAGGAATTCGACAAAGTAGCATCTTTTTGATAAAAATGTGAGATAATTTTAAACTAAAACAGTGATCGCACAACCTTTCGTAAACACCTACATCGGACCTTGACTGCCGTAGATTTTATATATAAATTCTCATTTTTTGTATTCCATAGCCTCCAATGCTGCACTTTCTTCAGTCAGCTCTATTACCGCTACTCTCGCAGCATACAAATTACAAATGATTTCAGTCAGCGAAATTTCATTATTTTTGTGGGTTGCCAACTAATACAACAGAGCCAACCAACTACATCAAACACTTAACACTTCCGAAGAGCCCACGAGCAAGACAAAGCTCAGACACACACAAACATACAAAAGTACATTTGTGAAGACTGCAGCAAAGGGTCAATCTTTTGGCTTACATGTCATTTAACACTTTGGTTTGCTCGCCACCTCACCAGCCTCAAACCAGCTTTCGTGCAGCCAAATTCACTTTGTGCTTTTGTTCCACACAGTTCGTGCCGCTGTTAGCAATTGTTAAAGCTTTCTCGGTTTGTTGCCATTTTCATTTTCACATCTCAGTTTGGATTTTTGTTTTGTTTGTTGGTTTAAACGCTTCGATACCCGCTGCCGCTGAGTGACTTCTCTCATTGCTGACTATTTTTCACTTTGTCCCTTTTCAGTTTAGGGTGTTTGTGTGTGACTCTGTGTGTGGTGGGTATTTGTTTGCCTGTGGCTTGGTAACAATTACAAACAAATACACACACACAGACATGTGATTTGTTACAAATATTTTTTCTCACATAATGTCAACACGTGTGTGTGTGAGCCTGTGTGCTTCGAGTCAAACAAACAGCTGTCGAGCTGGTGAGCTGGTCGCTCGCCTTGATTGGGAGCTGCTTGTTTTTCTACTCATCTACTCAGCCTGCTGTGTGTGCATTGGCATTTGGCTGTATTTGCTTTGTAATTTGTATATTTACATGTATCTGATTACTGTTCACACTTATTACATTGTGTTTTGTTGCCTTTTTTATTTCTATTTATTTATTTAATTTTTTTTTTTCGGTTGACTGTTTTTTTTTGTGATGTTGCAAGCATGTTTGTTTGCTGCTCTATGTGTGTTTATGGATAATTTCAAATGTGATTACGGTATTTGCTTTGTCTAAGTATTGCAATTGCTATTTTTGCACCAGACAGCAACAACAACAATAAAAGCACACGCATTATTTTTTCTTTCGCTTTCATTTTATCGCCGTTACACGCCTCTTTGTTGGAGTGCTCGTCGACTACTGGTCGTACATATATACGAGTACAGTAATTTCAGTTAAATGATGTCGCTTTTGTTGTTGGCTGGCTTGCATTTTAATTGGCCTCAATTTATTGCCGACCTAGCTTTTCGCTTTTTTATGCCCTACAAATTGTCAACGCAGTTAGAAGATTGTGTCTGGAGATCCAATTCGTAATACATATGTAAACAATACAACCGCACACCCACACACACATGTGTGTAGCTACGTAGCTCTGTTTGTCTATGGGAATGGTGTTCTAATGGGCACATGGATTATTTTTCGATTAACGTTTTTGAATGCCTCGTTTTTTGTTGTACTCCTAGCATTGTATTGCCTGGATTCTTTTTGCTTTTGTTCCTTACTTCCTTCCTTCCTTCCTTACATTTGCGTTACAATATGAGCGCGGCAGACTATTTAGGGAAATACTCAGCTCGGTGGAGAACAGTTACAACAAAAAATTGTTATTGTAAAACAAGCATATGGGAAATGAAGCAAAAAGAGGAAAGTACAATAAAAAATTAAAAAAACACAGAAATTAGAGAAGGCTGCTGCTTTGGATAACACTGGGTATAGAAAAGTGTATAAATAATGCGTGGAAGCCAGGAACTATAAAAACAAGAAAATTCAAAAAAATAATGAAATTTAAAAATTAGAAATTAGTCTTGAAATGTTACTATCAGAAATGTTACTATGAGAAATACTTGTGTTGAACTTAAGGTAAACTAAACAAGTCCCTTTGAAACATTTGGAAAGGATATTAATTCAGTCCCAGTGATGGGACACATTTCGATCAATATATCGATAATATAGTTTTTCGAATTTTTTTTTAATTTAGGACAGCACCAGAGATAAAAACAATAATTAATTTTCTAATGATTGGTATTTACATCTCATATGTAAGAAAAAATAACAAATACATAGTACCAAAAACGTTGCCTACATTCAGGCGAGAAATACTTGTGTTGAATTTTAGTACTTAATAGAATCAAAATCTGCCCTTAGAAACATTTGGAAAGGATTTTAATTCAGATCCAATGATGTGAAACAGTTCGATATATATATATTGTCAATATAGATTTGTCCACATTTTTTATTGAAACCCTAATTATATATAATTATTTGCACAAAAGCAGAGCAAAACCAACAATAAATATTTTTGATTTACTAGGACTAGGTATTCATAACTCAGAAGATTTAAGAAAAAAAACAAATAATACAAAAAAAAACGTTGCCTACATTCAGGCGGAATGCTAATTGGACTACATTAAGGTTTATCGGAGTAAATATATAGAAATAGTAGATATTAGTATTACAGTTAACCTTTTCTAATATCCAATATGCGCCTAATATTATACGTGTTTGATATTATGTACATATATCAATTGGAGATATGAAGAAAGGGATCCAAAATATTATTTTGATAGAAATATATACAATTGTATGCTTCATATTAACATAAAAATAACTGTTAACATAAACAATGTTAAAAATACCGTTAGTATGTAATGCGTACTTGAATTTCACTTTGGAAATTTACAAATTTTATTGAGATGATATGATAAAAGATGATGAAGACAAGTATATATGTATATGGCTGATTTCGATCCACCATTGATAATTATAATTAACCATACTACATATACCGTGTTTTTCCTAAGTTACCTCTACAGGCATAAATACTTTACAGAGAAAGGCCACTTCATCAAAAAACGTTTAGTTCCGAAATAAGAGCAATTCAACCGCATTGATGACGCTTCGTTGAAACCTATATGTATGCTTCATTTATTGAATAGAGGAAGAGACCGAAAATACGACAAAAATTCGTATTCAAATTGTTATGAGAAAGTGTGATATTAAACTTCCATGTAATAATATAAAACAGAAAATTAAAATATAATAAAAAGGAGATAATGGTTTGCTCAGTGGCAAAAAAAATATATTATATAGCAATACCTAGTTCTTTATTTCAGAAGTTGTATATTGAGAGCCATAATAGACAACCACAGAATATTCCATTGCTTATAAACCTGTTGCTTATATGGAAAAGAACTCATATGTATTATAGTAATGGTTTTTGAATCGAACTAGTTCAGAAATAGAGACTTAAGGGATTAAAAAAATAATTCACTTTTTACGGTTTATGAATTTTTCTCTAAAAAAAGGAAGTATTTTTTTCTTGGATTTTAAAAAATTATTTTCTAGTTCAGTGGCCGTTTTATACTCTCTGTTATACTTTTTGCTTAAATTTTCAAGTTCATCTTTAATGAGCGGCTGCAGATTTTCACTTTCATTTTATTATTTTTTTTTTGAAGATTCTTGTACATATTTTGCTTTTTTTTATTTTTAAACACCCTTACCCTCAACCAGCCAACCCTTAGCTCATTAATTTGTCCCACTTGTGAAAAAAGTGAAACTTTTATTTTCGGCAAGGCAGCAATTTCAACCCAATGAATATTAAAAACTTTGCTTTAAACTTTGCCTAACAGCTTTAATTAAAAGGTAAGAACAGTTAAAGACCCGCCAACCAACTGCAGATTCTACAGGTGGCTAAACAAATTTCTAAACAGAAACAAGCACACACACACGCTTGAAATTGTGTGTGTAGGTGAGCATAGCAAGCATTTCAGCCCTTTTCTTTTCATTGTGCCCAGCGCGCCATTGATGTTGTTCGAGTAAAATGAAAGCAATGAATAAAATAAATAAATTCCATTCCAACGAACTTTGCCACTTTGCTAATATTTGTGTTGCACATTTTTGTAATTTCTTAACATTTTGTTCATTTTCTTTCTTTTTTGCTTTGATTTTCTTTGTTGTTTTTTTTTTGTTTTGCTTGTCGGTCTGTTGGTCAGCCAGCACAGCTAGCAGCAGGGCGATTAAACCAAATGTGAAAAGTTTGCGATTTTCAGGTAAATAAATCAAAGCCAACCGAAAACAAAAGCACAGCGATTTGCTATTGTTGTAACGGTATTGGAAGCACAGCTATGTGAACAAAATAACGGAAGTGCGCTTTAGCAACAAAACAAATCTGCTTGAGCTAAAAGGTCGCAATTATTCACGTGGCCATGTAATGAGCGGGACGCGCAGAAGGCGCTTTCAAAAGCACATGAAAAGGATGTGGGAAGCCGAGCAGGTGCTGCTGGTGCGCGCAATTTAAATTTTAAACTGAAAGCATGCTTTAAGGGCCGTAAAATTTTTCACCATACACCGCTTGAGCACGCAGCGGGGAGTGTAAGTAATACGTTTGAGCGCAAGTAAATGAAGCGGAGAATGCGGCAATTTATTTCTGTTTTATATTTTTATTTCATTACTTTTATGCGTTCTTTTGTTGTAAGTTGAAAAATGCGCGCAGCGGGTACACGAGTTGTGAAAGCGGACAGACAATGCCGGCGAAAATGCGAAAAATCATAAAGTCGCGAGAAACACTTAGCATAAATATAGGCGCATAGACGTTGGACATAAGTGCGACGCTCATTAAGCGGCATACAATCGAGCGTGGAGTTAAAAAGCAAGAAATGAGAAAAGACTGGTGCACAACAACATACGAAAAGTAAAAGAGGAAGGAAGAAAAAAAAAAAAAACAACACGGGAAACGGAACAGCCGACGAAAACACGAAAGCAACAGTAAACGGAAAATGCAAAACACATTTTTTCGGTGCCTTAAGAATATTTCAAGTGTCCCAGTGCGCTCGCAGACCACACCAATAACAACAATAACAATAGCAACAACAGCAATAGGCGCCAAGCAATTGGCACTCGTTGCTTTCGCCTGGAAAATGGCAACGAACACGCTGCGTCACCTCATTTTGTCGCGTTAAAAAAGTGAAATTGCAAAAAAGTAACTGTAAATGTATGCTCAGCGCCAAAAGAGAACCTTAACACATTTTTTCTTCGACACACTGTACTATGTATGTAACAGTAGCTTGCTGCCTGGCTTGTGCTTCGCAAAAATTGCCCGTTTTATTTTCCATTTCACTACTTTTGCTGACGCTTTCACTTGTAATTCACTTCTCACTGGCGCTGCTGCTGCTGGTGGTGCTGTTCTACATAAACGCTGCAAAAGTGCGAATACCACTTTCATGTTAATAGGGCAACCCTATCAACGGCAAACCAATGTACCGTTTTGGCACACTTTAGCTAGGTCACAGCGGACCAGCTTTTTGTTTTTGCTATTAGGTTTTGTGTGTGTGTGCTTTGCTTCTTAAAGGAAATTTCACTTTTTGCCTTCGTCTCCGTCTTCATCTTCGCCTTTGACGCTTTGACTTTGTTGCACAGTCGGCTTGTGGCAAGTGTTTGAGGCCACTCACATTGCTTTAAAGGCTTTTAGCGACACAACAATACGAAATTGCAACGCACTCACACATACACACCCAAAGCACTTTGCATTTGCTTAGTCATTGTTGCTCCTGCGTCGCTGTTCCACTCGGCCGATTGCTCTAACCTCATTTTCAGGCAATTAGTTGTTGCAATATTTGCGCTTGTATTTGTGTGTGTGTATGTGTTTATTGACTTTCGTGCACGCGTCGAAACGTCTCTGTGCTTGTATAACCCAACAACAACAAGACTCACCCATTTGATTGCAATCACATTTAGTGTGCCCGTCAATGATGGACAGCGAATGGAATGCATTGCAGTGTGTAATTTCCGCTTCCGTACAGCTCTCTATGTTTTCGTGTATTTCTATAGCTGTAAACAATGTGCAACAACAACAACTAATTCACAAATGATATTGAAGCGCACGAAACTAAATCGGCTGGTATTTGCTATAATAGGTTTTTGTTGTACGACCTAACGGTATATCAGTTGTCATTGGAAGTGAGAGCATAGATTAGTTTAAGTAAGGTTAGGCTGTGTTACGTTTAGTTGTGTTCTGTTAAGTTAAGAAAACAGATATTAGTTTATACTAGGTTGCGTTATGTTATGTTCTCTAATGTTATGCTAAGTTATGTTAAGTTAAATTATGTTCTGCTTAGTTAACATCAGATTAAGTTAAGAAATCGTATATTACTTTATGTTAGGCTAGGTTGTGTTATGTTATGTTAGGTAAATTTATCTTATGTTAAGGTATGTTATGTTAAGTTAACATCAGATTAAGTTAAGGAATCATAGATTGGTTTAAGTTAAGTTAGGTTGTGTAATAATTTGTTATGTTAAGTTATGTTATGCTAAGTTCTGTTATATTAAATTATGCTATGTGCGTCAGGTTAAGTTCAGAAAAAATGACTAGTTTAAGTTAAGATAGATTGTGTTATCATATGTTATGCGAAGTTGTATTAAATTATGGTTAGTTTGAATATTGCATTCAACAGTTATAGACGTGTAAACGTGGAGTTCACTAACGCCGAAATTCGCGCAATTTTAAAGTTTTCCTTCGTTAAAGCCAAATCC
This sequence comes from Zeugodacus tau, assembly GCA_031772095.1. Classification (NCBI taxonomy): domain Eukaryota; kingdom Metazoa; phylum Arthropoda; class Insecta; order Diptera; family Tephritidae; genus Zeugodacus; species Zeugodacus tau. Next base: position 83,147,873 of record CM062649.1, read on the forward strand.
GCTAGAGAAACATTCCGTGAGATTAATGGTGTTTTGGGGGATGGTACTCTATCACTTTGAACTGCGGAGGAATGGTTTCGACGATTCAGAGCGGGTGAAAACAACACCAAGCCAGCTGGCGGTAGACCTGTGACATCGAATATCGATCAAATCATGGAAAACATCGAGTTATACCGGCATGTGGCATCTCGTGACATCGCCCAGGAGATGGGAGTTCATCACCAAACCATTTTAAACCACCTGCAGAAGGCTGGATACACAAAAAAGCTTGATGTTTAAGTGCCGCATGATTTGAGGCAACAAAACCTCTAGGACCGACTCAACGCTTGCGATATGCTGCTGAAACGGAACGAACTCGACCCATTTTTGAAGTGGATGGTGACTGGCGACAAAAATGGATAACATACGACAATATCAAGCGAAAACGGTCGTGTTCGAAGGCCGGTGAATCGTCCCAAACAGTGGACAAGCCGGGATTGACGGCCAGGAAGGTTTTGCTGTGTATTTGATGGGATTGGAAGGGAATGAGCTGCTCCCATATGGCCAGACGCTTAATTCTACCATCTACTGCGAATAACTGGGCCGCATGAAGCAGGCAATCGATCAGAAGCGCCCAGAACCACCAGGACAACGCCAGACCACACACTTCGGTGATGACTCGACAGAAGCTACGGGAGCTCGGATGGGAGGTTATATCGCATCCACCATATAGCCCGGACATAGCGCCAAGTAATTACCACCTGCTCCTATCCACAGCGAACGTCCTTGGTGGTGTAAAGTTGAACTTTAAAGAGGCTTGTGAAAAGTGGTCGTCCGAGTTCTTCGCAAATAAGGAGAGGGTGTCATGAAGTTGCCGTCTAGATGGAAACAGATTATCGAACAAAACGGCGCATCTTTGAACTAAATCCAATTACATAAATCTAAATCCGATCAATCCATCACTTTTTATAAAGCATTGAATAAAGAGCAAAAAACCGGTTATTTGACAATATAAAAAATGTGTCAATATCTTTTCCCTAGAATCTCTCTTTATATATGTACATCTCTCTCTCTCTTTCTATATTTATTTGTCCACCTCCCTTTCACTTCTATCTGCCTATCTCCCTCCATCGCTAGATATCTATTAGTCTATCTCTCTCTCCCTAACCTATCTATCTCTCACTTTCTTTCATACGCGCCAGAAAATATTATACTGCCTTAAAAATAATTTCCCTCAATGATGTCTTTAGTGGATATTGATATAAGCCTGAAGCTTGTCCAATTAAACACCTCTATTTTTCTTAACATTGAGAGACCTCAACCACAACAATAATATATATAATTTATAAAATCAGCCAGTTCCGCATTTATGTTTTAATGTACACTATATACCTCCCTTACTCTGTCATACAACATAGAGTGCGAGGGGGCCTCGTAAATAAATTAACGTCCTACACATTTATTCAGCGTAAAATAGCGTGAACATTAAAGTCCCGTTAGTGACAATCAGCGTGCGTCTTAACCTGTGATTAGAAACGTTTATGCCAGCGATGTGCGAACACTGCAATTATGGGGCCAATGCGAATGAGAGCGCGGCGTACGTGAGCGCGCAAAAGGAAGCGTGCGAGAGCCATTACCAGACCTGCATGACCGACATAACAACAGACATACATTGCTACTACACGAGTACCTTCAAAGGACCAGCGCGCTTATTAAGCGGTGTTTTGTTGATTCCGTTATTTTATTTTTATGTTTGTTGTTGTTTATTTACCGTTGTGCCTGTTAATTATGGATGCGCCAAGCATTGGATTTTACCGCATTGTGCAACAACAACAACGCGCCGTTTGCACATTTTGAAAATTGTACGAGTTTTTAATTTTCGGTTTTCCATTTCAGTGGGCTGCTCGATGAGTATGCCAAAATTCATATGTCACGTGACCAACCGCAATTAGTTGGAAAGGTAATTTGCACAGCAATTCATTTGGAAAATAATCGCCTATTATTTTGTTTGCGACATTTCGAAAGCGACGCACTCACTCCACTTTTGTGCCACATCATCGAGCTGTGTGCAGCCTCGGGTCTAGAACGACGACGACACCGTCAGTCAGTCCGTCACTGCAGTTTTGAACTTTTGACATTCTGCTGAATCAGGACAATTGTAGTTAACTGTATATGTTGTTGTTTGGAATTTTTCGTTTCGAAATGTAGCTGATATGTGTGTAGATGCAGGGTGGTCCTATTGTATATTCATAAAAGAAATATATGGAAAACATTTCGAAAATTTGTCGAATTATTCGAAAAAATTTTCGAACACATTAAAATCTTCAAATCCTGTTTAATTGTTCCTGAATTGTTTGACAATTTTTCTCGAGGTTTTGAAATGAAAATCGTGATCTTAGAGAATATTTCGTTTCAAAAAGTAAGTAGTATATACATATGTGAATAAAAGGTGATCCAATTGAATATTCATAATAAGAATATATGAAAAAAAAATTCGAAACATGTTTTAATTGTTCGAAAAAAATTCGAAAAATTTTCGAACATACTGAAATTTTAAAATCTATTCAATCGTTCTTGACGGACGATGCTTTGTTATTACAACAGCAATAAAGACTTCCTTAAGAGTTTTTCGAAAATTATTCTGAAACGAAAGACTTTATTCGGACATATAATCTAGTAGCGCTGATAGTGTAATTAGATCCGAACGTTAGATCATACTCGACTGTTTCACTTTGACTGAATTCATGCCTTCTTTTCAATAGGTCGTAGATATAGATCCCAACTACTGTTATAAAATACGATATTTTTAGGAGTAATTGCTCTATATGCTACATATTATAACCTTAACAAAATCAATCGAAGATCTGTGTCGAATTTGAGAAGATTTTACTAAATGGACATCCATAAACCTGTTCGAAATTGATTAGACACCTATATGCCTAAGCTATACGCCCCTAAGAAGTATATATTACAGTGAGGAAGCTTTCATAGAGCTTTATAAAATATTTGAGCTTTTAAAAAGCTTTCACTTAAATTTTGAAGAAGCGAATCTCTCACTTAGATCATTCTACCTATACTTGATTCGTCATTAAAATAAGATGGATCACCCTTTACAAAAATGCATTCGCTTAAAGGGTATGGCAAGCAACAACTCTTTGACTTCGATTCGAACTCGAATTTAGTTTGACATTTGCGAAATTTCAATATTTACATTCCCTAACGGAACTTTGTCGCTGTTCATGTGTGAGTAATTGAAGAGTTTACACTCATTTTTGTTGAACAACATATACCCTCAGTGCTATTTGTAACAACTACTTCTACCACAACAATAACAATAACAGCAATGCCAACAACAACAACTATTAAGCAATGCCATGTCAGTGTACTTAGCAGTTGTGTTAAAGTGGTAAATTGCAAAATGGCAACATCACTTATCACACGGGCGACTGGTGGGTGTGTGACTTTGACGTCTACTGCTTGCGTGAGCGCGTACATGAGTGCGTGTGTGTGCGTATGGGCGTAATATGCATTGACAAACCAAACATCCTTTCAGTTATGATTAGGTCCGGTTGAATATGTATGTATGTATGTATGTATGTATGCCTCCGTTGTTCGTTCGTTTTGTGTTAGCCTTTTGAGCTTTGCGTATTGGCTTACAATTCAATTTAATGGCATCACGTGCGTGACACTCCTTATTCGCCTTACGCTACAATACACTTCGACATGTGCAATCTATATTTACAGTATGCTTACGGCACATACATACAAAACGACAAGTGTAATTGGTTGTACAGTTGGATGTGAGTGTGTGTCTTGTTTGCGTGTCTGCGCACATGCCCTGCTTGCTGGCTTGCATGGTTAGCATCAGACAATAATGTACATTCAATAATAATTTTACTGCTCTTCTATTGACACGATTATTGACATTCGTTTTCAATATTTCATTGTATTTGTATTATTTGCTGACTGCTTTGTGGGTAGTGGGAGGTATACAAGAGGGACCACGCATCGAGCTCCTGCAACTGGGTGAGTTCCAAGTGATGGATGGAATGAGTGGAATCGCTTCTCTTACAGAAGACTTACAATAATTTATTGGAGAAGATACACCCAGCCTATCAGCAGTTATCTTTTTTATTTCTTATAATTTATTTGAGCTCTCTTATTAATTGTTTTCTTATTTCTTCATTAAATAATTAGAAAAATAGGTTAATCTTATCAGCCCCGAAATCTAAATAAAGTCTCAGGGGGCTCTTGTCTGTTCTAGTTTTGGTTGTCGAGAAACTGTAAAAACGAAAATTTTGTTTTCGTTGAACTTTTTAAAAAGTTCCCAGTTCCCTAGGCACATTCCATGACAAACAGTACCATTTAGTGATAGTTCTGATAGAACCTTCGAGGAGAAACTCAAATAATACGAATGATATTCTACCTGAAAATGTTGAAGTTATGGTGACCTTACGTTTAGAAAACATAAATTGATCACTAAAAGTGGTGAATTTTGATCCCGGTAGAACTTTTCTTGAAGAGTTAAATGAATTCATAGATCAATGGCCGTATTCTACAATCTACCATGCTGTTTAATATAATGAAACCCAGGACCTTTGAAATCCCTGATTCAGGCTTGTTCTGAAATGAGATCCAGATATAATCATCCAGAACGCTATCGACTGGAATCCACAAGGCAGACGAAAGAAAGATCGGCCCACTCTAACCTGGAGAAGAAATTTGGACATCGAAATATCTAAGGTCAGAAAAAGTTAAAGTCAAATCAAGTGCTAGCACAAGATGAAAATAAATGGAGGCATCGCTTTGTGCCCCATTGATACCCCGAGGAACCATAACAGACAATATATATCAGGGACAGACTTTCGCCTTCTCTCATACTAAGAATGTATAAGAATAGAATTTATTATAAGCAAGAAGTTCGAAATGCTTTAAAGCTTCCGGAAAGCTCTTTAATCTACATTTAAACAACTTCAAACTAAGCATCAACACAGCAGTATCAATTAAATTTGAAACCAGTGAAACTCAAAACTAATACTCAACTTGAAGTGGTTTGCCTGAATTTACAATAATCAATCAATAGGCCCTAGGATCAATTGACATTACATGTTGTAGAACATATGTAAATTCCAAAATTGCAACAACAACACACCAAACAACAACAATAACCCCCACTGGCATCTAACCAATCGCCTAAATTATTATTAAATCCATAATATACGACGGCATTTGATACGCCGCCGACCAGTCACTCGGCCGGCAAACGACTAAATTAACGCCAGAATTAATTATCCAAATGCAAATAAATCCAACGTCGAAGACTGCAAACAAACGTTGGCTTAATTAAGTACATTAGCCCGAATGGCATTGCAGTGCAATTAAGTGCTAGAAGCAAGACAGAGCGCGGAGGGGAGCGCGCGGTGGAGAAGATAGCAGAGAAATGCGATAAGCTGAATGCCAGAGTATACTTAACTGTTTAGCGAGCGGGTTCGCATTGCGTGTGGAAGTATAATATTTAGGCAGGCGGAGATGGACTTGATATTCAAATTTCCAAACGAGGCACCCTTCTTATCAAAGTCGAAAAAATAATAATAAAAACTTTGGTTGACAAAGTGGAAAAGCGCTGTTGTTGACATATTTATGATTATTATATGTAGCATACTTTTATGCGTCATTTCAAATTGAAGTATTCTCGAAAATGTCGAATGCGTCAGTTCTACGGCAAATAGTTTTTGGAGTGCATTCATCTTACTTTTTTGTGGTTGAAGTTAAATTTTTATTACTTGGATTGGCGATTTGGAGGGAGAGCAAACACTTATGGTCAATTTATGCCTAGTTTCGTACAGTTCTTCATTTATGAGAATCTTTAAATGAATGTGACTCTTCAAATATAATTGCATTATGAGTTTAAATGAACTCAAAAAAACAAAAAAAAAATGATTTCAAAAAGGAAATAAAGAAGTCTACAAACAGGAAGTAGTTCTGGTGAAAAAAGCCGCCCGTCAGATGGCGCTGTGGACAGAATATTAAAACAAATCTTATTTGTGTAACGATTTGGTTCGCCTCCTTGATTTAGTCCATACAAATCGGTTGGATAGATCAATTCGAGGGTTGAAACAATTTTTTCCTTATTTACAGCTCAAGTTGGAGTCCGTAAACTGAAACAACTCAACCCCAACACCATTTCGCTCCGAAAACTATTTTTTTAAATATCTATTTAACTAAATTACCTCGTAAAATTTATGTACAGTCCAAATTAAAGCCTTCGTTCACTTACCTGAAAGAAAAGCGAGAGAAAATTAATAAAAATATTTTATCTATACTACTATTATAAAGGGGAAAGATTTGTATGTATGTTTGTAATGAATAAACTAAAAAACTACTGTCCCGATTTCAAAAATTCTTTTACCATTGGAAATCTACATTCAACCCGAGTAACATAGGCTATATTCATTGCTAGAATCTAAACTTTGTGGAAATAGTTCCCAGGTGAGGATATCAAAAAGACTCCGTGATGGAGAATCTTGCAAGTCATTCTCTTCGCATCGCAATCGCGTCCAAAGAGTCGAGTACGGAGCGTGTGCAGCGGCTTGAAGAACAAAATATTAGAAATATACAAGCTCGCTTTATAATCAGAGAGAAAGGCAACGGACAACAAAGACTGGGGGTCGTAATAAAGTTTTATCTCATTGCAAATACATATAATATAATTTCATATGCGAATTTACCTCATTTTTTTTTAAATGAACCCACCCAAGAAACGGGAAATTCTCACAAAAATCCATTAGTCGGATTAAAACTTGAAAGTGTCTCTATTTGACGCATAACTAATGAGAAGCCCTCCACAAATGGCACCCCTCCCTCGGCTAAGCCTCTAAATATAAATAGCTCAGCGCACCTTTATCTTTAACTAAATATTTCTTTAGCCACATTTCGAAACCCCTCATAAGATCCACAGTATACCAACTTTTTTTTTTTGAAGAAAGTTACCGCTTTGATTTTTCATTTGTAAAATAAAATGTTAATTGAGCTATTTAAGTTATGAAAAACTTCGGCAGAAATGTTTACAAACAAATACGCTCGCATACAAATAAAATTCCTTGTAACATCACTTTTTAATTAATTTCACAGATAACAGTTTCTTTGAATTGCCAGCACGGAGAGTGTGGGTGTTTAAAGTTAACGGGCCTTGTTGATTCAAAATGTTTTTTTTTCATATTTATTTTTCTTTCTTCTCCCCTCGTGTGTATGTGTGCTGAAGTGTGATAAGCGAAATATTTAAAAAAAAATGCAAAAATAATCCACAAATCAGCGTCCGCAAATAAAATTAAAATATTATTGCAGTTTTTTTTCTTCATATTTACAGACAAAGCAACTGTTGTGCTTACATATTTACATACTTACATATATGTTTATTTGTTTTTTTTTTTGTTTTGTGTACTTTAAAGCAGATAAATGAAATGCGAAAAAAGTTCGCTGGTCAAACAATCCCAAATGCCTTGCAGTGTTTATGTGCAGCAGGGCATAAAATAAATCGCTACATATATAAAGGGTGATTTTTTAAGAGCTTGATAACTTTTTTTTTAAAAAAAACGCATAAAATTTGCAAAATCTCATCGGTTCTTTATTTGAAACGTTAGATTGGTTCATGACATTTACTTTTTGAAGATAATTTCATTTAAATGTTGACCGCGGCTGCGTCTTAGGTGGTCCATTCGGAAAGTCCAATTTTGGGCAACTTTTTCGAGCATTTCGGCCGGAATAGCCCGAATTTCTTCGGAAATCTTGTCTTCCAAAGCTGGAATAGTTGCTGGCTTATTTCTGTAGACTTTAGACTTGACGTAGCCCCACAAAAAATAGTCTAAAGGCGTTAAATCGCATGATCTTGGTGGCCAACTTACGGGTCCATTTCTTGAGATGAATTGTTCTCCGAAGTTTTCCCTCAAAATGGCCATAGAATCGCGAGCTGTGTGGCATGTAGCGCCATCTTGTTGAAACCACATGTCAACCAAGTTCAGTTCTTCAATTTTTGGCAACAAAAGTTTGTTAGCATCGAACGATAGCGATCGCCATTCACCGTAACGTTGCGTCCAACAGCATCTTTGAAAAATACGGTCCAATGATTCCACCAGCGTACAAACCACACCAAACAGTGCATTTTTTCGGGATGCATGGGCAGTTCTTGAACGGCTTCTGGTTGCTCTTCACCCCAAATGAGGCAATTTTGCTTATTTACGTAGCCATTCAACCAGAAATGAGCCTCATCGCTGAACAAAATTTGTCGATAAAAAAGCGGATTTTCTGCCAACTTTTCTAGGGCCCATTCACTGAAAATTCGACGTTGTGGCAGATCGTTCGGCTTCAGTTCTTGCACGAGCTGTATTTTATACGGTTTTACACCAAGATCTTTGCGTAAAATCTTCCATGTGGTCGAATAACACAAACCCAATTGCTGCGAACGGCGACGAATCGACATTTCACGGTCTTCAGCCACACTCTCAGAAACAGACGCAATATTCTCTTCTGTACGCACTGTACGCATTCGTGTGGTTGGTTTAATGTCCAATAAAGTAAACTGAGTGCGAAACTTGGTCACAATCGCATTAATTGTTTGCTCACTTGGTCGATTATGTAGACCATAAATCGGACGTAAAGCGCGAAACACATTTCGAACCGAACACTGATTTTGGTAATAAAATTCAATGATTTGCAAGCGTTGCTCGTTAGTAAGTCTATTCATGATGAAATGTCAAAGCATACTGAGCATCTTTCTCTTTGACACCATGTCTGAAATCCCACGTGATCTGTCAAATACTAATGCATGAAAATCCTAACCTCAAAAAAATCACCCGTTACATACTATATATATATATATGTGTATTTATACACATGAAAGTGAAATCGTAATTACTGTGTTACATTATATAAATTTAGTGCGTTTAGCAGAAGAATACAATTTAATTAAGTAAATTGTTTGCCTAAACGAATTATGAGCATTTTTTAACTGTCAATAATTTTTTTTGTATTAATGTAGGGGACTTTAAGTGAAAAAATCAATTGCCAATACCTATAAATTTACACATACTATTGTAAGTGTGATGTAGAAGCTATTAATTAATTTTAGAAAAGTTTAAAAAATAAATTTAAAAAATAGCACCCCATAAAGACAGCGCGACAGATATTATTGGTGTGCTAAGGATTAAGAAAAAACAATATTTTAATAATTACAAATCCGGCACAAGGGTAGATTAACATCTAGAATTCTAATTACAGCTCTTGGCTTGTGTTTCTTCACTTAAAGCTCCTTTTGAATATTAATTCTCTTAAAAATGCCAAAATATGAAGATATATACCATACCATTTTGTACCAGTCAGTATTAACTATGTGAATGTGGTCCTTTCTCACAATTCTTCTCCGAAAAAAACTATATTTTTTAGTTTTGTATGAAAATTTATCACTTTAAACAAATTTATTAAAGACTAGCAGACCGCTCCGGCTACTCACGGGTTTAAACACATATTTCAAAATTTAAAAGTTTTTACTTTACTCTGTCTCTGCCATACATATGTCTGTACTTTCCCATTTCTTGAGTGGGTTCATTTTAAAAAAGCAAAATGAGGAAAATTCGATCATGAAATTATATATTATTTGCAATGAGCTAAAACTTGATTACGACCTCTAACCTTAGGTGTCCGTTGTCTTTTTCTCCTATCATGAAGGCGTTGTGAACGCTAAGAGCTCGATGCCCTAGTCCGAGCTTGTATATTTCTAATATTTTGTTCTTCAAGTCGCTGCACACGCTCCGTACTCGACACTCAAGCGCCTACTTGGAGGTTTTGAAATTTTGTTCAGTAAGCAGCTGCAAGCGCTCGTCAATTTTATATGTATGTATGTGATTGGCGTGTAGCCGGTTATAGCCGAATCGATAATAGCGCGCCACTCCTCTCTTTCCTTCGCAGTTCGGCGCCAGTTGGAGATGCCAAGTGTAACCAGGTCGCTCTCCACCTGGTCCCTCCAACAGAGTGGAGGTCGTCCGCTTCCGCGGCTTCCTCCAGCGGGTACTGCATCGAACACTTTCAGAGCTGGAGTGTTTTCGTCCATTCGGACAACATGACCTAGCCAGCGTAGCCGCTGTCTTTTTATTCGCTGAACTATGTCAATGTCGTCGTATAACTCGTACAGCTCATCGTTCTGCTTCTGCACCATAAAGCAATTTTATATACTTTTTTATTTTTTATTATGTTAATATACATGCCCCTGAACTCCGATACATTTTCTGTTTAATGAGATTGACGTTTATCGTTTGTTCAAAGCTCATACTTCGTAGCTTGTTCGTGAATTCTTGGTAAAAAAAAAATACTGTAACGAAGCTCCAGCCTCCATATTCGCCAGACATGACTCCATATGACTTTATCCTATTTCCAAAAAGCAAAAGAGAACGTTAAGGAGCGTCATTTTATAAGCATACAATAAATCGTTGAAAAGGCTAAAGGCTATCCAAGAATCGAGTTTCAGAAATGTTTCGACGATTGGGTAAGTTCATAATATCGAATGGGGACCAATTTGATGAAGACAAAATTAATATTGAATAACTTTTTTAAACTACAATTACAGTTATTGTTCAAAAATACGTCGTACACTAAACATAGTCACTAAAGAGTATTGAGGGGTCAAAACAGATAGCACATTAACGACTTACTAGAACTGTAAGTCGTTAAGTCGATAGTCCCCCAAACAAATTATTTTTACCTTTATGTCTTAAGAAGCAAAACGAAGTATGAACTGCTATAATAATTTTGCCCTGAATAATCAATCGAGTTTAAAAATGTGTCCGCATGACTCATCGAGCGTATATTACGTCAGCAATGCTTTTGACTTCAAAAGTCGTTTTGCGACAAAGAACTTACAAAGCATTTTTGTGATTTACGCGCTCGTTACTAGGCAATCAGTGCATATTTATTGCATTCTTTATCGGCTATGCATTTCAACGCCGTCATCGCAACTACAACATCCGTAAAGTGTAAAATTTGCCTTTTTTTTAAATAAGAAAATAACTACTCATAACGATCGTATGAGATATCTCAACTGCAACGAAGGCTTCCACAGAGCAACCATGACAACCAACAGCGGGATCAACAGGCCTTGGTAACCCGCGCTGACGCTTTATTGACGAAAGCAATACTGACAGCGTGAAAGGTCGAAGGACAAACGCATATGTCAAATATAAAAATGTTTCGTAATGCAAAAAACCCCCGAATGAAAGGAATGCAAATGGACAAACGGTGTGACAGAGTGCGGATTAAAGCGACGACACCGACTGCGAGCAGCGAGCGCCAATCATCAGAGACTGTCAAAGAATCACAACAAAGCGATTTTTCCCTTTACCCCACTCGCAAGTGGAGATGATTGCGTTGGCGAAAAATCGGAATGCGTGCAATATGCATACAAGTATTTAAAAGGCCGTGAGATAAATGTGAAAAAATCAGCTTTAACTGAATTCTCCTTTAATGGAAATTATTTATTGCATAACTTTGACTGTCTTCTTCGCTTACAAAAAAAATCTCAAATACTTAGAGTGGATTATCTTCTGCGAGGAGCAGGGCTACAAAGCATCCACACCCATAAGCACACAGAGCAGAGCGCCACCTAGCAAAACAAGCAAGCAAACTGAGAAACACACCGCACTCGCGCGTGGACAATGGCAAATCGTGGACAAAGGACTTTGTGGCAGACCAATGGAAAGAGAGGAAGAAGCGAAAAAAACTCGTCGGGGAAAAATTACGGAAATACAACAATAATAGGGATATTAATAACCTGATGGCACGAATATATAGCTAGGCGCACGGCGACGACAAAGCTTTACGCCACACTCTTGTACATAAATAAATAGAAAAGTTGAAAGAAAGTTATTCAAGCGCGAGCAAAGTAACTACGCGTTGAAACTCACTTTGGCCCTTACTTAGTAATTGAACGTAACTTTTTCTCAATACCGTCTGCAAATACAATTAAACTGATTTCCAAGATGATAAAAGCGATAACATAAGATCAGAAGATTTTCAACAAACAGTGGTTGATAAATTAATGGCGTGGCATTGTGGAAGTGCTTCCTGGAAGCTTTTAATAAGCGTGTCCGATTTATGTAGTGCTGTAAGGGAGTTTAGTTCTAGTTCAAGTGTGTTTATTTATTTACTTTTAAAATTGCGAAAGTTTCTAGTGAAGCGTTAATATGAACAGTTAAATGAGAAAATAACATTGTAAAGCTTTTATGTGGAAGAGGCTTAAAAAGCTTGCTAGTCATATTAAAATATTTTAAATACCAAGAAAATAAAATAAGAAACACATTATGAATATACAAATTATGAATATTTTAAATACTTAATTGAAAAAATATTTGGTAAAGCTTTTAAGCTGAAAAAAAGCTTCACAGTTATATCAAAGATATTTAGAAATCAAAATTAAAAAAAAAATGCATATTATGAGTATCCAAAGTATGTTTGTGCAACAAGCTTTTTAGAAAATTTTATTTCATGGTGTTGCCACCTGTTAACTACATAATAATTTAAATAAAAACTATTTGCAAAGAGCTGAAATTTCGCCATAAAAAATGCTGATTCAAACCTGTAAAGATGTTTAAACAATTTTTAAAAAACGTAATTCAGAGTTGCCAGATTATTATTATTATTTTTTAATTACACCAATTTAAAATTCCGTAATAAAAAATGGGTTTATAAGCTTAAATATTTTCCAAAGTATTCTTAATATAAATCGATTCAGTGTTGCCAGACTAAACATATTTTTTTTTATTTTTAAATTGTACCAATTTGAAATTTCATAAAAAAAATTCATATGCTCAAATATTTTCCGGACGATTTAAAAAAAATACTTTAGAGTTGCCAGACTAAATAATTATTGTTTTTATTTTTAAATTGTGCCAATTTGAAATTTTGTACTAAAAAATTTGAGTTCAAATCCGTATTTTCAAAACATTTTTATAATAAATTGAGAGTTGCCAGATTAAATTATTCATTTTTTTTAATTAAAAAAATTGTTAATGATTAAATTATTGGTAAAAAATTGTGACGAATTTAAAAAAATTGTTAATTAGAGTGAATAACTCTGATTTTAAATCTCCGAAATTTCGCGGAAAAACATTCATTCTGTTTGTTTTATAAATTACTTAACCAAATACGCCAGTTTTTTAACGGTTTCTAGTTGAAATCAACTCTGCCATTAATCTGATATCACACTTATTCCTTTATGTTACCATTACTTTTAAGGACATAAGTATCCGCTTATGGCAACGATAAGCACTCACATCAAATACATTTTTTCCATGAAATCTACGCTTACAATTTCAATAGGAAATGTCCATTTATATACCAACAAGTATGTACTCAAGCCCCACATACTTCGAAGAGCAAATGTTGCACAAAAGTTTCGGGTGACAATGGTCAGCTGAGAATCAACTGTGAAGCACAAAAAATTTTATACAATTTTCCCTTTTCAAGCATACGTTATTTTACGCTCTTACTGTTGTTGTTGTCGTTAACATTTTTGCGGTATGTGCGCTAATTACACAACACCATCGAGGAAGTACTCAACTGACAGGACACATTGACCGCAAATGCCACAAAATGAACCGGAATTTACAACCGCAACTGCTGTCAATATAAAATATTTTAATTTAATACATTTTTATCTCTTTGTGACACACACATGCACTTGCAACATACAATACAACGCGCAGCTTCATTTTATTGAGCGTTGGTGTCACAGTGTTGCATAGAAGTTGTATTCGTTCAGTTTGATTTTTCTCATTGTTGTAGGTTGGTTAGACGCTTGGTTGGGTCGCTCGGTTTGGCTTTGAGTGGTTTTCAAAATGCTCTGATTACACACAGAGAACAGAGAAGAACGCACGTAAATGTCACCAGTGTAGTGTTAAATAAATATCAACAATAGGCATGTAACAGCAACAACAACAACAACGAGAATGCCTGTGGTATCAATGCTGACAACAAATGCGTCAACAAATACCTAACGGGCGAAAAGACAACAAAGTTGTTGCCAACAAAAGAACATGCGAGTAAATACTAACAAATGTCATCCAAAAGTCAAACAAACACAAACGAAGGCACACAGCCACGCATATACCTTTTCATTCACACGTATATTTATAGAAATGTATGCTTGTAAATTGTGGAAAATAAATGAATTTGCAATAAAAATAAATATATATAAAATAATATACAAAAATGTATATAAGTATATGTAGTATGTATTTATAAAATTTATAAAACCCATATTAGCAATTTTACAACGTCACTTAATTTGGAGATACATATATTCAGTTTAAAATTTAATCCGAAATTGAGTTTAAATCTATTGCTAATAAAAGGGTTTTCGAATAAGACTAAAAAAGTTTGGGATATCAATGAAATTCTTTATTCCTGTTAAAATACATTCGAAGCCTTTATATACAGAACTCGATTTCTTTTACATGGCCATCCCGGGTACGCTTGCAGAAGTCCAGACGCTTAACCCAATTTTCGTGAAATAACACGTTCATCCAACTTGGTTTTCAATAAAACTATTGTGACATTCGCTGTGTGGCTTGTGGCGCCGTTCCTGTTGGCACCACATATTTTCCAAGTCCATATCATCCAATTCGGGCCAAAAATATTCATTTATCATTAAGCGGGCAGACAGGACGATTACGACGACCATAAATTGGACGTAACACTCTCTCGTTGCTGAATCGTATATCTTTCAATGATGAAATGTTAAACCTTACTGAAGAATGAAATGTCAAAAGAGCGGGAATAAAATATGATTTGCGCCCCCTATCGGTCTACTCTTGTAGCGTCCCTTTTGAAAAACGCTTTACTTCAACAAAACATTTTTTTATACAATTTAATATATAGGAGAAGTGTAAAACTTAAAATCGGCAAAAAAGAGATATTCGAAAATGTTCCTTCTACGAATTATTTCTACTACACCCAAAAGAATCACAATTTTTAGTATTTCCTGAAAATATTTTTCATCTTATTTAATTTTCATATTGAAATTTCTTTAAAAAAAGTATATCTAAATTAAAAAAAAAGTTTTATTTGATTGATAATTCCATATCGAAAAATGGAGATCGCAAAATTGTTGCTGAAACAGGTTCATTATCAGCGCAAACAAAATGAATAGACCACAACAGTGTTATTTGAAATATCTGACCCAAGCAAAATTTCAGGATGAGAGGCTCTTTGTCGAATAATTTTTTATTATTTTCTACTAGTTATTGAAGAAAAATAGTTGCTTCACTCGTATTGGCATCACAATACTGCTACCACAGTAAATATGAAGCGGATGTTGTTGAGTTGTTCGAAAGGAAGTTTCTACGAAGTTTTTGAATAGACTTGGTACGGGATAATTACCATATAAGATGGCGCAATGAACTTGGCTGACTAGAATACATAGACTGAAGGTACAGAGACTTTATATTCAAAGCAAAAGCAGCTGGAGGTTTTACGAACTCAAAGGCCAAGGAGAAAAGGACTTGAGCTTTTAAAGAACTTGTCTTATACGGTGGAGCACGACAGCTCAAGTCGTTTGAGTCGTTGGAGGTTTCAAAAGAATTGAAAGGCCAAGGAGAAAAGTGCTTGACCCTTTAAGGAACTTGTGAAACACCTGACACGCTGTTCGGCAGCTCAAATCGTTTTTACCACATAAAACCAAAGAGTTTTGATGTAGGAGTATACGCTTAGTGTGAGGATTTTGCGATCAAAAAACCAGTTATTTACACAAAAACAGTAAAAAAAGCTGATACCAAGGTACTTTACCCGAGTTTGAAACCTATAACTCATACTTAAGGTGCTAACCAAACAAATTTTCTAACACTTACGGGAAATGATAAAATTGACTCTTCAATGTTATTTGAGAGAAAGAGCGGTCAGTTACAGCTTTTTCAAATGTATTATGTAAACTAGCGGCTGGACTTATATGTAGGAATTGCCGGCGAATTTAAAGCGGAAATTTCTGATAATTATAGAACAAGATGCTTCTAACAGCACTTTCTCTCGACAATATGTCAATCTTTGACGATTTTGAAAATCTTTGTATAGAAATCTTCCAACTGCTGGGAAACATCTTAAATTTAAAAAATTTTAATTTCTATTTTAGAATGCCGAAAACTTAATAAAATAGTACAAATCGAAATAAATATTTATATAATTGAACTTCATTTATGATATAACCAAAATGCCAAAAAATTAAAAAGTACATGCCTTTATTTGATATTCACCAAAATTATGAATTAATTAAACAATTTTTGAAAGCATTTTTTCCTGGCTTTTCTAAAACATATTGCATGTTATAGCACGCCAATAGCAAAATTCAAAAAAAAGAATATAAATAAAAACTACACAACATAGAAAACAGCTGCAATATGAGCTGCGAAAAAAAATATTTATGAAAAAAATTTTATTTGCAAAATGTAAACATACAGGTTTCAAAAAGCACATACAAACACATATACACACATACAAGTGTATGTAAGTATTTTTCGAATATGTGTATTTTAAAGTCATTGTCAATTACTGGTGTATTTTAGTGTATTTTGTGTGCATTTATTTTCCATTTTTCATATACTCCAAGCATTTTATTGGCATTCTACTCGTATTTGGATTTTAATGTTCATGTTTTGTTAACAAACACTTTGCGGTATTTGGAAAATGACAATATTTTGCCAATTATGCGCATAACCGCAATGGCTCGATGTTCAAATAGCTAATACAGTTATGCAAACAACAATTCAAGTCTATATTTGCATATGAATAAAAGTGGCAAACACAATTATATATGTGTAAATATATACTTATTTAAATATATATATTTGCTTGCTAACATGCTGACTTTATCATTTATTTTGTATCAAGTGATTTATGGCAATATGCACTACTTACATATATACAAACATACATAAACATAAATATCTCCCATTGAGTTTGTAATTAATAATTTTTGAATAATAATTATGCTTTGATATTTATTAATTTCAATTTTAATTATAATTATTATTTTTGCTTATTTTTTGTTGGCTGTAGTTATCAAAAGGCATATATTTGGAAGAGTAATATAGAGCACTCAATAAGAATGCTTAGCACTTTCTGTTAAAATTTGAAATTTCATATAGCCAATGAAGGCAGTCCATTAATAAATTGAAATGTTGTTGTTTTTATGCAAATTTCATTATTTAATTGTTTTTATGTTGGACCGCAAGGCATTTATCTGAAACGTATTTATATCAATATTTTCACTGTGTTTCACAGGCAAGTATATAACAGTGACAAATAAATAGAATTTTTATAAAATTTATATATTTCATTGGTGAAATGTATGCATTTTTATTTCGCTAGTGAAAGTGTAATGAAAGTGACAAACAGAAATGGGTTAGTTGTTAATGTTGTACTTAATAAAAAATATTAAAAATATTTACTAACCACATGGAAACCACAAAATAAACTCATAACCCAAATCAGCAATGACAAAAATATATTTTTAGATACGAGTATAAAAACGGCACTCAAATATATTTTTTTAATCCTTCATCATTTCAACTTTCTCTCCATATGTGAAAAATTAATTTCCGTACTTTTTTATTTAATCCTTCATGTTAAAATTATTTATGTGAGGAGTGCATATGCAAAGAAACCCTAAATGTAGGCAGAGCTTCCACATTTTTATGCAATGTAAATAGAATTAAAAGGTACCTAGTCTACAATTAGGCGCTGTAGTAAATGACAAAATCGGATTAGGTACATGTGAAAGTGGAAATTCTTTTAATGATTAAATCATTTTTCTTTATTTTTTTCATAAATTATTCTTATTTTTGATATTACCAGTATATATGTAACTTACAATATTGAAGCATATTTTTATCAAACTCTTTAGCATTTTTTCTCCAGCGTTGTAGTTCTTTCAGCACTAATATTAGCAAATGAAAAGGAGGAATAAGTCTATATTAAGTATATAAAATACACCGTAAGAGCATAACTTAAAAAATCTGATTTGAAATCTTTTTTGACAAAAATAACTGTTTTGCAAACTTATGCGAGCGCTAAGAAATTGGTTTGACGAATGTACAATATTTTATATTAACGGTGTTCCAAAGACCAGTAGAAAGTGTTTTCACAGTATTTTTCTAATAAAATTCACTAGCAATAGCTTTTTTATCCACGAAAGAAAATCAAGGTAAAACCTCATATATCAAAATAACAATATCTTTAGACGCCTTCTGCATTGCAAATTGTTATAATACCATTCTGAGTTTTCTTGACTGTGAACAGTTTTATTATTAGCAAGGCAAATATTCATGTCTTAGATGCATATTCGATGAATCCTAAATGTAGGCAACGCTTTTGTTTATACAATAAAAATGTATGCTACGAATTGGGCATTTTGGTTAATAATCTTAGAGAGTTTATGAGAACTAATTGAGTTTTTCATAGAAAGCACAAAGACAAAAAAAAATAGTTTGTAGAAAACCAGAAATACAGTAATAATAAAAACACGGAATTTGTTTTCTTAACACTTGGAGTGTAGTACGGGCAAGAAAGCCTGCTTGGAATTGACTACATGAATACAATTTAAAACATATTTTCTGATACAAGAAGTAAAATCGATCTGCACTTTGCACAAAATAAAATAAAAATTTCTATGAAAATGTGAAATTTTGGTCATTTGACAATCATGGCTTCCATATAACGATATTTAAAAAAAAAATACCAGGAAATGATGTTAATTTTACTAAACAAGAATATATATATACATATATGCATTTTTTTAAGAATTTCGTTTTATCTGTCGCAATAGTTTACTATTTCCATTCCAACACTTTTGAATTATTTTTAAAACCACAAAAATGTACAAAAAATATATGAAGCATATATCCTCATAAAAAACCCCAAATTTCGAGTAAAAAAAGGCGTGAATGAAACTCAACAAACAGCCAATACATCATAATAAACAAGAATTAGCAGCGTCCCTCCCACCAATGATGCCACAAACAGTTGCGCTTGTTGACAATTCCCACAAGCTAACACTAAATAGCCAGCGGCAAAATTTAGCGGTATATATTTATTTTACAAAATATATGTATGCAAATATTTATTTTTTATTTGTAACTGCTAAATTTGCTGAGATTTAAATTTGACTTTTTCATGCATTTTTAAATAGAAACCCAAAATTAACAAAAAAGACAAAAAAATATTTAAAACGAGCGTGTTGAGCGACAGTCAGCTTGTGTGACCATTACACTTTTGGTAAAAGTCACACTGACCACAGCATTAAACTGTTGTGGTCGACGCGACCAGCAGGAGTTCTCTGGTTACACGCAACACAGCTATACTGAATTATGCATATATGTACATATGTACATATGTAGGTGTGTATGTATGTATGCTTTGTAAATGTATAAAAAATTTGTAAATATTTACACGCACACACACTCATATATTTGGTGTTTAATTATGACATGGATCGCACACTTTTTATGCGGACAGTTTCTAAAAAAATCTAAAAACAAGAAAAAACGTTAACTTCGGCTGTACCGAAGCTAATATACCCTTCACAGGTGCATTACTTTTAGTAACTATGTGTTTAAGCAAATCTAAAGACGTAAGAAAAAGTAAGTAAAAAAAGACAACATTTTACTAATTCTTTTTAGCCGGGTTGTTTGCTAGAAATATTAAGGTTATGTAGTTAACCGATCTGAACAATTTCTTCGGAGATTATATTATTACCTTAAGCAGTAATCCATGTCAAATTTCGTGAAGATACCACGTCAAATGCGGAAGTTTTCCATACAAGCCATTAATTCCGATCATTCAGTTTGTATGGCAGCTATATGCTATAGTGAACCGATCTGAACAATTTTTTCGGAGATTAAATTATTTCTATGAGCAATAACTCACACCAAATTTTGTGAAGATATGTAGTAAAATGCGGAAGTTTTCCATACAAGCCATTGATTCCGATCGTTCAGTTTGTATGGCAGCTATTTGCTATAGTGAACCGATATTTCTATGTACAATAACTCACACCAAATTTCGTGAAGATATGTGGTAAAATGCGGAAGTTTTCCATACAAGCCATTGATTCCGATCGTTCAGTTTGTATGGCAGCTATATGATATAGTGGTCCGATATCGGCAGTTCCGACAAATGAGCAGCTTCTTGAAGAGAAAATAACATCTGCAAAATTTCAAAACGATATCTTAAAAACTGAAGGATTAGTTCGTATATATACAGACATACAGACAGACGGACATGGCTAAATCGACTCAGTTCAACATAATCTGATCATTTATATTTTTTAAGAGCTTGATAACTTTTTAAAAAAAAAAAACGCATAAAATTTGCAAAATCTCATCGGTTCTTTATTTGAAACGTTAGATTGGTTCATGACATTTACTTTTTGAAGATAATTTCATTTAAATGTTGACCGCGGCTGCGTCTTAGGTGGTCCATTCGGAAAGTCCAATTTTGGGCAACTTTTTCGAGCATTTCGGCCGGAATAGCCCGAATTTCTTCGGAAATGTTGTCTTCCAAAGCTGGAATAGTTGCTGGCTTATTTCTGTAGACTTTAGACTTGACGTAGCCCCACAAAAAATAGTCTAAAGGCGTTAAATCGCATGATCTTGGTGGCCAACTTACGGGTCCATTTCTTGAGATGAATTGTTCTCCGAAGTTTTCCTCAAAATGGCCATAGAATCGCGAGCTGTGTGGCATGTAGCGCCATCTTGTTGAAACCACATGTCAACCAAGTTCAGTTCTTCCATTTTTGGCAACAAAAAGTTTGTTAGCATCGAACGATAGCGATCGCCATTCACCGTAACGTTGCGTCCAACAGCATCTTTGAAAAAATACGGTCCAATGATTCCACCAGCGTACAAACCACACCAAACAGTGCATTTTTCGGGATGCATGGGCAGTTCTTGAACGGCTTCTGGTTGCTCTTCACCCCAAATGCGGCAATTTTGCTTATTTACGTAGCCATTCAACCAGAAATGAGCCTCATCGCTGAACAAAATTTGTCGATAAAAAATTTTCGAACCGAACACTGATTTTGGTAATAAAATTCAATGATTTGCAAGCGTTGCTCGTTAGTAAGTCTATTCATGATGAAATGTCAAAGCATACTGAGCATCTTTCTCTTTGACACCATGTCTGAAATCCCACGTGATCTGTCAAATACTAATGCATGAAAATCCTAACCTCAAAAAAATCACAATCTTCCTTCTGGGTGTTACAAACTTCGTGACAATACTTAATATACCCTGTTCTGGGTATAAATATATTTCAAAAAATTAAAAAAAAAAATCTATAAAAAAATCTATAAAAAATTCTGAACAAAATCTAAAAAACTTAAAAAATTTTGACAAAATTCTATAAAAAATAAAAAAAACGATCTAAAAAAAATGTATAAAAACAAATTTCCGAAAATATGTCTAAATAAATTCTAAAAAATTCTGAAATTATTCTGAAAAAAATTTAAAAAAAAATTAAAACAAATTGCATATCGATATGTTTGAATAGGATTTTATGTATTTATATATGTACGACTATTTGATTGCCTAAATTTTAGCTGAATTTCATTAGACCTCCCATCCATTATGTATTCACCGCGCTTAATATTCATCACAATTCCCATTATGCTTATTATTTTGAATTATTTGTGCATCGTTAGTTATTATTATTATTTTTTCATTTCGCATAATTTGTGGCAATGCATGTACGACAATAATTTATGGCATATACGCAGAGAAATTATCACCAATTTCATTTTCATTTTGTTTTTGTAATATTATTTATTTTTTTTTCATTATTTATTATTTATTTATTTTTTTTAATATTATTTCTACTTTTTAAAACCACCAACGCGCGTACGCACACACGCTTACATGCTACATTTACTATTGTCTACTTTATGGCGCTTCCGCTTTTTTGTGTGACGCTTGACCACAGATCGCAGCGTTGACAGAACAATGCAAGTGCGAGCGTACACACAAAGACACGCACACGCATGCAAACAATTGCAATGAAACGGCAGGAACAATTAAATTAAGTGCCATCATTTAAATGTTTTATTATGTGTGATGGTGACACCCACACGCCAACGCACAGAAACACATACACACGCACATGCAAGCGCGCAAACGCTGCCACACTCTATTTGCGGGTTAATATGATTAAGTGCGACGCATGACGAAGGCAAAAAACAAAACACACAACGCGACCAACAACCAACAACCAACGGATGACAGCTTCAGCGCACAATTGTCTCACATACATATATACATGAATATACACACACACATATGTATGTATATATTTGTTTGCGTTGTTTTTTGTTTTCGCTTGTTTTTGCCATTTTCATTTGTTACATGAAAAATTAGCAGGACATTGTGTACGCGCTCGCTGGGGACCGTTGCTGGCTGGCTGCCTGGCCGTTGTCATTATTGCGTCGCTGCAAATTGAACGGCGAAAACGGTGGAAAAGCAACAACAGCAAAGGCAACGGCAGCAGCAGCAGCAAGTCGTGCGACATTAAAAAGCTCCAATTAAAGGCGCGAGCGGCATGGCATGAAGACAATGGCGCGTCGGCTGTTAATCACGTAAGACCGGTTAATTAAAAAGAAGTCAATTGTGTTTGTTTACAGATTGCCGTTTAATAAGTGTGGCGTTGCGTACGCGTACAGTTGTGTGCTTAAAAGTGTGTGTCTGCGTGTGTGTTGAAGCAGAAAAAAGCTCACAGCTGATGCAAATTTATGAATGTGAATTGATTATTGTATTTATCCGAACATTTATCGGATTATCGATTTTGTGAAAAATAATTCAAGTTCAAGTTGTAAGTATTTTGAAGACAACATATTCAGCTAATTTAAATTCTTTCATCAAAAAAAAAATCTGTGAGGGTTAGGAGAGGTTTGTGTTCTCACAAAATAACTTTAAAAAATAAAATAGAAATCCGAAATATTCGAAAATATTGGAAATACCTTTTCACAAAAAAATTAAAATACAAAAAATCGAAAATATTAAATTTAGTTTTTTTAAAGATATTTTATGAGAACACAAATCCTCACCAGTTCCCGATGCTGCATTGCTCATATATACAATGGTAGTTTTTAATACAAATTTTTCTCAATTTCATTACAATCGCCACAGAGCATTTCATGTTGATCCAAATAAATTAAAAAAAAAGTTTTACAAAACAAAAAATTTAATTTATATCCAGTAAAATCATACCAATCATTCGAATCCCCAAGTGTCTTAACACAAGAATTTCAGTAAAAAGTGTTAGCTAAGCGATTTCCGATCAACAAGTGTGGAAGAATAAATGCTCTCAATTTTTTTATTTCTTTCTCTGGGACCTTAGACCCAGTTTAACAATTTTTTACTTCTCATATGAATATTGTTGGTTATAGCAGCTAAATATTATGTAAACCACAAATCACTTATCTATTTTAAACA
Source organism: Zeugodacus tau (assembly GCA_031772095.1). Lineage (NCBI taxonomy): Eukaryota > Metazoa > Arthropoda > Insecta > Diptera > Tephritidae > Zeugodacus > Zeugodacus tau. The sequence continues at coordinate 83,171,368 of CM062649.1, forward strand.
TATTTCATGTACACACAACGGCCCAAAAGTCTATTTTAATTATATCTTTCACATTCTGTTCTCAGTGAATAATTTTAATAAACCAATATAAAAAGTGAAAATAATATGCCCAAATCCAAGCTCGACTAATGTAAAGTTGCATTTCTTTTAATCAGCATACATTTAAATTTAAAATGCCACTCAGAATTATACTTGGAAGCCTATCAGAAAGAATTAAGATCAATTAACAAGAATGAGGCCAACGTGTGCTTTTATGCTGACTTGTGTGTTGGTTTGAGTTTATGGAATTAACCTGTTATTAAAAAGAAATATTAATAAAATCCATTTATGTGTCTTATTGTAAAACTTGACAGTGGCCAAAAGTGGAAGTGTCAGGAAAAATGCAAATAATTGTTGATAATAATAGAGGTAGCATAAATTTGATTTTCTAACACTTAAAGATATCAATATCGTGAAATAAAAAATATTTATTTTTATATCATAAAACCCGGACTACTCAAAATTTACCTAAAATAAAAAAAAAATAAAAAATTATTTTATCTAAAAATATTTAGCGGTTTTTGATAATTTTATAAGTTTTTACAATTTTTTCAAAACAATTCTTGTGTTTTTTATAGTAAATGTTACTATTTCTTAATATAAGCATCCAAGTTTTAATCAGAAACATAATAAGTCCTTTCAAAGTCAGTATTTAAATTGCTCATCACTCAACAGACAATGAGATTTCTCAATTAAAATTTTGGAAAATAAATTTTTTCTCTATTACCTGGGGTATTACACGAACCAAGCTTTCACGGAATTTCTTTCAGATTTTTAAATTTTTTTTTAAGTCAAAGCCAAAGAAAGAACATAGATGAGTAACTTGGATGGCGATTCAGTTATTGTAAAAAATTACAACTTCGCCTCCACTTCAATAAGTGGAACTTCCTTAACCACTCAAATCACATTGATTTTTTTTTTAATTTCATTCAAAATCACTAATAACGAGTGAGAGATCACGACGAGATATATTTTTGGATAAAACATTTGAATTTAACAGAAATTGTTATCGCATCTCACTTTCACCTATTTGAAAGAACGTGGAATCCAAAAAATCACACATTGACTGTAAATTGGCCAGACTTGAAATTACTTTTTCGATATTGGCAGTGAAAGTAACGGTTGGGATAAAAAGATAACCTAAATAAATACATAAATATAATTAATAGTTCAACTCATATGTTTTTATATAAATTCGATGAAATCCTAAATGTAGACAACAGTTTTATAGCTATTTTGTAAAAAAAAACTATTTCAAAGAATATAGAATTTAAAAATTAACAGATTGCCTATAAAGTTTCTGCAGTTCACAAATATTTCTTCGAAATTATTGGTAGAATTATCGTTGGAGACGAACAGATGTTGAGTTAACTAAATCCATATAAATTATTGTTGAACTAATATTTTTTGGAAATGTATATTCGGGGATATCCGAAATGTAGGCAACATTTTTTTTTTATTTTTGTTGTATAGTTGTTTTTACAATTTTGACAAATTGGATTAATTTTATTTATCTTTCTTAGCTATTACTTCTAAGTAATAAGGTCTAAAAGACCCTTTCCGTCATGCACATATGTGATATTATTATTGAGTTCATTTAATATAAATTTTGTACATCAGTACTCTGTGTACTGAATAAAATTTATAATAAAATATTCTATTAAAACACAATTTTTAGAACCATTAGTTGTTCCATGTTTAGAATGTGAAAAATATCCCTAATCATTTCAATGCAAATTTTGCAAATTTTTATCATGAGTATTTCATTTAAAAGCCTTTTTTCCAGGGACCGTAACTCTTATGACTTTTATCAAAAAAATCAAAAAATAAGAGTTATTTTTGATTTTTATATATTTAGATCAAAAATAAAAGTTATTTTCGATTTTTATTTTTTTAGATCAAAAAATAAGAATTTTTTTTGATTTTTATATTTTTAAATCAATAAAATAATCAATAATAAAATTAACTTTTATTTTGGTCTAAATATATAAAAATAAAATTTAAAAATCATACAATATTTCGCATATTGTTCACCTAAAAATCATGATAGTGTAATCAAAACTTTTCTACGATGTTCCTGTATGTATTATTTTTTTTATTAAAAATTGTAAAATAACTCTTATTTCCGGTCCCTGCTTTTTTCAAAACTCACCTACAAAAATTTAAAATTCTAAGCTTAAGCCTAAAACCTTAGACACCAGCCACAAAGTATGCTTTATCTATTAAATCACCATTTGCGCCTTTTTTGCATTATCTCCCAAGCATGCACTTCAAACACTCTGCACATAAACACTAAAGACATAAGCACCAAATAAGTATGCCTCCTTGCCTTTACTATCCAATGCAATCAATCTATTAATTAAAGTGTTTTACGAACTCTCAGCTGTAATAAAGCACAGCAGTAAATAGCACACAACAGATGAAGAAGAAGAAGAGGAAAAGGAAAAGGCAACAACAACACAAACAGTAATAGCAACAGCTACAGTTTCACTTACCCGAATCGACAAAAAGTAAATGCAAAAGTTTCGCAAAATAAAAGAAAAACTACTACAAAAACAACAAAGACAACAGCGACACTCACCAGCTCAGTTCAGTTTAGTTTAGTTCAGCAGCTTTTGTGTCGGTTATAAGTATGTAGTATTGTAGTTTTCATGGAATTTTCCACAGAGACGCAGGTTAATATTTAAGTTGCGAAGTTCACCTGTTGTTTAGCGTTTACACTGCTTGTGTTTTGCACGCTTTTGCACTAAATTTGTTTTCTTTTTTGTTGTTGTTATAATTTTTGTTTTTATTTTGTTTTTACTTTTTTGCTTTTATTTTTTTTATTTTTGTTTTTGTTTTTTCCTTTCGCACTTGCTTTCAGTACCTCTGCAACATTTTCTTTTGTCACTTCATTTGCGGATATGTTTGGCTGTTTTGTCAGCGTAAATAGTCAGCAAATAAAAGTTGCAGAAGCTACTCACGGCATAACAAGTAGTTTACACTCTAGTGTGGAGATGATATAGTTTAATTTTTGTTGTTGTTGTTTTCTAACTGCGAAAATTTATTTATTTATTTATTTACTGAGTTTAAATTATTTGATTTATTTGTGAAAAGTCGTTTTGTTAGTTGCTGTGAATTATTTAAATTGCAGCGTTGCATACTTTTAGGCGCTTTGGCGCTTACTTGCGCATAAATTAAAGCACGTCAGCGTATGCCAAGTGTAAATAATTCAATTTACACGCACACGCACTACAAATGGCAACAATAACAAAAACAAAAGCCTGCTAGTCAGCTAGTTGCCTATGTCTTAGTGTTAGTGCGTACTAGCGCCTTTTAGTATGCTAAGCTTGCCACCAGCGTATCCTTAAAAAAGCGCACGAATGAGCTGGCGAAAATGAAAAACGAATTGAATTATGGCGTAAATTGTGAAAATATGCGTGCCAAGACAGCGCGCGAAGCAGCAACAACAAGGAAATGAAAAAAAAAAAATTAAAAAAAAATATTTCAGATACAAAACACAAGCGCCAGGCGAGTGCTCCTTTTTTATTTTTATTATTTATTTTTGTTGTTTTTTTTTGTTTTTATTTTTTATTTTTATTTTTTTGTTGTTTTTATTTTTTGTTTCTTATTCTTATTTTTGTCTTTGTGCAGCTTGCTGTTAGTGTTGTTGCATCGTTAAATCAGCAACACAAATTCTGTTGGCTCATGAAAAATTCACTGCAACACAACGCACACACACACACACATACGCGCCTCGAACAGCGCGTTTAACAACAATTTCGTAGCTAGTTGTATTTAATGTACAGTTAAACACATACATATATACCGCTATGTATGTTAGTAGGTCTATGCGTTTGCTTGCGCTAAATCAGTGATAACTACTTTGTCGAATTGGAGCACTCATACGCCCTGTACAACCGCGTTTTCACTAGGCGCTGCCTGGTTGTGTTTTTGTTTTTGTAATTTGTATTTGTTAGCGCGTTAATTTGATTGTACAATTGTTGCTATTATGTATGCATATAAGAATGTAAGCTAATAAAACGCGACGCAACACGAAAAACTCAAGGAAAATACGAAATTTCTGTTAGACGCTTGTACGGATATATTCATACATATAAGTGACTGTGAGTGTTTTCTAAGCCAGCTGATAATTTTTCTAATTTTTACTTGCCACTGAAGTTGTGAAGTTGCTAATACATTTATGCTATATTACTAACGGAAATAACACGCTTCACTTTTAATGCGTACCGCTTGCTCTTAGCAATATTTAACACTTTCGTTTGAGCGTTTTCCCAACCACCACTTAGCAATTAATAGTTGTAATTAATTGTAATTAAAGTAATTATAACAGTGTAGCGCATCACACACACACGCTTACTGCGTCTCACTTGACTGCACTCACGTATTTATTTAGCATACACGCACGCACTCACGCACCAACACATACGCATACATGCGTGTGACCGAGTAAATTTTTTTTGTTTTTTTTTTTTTTGGAAATGCCGTACTTATTGAAAATCTCTAAACACTAAAGCGTTAATATTTTGCATTCAAACGCGTACAAGCGACGTTTTCGACACTAACAATCGCAACGTTCCGGCGTGAATGAGCCACGGCTGCTCAGCAACCAACAATTTCCGCGCAACTTCGTGTCGAGCCGATCGAACGAAAGGACAAGCAGTCGCTTTACGATGTGCGCTCGGTATGTTCGTGCAAATATGTTGGAGTCGTCGTGCGAGTAGTGGAAATGTTCGTCATACAAACATACATATATAACACGCATGAAAACAACAACAACAACAAAATACAACACGCAATTGTCGTAGTCGTTCTCGTTCTCGTCTTCGTCGTACTTGTTTTTGTTATCGTTGTTGTTATTTTCACTGTTTTGTTTTTGTTAACATCGTCGTTCGCATTGAGTCTGACGATGAGTTTAAGAGCGACAAAACCGACAGGATGAAAAACTGAGCACAGCAGCTTAGTTGTAAATGCCAAAATGCCAAAACTGCAATCCGTTGGATAACACACGAAGAAAATGTTCTGCGAGCCAACGAACATATTTGCTTGTTGTTGTTGTTATCGTTTTACATTTACAGTTACTCAACACGCATTCGGTGTGAAGCAGGTTCGACCAATTCCGGTCGTTAACGAATGGCTATAACTATAACGGTACATATGTACGAGTATGCACGAGCGTCATGCAGTAGAGACACAAGCGTACCGCAAGCATACCCAAAATCCGCTACCAACTTCACTTGCACTCTCCAACGCAAACAAACGCAGGGAAGTTTATATATATGTATGTATGTGTGTGTGTAATGTGGTGTATTCGTATAATGGCAGTGACCTGACACACTAGCGAATGCGGTGCTACTCCTGCTGCTGACGTACGAGCGAGGGCTGGCTAGCTATTAACTGAGGGCGCAGCAACGACAACGAAATGTGCAGGGAAAATCTCAATCTCAATTTGCCAAAGTAGATAATCTCTCGTTATAAGCCATGGCTTACATACAAACATATATACTTACATACATACATACATACATACATATATACATATTTACATACATACATACATTTATATATATATATAGATATATAAAAGTCTTCCTACAATCGTATGTGGGATTATGGTATGGCGCTAAGACACCTGTTCCGACCGCCAATGCATTAGAATTGCAACTAACTACCAATACCCCTCACCACTCAGCTTTTCTTATAACTACAACTAAGACTACCTTTAAGAGTCTCGCTACAAGTTTCTACATTTCATTTCTTGCACTATTAAACCGGCTTTACCGTTACGTCTAACGTAATTTCGCTATTTTACACTACCGCCTAACGTGTGGCAACCATTCGCTTTCAATTGACCGTCGACACTGATTTGCGATTTCAGTTTCGCACTGCGTATGGCACTCGTTGATGCAACAGTTTGAAAATGGCCAAGAAGGCAGTGAGGCGGGGACACACCGAAGTTGAACTGTGTCAGCAGCAGCCGAAACTTAAGCGAGAGAGAATGAGAGTGAGTGAGAATGCGTAAAACGCGAACTGAACTCAACACAGCTCAGAGAAACGCAATGAGAGAGAGACGTTACTCACGCTATTACCCTTCAAAGGGCAAAGCAAATAGTGTGGCATACTTACAAGCGCGCATTTTGATTTTTCTTGTGTGTGGTGAATTTTAGTAACTCCACTAGTGGAGTTAACAGCGGTTGAAGTGAAGTGAAGAAATATTTACAAAGGTTGTTGAACAGCGCTGCAGTTGGTGCAGTATATATAGATGGGGTTTGCATTTTTCTTAGTTTTACCAGTGCCCGTGAGTTTGTTGCAATGTAGAGCTTGCAAGAGAAAGGTCATTAAATCTCAGTTTTTTTTTATCATAGAGCATAATTAGTAAAACTGGCTTTACATAATTATCTCAATGACCTTGTTTTGGCAACGTTATAGGCTAACATACAAAAAGGTTTACTTCATACACCTAACATATTTACAGATATCCCAAATACCGCCGACTGCATTTTTTATGGTAAGACGAAGGATTACGCTTTAATACTATACAATTTAATCAGAGAGAATTATTTGATTTGAAAATAATTTCAACCGTATATTATTATTATATTATTTTCGTTAACTTAACTTTGTCATCTTGTGCATTTAAAATAACCCTAAATGTAGGCAACGTTTAATTTTGTCTTTCCTTAATAGTAAACCAAATTCAATTTTTAAATGTTTTGAAACACCTACCTACATTGACACCGAAGTGGTGTAGTAGTTGAGGTTACGAACATCTACTATGAACGAAGGACTTTTTTAGAGCCGACAAAAAATTAATAGCCTGCAAGTCGATATTTTTTCTGATATGAAAAAAACTACTCATAAAATCTCTCAGTCCTTCCACTTTAAGAGGGATGCAAGCCTTAAATCGACTCCCTCGATTTGATGACTTCAAGGCGCACTATACACTTGGAAGAACAAACTCGACCATATATCTAGTTTTAATATATGTCCCTATATATTACAAACAGCAGATTCTGAAGGATGTCGAAATTCATCAAATACTTCTTTTAATATCAATAAACCATACACTTCATAATAAATTCAGATTCACCCTAAATGTAGGCAACGATTTCTTTTGATACTTATAGAAGCAAAGTTTTATATATTATCTAATAACAAACGGCTCATTATATTAATAGAAGGAAGACATTTATAGTAAAGAGCATAGTTTCTACTTAGCATGCATAACTTTCCTCTGATCCTAAACAGCTTTGGGAGATAAGATAATAAAGGAGATTATTATAAAAACTTTCTTATTTACAGAAATAATTCATATTTTCCAAAAAAATATCTTACAACTAATACATTGCTAGTTGAGATTCAAGCTACCATTAAACTGACCTTTAATTGCCCTGCATTTGCATTCAACTTGAGTGTAAAGCACTCAGCGAACATAAAAATGTTAGCAAATCCCAATAAACTCAATTCAAATCTTAAACATGAGTGAAGAGACAACGAATGTTAATAAAAATGAACTGAGATTCCATAAATATTCTCTTCGTTTACAGCAAGCAGTTAACAGTTACAGTTGCTCAGGAGAATATTAATGTTATTAGCATTTGCTGTCACATTAACAGCACTGTTCATTTAACAGTCACAGAGCAACCATTAAATTATTTACGATATTAAGTGTATCGTAAAACTTACTACTCCTTTAGATAAACGCAAAGCTAAAAAATATAAAGGAAATTTTCTCTTCAGCAACAATTTGACTCTTTTTAATGCTAAAAGCTACAGTTAAAATATATATTTAAAATAATAAGTAATGTTAAGTTAAAAGTAACTATTTTTAGTGATAACTAGTGGAGCTTTTATTATTATAAATTTATAAAGTAAGCTAAGTAAATAATTATAATACGAAGTATCAAGAACAAAGTAATGAACTACATTATTTAAATTACTACAAATAGTTTGGATATTCGTATTGTAGATGACGTGACAAAGACTTTACCATAGAGTTTACCATAGTATATAACAGGGAAGTCTATGAATTGAGGAGAATGAAATATTTATTAACTGTTTCCAATAATGGATGAACACTGTTAAATGTATTTCAAATGAGAATCAATTTATCCATAGTTTAACTTTACTCGTAATCTACATATTAACATTTACACCATTTCTATGTATAAAATTATCTTATAAGAACTCAAAGTAGTGATGAGCGATATTTCACTACCGGTGATTTTTTCACTGTGATTGAAAAATCACATATAGCAACTGTGATAAATTTTTGTAAATATCAGCGATTTACAATCGCAGTTCAGTAATTTGAGTTCGATCACAGTAGCTATAGAGAAGTTCAGTGTTTTTGTTCGATCGCAGTACATATACGAGTTCAGTAATTCTAATTCGATCTCTGTAACAGTAACAGTTCAGTGATTCTAATTCGATCACTGTAGCAATAGCAGTTTAGTGATTCTAATTCGATCACTATAGCAATAGCAGTTCGAAAAGTAACAATCACTGTTCAGTAGCAATACCAGTTCGAAAGTATCAATATCAGTTCGGTAACAATATCAGTTCGAAAGTAGCAATCACAGTTCAGTACCAATATCAGTTCGAAAGGAGCAATCACTGTTTAGTAACAATATCAGTTCGAAAGTAGCAATCACAGTTTAGTAACAATATCAGTTCGAAAGTAGCAATCACTGTTTAGTAACAATATCAGTTCGAAAGTAGCAATCACTGTTCAGTGATCACAGTAGAAATTTTAGTTGTGATTTTAATAATTTTGGGTGCGGTGATTACAAAAGCAGTTAAATGTACCTAAAATGTATTAATTAATTAATTGTGATTACAAAAACAGGTAAATTTTGGATATTGTTAAAATTAATATAAATGTATATGTTAAAAATTAAAAAAAAAAAAAATGTGGAGTATAAATTCTCATAAATTCGTTTTTTTTATTGTGATCACAATAGCAATATAAAATCACAGTGATTTAAAAGTAGCAATCACTGAAATCACAGTGATTCAAAAATAGCAATATCGCTCATCACTAACTCAAAGCCACCACTGTTTTAACAGTCTGTATTTTAACACTGAAAGGTAACATAGTACGTATACCAAGAAATTGTTGCTTTATAAAGTATCTCGTATCTCGTATTTTCTTCAGCTGAAAAGCTTATGTAGTTGTTACATACAAATTAGACAGAAAAAACTATTTTTATCGTACGATATTACGAAATTATCTGCTTTCTCCCCTCAAGTCTACGATAGTTCGCATTTATACCATAGCGGAGCTTTCTGTCGATAGGGCACAGAACTAAAAATCGTAATTTTAATATTGAAATTTAAGGTGAATAACCATATGCCGTCTTTTTAATGCTTCCCAGAATGTCGAACTTTGTTTTTGCCGTTTTGAAGAGAGCAAGAAACGTCTGTAAAGCCTTAACTACCAACAATCAATTATGTATATGGAATATTAAGAAAAGATTTTACTATTTAATATCATTTCTCTATGTCATTTCATAATGCTGTACATTTCAAGGTCTGAATCGTTTATTTCTTTATATTAATATTAAAACTGAATATGAAAGAAATAGGTGGTAAATACGGTATATATAAATACATTTTGACCGCAGCGCCATCTATTGAGTAGATTTCCATTCCGAATATGAACATAAACCAAAAATGCTACGAACTTCTCTACGAAATATGTAGGACAGATTTATAAAAGCAGTCAAAAAATTTCGAAAAAAAAAGTTCACCATCGATATGCTCTTAGAGAACAACCGAATCCTTTGTTTTGAGAAAGTTAACCAGAAAACATATGTATATTTCCGAAAGTCTTCCGCCTAGTCTATGGCTTTAAGAAAGTACTAATAAAAACTAAAGCACTTACAAGATTTATATTAAAGGTTGAAACAGCTATCATATTATAACGAGCTTAAAATATTAAGTTAAATAATAACGTCTCTTACAGTGAAAACCCATAGAGGGTTCTCAAGTTTTAGCTGAAGATACGCGTCTATCCAATACCCACATTGAAAACACCTAGAATGTCCGCGAATCATCTCCTTATCAATTCTTTTGAATAATTTTAGCTCTTTTTTCATCCGATAGAGAAGAAGAATAGTTTTTGCGAAAGTACCAGGTACCAGATAAACTTTGAAACTCTATGTTAAAGAGGGAAACTTAGAGGAGCTCCATATTTCCAACCTTTAAATGATTCTCAACAATAATCCAAATTCGTGCACACACTTGAAGAGTCTGTTGAAAATAAAAATAGAAACACTACAACTGAGAGGAAATGAATATTTATTATGGCTTAAACAGCATTTTTCGCGCTGTTATTACTTTACGCTTTACAACGCCATTTTGGTCATTATACGAACACGTTTTGGCGCTTCGCTTTTAAGCGTTTTTCTTGTTGTTGTTGTTGCCGCGTTTTCCCACCAAATGCAAACGCTTTGAGTTCATCCTCCTTTGTCGCTATGTTGATGTTACTTTTTGTTGTTTATTGCTCTGGATTTGTATTTGTTTATTTTGCGTTTTTTTATTATGTTTCTAGTTTTCTTCTTCGTTTTTTACCGTAATTTTTTTCAACGCTTTTAAATGTTTTCATTACACATTTTGTATGTGTTGTTGTTGTTGCGCTCCTGCTGTTATCGTTGGTCATTATTGTAGTCACCGCTGTGTTTTTTGCTTTTGTTCTTGTTGTTGTCATTGACGCCATCTCGATTTATTTAGCTGAACGCGAGTGGACTTGGAATGCTTGGAAATTGTAGTGTGAGTGTGAGGGGGAAACGCGGTTTTTTTTATATATTTTTATTATGCGCCCTACAAAGCTCGCGGTACGGTATATGCTTGCAAAAAAAATAAAACTTTGAAGTTCTTTATCTTTCTTGGATCTACAACCTCAGTTTAGAGCATCAGTTTAATATTTTCTATGAATGCCTTTTAAGTAACTCGTAGAATCAGAAATAAAGACCAATCTCTCGTATTTCTTTCAAAAATTATCACATTAGAGGTGTGTGGCTTTGATGTAAGGGGCTCGCTCCTAAATGTAGGCAACGTTTCGGGGTTTTGATTGTTGTCTGAGATATATATATATGGTATATATATCGCATACTCTTATCCGAATCACTTTCGCATGAGAAATGAGATTGTCATTCTAGAGCTATTGCTGTAAAAAAAACTCAATATCGAATATAAGTACATAGATATAAAACATTGCCTACATTTAGGGTTAGAATGTAATTTTATTATAATTTAATCTAAGGAATAGTAAATAATAGCATTTGTCAATCAAAAAAAGTTACTTTCTTTATAAAACCCTTGATATAAAAAGCATTTAAGCCTAAATGTATACTACATTTATACAAAATACTCTAACAGACCCATATACTATTCAGTAGCGTAAATTTTTAAAATTTCTGGCCGCGCCGAAACTCGTATTACTTATGGTAAGCGTGTTTACTGCGCTATTTATAATAACTGTTAAAGTCGACAAACATACACATTACTTTGAAATGGTGTATACAATATACTGCTACAGTTCCTCCACGGAGGATGCTACAAAAAAAATAAAATTCAAATAAAAAATTCAAACAAAGTGTACGCTGCTGGACCGCATGGCAAATGAATGTGTGGCGCATGAACACGCTCTTCACACACAATCGTCATTTTCATTGCTTTCGCCAGTGAAATTTATTGATAATTTATTTTGACATTTGTGGTTTGTGATTGTCATTATTGTCTTTATTTTAATTTTTTATTGTCTTGTACACTCCACCCACTTGACGTTTGGCTGATTTAATGGGCGTGTTCGTGCTGCCCTCCGACGCTAACACAACAGGCAACAACAACAACGCGGACACAGTAATTTCCATTCATTTATGGCTCACGCTTCTGCGAGTGCGTTGTGATTTCATCGACATTGGTTCGTTCGTTGTCAATCTCCGTTATCGCTCATTTACCAACTTTAAGCATTGCACTCGGGCCCTCCTGCTGCAAACTCTCGGACTCTCCGGCATGCTGATGCTGTGTGTAATGTGATTTTTTATTGACTTGTTTTTCGTTCCCGTCAATTGTTTTGTGTAATTTATTCTCATAATTTGCATAGAAAAATATTGGCAAACAGTTTTACGAACTCCATCCCGCGGCATAACAAACACGCCGCAGTTGGCGGTGGTTGGCGGTGGTGGACTGAGTGGTGTGTGAGAATGAGTGTACAAGATTTTGCATAATGTATGTATGTGGCGGAGAGAGTGGTCTAAAAAAGTGAAACCCGAAATACATTTTTATTTACTTAAGTGAAATCGAAAAGTGCATTTGTTGCGTCATGCGGCCAAGTTTTGGCGACGGCGCATCTAAATTAGAATCTTCCAGTGTCTCTTGAGTAAAGAGGAATACAAATATAAGTTCTTTTAAAGATAAGATTGAGACATGTACTATAGGATTCCCACATAGAAAATAATTAATAAAGTATGTAAGTAATTGAAGATGGTTCAATATAACCTTTAACTATTCCATCTTAGGATTTGCGAAATTTAAATATAGTCAATACCAAAGGGTATTTTCTTCGAGAAACTCAGAAATTTAAGAAACTGTTTTAAAACATCAAGAAAGCCGAAGCTTATTTACATCTCGACCCTTTGGTAAGAGTTCGGGCACTGTCTTTATCGTTAAACCTCGTACTAAACTTACAAGTTTTAGGTTATATTTTTCATATTGACTACCATAACCCTAACTCACCAAGTGATAGATAATCTTGAGAAGTATAAGATGCGCCGTTATTTAATTAGTAAAGCGACTGGTTTTGTAGAAAAGGAAGTATTAAGTAGAAAGGCTTGGTATCCTCCTATTAATATTTACAGAATTAGAGTGATATCTCTCTTCACTAGATTGATTAAGTTTAGGATTTCAAAACATAAAACAACATCTTGGGCACTAATGGAGACTCTATCCGCTGTGATATTACAAAGTCTCACGGCGTAAGATCATGCAAAGAGGCAATCAAGAGACTACTAGACGCAATATTGGTTAATATTATCTGGGTATCTGGTCATATAGGTATTAGAAAGATGAAAAGGTGCTCTCTCAAACACTGCCTAAAGCAATGAATGCTAGAAGAATACCCCATGTCTTGGAACAACACGGTCACAACACAAAATTACTGTTGAGACAAATCGGACAGACAAAAAAAATCTACTTTTGAGTAAGAGAGACCTAAGAAAACTTAAAACGGGACACTTACCTCTAAGATGTCAATTGCAGAGAGTTGGTATAGTAGAATAGGCAGAATGTTATGTACTAGGGTCTCATCATTGGTTAAGAAGGGATACTTTTCGCGGATCCCAATACTCTAACCTAAGAATAATTGGGCAGATAGGGTGGAATTTCAACAAATCTAATGAGTTATTTAGGTCACACTTATTAGGGTAACTTTGGGGAGCACACGCCTAATGATGGGCTAAGTGCCGCCGCTTGCAGTCCGTCTCCCTCTTCAACCAATCAGCCACTCTGACTCATCCAAAATCATTTTGAGAATAGTAGTAAAAGTATTGTAAAGTTTGTTACCTTGTATAGATTCTACGACACCGATCTACATATATTAGCACTATTATCTTTCTTATGAGAAAAATCTTACTTCCACTTACTACATCATTAATTTAGGCACAAAGTTTCGAAGTATTAAAATATCTTCAGGTGCCTAAATGTGCCTTTGAGCCTAAATGTAAGCAACATATTTATTCTATACTAACAAAAAATGCTGGAGCAAAGACTAGACACAAAAATAAAACAAATTTTATACTAAAATACAACAAAAAAGTATTATATTCCTAACAAAATTATTGCATTACATTTTAATAAAAAAATTTCCCCCACCTGACATTAAATCTTACGATCAATATTACCCACTTTAGTGACGTCTTCGTAGTAAAAAAAACTCTTGCATTCATTACATTTTCTCATGCAAAACTGACTTTATTAAATTGTTATCATTGACTAAACACTAAACAAAAACTGATTTGACCCCTCAAAATAACCCAGCTACAATACCAACAGATTTTGTTAAATTAATTAAAAACTCTATCTCACGTCATTGTGAGATTAAATTAAAAGCTCGAAATAACCAAAAACTAATATAATACAATGATGGAGGGCAAGAAGGCGTGAGTTATGTATGAATATGCAATGGGTGTATGAGTGTTACTGTGGGCAAAAAGGTCCTGAGACACATACTGGCATACAATTGCACGCACATATGCGAACGTGCCAACGGTCTGTATGTATATATGTACATATGTGCGTGTGTGTTGGTGTGCGGTGCAGTGTAATTCCTAAATTGGTCTGAGTGAATGGAAGAAATCCGCTGCAGGAGCAGCGTAATCAGCAAGCACTGGAGCGCACTAAATGCATTTCATCAAAGACGCCGGCATCGCCTGGTGACACATACCAACCAACGCAACACAACACAACAGCATACATACAAACACACACACGCACATAAGAAAGCATACAAATGCAAGTAAAAGCAATTTTGCATATTATAATTTTCGAGATGTTTCATGCATAACCTCATATGCGCATATGTGTGCAACACACATACTTCCATACTCATATTCGTAAAAGTGTGCGTGTGTGTGTGTCTAAGGTGCCAACAACTTTGCAATGGAGTATGCAGCATTTTAGTTTTACACTGGCTTCATTCCCCTATTATTTTTGTGCCGCCAAGTTTACTTCGCAACTTAAGGCACACTGCACAATAAATACACACAAACACACACAAGCGTAGATAAACCTTGCCTCGCTCATGAGGGGCGTCAGTTTATATTTTGGCATAACTACTTGCATAAGTTGTTGTGCATTTACAGTGAAACATCATGTGTGTGTACATATCGCTGGATGGCCAGTTGGAAGTGATTAAGTGATACTATGAATCTATCGCTTTTTCGGTTTGCAACACTATTATATAAAAAAAAAATATTTTTCTTAAATAATTTTGCTCTGATATAGTGGTAGTATATAGCAAATATTGCTCTGATTTCTAAATCCGGCTCTCTGCATCCATTTTTTATGTCCTACAGGGTCAATTTTGTTCACTATCGCGCTTTTATGGGCCATTCCAATAATGATTGATACTGAAACTAGAAGCTTTTGCAAATGATCAAAGGAATTTTCGGTCTTTTATAGAAATAAATGAAATATTATTTTCTGTTAATTTCAGCAAGAACTTTTGGAATAAGTTCGATTTTAAGAATTTAACTAAACTACAAGCATATTTGATCGAACAAATGAATCGGGATAAGAGAGTCGAGTATAGTCGCTACTCAGTTATGCTATTACAGTTTGTTTTGGTGAAACACTTCCGTGTTCAAAAATATCAGAAATTGTAAAATTTAAATATTTTAAATTTAGAATGTCACTAAAATTAGACGTAGCAGCCGCTAAGGTGAGATGTGTTTTTATGAGCTTGGCGATTTTCGTTTGTTAAAAGCTTATACTGCGTTGCTTGTTCGAGAATTCTTGGCCAAAACAATACTGCAACGTTGCTCCAGCCTCCATATTCACCATATATGGCTCCGTGTGACTTTCATCTATTTCAAAAAGTAAAGAGAACCTTGGAGGGCCACCGTTTTACAAGCATACGAAAAATCGCTGAAAGAGCCAAAGGCTATGCCAAAAATCGAGTTTGAGAATTCCACTTTTGGAAGATTACGCTGAAATAAGGGCATAACATCGAATTTTAAAGGCGACAACATTAATGTTGACGAATGAATAAATTTTTTTTTTCAAAAACTAAAATTCCCGTTATTTTTTAACACATCTCGTGTATCACCCTTTTTAATAAAAAAAAATCAAATTACTTGTCCAATTAATTTTAGAAGAATTTAATACGCTCTTGCGAAGAGATGCTTAGTAAAATCAAGCGGCCAGTGATGAAATAATTTATTTTTTTTTTTAAATGGCCAGTGAAATGTGGGAAGGGATGATATTTAGAGTAAGATATCTGAGAGAAGTCACCACTAGTGCTCAAAGTTTTTGATTTGTAGTAGTATTTACATTGATAAAGAGTTCTACTGTAAGGTGCCAGTCCAGAATAAACCTAAAATAGGCTAGAGATTCCATCAACAAGCGAGTCTGCGTTATTATCCCAGAAATATTCTGGATTTATTATGTCTCATTTTAACTATGTTTGGTCGAATTGGAAAACCGTAAAAGTTACGTAAATATATCTAGGGGATTAAGAAGCTATAGACCTGTCAAAACACTACGGACCAGATGCTTTTTTGAGGTATTTGAATTTCTATCTACAAAAAGAGCCTTGTATGATGCAAGCATTTGAAAAATATAGCATTTTTTTACATGAAATTGAATATTTTTTAAATGATTTTTTTAATAATTATTATTTAACTTTTATGTAAAAATTAGTAATTATATTTAAAAGCAAATATTATTAAGAAATAAAGTATTTTTAATACCATGACTCCTGATGCAACACTATATACATATATTTTAAAAATCTCTATTATCATATATATTCTTTAAAATTTGCTTATTCCCTTCTCTGAACATTTTAAATAAACCAAAATCTTATTAAATCTTATCAAATTCTCATACAACAAATATTACTCATACGCCATGCACACCCTTCACTTCGTATAAAAACAGCTTCGCAGTTAATGGATTTACCCACCAGTTACAGCATGCATGAATGTAACAGTTTATTTATTCTAAGGTGTGAAATTGTTAAGAAAGTATGTACACAAAATTTTCTAATTGCAATTTCACAGATAAACTAAATGCAGCGGTTGGCAAACTTTAGGAGCACAATAGTTGTTGAGTGGAGCATAATAAATATTATAAACTTATTTTTTAAAAATAAGCTTAAAGTGGAACAACATATTTAAGTAAGCAAGAGAGAGCATAAATCCTAATAACATACTATATACCTTATATAGTTCAAGACGGAAAATATAAATTTCTAAAAAATGTTACTCATACGCCATGTACAACGATTTTTTAGGGAGTAAGAGTATATGGAATGGTTAGTAACTGTATAAAGAATAAAAATATTTTGACTTTTATCACAAAGTTCAGTTTGTCAAACGCTGCATTTGCCACAAATCTCTCCTCCTTCATATATATGTATGTATATAGACTAACTGTGTGCCGTTTGGATTTTACCACCTGTAAACGACAAGTACCCATAATGATTTTCCTGGAACTTTAATTAAACTATTTCCTGTTGCGACTTCTAGGCAGCTAAGAGTGCAACAGCATCAAACTAACACAAGTTATACACACACACATGCATAAATATATTTACATACATATAGAATATACAAATGAACCCTGACACAAACCACCAACAATTGCAATATGCAAACATCATACCGTTATACGCAAATCTTCATACAAACAAACACAAACACATGCACCCAACTCCGTCAGCAACTCAATTATGTAGCTAACACTGTCGGCAGTCAACGAGGACGACGACTGTCGCTGCGCTCAAGTGAAATTTTCGTAAATCTAGTGATTTCTTTTTGTTTTCTACCTAAGCCAAATTGCATACCAAATAAGCTTTATTGGATTATTTTCATATTAATAATACAATTTACGTATTCATTTCGCTCTTGCAGTGGCAAGCAAGTAACGTTGCAACAGCACTGTCGTCAATGCCGTTAGTTGCGAAATGCATCGACTGCGATTCCGTTTGACGCGGCACATACACAATTCCGTTTATTTCACCTTTTCAATTGTTTGAATTCCGCCAAAAGCGATTTTTTCCTTCTTCACACTGCAGATGAGTCCTTCGGTATAACGGTGCAACTCAGTTGCTACATTTGCGGCGTGTGGAAGGTGGCACATTTCGTGATTTGCATAAGAATTATAATATTTTTAGTATATGTGTAAGTAAAATGACAGTAATATTAATAGGATTAGGTAGGTCGTCTAACGGGTTACAATTTAGAGTTTTTTTTTCCAAAAGTATGAACAATATAAAAAAAATCTAACTATTTAAACTAGTATATAATATATTTTCGATTTTGCAGTCGAACTAACACCCTCCGAGAGGTATGGTACAATGGTAAGAGGTATCTAACGTAGGAGATGTTTTCTTTAGAATACTAGATCAAATTTATAATGTGTGGTTAGGTTGCTGAAATATTTATAAAGTGCTTCTGTAGTCATAAGGGTCAAACTTTTATTCATACATGAGAATATTATATTCTACTAGAAGCCTATTTTAGGTCTCCTTTTACGAGGGCTGCTATATATATTTCTGGCCTAGGCAACACTAAGTGTTGCCAGGTGCAATCTGACATTTCCATTGGAAAGTTTGACATTTTTTAGCATAACATCACTCAGAACGTTTTGTCATTTAATCGTGAATTGTTTTATTTACAGGGAATTAAAAAATTTATCTCGACCAAAAAATGGAATTAACTCGTGAACATTTTCGTGCGATCATTTTTCACAACTTTCGACGTGGATTATCGCGACAAGGGTGCATCGATGAACTAAAATCTTTGTATGGCTATGAAGCACCATCCTATAGCACTGTTAAAAACTGGTACAACGAATTCAATCGTGGCCGACGCTCGCTCAAAGACGAATTCCGTGAAGGTCGTCCAAAAACAGCCGTTGTGCCAGAAAACATCGATGCCGTACGTGAACTGATAATGCAAGACCGTCATGTAACATACCTTCAGATAGAGGCATGCCTATGCATTTCTCCCATCAGCATACATTCGATATTGCATGAACACCTGGCCGTAAAGAAGGTTTGTTCTCGTTGGATCCCGCACAATTTGACAATCGCTCAAAAAAAGGCTCAAAAATAGTGCTTCGAAAATTGGTTTGAGCGCATGCAAAAGTGTATAAATCTTGATGGAGAATATTTTGAAAAACAATAAAACCATTTTCGTTGATAAATATTCCTATTTTCATTATTAGGCCAGAAATATATATAACAGCCCTCGTAATAGATTACTACAGAAAGTTTATGGGACGTCCCCAAAAATTTCGAATTTAAGCGCTTTAAGAAATGGAGAATAACATAGTTAAGCCACTAAATAACCACTAAAATTGTTGAGAAAATAAATTAATTTGGCTGAAAAGTATAAAGTGGTTAGGGGTTTGTCAGGATTTTCAAAAAATCAATTTTCCTTTTTTTGCATTTTCGTTAAGTGTAACATCTCAAAATTACGCTCTGAAATTGGGGTTGATCCGATAACTACTTTTCGAGTTATTCGACAAATAATAAAGAGCGCTCTGGCACGTTCGTGCATTTTTCAAAACTATGGTTTTCGAACTGGTGACAACTGTAACTCGAAAATCGTTCAGTAGATTTTAATGAAATTTATACAGCTTTTAGAATATAGACTTTTTTCAAAAATTTCAATTTTTTTAGATCAATTAACTGTTGTTTTTTCCCCGAAAATCTAGAAAAAAATTCCTGAGGCCGCCATTTTGTTAATTTTTGAAAGAAAAAAAAAACAAAAAAGCTTCGATCCGACCGCAGATTATCTATTTATAAAACTAATTTTTCTTATCCGATTGATTTTAGATGAATCTCCAAAGACTTTTGATTGACACCGCAAGGAACTTTTTTTAGAACTGAAAATTCTCAATTTTTCGTGTCTCTCACTAGCCCTAACCCTTTAAATAGGATTGTGCGAAGACGTCGTAATGGAAAGGGTTTATATATAAAAGTTGTGTAGGTTTTTATGATATTATAATAGTCATTTGCCAACACCCCTTGGGAAGATAGTATTTTTCTCCGGTGAGACTAAAATTAATTTGATTGGACCTTTGAGAAGATATTCCTTCATAAAGATTTTAAAGTCCAGATGTCGTGTTTTTGGCAAAGGTTAAAGAATACAATTGAGGCGTAATCCCTTTGTTTAGTCAAGTTAACGGTTTTTTATACAGGATTCTAAACCGAAAATCAAGCTAGATAGGTTACTATCAATTCAACCCACAACCTCAAGTTTCCACTAGGGCAGCTGAAATAGATGCCAAAATCTTCTAAGTACAGAGTTACAGAGAGTCAATAGAAAATATATGGAAGGATATAAAGGTAAAGTAAGATTAATTAGAGCTGTAAATCAACTAAGAGGGAATACAATGGAAGTCACAGGTTTATATAGTTTTTGCCTCGTTAGTGTGAAGCAATAAATTATTTTTGCCTAAACATTTTAAATATGCGAGGCGATGCTCAAAATGCTCTAATTTTTTCGCCATGACTGTAAATTTATGTGGACTCATATTTTTTCAGCACAAACTTTGTAGCTCACTCTCTCTCCATTTCTTCGACTTTTCATGCAATTAGATTTGCGCGTAATTTCATTGAATATTTATGTGAATACATATGTATGTATGTATGTAGTTTATCTGTTGTTGTAAAAATCATTCAATGCAAATTTTTGCTTTGACGACTCCGTTTCGCCGCGAGTAGTTGCCAATTTATTATTCGATTATAGTTTTCAATTCAAATAATATAATATTTTTATGAAAAAAATAGATATGCATATTTCCTTATATTTAATACATATATATACATATAAATATAAAATAATGATTGACTTTCCTAAAACAAGTAATCTTCCTTCATTATGCATATTTATTCGCATATACATATGAAAATACTTAACTTAAACTACTCGCAAGCTCATATATGTAAGTATATATTTACACATGTATATATGTACCGATATGTATAAAATTCGAAAAATACAACCACATTATCATATTTAGTATGCATGAAAACTTTGCAAAACTTTCGCAATAAAATCCGCGCTACTACTATATGCAATCTAACCCCCACACCGCCAGCTCCGCCGCTTAAGTGCAGATTTTCGAAATCTTTTCAACATTAAATCAGCGATGTTTACAATTATTGCGCACAATTTGTAAGATTTGTAGTAATTTGCCATTGGAAGCCGCAGTAGCGGAAGCAGAATTGACAAGGGCAATGAGAGGGAGGAAGGTGAAAGTATGTGCATATGCATATGTAGTATATATAAAACACTTTCCCCTACAAATATGCACACCTGCAGACAGACAGTCACCCACCAAGTCACGCATTATGAGCTCGGCTCTCAGCAGCATTTTTTTTTCAGAAAACTTTAATGCTGCCTTTGCATTTCTGTCAGGCGTCACGCTGCATATGCACACTGACACACACACACACCCATTCACAAATGTATATAGTAAGCAGGTGTGCATGAATATTACTGTTGATTTGGTTGCAATAATGGCGGCGTGACTACACCACACCCCACATTCACACATTCAGCTGCAGTCAAAGAGCAAATTTCATTATCGCCATTCAAAATGATTCAAAATGCCACTAATGAAGGAGATAAATTGCCAGTGTGTGAAGGTGTGTGTGAGATTTCATATATGCTTATATGTGTGTGTGCATGAAGGTACACAGAAATTAAGTAATGAATGAATGTACAAATTAGCAGCAGACATTTTATGTTAATCCCGGTACAACATTTTTGCATATGTATATGTGTATGTACACAGTTCAAGTTTGCCCCCATGACAACCTAACATACTCATGCGTGAAAAACTTGACTATGAACAAGTATGCTAAATTGGATTTGCTTTCAAATATTTTTTTCTGCAAGTGCTTTTAGATGTTCATACATAAAGTGATATATCATGGATGTATATGTATGTGTGTACTTATATATGGATATATATTTTTCCACATACATATTGTTGATAATAATTTAGATAATTAAAAGATAAATCCTATTCTTTCATTATTATCAGATTGGAAGCCATTGGATTCAGATTCAGCGTCACTACGGACCCGACAATCTGAATTCAACTTAGATTGGTAACACGACCGGATATCTCTGGAGATATAAAAAAATCCACGGACGACTACTTTCTGTCTGCAAACTTAAAAAAATCGCACACAAAGTCACTAAAGTCTAATAAAAATCCATTATATTTGCAATACATAAATGGTCTTATTTAGCATGCTTAGAATGCTCGAATTTGGTTGAAACTTTTGTTTGATAGCTTGTTGCCATTTTGAAGGTAATTTCATAATGTCATACTCGAAGAAACACCCAACATCATTGACAAAACACTGGGATAGTCGATTTTCACACGCTTCTCTGGATGTGAGTTTATCATCGTCTCAAACTCATTCTACATAGCTAGACAGAAACATGTAGTAATCACTTGGCGCCAGAACCATTCTATAAGGTGTATGCTTAGGAACCTCCTAATCAAGCATTCGGTGCTTCTGCTGGGTCTCAATCAATATATGTGGCCTGGCGTTGATCTGGTGGATAACAATTCCTCGGCTATTGTTCCCTGTTTCCTTCAGACTGTCAAATTATTGAGAGTACAACTCCCCCAAAAGGGGGTTTGTGCAATGTCTAACTCCCGCGCAATCGAAATAGTCGCACCCGATGATTTTAGCATTGTTTTCGAAAATTAACTGTCCAGACTCTACAAGTCTCTCATCATTCCCGTCCTACTTTACGGTGCAGAAGCGTGGAAGATGTCAACATCCGATGAGACGGCACTAGGAGTTTTCGAGAGAAAGATTTTGCGGAAGATTTATGGTCCCTTAAACATTGACAACGGCGAATACCGCAGACGATGGAACGATGAGCTGTACGATTTATACGACGACATTGACATAGCGAATAAAAAGTCAGCGGCTACGCTGGCTAGGTCATGTTGTTCGAATGGATGAAAGTGCTCCAGCTCTGAAAGTATTCGATGCAGTACCCGCTGGTAGAAGCCGAGGAAGAGGGAGACCTCCACTCCGATGGAAGGACCAGGTTAAGAGGGACCTGGCTTCGCTTGGTATAACCAATTGGCGCCAAACTGCCAGAAGGAGGGAGACGTGGCGCGCTGTTTTGGACTCGGCTATAACCGCGTAAGCGGTGTCTACGCCAGTCAAGAAGAAGAAGAACTGTCCAGACAAAAAAATAACAGGAACGCCTCGAAGAAAAACTGTAAAATATTGCGTTTTCTTTTTTACTGGTTTCCATCTTTAGGACGTGGCCGAACAGTACTAAATCAAGGGTTCAAAAAACTGCCTAAGAAGTTTTTTATTACGAAATACAGTGGAACTTCTCTAACTCGAATCACCATAATCCACAAAAAACTTCGAGTTATAGAATTTTCATTAAAACATTAAATTATTGAAAAAGCTGTAAAATATAGATTTAACCACAGTTTTAGTTATTTACTTCACAAAAGGTTTTATTTAAATACATTAAAACATGTATTCTGTAATTTTGTTTGTTGCACTTTGCAATTGTTTGGCTCTTGACGTCTGTATCCCATGCCTTTGTTACATGATTTATGCAATCTATAAGTATAAAATCATATTTTTGGTTTGCCTCCATACGATATAGAAAGACTCATTTAAAATTGTTCACTGATAGTAAAATTTTAAATTTTGTATAATGTCCTGGTCGAAAAGTCCGATTTATGGAAGGAAATTTGTATGAAATTTGACTACTATTGCCACTTCAAGAGTTCGAGTTATGGAGAACTTCAAGTTAGGGAAGTTTGAGTTATGGAAGGGAATTTGTATGAAATTTGGCTTCTAAACGCCATTGCCAATACAGGTGTTCGAGTTATAGAAGTGCGAGTTATGGAAGTTCCACTGTATTATCTTTCTAACGCCATATAGCGTAACCCAATCACACATATAAGCAATATATTCAAAAATAATAGATTTTATTTAACTAGACCTGACACTTTTTTATAAAATATATTTTTATCGATTTTTATAGTTTCTTCAAAATTATTATAAGCTTTAAGTTCATATAAATATTAAACCAGCGCATTTAAAGCTTTTCAAAATGCAAACACTTGTATGAAATAAAATATATATGTTCAAATCCAACCAAGCCAGTTAGAAAACTACCACACTGCTACAAGTAATACGCATTAAGCTCAAAAATCATACATACGAAAAAATTCAATGAAACTACATTACTACTACAACAACACTAACAATAATGTAAATGCAGCGTATTCATAATTGACAGTACACAGTCACACACACACCTACTTATATACATACATATATATGTATATATATACCCGCTAACCAGCGCACCTAAATGCGAAACTATTCATGTAAAACCAAAATAGCGGTAATAACACGGTTTATTGGATATCTTTATTTCCGCTTCAATGAAATCGTTTGCGGAAACGGATGTGGCAATAAGTTGTAATATTGTCTGGAATTACACACATGCACACACACACACACGCATGAGAACAAATGCATGCATACTTCTAGGTAGCGCTCACACGCATGTCGCCTCCATTGTTCACTCATACACACACACACACACACAGTCACACTCTCAGTCATACATTCGCTTTAAATAAAACTTGAGCAGGAAACTTATTACACGTACAACAACAACTTCTTTAGCTGTGACATTTAATTCGGCACTGAACTGCAATGAGCTGCAGGCGATCATTTTAGTGTTTTGCATCATTGCATACATCTATTTCAGTACGCACATATATACATATTTATACCCGAATTCAAGTGAGGCAGAGCTAAGTTTCTAAGATTCTAATTTTCGGTATAGGTGAGCTAGGAGAAGCCATAAAGCGATTTCTCACAAATGTCTCCATTTTTCTTTCAAAATTACTTTTTTTGGAAACTAGGAGACTTTGGAACTTGAACGACGGGCGACAAAACGTGACTATACTAACCGGCCATCAAGAAAGTATTATGTCTCAAATTTGATTTTGATTCTTATCACTAAATCTAAAAACTCGTTTTTTATCGAATAATCACACTTGTCAACAGAACCATTGTGGGTAAACTTTATAACGCATATATTCCCATTTCGAACTATGAATTTAAATTCAATGTTTGTTCGGTTTTTTGCTAAGCTAGCTTCACTAGATTATGACATAAGATATTTACAATAGGAAGACAACACGCCCACTTTCAATCACTTCCATCCATTCCCTCGGTGATTTATGTATTTTCGAATAACAACGTTTTCAAATTCGTAGACGCCCAAAGATACGACTCAGTCCACATATAATACGAACCTTCTCAATTCTACTCAAGGTTACAATCAGTTTTATATAAATAAATGGGCAGTCGAAAGGCAGACAGATATTAGGAAATCGATCGAAAAAGACCGGTATTAATCTGATCTTAAATGCCATTAAGGGGGGGGTAAGGTTTGTTTCGTCAAAAAAAGACCTTTTTTCATGAATTTTTTTAGAAAAAATTATTGCTGTAGGTTTATTTTACTTATTATTATATGAAAGTACAACATTTGAAGGATACTTAAAAAAAAGTTTTATCGAAAAATAGCGAGGAATAACGGAGTTATCGTCGATCTCTGCAGGCACCTCGAAAAAAAGTGTTTGTGCGGTGACCAGCCTACAGCATCGCTGGATCATCCGAAACCAAAAAATCAAAATGCTTTCTTTAGTTTATTAGTTTATCTTTCAATTGACATCGAGTTTTTTTAATTTTTCAATTTTTCAATTTTTGGTACCATTTTCAAGCCAAAATGACGATTTTAGACGAAAAAATCAACCTATTTGTTATTGTAAAATTGTTGGTAATTTTTTATTATTTTTATTTAATAATAATTTTGGAAAAACTCGACGTCATTCGAGAGCTATATATATGTAGAATATTTGTTCAAAATTTCAAAACGATCGATGCTGTAGTTTTTCCTGTAGGCTGGTCACCGACTTTAAAAATTACATATTTGGTAAAATCGATTCAAAGTTGTGTACACTAAGCGCTGGTAGCTGGAGGTATCGTTATTCAACCTGCTGTAACTTCGTTAGTTTTTCTCCGAATGACCTAAAACTTGTAACACAATATTCTTGAAATGTTGATGGTTCAGAAAAAAAATAAAAGAAAAATGAAAAAAAGTTGTCAAACCTTACCCCCCCTTAACACCTCCATCGACTCCCTCCCAGGCTTCCTTGGAGAACCGCCATGAATCGTAGAACCCTCTACTTTTTAATACAAGACCCCTACATGCTAAGCATATGTCCTTCGTCCAATGAGTCCTCCCATGATGCTTAAGATCTCATTTAATTTCCAATGAAAACCTCTCTTCTAACACCCTGCTCCTTATGGACCGACCTAGTTGCTTGAGCCTCCCTATAGATGAACAAGTATCTTCTAATTCATCGAAGCAATCATAATACAGAATACAATTTAGATAAATTTGAGACCTATACCGCTTTCTTCCTAGAACTGGTGGTCATATGAGGAGCTCTCTATTTGGCAGTGTTTATAAGGAACCAGGCATATGTTAAAATAGGAATAGGTGTAAGTCGAACTAACTAAAGAAAGTAAGATTATAAATAATTTTCAAGGGTTGAAGAAAATAAATAAATATGAAATTAAAACATTAAAGTCAAGATCTTTCATAAAAGGTGCACAAGGCAAAATCTCCTCGAGTATGAAATGTAATTCTCTGTTTTCCAGAAGAAAATAATTCAAAGGTTAGCAAATAAGAAAAATACAACACGCTGACAGGCCGCAGACGCTTGTGAAGACATACATATATACACAGGTCATAAAAAAAAGTGCCTTTACTTAGACACACATGATCCTGCCAGGTCTTTAGCAGAATGTGATTGCGCAAAAGGCGTCGTTGAAATAAATGAAACTATGTTTTTTTAAGTTAATTTCCCAAAGGTGTTTAGCGTATGTCGCAAAAACAAAAATTAATAACTGCAAATGTAACGGCAACAACCGACATTACGACACACGCAGACCTATTTGCCGCTAGTCTACGCACAAACACACACACAGAGAGACCTGCTGCTCAACGGTCCGGCGACTTTTTCCTTCGCTTCGCTGAATTTGTTTACATTTGCGCCATTTTTTTGTCCCACACAAACATATGTACATCGGTAAACACGTATGTATTCCCACTCATAATTTCATTTCATTTCGCAAGCGGCTCTCACACAACTTTACGTTTCAGTTTGTCTTTCCATGTCCATTTCGCGACGCATTTTCATTGCGACTTGCACTTTGGCAAGTGTTTTGTGATTTCGTTGAATGCAGCGGGCCGTTGGACGCCCGGTGCGGCTCCGTGCCGCTTTCGTGACTCATTGTTGACTTTCACCACCACCAGTGGCATGCAACGTGCCATATTGCCGAGTGCAGCCGAGCATGTCCGCTGCGCTGGCGCCCACCCAAGTGAATGGACGTCGTGCGAACGCCAAACCTGTGGAGCCCGCCTGAGCAGCGCGCTGAACGCGCCAAATGGCCAGCTGGCTGTAACGCCAGCGGAGCGCCTGGTGCTTGGGGAGTCTTATAGTGCTATAGCAGTCGCTTTATTTGTTCTGCCTCAGTATCTGATGGATGGTATGGCTAGCAGTGAGCACGCTACAATTCGCTGGCATTCGATGGCTTCAATTAGTAAGCAATAAGCGTTTGTCAATTGGACACAGGACAGCGCGTTTGGGCCATAATTGCCGATGCGCTGCTTCATTGACACCGCCAACCAGTTACAGTTACAATTACAGCTACAGTCCGTGCGTTCCACATGAAGTGCGACAACAGTAGGCCGTCACGAATCGCCCGCTGGGGATGAATTACACTGCGAGGCATAATTAGTTTTTTCGCTGTATTTATGTCAAAGCAGTGCGGA
This sequence comes from Zeugodacus tau, assembly GCA_031772095.1. Classification (NCBI taxonomy): domain Eukaryota; kingdom Metazoa; phylum Arthropoda; class Insecta; order Diptera; family Tephritidae; genus Zeugodacus; species Zeugodacus tau. Next base: position 83,199,069 of record CM062649.1, read on the forward strand.
ACAGATGCAGAGAACAGTACTTGGAATATTTGCTACCCTTTCAAGTTTCGAATCAGGCGATTTCGAAGTTTTCCTAGACATTAGGAATAAAGAAACTATCTGAATATCTCTCACACATATAGTTATGAACTTTATGAGTTCCATGGACTGCACAACTGTATTGGAACCAAATGTTTTAACAATGTCGCTTAGTTCTCGTAATCCCCGGAGAAAATCGAGCATGTTTTATAAAAAATATTGTGGGATAGATGTTTGATCTGCTTAAAGAAGGAAGCAATATGGTCTATCTGTGATGAAAGCCTCGTCTTATATTAGAAAAGTCGGAAAATCTAACCTATCTGTAGATATAGGTATGATACCAGCCCATCTTTGCAGTTTGATTGAAGAAGTCCACTCATATAAACACTCGATCAACCGCCTCAAAACAACGCTTCTTAAGAACCTATAGAATATACTACATGGTAGAAAAGTCTACGGACTAACAGGATACGAACGTTTTTTAGAACATTCGACATGATCTCCACTTTGAGTATAGCTGTTGTCGCCAACATTTCGTTACCATTTCGAAAGTTTGAAGTATCGAGACCTACAAAAGAGGCGTGGTATGTCAAGTTGAGTCAAATTCGAAATTAGCACTAGAAAGTCGCGATATGAATGGTATGTCCATTTACAAGGGATGGTTTTAGATACGAAGGATGTTAATTAACTCACTCTATTACATTTGAAGGTCATCCAACTCAATTTGACGAATTTTCGCGATATTTTCTGGATTACTGCCAGGGACTAATTAAGGATAGTACTTGTAAGACAGAGATAGACAATTTTTTCTTGTGACGATCTCACGCTGATACCATATATTTGGACCCATGGAATACTGAGATCGTAAATTGGGCTTTCGAGCTCAAAAACCGTTTAAGGCAGTAGTCTGCTTTATAAGCCGAAAAAAACGTTTTTCAGCAATTTTTTTTTTGAAAGGGAAGGAAATGATTGCGGTAAACGGAATTTTAAGACGATAGTGTACTATATTTAAGGCTTAAAAAACAATATTTATTATTAAAAAATATTGAAATTTTTTCAAAGTTGTAAGTATTTTTCTGGAGCGCCTGGAGTCTGCACTTGTAAATCGGTGCCGGTGATGGAAGTCGTGCGATGCATCTGAAACAGTCGAACCAATTTTTTTTTTTTTAATTTTTATATGTAAGTTTCTTTTCTTTATGAACTAAAAAAATACCGAAGAAGTTATAAAATTCCAAATTTTTTCGAAGTTTGAAAAAAAAATTAACTTTTTTATGAAAATTTACTTTAAGTTGCAAAACAAGTAGTTAAATAATACTTTTGTCCAACTTCAACTACTTTTGTCTAGTTCAAATAGAAGATAATTTATTACTGAAGCTAGATCACTTTCGTTTTCTAACACTTGTGAAAATGAAAACTCGAGAAAACGCGCTTTAAAGTTTCTGCCTGAGCATTCGCACCTGCTCGACGCTCAGCCACTAAAACTGCTCTAGCTTCGAAAATATGTCGAATTGGCCTCTGGAATTTTAAAGAGATATTCTTGGATAGTTTTGGAAGAGATTTAAAACAAAACAAAAAAAAATTTTGAAGCCTGTAAAGCAGACTACTGCCTTAAGACCGATCGGCGAGGATTCGTGGACTGTTATGGAAACTCGGAACATCGGAAGCTTTATTCACGGACCAAAATTTGCATAGAACTCCGAAAAAATAACAGTTATCTGAGATTTATGCACATCTTAATCGCTTGTTTGCTTATTCCACTACAGAATCAAGCGCGGCATAACGGTATGCATGTATTTTAGAGTACTTAGTAAATAAAACGCAATGGACGAGAAATTTTCTAACCTTAAAAATTGATTATCGCCCTATCAGTCAACCACGTACTTATGGTATTGCCTCCGTATCATAATTGCTGACAAATAATTCTATTTTACGACGTTTTTCTCCCACACATTTTACAATAGCCTTCAGGTTCAATGTGCCTATACAAAATTGCGACCAATTCGCACGGAACGATGTTAATTGCAGCCAGGCAGAACAACAACAACACATACAGAGCCCAATCAAACTGAAGGACGAAAAGACATCTTTATTAGCATATCCGAGGAAAGCATGCGAAGAGACACTTCGAAACCAAAAAACACATGCATACATTAATATTCTACTTGTGCTCGTAGAAATAAAAACGAACGAGCCGAATCGTCAAAAATAACTGCGGCCTGTCTTTTAGTGTCTAAATTTTGGAAAACAAAAAATTTATGTTATTTTCCTTTTAATCAAAAACATTTCAATTCCGCAATAATTTCCGACAATTTCCACACAGCGCCGCACCAATATAACTCTACAACATGAATATGGAATCAATGAAGATGCGCAGCTTGCCGAAGATACCGGTGTCCAAGCAGAATTCGGTAGCAAGTGCCAAGAAAACAGCGGTGAGTAATGTGGACATATTTGGTTGACAAGCAGGGAAATGAGTTCTCAAATATTTGTAATTGTATTTGTTGTTGTGTGAGGGTATGCTTCTTCGGACTATGCTGTACTGGTATTCTTTATTAGTAGAGCAAAAGCCACTTACCTTAATCATTAAAGTATTGACTAATTTTCGGTTTCGGTTAACGTCAAGCGGCAAGCTGCTTTGCTATTTTGATTGTTGTTGTTTTTTATGTGTTTTTCTGATTGTTGTTGTTTTTTATGTGTTTTTCTGATTGTTGTTGTTTTTTATGAGTTTTTGATTGTTGTTGTTTTATCTAATTGTTGTTGGTTTTTAAGTTTTTTGATTGTTGTTTTTGTTGTATTTTTATAAATATTTGCAATAATTTTGCGCATTACCAATTTTTGTAAAATTCTTATACTTTAAACCTGTAAAAAAATCATAAGAAAAGCTTTTTATTACTTTTCATCTAAAATATTCGAGGAGATGAGTTAATAATAACGGTATTTTTGAGTGAAACTTGCTTTTCGCTTTTAATTATATTCTCTTGCATTTTTAGGACAAAAAGTTTAATGAGGACGAGTCCAAGACAATAACTGAGCTTAAAAAGCTTTACTTGGAAACCATTAAGCTCGATGTGGATTTGCAAAAAGAGATCTATAATATGGAGAAATCATTTGAGATTAAGCATAATTGCATTTTCGAAAAGCGCGCCAAGTTGCTCGAGTAAGTTTCACTTAAAAACCAATTATGTAAGAAAGCTACTTGGCATTTACCGTTAACTTAATTGCCCACACTTGCAGTGACTATCGCAAGAAGACACATGGCGTTTCGAGCACTGAGAGCAATTTGTCAAATTTTTGGTTGCGTGTACTCAAGGCGTCATACACGGAATTTATAAGCAAAAAAGATGAAAAAATACTAACGGTATGTGGCTAAAATGTTGATTGTTGTTATTAATTGTATTCAATTGCAGCATCTCACCGATATACGTTCAACACTGCGTAACGATCCGATCGTTATGTTCATTATCGAATTTCATTTCGAACCGAATGAGTTCTTTTCGAATAGTATTTTAACGAAAACATACTTTTTGAACTGTTTACCCGATGTGGATGATCCGCTTTCGTATGATGGCGCTGAAATTTACAAATGTGAAGGTTGTAAAATCGATTGGAAACAAAGCAATAGCGAGAAGGATAAAAAAGGTTGGTGTAAAAAAATATTTTTTTTTCTTCGTAAATAAATATGTGAAACAATAAATTTGCAGCATACACCTCGTTTTTCGACTTCTTCAGTCCGCCAACACTGCCCGAAGACACGGAGGATCCGAATTATTGCGATATAAATGCAAGTAATACAAATATTTATTAGAAATTAACTAACTCAACTCGCTTGCTTGGTCTAGGCTATTTTGCAAAATGATTTTGAGCTCGGTTTCTATCTGAAGGAACGCGTCATACCGAAGGCGGTAATGTTTTTCACTGGCGAAATTGCCGATTGTCAAAGTTCGGATTCCGAATCCGATGATACGGACGATGAGGACGACGACGATGACGATGAGGAAGACGACTCGTCCAATAATGAGGCGAATGAGGACTAAGCTTATTATTTCCTATATTTATTCAATTATCATTATCACTTATCATTTTAAACACTGTGAAAACTACATCTCTCTGCTGCATATGCATATTATATGTATGTATATACTATACTTTCAAAATAATATTTCTGAATAAAATTTATGTCAACAAGTTATCGTCTGCGTACTTATAAATTATGTTGGGTGTGAGAGACAGAGAGAGAGAGAGGGAGATACATATACTTATGTATGTATTTATATATAAATTCTTGTCTGTGCATATTCGTTTCGCATAATTATTACAGAGCACCGTGTGTGTTTAGAAACGTACTTTAGAATTAATCTAGTGTCGGATTGTTGTTCGGTATGTCCGGTTCGTTCGTCTCAATCAGATGATCGGCTATGATTTGACATTCAGGTTTACCGGCTTTAAAGCGTTTTACGCCCTCACGCGTCACACTGGTACCGCTGAGATCCAGATAGATGAGCTCCGGTGAGCATTGCACGAGATGATGCAGTGAAATATCGGTGACTTTTTTATAATTTCGTACACTTAGTCGAACAAAACTATTCTCACTCGGCCGATTGCCGATGCGTATCCAAATTACACCCGGCTCAACTGGATTTTGCGGCCGACCAAAGCAGCAAATACCACGATCCGAAATGGGATACTGGCGACAGCATGGATGATGGCTGAAATGGGGCACTGACGAAGAGCTCGTACGATTGGTTTCAAGGCCACCCATTGGATTGATTATATTCCAAAACAGTGGATGTTGTATCATTTGATCAAAGTGATTATCTACGTTTGGCGGTGGACGTACATGCCGTATACTGGGACGGCGATTTACAAAATCCAAGAATATAACTTGATCTGGGCGTGGTAAAAATCGGCTGCGTGACGGTACATTGCCGGCCGGTTCGGGTGCGTTGTTGTCCGTTGGATTATCCAATGCTAGGCGGGAAGGTGATGCGAAGGGTGAATTCATTGCAGATGAAGGCGACGATGACGATGATGTAGAGGACGAAGAGGATGTTGATGGTTGGGGGCTAGAACTAGACGGTTGTTCACCGGCTGTATCCTCACGTTCACTTTCACCGGTGGTATTTAAATTCGCCTCCACCCCTATGCTATTAGTAGGCGAGTTACTGTCTTCGCGTACCGCCGATGCCTTTGATGTGGACGGTTGACTGTCTTTACAAACGGTATCCTTACTTTTAGCTTTGGTTGTTAAGCTAGCATTTGAATCGTTGGCACGCATATTCAAAGGACACTCAAGTAGTAACTCTTTTAGCGTTAATACCACATTGAAACATTGTACATCTGAATCGGTTATCGGTGTAAAACGCAAATCCAAATACTAAAATAAAGATTATTAATTAGTTCTTGATTATAGCATTTAAATATATATACATACTTCTAATTTTTTAAAACCAAAGCGCGCCGCCATGCTACCATATGGTATAAAATCGCCCAGGCGCGGACAACCCTTAAGACTCAGCCAACGCAGTGAAGGTATTTTGGATATCATCATGATATAATAAGGTTCAAACCAACTGCAGAACTCAATACCAAGTTCCTTTAAAGTAAAGTGATATAAAAACAATAATTCGTTGTAATCTAGTTTATGTACCAACCTCCAAATTCACTAAATGTGTGTGAATACCGGAAAAAATAGTTTGTTCTTCTGGTGGCTTACAGATATTGCAATCTCTAAAAACTAAACGTTTTAAACTTTTCGGAAAGTGCACAATGCGTACCTACAAACAGACAAGTGTGTGATGTAAAAGTACAATAACGAGTTAAAGTTACTTACATTTCTAAGATCTACTGTTACACCGCGCAATTCCAAAACACTTAATTGTGTGCTACGCAAAGCAAAGGTGTCCGCCAATGATTTGTTAAACCGCAGTATTTCAGCACTTGTATATTGCCTAGATGGACCACGCAATTTTATACTAGTGGTGCCTAGATGTGTGCGATCCATCACATATTCAAGTATGCCTAAGGGCAATAACTTTTGACTGAGATCAATGTGTTGCCAAAATCGTCGATCCATTAATAATGTATAGAAACGATTACAGCAGCTGTAGATAGAAACTGATATATGTACATATGTACGTTGTAAATAAGACACCGGCATACTTACTTCATAAGAACGTAATACGACCAAGAATCTAAATTCTTAAATATTTCGTAAAGCAGCTCATCCGGAAAGTCTGTGAGGCTAACTTTATTGGATTCATCTACACCGCGCAGCTTTGCTGCGGGTATATAGTCCGCCATGGCTCCATTATTCCCAATGGAAGCAGTGTCGGTGTTCTTTTGTTCAACGTCTTCCGTATGACGACGTTTTCGTTGTATTCTTGGCTCATTGAGATCATTGTGTATTTGTGGTGTCTCTTCATCAGGTCCGGAATCCATTTTCTACGTTATTTTCTGCAAAATTTGTTGCAATGCACAAACAAATTAATTCACCATTTAAAAACAATTAGAGATGTACACAAGATGGTACTATAGCATAGTCGATAAGAAAATGTAAATACAATTTAAGGTGGTCGCACACGACAGTTTGAAATATGATCAAAACAAAAAGCAAAATTAGATATGAGCCATAGTTTTTTCGACGAAATATTTGCAATAATTAATTTAATTATGAAGCAAAAATTGTATTATTAAAGCAAACTGTAACGACACTAAAAAATCGTAAATATTTTGATTATCATTTTCATTCATAATTTAAAATAATTATTATTATTTTTTTTAAACATAAAAGTTAAACATCTACAAACATGTATATTTATTTACTTTTTCACAATATTCACTAGCAGTATTAAATAATCTGCATACAATTTTCTTCTGATAAAAATAGAGATATCGGTTTTATTTCGACTTTTTTATTGGATTCACTTTTCCATCTCTAAAGTATAATCAGTCGCATGCAAGGAGTGAAACAGCTGTTTGTTTCTAATCTAGTTGAATTGGTTTCTTCATATTTTTATTAAAAACGTTAATTACAGTTCTAAAATAAAATGTCGACAATAATGTTCCTGCGTCAAATATCCAATCATGCTAACCTACGTACTAGTTTCCGTGTTTTGCAACGTGCTGCCTCTTCGACCAGCAACACGGGCATATCCTCTACCACTCTACTCTATGAACGAGATCCACAGCCACAATTCACCGATCCTGAAACACAAAAACTACTGCAATCTATGACACAACTACAGCTCGAAAAAATTTTCCAGAAAACAACTGTGCCGGACAACTCTGTGGACTACAAACTAATGACTGTTGACATGCTTGAAGAAGAGTTTCGTAAGAGTATTGAACGTGCTAAAAAACGCTTACAAATGCCGCCTGTGGTGCAAATGAAAAAAGATGAACGGCGTATCATATCCAATGATAGCGCATTGAGTGGTTTTTCAGACACAAAATATGTTATAACAGATATAACCTATGGCTTGCGACAGTCAGAACGCAAAGTTGTCGTACGTCAAACAGACGGTACGCTAGAGTATGCACCTATGGAGATAACTAAACGCATGCATCAATTATATTTTCCACTTAATGGACGTAGTATACGTATACCACGTATGTTTGAAGATGAGCATTTACAGCGTTGTTTGGATGAGCAAAAATATTTATTCATATTGAATCGTATGGTAGTGCAATTTGACCCCTTTGAACCCGAATTCCATTACATCAGCAGTCGCGTGTATCAGCACATCAACGAAACCAAACAATTTGATGCGTTACGTTCTACGCGACATTTTGGTCCAATGACATTTTTCTTTGCTTGGCACCGTTGCATTGACGATTTGCTTTACGATATGGTGCGACGGGATTATCTGCAAAATGCAACCGAACTCATTGCACTCTTATATAAATTGCACAATATGGAATCGAATTACAAAGATGTTTTGAAACGAATTGATGAAATTAAACCTCAAGAAGACTTGGCCTTGAAGGAACTTGAGAAGGAGTTGAAACGTACTTCCAAAGATGTTAAAGAGGATATACAATCGACTATTGGCAAAACACAAGTTGATTTTGAAGTCGATGATTTGTGCTTACCCTTCATCGAAGATTACATTAGTAAACATGCGCTTAAGAAAGTGCAGTTGGAATTAGCAACACAAACGATTAAGGAAATCAACGCCGAAAAACGCCAACTCTTTGAAGGTTTAAACAAAGCGCATGGCGTATCCTAGATGTAAAGTATTTATTATTTGCGCTCTATAGATTGTACATTTGTAATGATCCATTAAAATCTTATGAGAAATTAATAAAAATGGAAATACTTGTTAAAGTTACTTAATTTTATTGAATAAATACCTATTATTATCTATAAATTAATTTAATTTAAATATCATAGCCGGATGATGACTAGCTTCATTCCCCCTCAGTCACCACTTGTCTATTTCACCTTTTCTAGTCTTTCTATAAACTTTTTTATACATCTTTTACGGTGTTTTGCAAATAAAGACACGTTTAAACATTTAAGTAAGCAAATTTGACAACGTAACTTTTCGCTAAAATACAGTCGTAATGGTTGTTGATTACGTCTTCGGCGAAGTTTACTTTTTTTAGATTTGTTTAAATATTGTAACAATGGTAAACGCCAGAACTTTGGCAGGCATGTCTTTTGTACTACAGAGTGCTGTCGTAGCGCTTTCCTGGTTTTAAACTTCAGTTTACAACACAAACAACGGTAAGTAGGCATATCTAAGTGCTCATTAATATGTTGAAATAAATCAATTTTCGATCTTACAATTAATCCACAAGAATATAACGGGCATTGTTGACAACTACTCTTCACCTTTTTCTTAGTTTGCTTGTTGTCACATCGATGCGTTATTAAAATGTTTGCATTTTCAAACTGTTGGCCACAAAGTTCACAAAGTGCCGGTGGGCCCCAATGTGTCGCCATATGTGTTAGTGTTTGTTTCGAATTAGCACAAATTTCACCACACACTATGCACTCTTTTTTGTTGTTACTATATAGAAAGGTATTTTTTTCCACAAAATCTAAAAATAAGTGATATTCATTGGTATCGCATTCCTCCAGTGGGTTTATTTCCATTAGCATTATATCACTGTTTATGTCATTCTCCAAATCACATTGGATGCCTATATCTTGTTGATTAACCGACCGAACGGTCTGTTGTTCTCGATCTCGCAGTGGGTTACGACTATTAGTCTCAACAGACTTATGTGCAACATCGACAATTGCCATAACACTCGCTTCTTTGGTTTTATAAGGAATATTGAAAGCCTCGTTTGGATTATATTCCGTGTCGGAGTTTTCAGAGAGTATCAGCGTTTGTGTTAGCAACATTTCCTCCTCTTCAGCCATTTGACGTGTTATGAATCTGGTCTCTACGGCAATCATGTCTGGAATCTCTGTCACATACATCTGTAATGATTTGTTTTAACTATTAAATGTTTCGAATAATAAATAAATATTATTTCTATCAAGCACACCTGATGAGCGACTAATGGCTTTTGTGGTTGCACGAAGTTATCAATATTTACAATAACAGCAGTATCCATGTTAAAATAATTCAAATATAGTGATATAGAATTCGCGAACACCAAGCAAATAGCGGATTTTACTCTTACAAGCACACCCTAATCAATATAACACGCTTAGTACTTTATTAGAAAAGCATTTTATATTCTTAAGGTTTTATAAAACATTTATTTTATTTTATAACTAAATTTATAGATAAAAACAATTACTTTTTTATAACTTGATTGATTTCTGTAGTTATATTGTTCTGTCAAATATGTTTACATATTTCCTCTGCGGCTCGCAATCCGGTTACCGCAGGGTTGCCGCGTTGCACATCATTGCTTTTACTTTTTGAAGATTGCATAAACTTAACAATCAACTGGAAAGTATTTTCAGAGATCCAGAAAATTAGGTATTGTAGTATCTCGATTATTTTGTTATATGTTCAGGTAATTAGTCATGTAAAATTGTCCTTAGAAATATTTTAAAGCCTTTAACATATACATCTGGTAGCTTTCTATGGTAATTAACCGATCAATTACGTTAGAACTCTTACGCTTCGCATAAGCGAGTACGTGATTCAGCGTTACGTTACGTGACTATGTTCAATGAATTGCCTTGATTCAAAAATAATAACTTAACGAGTGCAGTGAACGCAGCCGACATGCTTCATGTGCCTTTTGCCATATTCTCTTTACATCAATTTCCATCGCGCCGCGTTTTTATTTTACCGATCAAAACATAAAAAACTGTAAATTTAAATTGTTATTTTATGGCTAGTTCATCGAAGAAAAATAAAAAAAATGAAGAATTCCCCACGGACTGGGATATTGACTATTACCGCGCGGATCATGAAAGTGAGGAGCACTGGCAAATGAGACGCCAGTTTATGGAGCTGCATAAGGACAAATTCCCAGAAGATCGACTTGTTTGCCTCGCGGCAGTGTTTACGAATATGGAGTTCATGGGTTGCCGATATCCAGCAGAGACCATGCGACTAGTCGCCGAGCTGTCGAAAGAAGTTGTAAAAGACTACAGGAAAAGTAGGGAAACGCGCCTTAAACGTACTTTTGTAGCAGCTTCAGAAGCAGCTGAGGCACGCGTCAAAGGTAGACGATAAAACACTACAAACTCAAAATAACGTTTAGTCTTAAGAATATATATGTGAGTACTTCTTGTCTAGAATATAGACCAATAAAATGTTATTTTCTTTGTATACCCAATATACATGAACAATTGCAGCTAGGTTGGGTGGACAATCGGGGCAGCAACAAAATCTTAACAATCGAAATAATGCGGATAAGAAACAGTCTGGAATGCATAAGAGTAGTAATCTCTACGAAGGCCTACCATTTGGTAAATATGTGTTGTTTCTAATCGGTGGACGGAATTGCTTGCGAACATCTGCAATGCGTTGTAACGTGGAATATGAAGAAAAGGAAGTTGAAGACCCAAAAAACAGAAAGTATGTATTTGTGTGAGATATCACATCTCATACTTATTTTGAAATTTTAAATAAAATACGAAATCATGTTATTTAGGAAAATACAAGTATTCTTAAATGGCAAACTGGTATGCGAAGCTTGCGAGGACAACATAAAAGCAGCCAAGGCACAGGCTTTTAACAACGCCTTAGAAGTACTGCAAAAGAAATGCTATTCAATAAAGGTAATATACTGCTTTAAATTATATCGTAGTTATGATTGAAAATATGACCTATTACAGCCGAATCCACTACGTGATACCATCAAAATAAATAAAACCAATAATGAGATCGTTTGTGGTGTAGTCAAACAGGAGGCTGATAATGCGGATGATAAAAAATTGGATGCGTCTAATAAAGGCTATAAAATGATGAAGCTAATGGGTTGGACTGGTGGTGGTTTAGGCTCAAAAACACAAGGCCGTGAAGAACCTGTGGGATACCTGTTAAAAAATAATCGCGCCGGACTCGGAAACGAGTCCTGTAAACTAGATCGTAATTATTTCAGACAAATATTGAAAAATTATCTGGAGTCCGAAGACATACGCGAGCTGCAATTTGAACCCACTTTTACTAAGGAAGAACGTGCAATGCTACATGAGTAAGTTATTCGACTACTCACTTAAAACAATGTTTTAATCTTTTTCTCGTTTTAGAATTGCTGGAAAATTCAATTTAAAGTCAACTAGTCATGGCAAAGATGAAGAACGTCGTCTGGTTATATCGAAAAAGACAATTACCAATGAGCTTATACTAAATGAGATTTTGCTAAAAAAGAACCCCAGCTACATTGATAAGTATTTTGTGCAAGTGCCGGAGTCGAAAGCACGATTTTACCCAGAACACGTTGAAAAAATAGATTTGGATATGTAGTAGTTCGTTGCGCTGTAACCTCCCAACTAAGAATAAATTTATACATAAAATAGTTTTTTATAATAAAACATACAGAATTATTGAAATTATTATTTTTTATTCAAAATGTTCTAAACGAATATGCGCACAAAGCCATTTGCATTAGAGTTATTACTGTCACTTTTTCACAGCACCTAAACGACTAGGATCCTGACTAGGATAGTGTACTTGTCCTGGTGCGCCACCGGTTGGTGGTGGTGGAATCGCGTCCAAAGCCGCCGCAGAGGTAGATGGTATTGGAATATTGGAGTATGGCGCTGCATAAGCCTGTGAGTACATTTGATACGACGACGCAGGTATAAGACTCGGTGGTATTTGATGTAGCTTCATACCGGGCGGCAGCACGGTAACCTGTTCTTGTTGAAGATTGAAGAAATCATTTGGATTAGCCACCGGTGTGGGGGCCACAGCGGGCACTTCAAAACGTCTATCGGTTTTTGCCAAACCACTCTGTTTCGCCTGGGAATGCGCCCACTTGATAGTCGCTTTGCGTCCATGCAACACAAGTTTGTTAAAAGTACGTTCTGCTGCCAATTCGGCTGCGCCACGCTTTGTATACTGGACAAACGCACATTGCTGGCGTGGCACTAAAGCAATAGAACGTATCTCGCCGTACTGATAAAACTGGTCACGCAGTTCTGGTTCCGTTATCTCTTCAGGCAAATTACCAACATATAAAGTTGTGATATTGCGATCTTCTGGTGGTTCCAGTGTGGGCAATGTGGCTGCACGTTTCATAATTTTCTCAGCAACCGGATCGTTGCGCCCATAATAACGATCTTTTATATTCTGCTCGCAAAGTGGATCATCGGGTTCGTTTGGTTTGTCGTGACGATACGGACACTCTTCACCACGTTTACACTCACCTTTAACCCAGAATGAGCAAATATGTGGTCTATTCCGTTTATAATATGGCGCAGTACGTGCCAATTTTGCCAACATCTCGTTAGCGGCCAATGAACGACCAACAGCACCGGCGGCCTCAGTACCGTCACCGTCTGCTAAGTCGCGATCTATATTCTGTATATAGTATTCCTTATTCACATCACTCTGCGGAATGGTATCAGCTACTTTAAGTGCAGCATCACGCACTTGTATCGGCAAACCGTACTCCAAGTCCAGTAGACATGTCTGACATACATTTTTCAGACGAGCGCATGTCTGGCAAATTTCGGTTTTCTTGAAACGCATACGTGCTCCGGGACACCAACGAAATATGGTAAAAGGGCGTGTGCAAATCTTGCATTCCTTACCGAAGCGTTCCTTAATCATACGCACATACGGATTGTCGCCAAGGCAAGTCTGACACAGGATTGGAAACTCAGCATCTTCCCAATTTTGCCTGTTGTAGGTATTTGTTGTTTTTGACATAGACATTTTGGATGCGTATTTTTTGTAATATAATCACGGAACTAAGAGCAATTAAAGTATATTTTACTGAGTAAAATCAAGTTATTTTTACAATGGCGAAAATTTTATCAACACGATGCCCAAGCGAAAGCAAATGACAAAATTTGTGAAACACAGTGTGAAGTGAAATGTCAAATCACACTTAATTCAATGTTGTCATAGTCTTTCAAATATTTTGCAAATATTTATTATGAATAAATACTGTAACGAAAATGGCACCAGAACAAACTAGAATTGACAATCGAAATCGATAACTTGCCAGATCTATCTAGACATCGATATTCGTAGTTGCCAGAATGTTCGAGTGACGATAACATGCTAGCAATCGACTATATAAGGGCTGTCGGACTGGCAGCAAGACACAGTTCTAATAAGAGAGTTGTCGAGTGAGGACAATTCTAAGGAGAGAGTTGTCGAGCAAAGTGTAAACAAGTTATAAGTTAGAGTTGTAAAGTAGAGTATTGAGTACTAAAGTGTTAAGTTATAAGGAATTAGAAATAAAGATTAGTGTATAGCCATTAAAGTGTGACTTTTATTTGACAATCCAGTGATCGAACTCAGGGTAGAGTTTTAGAGTAAACGACAGATTTTGGAAATCCGTTACAATTGGTGTCAGAAGTGGGATTGACAAATAAAACAACGTCGGAGATAATGGCTAAGTTAAACGAATTAAGGATACCACAACTCAAAAGGGAGTTGGAACAACGAGGGTTAGCAACGAATGGGTTGAAAGCTGAGTTACAAGCCCGGCTGCGAGAGGCCATGGAGGAAGAAAACATCAACGTTGACGAATATGTTTTCGATTCGGTGTTGGAGGAATCAACAACGAAGATAGAAGAAAAGGAAGAGATTCCATGTTCATCAGGGGTACTGGACATGAACAAACTTTTGTCTGCAATATCGTCACAGTTCCAGGCGCAGGACACACTCTTAACAACAAAGTTGTCCCAAATGAAAGAGCAAATAACGGAACTATCAACGCAGATATCAGCTCAATTTTCTTCACAGTTAAAAGAGCGGATGTTGGAAGCGAATGGGTTATCCTCACAGTTGGAAAAGCAGGAGGAGGAGACAATGGATGTGACCTCAAAAGAAGCAGACGTGTTAACGCAGCTGGAAGCGCACGAAGAAGCGAATGAGGCGCTTATGTCAAGACCTTTGGAAGCGCATGGAGAGATTCTGTTATCACAATTGGAAGTGAATGGGGTGTCCTCACAGCTGAAAGACGAGGAGTCGATAGAAGTGACCTTACAAAGAGAAGAGGTGTCAACACAGCTGGAAGTGCATGGAGAGGGTATACCATCGCAGGTTTCAGCACAGGTGTCGACACAGTTGAAGGAACAGGAGGTGCATAAATCGACGCAGGTGGTCCCAGAGGAGACAGATGTGTTATGGACAAAAGATTGTGAACTGAAGGAAGAAGACTCTCAACAACATGAGCCTCCAGGTGTGAAACGTCCAAAGAAAGAAGAAATAGCTGCAGAACGTCCAATCGCAAAGGTACAGTGCAAAAGTTTCAAGTTAGTGGCTGGTTGCTTATATCGAGTGTGGAAAGGCAAAGGAGAATACTGCTTCCGATCTCTCGTGGTTGTTCGGAATGAGAGATCGCCTAAAGTTTGCTACGAGATGCACAAAGGTCCAAGTGAAGGACACATAAGAATCACGGAAACCTTGGGAAGGTTGAGGAATCAGTTTTGTTGGGTTGGTTGTCGTAAATCAATGGGAGATTGCATTGCAAATGAGGTGTCGAGTTCCAAGAGACATGGTCAGATGAAGCAGTACAGTTCGGGAACGCCATTTGAACAATTTGCCATGGTTGTAGCTGGTCCATTACCTACCAGCAGATCGGGAAACAGGAGTGGTTTGATGGCTAGGTTGAAGAAATACCCAATTCTAAGCCAAGAGATTGACGAGATGGTGGACATGGACATCAAAAGTTGGGAGATGTGCCAGAAGCTATATGTCCGGAAAATATGTGAAGCTGCATCACATCCACGATCCGATATCATGGTGGAAAGATTCATCCGAAATTTGGAAGAGCATTTTAGAAAGCTGGTGGACAGGTATCGTCACAGATACAGAAGACGTCCATATATCCATGTTCCTGGAATCAACGGCGTAGACCACTGCAAGGCTAATTTTTGGTTACTGATTGATTTAAAGTTTAGGATTAATGCCAATGGAGAAAGAAACGCTAAGGAGGACAACAGTGTCCTAGAAGACGAGATGAAAGGAAGAAATGCTAAGGGTTTGATTCTGGAAGTATGTCTAATCGGGACGATCAGACTTAAGTGGAGGGCAGTGTAACGAAAATGGCACCAGAACAAACTAGAATTGACAATCGAAATCGATAACTTGCCAGATCTATCTAGACATCGATATTCGTAGTTGCCAGAATGTTCGAGTGACGATAACATGCTAGCAATCGACTATATAAGGGCTGTCGGACTGGCAGCAAGACACAGTTCTAATAAGAGAGTTGTCGAGTGAGGACAATTCTAAGGAGAGAGTTGTCGAGCAAAGTGTAAACAAGTTATAAGTTAGAGTTGTAAAGTAGAGTATTGAGTACTAAAGTGTTAAGTTATAAGGAATTAGAAATAAAGATTAGTGTATAGCCATTAAAGTGTGACTTTTATTTGACAATCCAGTGATCGAACTCAGGGTAGAGTTTTAGAGTAAACGACAGATTTTGGAAATCCGTTACAATACATATTTTTCATATTATAATATAAAATATCTTTTTAAGTACAAATATATATTTAGCAAATATTAAATAGTTTATATAATTATTTTCACTTAATTGTCTAACGAAATTTGGTAAAATTTTCAATTATGTACCTCTTTAAATCAAAAATACCTCAATGCGTGTAAACATTTAGAATTTTTGAAATGGTAACCCTAAACAAATTTCAATGTGGCAGCACAGTTTATATATGTCAAAGTGAAGACGCGAATTTCGCTAAAATATAAACTACAAAAAACATCTGCTCCAATAAAACGTACAAATTAGTAAAATTGTAAACAATTGTTCGAGAAATGACAGACGTTCCAAAAACTAAACGTTATCGTCGCGAGGACAATGAAAATCATTCAGATAACGAAGATGATGACAGTTACGTACCTTATGTGCCGGTTAAGGAGCGTAAGAAACAACAGTTAATGAAACTTGGTAGAATTGTTCAACTCGCTTCAGAAGCCTCAGCACAACCAAAATCCTCCAGTGAAAATGAAGGAGATGAAGATTCACAAGGCGCAAATGAAGCGGAGTTATGGGGACGTAAGTACAATATCAGTTTGCTGGACCAACATACGGAATTGAAAAAGATTGCCGAAGCAAAGAAAATAAGTGCGGTGGAGAAGCAGCTAAAAGAAGAGGAGAAGATTTTGGAAAGTGTCACACAACAAAAAGCTTTAATGGGTGTAGCGGAATTGGCCAAAGGTATACAATATGAAGACCCTATCAAAACGAGTTGGCGTCCACCACGTTATCTGGCGGGTATGACAGAAGAGCGACGCAATGCAATACGTAAACGTTTAAGAATACTTGTAGAAGGTGATGATGTCGCACCACCAATACGTAGCTTTCGTGAAATGAAATTTCCTAAAGGCATACTAAATGGGCTCTCCGCTAAGGGCATTAAAAAGCCTACGCCCATTCAAGTGCAAGGTATACCAGCCGTACTTTCTGGTCGTGACTTGATTGGTATTGCATTTACTGGCTCGGGAAAAACGCTAGTTTTTGTGTTGCCTATTATAATGTTTGCTTTAGAACAAGAATATCGACTACCGTTCGAACGCAATGAAGGTCCATATGGACTGATAATTTGCCCATCACGTGAATTGGCAAAACAAACATTCGATATTATTATGGTAAGTAGATTTGTTTATTTTTATTTCTAATGAGTTAATATACATATATTTTTAAATTTATTTTACAGCATTACAGCAAGCATTTGCAACAATGTGGCATGCCTGAAATACGCGCTTGTTTGGCGATTGGCGGCTTACCGGTCTCAAGCGCAATGGAGGTTATACAAAGAGGTGTGCATATCATGGTCGCGACACCTGGACGTTTAATGGACATGTTAGAGAAGAAAATGGCCACATTAGATATATGCCGTTATCTATGTATGGATGAGGCTGATCGTATGATAGACATGGGTTTCGAAGAAGATGTGCGTACCATATTCTCGTTCTTCCGCGGACAACGTCAAACGCTACTCTTCTCCGCTACAATGCCAAAGAAAATACAGAATTTCGCACGCTCAGCTCTGGTAAAGCCGGTAACTATCAATGTTGGACGCGCCGGTGCGGCTTCGATGAATGTGACACAGGAAGTGGAGTATGTTAAGCAAGAGGCGAAGGTGGTGCACCTTTTGGATTGTCTGCAAAAAACTGCGCCACCCGTGCTTATATTCGCTGAGAAGAAACAGGATGTCGATTGCATACATGAATATCTGCTGCTCAAAGGTATGGAATTATTTTTAATGTTATGCGTAACTGTAAATTAACATTTTCTTATTTTTAGGCGTTGAAGCTGTCGCAATTCATGGCGGTAAAGATCAAGAGGAGCGTTCACGCGCAGTCGAAGCTTATCGTGAGGGTAAAAAGGACGTGTTAGTCGCTACCGATGTCGCCTCAAAAGGTTTGGATTTCCCGAATGTGCAACATGTCATTAACTATGACATGCCCGATGACGTTGAAAACTATGTGCATCGTATTGGTCGTACGGGTCGTTCGAACACGAAGGGCCTAGCCACCACTTTTATCAATAAAACTGCCGAACAGTCTGTGTTGTTGGATTTGAAACATCTGTTAATCGAAGCTAAACAAAAAGTACCGGAATTTCTTAATGAACTCTGTCCAGAGCCGGAGAATTACTTGGATCTTGGCGATTCACATGGTTGCAGCTATTGTGGTGGTTTGGGTCATCGTATCACCGAGTGTCCAAAACTGGAAGCCGTGCAAAGCAAACAAGCTTCGAATATTGGACGCAGGGATTATCTATCGAATACTGCCGCAGATTATTAAGTTGCACACGGTGTGTTCTGCTTTTTTGTAGTTTCGAATTGAGCTCGTTTGTATGTTTTTATGAATGTTAACTTTTGTATACAACTTTAATTATTAAATTTAATATATAAATATAGTGTATACCTATAAATCTATTAGCTGTTGACTAATGAACTTTATAAGCGGAAATACTTTTACTATATTCACAAATATCGCTTGGACTCTTGGGATATTCCAATACCCAAATGAATTGGTTGATAAGAAAACGGCGAGTATTGAAAACAATTCCCAGAAAAGTCTTTGTTTGTCAACAAATCATCACTGCTTTACGGTCTAACGGTAGCGAAGTAAGCACATTACAACAAAATTACAAGCATGTATTTCATTGAATATATATAAGATTGAAATGTATTCCGATATATGTACATACATACATATATTCGCCGGTTCTCAGAAATTATAAATCATCGCAGCTCAAATTGATAAGCGTATGCCTTTAGCTATAGGGAGCTAATTTCTTGTTATCACCAATAAGTCGCGCTTAAAGCTCATGATCTCTACTAGAGCTAATTATACTCCGCATAAAGCAAGAGATTTCTTTTGTATGAAATCCATATGAATGAATTTAATATAAACCACGCATTAAACATTTGTATGAGAGTGTGAGAGAGCGCACACATTTTAATAAGCGAATTTGAAAAATTGAATATAAACAGCGACAGCGTTTATAAACAGTTCAGTAACTCATAATCCGCCGGAGGTAAAAGTCAATTTTTTTAAATACCAAAGATACACTTTAAAATAGACGAAAAATCGTGAGTGCGAGTTCGAGTTCGAGTTGTGGGAACCATACGTGGGAAAAGGTATATATATGGAGCTGTGTGGTGTATTGTGTTTTAAACAAGTTTTAGCATATATTATTGAGGATTATTTATGTACGCTAATTATGCCCGGAAGAAATTTGTTGGTGACTACCCAAACGTGTGGATATATACATACAGACATACATATGTATATACTGCATAGAAATAAATAATAAATGTGTTGGCTGATAGTAGTAATATTAATAAAACAAATACGAGTATGTTAGGATCTAACTGCGATACTACTATATAGTATATAGTATACGGTCTGCGTATGTTTGTTTGTGCCGTCTACAAAGTGTTTAGTAATTGAGCCTGTCTTTGAAAAAAAAATCTATGTTTTGCGCATTTAGCTAAGTAAGTGAACTTTTGTTGATTGTATAGACAGACCATCACTTGTAAGCGATAATAAGTCGTATGTAGCTTATACAAATAAGTAGGCATAGCCATATGTATGTATGTAGTGTGCATGGCAGTAGCCAAGGGTTGAGGGTGCGAGTAGTTGATTATTCTAGGGTAAGACATACGAGTACACTTTTCTTTGGAAGTAATTATACGGAACACTTGTTTGTATGCATTTAAAAAAGAACTTATGTTCAATTCGAGCTTAATTAAAAATTTAATTGATTGGATGTTCATACATATGTATGTAGTATTTACCGGTGTATATGTGGGTTGTGAAATGCCAGACATCCAAAACGCAGTGAAGGTGACAATTGGAGGCAATTTATTTAAGCTGAGGGTAGCTGAATCAGCCTTCAAGTGATTGAGTATATATTATAATTCATAGAAAATGTCAACCGCTAAATTATATGCGGTTTCCTGATTGAGTGACAGTAATTGGCTTCATATACGCACGTATAATTATAAATTACTTCATTTCGAAGCTGGCAAAATAATAACAAAGACTTGTAACAATTGTAAATGATATTCTTTAGTGATTCATAACACCTGCTAATGCGCTAAGTGTGCACTCAACAAATGAAAGTGAAATTAATTTACTTCGATGTAGAGAAGTGTTATTACAGCATTTGTATATAGACATCATTGATTTTAATTGTTTTATTAAATAAAGATAGACATAAATTAATATTTATAAATAAAAAAAATAAATTAAATTTATTAATTAATTGTATATTAAATACAAATGTGCATATAACTTACACATAGGCACATATATTTGTACATGTATGTATGGTAGGCAAACACAAAATCACACATATTTTGCTATAATACGCAGAAATAGCTTCATTATGCATTTCTTACTCTGTGCGGTGAAAGTATTTGCATATTTATACCTTGTACGTTTGTACTCTGGCCAAAACTCGCAGCATTTTAATGTTAAATAGCGAAGCTCTGCGCTTAGTTTGTTTAGGTAAACGGTTTTTTTTACACTTTGAAATAAATTAAATAATAAAATATATAAAAAATAAAATAAAATCGTAATAAAGCTACTACTAAATATTTTTTTATTATACTACGATCATACATAGAAGCTTTAACCTTTTTCAATATTTCTTATATTTATTGTTAGCTCATTATAAAATTTTTTTTTAGTATTTAATCTTGTTTTTAATATTATTGACGTGCAAAAGACAAGACACTGTTAAAACTAGACTTATCGCAGGCTAACTCGAAAATAATCTTAGGGTCGTGATCCTGGGATTTCAATATTTTGCTATTATGTTTGATTGTAGCGAGATCTAGGTACATGAATAGATGAATATGTTTGTATATTGCTCTATTTTGTTGAAAAATAAGTAAGCACATATCATTTTTATTATTTAAAATATAGATTTTATTTATATAACACGTTTCAAGATTTGTAATTGTAAAACAAAAACATTATATATTAATTGTATATACTCATATGATATGAGTATGTACATACATATAGTTATTTTTATTATTTTTATATTTTTTTTATACATATATTTTTTTTATTCTCAATCGCCGGCAAATAATTATAAAACAACAGTACTGAGTACAACTGATTAGTCAACTATATGCTGGCATGACCTAATATGTGTATATGCGCGTATGTAGTACATTGGAGGACAGTTTCAGTGCCAAGTTCGTAAAGTAAATGCTTTGCGGTACAAGTTGACATCGGTTTCATGAATAGCAGTCTCTGTAATTTTGTATGTAATACAAATAAAAACATGAGCATTCAAATCATTAAGCTTTGTTTATGACGCTCGTTATGCGGCTACAAATTTTTGACAAGTTTGCTTTCTTTCAACTTCTGATTGTTCCAATGATATACCAATGTATGTATGTACATATGTCGCAAGCTTCTTAAAGATGATTGACGAGCTCATTTAAGTGTTTACATGGTATAACCAAGCCTTGTTTAGGTTTTTTTAACTGCTAAATAATTTACATACGTGCTTATTGCTTGATTTTTGTTTAGCGTGATGCTCTTTTTATTTTTTTTTTTTAACAAAGAAGTAAGGATGAATAGGCAGTAAAAATAAATATAATAATAGTTATATAGAAAAAATAATTTTGGTTCGCAGAGCAGAAATTGAAATCGATTAGACGAAATTTGCACGTATTTCATAACCTCGCGGTGTTTTTTTTTTGGAATACCTCTTACACTTATGTGGTAAATGTGTATGTTATTCCGGTGTTTTTTAAAAGAGAAAGAAACCAAAAAAGTAATTGTTATCTTAGCGATAAGTGATGTCACTCAACGTGAAAGAAACTTGAGAAAAATGTTTTCTCATAAGTTAAAAGCAAAATTTGCAATTTAAACAAAAAGACAGTTAAACAATTGTTTTTCTTTTTTTTAACAAATAATAACAAATGTTACGTCTGTTTTTGGAATAACATGAAAGAAATAATGAAAGAAAAAGTGAGTCAAAATCTATCATTAAATAAAAGAAATATAATGCTTTAGGCAAAGTATTAAAAATAACTCACTTCTTTCAAGAGAGTGAAGACAACTTCAAGCTAGCAAGTAGCAAGATAGCTTTACAGCAACATTAGATGACAATGATGAACTTATAAAAAAAAAATCTATTAAATTCCTCGACGCTTTCATGGGTTTATGCATCAGATCGAGTACTCAGAGAGCAAGCTAAACTCCATTAAGTATTCTGCCAAACCATCAGAGCGTTCTAAAAGAACTCTTTTGACTACAAGAATAACAAAAACCCAAAACAACACATTGAAAATATGAATTTTTCTGATTTTTCAGGATCGAGGGTATATAAAACTGGTCATGAGATCATAAATAGGTTTGAGTGGGTTTGGTGATGGTCTGAAATGTTGTTGTTGGTTTTGTAATAGCAGAAAATATTCTACCAGTATTTTTTCGGAATACTGCCGAGTTGACAGTCCTTGACAAGATTTAAGGCAGTAGTCTGCTTTAGAAGCCGAAAAAAGCGTTTTTTTAGCAATTTTTTTTTGAAAGGGAAGGAAATGATTGCGGTAAACGGAATTTTAAGACGATAGTGTACTATATTTAAGGCTTAAAAAACAATATTTATTATTAAAAAATATTGAAATTTTTTCAAAGTTGTAAGTATTTTTCTGGAGCGTCTGGAGTCTGCACTTGTAAATCGGTGCCGGTGATGGAGGTCGTGCGATGCATCTGAAACAGTCGAACCAAATTTTTTTTTTTTAATTTTTATAAGTTTCTTTTCTTTATGAACTAAAAAAATACCGAAGAAGTTATAAAATTCCAAATTTTTTCGAAGTTTGAAAAAAAAAATTCACTTTTTAAGAAAAAAATTGACTTTAAGTTGTAAAACAAGTAGTTTAAATAATACTTTTGTCCAACTTTTTTAGTTCAAATAGAAGATAATTTAATACTGACGCTAGATCACTTTGGTTTTTTTCGATCGGACATATATTCTTTTTGATATCGCCGGCACCGTTTTCTAACACTTGTGAAAATGAAAACTCGAGAAAACGCGCTTTAAAGGTCTGCCTGAGTATTCGCACCTGCTCGACGCTCGGCCACTAAAACTGCTCTAGCTTCGAAAATATGTCGAATTGGCCTCTGGAATTTTAAAGACATATTCTTGGATAGTTTTGGAAGAGATTTAAAACAAAACAAAAAAATCGATATTTTGAAGCCAGTAAAGCAGACTACTGCCTTAAAAATGGGGTCTTAATTATAGTATGTACATTAATATTCCGGGCTTGCCATGATGGATGCTTCAAGTCGAACTGAATAAAATGTGATGACAAAAAGATTAGCGAAATTTCGGACGAATTTTCAACAATTAAAATAATAATAACAAAACAGCAGTTTATCTTTTGTTCTATAACTTAATGATATGAATATTTTTAACTTAAAAAATTGTGGATTTTAACGAAGTTTTTCTGTTATTTAACATACTATTTTAGTGAGCAGAAAACATCTAATTTTGGACTAACATATAACTATTAATTTAAGATAATTTCATATACTCCAAGTATCTATGTATATTTATTAATGATTTATCTTCATCTCATTTTAGCTAAATCCAAGATAATTAATTGATCATAGCGTGATCGCTTTGTGGAACGTGTGGACTAGAGAGCATTTACTATAACAGAGGCTCTTCAATTTGAAAACAAATCAAATAAATTTCAAGCTCTGGTTTAACAGTCGCTGAGACTACACCTGGTAGGAGCTGTGAAAATGGCAGCGAAGATGGCAGTAATCTGCAGGTAATGCAATCGAATAGTTCGCTTTTCACCAATTTTCTATTATTATTTAAGGAAGTTAAACAACAATAATCAAGTGACTAAAGAAACTATTTTTTATTTCATTATAAATAAATATTTTGTTAAAAAATGTTTAAACATTTTAAAATTTAATGTTTAAATTAAATTATAAATTTCAAATAATGTCGTTCCAGCATTCTGGCTGTGCTTATTCTGCTGCCCGGCGCTCCAGCCTTCCGCACGCAGTCGACCCTCATACAGCCCCCAGCACAGAGTAACGATAAATTCGCGCCCAGCCGCCACGTCATGCATCGTGCGTTCGCCAATGCTGGCCGTGCGCCCGGTTTAGAGATTTGGAGAATTGAGGTAAGTTACCAACAGGAGTTTAAAGGGTTTTTAGTCAAATAACATTGTTATGCATTCATGAATATGTATGTGTGTGTGCTGATGCACAACTAACGGTGCGGTTTTTTTCTTTTTTTTACGGTATTTTCTGTTTAATTGCGTGCTTCGCGGTTTGTTGAAAAATTGAATTTAAAAAGTGATTTGTTTATGCAAAATATATTAGCAACACGCAACACGCTCTTGTATCATCGGCAATGTCTGTTGGTTTTTGCTGATAAGCTAAATGCAATCGCATAAGATCAATAAAAAATGCAACAACATTTCTTCAAAGAAAGTACCTACCTACCGTTGAAATAAGTTCATGACCGGAAAGCGGCTTTTATTGTTAAGCATGTTTATTTAGTTAATAATTAAATCGTTTCGCCTGAGTGATCCATTTATGCAATAATATTCAAAATATTTTTTTATCCATATGTCCATAGTATGTGCGTGGGTGTGAAAAATTTGACGAAATTCGGGAAAAACCGCGGAAGACACTAAAAGAATTTATAATAAAGCGAGTACTCGACTACCATTTCATTCTTAATTATTCCGATCCATCCCATAACCTCCTTATCACAAAAACACCATCCCCTTTCCTAGTTAATCTTGTAAAGCGCTGTCGCGTATAAGACAGTTACTTTAGAATCAATAAATATATCGGATTTCATATTGATCCATATTTTATCGAAACTCCTTCGTTATAATACTACCGGTCGATTATGAAGATAGAGGAAAGGAAAGCAGGAAATAATGCACTTTGGGACCTACCTATTCATCGGATCTTCTTCTTTACTGGCGTAGGCACCGCTTATGCGATTATAGACTAATTAACAAGAGCGCGCCATTATTTTGCCAAATTTTTGATACCAAGAGCAGCCAGGTCCTTCTCCACCTGGTCTTTCCAACGAAGTAGAGGTCTTCCTCGTCCTCTTCTTGCACCAATGGATACTGCTTTCTCAGCTGTAGTGCTTTCGTCCATTTGGACAGCATGGCCTAGTCAGCGTAGCCGTTATCTTTTTATTCGCTGACCTATGTCAATATCGTCATAAAACTCATACAGCTTATCCTTTCATTATCTGTGGTATTCGCCGTTGCCAATGTTCAAAGGGTCATAAATCTTCCGCAAAACCTTTCTCTAGTTGCAGTTGAACAAGTTTCTTTGGAAGAGATCTTGATCTTCTATGCATTATGTTGTCTTCTCTATAGGAACTCGATGTCGAACCAGCTTAGGTGTATACGAACAATAATTATCCATTAAAATATTCAAAATTTGAGTAGTTGGAGACTGTTAATCTAACCTAACCTATTCAATATATAATAAAATCTAAAATACAGAAGTTCTTTAAGTGGGGTTAAACCCAAAATCTACTTAATTATACTCTCGCAACAAATGTTGCTAAAGAGAGTATTATAGTTTTGTTCACATAACGGTTGTTTGTAACACCCAAAACTAAACGAGTTAGATATAGGGTTATATATACCAAAGTGATCAAGGTGAAGAGTGGAGTTCAAATCCGAATGTCTGTCTGTCCGTCCGTCCGTCCGTCTGTGCAAGCTGTAACTTGAGTAAAAATTAAGATATCTTGATGAAACTTGGCACACTTATTTCTTGGCACCATAGGAAGGTTGCTTTCGAAAATGAGCAAAATCGGACCACTGCCACGCCCACAAAATGGCGAAAACCGAAAACACATAAAGTGTCATAACTAAGCCATAAATAAAGCTATGGAAATAAAATTTGGAATGAAGGATCGCACTGTGAAGGGGCATATTTGGATGTAATTTTTTTGGGGAAGTGGGCGTGGCCCCGCCCCCTACTAAGTTTTTTGTACATATCTCGCAAACCAATAGAGCTATATAAACCAAACTTTCTGCAGTCGTTTTTTTTAGCTACTTGCTAATACAGTCCAAAAATTAAAGAAATCGGATAATAACCACGCCCACCTCCCATACAAAAGTTAGGTTGAAAATTACTAAAAGTGGGTTAACTCACTAACGAAAAACGGCAGAAACACTAAATTTCACATAAGAAATGACAGATGAAAGCTGCACTTAGATTATTTTACAAAATGGAAAATGGGCGTGGCGTCGCCCACTTATGGGTCAAAAACCATATCTCAGGAACTACTCGACCGATTTCAATGAAACTTGGTTTGTAATAGTTTCTTTACATCCCAATAATATGTTGTGAAAATTGGCCAAATCGCTTCACAACCACGCTTACTTCCTATATACCAGAATTTTAAGACGATCTGGATCGTTTACTTTACAATATATAAAGTAAGCACTAGTACAGATATCGATGCAGAACTTTGCACAAATACTACGTTTATAGTGTGGCAGCCCCATTCTAAAAATCACCGAAATCGTACCATAGGTTGTCAAGGCCCCATATATCGAACATGAGGACCTCGGTACTTCTAACCTAATATTATGGTTTCCAACTTTCAATGGACTTTATACAATATATATGACGAATATGTGGGTCAAATTGTGTATTATATAATATTAATAAAGTTAAATAAATAAATTGCGAGAGTATAAAATGTTCGGTTACACCCGAACTTAGCCCTTCCTTACTTGTTATACATATATTTCTTCTCTTTCAGAACTTTGAACCTGTGGTATACCCAAAAAATAACTATGGCAAATTCTATACCGGAGACTCGTTTATTGTTCTAAATGTAAGTTGATAAAATTATTATTTTAGTTTTAAAATAATAAAATAGAATATTGAATAACAAAAATAGAAAAATTTCAGAATCATGCAACTATTTAAATAGCTAAAGCCTGTTAGGTGGCTGCAAAGTTTGCCCGTAACTTTTAATTTTTTTCCGCATTTTTACCATCTTTCTCCCTCTCACTTATTTATTTCACTTTGGAAATGTTTCTTCATTTGCCAGACAATCGAACGCAAAGACAAAAAGCTCTCTTGGGACATTCACTTCTGGTTGGGTTCGGAAACATCGACTGACGAAGCTGGCGCTGCTGCGATTTATGCTGTGCAGCTGGATGACCTGCTTAATGGCGCACCGGTGCAGCACCGTGAAGTTCAGGATCACGAATCACAGCTATTTCTCAGTTACTTCAGAAATGGTGAGTACAAGCAGATATGCGCAGATGTAAAGAATGCAAGGGATGGATGCAAGTATTGAGTCCCCACGGTTGGCGGTTGATTTACTGCAGAACTTTTGTATGTAGTTATATAATTGTTACAAATATATGACGTTACTTCCAAAAGGGTTCCATGAAAGTGTATGTATGGATATTTTCATACCACAAAAAAGCTCAAAAAGCGAACGTAAAGGGTGGAACCTTGAGTAAAAATAGTAAAAATTCGAATTTAAAATATTTCCCTGTTCAATGCACACTGAGGTTAATAATATAGTCACTACCGTCCCGATTTGATCATATGTATATCCCACATTTCTGATTGTAAAAAAATCTATTTTATCATCTTCAGGTGTACGTTATGAGCAAGGTGGCGTAGGAACTGGCTTCAGGCATGTAACGACCAATGCTGCAGGCGAAAAGCGTCTCTTCCAGGTTAAGGGCAAACGTAACGTGCGTGTTCGTCAAGTGAATCTGTCCGTGTCGTCGATGAACAAAGGCGATTGCTTCATTTTAGATGCCGGCAATGAGATACTCGTTTATGTCGGACCACAAGCGAAGCGCGTGGAGAAGTTAAAAGCGATCAGCGCGGCGAATCAAATTCGTGATCAAGATCACAACGGACGTGCCCGAGTTGAGATAACTGGTGAGCATGAAGCATTCAGTGGTAATCATTTTATTATTAAATTTTGATATTTTGTATTAATTGCACAGATGAATTCAGCTCGGATGTGGACAAACAGCACTTTTTCGATATTTTGGGTTCAGGCGCACCCAACCAAGTGCCGGATGAGGCTGCTGAGCAAGAGGATGGCGCTTTTGAGACGGCCGATGCAAACTCAGTCACCCTGTACAAAGTATCGGATGCGCGTGGTGGTCTGAAAATCGATCCCATCTCCGTAAAACCTTTGCGCCAAGAAATGCTGGACACCAACGACTGTTTCATTTTGGACACTGGTTCTGGCATTTACGTTTGGGTGGGACGTCGTTCGACACCAAAAGAAAAAACTGACGCCTTGAGCAAAGCACAGGAATTCTTAAGCACCAAGAAGTACCCCGCTTGGACACAAGTACATCGCGTTGTCGAAGGCGCTGAATCTGCACCATTCAAACAATATTTCGCCACTTGGCGCGATGTCGGTATGGCACACACACGCTTGGTGCGCTCTGCTATGGGTTATGATTCCGACGATGCGGAATTGAGCGAACTCACCGATGTTGAGGAACTCAAAAAGAGTGGCGGTAGTGCTATTGGCTTCATGCCTGATAATGGTCAGAATGATATCGTCGAAACGGTACAATACGTTAGTAATCACGGACGTGGTGACGCTTTAAGAAATGTTGTTCCACTGACACCAAATATGCCCCTGTTGGGGTTCGGTGCCTATGTTATTACTTACAAGTACAACAACAAGAAAGGTGAATCGGGCTTCATTGTCTATGTGTGGGAGGGCGTAAGGGCCACACAATCGGTTAAAGAACGCGCGTTCGAGGATGCCTTGGCCTTGGCGCTGGAGCGTGATGCAATCTTAGTGCGTACCACACAGAACAACGAACCACGCCATTTCCTCAAGTTATTCAAGGGAAAACTGGTTACATCCTACACCCCCATACCAATCCATCCACAATTATATCGCATACGTGGTACAGACGCCAGCGATGTGCACGCTAATGAAGTGCTTGCGGACTCGTCCTCATTGGCCTCCAATGATGTATTTGCTCTAACTTCAATGAAACAGCGCAAGGTGTACATATGGGTTGGCTTGGCGGCTAGCAAGTTCGAGAAAGACATGGCCATCGAGCGTTTTTCAGGGTATTGGTCCGACGCTGTTGTCGAAGTGATTGAGGAGGGCGCTGAACCCGATAACTTCTGGGAGCTTTTACATGGAGAGGGCATTTACGATCGCAGCATGAGTGAGGCCACGAAGCCACTGCTGGAACCGAGACTATTGCACTGCCGTTTAAACGGTGAACACCTACAAGTGGAGGAAATTGCGCAATTCGAACAAGCTGTAGGTGTTCTTGTTAAATTGTAATGTAGTTTTTTCTTACGAATTTATTGTTTCTTTTACTCAATACATAAAGGATCTCGACATAAATGATGTTATGCTATTGGATGCTGGTGATGAAATCTATATGTGGGTCGGCACAGACGCCACAGCTGAGGAAAATGGCAGAATTCTAGAGTTGGCGAAGAAATACCTTAAGGATGAGCCCACAGAACGCACCATCGATACAACCACTGTTATACGCATCGAACAGAGTAACGAACCTCGCGCCTTCACCCGCATGTTCCCCACTTGGGAGGCTAATTACTGGCAGGTCAGTGAAAGTCGCATGAAATTAATTGATTAATGGTATTTTAGAGCATTCTGTGTTAACTATTTTGTTTTTTTTTATTTAGTCATGATTTTGAATGAACTATCACACATTGGACACACATACAGACACGCAAAAACACAAACAAACATTTACAATACTAAACTCATAATTACAAATACAAAACTTCAACGAACTCATATACCTTCATATATTATATATGTACTTGTCTTAAATGTTTTAACAATTCTATACTACAAACTAACAAATTTTCTAAATATCAAAAAAAAAATTTACCTCACATTTATAATTATTAATTTACAAACATAAAAGTTATATGTATTTTAATAAATACTTTTTTTCCTTTTTAATAAAACTTATCCACTTTTGTTTATTTAATTTTCTATAATTTTTGAAATAGGCCACGCCATCGTATGAGGACTTCAAGAAGCAAATTGTGGAAAGCAACGACATCTTCGACTCAAATGAGCTTTAAAGCGTTTCTAACCAAACTAAAACGTCTCGAATACATTATGAATAAGCAATGAACAATTAATTTTGTACAATAAATACATCGAATTTATTTTTAAATTGTGGTAATTGAATTTATTTTAATTGTTAAAGTATATTGTCTCTATATATATTTATGTATGTATGTAAGTCCATAAAGCAAGGTAAACTTTCTTCAATTTTAAGAGAATTCTGCAAGGAACTAGGACCTCGAATTATAAAGTGATATATAAGCTTTTCTTTATTGATAACGCGAGTTCTAATTAGCAGAAATGAGAGGTTCGGAAATCATAGAAATCTTGCTTCATGTCAATTCTCCACTCTTAAAATCGATAACATCGTCCTTCTTAAGAGCAAAAACTATTACGGAACTACTCAATGTATTTTGGACGATGATTTGAGTATGAAGCCAAGGTTCATCCAGTTTATTTTACTTTTTGGACACCTATGACTTTTTCCTACAACAGAATATAAAATATTCTATGGGTGAATGGACCATATACATATAGACTGAGGTCTTAAAAAATCAATTAAAGAACTAAGTGATTTCTCGTCTGAAGACTACTGAGTATGTATACGCCGAAACTAAATTAATGAGTTTTTTGAATAAAATATATTAAAATTAAAAAAAATAAATAAAAAATAAAAATAAAAAATAAATAAATAAATAAAAATTTCTAAATTTTATATGATGTAAAAGTGGACGATGGAAGGAAATTTGATTTCTAAACGCTATTGCCAATAAAAAAGTTCGAGTTATAGAAGTTCGAGTTATGGAAGTTCCACTGTATATACATATATTTCACAACTGACATCAATTTCATTGCAATTACTTTCCAGATTACGCCTATTCTTAGTACTAGTTGAGAAAGCTGAAATTGTTTTGGAAAGGATTTGTATAGAATTGGAGTAACAAGTATTTTAAAGGATATAAAAACACGTATTACTTCCCTTGGTTCCATTGTTGGGCTTGGGTTTATTTTACTCATGAGTAATGCCATTATGTCTTCAACATAAAATAGACACATTAATTTTTTCTACAACCTTGACTTTAAATATATTATCTTCCACAGTATTATTGTTTTTATTTGGAACAGCTTAAGGATTTTAAGCTTTTGACCGAACTTTGAACCGAATGCAAATTATGCTTTTATGTGAACAGCTTTGTGCGCTTAACATTTCGACCATTTTCGTATCCTATAAGGATTTACCGTAATTAAAGGATATCGTTTATTGATTTGTTCTGTTATGAAATGTACGATTATATCGTATTAGTGCTATAAACCTATACTTTCGTTTAAGGCAAATATCGTAAGTAACAGTAAAGCATTCTAATAAGCTACACTCATAACTATGCCTAAAAGCTTTTACATTTTATTCTTGTATCTATGTCTATTGAAAGCTCTTTCAAGTCTGTGCTCAACCCTTGAGTAGAGTAAGCTCGTTTTGTTGAGTTATTCGAATAATATTTCGGACGAATTTGTAAGATTCGTTAGAAGCTTTTTGTTTAACTAGAACAAATTCCACAATTAACCTTCAGGTCCGGCTCTGAAATAGGGAACGGCACGAGGGATTCTATATTCATTTAAGGCAGTAGTCTGCTTTACAGGCTTCAAAAATCGATTTTTTGTTTTGTTTTAAATCGCTTCCAAAAATATCCAAGAATATGTCTTTAAAATTCCAGAGGCCAATTCGACACATTTTCGAAACTAGAGCAGTTTTAGTGGCCGAGCGTCGAGCAGGTGCGAATGCTCAGGCAAACCTTTAAAGCGCGTTTTCTCGAGTTTTCATTTTCACAAGTGTTAGAAAACGGTGCCGGCGATAGCAAAAAGAATATATGTCCGATCGAAAAAAAACCAAAGTGATCTAGCTTCAGTATTAAATTATCTTCTATTTGAACTAAAAAAGTTGGACAAAAGTATTATTTAAACTACTTGTTTTGCAACTTAAAGTCATTTTTTTTTTCTTAAAAAAGTGATTTTTTTTTAAACTTCGAAAAAATTTGGAATATTATAACTTCTTCGGTATTTTTTTAGTTCATAAAGAAAAGAAACTTATAAAGATTAAAAAAAAAATTGGTTCGTCTGTTTCAGATGCATCGCACGACCTCCACCACCGACACCGATTTACAAGTGCAGACTCCAGGCGCTCCAGAAAAATATTTACAACTTTAAAAAAATTTCAATATTTTTTAATAATAAATATTGTTTTTAAGCCTTAAATATAGTACACTATCGTCTTAAAATTCAGTTTACAGCAATCACTTCCTTCCCTTTCAAAAAAAATTGCTAAAACAAAGCTTTTTTTCGGCTTCTAAAGCAGACTGCCTTAAAAACGCAAATTCAAATTCGATTGTAATAGATGGATACATACATACATCCAGTACTGTTTCAGACAAGTGTAATATCCGAAGATTTAAGAACAACTCGTAGCTTAGATTCAATCAGCTCTCTCAGTATAAGAAACATATTCATCACTGCCTACTGAGTAGAATCGGAGTTGACGATACATCTAAGTACATTTAATATCATTTCTATTTGCCCCTTTTCTTGTATGAATTTAGTTTACCAAAAATTACATAATTTAGGTTAGTGATGTAGAAATCATCGGATAATTTTATCTGTGAAAAAGTGATAAACTTATCATATACCGATTGGCATATTGATTATTTGATAACCGACAATAAAACAATGAATGAAAGCAAGTTTTTCGAATTATAATTGTTGTTGTAATTTGTTATCTTTCGGGTTGCACTAGTCAAGCACACCTGGGAACTTACTTGAATTGACATATTTTCATTTTTTGGAGCTTGGCTGAATTTAATACACACATGTACATATAAGGTCGTGAATAGGGTTCTACAGCTTCTGTCTGGATTGGATGGAAAGGGTTATTCGGATGGAATAAACGGCCAATTATTGAATCAACTAAGAGTTAAAAGTCGTGAATGAATTGCCAACCTCCTCTTTTTAAACTACGCCTAATATCAATGAGCTTCTCGGCATCTATGGAAGGTGGCGAAAAAACCTCTTCTTGTTATCTGTATTGTATTGAGGTAGTAAATTATCAAATCTTTACATGTATGCGTGTCATATAAGTTTATACATATATGTGTAGATATGTGTGTGATTATCATCTCGGCAATCTTTGAGTATTAAGTAAGTAAGTAATCATAAAATGCTGCTACTTTTGCACTTATGTATGTACATATGTATGTATAAATGGAATAATGGCAATTTAAATATTGTAAAACTGTATACACATAGACAGTAATTCATTGAGGTAAACAGAAAAAAAACTGTAATTCTATAGAGTTTGAGCAAAGAAGAGAATTTGTTCTATTATAGTTGATAAGCTGTGCTTGGAGCCTCTGAGTGTCTTTGCGAGAAAAGAAAAGTATTTTTAGTAAAAATATGAAGCATATTCTTTTGTAATTGTGTTTTAACTAGTCCAAAATGAATATGGAGTGAACCAGTGCGGCAATTGAATACAGTTGAACTTCACTAACTCGAATCACTAAAATCCACAATAAACTTTGGGTTAGAGAGACTTCAAGTTATGGAAGGTAATTTGTATGAAGTTTTACTTCTATTGCCAATTCAAGAGTTCCAGTTATAGAGAACTTCGAGTTATGGAAGTTCAACTGTATTTTTTAAAATAAATACGTAATAAATTAATTAGGTTTTTTAGAAAAAAAATAAAATAAAATGCCTCTAAGACAGAAAAATATCTAGACTAGCTCGGCAGATAAAAAGTAATGAGTTGATATAGTATTGAACCTTCATGTGATCGATATCTCTTCCCAGGTTTAGATAAATAAATTTTTTGTAGAGACCACTTATACCACATACTTTAACTAGTGTGGATGAGAATTGGTTTCTGATGTGACAATCTCTCTTGGTTGACTTAATTTGGTTGGTGTATCAATTCTCTGTACTGGGAACCAATATCAACAACACCAACAGTGTTAGCCTCGAAATTCAGCGCAGAATCACTCTTGCCAACTGGTGCTACTTTGGACTGAGTAGGCAATTAAGTAGTAAAGTCCTCTCTCGACGAACCAAAATCAAACTCTACAAGTCGCTTATCATTCCTGTCCTGATATATGGCGCTGAAGCGTGGACGATGTCAACATTCGATGAGACTGCACTAGGAGTTTTCGAGAGAAAGGTTTTGCGGAAGATTTATGGTCCTCAGAACATTGGCAACGTCAAATACCGCAGACGATGGAACGATGAGCTGTACGAGTTATACGACGACATGGACATAGTTCAGCGAATAAAAAGAGCGGCTACGCTGGCTAGGTCATGTTGTCCGAATGGTCGAAAACACTCCAACTCTGAAAGTGTTCGATGCAGTACCCGCCGGAGGAAGCCGAGGAAGGGGACGACCTCCACTCCGTTGTAGGGACCAGGTGGAGAGCGACCTGGTTACATTTGGGATCTCCAACTCGCGCCGAACTGCGAAGGAGAGAGAGAAGTGGCGCGCTATCATCGATTCGGCTATAACCGGCTAAACGGTTCAACGCCAATCACATACATACATAAACACATCAATTATCTTCAGATCTAAAATGTATACGAATAGGTAATAAAGAAACGCAAAAACGGAAAATAATGTGTTATGTAAATAAGACCTTAGTTATTTTATTATAAATCATTGCTAGTTCAAAAAAAATATAATATTTTAAACACCTAGTAGTGGGAGTGGTTACAAGCAGGCTAGTACTGCCCTACATGATGTTTATTCCAGACTAGTCACTAGCTAATCTCATTCAATATGGGGTTCGCAGCTACAAACATGCCTACAATCATACCCATGGACATGTGCAAGTTGTCACTGTCTCTCATATTTACCGAAGCACTTGTAGATTCAGTTCGCTTTTGACACTCCAATTGGCTGGTTGTGTATAAGAATCTGCTTCTTGAGTACAACAAACAACACGTAATTGCATTCGATTGCATTTAACAGAATTATCTGAACTATCTGTATAAATAAAAAACAATTTTGGCAGCTGAAAACATTAATCTTAAATAAAGTGTTATGAAGTGTGTGTGCCGTAAAAGGAGTATATAAGTGCTTAGTAAAATATTTGAATAATCCGAAAAGAAACTCGTACTCGTTTAAATGTCGCAAAATAATTCAGTTACTCATACCATGGCAGCAAATGGAAATTCGTCAACAATGCCAATTGAGCGGGAGTCACCGCTAATATTTTTCGTGAATGGTAAAAAGGTGCGTAGATTCATAATTGTAATCAAATTTAAAACTAGAAACGACTAGTGGACAGGTCAGTGGATATATAAGTATGTACGTATGTATATCGTGAGAATTGTAGAGCAAAGAGCAAGCAACGAGCTCGCCATGTGTTCGAAACTATGCCATAAACAAGAGAGAACGTAGAAAACCTGTTGTTGACCAAGGTATAGCGCTCCGAATGTGCAAATATCTTTATCAATAGCTTAGCTAGTGATAATATTAGCCATATTGCTCTTCAACTGAGAACAAGCATGACCTGTTTTAGTTACTGAGGCCGGCAATAAAAATAAACACGTAAGCTGCGCATAATTATTCAATAAAAATTAGAAGGTAATTATTTAGTCTCTAAGTAAAATAGTTTTTTGGCTATAACTTTGAAGCTATATGAATGAAAGTTGATTTATTTTAAATCTACAACGAACTAAAGGTTGTATGGGAGCCTCAATTTAGAATTGTAGTTGTCATAATTTCGTGAAAAGTGTAGAATATTGAAACAAGTTTTTATAGAAGAAAAATATATATTTTTTAGCTAGCGCTAGAACCAAATCTACTCACTATTATACTATCGCTAAAAATTATAGCGCTCATATTGTTATCGTTGAACTAGCTGAATTTATGCTGTGGTTGTTGTATTAATGTTGACACACCCTCTAATAAAACGTTGCTAATTGGCTTAGTGACTATTGATCAAAAGAATTTTGGTTTTTACAATCTTCGAAAACGCAAAGCGTGTTGATATGATAAGAGTTGGCGTGTGGTATATATGATAGAGAATATTTATGGGTCTAATTTTTTTTACAGCAAAGAGTATTACGAGGATTTACAAAATAGTCAAAAGTCGGTGTGCAAGTATATGGGCATTTCCGCCATGTCGAACGGGACAATCGTACACCTTTCAACTAAAAAAAAGTATGAACAAAAATGTTTTTTAATTTTGACAGTAGGATTTTTTAATAGCCCTTCATTAGCTCTACATTTAGTGTTAAGGTTGATTTTGGAACGGTTTTCATTTTCAAGATAATTGCAAAAAACCAAGGCATTCGCACGGGACAAAAAATGGAAGTCGTTTTTGGGAACAACGATTCAAACGGCGATTTCAGCGAATTCTGAGGCAATATTCAAATGTTTTTGATTGTAAAATGTTGCGCATTGATGGCCTTTAAAGATGGTATGAATTTCATCCAAAAATAATTTATAGTTTTTTTTTAATTAATTATTAACCACATTCGCACGGGACATGTCGCACGGGACATTTTTTTCCATCATAATATTTATGTTGATTTTGTTTTATAATACGGAATTATTTAACAACAAGTCCAATAAAATGGCTTAAAAAAGTAATAAATGTATTTATTTACTTATTTTAACTAATATCCAACGAGAAACACAACAAAAATTCTATAGTATGAAATGAAAATGGTATTATGAATGTGAAATACATTTTTTTTGTTCAGAAAATGCTGTCTTCGGGTATAAAATGTTTTGGATTTCGTTATCTGCCAGACTTTCCTTTTGATAACTGCTCCCACGCCCTGAAGAGTATTTTAATGGTATTATAAAATCAACCAGGCTTGATAATATAAATTTGATTTTAAACTGAGAGAAGTTACCTTAAAAAAATAAATATTTTAGAAAAGCAACTAAAGGATTTCTTAATTTTAGTTAAGAGATTTATCAAGAAAATAATATGTCATGCGTTAACTTGCCACTTTTAAAAGCAAACGATTTTCCCTTACAACCTTGTTAAAATGAGCACTCTTATTTTGATTTGGAAGCCTATAATTTTCGCCAAAATCTATTTGAATAGCTATTTCAGTGGAATTTAAAGTGCGGTTTTTGCTCATATGTAAATATTTAATGTAAATGTATCTATTTACATACTTAAGTCAATTTTATAAGACAAAAAATAAATTTCAATTTTTAAATTCCACACCTACGATGTCGCACGGGACCAATTTTAAGTAGTTTCCAAAACCACAAATCTTCTGATTTTTGAACAAGGTTTTTTTTATTTTAATTGTATACAAGTTTACTGTTTATACCCAAAATTGCTGCTCTTATTTGCGATGCGGTGGGAATAAGTGTTGTTTTTTGATGTCGCACGGGTCATTAAAATATAGGATAATAAGAGAGCAAAAACATACAGTTATTTGCAATCGCATGCTTTCTTATGCATTTTATTTGGATCTTTGTACCCTTATAAAGGTTTTACACAAAGCAAAAAATTATACATGATATGTTTCTTTAACAATTTTGACGAAAAAACAATTGCAGTAGAAAAATCGAAATGAGAAATGTAGTTCCTATTCGACTTGGCTTTGGTATATCTCGTAATTGGTTATGAATTAATTTAAAATTAATTTAATATCAATAAATTTAGATATTTTCCTATGAAAATATGCAAAAACTTTGTAATTCTAATAATGTTTAATATTTTGTCTGTGGTAGACCTTCTGGCGGAAATGCCCATATAAATTATCGACATCTATAACACTTCTTTCAACATAATTCAATAATAATTATAATATACTCAATTAAGCTGAAAACTTTATGAATGCATTGCATTACCGTTAGTCAAATATGATTTTCATAGTTTTTGTAATTTATATCTGCAATTGAATACACTTAGCTTATAATATTTGCTAATATTATGGAATTATTGCAAAAATCATCGGTAAATAAATACTTTTTGCGCTTGTGATAAGCATGATTTAATGACTGACTTGTTATGCTGGAGCAAAATTGACTATATACATACATACGTACAAAGATACTATATATTATCTATATTTACGTATGTACGTAAACGATCCCCTGTTGCGCTGATAAGCTTTCGACCTGAAATTCATCGACCTACAATCGCAAATAATAATAATTATGTTCGCATAAATATATATATTCCTATGTATAATCCCTGCAGGAAATTATTTAAGCGCTGACTTTCTTTCAAATTTGTTGTTTCTCCAGGAAATTCTGAATGATAATTTTGTTAGGCATAGAAAAACTACATACATATTCCAATACTTTTTTTAATACCTAAAATTTGATTTTTCAAACTCATTATTGTCTTAAAGATACACATAGAATATAGAATTACTGAAGTTCTTGAAGAAAAATATTAAAAAGTGTAAAAAGTCGAGCCCTCGAGGAAAATGTACATCCTCCTTGATAGCATAACTCCTGGTAGGATCGTCTGTATTGAAAATAAAAAATACGTTTTTGGTTAAAAAATGAGAATTGGAGTTTTTTTAAGAAAAAAATTCAATTGGAGTTTTTTTAAGAAAAAAAATTAAAATTCTGTAAATTGTATTTCAAAGACCTGTTTAAAATTTCATCAAGATCGGTTGAGTAGTTCTCGAGAAATCTTGGCAACCGAAAAAATGCAAAAAACGCTGATTCGGACTGTAATTACTCGAATCGACTGGGCAATATTCTAGAGATAACGATGTAGAATTTAAAAATATAAAAAATCAAATTTTGAAATCGATACTCCCATATAACCCCTTAATACCTTTGCTCTTTTTTAGTTTATTAGATAGCGGTTTAAAATTTCACCGAGATCGGTTGAGTAGTTCTCGAGAAATCTTGGCAACCGACTTTGCAAAAAACGCAGATTCGGACTGTAACTTACTCGGATCGACTGGAGAATATTCTAAAGATGACGATGTAGAATTTAAAAATGTAAAAAATCAAATTTTGAAATCGATACTCCCATATAACCCCTTAATACCTTTGCTCTTTTTTAGTTTATTAGAAAGCGGTGATAATGGATCAAATGTCTTTTAACGATATTATTTCTCAGTGAGTGACTAATCGAGATTTTCTCACAGGGTTGCATTTGAGTTTTCCACCAAGCACCATGAATGTATATATTATGTATGAACATCAAAGTTTTTATTTTGTAAACAATGTAAACAACTGAATGGTTCTTGAAGCTTCAATAACTGTTATCAGCGCTTGACGAGGAAACAAAATTGCAAAAATAAGCTCTAGCTTCGAGTACTAGAAGTTGGGTATTAAGCCCAACCTTCATTATATATAAAATATGGGTTCTGAAGATGGTCCACTCACGAGATGGTCCACAGACAGTTTGACAGCAAAATATATTAGATCGTGACATCAAGAACGAAAGAAAAGAAAGATTTCGTGACAAAATCGTTAAATATAGAACAATGTCTTTTTCAGACTCTTCAGGCCAAGGCATCAACATTTATCACTGATTTCGAAAACCATAGCATCGTAAAAACATAAAATAATAATCTTCCCTTATCTAGGTCGTCGATCCGACACCAGATCCAGAATGCACCTTACTCACATATCTGCGCGATAAACTGCATTTATGTGGCACGAAATTGGGATGTGGTGAAGGTGGTTGTGGCGCTTGTACGGTTATGTTGTCGCGTGTTGATCGCGCCACCAACAGCATCAAACATTTGGCAGTGAACGCGTGCCTAATGCCAGTATGCGCCATGCATGGTTGCGCAGTAACCACTATAGAGGGGATCGGTAGCACACGCACACGCCTTCACCCGGTACAGGAGCGTCTGGCCAAAGCGCATGGCAGTCAGTGTGGCTTCTGTACACCCGGCATAGTAATGTCCATGTACGCACTACTGCGTAGCATGCCTCAGCCATCGATGAAGGATTTGGAAGTGGCTTTTCAGGGCAACCTCTGCCGTTGTACGGGTTATCGTCCTATTTTGGAAGGATACAAGACTTTCACGAAGGAATTTAGCTGTGCCATGGGTGACAAGTGTTGCAAATTGAATGGTAATAAGAGACCAAATGGCGAAAATGAAGATGATAAGTTATTTGAGAAGAGCGAATTTTTACCATTCGATCCCAGTCAGGAACCCATATTTCCACCAGAACTGCATTTAAATTCGCAATACGATGCGGAGAATCTTCTATTCAAAGGACCGCGCTCGACATGGTATCGTCCCGTGGAACTTTTAGACTTGCTGAAACTGAAGTCGGAGAACCCGCATGGCAAAATCATTGTCGGCAACACAGAAGTTGGTGTTGAAATGAAATTTAAGCAGTTTCTATACACCGTACACATTAACCCAATAAAAGTACCGGAATTAAATGAGATACGTGAATTAGATGATAGCATTCTATTTGGTTCTGCTGTCACCTTAATGGACATTGATGAGTACTTACGCGAACGCATAGAGAAATTGCCGGAGCACGAAACGCGTTTCTTCCGCTGCGCCGTAAAAATGCTGCACTACTTTGCGGGCAAACAGATACGAAACGTGGCGTCGCTCGGTGGCAACATCATGACTGGAAGTCCGATATCCGATATGAATCCCATTCTGACAGCGGCCTGTGCCAAGCTTAAGGTGTGCAGCTTAGTTGATGGGGAAGTACAAACACGAGATGTCCATATGGGTCCAGGCTTCTTTACTGGATATCGCAAGAATACAATTCAGCCACATGAAGTCTTGGTGGGCATATACTTTCCGAAGAGCACAAGAGATCAACACTTCGTTGCATTTAAGCAAGCACGTCGCAGAGATGATGACATTGCCATCGTGAATGCAGTATTAAATGTGACCTTCGAATCAAATACGAATATAATCAAACAGATTTATATGGCATTCGGTGGTATGGCA
Organism: Zeugodacus tau; assembly: GCA_031772095.1. Lineage (NCBI taxonomy): Eukaryota > Metazoa > Arthropoda > Insecta > Diptera > Tephritidae > Zeugodacus > Zeugodacus tau. The sequence goes on from CM062649.1 coordinate 83,240,163, forward strand.
CCCATGACGATCATGGCACCGAAAACATCGCAAATTATGGCGAAGCAGAAATGGAATCGCGTATTAGTTGAGCGTGTGACTGAAAGCTTGTGCGCCGAACTGCCTTTGGCACCATCTGCACCAGGCGGTATGATCGCCTATCGTCGTTCATTGGTAGTCAGTTTATTCTTCAAGGCATATTTAGCCATCAGTCAAGAATTAATTAAAGCCGGTATCATCGAAGATGATGCAATACCAGAGAGAGAATTGAGTGGTGCTGAGACCTTCCATACACCGATTTTGAAGAGTGCCCAGCTCTTTGAGCGCGTATGTGCCGAACAACCCATATGTGATCCCATTGGTAGACCAAAGGTACACGCTTCCGCACTGAAACAGGTCACGGGTGAAGCAATTTACTGCGATGACATACCGCGCCATGAGAATGAACTGTATCTCGCGCTTGTACTTAGCACCAAAGCACATGCAAAGGTTCTATCGATTGATGCCAGCGAAGCGCTCAAACAGCCGGGTGTACACGCATTCTTCTCCAGCAAAGATTTGAGTGACTATGAAAATAAAGTTGGTACAGTATTTCATGATGAAGAAGTCTTCGCTTCGGAGATAGTTTATTGTCAGGGGCAGGTGATTGGTGCCATCGTTGCGGAGAGTCAAGTTTTGGCGCAACGTGCGGCGCGTCTCGTGCATATCAAGTACGAAGAACTAAGCCCGGTTATTGTAACAATTGAACAGGCCATCGCACATAAATCCTATTTTCCCGATTATCCGACATATATTGAGAAGGGTGACGTGACAAAAGCGTTTGAGGAAGCTGATCACGTGTATGAGGGTAGCTGTCGCATGGGTGGTCAAGAACACTTCTACTTGGAGACGCACGCTTGCGTGGCTACGCCGCGTGATAGTGATGAAATTGAACTGTTTTGCTCAACCCAAAATCCCACCGAGATACAAAAACTGGTGGCGCATGTATTATCTGCGCCAATGCACAAGGTCGTATGTCGTTCTAAGCGCTTGGGTGGCGGTTTTGGTGGCAAAGAGTCGCGTTCGATTATCCTGTCACTCCCAGTTGCATTGGCCAGTTATCGCCTGAGAAGGCCGGTACGCTGTATGCTTGATCGAGATGAAGATATGATGACAACCGGCACCAGACATCCGTTTCTCTTCAAATACAAAATTGGCTTTACCAAGGAAGGTCTAATAACGGCATGTGACATTGAATGTTATACGAACGCCGGCTGCTCAATGGATCTCTCATTTTCCGTAAGTGTTCTCCATATGCAAATCTTAATTAATTTTTAATAGTATTTTATTTTCTCTAGGTGCTTGATCGTGCTATGAATCATTTCGAGAACTGTTATCGCATACCGAATGTCAAAGTTGGTGGTTGGGTTTGCAAAACGAATTTACCATCGAATACAGCGTTTAGAGGATTTGGTGGTCCGCAGGGCATGTTTGCGGCGGAGCATATAGTGCGCGATGTGGCGCGCATAGTTGGCAAAGATTACTTGGACATCATGCAGTTGAATTTCTATAAGACTGGCGATTACACACACTACAATCAAAAGTTGGAAAACTTCCCCATTGAAAAGTAAGCATTCCAGCCGCCACCATATACAAAGAATTATTAAAACTAATCCCCCACTTTTCGCAAAGATGTTTCAGCGATTGCTTAGATCAGTCGAAATTCTACGAGAAGCGTGCTGAGATTGAAGAATTCAATAAAAGCCAACGCTGGCGCAAGCGCGGCATCTCACTTGTGCCCACCAAGTATGGCATTGCATTTGGTGCCATGCATCTCAATCAAGCCGGCGCGCTGGTGAATATCTATGGCGATGGGTCGGTATTGCTATCACATGGTGGCGTCGAGATCGGTCAAGGTCTACACACCAAAATGATACAGTGTTGCGCGCGTGCCTTGGGCATACCAACGGAGCTGATACATATTGCCGAAACGGCGACCGATAAGGTACCGAATACATCACCCACAGCAGCAAGTGTCGGTTCAGACTTGAATGGCATGGCAGTATTGGATGCTTGTGAGAAGATAAATCAGCGTCTGAAACCTATCAAGGAAGCCAATCCGAAAGATACTTGGCAAGAGTGGATCAGCAAAGCATATTTTGCCCGTGTAGGGCTCTCGGCAAGCGGTTTCTACAAAATGCCCGATGTTGGTGACGATCCAAAGACAAATCCAAATGCGCGTTGTTATAATTACTATACCAATGGTGTGGGGGTGTCAGTGGTTGAAATTGATTGCTTAACAGGTGATCATCAAGTTTTGAGCACAGACATCGTAATGGATTTGGGCTCTAGCTTGAATCCAGCTATCGATATTGGACAAATCGAAGGTGCATTCATGCAAGGTTATGGTTTATTTGTGTTGGAAGAACTCATTTATTCACCACAAGGTGCTCTTTACTCACGCGGACCAGGCATGTATAAGTTACCAGGTTTCGCCGACATACCGGGCGAGTTTAATGTGAGCCTTTTGACTGGCGCGCCTAACCCCAGAGCTGTTTATTCGTCAAAGGTAATAAATGTTAAATCATTGCTGCTCTGTAGTACTTCTTAAAAAACCTGTATATTTATTTTTTATGTAGGCCGTTGGTGAGCCACCGTTATTCATTGGTAGCACCGCATTTTTCGCCATTAAGGAAGCCATCGCTGCGGCACGTGCTGAACGTCAGCTGAGCGCCGATTTCGTACTGCACGCTCCAGCGACAGCTGCACGCATACGAATGGCATGCCAAGACGAGTTCACAGAATTGGTATAATTAAAATGACAATTTCCTGTCAGTTAGTGTTATTAAATGTATTTTTTTATTTTATTTTTAGATTGATCAACCGTCTCCTGACACATATACGCCATGGAATGTTGTGCCCTAAACGTGGAATCATTTGATTTTGTTTAAAAGTTTAATTATTTATACAAAAAAAGTTTAATTACTATACACGGACTTACAGATACGCATTTGAGTATCAGTAAATAGATATGTTGGATATGTAATTTGAGTTGAACAGTATAAAATGGTGCTATTTTACATAAAGATGTAAACAACAACAAATATATATATGTAAATTTTACTAACTTGTCATTTTGAAAATGATTTAATTTTTTTTATAATATCGTGCACAACAATAAAGCCAGTCAATAATAAATGAAAAATATCATAGACTATATTGATAAATTTATTTTGGAACTGCATCATATTTACAAAGTGTCGAATGTTATGCAGTCAGAACGAAACTTTTGTTGCACCTAACATTGTTTTTTATTATTATTATTTTAAAAATATAAGATGTACATACCTGAATTAATGACTATCACTTATAAGACTCTTTTGTTTTCAAATGATGTATTTGGTAGATCTTGCGTATATACATATGCATATTAAAAATGATCTTCCGGCACGTCAGGCACATTACCATTTGAAATTCTCAATACCGAGCTTATGCTACTTAACTATTTTCATCAGACAACATTCCATATAAAGAATTCACCAATTATTATTGAATATTTTAATTTAAAATTATTATTTTATATATTTTATGCTTAATTACACAGTTTTATGCGAATTTACTAATTTGTAATACAACTTGACTAGCGTCAGCGGAAATTCGCGCACTACAGTATAAATTGCAGATGACATTTGAGAATTTTCAGCAATAGCATAACTACAACTTCCCCTCTCGCAAAAACTTTGTGCTTACAACTTCCCCTGCTATCAGCTTTTATTTGATAATTGTCAAAGCTACCGCCAAATTAAATGCAGTGTCAATGACTACACCACATCTTAAAATAGTGTATTGTGCTAAAATAAGAATTACACCTTTAGTTAAACAAAACGTGATAATTTATTTGAAACTAGTTTGTAGTGAGAGTGACGTATTTCCTTTATATTATTTTTAATACTACGGGTGCGTATTTACATATCGGCAACAATTGTAGACATCGTTCAATACATTTCAAATAAGAAGTACCATTCACAAGGTTGGTGCATACATAATGTCATATCTATAAAACATTTAAAACTATCGTTTACCGTAAACATATTCGGCATTAAATTACACATACAGTTTTGTTGCATACAAATGAAAAATCAACCTTTTGTTTCTTTAAATATTTTAAAAGTGGTCGGCTTTATTTATTTAAATAATTCTTACAACTTTTAAATAAATCAACTCTAATTATACTAATATAACTTCTCCATTAAACAAACATTCAAGCATACATACAAACATTAACAATTAATAACGAACTTATAGTATGTGTTTTAGGAACTTTCAGTCTTGTATACATTGGTGCTAATTACTATAATACTTTTGAAATAATACCACTAATTCATATTTAGTCAACTTCTTCAACTGTTGGTCCACCATAAGTACCTCCACCGAAACCACCTGATTGTTGACCGCAATTAGCAGGTTGTGGACCAGCACCTCCTGCTTGCTGGTGCATCTTTGTCATAATTGGACTACAAATTTTCGTTAGCTCCTCCAGCTTATACTCAAACTCCTCCTTTTCGGCGGTGGTATTGGCGTCTAACCATTTAATAGCCTCGTTACACTTCTCCAGCACTCGTTCTTTATCTTGTTGACTTAGTTTGCTTCCAGCTTCGTCAGCTGCTTGTTTTACACCAAACACATAGCTTTCAAGTTGATTGCGAGCTGCTATGCGTTGACGTTGTTTCTCATCTTCCTCTGCATATTTCTCGGCTTCGTTAACCATACGATCGATGTCCGCTTGTGAAAGTCGTCCCTTATCGTTCTTTATGGTTATATTCTTGGCATTACCGGTACTCATCTCCTTCGCTGTTACATTCAGAATTCCGTTAGCATCCAAATCGAATGTTACATCTACTTTGGGTACTCCACGAGGTGCTGGTGGAATTCCAGTTAAATTGAATGTGCCCAGCAAGTTGTTGTCTTTGGTCATGGCACGTTCGCCCTCAAACACTTGAATGGTGACGGCTGGTTGGTTGTCTGCATACGTTGTGAAGGTTTTAGACTGTTTGCATGGAATTCGACTATTGCGCTCAATTAATTTGGTCATCACTCCACCAGCAGTCTCAATTCCAAGTGATAGTGGCGCTACGTCGACCAAGAGTACATCTTGAATTTGACTGCTCTTATCACCACTTAGTATTGCCGCCTGTATCGCTGCACCATATGCTACCGCCTCGTCTGGGTTGATTGAAAGATTCAAACTCTTTCCACCGAAGAAAGTTTGTAGTAAGTTTTGTACTTTGGGAATGCGAGTTGAACCACCAACGAGGACAATGTCGTGGATTTGACTTTTGTCCATTTTGGCATCGTTCAAGGCTTTTTCTACTGGATCTAATGTACTGCGGAACAAGTCAGCACACATCTCCTCAAACCGCGCTCGACTGATTTTTGTGTAAAAATCTACTCCTTCATATAGAGCATCAATCTCGATGGTGGCTTCTGTGCTGGATGACAGTGTACGTTTCGCACGTTCAGCCGCTGTTCTTAATCGTCGCAACGCTCTAGGATTCGATCGCAAATCGTTTTTGTATTTTCGTTTGAACTCTTCGGCAAAGTGATTCACCAATCGGTTGTCGAAGTCTTCTCCACCCAAATGAGTATCGCCAGCTGTTGCACGCACTTCGAACAGTGAACCTTCATCAATGGTTAATATGGATACATCGAAAGTACCACCACCCAAATCGAATATGAGTACATTGCGTTCGCCTTTAAGATTCTTATCCAGTCCATATGCTAAAGCCGCCGCTGTGGGTTCATTAATAATTCGGAGAACATTTAGTCCTGCAATGGCACCAGCATCCTTGGTGGCCTGACGCTGTGAGTCATTGAAGTAAGCAGGTACTGTGATGACTGCATCTCTTACAGCTGTGCCCAAAAACGCCTCAGCAGTCTCCTTCATTTTTGTTAACACCATTGAACTTATTTCTTCGGGAGCAAACTTTTTCTGTTCTCCTTTGAATTCAACACTAATTTTGGGCTTTCCACAATCGCTGACCACTGTAAAAGGCCAATGCTTCATGTCCGCCTGGATTTTGGAATCATCAAATTTTCGTCCAATCAATCGCTTGGCATCAAACACTGTGTTCTTTGGGTTCATGGCAACTTGATTCTTCGCAGCGTCACCAATGAGTCGCTCCGAGTCGGTGAACGCCACATAGCTTGGTGTTGTGCGATTACCTTGATCGTTCGCTATGATTTCCACTTTTCCGTGTTGGAATACTCCTACACAGGAGTATGTTGTTCCCAAATCTATTCCAATTGCAACCATTTTTATGGCTTTCTTGTACTTTTAAATATTTTATTTTCAATTAATCTCTCAATATTCTTGTAACGTTTGTTATGCACTTGGTAAAAACTTGTTTTTATTCAGTTTTGTTTTGCTAAAACACTTTAGCTAGTTTGTTATGTTTATTCGCTTTGATTTCTCAATTGAAACTATGCAGAGGAGAAGTTTTCGGCCGCTATTTATATGAAATCGGTTGGAGAGAGAATTATCGAGAACAGTTTTCTCGACTTTTCGAGAAATGTCTATGTGCTGTTCGCTTGAAGGTGACAGCTGACGATAAAATGTGCAACAACTGAGAAGAGACAAAATACAAACTGTTCTCATCAAGGTGAGAAGGAGGAGAAATAACACCACCAAAACGCTAATGGGAACATTTTGCATGTATTTTCGTAAACGAGAGCGGAGATACTCTGATACTCAGAAAGATGTGATTGAGAGCTCTGTGCTATGTACATATGAAGATACATACATTGATGTGTATTTATTAACAAATAAAGTTCAATAACTTTTTGTTAAATATATTAATATTAATACTAAATTAACTTGAAATAGAAAGACATGAATTGCTTATAATCTTTATTTAAATTTTATAAAGTTTATGTATGGGACCAAAAATATTTTCCTCCTAATACATATACAAAGAGACTTTATTAGGTATAATGTATTATGTATTTAGTTCCTATTTATGATAATTAACTAGACAGTAGCTCCAAACGGACAAATATTTAGTTTAACTTTAAATAACTAAACCTATGAATGAATGGAAATGATGGCTAAAAATCGTATACTATAAAACAACATTACTCGTTCTAAGGTATTGATACACGCTTAATATACAATTTAAGAGATAAATCATTTATATTATACATATGTACATATATGTATTATATTGACTTCTAATAACTGTTCTGATTTATTTAACGGTCTTTATTGTGTATTTACGTTTATATAGTATGGTTTACGATGAACTGAACTTCTATTAGTTTTACATTACAACTTACAACTTATGATAATACTTTTAAAGTAAAGATTATATCTTTCGCAAAGTTTTAGAAACCCCTAGTCTACACAAAAATAGCTACTAAGTAAGGTATTTTAATCGAGAGGTTTTCACATAATCTAATTATATTTAAAAGTAATAATAGTAAAACGAATAGATTACATGTGTTCATAGAAGATACATACAATATTTTTTATAAATAATAATAATATAAATAATCACATTATTCTATATATACATACATACATATTTCTCAATAATCTACTATAAATTTCACTAAAATTTATTCATTCATAAATTTAATAGTGTACTTTAAAAGAATATTTTTCTTTCATTCTCTTCTTTTCCTCTCCGATTAAAATACAAACAGAGAAATTACTTTTTTAAACTCTTAAAAAACAATTGGGTGAGATTGTAACTAATGCTGAGTACATTATCAATCTCTCAGAGAGGTACATACATTACAATTTTTTATCTTATTATGAACAATCACGTACGTAGTATTATTTATTCGAACTATTTAAATATTACTTACGTTTTCTTTCATAAAAATGTTCTCGAATATATTCATTTCTCTGAAAAGCATTGGCAAATAAACAGTGCTCAACAAAAATTTCAGAAATATCTGTAATTTTCTAGATTCCTACTGGCAACGTATTGTACTACCTATTTGTCGTTTTTCTCAATTGTGAAAAGCGAGCACTGCACAGACATTTCTCGAAATGGCAAGAAAACTGTTCTCGACAATTCTCTCTCCAACCGATTTCATATAAATAGCGGCCGAAAATTTCTCCTCCGCATAGTTTCAATTGAGAAATCAAAGCGAATAAACATAACAAACTAGCTAAAGTGTTTTAGCAAAACAAAACTGAACAAAAACAAGTTTTTACCAAGTGCATAAAAAACGGTACAAGAATATTGAGAGTTTAATTGAATATAAAATATTTAAAAGTACAAGAAAGCCATAAAAATGGTTGCAATTGGAATAGATTTGGGAACAACATACTCCTGTGTAGGAGTATTCCAACACGGAAAAGTGGAAATCATAGCGAACGATCAAGGATCGCACAACACCAAGCTATGTGGCGTTTACCGACTCGGAGCGACTTATTGGCGACGCTGCGAAAAATCAAGTTGCCATGAACCCAAAGAACACAGTGTTTGATGCCAAGCGATTGATTGGACGAAAATTTGATGATTCCAAAATCCAGGCGGACATGAAACATTGGCCTTTTACAGTGGTTAGCGATTGTGGAAAGCCCAAAATTAGTGTTGAATTCAAAGGAGAACAGAAAAAGTTTGCTCCCGAAGAAATAAGTTCAATGGTGTTAACAAAAATGAAGGAGACTGCTGAGGCGTTTTTGGGCACAGCTGTAAAAGATGCAGTCATCACAGTACCTGCTTACTTCAATGACTCACAGCGTCAGGCCACCAAGGATGCTGGTGCCATTGCAGGACTAAATGTTCTCCGAATTATTAATGAACCCACAGCGGCGGCTTTAGCATATGGACTGGATAAGAATCTTAAAGGCGAACGCAATGTACTCATATTCGATTTGGGTGGTGGTACTTTCGATGTATCCATATTAACCATTGATGAAGGTTCACTGTTCGAAGTGCGTGCAACAGCTGGCGATACTCATTTGGGTGGAGAAGACTTCGACAACCGATTGGTGAATCACTTTGCCGAAGAGTTCAAACGAAAATACAAAAACGATTTGCGATCGAATCCTAGAGCGTTGCGACGATTAAGAACAGCGGCTGAACGTGCGAAACGTACACTGTCATCCAGCACAGAAGCCACCATCGAGATTGATGCTCTATATGAAGGAGTAGATTTTTACACAAAAATCAGTCGAGCGCGGTTTGAGGAGATGTGTGCTGACTTGTTCCGCAGTACATTAGATCCAGTAGAAAAAGCCTTGAACGATGCCAAAATGGACAAAAGTCAAATCCACGACATTGTCCTCGTTGGTGGTTCAACTCGCATTCCCAAAGTACAAAACTTACTACAAACTTTCTTCGGTGGAAAGAGTTTGAATCTTTCAATCAACCCAGACGAGGCGGTAGCATATGGTGCAGCGATTCAGGCAGCCATACTAAGTGGTGATAAAAGCAGTCAAATTCAAGATGTACTCTTGGTCGACGTAGCGCCACTATCACTTGGAATTGAGACTGCTGGTGGAGTGATGACCAAATTAATTGAGCGCAATAGTCGAATTCCATGCAAACAGTCTAAAACCTTCACAACGTATGCAGACAACCAACCAGCCGTCACCATTCAAGTGTTTGAGGGCGAACGTGCCATGACCAAAGACAACAACTTGCTGGGCACATTCAATTTAACGGGAATTCCACCAGCACCTCGTGGAGTACCCAAAGTAGATGTAACATTCGATTTGGATGCTAACGGAATTCTGAATGTAACAGCGAAGGAGATGAGTACCGGCAATGCCAAGAATATAACCATAAAGAACGATAAAGGACGACTTTCACAAGCAGACATCGATCGTATGGTTAACGAAGCCGAGAAATATGCAGAGGAAGATGAGAAACAACGTCAACGCATAGCAGCTCGCAATCAACTTGAAAGCTATGTGTTTGGTGTAAAACAAGCAGCTGACGAAGCTGGAAGCAAACTAAGTCAACAAGATAAAGAACGAGTGCTGGATAAGTGTAACGAGGCTATTAAATGGTTAGACGCCAATACCACCGCCGAGAAGGAGGAGTTTGAGTATAAGCTGGAAGAGCTGACCAAAATATGTAGTCCAATTATGACAAAGATGCACCAGCAAGCAGGAGGTGCTGGTCCACAAACTGCTAATTGCGGTCAACAATCTGGTGGTTTCGGTGGTGGTACTTATGGTGGACCAACAGTCGAAGAAGTAGACTAAATTCCAATTTTCAGTATTCTAGTATTAATTTAATTTAAGTAAATGCTAAAGAAATAAAGACTTAATTTTAGTTCCTAAGTATTATGTTGTAACGGATTTCCAAAATCTATCGTTAACGCTGAAACTCTACCCTGAGTTCGATCACTGGATTGTCAAATAAAAGTCACACTTTAATGACTAACACTAATCTTTACTTATTTATTATTTATTACAAAAAAGTGTGATTGTTGATGTATGAAAGTTTTTTAATAAATGGGATAATTTATTTTAATAATTTAATAAAGCCGACTACTTTTAAAAAATGTTTAAAGATAAAACTTGATTTTTTTCATATTTTCGGAAGTGCCACAGGTTCATGTCAGTTGTAGTTTAGATCTGCTCCATCTGTAAGAAGAAAATTATTTTTTCAGATGATATATTTGTTACTTGTAATATAATTCATAATTTCTAAATACATAATAAGGGAGAGCTAAAATCGTATTCATATTTTCGAATTTGTAACAATTAAAGGCAACATCATAGTAGTAGTGTGTCTGCAACGTTTATTTGGTATGTTTTGTATATGTATATGGTTAAGTTGTTTTGCTCCAATATTTTATTTTAACAAAACTGAAAGGACATTGTGACAACTGTCATTCAAATGGGAATTCTTTATAGAGTTATCAGTTTTGTTCACATAAAGATCTACTTATAGATACTTATCTTTGAATTTTTGTCCACCTTGGCCTTATCCCACTGCTCTCTAGAGGGACAGTCAATGTAGAGTGAATTTAGATTCACTTCTAAAAATATACGAAAGACCGTCATATTTGTTAGAAACGGGAATTTGCTGAGTATAATAGAATGTCCCTTATTGCAACTGACTAGTAGGGAAGATTTCCTCATTCTAAATGCCGATTTCGTTGTTGTTGCTTATAAAATAGGTCTATAGGCATTAAATGAAGAATTTGCGCCATTATTGGCCACCAGACCAATGACATAATTGGCATTACCACTGCCGTGTAGAGCCAATGAGTTACACGAGGTCTCGCCGTTTTGGTCCTACCATCCTTTTGCAGGTATAATGTGCTATAGCCGCATTCTTTACCCTAGCATCTATGTTTGAAAAGTCTTTCGAATATGAGCACGTCAGTGGCTATGGCTGTTTACTGAAAATATTGGTACATTTTCTAGATATTTTAATGAAAGTTTTTGTTAAGAATGTTTCCTGATGTTAAAACTGAATACTGGAACAATACTTTTCCCAACCTCGGATACCTCGGACATGACGCACATTAAAGAATGTAAATTATCTCTCCAGTGTTTATTGTCTTGCTTTTCTCAAGTCTTTTCAATGACAATGAGAACAGGACGAAATATCTCCTGATAACCAATAAGGAGTCAGGGCACTGGATCAGAATTTCAGATATCTTGTAATCGACATGTAAGCTTTGAAATCCTGGTCTCTAGACTTTTATAATTACTTCTTAATGTTTCTTTAAACATATACGGTGGCGAGCATAACCTTCGGATGTTCACTACACATTTTTACGACAGCTCAAATGTTATACATTGTTCGGAATAAGTTTCATACTCATTGTATAATATAATAAAAACAATTAATTAAAAAATAAGTGGCTTCAAATTACACTCTTCAATATTTGGTCCAAAGATGTGTGTTTAATTACATATTGTATAACATTACGGTCTACTTTCATAAAAATTTTCGATTATTTCGGTATGCTTCTCCATCCGATTCGTACTCTGCTCCATAGCTGCTTCATCTGGCCCGGCGATTTTCGGTAATTGCACAATCGAATCCTCCATCGAGTGAAGGTCGGAGCCTTCTGCTGACCATTGGATGAGTTAAAATCGTTGACATTGAATCAGCAACTAAAAATTCGGCAGTGTTCTTCGGATCGTTATTCTGTTGAAAAACGATATATCTTCCTCTGTATAAGACACTTGTGAAACATCACCATTCCATGAGACTGCCTCTATGACGTTAGTCTGTCTGTCTGTCGCGCATGATGACGCTGAAGGTTTTCATGATGGCATCTTCAGTAGTATTGTTTGCATTCCAATTGGAAACGATTAGTTTTTGATGTCTTATTTATTTAACCCGGTGAGAAAACTTTTTGCAGTCTTCCAAGTACCGAATTGTATGATTCTTACATAATTTTAGACGCACTTTAATTTTAATATCTACAGTACATAGAGCAGGTTTCTTCTGTTTAACTGCGGCCACAAAACCAATTTTCGAAGAGCACTTCCTAATTAATCACAGGTACTAACTAGCGTTCGTGAATTAACTCTATCTATTCCGTTGTAAGAACTTCATAAGAGTTGTAAATAAAATCGTATTTTTAAATAAAAAAAATATTTATTTCTTATTCCATAATTTAAACAAGTTCACCTATATTTACCGACGTGGGCGGTTGGTACAACTCATAATAACGGACTACATTTACTATTTCCACCACAATACCCCTTTCCTTTGGTTTTCCTTTTATAACAATTGGTACCAAGAACGATAAGATCCAATATGTTATTGGAAATATTTAAAAATATATATCGATTTTGCTTTGAATTTTAGTTTTATGCGAATTTACTAGCTTGTAATAAAACTTAAATAGCGTCAGCGGAAATTCGCGCACTACGGTACAAATGACAGATGACATTTGAGTATTTTCCGCAATAGCATAACTACTACTTCCCCTCTGGCAAAAACTTTGTGCTCACAACTTCCCCAGCTTTGGATTTCATTTGATAATTGCAAAGCTACCGCCAATTTAAATGAAGTGTCAATGACTAAACAACATCTTAAAATAGTGAAAAATTATGTTTTGTGCTAAAATAAGAATTAAAACTTGATAATTTTTTTAAAACTAAATTGTAGCGAAAAGCAAGTGGCTTATTTCCTGGATACAATTTCCAATACTACGGGTTAGTGGAAATGCATTTACATCCGCGCGTATTTACATTTCAAATTAGAAAATTTAGAAGTACCATTCACAAGGTTAGTGCATACATATTGTCATATCTATTAAACATTACGAACTACATATCATTTGCTGTAAACATATTCGTCATTAAATTACACATGCAGTGAATCCTGCAAAATATTTTGTTTAGTTGCATACAAATGAAAAATCAACCTTTTGTTTCTTTAAATATTTTAAAAGCGGCCGGCTTTATTTAAATTATTTTTACAACTTTAAAATAAATTAACACTTATTATACTTCTCCAACTTTTTAATTAAATAAACATTCAAGCATACATACAAACATTAACAATTAATTATTAATTAATAGCGAACTTATAGTATGTGTTTTAGGAACTTTCAGTCTTGTATATATTGGTGCTAATTACTATAATACTTTTAAAACAATACCACTAATTCATATTTAGTCAACTTCTTCGACTGTTGGTCCACCATAAGTACCACCACCGAAACCACCTGATTGTTGACCGCAATTAGCAGGTTGTGGACCAGCACCTCCTGCTTGCTGGTGCATCTTTGTCATAATTGGACTACATATTTTCGTCAGCTCCTCCAGCTTATACTCAAATTCCTCCTTTTCGGCCGTGGTATTGGCGTCTAACCATTTAATAGCCTCGTTACACTTCTCCAGCACTCGTTCTTTATCTTGTTGACTTAGTTTGCTTCCAGCTTCGTCAGCTGCTTGTTTTACACCAAACACATAGCTTTCAAGTTGATTGCGAGCTGCTATGCGTTGACGTTGTTTCTCATCTTCCTCTGCATATTTCTCGGCTTCGTTAACCATACGATCGATGTCTGCTTGTGAAAGTCGTCCTTTATCGTTCTTTATGGTTATATTCTTGGCATTGCCGGTACCCATCTCTTTTGCCGTCACATTTAGAATTCCATTAGCATCCAAATCGAATGTTACATCTACTTTGGGTACTCCACGAGGTGCTGGTGGAATTCCAGTTAAATTGAATGTGCCCAGCAAGTTGTTGTCTTTGGTCATGGCACGTTCGCCCTCAAACACTTGAATGGTGACGGCTGGTTGGTTGTCTGCATACGTTGTGAAGGTTTTAGACTGTTTGCATGGAATTCGACTATTCCGCTCAATCAATTTGGTCATCACTCCACCAGCAGTCTCAATTCCCAGTGATAATGGTGCTACGTCAACCAAGAGTACATCTTGAATTTGACTGCTTTTATCACCACTTAGGATGGCCGCCTGAATCGCAGCACCATATGCTACCGCCTCGTCTGGGTTGATTGAAAGATTCAAACTCTTTCCACCGAAGAAAGTTTGTAGTAAGTTTTGTACTTTGGGAATGCGAGTTGAACCACCAACGAGGACAATGTCGTGGATTTGACTTTTGTCCATTTTGGCATCGTTCAAGGCTTTTTCTACTGGATCTAATGTACTGCGGAACAAGTCACCACACATCTCCTCAAACCGCGCTCGACTGATTTTTGTGTAAAAGTCTACTCCTTCATATAGGGCATCAATCTCGATGGTAGCTTCTGTGCTGGATGACAGTGTACGTTTCGCACGTTCAGCCGCTGTTCTTAATCGTCGCAACGCTCTAGGATTCGATCGCAAATCCTTTTTGTATTTTCGTTTGAACTCTTCGGCAAAGTGATTCACCAATCGGTTGTCGAAGTCTTCTCCACCCAAATGAGTATCACCAGCTGTTGCACGCACTTCGAACAGTGAACCTTCATCAATGGTTAAAATGGATACGTCGAAAGTACCACCACCCAGATCGAATATGAGCACATTGCGTTCGCCTTTAAGATTCTTATCCAGTCCATATGCTAAGGCCGCCGCTGTGGGTTCATTAATAATTCGGAGAACATTTAGTCCTGCAATGGCACCAGCATCCTTGGTGGCCTGACGCTGTGAGTCATTGAAGTAAGCAGGTACTGTGATGACTGCATCTTTTACAGCTGTGCCCAAAAACGCCTCAGCAGTCTCCTTCATTTTTGTTAACACCATTGAACTTATTTCTTCGGGAGCAAACTTTTTCTGTTCTCCTTTGAATTCAACACTAATTTTGGGCTTTCCATAATCGCTGACCACTGTAAAAGGCCAATGCTTCATGTCCGCCTGGATTTTGGAATCATCAAATTTTCGTCCAATCAATCGCTTGGCATCAAACACTGTGTTCTTTGGGTTCATGGCAACTTGATTTTTCGCAGCGTCGCCAATAAGTCGCTCCGAGTCGGTAAACGCCACATAGCTTGGTGTTGTGCGATTACCTTGATCGTTCGCTATGATTTCCACTTTTCCGTGTTGGAATACTCCTACACAGGAGTATGTTGTTCCCAAATCTATTCCAATTGCAACCATTTTTATGGCTTTCTTGTACTTTTAAATATTTTATATTCAATTAAACTCTCAATATTCTTGTAACGTTTGTTATGCACTTGGTAAAAACTTGTTTTTGTTCAGTTTTGTTTTGCTAAAACACTTTAGCTAGTTTGTTATGTTTATTCGCTTTGATTTCTCAATTGAAACTATCCGGAGGAGAAATTTTCGGCCGCTATTTATATGAAATCGGTTGGAGAGAGAATTATCGAGAACAGTTTTCTTGACTTTTCGAGAAATGTCAGTGCAGTGCTCGCTTTTCGCAATTGAGAAAAACGAAAATAGGTAGTACATTACGTTGCCAGTAGGAATCTAGAAAATTACAGATATTTCTGAAATTTTTGTTGAGAACTGTTTATTTGCCAATGCTTTTCAGAGAAATTAATATATTCAAGAACATTTTTATGAAAGAAAACGTAAGTAATATTTAAATAGTTCGAATAAATAATACTACGTACGTGATTGTTCATAATAAGATAAAAAATAGTAATGTATGTACCTCTCTGAGAGATTGATAATGTACTCAGCATTAGTTACAATCTCACTCAATTGTTTTTTAAGAGTTTAAAAAAGTCATTTGTATTTTAATCGGAGAGTTGAAAAGAAGAGAATGAAAGAAAAATATTCTGATTAAAGTACACTTACATATACTATATCGATGTATGTGGGCATTAAATTTATGAATGAATAAATTTTAGTGAAATTTATAGTAGATTATTGAGAAATATGTATGTATGTATGTATATATAGAATAATGTGATTATTTATATTATTATTATTTATAAAAAATATTGTATGTATCTTCTATGAACACATGTAATCTATTCGTTTTACTATTATTACTTTTAAATATAATTAGATTATGTGAAAACCTCTCGATTAAAATACCTTACTTAGTAGCTATTTTTGTGTAGACTAGGGGTTTCTAAAACTTTGCGAAAGATATAATCTTTACTTTAAAAGTATTATCATAAGTTGTAAGTTGTAATGTAAAACTAATAGAAGTTCAGTTCATCGTAAACCATACTATATAAACGTAAATACACAATAAAGACCGTTAAATAAATCAGAACAGTTATTAGAAGTCAATATTATACATATATGTACATATGTATAATATAAATGATTTATCTCTTAAATTGTATATTAAGCGTGTATCAATACCTTAGAACGAGTAATGTTGTTTTATAGTATAAGATTTTTAGCCATCATTTCCATTCATTCATAGGTTTAGTTATTTAAAGTTAAACTAAATATTTGTCCGTTTGGAGCTACTGTCTAGTTAATTATCATAAATAGGAACTAAATACATAATACATTATACCTAATAAAGTCTCTTTGTATATGTATTAGGAGGAAAATATTTTTGGTCCCATACATAAACTTTATAAAATTTAAATAAAGATTATAAGCAATTCATGTCTTTCTATTTCAAGTTAATTTAGTATTAATATTAATATTTTTAACAAAAAGTTATTGAACTTTATTTGTTAATAAATACACATCTATGTATGTATCTTCATATGTACATAGCACAGAGCTCTCAATCACATCTTTCTGAGTATCAGAGTATCTCCGCTCTCGTTTACGAAAATACATACAAAATGTTTCCATTAGCGTTTTGGTGGTGTTATTTCTCCTCCTTCTCACCTTGATGAGAACAGTTTGTATTTTGTCTCTTCTCAGTTATTGCACATTTTATCGTCAGCTGTCACCTTCAAGCGAACAGCACATAGACATTTCTCGAAAAGTCGAGAAAACTGTTCTCGATAATTCTCTCTCCAACCGATTTCATATAAATAGCGGCCGAAAATTTCTCCTCCGCATAGTTTCAATTGAGAAATCAAAGCGAATAAACATAACAAACTAGCTAAAGTGTTTTAGCAAAACAAAACTGAACAAAAACAAGTTTTTACCAAGTGCATAAAAAACGGTACAAGAATATTGAGAGTTTAATTGAATATAAAATATTTAAAAGTACAAGAAAGCCATAAAAATGGTTGCAATTGGAATAGATTTGGGAACAACATACTCCTGTGTAGGAGTATTCCAACACGGAAAAGTGGAAATCATAGCGAACGATCAAGGTAATCGCACAACACCAAGCTATGTGGCGTTCACCGACTCGGAGCGACTCATTGGTGACGCTGCGAAGAATCAAGTTGCCATGAACCCAAAGAACACAGTGTTTGATGCCAAGCGATTGATTGGACGAAAATTTGATGATTCCAAAATCAAGGCGGACATGAAACATTGGCCTTTTACAGTGGTTAGCGATTGTGGAAAGCCCAAAATTAGTGTTGAATTCAAAGGAGAACAGAAAAAGTTTGCTCCCGAAGAAATAAGTTCAATGGTGTTAACAAAAATGAAGGAGACTGCTGAGGCGTTTTTGGGCACAGCTGTAAGAGATGCAGTCATCACAGTACCTGCTTACTTCAATGACTCACAGCGTCAGGCCACCAAGGATGCTGGTGCCATTGCAGGACTAAATGTTCTCCGAATTATTAATGAACCCACAGCGGCCGCTCTAGCATATGGACTGGATAAGAATCTTAAAGGCGAACGCAATGTGCTCATATTCGATCTGGGTGGTGGTACTTTCGACGTATCCATTTTAACCATTGATGAAGGTTCACTGTTCGAAGTGCGTGCAACTGCTGGTGATACTCATTTGGGTGGAGAAGACTTCGACAACCGATTGGTGAATCACTTTGCCGAAGAGTTCAAACGAAAATACAAAAAGGATTTGCGATCGAATCCTAGAGCGTTGCGACGATTAAGAACAGCTGCTGAACGTGCGAAACGTACACTGTCATCCAGCACAGAAGCCACCATCGAGATTGATGCTCTATATGAAGGAGTAGATTTTTACACAAAAATCAGTCGAGCGCGGTTTGAGGAGATGTGTGCTGACTTGTTCCGCAGTACATTAGATCCAGTAGAAAAAGCCTTGAACGATGCCAAAATGGACAAAAGTCAAATCCACGATATTGTCCTCGTTGGTGGTTCAACTCGCATTCCCAAAGTACAAAACTTACTCCAAACTTTCTTCGGTGGAAAGAGTTTGAATCTTTCAATCAACCCAGACGAGGCGGTAGCATATGGTGCAGCGATTCAGGCAGCCATACTAAGTGGTGATAAAAGCAGTCAAATTCAAGATGTACTCTTGGTCGACGTAGCGCCACTATCACTTGGAATTGAGACTGCTGGTGGAGTGATGACCAAATTAATTGAGCGCAATAGTCGAATTCCATGCAAACAGTCTAAAACCTTCACAACGTATGCAGACAACCAACCAGCCGTCACCATTCAAGTGTTTGAGGGCGAACGTGCCATGACCAAAGACAACAACTTGCTGGGCACATTCAATTTAACGGGAATTCCACCAGCACCTCGTGGAGTACCCAAAGTAGATGTAACATTCGATTTGGATGCTAACGGAATTCTGAATGTAACAGCGAAGGAGATGAGTACCGGCAATGCCAAGAATATAACCATAAAGAACGATAAAGGACGACTTTCACAAGCAGACATCGATCGTATGGTTAACGAAGCCGAGAAATATGCAGAGGAAGATGAGAAACAACGTCAACGCATAGCAGCTCGCAATCAACTTGAAAGCTATGTGTTTGGTGTAAAACAAGCAGCTGACGAAGCTGGAAGCAAACTAAGTCAACAAGATAAAGAACGAGTGCTGGATAAGTGTAACGAGGCTATTAAATGGTTAGACGCCAATACCACCGCCGAGAAGGAGGAGTTTGAGTATAAGCTGGAAGAGCTGACCAAAATATGTAGTCCAATTATGACAAAGATGCACCAGCAAGCAGGAGGTGCTGGTCCACAACCTGCTAATTGCGGTCAACAATCAGGTGGTTTCGGTGGTGGTACTTATGGTGGACCAACAGTCGAAGAGGTTGACTAAACCAATATTCAGTATTAAAATTTGGTCATTTATTTTAATTAATTGTTATAAGACTGCTATTTAGTTAATAGTTAAATTATTTGTGAAATTAACTCTAAGTAAAACTGTTATTTAATTTAAGTTTGTTATTTAGTTTGAATATAATATAAAGCCGACCGCTTTTCAATATTTTAAAACAAATAATTTATCTTTATTATATTTTCAAAAATAACTAAAATATCTACTATGTATATGTGTTATGTCGGGTAGTCAAAATGGAATTTATGTTGATCGGTTAACAGGCGTTTGAAAACTTTTTTGTTGTTCCACTCCTCTCCTATTTGTGTCTTGTCAATTGTGCTAATAAAATATTTTTCAGTTATTTGAAAAGGAAATGTATTTACAAACTTTAAAGTATTTGATTGTACTTTTATTCTTATTAATTTAAATAAACATAATGCTTACATACATATATACATTTTAAGTACAACAAAAGTATTTGCAAATACACATATACACATATGAGTGCTTAACAGGCGTTAACGAAATAAATATATAATAAAAAACAGAAAACTAAAAAATAATAATAAAACAAAAATACATAAAACTAATAGCGCTGTTCATCATCTTTGTCTGTAACCACTTCTGTGGCATTAGTTATGCTAGAGATGGATAGCTGCTGGGAGTGCCTAGAAACAAAAATTGTGCATTTTAAATAAAATATCGACAAACGGGGTAAATGCGCATGAATTATGAATATGACAGAGACGTCTTCAAGTGCATATATACATACATACAGTTATAAATGTGTGTGTATGGAGGTGCTTTACCCTGCCAGCCAAAGGTGGTGAAAAAGCTGGTTAAACCGAAGTTTTTTAAACCCACAAAAGTGGTAAAAAAAGTGGTGAGTTTGCCATAGGCCAGCATAGCTGCTTGTGAGTTTTTTAACCACTATTCCCCTCACACGTACGAATACAAAAACAAAACAACCCAAACGTGTGCGTTGGTGTTAGTAATTGAAGAAACATGAGGGGAAAGTGGTTAGGCCTGGCTGGCAGGGTTATATGTATAGGGAGGGAGATGTGTCTGTGTGCTCTGTTGGTGATGCAATTTGAAAGAAGTTGAGTTGTTGCTTTTGCCAAACTTTTTTATTTATTTGGCTTTGTGTTAAATGTTTGTGCATATGTATGTTTGTTAATTTTGATGTATGTAAGATGTGTGAACAATATTTGTATGAGTTCTTATGTAATATACTTTAAAGCTTTTCGCACAAACCTGTAAAATACATAGTGTTGGAGTATAAACAACACATCGAAGAGCACCGAGAACAGGCCCATGCCGAATTTCGTCACAGAACCAAAAATTGACACCCAATCGTCTGCAAATAAAATGTAAATATTTTTAAAATTTGATAGAAAATAAAAAAATAATAACAAATTACCATAATTGTATGCGTTCAAGATCATCTGCAACATGCTGAGCATGCCGCCAGTAAAATCCAATAGAATATTACCAATACTCCAGCCAATAGTGCTCTTGCGGCGATAGTTCATCAGCGCCTTGAAGAAAAATTAAGTATTCATTAAATTATTAATTATAATGTCTTGGCATTGAGTTGTCTTTTAGTTAAAAATAATAACCTGCGGTACATATTTGATGATCATCGCTAATTTGATATAACTGCAATAGTAAAGGAAATCCAGCCAGTAAATAACACCAACAGCGGCTAGAATTAATGTAACCACAACAATTATGGCGATCGCAACTAAGATGCATGAAGCGATTCTTGAGACTCTTTGATCGGCGCGCTGTAACAATGATAAACATAAAGATTAGAAATATGTGATTTACAAAAATAATAATTTACAAATCTCACCTCATACAAAAAACACTGCACGATTGTGATAGCGGTCGCAAACATTGCATGCAAACCGAAGACAACATCATTCAATAAAACTGGATTGAGACCACGTGGATGTCGGCTGGCATACTCATCCTGTATGGCCGGGACCCAATAGAGACCACAATTGTAAATACTATACAGTGTAAAACCAACAATGTTGAGTGAGATAAAGTCGAAATTGAGACCAACTACAGATTTTCGCTTGAAATTAATGATAATCTGCGGATAGAATGAAATAGACCAGGCCACGAAATAAATCCAACCGAACACAATGGATGTGTAAATTATCGGCTCCGAGTTGGCAACAGTAATGCGCACAAATAAATCGTGAACACTGTATAGAGTATAAAATTATATATTTTATTTTGTAAAAAAATAAGTTGTTTCATACTCAAGCGCATACGTACATCCATGACTCGTCCGGTACACTCGTGGCGGTAACCTCCAAATGTCCAGGTCGTACACCCAGCACGCTAATTGTTTTATTTTGTGGCGACGTTGCGCTGATTGTGAAATAGTTTGGATCTAATTCAACTAGCGTCTCATGTTGTTTGATCAATCTGACAAAGACGTCCTGTTCTAAAGGTTCACTGTGGAGTTTTAGAAAAACAAGAATATTTGTATAATAATTAAGAATATATTTTTTATTTCACTAAATAGCTTTCTAAACCGGAAGTAGACTCAATTTTTGAACAATTAAAACTATTTTAATACCTCACCCTGTATTTTTCTTTTCTAACTACTTGTTCACTATTCGGGAACTCACCTCAATAAAACATCGAATGTTTTCGTATGTTTCACTATAATTGTGAGATCATGTGTGGATACAGTTAACCCGCTTCGGTTTGCACTTTGCGTGTATTGTTCATCTGCGCTTGTTTGTGTGAGTAAAACTGCTGGAGATGCGACAAATAAATTAGTAATTATAAAGTACAATGAAATATAAAATTTTTTCCCAAATCACCTGTTATTAATGTCACAAATATTAATGATTTCGTATACCGCAGTATACTGTGCATGCCAGTAGAACTCCTCATTTTAAGCGCGTTCTCTATTAGATAAATTTTCTGCAATCAATGAAAATATAAAAGTGTTATTCAATTAAAAAAAAAATAACAAAATAATTTAAATAAATAAACTAAAATAATTTTAACAAATAAATTTCTTTAGAAAAGAGCTCAGCTGATAGAAGTCTCAAGATTTTACTCTTCAAAATTTGTTAATTTCGTTCGTTGTCTCTCAAATTTTTATTCAAAATTAATAAATTATTAACTGGAATATGGCGAAGACAACAACCTTACTGTAAATTAATATAGCATATATACGCACTTATTTTATGTAGAAATTTTCATGGAAACGGGTTAAACACCCTTCATAATAGGAAACATGATCATTATCTCTTCACTTGAATAAAATATTGATTCATATACGAGGTGTGTTCAAAAAATAACGGGAATTTACGTTTTTAAAAAAAAGTTTATTAATTTGTTTTATGTATATTATAATGTTTTTTTTTTCATCGTCGAAACACTTCTCAAACTCGATTTTTGGGATAGCCTTTGGTTCTTTCAACGATTTAGTATGCTTGTATAAACGACGACCCTTTAACGTTCTCTTTATTTTTGGATAAAAGGATAAAAAAGTCCCACGGAATCCTATCTGGTGTATATGGAGCCTGGGATATCATTACAGTATTGTTTTTGGCCAAGAATTCACGAACAAGCAACGAAGTGTGAGCTTTTAACAAACTAAAATTGCCAAAATCATAAAAACACGTCTAACATTAGCGGCTTATTACTGGCAAAGTAATCAATGAATGAACAATTTTTAACAATTGGACTTACCAATCCCTTAAAATTTAAAATTTTAAATTCCCGTTATTTTTTGAACACACCTCGTATATTTGTCATTACTCATGAATGAATACACTGTGCCTAATTAATTAATTGTTTATGCTTTCATTACTACTATTTAATTAGTTTTTCTAAGAATATATTACAACAACATCCATATAACTTGTGGTCAAATATATATACATATATATATATATATACATAGGTATCATTCATACATACAAATGCACTTATATAAGATATTTATTTGGTATTTGAAACAACATTTAAGGAATGCACATGAGTTGATATGGTCATATGTATGTATGTATGAGTTTGTATGTTTAATGTTTAATAATTTCCTTTACATCTTCAAGCCGAAGTGCGGAAATTCCACGCAATTGAATCAATTAATTCGAGTAAAGTGCGTGTGGATTGTTAATTGTATGAATTTATGAAAGCGCATTTATTGATTGCTCTCATAAAGTTAAACACTTCACATACATACATATATCTTCATATGTATAAGTACTACTATATATTGACTGCACAAATGGTTTAGTAATTACAAGACGGGATTGAACAGATTCAATTCATCGGAAGACGAATATACATCTATATAATAATATTTATAGGTTACTAAAAGGCTTCACAATATCGTTGAACACGATTCTGGGAGTTGGTTGTAAGTTAAAATTGCATCATTAATCATATTTTTCCAATCAAGTGAAGATCGTTTCAATGGAGATGATTGTGTTCTCTTTTTTAAGAATTAGATCGCCAGAAATCTCAAAACTATTTTTTAAAAAATTAATCATGAATAAAATTAAGACCATCTAAAATATATTTTAACTTCAGAACAAAATAATAGTATTTAGTCTTTTAAACACCATAGAAATTTCCAGAAATGCCCTTTCATATTGTACCACCCTTGTAAAAATACGTACACCACCACCAGTGGTCTTTAAGAAACGTGATTGAGTACCGCGACGTCCACTTATTGAATGAAAACGAGACCGAACGTGCTGAAATTATCATATTAGTGTTTATTGGAATGACCGAATGCCGATTAATTGCGCCAGTGAAAATATAATCGTTGTTTGTCAACAATGCGCCATTGTCTATGCGGGCTAAATGAATTGGGGAAGTACGTGAGTACAATACACCTGCATATATACAGTTTATACTATATATATTATATAGCAAATGTGTTGATATCAGCATTAATATGTTATACATGGCTTATTTACTTTTCTAAGTAAAGGTCAGTAACATGAATTCGACGTGCAGTTAGCAATTCTAGGCATTAATGTTTTGGTGATTGAGGAATGGATAATTATCTATTAACAGCTGAAAATATGTGGGTAATGACGTAATCATTAGCTGGAATTCCCATATTTCGTGCGGTGTTTGTGTAATATTTTGCATTTTTTTAAGTAAAAATTTCAAATCTTGTAACCGAGTGACATCGTTCGGTCAATAACGGTTAATTTTACTTCTGTTTGCTGTACATTTTTCTAGCTAATCTAACTATATTTTGTTGCTTATAAAATCTCCCCAAGCTATCTGGGTTGTGTTAGAACCAAGAATGATAGAAGACAAGATTACGACAGGCGTTTACAGTTAGTTATTTTGAGTTTTGAGTTCCTGTTGAGTGACAAGTTTCACGACCACGAACACGCGAGCAAAACAAAATTGTACGGTGGTACAAAACAATAAAACCAAAGCAAAGAGCTGAAGTCAAGGCTAGTGCTTAATTATTATTAAAAATTCTAAGTGAAAAATGTATTAATTTGAAAAAGAAGTCCGTAATGGCGGAATTAAACAACAATAGTACAAAAAAGTCGTCTATAAAGAATTTTTTTTCACTTTTCCAACCAACAAAAAAGTTGACAAAATGGCGAACTTTTTGTAACAAAACATATAATTTTAATTATAAATATGCATGATTATATTAGATCATTTTATAAATGAAGATTTTAAGAATTACGTTCATTGTGATATTTTATCTGCACATTATTCAATTTGGTTCACTATGTTTCACATTTCCGTTTTCCATTTGACAATTCTTCTGTTGCCTATTCCCATTCGTTGGTCGTGAACGCTCAGCCTGTCGTAATCTTGTCTTCTATAATTCTTGGTTAGAACATTATGCGGTTGTCGGTCTGTTTATTATTTGATAGCTGTCAGGAATAATAGATTTGGCAGATAGATTTATAAAGAAACTATGATCGGATGTTGTTGTTGAGATTCCTTTATTGTAGATTTCTTAACAACTTTATCAAGTCACGTGTAATCAAGCCAACCAAAGTTCGCTGTTCATCCCTAATAATACAAACTACTCATAAAATTCATCCAGACCACGTAGCTGATAAGAACCAGTATATTTAATTGACATTTCACATCAATTTTATTGTCGATTTGATTAGAACACTTTTATAGTGCTATTAAATCGATATGTTACAATAGTTGTTATGACACAAATTGGTTTACTCATTGTGTGTACGTCAGACAAGTTGCCGATGATAATGTTATTATAATTATAATTTTATAGAGGGAATACAACACTTTTCTGTCATGCTTATGTATAAAAGTGGTCATTTCCATGACGTTTTAATCGTCATATAGCTTGAAATCACGTCTCACGTGTGACAATTGATGATTTGATGTTGTCATTTCATTAGTTTGAATATGGGTCTGAATAAAACATAATTGCTGAAGTGTATTACTTTAATAAGAACCCGTTGTCCTAGATTTCAAACTGTGATATTTTAACAAGATTTGTGATTTGGATCCAAATTGTCATTGATTTGTAATTATCTGATTTATATTAGATCTCGTTTACCCATATGCTTTTTGATAGAATATCAGAGCTAATTATTGAAAAATAGAAATTCATTTGTAAATTTTGATTATTCTACAAGGTGCATTCGTCTAAAAGTAGAATAAAATGAAAATCTCAAAAATTTTTTTCGTCGTTTTTGAATCATCTGATCAGAATACTTTTGTGAAAATTGCTCTTAATTGATGAAAAATAATTCCATAACTAATTAAGAACACCACACGGTTCACTGAAGCCTTTTGAAGCCATTTTTAAAGGGAATTTTTCATTACGTCAGATTTAATGACAACTTAACGATGATTATGTTTTTGAGCCGAATATTAGACTATATAAAATTTCAGTGTAAACCATAAACTGTGTAAAATATAAACTGTGTAAAATTATGCTATGAACAGGTGAACAAGAAATTATGTATGTATGGTCGGATTTCTGATCAAAATTACAAATATATGTCCCTGAAATACCAACATAATTCGTTAGATCATAAATTTTTGTGGTGTTCAAAAAATAACGGGAATAGCAGGATATACAAGATAGTCAACAAACTGATTGGACCTTATCAGTGTGGCTTTAGACCTGGAAAATCCACAACTGACCAGATATTCACCATGCGCCAAATCTTGGAGAAGACCCGTGAAAAGAGGATCGACACACACCACCTTTTTGTCGATTTTAAAGCTGCTTTCGACAGCACGAAAAGGAGCTGCCTTTACGCCGCGATGTCTGAATTTGGTATCCCCTCAAAACTAATACGGCTATGTAAACTGACGTTGAGCAACACCAAAAGCTCCGTCATGATTGGGAAGGACCTCTCCGAGCCGTTCGATACCAATCGAGGTTTCAGACAAGGTGACTCACAATCGTGTGATTTCTATAACTTGATGCTGGAAAAAATTATAAGAGCTGCAGAGCTAAATAGAGAAGGTATAATCTTCTACAAGCTCTTGGCGTACGCCGATGATATTGATATCATCGGAAGCAACAACCGCGCTGTTTGTTCTGCTTTTTCCCGCATGGATAAGGAGGCGAAGCGAATGGGTCTGGACGAAATATCTCCTGTCATCAAGCAAACCAGTATCAACGACACCAACAATGTCAGCCTCGAAATCCAGCGCAGAATCACTCTTGCCAACAGGTGCTACTTTGAACTGAGTAGGCAGTTGAAAAGTAAAGTCCTCTCTCGACGAACCAAAATCAAACTCTACAAGTCGCTTATCATTCCCGTCCTGCTTTATGGTGCAGAAGCTTGGACGATGCCAACATCAGATGAGACGACTCTAGGAGTTTTCGAGAGGAAAATTTTGCGCAAGATTTATGGTCCTCAGAACATTGGCAACGGCGAATACCGCAGACGATGGAACGACGAGCTGTACGAGTTATACGACGACATTGACATAGTTCAGCGAATAAAAAGACATCGGCTACACTGGCTAGGTCATGTTGTCCAAATGGACGAAAACCCCGTTGGAGGATGCCGAGGAAGGGGAAGGCCTCCACTCCGTTGGAGGGACCTGGTGGAGAGCGAACTGATTACACTTGGGATCTCCAACTGGTGCCGATCTGCGAAGGAAAGAGAAGAGTGGCGCGCTTTCATCGATTCGGCTATAACCGGCTAAACGGTTCAACGTCAATTACATACATACAGCAGGATAGCCAGACATGGTTCCGTGTGACTTTTTCCTATTTTTCCAAATTAAAGAGAACTTAAAAGAGCCGTCGTTTTACAAGCGTACGAGAAATCACTGAAAGTGCCAATATCGAGTTCGAGATACGTGTTCGAAAATTCTGAATTTATGGCTTGCTATGTTTTACAATTTTTGAGAAATTGTCTTCTAATTTCATATTGCTAATGTAACTCTAATGTGTTAGAGGAAAAATTCCGAGTTAAAAGGCCCATTTGGATATCAAAAAAGCAGTTTGCCTTAAATTTGGAAAGCAATTAGTGATACGTATTAAATTTAGTTGAACTTTATGGCATTTTCACATACATATGTATATATATATATATATATCTAGTTAATGTACGACTGCGAGTGCATTGCGAATACGTGTGCACATAGTTAAGAAAATGGTTAATAAGTCTAATTGATAAACCTCGCTCTTGACAATGACTCGCTACAGTTTCAATATTACAATCTGCTGTACAAACACTCAGAGCTATGTACATATGTATATATATATTTACAAATGTTGATATATATATATATATATATCTCTCAGTTACTTTGAAAAACACCTGTGTCTAAGTGTCTATATTTATAAGCCGGTTTAAAAAATTAACAAATAAACAAGTATATAAAGCTTAGGCACACAAAATATGTAGTGAACCAGTGGATATTGGATATAGATACACAGCCCTGCACACATAAATCTAAGAAGAATTATTCAATGCAGTTCAAAGCTACCGGAACTATGTTAATTTGAAACAAAAGTCTCAAGCAAAGTAACACTTTCGTTAGGTCTACATATATGGTCTTTAAGAGTACGGTTACATATGTATATGGACTGTAAGCACATGTCACGTAGTTTGATAAGCGCAATTTACTGCTTATTGTGGAATGTGAGTTAGATATGATGCAAGTTATCATAAAATTTTCTCATAACGGGGAGCGCGCTCTGATGCCGGCAGCTACATACATATGTACAAACATAACACAAATTAATATTTTAGATTACAAAAACCACAATTCTCTAATCTTTTTGTAAAAAAAAATATTATATTTAAATGCGGTGCTTTAACTAATTGGGGGGCCAACCAATTTAGCCATTCATTTGCAGCTGTGCTCCGAATCAAAGTGCGAAACTTATCATTTTGTTGGGTTGTTTGTTCTTCTCAGTGGTTCTTTACTACTATGCATATAAATAAAATAAATATGACGTGCAATGTTATTATTATTTAAGCGGTTTTAAGTATCTACATGCATATTTGTTTAGTCTACAGAACACTAAAAATAAACTTTACAAGTGTAGTAAAAGCTAACGAGCTCTTGACATACATACTCATAGCTGGTTGAGTTCTTACGCTAACTTCTATCAAGTTGAGACCGGGTTCGATTGTCAGTATGTTTGAACGATCTAGAATATGGAAAAAGTGACTTTAAGGAGCTAGCTGAAATTTGGAAAAGATGAATTAACTAATACTAATTGATCTTCAAAAAGGGGGGATCACAATGCATTAAATGTTTGGATAGAGTCCTCGAGTTTTTATCTGAATTTTAAGATGAAGATGAAAACATCCGATGAGACGACTCTTGGGGTTTTCGAGAGAAAGGTTTTACGCAAGATTTATGGTCCTCTCAACATTGGCAACGGCGAATACCGTAGACGATGGATGGATGAGCTGTACGATTTATACGACGACATTGACATAGTTCAGCGAATAAAAAGACAGCGGCTACGTTTGCTAGGTCATATTGTCCGAATGGACGAAGGTACTCCAGCTCTAAAAGTGTACGATGCAGTATCTGCTGGAGGAAGCCGCGGAAGAGGACGACCTCCACTCCGAAGAAAGGATCAAGTGGAAAGTGACCTGACTTCACTTGATGTTTCCAGTTGGCGCCAAAAAGCAAAAGGGAGAAACAAGTGGCGCACTCTGGTGGATTCGGCTATAATCGCTTAAAGCGATTCCTACGCCAAATATATATATATATATATATATATGTGGTTCGATGCACAACAGCTAATATTTATCAAATTTGGTGCAACTACGGAAAAATTCATAACATTCCGAAGCGATTGGCAAGTACATTAAGAAAGACGTGAGTTTTAACGCAAGTCATGAAACACGAACAGCTTTCTTTAAAAATCGAAAAGAGTTTTTAGAATGTTAGCTGCATATCTTTTACCGTTATAGTTATGTATACGTATATATTGTGACTTTAAAACAAAGGCAATTGACGTGATGAGACTTGAAGCTCATATATAGTTCCTACTTCAACACCTAAACAATGTTCTGTATTTTCTACCGATTCGCCAGATTTATATCCATTGTTTTTTTTCTTCGAGAACTGAAAACCAAATCCGAGCAGTTTCAATTGAAGTCATGAGTGTAAAAACTATAAAGTTTATTCAAAACTGCATGACATATTATCTTCCCAGCTTCTTACATCAGCAATTAACAACCGCAGTGATAAACCGCCTCGTGAGCAATGATATTTACATGTAAATAAGACATATAAATATAAACTCATTTAATTACGAAATGGAAATGGAAAATTTCGCAAACGGCTTATGTAATAAGTGATTTAAATCACAATGGAAATGTGAGATGATTTATATTACTCTTATGACAATTTTCGACGATCTCGAAGTGCTTTCCATATGGAACGCCATTTTGTTTCTTAAAGATTACACCGACGCCATTTTATATTTATAAACCTAGTAGGTCTCAAGACAAGTATGCGCTCAATATTTTCGATTAAAAATTAAAGTGAGTACTCTAGACGACGATCTGTTATCAGATATACTCTAAAGGGTGATTTTTTAAGAGCTTGATAACTTTTTTAAAAAAAAAAACGCATAAAATTTGCAAAATCTCATCGGTTCTTTATTTGAAACGTTAGATTGGTTCATGACATTTACTTTTTGAAGATAATTTCATTTAAATGTTGACCGCGGCTGCGTCTTAGGTGGTCCATTCGGAAAGTCCAATTTTGGGCAACTTTTTCGAGCATTTCGGCCGGAATAGCCCGAATTTCTTCGGAAATGTTGTCTTCCAAAGCTGGAATAGTTGCTGGCTTATTTCTGTAGACTTTAGACTTGACGTAGCCCCACAAAAAATAGTCTAAAGGCGTTAAATCGCATGATCTTGGTGGCCAACTTACGGGTCCATTTCTTGAGATGAATTGTTCTCCGAAGTTTTCCCTCAAAATGGCCATAGAATCGCGAGCTGTGTGGCATGTAGCGCCATCTTGTTGAAACCACATGTCAACCAAGTTCAGTTCTTCCATTTTTGGCAACAAAAAGTTTGTTAGCATCGAACGATAGCGATCGCCATTCACCGTAACGTTGCGTCCAACAGCATCTTTGAAAAATACGGTCCAATGATTCCACCAGCGTACAAACCACACCAAACAGTGCATTTTTCGGGATGCATGGGCAGTTCTTGAACGGCTTCTGGTTGCTCTTCACCCCAAATGCGGCAATTTTGCTTATTTACGTAGCCATTCAACCAGAAATGAGCCTCATCGCTGAACAAAATTTGTCGATAAAAAAATTTCGAACCGAACACTGATTTTGGTAATAAAATTCAATGATTTGCAAGCGTTGCTCGTTAGTAAGTCTATTCATGATGAAATGTCAAAGCATACTGAGCATCTTTCTCTTTGACACCATGTCTGAAATCCCACGTGATCTGTCGAATACTAATGCATGAAAATCCTAACCTCAAAAAAATCACCCGTTATATGAAGTGTTGGCACCAGGAAACGGTACTTGGGCTAGCCATCTTAAACAATTTCCATGACTAGGGGATTTCGATTTAGAATTTCATATTTGTTATAAATATATTTTATTTTAAGAGATTTCAGGTGTGGCTTTTAGGACCATAATTAAAATGTTTCGAAGGTGTAAGGAATCTTTAGCTTTTAAAAATATTTTAACCTGTAAATTTAACCCAAAAAATAAGCTTTTGCGAAATCTTCATTTCTAACCACTATATGTTAACGCTGAGCTTTTCTAACCTTCGCTTTTTTAATTCAATAATTTATCAATTAAATAATTATAGTAAAACCACTCAAGTTTGAATAACTGTGCCACTTTATTATCCTCGATTGGACGAAGACACTCATTCATTATAACAGTTCTATTGCCTTATCAATTATCAGTTAACGTCAAACTTATTAATAATTCTTTATAGCTATTTTCCCGTTAACTTGATTATTTTCAGTTCTATACATATATACATATGTACATTTAATGACCATTGAGTCAAAGTGTGGTTAGATTAGAACTTTAGCACAAAAGCTAGAATATTTCGCAATATTTTAAAGAATTCGAATTGATGATTCTAAATTAAAAAGTAATAAAAAATATACCGCAAATTTAAGGTAATTGTATAATTAAAAATGTTAATTTTTTGCATTAATACCTTTGCGAAGTTCAGTTATTAAGCAATTGAAGAAGAACCCCTCTGGAAAAATTTAGTAAATTATTTCTTAATGAGTTAGGTGGATTTCAGAGGCTAAAAACAAGGGTATTTTTATAATTTTTTTAATATAACAATCATATTTTGCATTTAAACAATTCAGCGTATCAAAGATACATGTTTAAACAGTATTTTGTGAAATCTTTATTTAAAAATTCAGCCGTTGGCACCTCATCTGCCATGATGTGTCCAAAAAAAGGTTTTTCAGTGGACATCAAAGTCAAGATTGGTTCATCTAATATCAACAAACCAAAAATATTTCGATAGTACTAGATATATTTAGTTAATGAACGAAGGAAAAATGAAAATATTGAAATTTGAGTTTTTGGCAGAATTTAAAACAAAACAAGTAAGGAAGGGCTAAGTTCGGGTGTAACCGAACATTTTATACTCTCGCAATTTATTTATTTAACTTAATTAATATTATATAATACACAATTTGACCTACATATTCGTCATATATGTATATTGTATAGAGTCCATTGAAAGTTGGAAACCCTAATATTAGGTTAGAAGCACCGAGGTCCTCATGTTCAATATGTGGGGCCTTGGAAACCTATGGTCCGATTTCGGCGATTTTTAGAAATGGGCTGCCACACTATAAATACAGTATTTGTGCAAAGTTTTGCTCTTCATTAGTGCTTACTTTATATATTGTAAA
This sequence comes from Zeugodacus tau, assembly GCA_031772095.1. Lineage (NCBI taxonomy): Eukaryota > Metazoa > Arthropoda > Insecta > Diptera > Tephritidae > Zeugodacus > Zeugodacus tau. The sequence goes on from CM062649.1 coordinate 83,272,961, forward strand.
GTAAACGATTCAGATCATCTTCTAAGTTCTGGTATATAGGAAGTAGGCGTGGTTGTGACGCGATTTGGCCAATTTTCAAAACATATTATTGGGAGGTAAGGAAACTATTACAAACCAAGTTTCATTGAAATCGGTCGAGTAGTTCCTGAGATATGGTTTTTGACCCATAAGTGGGCGACGCCACGCCCATTTTCCATTTTGTAAAAAAATCTGAGTGCAGCTTCCATCTGCCATTTCTTATGTGAAATTTAGTGTTTCTGACGTTTTTCGTTAATGAGTTAACCTACTTTTAGTAATTTTCAACCTAACTTTTGTATGGGAGGTGGGCGTGGTTATGATCCGATTTCTTTCATTTTTGGACTGTATTGGGAAGTGGCTAAAAAAAACGACTGCAGAAAGTTTGGTTTATATAGCCCTATTAGGTTGCGAGATATGTACAAAAAACTTAGTAGGGGGCGGGGTCACGCCCACTTCCCCAAAAAAATTACATCCACATATGCCCCTTCATAGTGCGATCCTTCATACCAAATTTTATTTCCATAGCTTAATTTATGGCTTAGTTATGGCACTTTATGTGTTTTCGGTTTTCGCCATTTTGTGGGCGTGGCAGTGGTCCGATTTTGCTCATTTTCGAAAGCAACCTTCCTATGGTGCCAAGAAATAAGTGTTCCAAGTTTCATCAAGATATCTCAATTTTTACTCAAGTTACAGCTTGCACAGACGGACGGACGGACGGACGGACGGACGGACGGACGGACGGACAGACAGACATTCGGATTTGAACTCCACTCTTCACCCTGATCACTTTGGTATATATAACCCTATATCTAACTCGTTTAGTTTTGGGTGTTACAAACAACCGTTATGTGAACAAAACTATAATACTCTCTTTAGCAACATTTGTTGCGAGAGTATAAAAATCACTTTTTTGGTCAAATTTTCGGCATACATTGGCTCGAAAAAATAGTTATAATAAAGATATAAAAATCCTTCGTTCATTAACTAGATAATGTTATTTCAAAGATGTGTGCAAAATTTTATCGAAATCACTTCATAGCTTTTTGAGATATCGTGTCCACCGACTTGAAAAAGTTAGTTTTGAGATAAATGCGTTTAAGGCAGTAGTCTGCTTTACAGGCTTCAAAAAATCGATTTTTTTGTTTTGTTTTAAATCTCTTCCAAAACTATCCAAGAATAAGTCTTTAAAATTCCAGAGGCCAATTCGACATTTTTTCAAAGCTAGAGCAGTTTTAGTGGCCGAGCGTCGAGCAGGTGCGAATGCTCAGGCAGACCTTTAAAGCGCGTTTTCTCGAGTTTTCATTTTCACAAGTGTTAGAAAGCGATAGTAAAAAGAATATATGTCCAATCGAAAAAAACCAAAGTGATCTATCTTCAGTATTAAATTATCTTCTATTTGAACTAAAAAAGTTGAACAAAAGTATTATGTAAATTATTTGTAAAAGTATTATGTAAATTATTTGTTTTACAACTTAAAGTCAACTTTTTTCGAAAAAATTTGGAATTTTATAACTTCTTCGGCATTTTTTTAGTTCATAAAGAAAAGAAACTTATAAAAATTAAAAAAAGTTCGACTTTTTCAGATGCATCTCACGTCCTCCATCACCGGCACCGATTTACAAGTGCAGACTCCAGGCGCTCCAGAAAAATACTTACAACTTTGAAAAATTTTCAATATTTTTATATAATAAATATTGTTTTTTAAGCCTTAAATATAGTACTCTATCGTCTTAAAATTCCGTTTACCGCAATCATTTCCTTTCCTTTCAAAAAAATTGCTAAAAAACTCTTTTTTTCGGCTTCTAAAGCAGACTACTGCCTTAAGGGTTTCCATTCGTACTGAAGAGGACTGATAGACGGAACTTCCTAAGGGTATATATCTTAGAATTTTACTCTGATTGATTTGATATTTTTGGATAATATTTTAAACATATTGCACTATTTGGTGCCCGATGGTTGTGGGGCGAACCGTTTTAGAAAACACCTTTGTGCTTCAGGATCAACTGTTAGACTACCCCGATAAGGTCTTAAATAATCATGTAACAAAATTAATCTCGGAACTGACTGTATACTTTTGAGAATACTGGAATACGATGAATGGGGTTATCTATATTTACATGATAATATGGTAATAACTATTTCTAGTTCGTGTTCATAAGAGAAGTTATACTATTGTCTGAATTGTTGTGCAATTAGAAACGCGCTACACTAATCCATTGAATGTTGAATAACTACTGTACAATGGGGAATTGTCTTGTCTATTTTCCTACTTTATATAAACGACTCCATTAACATTTCATTTATTGGAAATATTTTATTTTTTCTGAGCTGATTTTTTTAACTTTCATATATGTATTATATCTGCAGTCTCTGTTAAGTTAAAAACCCCAGGATTTTTTAGTAAGAAAAAATCATATTAAAATCCATTAGCATTTTAAAGAAAATATGAATATAAAGTTTTACAAAACCACTGGAGCCTGCACATATATACATACATTACATACATATGTAAAATGCGAATATGAATGCAAGTGTCGTGGATAATATAATGATATTTCCGATCTTGGTTTATTTTTACACATTGATCCTTTAATTAGAACGCTTATTCATGCTTTTATCACCGGCGAAATGTGAATGAACCGTTAATATTTATATAAATAGTCCGCAGAAGTATACTTTGTATACAAATGTTTGTATGTATGCAGATAATAAAGATATGCATAAGCAAAATCACTTTCTATTTAAAATATTCAAAATTTGAATAATCACGCTGAACTTTGTTGGCTCGACGATGTCATTAATTAATTATTTTAATAAGCAATACGACATAAAATCGTTTTTTAAATTTTTTGCTTTTTGCCAATCGGCAAAAGCTTGTGCCACAGCACGTAAAAGCAATAAAGATTTCGCACAACATTTTCTATATACAAACATACATACATCAATATAAAAATAAAAAAAAAACACAAGAAAAAAGCGACGATTAAAACACTTGTCAAACTTATCGGAATTTCTTTTCCTGTGCTGACTCCACAATAAATAACAAGCGACGCTTTAAGAAAAAAAAAACAACAGCAACATCAACAAATAAGTTAAACTTAAACGAAAACAAACATACCAGAGATCCCTGCGAATATTGCTGAAATCGTGCTAATAGGCCAAAGCCAAAGCCAAAGCCGAAATATTAAAATCAGTCAAATATGCGAGAACTCGAGTTCTAACTTTTTTCACTTATTAATAATCAGGCGCACAACATTGAGTGTTTTCGAACGCAACGAAAGGTCTCAGCTCAGAATAAGGCACGTTAAAAACTTTGCAACTTTAGCGAAAATTGATTTATTTATGTATTTATCGTCACACGTGTGCCGATACGGTGTTTGAAATGCGAGTAGTCCGTTTGCCTCCGAGTAGGTGTACTTGTGAATGAGTCCGATCACTTCGACGTTTATAACGCGACTAATGACGCGACATGTACTACAGTCTGTGTAATAAGAGGAGACCGTTTTTGATTGAAACACTGAAGTGCAAACTCATGAGCGTTGAAAACTTTAAATCGGGCAATTCAGTACACTCAGCTCAGCGTACTCAATGCATGCGCCACCAACGCCACTGCTAAGTGTGTTTGTGTGCATGTACAGATATATTTATAGCGGCTTGTTAAGCTGATAACCGATTATCAAGCGCATCAAAGAGCATACGTAAGCCAAATCTACAACTGATTAGAATTATAAACGCTGCAAATATACATACATACATACATACATATTTACATTTAATACAATGTAGATTGTTATCAAATGAGGATATAGGGGACAGGTATATACAGTAAGTAATCATTATGTTGATACATTGTTTCCTCGTTTTTTAATGGCATATCAATAGTTGTTATAAATAATAGTATTTTATAAATATTTAATTACTTTTCAATAAATGAATTAATTATAGGAAGATAAATTTTTTGATTTTTTATAAATTATTTTTCTAAAAAAATTGTTGTTAAATTATAAAATAACCAAAAAAACTTGTTTCAAACAGTTACAGTTATTATTTGCGACTCAATTTGATTTAAATCGGTTTCATAATATACATACATATGTACATATATACATACACGGCTATAATCGCTTAAAGAGGTTCTTCCGTCAAATATATGTATGTACATATATACATATGTACATGCACATACAGTGGAACTTCCATTACTCGAACTTCTATAACTGTGCCATTGCCTGAGTTCCATTTTCATACAAATTTCCTTCCATAAATCGAACTTTTTGGTCAGGAAATAATACAAAATTTAAAATTTTACTATCGAGGCAGAATTTTAAAAGAGTTCCTCTATATTGTACGGAGGCAAACAAAAAATATAATATTACACTTATGGATTGCATAAATCATCTAACAAAGGCATGGGATATAGACATCAATAGCCCATAATAGCAAACTGCAACATACAAAATTACAGAATAAATTTTTTAACGTATTTACGTAAAACTTTATGCGAATTAAATAAATAAAGTTGTGTATAAATCTATATTTTACAGCTTTTTAAAAAATTGTATGTTTTAATGAAAATTCTATAACTCGAAGTCTCTCTAATTCGAAGTTATTTTTTGTGGATTATGGTGATTCGAGTTAGAGAAGTTCCACTGTATTTCAATATTAACATAGATTTTGTATATTTATTAAGGAGTTAGGTAGGTATCAAAGTGTCAAAATTAAAAAAAAATATTCGTCTTATTAAATAATACAATTTGTGTACTCACAAGTTGTCATAGAATCATAAAACTGATTAAAAAAAAACGTTGTTGGACTTACAAAATAAATTTACAAATCTGTTCGTTGTATATTGACATTTTTTGTCGTATTTTTTAACATTTTCATTTATGACTTATAACTTTATGACAACTTGTGAGTACCCTATATTTGTTTAAAATATTCTCCAAACATTTTAAATCGATCCGAGTAAAATTCGAAGAGATAGACCCTTTGGAAGTTCCGCCCATCAGACCAGGTCAGTTTTAATTTAAAACTTTAAAGTCGTTTATCTCAAAACTAATCTCACATATCACACATCTTTGAAATAACTTTATCTAGTATTCGATGCAGTACCCGCTGGTGGAAGCAGAGGAAGAGGGAGACCTCCACTCCGATGGAAGGACCAGGTGGAGAGGGACCTGGCTTCGCTTGGAATAGCCAATTGGCGCCAAACTGCCAGAGGGAGGGATGCGTGGCGCGCTGTTTTGGACTCGGCTATAACCGCGTAAGCGGTGTCTACGCCAGTCAAGAAGAAGAAGAAGTTATTGAATAAAGGATTTATTTTTATTACAACTAATTTTTTCGAGTCATTATATGGCGAAAATTTTACAAAAAAAATAGTTTTTTTACAAAAATTCTGAGTTATCGGCATTTTTAAATAAAAACTTTCACAAATTACTGTTTTAAAAATGTTAAATTGTTTAAATAAAATAAATAAATGAATTTAAAAAAAAAATTAAATAATAGTAAAAAATAAGCTTTTTCAACCGATAAAACCCACCTAACCGCTAGGGGTTAGTGGTAGTCAGGATTCTCAAAACATCAAGTTTTCTTATGAAAACCGCTCAGTAGATTTTAATGAAATTTATACAGCTTTTTCAATACATAATAATCCTGCGGTTGATTGAAGCCTTTTTTTCAAAAATTTAATTTTTTAAGACCAATAAACTGTTGATTTTTTTCCCGAAAATCTAGAAAAAAATTTCCTGGGGCCGCCATTTTGTCAATTTTTAATCGATATTATTCACTCATGCCAGCGCTTCTTCTAAAATTCTAAACTCTTCTCAAACTCGATTTTTGGGATAGCCTTTGGCTATTTCAGTATGCTTGTAAAACGACGGCCCTTTAAGGTTATTTTTATTTTTAGAAAAAGCAAAAAGTTACACGGAGTCATGTCTAGCGATTATGGCGGCTGGGGCATCGTGATGTATTGTTTTTGGTCAAGCCAAGCTTATAAAAGCACGTCTAACCTTAGTGGTTCCTACAGACACAGTACTTCAGTATATAGAATATGAAAAGTTTGACAATTGGATTCTCCAAACCCTTGAAATTTTACAATTCCTGTTATTATTGAAAGAATTAATAATTGAATTTAGATTTTGTACACTTTTATTATGAAACCAATTCACAATCACGAACTTTTTTTAATTTTCCTTCCCTCTCCTACTACTAATTGCTTAGGTCGTTCCTAGATTGTTGTCATTGTTGTTCACATGAGTGAGTTAAGCCATCCTCGTATATACTGTATAAAGGAAAATTCATGAAAAAGATCCGACGGTGATGGACTATAGAAAAATGTGACAGAAAAGTGCGTTCAAGGGCGTACAAATATGGGGTCAGTGTCAGACTACATTTGTGCAGTGATTGCAAAGAATGCATAGTTTTACTAAGAAACTTGAGCACTTCCTGGCACTTGTATATTAATAAATAATTTTTGTTACTACAACAACAACGTTCTGTAGAAAATACCTAGATCTCTGAAAACCAGTGTTTTTGCAACAAGAACTAAACAACCATAATAAAAAAAAACATTAAATATACAATATATTTACATGTGTACACATAAATAAATAAAACAGCTAATTTTGAAAAAATGTGAATATAAAGTATATTTATAATTTCTTTTGCAAAAGTCAGACACGTTAAAATGAAAAAGAAGATACATATGAGTATATATAAATAAAATGATAGTAGAACAAATCACAAAAACATTTTATCGAACATAATCATTGGTAAATATAAATAATATATGTATGTATTATTTAAAATCAGTAACATAAATTTTTCACTTAAAATGTATTTATCAAATGTTTGTCGGTACGAAAACGGTACACAGTACAACAGAACAAGACAGTCCAAACATACTTTAAAAAAATATATAAGATTTCCTTATATGCGTGAGTAAGTATGTAAGTAAAATATGGGAAGCACAGCACACACGGTTTTCAAGTAGAATACAAATAGCTGCATTTAAACGTGTGTTATTGGTGTGTGGCTTGTGTGTGTAACTCTTGCAAATAGCGCTCCTGCTCAGCACGGCGATTCTTTTCCAAAATCAAAGCGCGTCTGAGAAAACGAAAAAACAACAGAAAATTAAAATATGATTTAAAAAATAATAATAATAAATAATATTTTTATACACCTTATACTAGCATTTCGCACTCACCTATACCGTTCGTAGAAGCCAACAATTGTGCCGAGCTCTTGCTTGAACAGCCGTACCAGCATACCATCGAAGCACTCAAGATCTTGCAAACTGAACATGTTGAACTGCAGCATATGGTCTTTCGATGAATCAGCATTTGAGTACACCACCAACCATTTGGGTATCTCTTCCAACAAATACGGATTGGCCGGCACTAGCGCGTTGTGTGTGTGCACTGGCGGTGTGTAAGGAACTGGCATTTCAGGGCATATGGCCTTCGGTGGTTCGGCAGATGTAGTATATACATAATATGAGGTAAGACAGGGATGCTGTCGTTGGCATTGCCCTGTATATTGGTTTTCATAGTAGGTACCGTGCATTTTCGAAACAACACGTCGCCAACCCACCGGTAGACCTTCCCGCTCGAGCGGATGTGACCAATGCGTCGTATGTGTGTGATGGTCAATATAATACTTGCGTCCATGTAGAGTATATTGCATTGCCCAACCGGGTGGTAGTGGTAGCTCTTCTTCGATGGACTGCTGTGATGGCACCTTTTGTAAAACATTTGTTGTACTGTTTGTTTTGCCGACCGATTGTGAGTGTAGCTGCCGTGACGGTGCATGGTACAGAGATTGCACAGAAGTTGCAGCAGCTGTACCAGCAGACAAATCGTATGATGAGTGCAAGTTATTGTTGGAGACGGCCAAAGTGGTATTACTATAAATGGGTGACTCAGAACGTACCTCTGCGGTGGATTGCGTTGAACGACTATCGAAATTATTCATTGATGTATGATTATTGTTGATCACACTACCCGAAGTATTCGACGAAACTCGAAATGGGTTTTCGTAGATTGGATAGGAATCAGAGCCGGCTAAATAACTGGCATTGGTTGGATAATGTTGTGGTGGAGTTGGCGTAGTACCACGTGGTATCTGCAGCACATTGTTGTAGGAATCCATACCTTCAGCTATTGATGTGGCATTTGCTTCACTGCCTGTGAAACCACGCAGTCGCCCATCATACGAGTTACTATGTTTTTGATTAGCCGAATGCCTTCTTTGAAAATTCTCGTATGCGGCACTGGTGGGCTGCAGTAAAGGTGATGATTGTTGGCGACGCATACGATCGATTTGCTCAATGTTTACATAGTTGCTGGTACTGCTACTGGTGTTGCTGCTGTTGCCGCTATGACCATGTCCATTGCTGGCCACATCCAAATTATTGCTTGAATAAAAATGTGGATGTTGGTTTGTTGAGGATATGGAGTTAGAAGGCGCATAAAAGCCGGTCACATTGTAACGTTGCTGATGCGTCTGTGACACCGAACGCATTGTCGTTGTCGTTGGTGGTAATTGAGATTGCGCACGCCTAGCATGATAATAATCGGGCTGCGAATTCAATTGTGAGTCGTTGCCGCAGGAGTAAGTATTGCGACTGGAATTACCCGAACTTCGGCCGGTAAATTCACAACTCGGCGAAGTGCTTGCACAACGCTGCAGTGACTTCTTGTTATGCTTGGCACGCTGCTCATCAAACGACCATACATTTATCACTGGTATTTCGGGTGGCGTCTCTTTCTTCACATACTTACCAACCACACCTTCCTTATGAGCGGTAGCCTTTTCTTTACTGCGTCGCGACAGCATGGTCGGTTTTCGATTGCACAGCAAAATTAGGTAGTTCATTCAATCTACAACGCCTCCCATAAAAAGCTACCAAAAATCGAAATCATCATATTAAAATGAAAATTTCATATGTAGCCATGCAATAACAAAGGTTTTAGTTGCGGTAGCAATATGTTATTTTGCGTTAATTTCCATGCGTGCTTTTAAACTATTATCAGCGTTGAAGTTAATTTTTAGTTCTCAGCTTACTCACTAATAACACAGCAAATAAATAAAGGACTTATTAAGATGTGAAGAAATAAACAACCGGAACAAATTTACAAGTACAAAATGTCAAATTGGATTGGTTAGAGATGTGCACGTATGCGTAAAATTGCAGCAACACTTTTGTTATCGAATATTGTTGTGAGTATTATTTAATAAATATATAAAATGCATATAAGTTACAAATTAAGTAATATTTTTTTTTTAGTTTACCAGAATATTAAATTTTAAAAATGTACACATGTACGAGTTGAGTTTATACACGATAGCTTCAAATCAATTCGTTGCCTCTGATATTTTTAATCGATAATTTAATTTCGATTAGTACAACATAAGCACATCGTTTGTTTGCTGACTGACATTTCATGATGATTAGGGTAGCCATCACACAATATTTGAAAACTTTCAATTATTTTTTTAATATTAATCAAATAACAACGTATTTTTTTAAAACTAATTACCTAGTTTTTAATAAGATATATTAAATTGAAACTATAATAATTATAATTCTTTATATCTTTAATGTCAGACTCACTTGAAAAATTTAACAATAAATTTTAATATAAAATAAAAATAATTTTTTTCCAAGATCAACTTTTTAAAACAATGTTCGGGAAAATCTCATATCTGACCTGTAACTTGTGAAAACGTATTATTTGTTACTATGATGGTGCCAAATGGTTATGAAGAAGTCTAATTTAATAGTTTCAATAAATTTTTTATCCAAAGTGATGATGCACTTTTTTAATAAAAGATAAAAAGCTATTGTAATTTGCCTCAAAAGCAAGATGAGCACTTTGTTTAAGAGCTGATAATGAACGTAAATAGACATCAGGTGCTAAGAATATAAACTGTTATAGACTGTTTAGTTTTTAAAACGGCCGCGAGCGTCGGCAGACACTAACTCTAGAAGCTTACACAGTTTAAGCTTATACTTATATTTAGTCAATTGCTATAATTAATGTATTATATAAAAACTTAATTGAAAACGTGCTAAGTTATCTTGAAGAGTGGAAATAATTAAAAAAAATATATAAATTATATATAAAATTGTGTAAAATTTGAGAAGTGCTCACACTTTAAAATATAATGTCACAATAAAATGGTATTTCCGCCGATGTCGCACCGGAAGCGGAGACGAAACCAAAAGGAGTAGTGGTTTATTTAAAAAAGTTGTGGGCATCGTAAATATTTGGTTATTGAACCATTTTTCTTTTTCTACTATATGGCTAGTATATTCAATGCAATCGCCTTGCAAAATTTTCCACTCGGCAAGGTAACAATTTGTCAGTGGGACCTTTTATAATGGATTGCGCTTAAAACAGTAGCTGTTCTTTCGATTTTTTTAGGCGTGTCGCGTTAATTTGAATTATAATAAACTTGTCTGTGACACCACTTTGGACAAATCCGAGCTGGGCATCGAATGTGATGGCTTCAATTTCGAGAATACAACGCTGGGCGCCACAGCCGCAGATGCAGCGCTCGCCATCAGCTCGGTGGGCTTCAACTACACCGTGTGCAAAGCTGAAGTCGAAGCGCAGAAATTAGCAGCCGATGTGTCTGGAAAACGCGGTGTGTATGTCTAATTAAGTTTTATAATTAAGGAAATCTAAATGAAACAAACAAATCACTTTAAAAATATTTTATAAAAGTCTTAATTGCTAATTGAAGTATGTATGTTTTTATTCCGTAATTTGCCTTATCATGCATCTTCAGAACTTGAGATATTAAAATCATAGTTCAAAACTGGTTCCGTTAGTACCCACATTGCGTACAGTTTGATTATCAAACAAGTTGTTTTCAATAATTTTTTTATTATTTATATAGACGGATTAATCATCTTTCTAATCGACGTTTTTTTCTAACATGTGTGTATATCTCATATAAAAACATATCCATTATAAGATAGTGTCAATTAGTGAAATGTTGAAAGAATTTTTTCTACTTGAAGATGATCGCTGTTGTTGTTGTTGTTGTAACGGTTATCCGTCCCTGCTTGAAAAGAGAAGCTTAAGTCTAGTTGTCGTCGAAATCATCTAACGGGAGGCCCAGGAAACGTGCTGTTTCGACAGGGTTGGACCAAAGGGAGAGGGGTGTTAGATGAGTGGGGTTCATTGGGCATACAAAGAGGTGGTTAGAGTCATGCGGGGACTCGTTGCATGCGGGACATGTATTTTGAATGTCGGGGTTCAGTCTGGATAAGTAGGAGTTTAACCTGCTACAATATCCAGATCGAAGCTGCGCAAGGGTCACTCTGGTTTCACGTGGCAACTCGAGCTCTTCGTCTGCTATAGGTGGTGGTTTGGATCCAAGAACGCCATTCACCGGAAGGGAGTCAATGAAGGTGTTAATAGCTCCACTGTGAATGGCGTTTAGGGCGTGTCTAAAACTGTTTGCGTCCGCAGTTTGGTCGGTATAGGGGTGGAGTTCGTCGACGTATTGAAGGAGCGATCTCTTGATGCACCTGGGAGGCGGTTCTGCTTCCAGCAAGTGACTACAAGGGTGATTTCTACGAAAACACCCGAGTAGAAACTGCTTGGTAAGCAGTTCATTATGCTCCTTAATAGGCAGCATAATGGCCTCACTATGTAAGTGCGTCATTGGTGACATCAAGAGACATCCTGTTGCTGTGCGGAGTGCAGTGTTCTGGCACGCCTGTAGCTTCTTCTGCTGCGTGTCACTGCATCCAGGCGACCATACCGGTGCTGCGTAGTTTACGACCGGCCGGCCGATAGCCTTGTAAGTGGCCAGCAACGTTTCTTTGTCTTTTCCCCAAGTGCTACCGGCTAGCGACTTGAGGATTTTGTTGCGGCTCTGTACTTTAGTGACTATCGCAGTCGTGTGTGGAGTGAAGGAGTGCAGACTGTCAAATGTAACTCCCAAAATTTTGGGGTTGTTTACTGTCGGAATTTGCAAGCCATCGACATGAATATTAAGACTTTGTCTGTACTCCTTCGTCCAGTTGGTAAAAAGGGTCGCCGTGGATTTAGTGGGTGCGAGTGCCAGGCTCCTCGCAGAGAAGAAGCGAGAAAGTTCGGGGAGGTAGCTGTTCACTTTTGAACACAAGTCATCGATGCCAGTGCCCGACGTCATTATCGTACAATCATCTGCGTAGGAGGTAACTGAAATTCCCTCTGGTGGTTGAGGAAGTTTGGAAATATAGAAATTAAACAGTAACGGGGAGAGGACACCGCCCTGTGGAACCCCTTGTTTAATTTTCCTAAGTTTTGAAGTTTTACCTCGAAATAATACCGATGATTGTCGACCGCTCAGGTAGTTCATAATCCATCTCTTCAGCCCTGGAGAAAGTGTTGTTTGCTCCACGTCTTCTAGAAGCGTTGTTAGGTTGACCGTGTCAAAAGCTTTTGACAGGTCCAACGCTACTAGGACGGTTCTCTTACAGGGTGGTTTCTGATTTAGACCATGAACTATCTGGGCGTTTATGACGCTAAGTGCTGTGGTGGTACTGTGCACTTTACGGAAGCCGTGTTGATGTTTAGCTAGGTTCAGGTGGTATGTGAGAGTCGGGAGCAGTAAGGCCTCAAGCGTCTTCACTACTGGGGAAAGGAGAGTTATCGGGCGATAGGACTCCCCTTGGTTGGCGGGTTTCCCAGGTTTCAGTAGTGGAACCACTCTTCCGATTTTCCACATATCGGGTATTTTAAGAGTGGTTAGCGACAAATTGAGTACCTTGGCGAGAAATTCTATTCCCGTTGAACCTAGGTGTTTTAACATCAGAGAATTTATTCCGTCAGGGCCAATGGCTTTGGAGGACTTTGTCTTCCTGATGACCTCCTGAACCTCCCCACTGGTGAAAACAAGTGGCGCGCCGTTGTTTCGCATTTTGCGCAGCCGTCTGGTGACACGTCTTTTAGCCTTGTCAACCTGGGGTGCAGTATAAATTGTCGGCTAAAATAGCTCGCGCACCTCTCCGGGTCCGAGGAGGCATGGCTACCGAATTGAATTTCAACTCGGTCGTCATGTCTCCTCGGGTTTGACAGGGATTTGACGGTTGACCAGAGCTTGCTCACACCAGTGGAAAGGTTGCAGGACTTCAAGTGCTCTACCCATTTCGTCCGCTTATAGTTATTTACCAGTTGTCGAATCTCCAAATTGAGATCCCTTATGCGGGGATCACAGGGATCGACCTGGCGTAAGGAGTCACGCTCATTTGCTAAAACTGCCGCTTCAGCCGGGAAATTAGGACGCATATTTGCAATTCTTCCGGCTGGTATGAAGCGAGCGGTAGCATCGGTGATCACCTTGCGGAATTGACGTTCGCCAACGATTACGTCCGTAGGAATGGGAAGAGCGGCGAAGGCATTCTCGGTGAATTCCGTGAAGCCGTCCCAGTTAGCTTTGTTAAAGTTAACATAAGTGCGGTTGTCCGCGGAAATAAAGTCAGGTGGTTTCTCAATCGAGATAATTATGGGCAGATGGTCTGATGCCAGAGTTAGCATAGGTCGCCAGGTTATGCTGTTTATCAGACCACCGCTAGCAATTGTGATGTCTGGCGAGCTGCTGCAGGTGCTCATAATTCTGGTGGGAGCTTCGTCATTCATTGTGCAGAATGTCGAATCGTCTATCTGTTCTGCCAGCTCCATCCCTCTCCGATCATTTGACAGGCAAGAATGCCAAAGATCGTGGTGCGCGTTAAAGTCGCCAAGTACCAGTCGGTTTTCACCACGAAGTAGCGCACTAATATTCGGGTGATATCCTGTTGGGCAACTTGTAACTGGGGGATGTATATATTAAATATTTCGAGCTCGACATCACCTGACCGGACTGCTATACCCTGACATTCTAGGATAGAGTCCCTACGGTCGATGTCACCTTCGATAAGACGATATTGCACGGTGTTGTGTAATATGAATGCTAGGCCACCACCACTATCTCGCTCGCGATCTTTACGTAAAACGTTGAAACCTGCACAACTCAGAAGGTCTGAGTGGCTGTTTAACTTGGTTTCTTGGACCGCAGCTATTGATATGCCTTCCCGACTCATAAAATCAGCTATTTCCTCGATCTTACTCTGGAGCCCGTTGCAGTTAAATTGTAAGAGTCGAGTATGTCTAGGTGTTGCTGTCGTGACCCTGGGAGTGAGAGAGTGACGTACAGGTGGAGGTTGTTGCAGCTGTGTTACCCGCAAAGGAAATTGTCGCACTTCGGTGTTGTTTGGCGACTCCGATGTTGTTGGTTGCGGGGGCAGACTCCTATTACAGCATGGGGCAACGTACGATACACTCCACTCACGTATGGTGCGCAGGCCGGAACACGTCGGAAAATGACACCAGCCAGTGCAGGAATTGCATCTGACTGAGGTCACATTCCGACGTATTACGGTCTGACACACGGAACAGACTGTGCGAGGGACCAGGAGTTGCCTTGAGGTCCTCGCACGAGGATTGGAGCGGGATGAAGGTTGAGGGGGGGGGTAGTCAGATTGGTCAGACTGGGAGTCATGCTGTCTACTTGAGCTCCTGGGGGCCGAAAGGGCCCTAAGTTGGCCACTCCCTGAGGGTGGCGGCGCATTGCGCGAACTAGGTGCAGGTTGCACTGCCGTAGAGGCAACAGTCGCAGTATTGCGTTGACAGCAAGGGGCCACATAACGTGTGGTCCACTCCCTATGGGTCTTAAGGCCTGAACAGGTCTTAAGATGGCTCCATCCATTGCATGTATTGCACCTAACCGAGGTGGAGTTTGGATGGAGCCTTTTGGCGCATACGCAGCAGAAAAATACCTCAGGCCCTGGGTTGGACTCGATGCCAGCCCGGAGTAAGAGGATGTGGAGCAACCCTGCTGCAAGGCGTTGCTCCAATGACGTACAACTAAACTTAAAACTAATCGATCCAAACAGGGTTAGATCGCCGAAAGGGCAGCCCTTGACCGGATAAAATCCGGGTCAACTCCGGTGCGTAGAACCGGCTGCTGTGGGAGTTGTATCGCTAATTACCTTTGTTACAACATTTTCTTGTTTAATTGATTTAGAGGTATTATGAAATAGTCACTTTGATTGAAATGGATTTATTAGTGATGTACTAAAACAAAAATATATTATTTTGTTGGTGTCATGCAGATATATAGTAAAAAAAACCTAATGATATTCAAAATTTTTCATTTTTAAAAGTTATAAAATAATAAAAAAAAAAATTTTATATAAAGTTTTTTGGCATTTGCAGCTGCTATCTTTCCTTTGATTGTGTTACTTTTTGCTGGCGGCTGGGCAGATCGTTACAATAAGCGCAAGCCATGCATGATTATGCCCATTATCGGCGAACTGTTTTCCTTCATATGTAAGTTCATTTGAATTTTTTTTCTTTAAAGAAATCTATGTTTTTCTCCAAAAAAAAAATCGAAAACAAAAAGAAACAAGAATTTAAAGAATTATTAAAAATAAATAATATTATAAATCCAAACGAGGTAAATTAATATAGAATCAAAGATGCCGATACTGAAATTTAATAATTAACTTAACTTACTAAATATTTTCCCTTAAGGTTTGATTATTTCGGCAATCTTCTTCGACGCCCTACCAATGGAATTTGGCGCTTACTGTGAGGCGATCGTACCGGCCTTATTTGGTGGACTCACGTTTTGTTTAATGGCGATCTACAGTTATATAACTATAGCGACCCCTGAAAAAGATCGCATATTTCGGTGATTTTCTACATTTTAAATAACTTTAATAAATGTTTTCTATAAATTTCTATTAATTTTTCTTATCTGATCATTTCAGATTCGGCATATTTGCGATGTTCGTGAACGCTGTACCGTTAATTGGTCAACCAATAAGCGGTTTTCTATTTTAGAAACTCGGTTATATATGTAAGTCTGTACTATCAGCTGCCCCAGAGCCCATTTACCTATTTTCGCATTGTACCTTTCAGTTTCGTTTGTAATGGCCGCATCTTTTGAAATCATTGCCATACTCTACATAGTTTTCATTATAAAGAAAAAACCCCGGCACACACAATATTTTTTTTTTTTGTAATCTCCTGAATTCCCTTATTGAAAATAGATTCAAAGTACATCTACACTATTAATTAAAATATTGTCTTTTAGGTACTTTCATTGGCACGGCAATACTTAGTAAATTGCTTAAATTTTCGGACCCCACCATTGGTATATTATCAGCTGTAGCAATCGTTATTTCCCGTATTCTATTTGTACGTTTTTTATGATTTTCCCGATTTTTTGCCTTTAAATTTAACTAATCTATATTATAGGATTTTGCCAAGGATACAAAGGCCTTCTATGTTGCTGGTGTTGTTGATATGTTCGTGAGTTTGCGCGTCATCGCTATAAAAACCATCGGTTCCAGCATTGTTGATGGCGAGGAATTAAGTTAGTCTTTATAGATATTAACGATTTTATAGCATTTTATTAATAATTTCTTATTTTTCAGGTAAAATGTACTCAATATTTGGTATTAGCGAGCCAATTGGTCAGTTCATATTTTCGCCAATCTTCAGTGTCATATACCAAGAAACTGTGGAGACTTTTCCTGGTGCCATATTTCTCTTTGGCGAGATATTCCATATACCTAATGTGCTGGTATTTATGTAAGCAATTTTTTTTAATAAAATATTTTATTATTATAAATTATATTTTTAATTTTTAATTTTTGTGGGATTTGTATAATTTTGCATTTTTTGTTTTACTTTTTTAATTTTATTTAAAAATATTGTTGCATCTTTTCGTTTTTTTTCATCTATAGTTTGTGCTATATCATTTTGCGACGCAATAAAAATAAAATCCAACAGAAGCCTGCCGAAACTGCTAATGCAGATACTACACCCACAACGCCGAATTGCGAAATAACTAGTCTATAGTATATGTATGTATACAGGATTAGTAGAAAAGAATTAGTATTAGCGAAATGTAACTGAAATTTTTAGCAAACAAATTTTGATATATTTGACGTTTATTAGTTTTATGTAACAAAATTAAAATTAAATTAATAATGAATTAAATGTAGAAATCATTTTAATTTTTTCATTGTAGTAATATTTTTTGTTTATTAGAAACCAATATTTAATGTTCATCATTGTATATTTCTTCTATAATATAAAAATTATCTAACCACAAATCGAATTCGATATACAAAATCCATTGCTTTTACTAAATATTTATGTTTAACCCTTGGTTTTATTTACTCTACTTAAATTTCACATACTCTTAAACTTAGTGCAAATTTCACTTAAAGGTTAGCTTTTTTATTATAAAGGGGTTTTCAAAAGGGATGCTATAAAAGTAGACCGATAGGTCATCTTTTTTCCCGCTCTTCTGAAATTTCTGTTCAGTAAGGTTTGCCATATCATCATGGAAACATATACAATCCAACAACGAGTCGAAATTTTTGAAATTTACTACCGATTTACTTTATATTATCTTTACATGAATTACCTGTTTTTGATTATATTTATCGATAGTAGATTTTTGATTAGTAACTAAAAAGCACATCTTAATCTTTTGAGTTGAAATTTTGTGAATTGTCACAACAAAATATTTGAAATTTATATATTTAACGTATTGTATAATTAAATAAATTAATTTATTAGTAAGTGATAACTAAAACAATAATACAAGATCAGCAAATTCGTTAATACTCATGTTGTAATAGTGACTTACGAGTGTTGTATGAATTGAATAATTTTTTAAAAGTGGTTAAAATATATTTTCCTATAGAATTCATTTTACCATAAAAGTTCACAAATTGAAATTAACAAATTTCACATATGTATTATTAATAAGATTGATTCTGCTCTCAACAAATGAATCGTACTTTTATTGAGTTTTTAATTGATGATGAATAGTGAAAGTTCTTTCGTCCACTTAATCGACATACAAATTAATACTAAACCAAAGAAATATGAAGAGATAATTTTATCACATCAGTGTATAACAAATAAAAACCTGTATGTAATTATTTGTTGATGATTTTTGGTAACAGTATAGATAATATACAAATAAAGAATAATAAAAAAAAAAACAGAAACAGATCTTAGCACAACTTCACACAAAATCAGCAACAGTGTATAATTAATTTTTGTTTACATTTGTAAAATTCCCTTAGTTCGCAACGAATTTTTCTCAAATTTAATTGCGCATAAATTAATTAAGTATTAACGACTAAGCATAAGAGAGTTATTGGAATTTGCTTGAAGCGCAAGATGAGCAAGAGCTGATCATTGAACACATGTTGGACGAGTTTGAGATGATCATGCATGCAAATAGACGCAAGGTGCTAAGAATACAAATCGTTATAGACTGTTTAGTTTTAAAACGGGCGCGAGCGTCAACAGACACTAACTCGAAAAGCTTACACGGTTTAAGCTTATACATCTATCTAGTCATCAATTTTTATAATTAGTACATATATAGGCAATTAAGTGAAGATGTGCTAAGTTGGCTTGAAGAGCCCAAAGAATAATAAAAATAGAGAAATTATATAATAAAATTTGCGAAGTGCTCCCTCAAAAAGTGAAATGTCACAACAAAATGGTATTTCCGCCGATGCCGCACCGGAAGCGGAGACGGAACCAAAAGGCGTGGTGGTTTATTTAAAAAAGTTGTATGCATATCGTAAATATTTGGTTATCGAACCGTTTTTCTTTTTCTATCTGATGGCTAGTATATTCAGTGCAGTCGCCATGCAAAATTTTCCGCTCGACAAGGTAACAATTGCTCAGCAGGGCGCTCCAAATTGGATTGCGCTTAAAACTGTAGCTGTTCTTTCGATTTTTTTAGGCTTGTCGCATTAATTTGGGTTATAATAAAATTGTCTGTGACACCACTTTGGACAAATCCGAGCTGGGCATCGAATGTGAAGGCTTCAATTTCGAGAATACAACGCTGGGCGCAACAGCCGCAGATGCAGCGCTCGCCATCAGCTCGGTGGGTTTCAATTACACCGTGTGCAAAGCTGAAGTCGAAGCGCAGAAATTAGCAGCCGATGTGTCTGGAAAACGCGCACCCATTGGTGTGTATGTTTAGTTTATTTTAATGTGACATTAGATCCTTTTGTGAATCCTTGTTAAAATTTCGTGAATTCAAATGATGTCAGTATTGTTCTATTCAGAATCGGTATAAATGCGTGTGTTGAACAAAGAATTTAATATTTCGAACCTGTTTGTGGAATTTGCATTTCGTGTTTATCAAATAATGCAAATCTGAGATAATTTTCGTTTAAAATTTTAGAAAATATAAATACCAACGTACTAATTGCTGGAATTACCAGTTCCTAGCGCATTAAAGCCAAAGTATTGTGTGCTGGTGTGTGTGTGACAAAAAGAAAAAAAGAACAAAACAGAAGAGAAAAATATTCTTGCTTACAATAGTATCCCCGAGGCATCATTAAATTCAACGTGTATTTGCATAGGATTGCTGCTGACTAACTTCCATATTATTATTTTTTAGTTTTTTGTTTTTTTTTTTTGTAATTAATGAGACTTAGCGTTACTTGTAAACGCCAAATATAGGTAGTAATTTCGCGCCGTTTATGTTAATTGTTGATCGCTGATAAGTAAAAAATCCACTTGCAAAATCTCCAATAAAGGTCTTAATTGTTTATTGGAGTGTGTATGTTTTTTTCGGTTTGTTTTTATTTCATAATTCGCCTTTTTCATGCATGAAAATAGTTGCCAATTCATCTTCAGAACTTGAGTTTTTCAAATCATAGTTCAAAACTGGTTCCGTTAGTACCCACATTGCGTACAGTTTGATTATCAAACAAGTTGTTTTCATTAACTTTTTTTTTGTATTATTTATACAGACGGATTAATCAGCGTTCTTTCTCATCAATGTTTCTTTTTTAGCATTTGTGTTTATGTATGTAAATCTCTGTTAAAACGAAAATAAAACGATTTCAATGTGAGATAGTGTCAATTAGTGAAATGTTGAATGAATTTTTCCTACATGAAGATGCTCGCAAAATAGCTTTATTACAACATTCTCTTGTTTAATTGATTTAGTGGTATTATGAGATAGTCACTTTTATTGAACTGGATTTGTTAGTGTTGTACTAAAACATCTCTAACTACCGGTTTAAGGTACTTAAAGTTAGTTCTCAAATGGATTTGATTAATTTTTGTTTGTTTATATATTTCAGTTCTGTTTCAAGAATAGAATCCGAACAGTTCTGTTTCAAGAACAGAATCCGAAAAGTTCTGTTTCAAGAACAGAATCAATTTTAAAATTTGAGAATTTGGCAATGGCAGAAGATATTCATTCTAATTAAATTTTATTCAGCTTATGACGCGATCCAAATGAATTGTCGGATTATTTATGTATTTTTTAATTGCGTCGAATTCGCAAACGCTTACAGAAATTAAATACATACATACGTAAATATTTAATTGACTATTTTAGAATATGCAATTTTTTTACTAATAATTTGGAGGTTATGTAATTCTTGAAATAGTACAGATTTTAAAAATACCGAATGAATTTTGGAAAATTTTCAGTGTTAAGTGTTCTAAAATAAATTTAAAAAAATATTTTTTATGACTATAATTGATTTATTGTATTTATTATCATTTACAGCTGCTATCTTTCCTTTGATTGTGTTGCTTTTTGCTGGCGGCTGGGCTGATCGTTACAATAAGCGCAAGCCATGCATGATTATGCCCATTATCGGCGAACTGCTTTCATTCACATGTAAGTAAATTATATTGTTTTTGAAATGAATCTAGGTATTCACAAAAATATTAAAACCAAAATCCAATTTAATTTTTTGAAATCCCTAAAGGTCTGATTATTTCGGCAATCTTCTTCGACTCACTACCGATGGAATTTGGCGCATACTGTGAGGCGATCGTGCCGGCATTATTTGGTGGACTCACGTTTTGTTTAATGGCTATATACAGTTATATAACAATAGCGACACCTGAGGAAGATCGCATATTTCGGTGATTTTCGTTATTTTCTATTATTTTTCTGAACACTTTCATTAATTTTTCTTTCTCAACCACTTCAGTTTTGGCATATTTGCGATGTTCGTGACCGCTGTACCATTTATTGGTCAACCTATTAGTGGTTTTCTATTTCAGAGACTCGGTTATATATGTAAGTCATTAATATTTATTATATACCAGAAATTAACAACATTTTCCCATTCTTATTTTCAGTTTCGTTTGGCATGGCCGCATCATTTCAAATTATTGCCATACTCTACATAGTTTTCTTTATCAAAGAGATAAAATCTACACCTAAATTAGCTGAAAAAGAAGCTGAAGACACACCACCACCATTACCGGCAAATGGTCCGCCAACACTACAAGCCGGTTCAGACAATTTGGCTTATGAACAGACGGGTATCGATGAGGTGGATCGGGTGAAGAATGTGAGTTTTGAATTGAATTCACGTTTACAGCCTTCGGATAAGTCGGCACAATTGTCGAGTGCTGAAACTGCAGCACCCGTTCGACGTTCTTTTTTCCGTGAATTCTTCGATCCGACATTGGTGATAGACTGCATTAAGTTTCCGCTAGTAAAACGTCCCAATCACGGAAGATTGTTACTGATTTTGCTTATCCTTGCTTACTTTTTGACCCTGGGTCCAGTTTCTGGTAATTTCAAATTTTTGATTTTTATTAATTTGTATGTAAATATAAAACAACATGCCATTTCAGGTGAAAACGACTATTGGTACCGTTACACACTCATCAAGCTGAATTGGAATGGCAATGATTTTAGTTTCTTCTTCACATTTTCATCTGCAGCGGCTTTAGTTGGTATGTGAAGATATATTTTTTGGAACCTTGGTAAGGTTTAACATTTATTTAAAATTTCCTAAATTCCCGCATTGAAAATAGATTTAACGCACAACTAACTAAAATGTTGTCTTTTAGGAACTTTCATTGGCACGGCTATACTTAGTAAATTACTGAAGTTTTCGGACCCCACCATTGGTATATTATCAGCTGTGGCAATCGTTATTTCCCGAGTTCTATTCGTAAGTTTTTTATGACTTTCTTGATTTTTAGTATTTAAATTCTATTTATTTATACTGCAGGCTTTTGCCAAGGATACAAAGGCCTTCTATGTTGCTGGTGTTGTTGATATGTTCGTGAGTTTACGTGTAATTGCTATTAAAACAATTGGCTCCAGCATTGTTGATGGCGAGGAATTAAGTTAGTCTCTATAGATATTTGGTTTAACGTTATTATTTTAATTTAATTATAATTTCCGGTTTTTCTAGGTAAAATGTACTCAATATTTGGTATTAGTGAGCCAATTGGACAGTTCATATTCCCGCCCATCTTCAGTGTCATATATCAAGAAACTGTGGAGAGTTTTCCTGGCGCGATCTTTCTCTTTGGCGAGATATTCTATATACCGAACGTGCTGGTGTTTATGTAAGTGACTTTTTTCTATAAAATATTTAAATAAAATTATATTTTCATTATTTATTTATTATATTTAAGACATATATTCATGCATCTTTCATTTCTTTTCATTTACAGTTTGTGCTATATCATTTTGCGGCGCAATAAAAGTAAAAATCAACAGAACAAGCCTGCCGAAATTGCTAATGCAAATGCAAATAATGTCCCCACAACGCCGGATTATGAAATAACTAGTCTATAATTCCAGTATTTATGTATATAAAATTATTTGGAGTGTTCAGCACCGCTGTTTAAGAGACTTTCAAAAAATTTGTTTTAGCGAAATTTTACTTTGAATTTCTATAGTTGACATATTTTGCGATATTTTACGTTTATTTAAATATATATGTATATTTTTTTACCAAATGTAATATATATATACATTTTAATATTTCACTGTGAAAACGTTTGCTCCGGTGAACATTAGTCTGCTAAGAAACAACTTTTCCCCTTGTAAATAAAAATGTAAAATACTCTAACCTCAAATCGAAAACGATATATAAAATCTTCTGCTTTTACTAAAATATTTAACCTTAAAGCTTGTTTCTATATACTCTACTTAACATTTGTCTTAAATTTAACTTCACATAACCATAAACTCAATGAATACTTCACTTAAAGACCAACTCAAAGCAATGATTGCTGCAGCGCAGAACACAAGCACAAACATCTAGAAAAATAAGTACTTACATAAGTGCATATGTACTTTAGAGCATGGGTATGTAGCTTAACTCCTTCACAATGGCCCGCCGGCATCCTTTAACACTTGTTGCTTAAGCATAAAATCCATGAAATCCTTATGTGGTAATTTTAATCAACAAATTCATTCAATTTATTCTTTCGACCATAAACCTGTGCCATTTGCCTCAACACATATGCTACATTTGCATCTTTGTATGTTTGTGTGTGTGCTTGTGCTTTTGTTGCTGTGTGTGTGCTGCGTGGGCTTTTCGCGCACTTCCCATTTAAATACCACTTTCGGGGTAACTGCCTTGGAAGACAATAGTGCAGCTAAAATAATCATTGTTAATCTTTGTTGAAGCCCAGATTGTTATCCATATGCGCACATGTGTAGTATGTTTAGATGTGTGTGTGAGGGAGCCCTATTTTCATAAGCGTCGTGCCGCAAGCAACTAGCTGGCAGTTGGTATAAAAACGGATGCTCCATCAACAGGAAGCACAGTTCAATTAGCGCTTTGCTCCAAACGCGTACACAGTTTACACGAACACACCGAATTTCTATTCATCAAAGTAAGAATAAATTAAACTAAATCAATTTATTTAAATTTGTTAAGAGCACAACTTTGCAGTGAATTTTGTTAGAAAGTATTAAATTTTTGTTGAGGCAATTGTTTTGGTATTTTTGCTAAACGTTTACATTAGCTGTGAAACTGTGTGTTGAGAGCCACTGTGTTAGTATTCATAAGAAAAACATGTCTACGGTCATTGTTGTAAGTTTTCGCATGACTAATACCAGTTCAATTTCTCACGCACAGATGGCGCGCTAAACATTGTATGCTATTTACAAATACAACAAAACTGTAGTAATAAATTTGCTAGTGATTTTAATTAATTAAAAAATAAAAATTATTTTTTTTAATATTAATAATAATAATAGAGTTAGGGGCAAGGTATATTTCTTTTGTTATTTCGAGTTTGATGCAATCTGAGTGACATACTAATATTATGAAGGATCTGAGAGAATTGTTTGACCTACTAAGCGCCTGCTGCTATGCTACAACTTTGTAACAAAGTTGCTATATTCATAAGATATCCACAAGGATATCATAGTTTTTATTTTAAATAAAATAAACACATTGTAATCTTAAAATATTGTG
This sequence comes from Zeugodacus tau, assembly GCA_031772095.1. Classification (NCBI taxonomy): domain Eukaryota; kingdom Metazoa; phylum Arthropoda; class Insecta; order Diptera; family Tephritidae; genus Zeugodacus; species Zeugodacus tau. Next base: position 83,297,283 of record CM062649.1, read on the forward strand.
CAATATTTCTATATAATCTTTACAGCATCAGCAAAATGTTCAAATTATTCGTCTCATTGGCTGTGCTCTGCTTCGTGGCCACTTGCTTTGGTCAAACATTTCAATACTCGCACGGCTGGACCAGTGGCAAGCGCGCTGTGAACACCCATCGCGATAATGATATATCCGAAATGCTGCAACAAGATGGCGAACGCAAATTGGAGAGGTGCGTGGAATCAGACTCCACTAATTCATTTTCAATATTTATTTCTAATCAATTTTTATTTTCCCGCTTAGGTGTCTTCTGCAATTGCAATATTTATTACACAATCCCCTGTCGATTCGCGCCGGCGTTCAGGCTTTGACGCCAGCCGCTAGCAATCTATTTGGAAATCATCATCAATCAAATGAATTGTACGAAGAATTGAATGCTGCCGAGGCGAACGATTATGGAAAACACTAAAACCTGATTATGCGCGATAAAATATTTATGAAACGAAACGACTCCACACGAATTTATATAGCTTACACAGTTATTTATTGTATATAATATGATTGGTTCACAGATTCAAAATTACTATGAATGTACACACTCAAATACATCCTATATGTTAAATTTAATGAAAAAATAAAAGAATTTTGAAAATAAATCGTGCAAATTAAGCAAAAAAGCTAAATTGAAAAATAATATTAATATTTTTTTCCCAATTAAAAACATAATATTAACAATTATAATTACTCAATGCACTATGCGCCTGTGGATAGACTTCAATTTTGCTCATCTCAACTAATTGATTGAAATATTAACTTAATCCACACACATATATATATATATATATACATTTCCTTCTCCAGCATCACAAAACATCCGCCAAATTGATTTCCGTTGCGGAAGATTTTATTATTCAAGCTGTTAATTTGTACCCTTATTACATTTTTCCTCTTTTAAAGTACCGCTTTCTCCCCCTGCCTCTTCAATGGCCACTTCTCTTCCCCACAGTGTCGTTATGTAAATAGCCAATTGTATAACAAGCAACAGCCCTCATCAAATATTCATAAACACCAACTTTGGTTACATCAAAAAATTATCAGGGGTGTATTTGGTGTTCCACGATATTTTTGTTGTAACAACATAATTTCATAACTCATGCCGTGTGATAAATGTGTCCTCTTTGTAGGTGTGTAAATATGCGTAAATGTTGATTTGCAGATGGTCTCCCTGTGTACATACATAAATGCTATACACGTACATTAGGGTGGGTTAGACTATGTGGGCAAATAATTTTCAGTACATCAAGTGTTATTATATATTTTTTTTAAATCACAAAAGTTCAAATCATGATCAAAATTAATAAAGGAATATGAACATATAACAATCTTGTTAAAAATAGAAGATATACTTTAAAATTCTTCATAGGTTTTAGAATATTTTGGCTTCTGCGTTTATTCCAACTTTCTCTAATTTTTTTTTTTCAAAGACCAAATTAAGTTCCTCCCCTAATGTAGTATTTAGAAAATTGTTCCAAACTTCCATATAAAACCAAAGTGGTATTGTATATTCCGCGTCTAACATTTAAAAAAACGTCCAAAATTCAAACGAAATCAAGATAAACCAGTCAAACATTATTGAATTGGTTTAAAAGACGTCTGTGCAACCCCATATTCCATTTGAAAATGTGTAAAATATATGTAGGTTGGCAAATATCTCCCTTCCGCGGCTATGTATAAAGTGCTACAGAGCTCGTATCTGGCAATACTATACATCTTTGAAAGGTCTTGAGTTAGTCACCAAACCATTTTAAACCATCTGCAGAAGGCTGGATACACAAAAAAGCTTGATGTTTGGGTGCCGCATGATTTGATGCAAAAATACCTTCTGGACCGAATCAACGCCTGCAATATGCTGCTGAAACGGAACGAACTCGACCCATTTTTGAAGCGGGTGGTGACTGGCGATGAAAAATGGATAACATACGACAATATCAAGCGAAAACGGTAGTGGTCGAAGGTCGGTGAATCGTCCCAAACAGTGGCCAAGCCGGGATTGACGGCCAGGAAGGTTTTACTGTGTGTTTGGTGGGATTGGAAGGGAGTCATCCACTATGAGCTGCTCCCATATGGCCAGTTGCTAAATTCTACCATTTACTGCGAACAACTGGACCGCTTGAAGCAGGCGATCGACCAGAAGCGTCCAGAATTGGCCAATAATAAGGGTGTAGTGTTCCACCAGGACAATGCCAGACCACACACTTCGTTTATGACTCGTCAGAAGCTACGGGAGCTCGGATAGGAGGTTTTATCGCATCCACCATATAGCCCGGACATAGCGCCAAGTAATTACCACCTGTTCCTGTTCCTGTCTATGGCGAACGCCCTTAATGGTGTAAAGTTGAATTCAAAAGAGGCTTGTGAAAAGTGGCTGTCCGAGTTCTTCGTATTTAAGGAGGGGGGTATTAAGAAGTTGTCGTCTAGATGGAAACAGATTATCGAACGAAAAGGTGCATATTTGAACTCAATCCGATCACTGTAACACTTTTTATAAAGCATTGAATAAGGTGCAAAATAAGCGGAAGGGAGATATTTGACAACCAATATATATTTTATTGAAAAATACATATGTTCCTAAACTTTTTAATGAAATTTCGACTCGTTCCATTATTAAAATCATTCACCGAAAAGATTTCTCCTTCAGGCTCACAGCGCGCCATGTGTAAGCCCTAACGGTATTATACATATCTCAAAAACTTTTTTAGAACTGTCGTACCTACTAGTTTGGAAAGTTTTTTTCATAAATTCTTTTGGAATATTATCACTAAAGCAAAAAAATCATGTTTTATTTTTTTGACTCCGAAACAAAATTAAGTATTCTACTTTTTTGATAGCATTTAGGAGAGATATTTGTTTGATTTCAAATGAAAATGCTGCTCCTAAAATATACGCAAATTAATAAGTCTGATTCCGTTCTGCAATATAGAGTTCTGTGTTTTCCATAGTATATACCTAAATATAAGTCGGGAATATTCTCTAAGTTTCAATAAATTTCATTAATTTCCTACACTAAAAAATTTTCTCGAAAATCGTTGAGACAACGCTGTTCCAATATCCCTTTAGGTAAAATATCTAATCTAGAGGTTTCTTACAAGACTCACTAAACGTAACGTTTATTTATTAACTGATTTGTAGTTGAAAATTACTCATTTGTCAAGTCAATAAACAAAAAAGCTTTCCTGAGAGTAAATTGTTAGAATGTGTCGATTAATACATTTCGATCAAGCTATGTATTATATTTTTTATTGGTGTGAGAAAGATTTCCAATAACATTATATTTATAGAATAAATGTCATATATTATGAATACAAAATAAAAATTATTATTATATTTCCTATAAAAATGTAGATAAATATTCAATAACATGTATATTATTTCCAAACAATTATAAAACAATTAATGTGAACAGCCAAATATATGTACATTTGATTACAGCCACACATACACACATACACAAGCACACACAAATGCTCGACACAAAAGATTCGCAAACACATTTCGATTGTAACAACACCAAACAAATCATTCCAACAATCATAAATAAACATCTACTTTCGAGTACCCATGTATGTAGATATACACACACACACTGCTATTAACACAATAAATGAATACAAAACACACAAGTGGCAAATGATTGTACATTTGTAAGCCAACCCAAAAAGAGGGTGGTGTCGGCATCGACTTCGGCTTTGACTGCTAGCTGCTGACTGCGGCGGCAAACGAAATATGTTTTCAAATTGAATTTCTAGCTAACAAGGTAATTGATCCTCGGGGATTGTGTGTGCATGTGTGTGTAAGGGATGTGGCGAGGGGGGTGATTGCAACAATGTCCGAATAACTCTGTCATTCGTGTTTAATTTTTCTTTTTGTGAGTTGTACACACAAACAACCAAACAAACATGTGCATTAGAGCTTATTCTATTGGTGTTGTTGTTGTTGTTCGTTGTTGATTGCTATTGCAAGCAGCTTCACGCTACAGCATCGGGCGGCGAACGTATGCTTTGGGAATTGGGGAATATGAATTTTTATCTTTTAATCTGGCAAAAGAGCAAAAAGTAAATTTAAGGACATCGGACATATTTCACAATGAATGACTACGAATGCCAGTGTATATGTATGTATGTGTGTGCTCACTCATTGCCTGCCACAAAGCTGACTGATGCCGTTTATGGCCAGTGACATTGCAGCGCCGTGCCGTTCGTTTGTCTATGCACAAGGCAACACTCGTAAATCGCTATGAGCTTTTCATGCGCTGCATTGGATAAGCGTGAGCATGAGGGTGGCCGAGTTGACGTCCGAAGCGAAAATTGCATTAAAATGCAATTACAATTGATGCTTCTGCCTTGCCGTTGTTGTCGCTACTATGTTTGGCATAAATGTAAATACATACAAATCTATCGACAATTTCCCAGGCAACATTGTTGACATGACGATGTACCCTGTAGGAATTTTTAGGTTAAAATTTAAAAATGGTTATAAGTGCATATATGATTCTATTAGTATATGTACATATATTTATCGGGATTTATAAATATTTTTTGCTTTTAATTTTATATTTATTTCCTTGGGAGGAAAATATTTCTTGTATACGATTTTTATTATTTTTTTTATTAATATACAAATATAAATATACGAATTAAATTATGAAATGTTGTTTATATTATTTTCTACAAAATATGTATATTTTTAGTTACTAATATTCTCGATATGTTTTATTGAGTTTATTGGAAATATTGAAATATCAAATTAGAGTGGTTAAAAAAAAAAAATATTTCATATAACTTTATCTTATTAATTGGAATTTTTGTTCGATTAGGTCTACGCTAAGGAATATCAAAAAGTCCATTATATTTCCATTTAAAAATTGTACCGGAAATCTTGAAAGTGTAATTTTTGCATTATTATGCTTCTTAATTCTTACTCATTTTCAATATTTCGTAAAGCTAAGAATTGTTTGAGCTTTTATAAATATGTTTTGGCCTTCCCCTTAACTAGAATTGTTTTCTCTCCAAACATTTGGACAAAGTTGAAATCGGCTTTCAACGAAAAGGAACTAATATTAAACTAATAATATTGTTAGTGATGTATAAAAATCCAATAACTATTAGAGATGGCTTAAGTGTAATTTCAGAAGTTTAAAAAATCATTTTCTTTTATATAATCATTTTTTTAAATACACCATCATATATTTCATTTACATAATTTAGCATTAGATAAAAAGGTACATATTGAAAAAATATTTGGTGAAATTATTATTTAAAAATTCAGAAAACTCCGCCGCTGATGTCTCATCTCTCTTGATGTATCAAATAAATGCTTTTGTCGTTGATAGCATGATCACCTAAAATCAATTAACAAAAAATTTATCGGTAGTACATGGATAAATCTCGTTATTGAATGTAGGACAAAAAAAATATTCAAATTTGAATTTTCTACAGGCTTTGAACAAAAAAAATGTAACCATGGTTACGCTTTTCTATCAGCTGAATTCCCATTTGTTTACCATTTTGACAAAGAAATACAATTTATTTGTTTTCATAAATCAGCTGTTTTTCTTACTAACATCCCTGCCTTTTCATTTTTTGGATGCAAAATGTCAATAATGGTGAAACGCAGGAAACTTAAGTGCAAAGTTAAATAAAAATTAAATGGAACTTAATTTTCAAATAAAAAATTTCGTGAAACCGGCTGTAACTATATTATGTTATTTCATAGATGTGTGAAAAAATCGCTTCATAACATTTCAAGAAATCGTGTCCACCGACATTAAAAATTTAGTTTTGAGATAAACGCGTTTTAATTTAAAATTGAAATTTTCGTAGTTTAATGGGCGGAACTTCCAAAGGGTCTATCTCTTTATAACATTTTAAGTGTACTATTTAATAAGACAAAACCCTTTAAAATATCACTCTACTAAATTTGCGATTGCTCGACAAAAAATTCTCTCATTCAACATGAATAAATTACTAGATTTTTTCCTGCAGGGCCATCATAACCTGTTCTCCCAACCATGTTACAAATTCAATACTTTGTTCTTAACTCTTTATACAAAGTGCATTCTCTTGTCCGCTGCTGCATGGGGTGGTTGATGGCACGCTCTTTCACTCATACTCAACAAAATCGCTGTTGACTTTTATTGAAATTAAATTTGCGTCACGATCTTTACAACAACTACAGGTTGTACGTACAAAAGCAACACCTTTGCAGTTTTGATTGACTTTACAACAACAACAAAAATATGTAAATTGACTTGCACACATATTTGTTGTGCTGTTGACAGCAGCTTTGTCACCTCAACTCTCGATTGCATTCGATTGCAATTGCAAAGTTACGCATCAACACATTGGATGATGAGTACTGTTAAAAGTGTGAAGTGGAAGAGAAAATGCAAAAATTTTGTGGAAATTAAATTTCAAATTCTTTTATTTTAATTCGAAAAAATTCATTTACCACAAGTATGCGCTCTCATTAAATATTATTAAGTGATTAAAATTTATTAGAAATCTTAATATTTGCTTGTAGAATTCTTCACTCACAACAACACACCTTCTCGGACGCTACACTTGTTTGTGAGCGCATTCTCGCATAACGGTTAACCGTTGCACTTGCGAATGTAATTGTCATCGCTGTGTGAAAATCCGTTATCCGATGGCAATTACATTAAATAAGAGCAAAAGCAGCAACATCGAGCATTCGGGCGCAAAGTGCCAAAGTAATAAAAACATTAAGCAAACATATAAAAACGATTGTCAAAAGTGATGTGAAACAGGATATGCGTGTAACCGCTGTGAATTGCACGCACTCGACACAACAACAATCATACAACAACACATATTTATCACGGCGTCTACACGAGAACGCCCTTTCAATTAAGCACAGCGCATCATTTTTTCCCAAGTCAAGGACATGCAAGGATAATTGCCTCAGATGGGGTGGAAAAAATATACATAATCATTTACAGTTTGATTACATACGTACGAGTACGAGTATGCTGCAGCAGGTTGTGTCCACACGGCAAGCTTGTTAACTAGTTTCTACCACTGCTCCTGCTGCTGGTGGATGGTTAAATGCTGATCGCGCTCTGACACGTGTTTTGCTTCGGAGCATAGTCATTGTAACAAGTTCATCAATTTCGTAAGTTTTCCAGACGTTATGTCAATGCCGTTGTCTCTGCTTAATTTTTCCTGTTTTTCGATTTTTTACTAACGTCGCATCCCCGCGGCCGTTGCTGTGGCGTGGTCTTTAGGGATTTGCCTGCCGCTTTCCGAGCGTGTTTTTGTGCTGTGACGTAGCGCAAAAGTCACGAGTCCATTTGTATGAAATGAGCATATCCATATCAACCATTTAAACAGCGGAACAATGTAAGCGGCAAGTACACTAATTCGTTTTCACCGTTAAGTTCTGATGAGGGATTGCGCGCAAGTGTTGTGTGCGGTCTGAAGTCAAGTGCTTTCCAAAAAAAAACTGCTGAACCTTTTCGATGCCATTAATTTAACAGCATAACATTTATAACTTGGCACAATGAAGAACTCTATTTTATATGTATGTATATGGACCTACACACATACTTACATAATAAGTACAATTTTTTGTAAGGTCTCTAGAAATTGCAAAATTATGCGACAAAAGAGTTGATTTTCAGAAAATGACAATTAACAAGTTGTGTTCAAAAAATAACGGGAATTTTCGTTGTTTTGAAAAAAATTTATATCTTGGTCTGATTAATGTTGTCGCCTTTAAATTAGTTTCCAATCGATATTATGCACTTATGTTAGCGCTTCTTCCAATTGTGGAAACACTTCCCAAACTCCATTTTTGGGAAAGCCTTTGTCTCTTTCAGCGATTTCTCATATGCTTGTAAAATTAAGGCCCTTTGAAGTTCTCTTTATTTTTGAAAATTGGAAAAAGTCACACGGAGTCATGTCTGGCGAATGTGGTGGCTGGAGCATCGTTACTGTACTGGCTTTGGCCAAAAATTCACGAACAAGCAACGAAGTGTGAGCCTTTAACAAACACGTATTCCAACCTTAAGCTCTTTTTAGCTCGTTACAACTTCTTTAACTCGTCGGGGAAAGTACTTTTTCTGGAGATTTGAAGATATGAAGATATTTTTCTTTTTCGCCAAATGTGACCTTTTCTTCATCAATTCCACTTCGAACCGGTCCAGTATTTCGGCATAGTAGAACACTATAACTTGTTTGCTCTTCTCTAAGTGGATGTGGATAACCCCTTCCTAAAAAACGGATTCATTAGGTTGTCAGTCGATAGGTTAGCAGGCTGCCATAAACGACTGTGGACTAATGTCCAGTTATCCCGCCTGGTAACCGTTTTCGGAACACTTGGACGAGGTTTATCAAAAACTGACCAAGTTGTAACGCGATAAATCTATTTTTGACAATTGCCATCGCAGAAAAAGAATTTATTCACAACTCTTAAAGATCCAAACAAGATTAGATTGCTGAAAGAAGAGCCTTTAGTCGAATAAAATCCTGGTCAATTCTGGTACCGCGGCACCGGCGTGGAGAAGAGTCACCGTATATACAAGCTATCGTTCATTCGCAGCGCGTTTTCTCTTCCAAAAACAAGCATCCCTTATCTGACCGGTATTGCTCTTTTTCCGTTTCCGATTGGACCGTCTATGAGGATATAGATCCTAGATATATAGATATAGGTAAATTATACATAAAAGTAACACTGACCGCCGGATCGTGAGGATTTTGTATCACCCTCGTATGCTGCTTCTATTAAAATTTTAATTTTTTTAACTCAATAATTTCATGAATTTAAAATGAAAAACACATTTTATTCTTTTTTATCAGATATTTACATAAGTTTGTACATTTATTATTTTAAATAATGCGACGTGTTGTTATTTTTTGTTGTTTTTATACACGATTTCTTGTGATTTTATTTATTTAATGTTAATCTAAACTAATTTAAAATATTCTAAGCTTTGTCGAAGTGAGAAAGAGTTTTGCAAGCGATTTTGTGTATGTTTTTGTTGTTGCATATTTCGTTCTTTTTTCATGTCTAGGCATACGCAAGTGTTAAAAAAGCTGTAATCTATATTTTGCTTAAAAGGTATTAGAGCGTCAATGACATAGCGACGGTTATTGCGAAATTCTGTTTGTATAAATTTCTCGGAAAATCTAATTGAAATGAAATGGTTAAAATTTGTCGGAGAATTTTTTTTAAACGTATTAATTAATTATTTCTGCATTTTTCTGACTAGAGTGCTAAAAAATATTGAAATTTTGAACGCAGAAGAAAATGTTGAACATGAAAGCTAACATATAGTAAGACCGTAGGTATTAGTGTAAGTCGATACTAACTTACTTAGTAAAAATATTCTCTATTGTCTTATAAACGACACAATTCTTGGTATAAATATTTTTCGAGACATTGTCTGGTAAATTGTGAACCAACGAATTTCGATCAGGAAAACGGTGAAATACAAGATTGCTAGGATTTTTAAATTTCAACACTTTCAGACTATAATAAATATGCTTTTAATGAAATTCTTCCGAGCAGTATGAATGTTATGAATGTTCTTATCAGACCAACTTAACTTTAAATACACGATTTCTTTCTTATAACCAGATTGGAAGCGGATAAGAGTTCCTTTAAACTCCACTTACACTCTTGAGAGCCAATTCTGAATAATTGGATCACAAGAAAACTTAGCGAATGCCAGTATTTGAGAGTGAGCGAGCTTTAGGAACTCTAGAAGCTCTATGGGATTTGGCTAAAACACATTGCTTTCGAGTAATAGGGTTTCTGGATGGTGCGTGACTTGTTTGTACTACCCAAATGCTAAATATTTTTCTGACCTTTATTGCTGAAGTTGAGTAACTGAGTTCTCATTTCTGCATTATATTCAGATTTAGGAATCATGGAAAAAATTAGTAAAATCAGTGTGTTTTCTCGATTGGGGTTTAGTCATAAAGGAAATTTCGTATCTTGGATTAAGAAAAAAATAATAATATTAATTATTGGGATTAGATTCTACTGAATTCGGTCTTCTAAAAAGCTCTTCGAAGTTTAAATCAAGAAAATATTATGGAATTCGGTCGGTATTACTGAATTCGGTCTTCTAAAAAGCTTTTCGAAGTTCTAATTAACAAAGTATTATGGAAGTGTTAATTTCAACATTATTTTGTTCAGATCTCTTCGCAATAACCGTTTATGTCAAATTGCTTAATTAACTTATTAAAAAAATTCGAAATATGCAATTAAAGAGCTTACTATATACATTACTGCTACTTAGCTTATATTAATTGCTTTTCTACTACATATTAATACTATTTATTTATTTAAAATTGAACTTTAATTGAAGCCTTTGCTATTTCCAAAGCAAATTGTCACAGAAGAAATGAAATTATTACTACTTTTTATTAAATAAATAATTTAATTTTTTTTTATAAAAATCTTTAGAATTTTAAATGGAAATAAATACAAAAAACTTTTAGCTAAAACTACAATGCAAAAATTGTTTTAATATATTTTTAATTCAATAAATAATTTTGTTGCTGATTTAAAAATTCCGCTGTGACAACTTAAGTGCGGCCCCAGTTTTTTTTAATTTTCATAATTAAGTTTTTTTCTCATTTCGCTTATAAATTAGTTAGTACAACTAATACTTAATATTTTGTTGAGATTAATTCCGTTTTGTTTGTATTTATTATATATTTATTATATATATAAGTAGTATATATGTATATGTGTAGTGTAGTAGATTTTCCTATATATACAAAGCATATCACAAATGAACTTTACTGCACTTTTTTTTGATATTTGGTGCACTTAGATTGCGTTTCCGACTCGTCGTCCTTTACTGTGGGGAGGATTAGCAACCGGCCGCATGTGTCTCCGCCCACGGCTGGAGTCCATGCAGTGCCGCCAATGGTGCACCGTTAACCGCTTGTGTGGACAGTTGTGCAGCTGGTGGCGGTGCAAATCCTTTGCTAATTGCTTCTGCCTGCAGGGATAACATTAGACGATTTGCCGCTTGACGTTCGGCTTCGCGCTCCTCAGCCGTTTGACGTCTGCAAAGAAAGTGAAGAAAAAAATTAATGAAACTGTGGGGAAAAATTGAAATTTGTTCGTAGTTATGGAATGTGGGTTATTTTTAGAAAGAGCTTATTAAATATGAAAAGTTATTCTTATATTATAAATATATATTCTTGGGGTTCCATGCGACTTTATGTCAGACACGTTCTAACCGCATTCTTTAAGTTTTAACCATTTCGGAACGGTTAATGAGTTTCAAGAATTATGATCATCGATTTAAAGATGAAAATGAAGTGTTAGAGTACGAGGTGTGTTCAAAAAATAATGGGAATTTTAATATTTGCAAGGTTAGACGTGTTTTCATGAGCTTGACAATTGTTGTTGTTTGCTTGTTCGTGAATTCTAGGCTAATAACAATATTGTAATGTTGCTGCGGCCTCCATATTTGCCAGACATGACTCCGTGTGATTCTTTCCTAAAATAAAAAGAACCTTAAATGACCTGCAAGGCCTACAAGCATACGAGAAATCGCTGACAGAGCGAAAAGCTACCCCAAAAGTCAAGTCTGAGAAATGTTTCGACGATTGGAAGAAGCGCTGGCATGAAGTACATAATAACGAATTTAAAAGCCGACAATAAATAAATATTTTTTCGAAAATTCCCGTTATTTTTTTTAACATATCTCGTAATAGGTGTGTTAAGAAAAAAAAATGATGTGTGTGAGTAAGATAAAAATATTGATATTGCTTTATAAATGGTTTTATCTGAACAGAAGCAACTTCAATCTCGTATATGTACAGTTTCAAAAGACTTACAAATGGCCATATAAATATCAATATAAATATCAATATTCTTACAATGCTTACATAACATAAATATGTATCTAAATTAATCTAAATATAATCACCATAATTTTCGTCCATTTAAAGCAGATCAAAATTCCATATACATATCGACAAATATGTATATATTTGTATGAACACAGTGGAAAGTATTTAGAAAGCAATTACGGTAAATCAGTAGCCATTTACCCATTAAACATCTACTGTTATATACCCATTTTCATTAAACGACCTAGTGTTGTTGTTGTTGTTATTGAATCAATGACAGTTTGTTAATGAATATTTAAACGAGAAACAATTTCAAAACTCATTAGTGCTCGCACATACTCTACAACAACAAACACTCTGCTATAGATATATATATGTATAAATATGAATGTAGGTATGTAGGCATCCTTCCATGCAGACAAAGTAATATTAAGGACATGATTGCTGATTGCCAGCGTTGATGGCACAAATGCAATTAACTGTGGTTTGTATGAGTTTATGGGTGAGCGGAGGCACACCAATATGCATATTCTTGAAAAGCAGTTCACATGTGCGAAATATATACAGAGGTAGTCAAAATTATTTACACATCGGACGTTTTTTTACAAGTTTCACAGAAAAAGCTTTCGCTTGTTGTTGTTGTTGTCGCAGGGTAACAAAATGCTATGTTGTTGTAAACCTTGATCTATTCCCGAGAGAATGAAGTCGTTTTGGCTAGAATAGCTTGAAATATGGCGGAGAAATAAGCAAATGAACTGAAGACTCGGAGTAGTCAAAAGTATTTACACACATTTTTTTTGTGTCAAAAGTATTTACACACAACATGAAATGGATTATTCTGTTAGTTTTTAATGATAATTTTTTTAATTTTAATGTTTAGTCTAACTTACTATTCTAAGGCGATAAATTCATAATTGGTTACATTACCATTGGCATCAATACCAGCCTGCTTTATGGTCCGAATTGATTCAACACAATTGTGCGCTAAGTTAACAGTTAATTTAGACCAAATGTCGCTAATTTCGGCGTTTTCGGTTATTATATCAATTGTCCTCTGATATTTAACGAAAGACCAAACATTTTGACTAAAGTTTTGGTCAGGGCTTTGCGGAGGTCAACTTGATTTGCTTCATTTAAAACTTTTGAAGGTAAAGATCCTTCATGAAATGGAGCATTATCCTGTTGTAAAATGTAGTCAATAGTTGGAAAAGGCCGACGGACCACTACAATGGCATGGTCATGTGAATTCTGATATATTCGGATGATTTAGGGTCACTAAATTAGTACCAAATCTCCAAAACAGAAGTAAGGAAAATTTCCAAAAAATTTTCAAAAAATTTTCAAAAAAATCATAATGTCACTCCCGACTATATTTAGCGTCTAAATTGCATTATTCTTCTTCTCACGTGGTAAATGCATAAAGCGTTTACTAAAGAAGCCCTGGAACAAAAAATCAGCCTTATCTGTCCACGACAGGCTTTAGGATGCATTTTAAGGCAAATGAGAGGCATATCGCTTTTTTGGTTTCGGAAATAAAGCTTTTTTGGTTTCGGAAGTGGTCAACTTTATACACAACGTATGTATTTATGTTACTATTTTAAAATGTCCTTAGCAGTGTAGCATCATTGGCTGTTCATGCAATATGCTGATTCGATGATGCTGCAATATTAAGAGGACTAATTGTGGGATTTTGTATGATAGTTTCTACTAATCTTCTGCATTCTCTTTGAGTTATCACAGGTTTCACTTAATTATCTTTAAATTGTTCTTGCAATACTTCGTTTCCTTCTTTTTAATAACATTATAAACAGTATTCCATCAAATTCTATAAATTTTAACTAACTCCGAAGCCTAAACCGGAGTCTTAAACTTAGTAACAGTCTCCAATCTAGTTATAATCGATAATTCCTTTGTTTTCGATATTTTATTTACCAATTTTTATATTTTAAGGCTCAGTTAGATTGTTAAGAATGCAATAGAATCAAATTACTACTTTTGCTCAAACCAAATCCAAGGATAAAGGCTAAATAGCCATGTGTAAATACTTTTGACGCAAAAAAAATGTGTGTAAATACTTTTGACTACTCCGAGTCTTCAGTTAATTTGCTTTTTTTTCCGCCATATTTCTAGCTATTCTAGCCGAACCGACTTCATTCGCTCGGGAATAGATCAAGGTTTACAACAACATAGCATTTTGTTACCCTGCGACAACAACAACAACAAGCGAAAGCTTTTTGTGTGAAACTTGTAAAAAAACGTCCGATGTGTAAATAATTTTGACTACCTCTGTATATGTGTATCATACTATATATCTATGTATGTGTCTGCTCACAAAATTTTAAGTTTATTCTCATCCTCATTCGTTATTAATTAAAGTAAGGAGAAATGTTGATGAGCATAACGGTGACAGCACACGTTTAATTCATTACGTTAACTACAAATACAACTACAACTATGACATTTACTGCTTGCTCTATTTCTCTACATGCCCCCTCCACTCACGTTGAGGGAAAATGGAGTTTGCGCATTTAAGTTAATGTGCGCCACAGATGTGAATTATCTACATACATAAGTATATGGATATGTGCATATGTATGTGCGTGTATATTTGCATGCGTCTGGGGGGATGAAGCGCCATATTGAATAAGTCATAAGTTAATGATATACCCTCGTAAATGCATACCTATTTGGGGTTTGCTTGCGAGAGACAGGACAGTGGGATCGATATTTTGAGTAAATATGTGGATGTTTGTGCTTGAAGATTGAATATCTTTGAAAATTAAATAAATTAAACTAATGGTAGCAGAAAAGTGACCGAAGTTCGAAAATATTATTCAGTTTTTAGTACTACCTATGATTTTAGTACCAAAACTGCTTAAAATATAAAAATTCATAAGTCATTCGAAACAATCATTAAATATGTATAACTCTCCATTTTTAATATAATATAGCAATTGGGACACAAATTGTAGAAAACTCAACATTATCAATTTCCAATAATGCTGACGGAAGCAAGTTTATTTGAAAATCGTATAATAATTTTGAAAAAGTTGCCTTCGATTCACCATTACTCTGCAGGAGCTTTATTTTTGCCCAAAATTTAACTCGGGAGAAAACAACAAATTTATGAATATGAAATACCTACAACAAAATTTACGAAGACTTCATTATTCCAATTTGATTATACCAGTTTATTTGATTTATACCATTTTTTTGTTCCATACGTTTATATAGTCGAAAACGCTAAATAATATTCTTCTAGAAATTGATTTTTTTCAGCTTTTGGAGTTGAATTTTGAAATGGAATGTTGAAAAAAATGAAAAATTGTATGTAAATGCATATTCACCTAAAATTCCAACAGTACGAAAATTTACCATATGCTCTATCTGTATACAATAGACAAGAAAAATATGCCAAACACATGCATAACAAATAAATTGTTGTAATAAAAAATATTCATGTATGTACATACGTATGTATGTATTTAGATATGAACAGAGAAATATTCGCCAAAAACCAACAATTCAATTTGCAACATTTGCACTCAATGAAGTCAAATCCTTCCCAGTTTCATATCGCATATTGCAGAGTGAATTATTACTGCGGATAAGTTGCAATTGCTTGTTGCTAGTATTGTGGTTGTTGGTATTGGTATTGGTGGCGCAAAGCAATGGGGCAAGGTGCACGGACGGGACTGTTTTGTGGCAACAAAATATTTTCGGTGGCACTGCTAGTTGGTGTTGCCGGCAAAAATGTTATTGGAGTTCGTTGTTGATGCTGCTTTGTTGTTGTTGCGTTGCTGGTATGGCAGCAGTGGTGGTTCCACTTCGAAACTTTTTCATGCCACACCACAGTGAAATAATAATAAAACAAAACGGCAGAAATTGATTACATTTTTAGCGCACCCGCATTTGTTTAGATGCACATACACACATACATACATACCAGTGCATATGAACATATTTATATGCAAGTTGTTGGATGTGTTCATATGCTTTTTGTGTGTTGAATATATGTATGTATGTGTTTTTGTTTGAAAAAAAATTTGCTGTTATCTGCATATTTATATGAATTTTGTTGTTGCGTGTAACACGTTTAATTTATGCCGTTTTGATTTACCTCCCTTTGAGAGTCATTTATCTCCATTTGCTTTGGAGTGGAATGTAAATGAATAAATATGTTTTATATGTGGAGATATGTTTGAGTTTAAAATGAAATATTATCACTCCAACTCTGCGAATTATATTCGGGCAGTGTCGTATTTTGGGTTTTCAAAACGTTTGGTGTGTTCTATAATTCACGGTATTTTCGTTTTTCATACAATTTTGGAATCGCAATTATTGGTTTTTATTTTAGGTCGGTTCTTCGCTAATACTTACTATACTGAGCACCATATTTTAGACCTCTTAGCTTTGAATTAAAAAATATATAAAACTAATAAATATTCTTTGGTATATAAATTAAATCGTTTCTACGGCGATCTAACCAAGAATCAATATGAAACTATTAATATAATCCAATAACTTGAATTCTGCCTAGGTGTATTGAGAGGGAATTATTAATTTTTGGGAACATTTGGAATCAAATTTGTGGAAGTATGTTATAAGGTCCCAGTCATCTGAGTTTTTTTTTATCACAAATGCTATGCAGGAAGTACAAGCTTTCAATTCCATAGTAGATACATTGTAGTGTTTAAAATAAAAGGAAAGCTATGACTTTAAAATTACTCATATTTGGGCAATTATCTGCATTTGGAAACACTTCTGAACGGTTGTTGAGTGTATTTGTAATTTTTAATACTTTATATGACAGTTTAAGCTCCGGAAACAGCAATAATAATACATTTAGGTGGGTTTAAAATTTTTAAAATTAAAAAGGGGTTTTTGTAAATAATAAAATGATAAATATATAATAAATATTCTCCAAAACCTGTAAATAAAATTGTAAGAGATAGACCCTTTGGAATTTCCGCCTATCAGACCAGGTTAGTTTCAATTTAAAACTGTAAAGGCGTTTATCGCCACGATTACTCGAAAATTTATGAAGCGATTTTGTTAAAATAGCACACATCTTTGAAATAACGTTATCTAGTTACTGATTTTTATTTATTTTTTGGTAAAAAAAATAGTTTTTTTGTTCAAAGTCCGAAAAAAATTAAAATTTTAATATTTTTCTTTTCCTTCGTTCCATAACGAGATTTACTCATGTACATACTATATTAAATATTTTTGACTTATTGATTTTAGATAAACTAACCTAAGCCCTTAATTACCAATTTCTTAGCTATAACGTCATATTTTCTAAAAAAAAATATTTTAAACAAAATTCTTCTGAATATTTGATGTCACACTGTTCGGTACTTCTTATTACTATTTTATCGAAATTCATATTTTAGAGTTTAGCTTTAGGAAAATTGTTAAAATAAATAAATACGTAAGATTTTATACCAGTTGTTGAAATAAATATTTGGGATCATCTGGTCTTATAGGTGTATAATACTTCAGTTCTTGTTAAGATTTAAACTACTAAATCAGCTAGTAAAAGGGGTTTATATAAATTTTATGTGCTATAATAATAAACTGTACTAAACGACGCCCATTTATTTTCATTGCCTAGGCTTTAATTGAAATCTGCCACTTAAAACAGCCAAATCCCCTTCTTCTGTGTGGTAATTAAAATCATTTCACAGCTATTGAAACAGCAATTTACGCCAAAAACATCAACGAATTAAATAACCTTAAATAAGAAAATCACCACTCCCCCATTAATTTCTCACAAGTAACACAGTTGGATGTTGAACAACAAAATGGACGCCACCAGCGGTGCTGATTTGTGTGAATATACCTTTACATACTTTACATATATACATGTTTAAGTGTTGGTGTGTATGTGTGTGTTTATTAACTGCCGCCATTTGGGGCAACGGTAATTATCTGTGCAAGCAATAACAATTTAGCCCCAAACGACAATGACCAGGCAAAATAATCACTTTGACACTGCTTACTCCTCCTGCTGGGAAACCTCTCTAGAGCTTTAAGTTTCTTGTATCCTTTCTAGCTCTTAACGCTTTTGTTGTTGTTATTGTTCTTAGTCGTAAAGCAATAACTCTTCTTTAAGCTTTTATATTGGTCTTCCTTGTGGTAGCTTTCTTTGTGGCTTCGGATTCGGGCTACCTTTGCTGTTTGGTGGGTGTGGTAATGCTACCGACTGGGACATTTTAAATCGTGAAATCCCGAGGGCATTAGAGGGTACTTTCTTCACACTAATATACTAAGAAAATGGACGGTTGAGGTTAGGTTTCTTATTTTTTTTTCGCTGGTAAAACTTTTTGTTGAACCTTGTCAAAAGCTTATTAAATTAATGGTAATAGCCAAATTGCTTAAAACCGCTGGGAAGACACACACACACACTTCTTTTAGTTACTGTAAGAACAATCAAAATTTCTCTAATTAAGATTTTGCTCGTCGCTGTCCATGTAAAACTTTTGTTTTAGTCAAATTTCAATTCCTGAAAATGCGGAGATCTGAGTGTGTGTGCGTGTGGCTCTTGTGATGGAGCGGAAAACTTCATTTTGCGGTTGCCTTGCTGTGTGGCTCAAACTAATTTGCCAATTTTCATAAATTTTCGGCTCATGTGCTGCCATTTACACACCCATTCCTCCACTCACGCACCCAAACTTTGGCGCTTGAGCTTATGCTCCGGTACCAATTTACTAGTCATTTGTCAAGTGACAATGCCTGTGGCAATAAGTTGCGTGAATTTTTAATTGTCTCTTGCCCGTGTGGTGTGCGGGCGGTGGGATTTAACTAAGTTTCAAGAGATAAATGTACTTATGCTCACACATCCATTGCTATGTGTCAACATGCCAACACATGTGCACAATTAATTTTCGCCTTAAGACAAATGTGCAGGCTAATTTCCGGCGCAAGGACTTGCTTACAATTTCTCGCATTATTTTCATAGGTGAAGGTGTTGAAATATGTTTTTTGGCAGCAAGTTTTTCAAGTGATATATGGCAGGTCAGAGAGAAAGTGTTGGCAATTATTATAAAGATTTCGGTGAAGGTGTGTATGGGTTTAATTAAATAAGTGGCTTTGTGAAGAAATGGAAGTGGAGTTTGTGCTGATTTTGAATTTTTTAGCTCATAAATAATATTTGTAAGTTTATATGAAAGAAACGCTTATGGTTTTTTGGCTTGCCAGTGTGTTTTAAACATATTTAGTTTAGCCTACAATTTGAAATTTTCATTTTATGTTTCGACTATTAATTGAAAAGGAAATACAGGAGGGGCGTTATTGTTCACATTTCTCCAAATTTAAACGGAAATTGATTTATTGAAGTTTTCTCTTTTTCATGTTGTGCAAGACCTACGAGGGCTGCTATATATATTTCTGGCCTAGGCAACACTAAGTGTTGCCAGGTGCAATCTGACATTTCCATTGGAAAGTTTGACATATTTTAGCATAACATCACTCAGAACGTTTTGTCATTTAATCATGAATTGTTTTATTTACAGGGAATTATCGCGATAAGAGTGCATCGATGAACTAAAATCTTTGTATGGCTATGAAGCACCATCCTATATCACTGTGAAAAACTGGTACAACGAATTCAATCGTGGCCGAAGGTCGTCCAAAAACAGCCGTTGTGCCAGAAAACATCGATGCCGTACGTGAACTTGTAATGCAAGATCGTCATGTAACATACCTTCAGATAGAGGCATGCCTATGCATTTCTCCCACCAGCATACATTCGATATTGCATGAACACCTGGCCGTAAAAAAGGTTTGTTCTCGTTGGATCCCGCACAATTTGACAATCGCTCAAAAAAAGTGCTTCGAAAATTGGTTTGAGCGCATGCAAAAGTGTATAAATCTTGATGGAGAATATTTTGAAAAACAATAAAACCATTTTCGTTGATAAATATTTCTATTTTCATTATTAGGCCAGAAATATATATAGCAGCCCTCGTATTTATAACAGTTAGCTCAAGTAGTAACTACAGGGAAGCCGAGTTATAGTTTTGGAGATACAATCTGAAGAAGCTCAGGGTAGCTTTGTTAACACTCCAAACTCTAAAAACTCTAAAAATTGTGTTTTGAAAGCCGGTTCTCTAGATATCTCAGGATTTACTTAACCAATCTTGATGTAATTTAAGATAGGCCTTCGGGATAAAATTTACAAGCACTTGGACGAAGGATTACAACTATTCAAAAAAATAAAAAATCCAATTTTTATAATATTATCTGCAGAAAAACCACGCTGATTATGAATTTGACGAAATTCAAAATGACGGATGCAATATGGGGAAGTTTTAAAATATGTCCACCATATTCGTTCGGAATTTTGAATTTTTAAAAAGTAACTTTCAAATCGTAATCAGCGACCCCGAGAACTCCGAGTATCTAACGAGTATCAAGCGATTCAAAAAAGCGTACGCCATATTGGATCCGCCGTTTTCAATTTTCAAAAACCTATACCGGATTCGTAATCAGCGACCCCCAAAACCCCCGATTAACAAGAGAATCCGCTGAATTTTAATCGCTGTCTGCTATATTGGTTTTCTGGGGTTATCTCAAAACCCTAAGGATGGTGTTAAATGGACCTCGGATTAGGATTCAGCGACCCCAAAAACACATAGCACCTATAGTAAGACATTCAGGTCATAAAATTTTTTTTTTGATATCAATGATTTCATTGGCCATACTTCTATTTTCAGTATTCTGTTACTAATGGAAACTAAACCTATTTCATGATTATGTTGACTCTTTGTAAAAGAAAAATTGACTCTTTCTACTAACTATGCTTTAAATTGAAGGCAATCCTTTTCAAAAGCGTCTACACAAATGATATGTAGACCAATAGTAGTAGATTCAATTATGTTCTTTTCATGTACGACATTTTTAATTGTTGTAGCTACAAGAAATACAAATTTTCTCAGTCTATGTACAGTTAAACGGTTCAATTGACAGCATTCTTTTTCTAAATCACTCAAATACGACAAAACAGATTAAAGGAGTGGTAAAAAGAATTGACAATGACTACGTGGCTATGTCTTCTTCTGATACTGTTATATAGACCTCAGCCATACCAACGCCATCTGCGACACGATTTTATTATGCTTAATTTAGACATTTGCCGAAGTACATATACGAACATATGTATATGTATCTACCAGTACACAGTCGTTTAATATCTTTGACTTCATTTTGTAAATGGCAACAATTCTTTTAGCCTCACGAAACCACATTTATTTTCCACTTTTTTTTCGCATCACTTTTGACAGTGATTCCTTCTATGCTATGAGTTCTTCAGCAATCAAACAGTTGGCGGCTCTGAAAGGACGCCACATGGCTGTCGTTGGATGGGGAAGAAGTGTACGAGCACGAGTGTCGCACCCACACTTAAAGCTTCGTTGCGGAGTACTTTTCTTTGGGGGTTCTTTTCACGTTCATGATTAATTTAGGTGATTTGCGAACTCCGTTTGCTCTCCTTCTTAGTTTTCATGTGCTTCGTTTTTATTTAATTTTAGTACCAGTTTGTCATTGATCACGTTTCAGCGCCCCGCCCCATACTACGGTGCTCGAGTCTTGCTTGGCGTATTTGATTAACTTGATTTGACATTTGTCGAATTGACAGTTAACTTGTCAACTTGTTTACAAGCAACAAATCGATTGGTGACTTGGAGAGAGATTTTTTCACAATTGCTCTTGGTAATTTTTTTTCATCACCTCTTTCTTGTGCTACAAGTTCGCTTATTAGAATTAGTTTAATTATTTATATTAATGCATGTTGCTGAGTTAAAGTAAATTTGTAGAACACGCAACCAGGCAAATCGGTGATCGAAAGTACTATTTTGTTTTTGTTATTTTTACGTTACGTGTGATTTCAATTGCCTTCAGTTTTAATGCTCTGCTATTTCATTAATATTTAAATCAATGAATCAAGCATGTGCGTGTATAAATACGTAAGTATGTACTGCAATATACATACATACATTTATTTGTATTAATGCAATTAAGTTAGGCTGTCGCTTATGCCATAAAAGTTAATCTCACTAAGTGAACAAGGACAGATTAGTATTTTATTTAACATTTCTATTATCTATTTACAAGCGTAAATATCGACAATTAAAAAGTAATATTAAGCTCATTAGCATATTGAGTGGGTAAATTTATTTTTAAATCTATTAGCCGAACTCGTTAAAGCTTTCGATAGCGGTAAAACTATATTAATCCGCTGGCATATTTACGACATATACTTACTTATATATGTATCTATATACATATATAGAAATAGATATGTATATTTAAGCAAATATATAGTCATGCAATTTGATTTTATTCGTTCATTATATGCAATCTAAAAGTTCTCTTCTAAACAAATGGACTAGGTAAAACTTTGAGAAATTTTCGGAAAAGTGAAAGTTAAATAAATTAAATGAAAGCTCGAAAAGCTTATTCCATTAATATTTTTTTATTAAAGTCAGCACCACATTATTGCAAAGGATATAGCCAGAGGTGATATTTTCTAATATTTAAAATTTTTTAGTTTTATTAAAAAAATAAATAAATAATAGTTTCCATCGAGCTTTTCAAGCTTTCACTATAATTAAAAAAATAAAGAAAATGTGGTCACAAAAAGTGCAGTACAGCAAAGCGATGACTTAACTTTCATACTGTTTATGAGCTCAGAAAATAATTTGAAATGAAAAAGCTCCAAAATTCCAAATCCAAATTATTAAAAATATTTCTAATGATTTCTTTGAGATGTTTCTTTTGCTTGAAAAGGGAGTTCGCGGGGGCAACTGATCGTAAATGGCAGCACGAAAGCAATCTTTAAGCTCATTGTGCTCGCAAGTTATACCCAATAAAGCACTCTTTAGCCACTTTAACACTCGATTTGTTGAACTTTCCGAGCTTTCTCACCAAAGCTTTAATTTTTTTTTTCAAATTCTAGTATTAGATTTCTTAGTTTTGTTTTATTTTTTACGTTTAACAATCTAACTTTAGAAAATAAAATAAATCTTCACTTTCTACTACAGATAATTTTTCATAAAAAAGTTCGGCACTTGAAATAGGTAAATGATTCTATATGGATATATTCAAGCAATTTTTGACTTTCAAATCTTAATATAATTTTCAAAAGCTTATCAAAAAAAGTTGCTTAAAAAGCTTTATAGTTTTTATTAAATCTTCTCTTTTCTACCCAAATTGTTGAGTTAAGGAGATAAATGATTCAGTATGTAAGCTTTTAAAGTATTTTAGAAGAGTTTTAAATTATAAATTTAAAATATTTTAGAGTAGTTTCTAAATTTTGTGAACAAAAGTTACTCAATAAAAGCTCCTCAAAAGCTTAACTTATTTCATTATTTGTCCCTGCAGCAATTGATATTGAAATTCAGTCAAACACATTTAAGAATTTATGAAATTGATATTGACATTAACAATACATTAAAGTAATTTGTAATAGATTTTTAAGTACGTCATTTAAATAATAACTGTTTATTTTAAAAATAGTTTTTGTTTAATAATAATTACATGCTGCTGACAATTTTAATTAGAATTGCGCATTTGCTATAGAAAAATATGAAATTCCATGAATTTTAATAACCTAAAATTTATATGCAATTAATTTTTGTCCATAATTATTAACTAATTATGTCAATCAAGCGCGCATGCACGTGTGTTTTACACATACATACATTTGAATTTAGTTAACTAACGCTGATATGCAAGCCATGCATGCAACACAAGCAAGTATTTGCGGTTATTTATTTCTTTAATTGAAAAGTTAATTTGTTTACAAAAAGCGCACATTTGTACATATGTATGTATGTATGTATGTATGTGTACGAAAACTTTGTAATATGCATTCAACACGCCAACTTTTGCATACCAAACCGGGCAATTAGTTTGACTATATACATATATGGATGTGAGTGTATGTGTGTGTGTCTGCTGCCACTATTCAGTGAATCGAGAAATTTGTATGGCGATTAATTGAAAGCACAGGCAATTTATTTTCAGCTATCATTTCAATATCTCGATTTGTTGTGATTTACTCGTGCCAATTCGCAGTTTCGCCCGACGATTGCATGTTGAACACACTTAATTCAGTCAGTCAACAAATGGAATATATATGTATGAGTGTGTGTGTGTGATTGTAGTAAATAAGGCGGTAAGTAACAGTTATATAGAAATATATATATATGCATAAATACTTGGTGACACATGCAAAGTAAAAGTCCAGTTAAATTTGCTTTCATTTGCTGGATAAATTATACATATAATGGACGTTGCATGCAACACTGGCTGGCGCTTGATGACAGCTGTCAACGTTAACTGCTTTTAGTAAATGAACAATCTAATGATTTCGGCAGCACAAAAAGTGAACAGAGAAAAAAAAACACTTCTAATCAAATGCAAACAGTGAATTTATCGCGGAATTCAAAGCAACTCTGCCGGGTGCCCGACGCATAATGGCGCATACAAAAGAAATTAATGAGCTACAAATTAAGCACGAGCTGTCCAAGGGGAAAAATTACTGAAATGCGCAATGAGCGGAGAGTGACACGAAAAAAACAGTAATAAAAAAACAACAACAAAAATTACAAAAAAAAAAATACAAAAAAATGGAAAAAAAAATTTCAGAAAAAAATAGGAAAAAATGACAGAAAAAACGGCAAAAAAATTACAAAAAAAAAAACAAAAAAGAAAAATGCTAAAAAAACTGTCCACCATTGTAATCAGCGGCCATTTCCTATGTAAATGTGACGATTGAGTGAACACTAGCCATTAAAATGTTAATGTGTTTGCTTGGCGCATTAGGCGCTGCCATTACAGTTAGAGTTGCCGCCGACAAACGTGGGTATAATTATTTAATTTTGTTATATATTTCATGTAATTATTTAACTAATAACCAACAATGACTGATCGATGGCTTTCAACAGCAAAACAAATATTTTGGAAATAAAAAGGACCCCCCAAAATTACTGATTGTTATTGTTGTTATGCTAAATGCCTAAACGTGCGTCCGCCTTTAGCATTAAGCACTATAGTATGTCTATGTCTTAAACTAATATAAATAATTTAGTATTTTCGTAAGCGTTGATTGCACTACGTAAGCGCTAAGCGTTGACATGACCAGGCTTTTAACATTAAAATAGAAAAACACAAAATTACACCAACAACATTTTGGCCGCCATTTATAAGCCCTTTTTCCACGTACTTCCCTTCAGAAGTTTATAACTGTGTATTTTTGAGGGTTGAAAATTGTAGCGTTGAAAGTTATAACTACCCTCCACCTACTCACACACGCCCACAATGAAAATTGTACACAAATTTGTACTCACTTTCGAGGAACGCACTTTTTACTGCTACATAGAGTTACCCCCTAACTAATGTAGATGAAGTGGGTAAAAAGCGGTCTGCTTCACGAAATTGAAATGTGGCATTGTTCCACATGTAGTACGTTGCACGTTTAATGTGTTCATGAATTTTTAAAATTCTTATTTTCATTTTACACTTTTTTTATATCATACGCGTACATATTAAATAACGGCACTTATTTAAACTGCGCTTGCATACATATATACATTCATTGACAGCAAAGTTTGCGGCCTCTGTTGCCAGAAGGTATACATATATTTGTTATAAAAAGAAAACACTTTTCAGCTTGTTTCGAAAAAGTTTTAAAGTTGTTTTTTGGTTAAAGAAACGTCAAAACACTTTTAAGTGAATCTTTCCTCGAATTTTCTTGATTTTTTTTAATTTTTTGGAGTTTTTGAGAGATACATATGAAAGCTACTTCGATTCGTCACTTCTCTAATTCTCATGTTTCAACTCTCTTGTCAAGGAATTAACTGTGATTTTTACAACAAACTTCTAGAAGAATTCATCATAAGATATTATGTGGATATCTCATTAAAGGGGTATAATGGCTTGTTATTCCATCCCCTTTTGATTATGCAAATTTAAGTAGTTTATACCAGTTGTTTGTTCGATTGGCAGATCTCCAAATTTTGACGAAATTTGGATATAAATATGATCCATGAAAAATACATTTCATATAAACTTGAATAGTCAAATGCTAATACCAAAAGTATGAGCTCCATGTCTGGTTCTACTGAAGGTTTAAGGAATACATTTTCGGGAGTCTTTGGCATATTAGCACCATGAGTTAGATAATAAGCTTTATTAATGTTGCAGAAAATTGCTAATTTTCTGTCCATTTACATATAGTCTATTCATAGGTTTTTTAGTGGTCCCAACCCGTTTTCTCAATTACAAAAACATAGTATGTGGTCATGATTTCAACATCACAATAAAAATCCGTTTTTAAGATGCTATGTTTGGCCAGTGCTTCTCTATGCCATGGAAATCTCAACACTAAAAAACGCACATATCAACAAGCTAGAGCCTTTCGAAATATGGCTTCTTAGAAGAATTCTAAAAATTTCACAGAATAGTAAAGTTTTGAGAAGAGTGAACCGCAATAGAGAGTTAAAGACAGGATAATAAGCCTATCCAGTACAAATTCTAAGGAACTCTAAATAAAAGCTCCTGCAATTAATTACACAGCCACTCAAAAATGGGTCTTACTATGTTTGCCCTTCAGATCAGGGTTTTGACATAATTTTGAAAAACCAACACCGAATTCGTAATCCAAGTAGCGAGTTTTCAGCGAATCCGATGAATTTTTAATAACTCTATCATAGGGGATTATTGTTTTTTTTGCGGTATCAAAACCCTGATCTGATGAGGTTAAATGGACATCGCATTCGGATTCAGCGACCCAAAAAACATAAGGCACAAATAGTAAGACTCCCAGGTCATATAAAACATTTTTTATGTGGCTGTGTTATCAAAGAAAACATAGAAGGAAAATGGGTTATTGGCTAGAAACCACTTGCATGGCTTCGAAACATTCGACAATACACAGGATTGAAATGGAAAGGATTCATTTCACAAAATTGTTTTGAAACTATTATATATCTGTACGTTCTTTAATATATATATGTAATTTTATAACACCACTCACCTCCATTTCGTGCGACGATTCTGGAACCAGGTCTTCACTTGGGCATCGGTCATCTTGAGACCGCGCGCCAATGCCGCACGCTCGGCGGACGCCAAATATTTTTGCTTGTGAAAACGTTTCTCCAATTCGGCCACTTGTATGCGTGTGAAGGATGTGCGGGGCTTTTTCCGCTTTGGTGGTGTACGATTCTGATATGGATGGCCGATGCGACGGGTGATGGGAAAAGCAGCTGCAAGCAGAACAAAAAACAAAACGAAACACACATCAATTGTTGTCTTTAATAAAGTTATAAAAATATTTAAGAATCCTCACACAATTATGCATATTTAAGTGAAAGGGCACGCAATTGAGTAGACTTTGTCATACGCAGTTATTGCCGTAGCGTGTGATTGTGAGGCGACCACCGTCGACCGTCGGTGGCGTCTAAGCAATCGGGCAGCGAAATCAACTCAATTTAATTGTAGGGTTTCAGTTTTCAAGCAATTTGTAAAGCAATAAATTCTCAGAGATAACAAGCAATTTCCGATATTTACTTCCGGCACAAAGTGTGTGTGCGTGTGTGTGTGTCGGTCAGCAAATGTACCTGTCCACCGCCGCTACTCATCATCGGCGCGAATGTGCTACAACAAAGTACGATGTTATTGTATCAATTATCCTGCGTATACCTGCTGTGAAATCAATTAGACACTTCAAAATGACCGCGCCCCTAAACAGCAAGCATGCAACCAGACTAATGCCACTTTATACATACATACGAGTACAGACATACATACATCTATACTCGTACATTGATGTGATGAATTGCTGTTGTTATCCTAAATTTGACTTATCAGTCATACTTAAATAGTTGGAGTGTGTTGCGTGTACCCGGTGGAAGAGGTGAGCCTAAAGACCTGCGCATCTGACAGACGTTGTTGTCATTTCACTTTTTCATTCATAAAAATTTGAAATTTGTTCTTCAACTTTCTTAGCAGTGAAGTAGCGCCGGCGCATGCAATTAAGTTTTTTGTATTCATTTTAATAGTGTTTAAATGCGTCAAAAGTGTCGGAGTGAGGACCGTCAACCGAAAGTAAGATTATATTTTTTTGTTACAATAATTATGTGCATAATTGATGAATGCGTTTTTAGGAGTCAACGTTTTGTACACTCAAAAGTATTTATAAGTACAAAGTATAATAATATAGAGATGTTATAAAGACGGTTTTTGGAAAAGTTTTCTCGGCTTAGCTCAGCACTACTGCAATTAGATAGATATGCAAAAAAAATAAAGAAGAAAAATGGTATATATGTACATACATATGTATATAAATACCCCTTCATATTTTGCAAACTAATGTCAGACTCATCCTTAAACAATAAATATCGGAATGGATAAAAACTGTTTCTAAAGCACTACTCAGTCATTTAGCTCAAGCCTTGGCATGGATTTTGGCATTGAAGAAAAAATATTTTCCATCAATTTATGGGGAAAAAAGTTGAAAACCTGTTCGGGTTTCAACAATTACTTCTTGAGTATTTCAAAAATTGATAAATGTTTAAACCTAAGACCTTGTATCTAAACTAACCTTGTACCTAATCTTTAGTTCATAGCTTCCCCGTGATTTAGGCAATATAATATGAAAACTGTGCAGTTCTAATAACGAATAAATCATGAAATTTAGATATATTTTAATTCTGCCAAGTTGACTGATAAAACTTCGATCCATTCCGGTTACATAGGTCCGCCTGTCATGGGAACGTTATACATATCAGAGAACTTACAACATAGAGAAGGTGCAGGTTCGACTGGGTATGAAAGTCAAGTCTGAAAGAAGTGTACTAGGGAATTTACCACGCTACTGGGGAACTCACCTCATGAAAAGTTAACAGCGATTTCAGTTTTAGCAGAAGGAAATCTGTAAAACGAGAAATCGCTGGCACACGAAATAATCATGTGATGTTTTTCAATTTTAATTAAATTTTTATTTCTTTTTATTTTTAATTTTTTTATACTACTTTCTAAATTAATAGAATTACTAATAAAAATCTTATTTTTACCCAATTATTAATAAAATAAATGAAAAATTATGTTTATGATGAGCGTCGAACCTGTTGCCCTTTCTCAACTAGGGAATTCGATGGCTAGGCAAAATAGGAAAATATATGGGAATGCATGTATGATAATTCACTGATTCGATTGTGCGAAAATTTCTCAATTGATGGTAGGCAATCCTGAAATTCATGTTTTATTAAATGTAAATATTATTCAATAATATTTTTATTTCATTTAATTTTCTAATTATTTTTCATTCAATTTTTATTAGATATTTTTTATTTATTTTAAATTCATTTTTATTTACTTATATCTGATAAAAAAGTTCGTCTTATTATTTAATTATTTAAATAAACTATATAATAATCTATAATATCATTATGAACTCGAACAATCATTGATTTGCCGTCGGCAAATTTCATAACAATGTGTATGTTCAAATATTTTTGCTACCATACGCGTGCAGAAATACATATGTATGTACATATATACATATGTACGTATAAATGTGAACATACAAATCTACATCCCTCACATTTGTCACTTCGACACATCTTCGGAAAAAGCAACTCGCCTACAACAAAACATTACAATAACATATGAGCATTTCCACAGAATCGTCAACCAGGACCAAAAATTAAAATGTTAATAAAGATAAAACTTTTTATACTCTCGCAACAAAAGTTGCTAAAGAGAGTATTATAGTTTTGTCCACATAACGGTTGTTTGTAAGTCCTAAAACTAAACGAGTTAGATATAGGGTTATATATACCAAAGTGATCAGGGTGACGAGTAAAGTTCAAATCCGGATGTCTGTCTGTCCGTCCGTCTGTCCGTCCGTCTGTCCGTCCGTCCGTCCGTCCGTCTGTCCGTCCGTCTGTCCGTCCGTGCAAGCTGTAACTTGAGTAAAAATTGAGATATCCTAATGAAACTTGGAACACGTATTCCTTGGCACCATAAGAAGGTTAAGTTCGAAGATGGGCGGAATCGGACCACTGCCACGCCCACAAAATGGCGATAACCAAAAACACATAAAGAGCTATAACTAAGCCACAAATAAAGTTATGAAAATAAAATTTGAAATATAGGATCGCATTAGGGAGGGGCACATTTGAATGTAATTTTTTTGGAAAAGTGGGCGTGACCCCGCCCCCAAATATGTTTTTTGTATATATCTTGCAAACCAATAAAGCTATATAAACCAAACTTTCTGCAGTCGTTTCTTTTAGCCGTCTCCTTATATAGTCCAAAAATGAAAGAAATTGGATAATAACCACGCCCACCTCCCATACAAAGGTTAGGTTGAAAATGACTAGAAGTGCGTTAACTCACTAACGAGAAACGTCAGAAACACAAAATTTCACAGAAATGATAGCAGAAGGAAGCTGCACTCAGATTTTTTTACAAAATGGAAAATGGGCGTGGCATCGCCCACTTATGGGTCAAAAACCATATCTCAGGAACTACTCGACAGATTTCAATGAAATTCGGTATATAATATTTTCTTGACACCCTGATGACACGTGTGGGAAATGGATAAAATCGGTTCACAACCACGACTACTTTCTTTATAACTCACTTTTGAATTCCATCTGAATCCTTCACTTTATAACATATACATTAGGAACCAATGATGATAGCGAAACAAAACTTTACACAAATACAGTATATGATCTGTGGCATCATTTGTGAAAAAATTGTCGAAATCGGACTATAACTTTTCAAGGCCCCAGATATCGAACATGTTGAACTCAGCGCCTAAGGTTAAATTTTAACCGAAAATATGGGTAAATCTCTCAACTAATTTAATGTAATTCAGAGGAAATTGTTTTCTTCCAATAGCGTGTCTCTGTTCCAAAAATTATTAAAATCGGGTCACAACATCTCTTAGCTCCCATATACATAATTATAGGTTTTGCAAAAATATCATCCCCTAGCTCCCATATACCTAATTAAAGGTATTTCAAAAATTCGTTGGGCTTTATTACGAATATATGTATTGGTTAATATGTGATATATCTTAGCAAAATTAAGTGAGCGTATAGTATTGGATATAGTGTACCTTGCTGGTGAAATTGAATGAAATCGGTTCAGGAATTACCTCAGCCCTCATACACTATATAGGACGATTTTCGTTATTCTATCAAACTTTATACCGAATTTACTTTACTTTATATGAATTTATAAATTTGTGCGTTATCTTAATAAAATTTCTTCAATAAATTGCGAGAGTATAAAATGTTCGGGTACACCCGAACTTAGCCTTTCCTTACTTGTTTAAATAAGATTTTACAAAGATGTTTAAATTTTGTGAATATAATGTTTTCATAACCTCTCTCTGGTATTTTCATGAAAAATTTGACCTGAAACCTGAAAACTTATTTGTTTTTACTTTGAGCTACTCTACAAGCATTTTTTCTCTTGAGTTATTTTATATGAATAACTTATGTTATAGTTGTACTTTTTCACAAAATCTCTTTATTAAATACCAAATAAGAAGAGAAAAATGCAAAGTGGCCAAACAAAAATCGAATAACGGTAAATTTTTATTTTGCTTATTATCTACGATCTAATCGTACGTTCGCGACCAAAAACGTCATTTATTGCTATTTCTTCACATTGAGTGCAAACAGGTGCCTAAAAAAACACCATTAAAGCAAGTTAAGCATCCGTAATAAAAAAACAAAATTACTTTAGGTAAACAGTGCATCAAACTTTTTATTTCGATTTTCAAACTTTCGTACGTTCGCGACCGTAAGTATTGATTTGTTTCTAAACAAATATTCTAATGAAAATTGTATGACAAACGATTGCGAAAAGTGTACAAAAGATGTAAAAGATATTGTGCCGCTAAAATACTTGTCAAAAATGGACGCAAATGTTAAATGGCAGTACTTGAGGAAAGTGAGCGATCGTGTAATTTTGACTTGCACTGTTGCTGCGTTATCGGACTTGCTCCATGAACTACAAGTTTAACTGCCAATTTTCAAGCAACATTTCTTTGTAAAGCGAGCACAACAAAATTATTTTGAAAACGTAAGGAAAAATATCACGCCTGGGGTACTTGTCCTACAAATAGATTTTGCGGAAAATTATAGGCTGGTGTGCCAAAATGAAATTCAAAGCGCACATTTCAACTATAAGCAAGTTTCCATTTTTACTTGCGTAGCTTGCATGTTTAATGAAACTAAGTCGTTTGCAGTAATTAGTGATAGTTTAAATCACAGCAAAATCGATGTTTACGTTTTCATAACGAAGCTTATTCAAGAGATAAAAAAACACTATGGCGAATTTGAAAGTATTTTCGTTTTCTCGGACGGAAGTAGTAGTCAATTTAAAAATAAGTTTATTGCTTGGAGTTTACCTGATTTACTGGCCGAATTTGGTTGTAAAAAACTTGAGTGGAACTATTTTGCACCGTCACATAGTAAAGGTGCAGTCGATGGCGTTGGAGCAGATGTGAAAAGAAAAATCTGGCAAATTACGAGAACAAAAAATGTCGTTTTACACGATGCATTCTCTTTTTACAATTGTGCGCAAGAGCACATTACTGAAATTAAAATTTTATATATTGGAGCTGATAAATTTTCGAGATATCTCCAACTTTATATCGAAAATGGAAGGATATTATATATGTTTATATCTTTTCAATCAATAAAAGGAATATTAGTTTGCTTTATTTAAGAAAAGGTTTCCAAAATCCAAATAAAAACTTGATGGAAAAATCGTACGTTCGCGACCCGTACGTTCGCGACCGGTACTCAGCCTTATAAATAAAAAACCAATGGACAAATTTCAGCGTGCAATTAGTTAGGAGGAAGTTACTTTATTCCAATTTAATATAAATTAATCCTTTTAGAATATTTTGTTCCATTTCGCTATTTTTTGCGTTTTTCTAGTTGCACCCAAAAGCAACTTCCATTATTCGTACGTTCGCGACCGCATGTTTGTCGCTAACATATTAAAAAATAAAAATCAAAAGATCCTACCTTTTGCACCAAAGAAAGACCTAGCAAAATGCTATCGAAACATAAAAAAAAATAAGACAAATTTATGTTTTCCTTGTTTTTTGAATTTTAAATGCGTGCGAACGTACGGTTCGCGACCGCTGGAAATGCTCATATTCATTCATAAACGCATGCGTATCAACAACAAAGCAAAGGGACTTCATTCATGCGTCGCGCACATCTCCGCGCATGCCTTGCCTAAAACGGTTTGTCTGGAGAATGCAAAAAACCACAAATTCAAACAATTTCTGATATTTGCTTCAGAAGACAAAACTGGCAGTGGCCGAGAATCATATTCATATTTCTATTAGAACGAGCATCTTGCCCTATGGATTACAAAATATCAATTAAGCTGGCTGATTTTCAATAGCTATCATGGTGCGTGTGGTACGCACGCACTCGCTTTTTAGACGGTGCTCGGGTTCAAATCCTGGCCGAAGTCTTATTTTTCGCATATTTTTATATTTCTGCCACAATTGTTGACAAATATGAAAATTGAAGATTTTGTGAATTTTGTCAAGCTCATAACAATGTTGTCACATTTCACTGGACTTCAGCATCAGCAACGAAATATGATTTCTAATTTTTGTCATCGTCGCGAGGAAGCAGTTTGTCTACACCGACGGGTGCAACGGGGAAAAGAGTTGACATATTGTTGTTTCTGCTTCTTGATGTTCATAGTTTTTTGTAGTGAGTTACTCATGTATGTAAGTTTGTATATGCGTATATGTGCTTTGACAGTCATTCAAATTCACATATTCTAATTGGTGCGTTTGCTGTTGCGCATATGAAGGAATGGTGTTGTTGTTCCTATGACGATTGCAAATTCGTAACATTCTACATATGTACATATATGCGTACACTTGTAAGTTTGTAGGTCATTCGCGAATATTTGGGCGTTGGTGATTGCTCATATAAAGGAATTCCCTTTTTACGCTTACATACAAATATATTTATGAATGAATGTAGTAGATACATACATATGTAGAAATATCGTGTACGTGGGAGATTTTTTATGCGATCGCGCATATGACAGATAATATATACATGTGTATATGCATATAACATACAAATGCCTATAATTTATACCTATTAGTTTATATTATACCTATAAGTTTGTTTATAATGTAGCACTTTTTTAAATTTTAACACGTTTCATTTATAAAACCGAAATATTGAAAAATATTTTTTTTAATTTCCTACAAATTCTTTTAAATCTTTTAAAACCGAAATATTGAAATAAATTTTTATTTATTTTTCTACAAATTCTTTTAAATATTATTTATGAGCTGAAAACATTCTATAAATCAGTTAAAATTTATAAAAAGTCAAAATAGTTTATCATATCAAAGCATGGGCATATCACATCAAAATGCCAATCATCACAAATGTTCATTCCCCGGCAGTCAATTCTGTTAAATAATAACGAGTAACGAGCGAATGGTGAATTCCCTACTAGCCAATTACAAACTCTGTAAATGACCGTATCGAACTTCATACAAAAATCCAAATGCACCTTCTCTATGTTGTAAGTTCTCTGTACATATATAGGCATCTAGTTCTCCGATATTGCTCTACTATTCGAGTTGGTATTGGCTTTGTACTTTTGATTACCCTCACTTCGTTCCCAGTTGCGTTTTCGTTGGCTCTAGACATTCCTAAGACTTCGTCAGGATTTTCGCGGTTTAAGATCATGCGGCCTCATCTATACTGCATATGTATATACATTATACAATTTCCAATAACGATATAGTCTACTATATCGCAAAATCAACTTTTTCTTAGTATTGGACTCGAGAGATTGAGTCATTGATTGAGTAAAAAGTTATTTCTACATTTTACGAAGTTGGCCTCCAAAATCGAATAATCCGAATTTCGGAATATAATTAGTACTAAGTTACCAAAGAAATGAAATTACTATTGAATTTCGGCAAAGCTTTTATGAGGTATGATATATAGGGATCAAAGTTAGGACTTCAAAAAATTAATATTTTAAAAACTTTAGGCAAAAATTAGATCAATCACGTGCTCACCATGGTACATGCGCAATGAAAATATCCATAAAGATCTTGGTATTCCTATGGTAAAGAAAGAAGTAGAGGACAGCAGATTGAAATATTTATCTAAACTCCGTGATCACCCAAACCCATTGGCTAATGCTTTAGTACATTCCTGCGATTAAACACGCCTAAAAAGAAGGGATATGCCTGCGTACTAAAGAGCAACGTTTCACCAATACAGCTCAATCACTTGGTTGAGCTTGTCTAGCTTTTATATAGATTTAAGATTTTATAACTTGTTGTTAGGCTTAAAAACAAGCAGATTCAATAAATAAGGAAATATTGAAAAAAAAAAAATTACCCTAAAATAAAGAGGTGAAAATAAATTTTAAATAGATATAAAAACTTCTCTATTTAGGAAGTAAAACCACATTTCCTTCAACTTCTACAATCACATCATTTAAAAAGTATATTTTATATGCAAAAATCGAATATTTGAATAGGAAACATTTCTGTTTTACACTTTAAGACCCGCCCATATTTCCCACTAATCCACAAATGAATTTTTTGCTACGATTTCTCAATAGATTTTTTGTGCCCGTTCAAGTCATAAATCCAACGAATTCTTTTACAACTTACAGTTGAAGCACGTGATCACGTGTTAAACTGACAAATCGCATAGCTTATTGATGCTTTCTACCAAAGCACACATAAAAAATGGCGTAGTCAAAGCTCCACTCATTTTTTAAACGCCGTCGAAGGGAAAGGTGAAATAATTTCAAATTTTTTACGTTCTTTATGTTTCGACGTTGGAACATAAATTTGCCAGCAATCAATATGCTGAGAGTTTACCACCAATCCAAAATTCACACGTGACTGTATATGAGTCCATATATACGAGTATGTAGTGCTGTTGTCTATGCTTTGGACTGTATTTTTGGTAATATCAATTGCAGTAAAAGCCATTTATCGCACCGCAAACGCTACACATCATAAGCACATGATTTGCCATGCAACCGCACTACAAACAACAACACTTTATACCCCATCTACCCCACCCCACCTACCCCATCTCACCATCGCAGCCCCAAAAATCTACGTGTGTCGATGCTGTGAATGTTAACCGATTTTACGAGTATGGCAGCCACAATTGGCAGTGAGAATGGCTTCGATTCTGAGAGCGGAGTGAGCAGGCTTGTAAATCCAATGTAAACCACGTAAGCATAATTTTATAGGCCCACCATTTAAAATAACGGTTTATATAGCTGTAAAAGTGTTATATTCGGTTATATGTGTTCATGTAACCCACATGAGTTCTCATGAGTCGGGGTTGCTTGTAAATAACTGTGGCTTGGAAGCGATTGAATTTGAATATATCAGCAAAGCGCTACAACAACAACAACAACAACAACAACAACAACAATATATAGAAACATATATGTAAGCAAATAACTTAGTTGGTGCTTAACGGTAGTAACTGCTCACTTGTGGGTGGCCCCGCTTAACGCCTTTCGTAACATGTATGTAAACCATTTTCAATCTTGCCACAGCTCAGCGGATTTACATAAGCACATTTTTATTTATTATTTGCCCCACAACCAAACGCTTTTAAATAATCCAAAGGGGATATGAAATTTTATGATATCAAGTGAGTGCTTGAGTGTTCTCGGTACACAAGGAGGCAGCTCCTTTCTTAAGCGGCACTCTCCTCTTCCTTACTCTTGTGCTTATAAAAGAACAACTTGGCGTTGGCGTCTAAAGCACAAGACGAATAATGCGAAAAGCTTTTAACATGCATTATTTATGCGGAAAACCGACGGCACGTGAAAGCACGAGTGAGAAGGGTATTCATATGTATGTGTGTACATTTATTCTATGTCTTGCGTCGACCTTTCGAAATTTGTAAATAGACCCAGCATAGTTAGTAGTTGAATTTGATTTAGATAAATTGAAAAATAGCTAAGTTATGATTTTTGTGGTTTCACAAGCAGCAGCAGCAGCAGCGGCGCTACGAAACCTTTTCGAGCTTAAGAAACTTGCTAAGAATTCGTAAAAGTTTTGCTTTCGTAATATTTAACGTCTGCTTAACCATTGATTTTACGTTTATGAAAGTACTTAAGCAAATTGCTTCCTGCATATGCCGTTATGCTGCATAGAAGTCATTTATAAATGGTCGCTTTTATGAAAATAAGTCCGATTGAAAAGTTTTCGTAATAAATTAAAAGTTATTAAATAATCAAAGGGGTCAGATTGTACGATTTTCGAAGCTTAAATTTGTGTAAATATGTATTTTGGATGTACATAAATGTATGCAGAAAAAGGTAAGTCTTTACAAAAAGCAAGTATTCAAATAATACCGTAAGTGTTTAGTTTTCGTATTAAAGTTTACCAGGCGGATGGAAACTTGTATACTATTCATAACGGTAGTTTGGGGAAGTTATAGACAAATTTTGTAAATGTTTGATACTGAACATTTTTAGGTTCACTTAGAATGCTTGCCGATTACATATACCGATAAAATGGTAAAACTTATTTCTTGAAAATTTATGCTTTGGAAATATACGAGGTGTGCTCAAAAAATAACGCGAATTTTCGTTTTTATTTTTTTAAATATCATTCGCCTTCATAATGTTATCGACTTCAAAATAATCTGCATTATGCAATTTTGCCAGCGCTTTTTCTAATTGACGAAACACTTCTCAAACTCGATTTTTGGGATAGCCTTTGCCTCTTTCAGTGATTTCTCATATGGTTGTAAAACGACAGCCCGTTAAAGTTCTCTTTAGTATAAGAAATATGAAAAGGTTACAGGGAATCATTTCTCACTCACTATCGTGCGACTTCTTTAACTTGATGCTGGAAAATATTATAAGAGCTGCAGAGCTAAATAGAGAAGGTACAATCTTCTACAAGAGTGTACACTGTACAGCTCCTGGCGTATGCCGATGATATTGATATCATCGGAAGCAACAACTGCGCCGTTAGTTCTGCTTTTTCCCGCCTGGATAAGGAAGCGAAGCGAATGGGTCTGGAGGTGAATGAGGATAAGACGAAATATCTCCTGTCATCAAACAAACAGTCAGCGCACTCGCGTCTTGGCTCCCACGTCACTTTTGACAGCCATAACTTTGAAGTAGTAGATAGTTTCGTATATCTGGGAACCAGCATCAAGAACACGAACAATGTCAGCCTCGAAATCCAGAGCAGAATCACTCTTGCCAACAGGTGCTACTTTGGACTGAGTAGGCAGTTGAAAAGTAAAGTCCTCTCTCGACGAAACACAATCAAACTCTACAAGTCGCTTATCATTCCCGTCCTGCTTTACGGTGCAGAAGCTTGGGCGATGTCAACATCAGCTGAGACGACACTAGGAGTTTTCGAGAGGAAAATTTTGCGCAAGATTTATGGTCCTCAGAACATTGGCAACGGCGAATACCGAACTGCGAAGGAGAGAGAGTGGCGCACTATCGTCGATTCGGCTACCGGCTAAACGGTTGCAACACCAATCACATACATACATAATCTATATTAGAGGGTCCAAATAGGTTTCGAAATCTTTCTAAAACTATAGAAATTCCGTTAAATGAAAATTTTCGTTGTTCTTCTGATAGAACAAAACAGAACTGTAGAAAGAGTTGATTTTATAGATAGCAAGAATCAAGATTAGTTGCGATTGTTAAATGGTTTGTTGAAATGAAGTTTCACACAAAAGGGAGTGGTACCGCTTCTTAGTTTACTGTTTATGAAACATATATTTCTAGTAAACATTGATAATCAAACCAAATCGGTCACAAAGTTAGAGAAGACTCTCTATTTTTCAAAGACCTTGTTTTTTGTGTTCTGATTCCAATTCAATAATTTACAGTGAAGAATGCTAGTATATCAGGTTTAGTAGGGTTTCCCCCTTCCCTATGTAAATGTACGAGCACATATTGATCTACATTCTTCCATTTGTCTCTCCTTTACCAAGTCATGTCCAACACTTGTTTCTATTTTTGTATTTCACAAAAACGTTTCAAGTCTCCCCAGTCTATCAACATCTATATGCATATACACTCACATTGTCCGAAAACGAAGGTGCAGCCACTGCGATGTGTGTCGCCACTCTAACCACTTCCGAACTGTTACTCAATTACGGTTGACGACTGTCGCATAGCGGCGCTAAATATGCATAAAGTCCTATCGTTAAACGGTTCAGAAACGGCTTAAGGCAGCCATAAATCATCGCAAGCATAAGGACAGAGATGAGGTCGCGATCTCAGGCCAAGCCATGAAATGTTGCCACCATGGTTGCGCTAATGCGGGGCAACGACTGGAAGAAGTCAATTTAGAGAAAAAGCCAAGGCGCCACCTTATCAGCGAAGACAAAGAGCACAACAAGCGACAACGTAAATTTCTGATAAAAGTGTAAGAATTAATAAGCACAATAACGGCCAGGCGACGCGACGAGAAGTGAGCCATGCGAGAGCGCGCGGCAGAGAGGTAGCGAGGGCCAGAAGACGCGGTTGAAAAGATATAAAATTGAATATTTTCTTGTTTATAAAAATGTATAATCGAATTGTATGTGTGGCGTTGACGCATAGGATTTGAGCGAAGACACGATGGAGCAGGTAATAAAAAGGTGCAGGCGGAAATGTAGCAACACTGGCTACGCGGCTACCAGCCGATGTTTTAGTAATTAATAAAATTAAAAGCTTAACAGAGACATACAGCTCGCATATATCGGTTTGCACTTAAATGTGTATCAACTAGCGCTTTTGCGCATGCGTGGACCGTCACAATTTGCATGGATAAGAGGAATACGCCGACAACCAGGCGCGCAGCATTGCGGAAACGCGTGCATAAAGGGCCCCAACAAAAATCTCTCTGTCTGTCTTCCGATATGTTGAAGTGTTTGCGCTTCGATTTCAAAGTCATTTCGAGCGACTGCGACCGCCCAACGCGTAATTAATTCCTTCTACTCGAAATTAAAAAGTCATGTAAACCACCTCATTAAAATAACGAAAAGTCCACCGTCAGTCAACGAGCGGCATTGCTGACTGCTGACTGACCGCACCGAACAGTGCCAAAATCGAATACTTCAAGCGGTGCTTTGAAAGTGTGTGCTAAAACGGTGAGTGTCGGCAGCTTAGCCGACAAACGGTGTCTCTACGGTTCGTCCGTCGGTGACACGCATTTAAATTGATCTGCTAAGTGGTGGACTAAACAGGTCAAATGCTGTCGGATTTTGCTTTTCCACTTTTTTTTGCTTTGTTGTACCGACTTGGGTTTTTCAACCTCTTGAGAAGTTTAGTAGGTGTGTTGGAACGTTTTGTGGGAACGAGTATTGTTTCAGATAATGAAGGGATCCGGTTCTTATGGAGGAATAAGCGTGTATAGATTTTATACTATTTCTAAAGATCACGATTTGAGATATTCTTACTGTCGTAAACATTTCAAGATACTTTTTGTCGGATCCCAAAACGTCTTGAATATACTAAAGCTTCTTGAATAAGTTTGGAATGGACGTTCTTATATATTTTCTTCTGAATCCGCAGTTCTATGATCGATTTTTTGAAGATAATCGTCGATTAATTGTCATTCGATCGATCGTTTTGAAAATTTCGATCAAAATTTCGGATTTAATGCGCGAATCCATGCATAATTTAGATAATCGAACTGAAAAATTATATATTTTGATGGAAATTATCTTCAAAGTTGAGGCTTGGAACGCTCTGCAAATGGGTGGTGACTCAGAAAAGGAAAAAAGTAGATGCTGTTGCTATATAATCGTCTTTTGGTGTCCACTGGATGATTATAAACGATAGTTACAAAGCCAGAAATATTTAGAAGCTATGTATTAATGCACTCGTTACTATTTAGGATTAAATGTTTATAAAGTAATGGGTGTTTCAATCAGTTTTATCATTTTCTATGTAAAATAACTTTGTTTTCACTTTAAAATTTGAGGTTAGAAATGTTAGGTGATACAATATTAATAAGAAATTGTTAGCAAATTGGATGAAACGATTTTGAAAATTTACTTATAGATCTTTATATCAAAATATAACCTACATTATGTAACAATTACAAAATTGATGAATTCATATCAAAAAAGAAACAGAAAACCCTTGAAAAGCTCAATGAAATACCACTTCACGCATTTTTGAAAAGGTTTAAAATTCTTAATGTAAAAAAAGTATAACAGAGACACTAACAAAACACCCTTTAAATTTAATTACACATGGTAACACAAATCTTCACTGTCCATACCAAAGAAATATAAACAAATTAGCAAGAGCCAAGCTTGGTTCGAGCCACACTTGAATATTACAAGCAGCGGAAACGAAATCGGATATTCTTGAAAATGAATACTTAACGCGCACAATCATCTTTAGGAACCTTGGTTTGATCATACATATACAAATATATATGTATACAGGCAGTAACAGGCCTCCCAAAGTAGCAAGTGCTGGTGTGTGGCAACAGCAAGTACTTCTGGGCGGCGAACTCATCCTCGCACTCATGGACTCAATGGGCGATAGTGTGTTGTGTTTAGTTGTGAACGTTTGAAGGCGAACATGCTTTTACACTTTAGCCATTTAAATTTGCAACTACTAAAAAACAACAACAACATAAACTACATATGTACATATAAGCGCGCAGATCACGCGCCTCCATCAAAGTCTTGAGCATCTGAGCATACGTAAGAACAGTAGCAACAATGATAATCAGTTCAGGAGTCCAGTCATAGCGTATGCCCATGTGTACTACTGCAAGCTGGGTGACACGTTGCCACCATTTAGTGTGCCCACCGCTGAACACGACGCCCCCCGTTGGCATATGCGTGTGCCCGCGTACGTGCAACTGCCACGCACATCCTTTTTCAAAAAAAAAATAAAACACACTTGCACATGCACTTTGTTGTTGTTGGTGTATATTTTGTACCTTTTCGTTGTTGTTGTTGTTGCTTTCACTGCAACACTCGTTTGCAAGATCGATGTGGCACGCATTCTTAAAGTGTGCGTGCTTTGTGGCAATCATGTTATTGCTACTGCATTGCATCTTCCATTGTTGTTACTGTTATTGTTGTTGTTCGTAACGCTGAGGGCGGCAGTGTGTTATTGCTGCTGAAAACAGTAGCTTTTTGCCGTTTTCGGTGATTTGTTATGCTACTCCCACTTTAGTTGTTGTTGTTATTTTTTTAAGTGTTTGTTGTTGTTGCAAATGGATGTGCAATTTTTCATATACTTTCTACTGCCTATATGTTTATGTAGATACGCTCAGTATATTCCATTAGTATAGAAAGTGAAATCTACATTCTTCAGAAGCTCCTTCTTCATAGAAAAATTAACTTCTTTGACAACTTTGTAGGCTGGCAACATTGCCTTCGCCACTCACCAAACAA
Source organism: Zeugodacus tau (assembly GCA_031772095.1). Taxonomy (NCBI): domain Eukaryota; kingdom Metazoa; phylum Arthropoda; class Insecta; order Diptera; family Tephritidae; genus Zeugodacus; species Zeugodacus tau. The sequence goes on from CM062649.1 coordinate 83,339,623, forward strand.
GCTTCATTGCTGGCTAGTAATGTGATAATTGAATGCAATTCATTTGTCAAATTCCAACCGGTGGTCTTGCCAGCGCGGAAAAAGCTTTTACGCCAAGGCGCTGATAAGACAGGAATTCATAAGAGCCCATGAGCTCTGTTCGAGCGCTGGCTGCGTTGATTAATGTTGACGTCTTCACAACACTCATGCAAAGTATTTGAAATGTGGACTCTGGAATATTTCCGATACGATTTAGTGCTAGTTTTCGAGACGGATGTAGCCTTACTTATATATGTATAAATGTTCTGAATGAAGAGATGTTTTGGAACTGGATATACGCATAAATAATAATTTTGTAGTATAATATTAACTTGCTCCTTCAGCAAGATTCATCTTGCTCAACCTACCAGAGAGGTGAGGCTTGTAAGACGGACATAAGTTGAAAAAATTATATGAAAGTAGCCGAGATGGAATCATCCAAACTTTTTTCTACTGTCAAACATTTGAAAGACTGATGTGGAAACATCAAGGCAGGAATTCCTTCGTTAAACTTTGCGAATTGACTGAATTTGATATTAGCCGCCTCTGTGACAGACTCTAAGCTCTGAGACTCTCCTGATTTATTCTAGGAATTCTTTGGTATCGCAAAAGACTTTCACAACTGTAACAAGTGGAATTCTTCGTGACCTTGAATACAAAGATCAGCCTAACCAGGATCTTGTCCAAACTGCCTTTACTTCTGGTGTTCTGACTAAACTGATATAGATTTGGGGATATTTTTGATATTAGATGAAACTAAAAATATCGTTTTCTTTCACATTGGGTCATAAATGGATTTTTCCATTACATTTAATTTATCCGGTACAAAAAAAAAATCCCAAATTTTTTGGTTCCCAAAATTGAGTTCCCATTATTTTGTTGCAATTTCACGAAGATACCTCAGTTAATCTGTTTTGGACTTACTTTTTATTTTATTGATGAAGTGTATTCTCAAAAACAACCGCGCACATCACTAACCCCATATGATTTTGACACAATTCCGATTAACGACAACATGAGCAATCCATAAATTTGGCTTTTATTGGACGCCCCACAGCGCTTACAATGTTCTGCCGCCCAACAAGCTTGGCGAGTACAAAACGACCGATGCTACTAACGATTTTGATGGATCATTAAATGGTAAGAATTTAAATGCAACAGCGGTAGTAGCAGTTAAACGGCAGCTCTTTTGTTGGTACTCATGTTTTTGGTGGTTATTAAATAATATTTATTGTTTTTGTTGTTATTTGGTATTTTGTACCAACTCACCTGCCAATCTGTCCTTGACCGCTTGATGTGCCAGTGCGGCATGATGTAACGGCGGCAGCGCCCAAGTTAATGGTGTCCGCTGCGGCGGTACACGCAGTACATGTCCGGCGGCGGCCGCCGCTGCAGCGGTCGGGTACAAGTGCGGATATGTGTAGAGTGCTGTGGCGCCACCGTACGTCGATGTGGCTATGCTTGTGGCCAACTTGTATGCGGCTAAGTCATGTTCGCTCTGTATTATGTCTTTTTCAGGACTTTGTTTGTTGTTGTTTTCGAAGGGTTTCGACAGCAGGCGCGATATGCTAAAGGGTAAATTCTCACTGGATGACGAACGTGTTTGCTCCGATTGCACGGATTCACTGAAATGAGAGAGGAATTGAAGGTTTATTAGATCGATTTCAAAGTGGATGGATATGTGAGATAGTAATGATAATAATAATTTGTAGGCGAAAAAAATATATTTTATTAACGGCTAGGGTGTTCTCTACTCTTAGATCTGGGATCTTAGATTCGGAAATTTATTTTATGTCAGATATAACTTCCGAATTTAGATACTGATTACCAAAGAGTGATCGATATTAGGAAGTAAAGTATTCGAGATATGAATCCAGCAGTAGGAGGCAACATCAGAGAATGCAAAGTCACCGTGTAATAAGTAAATTGCCATGGACCCGATTTTTTAACAAAATTTCCTTCATCTCTATAAAATTCTTACTTACTAGAGTTGAGTTTTTAAATATTTTGGATGATCTATTAATTATTTGAGAATAATCAGATCAAAATCTTTATGAAAATGAAGAAGAAAATGGTCGAATTGAATGAAAAAAGTTTATTCAGGTGGTCACAGTACTTCGTAAACAACAGATTTTGAGTCGAAATAATATCGATAGGGTGTATTCTAACCTATTCCCGCTGAGCTTTATTTTCAAAACTCTCCTATGCAGGTCTGGAATATCCAACAATTATATAAAATTTTTAAATATTTAAAATATCGATCTACAAACTTTCAAATATATCAAAAGTCCCTCGCATTCTCGTATGAAGCTCGATATGCACAGACAATTTTCGAAGAATTAAAAATAATAAGTGTCTATCAAGGACATAACGCCTCCTCGCGTCTCAAAATCAAAATTTTGACATAATTTTTAAAAGAACACGCAAATTATGGATTTCAAAAAACAAAATTTTCGTGCCAAAACCTTGTCGCATTCAAAGAGTCACGCAAACTATTCTGAACTGTGTTGTTGTTGTGCTATTTTTATTAAGTCTGTCATCGGCTGCTGCTGGACAATCGCAAAATTCACACGAATATTTGCTTTTAAACGCGCGTTTTCATGTTCTTGTTTCGCACCAGTTTTATGCGATTGACTTTGGTTGATTTGGTTGTTGTTGTTCTTGTATACCATTGGTATTGCTAATGCGATTGCCGACTGTCGACTGCTCGCTGTTAACATTGTTGGCCGTCCAACGTCACATTCGCATGTCTAATCGAAAACGGCGCTATGTCGTGCCTTGCGTGGGCCCCCAGTCTCCTTTCGATGCTTAATTAATAAATGCGAGTGTTGCGAGTATACGCGTTGCAGTCTATTTGGATATTGGATTAAACTACCTTTCATATTCGTGTTCTTATCAGTGACACTTTGTAAAACTCATTAATTTAAAATGGAAATCAAATATGTACCACTCATTATAAATGGGTATGTATGTTCATATGTATATTAAAGCATATATACAAATTTGTTCGTTAAAGTATGAATTACACGTTGGGAAACAAGGTAATTCAATTCAACGCGGCAGGAGTTGCTTGCACTTCAGTGAAATGGGCCGAGGCAAGCTAAGGGGCGCTAAAAGGGCGTTGGAGAGTTATTTAAAAAACTAAATGTTTGGTATACAATATTTTTTAATAAAAAATAAATATTTAAGATTTTTTTCAGACATAAAAGTGTTTCCTTTCTTTCATACGTTTTCGAGTGATTTTCAATCTAACAAAAAAAAAACTGCATATTCAAGTCATTATTTTTAATGGGAACTTTTTGAATCGCCATTGCATAAAAACTGGTCTAAAAGCGACATTTTACTGATTTATTGCGTCTAAATCCGGCCCTGATTCTTTTTAACCCCATTAACACTTAAGGAGAATGCCAAACACGCATCGTTTAGTTTAAGTGGTCACGATTGTTTCATATTTTGCTTTGCTCTTGAGGGCAATTTGTTGATTTCACAAGCTGTTATCTTGCTAAAATTAAATTGACAACACCATTTCTGTATAAATGTTGGAGTTTTCTGTAAGGAATGTAAATTTGTTGAGATTTTCAAGGTGTTACAGGCAATAAGAGCACCGAAGAAGAATCAAAGGGTTAAAAATTTAATGTATTATTTTGAAAAAGTCGAAGTGATAAAAATTTTAAATTTGTGTTGGAGACAGAAAAGTTGAAATGCAGTTGTTTTCTTAAAAATAAATATTAATAACCATTTTGTAATGTATCTGATTTGAGAAAATGTCGTAAGACGCTACTCGAGCAGCTTTTAAAAAAATATGGTAATGCTTGAATTTGTTGTAAAGCAATATACTATACTTTGTGACTGAGATCGGAAACCTTCCAACCATCACAAGTAAGTTCACAATCTTTCTAAAATGAATAATAATAATAATAGAAAAAGAAAACGTAGTACTCTCTCCTCTCTTCCCTCTCTTAACAAAATATCGTTTAAATTCTGTAATTCTATTTATATTTGTTCCATCAAAAATAGACATTCCATTCAAATTTAGTTCATATTCAAATTCCTATTCTCCTCAATATCTTACTCCCCAGTAGAGTTAAACAAGCAAACGCCCTCAAAAGAAGCACTCAACGCTTCACTTAGTAGAAGAAACGTTGCCCCACATAATTATAACCATTATCTACCGTTAATATAAATACCCGTCGCCTTGAATGCGAAGTTGGCATAACTAGAAAAGTTGGTCGTTTTGCTTTGTTGCTTTTTTTGTTCACAGCTTATTAATTTTTCTTTCTCATCGCATTTTGTCTTCTTCGCATTTGTCTAATTTGTTAGTAAATTTACAAATTATACAGCGTTTATTAACTTTTTTAAATTGTTGAGCAATTTGTAAGCATTTGACTAACATAATTTCGCCATTAGGCGCTTGTCAGTTCTAGTTTGTGTGATTATATTATATTTAATATCAGGTCTTGTAGGTGTAAAAGTGAATAATTAAAGAACTAATAATGAGCTTGCTATATGAAATTGATTCCGAGGCAACTAATTATAGCATTGATGACTTTCTGTAGGAATTTAGAGCAGTTGAGTTTGATCTCTTTAATAATTTATGAATATTTTTATTTTATATAAAATATTTTTTGTTGTTTTATATAAATATCAACTCAATTTCCATTTGCTTCAATTTCTTTTTTGTCCTCTTTAGTTTTTAATAATTAATAAGAATCAAGATCTGATCTGGGTTTTGAAAATAGTTTCCGAATTAAATTCAATGCGAATACATTAAAAATTGTTGTTGAGTCCAACGAAATAATAATGATATTATTATTCTCTCTAATCTTCGGAATTCTACAAGTGCTCTAAACAATCGACGCATTCTTCATTATTATTCCTTTAAGCCGTATTCATAGTTCTGATTTTCTGTTTAAAAAATGTGACGGGCAGCAAGAGTTAAGAGTTAGAATTACTCATTAGAGACCCAAAGAGAGAAGTTTCCTAACTTTTTGCACGTTACCAAACTCCTGCTAAGGCAGTTACCACGTCGGAATGCAAGGGCTTAGACGTGCAGTAATTCTCACAATCTTTAACTGTTTTTTAAGGAATTCTTTAGTGGATTGACAGATGCCGCGTTCCATCGAGAGCTGTCACTTCCTAATCCAAGATAATATGCGACTTCCATGCCCATAGGATAAATTGCAACCCTGAGGTTCGAGAAAAAGGTTTTGCGGAAGATTTATGGACCTTTGAACATTGGCAACGGCGAATACCGCAGACGATGGAACGATCAGCTTTATGAGCTATACGACGTCATTGATATAGTTCAGCGAGTAAAAGGACAGTGGCTGCGCTGACTAGGTCATGTTGTCCGAATGGACGAAAGCACTTCAGCTTTAAAAGTGTTGAATAGAGTACCCGCTGGTGGAAGTTGAGGAAGAGGAAGACCACCACTCTGTTGGAAAAACCCGGTGGAGAAGGACATGGCTTCACTTGGTATTACCAATATGTGCTAAACTGCCAAAAGGAAGAATGAATGGCGCCCTGTTGTAAACTCGGCTATCACCGCATAAGGGGTGAAAACGACAGTTAATAAGAAGTAGAGGTCTGGCTATATTCTAACGGAGCCAAAATAATACGAGCCCCTTTTGAAAGGAACGCTTGGCTTACCATGTCATAACCACATTCCTATTGCGGCGCATTTTTTGTATTCACCAGTAATAGTATATCAAGAACTTAAACCTTACGAGTCAATCTACTTTAGTCTCAATTTGACTTGAATGTTTACCGAATGGATTTATGACTTCAGATCCATCACATTGGTGTCTTCCATTTATGTACTAATAATATCTAACCTATGTATAAAGAGGTTTTCCTTTTGTATAATTTAAGGTCTTTAAAGGTATATAGAAGAACCCTACCTCAGTGGAGTTTCCATTTCATCATAGCAACTGCCGCCTTCCATATCCACTTCGGAACCGCTGCCGCAGGATATACGCGAGTCTGAGTCCACATCGACATGGATCTCCTGCTCATCCTCCATTTCATCACGCTCCTCATCTTCGTGTTCGTGTGTTGATGACATGGCGATGTGTTGTGGCGCCAATTTAATGGGAATTACACAGAAACACAAAGCACTACACTTATTATATATACTCGGAAGAGATTATAAAACGCGTATAACTTTGAGAAGGGAAGTTTTAAACGATTTTCAAAAAATTTTAAACTGCTAACGGTATTGCATATATTTTTAAAGTAAATATTTAGTTTTCTTTTTTCTATTATTTAACACACACTTTTATTGCTTTTTATTTGTTTTTGTTTTTTTTTTTTTGGTCTTTCACACAATATTGCCACTTAATTTAGTTAAAACTCGACACAACTTTCAATGGAACGCGTCACTGCGAGCACTTCAAACGCTTTTGAACTTATGCTGATATGCCGAATGGCCAAATATTGCCGTGCCCTCGTTCAACTCGTGGAGCGTGTATGAGACGCTGACAAAAAGCGCTGTCAACGCCAATTGCACAAATATGTCGCGGGGGGTAACGCACACCCACACACACAAATGAAACTTCTTAATATATGTATGTATGTATGCGTGTTCTTAAACCGTTATTGCCGTTGAGTAGGCGAGCAGCGAGCAGCGCGCAAATTAACTTGAACGGGAACGGGTAAATAGTTGTTATGAGATGTGATTTTGTGCGAGCGCACGCGAGTCTCGATTATTGCAACCGCACCAGAGCAGCAGCAGCAGCTTAATAATAAAACGTTCCGCTTTTTGATTCTCCGCCAGTACCCAACGTAGAGCGTGGAAGCAGCAGCAACAGCAGTAATAATAACAACGCCGCCGCCACCACCACCAACAACACAAACACAAGCGGCGTGTCGACTCACCCCAGGCACCGGCGAATAGTGCGATTGCCATGTTGTTGTTGCTGTGTTGTGTTCTGCTGTTAGTGGCACCAGTAGCGGCTCGTTATACCAGTTTTACGGCTTCCTTCCTGCTGTGTGTTGCCAGAGCTCGTTAGCAAGTAAATATACACAACGTTCCGCCCTAACCTACGCTAATAGTGCTACAACAACAACAACTCGCCTGTGAATGAGTACCTTTTTAATGTGCACATTATTACTAACACTAACAACAACAGCAACAAAAAACATATTGCAATAAGCACCGCCCCTTTTTCATATACCGTTTCAAAAGGCAATGAAGTCACACTGCGTCAGAAGCGACGGCCTACAGCAGCGGCGGCGTGAGCAGCATGAAAACCAGTTCTCATTGTAACTTCACATACATTTCGTTGAAACTTGGCAGCACTGCGTGCACTTGCTGTCACTTACTACACCACACACATTCGCACGAACCTCTGCTGTTGGCCGGCCGCAGCTCGCATGCAACAATGGAGGCGGAGTCAAGCGCACAATTGCTGCGTTGTCATTGGCACAGCGCATGCGTCGGCATTTTTTTGTTTTTGTGCTTTACGCTTTGTTGTGCATACAATTTGTTGTAGTTGTGCAATTTCATGGAGTCGCTTACTTGACTAAAGGCCCCCTCCCCTCACAAGCTGTAAGCTATTTAGTAGCAGTCGCAAGTGTTTTGTGTGTGTGTTCAATGCTATTATGGTGAGCAACAAAGAACAACAACAATGCAGCTGGTATTAGCGACGTTTTAAACGAAAAACGTTTTGCTTTTGTGTTCGGTTGATATTTATTTTCTTGTTGTTGGTTGGCGTGCTTTTTTTGTTTTTGTCTTGTGATATCTTTGATTTGCTGTTTAGAGGAAATCGTTAAATTGTGGCAAGCGCAAATGTGGCATATTAATAGAACAATTGGCAATGAGAGTACGAGCAATACAAAAACGACAAAAGCAATAGCAACAGCAACAACAACAACGTGCTGTTAATTTTACGTTATTGAATATGTCAAAAGCGAAAATAGAACATAACCATCAGCGAAATGAATGTACAATGAACGAGCGCGAAGGAAAGAGATGGAGTTGGATGGCTGCATAATATATTGGAGGGTTAATGAAGGACATTACGTTAGTTTTGAACTTTTTCTGAGTGTGCTAATGAATACTTGAAACATTTAAGTGTTCGCACAGTTTCTGTGTTCATTTTAGAAAATAATTATATTTTTGCTGACAAAGATAAATAATTAATTTTGTATCATATTTAGTTGGTTGACAAAAATCTAAATTGAAATCTCAAGTGCATTTTTGATCTAATCTAGTCATGATGTATTTTACAGTTTTCAAATTAAATTAAATAAAACAAGTAAAGAAGGGCTAAGTTCGCCTGTAACCGAACATTTAATACTCTTGCAATTTATTTATGTAATTCTATTATGTCAAAACATAATTGGGACGATATATTCGGCATAAAGTTCACCAGAATAGGTGTAATTCCTAGACCGTTTTCACTCATTTTCGTCACCAAGCTACACTATATCCAAAATTATACTTAATTTTGCTAAGATATCTCACATATTACGATATATACGGTAATAAGTTCACCGGAACTTTGAAAATCAGTACATGAGCTACAATACGGGGCTAGAGGAAGTATTGTCCAGATTTTGAACATTTTCGGCACAGAGACACACTATTATAAGCAAAACATCATCTGTGATATTTACATATATTTTCGGTAAAAAATTGGTCACAAGTACTGAGGTTTTCATTTCAGGGGCTTTGGAAAGTTATGGTCCGATTTCAGCGATTTTTAGACAGGCGATTTACTGGTACAAAGTTCTATTTCGATACCTTCCCTGCGCTTAAAATATAGGTATAGAGAAAATAGGCGTGGTTGTGACCCGATTTCGCTGTAGTATAAGGATGTCAAAATATTGTTACGAACACCATTTTTGTTGAAATTGGTCGAATTTGAGTGCAGCAATATTATATTTAAGCGTTTCAAATCTCTCTTCTCAGACATTGCCTTCGAATTTACAGAAAACAATACTAGAAAACATTTATATCTAGAGGTAGTTCAGACTTGGCTATAATCATTTTGTACCGTTTTATGGCAAGAAGTTTCAAACATTACACTTCCTCTTGAATGTATTTAAATCTTAAAATCATAGAATACGCAAGTTATGAAGCGACTAAGCTTCATAGGATGAAGTTACTCGAATTGTATCAGAAGGCATATGATACTTCTTCTTCTCTCAGAAGACTCTTTCATCTGAAAATTCCCAGATTATTAATTAAGAAGAAAATGTGAAGAAGAAAATTATTTAAGTCTTAAATTTAGCAAAAAGTGGGAATTTATTAAATGTATTTTTTTTTGCATACTGCCAATACTAGCTTAGTTAAGCTTCGAAGCCAACGCTGTGGTGAAATGTCTACTGAGATTTTGAGAACTTTATTAGCCACATTGTTTTCCTATATACCATAGACTAATATGTGAGTACATAAGAATATACAAAGCCACATGCATTTCCAAAAGCATATAATGCACATTTGTGCACAAATTTTCCTTTGGCACATATTCCACAAAAGTAGCGAACTCCTGTGCTTGCTTGTATTGGGTGTATGTGGCATACCGAACCAACCCACCGATAATCGCCGATTAGATTGACAACTCTATTGCAGCTGGCAAAAGTACATTACTCTTATTATTCAATTAGTCTGCACGAATTGCATTTTCTGTCGAATGCGAATTGAACTTTTCAAATGCACATGTCGGTGTATGTGTGTGTAATCGTGGAACAGCAATGGCGGAGTTGGTTTATAGGATATGTATAATTGTACATTGTATGAAGCTTACATGTAGTATAGCAGAAGTTCATAGTCAAAATATGTGTAATAAACTTTTAAAATTATGGAAGGAATCTAATTATATGTAGCGGTTTTGATGGGATACTTAATTTTTAGACATAATATGGGATGGATATTTTATTTACAAAATTTGGTGATAGCGAACTAGAAATCTTTTGAATTTACATATTAACAATATTATGGAAACTTCAACGTTGCTTTACTGACTCACTGACATCTATCACAATTTAATCTTTGAGTAATTCTTTTATTAAGGGGTTATATAAATGTGGAAATTTACAATTTGTTTGCATTTTTTTTGGTATTTTACATTATATATTTCCAAACGATTTTCATAATGTCAAGTAGCAATACAATTCGGTGAATTCGGTAACGCCTCGTTTTTACACACGCTTGCGGTGAGCACGATAAATCAAGAACAGCTTTTCTGAAATACATGAACAAACAAAACACTGTTAGTTTGCAGTATTCTTTCGTTCGTGAACGAGGGTTTTGCTTAAAAAAATTATAAGCGAAAATTGCGTACCCTTTTTCGTAAATGTCGATTTTTGATATTCTCAAAATTTAGTTTTCCATCCAAAAAAATATAATTTTTTTCCATATCAAATTTCCTTCATTCACGAAGGTTAAGGAAGTTTTCAAAAAACAGAAATTCGAGACAATCGAGTTCAACTGAGACACGTTTGCCTAAGAGACGTAGCGCGCTATAAAGACCTATAACCTTGGTTCTATAACTCCAATCGCACTGAAATTTTTGGAGTATGTTTTAAAGGTATACATTTTGAAAATATGACATAAAAAATGTAAAGTTGATAAAACCATTATATTATACATTGTCAAACATTTTGTTAGAATCAAAATTATTCAATCAAAATTAATAGCCATATTTTATTTGCGATATTGCAATTGTACAATCCATTAAATTCTTGTATACAGTTGATCTCCTTTTTGCACGGTTAACTGGGACAGTAAATCACTCGTGTAAAAAAAACCGTGCAAAAAAAATCAAATTTTTATATAAAACTCACTATTGGGACCAATTTAAGAAAAAATCGTGCAAAAAATAGAAAACGTGTAAAAAAGATCTAATTTTACATGAAATTCTATCTATTCGTACAGTGAAAATTTTCACTGTTGTTGTTGTTATAGACTTTTCTGGTATTATATGTATGTACATATTACTGTTAGAAGGAACAAACAACAACTATTCTGGGAATGGTAAAAAAAAATAATAATTTTCAAAGTTCCGTCATTAATCGCTGTGTCTTCTTTTTTCTTACTTCTTCATACAGCTTCATTTATTTGTTTACGTATTGAAATTGTTGCAACCTTTTCACTGGCTTTCGAATCTAAAATTTGTATTTTTTAGTTTAAACCTAATTTAGAATTTATTAAATTTTGAATTGGAATTTTGATTTTATTGCAAAAAAGTATGCAATTAAAATAAAAAAATACGTGTAAAAAAAATATAACCGTGTAAAAATGGTAACTGGAAAGTGTTCAAAAACACCGTGTAAAAAAAACCGTGCAAAAAAAACCGTGTAAAAAGGAGATCAACTGTATTTTTTTTATTATCTCAAAAATATATACTTCAATGATTATTTTATACTAACATTAATTATTATTTTATATATAAGAGATTATAATTCAAGCATATACTTGAAACCTGATTTTTGCTATTATATTTGAATTTATTGATAATTAAATTGAATATGCATAAAAAAATATCAATATTGTTAAGTGTTAAAAGCCGTCGATTAGGTGAATGTATTAAGTGAATATCTACTTATCTACTGGTTATAGGTTTAAAATGCGATTGAGAAAAAAGTTATTGATATTGAATGAGATAAATGTACCTTAAAAGCAATATATAAAATCTATGGGAAAACTGAATGACGGGTTTGGGTATATATAGGTGGGATAAAATTCCGAAATTAAAACAAAAATTTATTATAAGTCTAGTTAAAATTGTTTGTTATAAAATATCATCGGAGTCAATTATTACCCTTTTTTCGAGATTAATATGCCTTATACATCAAATAGTTGTACGATCCATCATTCAGTTCTGATGTGACTGATTACATCAATACCATCAACCCAAATACCTATTTATTAAATGACATTAAGGAACATGTGTACTCAAAATTATTGTTTCGAAATTTCTCAATGGGAATAGGAATTCTTCTAAAATTGGACAGTATAGTATAGTATATATGATTCTTTTTCAACAAACAGTGTTAAATTCTTTATCGTTAGACCTTAAATATTTAAATATATTCATATTTAGGTCTAAGTGCAGTTTCATCTGACCAATAACTTAGAAGTCTCCTTATTTTAAATAAGGGATTCTTAATAAGTGGATGTCTAGAAATTTAGAAAACATGTAGTTGTTTCAGACTTTTCAAGTTTTCTTTAGGAGTTGTGACCAAATTGGTGTATGTCTCTTTCAGTCAGTTTAAAATCTTACTGAAACTTCTTAAGGGAGAATTAACTGTATATTTTGAAAATAAAATTTAACTTGTGAAAAAAAATCTAAAATATTTTTAATGAAAGACTATTCTATTGAATACAGTTAAAGGAGTCTTATAGCGCATATCCATTTCACATTTCCTAACAATTTATACATTACTCTGAAAAATTGCAAATTTATTAATGTACGCTGATATATGTATAAATAATTATACAATTGCAAATGTATGAATATATACTTTTCAACATTTCACAAATACAAAACTATATAAATACGTATTTATGTATGTATTTACGTAATATATGTATGTACATAAGTAAATGCACAATTGCTGCTGTATGGCTAATTGGATTTCGCATCAACGACCATAATAAAAACAATAACAAGTACAACTTGCGTATAACAACAACAATAAAAGACGCAAAGCAATTGCAATGCAATTTTAATGCAAAATAACAATTTCCACACAACAATAAAAGCAATAGTGACGGCAAATGTACACAACGATGGCACAGGCAACACACACACAAACACAGGCGCACAACAGGCATACAGATGAAGAGGCATGGCCATAAGGCAACATTACAACAGCAACATAACAACGTTTGGTGAAATTTTTATAACATTTCTTTACTTTTATTTCGGTTAATAACAGCAACAGCAGCATTAAACATCGACAGCGACGACGACGACGGCAGCAGAGGCAAGTGGCAAGCGGCAAGCGGCAGCAACACGAAATTGATACTTGGTATGAATACGAAATTAGTTTCACCTTTGCAAAGACAAAAGAGCTCCGGCGAATGAATGCCAATTGGTATGTGGCATGCAGCGTGCGGCATGCAGCATGTGGCATGAGGCATGAGGCAAGTGGCAATCAGTAAACACGAAGTTGTAGACTACACGTTGCATATCGCATAACGCAGACATGCCAACACAATTACAGCGCACACACATATTCATACATGCATACATACATACATATACATATACACATACATAAATAGTATGGCACTTTGCCATTTTGTGCAACTACAATAACTACAACAAGCACAATTACATTAACAATAAGACAACAACCAGCAAGCTTACCGTGGTGAACCTCCATAGGCACTCAGCAGCTCAGGCAGATGAGACTTCCTCACCTCCCTCTCTCTGGCCCACCACCACATCGCAGACTTTATTGGCAACTCATGGAATATTTAACCAATGCCGTTGCTCCCACAACAACATACCTTAGCTTTGCCTCAGTTTCGTAAATCTTCACAAGCTTCATTGTTCTACCACCCCTCTTCCTCCCTCTCTCTCACCACCGGCAGCAAGTTCACATGTTTCAGTTCGGCAGAGTGTCAATCTTGTTAAAAGTACTCTGTCTTCTGCGGTAAAGTTTGCGGTGCTGATGACTTCGCTTTTGGGTATTCATTCGGCTGACAATTTCCTCTAAGTGCAGACGAGCGTTTCTCCACCGAATGGAGTTGGACTTTCATTTTCTATGCATTTTTATTTCTGTCACATGACCATAAATGTAAATGTGCTCACAAAAATAGATGCGATGCCAATCAGTTTGTGGAACTATGAAGTCAAATGCTCTAGACTGCTTCCATAGTCTTCAGAACGCTGCAAATCCTTTGTGGTCGATTTTCGGTTAAGTTATGTGATAAAATCTCTTCAAAATACGAACAATGAAGAAGACACTTCTTATTTTTTTATACGCTCGCAACATGTTGTACAGAGAGTATAATAGTATACTGATATACTAAAAATGAAATGAACCAAATGTTTAGGAGATTTTATCCAATTCTGACTGCAAATCACCTTACATCTTAAATAAGTCGTTCACTCAATGAAAATCATTCGTTTCGTTAAGAGTGAAATCTTAAACATATTCTCTGAAAATTTGAAGTTGATCCGATAATTACTTTTGGTGTTATTCGAAAAATAACAAAGAGCGCTCAGGCACTCCAACACACTAGTGTAAAACTTTAAATGCGTTTATCTCAAAACTTTGTTTTAATGAAATTCATACAGCTTTTAGAATACATAATAAACTCATTTTTTTATACTCTCGCAACAAAAATAAAATTGTACATATCTCGCAAACCAATAGAGCTATATAAACCAAACTTTCTGCATATCACTTCCTAATACAGTCCAAAAATGAAAGAAATCTCATAACCACGCCTATCCCTCACATTACAAAAGTTAGGTTGAAAATTACTAAAAGTGGGTTATCTCATTATACGAAAAACGTCAGAAACACTAAATATAAGCAAACATGGCATCCCATGAAAGCTGCACTCATATTTTACAAAATGTAAAATGGGCGTGGCTTATGGGTCAAAATTGACCGATTTCAATGAAACTTGGTTTGTAAAAGTTTCCTTACATCCCAATGATATGTTGTGAAAAATTCTAAAAATAAATAAAGTTAAATAAACTAAATTGGGCCGGGTATAAAATGTTCGGTTACAAGGGTTTGTTTACTTGTTTTAATTTCGATTTTTAAGACCAATTAACTGTTGATTTGACCTTCAGTCAAAGGTCACTGACCTCGAAAAAAATTTAAAAAAATTGTCAACGGAGTCAATGACCTTTGACAGGAGTTTGTTTACATTTTGGGGGGCACGTCTGATCGCGTTTGTTTGGAAGCTTCCGTAATGTCGGATGTGTTTACAATTTGATGGGTTTTGTGTTGTCAGGATTGTTTTACATTTGAAGGACATCTGATGTCAGGATTATTTAGTCTTCTTTCTATTGGAATTTTATCTTTAAAATTTTTAAATGAATAAAATTAGTAAAGTTGTCGTTTATATATAATTCTTAATGCCATTGAATTTTTTATGAAAGATTTCATAGGAATAATTTTGATGTTAAAGCGAAGATACAAAAATTTGAGAATTTTTTCGGGATCCCGAAATTTCGAAATTGGGGTATCCCAAGACTTTTATTGGAATTTTAGCTACAAAAACTTAAAATGGATAAAATTAATAAAGTTTTTATTTCGATTCGAATTTCATAAAATTCGTTGTTTAAGGGAAGATAGGAAATTTTGAATTAAGAGTATAAATTTCGGGATCACGAATTATCGGGATTTTAGTATTCTATGCTTCTATTGGCATTTTAACTAGAGAAACTTAAAATTAATAAAATTAGTAAATTTCATATTTAAATATAATTCTAAATTATATCGGTATTATAATATCCCGATGCTTCTATTAAAATCCTTTTAGATTTCTTCAAAGCCTTTCGCTACAATTCCAAAATATAATTTGGTAAATGCCAAGCATCACAAAACCACTGCACAAAAGTAATTTCTTAGGAAGCTTTTATAGATTTGTTGCCATTTTTATACAAACGTACATTGTGTATGTAAGTATTAACTACAGCGTATCCCACCCTCTGTCCGCCGTCCACCCGGAAGCAATTGTGCGCAATCGTCTGCTCTAACCTCATCGTCGTCGTCGTCGGTTAATGTCTTTCCAATTTCGTATCAAACCAAGTGCCAGCATTAATTATGTATGCATTCGAGAAGGCAATTGCTATGACCGTTATATTTAGTGTTGGTGAGCACGAAATGGGTTGTAAAAACTTTACTAGGCCAACAAAGACGCAATTTATTTATATTTATTGCTGCAATTTTTGGCAAATCTGTGGAAAAGTTGGTTTCCGTGATTTCGTGCGTGTTCGTTTGGCATTCAGGTATTTGCTGTTTGATTAGGTATCATTTTCGGTGTGAAAATTGAAAATGTCAACGTTGATTTCACTGTTATAAATTTTATTTTACGTGATGTATATTTAGTTGATGGCAATATAAGTCATTGGGTGGTGAATATGTGAGTATGTTAGGCAATGTGGTTCACCTTTTTATAGATTAAGATATTTGCTGAAATTATCTGAGAGAAATAAATCGATTCAAATATTTTGGTTTACGAAAATTCAGAAGATATATTTCGTAGAAGTTTGGACGCTTCGAAATTATCCTTTGTACCAAATTTTGTTTTAATAACCTTATTTATGACTTAGTTATAGCTCTTTACAAGGCTAATTTGATTTCTAGAAAAAACTGTTTTACTATATAAAATTTTGGTAATTTTAGAGACAATTCGTTTACATTTTGTCAAAATATTTTGCTATCAATTTTTTGATTTTTGGCCTATTGGGGGAACCACTGTGCATTGTGATGCCGGAATCGACGGAAAATTCATGTCTAGACTTCAACCTTTACTTTTCAGGTGATGTATATTAGTCTAAACAATAGTAACAAGAGGGTCAGATTGGGGTTCCGTTCGATACGGTTACATTAATATATATGTATAGTTTCCTGAGCTTTATCCCTTACATATCGGCAAGGCAATGTTAAAATACTAAGATTTTTCGAAAAACTTTTGTCGAAGAGCTTTTAGCTTCATCGTGGATTTCATACATTTATCTAATTGGACGCTCTTGGTATAACCATTTACCTTAAAGGAGTTAAAGGAGAATAAGAAGCGAAGGAAATGACACAATTTTAATGATTTCTTATCAAACATAACTACAAATTGTTGCTAAGCTTTACAATCAGCTGCAAGAAGCTATTATATATAACTCACGTGGCGTGCTGGGACTTGTGACTGCAGTGCTTGGCGGCCATTTTGAAAAACTTCACGCTACACTAACACAATTCAATTCCACATATTTTTAATGCAACTGCAAAGCAATTGTTGTTGCAGAATTATTACAGCTTGACGAAACAACGTACAAAGCGAAGAAGAAGAAGAAATCATGAAAGAGCAAAATTCGTTTTGAATAGTTGTAGAAGAAATAAGACAGAAAGGCAAAAGAGAGAAACAAACGTTTTGAGAATTTGCGGTGAGTGTCAACATCGGAATTCCCCTTCGTCGAAAATGAAATGTCGTTGCTGCAATTGTCGTCTTTGTTGCAGTGGGCAAAAAAAGCAACAACAACCAGCAAAGACAACAAATGCAATTGTCAAGTTGGTGGGTAGTTACATACATATATGCCGTTGGTGGTGGTGGCAGCGGGCCAACATCAGTGTGGGTGTGCGTGGTGGCATAAGGGAGCTTATGGCTGGTCCGTAGTACAAAAAACGAAAAAACTAAACAACAGCATGAAGCTGGTAAATCTCTTAGGAAAAATTGTGGCAGCTAGAAATCTGCAATGCCTTGTGTTACTTACATTAATGAGCAGGCAAGTGGAATTTTTTATTACTGTTACATAACTGCATAAGCGAAATACTGTTCAAATTAATCATTCAGTCACTGAAGTAGCCTTTACAAATATTTCAATCTGTTTTTTGCCATTTTTTGTAATTTTTTTTAATTTTTTCTGAATTTTAATTGGTACGAAAAATGTGAAAACGTCTAAAGATATATATATTTGCGAATATCATTATAAACAGATTCATTTATTATTTTTTAAGCGCTTGTTGAGGAGCTTCTAAATCATAGAAAAAATGGAAAATATGAAAAATGGTGTTGGTATTTGACAAGCTGACTGCATTAGAAGAAGAGCTCAAGTGAAATTAATATTTTCCTGATGTTGCAGAGAATATAGTACATGTCTATTACATACATATTTTTTATTTCCTTAAATTAATAAAAAAAATATAATTTTGACTGATAAATGATTTTACTGTTTCTGCAAAACAATATCGTGTAAAAGCCTTGAAGTAATTAGTCATCATAATATTTAAATTTTCCAAAGTAATGTTATCACTGTTCAAATGTATAAAGCATCCAATCTGATAATTCCCAATCGGATAAAAATTCGAAAGGCCGTAGTCCATGATTATGAACAAGTAAGGAAGTGCTAAGTTCGGGTGCAAAAATGTTCGCTTTATTTCATTAAAATATCACAGATACTGTCAATCGAAATTTCCAAGATAAGCATATATAGATTAGGGGAGTATAATACCAAACCGATTGTATCCATTTTTAGCACTAGAATACATTTAATTTCATGCAATTGTCAAATTGAAAAAATTGATCAGAATAACGTAACTCATCGTATATCTACGGATTAAACTAATTCCTAGACCGATTTCATTTATTTTCTGCGTTAAAATATAGTGTTTTCAAGATTATATAATCGCTACATTTTGCTAAGATATATTACATTTTCCCCGATATTTACAATGTATGATTAGCCATAAGAGCGAAGGTCTTTATATTAGGTCGGCAAATATCTTCCGCCTTTTTGTCTATTGTATAAAGCGCTACAGAGCTCGTATCTGGCAATACTATACATCTTTGAAAGGTCTTGACATAACTTACAAAACGACGCTATGCTTGGTTTAGATATTGCGTTCAACAGTTATAGACGTGTAAACATGGAGTTCACTAACGCCGAAATTCGCGCTATTTTAAAGTTTGCCTTCGTTAAAGGCAAATCCGCTAGAGAAACATTCCGTGATATTAATAGTGTTTTGGGGGATGGTACTCTATCACTCCGAACTACGGAGGAATGCTTTCGACGATTCAGAGCGGGTGGTGACTGGCGACGAAAAATGGATCACATAGGACAATAGCAAGCGAAAACCGTCGTGGTAAATGCCAGTGAACAGTGGCCAAACCGGGATTGACGGCCAGGAAGGTTTTGCTGTGTGTGTGGTGGGATTGATTGATTGGATGATTCCTTTCATCCACTATGAGCTGCTCCCATATGGCCAGACGCTTAATTCTACCATCTACTGCGAACAACTGGACCGCTTGAAGCAGGCGATCGATCAGAAGCGTCCAGTATTGGCCAACAGGAAGGGTGTAGTGTTCCACCAGGACAACGCCAGACCACACACTTCGTTGATGACTCGTCAGAAACTACGGGAGCTCAGATGGGAGGTTTTATCGCATCCACTATATAGCCCGGTGCTGTAAAGTTGAACTCAAAAGCGACTTGTGAAAAATGGCTGTCCGAGTTCTTCGCAAATAAGTAGGGGAGCTTCTACGCGGAGGGTATTATCAAGTTGCCGTCTAGATGGAAACAGATTATCGAACGAAACGGCACATTTTTGAACTAAGTCCGATCACTGTAAGACATTTTATAAAGCATTGAATAAACAGCAAAAAAGCGGAAGGCCAACCTAATATTTCGTATATGAGAACCAGGCGAATTAAAGAACCGGTTTTATCCAGTTTTAGGACCGGGGCTAGGGAAAGATTCCATTAATATACATATCTTACAGATTGACTGATTTTCGTTCGAAGTCAGTCATATGCAATGAGGTGTTCATATTCGGTATATATAAGGGGTTAAAAAGTTATGGTCTGATTTCGATTTTTGAATGAGAGATGCACACCAATATCTTCATTGGTATTTGCGTTTTATATTGTAAAGTAAAAAAATCAAAGGGAAATTAATATTGGTCAAGTATGTTCTTCAATATAGAGATACACACAGAAGTGGGAGGGGTTACATCCACATCACATGCAGCGCTGCCTTACTATCAGTACAATCCGTATTACAGTAACATCTTGAGCTTCTGGCGGTTTTCTTTAACGAGTTAAGGCATTATTAATAGTTGTCCACATAACCATTGTATAGAAGTGGGGAAATAATAGCATATTTGTTTGGAAATGAAAAAATATTATTAGTGATAAACATTGTTATAAATATTTGATACGATATTATAATTCAACTTAACGTTCGTTGAAATCTAGTTTAAACTCAATTTTAGACAAATTAGTTCCTTAAGCATCACTTGCTCACATTTAACGACAAATTGCCTGCTAGACGATTTCTTTCACTTCCCTGGCGCCAAAGCTATTATTCATCCTTTCACTTCTTGCGCCAAGAAACATGCATTAAAACAAGTGTAAAATTTTTTTGTTGTTGCTTTATCAACAAAATTCGTTTGGTTGCTCTTATCTGATATTGTATCTCAATCTTAATGTATTTGAGCAAAATTAATGTGATCCATATTGGGACTCATGCATATTCGAAAGATTCGAAAATAAAAGCTGATTTCGCCTTTTGTTTTAGCTCTTAAACATGTTAATGAATTGATTTTAAAAATTATCGCAATTTAATTAGCATTTAAAATACAAATTAACACACTCAGCGACAACAACAACAAAGGCGCGTAAAACAAAAAAACAAAAACAAAAAAACACTAATGTTGTTGTATTGATATTAAAAACAATAAACTTAAAAATGACAACGACAAGCATAATATTAAAAAGCTTTTAAAGACCGCTAATACGCGGAATGTGTGTAGTCATAATAATAACGCTTTTGGTTTTATTGAACAGCAACAGGTATAGTTTTATATACATGGATTATATATGTGTATTTATAGAGATGCATATGTATATATAACAAAAGTAGGGTGATTATTTTTAAGTTTGTTAGTTGAAGTGTGAGGCACAATAAAGTAGTTTGAAAACATTTCTTCAGTACAAATCAAATGTTTCCTTGATCACTCAGAACACATCAAGTCCGGTCAACTAATTGGAAGGCCCTTAAAAATTTTAAAATTTTCGACCATTATTTGAAGTTGTTTTCTTAAAGGTAGTCAGAGAGACGTAAACGTATAACATGTTTCGAATATAACATGGTTCGGGAAAACCGGGGTACATTGTCTATAAGCGCTGGTACTGCTTAACGCGGAGTCTCTTGGTATTCTTAATGAAATTAAGGGGATTATAAGTCAAGACTTTGAGAGGTTGATTCTGGGAACATACGATTTTTTAGAAGTACAACTATTAACAACTCGAGATACACACATACATAGACCAACAAATCATTCAGTACTTTAGGTTTCAGTACTTTTGACTTAATAATATTTTAGAAAACGCAATACCTCAACATTATGTGTAGTATGTTCAAAAAATAGCGGGAATTGTAAAATTTAAAATTTCACGGGTTTGGAGAGTCCAAATAAATGATGAAATGTTCGGCTGTATTCTTTGCGTACTTTGGATAAACGTTTTTTTTTGTGAACTCGTTGCCTGTTCTTGAATTTTTGGCCAAAAACAATACTCTAACGACGCCCTAGCCTCCATATTCGCCAGATATGACTCGGTGTGACTTTTTCTATTTCCAAAAATATAGAGAACCTTAAAGTAGCGTCGTTTTACAAGCATATAATAAATCGCTGAGAGTCTAAAAATCGAGTTGCAAAAGTGTTTCGGAAGAAGCGCTGTCATAAGTGCATAATACCGAATGGGGACTATTTTGAAGCCGACAATATTAATATAGACGAATGAATAAATATATTTTTTTATTTAAACGAAAATTCCCGTTATTTTTTGAACACATCTCGAATATCTACTATTTTTTTAATTGGCACTTTTCTAAGTATTTGCAGTAATGATCGTTCAGTCGACTGGCCTGTTTGACATTATCGTCATGTTCAGAAAATTATAATACTGAGCTTAGACTATGTTTACGTCGGAGACCTGTAGGAAGAAATATTTCGAAAAAAAAATAATGATATTCGTTATTCGAATAAGCCCTACGAAAAGACTTACTATGGATATAACGAATAATTGATGATTGGTCAATATCGAACAATAACCCTAATATTTGA
Organism: Zeugodacus tau; assembly: GCA_031772095.1. Classification (NCBI taxonomy): domain Eukaryota; kingdom Metazoa; phylum Arthropoda; class Insecta; order Diptera; family Tephritidae; genus Zeugodacus; species Zeugodacus tau. The sequence continues at coordinate 83,361,397 of CM062649.1, forward strand.
AGAAAGTTTATAAATAACAACAACAAGGTTTGTACATAAAAATTATTCAGATTAATTAAAAAAAACTCGCGCTAATTGATTGAATCACTGCTATAAAAATTTAAGCACTACAAAAGCAAAAGAAATGAAGTCAAGTAAACCGAAAAAGGTAAAGATATGCGAAGACAAAGGTAGGAAAATTGTCGCCAAAACGCTCAGCGCAAGACGAAGAGCAACACAGATGATAAGCAAATTGACGGTAATCCGCCGTAACAAATATGAGTCATACAGGTGCCGGGCAGCAGGATATATGGGTATTCAACGCTTAAGTAAAGTACGTAGTTGAAGATGAATGCGCTGAGTTGCAGCGGGCGATAACATAGCGGATGTGCTTATGGAAGGGTATGGCAATTAAACCCTTGTGGCTGTTGTTACTTACTTAAAAGTGACTCGCAATACACAACGTACAAATAAGTGAAATAGTTTGCTGACACTTTGCCACACGCCACAAATTAAGTGATTAAGCAGGCTTTACCTCTGTATATATATGTACTTAAATATATGTATGTTTGTATGTATGTATTCATGTTTATATGTATTTATGTTGGATCGCAAGCGTTGTTGAGCGTTTCAATCTTGCGCACTTTTAATTACTCGCTGAAGGTGTCATTTTATAGCCTCATTTCTATTTTCGAACGCTTAGCGCAAATGAGTGTGTGTCTCTAATCTACGCTCATTATCTGGATCGATTTGCATTTAAGAGCCGAAGCTGGCTTTGTGAAAAAATACACGTCTAAATATATATACAAAAAGATGTGTTCATGTCTGGTGCAAAGCACCATCAGCATCATCATCAACTAACTGGCTAAACATCTCGTTAACTCTACGAGCACCGCCAAACGGTTTTGCCGACAACGACAAGCGAGTTAGCGTACGTTTAATGGCCTAACCGGTTAGCCATATTTTTTCGAACATTTCGACGGTTTTACGATCTGCACTTTTATGGCTATTAGATGTTTCAATTTAACCGACTTTGCAATCAAAATACGCACATACATACACCATATATATATTGGTATAGGTATATATATAGTATCGACATCTGTAAATGTTGTCAATTTTTTTGTATTTTGGTCATTTCCACTTTTTCAAATCGTACACTTAATTATTTTATTGCGTTTATTTTATGATCACAATTTATTAAAGCTTTTGATTTCGAAACATTTTTCAAAAACTTTTTACGACTTTCATAACTCACAATTGTTGCGACATAAAGTGTCATTTAAATGTAGTAAATGTTTGTCATTAGGCATATGATTTGCATTTACGAGTCTAAAATCTTGGTTAAAATCGTGAGGCAGGTTCTATTTATGTGTGTATGTATGTATGTATCTATGATTTGAAATTAGTATTTTTTTTTTAATTTCTTGAACCCTAGTTAGTGAAATACATGAAACCATTGAGTATATTTATGAAAGTTTCAGAAAAGTCCATTAGTAGCCTTCGTAGCTGTCTTCGATTCGCCAGCCTTTGGAGAGTAGTTGTAGATAAATATATATATTTGGCGTAGGAACCGCTTTAAGCGATTATAGTCGAATCCACCAGAGCGCGCCACTCGAAGAGATTAGTGAATAGAACAATTTACATCAGTTGTTCAGACAAACTGGAAGTGCTTGCCTTGCTCTGATGCATGCGCAGTTATGTTGTGATACTTTTTTGGTAGAGAAATACTTTAACCCACACAAGAAAGCATTTTGGTTACTCCTTACTTTCGAGCCGCGTCCACAACTTATCTTTTATTTAAATATTAAAATTTGTTTCAAGAAAAATTAATTTAAAAATATTTTTTGACAATAATTTGGCTTTTGGACCATTCAAAACAGGTTAGGTTAGGTTAGTAGGCAAATCACTGCATATGCAGGAAGATCTCTCTTGGACAGTTTTGAGTGCAGTGCTTTGTGATACCAATAAACTCCTAATAGATTAAAAGACCCTTATGCTTTGTAAAAAAGCTTGGAATCTATTACCAACTCCTTAAGTCGCCTAATTTCAATTTTAGCAAATTTGCTTGGTTCGCCAAAGGTGAGCCTTCCAAGGTGTTTCAACCTCAGTCTGGCAAAACCTGAACATTGGTGGAGGAAATGCTTAGATAATGCCACCTCGCATTCAAAACAATGAAACTGGTCTAAAATCTGTTACACAAAACTTGGTAGCATTGAAGACAGCGGTTATACCACAATAAAGAGGTATCCGCATACTCTCTTGTGCCGAATTCAAATCGATAATTTTGTTGCTGTTCTTTTCATGTAAATTTCTGACAAGAGAGCAGCGCGTAAAGTTAGTGAGCAAACAATTGGCGAATCGAAGATAACTGGTATAAAAAGTATATAAAAAATTATAGAAAATTAAACTATAAGACAAAGGCGTGCTCTTGAAATGAATAAAAAAACAATTAATAAGATCATAGCCCAAATATAGTTCTTACTCCCTTAATTAGATAAGAATATATGACATTTGACCTTGATACCAAATTTATTTAAACGGGTAGTTCAAAATGCTTTTTCGTTTTCTTAACCATGAACAGGTTTATTTACGTATCATTAGTTCTAACAGTTAGAAAATAAAATTTTCAAAAACTAAACAAAAAATTTTTTTTTTATTTTTTTACAATTTTTTTCTTAAAAAAATTTTTTTTTCTTTTTTTTGTAATATTTTTTGAAGAAGTCCATTAGCCATAAATTAATCAAAAATTATACAAACAAATCAAAATATGTATATTTGCCACAGCAGGTAAGTAGCACTTACACCCACCACAGGCAACCTCTCTCGTCTATTTGATACGAATTTTATATTGTGGCAAAAAGTCTGATTAATTGCTGTTCGCAATCTTAAGCCAAATTGTCGCTGGAAAGCAATTAAGCCGGGCAGACTGAAATATGAGGCGAAAAGAAGAGTAGTGGCAACGCACTTCAATTCACTACACTTCACACATACCTATGTAAGTAAGTGTGTGTGTGAGTTGTCTGATTATATTTGCAACAGTCGAGCATGTGGCAGCAGCTGAGTGTGGGTGGGGTGCCACAACACAGGACACGCGACAATTTAACACCAAAACACTTTGTTGTTGACAATTTTTTTTTGGTTTCGTTTTTGTGGAAGGCAGAAGCGACAGCGTGACAAATAAGTATGAGTATGTACATATGTATGAGTGTCTATATGTTTGTGGGTCCATCAGTAGTTAATACGAGTTTGTTTTCGATCAGTGTCGTATAATTTCGCTTCCTTTGTTATCTCCTTGGCGTTTCAACATTTTCAGCTTAATATATAAATTTATGAAAGTGTGAATGTGCTAGAGACATACAGAGATGTATAAATACACATGGGTGTGTGTGTGTTTGATGGCATGTCTTTTAAGCAACTACAAAACTACTTGAATATTACCCTTCAATCGCTCTCGCGAGGAACGTGGTCATTTAACGGCGCCCAAATAAAAACCTTTTAAGATAAGCACAGTTCACTGCGTAGCGTTGTGGCTTAGACTGCCGGTGCTGAGTGAGAGGCAGCCAAGTGAATAAGCCAAGAACAATCGAACTGACCAAGCCAAGCAGAACTGGCCAGTTGGTGATCGGTACAAAGTGCATCCAATCAAAATGTTAATGACATTCACTCCAGATTATCAGCAGAAGTCTGACGCGACGCCGCTGGTTTGTATTTGCAACGGATGCAGCACGCTAGCTTGTGAGCAAATGTATGAATGTATGTATGTATATATGTATATGTGAGTGTGTGTGTGGCAAGTGTGTGATATGTGCTGCGGCTGCGCGACGTATTGGCTCCACTTCATAAATATGAGGTTTTCTGAATGTGTAAATTTGTATGGTTGGCGAGGATTTTTGTTATTTATATATATGTATGTATGTGTTTCGCCTGCTCGTCCTTTGTAGCGTAGTTGGAGCTTTCTGGGCTCACAAAAATACATAGATACATACATATCTACATTAGGGTGGCCCTTATTTTCCAAAGTATTCCGATTCTCGATCGCACCCCCTAGAAATATGCGAATAGCCCAAAAACTAGTATATACAAAATTTTGGGTCATTCAAAAAAGGTTTAGAGGTTGCGCAAGGAGCTTGAAATCCTGAAAAATTAAGAATTTTTGCCATTTTTATGTCTCCATATTTCAAAGCCACACTATCTGGTTTCCATTCCGTAATAAGATCTGCATTTTATTACCTTTCCAAAATTACCACAATCTTAAAAATCGGTCGATTGATGATAGAGTTACAGAAATACAAATATGAAAGTAAATTTAATGTGGTGCATTCTCAAGCGTCGCATGCTGGTGATATACCGTTATAACGGTTCTAATGTTATTCTTATTATCTTATTACGGTATGGAAAACCAGTAAGGGATAGTGTGACTTTGAAATATGGAAGTCTGAGACATAAAAATGGCAAAAATTCTTATTTTTTTCAGGATTTCAAGTTCCTTGCGCAACCTCTAAACCTTTTTTGATTGACCCAAAATTTTGTATATACTAGTTTTTGGGCTATTCGCATATTTCTAGGGGGTGCGATCGAGAATCCAGAAACTTTTTTTATCCTCCATACAACTAAGGGCCACCCTAATCTACATACAATACCTGAGAATATGAGTAACTCTGATGCTGTTGTTATTGTTATTGCTGTTGTTTGGCTGTCATCGTTCAGTCCAGTCGCCTGGTGTTACCGACGACTTGTCATTTCCATTACGGCTGATGTCGTTTTAGCATTTAACAAATAGTTGAGACATTTACATGGTCCGATAAGCGAGAGTGCGAGCGCCAGTCTCAACAGCTGCCAAACACACAGACACACATACACATGGAAGCTCGCTTTCGCGAATACTCGTCGCAACATTCATTGCAGTTATGTCTGTTGGTATGTGTCTTTGTGCCGCTTGTCTGCAGGCCCGGCTTGGAGGCAGAGTTCGGGTTAATGTGTTTATTTGCAATTTGTAGGGTGTTTGCGCAATTATTTATGCGGCTTTTAAGTGAAGCGTTCGCGCGCATTGCTGCCAATTGTCGGACTGAAAGAGTGATATATTCCATCATTCGATGAGATGTAGGTAGATGTTGGCGAGGTGTACTGCAAGTTGAGTAGTTGACATTGCGAAAAGGGAGAAAAGAAGAATAATATTTATTTATCAATACAAATGGAATAAACAAGAACTATTGACGGTATGTATGTACATGATGGTGGTTCTTATGAAATGATATGATTTAGTGGTATTCAAACCACCTTTAAAGGTTTGTTATATAAATTGTCGGAGATCGGAATTTCGTCTTTATAGTTGATAAGAACAATAATTGATTTAAACAAAATTTTAGTCGCATCCATTCGAAATCAAGTCCTATACTAGTCGTCTTCGATTTGCCATTTCTTTGCTCACCGTTTTATGAACAGCGCTGTCTTCTTATAAAGAGGTCCACTTGAAAGCTAGAACAAAGCAAGTTAGTTGAATTCAATACAAGCGAGTATACGGATTTCTTCTTAAATAGGCAAAACGCTGCTATGTTTTAATTCACATATTTTAAACCACTTTTACCATTGTGAATGGCTCATATGACAAAATTTAAAAAATTTGGACTTAAACAAAATGTAATTTTAAAGAAAACGTAAGACATGGACCATACTCACAATCATGGTTTTACTAAAATCTAATTTGGTGCGGAAATAAATATTGTTTCAGGGAATAGTGAAGCGCCAAAAATTGCGCATACTTCAGGGAAAGAAAACCGTCTACATTCTTGGTCAGTTATAAATTCGGTCTTAATCCGGCATATAGTCATTAAAGAAAAAGTGTCCATACGAGCTGTGTTAAAAAATAATGGGAATTTTGACATTTCAAATTGTTTATTTTTTAGTTTTTATTATGTTAATATACATGCCCCTCAAGTAATTTCCAGATTTACTTTGTTTGTAGCAGCCGCTAAGGTTAGACGTGTTTTTATATTTTATGGTCTTCCCGATTTTAATTTTTATTTATTCAACCGACATGGTTCAAACGAAAATTCCCGTTATTTTTTTAACACATGTTTATTGTATATTGATCTATCATAACTTTAATTGCTGCTGGGATTTTAGCGATTAAAATCATGTAAATTAAAAAAAAGAAAAAAAATATAGCTTTGAAGGTCCTTCCTTCCAAACGTCGATATATGAAAATAAATAAAACAATCCACTTCTCTGATATTCAGAATGTTAATTGTCATACTAAGTTATCAACATACTTGAGGTTGGTTTTGGTTTTAATATTCTTTTACAGCCCTTTTCTAAAAATTAATAATTCATGATCAACAGAGGATACCAATCCCACACTTTTTATATGTTTCAACTGTGAAAAATAACAAGAAATGCGATCACCGAATATGCAAGAGAACACCAACAGTCACCTTTTGGAACCATGTATATTATAAAATTAATATGATATTTGTAAAGCGTCGGGTAGAAAAAGCTTTAACATTTCCAAAAAAAAAAAACAATGAAATAGCGCTTGTGGATATTTCCCTCATTTATCAAATGATTTCCAAAGCTTGTAAAACGCCTATTTCTTAAATCACTACATTAATGTTTCGTATAATCAGTAATTAGCATGCCTACGCACAAAATTTATTAAACAATTTATCAAATCGCCACTTAATACTTAATGTACTACAACAACAAGCATGAAAACTTTTATTACTGTTATTACTGTTATTACAGTTACATGTGTAAATGTTGCTATGAATATGAATTTCGTGTTTGGCTTACACTCCGCTCACTCGACGGCCATCTTTCAACTTTCCCACAACAAAGGCTCCATTTAATGTCTGTTGGTCTGTTGGTTGGTCCGAAGCTTCAGAGACTGGCATGAAAATGTATGACTTTGACAGGCCAACAAGATAATATGACAGCACTCAAGTCACCATTGGCAGCAGTTCGCAGCAACGGCTCACAGTGGTGCCAAAGCGGAAAAAAAGGATTTTTTTTATCATTCCAAATTTGTACCATCTTTTCAATTTAAGCTAAGAACTAATCAAATAACATTATCCGAATACTTGGGCTTGATATATTCAATGGTTTTTTGTTGGGAGAGCTTCAAAGTCCAACAAAGTATCAACGCAAAGTTACTCAGAAAAATGTGATGAATATTGCAAAGGTTAAAACTCAAAAGTTAACCATAAAATATCAATTGTAAAGTTTTTATTTATTAAAACCAATGTTATAGATGTGATTTACATCATCAAATGTATACTTTCTTTTTCAAGATTTTTTTTTATATGATGTTTTTTCATGGTCCAAAAAAATCATATATTTCACAACTTTAACAGAATATAACTATTGTGCGCAGGAACGCGCAGGTTAGCCACTTACACAAAATAAACTTTAAAATCTCCTTAATCGATAGAAAAAAAAATCAGCTGCAATTAGCTGCCAATTCATGAGTAATTAGCATTTTAATCTACTGCAACTGCAACTGCATTGTTTGTTTGCTTGATAACGAATCAATTTTTTTGATTGTTCGGTTTGTTGCTTTGTTGTTATTTTTTGGAGTTGTCTCTCGTTATATAACAACAACAAAATACTAGTTTAGATGCATTATATTATTTAAACTAATTACACAGTACAACAGCTAATCTGGGGGGTGAGAAATTCCAAGTCAGGGTGATGGTACTAGGTTAGTATAGTAAAACCCTCAAAGTGTTTGGCGTTCGTATGTGTCGTATGTGATACCGAGAGAAGTGCAAACGGGTGAAAAAAAATTAACAAAACACGAAATTTTGAAATGGCAAAAGAAATAAAATATTGTGATATTGCAGAAATTTATATTGACTGCAATAATGATGAAAATTTACTCATAGAAATCATATCAAAAAATTATAGTGATTTATCAAGCAATGATTTAGAAGTGTTTAAAAAATTTATCAACAAAACTTTTATCCCGCGTTTTAAACAAAAATGGCAAAAGTCAAGTCAAATGGTTGTCAAACATTTATACATTATCTCGTAATTCTTTGGAATATTCTGATCCATGTTGCTCCAATGCAGCAACGCGTGGTCGTCCAATTAAATGTTTTGAAGATTCTTCTTCACAATCAAAAAGAATGAAGATCCAACAACTATGCATTACCACTTCAGCTGATATTACATCAGCTGCGAAAAAAATAGAAAAAAATGAACAAATGAAATTTACTCCAGAGAAAGCTCTTAGTCTTATACTTGATGCTTCGTTATCCAAACATCAATATGAAATATTGCGAAATAGTGCTAAGGAAATTAATTGTGATATTTTTCCACCATGGTATTTTTTGTGGATATTAGCAGTTGTCAATTTTTGTGTTTTTGATGTTTGCCTTTGCGTAAAAAATTACTTGTTGAATAAATAATTAATAATATATGATCATTTTTGAATATTTATTAGTTATGTTATATGGGAGGTGGGCGTAGTTGTGGGCGGATTTTAACAATTTTTTTTATTTCATCTAATTTGGCAATATGAGAGATGTGTGCCAAATTTCAAAGCCCTACCTCGATTCCTTCTATTTTTTGCCGCGGCTTGTATGAAGCGGCACCACTGTGCGGCTGGGCGACGACAGCACGCACCAGCAACAACAATAACAACTCGCAACAAGAGCAGACAACTTGAAATTTGAATGTGTCGAAAACGTGATGATTTCAGCGCCCCCTAGAGTAAAAGAGGTGCCAGCCAACGTCTAGATTCTAGAAATTAGTGAATGGATTGTTGTTTTTTCTTCATTAACTGCGCCGTCATTAACAGGCAGACAGTTAAGACAACGGAAAGTGGTATAAACGGGCACGCACACACGCTTACATATATGAGTTGGGGTATGTGCGTGTGTTTGTTGTCAACAACTTTTGTGGCATAACCGGATGTGAGCATTCGACAAGGCCCATTAACTAAAATTATTTGTCTATGAAAGCAAGAATAATGAAAAAACAGAAAGAGACAAATTGCTTTATGTTAAGAAATTATCTTATGTGCTCATATATTATTCGTAGTATATTTCATAAAAGTGTGAAAATGTTTGTTGCTTTTTATTGACTAATCGGCCGATTGAAGATACCATTCATTTGTTTATAATTGCTTTCGAATTTTTAAAACACATTTACATACATACATGTGTATTTGTGTGCCGCCAGTTGACCATTTATAAAATGTCACTAATGGCATTGATTGGAAATCGCCTGAATGAAGAGCCATTAACTTAATATTCTGCAGCATTTATAATTTCGAGTTTTTTATTGAATTTCAGATGATGATTTATTCAAAGCATTTAGCTTATAATGTCCATTCGAAGGGTTTTATGGGCACATATGATGAAGTATGTCTTTTATGTTGGTTTTCAACAAGAGAACAACATCGATTGTTATTTAGAGTTAATAGATTTTTACAAAACAATTAGGAAAAAGGAACAAAAGGAGGCTCTGAATCTACCAGATAGAAAGGCGCTGATAATAAGGTAATGTTCCCTTGAGAAACCGCCTATGACTACTGATAAATATTTTCGGAACCATACTATATTTCAAATATAATAAAGATTAGTTGAGATCAGCTCAGAAATTTAAATATTACATAATTTTAAACCCCTTTTTATCACATCGATCCCAATTAGAAAAGTAATCACATACTTTCCTATAAAAGGAATCTGAAAGTGGTTAATGAATTGAACAGTCTGATTGGTGAATTGCGAAATCTTGCTTATCTTGTACTCTACGTTTTCCATCCTCAAAAGGACTGACGAAAATGTACTGATATTCCTTCTCAGATTGTTTAATAAGAACAATGACTTCTGGTGTGGTAGTAGTTAAAAATGGATAGAATCAAGACATGCTCCCCATATGAATCGAAACCCCAATATGCGTCTTGTTGCTAAAGAACGTGAATAAGACAAAACAAATTCTTGGGAAGGTGGAATGTTTGAAAGCTTAAAAGTACAAAAGATCCATATTAAACATATGGAGAGTTTGTTTCAGTCTTCAAATTGTATATAGAAACACTCTCTCTCCAATAAGTTTTATCGCGAGCTGAGAAGACAACTAAGTTTAATATTATGTCCGTTCTAATAAATGCGTCTAAACTAAAGAGACTTTCCCAGGTTGATTTTCCTATGGGTATTTTAGATACGACAGTCATAACTTCGAAGTTGTAGATAATTTCGTATACCTTGGAACCAGCATCAACAATGCTAGCCTAGAATTCCATCACGGCAAGAGTGATGCCAATAGGTGCTACTTTAGAGTTTCAGTAGGCAACTGAAAAGTAAAGTCCTTTCTCGACGATCAAAGACAAAGAACATTGGCGACGGCCACAACAGAGGAAGAGGACGTCCTTGACTCCGTTGGAAAGAACATGTGGAGAAGAGCCAGTAAAGAAAAAGAAAGCATAGAGACACTAAAATCCGATGAGACCAGAGTCTTTTAGAAAGAAATTCGACAAAAGTTTTATTATACTCTCGCAACAAATGTTGCTAAAGAGAGTATTATAGTTTTGTTCACATAACGGTTGTTTGTAACACCCAAAACTAAACGAGTTAGATATAGGGTTATATATACCAAAGTGATCAGGGTGAAGAGTGGAGTTCAAATCCGAATGTCTGTCTGTCCGTCCGTCCGTCCGTCCGTCCGTCCGTCTGTGCAAGCTGTAACTTGAGTAAAAATTAAGATATCTTGATGAAACTTGGCACACTTATTTGTTGGCACCATAGGAAGGTTGCTTTCGAAAATGAGCAAAATCGGACCACTGCCACGCCCACAAAATGGCGAAAACCGAAAACACATAAAGTGCCATAACTAAGCCATAAATAAAGCTATGGAAATAAAATTTGGTATGAAGGATCGCACTATGAAGGGGCATATTTGGATGTAATTTTTTTGGGGAAGTGGGCGTGGCCCGCCTACTAAGTTTATTGTACATATCTCGCAAACCAATAGGGCTATATAAACCAAACTTTCTGCAGTCGTTTTTTTAGCCACTTCCTAATGCAGTCCAAAAATGAAAAAAATCGGATCATAACCACGCCCACCTCCCATACAAAAGTTAGGTTGAAAATTACTAAAAGTGGGTTAACTCATTAACGAAAAACGTCAGTAACACCAAATTTTACATAAGAAATGGCAGATGGAAGCTGCACTCAGATTTTTTTACAAAATGGAAAATGGGCGTGGCGTCGCCCACTTATGGGTCAAAAACCATATCTCAGGAACTACTCGATCGATTTCAATTAAACTTGGTTTGTAATAGTTTCTTTACATCCCAATGATATGTTGTGCAAATAGGCCAAATCGCTTCACAACCACGCCTACTTCCTATATACCAGAACTTTGAAGACGATCTGAATCGCTTACTTTACAATATATAAAGTAAGTACTAGTGAAGATATCGGTGCAGAACTTTGCATAAATACTATGTTAATAGTGTGGCAGCCCCATTCTAAAAATCGCCGAAATCGGACCATAGGTTTTTAAGGCCCCATATATCGAACACGAGGACCTCGGTGCTTCTAACCTAATATTATGGTTTCCAAATTTCAATGGACTTTATACAATATATATGACGAATATGTGGGTCAAATTGTGTATTATTAATATAAATAATATTAAATAAATAAATTGCGAGAGTATAAAATGTTCGGTTACACCCGAACTTAGCCCTTCCTTACTTGTTATTTCTTATTTTAACGGATTAAAATCTATAAATGGAAATTCGGGTTTTGGATGATGTTGGCTCGGGTGAGGCATAATTTGTCTATTTTATGTTGTTCCAATGGATATAGGTGGTTATGACAGCAAATAATATTTTTCATAAGATAACCAGACTTAGACCTTCTCAATGGTACTATTCTTTTAATTAAATTTTAAAGTCTACTCTTCCGGAATACGGTTTATTGCTATTTATACCAATTAAATATACTAACAATTTTTCTGCATGTATGTACAACAAATACAACAAATATCATTAACAATTCCTGTTCGCCTACACGAGTCATTGGCACAACGTCAACATATTTTTGATCGGCCAAACAAACGGCATCACATACTATATTGACACTAGAATTGATGATTGGCCTGTCATCGGTGCCGACGTAACAATTGAAAGTCATTATCCTTGCCAATGGAGGATGTTACACAGCCACTGAGCCGCAGTAAAATCGCCTATAAAACGCCTCCGAAGCGCTACTGTTGACTGGCTGACCCGTTCGACCGAACATAAGTATTTGTTTTTGTTTGTTTATGACCAATTACGGGTGTTTGTATTGGGGTTTTATAAATCGATTTGTCATTAAGTGCGTACCGAGAACCCCTGCGGCGCCAAGGTGGTAGCTTCATTTCGTGTCAGCGCCGAACGAACGAATGAACGGACGACATCGTCAGCGACTGTCATAAAATCCAAAATAGCCCTGGAGATTGACTGTTGGTTGACCGTACCGAAAAGTGCCGGACCAAATAACAACTGACCGGCAATGGCAATGGCAATGGCACTGGCACCGACGCACCGGCCACATGCTGTCCGCTTGGTAAGCGTTCACCTTCAAAGGGAAACGTAGCCAACAGAGAGACAGTAAAGACAGGAACAGAAGCACCAATTATGTCAGTTTCATGTCAAATTACCAACGAGACGAAATACTACAATGAATTTGAAGAAAAAGACACAATTGTTGTTGTTGGCGGTGGCGCTACCAGAGTGATGTCCGTCCGTACGACCCTTACTGTACCATACTCTGCTTTTATTACTGTTGTTGTTGTGACTTAACGTGTCAAGTTGTTTCATCATTGTTGTTGTTGTATGCTTTGTGCGCATCTTTCTTGGGAGGTTTGCGTTTTAAGATTCGGCTACAAAGTGTGGCAACAATAAAAAATGAAATGACCAAAATGGATCAAACCATTTCGGTGCGAAATGAGGGCAAATAACAAAAAAAAAATACACACAACAACAAACAGAAAATGTGAAAATAAACGTTGCAAAAAGGACTCTAGGAAGTTGTTGTTTGTATCGGCAATTTCGGGGGAAATGGGCGGGGCTGTGGTGTTGACGGCGGTCAATTCGAAATCAAAGAGACGCACTTTCTGGGCCGCACTCGAGGGATATCCGTAAAATGACTGTGCCACCGTGTCCGTTTTTGGGCGCAACAGCGGAAAGCAATAACAACACATTTGGTTTGTGTTTTTAAAAGGCCAGGGCAAAGCTAAATCCGCACTTTGCAACAATATTGCAGAAATCACTTTTTTATTACAACGCTCGAAATTAATTTTCTTTCATTCAATTTGGACATTCACGAAAAAATGGGTAAAAGTGCACCTTTTCGGCATGAAAGTGGAATCATTTTGCACTTACTGCGTGCTACGTACTTTGATTGGCGCTTTGAGATGAGGGTAACGATGTAAATACGTTTCTTTATAGACGCTGTAGACCATGTAACGCCTAGTGGACAAACGGAGATTAACAATAAAACGAAGAAAAAATTGTGACCCGAGAAGGAAGAGGATGAGAAGAGAAGACTTTCAACTCCCCTTATCGTTCTCAATCGAGTCTCAAAGATTAAATTCACACAGAGTAAGAAAAAGCTAGAGAGCTCAGCGATGAATTTAATCGAAATGAAGATTTGTTGAAGATTACTTAATATAAGTTTTCTTCTGCCTTACATATCCATCAAATATACAATTGATTGGTATACCTTCATTATTGGACTATGAAAGCCGCATGTTGAGAGAATCTGTCTGAAGAATTTAGGGAACTTTGGTTCAGAACTAACGGTTATATATTCGAAATATTTTAATTACAAAGGTAAACTCAATGATTTAGTTCTTACTTCAATCATTCCCGACATGAACCATAGGCCGTTGGAATCCTCTTCGATAGTACTCCTGGTACTCGCACGACTTTAAATTTCATAAAACCTTGTTCAAGGTGTCAGTTAGATAACAAAACCAGAACTTCGATAAGTCCAATTTGCCAAGGGTGAACTATAGAATTGGAGACACTAGGAAACCGAAGATAGTCTGAAATTCAATGATCAGATGTGGGTCATTGTGGTCATAAATCATTCATATAAGTTGAGAAATAGTTTGCTTATTGGTTTCGGCATCGAACTGAAGTCTGAAGTATGTAACAACCGATTCTGTAGATAATCTGGATTTAGTTGATTTAGAGACACTTCCAGATACTAAAAGTATCAAGAATTGGAATATTGGGAACCTTATAGTTTTCGTTAGTAATACTGTAAGGATCTTGATAATAAAGGAACTCAAAGTCGTAACTACTCGCTTTCTATATTTAATATAATATGAGATCTGTATCGATTTCATTTGCATTTGTCGAGGGTTTCAAATGATATTATAGTATGGACTTAAGAATTTGCTGAATAATTTGATATAGGATCAGACCAGACCACAGAAAATGTTGAAGTATTATCAACATAGACCAAATCTAAGAATTTACCAAATAATATCAAAGATTGTTTTGAAGGTTTCGTAGATTGGTTAAAATAAAAATAATAGAAACTAGGAAGAATAGTTACAGAATATTGATAACGGTGTCATTATGACCAAGATACGGTTTAGTTTGTTGCTGCAGTACAATGAATCTTCTGACTATGTCTCACATCTTGAAGAATATCTCACCTTTGAGATCTCTAAATGTGAGTATTGAGAGTCGTTGAATTCCACCACAACCTCTGTGACATCACTGCTGCTTAACGGTACGCCACCAAAAGTGTTTTATAATTATGTAATATGCATAAAAAACCTCGGTACAGACATACATATTTCACCGGTTAATTATCCACAACGCGTTCACCAAATAATAATAATAATAATAACAATAACAACAGCGCCGCAATGAGGCAATAATAACGCCAAGCAAATTAATTTAATGCGCACACTTTCATGTTAATTACGCCATTTCACATGAAATCCCAACACAATTGAATCGTCGCCATTGCCATCACCGTCGTTGCTGTTGTTCGCAGTTTTTCGCGTTGCCTACCATTGCTTGTTGGTGGCGCATACGGAATGCTTTGCCGCCAACAACACAAATGGAAAAGTGTGCGAAATGAACAGTTATCATAAATGTTTCATGCAAATGGCTACGTAAGAGCTTGCAACAACAACAACAAAATATGTGTGCATATGTATGCATATTAAAATGGTTGTAGCACATAAATACTTATGGTGTGTACTTACATATAAGATAAGGCATATGTGTATCGGCCGGTATCACTTTCATATACAAACATATATACACATATGTGAAGTCATTCGAAAGTAAGCACAAACAAGTAAATGCCGTTAGCATATCATAAATTACCTCCTCCGCCCCAATTGGAGTAAATGGAGTGAGACTAAATGGAGAAAATAAATAAAAGCTTCGTATAATATTATAAAAAGTTCCTTATAAGCTTTATGAAAGCTCTATAAAAATCTATAAAAGCATTGTATAAGCTTTATAAAGCTTTGTGAAAGCTTTGTAAAAGCTTTAGTAGACTGCCTGCCCTAATTAAAGGCAGAAGTCTAGAGATCAAAACTCATCCACCGATTTATATATGTGTTTCTTCTTGAAAGAAGTAATGTATCACCTGGGCTCGTCCCCCAATATATAGTAAAACTATAAAACATCTTCATTTTATCTCCAAATATAGCATTTATGAGTAACGGTATATTGAAATTATATATTGAAATTTAATTTACTATTGTTGTCAAGCATGTTGAAGCGTATGGGTCTGGTGGTGAACGAGGACAAGACGAAATATCTCCTGTCGTCAAACAAACAGTCAGCGCATTCGCGTCTTGGCTCCCACGTCACTGTTGACAGTTATAACTTTGAAGTTGTAGATAATTTCGTCTATCTGGGAACCAGCACTAACAGCAATAACAATGTCAGCCTGGAAATCCAACGCAGAATCACTCTTGCCAACAGGTGCTACTATGGACTAAGTAGGCAATTGAAAAGTAAAGTCCTCTCTCGACGTACAAAAACCAAACTCTACAAGTCTCTCATCATTCCCGTCCTACTTTACGGTGCAGAAGCGTGGACGATGTCAACATCCGATGAGACGGCACTAGGAGTTTTCGAGAGAAAGGTTTTGCGGAAGATTTATGGTCCCTTAAGAATTGGCAACGGCGAATACCGCAGACGATGGAACGATGAGCTGTATGTGTTATTCGACGACATAGACATAGTCCAGCGAATAAAAAAACAGCGGCTACGCTGGCTAGGTCATGTTGTTCGAATGGATGAAAGTGCTCCAGCTCTGAAAGTATTCGATGCAGTACCCGCTGGTGGAAGCCGAGGAAGAGGGAGACCTCCACTCCGATGGAAGGACCAAGTGGAGAGGGACCTGGCTTCGCTTGGAATAACCAATTGGAGCCAGACTGCCAGAAGGAGGGATACGTGGCGCGCTGTTTTGGACTCGGCAATAACCGCGTAAGCGGTGTCTACGCCAGTCAAGAAGAAGAAGATTGTTGTCAAGCACATATGTATGTATTTCAATCGCCGTTATGTGACTGCAATAATTACGATTTGTGGAAGCTCTTTCGTAACCTAATGCTGAGTGACAACTAGTATTCTTGATTGGCTATCAATTAGCGCAATGTAAACTGACGTAAGTTTTGTAAATAATTACAAGCTTATTTACAAAATGATAGATTATTTAACTTAACGTCTAGCAGAATCACTGAAACTGAGCGTCTATCAGCTGTGTATACGCTTTTTGTTGATATAAATGAGCTTGCAAAAAGCTCAGAGAGCAAGCGTCTGATATTGCAATGAGCTTTATATGAAAATAATTTTCTCATATTGCATGTTTTGTTTGCACTCTCTCTCTCAGATGATCACCTACGACTGTTTTCATTAGTTTAGTTGGTTTAAACTTTTATTTTTTTATTCTAAAAAGAAATTTAGTTTGCGGAAGTGCTTTAAGTGGAACTATTTAAGCGATTATGTTCATTGTATTATAATTTCTAGCAGCAGGCAATATTATTATCTAAAAAATATGCTCATCTTAATTCACCATTTCTGGGAAGAGGTGCACTATCTTGAAGGTGCTATATGGGTATATTCCAAAATTGTATATCTTCAGTAGAGCTTTAATTATAGACTTATTAAATTTAATACTATGATTAACTGTAATTTGTGGGCGTGGCAATGGTACTCCTATTTTCCCAGCCTGTAACCTCCACTGTGTGCCAAGAAAAACGTGATCTTATCTTTATGCTACGAACCACTTGTGAAAATATAAAAAAATTCCATTTCACCTCATTAAATATTAATTTCATTAAGTTTTAAGTATTATTTGATCTGCCATAAGGGCTTTAATTTATTTACATACGCTTTTTATAGCAAGTAAATATTTGTAGCCATAATTAATTTTTCATAACAGCTGATAAGTACACACTGTCCACGTGTAAGTATAGAATTGTTACAAAATAAAGATAATGCACTGAGCTGTTCACTTAATTGAAGCTTAATTGTTAAGTTTCTTTGCATAAGCGATTAGTATAACCACTTAATGTTAATGTTAGGTTTAGTTTCAGCTTAATATCCACGCTAGTATAATGAAATGATTATATATGGCCAATCAGCAACCAATCACAGTCTTGATTTAAGAGCTTTTATTAATTTATAATCGTTCTAACGTATAGACTTAAGAATTTCCAATATAAGCTGTCAGCGGTTTAGAGCGGTGAAAAATGGATCGAAGACCTGTCTAAAATTTCAACAAGATCTGTTTAGTAGTTCTTGAGAAATCTTCACAACCGACTTTGAAACACAGTTTTGAGAAAAAGCGCTTAAAGTTTTGACTTATAATAAATCTACCCTAAAAAATCGGAAAGCATTATTTTTGAATTGAACGAGATAAGAAAGATTTTTTGGGAAATTCTGTCTATTCTGGCATAAATTATCTGGAAGAAATCCTTCTGAAAGTTTCGAATAAATCTAGATTTGCGAGAAATGAGCACATTAAACATCTAACTAAATACTAATTGAACACAAACGGAAGGGTTCTTAGAAAATTGTCTTTTATTTAATAAAAATCAAAAAAATATACACATATTCTTAACGGAAACTTTACCAATTACCTAACTACTGTGCTACATAGGAATAACGTCATTCATACATTTTACAATAAGACATTTGACATAAGTCATAAGTACCTGTTATAATAATTGACTACTCATCGAAATCCGTAAAATTAAATATACCGCGATTATAGTAGAATGGCAAGATATCCAACATGGCCGCTTTATAGTGGGGGTTTGTGTAAATCTTCCTTCGAAAGCGCTTACCATCCTCATTCGGGCTGTAGAAAGATGCAACGGTGCTATCTTTATCAGGTGGCAATGAAACGAGCGGCAAATGGTTTAAAACCGAGTACATAGCTAAAGCAGATAAGAAAAAAAAATGAATAAATCTATATTATTTCACACTTTCAATTTCCACATACCATAAAAAGTGTTGTTGTCGCGGTACATATCCATTTGTAAGTCCCTGAGCTTCGGTATGGGTTTCTTGTAATTTAGAACCTTCAGGCACTCGACAAGACGCTCATGATAAATGGCAACGAAATGTTCATATTCCTTAATGCGTATATCTTTGGCGGCCGACACCGTTATCATGAATATCAGATCCTCAACGGGACTACCCCATTTGCACATTTGGAAATCGAGCAACATAACATCGTCCACAGTGCCATTCTCCAAAAACGTGTACATCACATTACTGCTCCAAAAGTCGGCGTGATTCAGCACATTGAATGAGTTGCGTGAGGTCTCGCGTACATTCTTCATCATGCATTTCCAGTACTGTTCGAATGTGAGCTGCATATGAAAGAAAGAAAGACATATGTGAATACTATTGATATATAATTATGTGCTCATAACTCACCAGCTTCTTGAAATATTTGTTAACATCTTTGAGACCCCAACCTTTCATGGCTTCTTTGAATTGTATAATCCGCATTTCAAATAATTCCTTTTGGTGTTCATAATCCGTTTCTTGTACAAAACCGAATTTATACTTTTCCGGATAAGGACCATGCCGTTCGTAATATACCACGGATGCGGCATGAAATTCCGCCAGCTTTTGCAGTGTTCGACTCATTTGATCCATATTTAAGCCCTTAATGCGATCAACGTTTCGATAGCCCTTAACGGACAAGTCCTCAAAGACGAAATTCATGCGGTTATCCTTCGTCTCGGTGAGTAAACAACGTGGCGCAAGCTGCACTGGCTTGCCAGCATCCTTGTATAACTTTTCGAAAGCTGGTAGAAATATCCCATACATATCCAATTCTTTGGGGAAGAGTTCCAGTCGTTCAATTACATCACTGCCAGCTTCATCTTCCAACATCGTTTTCATCACGTAGGTTTTATGTTTTTTCGAACCATCTGTAAATGGTATGTATATATATTTATACAGTTAACTTTTCAGTTATTTTCAATTTCTGCTCACCTTTCAGTTCCAGGTCCAAGTGTATGCGTAACATAACGGAAACGAAATTCTCACCGGGTCCAATTGCTGCAACTGGTGTGAATTTCGTAATTTTCCGGTAGTCCTCACCATCGTTCTTCAAAATCGGTTTGAAATAGTCAACATTTATCCACATGGGAATGTTTGTATTTGTTGATTCGTCCATTTGGTGAAATTACAGTTGGGAAGACAAAGGTTGTTGTTCGTTTGAGCAGCTTCTTATTAATTATCGATCGAATGAATTGGCAGAACTTAAATACTAATTACTCGCACTACTGTATAAGTTCAAAACAATCATTTGGAAAGCTTTTTAGCTTTTGCTTTCTCAATAGAAAGTAAATTGCTGTGAGCACTCAAGTACTAGCCCTTTGCTGTTGCTGTTTGTTAATAAACTTAGAGGTTCTCAGTTTCTCAGTCAAGAAGATGTCGTCGCTTTCGTCGCGCTCATTACATCTAAGCACCGATAATTTGTTTGTTGTAATATAATTTTTTCATGTAGGCATATGTATTAAAATAATATAGATAAAAGCACATATCTTAAGCTTAATATAACTACACCTGCGGTATTTGAAATAGAGACAATAAAATAAAATAAAATAAAATAAAATAAAATAAAATAAAATAAAATAAAATAAAATAAAATAAAATAAAATAAAATAAAATAAAATAAAATAAAATAAAATAAAATAAAATAAAATAAAATAAAATAAAATAAAATAAAATAAAATAAAATAAAATAAAATAAAATAAAATAAAATAAAATAAAATAAAATAAAATAAAATAAAATAAAAAAAAATAAATAAATAAAATAAAATAAAATAAAATAAAATAAAATAAAATAAAATAAAATAAAATAAAATAAAATAAAATAAAATAAAATAAAATAAAATAAAATAAAATAAAATAAAATAAAATAAAATAAAATAAAATAAAATAAAATAAAATAAAATAAAATAACAGCTCAGAGAGTAAGCGTTTAATTTTACAATGAGCTTTATATAAAATTATGTAATATTATTATCCAAAAAAGATGCTCATCTTAATTCACCATTTCTGGGAAGAGGTGCCATATCTTGAAAGTGCTATATGGGTATATTCCAAAATTTTATATTTTCAGTACAGCTTTAATAGACTGATTCAATGTAATATTATGATTAACTGTAATTTGTGGGTGTGGCAATGGTACTCCAATACCACTTGTGAAAATATAAAAAAATCCATTTCACCTCATTAAATATTAATTTCATTAAGTTTTAAGCATTATTTGATCTGTCATAAGGGCCTTAATTTATTTACATACGCTTTTTATAGCAAGTAAATATTTGTAGCCATAATTAATTTGTCATAACACTGTCCACTTGTAAGAATAGAATTGTTACAAAATAAAGATATTGTACTGAGCTGTTCACTTAATTGAAGCTTAATTGTTAAGCTTCTTTGCATAAGCGATTAGTATAACCACTTAATGTTAATGTTAGTTTTAGTTTCAGTTTTAACCGCAAATCATTCTAAAATAAAATAAAATAAAATTATTAGTTAATTGTTTTTCGAAGAACTGCCAAAAAGCTCACTGTACTGCCCAGAACTTTTTACGTTCCAGAACGTACTTTGTAGTTTGGAGTTTGGTGACCAGAGTTTGTAGTTTTATTCTACTATTATATTACTTCTTCAGACTGTATCTACAAAACTAATACTTGAAATGACTTGAATTTTTGGGATAATATTAGTGAGATATTGTAGAATTTAATAAGACAATTAGGAATATAGAATTTAATAGACATAGGTATTTCCAATGTATGGATGTGATTTAATATTTCATATGTGGGTATTATTTTATTTTAAATATTTTTTATCATTACATTTTTTTTGCCTATTTAAATTGATTTAAAAAATCACAGAAAATCACATTTTATATTTTCGAATCAAAATTGTATCCATTTCAATGTCTGTATACTGTAGGCGCGTAACAGTGAATGGTATACACGTACATATGTATGTTTGTCAGAATTGTACAATACTTGCTTATATAGATATACAGATGACAAACAAAAGCTAACTTTCGCAAATGAGAGCTTTTATAATATTTATTGCAATAGTAATAAATAACAACAACACAACAGTAGTCACTTAAATAGGTCGTTTGCATGCTTTATGGCAACAAAAATGCAGCAATTATGTGGAAAGTAATGATTAAATAAAACACCAAATAAGGGGGTGTGTTTAACGCTTAAGCAAAAACATATGTAGATACGTACATATATAGAGATAAACAATCCATAAATTGTTTTACGAAAAAACCAAAGCTGATTTAATACGATTTAGCGCAAATTACGTCCTTTTTTGCTGATTTTTTATATTTTTTAGGCAAATCACGCAAACACAAATCAAACGAATTGCAAACGAATCTACGCTTTGATTCTCACAATCGATGGCAATGGACGGACGGACGACAAACTAAGTAGTTTTTCCAATTTCGCACATGAAGGAACGTCGCTGCCCGCCATTTTGATGCTCTGCTGTTGGTCGGCGTGCATTGGCAGCGCCAATGGCAAAAGTTCACAAGTCTACGAGATATTGGCGGCAGATGTGCGTTGCGGCCAATTTGGAGTTCCATCAATGTCCGGCTCGCCATTGCCGACAAATCACTTCCAGATATGCATGCATCGAGTGTGTGTGTGTCTCAGCACCCTGCAATCAGCCATAAGCGGCCAAACGTCGTCGTGCAGCCAACTTCAATTGGCGTTGTCCGCTGCAGCCGACGCTCTGCACTCGCCAACCGACAACTCGACATCGGTGATGCAACACGTACGTAACGTACAAATGATTTTTCGCATAAGCGTTTATTTGAAATTGAAATTGGATTTCGAAACGAATTGCCGGCAAAGCGCATAATGCAAGAAACGACGATGACAACAACAACAATAACACTGCTTATTGACAACATCACTAGCAGCGGCAACAATCAATTTAACCGCAAATCATTCAAAATGTTGAAAACCTCATCATAAGAAATTAAATTTAACAGATTGGAAAAGAGACGGGGAAAAAATGAAAAGGAAAAGCAATTGAGTCGTCGTAATTTGCCACAAATCGATGTGATTTAAAAAGCACGCATTATATATACGAGTGCGCGCCATGTTGCCACATCGCTAATAAACGCTATGAAAATTTAATAAATTCGTTGAAAAATTTATGAAATAAATATTGATTTTTGTTTTTGTTTTAAAAAATGAACTGAAATTGTTAGGAACAGACTCCTCACTTTGGACGATTTTAGATGTGATAAATAAACATTATATAAACGGATAAATTAAATATTTTCCAAATTTCTATACGAATATCGGTCAAATCGTCCTATTTTTACTAATATGACACCAGCGCCACCTAGTGAATAAATTTTTTTGCTAAATATATTTGATCCCATTACCAAAATAACACGTATTTATTGTGATTGCAATCGGTCCATGCCTAAAGATTTTTTATCATCCCGAATCAGGCCCAATGCTCATGTATTCGGCTAAGTCGTGTATTGTCTAATTACCAATAGTTCTTCGATTTTTTTCATATTCGTATATAACACTTTACAACACTCGGATATTTTTTCCAGAATATTGAGTCATTAGTAAAAAAACGTATATTCACTCGTTTTTTCGAAGTTAGCCACCAGAATCGATATACTTGCCTTCGAGGTTCGAAAATAGGCTTTTTAAAAATTATTAATATTAATTGTACTACTTTCCTATTATTTCAATGGTGTATAATATTTTTTGATCAAGCTTATATGACAGTTGTTACAAGGTTCAAAGTTGGTTGTTCGAAAAAATAAAAAATTTATATTTCGAAAAAACTGAAACCATTTTTAAATACCCGACAAAAAAATCAATATCTAATGATTGTAAATTAATTTTTTTAATTTCTCCCCCCCTTAGAGCGAATTTTCGTATATCGCCTATGGAAAATATTCATTTGCCAAGCCTTAGCACTGTGTGAAAAAATTCTTAAATTTAATTAATTTAACGACGTTTTGGCTTTTTAAGGATGTATGTATGCCTTTATATTATTTAATTTTAACATTTAAATATTTTTTCATTTATGTGGCAACTGTGCGTTGAATATTAAAGTCGTGCCCACAAAAGCAATGATTCGCTTGGGCAATTCAAAGCGAAAATTCTCAGAGAAAACTAATTTAATTTAGCATTCAGGCAAAAGCATATCATACTTGATTCATTTAAGTTTACGCCAGGTTACGGCGGTTGTACAGAGTCGCACTGATACACGAACGATATAGTACTACTATGTACATAAGTACTGCAACTAATGAGGAAGTACATATGTACATATGTATGTTGATAAAAGTTTGAGAGAAACGTGCAATTCTTAACCAGGAGAAGGAGGAGGAAGCGATTACATGAAAATACGTGTATAATTGCTATGGATTCTCAATTAAGTAGATATGAGTCGAAATACTTAAAACCCATTCGACAAGATTTAAACCACTCTATAGTAGTTAGCTAACAAAATAAAACTTCAATTCAACTTTGGTTGGAGTTAAATACAAAGAAACCTCTCCTAAAGAACTCCTCTATTAGACGGATACCACGCTTGAGCGCAAATTTTTTCAAGCACCAAGCGAAATTTTTTTAACAAATTACCCTCTCCGGGGTGGACATAAATCGCTCGACGATAATGAAAAATTGATGAAATTGGATCATATATTCCGCTTCAATTAGACATGTTCTCAATTTCTTTCTTTCTAATTTCTGAATGTACAGGACTAAAGAGGATCAAAGTAAATCGCAAGAGGCCAACGGAACTCTCCGCCCTCAGCAAGATCTATCTATCCCTTGTCAAAGAAGCTCTAACTAGTCATTGTCCATCAGGATTTACGCGGTCAAACTAAAAATTTTACCGGATGCTAGCTACAGAATCTTCCCAACATTTCCTTTTGGAATGCTCCACCTTTGCGAGATCTAGGCAAAAGTTCCTTGGATCTCACTTCTTTGGGCATCCACCTGAGCTAGCGGATATATTTAGAAGTAAAAAACCTCTGCAGATTTGAGGTAGGTTCTAGGCGCTTTGTCGATTCATAAATTAAATTGAGGGGGTTGAATTTTATGACATCACAAAGGACTGTCCTTAATAGTCTATGTGGGTTTCCCTTTTAAAAGCTATTTTACCGAAGGCTGTCATACCTAACCCAACCTAATCTGACTAAAGGGGAAGATATCAATAAGAAATATGGCTTCACAAGACGCTTTCTTACAGGTCTCATGTTACACCTATGTACATATACTGCTTTCCTTTAGTCCGAATCACTTTAAAAATATTTCAGATATTAAATGAAGGCAGGTAACCAAATGTTTTACAACAATTGGGTTCAATTAATCCGAAATATCACTTAATAACTTAAACACGAAAACTCATTACCCAGGCCATATTTACTATATGTTTTTGGAGCCGCTGAATCCGAATCCGAGGTCCATTTAACCCCATCAGATGAGGGTTTTAAGATAACCCTAGAAAACCAATATGGCGGACAGCGATTTTTAAAATTCATCATATTCGGATTCCGCGGGTTTTCGGGGTCGCTGATTACGAATCCGGTGTCGGTTTTTCAAAAATCAAAATGGCGGATGCAATATGGGGAAGTTTTAAAATATGTCCGTCATTTATTACGACAATAATTATTACGATTTCCGAGTGTAAAGGGTACCAAATAATTTATGATTTTTAAATATTTTAAATTGACCATGGTACCTTACAAAATCTCAGACACTATTAAAAACATAGAAATTCTTTATTCGGTATAAAAATTCAACAACTCCAATTTTTCGATAGTTTAATTTCACCACCGTTGCATTTAATCACAGGGGCGACATCTATACGCGAACACAGCATTGCTTAAGCTAGTTCACACTAAACATTACATAAAAATGTCTCACTAGATGTCGCTCAATAGAATATTTCCGTTTGAGTTCCACCGGTTCAAAAACGGACTTTTCATTGAAAATATCAAAAATGTACCCTGTATCTGTGCTCGTGGCGCCATCTGTGAGTTAAGTTTTAAGGAGATTGTCTGCGATAAGCTGTTGCTTCAAATGACCGTTATTATGTTTGAGATCTTCCTAAAAACCAAACCAGCGGATGATATTTTTTATTAACCGCTTGCTAGTTTTTTGCCGACATCCGATAGGAGTTCATATCAAGCGGTTGGTTTTTGGAGTTGATTTCGTTTATTGTGTGCCATAAAAGTGTGTCTCCGGGATTTTTATGTATTTGATAGGTAATTAGTGGTCTTGGGAAAAATATTAAAAAAATTTTTTATTTAAAAAGCATGTCTTGTATTATATGCCTATGTTGGAGAGCAAAGGGTGCCACAATGAGATTCTTGCATTTATTTCGATCTGAACCCTAGACACTTCGGTGACCGAATTTCCAGGTTAGAGCAGGTTGGTCTTACCTGCGAGTGGATTCCAGTCGATAGCGTGCAAGATGATTGCTGGATCTCGTCTCACAACATGCTCGAGTCAACCCCATTTTCTTTTGAGGTATGAATCCACGATAGTCGAAACTGTATATCAGGAACGGAACTGTATTTTCAGTCGGTCAAATATTGCTACTTCGACAATATTTTGTAAATATGTAGATATATTATAGTTTCGAATTAAAAAAAAAAACAACAACCACAATAAGCATGTCTGTTTATATCTTTCTTTGACAAGATTTGGATCAAATAAGATTTATGAGCCGCTTAAAACTGATGTACTTGTACACAACCATTAAAGACTGTACATATATAGATATGGCTTTCCCTATACTCACATACATATATATACATATGTACGTATATAATACATTCACTCACATATGTAGCTCTACACCTGTTGGCAGTTCCTCCCAATCAACTAAATGTACTTACTCATTAAATATTTTTTCAACTACACATATTTACATAACTCTCTGTGTATGTGTGTGTGTGTGTGTGTTTGTTTGCGCTCAAGCTAATGCAAATGGGATTTAATCTGATTGCACTAAATTGAGCGTTGCCACAGTGCAATTAGAGGTGCAGGATGCGCTGGCAAACCAGATAAATACCGAACTATATGAGCCCCATCTGTAGCGAAAAGCAACACACCACAATACAAACGCATACATTGTGTATATAGTATACTACATATAGTTGTGGGTATTCGCATGATGTGCAATGCCATTTGGGATGCAAGCGAATGTGCATGGAACTCATCCGTGGCGGTTTCCAAGCGATTGTGACGTCTGCAAAGCGTGTTGGCGCATTTGAGTGACTGCCGTTCGGCCACCGGTGTTCACCCGTTTGATGGTGGCGGTGCAGCATCGAAAGGAAAATGTAATTAATTTTTGGAAATGCTCCAAAAATAGCAGCAATCGCATTAAATATGGGCTTTTGAAGGGAGGGAATATGTTATATGTATGTGCGAAAGTGTATTTGTGTGTAGACGAGTGAGAGCGATTGTCGATGTTGATAGAGAAAATGGTGAAAAATATAAAATAATATTTTTTTTAATTTGATAAAATTTAGTTCAATAATATATATATTATATCTCTCTATACAGCCATTAAGGTAGCCCAGCCTTCATATTCGCCAGATATGGCACCGTGTGAATTTTTCTTATTTCCAAAAATAAAGAAAGCCTTAAATGGCCGTCGACAATATTAATGAAGATGAATTAATAATGTTTTTTTTTGAACACACATATCTCGTCCAACAATTCGTTTAATTTATTTGTATTATATTTGACAACATTTCAATTAATACAACCAACTTTTTCAGACAAAGTTAAACACCATATAAATATATATACATATAACCTGAAATACATATGTGTGCTTGGCTATGTGCGCCTCATATCAGCAATAACGAACTCATCCATTTATTATACTCGCCTTTGACAATATGTCGTGCCAACAAATTGTCTATTTAAATTCGTGCTCAGATCGTTGCACATGTTCGTATATACATCTATATATCTATATATATACATGTGAATGTATGTATGTGTGTTTATTGAAATGATTTTTATGAGGCGCGTCTAATTACCCCATGAATTGTGCAATAATAATTTATTTTTTATTTATTAATTGGTTGTTGCTGTGCAAATGATTTGTTCACTTAGTTTACACAAAATAATGAGACAAGCCGTACAGAAATATAGATACGTACATGAACATACATATGTATTTATATGTATATTCAGACAAGTGAATAGACGTGTATAAGGGCAGTGCTTTAATCCGTTTGAAAGATCAGTATTCTGATGTTCTGTAAAAGTCTAGGGAGTAGATTCAGCTTCAAATCGGTCTATTAAAACGGTATAGTAGAACAATGCGACTATTTTTTTTCTCCAGGTGTTCATTGAAGTCAACTGTTTCGTTATTTTCTTGGTCTTTGATGCATACTACTGGTTATAGGTTGAATAATGCTTTAGGCAGGATTTCGTGTTAGCATAGTATAGGACCCGAACGTATCAAAATCATGGAACCGCTTCTCAAATGGAATTGTTGGACAATTCTGATACAGTAGTTTTCCGAAATAACGAACACATTAATTGTCAGGCCTGTTCGTTATATCGAATTTTTCGTTAATTCGAGTACTCACTTAGAGGTATGTTTTTCAATAAAAATGAGTTAAATATCCGTAAATTGAAGTTTAATAAATTGTTTTATTAATTATTTGTTAGAAAATGAAAAACCTTAACAAACAAATGAAATCCAATAAATTCTTCCAAAATGGATCAATTCTGACACTTATACTTCTATTTGGTGCTGATCAATAATTTTTAGCTTTTTTATAAAATTCAACAATTTTTCAATTTCCACATTTCTTTATTTTTAATTCTGGTTCGATGTTATTTGATTTTTTCTCTTTCTTCATATGCCTTCTTCATGTTTTTCGTTAATCCGAGTACTTACAAATCCCCGATGTTCGTTATTTACGGTACTCAATGTAACAAATTTGCTTGTTCGTTATAAGCGGTTTTCGTTAAAAC
Source organism: Zeugodacus tau (assembly GCA_031772095.1). NCBI lineage: Eukaryota > Metazoa > Arthropoda > Insecta > Diptera > Tephritidae > Zeugodacus > Zeugodacus tau. Next base: position 83,389,907 of record CM062649.1, read on the forward strand.
GAATATTCGTTATTTCGGAAAACTACTGTAATAGCTCTGGTTTATCAAATAAGCACCATTTGGTTCGATGACTTATTCTCATTTTGAAGGTAATTGCATATTATCACTCTCATGGAAACCCTACTCCTTAATGGTAAGATGCGTCTCTTTTTTTAATTGTTAATCAGCAAAATTATTCCCTATATATAGGAATTATTAATTTATGTCAGATTATAAGTTGGATGCAGAAAAACATCCAAAACTAGATTCGAGAACCTTTGTTGTGACACGATCGTGGCTTTGCGTTGCCTGGATGGAATACTACTCCTTTTCTATTGGTCAAAGTTGGTCGCTTCTGCAAAGTCCTTTAGTCCAATTGTTGACAGTATAGATGGAGAAGCTACTCAGAACAACGATTCCCTGGCAAACCCATCAAACACACAGCAAAACCTGCCCAACCGTCAATCCTAGGTTGACCACCATTTGTGACGGCTCATCGGTATTCGACCACGACTGTCAACTGTTTTGATTTTGATATTTTCTTGATGCGTAGTACTGGTTACAGGTTTCATCGACAGTAATGAAGCGACGCAGAAAATGATTCGAATTGAGCTTAGGTAGTATAAAATATACATATGAAGTCTCACTGCTGTGCTTGTTGTCTGGAGTAAGGAAACATGACACTCATTGGACCGACAGATTTTTCATTGTTTCAGGATATATCCCAAGTAGCTCTTTAATCACAAAGGTATACTTAGTTAAACAATCGTTTAAACAATTTTTGACGTTGGCCATCAAAGAAGAAGAAGAGTCTCCGGGAACAGGTCCCAAGTGGTCTTGGATTTTACCATGAAATTTTCCTTCTAAAAATGAAAATTGTGTGTTTCTAAATTTTCCGTCGAAATGATAATTTTTGTACCATAAAAGCTCTAAGTGCCTCTGTCGTAACCTCGAATTTTTCTTCACTGACATAATAGCAGTAATAGAAATTGTATACATTTTCTTTCAATGATAACCAAATACTGATTAAATTTTATTATTTTAGGGTCAATGTTTCAACTCTATTCTCTCTAAGGCTAGAGTTATTCTGAAAGCACTAGAGAAAGTCTATAAAAATTATGTTTTTTTTAATTCATTATACAGATTTCTCAACGACGTTGGTTCTATGTTTAAATCAATTATTTTTTTTTTAACAGCGTTGCCACCTAATAAAACTTTCGAACTAGATGATAACTTGAGTTATTCAAAAATTAGCAATGAGTTAAATTATAAATATATTTAAAATAATTATTTTTAAAAAAATCTTTGAAGAAAAGTTCTCTACAAAATTTAATTTATTTTCAAGAAATTGTTTAATGTTTTTTATTTGACAATAGCATTAATAGAGGAACCCACGGAAGATCATAATATATTTATATTATATAATTTTCATTATTAGAAATGCGCAATCGTAAACAAAGGGAAAACCCGACATACATTTTTTTTTCTCAGGCTCCGATCAATTCTCACCACACCAGCCAACTGCCAACTTAAATCACATGAAATATGAATCCTTCTATGGCTTCATTTGAATCACATGAACTTTTGTTGTTGCCAGCGGCAAATGTTGTTAACCCTTTTATAATTTCCAAACCTTTTAACACAACACGAAGTATTGCTGTGACACCGCAACAACAACAACAACACTTAGTAAAAAAACAACAACCACTTAATCCTAGAAAGCAATCAGCCTCGGAGACAATAAACGCAAGAACGCAGCATATGCATACATAGAATGTATTGGTTCTCATAAGGAAAGGCAATAAACTATGCTGACACGTCGGCTAGGCACCGGCGACGCTAATCGTTTGGGGTCTAGTTGAAAATTTATATGCGCCAATTTAGTCATGTTGACAAGTTGACTCGCCAATCACACAATTTGCAAATTTTCCATTGTTATTGCTGTTGTTATTGCTATTGTTGCGGTGTGCTGCGGTTACTGCAGATGCGCCTAAACTGTAAGGAGTGAGTTAACCATTAACACCTTATTGAGGATGTGCCGGCAACAAAATTGCAACATGTGCGTAGACACTTCTATGATGCGGATGAGAATCACGAAATGGAATTGTAAAAACCCAGAGCCTGTTCCCGAAAAGTCGGGATTATATATCAAAGATAAGAATATTCATTCTAGTTTTTGTAAATGTAAATCCCGAGTCAGTCCCGAAATTTCGGGATTATATTCAAGGAAGGAATATTCAATTTAGTTTTCGTAAATATAGATCCTGAAATTTCGGGATTATATCAAATATAAAAATATTCATTTTAGTTTTAGGATTGTATCAAAAATAATAATATTAAATTTAATACCCGATCTCAGTCCCGAAATTTCGGGACTAAACCAAACATCCCGAAAAAGTGAAAATATCACATTTTAATTAAATAATTAATTTTAATTTTTTCAATTTAAATCTCAAGATCAATCCCGAAATTTCGGGATTACTTTAAAAATTAACAGAAAGTGGTTGGCTTGTGAAACACGCATTTCAACGCCTAGGCAATTACACAGTAGGGTCTCCACTTAGTTGCACTAATATTTTTTTCTTTCGCTGTAGATAAATGTCGTTGCTGCCGCTCATTAAAATAAATAGTTATTGTTAGCCTACATGTTGTTGTTATTGTTGTTGTTGTAACTCATGTATGCGCGTCGTTTTTAAAGAGTGTTTCACGTTTAACGTTGTAATAAAATTAATTGGAAACTTGCAACATTGTTGTCAAAGCAACGACAATAATTATGGGTGCAAACCGCAGCCAAACACACTTGCCTACACACACACACATACATATACACACGCACTAAAAGCACCATAAAATATAGTTACCGCAAGGGCGCACACGAATATTGCCTGTAAATACACGACCGAAAGTGCATACTCGCCTATATATATCAACTTCAGTTCGTTTGTTTGTGTTCGTTCCTGGTTGTGTGTCTTTTGTCTAATGGCAACGGTTGATAGCAATAACAGCAATGGTGACAAATTAACAATAAACAAATATGGCGTCAAATGAAAATTGTGATACCAAGCGAACTTCGGTTAATAGGGTTGGCAGTAAAATGTAAGCCATTTATTGCGCTCACAGAGTTGCCATGTAGTGGGGATTTGCATTGAAGTAGGCTTTTCGACTACTTTGATAAGTAAAATCGTGAATATAGGTCTAGGCAGGGTTTTTTGTATGTGTTCTTTAATAGAATAGGATCCGAACGCTTCAAAATTCTGCAAACTAAGAGTTCTCATTACAAATGGAATCGTTGGACATGTCTGATAATAGGTCTGATTTATCAAATATGTACCGTTCAATAACTTTTTCCCACTTTGAAGGTAATTATAGAAACCCTAGTCCCTATTGATAAGAAACGTATTTTGATTTTATGAATTCTTAACCAGAAAAATCATTTTCCATAGACAGGAACAGGACAGGTTGTAATCATTTGTGAATCGTCTATTATGAACTGCTCCTTTACGGCTGAATTTGTACTGATCACAATGGGAACCTCTGAAGGAAGAAATCGCCCGGAAGCGAATAGCTTTGGCAAATAGGAGAGGAATTTTGTTCCATCAGGGCAACGCCGGACCACATAGCAAAACCTTCCTGACCCTTAACACGACTACGACCACGACTGTTTTAGTATGCCGTTGTCGTTAATGACCCATCATCACCAGTAACTATCCGCTTCAGAAATGTATCGATTATGTTGCAATTCTGCAGCAATTCACAGATAGAAACTCGGTTCATGAGGGTATTTTGCGTGCACTCGTAAGGGACTCATACATCGAGCTTCTTTTTGCATCTAACCTTATTTAAATGGTTCGAAATTAGTTTGTGTGCTATTCGTAGCTCTTGGGCAATGGAGGCAGTACTTACGAGACGGTCGGACTTTGGATTTGAATTTTGAAAGAATTTGTTGTAAATTGACTCTGTGAATTAAATTTGTTGCATTTTGCAGGACGATCCCACATAGCTGAGAATTACGAAAAACTTTAAAATTTTTGATTTTTGGAAATTCTTACTTTGGAGCCGTCTACATAATATTCAGTACTAAGTAATACCTGAGATAGACATGTGGTATACATTGTAGTATGCTTCAGAAACCATATGTGTATCACCGGTTTTCCAAACTTTGTTTGAAAGCAAATGGTGTTCCGTACTACAATAGAGTTCTAGAAACCATTGAAAGTTTGTGGTGTTGTGAAATGTACTACAATGGATTGCATTGAACACACCGAAAGCTTTAAGCTCTTCTGCCACAATCATATGTTTTCTGACATTTTGACATACAGAAAATAAATTAAATTCAAAATTAATTGAAATCAAAAAACAAAATTTGAAAAAAATGATGTGAAAAATATGTAATATGTATGTATGTAATAATAGGTAATAATTATATTGGATAATAAGATTTTAAGATTGCTTGAAGTTATAACTAAGTCAGGATCAATTTTCCTGTCTGTTATTCATAATTACATTTTGCTTGAATTTATTTGTATCAGCTGATGAATGTAAACATAGTACAATATACTACATGTGTGTCACTATGCTGGTTCATGGTTTCTAGAGCTTTTATTGTAGTACATATTATAGTATGGAAACCATATGTCTGTCTTAGGTATAACGACGGAAGAACAATGAATGAAGTTAAAACATTTTTTATGAAAAAGGCGAGACGGAAAGTCACTGAATCGTATCGAAATTTACTTACCACAAGTATAATTGTAAGTATAATTTCACCATACCAACAAATATGATTGTTTATATGCTACAACTGCAATAAAAAAGCAGAAAATAAAATTACAAGCAAAAAACATTTATTTTTTTTGCTATTGATGGTAAAATGCCATACGATCCCTATAATTTAAAATAAAATTGACGAATTTAATTTATTGAGGGTGCCATCATTTACGCCAAACAAACAAACATATGTACATATGGTAATGCAATTGTGGGTCTATCATTAAGTGTATGAAATTAGCAATTGGTAGAACGTGGACGTTTATAAAGACAGCGGAAGCGAGGGTGTGCGACTATACTCACATAATATATATATGCATATATGTTCATATGTATGTATGTATAAAGGTAAATACAAGAACTCAAAAGAAATGCAATGCGGGTGCCGCCACAAATTGAATGTCATTAACTTTGCTCCAAGGTATGTACGTATGTACATATGTATGTATGTGCGAGCAACATTTCATTTGCGGCCATCGTTAGCGCTGCTTTTGCGGTGCACCCACAACACGGCAGTTTACTTACGAGCCTGGTCTTATGTGTGTACATAAGAGCTTAGGCTGCATATGAATGCCTCAAGCAACCAACGGCTTTGCAAATGGGGGAATTGGTTGAAATGACATTGTGGCCACTGGCAACGCGACGGCGGCGTTGACGTCCAAAGGCCACTGACGCGTAGATAAATAAAAGTTGTTGGCAAAACAACAATTGCGGAAGCAAGTTAAAGAGTCAAAACAATCGGGTAAGACATACAAATATATCCACCTATTAATGTACATATGCAATCAAAATGGTGGCCAATTATCACATAGTGTTGATATTAAGAAAAAAATAAATAAAAAATTATGAAAGTAGCATTAGCTAACTATAATAGCGACTGACAAGAGGTCTGAAGGTTATTGGCCTGAAAATAAAGATATTTATTGCACAACATGTGCACCCCTTTCACAGGTATTCTAGGAAATAATAAAATTGTTTACTCGTTCAGTATCGTTTTTTTATATTGCTGAATATCAAAAGTTAGATTTTTTTACACTATTAAATGTATTTTGTATTGCAATCGCATATTTCTGAAAATCTTCGAAAGTTAGTCAGATCACGATTTTATTTCAGGAATACAAAAAGTTCTTGAAATAACTGTACCGAACGCCGAACAGTATAGATTGGCCGTAACAGTCTTCGAAGACGAAAATGGCTACCACGGTGTCAACAGTAACATAATTGTACTATCTCGTAGAAACAGATCGTCGAATAAAGGTATGCGAGATAGTTGAATCAGTACTGGCAGTTGTACTTGATTTTTTTTTGGAAAAATGATCGTGACGCTGTTCCCTAATAGGTTTTCTTTATATATTTCGCAAACTACTAAAGCTATATCAATCAGACTTACTAAAAATGCGATGCTGACTACGCCCAGCTCTTATAGCTTGTGTTGGAAACTACTGAAAATCTAATAAAAAAGCCATAAGCACTGAATTTGATGGAAAAGATGGTACAGAACACCAGCATTCAGATTGGTGTGACAATTGGATAATGACGTGGTGTCGTCCACTTTTGGATCAAAAAACATATTTCAGAAATTACTCGACAAATTTCAACGAAATTTTGTAGATACAGTAGCTTTCCGAAATAACGAATATTCGTTTTATTTTTTTGGGAAAATGTCTGCCAAAATTCCAATTTTTACTTTTTTTTTGTCTTACCTTCGTTCAAGCACGAGTTTATGGTCTTAACTATTTAAGACTTAACTTAACACTTATTTTTGTTTTTTTCATTCACCGGAAATGACGTCACAATGGGGGATTTCTAATTTTTTTTTTTTTGAAAATTTCAGAAATTAGTCTTTAAATATATTTTAAATATTTTTTACAAAAAATTTAATAAAAAAATTTATTAAACTGCAATTTAACTCATATTTATTGAAAAATATACCTATATATGAGTACTCGAATTAACGAAAAATTCGATGTAACGACCAGGCCTGATGTGTTCGTTGTTTCGGAAAACTACTGTAAAAAAAAAACATGACGTCATATCTGATTAAAATGCTGGCGAAATCGATTCACAATCACTCGTACATCTCATATAACACTATTTTGCATTTCATTTGATTCCTTTATTTTACGAGATATTAATCAAGCACCAATGAAGATAATGGAATACTACTTTGCATTAATGCCAAATCGGAGGTATGACATCGCTCAACCAAAAATTCTCGAAATGGGGCCATAACTTTTCAAGGCCCCAAATATCAAACATGAGCACCTCAGTGCCTAAGGAAATTTCTTTACCGAATGTAAATTTGTCAGATATTTGAATTGAGTTCAGAGGGAATCTTTTCTTCTTATAGTGTGTCTCTGTACCAAAAATGGTTAAAATCGGGTTATAACTTCCCTTAGATCCCATATATCTAATATAAGAATTTTCAAACTATCGGTGAGCTTTATATCGTAATATCGGTTAATAGTGAGCTATTTTAGCAAAATTAAGTGAATTTATAGTCTTGAATATAATGAAGCTAGGTTTCGGGAATTACCCAGGGTTTCATATACTTTACATAATTATTTTGAGAGCGAACATATAAAATGTTCGCTTGCAACTAAGCTTTGCGCCTCCTTACTTACAGTACTTGTCGAATAATTTACGAACGAAGAGAAAAATGTGTTCCCATAGCAATATGGAACTCTTGGGATTGTCGAGCTCGTGGTGACGCTAGGATGGCTACTAGTTTCGGTAATCGTAGCCAATGGAATCTACTTGGACGTCTGAAGCGTTTAAGCCATCTCCCGGACGCATCCGATCTTCTAGCGCGTAAAAGTGAGAAAATCGGTATATGTATGGATTTGATCTCGTTCGTAATTTATTGGACAAGTACTGTATTTATATTCATCCATCGCAAACACTAAAGTGCAGATATTTTATTTTTCACCAAACTCGTGTATGCTTACATATGTATATTTAAACCCATATTAATGGGCAATTTATTATTTATCTAAACTACAAGATCTTCATCACTACAAAATTACTTTGGGAATTAATTAGGGCCTATCGACAATGACGATCGTGTCAAAACAAACACCGAAACTGGTGTCAAATTATGCGCATAAAAATTAATGCTTTAAAGCGCCAGTATACATGAAATATATATGTATGTATGGCTTGTAATGGTGCTTGTGCATGGTCACACTAAGCCGGCTGAGGTGCCAACCGTGTCATTAGAAACGTACAACAAAGTCAACTGCATTCAACGGCAACAAAAACAAAAAGATGGAAGCGCATGTACTACTTATATACACTAATTATATATGTACATATGTACAAGTAGATATGTGCTGCATAAAAATGCATTGTTGCAGTTGTGAGTGAACGGTGTTCAGTGAGGGGGGAGCGGTGACATTGCGTGCAGTTCGCCGTGCGTTTCATCCAAAATGCAGGTAATTTGTGTTTATGCATGTTTCAGCAGGTTCTTTTTTATTTTCAGTCGAATTGTGTGTTTGCATGTGTGTGTGTGTGTGTGCATTGAAATAAATTCATTGTGCATATTTGAGTAGTGACCATAAAAGTTGGCGGTAAATTAATTGGGCGGGTATGCGTATGCATGCGATATTACATTCTCGCCGCTCATTACACAAATTGATGACAGAAAAGTGGCCATGTCGTAAAACAACGGTTATAATAGTAAAAAAGCATTTTAGTGTATCGATGCATTTACATATATAAATTAAAAGCGTGTGGAAAAGAGAGGGCGATATGCATATACACACAAATAAGTGAAATAAACAATATCTGCTTCGGTAAAGCCTATTTACTTTTATGGATGGAAGACTTGATGTGCATATACATACATATGTAGATAAATCTATAAATGCTAATTATATATGCTTGTAAATGGCCACTCACAATAACATATTTTACAAAATTCATTCATTTCCCTAATTACATGGATATATCAAATAATCGATGCCATAAAATAATAGCATTTGAAAAAGATATGGAAATAATGCCTAGGTTCGGCTTGTATTCTAACAACAATTTACTAATACATTTAATTGCTTATCTACAAAACTTGAAATGCCGGTGCATACAAAATACGAAATATACATGTATTTATGCTTAAAGTGGCACTTTGGTTATCCTTTATAATGATCCTTTCATCCTTTCAACCGTAGGACAGGTGTTGCACGTACATATATGTTGATGTATATGTAAAATGTGTTGATATGCGTTGACCGAAAGGGTTCAAAAAATAATCATGGATCATTAGTTGAATTTTTCATGAAAGCATAGCTGAAAAAAGTTCAACGGCAGACGCAAGAAGCTGTCGAATAAAATTATATAGACCAAATGAATTCATATATTTCAACTCATACATTTACTAAGTTATATATGTATGTATAAACGTGTAAATATGTATACACGTATTTACAGAAAACAGATGTACTTTTATTGAATATTTCAAGGATCATTCGGCGTAAGTTTCAGGTAATTATGTTGAGTAAGGAGCAGGTGAGAATACAGGATACAGACTACAATCGTCTTTCGACAAATAGTTTGTAGATAAGAGCGCTATGTAATATCGTAAAATACATAAAAAATAACCTTCCATATAACGATGAACATAACTAAAAGCGCTTTAAATTGCTAACGAAAAACACCAGAAACACAAAATTGGTAGAGATGATGTATTGCGGTGCACTAAAATTTGTAAAAAAATGGACAAACATGGAAAATGGACATAGCGCCGCCTACTTTTGATACAAAACCCAGAAACTAGTAGACCCATTTTAAGTTAAGTTATGTACATGTAATTTCCTTCATTACCTGATGCTTCAATTTGAAAATGTTTTTTAACAAGGCTACTTCCTATATAACCCCACTTTGTATTCCATCTGATTTATTTATCATAAATCAAGCACCTATTATGATATCGGAATAAAACTTTGGATATACATCGCATTTGAGGTGTGACACTATGAACATAAAAATTCACTCATTTAAAATTTGTCTAAATCGAACTATAACTTTCCAAGGCCTCTAACAAGAAGACTATGGATATTTTTTTACCGAAAATATCGGTAAATCTTTCAGTTAGCCTAAAAAAAGTTAATATTTTCCTTATAAAACTGTTCCTCTGTGCCAAAAAGGGGAGAAGGTGGGTAATAAGTTTCCCAAGATCCCATATTTCTAATATTAGAATTTTCAAACTACCGGTGAGCTTTATATCGTATATATCGGCTACTATATGAGATATATTGACACAATTAAGTGATTATATGTTCATTGGATATAAATTATATAATATTATGGAGGAGGAAATAGTTGATATAGGTGCAGAAATCACCCAGTTCCCATATAATATGTATAAAGATTTCGTTATTCTAATGAATTGCCGATTGTGTGTTATCTAAAAACAATTTCGTGGAAACAGGTTACTCTAGCTAGACCTTTTCCTAGTGCTAATAAGACTAATGTAGTAATGAAATCGGTTTAAACCTTTTTTTACCCCTAGCATACATAATATAGTTTCATCAATACCTGAAAATATTTCCACTCCTTTAAGCCTTTCAAAATGCACGAGTATAAAATGTTCGGTTACAACCGAACTTAGCCCCTCCTTACTATTTTGTTTTTTTTCAAAAAATTAATAAAGGCAGTCGAATCTATTTTTTGGTGATAGCTCCGGCGACCCTATTAATCAGAATATTTGGACTTATTTACAAAATTATAATTTAATCCGAAATTCGTGAATTACAAAAACATATTAATGTAACCTTCAATATATCGATATATATTTGAATGTTGTTGCTTGCGCGATACATTTTGAATATTTGTGTATATACATATATTTATATACATACGTATGTCTAGCAATTATGTGCTATGATACAATTATTGATTTAACCCAATTAGAATATGATACTCAGACAATGAATAAATGCGTGTACATACATATGTATACCCATATGCACTAATAATAATGTTTCGGCACATGTCTAGGTAATTTTATATATCTGTTTTACTAACATACATACATATGTACATATATTGCGGAGAATATCTATACATTTATGATATAAATAAGTATGTATTATTATATATATTTTTGTATAGTTGTTCTATTGTATAAAAAAATCGAAAAGATGTCTTCGAATGATGAATATGGAAACGATGGAAACGAAGACTAACATTGTTTCCTAAGAAAACGATTAAATTTAAATGAAACAGATTTTTTTTATAAATTTTTTACTGCGAAGTCATTAGAAAAATACTTTAATGCTAAATTTTGGGAATGCAAATTGTATAAAATTAGAGCTTCCCGACATTGTCTGAAAATACATATATCTTAAGATTCAATCGATTTTAAATAATTTTTTTTTTCTTTAAATAACTGATTTTTTTTTCAACTCCATCTCGTGTAAGATTTTATGATTCAAATTTTAAAAATATGATTTTTTATTACATTAATTAATTTAACTATAGTACTATGGACATACATAAATATGTCGCAATATATAAATAAATAAAAATACAATTAGTTAAGCTGTACATATTTAATTTGATTCAATTTATTCGTACTTAAAGTTCAACCACCATTTTATTTAATTTGTCCGAAACACATACATAGATGTATATTTACACATAATTGTTTGTACATACACACTCACTTGTATTTAATGTGTGCTATTTTTAGTATTTGCTCTACAATTTCTACCACCATATCTAATTTGAGGCGTTCACGCCCTTAGCGAAATGTTTCGGGCGAACTTGACATGCATATAAATTCATCAAGTTTGAGGTCAAAGTATGGCGAAAAACTGCCACACCAGAATGAAAATAGTGGAGGGGGAAGTGTGAAAAGGTCGCCATCATGGCAGTGTAACAGAAAGTTAAATAAACTGAAATGCAGCAGACCGATAAAATGATAGCGTGCACAGTGGCACAAGAGACGAGAAAATATGTGTGTTTGTCGATTTTTAATAAAAAAGTGGTTATTAAATAATATTCAAAATATATTTTTTATACATGTATGTGAAATAAAATGGATAATATAAGAACACTGATTGTCTTTCTAGAATGACAAAAAAAATAAAATTAAAATATTTCTCGTATATATTCCTATCAAAATTTCATTTACTTCCAATTAAAATAAAATAAAATAAAAATTAAGAAAAATTCAAATTGAGATCTCAAACTGTTCCACTGACCAGTGAGGGTTGTTCCCTGCTGTCGTAGTACTATTTGTATTTTAGCAGCGACAAACAACACACCAGAAGCGTTAATCCTCGGTGTTAAAGTGACGCCATGCGAAAAATGCCTTTCAGGGTGGCTTTGTTATCCTTACGCTTCGCAGCACTTAATGCGGATAAATGATCTGACAATTGCGCTTATGTCAACAAATCTAATAAGGAAGCGAGACACTGGCTTTTCTCTTTGTATAAATGTTGTTTTTTTGTTGCTTTGTTTGAATACAGTTGCTGACAGATTTTAGATTAAATCTACAATCAGTGTTAAACGCCATTTTGCGGAATGTTATATAACTTAAAGCAGGGCTTTGTATTTAATTTTGTGTGTGCTATTTTTTTATATTTTATTTTAAGTCAAAATTAAATCGGGAAATATTCCTTATATGTAAGAGACATTTTATTTGGAGCTTGGGATTTGTCTAGATTTTACCAAAATTGTCTAATTTTGAATGAGAAACAATTTGAAATAATGAACTTAAAGACACACTCCAGACCCATATTTTAAAAAAGATATATTTTAAGTATGGATCCAGAAATTGTATACTTTTTCGTAACCTTCGAAGTAATATAATACTTACCAACGGTTAGGTTAGGTCACCAAAAGGTCACAAAGCATAACACCTGGACAGATGTGAATCAGGTCCTTTGTGATGCCAAGAACTCCTAGATAAAGATCGAAAGACCCGTATATATCGACGAAACGTTTGGCTTTAAATTTCAACCAATTCACAAGTTATATCTTTTGAGATGTTTCAACTTTAGTTTGGCAAACGAAGACAAGTCCCAAATTTGCCAAGAGCAAGTAGTTCGAAAGACCTTTCACATTTCATCTGGGACCAGATAGACTTCACACAAGTGCTGACGGGTCCTAAAGGGTATTTGAGGATGAAGAACGGTTAACTTCCTGAATAATAACGGGAGTGTTTTTCGACGTGTGGTTTTCAATAAGACTCCACTTTTTTCGGACTTGACTTACTTGATTTATACTCAGTTTGCTTTGTCATTTCAAAATGAACAGACTTACTCCGAAACAACTTTTATTACTGACATATTGCTGCAAAAAGGTGTCCAAAATCTCGGTCCTCTCTGCTGCAATTTATTCGAGCCAGCCGGTCACGTGTTCGAAATCATTTTAAAATTAAATTAAATGCGTTTTATGTCTTCTTAAAAACCACATGTCTCCAAAAAACACCGTTTATGTACAATGTAAGTGCTGATGTCGGTTTTGAGGTAAATATTTTTAAATAACGGTACGCTATTTAAGTGTGACCAAATTTCAATAAAAACATTTTTGAAAGCTTTATAGCTTCCTCGCACACAAACCGCAAATTAAATGCACTTATTATTTAAATGTGACTGTATACGTACATAAGAATATGCATATACTTGTACTTATGTATGTATGTCACATAGCGTTGTGCGGCAAGTCTTATTCAATATAATAATACATCAGTAAAGTGCCAATCCAAATGTCACTTAATTGTCAAGCTTTCTTCGTGTCTTGTTTCATGTTGAGACATCGTTCGCGCCGATATTGTCATTACGGTTGTCGGTAAATGCAACGTCGACACCAACAACAACAACACCATCATCATCAGCAACAATAATAAGAAAAGTAAGAGCAACAACAAAAACAGCAACAACAAAAACAGCATCAGCAACAATATTAACAACAACAAGTGCAGTAGCATCACTTTGCCAAACCGCCAACAGCTCCACAACAACAGCAACAAACACATAGTTAATGTCGCCGCTGCGCCACCGCCAACGGACACATGGTTGACAACTTCAAAGTGTTGCAAATGCACGACATGCGTGACAATTTAATGAGGATAAATATGAACGGCATTTATGCGATGAATTTTCTTAAAAGTGCAGCAAGCAAACGCACACACATACAAACATACATACATATTCACACGCATTGCAATTTCCCTGCTTTCATTGCGGTTAACGGTGTTGCGCTGGTGCTAGTTGCACCGGTTGTGTACATATACATATGTAGATACAAGAGTGTGCGTGTGCGCATGTACGTGACTCTAAAATCAACGCACACAATTTAATCGAAACGATTTGCGCGCCTTAAACACTTGAACGCGGCAGACTAATTAAGCAGATTTTGAAAGGTTTCGCCTCATCGAAAATGGCACGCAAATGTAGTGACAGCATGTAGAGGCTTAGCTGTGTCATACGAGGCGCTACACAATAGCATTTGAGTACATTAGACATATAGTTTGGAGAAAGAAAACTGATATCTAATATGAGGTTCTCTTAGGTGTTTTATAGATAAGATCTAAGTCTACGAATTCTCCGTATATCCATCAAAGCTTGTTTCTTCATAGACATTTATCTACATATATAGCTGTTTGTGGTAGCCCTTCTCTTTCTCATTCTAAATTAATTTCAGGCATATTCCAATCCTTCCAAAGTCATATTTCCATTAGAAGCCAATTGCTTCTTGATTTACTAAGGAAGAATTTTAGTGTAGAAACCAAAAATATTTTTTTTGTTTTGTTTTTTCATATTTTCAAAGTTTAACTACTATGTATTTAAGAATATGTCTGCAAGAGGATTTTTTTAAAGATACAATTAGTTTTGGAGATACAAGTATTTTCTTGGCAGCGCATCCAAATTAGTTAGTTCGACTTGACGCGAAGCTTTAAATACGTTTTTCTCGAAACTGTCTTTTTTAAAACTATCCCCACGATTTCTCTAATTCTACTGGACCGATATACCTGAGTAACTCAAATTTAAATTTTTACTATTCTTAAAAAATTCGTAAATTGAAAAACCTGCTACAAAAATTGTTTTTTTTTAGGCAGTCCTCATTTATGGAAAAAAATTTAATCATTTCCGTACGGCCCTCCATAGCGTTATTACTCTAGATTAATAGTAGTTTGCTAATTAGAGTACCCACAATGGTCACAACACAATTTTCTTGTGTAAATTTAGGTTCTTCAAGAAAAGTTTTAGAATTTCAATATATTTTGTATTAAATAATTCGCTTTAAAGCTATTAGATGAACCTTTAATTATACTTCCTCAAGATTATTTCCCATTACTATTTAGATACCTATACTATTTTGTAGATAATCTTGATGATCAAAATTAAAAACATTGCGAGCAAACCAGACTTTCTCACTACAACGGAACTCTATCAAAAATTAACAAAATGGCGTAGCTCTGAAAAAATGTCGTTTTTTAATGCCAAATTGATGATTTTCAACCAATCAAAAAGATCGTAGGTCATTGTATAGTAAATATATTTAAGAAGTTCCAATTTGAAGTTCGATCGTTTAATGTATCGTTGAGTTATGATGTTAGCAATTTTGCAATGTCGTTTCGAGAAAAACGCGTATAAAGTGTCGACAATAGCGGCTTATACGCGCAAGATACGACATCACTGTTTTCACAAGATATTTTTGAAAGTATAAACTATCGAATAAGCAAAAAACCAAAAAAATCGATTTTTTGAAAGTGTCACACTGGTATAGCCCCTTAAAAGTTATATTTTTTGATAATAGAAGAGAAATTTAATTTTTATTATTCTCCGCTCTTTATTTAACTAAAACCGACTGTAGCACTCACAGTTGTCGTCGCAAATTGGCTGTACATGATTTTCTGTATTTTTGTTTCACAAAGTCCCTCAAGACAAGTGTGTACATTTGAAGAAATACTGAAATTCATATGCAAATGTATGAACATATACAAGTATGTGTGTGTATGTATGTATGTCATGTGTAGCACAAATTACAAAGTGTTTATTTGTCGTTAATTGTGTTTACATCCTTAAAGTGCGCAAATTGATGTTTTCTTAATGCAATCGACTGCAAAGCAATTAAGCGCTTTCAAATTACTTAAGGTAATTAAAAAATTGTCGCAGGTAATTAATAAATTCGCCATAAGCACGTACAAACAAACATTTGTATAAATGTGTGCAAAGTTTTTGAATGGATTATCATGTTGTTGTTGTTACTTAATAATAGTTAGGTAAGATACATACATACTTACATATGTGACAGAGCAAATTTGTTGAGTAGTACTGAAAAATAAAGTAAATGTCTCGCTGTTTGGAAAAATATTCGTTTTTATTTCTCTACAATGCCACAGTATTAGCCCCTAAGTTTAGACGTATTTTTATGAGCTTGGCGCTTTTCGGTTATTAAAGACTCACACTTCGGTGCTGGTTCATGAATTCTTGCCCAAAACCAATACTTTAAAGATGACCCAGTCTCCATATTTACCAAATATAGCTCCGTTTGACATTTCCCTATTTCCAAAAATAAGGTGAAACTTAATGGGCCGTCGTTTTACATACATACAAACGAGAAATCGTTGAAAGACCCAAAGGCAATCTCAAAAACCGGGCTTGAGAAGTGTTTCGACGATTGGAAGAAGTCCTGGCAAAAGAGCATAATATCGATTGGGGACTATTTTAAAGGCAACTCATTAATGAAGACGAATAAATATTTTTTTTTCAAAAACTATAATTCCCATTATTTTTTGAACACACCTCGTACATAATACATACTCATATATACATATGCAGATCGTATATGTACAACTCCATATAAGCATCTCTAAGAAACCCACTTCAAAATTGCCGCCACGCAGCCAGCAATAGAATGCAAATAAATTATGTAGGAAGATCAGTAGAAAAGCCGCTGCGATTCACATTCTAATATTATTTGATGTATGCATCTCATACATTTGAATTTGCAATTTCGTCTCGGCTAAGCTATTTGGCGCAACTCTTGTGGAACGCCATTGTCAGTCCGTTTGGGGTAACGGCAAATGTCATACGATTGTCGTTGAAAGCCCTGGGAGACACACCCACACCAACACTGCATTGCATTTGTATGTGAGCAAATTCTGAGAAATATGTCATAATTTGATATTAAGATTTTTAAGCTTTTATTGTATGCTGCCGCGTAATCCGTCGCTTAAGTTGCGCTTCACTGCAAACTGGCGGACCGGACCACCAGATTGCTGCGGATTAGCATGCGGCGGTGGCACTTGGTTGCGGTTTTCGGCGGTTTTGTCGCTTTCGTGTCATGTCAGACACTGGGGTGGTACCGTTAAATTGGGATTTATGCACATATATGGATATCTCAAACGAAGCGATTGAAAGTTGGCTCATCAGAAGCGCCGCAACAGCAACGGAAAAAAGCGCTGAGTTGTCAACATACTGCGTCTACCTAATTAGCAAAACTTCAAATAAGTAAATATTATTGTTTCACGGATCTACAGGCTACTGACGCGATCGCTTTTGAGTGTTGATATTATAGAAGTTCTTAGGAGTCTTACGGATTTATACCCAATATATAAAAGGCTGAAGATTATAAAGTAGATTAGTCTTCAAAAGCTCTAGGGACTCTCGTATAGCTGGCTAAGACGTTCCGAACTATGAAAGTCTTTTATATTATAGAGTGCTTAAGAGGCTTATGGATTTTATAACCAGTGGATTAAAGATGACTCCAGCCTGTTTGGCGACAACTCTAATGTCTTAGGGAAACATAATCGATTTTGGGTGATCTCATGACGAATACACATCCGATTTTAGGTCTAAAACATGGAATTACGTCCAAAATGTGTCCTAGTTCTAAGTCGTAGAAGGATCCAATGTTGTATCGAAAATTTTAATTTTCCCACCTCGCTCTTCGGTTATATTATGAGATATTTTCATAAAAGTTAATTAACAGTTAAGAGATACTCTTTAAATTATAAAAATTCGTTAGAGTCTGGTATATTCAGTCTCGCCCGAACTCAGACTCCTCTTACTTGTTATAATTTAGCTCGTTTATTAATGAAAAATTATCATTTAGTCTACTGTTGACAGTTCGCCTGTTTAACGGAGGTCCACATTTACTTTATTTTTCGGCATTTCACTCAAAACTACAATACAATGCCGCTTCCTGGAAATTGAAGGCCACATTATATTTACGTAACTATATATTTTATATGCGGTCAGAGTCATAAAAACTCGATAAATTTATATTACTCATACACTCCTCTGCACACTCGCCAAAAGCACACGCCTTCGGAGCTTTTGTTTCAGTTCCGCCAACCGAGAAGTATGTAATTTAATTTGGCTTTAACAAGTTCGATTAAAGTCAACTCAGTTGTTAAACTTATACAACAATTGTTTATTAACGGCATTACAAAAAAAAACTACGCTTTAGTCGTCTTGCGGAATAACCGTAAAAGATATTCGTTCGTATTTTTGACAAATTGATGTTAATTGCACGAACTGGCAGTAAACATCCTAAATGGGCGATTTCGAAAAATTCCGGGTGATAAATTGGAAATCGGTTTCATGTGCCAAACAAGCTTTCAGTTAAATTATAGCTTTTACGCTAATTGAACTCATATGTCTCGGCGATATCGAATAATTGCGAGTTTTAACAACAGACACACGAAATTTTTTTTTTATTATTATTCTGTGTGTGTTGTTCACACTCGGTTTTTCGTTATTAATTTAAAAATTATTATGTCCACTTCATGAAAAATTCAGTTTTAATTGGTTTCAACTAGACAGTGCGATACATTTTGTGTATCTACATCAGTAGACATATGAGAAAACATATGTAGTTATATATAAATGTTCGATTTTGATAAGTTCACTGTTTAGAATCAGTTTTCATATTGCTCTTGCAGCTTAATTATGATAATTGTCCAGTTAATTACAGCTGCACGAAATTGTTTAAATAAGCACATATGACTTCAATTTAATTTAATAATAATAATATGGCTGGTAGCTTTAATTTAAATGAATTGATTTTGATTTTTTTTTTTCAAATACACTTTTATTAATATTGCGTGTCTGTATTTTTGTATTTTTTTAATTTCATGTATGTTTTTCTTTGTTCAAATACAATGTTATAAAATTTGTGTACGCTACCCTTGTGTAAATTTATTGGTTATAATTTGAAATACGGATAATGCTAGTAAATAAAATATGTATGATATATTTGCATGCTCGAGTAATAGAATACTTCTGTAAAAGTTGACGCATATAGCATTTGAACCCTCTGCAAAAGGTCCAATTTCGTGTCAATTTTTCTTTTGTAAAAGTATGCTTGCCAATTGTTTTTCGTTTTCGAAGTCTGTGTAAATTAGTGAAGTAAATTTTAGAACAATTATTGGATGCTTGAACCTCTAAACAAGCTTCTTTTTGTTTCAAAGTTATATTATGAATATTTTATACAAGATTGAGGTACTCTGGAAATCCAAGTATTGGACAAAGTGATTAAGAACCAATACTAGTTTGTTATTTAGATGAGTTTGGAAAATTTAGATGAGCCTTGGAACATAAGTGTTGCTGACTTTTATCCGCTTGAAAAAGCTTGAAATAATCGAATAAAACTGATTGTGAATTATACAAATGACTTCTTCTAAACTTTAACTTAAAATGTCGCAACAAATACGAGAAATAAAAGTTTAGAATTCTAATAAAGATTTTGGTAATTGTCTCATTTCAACACAAATAGTATACCAGTGTGACACTTTAAAAAAATCGATTTTTTGGTTCTGCTTATTCGATAATGTATACTTTCAAAAATATCCTGTGAAAGTGGTAAGGTCGTATCTTGAATAGTTTTTGAAAGGCAGTGTTCGAAAGAGCGACGGCTCACAGCTATACGCTATAGTCGAAACTTTAAAAGCGTTTTTCTCGAAACGACATTTTTCAAAATTGCTGATATCATAACTCAACTCATTGGAACTGAGTATTCTTGAATATCTTTACTATACAATGACTTACGATATTTTGGATTGGTTGAAAATTGTCAATTCGGGATTAAAAAACGACCATTTTTAACCTAAATAAACGACACTTTTTTCAGAACTATGCCATTTTGTTATTTTTGATATTTTTCAAAAATTCTAGGACATTGTATAGGAAATAACTTCAACTTTTATAACCTTTTAGAATTTTTGTGTTTCAGCTACTCATTCGGCCGAAATCATGTCAGTAGTTGGGGAGCTTTTTGTTTGCACCTCCGAAGACAGCACATAACTCCGTTATTTTTCAATATTTTTGTAAAACAAAACATCTTAAAATATAGCTGAAAATATATCTTATTGTGTCCGAAAAACTTCGAAACATTCGATTGAGTACTTTCTTTTAAATTTTTTTTTCATGCGTTATACTGGTATACTGGCTCTTAACAAAACGACTAATTAAGCTTTCTGAGAACTATCTATAACATTAGCATTCTTCGTCATTAAGCTTTACCAATGACATGACACAGAAATATAGTCGAGTAGCGTAATTTATGATTTTACAACAATAAAATGAGCAACTGTACTTTATTTATCTGGATCAACGAGCAATTAATTTAACTTCAACTTATTTGCATAAGTGTAACAACTGTATTCCCAAGATTAATATCCATTGATGACTGATTGACATAAGTGCTTTCTTATGCTTGAATGATTTGGCGTTGAATGAGCATGAATTGACGATGGTTATTTACAACAATAACTAGAAATATGAAGTGAGTATGACAAAGTTATGTAATGCGAATTTGCATGCAATTAGAAGTGATTTCCGTTAGGAGAAGAAATGTGGAGCATGAGTTCAACTGCACAACAATGTTTACAACAAAATATAGTAGTACTTGGATATGGATTTTTCACATTAGTTTCTTCAGATTTATTGCTTTCCTTCATATTTTAAAAGTAAAGTTTAGAACATCTATATTTAGTGGAATTGTAATGTAATGTATTTATTATATTCAAATTTCATGTATAAAACATATTCGAGCACCAAATAGAGTAAAATATTGATGGAAACATTAAAGTAAAGTTTCTGTATATATGTAAATAAAAATAATAATATTTCTTTGCATATTATCTAAAGATACTAATTGAACTACTATTTTCGAATTTAGACGTGTTAATAACTCGTAAGATATGATTATATATTTTTTTTCAATGATGAAGTACCGATGATTTGATGAAATGTCGAAATGTGGCTTCTGAATCAAATGAATAAATTGAACAGCTTTCGAATAATTTCAATTAAATTTAAAAAAATCTAAATTTTTATTTCATTATAAAGCTCGTGCTTGAATTTCTACAAAGCCAAAACTGAAATTTCTTATATGATTTTGTGTGTCCAAATATGTCGACATCTTCATTAACACCGCTAATCAACTCACGAATAGAAAGTATCACGTACAAATAAACCAATTAATACAATTATTACTCGCAGACACACAAATATGTCCATATGTATATGTATGTATGTATAACCGTTAAGCTTTTTAAGGCGCAATCAACAATTTCAATTTCACACCTTGTGTTCCCAAAAACTCCAACATTGAAATGAAGATCTATGAGCGCACAAATGCTTAGAAATGAAGGCAATTAAATCTTAAGCGATGATAATTAACTATAATGTCAAACAATTGCTGATCTATGGCACAACGTGATGATATATTTATGCGGGCACCTATAGCAATAACAAATGAAATGTGCATGTACATAGGTATATATGTATGCATATATGTGTGTACAATTAAGATACATGCCTGGGCATTTAGTACAGCATCTGCTCAAAGTATATATACATTTATACATATTACTGTTTGTGGGGCAATCGTGAACATGGCTGCTAATGATCTCGCCTGTCAGAGTGCCAGTGATGTGCGGCACCATAAATATGCATCACTGACGGCTAGCCGCTTGCCACTAATTCAAATTGCTCACCAGTGCCAGCGCCTCCGAAGGCCAAACGATACCTTTTGACGTGCCACAAATGAAATGGCAACAACTTGTTTCATCTCCAGCAGGCAGCTAATAGTAATTCCTTTGATCTCGCACCGAGATCTCCACCTCAACAATGTCGGCGATCGGTGGTGACCAATCAAAGCGCGAGGCTTTTTTGAAAGTATTCTCTTTTGATTTCATTTCTTCTTTATTTTGTCTTTTTTAATAATTTTGTTGTTGCTGTACACTTTGGTCATTTGCTATACTTCAAGTTGTTATTGTTATTGTAGCTGTTGGTTAGTTGGTGGTGGTGGTGGCGACTATGGTGATATTGGTTGGTGTTTAAACGCTTTTGGCTACAGACATATGTACTTACATATGTACGTTGCATTTTCATTTCGTGCTTTTTTCCTCTTCCTCTTCGCTGGTTTGCTTTTTGTTGTTATTTTGGTCATTTTGTTGGCTTGTGCCGTCGTTGCATATCAAAACTATTCGTGGCGTGTAAACAGCTCTCGAACAGACACACACACACTCTAAATACATATGTACAGTTGTACAATAAAAAATAACAATTCGTTGTTGTTGCTTTTAGTTCTCGTGATTCTCCTTGTAATGATGGTGGCGGACGACCACCTTGTGTGGTTGGTGATTTGTTGTTGCGAAAGGCGATTGCCGGTTACT
Source organism: Zeugodacus tau (assembly GCA_031772095.1). NCBI lineage: Eukaryota > Metazoa > Arthropoda > Insecta > Diptera > Tephritidae > Zeugodacus > Zeugodacus tau. Next base: position 83,412,291 of record CM062649.1, read on the forward strand.
AAGGTGGCAAGCAATTAGTTGATGTACAAATATGGCTTGACAGACACACATATGTATGTATGTAGATATATAATATATAAGTAGATATATACACGCATATAAGCCTCTCTATTATATTGATAAATTCATTTTAATTAATGCGGGTTAATTAGAACTGACAATTATAAATTCTTGTAATGTACTATTTTATAAATTATATACATACATACAAGTACATCGGTATACATACGAACATATTTGTGAAAAAAGATTATATTTCACAATACCGAGTAAATAAAGAACATTTTAACCGAATTTCAATTATGTGCTAACTTTTAGAAAAGTCAACAATTAACAATGTGTTCTATTTTGATGCTAGTGGGCCTTGTGTTTTTGTTTTCGGTAAAGTAGGAGTGGCGCCTCAAAATTTTATTTTAGGCAAGATATACTGCATTTAGTGTAAATTCACCGAAGTAAATATAGGTAATATATATATGGATATAATTGTAAAACATAAATGTCGTAATTTTTATCTCATATGTAGTCGTCGCATTTAGTTGTAAACAGTGATTTAAAAATTCTCTTCGAATTCTCCTAATTATTACCAACCCATCTGACTTTCTTAGATTATTTTCTCCTTTTAAATGTATGAATTTTATTTAATTGTAAGGGGTTAAGGATAGTCGGGATTTTCAAAAAAATATATTTTTTGTATTTTCGTTAAGTTTTATATCTTTAAAATATTCTGTAAAAATTTTAACTTGATCCGATAATTACTTTTCGAGTTATTCGACAAATAACAAAGAGGCACTCGACACACTAGTGTGAAACTAGAAATTCGTTTTCTCAAAACTTTGTTTTTGAACTAAAATTTAATAATTTAATTTAAAAAAATTTGTTGAGGCCGCCATTTTGTTAATTTTTGAACAAAACAAAAAAATCTGCGTACAGGTTCAGGATTATCTCTTTATAAAAGTAATCCGATTGGTTTTAGATGAATATCCAAGGACTTATGATTGTCACCGCAAGGACCATTTTTGGAACTGGGTCAACACAAACAGCTATAACTTTGGAAATTATAATTTTTTTTTTTAATTTCGTGACTTCAAGCCAATGTATTGTGGAATAGTGCATATTATTACTTTTGTAAAATAACATGATTTAATAGCAAACAAAAATCTGAAAATTCTCATTTTTTGTGTCTTTGACCACCCCTAACCCCTTAAAATATGGCATACCCACCGTCTGCACAATCACAATACCTAAATCCTATGAAAAATTTGTGGAAAATAGTCAAGAATTATACCAAATTAAACAAGTAAGGAAAGGCTAAGTTCGGGTGCAACCGAACATTTTATACTCTCGCAATTTATTGAAGAAATTTTAATAAGAGAACACCCAAATTTACCTATAAATTCGGCACAAAGTTTAATAGAATAACGTAAATCGTCCTATATAGTGTATGAGGGCTGAGGTAATTCCTGAACCGATTTCATTCATTTTCACCAGCTAGGTACACCACATATATCCAGAACTATACACGCACTTAATTTCGCAAAGATATAGTATTTCACATATTAACCAATACATATATGTAGATTAAAGCCCACCGTATTTTTGAAAAACCTATAATTAGGTACATGGGAGCTAGCTGTTATTATCCGATTTTAATAATTCTTAGAACTGAGACACACTATTAGAAGAAAACAATTTCCTCTGAATTACATTAAATTATCTAAGAGACTTACCAATATTTTCGGTTAAAATTTACCCTTAGGCGCTGAGTTCAACATGTCTGATATCTAGGGTCTTGAAAAGTTATGGTCCGTGTTTGACAATTTTTTCTCAAGTGAAGCCAGAGATGATATGTACTATTTGTGTAAAGTTTTATTCCGCTATCTTCATTGGTTCCTTATGTATACATTATAAAGTGAAGGAATCAGATGGAATTCAAAATTGAGTTATATGGGAAGTTGTCGTGGTTATGAACCGATTTCATCCATTTTTCACTTGTGTCATCAGGGTGTCAAGAAAGTATTATATACCGAATTTCATTGAAATCGGTCGAGTAGTTCCTGAGATATGGTTTTTGACCCATAAGTGGGAGATGCCACGCCCATTTTTAATTTTGTAAAAAAATCTGAGTGAAGCTTCCTTCTGCTATTTCTAATGTAAAATTTAGTGTTTCTGACGTTTCTCGTTAATGAGTTAACCCACTTTTAGTCATTTTCAACCTAACCTTTGTATGGGAGGTGGGCGTGATTATTATCCGATTTCTTTCATTTTTGGACTGTATAAGGAAATGGCTGAAAAACACGACCGCAGAAAGTTTGGTTTATATAGCTTTATTGGTTTGCGAGTTATATACAAAAAACCTATTTGAGGGAAGGGGCCACGCCCACTTTTCCAAAAAAATTACATCCAAATGTGCCCCTCCCTAATACGATCCTATGCTCCAAATTTTATTTTCATAACTTTATTTATGGCTTAGTTATGACACTTTATAAGTTTTTGGTTTTCGCCATTTTGTGGGCGTGGCAATGGTCCGATCTTGCCCATTTTCGAAAGCAACCTCCTCAGGGTGCCATGGAATACGTGTTCCAAGTTTCGTTAAGATATCTCAATTTTTACTCAAGTTATCCGTTGCACGGACGGACGGACGGACGGACGGACGGACGGACAGACGGACGGACGGACAGACAGACATTCGGATTTTGACTCGTCTCGTCACCCTGATCATTTTGATATATATAACCCTATATCTAACTCGTTTAGTTTTATGACTTACAAACAACCGTTAGGTGAATAAAACTATAATACTGTCTTTAGCAACTTTTGTTGCGAGAGTATAAAAATCAATGTTTTTTCGAGTTGTGTATTTCTAGAAAATTCCTGTAACTAAAGCATTTCGGACTGGCGATGAAATGTCTTGTTACCAGGAAGATCCATATTATTCTGTGGGATATAATGAGGCAATTTTCTCATTCGATTATATATTTAGTGGTGTTCAATACCTTTAGGACAAGTTGGACATTCACGTGTCTCCATTTCTATTTATTCCACTGAGTTTTAGATAGCATATAAGTTAATACAGCATAAAGCACATCCAGTTTATATCTCCTGGTACTTTTTTACCCTTTGACTTTTCAAAGATGTGGAGTGGAGTGGAGAAAAATCATTCTCAAATCCGGTTATTATAGGGAACACATTAAAGTGAAGGGCTCACTCGATTCTGGGTCTCTACTTTCGTACCATGCAAGCTAATAATTATTCCGATCATAGAAATATAAACTCAAAAAATTTTGTAGAAAAATTGTTTTTGTCACTACATGATATAAACTCGAGTTTAAAGTTTATGTTTGGACAACCAGGGTTCTAAATTGAGATGTTTAGAGTTTAGTTTCTGACTTCAATATCTAATTAAATTGTTTGGTAAACTTAGTATCGATGCGTAATACTAAACACTAGTATGGTCAATAAACTCGCGTTTGAAAGACACAAAAAATAGCATTTTCATACACAAATTAACTCAATTATATAATAATTATGATTACCTTGCAACCCATAAGCGTAAAAAAATTAAGTGCCCTTAAGTGCTAAGGAAGTTTGATTGTATATTTTAAGTAATATTAAAGAAAAGGATATCTGTGGCAAGACGTCAGCTGCAACAATGCAGCGAAGAAAATTTTTAAGCGAACGCAAAAAATGGAAATTCATCAAACAAATGGAGTTATTAATGTGAAAAGCAATTAAGATGCCGTGTCGCGACTAAACGTGGTCAAATTGTGACCATATGTGCGTAATATCCTTGAACTTTTATTATCCAAATGCATACACCCACGATATGTATGTATATATTAATTATTTATTTGTGGTTTTCGGTTAATTTCGAATTAATTGCGCAAGAAAAGCGGAAAATCCTTTTACGCTAATAACAAAACAATAAAACAAAGTGAACGAATGCGTCTGGAAGGATACCCGGCAAGGCGGAGGGTTGCCACGAAAACATTATAGACACTCCTAAATTGTTTGAATGTGTGTGTGTGAAAAAAGTAAATAAATAAAAAACTCCAAAAAATGCGTGACACGACCGTACAAGCATTGTGCGCTTAATTGCGCCGAGCCGAGATATTGGCGGCGATAGGAAGTCAAGCTGGCTGATGTGTTCTAAAAATGCCTCGCTACGCATCTCAGAACGATGTTGAGTATGTATGTATGTATATATGTATTAATATTAAGGTGACCTCCCTGTAGCGCTACTTTCTCGCTCGTTTCGCGCATCGCTCAGCACAGCAACAAACACAAATTGATTCATAAGTGAAATGTGGCATGTGAAAGGCGTGGAAATATGTGGCGAAATGCATTAATATACTTTATTCAACAAAAGAAAGACGCAGCTAAAGCACAATAAATGAGGGTACAAAAAAATAAAAACAAAATGGTTATAGGTTTCTATGCCACAACAAACGCACACACATGCATATTTACGCTATTTTATTGATACCAGACACACACACCCAAAAATAAAGGGCAACCGCGTACCCAATTGGCATATTGTCTCGCCTTTCGTTTTGCTATTATTGTTTCCATTATTAATAATAATAATGGCTACGAAACACACACAATAACAAACAATAAAAAATATTAATGATTATTTTTTTGTTTTTGGGTTTTTCATAATGGAGGCGCGAAAGGGAGGGAAGGAGCTGCAACCCAAAAATTCAACTGTCATTTGGCAACTCTATTAAGACAAGTTACGCCACATAACATAAGCAGCAGCGTACAGAGGCAGCGGTCACTGAGTGGCGCAGCAATGACGGGTTAATTGAGTAAAGGGAACAAATTGCCGGAACACCCAGAATACAAATAAAATATACACAGACATACTTACAAATCAAATGGCCAATCAAGCAGCGCAACAACAGCGCGCCACATACAACAACAACAACGCTCAATATATAAGCATACAGAAATGAAGGTTTGAGCCACTAAATTAAATCGCTGCTGCCAAACCCACCAGCGAACGGCGAACAAGCGAGCAGCGTACGCATAAACTCAATATTTATGTTGTTGTATTATTTGTATGTATTTATATGAAGCTTTTTGTGTGCGTCTTATTTTTGTTTGAAAGGCGCGAGGCGTCGATGAAGCAATTTACCAACACCACCGCTAACAGCACCAGCGGCGTGTGTCCGTTGCGCCACCAATCAAACGATTGCCGCGACGAGGCGCATATATTTTTACGAAAATTACTTGAAAATTAGTCAGTAGAAATTTGAGTTGCCACACACAAGCACATGAACACACTTCCAACCAGCCAGCAGCCGTACCACCAACGCTATCGTCATGCCATGCCACTAGCAATATGTATTATGAAGCAGCCTGCCACTGCCACCAATTTATGTGGCAGCCAGCCACCCGACCACCGACGCGTTGTAGAAGAATAATTGATGACGACGATTATAAACGAATTTCCTTTGACGCGCTTTGCCCGTCGACGAAGGCAAGGCGCACCGCAACACCAGCTGCAACAACAACATGTCGACGTTGGCAAGACAGAAGCCAGTGATCGGGAGTCAGTATTTCGGGCAAGGAGCGCATTAAGAAACTGCTGGCTGGCATTTTTGGAGCAAATTGTGCCTCATTATTGTGGATAATCAATACAACAATTTTGGGCTTCTTGTGTGACTTTATGTAATATATAATATATACTCGTAGATATGAATGTATGTCGCATAGAGCTCTTATGAAAGTACAATCCATGTATTTTTGTATACTATTTTATATATGGGGCATTCTCTGGAAAAAAAGCCACTTGAAAAAAAAAGTTCTTTATTTTCTTTGGCAATTATATATCTTATAGTACATGTAAAAACTAAAATAAAACATATTGTTTTAGGTCTGTGTAAAGCGGGGTTGCCATATTATAAGGGGCCAAAGTTTTTTGTAAAAAAATTTTCGAACCGCCATAACTTTAAAACTAATGAACAGATTTTAATACACCATGTGACTTTTTTGTACAGAATTTCTCAAACTTTTAAACTGTATATCGTAAAAATTTTTAAAATTAATATTTCATAGCAAAAAATGAAAAAAAAAATTTTTTTGGAATTTTTAACAACTTATGCCCCCTTCGATTTTTTTCGAAAATATCTTAAAATGTTCCTTATTTCATCACCTTTTTACCCCCCAAAGGGAATTTTGGGACAGCAATATTTGTATGAGCTACAAATAAAAAACCAACTCAGAACATGATGAAAAATCATTGATTTATGTACTATTTTTATCAGAATTTAGCGTAACCCAGGATTAACGACGTGGACGTAGCAGACATTTAATCCCTCTTTGTTTTTTTTATTTTTTACTATTTTTTTTAATTTTTTTGGATTTTTAAAATTTTTAATTTTTTTTTGTTTTTTTTTTTTTTTGTTTTTGTTTTTTATTTAAAATTATCACGTACTTGAATCTAATCTACGTAATAATTAAAAAAAAATGCAAAAACCAAAAAAACAAAAAAATTAAAAATTTAAAAAATACAAAAATTAAAAAAATAGTAAAAAATAAAAAAAACAAAGAGGGATTAAATGTCTGCTACGTCCACGTCGTTAATCCTGGGTTACGCTAAATTCTGATAAAAATAGTACATAAATCAATGATTTTTCATCATGTTCTGAGTTGGTTTTTTATTTGTAGCTCATACAAATATTGCTGTCCCAAAATTCCCTTTGGGGGGTAAAAAGGTGATGAAATAAGGAACATTTTAAGATATTTTCGAAAAAAATCGAAGGGGGCATAAGTTGTTAAAAATTCCAAAAAAAATTTTTTTTTCATTTTTTGCTATGAAATATTAATTTTAAAAATTTTTACGATATACAGTTTAAAAGTTTGAGAAATTCTGTACAAAAAAGTCACATGGTGTATTAAAATCTGTTCATTAGTTTTAAAGTTATGGCGGTTCGAAAATTTTTTTACAAAAAACTTTGGCCCCTTATAATATGGCAACCCCGCGTTACACAGACCTAAAACCATATGTTTTAGTTTAGGTTTTATATGTACTATAAGATATATAATTGCCAAAGAAAATAAAGAACTTTTTTTTTCAAGTGGCTTTTTTTCCAGAGAATGCCCCATATATGCATGTAGTAAATCGTTAGTTGCTATAATTAGCGCCTCTAGCCACAATTAGTGTAATATTAGCTTTACAACAAATACATTTTCGAATATTAGTTAAGCGCAGTCGACTCAGACAGTGCTCCATGACAGCTATAATATGTGAATTAGGTCTAGGAATTTAATATAAATTTTTTTGACCGGATTTCGAATATTCGAATACTATATAGAGAGTTTTTTTGGCTTTTACTTAATTCATATTCAGTTTGATACTCAGGAACCACTCCGAGGTGTTTCAATCTCAGTCTGGCAAAAGCTGGACAATGGTGAAGGAAATGCTCTTAGATGATTCCACCTCGCCTTCCTCCATACAGCTTTGGCAACTTGCATCTGCCACGAACCCAAGTCTCAACGCATGGCTATCTATTGAATAATGTCCAGTAAGCACACCAATGATCGCGCTGAGCTCATGCGTAGTCTGCATGACCAGCGCTCTTGCGCAGGAGGACTATGGACTACCAATGCGCTCCCATTCCGACGTCAAGTTTGCTAGGGTACCCTCCCTTGCAAGCTTGTCCGCTTTACAGTTGCCAACAATTCTGATGAATGAAAAAATTGATATATAACATCCCAAAAAATACATGTAGCAAGAACCGGCTCACTTTGCCTCGAGTACTTATCATATGTACTTCGAAAAAAATGTAGGTTTCGTTAAGGTACAGCAAAGAATTCGGGTCAGCAAAGTTATGGGTCAGTTTTTGTCATTTTGGGAATCACATTGCCATCATTTTTTTTACATTATTTTACAGCGGCCTAATTCGACGAGAAACTCTCTGGTCCAATTCTTCAGTGTACCGTTATATTTACGAAAATTTCATTTATTTATATTTAGTTCAACCGCATGACACACCCATCTTTTGAAACACATCACTTGTCAGCGATTAAATTTTTCAAGTTTACTGGTTGAAAAATGTATATATCTTTGTGAGTAGAGAATTTGTTTCATCGTTAATTATTAACGTTTTATGGTGAAGTACACATTTTGTGTTCGATTAAATTTTTGTTCAGTCAAGTAGCATCAAAAGATCACTGTACTTTCATTACCTCATTTATGTCAATTATATTATGTATAAGTTGGGTTATACCTTGGAAATATATTTGTTATACTACATATATACGTCTAGTATATATACATATATATATATATAATAACATAACGGAAGCTCAAGAAAATTGTGTTTATTTTAGTTTTAATTTGCTTTTAATACTACAATTATTACGGTAATTGTGTCACATTAAATCATATTTAATTACCCACGACCAACGGTCGTAAGAACTGGATAAGGATCAAATATACAATGATTGTGAAATAAGTGTGTCAGAACTGATTTGAGGTGGTGGTTGTGACGTGTATATTTCCGAAATCATGAACAATAAATTAGACTGCATTAAATAATATGGTTAAGTAAATTGTGACATTAGACCATTTATGAGTCTTCGTTCCAAATTATATTTCGATTTCATTAATATGGTGCCGGTTTTGGTACAGGGTTTAAAATTATTATCACTGAAAAATTCTACTTCATCGATGTGCATATGAAGGCGGAAATCATTGAAAAAATATATAAAAAAAATATGGAAAAAATATGTTCTGATAAATACTTTCCCGAAAAAAAATCGAAAAATGTTGAATTATCACTAAAATCGTATAATTTAGCTCCACATACTTGATGCTCATACAAATGACCTTAACACGTCGAAATAATACTTTTTCGGAAGGAATAACAAGTAATAGTATCAAGAAAGGAAGAAACAAGTACTAATTCAACAAAAATGTCTAAAGAAAAAAATTTTGAAACAAAAAGAAGTCTTTCGAAGCCATATCTAGAGAATTGAGTGGGTCGTGTAGAAATTTCAGCGACCATTTCGGTCGTGGCGACAGAGGTCGCCCTGGTTGAGCCCAGTGATCGTTTTGCTCTTTTCGAGATAGTCGATTAAGATCAGAGCTTGTGAAAAGAAAACGATAGTCACTATTTTGTTGGCCGATACAAGTAACGTATTTTTCGGAGCAAAACGGTCACATGGTTATTGGATCCACGTTGTATTGAATCCGCATTTACTGTACGTAATAGGTTAGTAAATGAAATTAATTCTTTTACGATGAATAATATCCAAATATTTCCGATTGGTGACGTTTTTGTGTCATTCCCACCAATAAAAAATAATAAATTTAAATTACTTGCATTCTGAGTACATAACGAACCCGTTATGTGTGCCATTATAACACACAGTTATCACAGAGGTCACAAGGAAGCAAGCTAGATACTCGCTAAATTGCGCTAAAATTTCAAGGTAATTAAAAAATACTAATTATTCAGTTAAAATGTGTTCTCAGACACGAAGTGTAGCAACACAATTAAATTAACTAATACAATTCCCAGAAATTAAATTGCTTTCTCATCATGGCAATTAGTCTTCACTACTTTGGCAAACAAATTAGCTTAAGAGACAAAAACTTTGCACACACACACATACATTAGTTTAAATTTGCTTATATAAACGAAAAAGTTTTATTGCTTCTGTTCTTTTTTTATTGTTTTTGCATGTGTAGCGTCTTATTTATGTACGCAAAAATGCAAAATGAGAAAAATCCAATTTCACTAATGAATTTGTCAAAGCAATGAGAAAACGTGCTAACTAATATCATATGTTTATAATTAAGTGAATTTCTTGTGATGCAAATTAGTTGTGCTTTAGTCGAATGATTTGTAGGTTTATGACAAACAAATTATTTTCAGCGCAGAAATTAGCGCATTCAAATGCATGAGGTGGTTTTGGTGTACATATGTAATGTAAGTATGTAACTGTATTTGTCAGGCAGCAAATACAAGTAGCAAAAGTCATAAACATTTGAATAGAAATTTTAATATTGTACTATTGTGAATTCTATAGGTTTCTAAAATTAAAGAAAAGTATGAATTTAGATATGATTTTGAAAAGTTATAAGTTTCTGAGGTTGTATATATTATACTCTGACTTCCAATGAAGTACGATGATTGGAAGGGACAGAGAGTGGTATCCAAACCCTAGATCATTTTGATTTTATGCGCCTTTAGAATACTATAATATAAATATTGGATAGCTTTAATGTTCATGTTTCGACACAAACGCGAACTTATTAAAAATGTTCATATTCAATATCATAATGCCCAAACACGAGTTTGTCATGCCTATATTCTACTTCAACTCGCCTTAAGACGCTATACCAATGTGACATTTTCAAAAAATTTATTTTTTTATTTTTTGCTTATTCGACAGTTATACTTTCAAAAATATCCTGTGAAAGCGGTAAGAATCGTTTTTGAATGGCAGCGCTTTAAAGAGCGACCGTTTGCAGGTATAAGCAGCTATAGTGGAAACTATAAACGCGTTTTTCTCGATACGACATTTCTCAAAATTGCTGACATCATAACTCAACGAGAAATTGACCGATCGAAAAATTGTCAATTTGGCATTAAAAAAACGACCAGTTTTTTGCCCAAAAACTGATTTTTTTTTCAGAACTACTCCATTTTGTGATTTTTTTTTCGAAAAACCGTAGGTCATTGTATAGAAAATATCTTCAACTTTAATAACCTTTTTGAATTTTTTTGTTTCAGCTGCTCATTCGATCGGTATCATGTCAGCAGTTTGAGGAACTTTTTTTTTGGCACCTCCGAAGCCAGCATTATTTTTTAATATTTTTGTAATATTTAATACAGCTGAAATTATAACTTATTATGTGCAAAAAACTTCGAAACAAACTTACTTTCTTATAAAAAATTCACGAAAATCGCCCAACTATTCATGAATTACACTGGAATTGCCCCTTAAGTGAAACTTATTATAGGGATCATTATTATTGGGAAACAATATATTTTTAATAAATTTGAGACCAACGATTGATTCATCTCACTGATGTAAAGTTCAGGGTTTCTGAAATAAAACACTTTCAACACGTGTTTACTACGCAATATCAAACTGAAAATTTCATCTGAAAATACCTACAAACAGGAATATGGCTCTTTTGAGTTTAGGTCCAAATAGAATACTCCTCGTTAAACTCGTCGTACTGTTAGAGAACAAGAGGAGAACTTAGTATGTTTTTCGATGCACTCTGATCTAGTAAACTAGAGATGAAGCAGAGAATACCGCGATTTTATTCCAATGGGTTTGTTTCATAGTGTTTTACCGATATTAATCATGATCAATCCTTGCGAAAATATATCCTGTAGGGAAACAAGACATTTTTTAGAACTACAGGTAAAATATACAGTTTTTTTAAGTATCGCCATTTCATAAAATAATATAAAGAATAGAGAATACAGCCAATAATTATCCAGATTCATAACCACTGATAGTTTCGAATCATCAATTTGCTACGATATTGGCAATTTTTGGTCAAATGTCGATGAGTCTGTAACAAACTGTCTTCTTCAATATCTTTCTCTACAATCATACCTACCACCCACTTTTCCCTTCTCAAATTTAGTCATGCCCTCATAGATAAATACATTAGACTGGGCAAAAATTATCATATATTCCCTAAGTTGGCGAAAGTTTTCTGTAAGAAAAATTGCGAAATCGTGTTTTTAAAGCTAATCTCTGGAGTTTTACTTGATCCTTATGGATCCACTCACCAAATATTGATTGATGGCTTTTTAAATCCTACGACAGATGGATGGCCAATAGGTTATCAAAGAGGTCCTTTCTATATGATCATGATCCAAAATCTACCCTTAGCTACATTATTATAGAAACTTGGGTGATGTTCTCAAAATACAAATATTATATATGGTTCGGGAACGTGGTACGCGTCTATGCTAATGGAACTAAATAATATCGACTTTGAAAATATGTTTAGGTTTTAACAATCAAAGAGCGAATTTCGAAACGAAGTTGTAAGGATGGGTATTAAAATATAGTATAAAGGCATTTATATATACGCGCATACCGTTGTATTCGGCTTGTCGCATAAAATTTTAAAATTCACCGTCAATTGGCTGATTGGAACTGATTAGTGGGACCTCAGATCTGATTGAAATATACTTAACCTAACTTTAGGTAAATAAAAGCTTATTTTTATTATATATAGCACTTTGTAGTAAATGTAATGTAAGTACATACACAATCTTCGATTACCTTTTTTGTCAGCAAAGAATACATACATATGTATTATCTGCGAAGGTGTGTTACTTTAGCGCCTATTCTCGCTTTAATGATAATTACTACTTATCCAATAAAGGAAAGATAAAGAACACACAGCGCATTATCCTCCTTCCTAGTCGTGGTGCTGCGTTGTCCTATCGCCTTTGTTCCTCCTACCTTGCGCCTGAACGAGCAATTTTTGCATGATAACTGCTTTTTAATGCGCCGATACATTGTTTGCTATTTTTTGTTTGCTCGTACACACAATTTCACTTCCTTTGTTCGCCGCCTTTACATCCATATACATACATATATGTATGTAGATCGTTGTATATCGAAATGCAACGTTGCGGTCAGCGTTGAGTCGTCAGAGGATAATGAATGAATACCATTGAAGATTTATGCGAGTTTGATGATGCCGCCCTTAGTGGCTTGCTTGCCTTGTTCGGCCACGGCTTGGTGTGAGATTCCTTATATTTATCTTCTGTCTTTATGGTCTTATGTAGCTTCTTTAATATGTTTTTGTTTTTGCAATTTTTTGTGTTTTTTTTGCACTATTTGGTAGCTTGGCTGTAAATTAGTATTGTTGTTAGTGTTGTTTTGATGCTACTGATCCTTAAAATATTGCCGCGGGACATATTGATAGCGGTGAGTGTGTGTTCTGGTGTGCGTGTGTTTGCGGTGGCGGTGCGTTTAGTGTGGCTAAATTGATTGAACAGTGTTTTTCATTTTTATGGCGGATTTTGTTTCTTCTGTTTTTTTTTGTTTCGCATTTATTGTTTTCACCGACTTTGTAAAGAGATTAGCACACGTGTTTAACACGATCGCCGGTGAGCGCATTGATTGAGCAGGAGACATTGCCGTGCTAGGCACGCTCACGCAGTGATAATAGCTGTAAGGTATACAGTCGGACATTTAATTTATTTTGACAGATGACGATTCAATAAATGTAAGTTTTAATCATTTTAATTGTGTGGCAACAAATTAAATATCATTTAAAGAATATAGTAAGAAGGGTGCAACAACCGCGCCGTTTGTTCTGCGTTTTCCAGACTGGATAAAGAAGCGAAGCGTATGGGTCTGGTGGTGAATGAGGACAAGACGAAATATCTCCTGTCATCAAACAAACAGTCAGCGCACTCGCGTCTTGGCTCCCACGTCACTGTTGACAGTCATAACTTTGAAGTTGTAGATAATTTCGTTTATCTGGGAACCAGCATTAACAACACCAACAATGTCAGCCTGGAAATCCAACGCAGAATCACTCTTGCCAACAGGTGCTACTTGGGACTGAGTAGGCAATTGAAAAGTAAAGTCCTCTCTCGACGAACCAAAATCAAACTCTATAAGTCGCTCATTATTCCCGTCCTGATGTATGGCGCTGAAGCGTGGACGATGACAACATCCGATGAGACGACTCTTGGGGTTTTCGAGAGAAAGGTTTTGCGCAAGATTTATGGTCCTAAGAACATAGGCAACGGCGAATACCGCAGACGATGGAACGATGAGCTGTACGATTTATACGACGACATTGACATAGTCCAGCGAATAAAAAGACAGCGGCTACGCTGGCTAGGTCATGTTGTTCGAATGGACGAAAGTGCTCCAGCTCTGAAAGTATTCGATGCAGTACCCGCTGGAGGAAGCCGCGGAAGAGGACGACCTCCACTCCGGTGGAAAGACCAAGTGCAAAGTGACCTGGCTTCACTTGGTGTTTCCAGTTGGCGCCAAAAAGCAAAAAGGAGGAATGAGTGGCGCGCTCTGGTGGATTCGGCTATAATCGCTTAAAGCGGTTCCTACGCCAAATATATATATATAAGAAGGGTGCAGTTCTAGAAACGATTATTAAATGTCCTTGTAAATTGTAAGAAATTAAGAAGAACAGCATAAAAACGAAAAGTTTGTAAAAAATGTTGGCGACGAAAATTTTTGAAAAGGAGTTGCCACATATCAGGATTATTATATCCAAAAATGCTTGCTTAGATCCTTTTAATGCGAAAATAATGGATTTTACTGGTTCAAAACGGCGTAACATGATAAGAAGTCGAGGTTATGACCTTATTTTAAACATTTTCAGAGACATGAGTAGAATGTTATGTATCAAATTTAGTTCAAATCGATCATATAGATTATGAAATTTCATAAAAGTAAAGCGTGCTATTCTCACAGTGCATTTTTTAATTATTTATATGGAGTTCTATAGGATCTTCCAACAAATTTTTTTTCCTTCCCTCCTTTAGAATGTCTTTTAATATTTGTAGTAAATTTGATTTCCATATGAAGTAAATAAATTTTAGATTATTATCTCAAATATCCGAGATACCAAATATTATAAAAATTTCTCCAGTTTCAAGACATCACTTTCACGAATAGAAGAAAATACAGTTAGACAAACTGAGTAGTCTCGCCATTCTGATATAGAAAATCTTATATAGTATATATCTAAATTACTTGAAGGCTTTACGTATAATATTTTAGAAACAACACTAAGATCTCACATGGAACCTGTATAAATAATACAAAAACACCTAAACCAATCAATGTCGAAGAAACATATACATAAATACATAAATACATAAGAAATATATTACCAATTAGAAGAATGGTTACTATTTCAAAAACTTCAACTTCACTTTACGGAATATCACTTCCTTCCTAACTCTCTTCAACACTGGTTATACTAACAGTTCACGAGTTCATTCCCTGCCAGCCAAAGGTGGTGAAAAAGCTGGTTAAACCGAAGTTTTTTAAACCCACAAAAGTGGTAAAAAAAGTGGTGAGTTTGCCATAGGCCAGCATAGCTGCTTGTGAGCTTTTTAACCACTATTCCCCTCACACGTACGAATACAAAAACAAAACAACCCAAACGTGTGCGTTGGTGTTAGTAATTGAAGAAACATGAGGGGAAAGTGGTTAGGTCTGGCTGGCAGGGTTAATACAAGAATATACAAACTCATAATCTTCTGTATGTATAATTTGATATTTCTGCTTGTACTCACAACAAATTTGCTTTTGCCTCAGATTTTGATTCCATAGATAATTCGCTTAAATTATAGCGGAACAAAATTTTCTTATTTTTATCAGCAAATACCCAACGGCGACCTACAGCAACGCCAATGCCAATGTACAATCATCGCGCACGAGCGCTGCCGCCAACGGAATGATGTTGTTGTGATCGTTGTTGCTGCTTGATCAACGTAGCTGTCAGCGGGGTTCTTGCCCAATGATCGTGCTGCCGCATCAATACGTATCGAATTAAATTGAATGGAATCTTCAAGAATGTAGAAAACGCAAACAAATTGGTAAAAATGGTAAATACTTAATTATTAGAATGGAATGAGAAGAGAGTAACAAGTATTTTTAAGTTTAGTGATAGAGTTTATTGCTCTTTAGTGGCAATTTAGTTGGGTTGTGAAAATAGGTGTCTGGAGAGTAATAGACGTTAGTCAGCAAGTTCTCCACTCAATGAGTTTACTCTTCATTCATAAGAATGTCTTTTTAGAAGTATTTTTTTATTTATATCGATAATATATCAGAGAGTATCTAGGTATGTATCATATAATAGAAAGGCGGTCCGGCAAATACTTAACTTAGAAAAGAAAAATTACATTTTTGGAAGAATGGAGACTTATTGCATAGAAATTGTCTATTGAGACAATGCTTTGACTTCTTTAACCCGTCATTTCCGAACCGGATCCGTTTTTATGTGCTTCGGCGTTGAATTGGTCTATGAATTCATCATAGTAGAGCCTTTCTCATATTAGCTGACCTCTCGAAACGCTGGTCAGCTGGTTGCTTTTCAGTCGATTTTCAATCTTCGCCTTCTGCAGAACATGTTTGACTACTGTTTCCCTGCTCCTTGGTCTCTAGCATAGCAGTATATCCAGTCAATATTTCGTCGACGGCCCCTTAATTCAAACCCTATTGTAAAGTGGTCTAACAGTTGCGCTTGGTTTCAGGAGTAAGCTAATGTGACACCCAACGCGTCAAAATTTTTGCTCTATGGGTTCTACTTGCTCTTTTAGGATAAATATACGTCCTTAGACTTTATCTGTTGAAATAATTTTAACCAATTCTTCGTTTTTTTTTTGCAAGGAAATCTGTATATCTCTTATTTTGCTCTTTTTTTCCTTTCCTACCCTCTAGCATTACATGCTGAAACCGTGTTTTCAAAGTCCCATTCTCAGTAAGCTGAGTATTATAAAAAAAGCTGAGGGAAAAAACCCCTGAAACATTCAATAATTCTCTTATAACAACAATAAAAAAAACTATATCTAATTCAATCCAATTGTTAGTAGCAAGATTAAGCGCAAGATAAATAACAGTTTTTCGTGACAAGAATTATACGAAATAATCAATTATCAAGTTTAATGGCAGGAAAGCAATCTTTTGTCGAAACAACTTAAAAGCACACACGATTAATTTGCTAATCATAAAGAACTGAAAGTCCTTCTCCACACACAATCCCTCTTCAGTGAGGACTCTCCGCTTAATAAAGCGCTCATGAATTCATTATTGTCGTGTTATGTAACACTTTGTTGGATGCTAGTGTTTTTAATTTGCCGACACACCTTGCGTGCTAGTGTCACATTGCCACACACATTTTGATTGCTCTCTTGGCCGTTTAACGGCAGCGGCAGCGTTTGAAGGCTGCGCAACCAATGAAGAGCAATAAGCACAACGCCCACACTCACTGGCTGCTGTCAAAGCTTAAGTGTCTTGCATGTGTATGCGTGTTATTTATCCATGTGTTCATCCACCATAAAGAACCAAGAAGTAAATTGAAATTCTTTAATGACCATAAGAGCGGCAGTAGTAAACGACTAACGGTGTTGACGCGCCCAGCTCGCCGGCGCTGTCATTGGCGAAGGCGAAGGCGATCATCCACATCACCAACACCATCTACAACCCCGTCAGGCAACCATGCAATGCCATCAGTAATCATCTATGACAGTTTATTATCGCGTTCATTCATGTGTTCGTGTCACGAATGCACTCGTGTATGTGTTGTTGCTGTTGTTATTTTAGTGTTAGTGCGGCAAGTTTAGTATGCGTGTCATCACTTTTTTGTCAAACTTTTGCCACCCCAAAGTTTCGGCGGTGTTCATCAGCAGCAAGTAAGCGCTCATAAAATGTGGCATTTTCACTTCCGCTTTCACACTTCCGAAGCGATTTTCAAGCGTAACTAAATTTTATGTGCTTTGTAATCTGTTTCATGACAAACACGAACACACACGCACAGTAACAACGCAGGTGGCAATCGTGTGGGTTCTGAGCAGGTTGTGTTTTGATGACTTTCGCAGGATGTCAGGCATGTTGTGTGTTTGTTGTTGTTGTGGACCAGCTGCAAGGCCGGTATTTAGACTCCAATGCACACGGATTTAATTTAGCCAAGCATCAGCTCGTACAAGTGCGCGTGGCGAATGCGATTACTTACACACTTGACTTTATTTGCTTGGAGACACGCACACATGAACACACACATATACAACACACAGAGGGGCGTAATACATATTAGCGCAGTAAATGTACTCGAAAGTTGCGCATTTATTATGCATTTGCGGCGAGATTATAAATTGTGTGATTTATGATGAGGAAAATTAATCGATGTTGCATTAAAGCACCGGAAAGATTGAATTCAGTTGAAATTGCGCCTAAGACATTTAAAGCGTTTATTGGCGGTGTGCATTATTCTATTACCGTTGCAGAAGATTCCAAAAGAATACGTTCAATGCATTTAAAATGTTGGATTTTTGGCCTCACTGAAGCATAAAGTACTAGAGATTGGAGAACCTGTTACATTGGTAATCCTAATATCCGCCATTTTGTTTTGAACATGAAAGAAATCAGACAACTGGGTAATAAATTATCATATCAGAGTGCTCAGATTTTTCTTATGTTTCTTGGTAAGAACTAAAGAAATCTACATGGCTAGAATTGTTCAAAAAAGTGATATCAAGTACGTTTCGTAGGTACATGGAAGACGAGGTCTTCTTCTACTTTGAGCATCGAAAACTTTAAGGACAAGTTGAATTTCCGAAGTCAGGAAATGTGCTAGTATAACTAATCCTAAGGTTTGGCGTCGAGCTTCAATCGTTTGCAAATAAATGCAAAATCTTACTACCAGTTGGTTGAGTGTTCTTTTTAAGCTAGAATAAGTTTGTTATTGACATTGAAGGAAACGGTTTTACTACTTGTAAAAGGTATCCACATAATATTTTGCATCGGATTAAAGTGGCTAACTTTATCGTTTCTTCAACTAGAAAGGAAGCTGTACCTAAAATAAGTTAAAATTGGGCATACGAGGCGTGTTAAAAAAACAACAACATTAATATTGTCGCCTTCAAAATAATCTACATTCGATATTATGCTCTTAGGCCAGGGCTTCTTCCAATCGTCGAACATGTCATAAACTCGATTTTTTGGATAGCATTTGGCTCTTTCAGCGATTTCTCGGATGCTTCATGTTCACTTAAATTTTGGTAATATGAGAAGTCACACGGAACCATGTCTTGCGAATTTGGAGACTGGAGCATTGTTAGAGTATTGTTTTTGGCCAGGAATTCACGAACAAGTAACGAAGTGTGAGCTTTTGACAAACGAAAATCGCTAATCTTACCTTAGCGACTGCGACAGACAAAGTAAATAATAATAATACTCTCTTAGCAACTTTTGTTGCGAGAGTATAAAAACAGCTATCGTACTTCGGGTTCATGTATGTACATATATAGTATACCATCATAATAAACAATTTTAAAAGTTATTTCCCGTTAATTTTTGAACATACCTCGTATAATAATATTAAGCTTACACTACATTTTTAAAAAAATTTTGTAAAATTTATTTTATTATTCTATTTTACCCTCCGACCGAAATATACTTGGACTTCAAACTTAAAAAAAAAATACTTATACACTCTGAAAATCAACTATTTATTTTGAAATATCTTTTTATTAAAATCAGATGGTAACTACGAATTTTTTTTATCTTCGATAATTTAAATATCGCTTATTTATGCTGGTATTATGTTGGTATTATTTTGCATACAATATACTTGAACCACATTTTATTTAGAGTACTGATTGTAATTTTTAGATATGTAACTATGAGCATATTATTAAATTTTAAAAACACGTTTAATGTAATTTTTTTTTCCATTATTTGCGAGTCTTTTAATGTTGAATTGAACTTTCATTTAATAAACAAACCCACACGACGCTTTTTAACTGTCATGCGAGTGCAACTGGAAACTATCAATTAATTTATCACAAATGCAATCTCATTAAATGCGCAACGATCGAGCCATTAGCGTATCTTGTAGATTAACGGCAAAGAGTGTAGAGCGCGTTGGCAGTAATTGCAGCTTACACGCTGCCAAAGTGCCACTTACGTGTAAATGTATGTATAGATATGATGACATGCAGGCATATGCTTACACACAAAACGCGAAAAATGCAACTCTTGGCGCCACAAGTCCCCTCTCTCTCTCGATCGTTTAATATTTTGTTTGCATACGACTTGGGGCAGGAACCACGTTCCACGCGGTGTCTTTATGTATACATGCGTGCTTGTCATATATGTATGTAAGTACATATGTACAGCTTAATCGTGGCATTGAACTGAAGTGCTTACGTAATGAGTACTTTATTAATCAAACAAATGACTGTGTAGGTCGTTTGCATTTGTCATGAAATTGTAAATCGTAAATGAAATTGTTCGGATTTTAAAAAGTTAATGATATAGTTAATGAGTGTTGCCACATGTTTGCAAATATCTTTCACTGACAGATCGTTGACATTTAATATGCGGGTTACCTATTATATTTCATGAAATCTTTAGAAATCTCAAATTCATACGACTTCTGCCCTTTGGAACCGATGAACTTATCACTGCTAGCCAACATATAATATGTAGATGTGTTTACTTTATTGATAATCTCTATAAGACAATAACAACAGTTCCAATAGCATAGCTTTCCTGAAAGCTTCCCGTTGGATTCCCGGTTGGGAAAGAGCTGAGCTTAAGTTCTATTGCTGAACCAACGATCTTCGCGAGTTCCATAAAAGTTGATTTACAAGCAGTACCAGCGCGGTTGCGAGATCCATTAGGACCCGAGTGAAACGCAAGAGATAGAGAGATAGGCTGAATTAATTGATCTTAAAGAGGTTTACCTGGCCGCAATAGTGGAAGAACACACTGGATAATGCGGAATAGGCATACATGCGTTGAGGTTAGTAATTCTGTCGGACCCAAACTGCTGTAGATGGTACTGTATGGAGAAAGGTGAGGTCGAAACCTGAAGTCATTTCTTCCTCTAATCTGTGGCTTTACCTTCGGCGAACCAAACGAACTGGCTGGAGTGCACATTAGCTGCTTCATAAAATGTGTGATAGTCTCAAAGAGCTTCGGCGATCTTTAAAGGTATTCTTTGCTCTCAATACAAAGGGATTCTTCTAACATCACAATGGATCGGCGCCTGTCCAAGTGGGAGACTTCGTGACACTTGTCGTGAAGATCAGTCCCTGAACCTAATCTAACTAACCTGGACTCTTTTTACTTGCTATATATAACGTAGATTAAAAGCCACCGAGTATAATAATAATTTTTTTAGTCCCGATTGACTCAAAGTCTATCTCTCTCCAGCATCTTATATAAGCTCAAAAGAATCATTACGTGAAAATGGCTACCTCCGATATTCAGTCTGATTACTAAATATCAACGATTGGTATGGTTTATGTAATGATATTCTATAATATATACCCATGTATATAGCTTTACATATAATACATATATGTTTATCACACAACTTTCACGCATTTTCCAATTCCTTTCCAAAATGTTGCCTCCACCGCGATTCCCCATTAATATTAAGTGAAAACACGCCATTTTCATCGAATTATACAACCCCTTCATTTACAAGGCAAGGCGCTCCAACTTATAATCGCGCCACATGCGTCGTTTACTCTAAAACAGGTCAGCTTCCAGCCGTGTGTGTGGCTTGCAGCCATCAATCAAATTTAATTTCAATTTCCAAGCTTCGAACATTAACCACCAAGCGGGCAGCGGCTGCAATTGCCGATCTCCAATCACTTATTACTACTGTGTTCGCGCCACTAATTGTTGCCACGGCTTAATGACAGCGCTTGGCAGTGACAGCTTTTGTCAGCGCTTTTCAATTTAATGCCATAAATTCAAACAGATTTCTTAGAGTCAACGGCAATTGTAGACGCGAACATTTGTAGTCTAGCGCCTACACAGAATGGGACTGGTAATGACAGCAACAACAGTGCAGTGCGACTCATTCCTGCCTGCCTTGACTGCCGTTGACCGGTGTTTGCGGTCAAAAAGCTTTTAAACCATTTCAATTCATTTGTTGAAATCATTTCAATTGGGGCTAATTACGTTTCAGAGAGTGTGGGGAGTGGGGAGAGGTGCTGTTGAAAAATTATTTGAAATGTCTTAGGTGCATCAAAATAAATTGCCTTACAACGAACACATTCGAAAGACATGCGAGTGCGATGAGTTATT
This sequence comes from Zeugodacus tau, assembly GCA_031772095.1. Lineage (NCBI taxonomy): Eukaryota > Metazoa > Arthropoda > Insecta > Diptera > Tephritidae > Zeugodacus > Zeugodacus tau. The sequence continues at coordinate 83,434,095 of CM062649.1, forward strand.
ATTGAAAAGCTTCACATTTGAAAATGAAATGTTGAAAGTGTTGTACACACGTACAGTTACTCACTTTTAGATTGATGAACCGCAAAATTCGTTAAAAACCGCAATTACTTTAACATGCCAATGAAGGAAAATTGCTTCTGTTGTGGTCAGTACTACCTGGCCGGCTGCATAATTGTTGACTTGTTGACAGTTGACAATAAAATTTACTTTTTATTTTTTTTACCGTTCGTCTGTTTTACAGAAGCTCTAACCGCTGATTGGACTTCCTTTGGCATGTTGAAATTGTCAACTAATTGCTTATAATGGTATGACACAGAGTTGACAGTTTGGAAAATTGCAGCAACAGTTAAACAATTAATTAAAGTGCATGTTTTTCATTTTTTTTAAGTAATTAGTATTTATTGCAAAATATGTGAGGATTTGAATTATTGCACAGAAAACTCAGAAACTGACTTTTTAATTTTAATAAAATAGCCGTGTTCTATTCGCCACTACTCTGCTAATTAAATTTGAGCTTTATTTTTCTGAAATACTATGATCTTTGGTATATTCCTGCATAGTATCTCCCTAAATTGTTTTAACCTCCCTCTATGCTATCTCTATTGAATTATGCTAATCTATTTGACTTAAAAAAGTTGTTTGTTCGATTCAGTACTATCTCAATATTGCCGAATTGTTGAACTGCTGCTGGATCGCAAAAAAAAATCGTTCAATTTCTGAAGCGGGTGGTTATTGGTAATGAAAAGTGGGTCACCTTCGACAACATCAAGCGACAATGATAGTGATTGAATGGTGGAGAGGCGACGAAACCAGTGACCAAGTCAGGATTAACGGTCTCTAATATTTTGCTATGTGTTTGGTGGGATTGTGGGACACATCGATAGTGACTCGCCAGAAGGTCTGGAATAAGTTCGGAAGATCTTATACATCCATTTTATAGTCCGGGCCCGTCTCTATGTAATTGCAACCTGTTCCAATGTATGTCAAATGATTTTGTTGTTCAAAAATTCGACTCAGGAGAAGCTTGTGAAAATCAACCAATCCAGTTTCTTGCTTATAAAGATGAGTGTTAGTACGAAAGAGGCTTTTTGAAATTACCTTCAAAATGTCAATAAGTTGTCGAACTAAATGGTACATTATGGGATCATTTTAACTAAGCTAAATTACCTGGCTAAATTAAACCTTCAAAAATAGTGGATTTCGTTTTACCAAACCTAATATAATTTGATAAAATTTCATTTGACAATCTTTAATGGATCTGGACATCTTATAGGAAGTGAAAATTTTTAGAAGAAAAATCCGATGAATATGGTCCCTTCTAAGGCCTTTCAATACAGTCAAAAGACGGTCGAAGTCAAAACAATATTTCAACGATTGGTCATCAGTTTGGCTTTTTGAGCAAATCAGTTCAAATCTTTTTGAACCCTCTCATGCCCGAGTTAAAATGAACGGAGCTAACATTTTTTAAGACAGAAATATGTTAGTCTTAACTCAAATATGAAGTGATAAACATTTCAAAGTCCTATGTATCATGGCTCATTAGTTACAGGATGTTGCTAATAGGAACAAATTAAATTATTATAAATAAACTAAACACTTTTCTCAATGAAATTTTTTTTTAAATAACTCTCTTATCTTTCCTTATTTATATAGTTCACTTTGTTTTAAAAGAAATCAAATATTTTTATGTTTCTGAACACTTTTTGTATAACCACTTTTGTATAACTATTTTTGCGAAACATTTTTGTTTTTGTTGATTTTGTCAATTTCTATCTGCAGAGAACTCTTACTGAATGAACACGTGCACAGCTCATATCAGACAAAGTAACTGTAAGCTTGCACAACACATAAGTCTACATATAATGAGAATTAGAAGCCGGTAAGGGTTCTTGAGGGTTGAAAGGGTTAATCCTCGCGTAAGTTTAAGAATTAAATACATATACATATTTGTCTTATCATACATATATATTTTTTCATTTCTGAAACACTATTATTCTCAAAGGCATTAAAATGAACTTCTAGCTAATTTTATTTATGTATAACCTATGCGTATATTTATTTTTTTAACAATTTAATTTAATTTTCATCTTCATAAAATCCAACTTGATTACTTTATTATTCATGATTTTCCAAAAAAAAGTTTATAACATGAAAGCAGGGCTCCTCAAATAAGCATAATAATTCGAAATTACTAATAAAGTTTAGTTATATTCTATGCAATACTCGTACACCAAATGACTGCTACTAATCAGATGGAAAAAAATTAATCGATATCTATTACGCTAATTAATCTTGCTGAATTTATTTACCAAATATAATTTCAACTAATGGCCAATGAAGGAGCCAATGAGCGGAGCCAACCAGCCAACCATATGCTCTTGGCTCTGTTTATGTAAGTACATACATATATGGCTGACTGGCAAACTGCAAACTGACGAGAGTGAGCAACGCGAAAAGCGAAACATAAAAAACGACGCTTGAAACAATCAAACCGTAATTATTGTTAATGATACTATCATTACAAAATGATTGTGCACGCCTGCCGGACACTCTGCCGCACAGAAACACACATATATATGTAAACAAACGCTTTTCTGCTGCATTCAGCTTGCTCTTCTTATACATATTGAATTTATATTTGTTTGTGGCAAATGTGTTTATTAGGCACCCCTATTATAGCCACAAACAGTCAGTCGTCTGCGACACTCGACAAATATACAAATATATAGTTAATAATATGGCTGCGAACGTAATGAAATGTACGCCAGCGGCAATCAAACGAACAAATAAAAACTCAAAATAATAATTTCAATGAAATGTCACAGACGAGACAACGTAAAGTCAATAATTTATTGCCTTAATAGCTACTAATACTAGAATACTTATCCACATATAGTTATTTACATGTGCAGATATACAAAATGGTGGCAATGTTGCAAGGATGCTAGGTGGTGTGGATAAGTATTGCAAAAATATAAGAAATTTGAATTAGAAATTATTTACAGTTTATTTCTAGAACTATTTTTATTTTAAAATATTTATCAGAATTCTTAAAATTTTATTTGAAATATTGAGCTGTATACTTTAAGTTCCAAATATGAAATTTCATAAATATATTCTTTAAAAGTTTTGAAAATTAAATAATTTAGGCTATTATGAACAGACAATAATGGAATGAAAAAAAGTGAAATAACGGTATTGTAATTTTAAGCTGATTGCTTAGCCTTTCAACTATTATTTAAACATTTATTGGAGTTCTTTTAGGTAATTAAGTATGCAATAATGGAACAAATTGAAGAACTTCGGACCCATAAAGTTGTTATAAAACATTGGTAGTGAATGTTATAAGGATTTTTGACCCAACAGTAGACGATCTACCAGCTGAACCATTTGACTGCGATCATGAGGGGTGTAATTTTGTATCGATATCTATGCCGTCTGAAACTTTAGGACTTTCTTACTTGAAGCCGATAAAAACACTAATGATTGAGAAAGTAATAGAAACAGCCGTTTTACAGTTAAAGAACTGTTATATGATACTTGACGGCCTTTCCTAACCTTATTTATGAAAGTAGGCAATTAAGAACAAAGTATTCTAGAAACATCCGAAAATCATTTCAACAACAACAGCTAGTATCTCTCTTCGGTTATACCATATCTGTAACATTCAAATATAAAAGCTTCGGTACTAGAATTCTTAAAGCATCTATGGTACGCGTAGAGTCAGCACCTGCACTTCGGAAAGTCAATGGTAGTACCAGTAAGGTGATGATAGCCTACTTTCACGATGTTTCTTTTAAGTTAGAAATACAAATTCCTGTATAATTTAACCCAAGGGTTTTATTTAGAAGATACTTCTTCCTGTATTGAGAGGCTCTAGTCTTCAATCCGTGGACTGAGTAAAATATTTGGGATTTATTACATATAGAAAGCTTTCGTGAAGTCATACATTGAGAAGATATTGAAAAAGATATCGGTTGCCTTGGGGATCTTTAAAAAAAGTATAGTATGGGTTATAGGGTTGTTGTATGAGGACGTTCGGAAAAATTTCACTCACTAAATAGCTATAAGCCCATTCTACACGTAACGCTCGTATCTTTGTAATAATTTTAAATCCACATTACCCTCGTGCTTGATCATTTCTACAGCAGATTCGACTGCGTAACTGAAACGAATCCGGCTTATAATCCAGCTAAGGACTGTCGTCTCAGTAGCATTTCTCAAAATTATTGGAGTAACATTTTCTGCCGCTACAACTACAACTACATCCATGAGTTAAAGAGTACTCTGATCTAGGAACTGCCAAGTACCATCGCTTCAGCAGTTGATTACCAAAAACTATTTGGGGAAAGTTTATTCGATTACAACAACGTCAAAAATATTGGAGACTCGCATTTAAAAAGACAAAATTGAATTGAAATGAAAGCAACCTTGCATTGAAATAATATATTTTCCACATTAAAACACGTCCTTTCGGAATAATTCCAAATCAAATCCGAATGAAATGTCTGCGAGAGTTAAAATTATAGTGAAATTATGGTGCGATTATTTTGAAATTCAATTACTTCCAATTACTGCACTTTGCCAGTGACAAATACAATGTGAATTGTAATGAAATTGAATTTGAAATGAGTACTGTCTACACATACAAACATTAACTACATATGCAGCATGTGTTTCTATGGGTGAGCCTACCGTCCACATGAGTCCAGTCCAATGCATGAATATATAATTTTATGTCAACAATCGAGTGAGTTTATGTTAAATGAAAATTGTAAAATAGCAATTAGAAGTCATTCCATTTGCCGTCCAGCGGTCAGGACGGAGGGGGCGGTGGCAGCACTTGCGTTGAATGGTTGGTTGGTTGTACGGCGGCGGTACAAGAATAATGGCCCTTAGCGGCAATTACATGCATACACCAATATATACACCAGTAATATACTTGCAACAATGGCAGTTACTGCAGCAACGCTATGCACACGACAGCACCACAAATACTTAGCAACAACAACAACAACTGGCTAGTTCATCAACTCAATACATAACCTGAAACGATTGCCGATTGTCGACGCAATTTCTTTATTTCGCGACGCATTTCCTCTCAGCGGACCTGAAGCCTCTCATCTTGCCACATGCGAGCAATCGTCATCCGATTGGTTGGCTGTAAGTGTGACGTCAGCAATTGTACAGCGAATGCGCTGTAATCGCAACACGCCTACAACTTGCACATCGCGCTCCATGCAACAACACCAAAGCGGGTTGTGCGGCGCTTGGGGGAAGGAATGCAGCAAAAGAAAGGCGTATGGAGGTGTGAAGAAGGAAGACAAATAATTGTGTTGGTTTGTAGATTTCTGTTGGTTGCATGGAATGTATTGTTGTAACATGCAACATGTTCGATGGTGTCGATAAAGCAGTGCGAGAAATATCATGGATTCTTTGCTTGAATTTTATTAATGAGAAATTATTATATATTGCTTAAAAAATGGCATTTAATAGTATCAAGGACAACTTTAGAGGTTTCTATAGCCTTGTGGCTTCTTAGCATATAATTTTTTTTATATCGATTACAAGCAATCTCTGTTAAGCTGTTAAGTGTATTTGGACTCCAAGCAGTGAGGAGTCATTAAAGTTACTGACATTCTCTGTGAAATCTATAAAACAAGTAAGTACGGGAACTGTTTCTATCCCTAACTCTGGTAGAAACTCATAAGTGACTGCCAATGTCTTCTGCCCCATTAGCCTATACTCGTTTATACTGAAAACGAGTGTGAGATTATACGCAGAAGCTCTAAATGTTGCTTTTAAGTGGTTTGAAAGAAAGGATGAATCCCAATACAGTTGTTACAATTGAAGTGCGTCACGGACTTGATCGCAATGAAAAGATGCGATTCCTTACGACACAGTTCCATCACAAGTTATTTTCAACCAAAATTTTAAATTACATACAAAGGTATTATGTAATTCATTATCGTTATAGCTCGTTTTTTTATTTATCGTATTATCTAAACTACGCATGTAAAATCGATTAAACAAAAAAAATTATTGAAATGATTTGTTCATTTGCTTTGAAATCGATTATCCGGAATACCCCTAGTTTTAATTGATCCGGATTATCGGGGATCCGGATTATGTATATATGGGACCAAATGGCGAGCAATATGTTGTTAAAGCCATATTAGGTACAATTCGGTTCACACTGTCCGACTGGCACTCTGTAGTGCTATTGCTAGATGGAGTCTTTACGCATAAAAAATATGCGATGGGCACCTTTCGTGGGGCATAATGTTTTATATTCAATAGACCATGTAAAATTGAAGTAGGATTATTTTTATAAGCGGTATAAAATACCCTAGATATCTTCCCTTCAATGTGAAGCTCCAGTCTTCGCTGCTCTGCAATTTCCTTCAAAGAAGTGAATTCCATCCGATAATAATAAGGGAAATAAGTCCTGTTACTTATCCAGAAAACATTAAGGAATCTAACAGACATATTTCATATACCTGCTCTGTAACCTTTGGAAATTCAACTTTGATAAGGAGTTTTGGTGCTGATAATAGTGATAAATTAAATAGATAATTTAATACGCCAATTTGAAGACCAGCATAGCCCATTTTGACTCCACCCAACAGCAGACGTAAAGAGAGGAAGCTGTTTATCGGGACAAGATCTTTGGATCGACTGTTTGAATGAAATATTTTTATGCGTAGCTAAGACTATTTCAATAAATTAAAAGGTTTTTTTGGTAAAACAATGAAATAGTTTAAGGTCGAAAATTAGTTTCTTATAAATAAGCAAATATTTTTTTTTATAAAAACACCACAATAATAATGCTTTTTAAATCTCTATATAAATTCATTCAAAATAAAAAGTAATATTTAGATAAAATCTTAACGGATTAAACATAAGCGGTAATCTTTTTATCTATTTCAGAGTTCAACTTCATCCAAATTATCCCATCAAGAGTATATGATATCTAAAAAATCCTTGAATGGAAATTTTTAATGAATTAAGATTATAATTGAGGCTAAAATAATATTTTTTAATTCACAAATTACCCACACTCATGTAATGCTTTTAATCAGAACCCGCCTACATACAAGATTCCTTTCAACAATCACTTACTCACAATACCTTAACGAACAAAAAAACAACAAACGAGTGATAGTTTTTGGAAATTTCACACCAACCTGCATTTTTTAACATTATCATAAACATCTCGCCAACAACTCGCTGCGCACTTAAGAGCAGCCAATAATTTAAGCGTGTTTGCTGCAACTCCACAAAATACCGGCTTATTTTGGTTTTGCTGCGTCATAAAACATCCTTTAAATTAGCTCTAATTGCACTTGCAGGTCGCCAAAAAGTTGGCCAAAAATGTGCGTCGCTGCCTCCTCCCTTCACTTTGCTGCCATTTCGTCACACGCAACTGCTAAGCGCAGCGGTTCATGCTGCCATGTTAGTCAGTGATCTTAAAATAATTATCAAACTATTTTGGCACCTGTGCACAGGTTTCTTTAAGGGCGGCGTACGGTACCTACATACTTTCGGCGCTGCGCTCACAATCAAAGAACGGCGGTGAAGATCAAAGCAAGGCTTTGTGGTGCTGCTGCCTCACTTAAACCCTGTTTTTTACGCTGCGCTTAATTGTAATTTGCTGAGACATCAAATGGAAGTGGAATTTCTTAGTTCTCTGCTTTGCGCTCTGAGGATATGACGAGTACATGCAACGGCGTTGGCCGCCAGCGCAGAAAAAGGTGTGAACTGATTGACCGAACAAAAGCGTTTGCCATTAGCCACCAGCATACAAAAGATTTTACGCATTAATAAATAGCAGCCGACACCCACCATACACACACACACAAACATACAACAACAATTGCTGCTTTACAAAATATCCTTTCTTCTACTTGCTATAAGTACTAATATATACCTGTTAAATAACTGCTGAGCGCACTGAGCACTGACGATCCTGCATCGCAAGTAAAGATTTGAGATCCTTCCCGATGGGATAACTATGTGTAGCAAATTCGCCTTTGTTGCGAGGTGTCGGGCTGCGTGTGGATTATTACACCCGAGCGGTGTTCGTCGATTGTTGTGGCAGTGCGTATTGGCCCGGCTTAATTGGTCTACAAACTACCGACAACAACATAATGTTCAGCAATTTCTAAATGTACTGCACATCCTTGCCTGTGTGTCTATATATGCTCACAATAGTTACTCACAAAGGACCTGTTGCCAAATTTTCTCTGCACACTTGTTCGAATTTGTTCTGCATTTCTTATTTTCAAAAGCGAGGCACACACACTCACTTGCATTAATGCTTGCGAGGATTTCTCTCCGTTTGTAGGCGAGAATGAGTAATTGTGCACAACATCTATTAGCATTAGCTGCGTCCATTGTTCTATGGCAGTAATTGGATTTTTATAAACTCGATAATAGTGTAGACTCTTTGTCTGCGAAATTTCTTTCTTCTCGCCAAATTAAAAAGTTATTTTTCACAATTTGCTTACGGCGGTGTCTTTAAGGGCTTAAGTGGATGTACATAAACGTCTTTAATCGCATTGAATATGTGGATGTACATACGTACATATTACATATAATTAAGTAACGATGTGTGCGTTAAGAACACTTTGCATTAATTCATTAGATAAGCTTGATTAAATATATTTTTAAGATTTGACGTATTCAGAAATTATTTTTTACTGTATTGTTTTGGAAATATCATACAAGTGGCAACCACTGTTTGACAATAGTGGAATCGGACAGAGTATAGCTCTAAATAAAAAATGGATTAATTAATAAAAGTGATCAATGTCTTGGATGAAATAGTATTATATTGAAAAAAGTTGATGTTTGGTTAAAAAATTATACACACCGAATATTCTTCTTTTTGACTGGGGTATAAACCGCTGCAACAACTGACCAGATATTCACCATGCGCCAAATCTTGGAGAAGACCCGTGAAAAGAGGATCGACACACACCACCTTTTTGTCGATTTTAAAGCAGCTTTCGACAGCACGAAAAGGAGCTGCCTTTATGCCGCGATGTCTGAATTTGGTATCCCCGCAAAACTAATACGGCTGTGTAAGTTGACGTTGAGCAACACCAAAAGCTCCGTCATGATTGGGAAGGACCTCTCCGAGCCGTTCGATACCAAACGAGGTTTCAGACAAGGTGACTCACTATCGTGCGACTTCTTTAACCTGATGCTGGAAAAAATTATAAGAGCTGCAGAGCTAAACAGAGAGGGTACCATCTTCTACAAGAGTGTACAGCTCCTGGCGTACGCCGATGATATTGATATCATCGGAAGCAACAACCGCGCCGTTTGTTCTGCTTTTTCATTGACATTGACATAGTTCAGCGAATAAAAAGACAGCGGCTACGCTGGCTAGGTCATGTTGTCCGAATGGACGAAAACACTCCAGCCCTGAAAGTGTCCACTCCGTTGGAGGGACCAGGTGGAGAGCGACCTGGTTACACTTGGGATCTCCAACTGGCGCCGAACTGCGAAGGAGAGAGAGAGATGGCGCACTATCGTCGATTCGGCTATAACCGGCTAAACGGTTGCAACGCCAATCACATACATACATAAACCGCTTACGCGGCCCACAACAGCGCGCTACTCATTTCTCGTTTTGACAGTTTGGCGCCAATTGTAACACCAAGTGAAGCTAGGTCCCTCTCCACTTCCATGTTTGACAGGGTGTTGGTAATCAGCCAAGACTTGCAACCATACACAAAAACAGATATTACATTTGAATTTAATCGCTTAATTTCAGTGTGGAATGAAATTATGGATGAACACCAGATTTTATTGAGAGAAAGGCAATACGAGCTTTGAAGATTCAGCTACGTAGGTTCTATGTTGCACCTTTGTCTATTGCATAATGCTACCAAGGTAAGAAACAAGAGTTGAAGTTCTCGACTACAAAGTTACTACGACTACTAAGTTTCTACTACGTAATTGTCATTGCGTGCCAGCACTAATTTTGATTGCTTTGATCTTTAAACTATTCAGTTTTGGACCAGTTCTTTTTGATTAGACGATAAGTTTCTTGATTTTGGTCTACATGTCAGAATCCTTCGAAGAGATTAAGCAAATCTCGTCTGCATAGACAAGATTCTTCAAGAAGCTTTGGAAATGATGTCCTCACGAACGATGAGGAACAAACTGGGGAACCTGAGACAAGCTGTCTTATATAAGCCGTGAAATGGTTAAAAAAGGTGTGTTAACATTAATTGTCAAGGAAAAGAAAATGTCTATATGCAGCGAGTGTCTAAATGCCGAGTGTGGAACACATTTGACGAAGTAAAGTATTCAAGCTTGGCATTTTCCATAAAGGTATTGAAGAGGTTGCTCCGATAAGTATTACACCATCCGCTTGCCCATGGTGCCACTATCGCAAAATAAATTTACTATTTTAAAAGGTTCAAGAAATTAAAGCATCGCATTCGCTTTGAGCTAAAATGATAGAATTTTGAATAAAATCGAAAGTTTCAAAATAATATCTTCCTTTAGGCTAGAAATTTAAGACGCGCTTTCCATTTGACCAAAGAAATTATCTTGATAAACTGTTCACTAATTTCTTAAACCTTTTAAATGATATTTTAACTTAATGTTGTCATCATTAGTTAGGTTGAGTCTCAGTCTAAACCTTTTTGCTTCTTTTTCTAACAAAGAAATATATACATATGTATCCTACGACAACCAAATCTTCACTATTTGTTTCAATTTGCGGTCTGTCATTCATAATAAAGTTCAATTCTTAATAATCTCCAATGCAATAAATCACTCAAGCAAAATTAATTCTTAATACCATTCATACCGTACTGAATGTAATAGATTATCTATTATTCGCCGTTATATATATGTCAGTAAGTGTGTATATTTGTTTTTATTTACCGTTTTGGGTAACTAGCAAGGTCAGAAAATCAACACTGCGCACCAAAAACATACACACAGCAAGGAAATAATTGATTTCTGCACCAAAAACAGCAATGCCAACAAAACACCGAAGCCAAGTAAAATGTCAACGCAATCACTCCCGCAATAAGGGACATACTCGTACAACAACACGCTGAAGCGCTGGAGCGAGCAAACAAACAAACTAATAGATTGATTTATGCCGCATTGCACCTGGAGTGAAGAAATTTATTATAGCAACAGAAATAAATCACCAACGCAGCCACCGACCGAACAACAATATTGTCAACCAAAACGGCACAACAACAACAGAAACAATAACAACAACTCATAGTAAATGGCGTTGGGGTGCGAAGTGAAAAGGATGCGAAATAGGATAACAATTTGTAACGGTGACTTACCAGACCTTTGGGAGGCAATAAGAACAAAAGAGGAAGAAGCAGCCAGCGAAACACGAGGCGAGTATGAATAATGAGTTCGGTACATACACACACACACATATTGCAGATGGGGTAAGTAAACAACTTGCAACTCACCAAACTTTCTTCAAAGCTCGACAAGCAACAACAGAGCCAAAATACGCGTATCATTGACTTCTTCAAAGGCAATCCGAACAAATTGGGTGTGATTTTCCAGTTGACTAGCCAACAAGTCGCAAGCTGCAAGTAGCAAGTGCCTAATGCCATTTTAATACGAAAGCGAGAGTAATTGTCTGCGATTTGTAACCGTTAGTGGATGCTCAAGCTGCCTTGAATTAGATTTTATTGCTTGTCAAGTAATTAATCGCTCCCAGCGGTAAGCGTATAAGCGAAGTGTCGATAATCAATGTTTTCGGAATTGGAAGGGGCAGTACTGAGATGACAGCACACGTTTGGGGCAATGTTCTTGTACCTTTAACCGAAAAATTAATAGCGGCATTTACGAACATAATATGTGGGTTGCAAGGTGTGTAAGCAGCAGCAAGGTGAGTGCAAAAGCCACGCGAAAACAATTAATGGTCGAAATGTGGGGAGGTGGCGAGTTGTTGTTGTAGAAGCTGTTTGATAAATAAGATCCTTAGTGCGAGCGCAAAAAAATGTCTTGACACAAAGTTTATTATTTCCTGTAATTTTTCAATTGAGTTTTTTAGTCTGTGTGTGTGTAATCGTGTGATAAGTATTAATTGTGCTTTTGGGAATGATTTTCAGGGTTTTTTTTGATTATGGGTTGTTGTTGGTGCGATTACCTAGATACTGACTTCAATGATAAGCGTAAAATAATTATTGTCGAGGCCATCTAACCGAAGACGGAAATGAGCTTTTTCGACCGGGTCGGACCAAAAGAAAAAGGCTTTAGTGGTGTGGGGTTGTTGGACATGGAAACAGGTGCCATACTGGGATACTGGACTTGTATTCGATATGTAAGGATCTAATCTAGATAAGTAGGAGTAGTGAGCTCGCTATAGGATCCAGACCGCAGTTTCGCGAGGATCACTATTATTTCGCGAGGCAACTTCGAGTTCGTCATCTGCAATGGGTGTTAAGGTATATTTGAAGCTGTCTGCGAATAAATTTATTTTGTAGAATTTTAGACGCTCACAATGTGTGATTTCGTTAAAACCACTTTGTGAATTATCCTGCTTACATCTGATGTATTTATTCCTCTATATATACCTGACATGTTTAATAGATCGATTTATTCTTTGACTAGGCTAGGTCTCCATATTTCCATGGTCTTTTTAGATTTGGATATGGATCTGTTTTCAGTTAGTTGCTCAAATTGAAAGTGGATTTCCATTCCGAGTAATCCTAATGGACATAGTGGCAGTATAGAAAACACTTCTGATTCAACAAGAGGCCTTTCATAATTCCAACATCTCAAGACCCTTGGTTTGATTGATAAAGCTGGCGCAAATTTGTGGAGATAAATATTTATACAAAGTTTATTCCCATTCCTTTCTTGGATAGAAAAAAAGCTAGACAAATATTTAGCAAAAGTATTGAAACATATGCTTTAAAACCCAAACACATGTTCTTCAAAATTGTCAAGATCGGCAGAGTCCACATTAAGGTATTTTGAGATACATACTTTTTTCCTTTAATTGTTGTAATGACTTTAAGAATCCTGATGTTCATTTGCTGATGGAGAAATTATCAACTGACCAATAGCATTGCTTTTGTTGTTGCGGGAGAAAAGCATTCCGTTTCCGTTAAACAGGCCAGATTATCGACCGTCGATATAAAAAATTAGTTGTAGATCGCAAATAAAGTTCAAAACTGCTGTTTTCGATCGGAGCGAGCTCATGAAGAATCTGCTGAATCGACGCAGCCAAAAACGTGAACATAAGAAGATTTTTGAAGTATGAAATTTTCGGGTTCTTGTGACACTGAAGGTAATTCTATTATTGCAGTATGTTTTCCAAAGCATATATAAACAAGAGAAAATTCCTTAACATTAGCGGTTAATATTTTTCGTAATTTATTTTTTCTCAAAAGTATAAAAATGTATTTTTAATGAATTGACGATGCTGCATGCGTCAACGAAGCGTGCAAGCGACTAATTTTCTTAATTGAAAACCTTTCACCACAAACAAATCTGTCATTTGCCGCGCTCTTTTCGGATCGTGTACAGCAATAAAATTATATTAACAAGTCACCGCACAGAATCACAAACAACTGAAGCTGCAGCGATGAACATAAGAACAACAACAGCAAAAACAACAACTGCATGTCACACAGCGGGGAAACGTGTGACTAACCGCCACATCAAAGAGTTACATAAAAACCAAACGATGGAAAATAATTATCAATATGTATGTACATATGTATATAATATATATGTATGTATGTAACGCATAGACATTAAAATGCAAAGACCAGAAGTCAATAGGCAACACCAACTAATAGCCAACGGGCGCGTGTTGCACATTGATTACTGCCACAATGCGCGACGCATTGAACAAACAATCATATTTATTGTGAGATCAGTTAGATGCAGCTATGATAAATAACTGACATATGCACATGCTTATGTGTGTATGTGTGCATATCAGCACTGCGAGCGGCCATTACTACTTTCAGCCACAAACCAAAGACATTAAGACAAACAAGTAGAGGAAAAAGACAAAAAACAAGCTTCAAGTCTTCAGCTTGCGACAAAGGTGAAGGACTTACTAACAAAGCAGCTACATGCAACAACAACAATAATAACAACTGCAGCAGCTGCTAGTAGACGCTTAAACCTTTGAACGCGCTTTAACCAATCACGCAAACGCGCTAAACTTCAAAGCTAATGAGGTCCAGTCTGGCACAACGAGAGGCCAGCCACCAACAGCAACAATAACAAGAACTACATGTAGACACACGAGGCTGGATCGAGGTGGCCGCTTGTTGTGGCTTCGCTCGAATGATGTTCGGTAAATGCGCCAAGAATGCAGCACAAATCGCGCATTGAAGCTGAGGCTTACGATGATGATGACGTTGATGCTACAACAACTGAGGCTGTTGAGAATGATAATGATGTTGTTGTTGTTGTGATGGGCATAATGTTGTTATTTTGTGGCATGAACATGGTTGCCAACGCGGAAGGTAAACATTTTGTATGTACATATGTTCTTGTTGTTGTTGTTGGCCGTAACTCTTTACTCATCTCTTGCTCAACATCGCACTGATTCCGGTCCACAGCTTGAGCAAACACACTCGGGTGCACTCACCCAGAGACCACATGTACACAAGTCGCCTAATTTAAGCACATACACACATAGATATGTGAGTAAATACCTTCTATATATATGTATGTATGTATTTCATGTGTAAACATGATCAATTTGAATGCGTGTGTTCCTCGGCACTACAGTGGTGTGCGTTAATAAATGACCAAGCAAAGTGGGCATTAACGAGACAAACCTCAAGATTCTGGCAGCTAGCTTGATGTACCTAGCTACATACACACACATATGATTCGTTGTTATGGAGCTACCACAAGGCGGTGAAGCGGGCGGTCAGTATTAGAGACAGCAACTTAATCATATAACAACGTCAGGCCATTGGCCAAGACGCCAGCAACACATACCTATATATATATATATATACATGCATAAATATATAGACTGTTGTACGGGCGTGAGTGTGGGCACGCGGAATGCTGCTGCCACACATTCTACTCAGCGTGTGTGTCGGCAAAGATCAAACATTTCCGATTGCGGCTATTTCGTGTGGTGGCGATTGTGATTGTGGCGGCGGTAGGTCGTAAAGGAGTAAAAAAGAGAAGAAAATTAGTAGCGCATGTGAAGAGGATTATATGGCGGATGAGTAGAATGACATGGAAAAAATCACAAAAAGGCGACAAAGTGAGGTTATGTGGTGCTATTATTATTAACTGGACAAAGCATAATGAAAGAGTTAAATATACATACATATGTATGTGTTGGTAGATATGTATATATACGAGTAGATACATAATAAGTTGAGCTTTTGAGGTAGCTTGAAATTCTTGTGACGAGAATTTTCTTATTTGGTTGGCTTTTCTCAAATATGAAAAAATTTAATGTTGTGAAAATGAGAATGAATAGAGAAATAAATATATACATATAGTATATAAATAAAAATAGTATAAAATATTATTGGAACAAAATTTCGAAAAGGGTTGCCACTTATCTGATGGAATAAATTCGGAAAATATTAAAAAATATGAACTCAATATAAGTTGTTGTTTAATGTCTTTCAGAAATCATTCGTAAAATTTTCAATTTATAAATTTCTTGAAATAGAGTTGCCACTCTTCACTTAAGAAAAAATGTAAATATAAACAAACATGAGAAATGTTTACAGATATATAGGGCGGCAGGAATTGAAAATTTATTGAGAGATAGAAATACATGCAGTACGAGCTATGTTCAAAAAATAACGGGAATTTAAATTTTCCAAATGTTCAAAAGTTGAATTGTCAATTTTTATTTTATATTTTATTATGTTGATACACATACATTCACCTAATTGCTTACTTTGTCTGTAGCAGCCGCTAAGTTTAGACGTGGATTTACGAGTTTGGCGATTGGCTTGTTCGTGAATTCTCGGCCAAATACAATACCTTAATGATGCCCCAGCTTCCATTTTCGGCAGACATGGCTCCGTGTGACTTTTTCATATTTCCAAAAATAAAGAGAACCTTAAAGGGCCCTAGTTTAACAAGCATTTAAGAAATCGTTAAGAGAGCCAAAGAGCATTATATCGAATAGGAACTATTTTGAAGGCGACAACATTAATGGAGACGAATGAAAAAATATTTTTCTTTTTTCCAAAAAAAAAAACAAGTAAGGAAGGGCTAAGTTCGGGTGTAACCGAACATTTTATACTCTCGCAATTTATTTATTTAATATTATATAATACACAATTTGACCCACATATTCGTTATATATATTGTATAAAGTCCATTGAAAGTTGGAAACATTAATATTAGGTTAGAAGCACCGAGGTCCGTTCGATCGTGTTCGATATACCTATGGTCCGATTTCGGCGATTTTTAGAATGGGGCTGCCCCACTATAAACATAGTGTTTGTGCGAAGTTCTGCACCGATATCTTCACTAGTGCTTACTTTATATATTGTAATGTAAACGATTCAGATCGTCTTCAAAGTTCTGGTATATAGGAAGTAGGCGTGGTTGTGAAGCGATTTGGCCTATTTTCACAACATATGATTAGGATGTCAGGAAACTATTACAAACCAAGTTTCATTGAAATCGGTCGAGTAGTTCCTGAGATATGGTTTTTGTCCCATAAGTGGGCGACGCCGCGCCCATTTTCCATTTTGTAAAAAAATCTGAGTGCAGCTTCTATCTGCCATTCCTTATGTGAAATTTAGTGTTTCTGACGTTTTTCGTTAGTGAGTTAACCCACTTTTCGTAATTTTCAACCTAACCTTTGTATAGGAGGGGGGCGTGGTTATTATCCGATTTCTGTCATTTTTGGACTGTATAAGGAAATGGCTAAAAAAAACGACTGCAGAAAGTTTGGTTTATATAGCTCTATTGGTTTGCGAGATATATACAAAAAACCTATTTGGGGGCGGGGCCACGCCCACCTCCCCAAAAAACTTACATCCACATATGCCCCCTCATAGTGCGATCCTTCATACCAAATTTTATTTCCATAGATTTATTTATGGCTTAGTTATGGCACTTTATGTGTTTTCGGTTTTCGCCATTTTGTGGGCGTGGCAGTGGTCCGATTTTGCTCATTTTCGAAAGCAACCTTCCTATGGTGCCAAGAAATAAGTGTGCCAAGTTTCATCAGGATATCTTAATTTTTACTCAAGTTACAGCTTGCACAGACGGACGGACAGACAGACATTCGGAATCTCAGTTTTTGTCTACTTAAAATGTGAAATTTATTCTCTCAGTCTTAATTTGGAAGTCTCTTACCAAAAGATTACCGTTGTATATAGCAAATATCATTATAAGGAAATGAGATCCATTAAATTTTAGTAAAAGAATTTGCTAAATATTCACACCAATGCTTCTGAAGTCCGAAATCTGGTAACTTTCTGTAGATTCTTTACTATGAAAACTTGTTGAGAATATTGCAAATGAAATTTGGAAAGTGACAGCATTCAATACAGTAATTATATATACAAAGTGCGCGAACTAATGGCCACAAATCTGCTCTCACTCACTCAAGCAAGCTCATCTATTAATGTAGCTATACTATACATATATAAATATGTACAACTGTAGTGACAAGGAAAAAATCACTGTCAAGTAATTTAGTAATTCAGTGGCAGTAAATAAATAAATATGCGTTAAAATGATTATGCTCATTTCCCATGTCATTGCAGACAATGACGCTGCGCTGGCGCATTCTGTCGTTTCTGTCGTCGGTGGCATCATTAAAGTGCTAAAGACGCAATGGCGATCCACAAACACATATTACAATCACATATGTCCGAGTGTATGCGTATGTGCGCTGAGGGGAAGTCCACCGGATGGAGGGTATGCAGAGGAAATGTGTCGCGTCTGTCGCAGCGGCAGTAAGTCAGCGGAAGTATCAAAATGGGTGGCGTTTAATGTCACAGAGTTCACTCTCACTAAGCGCTCCTTACCCGTTTCCCTTGATCTTGATCTTGGCGGCTGCACAAACACAGTCCAAGATCGACTAAACGATGTGGTGACTTGCAAAAGTTTCAATAAATTAATTTTGTCTTCTTCAATTTTTTTCAACTTCTTATTATGACAACTTTTTATTCGCTCTGTTGTTGCTACATACATACACGTACATATGGATTAGCAGGTCTTCTCAAACAGTGGATGACACTGTGGCGTCGGCGCAATATCATTAGCATGTCGCCTGCTTTGACATTACGAGGTCTGCAAACTAATGTGGACGCAATTAATGTTGCGCATCATCATTGCCGGCGATTGAAGTTACTGCCACAGCTGGAAAGGGTCAGGAGGAGCAGGGCTAACTTGAATAATAAGAAAATTCATGGCTCGCTGACGTTTGCAAATTTGTTTCGTGGAAAAATGTTTGGCGAAATTTTTGGCGCTTTGAAAATGAGGCATCACCGCACACCAAGTCCATGTCTATGTGTGTGTGTGGGTGAGTATATTCACAAAAGGGTATAGGTATTGGTTCGTGTATGTGTTGGTGGCGCATCCTGTCTATATATTAAGGAATCGCATGGGTGACTGCAATATGCTAAAAAGCCATACTTTAATAAGCAGGCATTGTATTTAGACTTTATAATTATACTTGTTGTATGTAATTTCATGCGTGTGGGTGTATGTCAATGCGGAAACGGTAGCTTTGTTTTTGTTGTACTTGTATGAGAATATCAGGAAGTAAACGAACAATAAATTAATTTTTTTAATTCAATGAATTTTCTCATGAATACATGAACTTGAAAGGGTTGCCATCTGTATATAGCGCATATACTAGAACTAGCTCCCAAAAATCTTTTGTAAAAATAGTCGCTGACCCAGAAGATTTCAAAAATTTGTTATAAAGTCTTTCGGTTGCTTTATTCAAATGACTTTTAAAACTTTTTAAAGTTTTATTTTAGATATACATTTTAAGGGTTGCCACCCTTTTAAAAATTTAAATAACGTATTAAAAAACATGAAATGTGATTTATTTAAAAAAGGGAGCTTTTTAAATAATATTAAATTTGTTAACAGCGTTGCCACCTAAAATAAGCTAAAAAATACATACAAGTTCATTAAAATGATTTAAATTAATGGAAGTAGCCGTCGTTGTGAATCGATTTCGCCTATTTTCAAACTATAACATTGAGATGCTAAGAAAATGGTTCGAACAGAATTCTGTAGAAATTGGTCGAGTAATTTCTGAGATACGGTTTTTGACGCATAAGTGGGCGGAGCCATGTCCATCTGCCCTTATTTCTGAAATTTAACGTTTCTAGTGGTTTCTTTCTTTCATTTTTAGTAGGATTCAACATAACCTTTGTATGGGAGATAGACGCGGTTATAATCCGATTTCATACAATTTAGACTGTTTAGAGGAAATGGCCTAAATAGTTTGGTTGATATAACTTTAGCAGTTTATGAGATATGTACATGTATAGCCACGCCCACTTTCCCAAAAAAATTACATCCGCATATGCTCCTTTCTAGTGCGATCCTGCGTACCAAATTTTACTTTCATAGCTTTATTTATGGCTTAGTTATAGCCCTTTAAAGTTTTCGGTTATCGCCATTTTCTAGGCGTGGCGGTGGTCCGATTTACGAAACCGAAAGCAACCGCCTTATGGTCCCAAGGAACACGTGTTCCAAGTTTCATCAAGACATCTCAATTTTTACCCAAGTTATCCATTGTACGGACGGACGGACAGACAAACATTCGGTTTTGAACTTTACTCGTCACCCTGATCATTTTGAAATATATAACCCTATATCTAACTCGTTTAGTTTTAGGACTTACAACCAACCGTTATCTGAACAAAATTATTATACTCTCTTAGAAATTTTTTTAATTTAATGAACATCCATTTTAATTTTGAATTTATAGATTTTTTAAAAATACTGATTTATATGTATGTAACAATACAACAATAATAATTATAATATTTACATTCCAACGGTTCGTTCCCAAATCAAGCTTAGAAATCAGCTAAAATGTCCTTCAAAAATTTTTTTTAATCCTTAGAAATAATAACAAAATTCTTGAACTGCCGACTTCAGGTATTACATAAATAAATATACATAATAGATACAACCGAATATTTACAAAGCAGTGACTACACAAATATTGACAGCAATGCGCTGAAGAGTGCCTTCTACAAACATCTGATGTGTTATTCAAACAGCAGCGCGTTAATCTCTAACTCCATTTACCACAGCTGAACACGGCGGACGCAATTAAATAATTGTTCTCCACACACATGGCGCAGGGCGCAGTTCGCTGGGATCAACACAAAAACAATTTGTGCCACCGAAATCTCCAGTATTTGAACACAATACAGCAGTCATTTAAAACAATCCCGATTCGGCAGGCAACAAATAAAGCAATCAACATTACAAGCAAATAACAAAGAACAACAATAACAAGAGTGCAACAATCAATGTTGCCGTCAATTTCCCAGACAATCAGTTTCATTCTCACTCTTTATATATCCTTCATATTGTTGTGTGAGTATATATTCATCTGTCCGTCCCGGCTGTTAAGCCTTTGTCCATCAACATTACGTCATGCGAGCGCTATTAGATGCCCACAGCAATAAAGCCACACACACATTTCTCTATTCACTTCTGACATTTATTAACGTCAAAATAGTAGCCGCGCCCACAACGTGGGAGTCATTCGAAAGGACCGAGTACCGAGCAAGCGAACGAACGCGCGAGCGAGCGTCTGCTGCTGCAGCGGCACTTGGGACCACTTGTCAAAGATGTGTGAATGGAAACGTCAAACAAGCTCTCAAGAAGGATGCAAACACATACTTACGCATGTATATGAGTGCTTAGTTTGGTAAAGCAACTAATTCTAATGTATACAGTGGTGGTCATAGAAAGAGGAACACTTAAATATTATTATGAAACAAAACACAAAAAAAAATTAGATAAATATTATTATTAAAACATAAAGTTCCTGATGTTTGTAATTTTTTCACTTACAGGGACGGGCATAAAAATGTGAACGCTTGAAAACTTTTAGGAAACAAAGTTAAAAAAAAATATTCAAGAAATATTATTTTTAAAATATAAAATTCCAGATTTTTGTACTTTTTTCACTTACAGTGGAGGGCATAAAAATGTGAACACTTGAAAACTGTTTGGAAATAAAATGCATAACATATGAAGATCAGTATATGAGTCCTTTGTGGTGAAGATCATATAATATTATTTGAACCAAAATTTCCCCTAGAATTAAAATCAAGAATTTCTCAAATAAGTTTATCAATAATAAGTTTAGTAAAGTTCAAGACCCTTAAATTACTTTCAAATTCTCCTTATATTTTATATTAACAAATTTTCATTGTTACTGTTTCATAAAATTTAACATACTATCACTATTTTTAGGCACAACACTGTAATTTATTTACATTTATTTTACACTCCTCGTATTTTAATATTTTAAATGTGTTTTTATAGTTATTGTTATATACTATTTTATAAATTGTAACCATTATCATGCCCACCACTGTAATAAATGACAAAACGTTCGACAGAAAGACACCTGACATAGCGCAGAGACTCCCAGCATTTCTAGTGTCAGTTTTAGCCACTGAAATTTGATGCATTAAAACTAACAGTAGCCACTACAACTGTGAATTTCTATCACGAAAATACTAATTTGGCTTCGGCAAGTACCACTACAGTCAAAAATATCTAATATTTCCTTTCCTTTCATATCTAGGTATCACATTAGCTAATTTACTAAATGCACTCTTTGATGGCATACTTAAATCCGTTTGTATGCTTGTGTGTGTGTGTGTCCACTTGTGCCCACATCCAGACATGCCGACTTATTTCGTGGGAATATACACTTTACTGTTTAGGTAGCAATTCCATGGAATCATTGCGGCTTCGCTGTTTGATCGACCTTTTTAGTGTGGAGGATTCCCTTGGATTCTTAGTTGCAGTTCGAAGGCAATAAAGCGAGCATAAACAATACAAATAAAGAGCGCCTCCATGTGCTAAAGAAATACTATCACATTATTAATAAATATTATGAAGCATCGCTGTCGGGCTTTATGCGCTCATTCAGCGCGGTTTGTATTGTGAATTGTTGTTATAAACATGTAAATCACGGCAAATGATGAAAGAAATAAGGCAAATAAAGCGCACTTTGAACATTTAAGGGCAATAAAAGCGCATCTTCCTTATTCTCTTTTGGGAAGTATAAGTCATAAAATATTGATGGAGATTGTGTGAGGGAAAAAATCAATGTTTTTTATTATTTTATATATTTCATTGGTAGTGATAAGAACAAAGAATTAAGAACATTTTCTAGTGTGTTAAGAAAGATTTTATTGCGAATTAAAGACGATCCATGATAATCAAAGAACTCCAATTAATTTAACATGGATGTACCTATAATAGTGTGTATTTATTTTCAGTAACTAATAGGTGCACGAAAATCTCAAGTCCAAGAAGAATAAAAATGTAAAGTTGTTCTCTTCTGAGGGATGCTATTCTTGGCGTCTTCAAAAAATTACGGGAATTGTAGAATTTTAAATTCCACGGGCTTGGACTCTCCAAATGTCAATTTTTTTCTTATTATATTGATGCATTTCCTTAAGTATGATAAGTATTGTCGGCTATATTCATTGCCTACTTTATCTGTAGCAGCCGTGAAGGTTCGACCCGTTTTCTTGAGCTTGGCGATTTTTTCATAGCTAAAGCTCATACTTCGTTGTTTGTTGGTGAATTCTTGACAAAAAATTCTGTAACGTTCCATATTCGCCAGACATGGCTCCGTATGACTTTATCATATTTCCAAGAATAAAGAGAACCTTAAAGAACCGACGTTTTACAAGGATACGAGAAATCGCGGAAAGATCCAAAGGCTATCCCAAAAATCGAGTTTAAGAAGTGTTTCGATGATTGGAAGACGCACAGTCATAAGTGTGTAATATCGAATAAGGACTATTTTGAAGGCGACAGCATTAACACACCTCGGTTTGGCAAAAATCTGACTGGCAAGATTGATTTAAAAAAAAACGATCATTCTTTTTGGCTCAAAGAACACTTTAAGGCTATAAAAACATTATTCAATCGATAGAATAAACAAAAAAAACGCATACCTGTCCAATTCGCTATTGTGTCATTGCATTCGGGTCGAATATAGCAGATAGCTCGGCGATGATACCCGTCAATATAAAATTTTTATACACTCAAATACATTTTTAGTAAAGAAAGAAATAAACTTCCAGAATTCATTGTCATAGTGAGGACTTTTTGAGGAATAACTCCGCATATATGTATACTCCTATAAGCCCTTTGAGCTTAACTTTTTCTTTTAAGTATACTCATTTATGAAATATTCATGGAAACCCCTCATCGTAAAGTCTCTCATTAAAACTTTAAATAAGAAATTACATTTATGTACACCTAAGTATGTACATAGATTACTAAATTGAAATTCCAAAAAGTTTTTAACGCCTACTTAAAAATAAAAAATAAAAAATATATTCCTTAGGCATATTAACCTAATTTTCCGCTGCATGACTCTACTCCACTGATAATATACCAGCAAATAAATGATAATACATATATCAGTTATCTATATGTACTTCATTTAAATTTTTAACACTTTACGCTACCATATCCACTGCCATAATATTAGCATTAATTTATGTGATGAATAAAATATTATTATCTATTAAATTATGCAAAATGCACACCTCCATATCCAATAATAATTTAAGCGGCATCATGTATGTTCAAAAGACATGCATCAAAATACATTTATACATACATATGCATTTACATTTTTACATAAATAATTATGTACTTGTCAATTTCAATCAGTATTTTTACGCTAATTTTTGGACGCGTTCCAATACCAGAGGCGGTTGTCATACTAGTAGAGCTATACTATACATATACATTTACTTATATATAAAACAAAGGGTGTTTTTTAGACAATGGTGTTCAAGAAGGAGTAAACCGCATATAATTTAATGTTATGACCAAGAATTTAGCTCTATTATAAAGATAGGGGTTTGCCATTTTGCAGCCGAAAGGTCCAACTTTCGAATACCTTTGCAGCAGTTGGGGCCGTAAGTCAGTAATATACTTTGTTCCAAAATAAGAATGTTAATTATAAAATGTTAAATCAAACTGAATATAAACCAAGTAAAAGCTGTCAAGATGATCATCTTCGAAAAAAAGTATGGCCGTTATGTATATTTTTTTAGCCACAGAAACAATATAAACTACCTTCCCAAAGACTTTTTAGATATATAGAATACTTGCATCTCATAAGCTCTCAATTCAGTTAATATGAAAAGTTATGAAATAATTAAACAAATTAGATCTCAGAGGATTATTTCTTTTATCTTAGACATCTCATAAAAAGATTCAACTTTTGCAATATTCTAGATCTTGCATTTCCTAACTATATGTTCCATAACTTTTGTTTTTGGACAAGCTTAATAATACATAACCCATAGATAGATATAAATTCGACATTCCAATGACATAGACCCTATTTTTGTTGAAATGGAATTTCTCTCTTTCCTTCGTCTAAGTGAGTAAACTACGATGAAAGGTTCTCCAGATGGGCCTCTTAAATAATATGCAAATGAAACATTATTCCCGTTATATGCTGTTTTCTTGGTGATAAAAGTAATTAAACAAACTTAACTGTGAATTTTATTTATTTTATTATACATTGTTGTTGTTACGGTAATTTTTCTGCAAAACATCTTTAAGTCGCTAGAAAATACTTTGAAAATTGACGACACTTGGACATTTTTCGGTAACAAAAATCTAAAAAAAGAACTCTACATACATTTTTGAAATACAATTTGCGGGTTGTAGTGTATAGGAACAAATTTAAAAATTTATTTAATTTTTTTCCATTAATCCTTTTAATTTTTATAATAATAATTAATAATTTTATAATAATATTTCATTCAAATTTTTATTTAATGACAAGTTGATTTCTGACTTCAGTAATATGAATTCATTTTTCCACAACTAACATACCACCCCTAATGTTGGCGCAATGAAATTCATCAACATTGTAAGCACAAACAGATTTATTGTGTAATTTTAAATTGTTGTTAAGTAAGTCATCAACGATTAGAGCGACAACAAATGCTAAACAAAAAAAAAAAGAAAGAAAAAAAACAAATTAATTTATTTAAATTTCTATACAATTGCCTAGCTGAAAGAGATTAATGTTTCATTTGCCAGTAACAATTTATATTTTCGCTTTTTCAACGCCGACCAAATTAAACGATTTATAGCGAGCTGCTATACGCACACACAAACAGCAGAGATTTCCGAGCACACACACACACACATATGCACATGATGATTGCCGCACACAGCGACCACCAGAGCGACCTTAGAATCGAAAGCCGCAAGCCACAAGCCAAGCGGTAGCAATCACATAGCGGCGCGCATTTTAGCTATTTAATCATTGATTTTTGAAATAAATGGACATGTCAGCCAATTAATAAATGCAAACAGCATGAAAAGATCGCCGGTGGCAGCCGCACGCTGTTGCAGCCCGCCAAAGGAGCATACGAAACATTCTAAGGCATAAGCGAGCTAGTGAGCGTTTCGCCAGCGGAGGGTGGCCGTCACACGCCAACGCCAACTTAAATTTTCCGCAACAAATTCGCACAGCAATAAAAATGCGATTGAGTGGGTGATTGTGAGTTGGCTGCTTATAAAAAGAAAAATAAAACAACAACAACAAAGAGTTGCAAATAAAATTTAGAAATAAACACATGACAAGCTGAGCAATTGACGGTAATGCCGCTACCGCTTCGCTTTTTGCCTTCGCGTTGACGCCTAATAAGTTAAACGCTTAGCGTTGCTTGTGTGTGTGTTGCCAACCTTTGGTGTGGGCTAATTTGAGTGCAAATAGTCGTATGTATGGGCTGCGAAACTAGGCCACTTGACGTTATCGCGCCGCAATACTCAACGTTGCGCCTATGTCGACAACAACAACAATAATAACAAACACAGCAATGATTGCGCTCGAAATGACGCGCTGCTTAAGGTGCTCTTGCCTATATACCCACACATATATGTATTTTGTTATATATGTATTTATGCAAATTTTTTGTTGTAAATAAGCACCGTTGTAGGCATTTTGCTTGGCGGCGGCTTTTCTGTAGACAGGTTTTCTTGCTTTATACAGATGTTGTTGTTGCTATATTTGTTTTTTTTGTAGATTTTGCTGTTGCTGTGATTATTTGTTGTTGTTTTTGTTGCTTGTTGTTGTTGGCGCTATATTGCACTTTCTGCACGATGACTGACTATGCCAGCAATTAGTGTAATTGCAAATAATTTAAAGGATCTTTGACTGATGGCGCACAAACACACACACACACACAAGCAGCAAACCATCAACAACTAACGGTGTGTAGCTGTAGCAGTCATAGCTGTCGAAGTATGGTAGTTGTGGTTGTGTGCAGAGACGGCATTGTAGAAAATTATTTATTTGCATTTGCCATCCATTTGTGGCTGCGTGTTGTAATTTCTCGTTTTGCGTCATTTAACCTGACTCGTTCGGCCATTGGAGCATAAATGTGAATTATGTGTGTATTGCACATACATACATATGTACAGTTATCGATTAAAATTATGTACGTACTTCCATAAAAAAAATTTTCCCAGAGATTGGTGTATATGATGGATAAAATAAATCAGACGACTTTTAAACCGTTATTAAAAATGCAGTTGAACTATATCATTGTAAGATTATATATTTATATAGGGAAATAGAAATCGACCAATTTCAAACCAAACTATATTAATAAAAGTGAGGCCTCTAACTCGTTTGCTCTCACCTCACAATGAGGTAAGATTGAATACTTTTTGAGATATTGACTCCGCTTGGATCTTAAGGATATCTCATCTATCGATGTCGTCTTAACATTCTTACAATGATTTTTTATGCTAATTATTACATGTTTATGAGCCATATATATAAAAATAAAATTTTTATACTCTCGCAACAAAAGTTGCTAAAGAGAGTATTATAGTTTTGTTCACCTAACGGTTGTTTGTAAGTCCTAAAACTAAACGAGTTAGATATAGGGTTATATATACCAAAGTGATCAGGGTGACGAGTAAAGTTCAAATCCGGATGTCTGTCTGTCCGTCCGTCTGTCCGTCTGCCCGTCTGTCCGTCCGTGCAAGCTGTAACTTGAGTAAAAATTGAGATATCTTAATGAAACTTGGAACACGTGTTCCTTGGCACCATAAGAAGGTTAAGTTCGAAAATGGGCGGAATCGGACCACTGCCACGCCCACAAAATGGCGATAACCAAAAACACATAAAGAGCTATAACTAAGCCATAAATAAAGTTATGAAAATAAAATTTGGAACATAGGATCGCATTAGGGAGGGGCATATTTGAATGTAATTTTTTTGGAAAAGTGGGCGTGACCCCTCCCCCAAATAGGTTTTTTATATATATCTTGCAAATCAATAAAGCTATATAAACCAAACTTTCTGCAGTCTTTCTTTTCGCCGTTTCCTTATACAGTCCAAAAATGAAAGAAATCGGATAATAACTACGCCCACCTCCCATACAAAGGTTAGGTTGAAAATGACTAAAAGTGCGTTAACTCACTAACGAAAGAAACGTCAGAAACACAAAATTTCACAGAAATGATAGCAGAAGGAAGCTGCACTCAGATCTTTCTACAAAATGGGAAATGGGCGTGGCATCGCCCACTTATGGGTCAAAAACCATATCTCAGGAACTACTCGACAGATTTCAATGAAATTCGGTATATAATATTTTATTGACACCCTGATGACATGTGTGGAAAATGGATGAAATCGGTTCACAACCACGACTACTTTCTTTATAACTCACTTTTGAATTCCATCTGAATCCTTCACTTTATAACATATACATTAGGAACCAATGATGATAGCGAAATAAAACTTTACACAAATACAGTATATGATCTGTGGCATCACTTGTGAAAAAATTGTCGAAAACGGACTATAACTATTCAAGGCCCCAGATATCGAACATGTTGAACTCAGCGCCTAAGGTTAAATTTCTCAACTAATTTAATGTAATTCAGAGAAAATTGTTTTCTTCCAATAGGGTGTCTCTGTTCCAAAAATTATTAAAATCGGGTCACAACATCTCTTAGCTCCCATATACCTAATTAAAGGTTTTTCAAAAATTCGTTGGGCTTTATTACGCATATATGTATTGGTTAATATGTGATATATCTTAGCAAAATTAAGTGAGCGTATAGTATTGGATTGGTGAAATTGAATTAAAACGGTTCAGGAATTACCTCAACCCTCATACACTATATAGGACGATTTTCGTTATTCTATTAAACTTTATGCCGAATTTATGGGTAAATTTGTGCGTTATCTTAATAAAATTTCTTCAATAAATTGCGAGAGTATAAAATGTTCGGTTACACCCGAACTTAGCCTTTCCTTAGTTGTTTTCTTATTCTATTCATGCATATGATCATATTCATATTTATGAGTCATATATTAGGATATACCATACAAGAATATAGACCGAAGGAATACCCAAATGTGTGATAATACATTTCTTTCTTGACTTAACTGAAATATACTAAAATGTATGAACATTTCTCTGATGGTTTCTCTCACATTAGTTAATTTTGTTCGTCCACAAAGGACTTACTTTCTTAGTTGCCTTCTCAGCACAAATTAATAAACATTATTCAGTCCGAAAATTCGTGATGTCCTCTCATAACACCAGTAATTTAATTTTAAAAGTAATAATATAGTACCTAATGAATATACAATGTTTTGGCTTGAAGTCCCGAAAATTTGAAAAAAAAAAAAAATAATAATTTCCAAAGTTGTAGCTGTTTGTCTTGACCCAGTTCCAAAAAAAGGTCCTTGCGGTGACAATCTTAAGTCCTTGGAGATTCATATAAAATCAAACGGATACGAAAAATTAGTTTTATAAATAGATAATCCTGGGCCGGATCGAAGATTTTTTCTTTTTTTAACAAAATGGCGGCCTCAGGAAATTTTTGTTAGTTAGATTTGTCACCAGTTCAAAAAACATAGTTTTGAGAAAAACGCATTTCATGTTTCACACTAGCATTTTGGAGTGCCCGAGCGCTCTTTGTTTTTTGTCGAATAACTCGAAAAGTAAATATCGGAATAACTTCAAATTTTCAGAGAATATATTTAAGATATTGCACTTAACGAAGATGCATAAAAGAATATATTGATTTATTGAAAATCATGACTGCCTCCAAAAACACCAAATTGATGATGATTAAAAGAAAAATTCTCTGGAACTAAAAATTCTTTCGGAGCAGTCAGAATAGGACCTGATTAAAGGAGTATGAGGTGGAATAACGAAATTGACCAGCTAATTGAAGACGAAAATAAGGTTCGATTTATTAAAACGCAACAAATAAGATGTCTTGGCCATGTTACACGGATGGACAATTTAAGAGATGAAAAGAATGCAATGGACGCGACAACATTCACCAGCAAAGCAAGAGGAAGGAGCAAGATCAAGATGTGGACAAATTAAACGTAGACTGAAAAACTCCAACTGGAAAACTGGAGAGGGACAGCAACCGACAGAGAAACTTTGAGGCGTATTATTCAGCAGAGCAAAGCTCGCAAATAGTTGTAGAGCCAAATGGTGCTATTCCATATTCCAACTGAGGTATGTGCCAAATCGTATGAAGACTTGGGTCACTGCTGAATGGGAGGAAGTTTCAGTCGAGCAAGCCAATAAATGTATTTGAATGGGGATCTCGTCAGTCGTCAGTATATACAATTATATATGAATCTTAACTTTTTATATTATATACATACTAATTATATTTCCCTGCAGCATTCTGGATCTGTGTAAAATTACCAACAAAGGCAATCTACAAAAATCCGAACTACTTATTTCCCGTTAATAAAACTGCTCTTGAGTTAATTATGTCATAGGAATATTTACAAGCATAACAATAGACTTCCGTAATTTATCCCGCCTCAAAGTGTCAGCTGTCAAATATACTCATAAGCCATATTTCTAATACACACCTTTCCCATGTCATACGATCGACATCAAATGATCATCACTCGGACACGCTTCATTTTAACCGAATTAAGTACTCAACAATTCATAATGCACACACTCGTGTCACGACAGTCAATGGCCGGGCGAATCATTCAAAAACAATTGGAAACTCAACAAAATTCAAGAGTTGCAAACAATGGCAACACTGATTAGTAGCACAAACTACATACTGGTTGCATACAACTCGTAAACACCGTTATGGTGAGGAAGAAGCAGCTGCTGGATTTTCACGCCAAAACGAAGAATTTTCGTCAACTTCAAATGTGTAAATGACTTTATTGCTATGGCAAAGAAGGTGAGAATCCTCAACAACAACAATAAAATCAACATCATCACAGGGAGGCAACACAGAGTGTTTAAGGGTGCAATTGCAACTGATTTATTGCAAATCCAATCTGCGAGTGTATGGGTGTGTGTTTGTGTGCGCAATTAGTGTGGTAGAGGGGTGAGTCCTGCGATCCTTCGCTGCTGCTCTTCTGCAATTCGTTCGGCTGTATTTTGATTGCTGTTCTCTTTTGTCACTCGACAGTTGTCAGCCCAGCTAAACACTCACACATTTACATTTGTTTGTTGTCAGCATATTCGCTTATGAATAAAGTTGTTCGAAGCAGTCGAGCAACGGTAAATGTTTTCAGGCGCAATGACAATCGCTTGACAAGAGGCGTGACAAATTTCCAACACCAAACGTCAAAGGCGAAATTAATGAAGTCGACAAAAATTTGTTACACCAAATGTGACAGCGTACATATACACACACACATACATATATAGATAAGAATATAACCATACATACATTTATACCGTAAATTAAAATGTGTAAATTGAGGTTCTGTTATTGTTAATTACAATAAATTGTCGACGCTAAAAATCACTTTCCATAAGGAGCGCACTCGTGATTGTGTTTTTGTATGAACAAGGTTATGTTGTTGTTATTGTCACTCGCTGCCGGCTGCGGGGAGAAATAATTCAAGCTTTGCCGTGAAAACATATTGCATACTCATGGGTTGTGACTGCGGAGGGCATACTCGTGATTTTTTGTATGGTTTGTATATATTTAGCATAATTAATATTTAGAGAGGCTGTGCTTTTTTGATGATTAGCTGGGTTAATGATTTTCCTCCCTTCATAAAGTCAACGGAGAAATTGCATTTTAATTATAATTTCTTTTATAGAAAGTGCCTCGATGGTACAGGGTTCTCTCTTTTTTGGTTTTGGCAGAGCGCTGATTGAAGTTACTAGACATAGCTGCGACTGGACCCCTTGAAATATTGCGCATGAGAAAGTTGTCGGTGTGGCTGTTGTCGCGATTGCTCACTTCGGACCACAAATGCAACCTTGAGGTTCTACAGCGTCTTTCATAACTGTCGATGAAACAAGGAACCACCAGGAACCAAGGAACAGTCGAAATAGTGGACTTAACCCAACGAACCTGCTACGAAGAAGATTGGTCTACTGGCCTGGAACTGACCACAGCTTCCTAGGATTCACAGGGGTAAACAGTCATAGGACTAATATGTCAAATTCCCTAAAAATTATCCCATATCATAAAGAGTACTCTTTCACAAGACTTCAACTCCTCTGTCGTCACACTTCAATTTCTCGAATTAAGCAAAGAGCTCTGTATTGACCCTCCTGCCGTATACGTCAAATTTAGACACACTATGTTGAGAGATACATTAATTTTTCAAAATTTTCTTTTTTCTTCTGAGGGCTGATAACTTATTGGTTCACCTTCTTAGGATGTGGCTAATACGTGTTCGAGGAATACTTCTTAAATAGCGTTTATTGGAAACAATTAATACAACTATCTTACAAAGAGACCAAGGAAATTCACGGCTGAAGGGGTTCAAATACTTCCAAATGCATTAAATATAAGGTAGGAAATCCTCAGGTTCTGACAGACAGTCTATAGACTCTGCTTTGTTAAGAGATCTATCTACCTTTCTATTAGACCATTTTTTAAAGCTTTTAAATGGAATTTTTTCGATAAATATTTAGGTATATATGTAGATATCTTGTTAAGTGCGTATATAGAAAGAGAGGGTAATCACTTTTAGTTACGACAAGAACTCATTAATACTAAGTATGACTAACATATAAAAACCTAACTTTTTTTAGAAGGCAATCAGTAGTATTTAGTCACATAATGAAATCTACAAGTATCTTGGAACTGTATAGGTGTGTATCTTTTTTATCTTCTTTGCAAAACAAAAAGTCACTTCCTCTCAGCTCTGAGAGTAGAAAGAAACATGTTAGCAGGGAGCTCATTCTCCCCGTTGCAGCATAGAGAGTGGCCGAGAGGCTTAAAAGCCAAAGAGGAAAAGCAAAAAAATGCTAAAAAGGAATATACAAATTGACATTGGTGGCGAGTCGAGGTGATTGCGGCGTAAAATGCACCATTTGAAGCGCGTTGCAAGTCGAGCAGCATATTAAGAACGTTGCATCTTTAACAACATAACAACAAAGCAGGCCCATGCGATGAGCATGTACAGTGTCTCATTTTAGTATGTTGGAAAAGGTTCAAGCATCATTGAACTTTGGGTATGTATGTATAAACTTTAAAGTTCCAACCCTGTGTTTAGAAGTTACTTTACTAAAATGTCGTGCCGTAAAAATTCTTTATTTTCACCTTGTTTTCACGTCATCTTGGGCCCCTGAATATCTTCCTAAGTATTGGAAAAAAAATTCAATCACATTTGTGAAGCTTTGCGTCCCTGAGAAATCTTCTGTTTGAAAATTCTCCTTTTAGAAATCCGAAATTTTCGAGATCACCGGACCCACATGCGTTAAATGAAGACCTTGGTGGTCTAATAGTGGAAATTTTCGATCTAAAAATTACTGTAACTTTGTAATATTTGGATATAAGGTCTTCCTACTTATCTTAAAAAATTAATCAATAAAATTGTTTATATACCTTTTAGAGACTCCGCTGAAGAATTTGTATATTCAGAAGAAGCTTCAGCGAAAATATCATTTACTGAACACTGTGTTGCACCTTTGCGTTTCTTAAAGTCAACAACTAAAATGAGTAAATTCAATTCCACTTCACTCCATTTAGCCAACAGCCTCCTCCTGAGTCACATATGTACCAACATGTATATATGTATGTATATAGAATTCATGCATGCAACAATGCTGAAGTTGAGCTTTAACTATGCCACGGTTGTGGCATTTGGCGGCAATTGATGGCTGTGCGAATATATGTATATTTGCGGCTCTATAAGTATGAGCTTGGATGTGTGTGTCTGCAACATTGAGTCAATGTCGGTGAAGATAAAAAGTGTCGGCATCCTTTGATCAGTGCGCATTATAAAATACTCTGGTCACGCCTTAAAGGCATTAAACGAGATGGCGCTCAACTACACCTAATGACAACAACAACAACAGCAGCAGCAACAACTAAACAGAGAACAACCACAACTATAACAACGAAGCGCGACAGGCAATAAGGATACAAGACTGAAGCTTGCAACAACAAGATGCTTCTACTCAAGCCTACAAAAGCCCACAGCGAACGCGGCTTCGCCTCGGCGATGCTCTGAAGTTTCTGCCCACAGTTGGATGCTGCAATGCCTCGCATGTATGTACATATGTACACCTTCGGCACAAAAAATGCATTGAATGCTCGTGCAACACCGTGGAATATTCGACCGCCGAAGCTGCGGCAACGTCGCGTCAATTCGCTTCTGCACTTCCTGACGCTTTTACTGCTTTTTGCCACACTTCCTTTGTCTGCTGGAGTGTCTTTGTTGTTGTTTTGATGATCGCTGTTTGTTGCAGCATTGCAATGGATGTTCGCGTCTGAGCTCTGGTGGCGGCGCCGATCTTTATTTTGATGTTTTTGTTGTATAGCCGGTGATGTTGCCGATATTTGTTGCTGTGGCAAGTTAACTTGCTGTTGCTGCAGCGAGCCTTCAATGCTCCCAGTCATCGCTGTTGTTGTGTTTATTATTGTTGTTGCCATTGCATTTTTTCTTGCATTGGCTTCGCATATTGGCATTTTAAGTGATTACAGCTGCAACAACATGCGCGCAATTGCGACAACAGCACCTCGCCGCCTGAGCCGACACTCTATGCCGGCCCGACAATGCCGTGACAATGGCAATGAAAAGCGACTAAGGACCGCATTTCGTCGATCTCCGGCACCCCATTACCGATCGATACATAGCGCTCTTAAGCATGTAATTAGAGTTTTTCTTCATTATGCCGCCTTTTGTAACACCACAACAACAACAACTTTTGTCATGTTGTCTTCTCTTTGTGTGGGGTCAAGCCAAGTCTTTTGTGCAAATTTAATGTGGTCACATTTGAGAAAGTGTGCGCAATTCTCAGGCGCTTGAGAATCTCATATATGTATGTTATGTTATTGAGTGATCATAATTACTTGGCTTTCGAAAAAATATTTTTTTTTTTTAATTCTTACATTGTCCACTTCCGTCGCGAAATTCTTTGATATTACTTGCAAAGCCACCACCAGATTATCCAAGGAGTAGAAAGTACATCTTTTTTCTAATTACTATGGAAACGGTTCTTCTAATCGTATTTTAGTACTACATCAAGATTGAAATTCCCAAAGAGCGTAGAATCGGGCTTAGAAGCTTTCTTAAAGTTTTTATTGAATTTATGAAAGTATTATAATATAATCAGAACCATTCGAACTCGCATCTATAACACTTTCCTGGCGGTTACTCTGATGCTTGTAAAAAAAGATGCTGGAAGACGGAACAAGAAACATCGTAAAACTTTGCTGGCAAAAGAGAATAACTTAAAGATAAGTGTTTCGATGTTTGACTTGAAAAAGAGTCGATAACAACTATCGATCTATGAAGATTTCCAGGTTCTAGGTATTACTACAGGAATATACATATATATTCCAGCGTCTTCAAAAGAAGATTCTTGGAATTGGCTAAACTATGGTAGATCTTGATTTTGCTATATGGTTCGGCTTCAGATCTGATCGGTTTCAAATTAAGAAACCAATACATTTGCAACCTTAACTCACAGTTAATGAACAGGAAGCTTTAGTGAAGTCACTCCGTTACTGTGTCAATACTTTCAGGGTATCCCTATCAACAGTTGGTTTTCAGAAGGATGTTAGAAAATCCAAGAACTGATTCAACTTTGATGAAACGAAATCTTCTTTTTCATAAATAATCACGGTCTCTCTGGTGCAATAATGTATTTTAAGCGATTGTACCAAAATATATTTCATTTAGCAAAAAAAAATTATAAAAGAAATAAATATTTTAAAATTCTTTACACTTGATTAAAATTCTAATTTAGCAGCAAATTCGTTTTCTTTGCGGTCTCTTCTTTTCAAATAAAATTAGAAAACAGTTGTTTATTGCTGATAATTTTCAAATAAACGGAAAAACACCAACATTTTGTTGCTTTTAAGTGTTAACACTTTACATAGAGCCTATATATAGAGAAAGAATGCAATTAGAAGCCACAACCAAATATCCAAATATTTGCCTTTCACACAAAAAAATAATTGTTAAATCAACAAGTAAAGAAATACATAAATGAACTTAGCACCCAAAAAGCATAAATTTCTGTGGTCAATTATGCATAAAGATCCATGGTAGAAAGGGTTGATCTTTATAAACCGCCACGCATCTCAATCTCAGCTCTGTATACTTACTATACTGAGTTGCGCGCATGACTAAAATGCGTTTACATGAATTTGTATTATTTTTTTTTTGTTTTGAAATGCATATTTCAACAAAAAATTTAATTTCTAACACGCTTGAGGATGGACCTTTCGCTTCAAACATCTATATGCATAACTAAGCTCCACTTAAAGAAGTTACGTAGCTCAGCAGCTCAGTAAAAATTTCGAAAGTACACACTATCAATGGTATTAATGAAGAAATCTTCTGTTATACATTTCGTGGGTGGTCTCTTCACACTATTCACGCTTGCTAGCAACTTTACTAATCTACTTTCATTACAACTTAGAAAGGGCAGCCTTTGTTTTGGCATTTATTAGATTTTAAGCGTGTCAATTTGCTGCTTTGTTTATTTGATATCCGTAAAAGTGCTTTACGAATATAAGAGATACTAGGAAAATACAAGTTGCTGACACACGTTTACATAGTAAATATATAGAAAGTGGAATATGATCCTATAATACATACAAATAATACTATATATTTACACTTTTTTTGGATTAAATAAATAAAATAAAATGTAAATATTTTTTTAGGAAAATCCTTTCACTTCGTCTATACATATACATTTATATTTTTGTATCAACTAGTTACATATTACCTTAAAACTAGAAACTTACTCTGACTAGGAGCAATAATTTTTAAATTTTATATAATTTTGTATATGTTTTATCTCCCTTCCTTTTGAATTTCGAGGCTATGTATAAAACGCTACAGAGCTCACATCTGTATTACTGTACTACACATCTTTGAAAGGTCTTGACATAACCTACAAAACGATGCTATGCCTTATTAGTTTGGATATTGCGTTCAACAGTTATAGACGTGTAAACATGGAGTTCACAACCCCGAAATTCGCTATTTTAAAGTTTACCTTCGTTGAAGGCAAATCCGCTAGAGAAACGTTCCGTGAGATTAATGGTGTTTTGGGGTATGGTTCGAACTGCAAAGGAATCGTTTCGACGATTCAGAGTGGGTCAAAACGAAACCATGGATAAGCCAGCAGGCGGAAGACCTGTGACGACGAATACCGATCAAATCATGGAAAACATCGAGTTAGACCGGCATGTGACATCGCCCAGGAGATGGGAGTTAGTCACCAAACCATTTTAAACCATCTGCAGAAGGCTGGATACACAAAAAAGCTTGATGTTTGGGTGCCGCATGATTTGACGCAAGAAAACTTTCTGGACCGAATCAACACCTGCGATATGCTGCTGAAACGGAACGAACTCGACCCATTTTTGAAGCGGATGGTGACTGGCGACGAAAAATGGTTTACATACGACAATGGTCGATCGAAGGCTGGTGAATTGTCCCAAACAGTGGCCAAGCCGGGATTGACGGCCAGGAAGTTTTGATGTGTCTTTTGTGGGATTGGAAGGTCAGACATGGTCAGACGCTTAATTCTACTATCTACTGCGAACAATTGGACCACTTGAAGCAGGCGATCGACCAGAAGCGTCTAGAATTGGCCAACAGGAAGTATTCCACCAGGCCCACACACTTCGTTGATGACTCGTCAGAAGCTATGAGAGCTTGGATGGGAGGATTTATCGCATCCACCATATAGCCCGGACATAGCGCCAAGTGATTACCACCTATTTCTGAACACCCTTGGTGGTGTAAAGTTGAACTCAAAAGTGGCTTGTGTAAGGAGGGGGCTTCTACGAGGGGGGTATTATAAAGTTTCCGTCTAGATGGAAACATATTATCGAACGAAACGGCGCATATTTGAACTAAATCCGATCACTGTAACACTTTTTATAAAGTATTGAATAAAGAGCAAAAAAGCGGAAGGCAGATATTTGATATAATAATATTTTTAGTTCGAATGAAAGTTCACTAGTAAAATGTGGTTGAAAATTTAATAAATATTGTTTAAAAGTAGTTGGTTGGTTGGAAGTGTAGATTGGTAAGATACTTGATCACAAATCTCCATAATAAAATCATTACTAAACTTAAGGAATTTGAAAAAAAAAAAATGTTTTTTTCACACGGATTTCCAAGTATATCTTATAGACTATGAAAATTAACAATATTAAATATATGAAATAAAATAAAAACTTACCTTCAGGTATCATATCTTATAATTTTCAGTTCGGTGGTCCAAATACTACAAAAAAAATACAAAAATTTATTGAAATAAATTCTCAAAAGATTTATTATCGATATTTTTAAAATAAAAAATCTTTGTTAATTAATCAAAAACACTTACAGATATATTCATATATGATATGATATCTATAGTAAAAATTTCATATTCATTAGTTACACATGATTTCCTTAACCTTTATTGCTCCATAAAATGCTGATAGAGACAACAAAAAGTGAATTAAAGCTATTATAAAAAGTAATATCACTGCCGAGGCTAATATTTTAGTGTCAATAAATATTGATTTTATGTCTTGTGAGAGAATATCTTTCGCAATAAAATTTATAATATAAATTGATGACAACTATGTATGTGTTTAAAGCTTTATTTCTGTAATCATTATTTTTGATGCTAATTATATAAATTGAGTGAGGTTAGAGTGCTCTGATTGTTTAAATTTTGGCAACTTGTTAATTCAATGTAGATGCCTCTCTTATTTCATACAGTTAGAATAAACATAATTGAAACCACGAGGTCTTCCTTATGATTCTTAAGTATTCAGTTATGTCTTGATACAATTTTTTGTTAAATTTCGGCTCATTTCTAGAAAATTTTGTTAAAAAATTTGTAAAAATTTTGGAAATTTTCAGTCACTTTTCTTGTCCACTCAGCACTAAAATCTACCAATACAAATGTGACTATTGTAAACATTTTTATCGATTTTTTTTCTGAAGCCTAATTGAACTGATACCAGACGTTCATTCAGCATCGTAAATGCTAGTTCTCAGCGACGGAATCTCCACAAATTCTCTTCCGAACTACCATAGTGTTTATTAGTTACCTTGTTCCGTTCATTGCTTTTTAGAAGTCAGTGATTTCAACCTTTGATCCATTGGATTGGATTTCATAAGTAAAAATTTCATTAGATTTACACATTTATTTACATACATTCATTTATTCAGTGCCCATTGCAATTGGTCAATAATACGCCTCTATATCTACTCATTAAAATCCGCTAAACTCGTGTCAAATGCTAACTGTTCTAATTTAAGCAAAATATGAAAAAACGGACTTCATTTAAAATTAATTAAAATGAAAAGAATTGGCAAAACTCATATTGAGCAAGCGAATAAAGCCGTAGCTAAAAACAACAACAAACACAAACTGCCAACAAACGCGAGCAAATGAGGGGAACTAAATCGTCTAGTGGAATCGAATAATGAAAATGATCATTAAAAAACACTTACACTAACATACGCACGCACGAGCATACATAGATGCTCAGGTCAGCTGGTCAGTGAACAAAATGAACACACACACACCCAAATAGATTTGTAGGCAAACATTCATTTGCACGATTGCAAACAACAATTTCATAAAACTATATTTATGTTTTTGCGCTATTCGCCGTTAACTGTTTTTTGAGTTTTTTGTTGTTGTTGCATTCGTTTAGGTAATTAGCAATAAAT
Organism: Zeugodacus tau; assembly: GCA_031772095.1. Classification (NCBI taxonomy): domain Eukaryota; kingdom Metazoa; phylum Arthropoda; class Insecta; order Diptera; family Tephritidae; genus Zeugodacus; species Zeugodacus tau. Next base: position 83,473,486 of record CM062649.1, read on the forward strand.
TCGGGTAAATTTCGAACGCCGTGTGCGGTCGCCTGATTGAATGAAGTTGAATTGTGTTGCGTTATTGTAATTGTATTTGTTGATTTGTTTGTTGTTTTTGCTTTCGCAGAAATTACTTCATTAAATACTTTTGATATTTTTTCGCAATTTTTCCACAATTAAATCGCGTGATACAAATGAGCACATTGGAGATTTAAGACATTTTAATTGAGGGCGTTCAAATCGGTGTTAAAATCAGTGGACTTTTTTATAACTTTTAATTGACTTTAATTCTATTGAAATTGGGATTACTATAAAAAATTAAAGTATGGAATAGTTTAATCGAAAATAAAGATTTTATCATAGAAGAATTTAAGAGTACTCGATATATTTTAGATTAATTCAATTTGTTATATTTAATTTACAAATCAATTGCTCACACCGATTGCATCCAGTTGGATCCAAGAAGCCATAAGGTATCCAGATTTATTTCGGAATAAAGACAGCTGCGTCGCCATCATTGTCAGCTACTAAAACAATAACAACAATCAATAAAGGTCTCTCTGTTTGGTGGCTAATTCGACGATATTGGACCATAGAGTAGATGTTAGAATAGACAGACCAGATGTGAATATTGCTTTTCTATGACATAAGCACTTATTAACTGAATAACCATGGTGAGATTTAAATTTAAAAAATAAATTCTTCTCCTGGAATATTTATTTTTCGCAATGAAATCAGGCTTACTTTTTCGACCTAAATTTTGTATACTCTTGCAAGATCTAAATTTTTCATACCCTCGCAACATGTTGCACAGTGTATAATAGTATGAAACAAATTTCATATAACGGTTGTTTGTAACACCTGAAACTTAAAGATTAAGATATAGGATTGTGTATATGATGACACGAGTTAAAATCCGGTTGATTGCCTCTTCATCGGCGTGGCTCTAACCACTTTAGTTTTTTGAACATACATATGTATATACCTTGAAAACTTCTAAAGCTATATAAACCAACTTTACTGGACACATTTTTCTTTAGTACACCATCATATACAATGAATGAATAATGCTGAAAGCTCCTAAAATCGGGTTAAGTCACAGCTAAAAATATAGGAAAGATTAAATTTTAAGCATCGGGTACAGAAGAGCGGTACAAAAAATTAAAAATGGGCGTGGCTTCGTTCACTTTTTGGTCAAAAACCATATCTCTGGAACTACACGACAAATTTTAACGATATTTGGCTGACAACCAGATCTACTTCCATATACAATTTTTTTATACCATCTGATTTGCTCACTTTCCAAATATATATATATAGAACCAATGAAGATTTCGCAACTAATCTTTCCACATTTTCCCCAACATTTGAGGTGTTTCATTGCTTATCTATATGTCCATTCGGACTATACCTTTACAAGGCCTCAGATATCGGAACTCAGTACCAATGTATTATTTTTGAGCAAATGACCGCCCACAAATATCATCAAACACCTTGCATGGAGTCTACATACAAAAAAATTTAATTTTTCATTTGATAGCCTTACACAAGTACCTGTTGGGGACAAGAACTATCATGGATTTTTTAATACTTAAAATAACTTGAATTATAGAAGAATAAAAAACAAAACTAATATCTACCACTTTAGATAATCACATCCTTTTACTCCCTATTATCCTTTCTATTCTGTCAATCGCCAGCTGCCGCAGCACTTTACCACTTTCGAAGCAAACCAGCTTTTAGCGAAAGGTGTTAATTGTGCGGCGCTTCTGAAGAAATTTAAATAAATTTCAAAGTCACCATTGTCCAAGCGCTAAAGTATAAACACCCATATCCTTAATTAAAGTTCGAAAAAAAATCCAAATAGTCATGAAAATGAGCGCCTTTACATTTGTTATCCTTCAGCTGCTGCACTTACCCCTACCTCTACGCTTACTTACCCTTCACAATCACCGCCACAGGTGAAACTTACAAAATCTGTTTTGAATACAAAAATTTTCCTACTGAAAAGTTTTCCCATGCTCTCGAGGGGTAAAAGCAAGTTCTATCTAAATACAGATTGCTCAATTTTTTATTAGTTAATTTACACATAGGCACACAATATATTGTTTTCGATAATGTTTGGTACAATTAACACTCCTCATTCCTCTTTGCCGCCTTACTTGCACTTGCGGCAACAGCAGCAGAGTGCAGCAGCGCCAGTTCACCAGAAATTGAAATTCCCACGCAAATGAACAAATACATTTTTAAATTTAAAATATATTCTTCCGCAAGCATCGGATGCGCATCAAATCACACACATACATATATACTTATATCACACATGCGCTCAGGGGTCCACAAATTATACAGAAGCGCTAGAATCGCATTCGATCGACGCAATCTCGAAACGCCCGCCATCAAAGAGCGTGCATCAAGCGTTGGTAGCGGGTATAAAGCAGCAGCACCGCTCCACTGCTCCTCAACTCCATCCACAGCGCTCATCTAAGTCTCTATGCATGTGTGTAGATCTCGCGCCTAAATATACTCTAACCGCTTTGTCCATTTAGTATTCAATATTGAATGGCTAATAACTAATCGCCGCATTTGGCCCAAAACACGCACACAAATATTTGTGTGATTAGCCCTTTGTGACCTTATCAATGCTCCGTGGGCGCACGGCTCGATGAAAATCAAAGGGAAAATCTCCTCTTTCAAGCTGCCGCCACACAGCGGACAAGTGGCAATCGGTGGTATCTTTTTTTATTTTCGATTAAAAATTATAAAGTAACTAAATAGCTGCGCATGCGTGTTTTTATTGTGTTGTTGTTGTTATTTGTGTAGGTAGCCACCGCCACCAACGCAGTTGCCGCTGCTCGGCTCGACAACAGCGTCAAATTTGATTCTCATTTATATTTATTTTCTTTGGTAATTTCTCACCGGACCTTTTGTCTGCGACTCTTGACTCTTTGGCTGGCTGGCTTCCCAGGGTCTCAATTAGTCCTGCGCTGTGCGCCTGCGCAGCACTTTGCTCGATTTACGCTGCAGGATGTTTGGGTCAGGTGTGCTCACCGGGTACTTGAGTTGTAATTGTTTTAGACACCTTGACGCCGTGCGATTTATGTAATCGATTTCTCTTCCTTAAACGCGCACACACCGGCAGGCGCACTCAGACGACTCATAATAAATAATTGATGATTTTTTAATGGAATCATTGAAAGTAAAAATCGTAATTTTCATTTGATTTTTTGTTGGATACTGTATAGTGATCAATTAAATTCGCTATGCCAAAAAATAAATTGTAGAATTGTAGTTGTTATTGAAGTGAAATATAAATGAGTTTTATGAGGTTTTTGTTTTCAAAATTATAGATTGGTTTTTATACATAAACACATTCGGCAAATCAAGAGAGCGGAATTGCAAATATATATTTCTATAGCTAGTCCATGACTTATACTGGAAGCTGTTCGATAGAACGCCGGGTAAAATTTATGAAACTTGAGTCGGAAAATGCCAAGCTTACATGTATAAATAATCTTCAACGGTTGAAAGCCTTCGAAAGTTCAATAATAACGGATTGATCGTCAAGACCGCCACATAGTAATTGACCATTCCCACAATAGTTAGTTCTAGGTAACTGGAACAGACGCGATTTTTTTTCGCCAAGGACTGTCAAATCCATAGCATTCTTCAAAAAAATTTAATAACAACAAAAACTTACCACATCGTGAATGTTCCATAACTGGCTAGTAAATACGCATCTATACCGCAGAATTAGAAGCCTCGAAAGATTTAGTTAGTACCTTAATGAATCACAAAATATGTTGCACTGGAAATATGACGGAAGTTAAAAAAATAACGTGAATTTTCGTTTTTTGAAAAAAAAATCGTCGAAACAGTTCTCAAACTCATTTTTTCGAATTGCCTTTGGCTCATTCAGCGATATCTCGTAAGCATATGAAACGACGCCCTTTAAGGTTCTCTTTATTTTTATACTCTCGCAGCAAAAGTTGCTAAAGAGAGTATTATAGTTTTTTTCAGGGTGACGAGACGAGTCAAAATCCGAATGTCTGTCTGTCCGTCCGTCCGTCTGTCCGTGCAACGGATAACTTGAGTAAAAATTGAGATATCTTAACGAAACTTGGCACCCTAACGTATTCCTTGGCACCCTGAGGAGGTTGCTTTCGAAAATGGGCAAGATCGGACCACTGCCACGCCCACAAAATGGCGATAACCAAAAACACATAAAGAGCTATAACTAAGCCATACATAAAGTTATGAAAATAAAATTTGGAACATAGGATCGCATTAGAGAGGGGCACATTTGGATGTAATTTTTTTGGAAAAGTGGGCGTGACCTCGCCCTCAAATAGGTTTTTTGTATATAACTCGCAAACCAATAAAGCTATATAAACCAAACTTTCTGCAGTCGTGTTTTTCAGTCCTTTCCTTATACAGTCTAAAAATGAAAGAAATCGGATAATAACCACGCCCACCTCCCATACAAAAGTTAGGTTAAAAATTACTAAAAGTGGGTTAACTCACTAACGAGAAACGTCAGAAACACTAAATTTCACATAAGAAATGGCAGATGGAAGCTGCACTCAGACCTTTTTACAAAATGAAAAATGGGCGTGGCATCTCCCACTTATGGGTCAAAAACCATATCTCAGGAACTACTCGACCGATTTCAATGAAATTCGGTATATAATACTTTCTTGACATCCTGATGACAAATGGATGAAATCGGTTCATAACCACGACAACTTTCCATATAACTCAATTTTGAACTCCATCTGATTCTTTCACTTTATAATGTATACATAAGGAACCAATGAAGATGGCGGAATAAAACTTTACACAAATAGTACATATCATCTCTGGCTTCACTTGAGAAAAAATTGTCGAAAACGGACTATAACTTTTCAAGACCCCAGATATCGGACATGTTGAACTCAGCGTCTAAGGGTAAATTTTAACCGAAAATATTGGTAAATCTCTTAGATAATTTAATGTAATTCAGAGGAAATTGTTTTCTTCTAATAGTTTGTCTCTGTTCCAAAAATTATTAAAATCGGATAATAACATCTCCTAGGTCCCATATGCCTAATTATAGGTTTTTTAAAAATACGGTGGGTTTTTTTAAATATTACGCATATATGTATTGGTTAATATGAGAGCTATCTTAGCAAAATTAAGTGAGCGTATAGTTTTGGATATAGTGTACCTAGCTGGTGAAAAGGAATGAAGTCGGTTCGGGAATTACGTCAGCCCTCATACACTATTATAGGACGATTTTCCGTTATTCTATTAAACTTTGTGCCGAATTTATAGGTAAATTTGGGTGTTATCTTATTAAAATTTCTTCAATAAATTGCGAGAGTATAAAATGTTCGGTTGCACCCGAACTTAGCCTTTCCTTACTTTTTGGAAATAGGAATAGTCTGTTAATATGGAGGCTCGGGCATCTTTACAGTGAAATCCTGAAAGTTGATAAAAACACGTTTAACTTTAGCGGCTTCTACAGACAAAGAAAGACTGTCTCTCGTTCTCCGCATTCGTCTAATGGTAAATTCATTACTATCATAATTCATCGAAGTACCACATACAAATATAATTTCTCGAAGAGACCTACATATAACACAGTATGTAAGATTTCAACACCTTTTCGAAATCTCCATCTTATTTTACTGCTACTCATCCCAATTTTAGAAACATAACAATAGAAGAGAAGTAATAGTTCTTGGCTTTCGTGAAGAGACATCTGTTAATTTCTTCTCTTTTCTAGATAATAATTATTGAGCCATACCAAAAAGTTATGGCTTTTCAAATAAAAGGTTTTTGACATACATATATCTTGTACAATTATTCTGAAAGAAATTTTATAAAATTATTTTAGTGACCTCTTCAATGAATTTCATTTAGAATATGATTTTAAAATCATTTTTTCATCAGAGAGTATGGAATAAAATGGCTGAATAAAATACATATATTAAGGGCATCACAGATCAGTTCAAATGGAAGAGGAATCTAAAGTTAAATTAAAATAAAGTTAATGATACATCTTTTTAAGCTTTCCTGAATTACTAGAGAGAGAGAAATATGTTTTTTTAGTCCAGCAAGAGTCACTCAAAACGATAATTTTCTAGAATATCAAATCATAATTTAAAACCCGTCGACGGATTCTGCAAAGCAGGATAATTTCATTTTGGATATTACTTATTGAAAAAAAGAAAAATGAAAAGGGAAAATATTCTGAATTTTTCTCACATGGGACCTTTGCAAAGCAAATCGAACGTCAGCCATTTTCTCACAAAAAATAACCGAACATCATGAGCTTTTGAATATAAATAAATAAGTATACACATAGTCATCCGTATCTTTACGAGCAATAAGAAAAGGCTACTACAAATTTTTATATAAATCACAGTTATTTATAACCTCCGCAACATCATAATAATTCAATAACACCATAGTGGAATTTAATATTTTCCAAACTTTCTAAATTCACACACTGAAGTTATTTCTCGCAATTTCATTACTAATTATTGCCTACACTAAATTATATGCCACACTTTATTAGACATTTGAATAAAGAATGCCACACAGAGCCACAAAAGTAATATATGTGACTGCATGAATTATAAAAGTTAGAATTCGGAACTGATTTGTTTGAGGTCTCTTCACACACACACAAGCTTAGAGATGTATGTATGTATGTATGTGTGCATATATCATTGCATTTGACAGTCACTTGCGACATATTTTACGTTAGCGCAGAAACCAACTAAAAAAAGATATGTATAAGCTAATTAGCTACTGAAACACCACCAGTCTTTATCCGAATCTTTTTCCGAATTCAGCCACAAGGTGGGAAAGTCATTAAAAATCTGCATACGGCAATTAACTGCAAGTACTTCGCGAATCGTTCCACTGAGGGAACGAATTTGGCGTCCACCGCGCTCGAAGAACTAAGAGCCAAGATGTGTATATATTTATGTATAGCTATACATATGTATATATAACTCAGTCAGCCATCCGTCAGGTAGCGCAAATTAGTGGTAATGGTGTTGGTGGAATGATCAGACTTTATGTTCGAACTCGGAATTAACAAAACGGAACTTCAAAATGCTGCAACGCCACTTAAAGTTTGTAACACCGTTTAAGCTCAGCTCAATGTTGGCTACTCGCTAGCCCTAGCTAATAGCTCGGACACATTGACGACCATATTAGGCATTGAACGCTTGAATGTAGTCGCCTGACTGGTGATTTGTATGGCTGTACTGTTGTTTAGTTGTTGTTGGCTAACTGACTTACTGGCGACGTATATAGAGAGTTTAAGTTGGAGGAAATATGTATTTTTTAATATTTTTTATTTTAAAGGTATTCTTTCGCATTTTGTTTAGCAACTTTATGCTCGTTGTATTTTATGCGAAACGACAAAAATCTCTTTGAAGTTGCCGAATTCCGACAGCCGAGTAGTATATGGAGTGGTGTGATGGGCGTGGTAAATTTGGTTGGCAATTTCATTAAAACAACAATTGTGGGGAGGTTGAGGACTTTTTAAGAATGTTTTACGTACTGGCATTTTTGCACATATGCATGTACATACACAATTCTCATAAGATATACATATGTATATAATGTACATGCATATACACATTTATTTACATTTGTTACATTAAAAAGGCTGAAATATGTAATCTTATACATTTTTCGAAATACTTGTCGAATGATAGTTTTTAAGATTTGTCCACCTATGAGAATTGGGTAATAATTATTTCAAAATTTTGTTAAATTTTTGAAATGGTTAAAATCAATTTGAAGACTCGAGGCTCGATGTTGTGTTTTTCTGAAATAGCAGCTTAATGTCCAGAATTTTCAAATTTCAACAAAAAGGTACAAAATGATAGTTTAGAACCCCATTTAAGAATTATTTTTCAAAAATGAGTGTACAATTTTCTGCAGGTTTAAGTTATTTCTTAAATAATTTAAATCTAATCTTTCAAATATTTGGATAACTATATTGCTTTTTCGAATTCTAATAACAGCTCAACCGAGGAAATAAAAAAAATGTCAAGGAACTCTTCTTAAAATCGTATATGTTAATTTAAAAAATGACTAATCATAACTAATTACGGATTTTTTGTTGGAGTCACTCTATTTTCTTAAGGGATTACATGGGTTTCGTCCGCGGAAAAAAGCCCACTTTCAATATTTTTAATATAATATACTATGTAATATAATATACTATATATGATTAAATTTATTTTCTTCTTAAGATATACATTACATCAGGGATTACTGCGATTTTCGGATAAAAATGGTAAAAACTCTGTCATGTCCGACGAGACCTTGGGAAAAAGGAGTAAGCGCCCGCGCTTACAGCATAATTGCTAGGAGGATCCTCTGAAGTGAAAATAAAAAATACTTGTTTAGCAAACACTAATAGACTAGAATTTGGAAGAAAGAAAAGAGTTAAAATTTGATTATTGTCAGAGGTTTCCACGAAAAAATAAATTAGCTAAAATGTCGCATTTTGCAACTAATTCTAATTGGAACAAAATCTTTCGTCAAAGTCCTTTGAAATTGCATCTCGAGGAGTAGTTCTCGAGAAATCTGGACATATTTGAAAACATTGTTTTGAGAAAACGTAAACATAAAGTTCAAAGTGACAAGACCAGATTCCCGGCCTTCTTCCCCCGGCAACTTCTTCGGCCTGTCTTTTCAAAACTATTACACTCAATACAACACACAATATTAGGACAATATTTTAAATAATTTGTAGAATTTTAGAAGATGAAGCAGTCAAACCCATGTAATCCCTTAAACTACGTTAAATTTTTTAACTGATATTTATAGACTTGTAGAAAAAATGTAGAAGTAAAAATGACTACTCTATTATATTTTTTCTAAAATATCCAGAAGATAATAAAATTTAAATTTCATATTATTATTATTAATTTTGGCCAATATATGCAATAATACTCGTTTTTGAATTATGAGTTAAAACTCTAAATTTGTTTTCATTAAAATAACTTCTATATTCGTGAAAAATAAATAAACCAAATCAAACTACATTTGTATGACTTTTGCTATGTACATACACATAATTACAGTTTGCCGACGCTAATGACACTTTGAAATAAGCTGAAATTTTTGCAACCGAAACGGTGAGTTGGTAGTTATCATTTAGGATATGACGAGTTTTTTGATTAATAAAGTTTAAATCAGATAAGTTAAACTGTAGGTATAATTCTAAAATGGCAACCAACTTAAACTGTAAATATTCAGTTATTTTTAGTAGTTTATATATACACAGTTATGTATGTATTTAAAACCAAATTCTATTTATATATAAATCACAGTGAAACGAAACGTACAAAAAACTGCCGTTAGTTAGACTATTCAGCGCGTTTTAACATTAACTTTGACATTTGCACAATTTTTCATATAGAATAATTAAGCGTATATTTTTTAATTCATCTATTCATTTGTACATATGTAAGTACATAAAATACATATATTTATGCGTTTTTAATACTGTACATGCGCCCTTCAACTACAATTTAAACAGCGTGACAGCTGCTCGGGTGGCGTACTAGTCAGACGCATTTAATAAATCCTCATCTCATCGTTAATAACAAGCGCACAATTTTCCAGCCGCTATAAACGGTCTCATTAGAGTTCCCAATTACTTACATACAAACAACCGACGCACATACCATTTCCACTAAGGCCTACCAACACCAACAGCCTATACTCACTCACTCGCTTACTCTGAAGAGCTTTGCCATTAACACGAATGCCTACGCAGTTAGTGTAAATAGAGGAGCGCAGCTGTCAAAGCCGCCACTTAGCTTGCACTGCTGACGAACGCCATAACTACCGTTAAAGCACACATCTTCCACCATTGCGATTTTGCCGATGTCGTGCGCTGATTGGTTGCAGTGACGCTTTCTCATTGCTTTTGTTTGTGTTGTACTTGAAGCGGGCGTACTCTTCTCATTCATCTTTAGTGTGGTGAGTAAGAGCGCGATAGCTAGATAACATGCTGCTTATACGAACTCATCTTGTGTGCCGCTCTAGCACATAAGCGCTCGATACGCAATTGGCTCTCTCTCAATGATTTTTTGTTGCATGCTTGAGCGCTCTCGCAAACATAAGTCTCTTTGTTTTTTCTTTTTTCTCGTCTTCACTTTGCTTTTCTTTTTGTGCGCGCACTCTTCCAGCACCAAACTGGTTTGTCCGCGCCTAACCAACTGACTCGGGCCGACTTGGTTAATGCCTTTAGGCTGACGCTGCTGCCACAACCATTGACGCTGGGGCCCATTGTCGTTAGCGGGAACTCGACTCACTCACTCATTTGCTTAGTTAAGATTTGATTGTCGAGTTTAACTGTCGACAAACAAGACACGACAACACGAATGGCACGTTATACACAATTTGCTGCCTCTACAATAACAACAGTAAAAACAACAACAAGCAACGTGAGTATTTGTATAGCATGTTCGCTTGTGTGGCAGCGGAGAGAGAGCGCGGTGGGAGCACATAAGAAACCAATTGAAATGCAGCCAATACACACACACAGTTATAAATAGCGGCTCACACCACCACCACCACTACCAACAACAACAACACTTGGCAGCTAACAGCTCTTCATTGCATACACATGCAACATCACTAAAGATGGGAAAAAAACAATAACAACAACATGCAAGCAGTTGTTAGCTACACACGCAAGCCAGCAAGCAGAGGGAGAGTCGGCAAAAAACTCGAAAATCAACTTGTCTAGTTAGCAAACTTCAATCTAGTTTCGAACAGTTGACTGCGAAGCGTCGAGTGAATAGGTTGTTGGTCCGTTTGGTGAATCGTGCGCTATATTGGCCCGTACAAGAGTCACACAATCAGTGAGACGTATAATAAAATTAAATATTAACAAGAAGACTTGTAGAACACAAACAACAAAAAACAAAACGGGAGTATAACAACAACAAAAACACATAGAAAAAATATAGTGAATGGTGCTAAATTTAGACAGTTTTAAATATATATAGTGAAATATAGTTACAAGTGTGTGCTTGTGAGTGCAGTGCAATATTTGTGTCGTGTTGTGCGCAAAAGTGGCAACAATAAATAAATGAAGCGGCTAATCACAGAGAGTAACTCAAGGCGAAGCATTTGTTAGCGACTACGTGCGACTAACCGATTTGTGATTTGATTGATTTCGATTTTGTGTCGACTGTCGGCTGAACGCTGTCAGTGCGCAACAAACTGCAAACGTGTTTAGTTGTCGAAGAAATTAAGTAGCTGCTTAGTGGCAACATTGAAAAAAAAATTTAAATCAACATTAAAAAAATTAAACAACAAATAAACATAAATTAAGTGATTAGAAGTACATTTAAATTACAACAACTAGCAACAATAAGTGTTAGAAAAATTTAGAAAAAATATTAAACTTAAACTCAAAGATATCTCTCGTGTGAAAATCCACAAAATAAATTGTAAAAAACAATTTTCAGCCGCCGCTTTACACATCAAATAAACGGCGCTAATACGCTTTTTCGTAAACCAGTACGCTTAACAGAACATGCTTTGTCCGCTCACCATGCGTCCCGCTAGCCCTGCTGAATCAGAAATCTCCGTCGGTGGCGCACCCAGCCCACTGCCACACCACAATCAACATCACCACCAACATCAACACCAGCATCCAACGTTGGCGCATCCGTCGCAACATCGCAACACCCTCGATTTACTGCAACATCAACAGATTTTAATGCAACAACATGCGGCCGCAGCTGCCGCCGCCGCCGCTGCTGCTGGACTGACACGTGCCGGCGCGGCTGAGGAGTATTTCCAACCGTTGAAACGCTTGCGTATGTCCAGTGAAATGGAGGAGCCTGCAGTTGGCAATCGCACACCCAGTCCCGTGCAAACGCACGGCCACACATTACCAACAACACCCACATCGACAGCAACAACTGCCAGCTCGAATGCCACCAGCACTGCCGTTAAGTCGAATATTGAAGGTGTGAAGAGCTTTTCCATTGCCGACATTTTGGGACATGAGAAGCGCGCCACATCCACCTCCCCCACACCGCCAACGCAGCAGCAACAACATTCCGCTGGTACGCCCACACGTCCGCTGCTGAACGCCAGCAGTCTGTTGCAACCACGTGCGGAACCGCTGGATATGGTGAGTGCCGCCGCGGCGGCTGCCGCTGGCATGCCACATCCAATGCTGCTACCGGGTGCACAGATAGTGCGTCCTTGGGATCATTTGTTGGGTCCAATGCCGGTGCGCCCCTTTATACCCTCAGCGTTGTTGCATTACGAACAGCGTTTGGCGTTGGACTATCATCGTCAGCTGCAGGAGCATTTCAATGCCCAAGCGCAGTTGTTGCGTCACATGGGCATGGATATGATACCGTCCGAAAGTGGGTCGGAGCGTTCGAGTTCTGCGGCTAGCGACTGCTGCTCCCCCGAAATTGCGCGCTCCTCCGGTGAGCCATCGGCGTCGGCCGGAGCACAATCTATGGTTATGGGTGAACGTGAGCGTGATCGCGATCGTGAACGCATTTCGCACACATCAACTTCATCGAATGGCGGTAATAATATGAGCGGCGCTGGTAATGGTGGTTCCAGCGGCGACAATGCGGCGACCAATGGTTCCAATTCGAAATCCAAACCGAATGGCACACCGTTGGATGCGCTCTTCCAGATGACCACTAAGGACTTTGATGAATCACAAGGTGAGTTTCGCAAAACTATGGAGTTATTCATAATATTAGATACATTTTCGAGTAAAATAATTGTTTAAGTAATTGGTTCGAATGCTAGTGGCAGCGAAGTACATCAAATTCTTGGATCAGGTGCAAGCCCAATTTTTATAATTGCCCAAAAGGAATATATAATATTAAGCAACAGAGTTCTAGAGTTGTTGTTGTGTACTGATTATTTCATCTCTTGATGGAAAGGCAGCCTAAACTTAACCGTTGAGGTCTGGAAACAAGCTGTTTCGACGAGAACGGACTAATAAAATGGGTGTTAGACGAGTTGGTCTAAGTCGACGTGATTAGTGCGGGCGTGATTAGTACTACATGTGGACTCTTTGAATGTAGGACAAATGTTAGGTTCGTCGGAGACAAGCCTGGATAAGTTTATTCTATGGCAATATCGCTCTGGTTTCTCGATAATACTCGAGCTCCGGAGTTCGGTTCCATAGTTTTCTAGGTCGGTTCGTTAAAAGATTCAATAAAAAGTTTCTAAGTTCAGAAATCGTGCCATTGAACAATTGAAGTACTTCCTTGACAGGCAGTGAATACCTTACTTCAACTGTACAAAGTAAAAAGCTCTGAGAAAATCTTTCAATTGCTTTGGTTCATGGGTTCTATATTGTAGCTCTTTTAATCAGCAATCAACCTTAAATGCTTACTAATAACTAAATTGGATTACACATAACTCTTATTATATTTAGTATTCACCAACACTTGGCGAAAGAATATTCAATTAAAAATAACAATTATCGAGCTAATTAACTGCAAGCCATCAAATCTAAGAACATAAGAAATAAAACGCTTGCTTTATGCATCTTTATGACCCTGCAAGCATATTTACACTTCCATGTACAGACATACCTACATCCATATGTATATATTTAATAGATATTTATTTGCATGGGCAAACAGCATTGAATTAAGCTAAACTAATGAATTATTGTGACCAGTTTCAAATCAATAAATAGCCATTAACTGCGCTTGCATAAGTGTATTATGTATGTGTATGTGTGTGTGTTTGAATTTCAATTAAATGTATGCGAATTAAATTAAACGAAGCAAATTTATTACCTTATTCATTTATCGCCATTTTGTGCCATTCGATTTAATTACTAATGTTAATGGTCGTATTCTAAGACGGACATTAAAAGATACAAGCATACATATATACATGTACATGCGAGGAGTTGCTTGAGAACTTATGCTTGATTTAATTAAGACAAACATTTGAAGATAGAGAATAGTTCTTTTTGTATACATACATAAGTATATCATTTATATATATTTATTATTAAAAATATTTATATTTAAAATTATAATTTTTTAATTAAAGTAATGTAAAATATAACTTTTATTTAAATTTTTTATTATTTTATTTTATTATACAAAACTATATAAAATATTTTCAAATACGAAAACAAAATTAGATAAGTTCATGTCAGATTTACAGATTTGACTTTGTAAAGGAAATCACTTTTAAATTTCATAATGGATCCATCAATAATATAATTATACTCAAATACATTACTTAAGAATCTATCCTTTCACTACTCAATGCGGCTTAGCACTCAAACCTCAAGTGCCATATGTCGTCTTAGCGTGTATTTAAACCACTAATTTGCCCTAAATACTGAGCTCTACCATTCAAGTGCTACTCAGCAGCCTCATACACTTCTCTCGCACTCTCCGTCGCCAAATTGTAGACTTGGAGTAGCAGATCAAGCGCTACTTAATTAACGCAAATTGTGTGTAAATAGGCTTGAAAGTCAAGATTATTATGAAACAAACAAATTTCAGTAACTCCTACATAAATATTGAAAATCAAATTAAAAAAGGAAGAACACTTAATGACATTTTCGAGTGTGCCTCAGCGCTTCTACGACACAGCGAGAAGCCATAATTAAGCACTTACATACAGACATTTGTATGTACACACGTATGTATTTGCATATAGACGAATCAGCCCCAACAATAGGCGCGCACTCAGAAAGCCATTATTGCTAATTAAGCCGACGCCAGGCATGACAATAGAACAATAACTGTAATAACAGAAGCTGTGCGCCAATGACAAAGCGCATTGGAATAATTTCGCTATTTAAATGTTTCCTATTGGTATTCGGAAATTATATAAAAATTGAACAGAGAAACTGCAATTTGAAGAACAAATGTAATTGAACTTTTAACGAAAATTGAACATTCGATATTTTCGTGGGATTGAATATTGATGAAAAATTTTATGGGAAATAGTAAAAAAAAATTAATTTAAATAAAAAATATATTATTTTTCATAAAAATATTTAAAAAGTTTTTCTAAAACTGATTACATAGGGATTTAGAAAGTTGAAATTTTTAATATTTTTCAATAAATTGTTGTTGTTATTTGTATTTAAGATAATTCGATTATATAAAAATCAATAAGAATTCATTACATTGAGATTTCAGCAGCACTCAAATCTACTAAAATCGATAACTCCTCCACATAAAAATCGTCAACTTCGATAAAAAAATCCGTAAAAAGGTTATCACCCATATGTTAGTATGTAGACATCTAAAACTTGCACTTAATTACTTTCCTAGTAAGTTCTTAGAATCACTTAAACACACGCTTGCCTTCGGAGACACATTGTCTGGGAGTAATTTGTACCGTTAGATAGGCATGCCATTAATTAACATGTTCGATAATTAACAAATGCGCGCAGAATGATTCCAATGAAAAGAGAGAAAGATTTCTTTGAAAATTATCAATTTTCCATAGGCACACACACACACACAAATATGCATGTATGATACATACTTAAGTCTCACTTATCGCATATGCTAACTCACTTACTGCTTGCTGGTCAAGTGCTGTCTTGTAAACGATTAGAGTAGGCCATAAAACGCAGCGAACATTGTATTTCATAATTTCTCGACACACCATATACCAGACTGTGTATCAAATATCACTTTCACCAATACGCCACGCACAATTTACGGTGACTAACTGAGCTGTATGTGTGTTTGGTAGGCGTTTTGTGTGCTGATGTTTGTAAGTTGTCACCGATCAGCCCCAAATGACAAGTTCTACCAAAACAAACCAGCCTACAATATACGGCATTGATTTATACCCTGACTCGGCGCGGAAAACGATATCAGCTGGCGAGACTAAAAAGGGAGCAAGTGTCCTTTGCATGCTGGTGTTTGTATGTGTGAGTGTGTGTGTACAAATTACTACGAACAATTTAGCGTGCATACAAACAGACATGAATATGTGTGCCTAAGTCGCATGGTGCATTTTGTAATGGTTCTATGGTTCTACTAAAGATAAGTCCACATTACTTAATGATGATTAAGTGTGGCACTCGAGAGACCTTGCTTCTCACCACAAATAAAAAACGTCTGGAATAACTCAAGTGCTTAATAGCGCTCGAATTACATTTAAATGATTTCGGGATAAGCCATATTGAGGCATATTGAAAATTATTTGGATATTTTTAATAAGCGTTTGTGACTTTTAGAGTTGTGTATGTATGTATGTGTGAGTAGAAATTGAAGGAAATTATTAGACAAAAAAATTTAAGCTAAAATTTAGTTTAATATTTTTTATAAATTTTCGATTTTTTAAATTTAATTTTGAAAAAAAAAACACATTTTCCAAAATAAATTAAATAATATTAATTAATATCGAATAATAAAAACTTATATTAAAAAAAAAATTATAAATTTTTTAATGAAAAATATAATGACATTTTACCAGAAATTATATTAAAATTTTAATTCGCAAGTTATAATTATTATTAAATCTTTGGATTGAAGAAATTTATGAAAAATTAAGTTATGAAAATTTTATAATATTTACAATATTACTAAATACTTCAAGTGGTTGGAAAACCCCTGAAAATAGTCCAACATCTTCCTCAACTTTAGAACTACATGTGCAGAATCTCATTTAAGCTCAAATTTTGTCAGTATAAGCCACTTACATACATATAGAAATATTTTCGCACATATGTATATATACCCACACACATCCTTACATATACCAAAAAAAGCATATTTGCATTAGCTATGCAAAATTAGAACCTAAAATAAATAACAAATTTTATTCATTTATTTAATCGATCCGTTCGCTGACTGGCATCGTTAATCAAAGTTTAAACTAAAACAACAACAACAAATTTGAAATTAAAACAAAAACATCAACTGCCAAAAAAAATCTAATTAAAACGAAATCCACTTAAAAGTCCCACAGATATACATACATATATACTATATACATACATAAACATATATAAATACATAAGTACATAAATACTTGCGTATTCACGCCGCATTAGCAACGAGTACAGCTAATTTGTTATGTGCTATTAACTATTCCAATTTATTTCGTTTTTTTTTTCACCGTCAACAATTTTTATAGTTGTTAATGTTTTATTGCTACTTTTTTGATAGAAAATACATATGTATGTACATATGTAGATGTTGGTATTTCGGTGTGGGTTCGATGCCAAACGGTAGCCAAATACATTTTGAAGGTAGCAATAAATTTTCTTTGAAATCAGCCGCAACAACGGCTGAAAAATAGCAGTAGCCACAACAAGAACAGCAACAACCACATCGACTAAATAACAAGCAAGCACTTGAGTAGAAGCAACAGCAACAAGCAACAACAAATCAGTAACAACCGCTAATGGCTGGCAACAAACGGACTACTCTAACCTAACATTATTAGATTGTGCATAGGTGAATACGTTAACTTAATTAAGCCGGTTCCAGCAGCAGTCCACCGATTGATGAGCTGACTTGCTTGCTGTTGTTGTTGCTGTTGCTGTGATGCTACCCAAAAGAATTTTGAACTATGCAGATGGGTGCGTGTGTTTATGTACATATGTGTGTTGGGTTTATAGATATTCATCCATTAATAAATCTGTAGTGACTATAATGAAACCACCGAAATGATTGCGACTTTTAATGATCGGCTACCAGGTTTTGGCAAGCTTTTATAATTTAGCTTTTTTCATTGCTTTTTTGTTGTTGTTATATTTTTGCTTTTTTATTTTAATTTTGTTTTGTTGTTGTTATATTTTTGCTTTGTGCTTCGAGCGGTTGGCAATTTTGCGTGGGTGGGCATATTGATAGGAATAAAAATCACCTAAATTAACTGTAAAATATAACGAGTTTATAACAACTTTTCATTATTAAGCTTATGTTATATAATGTATACATTTGTGTATATAGATACATATAAATATATATTTTTGAAATTTAGGGTGCTTTAAATTTTTTAAAAATTATATAACTGCATACATATTTTTTTTAATTTTTTATTTGATTTATTATATGCGTTAAGTCACCTTCGCTGCTTCTTCAAACCATGATTTTTAAAGAATTCAAAAAAACAACAAAAAAAAACCAACTCGTTACTGCCATCGCACTAATGAAATGTCAAAATATCATTTTGTCAAATATACACAGTTCGTATGTTTTTTTTTCTCTTCTTAGCATAAATTTGTTGCCGTTCATTAATCAAAGCTCATTTAAGGCTTTCTTCATTGCTGTCAGCAGCACACGAGGAAATAGTGAAATCAAATGAGCAAACTTGTAGTTATAATTAGTATGTACAAAGAGACATCTGCACATACAGATTAACATAAGTAAATATGTATTATATATGTAGATATATATATATAATACTACAAAAGAGGCGGTACGCTTTAATGAACTTGACATACGAGAATTAAACTCATGAATTATTAGTTTATGCGCGGTTTTGGACGCTAATAACCCAAAAATTAACGAAATACATAAATATATATTTAAATTTTTTCATATGGAACTAGTTCTCGCTGGTTAAACTATATATTTTCGAAATTTTGAATTTTGAAAAGTTCGAAATTTTATATATGTAGCATATCTAATTACCCAATTTATCACCGAAGCTAATATTTATTGTAAAATAACAATTTTTTTGATCTCATTTTCGAGCGATTTTAATTTTTTAAGAAAATAAAATCTTTCTGTGAAAAATCTGTTATAAAATTCCTTCTGTTCTAAAATTTTTTCTGTTAATTTTTTTTTAATATTTATAATAATTTTGTATAACCTAAAATTGAAAATTTTAAATTTCTCAAATTAAATTTTTTTAATTTTTTCTTAAGTTTTCTTCAACATAGTAGGTACTTTCTTAAATATAATCCTTTTCCTCCAATTATATATTTTTCAAATTTTATAATTGGTTTCAATTATTGATACTTTTTTATAAAAATAAAATTGGAAAATTTCAATTTTTCAAATATAAATTTTTCCACGAGTTTTTTATTGTTTCTTCGATAATAATATTTATTTTTGTATTTTACATTTATTCAAATTTCATTAAATTTTCTACTTAGATTTATACTGTCTTATGATAGTTACAAAATTTAAATATTCATTCGTCATTTCTTCGAAAAATTTTTTTTTGTTTTATTATTTTTCTTTCCAAATTTAAGTACCACCCTAACTCATATACATATGCTCAACGCTCACTTTCGCCATTGCGAATACACCGTTATGCAGTCGCATTACAAAATCGAGTGTAATTAAAAGTGATTTGGCCAGTTCAGCTGCGCTAAAGACACCTGTGAGTTTAGAGTAAACACCATTTTTTGCACAAAACCAAGCAAAACACTTTAAAAACTGTAATTTACTGCTCAACAACAAATTGATAAATTGGCATTTAGACATTGCGACAGATCAGCTAAGCTGAAAAGCAAAGGAATTATGCAAAATAAAGGCGTATACCAATTTTTAATTAATTTATATAAACACCATATTTATATACATACATATGTATAAGTAAAGCCACTACAGCACTTACATATGACGAGCTAATGGCAATTAGTGATTTTCAATTAACCACTTATGGCGCTTGTTCACACTTTGTTTTTATGAGGTTAGCGTTTATAAACAAATTAGAATTAACTTTGCATTTCTATTATACAACCATATTTATACAGAAATATTAATTTTTATTTTTTATTTTCCTTGCAGATAAATCACATTTGGACATATTCTCGAACCGCCCACAACCGAAGAAGAAGCGCAAGTCGCGCACCGCCTTCACCAATCATCAAATATTCGAATTGGAGAAACGGTTCCTGTATCAAAAGTACCTGTCGCCCGCCGATCGTGATGAAATCGCCGCCGCGTTAGGACTCTCCAATGCGCAAGTGATCACTTGGTTCCAGAATCGACGCGCTAAACAAAAGCGTGACATAGAAGAGTTGAAGAAGGATTTCGACAGCGTGAAAGTATTCTCGGCGCACAAATCCTTTCTAGAGAATGTGAATGATCTCAGCATATTGAAGAAGAAACCCATGCATGAAGCAGACGCCATGGTGGGACTGGCCGCAGCGGCCGCAGCCGGTATGGTGCCGGTGTCCTCAGCCGCAGCGGCTGCCGCTGCCGCGCAAGCAGCGCTAAATTCACAAAAATGAATTAATCGGCGCATTGTCGGCGCCATAAATACATTTTTTATACAAACAACAAACGAGAGAGGATGAGAACAGCAAAGAAATCAAATCAAAATGGAGAAACGTCAAATTTTGTGTGGATGCTACTGAGTGGAGGGAAGAGAGGAGTGATGCGTGGAGCAGCAGCATTGATGGCGTGGTAAAATTATTGGAATCATTTCTTCTAACTAATAGACGCCGCTGAGCCACTGTACTCTAGCTGACAAACCTCAGTTGGATGTGCACCGTTTGGGAGTGTAGAACAACCGTCCTACAAACAGCAACACCGATAAGCTGCGCTATTGTAGGAAGCTAAAACTTCATCATTCCTCGCTTTTTACTCATCACATGGCAGTGTTTAAACCACACAACTTTACGATTTCTACATAGAAAATGTTCAACATTGCGCCTTAAAAGCACGAAAGTTCTCTAAAGCGTCTCTTTCATGACGCACGGTCGAAAAAGTTGGTTGATCAGACCGTTATATGGACGCGCACGTATGAGCATATACATATACTATATACATCGAGAGCCGTCAAGGGCTCTATGCAGAGCCTGGCTTGAATGTTGGCAACAAGCTGAAGTGACATAATTGAAACAAAAAAATCTCAAACACAATTTTAATTAGATAAAGAGCTTTTAAGTAAAACAATTTTATGGCAAATTAAGTATGGAGACAAAAGAGAGTATTATGGAAAAGAAAGTTTTTAATAAAATTGAGATTTTGAAAAACACTGAAAATTGGAGTAATTTACTTATTTATTTTTTTGTTAAGGAAATTTGATAAATTGTTAGTCGAAGTTCTTTAGATGAGTTATTTCTCATCTTGAAGTGTTTCCAGAAAACACTTACGTGATTTCGGTCGATCCGATTACATCACGCTCGTAATTTATTTTCTTCACATGTTCGAATTAACATCAATTCAAAGTAACAAATTAAATTAAGAATTTCCTCTAGATCTGAAATCCACTCTGCTCCCTGAGATCTCTGTTATTTCTAATTGAGATCGAATTCATAGGTTTCAGCTCTGGAGAGCCTTAATTCATTTGGACAATATGTCATACCAGTAACCTCTGGTCTATTTTCGAAGGAATACATATCGAATTTATTCAAGACACGTTGGGGTTAGCAAAGGAACTTAGGCAATGAATCCATGTTCAACGATATATACTGACTTTTTACAGGGCAAAGCATCAGAACTTCGAATCTCTAGAACTAACTTGATTAAGAACTTTAAATAGTAGGATTCCCTTCGGCCGGTTCGAGAAAGTTTTTCATGAAAAAGAGAAAAGGAAAATCCAAATAAATTCTCCGTTAATATTAGTCTGTTTGACAGATAAAGCTATATTTATTTATTTTTGGACCTGAGAAGAACATAAATTTGTACTACAGTATACTCTCGAAAAGTAAATTCTCAGAAAGTAAATAATCGCGGAAAAGTTAATCACCTTTAAGATTACACATGCACCTCGAAAAAGTAAATTTTTTAATTTACTTTTCAGAGAGTGTGATAAAAAATTCGAAACGAAGCATTCGAATGTTGCAAAAACACTTACTCTCTTGTTTATCGCGTCTTTTAGTAAATAAACTCTCCTACTTGATCCACTGGTTTAAAAATGAAAACGATGCAAATCAGGTGTGAGACTTTTTGAATTGTCGTACAAAAATGGTCACAAAATATATTGCAAAAGAATATTCAAGATTTTTTCTCTTCATAGTAAAGTGAAGTCTGATTAAGATTTGATCTAGTTTAAAATTGTTGTAATTTGTCACCTTGCTGGGGACAGCTTTCGGGATAATTTTTATTATGGAAATTTCAGTATGGCACTTTAAAAACTTGCACTTTTTATATAAACGAATCTCATTTTCTTTAGAAGTTGGCAACAACCATTTATAGTTAATTCTGTTCACTAATAAAAGCCCATTAAAGATAAACAATCGTCGTTTTCAAGACAGTAGGACAGAACTATCATAGGATATTACAATAAAACCATACTCCGTGTACCAACTCTAACTGGAAACCCATAAACAGTCAGATCAGCTCATTCTCAAATCTGAGGAAGAAGAATTTCAATACTGACTTCAACATGTTAGGGGAATAATGTGGTCTCCTCATATATACAGTGAAATCTCTCTTAGACGTACACTCAGCGTCGAACAATTTTTGTCCTCCCAAGAAAGATGTCCATCTAAGAAAGGGACATTTATACTAAAAATTGAAATCGTTACATAAAAAATTTCCGGGAGTTGTCCATTAGGAGAGGTTTTTCTGTATATCTTTGTATTCACAGTGCTCAAAAAATAACGGGAATTATAAAATATTAAATTTCATGGGTTTGGAGAGTTGAATTGCAAAATTTTTGTTTAACGTAGACGAATTCAATATTTTTTCCAGAAATAAAAAGTACAGTTATTTTTTGAACACACCTCGTATATATGGATAGACGTGCGTCTGCGGGTTTCAACGCTTCAACGCTACATATTATAATTTAGTTTAATTTGTCTCTTGCTGATTATTATCAGCGAATTAAAAACTGGTAGCAATAAATTCAGGCATGCTTAGATTAGCGTCGCGTCGCCACATGTCCGCATTTAATAAATTTACGAAATTAGCAGCCGTAGAGAGAAAGATGAACGAAATACCGAAAACAATTTTAGCTTTTAATAAACATAACTATGTTTTGTTGTGTTTTTTTTTTGTTTTTGTTGTTTTTTTTGTTATCCGATAATTTTGCATAATTTGGCCACTTCTGTTTCAGTGTATTAACATATCGATTGTTATCAAGCATTAGCCACTTCGCTCGCAATTAACGCTTTGCTTTTGCGTTTTTTTATTAATGATTATTTACAGCTGCTATTCATAAATTTGAGTTAATTAATTATTAATTTAAACATTTTGGTCACTAATATGCACGACAACACAACACAGCAGCGAATAATTGTAGAGCTAAAAATGGCTAAAATAGTTGAAAATATGCTAAGAACAACAACAATAACGGAAAATACAAAAACAATAGGATGTGTGTGTCTTGTGCGCCAAAAATTATAAAAACAACAACAATAAAATGTTTAATATTTTGCTGGAATGCCGCTAAATTATAATCACCTTGTCCAATCCATTAATCCATTAGCCGAGCAAAGTGTTTAAATTTGAGCAAAAATCCCGTAATTAGATTGAAGATTTAATGGACTGCGCCGGCACAGTTTCCGCTCGCCTGTCGCGCTGAACGCAAGCGCTCGGCCATTTTTATAGCGTTAAGCCGGTGAAACCTTTTGATCCGCAATTTAATCGTTTACATATGTATGTCTGTTTGTATATGCAAATAAATTCATTCATATATTTTTATAGCTACATATACATACATATATG
This sequence comes from Zeugodacus tau, assembly GCA_031772095.1. Lineage (NCBI taxonomy): Eukaryota > Metazoa > Arthropoda > Insecta > Diptera > Tephritidae > Zeugodacus > Zeugodacus tau. Next base: position 83,497,062 of record CM062649.1, read on the forward strand.
TATGTGCGTCTGTATGATAATTTGCATAACTAAATTCGGTAAGTTTCCAATTAATATATAATAATTTAATGCAATGAATCGAACAAGTAGCTCAATCGATCAACTCTTCGGCTTGATTTTGTATCACCCCCCCTACCCCCTGCCACTGCGGTTTTGCCTTTGACGTTTTGCTGTGATCATCTTATCAATAATTTCCCCCTGCAGGCAGAGATCAAGCAGCAATTAGATGACAGCCACCGTGGCGAGGGTTTCTGCGAGTGAATACATATGAATATGTGTAGATATGTGTGAGTACCCTGTAGGAAAGCATACAATGATAGACAAAGTGGAGACAAAGGGCTAAATATCAAAAACCCAAAACTAGCTCGGGACTAGTTTAGGAAGTTAAACAGTCACCATAGGTAGATTAAAATACTTTGCATCCGCTATTATTCGGTAAAAGTTTGAAGTACTAGTTCGAGATTATTTGGGACATTTTAAATGCTATTTCCGAACTAGACCTTAGTAGCTTATGCATATTTGGAGAACATTGTAATTAGTGTTCAACTTAAAACTAAATCGGGACTATTTCGTGTCTATATCGGAACCACTTGAACTATTTTAAGTCTATAAAAGGACTAGCACGATACTGCCAAGCGATCACAGGATTTAATATACTAAAAGAGCAATTAAGGTCCACGTATGCGTTATTCCGATTTCGAAACTAATTTCACATTGAGAAGAGCTTAGTAAGTGATTGATTTGTTTTTTTTTTTTTCAGAACAAAATTGAGAAGTAATACAATTAGAGGGATTTTACTTTGAGGACTACTTTCGGGGTAGTGTATACCCAGTTTCTCTTAAGTAAAGTCGAATTAACCACTTGAAGCTCATATTATTCTTATTAACAATATTACTACATATGAACAAACAATTCGTTCATTGATATCCGAATTATCATTCCAGTCTCAAAAATTAAATAAATAAATTGCAGAAGAAGTTGCTAGAAATAATATAAGAAATTTCCTGAGTATATCTTGTTTCCATAATTTTCTTTAATTCAAGGTGGGTCTTTAAAGGGTCACTGAGAGGGCCTATTTTTTTAATAAGCGAAAAAGGTGTATCCGACAGCATGATCCTTAGCAAGATCATTTAAAGTGAAAATATAACAAATACCTGTTTAGTTAAGACATTCCAAATCAATGCACGTAGACATTACTTTAAAATATACATCATACCATCCCGTTTATATAAATGGTACTCCTATACCACATCACAATAATGCTAAGTACCTAGGAATCACCCAAGATGCTAAGCTTCACTGAAAAGAGCAAGTCAAGAAAAAAGGGATGAGCTAAGTTTTACCTTCTAGTCGGTAGGAGATCCGCGCTTTCAATCGAAAACAAGCTGTTTATATATAACCAAGTACTAAAGCCAATTTGGGCGTATGGAGATCAACTATGGGGTTGCTGAAGTCAAAACTGTATTGCCTGCATTCAGCGCTTCCAAAATAAGATACTAAGAAGTCTAGTTAATGCTCCTTGGTATGTTAGATATGCTGATCATCACTGTGATCTTGGTGTGGATTCAGTAGTAAACGAAATAACCAAACTTGCAAAATCTCACGAAATGAGGCTTAGACAGCATGTAAATGAAGAGGCATCCAGACTCATCGGAACTGCTGAACGAGAAAACCGACTGAAAAAATCTAAAATTTAGTTGCGTTTCAAAAAATCCTTCGCCAAGTCCTTGCGAATTGTATATCGAAGACCTGTCTAAAAGTTCATTAAGGACGGTTAAGTAGTTCTCATGAAATAGGAGATATTCTTCCAAAGTCGGATGTCAATACTTTGAAAACTTTGTTTTGAAAATTTTATAAAACAATATTTTGAACATCACTATGCACTCTACCCATCAAAAAAATAAATTTCTAACCAAAAAAATTGTATAACAAATTTAATTCCACACGCACATATTACGATATATATAGTTTTCCCTACAGGGCCACTGCATATACCTGTGCGCTCAAAGCCTTTTGGCACGAAAAACGAAACCAATGCTGCAGCTAACAGAAGTGTGTGGTTACCAACAGCTACTGTATGTGCAGAGGCTGATCGATGGTGCCAAGCGATAGATGTATACTCATATGCGTATATGTGTGTGTGTGATCAACGCTTTGACCCGCAAGCATTTGTTGCGGTTCACTTCAAAAGCGCTGTCCCGCCGCCCGAGGTGCATATAAGTAGTTTTGGCGCTGCGTACGGGCAATTACCGCGACGTTACGTTTAAGTCGCTGCAGCTAAACGCTCGCACGCATAACTACACACACAAACATGCATATACATATACTGGCGTTGTTGTTGTTGTCGATATCTACATATGTATCGGCATGTTGATCGTTAACTATTAGGCGTTGAGCGGCGATCGATTTATTTGTTGTGTTTTTTATGATTTTTTATTATTGTTGTTTTTTATTGTTATTGTTGTTGTTTTTTCTGTATTTTTATTGCTTTAGTGCTTTCAACTGTAGCTTCTGTTGTGCCACTTGCTATTGCATTAGCCACCACTTTTAACCGCTATACCAGCATCGCACCGACAGCGGTGCTTCGGTGCTCATTTAAATAATCAAGCCATCAATTCAGCGGCTAATGATGCCCGAAATACACGCGTGCGGTACGCGCTGATTTTGCTAGCGTTCAACCAGCGCGCTATAGTCAGTAGCGATCAGTGATCAGCCAACAGCTACCAGCTATTACTTAGTTAATGTTATTGTTGTTGTTGTTATTGTGCGCTATTGTCGGTTCTTTTTGTTAGTCTTTTTAATAGACTCTATAAAGCGGCACTCTAAGCGAGCGAGTGGTGTTGCGTGTGCGCGCGCTCTTAACCCACTAATATTGATTCAATTGAATTTTTATTAGTGCTCATTCTAATGGCTTATCTGCTGCGGTCTCTTCGACTGCCTCTTCTCCGTCATCTCCTGTTGGAATTTTAATTTAAATGCGCTCATTGACAAAATGCAATCAGACCGTTTGAAAATTAAATTTACGCTGCAGATAATCAGCCGAAAGATGCGGTCTTAGCTATCTTCAAATATAATTAATAATAATGGTGATGGAGATAGAGTAAATAAAAAAGAAAAGAAAATCAATAAACACCGTTGGGCTGGCTGTGTGCGCGCGCAGCCGCAAACTCGCTTTGATCGTTTGCAACTGCGAGGCATGGTGGTCGCCCCCGAAATGCTACCGGTAAACGCTGCGTACGCTCGCAGCTAAGCGTGCGTGTGTTTATAGCTCGATTTTATTTTTGTTGCTACAAGCAATTAAAATCGGCTTAAAACGTCATTGCTGCCGCTGAGGCTGCCACTGACGTTGGCCACCTTCGAATCTTCATAAAGCGCCGCGCTATAAATTCTAAAACGCTTGTACGTATGCACAGTTATATTTTCTAAACACACATGCATGTATTTGAGTGCATAAAACATTTTGGAATGAAAATTTTCTCAAACTCATATTGAACTTGTTATACTTAATTATAGGGTTTACCATTTTTTATTGGTCTATTTATCGTTTTTCGGCAGCTTATATTAACAGCTATGTATACACATTGTTGTACATGTCTCGTTGTTGGTGTGTCTTCGTCGTTTTTAATCAGATTTTTTCGGTTGAAAATCATTTATTGGTGCGTTGGTTGGCGCGCTGGCCTTTGATCTTTTTTGCGTGTTATTCTCGAATTAGGTGTGAAATGCTTTGATTAAAAGGGTCGCCGATCGCCGGCGTTCGAGTAAATGAGACTCCACTAACAAACCATTCGGAATCTGATTATGCGCGAGCTTAAATACTTGTTTTATAGGAAGTAACTGGTAGCTAGGCTATAACAACAATGTTAGACCTAACTTTTGCTTTCTCTAACGATATTTATGTGTTAAAGAAATATTTTGGAAATAGATTTGTAAGCAAATATGTATATTTAAATATATGTGTGACAAGATATGTTTACTTTAAAAGCTTCGGAAAAGCTTAAAGCTCCTCTATATTCAGCTTGAACTGAGAGCTTATATATTGGCAATGATTAACTGAGTTCAGGGACCGCTGGACAATCGTCAATGCTTGCATAATCTCTATGTTCTTCTTGACCGGAATAAACGGGGATGAAAAAAGCTTTTGTTACTCCGTAAAATTCATTTTTCCTTAGAAATACAGGTTTTGAGTAACCCTGTTCTATAAGTACCCTTACTAGAAACCTAATTTTTCCTGATACCTATTGCCAAAGTTTTCTGAATTATGTTAGTTAGTTGGTATCCCTTTCGAACTTTCTTCCTCACTCTTTCGATTTTTCTAAGGCTGCTTGATATTTGGTTTCTAATTTATTTCATACTCTGAGATTGAATTATTTTTATTTTTATCGAATTATTTTGTGTAGAAGTTAGTCGCTTTAAAAATTCTAGATTTACAGAGATATCTTAAATGTCGGCAATATTCGTCAGACTCCGATGTCTTTGTACTTTAGACCCTTCCAAGGTTAATGTAAATAACCTTTCAAGAAAGTCTCCACAAAGTTTAGCGATTTGTGTACAATGGCGCTATTGATGTGTTAACAGCCACTTTCCAGGCAAATGAGAGCTTTTTAAGCTTTATGGACACTAAAAACGTCTAAGTTGTTTGAAATTTTAGTTGTAAGTCAACCAACCCTGCAGACATTAATAATGTTAACCTTGAAAACTAAGATTCGATCTTCACATTTCAGTAGCTTGTAGCCACTCGTTTGGTTAGCTACTCACTTTCATATCTGTTTCACGAAGATGTTAGTTTAAAATCATAACTCTTGTATCAAACATGAACGTGCTTCATAAGCCTAAGCGTTAGCTTATGCAAAGAAATGCTCCAGATCTCCACATCAAAATTCGAAGTCTTCAAAACTCCAAACGGTACCATTTTAGCTTTCGAGGACCCAAGTAGTAATTTCTTTCAGAGAAAAGAGGAGAAGACATTACATTAAGCATCTTACAAGAAGAAAGAAGCAAGAAGAAGGAGAATAAGGAAGAATTACATGATTGCTGGACATATTTCAAGTTCTATCTCAGACGAGGAAAATGAATCAATCAATTTCCAGCACTTGTTCTTACTCGTCGACGCTATCTAAATAGAACTAACCCCTTTTCTGAGTCCAGACCTATGGAACTAACACATAAAATCATCCATTTGTATATATGCAATTAAAAATTACAACAACAACTAATAGATCAAATAAACAGCGCAGATCGGTCTATTGTCGGTAATTACCCACAATTGCACACCAGCTTTTCACCGCGTCGTTTCATGGGAAACTCATTGACACTTCCGCGCATAATCACAGTCACTATAAATGGCGCTGGCGACGGCGGCGTCACTCTGTGTTCGACACAGCGCGAATTCCCACTCGTTAAGCGCAAAATACAACAACAACAATAATGTTCTTTGCATATGCGAGTAGTTAGGTGCCAAGTCTCATTAATACTAATTCACTAAAAATGACTAATGACGCGATTGCCATACAAAACGGGGTTGCCAAGCGTGAATACGAAAGGGAACTAAATCAAATTATAAAAAAAATTAAAGAAATGCACAAAAATATGAAAAGAAGCCGCAATTACTTATAATTAATTGCTGCATAATTTGTGAAAGCCTTTCAACATTTCGTCATTCTCGCCTGTCGTCTGCAACCGCAAGACATTCTGGCAAAGTTTCCACCATCTCAAAGCACCATTTCACCCCACTCAAATAGTTGATTTGTTGTTTTTGCTTACAATCTTGATTGCACATTCGAATTGTGAATGTGTCCTCCAATTGTGAATAGTTGTTGTTGTTGACAGCCCAGACTTATTTGCGCAGTGACGCAATCAAAAGGCATTGAGCGATGGTGAGCGGCCATAGCGTGGTCATTGATCAAAGTGCCAGTTAAAGTCTGTTGTTCGGAAGGGCGACATTGCCAGCAAGGTTGTTGCGATCAAGTGCAGTTATGGCTAAGCTAAAAAAAAACAATCACAACAACAATTAGCAGGAGTCAATGCAACGCGAAGACACTCAAATAAAAAACATTGACTTTGTGCAAATTATAGAAAATGTTTTGCTGATGAAGGGAAATTTTCAAGTTGTTGTTGTTGTTTTTTTCATTATTTGTTGTTGTTTATTTGTGTGTTACTTTATGTACTTATCCAAACATTTTTATCTGCCTTCTTACCGTTGTGGGAAACTAAAGAAATGTCTTAACAAATTGATTTGAATATCATCAGAGAAGCCTCTTCTTAAGCGCTTAGAGAATTCGAAGACATTTCACGCTGCATTTACTGTTGTGTCATAATAATATTTGTGTACAAATACTGCATGCAATTTTGGTTATTTATTTAAATGTCGCTATCCAAAAGTTGTTACGAGTCAAAGAGCCAGTTGGATAAGGCATAATGTTGCCAACACCCAGCGAGAAATTAAAATGATTTCTTTGGTGAAAAAAAAAATTATCAATATATTTATTTTTAAAACAAAAATTAAAAAAAAAATATTTTAAGTGTCTGGAAAATAAATGTATGCTGAAGAGGTTACTTTAGCAAAAACAAACTCGGATACTTTTTGAGCCTTTGTAAATGTCTTAAGATTACCTAAAGATTAAGGTCCTAAAGTATACATATATCCATCCTAAAGCTACTTTTATGAAAATAAGGACTAAAGGATATCGGCATGGAATTATTTTATAAATCTTGTTTGATAGTATACTTGATTCCCCTTAAAATTTTATTTATCATCGTGTCCCGTCTTGTCGTATTACTAAATTTTTGACACTATTAATTTTCCTATTGGGGTTGCTATGTAAATCTATCTAAGTTGCATGTCTCTTCTTATTTTGACAACCAAACTGACACTCTTAATTGAACAGCATAACACTTGCAACAACTACTGTAGAATATATAAGTGTATCTTCGTATGTATATGTATGTACATTTGCATGTAACTAGCTGTTGCATCACACTTTCATGGCGGCGAACTTGGCATATCGTTAAGCGTGGCCAATTTCATAAACCACACTTCAATCGAAGAACATTCTTCTAGTCTGGCGATAGTTGCTTTCGCCAAATTTCTAGCATGGCAAAATTTCAATTCTAAACGGATAGTAGTGTAGTGAATATGAGGTTATCTTACTTTTAAAAGACATTTGGTTTTTTATCACCTCCTAAATATCGCATACAAGGTTCTATCGAGCGTACTGTGTGAAAGACTAAAGCCCACCGTCAACAAACTGATTGGACCTTATCAGTGTGGCTTTAGACCTGGGAAATCAACAACTGACCAGATATTCACCATGCGCCAAATCTTGGAGAAGACCCGTGAAAAGAGGATCGACACACACCACCTTTTTGTCGATTTTAAAGCAGCTTTCGACAGCACGAAAAGGAGCTGCCTTTATGCCGCGATGTCTGAATTTGGTATCCCCGCAAAACTAATACGGCTGTGTAAGTTGACGTTGAGCAACACCAAAAGCTCCGTCATGATTGGGAAGGACCTCTCCGAGCCGTTCGATACCAAACGAGGTTTCAGACAAGGTGACTCACTATCGTGCGACTTCTTTAACCTGATGCTGGAAAAAATTATAAGAGCTGCAGAGCTAAACAGAGAGGGTACCATCTTTTACAAGAGTGTACAGCTCCTGGCGTACGCCGATGATATTGATATCATCGGAAGCAACAACCGCGCCGTTTGTTCTGCTTTTTCCCGCATGGATAAGGAGGCGAAGCGAATGGGTCTGGAGGTGAATGAGGACAAGACGAAATATCTCCTGTCATCAAGCAAACAGTCGGCGCATTCGCGCCTTGGCTCCCACGTCACTGTTGACAGTCATAACTTCGAGGTCGTAGATAATTTCGTATACCTGGGAACCAGCATCAACAACACGAACAATGTCAGCCTCGAAATCCAGCGCAGAATAACTCTTGCCAACAGGTGCTACTTTGGACTGAGTAGGCAATTGAACAGTAAAGTCCTCTCTCGACGAACCAAAATCAAGCTCTACAAGTCGCTTATCATCCCCGTCCTGATCTACGGTGCAGAAGCTTGGACGATGTCAACATCAGATGAGATGACACTAGGAGTTTTCGAGAGGAAAATTTTGCGCAAGATTTATGGTCCTAAGAACATTGGCAACGGCGAATACCGCAGACGATGGAACGATGAGCTGTACGAGTTATACGACGACATTGACATAGTTCAGCGAATAAAAAGACAGCGGCTACGCTGGCTAGGTCATGTTGTCCGAATGGACGAAAACACTCCAGCCCTGAAAGTGTTCGATGCAGTACCCGCCGGAGGAAGCCGAGGAAGGGGAAGGCCTCCACTCCGTTGGAAGGACCAGGTGGAGAGCGACCTGGTTACACTTGGGATCTCCAACTGGCGCCGAACTGCGAAGGAGAGAGAGAGATGGCGCACTATCGTCGATTCGGCTATAACCGGCTAAACGGTTGCAACGCCAATCACATACATACATCACCGAAGAAAGGTTTACAATTTATTAAAAATTACAATTGCATTCTCAGCTGACAGATGAGGATCTGTTGTTAATGAAGGATTTTTCAATACGAGCGGTACAAAAGTTTTTAAATAAAACAAAAACGGTTTGGGATATCAATGGAATTCTTTATTCTTGTGAAAGTACATTTAATGCCATTATGTAATGGACTCGATTTCTTACATGACCATCACGGGCACGCTTGCAGAAGTCTAGACGCTGAATCCAATTTTCTACGGTGTGCAAGTATAAATCCAATACTGCTGCTATAGCGACAGCAATATTCTCGATTGCTCTCTTTGTCTCACTTTTTTTTCCACTAGACGCTCAATTGTTGATCTGATGGAACGATTCTGACGACCATAAATTGGACTTAGCGCTCTTAAAGTTAAGGCCACTGACTCCGAATTACAGTAGGAAATTTTAATAATTTCGATTCGTTGTTGGATCTTATATCTTTCCCTATCGGTCTACTTTTGTAGCGTCCCTTTTGAAAAACCCATTTATGTATATAGGGTTCAGCTTTCTCCATTCCACAAAATCGGTTCAAAATATATTCACTCAGAGGGAGTAAGTTTGTCGGTAAGAAAACCGAATTTTAAACGAAATATATTCGTCTATCTTTTAGAGATATCTTCTTCTTCTTTGACACACGGTTGTAGGGTAGGTCTGCACCGAAAACTCAAATTTCGCCAGTTGCCTCTAACGTTTGTGAAGTCATGCCAGTGGATGCTTGGGCGCTCCTGTTGTTTTCAGGTCGCGGTGGTTTCGAATTAAGTAAAGTCATTTACTTTTTAAAGCTATAGCTGTCAACAGTCACGCATGTAGTTTTATTTTCAAGATATACATCATCATCATCAATTGGCACTTCAACCGGTTGTTGGTTTTGGCCGTGTCCATAAGCCTTCGCCAGTAGTCTCTGCATTGCGCACGACGGCGCCAGTACGGGATTTCAAGCTTCGTCAGGTCCACATCCACTTAATTCTTCCACCTGAGTTTCGATCGTCCTTTGACCTTTGGGTACCGTGTCATACATATTTCGGGCTGGAGTGTTTTATTCCATTCGGGCGGTATGTCCAAGCAGGCCGGACTATATCTATGTATATCAGCAAAGAGTTCATACCGTTCGTCATTCCGAGCAATACATCAGGACGGATATGATGAGCGACTTATAGAGCGTTACTTTAGTTTTGCGAGAGAGGGCTCTGCTTTTAAATTGCCTAGTGAGCCCGTAATAGCACCTGTTGGCAAGAGTGATCCTCCGATTGATTTCGTGCCTGACGTCGTTGTTCGTTTTTGTACTGGAACCTAGTTAAGCGAAGTCTTTTACTACCTCGAAGTTGTAATTGTCAACAGTTACGTGGTCACATTTGCTTCGCTTCTTTTTCAAGGCGTGTGCTGCACACACGGCCCTGTTGTTGCAACCGACAATGTCGATGTCGTTGGTATAGGCCAATAACTGGTGACTCTTGAAAAAGATTGTGCCAGTACGATTAAGATCTACAGCGTGAATTATCTTCTCAAGCATTAGGTTAAAGAAATCGCTCGTTAGGGGTCGCCTTGTCTGAAACCTCGTTTGGTATCGAACGGCTCGGAGAGGTCCTTCCCTATTCTGACGGAGCTGGTGGTAGCGCTCAACGTCATTTTACATAGCCGTATAAGTTTTGTGGGTATCACAAAATCTGACATTGCGGCATAGAGGCGATCCCTTTCTGTGCTATCGAACGCAGCTTTGAAATCAACAAAAATGTGGTGTGTGTCGATCTGGTTTTCTTGGGTCTTTTACCAGGAGCTGGCGTATGGTGAATAACTCAAGATATACAAAACAAAAATATGAACCCGGTTTCTTCAGCAAGATCAATCCAATACTTTGCATATAAAAAATATTTATATCAGTCCCACTTTTGGTTATACTTAAATCACACAATCAGGAGAAACTCTAAATATGAGAGAGATATGTATAAACTCACGAACCTTGTATTACGCCATCAAATGATGGTATGTTTCAGAAGAGCGCTAATTGCATATAAAAGACGACAGCAAGTATTTGTGCAAACACTTAACTTATAGACGCAAACTCAAGAACTATTACCCATCAAGCGTACATACTAACATGCACACATATACATACACGCCTTTATGATAAATGTATGTATGCTTGTATGTATGTATGTAGTTGTGTATTTGTACCTGTTAATATAACTGTAGGCCATGTCCAATTGGATTTATTCAATATTTCATTGTATGCTTGTGCGTTCTTCCGTCTAATTACGCGTCACATTATTACAAAACTGACTACTCATGTCTGTATGTATTTTACTTACATACATACATACATACATATATGGATGCTGATCACTCAACCAGCCATCTAAGCAACAAACTCAACTAACTTTTCTTGAGCCAGTGCGGCAACAAATCTTCGACGTTGGTCGCCTTCATGAATGTGGGCTCTTTTGTGCTCTGCGGCATACGAGTATGTATGTATGTATGTTTATGTGTGTGTGTTTGTGTATTTTTATTTTGATGCTGTATCTGATAGAGATATAAAAGTTAAATTGGTAACTCATTCTTAATTTGTTGGCGGCACCTTTGAACATTCTTCCAATTAGCTTGCAGCCGACACCTTAAAGCCTTATATTATAACTGCTGTCGCAATGCAGGAACGAACAAACAAACGTACATACATTCAGAAATATGAATTTGTATGTATGTATTTGTAGAGGCATATACGACCACGCGTTTTATGTATACATATCTATATACAAAGATGCACATATATACATACATATGTACTAACTCAGCTCATCATGCATCCACAATCGTTAAATGTTGCAAGAATGTGCCATAAATGCAGCGCGGTGAGCGAACGCGCAGAATTGCACATATACATACATACCTACATACATATATATTTAAGTTGCCGTGCGCTCATATTTTTCGCTGTGAGCTTGGAAAGGTACATTCATTGAAGTATATATGTATGTTCAATCTCTGTTATGTACTATTGGCATTCCTTTAGTTGCGCCTTTTGCTCTCTTACCTTTTATTTTGGTTCTTTTGCAACATTAAAAAACAACAATAACATGCTTGTAGGTACAATAACAACAACATGATTGAGGAAGCGAGCATTACTGGACCACCACGAAGTAATTACTTTGATCGCTGTTGATTCGCGCTCTCTCTCGTCAGATGTCTTCGTAGTCGGTCGCTTATATTGTTATATTTACTCCTCGTAGGCATTCTCTTGGGGTTTTGTGGCAAGAGTTGAAGAGCATGAAGACAGGAACAATTTAACCTGTTTAGCTTTAGGAAGTTCGCTGGCGACTGACATAAACATGTGTAATATATGCACATAAAGTACAAGTAAGTGTTGTTGTAATGGCTTACAAGTTTACATGTTTACAGGAGGTCTTATGTGCTTAGCTAAGTTATAAGCTTACAAGTGCTTACAAACTTTCAAAAAGCTTTTGAAAATTGAAATATACTGAAGAAGATATTTTATGAGATAGCTGCTTGTCATTAGGTGAGAGAATCACTACATAGGGTGGTCTAGAAATTTTAAATAAAAACTTATTTTGAAGCATGGACTTTATATGTATTGAAGGGAAATTATATACGAGTTGTGTTCAAAAAATAACGGGAATTTTTAGAAACATATTTATTCATTTGTCAACATTAAAATTATCGTTATTAACATTATTATTCTTCCAATCGTCGAAACACTTCTCAAACACGATTTTTGGCATAGCCTCTAGCTCTTTCAGTGACAACTCTTTAAAGTTTTCTTTATTTATAGAAAAAAGTCACACGGAATCATGTCTGGCGAATATGGAGACTGGGACATCGTTACAGTATTGTGTTTGGCCAAGAATTCACGAACAAACAACGAATTCTTAGCTTTTAGCTGCTACAAACAATGCATATTTTGACAATTGGATTCTCCAAATCCGTGAAGTTTTATATTTAAAAATTCCCGTTATTTTTTGTATATACCTCGTATGTAATTTTACTCAAGTATTTTTTGAGGATATCTCACAGAAGTCCAGACTGTCTCCTAACTTCAAGGGATATTAAATTTTAGTCTGGAAATACAGCCCTAAAAACTATAAGGATCCTTTCATTGGACTCATACGAACTCAACAAAACTAAGTGTTTTGCTACTTGCTACCGGCCGTTCCGAAAAGGGTTAGAATATCGATCTTGATCGTATAAAATCCGGGATAAATCCAATAACATAGAACTGGCTTTTGTAGGAGTTGTATAAAAATATTTCTCATAAATTGGCACACCCTAATGTTGACATATCCACTCTAATGGCTTCTTCCAATCGTCTTTATAAGCATTTTTTTTATTAATCTGTATCCATCAGAACATGCAATATATTTACTCACTTTTAAGTTGTTGAGCTTCATTAAAAGTTGCTGAAGTTAATATTGATTTCTTCACTGATTACGATCAACGGCTAATATGCTGGCAACAAGCACATACACATACATATTCCAACTATATATACAAATATCTGGCTTTCAACAGCAATATCAACAACTACACCACCAAAAACGAGAGAGCGGAACTTATGCATCGATCAATTGCCGATCTCGCACAGTGAACACATCATTGGAAGGAAAGGTGTTCCGATCAGCCAGCCACGGCCAGCCACAACCGGCGCTGACTGTGGAAATGACAATGCAGAAAAGCATCTTTAATACTTTTCAACATATCCACCGTACATTGTGTGGCTTGCCACGTATGTAGCATCAACGCAGGCGCAGCAAGTGATCGTGATGACGTGCAAAAACCCATAGCACAGCATAAAAGACTAATACGATAAGAAACCAAACCGAAATCGATGTGCGGAAAATGACTTAATAAAGTAATATGTACCGATCGGTTCCGATTACTGAATGAATTCCGTTGAAATGCAGATGAATCACGGCAAAAGATATGATTTCCAAATTAACTTGCAAGTGAGAAATCTTTCACTTCTGCTCAGAGCTAAAACAACGCTATGTTGAATGGTATGTGTTTATGAACATGAGTTTGATTTATCTTTCAGATAATAAAATCCAAAATTGGCGTTGATGTGCGCTGTGTGGTGTATGAGGTGTCAGTCAAACTTAAAAGAAATGTAATGATTTGTAGAAAAAATAATGTTTGGTATTTGGTTCTTCCGCTGTCGGCGCGTTGTCAGGTGTGAATTAATCGCAGTTAAGAATTGGCGTCATCCAAATTGACAGCCTAATGGATCACAGTCGAGTGAAAAAACTTCAAAATTGCGAATTATGTTTTCAACAGTATTTTTTTTAAATTTAAGTGCTGGTTGTGCTTGATTACTTTCTCAGCTATAACACTGATCTCTTTGATAAGGGCTGATCGATACAAATTAGTCATTTCTATGAGTGCTGTCTTCTTCGCCGAGTTTCTCATTCTAAAGACTATTTGAAGAAATACTTGAATGTTTTATCCTACTTTTACTCTATCAACCACTATTCCCTAACCTATCACCAAACCATAGATAAAAGTCAGAACCATTAGAGTCATGGTAACAAAGAAAATAAACGTAGATATAAGGAACATACAACTTTCGTTTAAGACCTTGACGCTCAAAAACACTTTAACATATGATAATTCCTGAATTTAAATTCAACCGATGAACGAAAAGTCGAAATATGTTCCTTTTTCACCGTACTCTCTCAAAAAGTTTAACATTTAGAAGTCATAACTTTTTATCTAAGGTAGACATACTGTTGTGATTGACTAGTTTTTTACCGAAGATACCCAATAAAGAATGATATATATGGATCTCAGGTCTACTTCATTTAATAGTCTCATATATCGTGGTAATCAGCAACCTCAAAAACGGCCGAAGGAAGAGTTTCCAGCGATTCCGATGAAGTTTTCAAAAAAGCGTCCGCCATATTGGATCCATCATTTTGAATTTTGAAAATCCGACACCGGATTCGTAATCTGTGACCCTGAAATCACCCGAATTGCGAGTTTCAAGCGAATCTGAACTGATGACGTTAAATTCACCTCGGTTTCTGATCAGTAACCCAAACATAAGGTACTCTTAGTAAGAACTCCAGGTCATATATCCATAAAGGAATGAAGTAAAGTACGCTACATAGATTTCATCTATTGAGAAGATTTCGTCGACGTGATTTACTTGTTGTATTCGATGTAAGGAGGGCCTTAGGGCCGGAAAGAGCTAAAGACACTTCTGAAAAGGTCTTAAAGATATAAATACGAATATGGATTAAATACTTCATACAGCTCATATGGGACTAAGATAAAGACTAGTATTTAATCTACTAAATAATAATAATAAATTCTGTTATTTGTCACACGCCTACTCTTCCTATGTCACTTTCCTTAAATTTGACCGAAATAAATTCACCGAAGTGAATGCGCTCGTAAAAATCTACGCCACTCCCAAACAGCTCAACTTTGCCATGATAAAAATGCATTCACAATTTCACAGTTCAGAAAGAAGACGAAGAAGAATATTGTCAATTTCTCATTGTAATTACAAATAATGGTAATCAAAATGTTATAACAGTTAAATGCTAAAGAGCAAAATCTCGTATAAGCCATCAATAAATAAGATAAAGAAAATCTACACTTTCAGTCGTGGCATTCGGTGTCAACAGCGATAATATCAGTTTGAAGTTATTAACATAATTGACCACAAAAGTTTAATGGCACATAATGAAAGAGAGACTTTTAGAAATCCGACCACAAATGATTTCCTCAATTTCGAAGATACTCTTTTAATACAATCAACACACACATATACATATGTATACGTGAGTGCGGCTGGCGAGTGACGGAAGCCAAATGGGTAGCTGGAAAATGTGACAAAATGCAACAATGTCACTGTTATACAAAAACAAAATCCAAATTAACTGTGCTTTGATTGTGGTCGAAGGCAATTCCAATAGCAACAATGTGGCTGTGAAGACGCTACAGATTCAAGTGCTCATGGGTTATCTGCCCAAAGTTGCTGAATGTATGAAAAGCCACACAAAATGCGATAGCTTAAATGACAATCAATTGGAAATGAATTTTTAATTTCGTTTACAAGACGCACATAAAAAGGCTATTCTTCGCCGCATTTTTTATATCTTTTTTCGGGTATTTGGGTAGCCACTTTGTGAGATTTGTTAGGTGCCAAGCCCTCAAACGCTTTGTGTGGTAATCCAGCAATTTTCATACTTATCTATAAGCTTAATTATTATTATCGGTGAATTAATGTGATTTAAATTCGTGTTGGAATCTTCTTGAATTTGAGTTATTTTTTATTGCGTTTTTATAGTGCAATAAATTCAGAAGTGAACGTGGTAAAGTGAAAAAAATTAAATAGACTCACAAAAGGTTGTCTTCGGGTAATGCAGTGTTCAGTGAATTTTACAATTTGTTTGTATGTCGAAAACTGTTTTTAAAGAACGATCGATTTGGTATTTGTTTATCTCCCAATCAGTTTAGTTTTTTGATATCAAATAGTGACGATAGAAGATATTATGAGCAGCAAAATCACTATCATATTCAATTAAACCATACTTTTCACGTTTGAATGTGAAAAATAAGTATAACCTATTTGCAATTTACTAAATGTTATTTTATACAGATGGGAATAAAAGTCAGTTCTTTTTAGTGTCATGGCTTAGTTTCATCAGCTAACTGTACGTCTTAAGATTCGATCGAACTACTAACAATTGTAATAAGATGGAAAATCTTGTCGAGATGAATAGCCGACAGTGAACTTACCTATACAACTAACCTATACAACTAGCCGTAGGAACTAAAAACATAAAAGCAAACAACCGGTTTCTCGGGCTCTATTGTCATCCATGCGTTTATCTAAAAACTATGTTTTTTTGAACTGGTGACATGTAACTCGAAAATTCGCTCAGTATATTCTAATGAAAATTTTAAGCTTTTAGAATACATAATAAATGCAGGCCTGATCTTGAAGTTTTTTTTAACAAAAATTTCGATTTTTAAAGACCAATTAATTAATTAATATTTTCCCGAAAATATAGATGAAAATATAGGCCCAGGATTATCTATTAATAAAACTAATTTTTCTTAGCCAATTGATTTTAAATGAGTTTCCAAGGATTTATGTTTGTCACCGCAAGGACCTTTTTTTTAACTGGACAAACAAACAGCTATAATTTTGGAAATTAAATTTTTGTTTTCAAATCTTTTTTTTTCGTGTCTCTTACTACTGGTGTAAAGGCATATTTTTTGTTCGCCTCTATACGATTTAGAGGGACTCTATTAAAATTCGGCCTCGTTAGTAAAATTTTAAATTTTATATTATGCTCTGGTCGAAAAGTTCTATTTATGAAACAAAATTTGTATAAAATTTGACTTCTATTGATAATTTAAGAGTTCGTTATAGAGATCTTCGAGTTAAGGAAGTTCAACTCTATTTCCCAATCTCATATATTTGATATGCTACAGTATTCCATTATTTCATCACAGAATTCTATTAATTGATTTTAAATTAATTATGAGTTTGTATTTTAATTGAAATCACAACAGAGTAAAAATTATATTCCCACCCTAGTTCAATGAGAGCAAGGTATTCAACTTCATATATAAAATGGGAAGACACAAAATGGTTTTTGTGCTTTGAATTTGTCAATGGCACCATTAGATAATAAACTAGGAAGTGTAATAATTTTCAATTTGTTGTTGTTACTGTTAGTTATGGATTCAAATTTATGTATTAAAATGTAGGAGCAAATACTAATAATATTTCAGTGTATAAAGCATGTACATACATATGTTATGCATAAATATGCAGCCTATTTCGCCAACTTAAAAACCGCCATTTTGGTTAACGAAAACATTCGTATATACATATGTACATACGTGTGTATGTTCGTATGTAAATAAGCCTCGTTTACATATAAACACAGGCAAGTTGGCATTTGTGAACTTTTGCTTAATTACACCAAATGTTTCTCATCATTAAGAGCAGCCGTTGCGACGGAATAACAACAACAAAAACAAAAGTACAACCCCTTAACATCTTTAGACGCACACGTACAACAAAAACAACTAAGTATGTACAAAGTAGCTCATTTACTGTTGTTGCATTAGCATTCACAGCTGTCTGTGTGTGTGCCTGTGCCTGTGCCGCATAATTACGTACCATTATCAAGCGGACGAACTGAATCAACTGTCAATTGGTCTGCGTTGACTGACTGTCGTCATAACCACCACTTCGTACGACATACGCTTCGTTGGCAAATGTTGGTTGCGGGCTTCCGAAGGCAATTAGACGTTGTTGTGGGTATGTATGGTACATATATATGTAGATATGTATGTATTAGTGACTTTGCATTTGCACAGCGTCCCAAGCACATGGTTGCGCTCATTTTCATATTGTTGTTTTAAATTTTCTTTTTTTTCTTTCTCTGATTATAATATTCTTAAAGCATTGTCAATCATAATTAGTTGCCCTAATGCCTTGCCAACACACCACTACCAACAATAAAACTTCATTAGACACTCCCTCCTATCAAATGGCAGTGTATGAAGTATAAATAGAGCGCTTCACCACTTTTTTGGTAGAATGACTAGAATGAAATGATTGTGAAAATATTTAAATTTTTATTTTATGAAAATCAATTTGTCACGCCCTTAATATTAACACTCAAAGCTGAGGAAGGAATTTTGTGAAAGAAAAAAAAATAGTTCGCTGATATTCTGACACAGTTCAATAATGATGACTTGATCGCAAATTGGAGTCATATATATAAAAATATATTTCTAATAAAACAGCAACAGTGAGTTGTTGAGTTATTATACAGACATATCCGCGAGTTCTTAATTACTTCAAGCCACTCAAAATTACAACTACTTTTATCATTCCATATTACCATACATACATATGTACACTGATAGGTGTGTCATATAATGACAATGCTGAATGACTTTTCACAAGCATTTGGAAACAATGCGGAAAGCGCTGGCAAAACCGGAAAATGTAATGATGAAGAAAAATATGTCATCCGAAAAATATACGACAAATAATTTGATTCGGATGCATATTACTTACATACAAACATTTCTATATGTACCCTCATATTATATGCTTCGTACATATATGTATGTATATAATAGACAATATATGCATATGCTGCTGAGTGACAATGTTCATTAGAAGCTCATAAACATTTTAAGTATCACCGCCCTTCGTTTATATTTATTACCGTTTCTCACTCACTGAAAATACACATACACACTTATACACATAGATATGTATGTGTTTGCTGATATCCGGAGCAAATGCGGGCAAAACAATAGCGTTTAGGCAATTAGGCGTACTAATAAATGGACGCACATACATATACATATTTTTGTATATTTTGTAGCTAAGCACTCTTTTTGTGTGGATATCCATTGCTGTCACGCTCAAATCGAGTGGCACTTAATAAATTTCCAATAAAGTCATTTGTTCGCGCCCTGCATGTATGAGGGCTTATAAATGTGCGTATTCTGCTGTGTTGTAGCTATTCACATCTGTATGTGTTATTGCTGTCGCACCCCTAATCAAATCACAAAAGTCAACAGCAAGCAAGCAATTAAAATGTGTAAAATAATTTGCAGTTTTATAAACGACAAAGTCGTTATTTACAACTGCTTCCATACTTACATACATATAAATTCAGAGATCGGTGGTATTAAATAAATGGATCTGCATATGTTTAAAAGCACCTTTCCATAGCTGAGGTATTTTTTCATAAATTTTTGGAAAATTTTGAGAGAAATAAAAATGAAGTTGCAGATTAAGAAACATTTAAATATTTAATTTGCAGTAATTAAATGAAATATCGAATATTTTCTAATATTTTTTATAAACTGAAAATATATACATATGTATGTAGGTCTAAGATCCGGAAATTAAAATACTGTGTGGATATAATCTTGAGGAAGCTTCGTAAAACCATTTCTTTTGTTTAGTAATTTTGCATAGAAGGCGTGGCAGCTGTCGATTCAGAATTTTTTATTTTAGTAAAAAAAAATAATTTAAAGGTTCCGTTGGATCGTATATACCAAAGTGTGATAAAATGAAGTTTATTATAATTTTCCAAATCCTTTGGTACTTTCAAATTATTTTACCGGCTTAGTCAAATGCACTTAGACGTACAGCGTCTCCAAGCTTATAAAATGTATTGTATTGTGTATTAATTAAACTTATTAGGTTAAAATTATAGTACTTTTATTATATTCTAGCCATTTTGTATTAGGAAAATTAGAAAAAAAGTATTTTTTTTAACCGAGTTTGTGTTAAAAAAAATCTAATATCACTTATAATTGGAAAAAATCTAAACTTGTACCATTAAATATTGATCAGAATAAAAATTAAAATTATATATTCTACCTTTATAAATAAATAAAGATATTTTTCGAAAATACATAATTTTTTTTTAATTTTTATATTATCATTTAAGAAATAAATTTTGAAAAACACATATGTATAATTTTTTCATATTTTTTTAGTCATAAAATGTTCATGTTAATATTTGTACTTATGTATTCATATGCTTTGCCAAATTTTTTATAATTTTTAAATAAATAAAATTAATTTATTAAAAGTTATCAACACAACGTTTATTAAAAAAATCAAAAATTATTATATTTTATAATATTTTAATACTACTTGTACAAGCATCTGATCCGCACATCAAATTAACCACAAAGGCACTCAATGAACAATATCGTATTCATGCATATGTACATATTCATACATATGTATATATATGAATATATATGTTTAAGTGTGAGTGTACCTATGCCTTTCTGCAGCTCGTCCTTTAATTATGACGGCAATTGTGTTTCTGAAGTGTGACGAAATGTCAGACATACGAGTAAATGTACATACAGAAATATGTAACTGTGTATATCTATAGCTAGCTGCAGCTGCATGTATGTGTGACGAATCGACTTCAAGCCTGCATTACATTAAGCGCCTTTATGTAGATCAAAATCGTCAGCGCACAAACGGGATTATACATTTTAAGCTAGAGTGCAGATGATCTGCAGATATGTTGGTCTAAATATTTTGAAAATTGACAGTGGCAAAGCGATTTTCACTTAACGCTTAGCGCTCATTCACCTGCTCAATAAAAAGATATTGCTTTTTTGGGGAGCATTTTTTATAATTAAATATGGCGCTGAGTGGTAAGCAAATACATGTAATTAATGCGAAGTAATGAAATATGAATACATACAGAGATATGTACATACATATATTTACATAGAATTGTATAGAATGTTTTGAAGTAAAAATTAATGACTAAAATTAAAAAAAAATATTGAGTAAACAAAATTTCTTTTATTTTCTATGACTCCCGAGAACATTGGCATTTTATTTAAACTAAAATTTATTCATTTAGAGAATTGGAATTTTTTCTAAGTGAAGAAAAAAATTTAAATACCACTAAAACTGCAGTCCACAGAATGAAATAACCACTTTTAATGACAAAATACTGCTTCTGTTTTACGATAGAACTGATGACTGTTACGGTTCCTGTTAGTAATATTTCCAACCCATTAACAAGGTTACCATGCATATTTGTGTCCCTATATAGATATGTAAATATATACCACTAGATATAGAAATATACATTTAATTTTAGCCACTGAATGTCATTTATGTATGCCAAAATTTTAGCGCAAAATTTTTAGTAGGAGAAAGTTTAGTTGTACTAAAAATGCTCGTATTATTATTTTAATAACCAACAATAAATGGGAGCCATCTTCGTTGCAGACGAAAACAATTGTAACAATTTGCATGGCGCTCACTTACTAAGCCACAATGTAAGTATATATATACATATATATTTACATATATGTACATTAGGGTGGCCTTTAGTTGTATGGAGGATAAAAAAAAGTTTCTGGATTCTCGATCTCACCCCTAGAAATATGCGAATAGCCCAAAAACTAGTATATACAAAGTTTTGGGTCAATCAAAAAAGATTTAGAGGTTGCGCAAGGAGCTTGAAATCCTGAAAAATAAAGAATTTTTGCCATTTTTATGTCTCAGACTTCCATATTTCAAAGTCACACTATCTCTTACTGGTTTTCCATACCGTAATAAGATAATAAGAATAACATTCGAACCGTTATAACGGTATATCACGAGCATGCCACGCTTGAGAATGCACCACATTAACCCTCTAATGCATGAATTTTTGTTTCGACTGTGATTTTTATATTAGACTATATTCAGGTCTGTGAAGACGAATCTGATGTTAGTTTTTCGATTTGTCAATTTGTGTACCTTTTACAGGTAAAATAAGGTAATCCGCCTCAAGGCGGACCTATGCATTAACCCTTATTGTTCATATAAATTTATGTTTTCATTTCTTCTTTATTGTGATATTTGAAAAAACAATCTTTTGCCGTTGAATTGCATAAATTAATTTTACATTTAATGCAAAATGCCTGAGTTTCTGATTTGCATCCACGAAATTTGCACATTTTTTTGCCTGAGCGGTCCAAAAACTTACACCAGTGTCCTATTTGATCGTATCTTATATTTTCTGATAGGTGATACGTCTTTTTAGCTTTTGGTGGAGGTGTTAAAGACGATGGACGACCACGTTTTACAGGTTTTGTCGAACCAATCAAACAAAGTGTTTCTGCCACTTCTGATCTGAAGTCAGGAAGTTTACACTTTAGGACGTCCTTATTTAGTCGGTTATAAAGACAATATGCATTCACCATACTCACGTCCAGCATGTGGTAAAATAATTTATTTGTCCATTTTCTGGTTTTCATTTTTATGTGGTATCGACCAATCAATCCGTCAACCAAATCCACACCACCCATATGCTGGTTGTATTCTTTCACAATAGCTGGACAATCCACCTCAACATTTTGTTTCAATTTTCGATCCCAACGATTTGCCTTTAAGGAATATGAACTTTCATTATGTACAATTGCATCTGTTCCTACGTAGGTGGATAACAGACGAACTGCTCTTGTGTCGTACCACAAAACGCTGCTTATGTCTACTCCAAAAACACTTCCCACGTATTCTTCATTATACCCACGTGCTACTTTTTTGATTGCAGCTCTGCGTCTGTGGAAAGTTTTATATTTGGTACTCGATTTCCTCGCACTGTACCTAAACTGTGAATTCCGCGACTTCTCATATATAATAGCAATCCCAATGAGGTATAAAAAGTTGTCAAAGTAAATAATATGATTGGCATTGTTTGGTATGACTTGTGACAACCTAACTACAACATTGGATGCAGCACCAAGATCTGGACAATTTGGCAAAATTTTGTTATCGCCGGCGCCACAATAAACTTCAAAGGAATACGAATATCCAAAGGAATCGCAAATCACGAATAGTTTCGCTCCCCATTTGTGAGGTTTTGCTGGCATATATTGCCTCACTGGGTTTCCACTCATTTTTCGTGGCACACATTTGCTCATCAACGCAAAGTCTCTGCCGCATTGGAACTGAAGAAAAACGTTGGTTGAAATGTTTTACTAGCGGCCTTATTTTATACAAGAGGTCATAACCAGGTTGACCTTTCTCTATACGAGACGCATCATTATTGAAATGCAAGTGGTTTCTAATTTCTTCAAATCGATTGCATGTCATGGATAAACGTATCGGATCTAATCCGTATTGTCCCCAATATGAGCGACTGTTAGGAAAGCGATAAACAGACGTAAACAACAATATTCCCAAAAACTTACGCAGCTCTTGGTGATCGATACAAAACTTTGAAGATATATCTTTTTGCTTGGCATACAAGTTCATCTGTAAGGCTATTGCCTGCAAAATTTTTATTAAAAATTTAATAAACTGTTATATATTAGAAATTACCTTCAGAAAGTCTTCGGTCACAAAATATGCAAAGCAGTCGTAAGGTGTTTTTAAACATTTTAAAAAATCCGGCATGTCCTGGCCTTGAAAAGCCAAATCTGCAACACTCAGCTGAAGTTTTTTCTTCTTCCAAAGAATCGATCTTATCGCACTCATATCGTTTCTCAAATCACTTGCAGCTGGTAGGACTCCGATTTTTTCTTGCGATTCTAATGCTTTGTGCACAGAACGTGTCACTGTCGACGGTAAGAATACACTAGAAGTAACGTCACAAACAGGCAATGGAGGAATCGGTGGCAGCTCAATTATTTCAGCATTTTCTTCAAAGTCTGTCACATTCAAACTGCATTCGATTGCGTTTCGCATCATTTCTGAGGAGTTTAGCATTGCATCAATGATCGTATCATTTTCCGGTAGTGAGTAGGTTGGATCCATATCAGAATCGTCACTATCAAAATCGCATTCATTGTCGGAAGTATCAGTTACCAATTGCGACTCTTCGAAATATTGTCGAATTTCTTCATCCGTCATATGGGTCTTAGAATAACGCGACATATCTGATTATTATTCAATAATAAAATAAGAAAAATTTTCAATTGTATCACAAATATTTCATTTTACTTGAAAAAGGTAGGCAGCGCAATGCATGAGTCCGCCTCATTGTCAATTCAATATTTTCGAATTTACTCACCTGCTATTAGTTTTTTTATTATAAATCGAACACTATCATAAAGAGCACAAAATTCCACACCCGTAAGTATTTTTTTCAACTTGAAACGACACAAGAATTTATATTTCTTGTTGTTCAGAAAATTGTGTTGATTGCAAAAATAATTAAATTGGCGGGAAAGTGCTAATCTGTCACTTCAAATTGACAGTACGTCAAAACTAGAAGTAGTATTGCCAATCTGAAAAAACCATTACGTAAGTTGAACTTTAAGCGTTCTTTTGAAAAAAAATCCGAATTTTAATATTAAAAGAAATATTTTATATCTGATTTTGAAAACACCCCGTCTGTAGGCAGGCATATGCACTAGAGGGTTAAATTTACTTTCATATTTGTATTTCTGTAACTCTATCATCAATCGACCGATTTTTAAGATTGTGGTAATTTTGGAAAGGTAATAAAATACAGATCTTATTACGGTATGGACATCAGATAGTGTGGCTTTGAAATATGGAGACATAAAAATGGCAAAAATTCTTAATTTTTCAGGATTTCAAGCTCCTTGCGCAACCTCTAAATCTTTTTTGATTGACCCAAAACTTTGTATATACTAGTTTTTGGGCTATTCGCATATTTCTAGGGGGTGCGATCGAGAATCGGAATGCTTTGGAAAATAAAGGCCACCCTAATGTACATATGTATTTACAAATATATGTGAAACCATTTATTTCCATTTCTGCAGTAATAATCGCAAACTTCTTGATTTTGAAAGTTCTACGGCAAGCAAATGTGATTTACCGCATTCAATTTGAGTATGGCGTTCGCTTAACAACAACAAATTTGGCACGAGTATGAGAGCAATGTCGACATACAAATATGTCCAACAACAAACAGCAATCAGCCCGCAGCAAGTTACAATCAACGAGCAACATGCAACCAATACGCTCACTCACATATATTAGCTCATCAAGCGTTTAAATGCAATTGCAACAACAACACATTAAAAATGCACAAGCTACAGTTACATACATACATATATATATTGGCAACACCGATAACAACAACAAGCACAGCCAAAAAGCACAAAAAAATAAAAAATTAAGTCAAAGACAACAACAGTAACAACAACCACAACAAAAACATACGCAACAGCAATCATATTATTGGCGGCGACACCTTCAGTGTTAAACACTTTTGCAAATTACTGCAGTCAGCAAATACATCAAGGCAAAAATAGCCGACAAAGAGTAACCGGCACCAGACGTCGCACCGCTGCCATGAAAATAATAAAGACAAACTAGCAGACTAAGAGACTAGCATGCTAGCGGGCAAATAGGCGGACGGACGAACGGATGGCTGTAAAAATCGCTGCCGCCGCCACATAGGCAATTGAACGCGGATAAGCGGGTTAATAGAAAGTCGTCTGGCTGTGGGCACGATTACAGCTATGTATGTATGTACGTTTGTATGAGTATATTTATGTGTGTATTTGCATGTGACAATGTACGCTGCAAAGCTCATAAAGTTGCCAAATAGCTGACGAGAGTGTGTTTGTGTGTGTGTGTATACGAAGAGGGCTCTCGGCACTGTCGTGGAGACAAGTAGACATCATTATTGATGACAATTGAGTGTACGCTTAACGATAACTGCCAAAAACTGTCAAAAGGTGGGGGAGCGCATTTTGAGTAAATGCCAAAAAAGAAAAATTTCAAAGAGATGATTTGCTTTTTGGCTTAGTTTTTACTAACAAATGTACATACAGATGTATATAAGAATTGTTGTAGGAGTGTTTAAGCACTTAGCAGTAAATTTATATGTATGAATATTTGGAAGAGAGGGTGTGTCTTAACATAATAAATATGATTTTAAAATTATTTTTATTATTTTATTTGAGATGATTTTTAACAAAATGGGTTGACTAAAAGAAATCAAAAGCAAAATTATCTATATGAAATTAAAAATTAAAAATAATCTTTATACCTGATGATAATTATCAAAGTTAGCTTATTAAAAAATAATACATTTTATATTTCAATGAAAAAACAATAATCACTAAAATTAAAAAAAAAAACAATAATCAAATGTAAATACTTTCGTATTGTATATGAGGTCTGTTCAAAAAATGAAAGGAGTTTATAATTTCGACAGTTTAGAGATCACAATTCTCATTTTTTTTTATTTTTTATTATGTTGATATATGCACGTGTCCCTGAAGTACGATGCTATTTAAGCTGTAATCATTGCTTACTTTGTCAGTAGTAGCACTAAGGTTAGACCTATTTTTATGAATTTGGCAATTTCGATTGTTAAAAGCTCACACTTCGTTGCTTGTTGGTGAATTCTTAGCCAAAAACAATGCCCCTCCCCAGTCTCCATATTCGCCAGACATGACTCTATGTGACCATCTATGATTTCGAAAAATAAAGAGAACCTTAAAGAACCGTGGCTTTACAAGCATACGAGAAATCGCTGAAAGAGGCAAAGGCTATTCCGAAAATAGAGTTTAGGAAGTGTTTCGATGATTGGAGGAAGCGCTGATCTAGATGCATTATATCGAATGGAGACTGTTTTGAAAGCGACAACATTATTGTAGACGAATGAATACATATATTTCTATCGAACGAAAACTCCTATTATTTTTTTAACACACCTTGTATACCTATTCACATTTTCAAAAAAATACTAGTTAAAATCAATATAAAAATCTTGCTCGTGAGCAAATAAAATTATAATATTATACATAATATTAAACTTAAAGAACGTATTATGTGCCACTCTAAAGTTCATACATGTATATAAGAATATTCAAACCCATTTGCAACTTTATGTGTATCTAGAGTAGTATAACATCAAACAGCATACCATTTTATCAATACAGCACAAGGATGTACCTTATAAGCATAATTTTATTTCTGAACCCAATTGAGTACGCACCAGGTTAACTAACTCAAAAGCTTATATATATATGTATATATAATATAATTATGCGAACGCATTTAAAGTATAGATATGTATGTATGCATGTAGATGATACATATAATAAATACAAACGCGCATTAAAAAAGAAATTCGGCAATTCGGCAAGCAAAGCAATTATAATAATTAACGCATGCAACCAAGTGGAAAGTTTACTGCAGAAAAACAAAAGCAAAAACAATAAAAACAAGAAATTTAAACGAGCAAAATGACAGAGTGAACGAGCGAACGAGCCGTCACCATTGTCGCCACCAAAAAGCCAAAGGAAATGAATACCACAAAAACAAAACGACAAACAATTGAAACAAAAGAGACGCTAAAATAACAACAACATTAAAAAACATACACACAAGCAATGCAATGCAGATGGCGAAGCAAGTAATCACAGTGGATGTTATATATTTAGAACGCTTTAAGTGTATGTATGTATGTATGTAAAGACATATTTTATTGTTAAATAAAGGAGAGCGAATATTGCAACAAACAGCCATAGTTGTTATTGTTGCTACACACATACATCAGAGTCGAGCCAACAGCGTCAAATTGGAAAAATTAATGACGTTCTGTTGACAGCTACAAAAAAGCGTCTTATATCATATGCCAAGAATGCGCTTATATGCATATACAAACATATACACTCTTATAAACACATATCAACACATAGAAACGACTATAAAAGCCAAGAGCAACCGCGCTGCGCTGGGATTGGTCAAGCGTGTTGTAGCAGAGAACACGCCCAGCTTTTGCTACACAGGGTGTTTTCGAAAAACAAATGCAGAGCGGCTATGTTTTTGACGCTCTTTGCGCTTATTTATTGCTACAGCGCAATGTTCATTGACTCTCAAATCCAATTAGAGGTAGAGTTGTGACGTCACTGAAAGTGGTGTGTAAAGATAAGAAATAAAGGAAAAAGAAAAAAGAAGTAATGAAAATGTGTAAAGAGCTGCAAAACTATGAGAGTGAGTTGGACTGGTTTTCTTGTGAACAACAACAACAAAAATAGCTGCTCAGACCACCTTTCAGTTCTTTTCTTTTTTGATATTTCTGCAGTATTTTACATTTTTTATTTTATAATAACTGCGAGCGCGCCACGCTCTCTCACTCATTCTCTCTTTCTCTCGCGCACCCTTCCAATCGGCTGGACAGCTCGTTTGACGAGTTTCTGCCGCGCATAGCGCGCCTGTGAGCTTCTGCTAGGACCGGCTGCCCAACAGGCCATTTTTCTGTTTCAGTCCGCGTCACAGTGCTAGTAGTATATATCAACGCTGATGTGTTCGTTCGTTTTGGCGTTTGTCGTTTTGCCGACGCATTTCTGCAAACCATTTTTTACGCGCCGGATATAACGCGATTTCGCGCTGACACACTGAGGCGCATCCGCCGCCGCCACGCTGCCAATGACTAGTGACAGTAAAAACACAGTACAATTAAATACTGTTACACATATATATTTACCGTCGTCCACATGTGATGTGATTTGCATATGAGTGGTCGCTGAGTACTTTAAGCGTTTTACTTAATAATAAAGAAAAAAACATAAAATCTTATAATGAGTATACACTTAGTCGCATGCTGTGTTTATGTGCGTGATCTTTTGCGTTGTTGAGCGTGAAAATATTTACGAAAATTGAGTACTTATACATTTGGTGCTAATTACCGCCGAGCATGATGCGTTCGGGCAGTCCACTTCCACGTCCCGCCAGTCCGGCTATATCCGAGATTTCAGTGGGTTCTCCGAGCCCACCACTGCTTGCCGCAATGCATAATCTAAGACAACAAAATGGTTTAACCGCTTTTCGACCAATTGGTATAAAACGCCCGCGACTCGTCGACTTACATAACCAGCGCTCAGTCTTGACGGTCGATGATGGTGTTGCATTAACTGTCCGTCAAGCGCCACAGCCCCAGCAACGTCGCAAATCGAGCGCTGAGCGTGTGAAAAGCTTTTCGATCGCCGATATTTTGGGTAAGCGAGACGCTGCAGCGCGTTCGCCGACCCCATCGCGTACACCAACACCGCCGCCCGCGGTTGTACCGCTGGCGCTTAGCAAAACCGTTAGCGCTGCTGAACCAGCAACTTTGCCGATTGCACCGCGGCCACAACCCGCGGCGCCTGCTGCAGTGCTACCAGCACAAGTCCTATCGGAACGCCTGGCGCCCACAATACCGCCACCACCGCCACTAGTCATGCCGCCAGCACAACTGCTGCTCGATGCGCACGCCATTCCTAAGTCATCGGCGCATGCTTGGCAAGCAATGCGTGCTGGCGCTGCGATTCCCATGCCGCTGCGTCCCTTTTTGCCGCCCGCGCTCTTGCACTATGAACAGCGTTTAGCGTGGGATTATCAGCGCCAATTGCAGGAGCACTTTCAAGCGCAGGCACAACTCTTACGTCAGATGAGTATGGATCCCTCGATAATACCTTCGGAAGATGGCTCGGAGCGCTCACATTCCAGCTCGGCGGGTAGTGAATGCTGCTCGCCTACTTTGAGTGCCGCAGATGGGGTGTCGACGAACGGTGGTGATGATAAATTGGGGGACAAAGTGCGGAAGGAACGCACTGAGAATGCTACGACGTGCGAAAAAGCTAAGAAAGCCCCGGGAGACACACCACTCGATGCTCTGTTTCAACTATCAACCAAAAATTTCGATGACGGTACAGGTGAGTCTTTGAAAGATCTAAAATATGATATATTTTTGTTTTGAGTAGGAAGGTAAGCTTCGGAAGATAGTCTTATTTTAGATTTTTAAGGGTTCATTAAGTATTATATTTGCTAAATTGATGGGTTTGACTTTATATTATTGGCTCCGCACATCCAATATATAAAAAATGGTTAAGTATTATATCTAACCTGGAATTTTCGACAGATTTAAATCACATATGTATATTTCGCTTTCCGGATCCATATTTTCCTTTACCTTCAAGACCTAATTTGAATGCCAAGGGTTCTCTATAGTGTTCCGTTAAATTATTAGCAGTGTCCTTTGAATAAGAACTATATTCCTCAAGCCCCTCCTCATGCACGTCTTAACGTTCAGAGAGTGGTATATGAAAACATAAAATATGAGCGGGGTACACTAGTTTCTAAATAACCTGAGAACAACGCATCGCGGAATATAAAACTAAGAATAGAAGTTGTTCTTGCCATCACATTAAGAGAGAGACCAGGGACGTACCGATACCTGAACTCCATTACCTCATAAAAACCCATTATTATAGATTTCGATAATTGTTCTGTGATAACGGTCCTGGTGCCACTATCAGCTATTGGCTTGTAATTATTTATCATCTCCACTCAACACAATTATTCCTTCAGCTTATTAATCAATCTGTTAGCCAAAAAATAAAACTGTAAAATAGCAGCCACTGAACGTGCTTCACCACAAATGCGTAATGGACTAACCGCAAAGACAGTAGCACCAAATTCAATCCCAGTAGCCAAAAGTAGATTAAAACGCGCAGAAAAGCGTTTCGTTACCGGATATGAGGCGCCAGTCATTAAACTTGTTGTTGCCAAGCCGAATGCAAACTCTTGCCAATATGACTTGTGGATGGAGGCCGCTGTTGGAAGCCTTGAGAAGAAGCGCAATTTCAAATTGATTTTGGTACATGCGTAACGCAAATGACGCCAGGAAGCCGCGGATGACGAGTGATGAAGGCGACTGCGACTGAAGACGTCGCGAGCTTACCACAATCCAACCAACGCAGCGCGGCCATTACAAATCACGTGATTAAACACTGTAATAATAATAATCTGCGCAATTGAAGACGGCTAGTTTGGCCGATATCAGCCGATGGCGCTGCGAGAGGTGTTGAAAACCGAGTGAAAGAATGGACTAGTGGCATTTTGCTTTCCTTGCTGCTGGCGGCATAATTTGAATTGATCTGTTCTGCAGTGGCCCAGTCTACTTTGCCGCCGCCGCCGCCGCCGTTGGCGAAGAGCCACCACTGCCACTGCCGCCTGATTACGAAGCACCGATTTGCGCGTACGTGCCCCGCGTGAATCCAATTTAACTGAATATTATCATAAAGCAAGCTCCAGCTCCGGTTGCGAACGGCGCTGCGCAATACAGTAGCTGATT
Organism: Zeugodacus tau; assembly: GCA_031772095.1. Taxonomy (NCBI): domain Eukaryota; kingdom Metazoa; phylum Arthropoda; class Insecta; order Diptera; family Tephritidae; genus Zeugodacus; species Zeugodacus tau. Next base: position 83,528,167 of record CM062649.1, read on the forward strand.
TCACTGAACGATCACACGATCACGGCAAGGTCTTCGGGGCTTAACGAGAAAACATCGACCGCGACGTGTTGAAAAAGCCAACAGTTAGGCTGCCACCACAGCAACAACAACAACACGCAGTCAATCTTTTGATATTGAAATTGGGTCCACATTGCTTCTGATCTGTGTGCTGGGGTGTGTATGCGTTTGGTGTGCTGATCTGGCTGTTTTCACTTTGCTCGTTGCTCGTTACATCTGGCCGCTGAGTGATGAGTGAAAATGATACGCATGCGCCAAAACGATCAAATTTGCAATCAAAATGCCGCTCGTCCACCAAATGGAATGCAAATCCAACAAACACACTCAACTACAAGAATACATACATATATACTTGCATCCACAGTGAAATGTGGCAAGTCCGCTTGTATGTATGTACATATGTCTGCTTGACGTCGAATTGGATTGATTTTGCTGTTATTAGCGCTTTATTTCACCTTCATGTTTATTTTTATCCTCCGCTGTTTGCCGTTTTCCCCTGCTTTTTGCGGTTGCCACTGATTTTCTGTTGTTATTGTTATTTTTGTTGTTGTGATCATCATTGTGCAGATCCGTCGTAGAAATTGATTAATCCACTACAGGCGAGTGACCTCACTACTGTGTTTACGCTTTAAACAGAATCTCATCAAGCCATAATGACAACAATTGATCATCGATCATGCTGCTGCGGCGGCATCTTCTTTTTTTAATTTTTTTTTCATAATATATTACGCGTACGCTGCTGCTGTTGTTGGTTCGTGCTTGTTGTGTTATTGAAACAGTTGCATTTCCTTTTTGCGGTTTATGTGAGTAATGTAGAGTAATGGATTAATGTGGGGCATTGTTATTGATTTGTATGTGCCGAGGTATGACACCGTTAGCCGATACAAATAAACTCAAATATAGATGAAGAGACAGTTGTGGAAGTAGGTATTCGTATGTATGTAGGGAATACGTCTAAAATGTTGAAATTGTTGACCAAAGTTATTTCTAGAAAATGCATATTGTCCAAATAAAAAATTGTTTTTAAATTCGCGTTATATATGTGTAAGTATGCATTAAATCCTGGTATTTTTTTAATTTTTCCGGGTTATAAATATATTTTCATACAAATATACATGAATTCAAATATTGAAAAAATCGCGTTTGTCCGATTTATTAAATACTCTTGTTAGTAGAAGAATTATAAAAAATTAAATGCGTTTTTTTGTATTTGAGGAATTAACAAGAGCAGTTTAGTGACGAAAATATTTTTGGTTAATACTTTAATACTAAGTTAGGAAGCACTTTCTTCTAATCGTCAGATTTGAAAGGATCCGTATGTATACTCATACATATATCTTGATCAGTTGAATAGGTTTTACTTATAGTACAGATGTTAAGTCAAATTTTATTAGAGCAAAACAATAATCATTCGCAAATAACTTCTCGAAATATTTCACTCTTAAACGGTTATATATATGTATATAAATATTTATTTATTTATACAATTCTTCTGTACGTGTGTATGTCACTGAACTCCTTCTAAAAAGCTGGACCGATTTGAATGAAATTTTTTGTGTTTCTTCATGTGAATTCGAATTGGTTTGTTGTCGCCATTCTATTCGATTAGTTTCAGATTTATTTTTTTTTTATGTTTTATATTCATCAAAAATAGATGGCGTCATTGTTACAGTCTAAACACCGCTTAACACGTTGGCTGCCATATAGCACCTTTTTAGTGAGACACATGAAAATTCAACTTTGTCTTTCATTTTAATAAAATAAAATAATTTTATTGAATAAAAAAACAAACGCAAACAAAATAGATAACAATGAAGAACCGAGGCACATTTTCGTACCATTTGATCAGTTCCACGTCGCACAAAATCGCTAAAATAAAAAAAAAACTTTAAAACCCGAAATAAAACCCGCAAAATTAAATATATTCCCGATTTACACCAGTTTATAACTAATAACGTGCTTCGCACCCGGGGAAGGTTTTCGTCAAAACCGCTTGGCAGGCATGTACAAATATAAAATGATTTATAATTGGATGTCGCTACTGTCGGTGTACGAAATCTTTAATACAATTATATATTAATTCCAAATTATTTTATTATGCGTGTTTCATTTCATAATTTGTTTAATATCATAATAGCTTGTAATATTATGCAGGACAACATCTGTCGTGTCCGAAAATAGCTATAATAGCTATATTAAAGAAAATACTTTGCTTTAGTCATTTTATAAGCGCTCGTTTTCCACTAGAGTTAACGAGAATACTTAGAACTATGGAAAAAGTGGTTCATAATTAAAACGAGTACACTTTTTGTACCTTTTATTAGACTTGAAGACCAGAAATATTAATACGGATATATAAAAAAGTTGTTTGATAGACAAAATATAAATTAGATTATTCTCACAAAGTCAAAAAACGGTATGAACGTCATTAACAGCCGACCAAATCAGTTAATTATAGAGCTTCAATCCCAAGCTTCCTTTTAGATATATCTTAGTACAGTCATTGTATCCAATACATATTGTGGTGAGAGTCGTTCATTGGATCTAACTGTACATTCAATCAATTATTAATTAAGCGGAAAGAAGTTACTTTGGCACTTCATGATGCTAAGTTAAAAGAGAGTTACTTCTAGTTATGCATCACTTCTCTACATGATCCACATTTATAAGCACTTGCTTCAATGTAGCAAATTCCATCCGTTTATTAAAAGGAAGTCATCAGCAATGAATGCAACATATTATATAAGCTCACATATGTATATTGTTTGTATATATGTATACCTATGGAGTTGTATAATTTTGTTTTAATTCGCTTCGACGGGAAGTTACAGATGAGGAAAAGTGCACAAAGTACATGATTAGCAAAATACAAAACTCTGCCTCTGTATAGCGAATTCACATCATTAGACTTATTTTGTACATATATAGATCTATACATACATACATACTTGTGCATGTGCATTTAATTTCATACTTTTGTGACCCATATAATGAATGTTTCAACGCTTTAGAACTGTAAAGCCAACAACAGAATAATATTGAAGTGACAAAAGATTCTGGTTGCATTGTTGCAGTGATTATTGTTGTAATGATCGAATGAAATTCGCTGATGACTGCGAATTACAAAAGCGTAACTACTAACTAATAGCATTTGCGGTGTTTTGAATGATGCAAGTTACTTACAATACTTATACATATATAATATATATAGTTATGTATGTGTATGTATGCTAACATTAATGTAAATTTAACTATATTATGTTTAAATGTAGCTTATTGCTTGGGAAAGATAAGTAACCAGTTATCTTTACTACAAAGTATTCACATATTTATGGCTATGAAGTAGCTCAACTAATCCATGACTAATACATTTATAATTAGATTTCCGTTAGGTAGTAAATAGCGACTGTACTCTTGAGAACTATGTCAGTAAAGTGGAAGGTAATGAACAGTTATTTAATTTTTTTATTTATTTTTTTTTTTGGAAGAATCGAATTCAAAGCACAATAAGTAAAAAAGCACAAGATATATGTAAATATTTCATTTCAAAATTATATATAAATAAATTGTGTTAACATTGATTTTATTTAAAACTTAATTGATTATTTGCGACAAGCATTTGCGTATGAATATTTGCATATCTATTAGCTTATATTAATTTTACAATGTTAGTCATAAAATACCATATACTATACACCCACTTAGGTGTGAGTGCATCTATTTAAAATGATGCTAATTTATTTGAACATGCATCATAAACCAAGCACGCAAGCGATTTAATAATTATTTGAATATTAACTACCTCTTTAGTTGAGATGTGCTTATATGTCTACATAGACGTTTAAATATATGTATATGTGTATAACCTCTTATATCTATATAAACCTTTATATATGTTCTTATGTATATATGCAGTTACACAAAAGTGCATATTGTTTTTTTAATGCAGTTGCTTGTAGTTAGTTTTTTTGCTTTTTTTCGTAATTGGCAAAGACCCAGCAAAGTAACTTATAATAAGAAGCTTTGAAGCGTTAAAATACAATATATTGCATTTGCCCTGAGGCAAACATCTTAAGTGTATGGCGTGAAAATTTAAAACTTGTTTATTATAAATATAGATGAATATAATAATAATGAAAATATGTTAATATACTACAAAAGCCTGAGGGCTTATGGTTTACCATATAAAAATTCTTTACTCACCACTGTTAAGTTGATTTTTACCTTATTACATTGTTAGTTGTTCTGGAAAAATAAGAAAAATTTTTTAAATGATTTTGAATAAAGAAATTTGTGCAAAAGTAGCCTCCAGTTTCAAAAAATAATTAAAATTATTACAAATGGAGAATTGTACAAACATTTAAAAGTTATAACTCATACTCAGTAAAGTTTTTCATTTTCATAGTAAACCTCAAAAATGGAAATATTTGGATTCGAAGTTCGAAAAAAAACGACTTTTTAAAAAAAATTATCCTTTCATGCCCAATGTTGCCTATAGGCAAAAAAAGAAAATAGAAAAGGTGATACTAAAACGGTTACACAAAAAGTGTTCAAAAACATAAAAATAATAGTTTTATTTAAAAACAAAGTAAACTATATAAATAAATATAGATAAGATGTTATTAAAAAAAATAATCTGTAACACACTGTAACTAATGAACCAGGATACAAAGGACTTTGAAATTCTTATAACTTCATATTTGAGGTAAGACTAATGTATATCTGTACTAGAAAACATGTTAGCTCCGCCCATTTTAATTCGGACATGAGAGGGTTAATTACAGGATAGTATCTATATCCAACCCAAAATATGGATATAATCTATATTTTCCTCTTAATTCAATAGTGTATAAAACATTTCGGTCAAACTGATAATGACAGATGGTAATGAAAAGTCAAAGTTTGATTTTCGAAAAAAATAAAATATTTTTACAATAAAAAATACTGGACCCCTTATATCATCTGTCTGTATTTTATATCTAGATTTTGGATTTTTAATGGCTATATCCTGTATTTAATAAAATTTTTTTAAAAAGTCCTTTTTCGCACTTTGAATCCAAATATCTCGTTTAAATGGCAAACCCTTATTTTTAAAATGAAACTCAATCCTTGGTCATAACATTAAATTATATATTCTTAATTATATGCGTTTTATTTCTTTTTGAAACCATGGCTAAAAATTTATATATTTTTTACTAAAATTCGGAAAATATATTAAATAAAATATTAATTTAATATTTCTAAAAGTTTCCTATATACAAACTGGCATGAAGTTTCTCTGTAGAAAACTTTATGTTGTCAGAATATAATATACAGAATACTAGTACTTTCGAATATGTATATATGTCTTACATATATAAATGCATACGCATATTAAACACATAAATGCATCTGTACATATGTACATAATCACGCATATTAATGCTATAGCCTTGTTAATAACTCGCCATTCGTTATAGGTAATTTATACAAATGAATTAGTCACGCCATCTTTAATGTCATACCATGGCACAAGGCACAAGCACAACATAGATGAAATTGCAAAAACTTTTACTGCCGACCACAATGCAACAAATGCAACAAAATAGAAACGCATGTTTACAAACCATACATATTCATATTTTAATTTGCTTAGGTATATAAATAGATATATTAATGCAAAAAATATGTAGAAATTTATACTTACATATGTATGCAATATATGCGTATAGGTGGGAGTCACGCACTTTGTTGTATATAAATAAATATTGAATCTAGTCTACAAGTATTGTAATAGCCAGCAAATTAACGGTTAAATATTAGTTTATTTCTAAATTGACTTAGTGGAATGAAATATTGGAGGTCTCCTCTTTTATTTTTTTTTTAATAAAAACTTGTTTTTAATTTTTTTTTTTAATTTTTGAAATCTTTTTTTTTATTTTTTGCTTTTTATTTTTTTAATTCTTTATTTCTGTATTTCCCACTCCAAAGCAACAACAAAAAAATATTCGAAACAGTGTCGCTGTTAATTACATTGTGAATTTCCATTAATGTGCTCGTTTTCTATTTAATGAGCCACCATTTCTATTTAATACGCCCAACAACAATTGTTTGTATAATTTTGAAGCAATTTATTAAACTACGCTTGTTTGTACATTATTATTACTATTATTATGCCCTTCCTAGGCAGTAATTAGCGCAAAGCTCTTAAATAATATACATGTACACATGCGCTCTCTCTCTCTTTATCAGTGCGTATAATCACAACTGTTTTTTACTACATTTTTTTACACACAGATGTATATACACGTTTACAAGTCAAACACCCTGTATATACCTTCACCTTGCCATCAGCGGTGTTTGTGTTGTTGTGACGCGAAGCATGTAAATCTCAGCGGAAATATTACTGCAAAACTCCCTTCGCCGTTGAACTCAACAGCATACAGTTCAACTGCCAGTAAAAGTGTGGAGGAGGCCATTAAGTGAATAGACGTTGTAATTAAATCGTAATTAGGGACGCATACATAGTTTGGCGTACATTGCCAGCAAAAAGCTAGACTCATAAATTAAATGGATGACGCTCAGCTCAATCTGCGAAGCGTTCAACGTACGAGTGCAAATATGTCATTCGATCGTGTGTGTGGGAAAAGTGAGCGGGTGGCCTGGGGTTGGCGATGTGTATGGCCTACTGTTATTTTTTTAAATGAGAAAGTGAAGAAATACTTAATATTTTTGTAATCTGTAACAATTTTGTTGTCATTTAGCCCTAAACAAACTAGTTGATAAACCAAATACAATTTGTATTTGTAACATGTTTGTTGACAAACGGCATTAATGTGCATTTAATTTGCTTGTAGCTGTCTGAAAATGTGTATACAATTATAACTGCAATGTTGTCATATGCGGTAAAGGGCGTTAAAGAAGAGTTTTTTCTGCTTTTAGGAGTTAAAAACTAAAAGAAATAAAATAAGACTAGGTATATTATAAACATTTTCATTCAAATTTATAAAAATTAATTTTAGTTTGATTTAAGAAAAAACACTAATATCCCAGAGCACTAAAATGATTTAGTACCGTTGAATGCTTTTAGTAGTCACACTTCTCTTAATAACCATATTATTTTGAGGCTGCATCCAAGAATATTGTTACGAGGTCCTACGTTGCAAAAACAATTAGCAAACCAAAGTATCAAAGTAGCTTTGAAATTCCTAACCCCTAATCAAGTGTTCTTAGTACTTTTGGTGCTTAGTACTTTGAATGCTTTGAACAGTTGATTTTCACAAGCCTCTCTTCAGGCGATTTTCCACAAGCATGAACAGGTAATAATACTTGGTATCAGGTCCGGAGTATAAGGCAGATGTAAGAACCTACCAATCGATCTCCCAGAGCTTCTGGTGAGTAACTATCGATGTGTGTATGGTCTGGCCTTGTCCTGATGTAACAAAATCTCTCTCCTTATTGGCCAAAGTTGACCGATATTACTTCCTTCAGAAGGTCTACTTGTTGGCAGGAGAGATTCATTCGTAGAGTTTGGCCACAAGAGCCAGATTACAGTAGACGATTCCCTACCAATTCCATCAAACACACAACAAAACTCTTATCATTATCAATCCAGACTTGACCTGACAATTAACTGATATTATAGAGATCAAATAGTGATGGTTTATGAGGACCGTGATCTCAGTTTTTTTCACAAGCTACTTATCACAAGGGGTATACAGACCAAACCTGTTAGTCTGGTAACGAATTAACAGAGCTGGTCAGAATACCTCTACTTATTCATTATTCATCTAACTTATGTCACTTGACTGCACCAATATATAAGTTTGTGAAGTTTGAGAGTTTTCCTTCAATAAATTCCGATTTTCAAATAATGGTTCAATAAGGTCTTGTGGCGTTGTATATAATTAACTTGAAGATTAATGGTACCAGAAATATGTCCAGAAGTTTAGTGTTTTTATTAGAAATTTTGGATAAAGTGGATGTTATTGAACTGTATTTCTATTAAGTGCTAGAAATAAAGAATAGAGAATGTTTTATATACATATATAGAAAAAGCTTCTTACGCCTTTCTAAATTTCAATTGAGTATTCGGGCTCAAATATTACTATAACTTATGTACTTACACATACCTCGACTTGTGTATACATATGTATATACAAACTTTATAACCGAATTGCATACTCAGGTGCTCTGACACCTTCAACACCCCTCATCAATGAAACAACACATCCAAAGCAAACGTCTCATCCCCTTCACGCTCGCATATTTGCAACGAATTGTGCATTTTTATTCGCCTACTCGGCGGTGGTCGGCAAAGTCGGTGCGCGGTTGCGTTTATGTGACGCATTAATCACGCGCCTCACACATTTCGCTGCACTTCAAAACGCGCCGCGCCACACCGGACACTGGTGGCATACGGGTGAGCGAACGTGGGGTCATAAAGACGACGTAAAGAGGCGCATTTAAAAACGCATTTAGTAGTCGAAAATTAGCACTTGCGAACGCACTGAATGGTAGTAAAATGAAATAAAAAATAAAATAAAATAAAAAAGAGGGAAAAACAACAGCAACGCACAAGGAAAGACGCGTCAAATGAGGGCCGAGCCACATAAAGAGATTGATGTGCAAATGGACAGCCCAACGCAACGGAAAGCTACCGCTGGCATAGCCCCGGCCAAATATTACACTCACGGACACACACCAAAGTAGCGGTCCTACCCGGAATGGCCTAAAAGTCGGCGTGTGATTTACGCAATTGCCAAAAATAAAAGAAATACTAGCGGTAAACGGAACTTTGTTGAGTTAAAGCAACTGGAATGTTTGTTTATACTTCAGAGTTTTTGGAATAACACACAAATTTTACTAAGTTATTCTAAACAACCCTGCTTTCCGAATGTCTCTCGTGCGTCAGTCAAAGTACTATTAAATTCACCACACCAAAAGTCATTAAATTAAATATAATAATAAATTTACGTAATTAAACGTAATAACAACAACCATAAAGCACATAAAATGCGTCAAAAGCCGACTACAGTGTAATTATTGACAAAACCTAGTCAAGTGGTAACTCAATTCGGTAGATACATATAAGTATGTATACAGTCAGTGTCACAAAACTAGTGATGTTGCGGAAAGTTCGGGATTAATTGAACTTTAAATGAGGATTATCGAGCTTCACGAATAAAATTTATAATCAAAACAGAAATCCTTCCTACCAAACTGTTACTGTAACCAAACACTAAGCGGTACAAAGGATCTTCACCTAGTGAGCTGGTTCTTATTACATAGTTATCAGCGTCTCAATGGATTGTGTTATTATTATTTTTGGTTAATAAATTCCTTCCTGCAAGCCTTTGAAAGTTCTTATTTTGGTATGTAGGTCCTAGAACATAAGTAAATCAAAATCCATGACGTCAGTACTCGCCGCGTATGATCCCTTGAACTGTTTTCCTCAAAATTAATTGATGTTCGGTCCATTACTACCTGCAAAGGCGTGCAGTCCGTTTTAACCAACACCTGTAGTACTGTTATACGATCATCATAAGATCACACAGAGTTTCTTTATTCCAGTTTCTTTCAGAGCTTAAACTTTTACGAACCAAAAGAAGTCTGCATCGAAAACTCACAAGAGCATTCCTATAATCAAAGGCTTCTTCTCCGGCACTATCTCGTTAGAACCTCAATACCTTTAGAACAGTAATTTATATCAATCTTTATACCCTGAAATATTTTGTTTGAATCGGCTTCACGGATAGACTTAGACTTCAGGTTAGGTTCGTTTAGATTTAATGGCTGATCATCACGACAAGAGTCCCAAGAGAGCGATTGCACTTAGACAGGTAAAGGCGCCGTACATTGTGATGTCAAAAAGACTCCTTCCTATGTATGGGTCACAAAGATGATCTTTATAGAACGCTGATGCGCTTTGAGCCTAATATAAATTTTATGAGGCGACTAATGTCCGTTATAGACAATTCGATAGGTTCGTTGAATGTATAGCTACCAAAATGTTTCAATTCACCTTCCTCTATACAGCTGTGGTCGCTTGGGTCCGACAGGATTCCTAACCTCATCGCATATATGCCTACTCTACATTGTTTAATTTTGGAAACTTTTCGGAGACATTGCTTAAATGAGCTTTATAAAATTTAGCGAGAACTCGGAGTCTCGAAGAAATCGAATTCGGGAGCCATTATATTTCAAACACATCACTAGTAGAAACACTTTGATAAATGAATGATTATGATTATGAATAATGTGGCGGCAGCAAGTGACGACTCAAACAACACTTGATGTAGAGTCTATAGAGAATAGACAAGGTGTGGTGGGGCCTACACCAACTAGTAATTTATAAACGATGCTTAACAAACGAGCGATCGTGTGACAATCGGCCAAACGGCCTGTGGACAACGCATTAAATACAAGCGCTCGGAAACAACACAAAACACCGACAAGTGGACGGACAGACAATTTGAAAAACACTCCACACGAACGCTCGGCGGATGGGAAAATTATTCACAGTTACGCTGATGAGCCATTAACGCGACTGTTTGTCGTATTTGAGAGTTGTTGGTGGTGCGTTTGCGCTCGTTTCTTCTTCTGTCTTCTGCCTTCTGCTAGTTATTTGTATGTGCTTTTTGTGATATATTTTATTACACATTACACATTTATTATATGACCGTCGCGAACGGAAGGAATCGTTTGTCGTCGTCAGCGCAGAGGATGCAACGCGCCGCACCTTGCTCGCTTGGCGCTGAGCGGCAAAGGCAGCGGCGTGTTGATGACACAAACGCACACGTGGCTGCGGTGCGGTACGGTGGGGCGGGGTAGGGTGGCGAATGCGCATTAGTTGCGGAGCAGGTGAAAGCAGGAACATGGCAGCGACAAAATGATCGAATCGAGATGATTTGCGCGCGTCAATCGCATTGAGTATTTATATAAGTAAATATGTATATATGTGTGTGTACGTGTTGTTTTATTTAACTCATTATGAATGATAAATGACACATCGCTTATATGGCTAAGTGGATAAATAAATGAGGTATTAAACAAGTGCTAGCTCTTGTGGATAGAGACTTGTGTAGGAAGAAAATATTGTATGTCAATTGTTGTTGTTGTTAATTTAAAGATTTATTATATAGAAAATTTTTTTTTTATTATTGACACCCTCAGCTGTTAATATGAAATCATTGTCGATAATTTGTATATTTCAAATCTTCTCATAAAATTCAAGAGGTCTTCGGAAAAGCCTTAACAACTCGTTCTCATATTTTGAAAAAGAAAACTATAGAAAAATTGGTAATTGAATTTTTTTCTGGAAAAATATCTTCAATGATTCGGTATCCATAATATACTCATGATATGGTCTCCAGCAGCACTTCCCTGTTCTCAAACCTATAAAGAAGGAGTGTTGGAAGACATTACCATGGCTGAGAAAATTTTAGAGAATTATTCGAATGACCTTGTGATAACTATATATTCTCTAACATTTTATCTCTTTCCAACTTAAAAAAATTGAGATCTTGAAATTCATATTTTACTGCTCATTCATGACTCACACTCTTTGTAGCATATATTACATACATATAACAAACTTTACAATAAACCATTTGCCTATCTAAGTACATGAGTTACTGCAGTTAACTTGTGCTTACCATTTGCCCCTTGGCATTTTTCCTTAACACTTTAATTGAGATTGCAACTAACAACAACAACAAGTGGCAGCCAACACAGCGCTAAATATGTTTGTATGTAAATAAGTATATGTATTTTATGTACAAACTCACAAGCGATACCAACCAAAAAAATCAACTTGTTCGGCAAGTTTGCATTCAGCATTGCATGTCGTGTTGCAAGTGCCAAGTTGCAACTTCGAAGGTGGCAGCAGCGGCTTTTGTTTTTCATGTTATTGAAACGCCAGCACCGCCAAGCGCGCATTATTAAATTACAATGCAGTGGAAAAACAACAGCAAAAGTAGGTAAGTGGAGGAGTTGGTGGGGTGAAGTAAGTAGGGCGGTGTGTAAGTGAGTATGTAAGGTTGGTTGTATGTATGTAAATCGTAAATGTATTTAGTAAAAATTTATGTATTTAAGCTTAATAGCGGTGCCATGCTGTTGATTTGGAATACATTATTTTACATTTTTTGATATTTTTTTTTTTTAATGGGAATGGAAGGATTCAGAATTGATTTTTTAGAAATAATATTAAAATAACTTTGAGAATTTTTTCCGCAACATACATTAGTTATATGCAATCCTGCAAAATTTTATTTTATTTCTTTATTTTCTATAAGTTATCTATACAAAATGAGTGACGAAATGTATTCTTTGAAAAAAAGTTTTGTTCCAAAAAAATTAAAAAAAACTAAATGTAAATGAAATAAAAAAAATGTTAAAAACATATAAAAAATCGTCCGCCTCTTTCCTTAATCATTTTAAATTTAAATTTTATTTATTCATATATTTTCTTTATAAAGTTTAAGTTTTTATCTTTTTCAACGATCTAGAAAATCACCATTTGGGTCCTATGAATTTGTGAGAGAAATTTTTCACACATCATCATCTTATTAAAAATACATCTTTTTAAAGAACTTTAGTATAAATTTGAACATATTTGAGGCACAATTACTTTAAGGGGCTATACCAATGTAACCCATGAAAAATTATGCGATTTTCGTGATTTTTTAAGGAAAGTACTCGATCGAATGTTTCGAATTCTTTTGGATATAAAAAGGTGTATTTTCAGCTTTATTATATTTTTTTTCAATGATATTGAAAAATATCGGAGTTAAAGTTAACCAACTGCTGACATGATTCCGGTCGAATGAGTAGCTAAAACAAAAAATTCAAAAAGGTTTTTGAAGTTGAAGGTATTTCCTATGATATGACCTACGATTTTCGAAAAATATCAAAAATTATAATATTATAGTATTCAAGAATACTCAGTTCCCATTTGAAGTCGATCGGTCAATTTCTTGCTGAGTTATGATGTTAGCAATTTTGAAAAATGTTGTTTCGAGTAAAACGCGTTTAAAGTTTCATCTATAGCGGCTTATACCTGATATATATATACTTATATTTTTGAAAGTATAAATTACTTAATGTAATTTATTTATTTAAAAAAAAATTGTAATAAAATACTCAATTGATTTTTTAAATATTTTTTTTTTAATTTTTTTTTTGTTGCACTAAATATAATTAATAAATTATGGAAAGAATAAATTTTGATATATTTTTTATCAAATTTATATTTAAAATTATATATATTTATATAAAATCATAATTTTTTAAACAATCTGGCAACTCTAAGTAAGAATAGTTTTAACTAAAAAGCTTCCAAGTGCATTGTGAAGTGGCGGTCAGTGAATAGGCGTGCAATGTTAGCGTGTTCCAAGTGAATATATTGTTACATACAAACACATATGTACATATGTAAGTAAGTAAGTACCTGCATAAATATGTATAAATGCAAAAAATCATTTGAATAAATTTTCCTTGCCACATGCTTTGCTTAGCATAACAAGACTGTCAAAACAGCAGCGTTGCAATGCTAAATAGGGAAAATCGCCGAGAAAAATTCAGGTGTATTTGCCAAGAGAAACATGACGTGGCGCATGCAATGCCAACACGCCAAATCAAAACATATTTAGTGAATCGTAATTTGCCAGCACACTCACACAAGAACACACATACATTTAAATACAAATGTATATGTATACATATACAATATATATGTACATATATGTGTCTATGGAGCTACATTACCTTTGCGAAAGGGATAACTTTTAATTTAAATTTTATGCCAAAGCATTAATTCGTTCCATGCCACACACACATCCATTAACAATGGCACTGCCGTTATGGCAACACCGCAGCCGAAGTGTCAGCCTGCCACCGGCAGTCCATTGACTTTACACGCCAACTTAATAAAAATCACAACGACAACACAAAAAGAAATTAATCTTGTCAGCAGAACACGCACAGAAATCACTTCGCTCCCCATTTCATTTTGGGCCATCAAAACCACCGTTAAACACCACCCCAAACTCAACGTAGGCATTCTTCACACTTTAATAAATGTTGTTGTACACAAACATATGTACATATATATATATATACATATATATCTATTTACAATGTACGAATTAATTTGTTTACATTACGGTTTTATTGTTAACATTGCTATTGTTGTTGTTGCTGCTGTGGGTTTTCTGCTTCTTCTTCTGCTGCGCGCTTTAAATTTGACAAAAGTGTGAAATGACTTGCTGACAATATGTTGCCCCCGCCAAACAACTGTACAAGCTAAATTTTGGTGGCAACAATAACAATAAAACAACAACAATTGCTTCACGCCAACACAATACACTCGCTATGTATGTATGAAGCAGCAAAGCGCTAAAGCAGCGCACAAGCAACCCACCAGCTGCAGCGCCAAGCTACTGCCACTACAGTGTGGAGGAAGGATGGGTGGCGCGGTGGAGTGAGAAATCAAGCAACTTGCAGCTTCCTTGTGCCCGCTGCCCTTTTATTATGTGTTTGTTGTTGTTGTTTGTCATTTATTTTTGTTGTTTGTGTTGACAGAGTGTCGACAGTGAACAACTTGTGAATTTTTCCAAATCAGTGAATTTCATTTCAATTTATTATCACATTTGCAACGCTTTCATTAGGTTGCGTAGTGAATTCTTTCTTGGAGAAGAGGGGCGCATTCAAGCTTGTGTCAGTGGCAAGAGTGTAGAATGTTCAACAAAAAACACAGTTAGATAGCATATTTAAGCCATATTTGGATTTTATAGGTTAGGGGGAAGTGAAGTACGCGCAGCTGCAGGTTGTTTATGTAACAGTAAAATTAATGTAGTAAGAAATCCTTGACCTCGATACTCGTGTGTTCAAAAAATAACAGGAATTGTCAGATATCATTAAAAAATTCAACTGTATTCATTGCATACATTGCCTGTAGCACCCGCTAAGATTGACGTGTTTTTATGAATTTTGCGAATTTTCGTTTGTTAAAAGCTCACATTACGTGTATTCTTGATCAAAAACAATACTGTTACGATGCTCCAGCCTCCATATTCGCCAGACATGATTCCGTGAGATTTTTTCCTATTTTCAAAAATCAAGAGAACCTTAACTGGTAGTCGGTTTACGTGCATACGAAAAATCGCTAAGAGAGTCAAAGGTCATGCCAAAAATCGAGTTTGAAAAGTATTCGTAGTGTTTCGTATATCGAATGAAGACTATTTTAAGGCGACGACATTTTTGTAGACGAATTAATAATTTAAAAAAAAAAAACCAAAATTCCCGTTATTTTTTGAACATACCAATATATAGATATAATTTGTTAAGAAACATATCCTAGCCTAATTTTATTAAAATATCTTACATCTTTGTATATATAGAGATTTAAAGACAATCGCATGATGTATATTATTTATATTCTATATAAGGATGTTAGAGGGAAGTAAAATGACATTTTTGAAAAACAGTTACCACTTATTGGGAATATACTATGACCGGTGCTGATAAATTTTTAATATATTTAAATATAGTTTGATGATAATCAAAATGGCGTCCAATTGGATGTAAGGGGTTTTGAGGTAAAATTGTCTAAAAATAGTTTTACAGTATTCAGTGCTAATTTTGGGGGAAAAATTATGTGAGATATACAATTTTCCAAAACTGGTCGACAAATTATCAAAAAAGCCGAAAAAAATTAATAGTATTTGAAAATCAAACTCTCGAAGTTCAGAAATTATAAATCTAATCTATTTTATTTTATTTGGATCACGTATTCAAGAAGTATTCTTGCTCTTCGAGCTCCGTATTGGACCGATTAGAAATTGTTCGTTTTTTTACATTTACTTGTACATATATTTCTATATACCAATATGTATTAGTAAGGTGACGAAATGACCAATGAAAGAATCTGAGATATTTCACTACGCTAATTATTACGATTTTGCCCGCTTGAATCTTCAAATCAATGCTGGTCGTAAATACCGTTCTAGCCAATAACTTAAGAAACGAGGAAGAAGCTATTAATTCCGCGTAGTCTCGACTTTTCGTCATTATAAAGGAAATAAATGAAAGGAAACAGGATTTTATGGCGACGCTTTTCTTATCAAAACGTACATTTCGTTCACTGCAATTCAATGAATAGACTGTAAATATAGTGTAAGTACTTCCTTCAGTAGTTATTGCATAGTTTTTATTGACAATTCATCGATCAACTTCAATTGAAGTCACAAGAAGAAGAAGCGTCGTTTTGTGATCGATCCATATGTCAATATATATAAACATGCTTCCCTGTATGTATGTATTCATATATGTATGCCGTTATAAATCTATATTGCATGCATATCAGTCTTCTATGTATAATACCCTAGACAGTTAACTCGTTAATATTTTGTTGCATTCAAGTGCTAACGCTGGACACACAAATCACAACCGATTAACGATTACGATAACAACAAAAACAACATTATCATTTATTATGCTACAAATATGCATATTTACAAACATGAGTATAACCATTTATGACTCAATTTAATGGACTTACATAGCGCTGGGAGTCGAGATTGAACGACCGTGGCCACTTTATCGAAACGACGATTGGACATACACACACACATACATATGTACATACATGCAGTGTATGAAGTCATTAAACTCTATTAACGGTGATTCGCAAACCGTTTAGTGGCAGGGCGCGCTGATCTATTAAGAATCGCTTAATCGTTTGGTCAATAAAGCTCACTTGGTTGCCGGACAACAATTTAGTAGTAATTGAAATGTTGATGATCCATTTATCGGTTAGCATAATTCGATTTGACTTTACTGCCGGTTACCCGGTTACCGCATGAATATCAAAAGTAATTAGTCGTAAATCTTTTGTAAAAGGAGAACACATTAAAACTTAAGATACATATACTTACATATTTCCATATGTATATATGTATGTACATAAATGATGTAAATATTGGTAATCTTTAACAGAACTGAGCATATATGTACATATATGCATGTATATATCCTTTTACAGTTAGAATTTTTCTAGGTTAGTAGGATTTTGTCTTTATGATATTATTCAAGGTTTTTTGATAATTTGGTTTTGGGAAAGTAAATACCAAACATAATAAGTAAGGAAGGGAAGGGAAGATACTAAGTTCGCTTGGAACCGAACATTTTATAACATCCCAATTTATTTTTGTAGTGTTATTAAGATGACATACAATTGGAGCCATATATTTGACCTTCCGTCACCTTTTTTGTTGCTCGCACCTAGTGAGTCCTAGTTTTGATCTATATTAAAGAGATTATTATTTTCGTAACACAGTGAAGGACATAATTCAGAATGTATGTATGTATGTGATTAGCGTTTAAACCGTTTAGCCAGTTATAGTCGAATCGATGATAGCGCGCCACTCCTCTCTTCCCTCGCAGTTCGGCGCCAGGTCGCTGTCCATCTGGTCCACTCCAACGCAGTGGAGGCCTTCCCCTTCCTCGGCTTCCTCCGGCGGGTACTGCATCGAACACTTTCAGAGCTTGAATGTTTTCGTCCATTCGGACAACATGACCTAGCCAGCGTAGCCGCTGTCTTTTTTCATTCGCTGAACTATGTCAATGTCGTCGTATAACTCATACAACTCATCGTTCCATCGTCTGCGGTATTCGCCGTTGCAAATGTTCTGAGGACCATAAATCTTGCGCATAATTTTCCTCTCGAAAACTCCTAGTGTCGTCTCATCTGATGTTGACATCGTACAAGCTTCTGCACCATAAAGCAAGACGGGAGTTATAAGCGACTTGTAAAGTTTGATTTTGGTTTGCCGATAGAGAACTTTACTTGTCAATTGCCTACTCAGTCCAAAGTAGCACCTGTTTGGCAAGAGTGATACTGCGCTGGATTTCGAGGCTGACATTGTTCGTGTTGTTGATGCTGGTTCCCAGGTATACGAATTTATCTACGACTTTGAAGTTATGACTGTCAACAGTGACGTGGGAGCCAAGACTCGTCTTGTCCTTATTCACCTCCAGACCCCTTCGCTTCGCTACCTTATCCAGGCGGGAAAAAACAGAACTAACGGCGCGGTTGTTGCTTCCGATGATATCAATATCAATGGCGTACTCCAGGAGCTGTACACTCTTATAGAAAATTGTACCTTCTCTATTTAGCTCTGCAGCTTGTATTATTTTCTTCCAGCTTCAAGTTGAAGAAGTCACACGATAGCGAGTCACCTTGCCTGAAACCTCGTTTGGTATTGAACGGCTCGGAGAGGTCCTTCCCAATCATGACGGAGCTTTTGGTGTTGCTCAACTTCAGTTTACATAGCCGTATTAGTTTTGAGGGGATACCAAATTCAAACATCGCGGCTTAGAGGCAGCTCCTTTTCGTGCTGCCGAAGGCACATTTAAAATCGATGAAAAGGTGGTGTGTGTCGATCCTCTTTTCACTGGTCTTCCCTAAGAATTGTCGCATGTTGAATATGAAAATATGACGTGTATTTTACTACAATTTTTGGCATGCTAAATTTGAAGACGAAGATATCTGTTTAGACTTCAGAATATCAAAATAAAATTGTAAAATAATTTAGTGAAGTTCGAAGACATTATTTCATGGTTGTAAGCATTGCCAAATAAGCTCACATAATTTTTATTTTATTATTGCAATGTAAGGTACCCGTTTCAATCATTTGAATAATAATGACTTCAAATTACTAATGAAAATTAAAAAAAAAATAATTTTAATATAATTAAATTTATGAATTAGCCTTAACACTTGAACTGAAATGACAGACGGTATACTTAATGATCCTATACTTAACTACATGTACACTTGTGCCTATGGAGAAACCTACATATATTAATCGCTATATTGGCATGTCATTAGGTATCAGCCGCAGATAAACGCCATAAAGACTATGCGGCATATATACTTCTCTTATATGTTATATGTATAACTGTAAACCAGCTGCAACACTTTAAAATTCCATTTATCTCAATTACATACGCATTTACCACAAGTACAGGCGCATATTTGCACTTGAAATCTTCATTGTAAAATTTTCATTACAAAAGTCGGCTGCGCCTTTTCGGTTGATATTTCACAAGATCACCACTAATTGGCGGGCATAGAAGCTTGTAAAAAATACATACAAATTTCTCATGCCAACGCATTATGAATTCTCATCATCTATTTTCGAAGTAGACAATAATACTATACATATATACTTAAGTATGTATACATATATACATATATACCGTTGTAATAGACAGCCACTCAGAGCCTTTGGCGTCTTGCAGAACGCTTCGACCACTTGAATGCCGCACCAAGTTACGAGTAATAACAGTTTGGCAGCCGTCTTCTCCTACTGTCAATTATTTTCTATCAGCTTGCACACATACATAAGTACATATGTATTTCCCAAGCACAGACATACACACTTACACTCACAGAGAGACAAATGAATTTGTGTAATTAAATGTACATTCGCTTATTGTACGAGGCATTCGCCACTAATTTCATTTTCATATCTCACTATCAGAAGTTCGTTCATTTTGTGGCTATTTAGTAAAATATAATTACGGCATAAGTGGGGAGGTGCGGCGCCGCAGCAAATGAACGAGAAGACACTTGTGCGCGCGTTGCGTTGCGTTTGCCTTGTAATGGCGGATGCTTAATCGTTTCTATTTCATGTGTGTGTGTATATAAGTGCATTTTCATTTCTTTTTAATATTCGTCTATAATTATTATTGGCAGTCGCGTTGCCATATAACTAGGTATTTTGTCCATTTCTTTTGCTTATTGACATTTTGTTTATCATTATTATTTTTTTTTTTATAAGTTATTAACCATATTTAAAGGTTTAAATCGTTTATATGATTAGCTATTTAGTAGTAGCTACTTGCTTCAAATGTCGATAGATATTTGCCATTCTTTGTGATAATTTTACTTACGTAATACCTACCGTTAAGTTTTCTTCACAATTACATATTGGGTTGGCAAATATCTCTATTCCTTTTTTGGTCTTTATTCAATACATTATAAAAAGTGTTACAGTGATCGGATTTAGTTCAAATATGCGCCGTTTCGTTCGATAACCTGTTTCCATCTAGACTGGAAACACCTTCATAATACCCCCTCCCGTAGAAGTCCCCATTTTTATTTGCGAAGAACTCGGACAGCCGCTTTTCACAAGCCTCTTTTGAGTTCAACTTTACACCACAAAGGGCGTTCGCCATGGACAGGAACTGGTGATAATCACTTGGCGCTATGTCCGGGCTATATGGTGGATGCGATAAAACCTCCCATCCGAGCTCCCGTAGCTTCTGACGAGTCATCAACGAAGTGTGTGATCTGGGGTTGTGCTGGTGGAACACTAAACTCTTCCTGTTGGACAAATCTGGACGCTTCTAGTTGATCGCCTGCTTCAAGCAGTCCAGTTGTTCGCAGTAGATGGTAGAATTATTCTGGTCGTATGGGAGCAGCTCATAGTGAACGATTCCCTTCGAATCCCACCAAACACACAGCAAAACTTTCCTGGCCGTCAATCTCGGTGTTTGGGACGATTCACCAGCTTTCGACCGACCATTGTCGTATGTGATCAATTTTTCGTCGGCAGTCCGCTTCAAAAATGGGTCGAGTTCGTTCTGTTTCAGCAGCATATCGCAGACGTTGATTTTGTCCAGAAGGTTTTTTTGCGTCAAATCTTGCTGCACAACAAGCTTTTTTGTTTATCCAGCCTTCTGCAGATGGTTTAAAATGGTTTGGTGACTAACGCCCATCTACTGGGCGATGTCACGAGATGCCAGATGCCGGTCTAACTTGATGTTTTCCATGATTTGACAGGTCTTCCGCCGGCTGGCTTAACCATGGTGTCGTTTTCACCCGCTCTGAATCGTCGAAACCATTCCTCCGCAGTTCGAAGTGATAGAGTACCTTCCCCCAAAACACCATTAATCTCACGGAACGTTTCTCTAGCGGATTTGACTTTAACGAAGGAAAACTTTAAAATAGCACGAATTTCGGCGTTAGTGAACTCCATGTGTACACGTCTATAACTGTTGAACGCAATATCCAAACTAATCATGCATAGCGTCGTTTTGTAGGTTATGTCAAGACCTTCCAACGATGAATAGTATTACTAGATACGAGCTCTGTAGCGCTTTATACATAGACGCTACAGAAATTCAAAACGGTTCAGTTCTTACAATGTAGTCTTCATCCAGAAAAAAATCCCTTCATATTATCAAAACCACATTCTAATCCATCCTAACTCATTTCAAAATCACCAATCCAAATCTCCACATTAACCAACGCGTGACGCAACAACACAAAGTACTTTTGGTACCAAGTATAAATAAATAAATGGGCAAACTTCGAAATAAGTTCACATTGAGCAGCGTAACTTATGTATAACTCTGCAATATAAGCCAATAAAAAAGCATGAATAAAGCGCACATAACAATCAGTTAAATGATGTCGTTCTCATTGGAATTGTCTTGCTCTTACAAGTCATTTAACCAGTTATCGTTGTACGTGTAACCGATGATTTTTGACAGTTTTATTGAAATTTACGCAACTAAATAAACACCGATTAGTTCGCTATCCGACGCTATCTGACTGACCCATTGAATATTGGCGCATAAAAGCGCCATAAAATCCGAGCTACCATGAACCTAAAGACGCACACACAAACAAAAACAAATTCAAATAAAATATACGTCGATTTAAAGGCACAGCAAAATAAACTTGCGAAGATCACTACTACTGACTTTGACGATCTTGTGAGCGTTGAGTTGACAGCGTACAGATTACAGTGGGCCACTACGAGTTAAGTAGAGTAGTACAATATTTGGTGGGGAAATAACTATTTGAAGATTTTATAGCAGTATAAGAATTAATATATACTATTTTAAGTTCGCTGAGATCAATATCTGTTGTTAGATATTGTATTAAAAAAATATTGAGATCGGACTTAGACCAATTGCTCTAATTTTTCATAAACCTTATTATTATTATTATTACCTACCTATTATTTTCTAGATTATAAAGGAGAAATCATAAATACCTTGTAAAACAATTTCTATAGGTCATAGATTAATATTAGTAAGTTTTAGCAAAATCTGGTTTTATTCACCCCAAATTAAGTTATAATTCATATTTTTCTGGTATAAAATATTCTTTTGGGACACTTTCGAATCGAAGTCGAATCACCAGTAACCAAGCCATTTGTATTTTTATTACCCTTAATTTATTTGTAAGCTCGGAGATCTCCTGATGGTCTAAAACATTTATTTTCTATTTGCATAGCCTCACGCATTTCGATTATTGCTGAGGAACTGGATCGTCTATATTTCAACTTGATCAACTCCAAGAAAGTTGCTGGATGGCGTCCTAATTGATATTTTGACTATAGAGGACAATCTAAATTTTGGAACGGTCCGGTAAACAGGTCGGTCCTAGAACCAATCTATCGACTTGGAATGAAGAAGACTATTAGATAGACTCGCTAGTCTTTTTTCCTCAGTCACAAAACTCGTTTGGTTAATTATATTATAAATTATGACCATAATAATGCTTTTAGGGGTATTGATTGTTCTTTTGGACACCACCTGAGAGGACCATGCTCTCAAAATAAATGGGCTTCCAACGCATTATAAAATGTCCAGAGCCACTCGCGGGTTTTGATTGTTCTGGAGAGTCCTTCATTAAAATAAGAGTGCCGATTTTTGAACTATCACCTTTGATTTAAATTTTCAACTCATGCGTTCTGAAAGCAAACTATGTACATATTTTCCTTCTGCGGAGAGTTTTACTTACTTCTTAGAGTACCTGACTATAGATTTCTCATTTCTAAAATAGCCGGATGCAATCCGATTTACATATATGGGGCTCAGAACCATCAACTTGAAACATACCCCAAAAAAATTTCAAGGATGATTTGTGCTGCTATAAAAATAACAAAAACATAATTCGGTTCGTATGAAAATTATTTAGCACTGATCCCCGAATTAATCAGAAATTAATTTCTATATTAATATTTATACTCTCGCAACAAATGTTGCTAAAGAGAGTATTATAGTTTTGTTCACATAACGGTTGTTTGTAACACCCAAAACTAAACGAGTTAGATATAGGGTTATATATACCAAAGTGATCAGGGTGAAGAGTGGAGTTCAAATCCGAATGTCTGTCTGTCCGTCCGTCCGTCCGTCTGTGCAAGCTGTAACTTGAGTAAAAATTAAGATATCTTGATGAAACTTGGAACACATGTTCCTTGGCCCCATAGGAAGGTTGCTTTCGAAAATGAGCAAAATCGGACCACTGCCACGCCCACAAAATGGCGAAAACCGAAAACACATAAAGTGCCATAACTAAGCCATAAATAAAGCTATGGAAATAAAATTTGGTATGGAGGATCGCACTATGAAGGGGCATATTTGGATGTAATTTTTTTGGGGAAGGGGGCGTGGCCCCGCCCCCTACTAAGTTTTTATACATATTTCGCAAACCAATAGAGCTATATAAACCAAACTTTCTGCAGTCGTTTTTTTTAGCCACTTCCTAATACAGTCCAAAAATGAAAGAAATCGGATCATAACCACGCCCACCTCCCATACAAAAGTTAGGTTGAAAATTACTTAAAGTGAGTTAACTCACTAACGAAAAACGTCAGAAACACTAAATTTCACATAAGAAATGGCAGATGGAAGCTGCACTCAGATTTTTTTACAAAATGGAAAATGGGCGTGGCGTCGCCCACTTACGGGTCAAAAACCATATCTCAGGAACTACTCGACCGATTTCAATGAAACTTGGTTTGTAATAGTTTCCTTACATCCCAATGATATGCTGTGAAAATAGGCCAAATCGGTTCACAACCACGCCTACTTCCTATATACCAGAACTTTGAAGACGATCTGAATCGTATACTTTACAATATATAAAGTAAGTACTAGTGAAGATATCGGTGCAGAATTTTGCACAAGTACTATGTTAATAGTGTGGCAGCTCCATTCTAAAAATAGCCGAAATCGGACCATAGGGTTTTAAGGCCACATATATCGAACACGAGGACCTCGTTGCTTCTAACCTAATATTATGGTTTCCAACTTTCAATGGACTTTAAACAATATATATGACGAATATGTGGGTCAAATTGTGTATTATATAATATAAATAAAGTTAAATATATAAATTGCGAGAGTATAAAATGTTCGGTTACACCCGAACTTAGCCCTTCCTTACTTGTTTTTTATCGATTTATTTATTAAAGAAATAATAAAAATAAATATTTTCCAATTAAGCTTTATTAAAGTCTCACCCTCACTCCCTCTGCTCTGTTCACACATGCGATCCGGCGTACTGTGCTCCAGCTTCTATGCTGCGCCACTTAACATATGCAATTGATGTGACTAGCACAGCGGCAGCACCAAACACAACAAATAGCAACAACAGCGGTGATTACGAAAAATGTCAACGGCGGCGCTGCGCAGCGGCTCTGTGAGTGTGTGTGTGTTTGTTTAATAAGCGCAAAGGTGATAAGTGTGCGGTGCGGTGAGGTGGCGAATCGCGTAGGCCGCAGAGCGCCAAATAGCCCATTTCCATGTTTCAGCTAATTCACAGCTTATGTCTTACAAAAAACAACATATGTACATAAATATATGCATTCATATGTGTGTGCTTGTGTCTAGTTTGTTGCTTGTTGCCGCCTGAGCTTGCGTTGGAGCTTAGCATCTCATGGCTTGGCATGGCGCATGCGGCGCATAAGCCGCCTTGTTCGCCTTTGAATGTGCTAATTTCGCATAAATTTCATTATTTATGAGTATTTAGCGCGTTATAGTTTATGCGCCAAACACGCAGGGGCGTGCATACATATGGACATACATACATGTGTGCTTATATATAAGGGCGTGTGTATGTTGGTCACAACCGCGTCGGTTTAATTAAATAAATTCAGCAAAAACCGCTTGTCGTCGCATTCTCATTTGCTCATATTTTTCAAACTAAATTGTTGCCTTATACGCTGGCGTTCATAATTAAATAAATCTGTATGTATTTAAATGGTTGTTGCCGCAGTGCGAATTCGAATTGCGAATAACAACAAATTTAACACACATCAGAGCGGGAAATGCCGAAATAACGATTGCAGTACTGGTGCGTAGCGGGAAGTTAAATCAAACGAGCTCTCAGGTGGCTGGCTCTTATTGGATATATGTTTGTATGTGTAAAAAGTTCACTATTTATGAAAATTTATATGAAAGCAGTTCGAAAAGTCGAAAAGATTTATGGATTTCGTGTGAGTAACTTTGAATCTAATGCTACTTCTAACAATTAACAGCCACTATTTCCTAATAAATAAACTTCAAAAGCTTTCAAAAGCTCAGTTTGCATTAAAAAGCTTTCAAATATTAAAATTTGGAAAAATATGAATTCCATCAAGAATTTCCTCAGATTTAGTCAATTTTGATCAATTGAGGCCATCTTAAATGATTTGTGTTGCTTAAAAATGCCTCCCTGGAAGCTTAAAGCTCTATTTTGAGACCTTATTGCATATTCGAAATACCGTACTTAACACTAAAATAAATTTATTGAGCTAAGGACAGAATATGCTGAGCTATTTTTCAATTTTTTTAAGTCACTTAATTATTAAGCTCATTGATATCGCAGAAAAAATCTTAATTTGGTCCATTAATTAATTGTCTATAATCATAAAATAGAGAATTGACTTTCTTAAGAGTACTCTACGTCGTATTGACATCCTGATATATAAAACTAAAATATTCTAAAAATACTCTTTTATCTAAATTTTTTTGCTATACTTCAACTCACTAAAGCTTCAAACAACTACCCCTTGCAGTGCCAAACCCCATGTAATCTATTTAAAATTTAGTTGGCGGCGTAGACACAGCGGCTTTCATATAAAATAGTGGTTTTAGTGTGAGCTAACATAGATACTAATATACTATAAGTATGTATGCACAAGACTTGTCTAGTTTTTTGCCCTCACCAACGGCTACGGCGCTTCGAGCCAACCCGTCGTGCCGCCATTTAAATTTTAAAATAAATTTGTTTGTTTACTATCGATACAAATGTCATATTCGTGCGCAAATGCTAGTAAGTAAATTAGTGGTTGCAGATAAGCTTTAGCCATGGCTTAGACGCTTATTAGCGGCACCATTTTGGTTTGGCGGATTAACCCAACAGTGCGCTAGACTTTTTTTTTTGCATAAAAATATTTGCTTGTGTTTAATTATGTCAAAAGTGAGGGTTATTAAAAGACATTATGAGTATCAGTTTTGCAAGAGATAAAATTTTCGACCGCCTGCAGGTGGGAAAGGACCATTGGCGGTTTTGAACATTAGGAGGTTAATCTACAAGTCATCATATAAGAACTTAGTAGAGACGGTTTTATCGACTTCGGAAATAATAAGAAGGAAAACATAAAACTCTTCGAGAAGTGGAATTGTCTCTTTATAATTTATGCAGGAAGAAGAAGAGATAAAAATCTAACGTACATCATATTCAAACGAATTAGCGCCGAGTTATTGGATCGCCCAAATCGGTATTTTAAGAGAATTTCTAATAAATAAAGTTCTCGCCAATTATAACGACCTTGACAACTTTTAAATCTAATCACCATACTCTAAACCATAAAACTAACGCCAGTTCCATCCTGACGTCCGTACATATTATTATTGCTGCTGTTGCACCACCAACACAATTTTCGACTTCCTCCGATGTCCCTTCCTTTCATAATTTGACTTTGAAAGATTATTTATTATGATTGTGGCCGCACCACTTTGATCTCATTCACCATCCTATTTGATCGACTGTGGTATTTGCATTGCTTGTGGAAAGCAATCATTATTCTGCAACGGAGCCGTTAAGTTAAGCATTCAAGCTAATTGTAGCTGCACAAAATAATCGTATAAAATCGAACAAATTAAATGATTACACAACTTTTAAGACTTTGAGCTAATAAATACTCTTCGAAACTACGAGCATTAATGGGAAAAAATGTTTTAGTATTGTTCATGATTAATTTACCATTTTCGAGCGAGACCTGGAGTACTCAAAGCGATCTCTTTACTATTGATCCAGTAGCGTGTAGAAACATATAGATAGGCTCAACAGCCTATCAATTTATAACCGAATCTATATAATCGAGACACAACAGTAAATCCAATAATGAACAGACTGATGGACTAGACCGCTCTGAAGCGGCAACCAAGCTGCTGGAACCGGAACGCCTCTTCACAGGGGACTTCCATACCATTAAAGTGGTACTCAGATAGGTGGAAAGAGACCAACACGGACAGCAAACTTCTGGCCATACTGTTAACCTTAACAGATTTTACCAAATTAAAAATTCTCCAAGTATGAAATAATGCCACTCTTGGTACTACATATAGACTACCCGGTATTAACTCAAAAGACATCTGTAATCCCTGGATATAGCCTCACCGGCTACATGAAGGCGAAAACTCCATAGCATCTACTTCTGAAATGAGTAACGTTATACAGGAGTAGGAATAAAAATTCAGTTTTAGGGAGCCCATTGACTCTCAGACCCCAAACGCGATCCTGGAATTAATCAGGGCCAAATGGGTCTTTGTGAATAGGGAAGGTCACAAATAGACGGTGGCTGTGCAAATCTTAAACTCAATATTAATATAAATTCAAATAACCGGTGAAATTCGATCCATATTAAGTCTTCCAAAAATTTATCTCATCAGAAATTCGAATCAACAACTGAAAACCCATTCTTCGAGGTATGGTAGATTCTTAGCTATTTCTCATAATATTTGTTATTTTTGATCACACCTTTCTAAATATATATATTGCTTTGATATCGAAAAGTCTACAGAATAGGTGTTGTGGACCACATCTGGATCTCACGTTAATCCAACGCCCATTAAATGAAATTTCTATAAGAATATCAATGAACAATTTCGGTACTTCTACATTTGTATTTATATATGTATATGCAGGCATTCCCACACACACGCATACATAGAAAAGCGATAAAGTCAAACCCCCAAATAATGTGTTGTTGGTATAATATTTACACAACGCACGGCACTTCTGTTCATTCAATTTTTATATGTTCTCAATACTCGTACATTGCTGCACACAAAATTATTCTCATGCCTACAAAGAATGTATAGCCGTAGAACATACCCCTCAACGTCTCAACGCGCCATTCAACAACAACAATAGAGCAGACAAATGGAGCAGAGAAGAGATTAATTTATATTATTAGGACGGCATTTTGGCTTTGATCTTCGCAACGAAAGGTGTAAAAGAAGGTACGTCAATGCGGTGGCAACAATTGCTTCCGTGGTCTTGCCACTTTGCCAGCAACAATAGCAATAGCAATAACTACTGGCAACAACAACAACAAAAGCAAGATGATTACCACGTTTGTTGCTGCGCCTCACCTTGCGGTCATGCGCCGCGCTAAAATGCAGAAGAATTCTTGAGTCTGTGAGTGTGTATTCTACACACTTCAGTGTTCTTTAGCCCAGTTCCAACAAAAACGCTGTCAGGTAGTTGCTTCGAACTCGGCACAAAACACGACGCATTGCCGTCGCATACTCGGCGGTTTGCTTGAGTTTCATTCATCCATTGCAACTATTCGTTCATCCATTCATTCTTTTCGTTATTTCTCATATTTAATTTATTGAGTTTTGTTGTCGTTCATATTTTGTATTTATTGTATTTGTAGAGTGTTGGTGTTTGTGATTGTGTTTGAAGCCGTCGTTCGACATTTTTCGGTTAGTGGAGCAATTGTTATTGGCAAATAGTTGATTGCAAAATTACAACAACAGCAAATAGATTATTATTAGTTCAGAGTAACGATAAAATGATTAGATTTGATTTTAGAATGCAACTTGTGAGTTTGGGCTTTCAATTCCGTAATTGAAACATACGTACACATCTGGATCCTTGGGTACCCCTGACGTGCTGTGGATAAGATGTGCTATTCATCAGAAAGATTGGTAAACAATCCAAGTACATAACATTTATCCTTGGACCTCACTAATAAAAACCAAATTCATAGGAACTTCACTTCTAAATATGAGATGATCGTTGAGGCTATACTACTATGAAGGATTTTAGTCTCGATCAGTTCCGACTAAACGACTAAGGGACCGTCGGAGTCATGCAACACAACGCTTATTGGGTTAATTTTCAATATTGGTTTTCCCAAAATGTGGTATTTGTTGTAATAGACGGACCAAGCTCAGCCCTATCAATATTGTTGTGACACAAAGGGGACCTAAGAACTAAGCGACTGACTGAGCAACCCTTATCTAAAAAACGGGAGCAATGCAGAAGCATATGATTCAGCCGATAGCAACCCACAGAAACTAACAAAAGCATTTTGGGATGAGTCGAACCGATAATCCTCAACTCATTACTGTAGAGGCCGTAAATTGAGTCATCAAGGATGGATGAGAAAGAGACCCTATATAAAACCACGGAAACTGACAAAAAGGACCTAGTTAAGACGATGATCCTCGAGTCATCACCGATGACTGAGTCATGAAGAATGAACTTATTGGAAAAGATACCATATATTACATAAATTTTACTTCATGTTCTCCCGACGTTCAAAAAAGTAGCCTTTGGTCACATCGTTCTTGGTTTAAATCAAACTATTCTAGTTTTAAATAATCCGGGCTCTTACATTAAAATCCCAACTAAGTTTAGTGCGTCGTTCGTACTAGGATCAAGACTCAATGCAACCTTCCAATCAATACATATCAACCAATTTTTTAATTGATTTTTAGCTCTCGCTTGGCTTAGGAGAATCTCCAAGAATACCTTCTATATTTCACGTAAGGTTCTTTATAGACACTTTATTTATTTGATAGTAGCATGTCGCTTATTACATTAGAGAAAGGAAGCTTGGCCTAGCATCTAGCAATCTTCATCATAAGCTATTAGAATTTTTAGAACACACTGCTAGTAGAAGAGCTCAATCTTAATGTGGATACATTTTCCAAATCATCTTTAATTGATTATCTACCAAATTTTGAACAATTTCTTCTTCTTCATTTATTTTCCAAAAAAAAAATTTAAGGCCCACTTTTAATGCAAATGACCTCAAGTATTAATTTGTTATGTATTTTAAGAGAAATTTTCAAATTCTCATTCTTCGGCACCACTGTTTTCTTAATGTGTATTATATGCTGTTTTTTTCACTTTTATTGCGGCAAGTTGACGCGACGCGACGCTTTGTCGGTTCAATACAAAGTGGCGGCGGCCTTTGATCAGCAAGTATAAAATACTATGACCACGCCTACCGCAAGAGTAGAGATTAAACGAGCTGGCGCTACAGCCAGCCGGACGCCTAAAGGGGCACCTCGTACACACATACAATTATATGCTTATGCGTTCGAATCATGCACGTGGACATGCACTTGGGCGAACCTCATTGAACACTGCCCACTGAGCAGCGTAATCATCGCTACGGCTCAACTTAAATACCGTAAATATATACGTATGAGTATATGGCATATGTATGTATGTATGTGTGGCAGTGTGCCTTAACAATGCTTTTGTTGCAACTTTTGACCAGCTTGACTTAAACGTGCGCTTGCAGAGGCTCTTAGCCATGCGCCGCGCATTGTTGTTGTATATATGAATGTTGTTGTGTGTGTGTGTGTAGGTTGGTAATAAAAATTACCCAGCATTGCAATTTTGGACTCTGCAAAAATGTAAAAGAAACTAATGTGAATATAAATGGCAACAAAATGAAATGGAATAAAGATGTTGTTGCACAGAGGAGAGAAGGAGAGCAGTCGAACAAACGTCCGTGTGGAAAGAATAAATGCATAAAATGTGTGTTCAACTCGTCGAAGGGGTGTATTGAGTGTCCCAGTGACTGCCACTTTATCATTTTAATGCGAGACGTTGCACACACACACACATCGTAGATATTTCATCGGCGTTTTTCAAAGCGAAATGTTGACGACCACCATCAAACAATAGCTTTAGGTGAGGTGGGCTATTGGTGGGGGTATACTGATGTACATACATATGTAGGGTTTTTACAAGTGTAATAACGGAAATATAATTGTGCATATTTCTAAATGTCCATATTTTAATGACCAAAGATTTTGAAGGGTAAGAGGTGTTCAGGATATTTGATCTCGATATTCAACCTATACCAATTTCTTGTCTTCTTCATTTTCTCCTCAGAAGGCAATGGTATATTTCGAGACGATCTAGTCCATATTTGAAATTTGTCGAATATACGAATACTTAAATAGTGCCCAACTAGTATATGGCATTTCAGTCACTTGGACCTATACCAATTTCTTGTCTTCTTCATTTTCTCCTCTGAAGGCAATGGTATATTTCGAGAGGATCTAGTCCATATTTGAAACTTGTCGAATATACGAATACTTAAATAGAAGCATATAGTATTTCAGTCAGTTGGAAAATTTTTTATATAGTTCCCCCAATACAACAACAACTCGTCTCTGGTCTTCTGAAGTTAAAGCCATATTAATTTCCTATTCAACTAATGTAATCCCTTCTCGTTATTTTTGAAGTAAAAAATGCGCGTCCATTCCGTGATTACATCCCATTGCAAGTAGATTACCGTCAATGTTGGACAGTACATTCTATTTATCGGGCCATTCCAGATAAAGTCTTCGCATTGACGGATTTTAAAGTGTGGACTTATTTTTTTTAATAAACTGATAGACATTTCCCTTGAATATTTTGCTCAATATCCGAAAGCGTCTCACTAAGATCATAAATAATAATTTACAGTGAAGTTTAGTTTTTAAATTATGGATAGCTCCCTAAAATAAAATTAGGGATAAAGGTATAGTCATAAAATCACGATAGTCCCAATCTATAGCTTCCTGAAATGGTCAGTATGAAATCTATGTCTTGATCCGGTTCCTAAAATGTCCTACTGCAATCGCTGTTATACACTGCACCTAAACAAAAATGAAATTTCTAATGCCCAACTCTTAAGCCTAAAAGTCAAGTTTAAATGCTGTCACCACTCTCAGTTATTCACACCTACAACAGCCATGACTATTTACGAAGCTTACGCCACCCAAAGAATCAATACAATAAAATTAATTTCATTGAAATGCGCCGACAAGACACAAACTGGATATGATTAAGCCATTTGTATGCATATGTAAAAACAGAGTTGCCACTTAGTAATTTTTCTAAAAAACAAGTGTTAATATTTTATAACAACAAAGATTTCAACTTAATGGAACACTTCAGTTGTAGTAAATTTGGAAAATCTTCTGGGTGTCACCGGAGAATATAAATAAACCGTTATATAGCTTTATCCCACAACACTTGGCAACCCTGTTATCTGGTTATTCACCAGTAACAAGAAATGAAGAGCTGAATTGCTGCTTTATCGGCATCAATGTCTTGCATATACTTGACACACAGGCATCGAAACAACCACACGCAAGCACCTCGAAATATTCTTGTAGACAAGTGTCAGGAGCATGGCTATAAAAGTGCCAACAAACACACACTTAATAGCCACCCTGAATAACTGCACTCAGAAGAAGAAGAAGTCAGAAAGAAAGAAATTTACTCGTGTGACCGTTGCGCTGCCCACACCATCCGCTGCCATGCAAATCCAAAGAACGCAGTAAGCGAATGAGCGACAGCGACGATGGCGGTCGCGGTGACAGCGGTGGTGTCGATGGTGGCGGTGGTGGTGGTGGCGTCGGTCTTGCTGCACGTACATAAGTATAACCGTTCAATGGCTGATGGTTTGATGGAATGAATGATAAATGAAGAGACGTTGTTAAAATAACACCTTTTCGTTGTTTGTTTCTTTGTTGTTGGCCACGACATGCGCTTAAGTTGGTTTAATGCACGCGGTGAATGGCAGTTGAGGTGAGCAAGCAAACAAGCTCAGCTCACTCCAAATAACATGGCCCTAATTAACCGTTGTTGCGCTTGCGCATGCGCATGTTTACAAATTGTAACACATTTGTAGATAAGAAAGTGAATTGTGAATGGATTGATTAACGATGTGAATGCTATGTGTGTGTGTGTGAGCATAATAAGTGATAAAATGATACAATTTGATGGCAATCACATTGTGAAAGGTTGTATATACGCGTTAATATAATTTATTGAAATATTTACTATGTTTCACAAAATCTTTTGGAAAAGTTGTACAAAAGTTTTTCTCTCAACATATTGGGAGATCTTTAATTTCTTAATAAGCGTTTTGTTTTATTTCATTCAATCTTTCAATGAAAGTAGTGAGTCTTTTTTGCCCTTAAACCGTCTAATGATCTCTATTCTTAGTCTATTCTTCGGATGAACTAACTTTCCAACCGGCCAATGTGGTGGACGCATTTTAAGAATAAATTCATAACGGTCCGCCGTTTAAAGTAACGTCAAATTCATGATCAGCGACCCCGAAAACCCCTAAGTAACGAGTTTCAAGCGATTCCGATGAAGTTTTCAAAAGGCCTCCGTCATATTGGATTCAACATTTTGAATTTGGAAAAACCGACACCGGAATCGTATTCCGTGATCTCGAAAACCGCCGAGTAGCGGGGTTTCAAGCGAATCCGACTGATTTTTAAAAACGCGATCACCATATTTTTTGGGGGTTATGTCAAAACCCTGCTCTGATAGTGTTAAATGGACCTCGGATTCGCATTCGGCGACATAAGGTACACATAATAAGACCCCCAAGTCAAAACCAAATTTATTTTCCAGTGGCTGTCTTTATGATCCAGTTCCTTATTAGTGCTTGCTTAAACAGCTTATTCGGTAATCTTCTCCTAACCTTGTAATAGTTATAAAGATTAGTCGAAATATCCCCTAGAGGTTAATAATATTTTTTTTTATGAAATTATTTCAAAGTTTACCAATATTGTTACTAGGCGCTTTGTTGAAACCCGAATCCACAAGAAAAGAATCCGCTTGAGCCTTTAAATCATTTACACATTCCACAATGTACGCCACTTCCCACATCTAATGGCATTTTGTGACTCATCTCCTTTGAGCTCGCAACTGCCACTGCGGTCTTTCAAATATTAAAAGGCTACTTAAATTGAGAGGAACACAGTGAAGTTGACGTCTGTGTGGGGACCTACCGTTAAGTAGCCAAAAGCGGGCCCAGTACAATCAAATCAACCAACCGAAAGCAACACAGCGCTTTATTAGTGGCTTCAGGAAGCAATTTTTGGCTGTGTGCTTTTGTTGTTGCTTTCTTCGTTTGTTGTTGCTTTTCAACATTTAAGAATTTTGGCTGTTCTCACAATTTATGTGCATACAAGTATGTGGTCATATAATAATTTGTATTGCTAATCGCTTTGTTGTTGTTTTTTGTTGCTGTTGTTGCTACTATTAATGTTATCTTGTTTCGCTTTGCTGTAGCTCACACACGGCATTGCCGCCGTCCACAAACACGCACGACAGTTCCAGTCAAGCGCATTTATTTGATCCCTCATCAACGGCCACAACAGGATTAAAATTAGTTTTTGATTATGCTTTCGAGCTTCTGGACAACGCAATCTGTGGTCCACAGCTCTTCATTTTGGCTGCGCTGGAGTTGCTCATGCGCAGACGCACACGAACACACTCGGTCCACATAGAAGATTCACTTGAGTCACTTGCTCGCTTTGTTTGTTGTTGTTACAATTGTTGTTGTTACAATTGTTGTTGTTGTTTCTGTGTCTGTTGTTGCAATTGTTTTTGTTGTTGTGCTGCCTCTGATACACTTTACGCGAGTCCTCACTTCATGTATAACCGTAATTTCTTTCATGATTTAACTACAGAAGATGCTTACTCTTCTTCTTGGGTCTGCTTCCATATGTTTGTATGTACGTTTCTGCACATTTATGAATTTCTGCATGCCTTTATGAATATTGGCTTTTGGCATATTGTAGTTAACTAAAAAGACTCCACTTGCGGTTTGCTCTTGCCTCATCGATGAATGCCGAAAGCGCTGGTGCGGCTTGAAAGCGACCGCTTCGGATTTTGGGCTGCAGCGGCGGCGGCGTGTTTATGAATAATACGCGTAAAGTTGTCGGTCCGTTTGAATCCTTTTTTTCGTGAATGTAATTAACGCTTTTAGCAAATTTTTATTGTTGTACCTTTTTATCGCTTCTTGTTGTGAGGTGCCGCTCATGTCGCCTTTGCTTTCCTCCTCTAATTTGCATTGATGAAGGCCGTTCATTAAGCGATCGGAGTGACTGCAAACGATCGGTTAAGTACGAAAAGAAAACGCTTGTCACAACTTTTGCTTACATTTATGATCGCTTTTGGGAGGTATGCATAAATCACACACACATAAATAACAAACACACATAGCCACATAACTATATGTATATATGTAAATATATGTATAAATATATGAAGGTATAACTTCTGCTGTGCTTTCACAATTTCGATATTTCACATGCACTTAAATGTTTAAATTCGCAAGCAAAGTTTTTAATAACCTTGCAATTCCTTCATTCAACGGTAAATAATTTGAATTTAATGAAATTATACAGTTTACAAATGAATGTCAAATCGCTTCGCCGACTAGCTTCAAGCCTAGAATGTATATTTTTTATATTTCTGCAGTTCTGTGTATTTTATTAACGCCATTGGAAAATTAAAAGGTTCTAACTTTGAATTATATACTTGAATATTTATATATGTATATAAACAAACGTTTATATAAAATTTTACTTTACTATTACATTGCTTTGATCGCTAACAAATTTCGAGAATTTTTATACTCTCGCAACAAAGTTGCTAGAGAGTATTATAGTTTTGTTCACATAACGGTTGTTTGTAACACTCAAAACTAAACGAGTTAGATATAGGGTTATATATACCAAAGTGATCAGGGTGAAGAGTGGAGTTCAAATCCGAATGTCTGTCTGTCCGTCTGTCCGTCCGTCCGTCTGTGCAAGCTGTAACTTGAGTAAAAATTAAGATATCTTGATGAAACTTGGCACACTTATTTCTTGGCACCATAGGAAGGTTGCTTTCGAAAATGAGCAAAATCGGACCACTGCCACGCCCACAAAATGGCGAAAACCGAAAACACATAAAGTGCCATAACTAAGCCATAAATAAAGCTATGGAAATAAAATTTGGTATGAAGGATCGCACTATGAAGGGGCATATTTGGATGTAATTTTTTTGGGGAAGTGGGCGTGGCCCCGCCCCCAAATAGGTTTTTTGTACATATCTCGCAAACCAATAGAGCTATATAAACCAAACTTTCTGCAGTCGTTTTTTTAGCCACTTCTTAATACAGTCCAAAAATGAAAGAAATCGGATAATAACCACGCCCACCTCCCATACAAAGGTTAGGTTGAAAATTACTAAAAGTGGGTTAACTTACTAACGAAAAACGTCAGAAACACTAAATTTCACATAAGAAATGGCAGATAGAAGTATATGCATTCAAGGCCAAGAAATAATGGAGGTGTTGGACTAAATATGGCGAACTTAATCAAACGAAAGCTGTTTTATAGTCCTGATTGCAACAAAATTGTCCTATTTAGTGAAGAAACGTCGTCATGAAAAATTGGTTAAAATAAACAAAAAGAAATGCATACTGTCCATCCACCGTATGCCCCAGAATTGGTCAAGTTCGACTTTTTTTGGTTAACAAACTTGAAAAAGTCCCTCGCCTAGTAGAAACTAGTTAAACTATTTGGAGATTTGTCGGGTCAAATATAACGAGCATATCTCCACTCAGGTTTACCAATGGATCAATTCAAAAATCAGACAAAAGTCGTAGTCCAATGCCTCTGCATCTCCGTTTAACTTTATACCATTTGTATATCTGAAAAAAATTAAGCGATCATATTTCACTTAGCATTCTGCGTTTTGAGACTAAAAATTAATGATATCGGTCCCTACTATTCTCAGCTTTTATTTGATAAATGTGGATCAAAAATGGTTGAAAATTAGATGACGCACGAAATTATTTTTAAAACATAATGACAAACCGTTATCTTTATAATAAAGAAATTCATGGCCATAACTTTAAATTATATACGTTTAAATTTTTCAGGAAAAGCACATGTCTAAAAAGACACCCTTTATTTATAATTCATTTTTTGGATAAATATTCTCAATGTCTTAATTTCAGTTTTCCTCAATTTTTACACACTAATTGAATACATCAATCCACTATCTATCACTTAAAAGACTTTGAATTGAACATGCAACAAAACTCAACTCTTCCACATATTGTAACCCTCTGGCGATATAAATTCCATTTAAGCAATTTTGCTACTTATTTTCCCACCTTAAAAGCCCTTATCTATTCAAGTCACTTCAAATCGAGGTAAGCTCCTTCACGGCACACTAATTCGAGAAATAATAAAAACGATTTCGTAAAACCCAAAATCTCAACACACAACAACAATTGTAAAGCAAAGGCGACGTTGACCGGTGGCACTTTTAATTGAGTGTGTCTTCCAACGTCTTTGAATGACAGCACTCAACATTTCACTTAATTAACATAATTGATTTCCACCATTCTTGTGCAGCAGCAGCTTAACTGTACGGCTTATACATATATATATGTAATACATACATACATATGAGTAAATGCTTGTGAGCCGAAGTGGCGGCACCTTAGCGTATCGTTCCATCAAACTGACGATTAACGCTTATCTAATAGGAAGCTAAAATTATAAAGAGTCTCTCACTCGGCTTACTACCAACACACAGCACACACACACACACATTAACAAAAACAGTTGCAGCTTCCTGATTTAAGCTGCTGTTTTAATGGCTTTTGATTGAGTTTTCCAGGGCAGCAACGGCAAGTAGCTAAGCTGTGAGAGTAGCTGTCGCTCGCGGCGATTCAGTTGGGATAATACTAAGTATCCAGTATTCGTGCTGTAGCAAAAAGAGTTGCGTTGAGGAATGAAATAAGCGCAGATAAGCATCTTTTAATTAATTGTGGTTAATTGGTTGGTTTTCTGGAAAGCCATCTAATCAGCTGGCCATATGAAATAACCCGAAATACTTGAGGTGAACAAATTACTTTGTAGTCAAGAAAATTAAACGGAGATTGGGCTATTTAGGTGACGAGGACAAACTTACACATATGACCTGCATACCTTACATCTGTGTAAAAAAGAAAGAAGCTTAGACAATTTATGTTTGGCGTCTTCGAAAGTTTAAGAATTTATAAGATTATATTTAGATATAAATTTGGAGGAAAATAATTAGACACAAATTTCAAATTGTAAAGAAAATATCGACGTCATGTGAACCAATAAAAATCGTGTGATTTAGTCTAGTGGTCCGAACCTTATTTGGACTCTCTGATTCAAATTGTATCGTCAAAGTGCTCTCTTTTAGCCTCGGAACCAGAGTCAGATTCCAACGGTTCCGCACAAATCGGGGCTTATTATATAAAAAAAAATTATTCGGAATGATTAGACAAGATTGTTGTGAATTCTTTGGAATTATCTTCTGTATTGTTGAAACATTGGAAAATATTAGAGTCATGTCATAAGCTCCCTTCCCTTAAATTTCTCTAAATATACCGTTATTTTTAGAATTAAATCATTATATTCTTTTACCTTGAAATATATTTCAAAAATATAGACAAATCTTCAGAGTTCTATACATGTATGTTTTCTGTAAAATCCTATTTTAACCCTTAAATAGTCGTATGGGATATATTGACCCTTTTTTCGAAGTAGTTTGTAATAATTTCGAGCGAAAAATCAGAGGTTGATAAATCTGAGATTTGATATTGAAAAATATTTGAAAATAATTTTTTTTGAATGCTTTTGAAGGCTTATTAGACCAGCATCTTAAAAATAAAGAATTGTTGGAGGAGTTTTTCTAAAGAAATAACTGTTAATTTCGAGAGAAAAATCAGTGATTCATAAATCTGAGATTTGATATTGAAAAATATTTGAAAAATAAATTTTTTTGAAAGCTTTTGAAGATTTATTAGACCAGCATCTTAAAAATAAACAAATCTATTCAATTAAACTATAAATTTTGAAGACTAAACTCCAATATTTGAAAACTTTGCAAATCTTTAAAATCTTCTCTTTAATCTTCAAAAAGTTACATATCTACTTTAGGGTGGCCCTTAGTTGTATGGAGGATAAAAAAAGTTTCTGGATTCTCGATCGCACCCCCTAGAAATATGCGACTAGCCCAAAAACTAGTATATACAAAGTTTTGGGTCAATCAAAAAACGTTTAGAGGTTGCGCAAGGAGCTTGAAATCCTGAAAAAAATAAGAATTTTTGCCATTTTTATGTCTCAGACTTCCACATTTCAAAGTCACACTATCCCTTACTGGTTTTCCATACCGTAATAAGATAATAAGAATAACATTATAACCGTTATAACGGTATATCACGAGCATGCGACGCTTGAGAATGCACCACATTAAATTTACTTTCATATTTGTATTTCTGTAACTCTATCATCAATCGACCGATTTTTAAGATTGTGGTAATTTTGGAAAGGTAATAAAATGCAGATCTTATTACGGTATGGAAACCAGATAGTGTGGCTTTGAAATATGGAGACATAAAAATGGCAAAAATTCTTAATTTTTCAGGATTTCAAGCTCCTTGCGCAACCTCTAATCCTTTTTTGATTGACCCAAAACTTTGTATATACTAGTTTTTGGGCTATTCGCATATTTCTAGGGGGTGCGATCGAGAATCGGAATACTTTGGAAAATAAGGGCCACCCTAATCTACTTATAAATCTATTAGCATAACTGCTATTTACATAACTTTATTTGAATGCAAATAATATTATTTTTTTTTTTTCAAAATTCTTTAACGCCTCTCACTTTAATTCCCAGCACAATTCTATAAGTTTACGCAAATAATTATGCAAATGGCGAATGTATGCGCACATTTGTAAGTTGTAAATTATAATAAACTACACACATTATTGGCTAATCCGACTGGTTTTCAATCCGACTTAAATGGGAACTCAACACGACACTTGACGTTTTCGTTCTGATTTTAATTAATTTATGCACCGTTTGAGCATAACTCAGCGTATTTAATTAATTACAAACAAATTGGCGCTGGACATGAACTCTAGTACGAGTCCGGTATTTAGCGACGTGCTGTGCACAAATCGGACCTTCGTGTCCATTGACAACCCTGTACCACACAAGTATTACAATTGGTAAAGGTGGCAAGGCGGAATAAAAAAAAATATGAATTATTAATTAAAGCAAATGTGTAAAAGAATGTCATAGGTACATGTGTTTGAGAACCATTATTATATATTAAATATATTTATGTGGTTATGAATTTGTAATGTCGATTGTAATCTGCATAAAACTCTCATAAATATCTATTAATTAACTTTTACAAATGTAGAACTAATTAATTTGTTGTATTTAGTGTGGGAGAAAAACTAATAAATTTAGAGTACTGTTCCTTCAATTTTGCGGTTTTGAGCAGCTGAGATTCTAATCGCTATCAATAGTAAACGGCGCCAAATTTTTTCACTCGTTTGACATTTCTGTTCAGTAAGAATATGAACGATCCAACAACCAGTCGAAATTATTAAAATTTACTACCGAAATTCAGAGTCAGTGGCCTCAACTTTATGAGCGATACGCCCAATTTATGATCGTTCTCATTTCTGCCTGACTCATTTCTGACCGAATGGCTTCGTCAATAAGCAAAATATGTATTTTTGGTCAGGCAGCAACCCACACGTCGCCTAAGCATCCCGAAAAAATTACCGTTTGGTGCGGTTTATGAGCCGGAGGCGTCATTGGGCCGTACTTCTTCCGTGATGATCAAGACTGGCACGTTACTGTGAATGGGAATCGCTACCGCTCAATGATAACCGAATATTTTTAGCCCGAATTGGATGATATGGACTTGGACAATATGTGGTTCCAACAGGTGACAAGCCACATAGCGGATTCACAAACGATTTATTGACAACCAAGTTTTATGAACGTGTTATCTCACAAAATAGCCCAGTCAATTGGCCGCCTCGGTCGTGCGATTTGACGTCGTTCGACTATTTTCTGTGGGGCTACGTCAAATCTATGGACTATGCCAACAAGCCAGCGACAATTTATAAACTTCGTACGATTTCAAAAATTGTAACTTCTGCGTGGTGGCCATGCAAAATAAATCGAGTTCCATTCAAAATGGCATCGAATGTACTTTCACTTTA
Organism: Zeugodacus tau; assembly: GCA_031772095.1. Taxonomy (NCBI): domain Eukaryota; kingdom Metazoa; phylum Arthropoda; class Insecta; order Diptera; family Tephritidae; genus Zeugodacus; species Zeugodacus tau. Next base: position 83,569,351 of record CM062649.1, read on the forward strand.
TTAAAAAAAAAACGTTTGTAGGACTCTTATTAAAAAACCCTGTCTCTGTAGACAAACTTAAAGTTTTTAATTTTATTTATTTTTTTTTAATTAAAATCAGTAAGAAAGTTCTCATAGTATATCCGAGGTATGTTAAAAAATAACGGTAATTTCAGTGTTTTTGAAACATATTTATTCAGGTCATCTGTAAAATAGTCCATATTCAATATTATGCACTTATGACAGAGTTTCTTCAGTTCTTCTTCGTCGAAACGCTTCTCAAACTCGATTTTTGGTATAGATTTTGGCGCTTTCTCGTATGCTTGTACAACGACGGCCCTTTAAGGTTAGCTTTATTTTAGAAAACAGTAAAAAGTCACTAGGAGCTATGTCTGGCGAATATTGGGAATCATTACAGTGTTGTTTTTGGCCAAGTATTCACGAACAAGCAACGAAGTGTGAGCTTTTAACCAATGAAAATCGCAAAGCTCATAAAATCACGTTTAACCGTAGGGGGTGCCACAGACAAAGTAAGCAATGAAAACCGATGAAAATTGTATCGTACTTCATACCCTTGAATCAATTTAATAATAAACAAGTAAGGAAGGGCTAAGTTCGGGTGTAACCGAACATTTTATACTCTCGCTATTTATTTATTTAACTTTATTTATATTATATAATACACAATTTGACCCACATATTCGTCATATATATTGTACAAAGTCCATTGAAAGTTGGAAACCATAATATTAGGTCAGAAGCGCCGAGATCCTCATGTTCGATATATGGGGCCTTGAAAACCTATGGTCCGATTTCGGCGATTTTTAAAATTGGGCTGCCACACTATAAATACAGTATTTGTGCAAAGTTTTGCACCGATATCTTCACTAGTGCTTACTATATATATTGTAAAGTAAACGATTCAGATTGTCTTCTAAGTTCTGGTATATAGGAAGTAGGCGTGGTTGTGGCCTATTTTCACAACATATTATTGGGAGGTAAGGAAACTATTACAAACCAAGTTTCATTGAAATCAAGTCAAGTAGTTCCTGGATATGGTTTTTGACCCATAAGTGGGCGACGCCACGCCCATTTTCCATTTTGTAAAAAAATCCGAGTGCAGCTTTCATCTGCCATTTCTTATGTGAAATTTAGTGCTTCTGACGTTTTTCGTTAGTGAGTTAACCCACTTTTAGTAATTTTCAACCTAACTTTTGTATGGGAGGTGGGCGTGGTTATGATCCGATTTCTTTCATTTTTGGACTGTATTAGGAAGTGGCTAAAAAAAACGACTGCAGAAAGTTTGGTTTATATAGCTTTATTGGGTTGCGAGATATGTACAAAAAACTTAGTAGGGGGCGGGGCCACGCCCACTTCCCCAAAAAAATTACATCCAAATGTGCCCCTTCATGGTGCGATCATTCATACCAAATTTTATTTCCATAGCTTTATTTATGGCTTAGTTATGGCACTTTATGTGTTTTCGGTTTTCGCCATTTTGTGGGCGTGGCAGTGGTCCGATTTTGCTCATTTTCGAAAGCAACCTTCCTATGGTGCCAAGAAATAAGTGTGCCAAGTTTCATCAAGATATCTTAATTTTTACTCAAGTTACAGCTTGCACAGACGGACGGACGGACGGACAGACAGACATTCGGATTTGAACTCTACTCTTCACCCTGATCACTTTGGTATATATAACCCTATATCTAACTCGTTTAGTTTTGGGTGTTACAAACAACCGTTATGTGAACAAAACTATAATACTCTCTTTAGCAACATTTGTTGCGAGAGTATAAAAATTTGAGTAATTATGTTATTTCATGCTATATAAACGAATTACAAGTACTAATTAAATGAAGCATAAATTAAATGTAACTATATTAGTGCTTATTCGTGAATTTAGTAGTTTGAGTGTCACGAAAAATATTAGACTGACACATTTACATAAATGTATGTCTAAATATGTTTTTCCAAAACATAATAACAATATAACAGTTAATTTTCCAACGCATGCGGCGACACTTATTGTACAGCCACGGAAAGCAGGCAAGCAGAAAGCGAAATTAAGGACGCGTCACTCGAAATGACAGCCAAAAAGTGTTCCTCTCCTCTGCTTTACATATTTGGTTTTTTAGTTCCCACTAGCAAGTATTTTCAGCCAGCTGGCTGGCTAATCGACCAAACACGCCAAACATAATAAACAATGAGCAATCATATTTAGGCGGAAAAACACGAAAGGCCAACTAAAATAGGCACAATATTAACAAATAATGTCATCAGCATAACTAATCATTATGACAGGGACACACGGTGACATTAACTTGTACTTAACCAGCGCACAAACACACACACGCCTACTGCTAAGCGCAAAAAGCACAGGGTGCTAGAGGAGGTGTTGTCACTGAGCTGTGGTGGCAGCTTTGAGCTAAGCAGCACGCGCTGCAACGAAAACAAAAACAACACGCTCAACACGAATGGTTGACTTGCGAAGCGCGCCGCTAGTCGCATTATTAAAATGAGGCGTAACAATATACGCAACGCAACGCGTCTCATTGTTTGGCTATGCAGAAGCTCAAGCAGCAGAACCTATGAAAAACACTTACACACAATGGCTAGAATAAAGCTAATAGCTGCTTGAATGGCAGATGAATGGCTGGCAGTGGCGGCACTATTGTTACTATTGTTGTTGCTGTTGTTGTTGTAGGAAGCAATAGCAATGGCGTGCGCACAGTTGTCACGGAATGTTGACGATGTCATTTGTTTGAATAAGGACAATGTAGGCTTTGTACTACACCCTGCAGGTGGGAAGAAGAAGAAGCAGCAGGAGCGGGAGGCGCTGTAGAAAGGCGCGGCCGCACATAGCTAAACAAAAACACACATTAAAGTAGGCATACAGCACGAAAGCCGTATGACATTGCTGAGCTTGAGAGCCTTGCGGTGCCCAGAGCCGTGTCCGGGGGTGGCCATTGAAGGTATCCAACTTTTTAGTGGAATTGAAAATGAGCGCGCATTATGCGAACAGCAGCGTCACTAATTGAGACACGAATGTTTTGGAATGATGATGGATTACATCGTTAAGGATTACTTGAATTATGCTGTTTGTTTTCGTTGTTGGTAATATGGACTTGCCACCAATGAAAGGAGACACTGAATATATATATTTTTATTTTATATTCTTGTTCTTTTATTTAATTTTACTAATTCACGACACAAAAGAATATAGATTAGATTTTACTGGACAGTAGAATTTAATGTGTTTTTGCTTCGTAAAAACATAAAAATGGTGCTTACGAATGTGTCTCACATTATGGCCATAATGTTGTGAGTTGCGTCTATTTAACGAATTGTGAAGTATGTGCACGTATTTTCTGGAGCATATTTTCGGTTTCTATAACAGCTAAATAAGTATGCATAATTTCATATGTCTCAACTGATTTACATATTTTCAGTTACTTCAAGCTGTTTGACAAGCTTACAAGCTTTATTGTAGACTACTACTTGTACGCCGACTACCACGGCCATTTTAGTGTGTACTTTTTTAAATGGTATGCCATTAAATGTAATTTTTACAATGAAATCGTTGTGGCAATGGTGTCTGCATAATGTTTTTAGCTGCTCTCATACAATTGTTCTTTAATGTCATTATTTTTGTGTGAATTTTTTACTAAATTTCGTATATATTTTAAATATTTTATTAAGGGGCACACCTAGTGTAAGGGCCTAAAAAAAGGTGATTTTTGGGAATTTTTATTAAAAAAAAAAACTTTATATATATACTTTATCAATTATTTCAAAATTTTAAGAATATATTTATACATGTTTCAAGAATATACAGTAAAATTTTTGAAGAAAAAAATAAAATTTTTCTTAAGTTATAGTCGATCTCCAACGGCGCGAAAAAAAGATCCTTCACTGCTGCAGTGATTCCGGCTTTCTCCGTGGATGAAATCTAAAAAAAAAATTCTCCTTAAACTAGATAATATTGTCTGTACAATGACCTACGATAAGAAAAAAATCAAAAATTGACAATATGGCGGCGTTTAAAAAAAAATTGTCGAATTTTACCCAAAATTTTGGTAGTTTTTGGCCTGCCAAAGTTCGATTTTTTGATCAGATCAAAAATCGATAGGTCATTGTACGGAGAACTATATGTAGAACATGTAAAAAAAATCGATAGTGATCGGATCATTTGTTTTTGAGTAATCACTGCACCAAATTCGGAAATGCTGTTTCGAGAAAAACGCGTTTAAAGATAAAATGATCGTTTTCACTGTTTCCGAGCGGCTGCTCTGTAAATTGCTATAACGCAAAAACTATTTGAGATATCGATTTGAAATTTTAATATGTTATTTTTAAAGGTGTAATCTACTGAAATATGAAAAAAATTGATTTTTTTGAAAATTCACACTAGGTGTGCCCCTTAATAATATTTTTTTGTGATTTCTTATAATAAATTCTTAAAAATTGATTTCTTGCAGCTGATATTTTTGGATCCCTTATTGTGATTCGAATTTTCAAGAAATTGTATCCTAAATTATTTTTGAAACCATTTTTGTGAAGAGTTAATTAATTTCTTGTTGTTTTTTCTTCTAATATGAAATTGGGGACTACTTTAAAAAGAAATTCTTCGGACCTCTAAGTTCGTTTAACAAGTAGTACACCAATATGTGACAATATAAAGTATATTAAAATAAACACTTCAAATTGACTAGTTCTACACTAGTATCAAGATAGTGCGAACTCAGAATAATTGAAGTCAGAACAATTGCAAAGGACATACAAAAACTAATAACATTACACTAGTGCAGTCCCTAATGAATGCTAAGTGAGTAATTTAGTTGCTAACTAAACGATCAATATTAACTAGCCGGCGATAAAATCGCATTATAATTGGCAAATTGGTTTTAGTTTAATTTTTAAACGATGCAATAAGTTGCTAATTGGCATTTTCCAATATATTGCTAAATGCATACGAGCATACATATGTGCATTGTACATATGTACATACAATATGTATAACCCAATCAGCAATTATAAACATACATACATATGTAGCAAGCGGATACTATAAAAATTGAACAACCGCAATTAAAAGCATTGCAAAAAATATATAATGAAAAACTATTTTTACTTTTATATTATAAAATTTTTTCTCAATATTCCACACAATTAAATGAGGAAACCGCACAATACAAAAAGTCAAACAATTCCATTTCAATTTCTCACTTTTTATTGTGTTTATCGTCAGTGGCTTTAGGGGAGGACATTTTTCACTACCAACATTCCTGATGTCTTCCTAATATCAATTCGCTGCTGAAGTGAGTTGAAATAGTTGAAATGCAATGACAACAACAACAGTAAATAAAAAAGCAAAAAAGTACACATCAAAAATTGTCGGCAGCTGCCCTCGTACCGCGTGTCGCCATTTCGTCGTTCACAGACAGACAAAAAAGTCGTCCTTTCGCGTTGGTTTTAACACCTAAGTAGTGCAAAACCGAAAAACAAATACGAAAGGGCGTCAATTTGTTTAACAAACATATATGCATGCATTCGTTTCCTATGCATGTGTGTTGTTGTAAGTGTTGTTCTTTTTCTGCTTTTTCTTGTAGCATATAAACAGTAATTGAGCAAATAGCCGCATTTATGTAAGTCAAAATGGTGAGCAACGCCCCTTTTCCCACTGTTTTGACTGCATGAAATATCGACCGCCGAGGAAAGCGAGCAGCTGCCTGCCGTTGCAATAAGCACATACACATAATAAATACATTGGTTTATACATGTGTGTGTGATAGCTGAGTGCTCACAAAGAGCATAATTATGATGTGAGTAAATGGCTTTGCTCCAATTTGTTTGAAAAAAAAGGACATCGTTTGAAGAATACCGACTGACCAAAAGAAGAGGAAATTCTATAAAATTATTTTGACAGAAAAAAATATTAATTGACAACAAGAAATATGTTTTATTTTATTTTATTTTATTTTATTTTATTTTATTTTATTTTATTTTATTTTATTTTATTTTATTTTATTTTATTTTATTTTATTTTATTTTATTTTATTTTATTTTATTTTATTTTATTTTATTTTATTTTATTTTATTTTATTTTATTTTATTTTATTTTATTTTATTTTATTTTATTTTATTTTATTTTATTTTATTTTATTTTATTTTATTTTATTTTACTTTATTTTATCTTATTTTATTTTATTGTATTTTATTTTTATTTATGTTTTTATTTTATTTTATTTTATTTTATTTTATTTTATTTTATTTTATTTTATTTTATTTTATTTTGTTTTTATTTTATTTTATTTTATTTTATTTTATTTTATTTTATATTGTTTTTTTATTTATTTTTTTTTAATTCAAATTGAAAAACGAAACGAAAAATTTTGAGAAGATCAAAATGAAAGATCTAATATAACATACTTCCTCTCCTAGCTCTTTATTTGTTTAAAGACTCTTGAAATGAAGAAATAGTTATTAAAAATCTTTATTCATAGCATTTATTGATATTGCGAGTATTTTCTTAATATTCCTTTGATCTGCACCTTTCAATATTTATAATCGTTTATAAATGTTTCTTCAACTTAAATTTTCACCTTGCCACCGCTCTTCGCAAACACTTAAAAAACCACTTTCTTTCAATAGAATACACAATGCCTACTAATAGATTTACGATACTTCTTTACTTGTAAAAACAAGCGTAGTATTTCATAAAAAAAACTGGATAAATCGCCAGAAATCAAGTCGATTGAGTCGATTTCCGCCGCCAAACATCAATCAGCAGTGAAAATCACCGGCAAACACGCCATAAACAAATAAAATTACACAACAAAAGTAGCGCAGCGAATTCGAAATCGAAAGATCGAATCGTAAACACTAAAAACAACAAGATGGCTATAAAAATCGCATTACAAAATAGGAGAGCTACTATAAACTAATGTCCATACACATGTATGACGGCATGACCTTTACCACCCTCAAAATGAAAAAAAAACCTGCGACTAGATAAAGGTGTGAACACGCCTTATGAGCAGCGTGCGGCGTAACTTGGAACCATGCAATAATTATAATCACACTTAGAAGCAATAAAATTCATTCATCGACAATATGAAATTCTTGATTTTATTACCGAAAGCTGAGTTGTTGCTGCTGTTTTTGTTGTTGTTGCTGTTGTTCTCATTGGCATTGCTTAATCAAATTTTAGTAGCTGCTTTTAATTGATTTTCATAGAAATGTTTAGCTTTAGCCGGATAAATGATGCTACTAAATCTCTTTAGAAACATTTGAATGCTTTCATCTGTGAATTCTCGTTTTGTTTTTGTAAATCACTTGCTATGACGCATGAAAGTCTACGTAAGGAGCGAGATAGTATATACATATATGTACATGGAATCAATGGTGTGTATATCGAACGCATATATTTACTTATTCATTAATGATTAGACAAAGTGCGAATGATCTTTTTGATCTTTCACGCAATCAAATCGTAAAATGATAATTAAGATCGCGTGAAGACGCTTAAGAGCGGATATGATCGTTATGATCAATGAGCTTTCTCGATCAGCAATAAAGCAATAAAAATTTTGTTGTTTGATTATAGATGTGGATTATGAATAACATTCTTTGAAACGGTCGTATAAGCACTTATGAACTTAAAGTAAGGTATATTTTGAAAAACAAAAAGGAATCTTAAATCCTCCGTTTATTTTTTTGTATTTTCATTGTTGTAACAGCATAGAACATTGTTCAAAGAGTTTTGGACAGACGATGGTCTTATACAAATCCGCGACAGTTCCCGGTACACAGACCCAATAATCTTAGAAACGGTTCTGTCTGGATGAAATTGTTTCCAGAAATTTCATAAGTCCATATAATAAATTATGCTTTCTAATTTTTGAGAAAAAACGTACACCCTCCATTCTTTGGTAGATTTCGAGGTCTTCTTTATATTTCATCGCTCTACTTTATTCACGAACTAATCCGAACATTTGAACTTCCGGCAAATTAAAGATTCAGACGGCTTAAATAATGTAATAGAATCTTTGAAGAAAGTTCATATTATGCTAAGAGGTAAATTCACACCATCCCTATTTAAGAAATAACTGACAGAGCTAATATCTGTTGAAGATAAGTTAAGGAAGACAATGTTCTGATGAATCAAGAGTGTGAACAGTATGGAATCGTTCAAATACCGATATTAACTCGCACTAATCTCTTTCGCTACAATAATTTTTGAAATTAAAATGGTAACCAAGAAGCTTAAAAAAGAACCGGTTTCAAAATATCAATAAAAAAAAACTCTAAGAAAGAAAAAAGATGGCAAAAGAAATATAGCAAAACCGTTTTTAAGCGAACTGAGGGTCTTGGAACATGTTTCGCAGTAAAAAAATTAAAATTTATATGAGGGACTCTCAACTAACGGGAAAAAGAAATCATGTTTTCACGTGAAGATTGTTTCAGAACACTCTGAGCTCCAATTTCTGTTCTTTTGAACAAAGCGCTATTTAAATTGGACCGAAAAGTAACTACAAACCATTCTCGAATCCATCTGGAGACACATAAATCGGTCCAGCCGTTTAGGAGGAGTTCAGTGACTTACACACGTGCAGAAGAATTGTGTATATATAAGATATGAATTTACATGCCTGCAATTGCCATTTAAGCTTAAATAACCAAAATTCTCATAATTATTAATAATTACTCATACCCTTTCTACTCCTTCTTTCAGACCCTGCCACGCTTAATATCTTTTCGACACGTCCAAATCCGAAGAAGAAACGTAAATCCCGCACTGCCTTCACCAATCATCAAATCTTTGAGTTGGAGAAACGTTTCCTCTACCAAAAGTACTTATCACCAGCTGATCGTGATGAGATCGCCGCCTCGCTGGGGCTCTCCAATGCACAAGTAAGTCAACGTATCAATTAACATGTCACTAAGCTCACTTTCACTAATTTTTCTTCGGTATTTGACGTTTACTTTAGGTGATCACTTGGTTCCAGAACCGACGTGCCAAACTGAAGCGTGACATGGAGGAGCTGAAGAAGGACGTTGAAACTGTGAAACAATTGTCAGGACATAAAAGTTTTTTAGAAAATGTTAATGACTTAAGTATTTTAAAGACCCGACCAGTCAGCAGACATCAGCAGCCAACAATATCAGGTGGCATGCCGGCAACGCTTGCAGCAGCATCAACAACATTTAATGGCCACACTCAGCAATCAACACACATTGGCCGCGCACCATCACATGCTGCCAATATCGCCGTTATCCTGCCTGCAGGCGCAGTCACCCACACAGCAGCTGCGGCACAATTACCCGCACAAACACAACAACAATACGAATGCGCAGCCACCGATGTATCCGCTAAAGTTGCCAACAACAACAACAAACGTTGCAGCAACGGCAACATCAGCGGCGAGTACGAAAGTGAAGTCGCAACTGCCAACGTCGCAAACGCTTACCAACCAAGGCTGCAGCAGCTCCACAACAGCCGAGGATAAGAAGGAGCTGAAAATGCTGAAGATGATGACACTCATGTACTACACCAGCCGCGCTCAAGCCGATGCTGCAGCGACGTCGGCGTCCGTGGATGCCATCGCTCTCTGCGGCAGAACGGCTGGCAATGACAACGCCGCTAACGGTGGTGGCGTACACGCTGAGCGCACGCCGTGTAAATTTAATGCCAATTAGGCGGACGCGAGAAAACCTCGGCATTATTTGTATTAGCCCAATTTGTAAATGTTACTTAAGTAGAATGATGTAGACATATGTATGAAGAGTATATGATATGTGAGGTTAGGTCCACATGTAGTATTACCAAATAATGATGTATATTTCTATGTAAGTCAGCTTATGTATGTGTGTGTGTATGTTGACATACATTCTCATGCATGTAGATACAGTTACTATGACAATTGCCAAAATCGCGAAATTGCAACAACAGCAAATGTAGGTCATTAAGCTACGCCCTTGTGCGTATCGTAGATTATGTAAGAAAGTGCTTAATGAGTTGGGAAATAAGACTCTATAAACTCACATGTATGTAAATGTATTCGATTTCAAAATTATGTAGTTAGTTTTGTAAGCGCAATTGTGATTTTTGCTTTTTAATTAAATTAAATTAATATGTTCCAAATATAAGCTATCATAACAATTAGAGATGATTGGTGGTTTCTATGTGTGTAGAAATGTATGTATGCATGCGATGCAAAATATTTACCGAAGTAATTCTGTTCATTATGAACTGGCAAATCAAAATGGGTATAAATCAAAGACCAACACAGAAAAAAGCATTGCCTCATTGAAAACCACTTCTAAATAAAACACCGGTTATAATATGTGTTGCTAAATTATATTGAGATTAGATCATGATCTGCTGAAAGTTTTTTTGATAAACTTATCAGGAGATATGACCTTGAATTGTTTCGGAAAAATAAAAAATAGTAAAATATTCTTGTCTTATTATCACAAACACACTAGAAGGCGCCTCAATCGGTCGGTGGAATCAGAGTTTGATTATTTTCAAAAAACCAATTCAAATTAACTCCCATTGGAAGCTTGGCAAGAATTTAAAAAAATTACCTAATATAATAAGAAGTATTTGTTTAGAGGTAAAGACTTTCCTAAAGGAATAGTTGTCAAACTGTCGAAGGAAACTCATTTGCTTGTAGCTTAAGTTTCAAATACCCTGACATATAATCCTGCTAAAATTTACACCGGAAGTACATTTTTTAAAATTGTGATAATTTTTATTTTTTTCAAAAACCACACATTTACATTGTTAACTTCTGATTTTCTTCATAAGACTGAAGATGATAAAAATTGGAACGAATTCTTGATGGCCGAATCATATAAATAAACTGGCCTATGAATAGGCCATATAGGTCTCAGATGTAATTAAATTACAGTGGAACTTCCATAACTCAAACTGCCTTAACTCGAAATTCTCCATAACTCGAACTCCTTAAATGGCAGAAGAAATAAATTTCCATACAAATTTTCTTCCATTAATCGAACTTTTCGACCAGGTACATACAAAATCGTATGGAGGCGAACATAAAATATAAAATTACACTTATAAAAAATTTAATTTATGCATAGTACGATATCACTTTTATCAAAGCTTTTAAAAAAATTGTTACGGGTTTTGCACAATTTTCGATCCCATACACCTGAAAAGTATACATACATACTCATATTCAAGTCATTCTCTACAATAGATCAATCATAAGTTATTAACCCAAGGACAAATCGTAAGCAGATTAACTATCCATTTCAGATAAAACGTAAAGATTATATTTCATATGGTTGTTGTGTAAGCTATTTCCAAATTATTCATAATCCACATTTTCCAATCCACTCTCCACATGCTTTGAGTCTTAGCAAAATGCATGTGTCTTAGATATTGATATGTGTCTTTGCTATTTCTCACACAAAGTCTGCCACCAATAGAGGACGCTATTTGTATCCAACTGTGTACTATAAAAAACTTCCCCTATAATAGTATGCTTCGGTATACGGAAGTCGCTTCGAGGAGTTCCGCAGAAAGGAAATCAAGAAATAATCATTTAACCGTAAAAAATTTTATTATGTTAAGTAAAATTCTTGAAAGCAGCACTTACCACTTACCACACACGCAATTCATCATAATTTGCATCATTGCTGAACACTTTTTCCAGCGGTGGACGGTGGAACACAATACATGCACTTCCTTTGCCGAATATTCACTCAGCAAATAAACCTTTATATTGCACTTTTATGACATTATTTTACTTATTTTCGATACAAAACCACTTCCACTTCAGTTATTTCAACAATTTATTTCACTTGCCTCAGTATTTTAGTTAGAAATTAACAATTTCACTTGAGTCGCTGCAGAGCAGCTTACTTTTCACACTCGCGAACGGAAACTGTCAAGCGATTGCCGTTATGGCGGAAAAGTCTGCTGTCCGCTGTCATTCAAAGGGTTGCATGCGTGCGTGTGGATATTATCAAGAATGATAGTGGCAAGATTGAGACACAAGGAATAGTGATGACGTCACAATGACGTGCATAGGGTAACATGAAAAACTGTAAAATTTGTATGTAAATTCAAAGCGAAAATTAAAACATTTTAATAAACTCGTAAATAAACTAATTATATGAGTTTGTACTGAAACAGTTTTTGTAAAAGAGTAGAAAATTTTAAGAAGAGAATATTGAAATTATATTTATATCTGTAATATTGCGAAATATTAAGGGGATATATTCAACTACCGATCGAATTAATTATTGTTCAAGAGCTTATGAGAGAACATTTATAAAAAATATTTAAATTATTAAAAAAAAAAATAAATTATTATTACAAGAAGGAATTTTTATTATGAAAAAAATAGATATTTAAAAATTAAAATCATCAATTTAAGAGCTATATAACATATTTTTATATTTTTAATAAATTTAAAAATAAACTCATCTCATTATTAAAGCAGCATTCATGACAAATAGATTTTAATTATTTAATTTCATAATTTCAAATAAAAATACTGAATATTAAATTTTTTATACAAACTTTTTATAAATTTTTTTCTTTTATAAATTTGCTCACATTTTTCATTTTCCGTTGGCAAACTTCCTCAGAAATCTTTAATGCATATTCGATTGAATTTCATAGAATTTCTTTAAAATGTTTACTTTAACAATGCATTTCACTTTTAAGTTTTATTCCATTAAGCTTAATTAAGTTTAATCGTATTCATATTTGAAAATATTTAAATTAAAATTAATCTACTTAATTTAAATAAATATATAACACCACATGCAACCCCGCATTGGTTAGCGTTCCGGCGCCATGTTGCGTGCGTTTGACAGTTTTCTTCTGTGCGTTCGCGAAAAACATGAAAAAGTATTCGTCTCCCACGCAGTGAATATAAAATGTGAATTTCGGTTTATAAAATGTGTTAAATAATGAAAATTGTTGGAAAATAAAGTGTGTTAGTGTTTTACTAGTGAAAATTTGTTTAAAAAGCTTTCCGGCAGTGTAAAAATAGTGTTTTTGTGTAAGAAAGAGTCAGCGACCGCTGTAAGGCTTGGCATGCAAAGTTCGCGCAGAAAAACTTGCGAGGAGCAGAAGAAGGAGAAGCGAGCTTTTAGGATCAAGTAAGGTGAGGGTTATGTGTTTAATTCTTTATATATCCTAATGAATCTATTAAATATTTGATTGAAAATCAGTACATTTATTCCAAATGCCGTGCCGCAAAGTTTATATTGGAGATCCAATAGGTTGCCAAATAGAATATAGTGTTTTGCAACCAAGTTTCATACCATCCATGAACTTGGTGGTTGTTTTAGCTATTGAAATATTTTCTATTTGCATCACATATTGCCGTGAACAGGTGGCGCTGTGCTGATACTATAGCAAATAATGTGCTATAATTATAACTATATTATTTTATTGCTGAAAAGTTGAGATAATTGTGCTATAAACTGCAGTCAATGCGTATGATAAGCTATAATTATTTAATTTCGGCTTTGTGAGATACTTGTGCTATAAAATATTATCAGGTTCAAAATTCGTGTAAGAATTTTTTAAAAATTTGATTTACTTATTTGATTTAATATAATTTATTTCTAAACGAAAAATATTTAATATTTCAGGTACGTGCTTCAAGTTTCCAATATTTTAAAATAAATGTATGTGAGTATCAAATATTTTGAATAATTATATTCGCATAAATAAAAATGTATAATGGCGTATTATATATTCAAATTGAAAATAAATGATATTGCCGTTGAAAACTACTACAACGCTCTTTATACTTTATATGTACATACGAGTACATATAGATGTATTATCATGTGCATGTCGGTCCAGTCAATGTACTTTGTGTATTATTTTAATTTGATTTGATTGGCGCAGTTCGACTCAAGTCAACAGTTTTGATTATTTTCAATTGGTCATCATTCGTTGGCATTTCCATCATCCAGATAAATATGCACATATATACATACAAACATTTACGCATAAAAGCTTAGACGGGTACGAAAATATGCAAACTTTTCGAAAAAGTTGGTTTATGATTTTTCTTTTTCTGGTTTGATTTACTATTATTATGGTTTGATTTGGTATCAACTAATTCTTACTTACTGCATATTTGAATGCACATAGGTACCGTAATTATTTTTCAATTCAGGTTAGATAATAAGATAGATGCTAGTATATCGCAATTGAGAACTGTCCTTAAGAAAGGTTGTGAATCAAATACCAGAATTTGTTTAGGAAGGAAGCTGATAAGAGGGAAAATTACGAAAAAATTGTTAAGTGGTACGAAAAAAGAGTAATAATTTCCACGAGTCTATATTTGCATCAGAATTCTCGGAAGAATGTTTATGTCTCACAAAAACCTTCCTGTATCTTGCTTGAATAGTTTTTTATCTTCTTCCAGCTTATGGAAATTTATATAATTTGGAACTTTAAATGTCATTTTCAAAAAAACTATCATGTTTATATTACACTAAATCCTTTTAAAAGAATAAAACCAAAGCTTAACATCAAGCAGATAGACTTATGAAAATGAACTTTACATATGACTACTCTTCAAACTTTCACAAATAGAGATTATTGAGCTTAAGATAAAATGAATTTTTAATAATAAGTATTGCTTTTAAAAGTTTCTGCTGCATAGTGGAATAACGGTAAAGCTTCAGATCTGAAGGTCTTGATTCATTATGGTAATCGGTATGTTCATAGAAACATAATATTATAAACATTAAATCAAATCAACAGAGTCATATAAACATTTTCATATATGTATGCATAATAACTGTAAATTAATGAACGGAAGCTGCGCTTTGCCAGCCACTTGACTTGAGTGAATCTTTCAGTCACTTCACAAATACTCCATCACTCCAACACTTCATTGGCGGCATTAATAGCAATCTGGAGTTGATAACGCCGAGTAGAGGCACTGAAACCAATCCCTATTTTACAGAAGCCTGCATACATTTCTTATTTTCACATGACACATACTTACAATGTATTTGTGTTTGTATGTGTATATGTATATTGTATGAAGTCAAATGTTACATTTTCAATTCTATTATCTCAATTATTACACAATTAGCTGAAATTATAATAAAAAAGTGTTATTAAACCTATCAACAATAATGGAAGAAGCACTTCAAGAGCTTCAAGCAAATATGTGGAATATATTGTGGGAGTTGTCAAGTGTCAAAGGTTAGTGAACTTCGAAGAGTACATGAATTTGGGAGTACATAATTTTTGAAATGTTTAAGATTAATAATTGTTTGAGCTGCTGAATTGAAGATATTGTTTTCAAATTTCATACCATATGAAAAATCTGAAAAAATATTGATTTAAAGACCCGGATCCCAAATGGTGAATATGAAATAATTTTCATGGTGTTCACCTTAAATAACTGACATAGTGTACAAATCGTGGATATCAAGTATTAACGTTTCTTCCGAAGGTATATTCTACCATACCTTATATTCTACATATACCTTACGAAGGTATATTCCGAAGGTACCGATATAACTTGTTTATATAGCGTCTCGTTTTTTTAGGTGATCTAAGTATCTCCCTAACTGGTAAACCGAAATTCCCATTGACCTCGCTCCTTTAATTGATCAAATTACCTTCACACCACGCTGCCCACTGGATTTCCAATAGTTTTCGACTTAAGCTTCTCTAATTTGCTGTCACCACACAAAAAGTATGAATATAAATTCGTGCAACATATCCCAACACACACACACACACACTTATAACACGTATAAACCAACGCCACAATATGCCATTCAATGCATTCAAACAATCAATAATCGCTAATTAAGCGCTGAAAGACTTTTGCTAACGCCAACAATATTGTGCAAACAAAGCCGAGACCAGCCAAGCCAAACCAGCGCAATAAAAGGATTTTGACACTCCGAAGTTGGTGGCAAACGGTAAAAGGCACAGCGCACGTGTTGCTATGTTTTTATGCATATATGTATACATAAGTATGTGTATGTGTGTAGATATTTAGCTATGCACATAATCCAGAATCTATTAATTCCACACGAGTGGCCTTCAAGAGGCGATCATTAGCTGGGAAACGCTATAGGGCAAATCAGAAGGGTGAAGGCGTTTCCCAGGGAAAATGCTACCAAGTTGATAGAATACACTCACATAAATATGTATATATGTTTGTATGTATATAAATGTCCGCGACAAAGAGTGAATGCGCGGCGAAAGTGAAAACTGTATTAAATGAATTAAGCATTTCCTTGGCTTGCATACATGTTACATATGTAATTGTATAATATGCATAATCGCTTCAATGCAAAGTTTGATATATGCATACATACATACGTACACCGAGTAATAGCTACTCACCTACTCTAGTGAATTCAAACAAATTTCTTTTTTCTGAAGCATAAACAAGCCGCTGGCATATGTGATTTTTTTATACATACATACAAATATATATATACATATACATAAGTATATGCACACATGTTTTCTTATAAATTATCATAATCATCACATCACAACCCATTCTACAATGCGCACTGTACATATTTGAAGTTTTGTTGCTGCGCACATCACACAAAGGGTGGGCGTGCTTTAGACCACCCACCATGCTCCCACAGCTTTTAACGCCACCAATAATAAGTAATGTAGTGGCAATGTTGGCAATAAACATAAACAAACTACACCTGCAGACGCCATGCTTAACCTACTGCTCGGTATTGTCTCTGACAAAGAATAAAAAAACAACAACATCTCCAACAACAATACATCATCAGCAAAAGATCTTTTGGAACACATAAGCAACGCTCATGCAAACAAGGCATGCATTTCCACTCAAAGAATGATGCCGCTGTATTTTTTACTCTTGTTTGAGTGGTTTTATATTTGAGTGTAAATATGTATGGGTGTACATGCATTAGGGTAGACGCATATTGTATTGTTTTTCAAATGTGTTTTAAGTCAAGCTGCTTTATATAAATATGAAATTAGACCATTGCAACGAAATTGTGTAGCATAACGAAGTTTTATCACGCTCAATTTAATTTTTTCAAACAATTTTTATATTGTTTTGGAAGTTTCAATGTAAAATATGGATTGTTAAAACCAAATATTGTCACTTAAATAAAAAAAAATTATTTACAAACTCCTTACGAAATATTACCAACTGAAGAAATTTAAGAAAGTTAATATTGGAAAAATTCTTCTCACATAAAATATCCCCAAATTCATCATTAATTTCAAATATTGTTACAAAATATATTTCGAAAAGTCAGCTTCTTATTGAATAAAATTTCATTTCTCGTTTTAAAATACAATTTTCGAAAGGAAAACTAAAAATTACTAAATCTAAATAATTCGAACAAATTTAATTTATTGTCCAGGAGATCCAAAAATTTCAGAATGCATTAAAAATTATGAATAAGTGTTTAAGTATTTATTATTTTCGAATAATTTAATTTCTTAAAATATTTACCCACCCTAATATGAATGTGAATTTCCATAGGAGCTCTTTGGAATTAAAATTATAATTATTAGGAATTAGAACGCATATAAGAATTGATACATATATTTGAGTTCATAAAAACGAAGTATGGTGAATATTTACAATGTGTGGTGAATATTATTTTTTAAGTGTTTGAATTATTATTTCATTTTTTGCACTTTCTAAAGAAAAGTTTCTTTTGTTCCCAGGTACAACTCCTGGTCCTGAGAACCTTGTAGTATGTAATAATTAATTGTATATAGGTGGCTACTCTATTAGAAGAATTAAAGATTTTCTTAATACTTTTCGAATATCTTTTTTACTGCGTACATTTTGAGGAATTTATAGTCATACTTTCATATAAAGGTGGCAACTATACTCGAAAATATTATTTAAAGTTGTCAAAACATTTGTCGTTTGATATACGAATCCCAATTGGATTGATCCGCAAATTATGATTGCAATTCTTAAGTAATATGTTTAGCTCAATATCTCGAATACAGACTAAGATTTGAAATTAAAAAAAAATAAATTCTTATTAGCATATAAAAGGTTCGTATAAAGAGATAATCCTTTATCAATACTTTCCGCTATACTAATAAGAACTCAACTAATATTTTGAAAGAAAATCCTTTACAAGTTACCGTTGTAAACGATATCCATATCAAAAAGAACATCTACACTTGAATGACAGCTTTTAAAAGTGATTATAATTATCCATAAATAGCACGAAAAATGTGTGAACACCCACAGCGTCAAGGAGTTGAATAATATTTACATAAGCAGGCAATCAATGTTGCCCAAAACAAAATATTTTTCTTTTCTACTACAACAACAGCAACAACAACAACAATATGATGAACATTTAGCTAATTTTTTAAATGCTTCGCAGCTCATCTGGCGCACAAATGCATCATGTGGCGGCGTTGCAGTCGGCAATTTTCAAACGCTCACTTCAGCGGCCCACTACTTACAGAGATCCATCAAACTCTCAATAACAATAAAAATGCCTTCAACTTGCAGCGCACATAAAAAGCCACGCGCACCAGCCACATTCGGCACAGATTTGCTGCAGTTTTTTTGCCTCTGCTTCTTCTTCCCTCACTTTTGTTTTTGTTTTAATATTAAGTAAACAACGGAGTCAATTTGGAGAGCGAAGACAATGAAAATGTGATTTTACACACATACATTTAAATGGGTGTGTGTATAACGGTATGTGTATAATAAAAATGGGCTCTATTTGCATTAGTGAGGACATAAAAAATGCTCGTTGACTCGTCTGCTGCTGCTTTTTGCTACCGAACACTTAACCCTTTCGATCGATTGCTGCTACTTAAATGCTTTCCGTTATCCCCACGCACATTTGTTTAGTTGGAACAGTTAGTTAGTTATAAAAATAACATTATGCTCTAGTATACCATTAGTTTGCTTGTGTTTGTGTGGGTGTGTGTATTTAAATGTGCACTAATTGTTATTTTAATGTCTGGCAGATTTTCTAACAAATTCGCTTGCGTCTGCCATTAGTTGGAATGGGGGCGATTTCATTAGAATATTCTATTTTAATTATATTTATAGACACATATTAGCTCTTGTGTTGTCGTCGCCTTTCGATACATGTTTCTGCGTTTGTTTTCTAGGAAGCGTCCTCAAAACCAACTTAATACCCGCAGCTTGGGCTCAATTAGCGATTGTTTATACATTTAATATCGGTTGTCAATCGGATTTTGGTGTTCTAAATTTGAAGACACTTCAGCTGTACTATAGTACACTGTATGCGTAAAGTAATGGGACGAATATGAAATATAATATGAACTAAAAATTTGAATAAACTTAACCCACTTGCCTTGAGGTATCTTGAGTCAAATTTAAAATGAAATAGTCTCCAGTCCTAATCTAAAAACACATGTGAGTCAGTGACTTTAGTGAAATATACTTTTCCACTGCTGACTTCAGTACCGGTATTGACTATTAGCTAATCTATCAAAAAAGAACTTTCAAAAAATCCCGTAAACTTATTTACAAACTCTCTTACAAACTGTCGTTCTTAATTGTGATTTGATCCTAAATTGAATCGGAATCTTTTTAAGATCTTTGCCTCATCCTTTCCCAACTAATGTTTTTCTCAAAAATTCAATACTTTTCCTTCCTAATGTAGCTAAGGCTATCTAGCTTGTGTGTAGTGACAAATTAGTAAACATCAGAAGCGACTTGTATAAAGTCTTATACTTTATTATATAAAATTTTTAAACTTTAGTGAAATACCAGAAAATGTAACCCTGTTTTATACCAAAATCAAGTTTGAAGCATTTTTCCACACTTTTAATTGCATTGACACCATTATTTTTAACTTTCGGAAACGAAAATCCTTAAACTTGAGTTTGCTGTCTTCTTCTTACTTCCTTTGGCTCCTTGAGGAGCATAGGGCCGCAACAAACTGTGATCACAATTGTTGGATGAGCCTTTCAGTTGGCTGTAAGTTTTCCCATTGACTCAAATACTTTTTAAGCGTGCGTTTCCAGGTGTACTAAGACCTCCCGCGCTTTCTGCTGTCTTGTGAATTGGACTCCAGCGCTTGTTGGCAGATCTCATCCGGTTGGGTGGTGACGTTTGTGAGTATCTCGCTCAAAATTCTTTATATTGAACTTTGCTTGCCCACCGGACCTTTAAAATTTTCTTCAGTGACTTATTGACATACATTTACACCATGTTTTAGAGGGTGTTGATTATCAGTCAAGTCTCGCAAACATAAAAAAACATTTGAATTAAACAACTTAATAAACCCAAACGATTACCCTCCTCCCGCCGAACCGACGCGTGGGGCGCAGTCCGCATACGAGCGGAATTTGCCGAGTCTAGAAAGGCAAGAGATTTTTAAGCGTCCGGTTCTCAAATTGCTCAGCAACAGAAAGAAACATTTCAACAGCTGAGATTTAAAAATTTATAAAAACAAAAAGTTAAAAATTTCTGAATATTACTTATTAAGAGAAGACAAAATAGTTTTTTTGATGCTAAATATTGAGTCAGATGGATCAAATGTGCTGGAATGAGAATTAAAATCCTGGCATATTCGGCGAAATGGTTCATTTAACTCAAAATTTGTTCTAGAAGATTTTAGAAGTAATGGTCTAAACTGCCTAGATGAAAGGAATGAACTACAAACTAAACCATTCAGAAGTTTTACTAGGAATATTATACCTAGCATTTCTCTGCGACTAGTGATTGATAGCAAGGATTCCATACCACATAACCATACTCCAATATAACCCTTACCAATGTTGTAAAAAGAATTTTAGTAATATACGGATCACTAAATTCTTTAGACCAACGTTTAACAAAGCTAAGAGCACCTTTAGCTTTTAAGACAATTGAATTTACATGAGAATTAAAATTAAGTTTAGGTTGCAAAGTAACTCCTAAATCAACAAAGCTAAAAACTTGCTCTAAACCGAAGTTATTTATTACATATGTAGGGTGAAAGATTAATTTAAGGAACGTAAAGATGAGCCGCAGATTTTATTGAGTTGTATTTAGAAAGATAATACGAGTGTAAAAGATCCTACTACGTACGTCGTGGACTACTCCTTTGCGATAATGCTACCTGGGTATGAAAGGGAGTTGACGTTCTCGTTAAATGCCGTCTCTGCTAAGTAATTGTCATTGCTGTTACGGGCATTCATTTTGATTGCTTTGGTCTTTAAAACATTCAGTCTTACACCAGTTTTGTTTGGCTCGGCGATAAAGTCGTTAATTTGCTCTGCATGTCAGATTCCTTCGAAGAATTTAACCAGATATTCGAGTTTCTGGTGCACCATAAATGGAATCTATGAATATATTAAATTGAGATTAATTAATTGAGATTGAACTCAATTTCTTCCATTCATCGTCTGTTTAACCATTCCGCAGTTATGTCATGAAAATGTCTGTATTGAAGACCAATCGGATTTCTCCGGTCTGAATACCATTATGAGTAACTGTAAAATATAATTTTAATTTTTTTATTCATTTGGATATCATTGTACTTTTCTGAAGACTAGACACCAATAAGTAGTTCAGGCCAATGTACGCCAACTTTTAAAATTATGAAAAGTAGAGTAATTTAGTAAAGAATTTTTAAAATATTTCTTAAATATTGCAGCTGTAATGATTTGACAGTGGCGTAGGTGCCATCGTATATATGAAAGGGTCCTTGAAATGCTTAATATCGGAAATTACAACAACTACATTAAAATAATTATTTAGTATACATATTATATAATATTATTTTATTTAACAACTTAAAATTATTTTTTAAGAGTTCAATATTTTCAATTATTTATTTAATGATATACATTTTTTGAAAATTGTAACTCTTTCCATTAGAAACTCAAGTAACCCCATCTAAAATAATTATAAACGCTGCTAATGTGCTCCCGCCGCATGAATCTGGCTTGTTTATACACATGTGCGTCTAGCAATAGCAACAATAACAATTACATTTTTGTACTGAATGCTCGAAATTATTGTATGACACTTGAGAAAACAGCAAATGACATTTCATTGATGCGCTCAATCGATTTGGTTTTAACTCAAAATACCGACTGTTCCTCAAGCATAAGCAGCAAACAGAGTAAAAGAATACGAATATATGTACATATACATTGTTACATTTGGTCTCATATATGTATGTATATCGGGATACAGTGGGTATTCACTTACACACAGTGGACGCCACATGTCAACGGCACTCGCCCCATTCGTTGACAGCTCGTCAGACATAATTTAGCGAAATTCCAAAATAGAATAAATGAAAAAAAGATACAAATACACTCGTATGTGTGTACGTACATTTGTCATATTCGTGTTTGTTTATAAAATCGGGAGGCCAACCAGCCACTTGAGAGGCGCGTCCGTGTCCACTTCCGCAATTCGAGTCCTCGTCGTGCGGACCACCACCAACTAAAAACCGCATCACATATTTTGACAACAATTTTGTGTTTACAAATCGATTAGCCGCCAATTGAGCGTCTTCTGCTGCCACCGCCAGCAAGTGGCGCCTTTTTGCTACACGATCCTGCGACCTACTGTTCGACTACTTCTACTCTAATTAATAGCTAATGTGTGCGCTGATCAGCGCTTGGCCAGCACACATAAAAAAAATTTCCATATTTCCACTTGTGATGATGCAGCATTTACATACGTAAATTACGGTAAATTGTTTGTTTGTTTATTTATTTGTGTTTGGAAATGACGCCTGTTGTATTGTCACTTGCCACTTGATTGTGTAAAAAAAAAGTCCCAAATGTATCGACCAACCACTTGAGACTTGACTTGACTGTCGCCCGACGCACTCCAATAGGCGATCACCTACAACGAGCGTCGCACAACTCGCGCTCGGCTCTTTCACTTCGGTGAAATGCACTCGCTCGTCTGCTTGCATTCATGTAATAATGCACATCACATATGTGATAATAATTTGCAAATTGGTGGCTTGTATGTCGCCAGTGACTGGCGACAGTAGCCCCAGGATATCAGACAGATCCTGCCTCGCCATTAAGTGGTTCTTGCTGACTTTCTCTGGAGGAAATTTGTTAAGTTTTGTCAACTTGTGCGGTCATTTTGGTGTGTGGGAAAATGCCGCAAAGTGCGCGGCTGTCTGGGTGTTGACTTCCGCAAATTTCGAGTTCAAGGCATAAATCAAGGGATAAACTGAAACCACTTAGGAAAATTTTCGTGGAATTTAGTTTAAGAAAAAACTTGGAAAATATTGTAGTGAAATACGAAAGTTATGAGAATAAGGAGCTTGATAAAACCTATGTATATCAAGAGATTCCCGAAGCTAGTAAGAGAGAAAGCTCATCTTACTTGCCCTTTTGTTTTATATTCATATAATATATTTTTTGGAAGAAGAAAAGGCCTTCTGTGATTTGCCAATTACAGCAATTTAAATCAATTAAAGAAATATTATTAATGTTTGATATGTGATTATCAAAATATTTTATGTAGAAAACAAATCTTGAACTAATTTCTTACATAAGAACTAGATAGATGAGGGAGATAGGAAAATTTTAAGAAATTCTTAGGTGTTTGGGAAAATGATTTTCCCTAAGATTGTGAATATGATTGTCATATCAATAAATTTATTTCTTATTCAATTATTATTTCTATGCTTTAGACGAAATTAAATTTAAAAATTTAAGAATAAACTGAAATCTTTGGACATTCTGAGAATACGGGATTCTCTTGTGTAGTGAAATTCCGTGCCTCATGTGGTTGCCAAACTCAAAATACTCCTCTGCCCATTCGGTTTATAGTCTATAGTTAGACAACTTAAAGCAAAACGATAATGCTCGAAAGGTCATAACTTCTTCAAAAGAAAAATCGTTAAAAAAAATTGGGCATAGAACTCCCGTTGACTTCTGTACTAAATATCAAATTGGTGAACGCAAAAGTCAAACTCTTCGACTATAGGTGATTTTATTATTACAGCCTCAGCGCGCTTCGGCGTCTTTTGCTATCAATACGAAGAATCACAATGGACCAGTGCCTTTAGCTGATATTTCAACTCCCACAACAACCGGTTCTACGTTCCGGAATTTATCCGGATTTCCCGCCCAATGGAAATTCTAGGATGTTTAGTTCCAAGGGTATTTAGTTGATAACTGATTTCGGAACTTCGACTTTCGAGAAATTATTTTTTATGTTGTTTGTAGCAAATATGGACTTCTTCGGTTGAAATTATAAAGTAAATATCTACTATAATTTCGAATTTTAAGGGGGTCATCCCATATGACGGCCTGTTTTTAGTGATTTTTTAGAATTTTTTTCTACGATCAATAAATAGATAGATCCTTAAGCTTATTATCATTTATTAACATATTTTGCGACAGTATAAATATACATTTTAAGCAAAAAATATTGTATAGAACATGTTACGGCCTCGAAAAAATGGGCTAGCACTTCCTCTACGATTCCGACTGATTTACTTTACAGTACTTTTCGTTTAATTGACCCTATGGTTAATTGGTTTCCCCGTATAATTGAACGGTGTTATCGGACAAAAAATATAACATGTACTGACTCAAAAAAATAGTTGTAATAAAGATGTTTGGAAATTTTTCAACAGAATCGCTTCATAACTTTTCAAGAAATTATGTTCACTGACTTCAAAATTTGAGTTTGAGATAAACCCGTTTAAAGTTTTACAATGGTAGGATTTTCCTTATATCTCTTGAAATTTTAATCGTATCTAATTCATAATTTTGGATAATAAGTACTATTTAATAAGACAAAAAAATTCAAAATTTGAATCCCTAATCCCTTAATTCACCTGTTGGTATAAATAAGAGTGATTCCTGTAATTGAACAAACTGTTCATTTATACGGGATTCTTTTAATTGAACAAATTGTTCAATTAAGTGAGTATCTGTTAATTGATTCACCGGTTAATTGAACGAAAATTTGTGCAAACCGTATCAACTGTTGCTTTTTTTTAGTTTTTTGCTATAAAAAATCGAAGTTGTTGGAATTTTTGATTAATAAAAAAGCCTTCCATGTGGTTAAATGTGCTGAGTGCACTCAAAAAGTTTCAAGTCATTCGGTCAATCCATTTTTGAGATACGATGGAGAAAAGTTTGAAAAACATAGTTTTGAGAAAAACGCGTTTAAAATTTCCAGCTGTCAACTGTGCACTACCAACAGTTCTTTCTTCCAACACTTTACTGCCGTATTCTAGACATATTAGCAAAGAAATTTATGGTAGAAACACAAATTTTGAACCCATCACATGAGATGACCCCCTTAAGAGACACATTTTCAAAATCCGAAACCAGCTTAGAACTTTTGCTTTTCGACGATCGATTGCTCTAAACAAGCTCTTGTATAGGTATAAATTTATTTATTAATTTAAATAATTTTTGTATAGACTGAGATGACCTCCTACTAATATTTACTTAATTTCTGGAATTTCCAACAACACAAATCACAAAAGTTATTTAGATGCTATTTAAACAAGGATATTGTTGTTTTTTCCGTACGACTTCTTGATTTTAACAATTGTGACTTTATGACACAAATAGTAATTAAATTTCAAAAAAAGTACCGAAACACCGAATTACACTTTGGTTAATTCATTTAATGCACAAACAATGACACGAACACACCCAATCATATAAAGGTGTGTATAATATAGAAGCACTATACTCGGGCAGAAAGACATACGTACATATGTATATACATATGTATGATTGTATGTTCGTTTGTTTGCCTGTGCGTTTATGTGCTTTATACGCATTGACCTCCCATAAAAAAGAGGCATACACCGCAAAATTACGACAGCAATGATCATATTAATGGTGGTAATGCCACCCACACAGTAGGCACCAACAACAACAGCGAGTAAGCAGCGCGAACAGCCATTAGCAGCAACTAATAGGCGAATAGAATGGCAGCAGGCAGAGCATCCAAATGCAAAATAACCTACTTTCGCAGCCATGGACAGACAATTGCCGTTATTACACACTTTTCTTCATCTGCGCCAACGCGCTCAATTATGTTTGTATTGAGGTGTGTGTGTTTGTTAGTGCGATTTCAATTGAAGCGTCGACATAAAATTCACTGATTATTTTTCTTCAAATAAAAAGCGCTGAAATGATTTACCAAAAAATTAAATGATAAATCGTTGATGCCTTCGCAAAGCGTATAGCTTAGGTTAGATTATGTTTATGTACATACATATATACACTGGCAAATATACTGTAGGTTTGTTCGTGTGTATGCGAGTGTGGATTTTGTACAATCAACAATGGTATTGTTTTGCTTGCGTTCATCAGCAATGTTGTTGTTGATTTTTCCACACTATGCCACACACATGCAGGCTCATTTGTATATTTATGTACTTATATATGCCGATTCGTGTGCTGCTGCTGCTTTTCTGTCTTCGAATTATAGTTCTAATATGTCTCAATTCAATTGTCTTCCTTGCTGCCGCGCGTCCACCACTCCCCACCTTCCACAGAAGCTGCTTACTTATGATTTGAGATTTTGTATATTCATATGTATACAGTTATGTAATAATGCATATGTTTGTGACGGTATTTAAACTAGCAAGTGTTTGTGTTTAGATACAAATTGGTTTGCTGCCGCAGCCACTAAGCCACCAAATCACTGGCAGTCATTAAATCGTCGGGCATTCGCAAAAAAAAATCACCCTTTGCTCGACACATGTTTAAATATGCTCACCAACGTGTGCCTGATAATTGTACCGTAATTATGAGATTTTCATTAAAATTTTTAAATTTTTTTAAATTTTAAATGCCAATAATTATTTGTTTTTATACAAAGATATTTTTAATTGCATTGTTGTTGTCGAAAAATGCTCCTCTCAGTGGAATAATATAATTTTAGTAGGACAATATCACCATTAACTCGAATTTAAGGATATGTGTTTATGAAAAACTCTCAAGTATTTGAAAACAATATTTTGAGAAAACCGCGTTTAAAATTTTAGCTGACAAGAGTGCTTCACTGGAGTGGGGCACTTCTATTCTTCAATAAAAACATCGATTTTTTAAATCTAATGACGACTAAATACAATCAAAGTTAATGTTACCAATATTAAACAAGTAAGGAAGGGCTAAGTTCGGATGTCACCGAATATTTTATAGTCTCGCAGTTTATTTATTTAATTGTATTAATATAACAAATAATTCGACTCACTCATTCGGTATATATATGGTATAACGTCCATTGATGGTTTAAAAACCCTAATATTAAGTATATATGAGATAGATGAAGTTATGACCCGATTTCACTCATTTTTGGTACGGAGATATATTATTAGAAGAAACATATTCCCTCTGAATTCCTTCAAAATATCTGAGAGGCTTACCTATATTGTCGGTAAAAAATTTTTTAGAAGTACTGAGGTCCTCATATTCGATTTATAGGGTATTGAAACCCTATAACCCATCTTTATAATGAAATTTTCAACGTAATCTTTGTATGGGAGGTGAGCGTGATTATAATCCGATTTCCTCCATTTTTGGACTGTTTAAAGTATTACCTAAAATAAATGACTTTAGAAAGTTTCCTTGATATAGCTTTAGTTATTGCCATTTTGTGGGCGTGGCAGTTGCCCGATTACACCCATCATCGAACTTAACCTTCTTATGGTGCCAAGAAATACGTCTTGCAAGTTTCATCAAGATATCTCAATTTTTCTCAAGTTACAGCTTACACGGACTGACAGACAGACATGCGGATTTGAACTTTACTCGTCATCCTTATCATTTTGATATATATGTATAACCCTATATCTAACTCGTTTAGTTTTAGGACTTACAACCAACCGTTATGTTAACAATATTATAATACTCTCTTTTGCAACTTTGTTACGAGAGTATAAAAATCTATATTCGATTTGTTTAATATAAGCTTTTTGAAGAGTCTTTTACTCACATATTCGAGAAATATACGGATATTGAAAGCATTATTGGAGACTTGTACTGATTACAAACATATTACTAAATCAAAAAATTTATTTTAGCTTATGAAAGCTCGTTTACTTCAAGAAAATTCACGGCAATTAAATTTCAATGATAACTAGAGAATCAACAAAAACATGGCCACATGTAAATGTCCTTGAACGCGCGCAATTAGCGTCTAAATATTTGTACAGAAACGCTTTGGCACTCGGCTGATGGATTTATTAGCCTACAGAAACATACATACATACGATAGATATTGATATATGTAGAAAGTGTGCGCAATATTTGGGAATCAAGTGGCTTAAATGTGATTGAAATCTCACACTTTTGCACTATTGAAGAGATCGCTAAAACTGTTAATCAGATTTGACAGGGCATATGGTTGGAGATTTCGGAAATCTAACATTCGAATATTGTAAGCCTATGCGAACAATTTCGCTTAAGTGCTCATATCAATGTATAAAGCATTTCATAAATATGTATTCAATAAATTAAAAATTGTTTGCTGCTTATTTTCAAGTGCTCAGAATTTTGAAAGTCTTAAAATCCATGAAATGTGTTAGCAAGCGCTTTAGTGTGGTTGAGCTTCAAGATTTTCTCCAATTATTCAAGTTAAGTGTTCTGACGTAATAATTGTGGCAACGCAATTTTTTTCTATTACTGTATACATATATACATCTAGTATACATACATATTTATTTATGTAGACTTTATCCAGTAACCCATAACTTTCCGGTTGCCGCATTGAAGCAGCCAAGAACAACACCTGCCCACACTTGGATTCCCGTCGATTTTTCACTTTTCAAACATTTATGGTTTCCACAGAAACACGTTCGACGTTTATTTAAGAAAAAACTTCACGAAAACAGCTCCTCAATTTCTTATTAAGTGCTAATTTAAAACAAACAATATAAAAGACATGTTTATATTTATTTATCCATATAGTGTTTTTAATGAGATTTGCTCGTATGTAGGCGAGCAGACACATACTTGTCTATATTTATATAAACATATCTATGTACATACTCACATGCGTCCCTATATTGACTATTAGTAGATTTACTAAGTACCTGTTGGCTACCACTCACTAAAAGTGCTTTGAAGCGTGTCGAATATTATTAGACAATTTTCAAAAACTTAAATTTAGATTCCACGTGATTCAAAGATTTCTCGAAAAATGCAAATGTTTTTCTTACAATAAAATTCGCATTAAAATGGGTCTAACTTATATCAAATTTGATTGATTTTCTAAGAAACTTATAGGTTTACTCTACCATATAGAGTGGCCGAGCGTCGAGCAGGTGCAAATGCTCAGGCAGACCTTTAAAGCGCGTTTTCTCGAGTTTTCATTTTCACAAGTGTTAGAAAACAGTCCCGGCGATAGCAAAATGAATATATGTCCGATCGAAAAAAAACCAAAGTGATCTAGCTTCAGTATTAAATTATCTTCTATTTGAACTAAAAAAGTTGGACAAAAGTATTATCTAAACTACTGGTTTTGCAACTTAAAGTCAATTTTTATACTCTCGCAACAAATGTTGCTAAAGAGAATATTATAGTTTTGTTCATATAACGGTTGTTTGTAACACCCAAAACTAGACGAGTTAGATTAGGGTTATATATACCAAAGTGATCAGGGTGAAGAATGGAGTTCAAATCCGAATGTCTGTCTGTCCGTCCGTCCGTCTGTGCAAGCTGTAACTTGAGTAAAAATTAAGATATCTTAATGAAACTTGGCACACTTATTTCTTGGCACCATAGGAAGGTTACTTTAAAATGAGCAAAATCGGACCACTGCCACGCCCACAAAAGGGCCAATTTTTTGGAATTTTATAACTTCTTCGGTATTTTTTTAGTTCATAAAGGAAAGAAACTTATAAAACTCACGACCTCCATCACCGGCACCGATTTACAAGTGCAGACTCCTGGCGCTCCAGAAAAATTCTTACAACTTTGAAAAAATTTAAATATTTTTTAATAATAAA
The DNA here is from genome assembly GCA_031772095.1 of Zeugodacus tau. Lineage (NCBI taxonomy): Eukaryota > Metazoa > Arthropoda > Insecta > Diptera > Tephritidae > Zeugodacus > Zeugodacus tau. Next base: position 83,599,282 of record CM062649.1, read on the forward strand.
TATTGTTTTTTAAGCCTATCTATCGTCTTACCGCAATCATTTCCTTCCTTCCTTTTTCAAAAAAAAAATTACTAAAAAAACGCTTTTTTTCGGCTTCTAAAGTGAATTTTCGGCCTTAAAGTGAATCGAAATGTACTTAACACAATTTCTTAAATAGAACAGAGAGATAAACCGCCGTGAACCATTTTCTAAGAGTCTCTAAAGGGTCACGAAGACGGAATTAAGGGGGTCTTAATAAATGAAAGACGTACTTCAGTAGACCCCAAAAAAACTCTGCAAAATTCATTAAAGATTAAAGTGATTAATGCACCGGCATACCTTCAGCAAAAATATCAAGGTATAGATTGATTTGTATCTGTTTTAACGTGTTCGTCACGTTTAATCAGAAAAAATCTATATTTGTACTAACTACTCATCAATGACGACATACCACGTACAAACATCATCAACGTACTATGAGTACCGTATTTTTAGAACAATTTATAGTTATATATAAGCAATATAAATGTAGTATATACGTACGTATGAATGAGTATATGTATATATTCGAAAATATGAAAGCAGACGACATTACGAACGCCACAAAAACGAGATTCCGAGAAAACTGTAGTATGAAACAAGATGGGGGTAAATAAAAGACCACCCACAAGTTGAATGCGCTAAAACAATTAACGGCAATTTGAGCACAACAAATTCATACATAAACAAATTTCGTCAGAAAAGTTCCAACCGAATTTTTCATTACACACCGCGTGAACAGATGATGCATTGATGAATTGTGGATTTCCTTCTTGTTTTTGTTTTTGTATTATTTACCCAATCAGAAAACACCTACTTGCCGAGATTGTTTATTCAATTAGACTTACAATTTGCCCACCTCGGCGTATACAGAACATAACAAAGCACACACATATACTGTATATACATATTTCAATTTGTACATAAATCAATTTGCCCGCACACGTGTGTATGTAGATGTCTGTGTTGCTTATAATTATTAATGGCATTGTTCTTCCCGCTGGCGCTGCTGCAAGTGTCGTAGAGTGGAAACACATACAAATATACATACGAAAACAAAGGTAAATTGCGCTTAACTCGCTTAAGATTCTCTTTAAAAGAGTTGGCTCGTAAATCGGGAGAGATCTTCTCTCCGACCCCAGCAGAAGTTTTGCAATTTGAATCACTAAATTGTTTACCAGCTTTCAAGAAATGCGGTTGACTCACACATATAGATTTGTATGTATTTGCGTCTACACGTGGGCATTTCCTCATTGTCGAGCAATGAAAAAAAAAACAAGTTGCAGCTAAAAATTAACGAGTAAAATTGAGAAAACTATATTTTATTGCTGCATAAACAATTCCATTTAAGGATCACGAGTGGGCGAGCGTAGTGCCTGCAATTGAAATACACAGCAACTAGAAAATAAATCATCAAGTGAAGGTGTATTTAGCAGCTGAAATGAGTGAGTTTGTAGTACATGTTGAACGTTGGAAGGCTAATGGAAGCGTAAACTAAGAAGAAATTGCTTAATGGTCATTATCTTATTCTCAGAAGAAATTGCACAAATATTCGTTCATGTAAATTGCCATATGTGTACACGTGGGATTACACTGAATACTTATTTTGAGAAAACTTTTAATAGTATTTTTGAAAGAATTTATAAGGTTTGCAAATAAACCGGCAATTCAAATCTATAGCATTTTAAAAGTGAGGTTAGACTAAGTTAGTTTCGAAATAGAGTCCCCAATGGTAAAGAACAATAACTATATATGTTGCAATTAATTTGGAAGCCATTTAGATTTATAACGGATGCTTGGTTTAGACGTATGGTTTTCAATAAGATATTATTCGTGTTAAAGTTAAAAAAAAAAAAAAACGAGAAAAATAATTCGAACTTCTACGATATCTGTCGCATAGTTTTTCGAAATCCATATAGAGGGAAATGGATAAAGATATAGCCACAAGAGATAGTCACTATCGTTTAGTACATATTCGTGGACGATTAATGTCAAAATTTTAGATTCAAACTCGTAATATTCGTCGCCGATTTGAATGTTTTCTTTGATGGGAATCCGTGCAGCTAATTTAATCAGCACTCAGAGATCTCAGAGACTGTAGGATCCCATAAAACCGCAGTGGAAGGTTTGGGAATGAGAAAGCTGTCGTCATGCTGAATATCGTGTTTGCCGCCTCCGTATAAAAGACCAACTGGGTCCCACAGTACAACAGTATTTGCCGTTGTTCAATAACAAACTGAAAGAGTTTCCGCCACCGGTCGCAACTATGAAAAAAACATGGTTCCACTGGTAAAAATCAGAGACTAAAAAAACCAAGCGAAGCAGTGTACTACGCCCGACAAACTTACTCCGAAGAATGCGAAGACTGCTCTATTGACTGGAAATGTGATGTCCACCGATTTCTAGGGTGCTCAATGTTTGATCGATATTGAATAACTGGATAATGGCAAAAATATGCAAATTTATTGGGCCGAATTGACGCGAAAAAATTGCTCATTTTGTGAAGAAAAAACTGATTTTTCACCCTGAGAATATGTGACGTCGCCACGAACAAATTAGTGGAATTAGGTTACGAACTATTGTTTTATATAGCTTATTAAATCTGGTCTCGTACGACTCCGTTTTGACAAAAAATACTTTCCGGGCAGAAATTCAAGTTGTTTTAGGAACTTATCCTCATCACGAAGACATACCTTGCAAAACTGCGATAATGTGACTCTCAGAGTCCGAACCTGATGGAATATCACTGGATCAAGCGTATCGCGCTAGAAGGAGACTATTTTCAGGATTGTATTACCGTTTTTATACTCTCGCAACAAAGTTGCTAGAGAGTATTATAGTTTTGTCCACATAACGGTTGGTTGTAAGTCCTAAAACTAAACGAGTTAGATGTAGGGTTATATATGTATATCAAAATGATCAGGATGACGAGAAAAGTTCAAATCCGGATGTCTGTCTGTCCGTCCGTCCGTGCAAGCTGTAACTTGAGTAAAAATTGAGATATCTTGATGAAACTTGGAAGACGTATTTCTTGGCACCATAAGAATTAAGTTCGAAAATGGGCGTAATCGGACCACTTCCACGCCCACAAAATGGCGAAAAACGAAAACACTTAAAGTGCCATAACTAAGCCATTAATAAAGCTATGGAAATAAAATTTGGCATGAAGGATCGCACTATGAAGGGGCATATGTGGATGTAATTTTTTTGGGGAAGTGGGCGTGGCTCCGTCCCCTGCTAAGTTTTTTGTACATATCTCGTAAACTACTAAAACTATATCAAGGAAACTTTCTGGAGTCGTTCAGTGCAAAAATGAAAAAGTCAGATTATAACCGCGCCTACCTCTCATACAAAGGTTATGTTGAACACTACTAAAAGTGGGTTAACTCAATAAGGAAAAACTCAGATTTTTTTACAAAATTGAAAATGGGCGTAGCGTCGCCCACTTATGGGTCAAAAACCATATCTCAAGAACTACTCGACCGATTTCAATGAAACTTGGTTTGTAATAGTTTCCTTACATCCACCACGCTTCACAGCCACGCCTACTTCCTATATACCAGAACTTTGAAGACAATCTGAATCGTTTACTTTACAATATATAAAGTAAGCACTAGTGAAGATATCGATGCAGAACTTTGCACAAATACTACGTTTATAGTGTGGCAGCCCCATTCTAAAAATCACCGAAATCGGACCATAGGTTTTCAAGACCCCATATATCGAACATGAGGACCTCAGTGCTTCTAACCTAATATTAGGATTTACAACTTTCAATGGATTTTATATAATATATATGACGAATATGTGGGTCAAATTGTGTATTTTATATAATGTTAATAAAGTTTAATAAATAAATTGCGAGAGTATAAAATGTTCGGTTACACCCGAACTTAGCTCTTCCTTACTTGTTCTATAATATTTTTTTCTTTAATAAAACAAAAATAATTTGTTTTATATACTTAGTACAAGCATGCATGCTGTAAGATAACTATACTGTATGCTGTACTATCTATAACTTTTTTACAAACCTACCCATCCAAAAAGAAATATAAATATTCGCACAAAACGCAACACAAACTCACATATGTATGGACTTGCAAAAAAATTTCCCCCGCTGTAAGCAAAACTTACATTTGTTTACACTTGCCATGTCATGGAATTCGCCTGATTTTGTTTGCGTATTACCACAAATATTGCCGACATTGCCGCACCCGGTTGCGCGTGCAGCCGATATAATGGGTCCAAAGTGGCGCACCATCGGTGCCAACGCCATTAATGCACTCTCAAAATCCGCTTAAAGTGTCTGAGTAAATGTTTAAAAGTTTAAACATTGGCAACAAAAGCCAATGCACTCCACTGTATATATGCGCGCACATATGCACTCTGCCTTTACATACATATGTATGTAAGTGTATGTTTGTATGTGTGTAAGTGATTTTAGCGCGCATTTTGCATATTGTTTATAGAACTTTCACGCTCACCAAAAAGATGACAGCGGATATTAATTGCAAGTTAATGGCATGAGGGTGCAATCGAACATGCAAAAACAACAGCAAATAAGTAAGTATGTATATAGTAAATTACTCATTAGGAAAATTGGTTATTAATTTTTGAGTAGTTTGTTTTTCTGGTTGAACTTAAAATAGCGCGGTTGTTGTAAATATTTTGAAATTTAGAAAAATTTGCTAAAATTATTTTAAGTATATTAAATTAGAACTAGGTGACCAGACAAAAGCAGAGAATTAAAAAAAAATATGAATTTTAAGTAGTGAATTATGAGTCTATTATATTTTATATTACTTGTGATGAAATTTTTATGGAAATATGTATGGTTTATGCTACAAAAAGTTCAAAAAAATATCTCGATCTCTTTTCCAGTAGATAAGTTCTGATGATTTCAATGGAAGTCTTAGGGAACTCTTTACCCCACTTTACAATATTGTTTTGAGAGGAGTTCAAAATTGCGAAACTGAAACTGGAAAAGCTTTAGAATAATCAGTGTGTTGTAAACTGAGTTGAGAAATCAAAAAATATACCATAATATGGCTCAATCGCTTCGGACGACCGAGTAGATTCTATTGGCTCCTATTACCGACACGCTCGACGGTGTATGTACATCCAAGAGAGATTTCACATAGTATATATTAATAAGAAAACTGCATCGAAAGTGTCTGTAGACAAGAAACATTTCAGTAAATCGGTCTCCAAGAAGAAGTTGGAGATAGTGATTGGGAATTAAAAATTTGTATTCTAATTGCCTTCTTTTTTGGGGGAGGTGGGGGGTTGGGTTAAGGTTTGTTTCGTCGAAAAAATACCTTTTTTCATGATTTTTTTTAGAAAAAATTATTGCTGTAGGTTTATTTTACTTATTATTATATGAAAGTACAACATTTGAAGGATACTTAAAAAAAAGTTTAATCGAAAAATAGCGAGGAATAACGGATTTATCGTCGATCTCTGCAGGCACCTCGGAAAGATGTTGTTGTGCGGTGACCAGCCTACAGCATCACTGAATCATCTGAAACCAAAAAATCAAAATGCTTTCTTTAGTTTATTAGTTTATCTTTCAATTGACGTCGAGTTTTTTTTTAATTTTTCAATTTATGGTACCATTTTCAAGCCAAAATTACGATTTTAGACGAAAAAATCGACCTATTTGTTATTGTAAAATTGTTGGGAATTAAAATTTTTGGACGTCATTCGAGAGCTATATATATGTAGAATATTTGTTCAAAATTTCAAAACGTTCGATGCAGTAGTTTTTTCTATAGGCTGGTCACCGACTTTAAAAATGACATATTTGGGAAAATCGATTCAAAGTTTTGTACACTCAGCGCAGGTAGCTGGAGGTACCGTTATTCAACCTGCTGTAATTTCGTTAGTTTTTCTCCAAATGACCTAAAACTTTAACACAATATTCTTGAGATGTTGATGGTTCAGAAAAAAATAAAAAAAAAAGTTGTCAAACCTTACAACCTCCCCTCCCCCCTCTTAAATGAACACTAACGCCTACCTCTACAAAGAAGCCATAATTGCTGAGAAGCGAAATGAAAGAAGACCAAAATAAATACGTTAAAAATTATTCTATAATTATTCTTTTAAAGAATAAGAATGTCCTTTACACGGTACACTGGACAGCGACGCTTCATTACAGCATCTTGTCACAACCTCTAGCGGTACGAGATAGGGGCAACCCAGTTGAGAGCTGCTTTTTCTCTCGTTTTCCGCTTGCCAGGTTCACTCCTGACAAAAAAAACATGGTGGTTCATTTAATAGAAAATATAATTTAATATATGATCATTTTGAATAAATAAATTAATAATTAAACTGAAATAAAATCTTTAACCCATGTTTCATGCTTCTATAAATTCCGGTGATATCAGAAAACTCCGAAATTATTCACTTTTCCATCGATTATCCATTATTATACAAATATACATACATACACTTACATATGAACACACACATATGTGTCTCACTAGACACCATTAAATTCTATTTAACAAACTCATTGATGGCTCATTAAATTAAGCAGCGCTTACAAGTGTGCCGCACATTCCCACAGACGTGCGCAGGAAGCACAAGAAGAAATTGCAGCTCGCAACTCATAGCTATTCAGCGCAATTTAGCGCCATAGAAATGAACTCAATTAGATGGCGAAGAATGGGTGTGACGACTTGCGATGAAAAAAGGAACACCAAAACCACCAACCCACTTGACATACCTTTGGGCTAAGAAAAGAAAGCGATTTTTTCTTAGCTTTCGGAAAACTCAAATGCCAATTTTTTCACCTGGTTGGCAATTCAACATTCTAACCGCACAGTAATCACCTAAACTACCACCACCCGCACAACACTCGATGATTACATAAGTATCCAACACAATAGCACATACAAACATACATAAATAAGTATGTATGTATTTGAATGAATTTTTATAACAGCAATTTCCAATTTCCTTTTTGATGAAGCACATCGCAAGAGCAAATTATATGCCGCACAGCGCAATCACCAGCCATAGTCAGTCAGCAACAGCGCTCACCAACCTCCTACTCTGCTGCCGCCATCACTGTCAGTGTCGCAGTGCTTAGTGTTAACGGTAAATGTGGCAAAAAGGCGAGTAAATTGATTTCGAAGAATGTCGCACGTTCTTGATTGGCCTTCTTCAACGTCGCTACATTTTTTCCACATGCTTTCCATTACTTTTACTTTTTGTTAATTTCTTTCTTTTTTGTCTGTATTTGTTGTTGTAATTTTTGCTTTTTCGCCCATTTTTCTCTCCTCCTCCTCTTCCAATGTTGTTGCAAGTCCGAAAGGGCGCAATTTAGTGTCAATTTAACTGCTTCAATTACGCCAACGGGCCACCATTATAATCTTCACAGCAGCCGCACACAATGCTTGGCAAAGACTCTTCAATTGCATCTTGAATGCTCTCTCAAGAAGTTGCGACGCATTTATAGTAGACACTCACATACGTATGTGAGTTTGTGTCTGTGTGCGCGTAAATGAACGTCCATTATGCTTTTGTCACAAGTGAAACTGGCAAGCGGCAAACGGTGTGCTGCTTCCAACTCCTACCGTTAGAGGTTGGTGAAAGAAGCTGTAACGAAGCGTTACTGCCCAGTGTGCCGTGTAAAGGACATTCCTCTTCTTTAATAGAATAATTATGGAATAATTTTTGAACGTCTTTATTTACGTTCACTTTTATTTCGCGTCTCAACAATTACTGCCTCTTTGTAGAAGTGGGCGTTAGTGTTCATTTAAAGAAAGGCAGTTGGAATTTATAATTATTTTGCAGCAAAAATAGGGTTAGAAAAATATGTACGAGGTTTCAGTTTAAAATTTTTAGTCCCTAAAAAAGCTTAAAGAGGAAGGAAGAGGAGGTCACAGAGGTCCAGTACAGCTGCAAATTAAATATATTCGGAAACGATTTCGATTAAGAAACGATAAGGACGATGTAAGATTATATTGGTTATAGTAAGGTTGATGTAACATGAAGACCGGTTCATCACCAAACCACAAGATGTCTAAAATTACAGGTTTAGTTAATATGAGTATCTATAAAATATCTCCTAGATCAACATATGTATATAGTAGTCGGCATAAAGTCAACCCAGGATAACAAAATATACTCATATGTTATTAATATCGGAACTTATGTCTTCATGCTGGGTATCGAGAAACTTGAAGAGATATTTTCAAACTGTGACCTAAAGATGTCAAAATTATTATGTACCAAATTGGTTGAAATTGGTCAAATATTTCCTGAGATATGGAGACCTAAAAGTGGGTGATGCCCTTACTGTAAAATTGTGTTCTTCAAACGTTGCGGTGTGGCAAGAGATGGTGTGACATGGTCATTATTCCATTGTTCCAATATTCCGAACAAGCGTTGGAAAGCTATTTTTCTTGCAATAATTTTTTTACGGTTTTTCGAAATTTTGGCCTGAAAAGTGTGTTTTTCGGTATTGCCTCACTATAAGGAAAATCTCAGTATTTTGGTGAAAGTGACTTGCTCTATCTAAGTGACAGTGCCAAAAGTGGTTTCTACAATAAAAAAGTGTTAATTTTGGCTTGGAAAACATAGAAAACGTTTGAAGATGGGGAACTGGAAAGGTGAAAATTGTTGCTAATAAGTCGATTTTATATGAGAATATCCGAATATATATATATATATATTTGGCGTAGGAACCACTTTAAGCGATTATAGCCGAATCCACCAGAGCGCGCCACTCATTCCTCCTTTTTGCTTTTTGGCGCCAACTGGAAACACCAAGTGAAGCCAGGTCACTTTGCACTTGGTCTTTCCACCGGAGTGGAGGTCGTCCTCTTCCGCGGCTTCCTCCAGCGGGTACTGCATCGAATACTTTCAGAGCTGGAGTGTTTTCTTCCATCCGTACAACATGACCTAGCCAGCGTAGCCGCTGTCTTTTTATTCGCTGAACTATGTCAATGTCGTCGTATAAATCATACAGCTCATCGTTCCATCGTCTGCGATATTCGCCGTTGCCAATGTTTAGAGGACCATAAATCTTGCACAAAACCTTTCTCTCGAAAACCCCAAGAGTCGTCTCATCGGATGTTGTCATCGTCCACGCTTCAGCGCCATACATCAGGACGGGAATAATGAGCGACTTATAGAGTTTGATTTTGGTTCGTCGAGAGAGGACTTTACTTTTCAATTGCCTACTCAGTCCAAAGTAGCACCTGTTGGCAAGAGTGATTCTGCGTTGGATTTCAAGGCTGACATTGTTGTAGTTGTTAATGCTGGTTCCCAGATAAACGAAATTATCTACAACTTCGAAGTTATGACTGTCAACAGTGACGTGGGAGCCAAGACGCGAGTGCGCTGACTGTTTGTTTGATGACAGGAGATATTTCGTTTTGTCCTCATTCACCACCAGACCCATACGCTTCGCTTCTTTATCTAGTCTGGAAAACGCAGAACAAACGGCGCGGTTGTTGCTTCCGATGATATCAATATCATCGGCATACGCCAGGAGCTGTACACTCTTGTAGAAGAGTGTACCCTCTCTATTTAGTTCTGCAGCTCGTATTATTTTTTCCAGCAATAGATTGAAGAAGTCGCACGATAGTGAGTCACCCTGTCTGAAGCCTCGTTTGGTATCGAACGGCTCGGCTATCCGAATAGAACTCATAAAATTGAAGAGATTGACCAAAATCGCCCGGAATTTGTGACTATAATTTATTTATAGAACCAATTCTAAAAGGAAATATTATAATATTACAATACTAATATTGTAAGTTGGATTAGAAGGCGGGGCTACAAAGTCATTTTTTTTCAAAATTATGACTTACTTATTCTAGTTCATAGTTCGCTTTTTGTGGGACGATTTGAAGATGATGATTTTGGTTGACAAACTCTCAATCTAGATAATATTTTCATAGCAATGTATAGGGTAAGTTATTAGAAAGTATATATGAAAAGCGTTTAAAGATAAATACCAAATTTTCACTCTAAACTCAAGTTTATATTCACGGACTATGAGTGTTTATTGCATTCCTTGAAAGAATTCTTGTAAGTGGATTATCTTGAGAAGGACTGCTGCTACTTTACTATTCTTGTGAAATTGCCCACAACGAAGCACTTCAATTTCTTATGAATAAAAATTGAGCAGGAAACGCTCTAATTTGGCCATATAATATTAATTTATTACAGCAGTACATTGCATGGCAATTATGTGCGCCTACAAAATATATACAGATGTACATATGTATGTGTGTTCACATAAACATATTCTACACACGCCACACGGCTTATTATCATTTAGCGTTGATAGACATTATGTTGGTGTTCCGATTAGTAGTATAAGCTAAAAAATACAAAAAAAAACACAAACAAATCATATGCAATAACAACAACCATATACCACACCTAACTGTGTATGTTGTTGCATGCCACATGCGTTAGTTGCAGTTGCAGCAAGTGCAGTTGCTTATTTGTCTAAGTGTGTTGTGCACTACAAGTATGCCGCACATAAATACCGCTATAAATATATAGGTATGTTTGTATGTATGTAAATATCTGCGCTTTTGTTTACGCATTTCGGCAGCCACATAATAAAGCGCCGCGGCTGAACTCTTCACAATCAACTTCGACACAACGCAAAGAAGTTGGTGCAACATGTATGTATTATATATGTATGTGTAAGCAGTGTTTATTGTTGTTTGTTTATTTGTGATGCATTTTTTGAATGAACTTCAATTTACCACAACTTTGACTGCAACTTCATGTATCTTGTAAATTAACAGCAAGTAAATGCAATAAAAATGTAATTGTGTGTGTGTCTGTCTAATTAGTAGCGACACTCGCAACGCTCTTTACTTTAAATGGAGCAATACTTTTCTAGTTGTTATTTACATAGGTGCCACATGTGGCGTAGAAATATGCGTATGTGTGTGTGCATGTGTGGATGTCGTCCTTTTTAGTTAAATGCCAACATTTAAGATTATTCCCCAAGTGTAGCGAAGCTGCTGTTAATGGAGAAACATTATACTAGCATTTACTTGTAGAATATATATAGTATGTATGCACATACAAGAGTTTTAATGTGAATGTGTAAGTGTGCTTCTTCTAACCAAGCCAGACTGTTTTTGTAAACAAACTTCGGCGTGTTTTTATTTCGCCTCTTCTGACAAGAACTCCTCCGTTTTATACTTTGTGTGAACTTCAGAAGCCGGAAAAAGCCATCAGCAACGGAGTGTTCAAAAAGTACAGATATGTAGATATGTATCTTACCACACATACAAGTCTAGAATTGGCAGATAAGTAAATATGCAGATATGTATGTACATATTTATTCTCCAAACAACCACAAAAAACCAACCCAAAAGAATAATTTTTGATAAAATTTTCCATGTAGCGTCCTAAAGGCGAACCGGGAATCAAATTTTCACTAAGCGCCATATATGAGTAAAAGCTCAAAATAATTCCTTCAGATCTTATCAGATAACTCAAAACTGATGCACTTCAATAATATCTGCGTTGGAATATCCAAGAAATAACAAGAAGATCATATAAATGTACATATGGTTCGGGTCTAAATCAGGATCAGCTTAATTCCGGTATCCATTAACATCGTATTTATGAGTAACGTTTAACCCACAACACCAAAAAAGTCAAAACACTTCATTTCGAAGTACAAATGAACTTTATGAATCTCTCTTCTCTCATCTCTCGAGTCCCCTAAAACTTGTTCGTTTCGTCTTCCAGTTCTTTTAGTTGTAAAGTCTCACTCTGAACCATTTTTTGTCGAGATCACGTCAATCCAATATTTTCTTCCCAACAAATTTATGATTGCATTTCACCGTACTCACCAGTCGGTCAGTTACATAAAATTTTCGAGCTCTTGGTGAAATTCAGTGAATCTCAAATCAGCACGGTATTGGATAGTGGTGATTGACCTGTCAAACTCTATGATAGTTAAAATAAAAGATATTGCGATGATGATTAGCGTCGGACCAACAGAAATTGAGCCCTGTGGCTGATTCCAAATTATTTCTTTACTCACAATTACAACAAGCTTTTGGTTGCCTCAACTATATTATTCACAACCCTCTCATACGGAGTTTTTTCGAGGGTATTAATTAAATAATCGAAGAATTCTGTAAAAACCTATTCTGAAAGTCATACGTCACTCTTTAGTTTGCCAATTTAATAGCTGTTTTCAGCTTCAAATGACTAAATAATATAAATTGAATTCTCTCCCAATCCTTGGAACATATATGATTGCATTAAAAATTAATATAATTATCAACTATTACTATTAAACAATTTACTTTATTTTTATTGAAAATGAATTTTATTCCTCTAATTTCTAACATTTTCTTAAACACATGCACTCGCACATCCTTCTCTTTATGTATGTTAAAATGTTAAATGTAAATGTTTGTTGTTGCGCCGACATCGGTATCTGTTGCATTATTGGCACAATCCGTTGAAAGATTTGTTATTATTGCGATGCTTCTACAAACAAGCGTACAGCCTCCAAAGCAATAAACAAAGTATCAATTTATTCTGCCAGCAGTGATTACAGCAGTACGCCTGCGGTTTCTCCAGTAGGCGGTAAAGCGTTGGGCGGAAAAGTAGAAGCTGGATGCTGGAATGTTGGAAGCATGTAAATGTAGGAAAACAACACAAACACATACACACATACACACTTACACATATACAAATGGCATTAAGTTTTTACTTGCTTATAGTAGTATATGTATGTATATGAGGATGCAGGTTTATGCTAAAGATAATAAGGAATCATAGGATCATAGATATACATATTTAGATGTATGCAATAAAGTAGGTCTATTTTTGAGATATTTATAATTTATATGTATGTACGAAGCTATGATTTAAAAAAAATTTAAAATGTCATAATAATCGAATAATATTATTAATAAATTAATTGGCTTCAAAAAATCAGGTTTATAGTTATAGAGTCTATTTGTTGTAAATATGTTTCCAGAAATATTAAAATTGCCATTTTATAAAAAAAAAAACAGGTAAAACCAATATATGAGGTGTGTTCAAAAAATAACGGGAATTTTCATTTTTGAAGAAAAACTTTGGTCATTCGTCTAGATTAAAATATTTCGATATTTGCACTTATGCCAGCGAATACTTCGCAAATTCGATTTTTAGGATAGCCTTTGGCTCTTTCAGCGATTTCTCCTATGCTTGTAACACGAGGGCTGTCGTTAAAGTTCTCTTTATTTTTTGAAACATGAAAAAGTCACACAGAGGACAATTGGACTATTAGAGAATTGGAAATTTTAAAATGCACGTTATTCTTTGAACAGACCTCTTATGAATAGTAAATCGACATTTGAAAAAGATCTGACATCTTCCGAAAAAATATTAATTGATTAATGTATTACAAAAAATGTACAGAAAACATTTATATCTAAAACAATTTTTCAAATATAGAATTGAACAATGTTGCCACATATCAGAAAAAGTAAAGCTTACCAAAGTTTTACAAAATTTGTGTGAAATCTGTAAGAAGCTGCGTAAGGTTTTCTGAAAGACACTCGAAAATTCCTTCATTTAAATAAATTTTGGAATGTAGTTGTCACCTATCAAATAGTAAATATAATAGTAATAGAAATTATTTATGATAGACCTGACCTTCCATACAAAAGGGCGATTAATTTGACGGCGATGAATATTTAATTGTGCCATCTGATACCGATTTAAAAAAAACTATTTTCTATAAAATTTGTCTAAGAAAATATCTTGGGCTAAACATATAAACATGAGTATATAATACTCAATATTTTTTATTTCTCTAATAAATTTGGCAACTGTACTGTCGTAAAAAATTTAAAGAGTACTAATCAAAAGAGAATCGCGCATCTTTGAAACACTCAAAATCTATTTATCTTATGATACATATGGTATTGTATATCAAGAATCTAGAGTTTACGAAATTTCGCATTATCCACTTAAACTTTTACACTTTTAAGAGCACTTAAAAATTAAAAAAAAAATAACATAAAAAATACTACTTAAAAAGTACAAGGCACAAGTGCTATTATGAAAACATTTATACATATTAGTATGTACATAATATGCAATTATGTACAGTGAAGCAAAATTCAAAATTTTCAAATAAATTTTTGTAGTGAATTCAGAGTTTCTTTAAAAACTTATTGTTATAAAGTTCAAAAAATGTCGTTGAAATAGCAAACAATTTTAGTATTCTAGTATTATAACAAGCAAAAGCATCTAAATAATATTAAATCAGTGTTAATATGATAAATTTCCTTTCCATATCCCACAAAATGCGCCACTGTGCACTTAAGTACCACTTCATAACCTTGACCCAAACACTTAAGACGCCGAGCCGTTCCATCAATTGCAAATACAACACTGCAAACATACATATTGCAGGCGTTCTGATTTCATATTATGTCATGCAACATACTTTTTCCACTTTTTTTATTACAAAATGTTGTTTAAAGCCTTTCGATTTGCAATCATTGATTTTCAATTGTAAGCCAATTATTACTTAAGAACAGCACGCCGCACTGTTTCTGATTGAACTAAATGGAAATTTTAATGCAAATTATAATCGAAGGCACTTAAAAGTCATGCAAATACAAATAAAAAATGTGGAAATAATTAAAAAAAATAGAGAATATTTGTATTAAAATTACAGTTATACTGTGTATGTGATGGTATTAAAATAGTATTGATATAAAGAATATAAAATGGGGTTTTGAAATTTAACGCCATTAATATTATTCATTATTAAAATATGTTTTTTTCCAAATTGAAATTGTCTTCCAATATTCTTGTTCGTTAGCGACAGAATATCATGACAGTAATACATTTAGATAGAGGTTATAAGTAATTTTCTAGCCATCCGCAACCATTTGACTGAAAGATTTATATTTGGAAAAGAAATAGCAGACTTAACTCAAAAAGAAACATAAACATTAGTCTTAGAAGCTTTATGGTGAAAGCTCTACTCGATAATAAGTGAAAGCTCTGAGTAATAGAACTTGCTAGAGGAAAAGAGCCTATGATTTCAATAAGATTTAGCCTTTCTTATATAAAAGATAAATTACTTAATGATTTAAGTACCCTTAGTTCTAAAAGCTTTATGGTGAAAAGTCAACTCGATAATAAGTGAAAGCTCTGAGTAGTAGAACTTGCTAGAAATAAAGAGCCTTTGATTGCAATGAGATTTAGCCTTTCTTATTTGAAAGATACATTATTACACTAATATTTAAATTAAGTTTAATATACTTTAAAGTTTTGAAGAAATCTAAATTCTAATAAAAGTACGCTTTCTAATTCATACAAGTTCGACTCCACCCACATTGAGAAGGCCACTCAGTCCGTTGGGTTTCTTAGTCTGCCGCAGATACCACTCACATCATGATTGATTGCTTATTTTAACGCACTACACGCTGCAATGTGAACAATAATAATTTAGTTCGATGCGATCATCAGTTCCATTATACGCATTAAGTGCTTTGCTCTAATTCAACTACAAGTGCCTAAATACATACATACATACTTACATACATATGTATCTACTATACACAGCCATGCCAACAGATGTACAAGTGCAGATAAGAACATCCTTGCATTGAGCAAAACGCTTGCAATTTGCAATTGGCAAAAACAAAAACGCAAGAAACGCACATACATACATACATATATAAATAGATGCCTACATGAATGTATTTATACTTGTGCAAATAACTGTATACATATGCGGTCATTTAACGTAACTTATGACCGTATTAGCACAATTAAAGCAAAATTTTCAGACTTTCGAAGCAAAAAAAAAATCAAAATAGAATTACAAGTACCGTTGAATTATAAGCGAATAGCCAAATACAAGTACTAAACAGCTAGAGCAATGCTGTATAATAATTAGATCTTATTGCAGATGTGGCGATTAAAAGTGAAATTTAATTTATTACTACATGTGTATTGTACATGGATATTTATGGTTTTAAATGGAAAATCTCGAATGCAGAAGCTACAAATTTTCTTCAAGTACTTAGATTAAATATGAATGTAAGATTTTTTTTACTCAATTTTTAATTACTACCTTTAGACTATACAATAAGAGTGTGTTTATACGTAATTTATAGTTCCTCAAATGAAAACATTTGTTAAATTATATAAAAGTCACTCAAATACACGAGAATTTACTCTCACATACATACATATACACACAGAGAGTCGCCTTCATTTGCACCCACCCACAATATCCGTTTCTTATAAAATAATTTCCGTTGTGTTTACTGTTAGCACCTCTAACAAGCATTGCATAGGCAAAACAATAACTGTCTACAGGCCTCCTACTGTTCTACTGTCAAGTGGTCAGTCAGCATGTTTTAAAACAAATTTAGTAAAAGTAGTCTTTTTTTCACTGGCGGCTACTTTCTCACACTCACATGTGTATATGTTTGTAAATATTGTATGTTTGCTAATTAATAATAATTGGTCAGACTATTTTGACAATTCTAAGCGTTGTTGTCGTCATGAAGTGTGTCTCATTGTGTAAGCGTGTCTCGCCAATTACAAGTGTTGCGGTAACAGCATGACATACTTGTACACTTGTGAGGCCTCATCAGCTTGGGTGGGCATATATTCTCACAACCAATATTAAATTAACTTAATGTTTTGGGCGAAATTTTATTTTGTTAAAACAAATGAGCTTGGTCGGGGAGAGTTTGGCATTGTTACTCATTACTCAATGTTGACTCAATGAAGTTCGGGCTGCTAAAGTTGGAACTACCAAAAAAGTCGTATGTTCTGTATAACGCAAATGGAGGAAGTTGCGATTATAGACAGTATCCAATCTCATTTGGTCTCAATATTCTTCAGCTAGTCATTCAATAATAGCTAGTCCAGCCACGTTCTTCTACAGGAGTAACAATTAAAATCGGGAATATGACCTAAGATAGAGAAATCCAATGTGGATTCTTATTTTTGAAAAATTGTCTAATATATGTGGAAGAAAAATAATTCTATAAATGAGAAGAGGAGCAGAATAGCGACAAATTGTCGATAAAATTATGCCATTGGTAATATTCTTTACTAAAGAAAAATAATGAAATCAAGTGATGATTAAGAAATAAATACCGGGAGAACTCCTCATACAGATTATCTTGTAAGCTTGATTGAAAACTGTTATACCCCATTGAAAAAATAAGCAAACGTAGATTATGCACAGATTTTTATTAAAGTAAGCTAACTTCGAAAAACTGAGAAATAATTATACTATAATAATCTACTAATAATGGCTCGATCTTGTTATACTATAATATTATAAGGAGAAAATATCTTTAAAAATTTAGTATGAGTGATTCAAGTGCTTTTTGCTGCAGGCACCTCTATCTTTTCATGTCTAGAACATGGTAGTAAATGGATTTTTAAAAATTCGAACTCGTATTAAACATACATCAGTTATAAAAAGGAGCTTTTCGAAGCAGAAACGCGTTCTACTCAAAATTTTTGTTTCAAAAATATCCCAAAACAGTTTGACCGAAATTGACTTGAAATTTTTAGAGTACACTGAGCTCATATAAACGCAATGGACTATTATCAATCCAGTATTTTTATATGTTTTTATCAAATGTCTACCAAAAGTCCAATTTTTGGTATATTCATAGTCCATTCCATGCATTTAAGCTTATAAATCAAAACGTCGCTAATCTTTCCGACAAGCCAATCAGCTGGAATTGTGGAGGAAGTCCGAACCCATTTTTTCGAGGCGGGGTGTTCAGAACGCTGTAACTCTGTAACTGTTCTAAACAATATTTTTTGCTTAAAATTTATACTTAGAGTCTCGAAATGTATGTATGTTAATAAATACTAATAAACTTGAAGCTCTCTCTATTTACTGGTCGTAGAAAAAATATTCCTTGTCCCTAAAATATCTCTAAAAAACAGGCCGTCACATGGGATGATCCCCTTAAATTAATATAAATTGTAAAATTCAGAATAATACTTCCCTTCTGTTTCTAACCTACCAGCATATATGTAAATTCCGATAGAAGACGGATACTTTCGAATATTTTATGACAAGATTTTTCGCTAATGGCAACCGCCTTATGCGCATAACCAAAAATTCATTGAAATAAGAGGAAAGGTAGATTAGATCCATATTTTTGATTCTTTGAGAGTTCATCCTATAAATAATTTTCCATAAGTCTATTTTAAAACTTCGAAACGGATAATATTCTTTTTTACTTAGAACTAAATCTTCCGGGAAAATTTTATTCGAATAATAATTTTATTTTCGCATTACGAGATGTATTCAAAAAATAACTCATATATTCTTCTCCAATTTCTTCTATTAAAAACTTCAATGAATCTGCAACAAACTTTTGAAAGAAACACAAGCCCATTTATTATTTGAATATTGTTTTATTTTTTCATTGCATTGTTATTCACAATTACTTATTTCTAAAACTACAATAAACAACTAACTACAATTAATTACAATACTAAACGTACATATGCCTACTAAGCCAATTAAAACTTTCACTATCACAAATTTCGTTAAATTTATACAATATTATTTGCTACTTTCGCGACACTGTGCCACACAAAAAACTATATAATAGACACACAAAATGTTTCACTAAGAAGCCGCTTTAATCAATTTCCACATTCTCATCACAATCCTCCGTCGTGGCGGAGTGTGTTTCCGCGCAGCTTTCAGTATCCGCAGACATGGCTGAAGTCAACATGGCGCCAGAGGCATCCATAGGAGTCGGGCTGGAACAAGATCTCGATGGACTGCTGCTGCCGCCGCTGCCATGCGTGTTTCCATGCGTGGGGGATGAGGAGGCCGAAGAGCATTGTATGTAACGCATGCCGTGCTCCATTTTGCCGAAATTCAATGCGTTTTTGGTGATGTCAAAACTGTTGTTGTTGTTTGTATTTGTGTGGCTAGCCGCAGCATGAGCGCCAAAACTACCAGCAACCGGACCATTCACCGACGACTGACTGGGTGGTGGTATGGGTTGGGGTATCTTCGACGCTTGCGGGTAAAAGTAAGGGAACGATACTTGAGGCAATGAGACGCCAACACCGTAAGCCATTTGCAACTGTAATAGAGAGAAGCAAAAATTGAGGGAATTTGTTAGTGATATTTTTTAAATTATAAAATAATTTATTTAATTTTTTTGCATTATAATATTTATTTAGCAAAATAAAATGTAACGGTTGCCTACCTGATGCCGATAAATATGCAGCAACGCCGGATCAATGCCATGCGTCGGTAACATGTGTGCATAAGCAGCAGCCGCTGCTGCCGCCGCCGCACCACTGCCATCCTCACGCACCAACACCTGCACCGGCACACGCTTTGTAGCGGCGCTCATCAGCGCAGCTTCATGCTGTTGAATTTGCTTGCGTTTCGTCTTGTAGCGACGATTTTGGAACCAAATCTTCACTTGTGTCTCTGTCAAACGCAGCGTTTTTGCCATTTCGGCGCGTTCCGGACCGCTGAGATAACGCTGTTGTGCGAAGCGACGTTCCAACTCGAAAACTTGCGCGTGACTGAAGGCGGCGCGCGAACGCTTCTTGCGGCTCAACGAACCACCAAGCGCATCCGTGTCGTGCAGCGTAGGTGAAGTGTTGCCCATGCAACTGCTGTTGGCGGAATGCCCGGAGGCGCCACCATAAAGCGACAACATCGATGGTGGCGGTGAAGACTCCGAATCTAAAAATTATAAAGAAAAAACATTATAGTAAATTTATGTTTATATAATTTGTACAAAATTAGTTTGTACTAGTTTCCAAAAAATTGGTCACCAACACTTGTTTACTAGTGTCTAGCAATAAGCAAAACTCGCTTTCGCTAATCCATTATCCGCCATTAAAATGCTTTTAAAAGTTTTCGTAAACTTACCTGATTCATTATTACTGCAACGTCGCATGTCAATGGGACAATCACCGCGGCCACCGACCAAACTCCCCGCACCGATATAACCGAATTTGCGCGCTAACTGGTAATCGCTGTGATTGTTATTCTCCAAAGTGGCCATATAGTAGGGCATAAAGTCATTGTTCTCACTATTGCCGCCCGCTCTGCGTTCCGCGCCCATGGGCGCCGCATACTTTGACACCGCCGAGCGCATTTCACAAATTGGACTCGGGTTATTGGATGAATTACACGAGGCGCTGTTTTCTAAAGCGCCATTTAATTTATTTCCACTAAATTCACCCGCGCCGATATGACAACACGATGTTGAGGCTTTTAAGCCACCTTTTAATTCATGCGCTTGATTTTGACGCAACTCAGCGGCTGCTAATTCAGCGTTGAACGACATTTCCGTATCGGAAAGACGCCGTCTTAGCTGTTGTTGTTGTGCTGCATTTAAACTATTGTTGTTCCGCGTTAAAATATCATTGATGGAGAAAGGTGTTGTAAGCGCCGCTTTACTCAAGCTCACTAAAGCACCACCGCCACCAACACTACTGCCACTATTCTCCATATTCGTTAACATGGCAAAACTGAGTCAATAAATTCAATAAAAATTATTTTCTTTATATTTTGCTATTTGTTCTTATTTAATTATTTAAATATTTCCGCTTCGCAAACTCTTTATTTCAATATTTTTATTAACAAACACTCTGCGATTGTTTATTATTTTATTATTTTTCAACTGCACGACGACCTTTGACACACGTCCGTTAACGTCTGCTCATGCGACACCATTGAACAAACTCACCACGCACAGTTCGATTTTAAATACTTCGATCGCACTTGCTAGCGTTCACTAGGTCGCCTATAGGAAGTACCAGCAACAACAAAAAGCAACGGCAATAGCACTCAGCCACCTCCCGTTTATGTGGCACTCGAGTGTTTTTCCGTCGAGTGACCCTTAAGTGTTACAGCTGTTGTTGTTGTACACACAATAGTGGCGTCTCCATATGGTAAATACTCTGAAATGTTCTATTTTTATGCAATACACATACATACAAACCTCAAACATCTCAGCAGCCCCACTTTGAGTGCTTTTTCAACTCGATTTCTGATTCGTTTGTTGCCAGCAGCGCTCATGCGCCGCACAGCGTCTCTTGCAGCGTTTCACTGAATTTCATTGTTCGTCTGTTGTTGGTGTACTTTTGCTGTGCGTGTTGGTAGTGTTGGTGTTGGCCGCTGATTGGCTGAGAAGCGCGAGCATCATTGCGCTACCTCAAGTAATTTATGAGTGCGATTATTACCTTTAGCATCCAATATAGTACGAGCACGCGGATTATTATTGTTGTGCTGTTATTGAGTGACTACTTTCATTTGTTTGTGGTTTCATAAATTGTGTGAATTAAGAAATTGGGTGACTGTAGTATTTACGTCTTAAATATATATGACATACATACATATGTATGTAGACATGTGTTGAGAAAATGTATTAGAAAGGAAGATGTCAATATTTTCGCCATTTACCTAGCGCTTTGTAGCATCAAATTAGACAAGCTGTTCGTCTAATTAGAGCACATTAGTTTGCGGCAAATAGTGAATATGTTGTTTATGCTAACAGGTGGAGATTGTATGTATGTGTATGTTTTTCAGTTTCAAGGATTAGCTTTCCATTTCAATGCATGAAAAAGACAATTGGAAAATTCAAGCATTGTCCATATGTAGAGAGATAGAAGCGGTATAAACATATTCATGCTTTGATAATTTCACTTAAGCTGGCCGAAATACCTCATGATGCTATGTAATCTTTCGGTGATAATAATGGTTTTTAATTTTTGTTTAATTTTCGTTTTGTTTAAAATTTTGCCAAGGTTTATTTTTCCAATTTCCTTTCAGTAGTCAATGTTTTTCAAAAATTTGCATCACATTGTGTGGAGAGTTTTACTTAATTTAAAAATATAATTAAATTTCAACTGTTCGTGATTCTTAATGATCTAAATTAGAGTATTAATGAAATAAATTTAAACCAATTATGTTCTTTCTATAATATTTTAATAAATAAATAGTATCGGAATTTATGGAATTTAAAGAAAGTAAGATGGACAGTTTTTAATATTAAGATATTACACAGACCAACCAGAATATTCTATAAAGCTCAAACACAGTAACATAATTATTCTAAATGTTCAAAAGCTTGCAGTAACCGGGTTTTTTAGATGCGTGGTTTTTCATGAGGCAATACTTTTTTCGGAGCTGGTCTTATGGACAGCTGTTAAGTGATTTATACTTGTATGGATTGCCATTTTATATGAAACAGACTTCGTCCGGAACGTCCTTTATTGCTGACATTGTATTTATTCAAGCCACCCGTGGCGGTCACTTGCTCGAAGTCAAATGCTTGTCTTTGTAATAAACCTAAATTTATTTCTTATTGAATATCACATGTCTAAAAAACATACTTTATTAGGAAAAACTCATCGTAATTTCGTTTAAAAATATATGATTTTCATCTTTATCATCTTCTACATTTCCGTACTTATTTCTAAAATCATATCAAGATAAATGTACGTTTTTTTATTGCATGCAAATAATGGGGGAAAAAATCTTTATATGCGGCCTTTTTACGACCAAAAACGTCGGCGAACGCTAGAGGAAATCATCATTAATGTTAGTCGGAAGAGGAATTAACTTATGGTTCTAAGTAGTATTGTACGCCCACCCAACAACGCCATGAAGCCAAATAAACAACAAATAAAACAAAATAAAACAAATTATTTAAACGAAAGATCGCATGAAATACATCTTCTTTTGATTGGAGCATGTGATTGGGTGTGAATAAATGATAAAAATGGCCACCACTGAGTGATAAATAGCCGCAGCTACTTTCTTCCCACCATTGAGTGAGTTTGCGTGTAAATGAGTGTTATTATTTTTTGAGCTTTTTATAATGTGAGCATTTGCTGGGCGATAAATCACAAAAACGGCAGTTTAAATTATTATTTAAATAAACTTACTATAAATTAATAATAATAGAAATAATATTTAGTTAGAAAAATGTCATAATAATGAGTGTTGTAAAAATATTGGATTGTATTAAAGTGTGCAAATAGGCAGATTTTTCGATGAAAGCTATTTTAAATATTTTTATAAAAAAGAAATTAATTTATATATTCTTAAAAAAGTCAATTCATACCGACATAAAAGACATATGATACAATATCAAAATTGAAAGCTGCTAACTTGCTAACTTTTAAATATGTTTGTAAGTCAAATTTCTACGTGTTTTGTTTTTTTACCCGCACACCCCTTATAATCACTTTACGTTATACCATATTCCCTTCAACTTTCATTTGTGTGCACTTCAGCTGACTCTTTTGCGGTTATACTCACAAATAAGTACGAAATTTGGCTTTTTAGCCGCCGGCGAAAATTATTTACACTCTTCTGAATAGGATTTGTTGATTCTTCGAAGCATCACAAAAATACACTAAACCCGCTGGGCAGCCGTGACCTGCTAACGTGAATGCAACCAGCGTTGGTCTCGTTAAAAAAAGCGAAACATATTTATTTACAATTCAGTGATTCTCAATAATACTTGAGTAATTAGCAATAAATGACACAACGACAGGGTTGATATTGCAAGCGGTCGAGTAGTCACAATTGCGATTGTGTTATTAGTGTTGTTGTATAGCTAAGTAGAACAAACATACAATATTACATGTGAATATAAGTATGTATTTGCAGGAATGGTAATGGTTACTGAGCTGTAATTGTATTCATGCGCATAAACCACAACAATGCTGTGACACGTGACCAAATAAAGTCTCAGCATGCGAAGGACTTTTCAACGCGCCCCTTCTCTCCTTCTCCAGCAGCATTGAATTACTTCATTCATGGCTCGTGATTATTTTAATACCTCTTGTATTTATGTCCACATTCTTTGTTGAAGTGTTGAGATTAGAATTCAAAGCTCATTGCGAAATGGACTTCAATGCACGGGTATTGAAATACATACATACATGCATAGAGTATATGAATATATTATGCATTTATTTGTTGTATTATGGTATTGCTTTATACTTGTTCAAGACGGTTTTCGTGTTTACTGAGTTACATAATATCTTTACTTGTCCTTTAAATTTCTCTCAAGTTATGATGAATCGCATATTTCAATTATTCGTGTGTTTTCACTACTTGCTCTGGCAATGGTGTATTCACGGAATCAGAGCGGTGGTTGGTTCGCCGTGGCTGTATAGCATTTGCCCACTTGTTTCTTGACTTGGGTGGTTAGTAAATTCATTTTAATGGTTAAACGAAGTGCTCTTCAACTAATATTTGCCAAACATTCAATTCCAAGTGATTTCGCTATTTATCATTATTCATTAGAAATCCGATATCATCACTTAGTAAGCTTCCGCAAAGTAGTAAAATCGATGTTATGAGCAAGCAATGGATGGCCAAGTATTTATTATTTGTATTTATTTGAAGATAAGGCATTTATGAACAATCTAAACTGAATATATTTTCAATTGTATTCTGCATTGCTCTAAATATTTTGAAAAGTTTCGATTTTGCTTAATTTGCCTTAAGCACAGATATTAACAGAAACTAGAACGGTCATGCAACTTAAAAATAAAATTAAGGAAAGGCTAAGTTCAGGTATAACCGAACACTTTATACTTTCGAAATTTATTTATTTAATTTTTTATGAGAACACACATTTTCACCCTTATCGGCTTAAAGTCCGCTAGTATAAGGAAGATCGCTATATACCATATAGTATCTATATAGAGGCTGGAGTAATTCCTGGATCGATTTCAGCACCAAGCTACAATATAGCCAATATTAAACAAATTTGCAGCAATCTCACATATTAACCGATATATGTATATGGTACAAAGTCCATCGAAAGTTTGAAAATGCGTATATGAGATATATGGGGGCTAGAGGAAGTATAGACACGATTATGCCTATTTTTGGCACAGAAGCACACTATTATAAGACAAACATGTCCTCTGTATTTCTTGAGAATATCTGACAGATTTCTCCATATTTTTAATAAAAAAAATTGTGCACAAACACTGGGGTCCTCATTATCAGTATCTGGAGTCTTTTAAAGTTATAATCAGATTTCGCCAATTTTTAAACGGTGCAGTAGTTTTGTTCCGATAACTTATATGGTGCTTTTTTTATATACTAGCCGACCGCTCCGGCTTCGTAGGGGTTTAAACAAACATTTCAAATGTTATAAATTTTTCAACACGCTCCCATACATATGTACGAGTATGTACTTCCCGTTTCTTGTGTGGGTTCATTTAAAAAAAGTAAAATGAAGAAAGTTCGAACATGAAATTATATTTTATTTGTAATGAGCTAAATCTTGATTACGACCTCTAATCTTTGGTGTCCGATGAAGATAGCGGAATAAAACTTTACACCAATATCGATAACGATTACAGGAAACAGAAGTCTCATAACGGATGCCCCATTCCCAGTTCCAGTGACCAATATTCAGCCACCCCATTTCCGGTTCCGGCAATATCGTTATCCATATCCGTTTCCGATTCCGGTAACATTATATCCGGTTACCCCATGAGGACAATGGCCCCACCCTGATCACATGGTGTCAATTCGAGGTCACGTGATATTTTTGTTTACAGATCATTGACCCCGCCCAGATCACGTGATGTCAATTAAATGTCACGTGATATTTTTGTTTACTTTTTTGAGTGAGGTCATGGACCCCATCTTGATCACGTGATGTAATTACAAGATCACGTGATATTTTTGTTTACAGGTCATTGACCCCGCCCAGATCACGTGATGTCAATTCAAGGTCACGTGATATTTTTGTTTACAGGTCATTGACCCCGCCCAGATCACGTGATGTCAATTCAAGGTCACGTGATATTTTTGTTTACATTTTTGAGTGAGGTCAATGACCCCACCTTGATCACGTGATGTAATTACAAGATCACGTGATATTTTTGTTTACAGGTCATTGACCTCTCCCAGATCACGTGATGTCAATTCAAGGTCACGTGATATTTTTGTTTACATTTTTGAGTGAGGTCAATGACCCCACCTTGATCACGTGATGTAATTACAAGATCACGTGATATTTTTGTTTACAGGTCATTGACCCCGCCCAGATCACGTGATGTCAATTCAAGGTCACGTGATATTTTTGTTTACATTTTTGAGTGAGGTCAATGACCCCACCCTTATCACATGATGTCATTATAAAATCACGTGATATTTTTGCTTACATTTTTGAGTGTAGTCTTTTTGGTGTCCGATGTCTTTCTCTCGGATTATGAAGTGAGCTTGTATATTTCTAATATTTTGATTTTCAGTTTCAGATTAAGATGTTCCATCACGGAGTCTTTTTGATACCCTCACCTGTGAACTATTTCCAGAAAGTTTAGATTCTAGCAAAAAATATACCCTATGTTACTCGAAGTGAATGTAGCTTTCTAATGGTGAAAGAATTTTTGAAAGTATTTTTTGAGTTTATTCTTTACAAACATACATACAAAGCTTTCCTCTTTATAGTATCTCTTAATAGTTTCTAGTATAGATTGTAAAGCAAATAAATCAGATGGACTCCAAAATTTAGGTATATGAGAGGTATGCGCTGTTGCTAACCGATTTCATACAAACAGTGGCTTTAGAATTCCAAGATACGAACCGAATTTCGTTGATATTGGTCAAGCTATAGCTTGCAAACAGACATCCGGATAGCAACTCGTCACGTCTCACTGATCCCTTAGGTATATATAACTCTATATTTAACTCATTTAGTTTTAGGTGTTACAACCGTTATGTGAACAAAGCTGTTATACTCTCATTCCAACAAATTGCGAGCATAAAATAGAGAAACAAAACGCAATTTCTTCACTTCAACTTCAACTAGAGTTTCTAATTTGAAATATGTACGTGTTCTGTAAGCATTGAAAATGTATTTACTAAACAAAATTTAGTACATAACAAAACCTGGTTTAAAATTTGTTTTCGAATTATAAACAAAACATGTATTGTGAAAATTAATTCATTTGAAGGTCTCTGTAAGATTCTCTCATGCGCCACCTATTGGAGGATAGTCAAATTAAATAGAGATAAAACTAAACATTCGGTTTGCGTCTTTGATTTGTTATAACACACAAATTCAATAGTACCCAACCGAATACAGAAAACGAAGAACACATCCTCAACCGAATATTTTTATATTCTAATACTTATTCACGTGTTATTGTTCCCGAAATCCAATTTCACAAACTGCTTGTATGAATATCCAAAATAGACAAATTAAACAAAATTAATGAAAATTAATTAAGTTTAATTATTAAGTTTTTAGTAATCATTTACTAAATTTGACTAAATATGATAGTTAACGATACGATTTCATTTTTTACTAAACAAAATGTTTTCTGGAAAGTTAGTGTTTTCAGTGAATTTTTTATCATTGTAAAATTACATTTTTTTTGCTTCCCACGATCTCTGAAATGTATTTTAAAATAAATTCCTACAAATACAAAGGGCGAAATCTACAAAAAATTTTAAACGCCACTAAATATTTAGTCTTAAATAACAAATGTGCTGAAATGAGACCTAAAATTATTACAAAATTGCGAAATAGTTCGTTTAGACCGAAATTGATTTTACATAATAGTAAAAGTAGATTTCAAGAAAAATGAATAAATTTAAAGTTGCATTATCTGCCACAACATAGTGAGTAACGTAGAATGCCAATGGAAATGCTCTTAACCCTTTCGTAATAACCTTATAACTATTACTATAATTTGTAAACCACAGAACCGTAATGTAATTTTGGGCTCTTCTAAAGGAAATGGGACTAGAAAATAGTCCAGTTTTCCAGTATATATATAATTCCAAAATGTATTAATGATGAATATTTTTTTAAAGAAACCTTTAAAAAAATATACTGAAAACGTGCTTTGAGTATTACGTCTTTAAAATAAAGTATTCAAGATAGAAAGCCTGCTTATAAAAGACCTCTCAAATGAATCCAAGGTTTAAACTAGATTGCTTACCTATACTTTTTTTTAAATTCATACCAACTTGAACAATATATTGTGCAATAGTTGGCCAAGTATCGCTTAGTGGCAATCGTTGGCAAATATGAAAACTATAAGCTGTTCTGAGGAATATTATAACTTTTGGGATTCTCTATATGAAAAAAAAAATGATTTTTCATCTTCTATATTTATACGAATATAAATGTTGACAGACAGACAAGACATTGTCCTCTTTTATTTCATTTTATAAAATTGCAACAAAATCAAATGCTTCCAAAAGTAAAACAACAAACCAGTTCGAAAGATCACATTGCGTTTGACTCCCTTGAACCCCCTTTGATTGAAGCGCTTTGAACGCTCTGTTGATTGCTAATTAATTTAGCTTTAATTGTCATCGAATTACCACTTGAAATTCTTACGAATCAACAAAAATGTACTATAATACAAAACAAAAAAAATACATAAACAAAATGTCACAGATTCCCACATTAAATTCTAATAAAACTCGAAATGCACATTCTTATGCGGTATACAATGCAAGCCAAGTGAGTGTATGTGTGTTTGTTGTTGCTATACTTTTGAGTGTTTCACTTTTCAATTGTTTGCTTTTTATATAAACGTTTTGGTTTTTATATACTTGGGGGGAATGGCGGTGGCGGAAACATGAGTAAAAATCCACTTGACATCTTCCGATCACAAATTGGGCAACAATTTGATCTTGACGCCAACATGTCAAACAACAAATGGATGGAACAACACCAACACCGAGCAAAAGTTCAAAATCAACAATAAACAAAAATCAAATAAAAAATTTTATAAAATAAAAAAAATATAATAAAATAAAAAAATTTAAATAAAAAATGCCACAAGCGTTTTAATAAAAACGCGCAACCCGTTACATACATACATATAAGCAAATAAAAAATTATAACTGTTTACATTTATTGTGCACTATATAATTTTTTTTATACATATGTATGTATGTATATATGAATAAATGCATCAACATTTACTGCACACTATAGACATACATACATACAAATATATTTGAACAAAATGTAATTTTCATCGAAATTGTTTAGTAATCGTTGACGTCAACTCCATGCCACATAAAAGGAAGCCGATTAATAAATCTTAATTTGCTTATTACCAAACTTCCTATTGCATTCACCATTCATTTGCCTGAGACATTTATTATCCTTTACATGCATACATATATGCAATATGTAAATATTCAACGGTAAATGTATGCGGCAGCGGTCGCCGCCATTGCCTTTGATCCTTTGGCACTGTGTTGCAAGCATAATGACAGTTTGTGGCGCTTAGAGATGTCATTACATGCGCCATTAAAAGGACGCAGCTCACCCACTTTCGCCGGTTCTTGTCGCTGACGCCAACTTGCACACAAACACACACACACACACAGTGAAAGTGAATATGCGGCGGCTGCGCATGCGGCACTTGTTATCGCGTCGCATCGGCGCATAATTGAAAAATGCTCTTTCCCCGATCCGGGATCACGCCGATGCTGCCGATAACCGTCTGTATGGAAATGACAAATTTCTCCACTTGAAATATATACGTTAATGCGGTTCTATGCACTTTTGCGTGTGTTTACATGCATATGTGTGCGTATGTGTGGGTGTGTATGGCAAATGAAATATATGTATTTTAGTATCAATTTTATGTTTACAAAAGCAAAAGGAGAAAGTGCTTTATACTCGTATGAGATTATGCAAGCATCTTTAGACGTGGCAAGGACTTGAGGAGGACTGTCGTTATGTTATGGGATAAGTGCATGCCTTGTAGGAAATAAAGAAAATTCAGCAGTATGGGCCATAAATTCTTTGTCCAAATAATAAAATCATAAATTTACATTTATAGTCTCCAGAGACGCCGTAGGAATCTTTACTATATCGGAAACTCACCCAACTCCATGAGATCCCTTTGCATATTTTATGCTGATTTTCCTTTAAAACAACAGAAAAACAAGTAAGGAAGGGCTAAGTTCGGGTGCAACCGAACATTTTATACTCTCGCAATTTATGTAGAGATTTACCTATATTTTCGGTGAAAAATTACCCTTAGGCACTGAGTTCTTCATGTTTGATATCAGGGGCCTTGAAAAGTCATGGTTCGATTTTGACAATTTTTCCACAAGTGATGTCACAGCTCTAATACAGTATTTGTGTAAAGTTTTAGTTCGCTATCTTTATCGGTTCCTTATGTATACATTATAAAGTGAACGAATCAGATTGATTCAAAATTGAGTTCTATGGGAAGTAGGCGTAGTTATGAACCGATTGCGTCCATATTCCACCAGTGTCATCAGGGTGTCAAGAAAATATTATATACCAAATTTCATTGAAATCTGTCGAGTAGTTCTTGAGATATGGTTTTTGATCCATAAGTGGGCGACGCCACGCCCATTTTCCATTTTGTAAAAAAATCTGAGTGCAGCTTCCTTCTGCCATTTCTTATGTAAAATTTGGTGTTTCTGACGTTTCTCGTTAGTGAGTTAACGCACTTTTAGTCATTTTCAACCTAACCTTTTTATGGGAGATGGGCGTGGTTATTATCCGATTTCTTTCATTTTTGGACTGTATAAGGAAACGGCTAAAAAAACGAATGCAGAAAGTTTGGTTTATATAGCTTTATTGGTTTGCAAGATATATACAAAAAAACTTTTTGGGGGCGAATTACATTCAAATGTGCCCCTAATGCGATCCTATGTTCCAAATTTTATTTTCATAACTTTATTTATGGCTTAGTTATAGCTCTTTATGTGTTTTTGGTTATCGCCATTTTGTGGGCGTGGCAGTGGTCCCATTCCGCCCATCTTCGAACTTAACCTTCTTATGGTGCCAAGGAACACGTGTTCCAAGTTTCAATTTTTTTTCAAGTTACAGCTTGCACGGACGGACAGACGGACAGACAGACATCCGGATTTGAACTTTACTCGTCACCCTGATCACTTTGGTATATATAACCTTATATCTAACTCGTTTAGTTTTAGGACTTACAAACAACCGTTATGTGGACAAAACTATAATACTCTCTAAGCAACTTTTGTTGCGCGAGTATAAAAATTAAATAATTAAAGTCAGTAAAAAATTAATCTTTGGAGCTTTAAGAAATATTTTACAAAACAATTCTCCATGGTGCTATGGGAGCATATCGAAAAACTCTTCTATTTTGAAAAATTCTGAGGCAGATTTACGATATTGTATTCAGAATGATAGCCTTTTTATATAGGGTCTAGGTCTATGGAATGCACAGTGTTGATGTGTATTTTTTCACCCAAATTCCCTTCTCTACCAGTTCCATAGATCTACCCATCGTGGTTCCACATATGGAAGGTATTGGAGAAGATTTAACCAATTTTTGCACTATCACTTCCAGCCTCAACTCAGTTTCGAAACAACATACAATATTTGAAGAAAATTTTCACTTTTTAAAATCTAAGAACTGTTAGGAGAGGCATTAAAATTATTAGAAGTTTTAAATGAGCAGCATAAAGGCCCTAGCGACAAGTTTTAGTTAGAGAAGTTGCTCTTGTTAGGTCTATATACGACCTAGAATTTTTTCTAGATCAAAAAAATTTGGAAGAAAAATGTCAGTTTCAAATAAAATGTCCCCTGTTCCTATTCCTTTTCTCACTTTCTCGTTTAGGTGAGCGTATCGAAGTGATTGGTCAATATTTTCAGTAAATTTATCTTCTACGAAGCACCATTGAATATTTAAAAAAGAAAAACTTAAATTTCAAATTTCCAATTCCTTTTGGTCCACCCTTCGATCCCACTACAGACACTAACAGTAGCCATTTGATGTACGAACTCGAGGGAGTGCCCAATCATAAATGTATTATCATATGTTTTTGTCACATTTGCTCTTAAATCAACAACAAAATATTGCAATCTCTGTGTGTGTGTAGAACGAATAAAGCCTGGTGATCCTTTTTTTTGCTGAAGACTCCTTGCAGCGCCGGTGTGACGCGACGGTAGGTATGGTTTTGGGTGTCACTGTCGTCGTCTACGCCGGCGAGTTTCTTGCCACGAGTCTGGCGGAAATCAATGGTGCCCACATATACATACATATGAGTGCGTATGTGTGCTTTTAGTTGAGCATGGCGACTTGTAATACGAGTCCTAGCGTCTGCTCTTGTGGTCAGCATACGAGAGGTCTTCTCGTTCAAACTTATCATACATATGTGTGCATAAAAATATTATCATCACTTATATATGTATGTACGTAAGTGTAGTGGGCATGTGCGTAACTCCTGTGGACATTTACTTACGCGCTGGTGTGCGAGCGTATCTTTGAAATCTATTACGTGTGCATTTCGGGCGATTATACGCCCGATTTGGAAAATTGTATTGACATGGGGCGTTTTGTCTGCTTATTTTATTTAATATGTTGTATGTGTGCATACATATGTATGTAAATGGAGAAATGTATATGACCATGTAGTAGGCTTGCTTGTTTAGTGCGCAACAGAGAGGCGTTTTGTTTGCAGTAAGCGGATTCTTGTACAAATATATGCATATTTAGTGCATGCATATGTATGTATATGTGTGCTTACAACAACTGAGACAGTATAATCAAATAATTGCATTCCATAAGAATATTTTCATTTAATTAACTCGCAATTGCATCTATTAATTATATGCTAATTTTCAACTTTCCGTGGTTTTATACTATTTAATTGCCGCAAAATTTATGTTTATATTTTTGGTTCATGAAATTATTATTACAATAATTTTTCTACAATATTTATTTGTGAGTAATATAAAGCTCTGAAAACACCATTTCAAAATTATTCGCAGAAATTGTATGTCTAACAATTATTAGAAATTTCAAAAAAAAAATTATAATTTAAAACAATAACATTTTTATTTATCATCTCTCTGGCATCAATACACTTATTTTTCAAAAAATTACATTACATTTAAAAATATGTTCATATGTGTGTATATAAATACAATACCATGTGGAAGTGAATCATTCTACAAATTATGGAAATATTAATCATAGGAAATCTGTGATGGCAGATGAAATTCTCTAGAAAAGCCTTTTCATTATTTACTCTTTTAAATTTCGATATCGATTAGCTAACATGTCTATATTTAAATTTAACATACATAAACTTCCAGATTTTATACATACATTATTTATACAAATCTCAATAAATTATTCACCTAATTTTAGCAATATTAATCACATATTTTTGATATAATGGGTATATCAAAAAGAGGGACTGAAATCATATGAAGAATATAAAATTTTATATATACATACATATATTATATTATTTATTATATACCTATGCTCCTTGCAGCATAAGTAGGAACAAATATATATACATATATGTACCAAGATCGACCATTTTTGGACCATAGTTGTCACATAGTATGAGTACTTTTTACGCTATTTTTGGTGCTACCGTTCAAAATAGCGATTTTATGACGAAGGCCGCCAGAAGATGTGACGAGAAAGTTCTGAACCTCGTTGAAATCCATTAAACACTTTGCAAGATATGAAATGGTCGGTCCAAAATTTAACCAACTTATCCTTAGTGAGTTTAAACATAGCATTGTATGAAAGGTGAGCTTAGATAGTACCCAATCGTTTTGTGCTTAACACCAAATTTTTTTCTCATAGCGCCACCTATCGGTTTCCACGACAGACGGTTCTGCATAACCCAAACGTTTCCATTATTATTTGAAAGCTGTTAGTGCAATTACAACAACAACAATAATGTGAGTGTATTTCTACCGCGAACCAACATCTCTTATAATTCAATATCCGGTGATGCCCTGAAAATTAAATTGAATATCCAATTTAATATTTGTTTTATCTGAAGAGAGTCACATACCAGATATTTATCAAATGGGTTGAATGGTTGAATGATGTCATTTATGGGCATCCACTTTCAAACAGTTATGTTTGAGGCAGATGACAGATAAGTTACCATTTACTCTGATGAAAAATTGACGAGACCAAATAAATATTTCTAACTTTAAGTTGAATTCCCTGGCTGTATTTCTAATATCTTTCTAATATATTCCAAAAGTCTTTATAGCTAGTTCCATCGGAAGGTCATAAAACACAAATAGGTGTTGATGTTTTCTGATAAAGAAGTTTCTCTAAACCAGCTTGTTAAATGCCTTCCCTACATAAAAGCGGCCTCGAAATCCAGCGCAGAATCACTCTTGCCAGCAGGTGCTACTTTGGACTGAGTAGGCAATTGAACAGTAAAGTCCTCTCTCGACGAACCAAAATCAAACTCTACAAGTCGGTTATCATTCCCGTCCTGCTTTATGGTGCAGAAGGTTGGACGATGTCAACATCAGATGAGACGACACTAGGAGTTTTCGAGAGGAAAATTTTGCGCAAGATTTATGGTCCTCAGAACATTGGCAACGGCGAATACCGCAGACGATGGAACGATGAGCTGTACGAGTTATACGACGACATTGACATAGTTCAGCGAATAAAAAACAGCGGCTACGCTGGCTAGGTCATGTTGTCCGAATGGACTCTGAAAGTGTTCGATGCAGTACCCGCCGGAGGAAGCCGAGGAAGGGGAAGGCCTCCACTCCGTTGGAGGGACCAGGTGGAGAGCGACCTGGTTACACTTGGGATCTCCAACTGGCGCCGAACTGCGAAGGAGAGAGAGAGGTGGCGCACTATCGTCGATTCGGCTATAACCGGCTAAACGGTTGCAACGCCAATCACATACATACATACATAAAAGCGGCAGCGGCAAATTTCTGTCATAATATCCTCATGTCCATACAATTTGTATGGCGTATACCGAAATAAAGCAAAAACGCCATTGAGCGAATGAAAAATTCGAGTTTCATAGAGCGTTTAGAAGTAACTTTACTGAGGCAGCGAAAAACGAAGACTATTTGAGCAATAAAATTTCAAAATCACAATTCAAGTAAACAGTTTGACTATTTGAGTAAAGTTGCCGATTTTATTTATTTTTATTTTATTTATCAAAAATATTTTAAAGGATTTCGGTCAATCTAAAATGAACGAAAAGAGTCAGAGATCTTTGCCAAATATTTACTTCGTATGATAAACTAGATAATAGGTAACGGAGGTGAGAAATATTGAAGTAATGTGGATGTGGTACCAAGGAGAACTAAAGATCCTTTTGAGGGTGAATTAAGTCACTTAAGCAATAAAACTATGATTATTGAATAAATATATTAAATTGTATTAACCTACTCGAATTAACCTGTAAACGTTTTGATTTTTATTTTCACCGCCCTCACTTAAAGCATTCTTATTTATAAATGTGTATATGTACATAGTACGCATTACATATAATTTTATGAAACTTTATACTTCGAGCGCGAAGGGTGTCAAGCAAGTCAAACTAAATCGAAAGCGAGGCGATCTTCAAGTGTAATCAGCTGCTGCCAACGCTACCCCCACAAACGGTAATCAAAGCAAGCTGAGTATTTGCCCAGCAAGTGCAATCGCACTGATGACTCCATGACAACGGCGCATGGACACGCATCCGGATGTCTACGAGTATATAAATGCCAAAGTGTCTGTATATATTTTGTTTGTGCAGGAGCTAATATAATGTATGTATGTATATGTGCGTGGGTGCGCACCCATTTGTGAATGGCGTATGTTTATTGTGTAATTGATACACCACTCACGCGCCCGAGAATGCCTCGAATGCCTCTAAAAGTCAGAAAACCCCTTCCACTCCCGCACAATCCGTGCAATGCCGCTCGTCGTCCCCAGCAGACTCATTTGACTTCAGCCTTGTTGCTGTTGTTGTTCTGTCATAAATGTCGGCTAAATTGAGTATTCACTTATTTATTAACTCAAAATATACATACCGTTATGTTTGTAAAAGTACAACATATTTGCCACACAATCTTTAACAGTTGCATGCTACTGTGTGTCGAAAGGGCAGAGTACAGAATGCATGTGGCGGGGGGAAGTACTTGTGGTTTCAAATAAAAATATTCAAAAAACAACAACTTTGTTGTTATTGCAACTTATACGAGTACCCCTGTGTATGGCATTGCAACAACTGCGCCCTGTTGCACGCCACCAATACCAGCCACCAGCCACCACCGCTCCACCATCAGCCACCACACACGCGTATCAGCTAAATTGTTAAATAAAAGGTTTAAAAAAGCATGAAACTGTTGCATCTTCTTGCCATCACAGAGGCCATCACAATGGCGCTGTGGCTGTTGCCTTTAGTTGCCTTTTATATTTCGAAAATTGATCGTTGCTTTTGATAAAAATTAATTTATATTGCCATACTCATATCCGATACACCGCTGGCCCCCGTTATTTGTGTCTGCCTCCGGTAAGTCAGTGTGTATGTCCGTCTGCCAGCCTGCCAGGCTGCCTTCTGAGCGCATGTGTCGTGTGTGTGTGTGACCGCTAATGGATCGATAGACTGGCAAACTGTTTGGAATCGCATCAACAGACCTCCAGTTCAATATGCCAAATCGGTTTAAATCATCCGTGTGCTGTTTTCAAACTACCAGAACATTACGAGTTCATATTTTAATGTCTTTTCCATAATAAGACATTTTTGTATTTGTATGTATGTGGAGTGTATTTATGTGGTGGTGCGTGCTCTTACTCATCGACGCAGCGTCCATTTCATCATCTAATTGCAGTCACCTGCGATTTTATTTTTTTTGGTTTTCAAAATGGTTGCTAATGTGCTCGTATTAACAAACTGACGGAATAAAATATCTTTATGTGTAAATTTAGATATAAAAAATTTATTTACTCAAAAATTTTATTTTAAGCTTATAGCTGACGTAAAGCTTAAAGGTTAAGCCATCCAAGGGTATCCATAAAATCAATTTTTTGGCTTAAAAACTGTCTTTAACTTTGGAGTCTGGAAAATAGTATTCAGTCGGTATAATTTTTAAAAAATTATCTGTCTAATCCGCTATAATTAGCATTTCTGTCAGTCAGTTTCAGCACTCAAAAGTCTAAAAATCGTTTTTCTCAAAGAGACATTTTTAAATTCGGGCGAGCATGAAACTTGAAAATTATCACTCATAACCACTTGAAATTTATCTTTATCTTTAAATTTAAATTATTTATAAAAAATTTTTGCTATTTTTTTCAGTCAAATCTATTCTTACTAGTCTGAAGAAGGCAAGGCATTGCCTCCAATATCCAGAATTTGCCAGACTGAGGTTGAAACACCTTGTTAGGCGAACCCAGCAAATTGACAACGATTGACATTTGCTGATCAAAAATAATTTTGTTACAGATTCAAAGCGCTTTGTCGAATCGTGAAGGTCTTTCTGATCCATTAGGAGTTTTTTGGTAGTTCAAAGTTCTGTATATGCAGAGATCTACCTACTAACCTAACCTATTAGTCCACCCTATTCGGAAAAATTAATGTAGAAGCTAAAAACTACTTACTTTACTGGTAAGTATTATCCATATTAAGAACTCATTTCCAAGCACGAGTCCTAGAATCACCGACGTATCATAATTTTAATACTAATGTTTATTTATACTCTTCAGTACATGCTTAAAAAGTCTGTAAGAGATAAATTCGAATCCTCTTCCTTACCCCCAGAATAAAAGTCTCTAGTCTATCCTAACATCTTAAAGGTATATAACAACATTGAAAACTTCACGGCCAAACCTCAGTAATTTTTCATATCGTAACATCCGAGGGAAGCAATAGGTTCAGCCTTAAGTTTCTGATTGCCAAAAAGTCAGTGATCCAAATATTTGATGATAGATGTTTTGTGTTTATTGTTATAATACAACTTCTCGAGAATAAGCTACATAAAACGCATTGGAGGACTTCTTGGTAACATAGCACATAGCACTTGGAAAGATAGCACTATTCATTATATTCCTTAAGAAACATGAATCAGAGTTTTTAGTATAATATTTGGAATTTCGCTAGTTTTGAAAGTATGACTTTTTCCTATTTCCAAAATAGAGAGAATCTTAAGGAGCCGTGGGTTTACAAGCATACGAGAATTTGTGGAAAGAGACAAAACCCAACCCAAAATCGAGTTTGAGAAGTATTTCGACAATTGGAAGAAGCGAATGACTATTTTAAACCCCGCAACATTAATGTAGACGAATGAATACATATTTTATTCAAAAAACCAAAATTCCCGTTATTTTTTGAACACACCTCGTATCACACCAAATAAGCTCTCTATTAAAGTCAGACCTTAGACAGCATTCATACCACCTAACCAAGCCCCCGCTAGTTCTCGGTTTCTTTAAATTGATTTTACTTATCTCCACGGGTCTTTTTGTGAATCTCCCTTCCGTGAATTTAAAAAAAAAAGAAAAATACTTTATATTCTTTATTTAATGGCACTTTATTATTGTATTTTCTCGACCGAAGCCAATTATTGTCATTTTATTTACAATTCACTTATTTAACTATATTATTTTAAAATACAATATGATCGGATATTCCGTTATTATAACATTACCTTTAATTACCTTTATACTATTACAACTGTTAATTTCAATTTGTTTCAAAGGTACTTCACGTAAACCGAATTTTCATAATTATTGCAACATTATTATTTTTTAAACGAAAAATCAAAACCTAACTGTAAAATATGCACTAAATAATTTAAATTTACTTGGACCCAATGAACTCCGCTCACATAGCTCTGCGTGTTATGAGTGATGCATCGCTTGCACCACCGTTTGCTGTGGATGTGTTTGGTGCTGGCGATGCAGTTGACCCCACATAACGCCGCCCGACGCCATTACGTTCGCTGCGCTGTTGTCCGCTTTCAATTTCACCGAAATTGTATCGCCGTCGATTTCACCGCGTTTCGACTTGTAGCGTCGATTTTGGAACCAGATCTTCACCTGCGTTGGCGATAAATTCAATTTGTGGGCGATGACTTCACGCTCCGCGCCTGTTAGATACTTTTGCATACGAAAACGGCACTCCAATTCCAGCACTTGTGCTTGTGAGAATAGTACGCGAGGTTTGCGTTTGCAACGCGGTTTACCATTCTTGCGTAGCTCCGAACGCGAAGAGGTGACCTGTGAGGTGTCTCCTGGAAGAAAAATAAAAACAAATTTACAAATAAGTTTAAATCAATTAAGGTTAGGTAAGTAATATGGTATAATGGAAATAAAGGTTCTTTTAAGAAGGGATAGAAAATTGGTGGAACTATCGTTAGGGAATATATTCGATTAAGAAAAAGCATTTCTAAAACTTTCACCTTATATAGAAAAAACATTGGATCTATATTTCTGTTTTGTATTCGTATACGAAATAAAGTTCCATCTAGATAGGATTCCATCCAAAGTTCCATCGCTCAGTCTAGATAGGATTTGCTATTAATATTTCCTAAAAATTAATTTCGAAAGAATCAAAGGGACTATAGAGATATGTATGTAATATATTTTCCCTAAATTTCATCGCTGCCCTAAGCATAACTTTAATTTCGACGTATAATCGAGGTTGATTTTGGTATATGGTTTAATTTCTTCTTTAACAAAAATTAGTGTATATATTGCTTGGAATAAAGATTAATACCTAAAACGAATAATAAAAGGTTAAGTGCGCATTTATTTAACATTCGATCGATTAGTTTTGATTGTCTCGATGAACCTTTGCGGAACCGTTTCCAAATCTAGTCTACAAAAGACTGAGGAATTTTTATTAACAATTAGTTCATTGTATAAATCAATGAATTACTGCTTAAATAACGTTATTTTTTAAGAACTTGAGCATCTCCTCTCATATCGATTAGTCCGAATGCCTTGAGGAATCGTCCACATACTATTTTCTGCTTTATTTCCTTTTCATATTATTTCGAACATTTTTGGCTATATAATATCTACAAAAATTAAATCGGGAAATCGATTTTCTAGCCTTTCTGAAATTACTGTTCGTTCAAAGGTAAATTTTTCATAACAAAGAACAGTAAATAGTAAACTCTAACCTAAAAAATATTCCTTACTTGATAACCGCTGTCGGATTACCAGTCTAATACACTAAACACTAAAGACTAGGAGAATTTGGTGTTTCTTAAAAGTATATAAGATGAGTGAATCGAAAGAAAACTTACGGCGCTTAGAAACTCCACAATCCGCACTACCGCCGGTATTTCCACCAATAGATTCGCTGGAAACCTGCAGATTGTCGTTGACACTTTTTTGCGCGCTCAAATGCGCATTCATATTATTTAAGCCTCCTGCGCCGCCATTGGCTAAATGCTGTTGCATTGGTGTGCCGTTATTTGTCGCCTCCATTAAGTTTTGCAGAGATTGTTGTGACGTCACTGCCGCCTTACCATGCCCACTAGCTTTCGTTGGCAATGCCGTTAATTTTGCAGACATCGCAGATGTGACGCTGTGTGGATCGCCCACCTCCGTCGAACTATTTAGATCCAAGGTGGGCGATGGCGTCACATATGGCGTGGAAG
Organism: Zeugodacus tau; assembly: GCA_031772095.1. Classification (NCBI taxonomy): domain Eukaryota; kingdom Metazoa; phylum Arthropoda; class Insecta; order Diptera; family Tephritidae; genus Zeugodacus; species Zeugodacus tau. Next base: position 83,639,703 of record CM062649.1, read on the forward strand.
TGTAATCACTTTTGCTGCTGGCGATCTCCATGCCATTCGCGGCATTCACGCCACTCATACCGTAAGCATCGCTCGGATGTTGATAGTTGTAGTTGTAGGCCGTGGGATGTGATGTGGTGGACACACCGTACACGCCGGATGCGCTGGGTGAGACGCTGTTGCTACCGCCTGGAGCACACATCGCATTGCCATTGGTCATTGCAGGTGTTGTTGGTGTTGGCATATACCATTGCACAGCGCCATAATGCTGATGATAAGGCGGCGGTACATGATGTGGTGTGTGTGTATGCGGATGCGGTGGCACATGAGGATGCGGTGCGGCGGGATGGCTGTGCGCGTGTGGGTGTAAATGTGGCGGATAAGCAACTGCATGTGGGGCCGCGGCGTAATCGCTGAAAGCCGCATGCGGATGATGAGGATGGTGGTTGTGCAGAGGATACTGATAGCCGGATGTTGTTGTTGCCCCGACCGCCGTCATGGTGGGCACTTGAAGTTGTGACATAACTGGAGTTTCCTGATAACTTTGCGTGTCGTAATCGTTGACGCAAGATGCCGGTGTCGAATCGCTATGCATGGGACTGTAAAAAAATAGAGAGAGAGAGAGCATATGAGTAAAAAATGGTTAACGGAAATAAGCATTTAGTAATAGTAAAGTAAAAGAGGCCTTATGTCACCACCCCCCGTAGGCATAATTAATGAATGACATATGTATGCCCACATTGGCCGTTATTCGAGTACATATGTGTGCGCAGCAAGACAACAACGTATGACCGCTGGTGTGAGGCAAATAAGTTTCGCAAAGTCCCGCTGTCTTTCGGTTGGTGACAACGCTCGAGGCTGCCTTAAATATGTGAACTAATGCAAAGCGGTACTACTAAAATAGAACGGCTTGACACAGTCGGCCAGCCAGTGACCGGAACATGCAGCGCACATATGCCTCTACATGCATATATATTTAAATGTAAGTGTGCTGGGCAGTAACTCCGCAATGCATGCATAATATACACATGTGCAGTGTTACCTACAGCTGAGTTAGACGTCACTACAAACCTACAAACATATATAGAAACATTGATTCTGCAAGACAAAAACGGTCATCATCATCATCTACTGCGCAGGCGCCCGCGACTCAACTTTCTATCGACCTCACTCCAAAGCAATAAAAATATGTCAGCAACAACACACACACGCAGTTACATATATTTAAAGGAAAAAAAGTTAAACACGCATTTGCATCTGTATGTATGTATGTACATATGTTTGTATGCCTACAGACTTGCTCTCTTGCAAACGTGTGTATACACATAGAGGTTGGTTGGTTGGTTAAAAAAACAATGTCGATGATTTGACAAAATTTGCTGCGTTCAAACAAAAAATAATAATTATAATAATAACAAAAACAAAATCAACAATTTTCATGAATTTTTAAGAAACAACAAAATTTTCTTCTTCGGCATTCGCTATAAAACCACTGCTGCAGCTCACAGCTACGCACCGTGTTGAGCGTAGTCACAAAGACAAACACTTATATTTGCGTAGGATGTTTTCCTTGCCGCTCGTCGCCCTCATCCAGCAGTTGATTTTGTCTTTAAAAGTAAAGTCTATAGATCAGACCTTTCTTTCAAATTTGTATTTTATTTTATTTCAACATTTTCGTTGTTTTTTTTTGTTGTATGTATGTATCTTTGTGTGCATTCGTTTTGCCTATGAAAACACAGTCTTTTCTGTGTAGGTATGTTTGTGTATGTGTTTTCTTTGGAAATTGGTCAAAATTGTTTTTTATAAGGCGTTATTAAATGTAAATAAATAGAAAAAAGCCGCAGAGTTAAATGACAGCTTCTTTTCTTTGGCTACTACCTGACAGTGTTGAGTTATTTAAATACATTCAAGTATAAGACATACATATAGACCCACATACATATTCAACGGTTGCATTGTACATGCATGTGGCTATTACTGCTGAATGTGGTTCAAAGTTGGTGGAAAAATGCTTACAAATAGTTTTGACTGAATTTAACTGGAAAGCAGAAACATATATTAAGTTTGTCTTCATTTGTATTCGATTTTCCAATCTTTTCATGAATATTAAAATCTGTCAGCATGTTTTCTATATGTCATTGTGATACGATCGGAGAGAAAGGGGCTCTGTAATAAATCATTTATGGTTGATTCATATAAGTATGTTCATATCTTCTCGATTGGTATTATTATCAATTAGATGCAAGAAAATTTCTCCCAAATATCTTAAGGAACACCGTTAACAACGTTTTATCAACCTCCAAGATTAAAAAAAATAACCTTTTTGACTAAGTTGGGTTCAAAAAGTTGGAGCAGTCTTACCCATATAGCTTATGTCATCACTCAAGAAGATGGTTCAAATTTACAGGCGCTCCTTCTGAGGATTAATTTTCTCTTTGACCTCTACGATATAATTCAGATAGAGTCATCAGTGATACACTAGACATTTTCTGTTTCCTTAGATGACTTCCATTCCAAATACCAAGTGAGGTCTTTCACTGCTAGCGCCATGCTAATACCCATTCAGCTAATACCCAAAATGGGCAAATGTGGTTCGTAATGCAAAAATATGGGAAATCTCTCCCCAACATTAACATCACCGGTTCATTCGGTTCCCCTCTTCATTACGAACTAGGCTCTGATGCCCGGGTAAAGACGATATAACCTTATCATCAGCGAGCCAGGAAGTCATACACCCCTGCCTAGGGGCGAAACCGACAGGAACAAGACTCAGATGCAGAAGGCTAAACACTTCGATTAATGAAACCGTGAGGTTCTATGTTCCAGCTAGGAACTATGGGAAAATACATATATGTATATATATATATGTATATACCATTCTAGTATCTCAACAACACCGGTGTATGATAAATTTTAGACTGTTGATGTTGGATTAAAGTTCATAAATTTCAAAATTTCAGCACCATAATTATTTTCATTGATATTTTACTATAGCGACCGCTGCAGAACAGATTAACGCATAATGCATAAAAGCTGTCCGAATGTTTTAAAATGCTAACAGTAAAGTTCTCTACTATCTTTGACCATTATCCAGGTGCCGTATGGGTTATTGCAATAAACAGATCCCCATGCGAATCACTCTAGTTTCCCAATAAGATCACATGAAGTATTTGCCAACTGTGATTTATCTTGGGCTTATTGTAAATATGAATACAGTTTAACTCTATCAAAATTTATAGAAATATAAGAAATACAAGATTTCCTTCAGATCCAAATCCGATTATCAGAAGGTCCTTTCAATATAAAAAGATTTGTTTCCTAATAGAATGTCCTCTTTGTATCCTCCTCGCGTTTATTGCTTAAGGTATTTCCAAGTTTTTGTTACAGAGTTTTGTTTGTATTCAGCCATAAACGTAGACCGACTGGTCTCACGCACCCTACATAGTTAAACTAATCCTTTCTCTTTAGCGACCACCTTGTGCGATAGGGGTTATTATCTGATAGTATATCACAGTATCGGGAGTAAATTTCTAGCATCTAACATAGTTGAAAACATAAAATAAGTAGATACAAATCTTGAGAAAAGTTTAAAAACTAATGCTTTAAAATTTCCACATTCCGATCGGATCAAACACCAGTCTTGACATAAAAACTTTAGGAAAGTGTTTTACTTTTGTGTGTGCTTTTCCTGCTTATTTTTAATAATTTGGCATTTTTATGAATATTATATGGATTATTTACAACAAAACAAAGATAAGAAATAAATATTATACATATTTAATGTAGTATAATTATTTATGCTCTTCAATTTGGATTCTGCATAAATAAATAAATTAATAATTTATAGGCACCTCAAACATAAAGATATAAGAATCTTAAAAAAAAATAATAAAAGCGCAACTAACCTCTCCAGCGTACCGAACACCTCATAGCTCTCGTTCTGATTCACCAAATTCAGTATATCCTTAACTGAAAATGGTGTTGTATTTAAAGAATCCGAATTTGTGAAATTTGTCGGACTGGACTGATTGTAATCGTAGTATCCTTGCGACACCTGTGATTGTTGTTGGTGTTGTAACATATTGTTGCACTTTAACGACGGCACTTCTCTCACTTGATTTGACAATTTGCACTGTCCACTTGAAAGTCATGCAAACACATACACGTGTTTGTTGAATTTATTTAAAACAAAAAAATTAAATGTTTTTGTTGTTGCTTTAGTTGCACACCTGTTTTGACTAGTTAATCCACTTGCTGAAGTGCTTTTACCCGCACATTATTTGTTGTTATTTTATTGTGCATATGATGCGATGTATTAGTGTGTGTATGTGTATTTAATTTATTTGCAATTGGTATTATTTACCGTAGCGACAATGCAAACGCGTTGTAATTGAAATGCGGACGGGCCGCTCGACTGGTTCCGATTGACTGCCTTCTTCATTTAATTAACTGTAAACGAAAACACTGCACTGAATACCAGCACTAAGCCCATGTGTCAGCCATGGCATTGAGACACAGCAAAACACATACACATACATATAGTTCGTTTCGCGCATAAGCACACAAACACTGCGTTCGTGCCTTCGTGTGTCCACCCCTTGTTTGTCGTTTCATTAGTTCAGTGTTGCTGTGATTTGTATTCATGGCTTGTGTGTTTAAAAAATGGCTGCCACATCAGCCAATCACATTGCAGTGGCGTGTTTCGTTCCGTTATTTATGTGTGTTCCGTTGCCATTTTGTCGTTTGAGTTAATTGCTATTGGTGTAGGCATTTCCAATATGTTTTGATAGCAGATTTTCGGCATTTAAACAATTTTGTGAAAGTAATTGACTTTAAAGATTGTATTTATTTTTCTTTGTAATTCTTATCACACCGAATGTTTATTTTGCAACAACATATTTGAGATATTAGGCATACTAATTTACAATTTCATTGTGAAGAAACATAGTCGATCCAATTGGGTTAGGGATTCATTAGGCAGCGATATGAATGATTATGAAAATATTTTTGAGAAGTAATTCAAATTATTAAACTAGTATCAATTAAAATTACAACTATTACAATAAAATTGATTTGGAAAATTCAATCAAATTACTAAATTTTATACATATTTATTGAATGTCTTATTGAACATTGAAAGTGATTAGGGAAATCATTGGCATGTTTTATTCGGTAAAATCAAATTAAAAATATTGTTAATAAAAAAAATATATGTTTTCATAAATTTAAGCCAAAGAGCGTCAACGTTTGTTATTAATGGATATTTATTTTGGAGAACTTGAAAAGTAATGTTAGTAAGTAAACATTTGTTAAGAAATATTAATGAAACACATTTTTGAATAGAATTATAAAAAATATAAAAATTATTAGAAAAAAATATTAACGAAAATTTTTTTGGATGGAATTATAAAAAATATTAAAATTATTAGGACATTTTTTGCTAAACTAATTTAAATTTAATCATACTTATTCAATAATACTTTCTATTGCTTTTGTAAGAATATGTTTTGCCTTAAAAATTAAAAAAAAAATATATTTCTTCTAGGTTACATTGACTATTGTATTTGTTGACTATATATATTTTACATTATATTATTATATTAAGTGAATTCTTAAAAAGAAATAACAAAATTTCCAATTAAATACCCCTAAAAATATCGAAGGTTTCGAAATATGCTTTAACTTACAGAGCATTCTTTTTTCATTGAATAGTGGAAGAATTTTAGACCTTTGAATATAGACCAATTGGAAATTTTAAAAATTATATTATTAAAAAATTTATTATGATAATATCAATGGAAAATCGCTTTCATAAAAATATTTTGCAGATTTACTTTTATTGCTATATATATTTTGCTTCAAGACTTTTATTCATAACAATTTTTAATACTCCATAATTTGGGTTTTTGCTTGTTTATAATTTTTAATTTTTTTTTCTTTTTTTATTTGTATGTATGTGATTGGCGTTGCAACCTTTTTTTATTTACAATTATTAAATTACTTTTTTGATATTTTATATTAAAATCACAGTTTTCTTAGTTTCACAAGTTTTTAATAATATTAATATTAAAAAAAATAATAATAATTTCTGTGCAACGAATACGCACACACAATTATCAGCCAATAGCTTGTAAATTCTTGCTTTACGTGTGAACGCAGTGTTATAAATAACCAAAAGTGCAAACGTACGCCTGGCAACGCTCAAATGTTTTTTTCAGGAGGCGTAGAAAAACAAAATAATAGAGTTTTGGTAATTATTATTGTGAAATGTTTTGTTTTTAACAACTCTTTTAATTAAACTATGTAAAATAGAAGCTCAGCAATGGCTTCTCATTTGGATCCTCAACTTGAGGATAGAATTCTGCATGAAGTAAAGTCACAAGGTGTTTTCGATGAGTTTCGCAAAGATTCAATGGCAGACGTGGACACCAAGCCTGCTTATCAAAATCTTCGACAGCGTGTTGAGAGTACTGTGAAGAAATTTCTATCGGAGCAACAATGGACACCCGATATGAATAAAAATCAACTACGTGAGAAATTGCGTAGACATATTACAGAGTAAGTGGATAGAGTGCGTTGAGCTCATTGTCTAGCAAAACATTTACATTTTTTCTAATTTGCTACTGCAGATCGGGTTTTTTGGATGTAGGCGTTGAACGTATAGTCGATCAAGTAGTGAATCCGAAAATAGGCACAGTTTTTCAACCGCGCATTGAAGAAATCACTTACAAATATTTAGGACTGCCGCCACCTGTCAAACACGAACCGCCTCCACCTATCATGCATCCACTACCGCCATTGCCGCTGACTGGACCACCTCTGAAAATAGAAACCAGCAGTCTTTTACCAACTGGACTTGAGCAAGTGAGTCCTGATTCCGATAAAGCGACAGTGAAATCAGAATGTCACGGAGACGACCCCTCTGTTATGGATATGGACGTTGATGTTGATGATAAATTGGGAGACGAAGACGACGAGTCGCCACCTTTCGAACCGCTTGTGAAATGTGTTGAACCAAATACAACTATTAAGTCGGAAACTCTTAAAAATGATGAAGTTGATATGAAACCGCAATTGAAAACCGAAAAGTTGGAAGCATTATCAAGCGAAAGTGCGGTCAAAGTTGAAACCAGCAATCAACCAGATTCAGAAACACAGGACACCTCCGTATCGGCAAATTCAACAGATCCCGAAATTGCAAAAAATGCAAATATATCGTTTGGAACGGAAGCTGTCTTATCACAAGATTCACAACTATCACAGGTCTCGAGTGACAGTAACATCTCTGACGTGACAGCGAATGCATCACACAGTTTTATGGATAATTCCAGTACGCACAACAACACGCCGCAAACAATTTCCGATCAAACAGCGGCAGCAATTGAATTGGCTTCGGCGAATATATCCGAGGAGGCGCAAATGCCAAAATTCAGTGAGAATTCATCCGAAATGTTTGGTGCGAAGTCAACACCATCAGAGCTACATTTCGATATTAAAAAAGACGAGATTAAATTCGAAGGTATGTTGGCATGCATTAACTGCTGACTAACTAACTGAATATTGTGCAATAAATAAATTTTTGATTTTAGGTACTGAGCGAAAAGCGAACTTGTTAGAACAAGAAGGCGAATGCAATTCTGTGCCTTGTGATGATATTTCGCAAAGAGAATTGAATAATATGAGTGAAAATGTAGAAAGTAAGGAGGCACCACATCACTTCGGCAATTTGACAATCGACACTGATGTGGAACGCATGCAAGCCACGTGTGTCAACACACCGGCAGCAACACCGACGCCCACACCACATGAGAGTAGCTTTGGATCTTCATTAGAAGATACGAGTATACAACAATACAAAGAAGATGGTGAAGTTGAATCGAAAACTGAATCTATGAATGTACGAGATGCGGTATTCTCAACACCGATACCCGAGCAGCGCGATAAAAAAGAAACAAGCACCTCACGAAATCATGGCTCCTCGTCATCGTCTTCGCGACACAAGAAACATTCGAAAGATAAACGGCATTCGCATAGCTCAAAAGACAAGTATAAAGATCGCGATCGTAGCAAAAATAGAAGCCACGATAAGGATAGGAGTAGTGATAGAGATAGAAGTAGCGATAAGAGTAGACATAGAGAGAAGGACAAGCATAGAGATAAAAGTAGTAGCCACAAGGAGAAGGACCGAAGCAAGGATAGATCACGCACGCACGACAAAAGTACAAAGAGTAAGAACGACGGTACAGAACGTAGCAGCAGCTCTAAACGTTCCAGCTCCTCCACAGCACGTTCACATGATACTAGTTCGAGCAATAAGAACGAAAAGAACGTCACGACGAAACATTCAAACTCTTTCACATCCTCTTCAAGTTCGTCTAGCCGTTCTGAAAGTCACGACGCGAGGCGTGAGAAACGTGAAACGGAAAAGAAACATCATCGCAGCACTTTAAGCGCCAGCGCTAGTGAGAAAAAGGATGCTGGAAAGGCAGAGCTGCCCAAAAATGAAGGGCCCACTGATGATCACAGCAGTGAGAAGACTAATAAAGTGCGGCGCCACAAGTCGACCGATTCGAATGACGAAGACGAAGGTGCTAGTGGTGCTAGTCGTAAAAATGGTGGCAGCGAGCGTGAAAAAGCTAGTCAAAATACCACATCGACCAACAGCGATAAGCAGCAAAGTCAAAGTAAAGATACGAAGAACTCTGCGCAAAGTCCAAAAGGAAGATCGAAAAGTGGTAAATTTACAAAAAAATAATTAATTTTTCATGTTTCATTATAAAAATAAAATGTATTATGCTTTCTTAAGACCACGACCAAGAGAAACCCACTGCAGCGTCGAATATGATAACCGAAGATGTTAGTACAAACGCCTTGGCGACACAACCACACGGAAATAAAGTCGTAATACTAAGCGATATGCTCGAAAATCCCAACATCAATTTCATTGATCTGGGACCATCATCCGCCACCTACACACACACCTCCGATATGGTTGTGAAAGATTGTCAAAAAGACACCTCAACAACAACCAAAAGCGCTGCTACACCAGCGGTGCCGAATACTCAAACGCCAAGCGAACACACACACAAAGTGGAGGAAGAGCATCAACTACTTTTCTTCGAGGAAGTTGGTGAACAGTTTTCAAATCGCTTGCGTCTCTTAGACAACGCAATGGATCGCTGTCGACGTGTGGTCAACAATCTGCGTTTCGATTGTGCCACCGAGTTGTGTGACACTTACGAAACCGGCGAAGAGCAGCCAAATGCAGGCGCGGCAGAAGGCGTTGAAAGGCCACAAACTACTACAGCTACGCTGACAATCGATTGTGTTGTACCCACCGCCTTTACAGCAGCGCCCGAATACTACAATAGCGGCGAAAGGCGTGAAGGCAGTCCAGTCGGCAGCACATACGATGGCGTTTACGATTTGCATGGGAAACGTAAACGCAATAATACCGGCACGCTTGTACAAAGTAAATCCTCACCCACACCGTCCGATGCGAGCGTGAATTCCAAAGAGAATATGGCGCTGGACAAAAATGCCGGTAAGCAATTAATCAGCTTTGGCACCACACACATTTTGTGTTTGTAGATTTTTGTAGTGTTTTCTTAGAAATTTATTTCATTATTTGCATTGTTGTGTAGCGCATACTTTTTTCGTTTTATTTAAATGTATTTTTTGTAGAAAAATATTAGTTTAGTAGTATTTGTTGTTGCATGCTCCTCCTAAAAATCCTAAAAATAAAGATAAAAGGTTTGTAAAGCTAGTTAACTGAAATACTTTCGAGCTTTCTAGTTGTATTCGATATTTTAACGGTAAATAGTAACTCCTGAATTTAATTTTTATGAGCGAATAGCAGTTTTTATTTTTTTTGCAACGATTTATTTTTTTTGCAACGATACAATTGCTAAATAAATTCTTTCAGATACCAAACTAATAACATGACTTTTATTTTTTTTATAATTTTTTAAAATTTTATTCTTTTATTTAATATTTTATTTCTTTTCATTTTTATTATTTTTTAATATTTGTTTTAATATTTTTGGTTTTTTTATTATTTTAAATATTTCTTTTTTAATTAAATAATAATTATTTTTTTATTTAATTAAAAAAATTAAATAATTCTTTAATTTTTACTTAAAAATTAAATTATTTTAATGAAAAAAATTAAATAATTCTTTATTTTTTTATATTTTTTAATATTATTTAATTATTTATTAATTTAAATATTTTTATTTTTTGTTTTATATTATTTTTTTTTTTATATTCGCAAATTTTTTTTATTATTTGTGCTTTATTGTTATTTTAAGTTTTTATTTTTTTTTTGTTCTTTTAATAATTATAATTATAATTTTTTTTATTATTTGTTTATTGTTTTTATGATTTTTTATAATGTTTCTTTGTAGTTATTTGCTTCAATTTCATTCTATTAAAAAATATGTACAAAAAAATTTCATTTCGCTCAAACTAAATTTTTTCTTAGTAAATGTATTTTGTATGTAACGAAATTTAATTAAAAGTTTAAAAAGTTTACATAAAAAAACGGTTCTCATTTATTAGTTTTTTTGATTTTTCTCGATAAACACACTTTAATAAAAATTAAGAGGTTAAGTATACAAAAATTGGAAAATACATTTGCTATTCATATTAAAATATTAAACAAAATATTTCATCATTTTCTTTTTTTTTTCATAAAAAAACTAATTATTCTTAATTTTTTTATAACAAAAATTCTAGAATTTTAAATATTAACTTTATTAAAAAAACTCTACCCTAAATTCGATTTTTATTCAGTATTTAAGTATAGATAACTATTTTCCCAATGACAATGACACCTGTGTAATATAACAAATATTTACAAATATTAACTTTTTCTTTAAAAAAAAATTTAACTCCAGCTCATTAAATTGAAATTTCCAAATCTACACGCCACTTATATTAATGTATAACTAAAACTAGCATTAAAAACTAGTCAACACACGTAAACACACATTTTTTACAAACTCACGCTGATTTTTAATACTTTACATATAAACTAAAAACAAATATAAATAAAAATGGTATCTCGAATTAAAAAGCCAAAAGTCTTAGTAGTAGTAAACTTTGTAAGAATTTTTTAATTTAAAATTTGCTAATTACTTATACGATCAACAGTAAAGAGTAATCAATTCTTTTATTTACTTTTCGCTCTATTCTTCATTGATTTTTAGATATGCATACAAATTAAATCAAAGCCATAAGCAAAACGCAATATGCAGCGCGTATACGTAATAGTTACTGGTTAAAATGTAGCGTCTACGCGTAACGCATGACATAATAACATAATCATAGCAGAGTACATTAAAAAATAAAATGTAAAAATGTAAAAATGCAAAAAAATCAATCAATTAAATCAAAAACCAAAAACAAAAATGTATATCCTTCCAACCATGTGCTGGGTAAGCAATTTGTTCATACATTTTGAAGTGTTTACAATTGAATATTTGCGACCTTTTCCTTTTTCTCGTTTAAATTTCCTCTGTGTCTTTATTTATTTCATAACTAAACTGCCGCTATTTACTTTTCACCTAAATGTTGTTTTTGTGTATGTTTTTTTTTACTGATTTTCCATATTCCATACTTAAATGTGTGTCCTTTACAGATGAGGTGAAATGCGTTCGTCGCATTGCGTCTGTAAATAAATTGAGTCAACAGCGTTATAACAGCGAGGATCTGTACAAACCGCGACCCATTTTAAGTCAACGTTCACGTCGTCGAGGTATGGATACCATAATCTAGTTGTTGTTGTTTTAACAAGACGACGTTAAACATTCAAAAATAATAAAAATGAAAATATTATTTAGAAATTAAAAAAGATTTATATACATTGCTTAAATAAAAAAAAAATACATATATATTTATACAAGTGAATACAATTTTTGTTTCATTTTTTGGTGCTTTTGGAAGAAGTGAAAACAAAAAAAAAATTATAAAAAGAAATATAAATAATAAATTAATTTATAAATTTTTTTTTTGGAGTTTTTGAATGGAGTATAACAATAATAAAAAAATATAATTAAAAGAAAATAATAAAAATATAAATTAATAATGATAATAAAAAGTGTAAAAATAATAAAAACTATAATAGAAAATAGTAAATATTAAGAAAAATTAAAAAATAATAAAAATTTTAAGAAACTAAAAATACAAATAGTTAAAACATATAATAAATTAAATTTAATAAAAATTATAAAAAAATACAAATAATAAAAAATGACAAAAAATAAAATTAAAAATTATAATGAAGTGCAAATAAAAATATTAATTAATAAAGATAATACAAATTATAAATTATAATAAACGATAATAGAAAAAAATATTAAAAATAAAAGTATAAAAATAGAAAAAAAAAATTAAGTAATAAAAATCAAACATATTAAAAAATCACAGAAATAATAAAAAAAAAACAAAAATAATATTAAAAAAACTAAATAAATGCAAACATAATATAGAATAAATAGAAAGAAATAACAAAAAGAATAAAAAAAAGTGTTTCAAATAAAATAAAAATAATAAAAAATAAAACATAATAGATTATAGAAATAAATAGGAAGAAATAACACAAAATAAATCTAAAAAAAAATATTTATAGAAATAACAAAAAGAATTAAAAAACAAGTGTTTTAAATAAAATAAAAATAATAAAAAATAAAACATAATAGACTATAGAAATAAATAGAAAGAAAATGTAAATCTAAAAAAAAAAATTATTAAATAAAATAAATAAAAAAATATTTTTAAATAAAATAAATATTTTTTTTTTTTAATTGAGACTTCCTTTAGAATAAAATTAATGTCTCTTCTTAAAGCAATGGTTTATACAAGAGTTACTAGAGACTTGGAACATGAAAACATAATCTTCAAAACATAATTGAAAAAAAAAAATAATAATAAAAAAAAAATTTGAAATAATAAAAAAAATATGAAAAAGTAAATACAAAAACATGTTTATTAAATAAAATAAATATTTTTGATATATGAAGACATCTTATAGTATAAAAATAAATTCTTCTTACAGCAATGGTTTACGATCGTTACTAGGGAGACTTAAAACATAAAAACTTAATAGAAAAAAATAAAATAATAAATAATAAATAAAAACAATAAAAAAAATAAAAAAACCAAAAATAATTAATAAAATTAAGTAACAAAACAAAAAAAATAAAAAATTTTAATAAATTAATTAATAAGTAAATATATTTAAAAACAAAAATAAATCTTTCTGATAAATAAAGACTTTCTTTAGAATAAAGTCAACTTATCTCCTAAAAAAACGAATCGTAAGAAGTTACATCTATCAGTTTATGACTTTGAGAACATGACATAAACTTAATTTCCACAAAAAATGCCAAAAACCCAAACCACATCTTCCCCCGATAAATAAAAAAGGCATAGCATACATTTTGGCGAAAAGACCATTTGTTTTACAGCTTTTCTGTTTGTAAATTACAAGGTTGTGTAATTTAATAACAATAAAATTTTTAAGTTAGCATATATTAAGAGTTTACATTTAATATAATTTAAAATAATATTAACAATTTTCATATCTTGCAGTCACCACGCTAAAACCACAATCTAAATAGGTTGAATGAAAACAAAAAAAAAATAGCAGGGTTTGAAAAGACCTGTCTTTCAAGTAGCAAAATGAGCATCCTCTTAACACCGAACGATACAAGGCGTGTCTGGTATATATGTATATATGTAATCACAGTAGAAATTCTGTTGCAACGCATGTAACTATGTGTGTGTGGGTGTGTGGGTGTGTGTATGTTCGTTTTAAAGTGTTAAGTGTTGACGATTCCATGTTGTAGCGTGGTAATGGCAAAATAATAGTTTCAACTTGCTGCTAGAACGGCGCTGCACTTGACTTTGAACGCAGTTTTTCGATACCGTGACTTGATTTTTTCTTGCTTTTTTCTTTTTGTTTTTGTGTTTTGCACTCGTGTAGTTGTGTTTGTGAATTTCTTGGAAATTCAAAATGCTGCTAACGAGTATTGTGCCTACAACTACGATGCATGGCTCCATTTCTAGTTGTTGTAATTTTAATTTGTTTTTCCTTATTTTTTTCTTCTTGTTGTTGTATTGTATATATAAACTAGGTTTATTTTAGTGTATTTGTAATTAGATTACAAGTAGATGCTCTTTTGCAAAGATTTTATTGTGTACAGTGGTAAACACATAGTGAATTTTTCGAATTGATCTCACTTTCCGAATTGTATAATTGTTGTTGTTGTTTTTGTTTTCGTCTTTTTACAAACATGAATTTTTACACCGCCAACAATGTGTGCGGACGGGAGAGAGGGGGGGCGGGAGGCGTGTTGTGCCGCAAGGTATGGTTTGCTGCGCAGTGTTGAAGATAAAGACATGCATATTTACATAATACTATATTAGAGGCGTTTTAGCAGGGTTTTTGGCGAAATCTTGCTGCCATCCTGTTGCTGCGACCACAATTAAAGCCGAAGGGTTTTTGCACTGGTACGAGTTTTTCACTTTTTTTCGTAGTATTTTTTTTATACAATTTATAACATTAATTTTGGTTTGTATTAATTTTTTTTTTGTTTTTGTTTTCTTCATTGAGCTTTTTGTTTTTTTTTTGCATTGCAGTAGGCGCTACAGGCAGGTGATGGGTACTTAAATACCACACAAACAAAAAATAACATGTATCACATTCATCACCACAAACAAACAAACAAATTTTGCCATTTCTTCGAAACCCTTCTTGTGAGCACACACACTCGCTTCGCATAGTCTAGTCTTCGTCGGGAGCAAGGTATTTGGGGTGACTCACAGTGTGACGGTCCACGTCGACGCTGTTAAACACACCACCCCAAAACTGCCCAAACTGCTGCACGCACCAGACCTCACAACAACAATCATTAAAAAAAACACGCCAAAAAATTATTAAATATACACAATCAGACGCCAGCGTTGCCAAAACGTAAGCGTGTTGTTCCCCACCATAAACGTGCGCTCAACGCCGGCATCATATTTAGTCGTCGCTTGATTACTGTAGATTTGTTTTTTCTGTTTTGTTTTGTTTGTTTGTATATTACATAATTTTTGCTTCGTTTCATGTTGCACCCCTCTCTCCAACACTCGTACTGTTATCTGCGTAATCGTCTTTGAATTACGGACTCGAGTATCCTCGTTCAAATGGACGCGTACTTTTCACATCCGTATGCCTTGTGTGCAGATTTAATGCGGACGTTGTCACATTACTGGGCAGTTCACACACGCTTTTGATCGCCGTGGCACTACTTGGTGCCGAACCACCAGCTGACGACGTGCCGGCCGCGCTACCGCTAGGCGTCGTCGCTGCTGCTGTTGTTGTTGCATTGGGACTTGTCGGTAGCTCCTCCACATCAGCGGTCGTTGTCACTGGCAGCACATAGGCTGTTTTTTCACCATCCCCCGATACTTCGTCTCGTCGTTGCAACGCATTCTTGCCGGTTATCGATGACTTGTATGTGCTGTGATTCGAGCCGGCCAAATAGAATTTGAAGAACTCATATGTGGACCAGCAAATAGCTGTAGCGGGCATGGAGTATAAGACGCGTGCCAACATGCCGCGGAAGAAGCCCTTAACACCAGCCACTGCGTAGATCTGTAAGAGAGGTTAAGTAATTATATGATTGCATTTAACGGTGCACAGCTTGTCTCGTAGCATGTTTAGGACATTTACCTGTCTAATTGCTTCACCCATACCCTTGGTCAGACCATTCTCCTGTGTATTTAGCAGCGTTTTCACCACATCCAAAGGCGTTGTGAATGCGGCAGCGGTAGCACCAGCCGCACCACCGGCCACCATATGCACAACGGGACTATATCTTCGTTCATGATTCAACTGTTGGTTTTAAAATTAATATTAGTTATATAATAACTGTTTTTTTCTTTAATATTTCCACTCACCATATTTTGGAAAAATTCGTATGTGGCGAAATGTATTGTCTGATATGGTATATTCATCACCAACTGTGTAGAGTATGATCTGTAGAATGCTTTGATGCCTTCATTACGATACACATCCTTCATACAGCCAATAACTGAACTATACTTTGAATTGTACATTTGCATGCGTTGTTTTATCACATCCGTGGGATTCGATACGGCATCGTGTATGAGTGTCGCTATAGCGCCGGACGCCACTAAAGGTCAAAACCAAAAAAAATAATAATAATAAAAAAATAACGGCGTAAATATTAATATAATCTATTTATATAGTATATATGAAATATTATACTCACTATAATTGACATGATTGTTGGTGGTGAACTTAGTGAGCAACTCTTTCGTCATTTCATAGGAACCAAAGTACAGCGCATGTGCGGGTCCGGCGCCAGCAACAACAGCGGAGACACCACGTATGGGTCTACAGCCGACCAATATCAATATTTATGAAAACAATATGAAATTGCCAGCAAATTTTATCAGTATTATTGGAAAAAGACATGTAATTTAGCAATTAACTCACCTCATAAGACCCTCTTTCTTGATCATATTCTTGAAGGTGGTGCTGATGTCATAGTTGGAAGTGACTGGCGATAAACTTTGCATTCGTGTCTGAAAGTATATATATATATATGTATGTATGTATAAGAACAATGTTGATAAGGTTTCATGCTGAAGAGTATCTTATATGTAAGACGTAAAATGAAATGTGATTTTAACAATTGGGAAAATAAGTACTTTTTGATATACTTTTTTTTGTACAAAAAATGTGGCGCACGCAAACAACTTGATTACGGCATATATAACATCTGTAGATATGATATAATATATGTATATAGCTTTTTACGAACTGCTTGGTGCCACAGCGATATTGATTGTTCACAAATACTTAAATGATTCTCAAACCACAAAATCGTTAATGCAATCAAAATGCGGTCTACGATTATAGGCAATCATATATTTTTTATTATTTTGCATTTAATTTTTTTAAGTACTTAGTCATTGTAGAGAGTCCCTCATTCGCACGCAATTAAAAGCAGATTTTTTTTTTGCATTTTGCTAAATCGTAATCTAAATTAATATGGAAAGTTCTCTACATCAAGTTGTGCTGAAGTGCAGCAGAAGCCGGTTGTCGAGTGCAGTTTTTGTTGTAGATAGATGCATGTAAAAATATATGTGGGTACGTATGAATGTACGAATGCACCAGAGTTGGTTGGTGGTAAAAATGTCGTGTGCTCGGAAAAGGCAATTGATTTAAGCAAACAACGCCCCGCTATCATTACTCGAGCAAAAACAAAAACAAAAACAATAAAAAAACACATTATTTATAACGCAGTTACGTACGTTATAGATGTGCTTAAAACAATACAACAAAAATAATTAAATCTAGTATCGTTGGGGAGCTGACAGTAAAATCTTATCTAACATTGAAATCTTAAACGGCACTTGGGTGGTTTCCGAGAAACGTTATATATATGCCTATGCCCACAGTCCACATAACGTATCGTATGGGGGAAATAGATACAAATGACGACAAGCGACTCACCGGCATGATGATGCAGTGAAAAATGATGGTACATATAATGAAAAATTCAATGATTTCGTTTATACTTGAAATATATCGATGAAGTGTTAATTAACAAATTAAATAAATAACATTTTCAAATTATCGTAGTAGAGTTGCATTGATAAAAGAAGCATCAGATAGTGAGAGTATAGCTTATATAATAGGCACGAAAGAAATATAAAGCAGTATATTTGCATGCATATAGCATACTTTCACCCTCCGCTCTATACCATAGCATTTGCAAGGGAGAGGAGCTTGCGCTTGTAAAATAGGCAGTACAAAGAAGAAAAAAACTTATTCAAAAGCACTAATTTCAAATTGAACTTCGCTTTGTGTTCGGAGCATATTTGAAAATGTTAATTATTTCACACAATGTTCTATAATGACCCCCAAGGAGGAAAGCAAATATCGGCACAATAGCAATGCTAATAAAATACGACAATATACGACGGACTACTTATATGAATGTAAAAATATATGTTAAAAATATGTTTGGACCCAAAGTATAACAAACAAAATACTCATAAAAAAAATAATATTAGGCTGTATGTATTAGTTATAAGGTGACTATACAAGTAGAGGTGGCAGATGCGCGTCTACAAATGCGGAACCCTACACACATGCATAGGTGGTACACTAACAAGATCGCGAAAAAAATGTATACACTAAAAATGAAAATATAAAAACAACAACAACAACAAACTAACGAAAAAATCACGCACAAAAATTTATTGCTACTATTATATGCAATGTACGATTAAAGTTGTACATTGTAAATATGTATGCATTTACATGTAGAGTTTAGCGAAATCGATAACTTGCACATAGTCATAGCATAGAGTTTATGTATACTTCAAGAAAAGTTATAAAATACAAGAGAGGTTATGTAATACACAGTAGGCGAGCAACAATAATTTTGAAATGCGTAATAAAAATTAGAATTAGAAAATATTTTTCTAACCAACGGCTGCATGTAATTAAATATTTCATATTCACACTAAACGTGCATAAGCGGTACGTCGAATTTCCTAGAAATCGTGTGAATCGGAATCGAAATACGCCCACTCCCACATACTATATACGATAATATAGACACAACCAATTAGATATACAATGTACCTTTGCATGTGTTACCTAATAGGCAATAAGGTGCGCTATAGATCTCTAGTATAACGCACGCTACTAGGCTCATTCATGCAACACAATATGAATAGTTTATAAAAATTATATTAATTTGTATTTAAAGGTAGATGCAATATACATACATACATACATATAGAATATATATGTGTTTATATATGCGTATTTATTATAATGCAAATTACATGCAATCAAAAGTAAGAAAAAATTAAAAGATAATTACCAGACAACAAGACATGACAGTAAAAATGCCAGTACAATTGTTGTTGCGCACTTTATTACCTCAGTGAAAAAAAAACACAAAAACCCACAACAACAACAATAATAACATGCACTCGTTCAATTACAATCGTGGAAAGTAAAACATACCGACATACATACATACAGATAGATATATACTATATATACATCTATACATACAGCGTTGCGCACTTATGTATTGGAGCAGAAGCCACGATAAATTACGATTAAACAAACACTTCACAATTGCTTCTCATTTTTTGCACAATTTGTAGCGTGATAACCACATTATTCTATATTTTTTTTTTATTTTTTCAATTTTTTTTTGCCGGTCCATCTTAAAGTGCGAAATACATTTTAAGCTCTACATAATGCCTACTAGTTATTTAGTTGCAATTTTATATTAAATTACATTGTTATACACCGACAAATAGTCATGTAGAAATTTACATCTATTTGTCTGCTATCAGCTTGGCGTTTGGCTCAATAAATGCTCAAATGATTCTGAGAAACACCGTAAGGGGATTTCTACAAATTGCTACATTTTGTTTAGTGATGCGTTTAAATTTCTGCTCACATATGCAATAAATTTATACAGTGCACTCGCGGTAACGTGAACACCGCCTAACATGAACACCGGCTAACGTGAACACGCTTTTTTTTACATTGACTACTTTGTAACGTGAACAAACTTACTTAGAAAGCTCAGTAACATGAACAAAATTTTTGTTCATTACACTTTTTATTAACATACGGACAACACTGAATACATTAGTGAGGCAGTTGAAATCTTTAACAAGGCATTGCAATGGGCTGAAGATGCAATGGTTGATCAAAGCGACATGAGTATTTCAGCTATTAGAAAGGAAAAAGCAGCAGAAAAAGAAGACAGAATGGATTTTTTTAATGAATAAATCTAATGTGAAATTTTATTCGCAATTTAATATGTATGTTCATACCCATGAACATACTAATGGCAATAATAAGATACTTTTACATTTAAATGTGTAAAAATCCTGAATTTAGCAATTTGAAGTTATTTTGCGTCTTCAAATTCGACAATCGCTAACGTGAACATTTTCACTAACGTGAACTCCCTTGGTTTTAATTAGTTCACGTTACCGCGAGTGCACTGTATATGTTTTTCTTCATCTACAATTCTTATTTGCATTGCTTGGTAAACCCCCAATTACTTATATAAGACATTGAGACATGGCATATTTACAACATTTTTATCAAAGCAGATTTGCATACAATGTATGAGTAACATATTTACATATTATTTATATGACATAATGCTGCACATGACAAATTATCAATCAACAATGTTCATTAAACAGGTTAAATATGAATAATTTTACTTTACTTTGAAAAATTAATTATTATAAAGGGATTGCAAAAAATATTTATCGAGAAATTTCAATCATTAAACGTCGTGCCTCTGGGTTTTTTATTTTATTTTTTCTTGTTTTTTTTAATTGCTGACAAACGATTTTATAAATTAATTTTTATTGCAAGTTAAAAAATAAATAATAAAACAAAATAGAACTGACTGCATTTCTACATTTACTATTGCAAAAATTAAATAAAAAAAGGTTTTAAAATAATCGAAAATACAAAAATATAATACACAAAACCTTTAAAAGTTAAGCAACCGCCATTAAAATGGAATACATATATTTAATTAAACTCTTATTTGACACAAATGATTTGAAAATTATTTCCGATTGTTTAAAATGCAGATAAGTACACCTAAATATTTAAATATATAGTACATATATGTATGTACATACATAAATACGCATAATTCACATTTGGCGTCATGTCGCATAATTATTTTCACAATTTTACTATTAGCTTTTTTTATAGTAATCTAACTATACACCAGCAAAATGAGTACACATTATCTATAGAAATAATAATATAATGCATTACTGTATTTTAAACTAATAAATTTAATTCGCATAAAATAGGTCCAAGATTTAATAATTATCTTATCTCGTAGCAGTTGGCAGGCAGGTACGCTCAACAAGCAAATACATCAGTAGCCGATAAGCATACTTCAGCCAAAAATAAATTAACCAAAATGTAATCGCGTACCTTATCTACAAAAAAAAAAGAGTAGATCAAGTGATTTTCAGCAAATCATAGTCATGCTTTTGGCCATAAGCTATCAACATGAACGTGTTATTACAAAAAAAGTGTATGAAATTCCAATGTTGAGTGTAAAGTACATACTGGGAAGCATAGAAGAACTTAATTATACAAAATTATAGTAACTGAATAAAGTAAAGCGATGACAACGCGTGCTTCATACATTTTTAAACTATTCTTCTACTTAAAATACTATTCTACCGGTTTCTTGACAATAATAATAATTAATATTTAAAATAAATAATAACTAAAATTTAATTTAAGCTTGATGAGAGCTGCTGCTGCATATGTAAAACTGTCTTTATATATTTAAGTCAATATGCTCACAAACAGCGCAAGCATTTTCGAATTATTTTAAACACTTAAGTGCATTTTCGCATAATTTTATACAGTAATACCCCGCAATTATTGTTAATTTTGCATAGTAAACATTTAAACGCATATGGGGTTAATGCTTTATGCTTAGCTAATGTCTTTTACTTATACACCTGTTTTACTACCAACAATTGCACCTGCTACCATAATCCTTAGTAAAAAAAGCCAAACATCTGCTGATACATTAAAATACTTTTGCAACGATTTATACATAAAAAATCCGAGCACGCATTCAATACCAATAATAAATAGCCATACCCATCTATGTTCTGGCATGCCATGCCGAAATCGAACGGGTGACAAAAAAAACATTTTTGTATAGGGAGAAAAACAACAATAAAGCAGCCAACAAAGAGGAAAGAATTACATCACGACGCTTAAAAGTGAGGTTAGGCACAACGTTGCGAACAGCTGAGCAGTCAACTAACAACCGCTGGTTTGCAACAGAAAAAAAAATAAATTAAATCGATTGATTTGGCATTAACTTAATTTCACATTTCCACATATCAATCATAGAAATCACTTGACAATAACTCACCTTAACCGAATCCAATGGATACATAACACAATGTTCCAATACGCCCGCAATTGCTCCTGCCGTCATATTGATGCTGACACTGGTTGTGGGCAATGATTCGTAGTCGTCCATATTCATTGTGGTTGTGGCAAAATGCAGTAGCGATTCAATAAGAACGTAATATAGCTATCCAACTAAATGCAGTTCAGAGCTGCTGTACAAATTTAGTAATCAACTGCTTTAAATGCCGCTATTTTAAGCAATTATATCCACTTGGTTGGCTGTAAACAAACTGCCTTTACAACAAGAAAGGCAAAATTTGCCTCCGATGAATGACTATACTGATCCCAAACGCTGCTGTCACACTAACTGCTAACTGTTCGCAATGTGTTTTCACTCTTTGCCGAGCGAATAACGATGCTGCTGCTGCTATTGCTCGCCACCAACACCACCTTGTGCTCTTCCCTTCCAATTGTCCACGAACTGCAGTTGTCACTTATTCTACTGCTTCTTCCCTGATTTTCTCTCCACTGGCACTGACACTATTGTTTCTTTTGCTTTGGCGGTTAGTTTCCTCCACGTTTTCCACTTTCTTACTTTCCACGCTATCGACAGCTTACTTTTCTGTAATTGATAACAGCTATATTAACGAATAATAAACAGTACACATAAATTTTGCCGCTCATTAACTA